>CM042351.1:17155000-20015000 GCA_023558445.1 Drosophila pallidifrons
TCATAACGCAATTAATATTTTTCATATATTTGCATTTTTATGGTTTAAAAGATTGTACGTCAAATAGTACTCCAAATATTATTTTCAATAAGTGTGTGCATATCACATTTTTTTTACAAGTTTACTATTTATTAAAAATGTGTACACACCATTCGATCTTATTAATTAATTTATGTTTGCAATTTATTGTAAAAAATATTTTTTTTTAAAATAGCATACTTTATTTTTTAATAAAAACAATAGTTTCTATACGACAGTTTTCGCTATCAGCCAGCCAGTGTTGACGAATGATTCGGTGTGCCAGCGTTGCCAGAAATTGCAGGAAACGATAACCATGCGATCCAGTGTAACGGTTAATGGCGCCCATTTTCATAATTTCATAATGTAAAAGATCGCAACGAGGTTAAGCAGAATGTTGCGATTAATGGTAATACTACTTTTTGGCTGTAGCTGGCTGCCAAATGCAGCATTGGCCAACGATTTGCTCGAACTTGGCTGCCACAACGATACCGATTGCCAGCAATACGAACATGCCAAATGCCATGACTCGCATTGCCAATGCACAGCCTCTGCCGAGGGTAACGAAAATGTAACCTGCAACCCCAAGGAACTCAAGTACAGTAACATAATCGGTGGAGCCTGCACAGAGGAACACACATGCACCCAGCCGTATACCGTATGCGAACACTTAACCGAACAATGCTACTGTGCCGATGGTTTCATGCCCAGCGATGATAAACGACGCTGCATACCACAAGCCGTGGCACTCGACGATGCATGTGAGTTGACGATGCAATGCCAGGCCAAGGACAGGGCGGCCGTGTGCCACCCGTCACAGAAGAGTTGCATGTGCAAGGAACACTTTGATAAGCATGAGCAACGTTGTGTCGCTTTATTAGGTAAGTTTTGCTTTATATGCCAAGCTATCTGTATGCCCATTCACCACCTGCCTGCTCTCATCCTAGATGTCAGCTGTCGCAACGATACCGTGTGCAGTGCCCTCGATGCCATTTGCCTGCCCAAGCTGGAGAAGTGCGCCTGCATCGCTGGACACGTTCACAACGCCAACATGACCATGTGCTTGCCTGGCGTTGCTTATGGCGACAATTGCACCTCTAACGCCCAATGCAAGCTGACGCTGGGCAACGGTGCCGCCTGCACCAACAACACCTGTCTCTGCAGACCCAAGCATTATACCAAGATCAGTAGTGAGAATGACACGATTTGTGCACCAGATGTTGCCTATGGCGCCTATTGTCGCCGCCAAGAGGATTGCGAAGAGTCCGCTGAACCCTTGCAGCTACAGTGCAAATGGGGCGAATGCATGTGCCGGGATACGTATCAGGTGGTGGACAATGCGCATTGTGTGCTGGAGGTGACAGCAACTGCTTCTCAGCTTTGTCAATATCATTTGCTCGCTTTGCTCCAAATCTTTTGGCTTATTTATTAAAACAGAAAAAAAAACACTTGTGGATAATTGTGTATACAAAAGCAAATGAAAATATATGTATAAAAGTAATAATAATTGATTGTTAATCGCTGCAGTCGTCTAGAGACCGATGCGCGCTGGAGTGCGACGTGGCGTTGCATTGCCTGGCGTTGCAATCTCCTGTTTGGCCGCCAGCTGCTCTTCGCGTTGTGCTGCCTGCTGTTTGCGCTCCTCCATCTCGTGTTGCGCCTGCAACATTTGCTCCTCCATCTCCTTCAAGT
Organism: Drosophila pallidifrons; assembly: GCA_023558445.1. Lineage (NCBI taxonomy): Eukaryota > Metazoa > Arthropoda > Insecta > Diptera > Drosophilidae > Drosophila > Drosophila pallidifrons. The sequence continues at coordinate 17,156,711 of CM042351.1, forward strand.
GCTCCGCAGCCAATTTCTTTTTATCCCGTCCACTGCGTCCTGTTTCCTTCACCGAAAAGAACATCGGACCCAGCTCGGCCAACCAATAGCCATCCACAGCGGTGGCACATTGCATATACTCCTTGGCGGTCATAATCAGCTCGTGATACACCACATAATCCGGTGTTGTTCCCAGTCCATAGAGCGCTGACGTTGGATGCAAATGACAAGGCATTCCGGTCCTCAAATTCACGTACTCGCCGATACCCTTGAGACGCGCCGCTTGATAGAAATAAGCGGAGCAGATGCACTTGCGCACAATGTCCCAATCGGTGCCGCACGACTTGACGTTCATCTTCTGCTGGGTCATGATGTCCTTGAGCTGTTGCCGCACCTCGCGCACCTTGCGCATCGCCTTGATGTGTATAAAGTGCTCGTTACACCACGTAGAGCTGTAGCTGTTGTTGTGTAGAAGAGTTGAAGATTAGATAGTAGGGAGTCGAAATTGTTGCGAATTTGTTGCACTTACTTGTTCTGCTTCCACTGCAGATACACATTGAGGTAGGTCAAGTGATCCGATTCGGGCACCTGGAACTTTTCACGCACTCCATCCGCCTCCTCCTCGCGTCCTTTGGGGCGATAGAAGATCGAGGGCACGGACAGCATGGAAACTGCAAAGAAAAAATAATAAAAGCATTAAACGATGTTTGAAATTAATCCAATGAGACACTTGAAATAGTTTCGAAACAAAATCAACTATAACAAATTGATAATTATATTCTAATAAAAATAAGTAATCAACTAAAGTAGTAAGCAAAATCAAAACTCAATCTTAGTTAAGTTGAGATACAAACCAAAGCATGTACTTCAACCAGTGCTTATCGAAGACACAAACCAGTTGTAGCTTATTTCATGTTAGTGAATGAATAACTATATAATAGGCATATAGAACTATCGAATAATAAAGTTCGCTGCCTTTTCTCTCACCTATGATGAGCACCTCGGAGCTGCACTCCATTTGGCAGGCGACGATCAGCATTTGACACTGTGGCGGATCCAGCGGAAACTCGGCCATCTGTCTGCCCAGCGTGGTCAGCGCACCCGTATGATCCAGGGCACCCAAAATCCACAACTGATACAGCGAATTGAGAATGTTATCCTGAGGCGGTGGATCCATGAAATGAAACTGCAGCAGATCGACGACGCCCAGCGATTTAAGCAGCAGCACCGTATTGGCCAAATTGGTGCGCTGAATCTCGGGTACTGTGAGCGCCAACAACTCGTCCTTGTACTGACGTTGGGTGTAGAGGCGATACGCCTGACCAGGACCTGTACGTCCAGCACGTCCGGAACGCTGATTGGCATTCGCCTGCGAGATGGGATAGATTTGCAGGGCATCCATGCCAATCCTTGGATTGTAGACCTTCAGCTTGCAGTAGCCGGAGTCAATCACATAGATGATGCCATCGACGGTCAGCGATGTCTCTGCTATGTTGGTGGCCACCACACATTTGCGCACACCATCTGCGGATTTCTGAAAGATCTTCGCCTGAAGATCCGATGGCAGCTGTGAGTAGATGGGCAGTATGCTCAGTTCGGGTGCATTATCGATTTCACTAAGACGCTCCTCGAGCACCTCGCACGTGACTTCGATGTCCTCCTGGCCGGGCATAAAGATAAGCATGTCGCCCTCGTTGGGCGTCAAGTGCACTTGCAGCGCCTGCTTCACGGCGGACTCCACGTAATCCTCGCAAGCGTTCTTGCTGAACATCACATCGACGGGAAACGTGCGTCCCGGGATGGTGAATGTGGGCACGTTGCCAAAGAACGTGGCAAACTTGGTCGAGTCCATGGTGGCGGACGTAACGATCAATTTCAGATCATGGCGACGCGCAACAATCTGTAACACAAAATGGGAGAATAACATATAAACTTAAAGTTGAATTTCAAATATGGTTATAAAACTTCGATAAGAAATCATTTAAAAGGGGAAATCGATTGTTATCTTAACAATACATAAATCGATTGGAATTTAAAATGTCATTGATCGATTAATAGGCAAGTATTGATAACAGTGCTTCAAACGCAGCAAATCGATTGGCATTTGGCATGCGAACAATCGATTGACATTACATTACATTGACATTCGAAATGCAATCAATTGGCAGCATCTTATGACACAATTTCCAATCAGAACGTAACTGGACTAACGTTTTTGCCCATTTTTGCTTGTGTTGGCCGAACAACTGCTGAATGCAATGACGTGGCGCTTTCTAGAGCATTCAACTTGGGCGCTACTTGATGATGCTGCGGCCTTGGAGCTAAGCCCCCAACCCCAAGATACGCACAACTCCCCTTTCCCCACAATGTTGTGTGGAACAAGCATGACCCAAATCCCAAACAGCGGCACTAAAAGCTAAGCAAGCAGCAACAACAAAAAACAACGACAACAGTAATTTCAAGTCGCAAGTCATGAAAATCATCCAAGCAGCGCAGCAGCAGCGACAGCAACGACAGCGCTTTTATCCTTAGCCAGAACACACACATTTCAAGTGTGTTGAATTCAAGCACGAACAAACCAAACTCAACACACCCGAAGCGCTGGCAGCGAGAGACGACGCGACTGCGGGAGAGCGATAGAGCAGCAAAACGTTTTGCGACTGCGACGCGAACGATTTAACGAAACAACAACGTTGCTAGAGAGAGCGCGCAAGAGAGCCGAACGAATGTGACGAAAGAAGACGAGCGACCAACCAACCGACCGAAGCAATGCGATGATTTGGGTGGTGGTTGCAATCGGCAGCTAGCCCAACACCTCCTGGCCCCCGGACAGGCGCTAAGACATGCCGGAACGCACGTAGGCAGCATAAGCAGCAAGCGCTGGTGGGTCAAGCCATGGGGGAATGAAGAGGACGTGTCGCAGATCCTTTTGTGCACTGCATCATGCACTGTGTTTATGCATGTGTGTGTGTGTGTGTGTGAGTGAGACTATGTGTGCTTTGCAGTTCTATGCAAATTTGACAAGCAGCAGCGAGAGTGACAGTAAAAATACCCTATAAATTATTTTGAAAATATTTTAAATTCGATTTTAGCTTTTCCTTAAAGCATTTTAATCTATGTTGGTTTATTCACATTCTACAAGCGACTATACAATACCGAATGATAATATATTTATATTTCTGATATTCTTTAAATGTAAAATTATTTTTTAAAAAATCAAACTACATATCTTAAAAACACCTAAGCTTATAGAACTGCAAAGCGATCATAAATAATTAGTCAACGAAATGCATTTTAAAAACAATTTCAACTAGCTTCTTTTTAACGTAATCGTTTAAAAGCCTGCGGGCTAAATTATAAGTAAAATTAAAAAAAAATGTATTTATGCATCTTTATATCTACAAATTATATGTATTGCTTAGTAATTTTCTCATTGTATAGTAGTATAGTTGCCATTTTTACTAACTGGAGTTAATAGTTTTTAAATTTATTTGTTTATCGTATGACTAAATTATAGAAAATTATTATAGATTATATTATAGAGCTGTCCCTTTGATATACAACTGAACTGCGGTTGAGTGATCCAAACAATTATATTCACCGATAGGCTTTTCACTGCATATACAAAAAACAGAATTTTTTCAAAGTAACTTGCACATTTTATTGATATGCTCCACTTTCTCAGGTTTGCTTTACGGGGTATCTAACAAGCCACACATTAGCCATTCCGTTTGCAGCACCTGCGGCACAGCGAGAGCGGCAAACTGTTGTCGAATCACTGGCAAATTGCGCATTAATTTGCAAGGCGCTTAGAGGCGTGGCACACAGACTACAACAACGCAACACGACCACACATGCAAAGGGTTTATTATGCGGTTTATCAAGATACACACAACACACTAAGACACACTGCATAAATAAAGAGAACGGCGAGAGAGCGAGAGGGAAGATAGTATTTATAGCAGCTCCAGTTTTGCACTCCAAACGGATAACGTCAATGCATTTGCTTCAATTTTATCTCGAGCAGCAGCTCGAGCGATAAATGACGTTGTACATTGTTCCGTTCGTTCATTAATTGCGATAACATTTCGATATATGACAGTTATCTGGCACGCATACACATTTACTAACATATATAGTATATAATATATGGTTTATGGGAACACAAGATAAGACTGGGAATCTGAAAATGAAAAAGCACAACACGCAGAGAAGTCGATAAAAAATATATATGAAAACAGACAGTTAAAGCAGCAATGAGAGTGAAAGTAGAAGCTGATAAGCAAAATCTTGAATAAAGTTGATCTAAAAACGATAAAAAAGTAGCTAAAAGATTACAGTTTCTTTATTGAAAGTTATTTTTCTTATATAGTATATTAATTTTTAAGGTAATACAAATATCTATGTACACTTCAAATTTGAAATCTCTAGCGCTTTTAGAGACTGAGTTAGCAGCTTTTGAGCAAGCGGACGGACAGACAGCCGGAGCTTTTGCTGATAAGTTTTGGAGTTGTCTGTTGATTTAACTCATTTTGGGCACCAAAATTATGGCAATGCAGTCGCAATCTCAAGTTGTTATACACACATACAAATGATGATTAAGCTGCAGATAATAATCGACATATTCGTATCGCCAAGGTCGCAAAAAAACATCTACATGTATATGTATGATTAAATGGAGCTGATATTTGTGAAACGTTTTATGATCGTATCATAAAGTGTAAATATAAAGCGATGGCAACTATAAATATGACTAAAGGCAAAACAAATGCAACGTGACGAAAACGCCAACTATTTATTGAACAAACATGACGAAAATGCAATTTAAATAGTCTACAAGCTAGATAAACTGTTAAACTACATATATATTGATAAGCATTCATCGGGGATTACTTCAGAATATACAAATTTCATCAGCTGCCACAAAGCTGTGACTAACTAGAACACTGACTAAGATAAATCACGAGCTATAGTCACACACCCACTTAATCTCTCTCTTGTATACGAGTCGTAAGTGTACATATGTCTTATAATTCAACTGATACTAGACTAATTCGATTAAAGTCGTATAACCGGGGCGTTTGCACCTTGTGCCCATTGAAAGCAAACCGAAGAAGCAGAAGAGACGGCGACCCTATAAAATGTAAATATAATACATATAGTATATATATTATTGATGAGCATCAATCAGCCGTTAGGCGCCTGATTGCCCTACTTGACGTATCTTTGCGATTCGATGAACTAGCAACTTTCAATTGGGTCGTTAAATAATACATTTTCTATATTTAATTTATATAATTATGTAAATCATTGATTTATGTTTGGAGTAACTTTTTTAAATGCATTATTGTTTAGATCGATTCTATAACTATTTAATGTTCTTTGTCCAAATTCTTTCATTCATTCATTGACAAAACATCAACACGCAGTGCAAGTCGCAAATGCTAGGAAGCCCCCCTTATTGGAGTACTTACACTACGCCCCATAAACTATACCAAATCGGAGTAGTCGCCATATAGTGCACCAAAATGAAGTACTTGGAGTTATTTTTACATTGGACTTATTTTTATTTGTTTTATATAACTAACTTATAATTAAATATAACAATCATGAATTAAGTTTTTAGTCTTACTTAATTTATTTCTTCTTAAAGTCGTTAGATTATGATTTTTACAGGGTTTGTCAAAGCTGAGTCTACTTAGTCTAGTTTGAATATGCGCGCTGCCTTATTCAATGTGGTGTATACTAATTTAAAGCGTACGTGTTTTTTTCAATTCTTTTTGATTTCTTTCTTGAATGTGGAATGTAGTATGTAGTAGTATATCAATCTTGATTGCGATAACATGGTCACTCAGCCACTTGAGCTAAGTTCTGACTTTGCTCGTAATATCTACATAGATAGATGGTGTTGTGGTGATAGGTAAACGAGTAATGTACCCACTAATCACTACTTATATTTAAACTGCAATTTCATTTCAAAATTGTTTTTAATCATCAACACGCACACACAGTGGCTGTCAATTTTTAACGCCACACGTGCGATCATAAGGAAATAGAACACAGGAAACGCTCATCCAACAAAAAAAAAAAAAACAACGTCGAACTTTGATAATGCCCGAAAATTCGATCGAACACTTGACATAAGGCAATTAATCAAGGCATAAGTATAATGTTAATAAATTATAAATCAATGGGAATTCACGAATTACGCTATGGAAATTGTAATACTCTGCAAAACTTTTACAATTCCATATATGTATATACAGATAAGATAATAAAAAGAATTACACATATCTATACACATATGTGTATGTATTATAATCCTAAATAGACTTTTCATTGCTTTTATGACAGCTATATAATCGACATAAAGTGTCTCAGGTTTCCCCACTGTTCAGTTCATAAAGAACATGGTTCTTTAGCGTAGCAGTTCGTCGGCCTGATCGACTCCCCATATAATGTTACGTATACGTGATAAGATCGAAATAACGTTACAAAAATCACGACCAAATTGTACAAATAAAGATTCTATTATACATTACTCCATATCTATCAGGAAATTGCATTGAGCTGCGGCAATCAAAAATGCACACAAACATTTAAGAAATCGTATAAGAAAAATCGTAGGCTACAAAAAAGAAAAACAATTTTCGGTGTCATTTGGTTGAATTTGATGGGCAGCGAGCCAATAAATTTTTTTAGATGACACGAATCGCAACAACCGAAATACACCATATATACATATAAAAGAAACGATAAATACAGATAGAAATATATATGTATCTGTATATATATTATATATATTCTTCATACGTAAGAAATCAGTTTTATATGAAACATAATTAATATGATGTACTAAAAATGATGACACAGTGAATGTATTTTGATTGAAGGGCATTGTTTTAACTCTTTAAGTGGGTCACATCAAACACTATAATATAGTATGTACAATACTTATCGCAATAGTTTTTGGGGTGCGATTCACATGGAGAAATGTCTAGTTTATGGCATTCTCTTATTTCATTTCAAATGAGCTGACGCTTCTGCCCAGCCCAAGTAATTTCGAGGAGTGCGATCTTCTTGATTTAATGCCCACATCATTTGCAAAACGGCAAACAACGCGAGCCCAGACAAATGCTAGTAATTAAATATACAATTTATTTTTGAGTGCAAATTTGATTTGAGGAATGCAATTGCTAATTAAGTATATAACTTGGACGCACATTCAATGATTTCAACCCAGAAATGTGGCAGACAACCCCAAACAGAGTGCAAAGTCTGTTTCTTGATCTGTATTTTACATACATAGACAAATACTGCATGAATATTGATGGAAAATACCTGAAAAAGAGCATGTAAATTGTTTGCAGCAATATGTAACACATTTCAAACTTTAGATCTGTCTATAATTGTATTTTAGTAAAAGCTTATATATGTATAAAGTTCTTAAATACAGTTTCCCTCTTGGAATAATAACATTATATATAAAATTAGTAATTTATAATAAAAATGAAATGCAAATTATCAGATAATATCTTTATCTATGACTTATTCAAAAAAATAAATATATTATACAAAATAATCTTATCTATAAGCTTTTTGAATGCAAGTATATCTTCAGATAATAACTTTATCTTGAAATTTTAAAAATAAAATATACATAGTATCTAACCTTATCTGTACCCTTTTGAAATAAAATATCAATCTTTCGATAGTAAAACTACAACCGATTAAATATAGATACATTATATAATGAAGTTGTAAAAAAAATGATTATTTATGTTACAAGTTGTAACTTACAACTAAAGATATGTGAAATCAGATAATTGCAATCAAATTCGATTAACTGCAATCGCAACACAAATAAATGTGTAAGCACACTTTGATGTGTAAACACATATTATTATGCTTGTTGAAACTTATCAAGAGAGCCTTTGCATAAAGGAGATATTTAAGCCCACACTCATTGACGTCTGATATTCCCATAGCGCTGTAGGCTGATAACCATTGCAGTGCGCTCAAGTGGGAGCTTTAATTGCTTTTATTGCTGATAAAGCTCTCCACGCAATGAGTGCAATACTAGAGAGCTTTTGGCGCTAGAAGAGTATTGCATCTTCGGCAGCTTGGATAAACATTTGCCGAGATATCGAGCGCTATATTATTGTTGCTTTTGTACGAGGCGCCAAGTGTCGTCAAATCTATGCGATATATGTATGTACATATGTATGTATGTACATACATATATGTATAATTGATGTCCGCATGCAATTTTCAGTGCATTTGCATTGCAAAAAAAGCAAAAAAAATGTCGGAACGGGTGAGTGGAAAAGCTCTTTTTTTCCATTGCCTGAGTCTGATGAACTGAGTTGTGTTGTGAGTGGGCAGCAAAACAGCAAAAAGTAGAAGAGAAAATGTTATATTCACTGGCTGCAGGCTCAAAACTTGCAGGCAGCTTTTAGGCGACACCGCTACGAGAAAGGGAAGGAGATAGAGAGGGAGCACAAGGGGAAGAGAACAACAGAAAGAGCGAGAGAGTGCGGGAGAGCGTGCTGTCGTCGCTGCCGTCGACGCTGTGGTGAATTTTATGTGCTGCCATTGGGAGGTGTGGCATCGTTACTCGTATGATAAAAACAGCAATTTATTTGGCAAAACACTAACCGCATCAAAGATGTAAACAAAGCACATATTCACACACACACACACACACACACACACACACACACACACACACACACACACACACACACACACACACACACACACACACACACACACACACACACACACACACACACACACACACACACACACACACACACACACACAGAGGCTCATACACAAGGCAAGCAAAATAATATGGTATGCAGGCACGAGTAAAAACACGAGCCAACAACAACACATCCAAGTCAAATACAAAAACAATAAGAGCTAAAAAAAAAAAATTCGCCATGCAAAATATGTGAATAATTTAAAGCAACAACAACGATCGTCGTCGTATTTACTTTGCTGTTTCATATTATTTCTGTTTTTTTTTTTGCATATTTTGTTTTTATCCGCACATTTGCAAGGCAGAACAAACGAGCAAAAGGCAAAACAATGAAGCCGCAAAACGAGTTATGAGCGGCAGCAGATGTCGACGTCAACGTCAACGTCTCTGCCAGCGTTGGTTGGCGAAGGTGAATAACACCGGAGCCAGGCAGCAGCCTAAAACGCCAGAGACTGACAGAGCGAAAGAGAAAGAGAGAGACATGTGTGAGTAGGTAGAGGAAGCTTACAAGCCCAAGTGGCCCATCTGCTTGCCCAACAGCTTTCTTCTGCAGTTTGCAATGGGATTGATGTTTATTTATTGCAATAACAACAACAAGAGGCCCCAACAGCTGTTGCAGACTCCTTGTTTGCTTCCGCCATTACCGCATCCCCCTCTTCACCCTGCTTAGCCCAATATTTCACCTCTAAACCTTGCCACACACCAGGAAGAAAACGCCGCCATTGCGACGGCTGTGAAAACACAAGAATTCTTTCATTTTGTTTGTGTTTTTACATTTTTGCATATTTTATATTTATTTTCTGCGCTTTTTTCGCCGTTGCTCTGGTTGTTGTAGCCGCAATTTTTGCCTCGCGTTTCATGTTTTTGTATTTGCCGTTTTTTGTTTTTGCTGTTTTATGATTATCTAAAAATAGCTGAGAGCAACGCACATGACAGACGCCGTCGAAGCTGACAGCGACGTCGGCGCTAACGTCAACGCCGACGTCAGCAGACAGAATGTTGCGGTTTAGGATTACAATAACAATATCAACAAATGGCGGCCACAGGTGGCTTTACTTTGCTGTCTATATTTATTTCGCACGCTCTCTCCGTCTCCCTCTCTGTTTTTTATTGCTCTCTTTCGCCGAAATCTATGCTATAGTAAAAACATTTTGTGTTGATCAATACAAGATTCTGTTGCGTATTTAATTCTTACTTCACTTTGCCAATTGTCTAAGCTTTGGTGTGCGTGCTTTTAAAAAAGCTTCACCAAATTGCCATAAACGTTTTGTGTTTATCACTTCCATCTACATTATCCACGGTCTCAGTCGCAGTCGCTGCCTGCGTCGCAGTCACTGCCATAGTCGCAGACCGCGACCCCGGCCATTGTCATTTTCATTGTTAAAGTCATGTTTTGACTAGACGCTCAATTGAGTGTGTATGCGTGTGTATGTTCTGTGTGTATGTGTGTGTGTGTGTTTGTCTGCATGCTTGCAGTCTATTCTATTCTCATCTAGTTACTTTTACTTCGTGCGCCTGCCCATCATTTTACTTAGCGGTTGTTTACTTGAACCTGACAAAGTCTCCGACATCGCCAACGCCTGTGACTAGACCCGCCCCACCTCCCCCTCTACTCAACACTCTGCATTCTCCACCCTACGCTACACACAATGTTTGTCAACACAGAACAAAACTAAAGCAAAGCAACGCAAAGCAAAACGAAACAAAACAAAGCAAAACGGAAACAGCTTTAAAGCTTCGGCATGAGACCAAAGTACGGTTATCGATATCGCTAAATAAAGACTTTAAGTAGCATCGGCCTAAGAAATATAACCGCAATACAACAACAACACGGTATAAAATACTTTAGTTATGATGGCCCAGCTTGCATATACCCTGCAGGCAGCATTCAATTTTTCAGAGAAAATAAATGTAAAAATAATGAAAAAATTAAAACAATTATTTTAATTATATATATTATAATAATATATGTAACAATATTTTTCACAATTTCAATTTATTTCTCCACAATTCGAAACTTCTAGAAATTTGAATTAATCCTTGCAATGGATTATTTAATTTCAATTTCTTGTTTTTACTAAATAAAATAAGTTAAAAAGCACAGAAATCGTTTGTATTGTAGATTTTCACTCTATAGAAAATAAAATTGTTCACAAACAAAGTAGTATTCTGTTAGCTTCTAGAAGATTCTTAAGTTATTCAATAATAATACGAAGCCAAAAATAATATACCCGCTCTCAATACATTGTAGTGTTACAGGGTATTTTTAATAGAGCACAAACACTTGACACGAGTTTCGTTTTTGTTGCTGCATTTCGCATTAGAATTTGTGGTGTAGTATGTAAATTGATAGATAGTTGCGCTGATAGCCTGGCCCATTCATTAGCGTATTAAAAGCAGGGGGCTCAACTTGTATCGACATCGATGGACATACATACATATTTATTATTCATGCAACGCAGACATGCCACATGCCAAGTTGAAAATATTAGCGACCAAGTTAGACAAGTTCACCACCAAATTAGCCCAACAATAGACAATGGGTATAAACAAATACAGGTGGTTCAGGTGCTTCGATTCGATTCGATTCGAGAAACGAAACCACAAGAAGAAAAGCAATAAAACGGATAAAAAAAAACAGGGCAGCAACAGAGAGCAAGCGAGAAAGAGAGGGAGAACTGCAACCATATGAATATGTATGATTGTGTGCGCTTATGTCTGTGCACATAATGGAAGGCAAACAATGCAAAATCGTAAATGCAAATATGTATGCATAAAATGTAACTAAGAACTGTGCTATTCGGCTGCAAAATACCCTGCATTTAACGCAAATTGAGCCAAAAATGTTATATAGCAGATTACTCTCATATATTCCTTAATGATTTCGAGTGGCTTTTAAAGTTTTTTTTACTAGATTTTATTTATATGTTTGTTTATCGAATATTGATTCTAAATATAGTGTACACATTATAAGGAAATAATGTAAAACAATCGATGAAATAGGCGACTAAACGTTTAAAAGTAATAGAATATTCTAGAACTCATGATTTTTGTTTTTTTTTTTTTGTTTGAAAGTGTGTCTGTTGCTCACATAATGTGGCTTTTAAGCGTGGTATGTATGGATATATTATAGAATAAATAATTAATTTTGTAGATGTTCTAGATTATCTACTTAGCTGAACGTCCTGAAATTCTTGGAATTTGTTAATAGTTCAATATTGAAATGTTCAGCCAAACGTCGTTTGTAATTTTTAAAGCTACAAGTTTAAATTTGTAAAATTCATACCGAGTAAAAGTCAAAATGATCATTTGAAGTATGTTGACCGACTAATCGAGAGTATTTGAATATAATACATTGTGTGTAGACTATCGAATAACAAGTAGAATGTACGTTGGATATTATTACGCTCGACTGGATGATGAGCGTTGATATTGTTGCTGTTTTTGGACACTGACCTACGCACTTGCGTGTCGCATTGCGCTGTGTTGCGTAATTGGCCACTAAAACAATAATTGCAACAACAACTACAACTACAACTACTACTGTGACAACAGTCAGAAAATAAAACAAGCTGCAAATGCAGCACTCGTAATTAGACAAACAACTGAAAGTGATAAACGAACAGGTGTGCGATAGTGTGTGTGTGTGTGTGAGAGAGAGGTGTAATACAGAGCTTAGCGATGGGAGCGTGATTTAGTTTTTATCACAAACAGATATGAAGTACAAATATAATTCAATTCAACAATTCAACAATATTCAATATAAGATTACCTATTTATCTGCCTATGTCACGTCGTGTCGTGTCACGCCACATTTGTGCACATCGCTAGCAGAGGCTGCTAATTAAACGCAGTTCAACTGAGCAACGAAACAGTCAATTGGCAGCGAAAATGTGAGACACGGCATAATCATCTCACACCCCTCACGCCCCCGACAAACAATCCAATCCACTTGACATGTTCTCCCCAACTATCGGCAAGGTTAAACTAAAAATAGATATGGAGAATAACATTGCAAACAACAACAACAACAACAACAAGTTGCAGAGCTGCGGGTATTTATAGCTATAGCGGCGACGACTGTAAAATACTCGACTAAATGGAAAACTCGAAAAACAAACGTCGAACAAGAAGCAGAAAGGCAAAACTATAATAATACCCTGTGGGAAATACACACTCAAGTTTTAAGGTTAAGAAATTTAAGATATTTTTAAAGAGATTATAACATTAAACTTTTGTAATAATAATTTGGTAAATACAGAAATAATGTGATATTATCTTTTTGAATTTAAATGACAGTGAAAATTTAATTTCCGTTTCAAATCCATAAACAGACACCTAATACGATTATTCATTTTTCTATCCTTAAAACACAATTCCTGTGAATTTCCTTTGATATTAGAGTATATTATTAAGTTATTAGAAGTAGATGACTAAAAAATACTAAATACCAATAAAAATATAATAATAAAACACTCAACTTTAGAAAAGTTTTAATATAAAATTGAACTTTTTCAAAATTTACTTAATTTAAATGTTAAATAGCCACTAAAGCAATTAAATTTTTATAAGAAATATAAAAAATATATGCATATAACAAAATATTAACTTGCGGTGTCAAAGTCGATGATACTTTGGCCCAGTTTTAAAGCTTTGGCAACTTAATAGGTCACATTATTTGTTGTGTGCGATGCTCCAAAAACCAAAACACTATTTATATGTATATGTATATGTGTGATTGTGTGTGTTTAAGTAAACGAAAGCTGCGACGTCACAACGAAAAGCTTAAATACAAGCAAAGCCACATTGTTGGTTGATAAAGCCAGACGATTGAACCACTTGGAACCACTCGACCTTTCGCTACTCGGTATCGATCTGCCCCGCCAAGGGCGAGGGGACGAAGGGGGAGGGCGGAAAATAACAACAACAACTAAAATCGTTAGTCTTGTATGGCCTCTTGATAATGTGATTACGGATTCTCAATGACCAATAATATCTCTAATGCCCCCCACGATGGGGTTACGTACACATTGATCAAGAAAGAGGTTGGGAAGATGGGGGGAAAAGCGATTTACTTATTGCACTTATTGTCTGGACCTTTTAGCACTTGCAAAGAACTCAAATGTAAACTCGCAATTCGAATTTCGCATGTATTTTATACATTTGCAAATTGCGATTTCGTCAGTTCACTTAAATCGAGCGGATCTCGCAAAAAATTGTGAAATAACCGAAATTGTGCAACCGTATCAAAGGAAGTGCCGATAAAAACAAATAATTATCAGATGCAATCTGTGCTAATCACATGAATATTACAGTGAAGCTTGGCTAAGCTGAAAAGCTCTTCAAATTTAATAAATATATTTCATTGAATTCGAGAAAATAAAACTTATCAGGAAAATGATTAAATATAATTGATACGCAATATTATGGAAAGCTTGGAAGATAAATAATTTTAAATTAAAAAAAAAATGTTTTTAAAGCTAATATTTGTATTCAGCTTTTATAAAATGCCAATGAAATAAAATATACAAATATGAAACAAGATTAAATTTCAGCAACTTAAAGCTTAGGATGAACAAAAAGCTCGCTGTATGAGAAGCTTTCTAAATACTGCTAATTGAACTTTATTTTAAGCACGCATTTAAATACTTCCCCATAGGCTAGAGAATTAGTAGAGTGGGAGTAATAAATAAATATAGACAGCGAGTAAATATATGATCATATGTGGTGGTGGTAATCAAAGTTATCAACAATTGCCAATACACAATACATCAATCACATTTCTCATAATAATAAAAATCAATCATTTTTTATAGTTTATTTTTGAGGTTTTCGGGCGCTGTGCCATGTGATGTACATAAATAAATAAATAACTATACTTTGTTGTGTATTAACATTTTGTTGCGCACTGTGTGAAGGGCAGCAGCAGCAAAAACAACAGCAACAAATACCGCTGACAATAACAAAAAAACTACGCCGTTAACAAAAACAAAAATCAACGATACAAATTTCTTATAAGAATCAAAAGAAGGTCAGGCAGTCAGTGATGTCGTCGTCGTCGTCGCCGCAATTGCAGTCGCAGTCGCTGTCGACGGCGCTGCTGACGCCAGGTGAGCTGTTGTTGTTGTTGTTGTTGTTTTTGTAGTAACTGCATATGCGAGAGACAGGCACATAATTAAATTGATATGCCCAACAATTAAGCAAAAAGGCAGCAACAATAATATTAGGCGCAAATGTCTAACGGAACGTGCAACAAGCCAACGATTGTACTGTCTCACGGGGAATGGGGTGGTGGGCAGCGAAGCGACAGCAGCGCTGTAACTCACCACAGCAGCGAATGACAGAGAGCGAGAGCGAGACCACCACAAAGAGAAGAGAGAGCGTCACAAAGCGCGCTGTCGACGCCAACGACGACGACAGCGACAAGCCGAAACCGGCTTTGGTTATAAATAAACCTTTGCCGTGCTGGTATTTGGCTTTCGAGTCTCTTGCGGTGCAGTAAGAGCAACAGCAGCAGCAGCGAGCAGCAAACAGAAAAACAACACCAGGCGAAAAACACGAATATACCGAGTCGAAAAACCGTTGTGAAAAGAAAACAAAAGAAACACACAAAAAAGAAAAAAAAAACAGAGACCAAACAAAACAAGCAAAGAAAAATTGTACTCGGCACAGACTTTTAATAATTTTTTTACCCCTACCCCCAACTTGTTATCGTTGCTTTAATAATTCCATTGAAGCTCCCATTGCGCTCTTTTTTTTGTTGTGTGACTTTTCTTTAAATTGTCTACGAAAAAAGACAACACAATTAGTGCAAAACTAAGACGCGTGTTGCGTTTGTTTTTTGTGTCGCGCACATCAGCAACAGCAAAAAAAATCTAATTGGAAAAATCGAAAAGAAAAAGAAAACTGCCGAGGGGGGAAAAATCGCGCGCGCACTGCAAGTGTGAATTTTTAGTGAAAGTTACGCGTGCGTGTGCATCACAGACACACACACACACAGTCTAAGCGCCACGCCCACGCGCGCCCACAAACAACAACAAATCATAGCAACACAATGAACCGATCAAACAGTTTTGTCAGCTCATTGAAATGGTGGCCACTGCAGGGCCACAACAATCAAGCGACAGCCGCAACGCCAGCAGCGCCCTCTGGCGGCAACGTTTATTCCCAATCAGCGCCCAGCTCTCCCACATCTAATTGGCCGCCATCGCTGCAGCAGCATCAGCATAAGCTTAACGTTGGCGGCGTCGGCGCTGCCGCCAATGTAAGCGCAACGTTCGGCAGCAGCGTCGCCGTACAAAAGCTGCGCGAATCGAAATGGTTCAAGCCCGAAGAGCAGCGCATTTTCTGCGCCGTCGTCGAATGCGGCTTTATTGTGGAGGTGCGCAGCAGTGCCGCTGCCGAAGCAGCTGCAGCAGCAGCGGCCGCCGCCGCAGCAGCCGCTGCGGCCAGCGATGCCGATTCCTTGGACATCGATTGTCCAGCACTGATGACATTGGCACCGCCGCCACTCATAATACCACGCAACGGCAGCAGCAGCATTAGTTTCCTTGAGGCACAGGATGAGAACGAGACGCCGGTGGCGTCGTGGTATGGCATCGTTCTCTGCAAGGTGGCCAAAGGTGAGTAACCATACACACATACATACATATATACAGAACCCACCTTAAGATATGTAGGTACAAAAAAAGCTCTTAGAGGGTATCATTTATCGGTTTATCGATTGCATTGATATCGTTTTCCCTCGTTGTGTTAAAAACTTATCAATCAATAATTCGAATTACTTTTAATTCTCATAATGACCTATTAAATAGTTTTCGTTGTCCGTGTTCTTGACCCAAAAAACTAATGAAACAGTTTTTCCCATATTTCAATATGTGTTGAATGATTAATAACCACTCATATGTACATACATTGAAGGCGGACGTCAGAGCAATTAAAGAGCGTCGACGCCTTATCTCACAAGTTCGGTAAAATGCTGATATATATTTCAAAATGACATTCAATAAAAAAAAAACAGCAAAACACACATATGCACACATGTATTTTATCTAATCAAACACACAACAACAACGACAACAACAGCAACATTGTCAAGTGCGGCAAACAAGAACAATGGGAACGCAAAACAAAGCGCCAGCAGCGACGTCGACGCTTCGCTTTTGCACGTACACACACAAGTTTGTGTATATTATACTCCCGACTCGCTCGCACTTGCTGCTGCAGAGCAACATCATGACCATTCACAATGCTGCGCCGACAGCTGCCAGAACATTCCATTTGTATGCGTGCGCATACAACAACTACAACAACAACAACAACAACAGCAATATACACATGCACAGAAACAACGAACGAAACGTATATGGAATGTAAACAAAACGAATATTCAAATAAAGCCTGACAGCAGCAGCAGCAGCATCATGTGCTTTGAGTCACGCATGCAGCTTTCTGATGTTGTTGTCGCTGTCTGACTGTCTTGTGATGCGTGGTGAGCTAGCAAAGCTCTCCCACACACATGTACACGCATAGCTAGCTATTCACCATGGCGAGCTGCTATGATTGTTGCATCTCGTGCGGCCAATAACCCACCACACGTGCGATGGGTGTTGAAAGTGCGTGTGCGTGAGTGTGTGTGACAATCAATATTTCAAGCTTTTGCTTTTAATCGCATGTCATGTGGTAATTATCCTGTGTACATGACAAAACACCGTTACACATGCTAGAATGCATTTTCTTCCATGTGTGTGTGTGTGTGTGTTTGTTGCATTGATATACAAGAATATTCTAGGCAAATGTCTGATAAGTCTGCTTGTGACGTCACACAAGCAATGATGTCGCTACTTTTTATCAGCAGCGCTTGAATGAAACTTATCAGCTTCGGCCAACAGGTGTCGCTAAAGTGTAAGGCGTTCAATGAACTAAATACAAAAATAATCTGCAATCCATGAGATGAGCTCACTGCAAATTGCCCCATATTAGTCACTTTCTCACGGTGGATAGATTACATATTGCTGATAAGACGAAGATTACACCATCTTGTGTCATCAGCTTGGCTATATAGAGAGACATACAACAAAATATTGCAATTCTAGCGGACAACAATTCGAAGTGCGTGCAAATTAGTTGCGCATGGCAAATAACAATAGAAAAACAATTTAACAAAAAGGAGCATCAAAGTGTGAAGTATCATCAACAACGACGTTAATTGTAGATGATTAAAACCCATGCCAAACAATTGCGCAACAAGCTTCAGCAGCAAACAACAAATTAAAAGCAGCGCATTAAAATTTGAGTAATGTGCATTATAATATAATTTACAAATTGTTTATTTATATAATGAGCTACTTAAGCAATTGCAACATAATCTACAACAAAAAAAAAATGTGGGAAAAGACTTGAAAATTATATTTGATTTTGTGATGAAATCAAAATACATTTCAGGCTGACTTGCATAAGCGAAAGCTCTTGCTATAATCGATTAACGTTAGTCGCACTTACAATCGATAACAGTTCTCTTAGTACGCAATGCTAGTGTTGTATAACATTTGCATAATCTGCACGCAAGGGGGCAACGCTGCAAATTGCAATGCCAATTTGAATCAATTGAAATTGCGAAAGGGGAATGGGAATTGTGTACCTGAATTGAGAATTGCTTTAAATTGTTCTTAAATGAAATGTCAATACAAATTAATAATATCAATCTGTCTATTGTTGTTGCTCTTTGTTTTTATTTATAGATAACAAACCAAAACCGGATACCATTGAGATATTTTCTGTGAAAATACGCGAAAATGGCACCTACAAGCTGATCAAAATGTCATTGGCCGACATCTGGAGCCATGGCTGGGAGTTGCGCATCAATAATTTCGCAGACAAGGAGAAGATGCCACACAACGAGAAGGACATACGCAATCAGGTAAAGATATTTTCAGTTGAATTATCATTTTTTTAAAAAAGGGTTGTGTCTTCGATAAGCACTGGTTGAAACGTAGGCTAAGCTTTGTGTCTCGACTGAACTTAATGAAGAAATTGCTCGATTTTGACGCAATTTTAAGTTAGATAGCATTCCTTATTACATTTTATTAATAATTATATGCATTTTCTTTACTTTCAGGTGTCACTGGCACGCAAAGCCAGACAAAGTCTGTGGAATAATAACAAGCATTTTGTGTATTGGTGCCGTTATGGAAGTCGCCAGCAGGATGTGCGCAAGCGACAGGTAACGACGAGTGCAAATCACGTGCTGCTGCATTTGATCAACTGATAAGCAAATCAAAATAAAAAATAAGAAAAACAAAAAGCGAATGCAAAAATCGGACCTATATACAATGCACTATTCTCCAAATATGCGTTTATTGTATATAGGTATTACATTGATGTAATATTCCAAATGCCCGCCACAAAATTACCCTCAACACACACACATGCATACACAAATACACACACACACACAAACACACATTGTTGTAGTTGCAGCAGCAAAATTCAAACTGAACTAATTTCTAATTGTAAAAGCAAAAAAAAAAAAGCAAAATCACACACACACGCACGCACATTCATCGCCCTGGCGCCCTCTATCGACCTAGCTTCCTCCCCTCCCGCAAACTCATCTTACACCAAACACAATTGAATTCGTGTTGAATTTCAATGCAAATGGCAAATCTTACAAGTAATCCTATCTTACAGATGTCCGAGTGCGTGAAATGGGGCAGCGTTGGCATGAATGCGGGCATGTTGCTGGTGCTCAATAATAGGCAAAAAAGCTACTCCCACTCAAAGTAACTAACACACCACACCCACACATAGACACAAATATACTCTCTTTTTATTGTTGCGATCACACACACACACACACACATACATACATTCAGCTGCTAATTCTTCTGCTTTGTCAACAAAGCAAATTGTGATAAAACAGCAAACACACACACGCATATACATATATATATATATTTATTTATTAGAAACAGCTCAAGAAAGAGCGAGACAGCAAGAGAGCAGGCTCCAAATTTGTTATTTCAAAAGCAAAAAAAAAAAAAAAAAAGAAAAACAAAATGAAAAAAAAAAAAAACAATTCACAATCAATTTCCAAGTCCCAAAGCGTGCATCACTCACACACACACACACATACACACACTTTGTTCATTTGCTGTTGCAACTTGAGCTACAATTTATGCAAAATACGAATTGTATTTACATTTTTGTACAATTGACAGAGAGAGAGACACACTGTGAAATTCGAAAAGACTTATTAACAATTTGTTGATTTTTTTTTAATATTATTACTATTATTATTATTATTATTATTATCGTATAAACTATTATATAATGCCTATTATATTATATTATGTTGTAATAGGAATAAAAACAAATACCATATGCAGGCACATTCTATATTCTCCAATTCTTATTTGTTTTCTTTGGCAAACAAAAACGAAATCAAAATCACAAAGTCAAACAAAAGCAAAGCAAGAAATTGCTGCATACTTTTGTGCGCATCGCTTTAATCCTGTATATACATACATACTATGTTACGTATATGATAGGGCAACAACAAAAAACCCACACAAACACACCACAGCTGCTACATTCACACATTACGTAACGTCACGTAACGTAACGTTTGGATACGTCAAACATATTTAGTGCGTAAGCAAATTTAGATCTTTTTTTTTTCGTTCTAATCTTTAAGCGCGGTTTATACACAAACAATATTTATATGCAAAAAAAGAAGAAAACAAAAACGTTTGTAAAATACTTTACCTATATATATATATTTGGATATTATTAAATGTTTGACAAACACAGTCTTTTTACTGCAATCGGACAAAAAAACAAACAAAAAAAAAAAGAGCGTTTTGAAATTTATTCGAGAAACTTACCTCACGCAGCAGCCCAAAGAGCACATCGGTGGATAGCGAACGTTCGTGTGCCTCGTCCATTATAATGGCCGCATAGCTGTCTAGATCGGGATCACGCAAACTCTCACGCAACAAAATACCATCCGTCATATATTTGATCACTGTGCGCTCCGAGGTGCAATCCTCAAAACGTATAGCATAGCCCACATCCTCGCCTACAGTGGAGAGAGAGAGAGCGAATGGGAGAGTTATTAAAGAGTAGTGGCAAGAGAAATTTGTTACAGAGTCAGTGTAAGGTAAGGAGGTGGTAACTATATAGAAGGTGGTAACTGTAATGAAGAAGAAACGCTTTTACAATCATTTCCTTTCATTCATAAACCTAAGCAAATTAGTAGTAGTTACTACGACGCATTAGGAAATTGTCAAAGAAGTTACAATTAGTAGCAAAAGCGTTTCTATAAGCTAAACAGAAGAGTTGTTATTATGTCTTCTATTTATCTAGTTTCAACGTATTGGAAGGTAACGAGAAATGAGCAATATTATTATTACTATTTCTGGGAAACTAAAAACTCGTTTTTAAAGGAGTAAATGGAAATAATGAAGTCTTTAACAGTTTTACTAAATGACTAAGATTTAGTACTCACAAAAAAAAATTAGTGCAGAGCAATCGATAGGTACCTAAAATCAGTAACAACTAATAATTATTGCAGTTTAATCAGCAGTTATTAAAGGGTAACTAGACTAGGACTGATTTAAGTTTAGTACAGGGTAATATGAAATGAGTATAGTGTGGCTCGTCAATCAGTTATTGAAATTTAGAACAGGGTGAAATGTTTGAAATGTAGTACAGGGTAATAAGAAATAGTACAGTGATTAAAACATTGTACATAAAATCAGTAAAAACAAAGAATTATTGCAGTTTAATCGGCAGGTATTAGAGGCTAATTAGCCTTAGACTGATTGAAATTTAGTACAGAGTAATTAAGAGTTATAAAAGATGAAATAAAACTGGGCACTGGGCACGCTTTTTAGCAGCTTAGCAGCCTAACCAGAATTCAGTACAGGGTCAGTAGAACTTAGTACAGCTTAACTAAGAGCTGAAGCATGGTACTAAAGCCGGGAAATGATGGCAGTGCGATTACAAAACGCAATAGCCGTGAGCAACTCACCCAGTTGGGTGTCCATTTCATCAGAGACACGCTTGGCCACCGACATGGCGGCCACACGACGCGGCTGCGTGCAACCGATCATGCCGCTCTTGCTGTAGCCATCCTCATGCAGATACTGGGTCAACTGCGTCGTCTTGCCGCTGCCCGTCTCGCCGACAATGATGACCACCGAATTCTCGCGTATCACATTCAAGAGCTCCTGCCGTGAGGCAAACACGGGCAGAAAGCGACGCTGCTCCCCAATGGTTTTCTTGCGCGAGAATTCAGATTTGCCGCCTCCCGATTTGTGATCCTGCATGTCGCGCATGTGATCGGCAAACTTTTGATCCTTGCGATAGTCAGCTGTATCGTTATCCTTGTCGTATTTGGCATCGTCCTCGTCCTGCGGCTGCTGCACACCCATGATGTTGCCCAGCTTGGTCCCACCGAGTTCCCAGTGCTTCTTTTGCGCCTTGCGACGCTCCTTTTGCTCGCGATAAGTGCGCACCAAGGCGCTGCCCTTGCGTGCCAACAGCGCCATGTCCGAGGTGGGATCCTTGACCGGCACCACCGGCTCTGGTTGCTTCGTGAACACAATGCGGCCGTCGAGAAATGGCGGCACTATGTGATGCACCAACAGATGCACTCGCTCCAGCGCCTCCTCATCGAAGTCGTCGCTCACATTGATCGAGGTGACAACGCCCGAGGTCAACATGCGATTGCGTTCCCACAGCTCGTTGTCGCGATTATTCTGTCGCTGCTGGGCGCTGATGCGTTTCTTGCGCTTCTGCTCCAGCTGCTCCTCGCGACGCTGGAAGTAATCGGCATTGCTGCCGCCAAACGGATTGTTCTCCTCGTCGTAGCCCTCATCGATGTTGTACCATTCGCGATCCAAGCGCCGTTGCTCCTCCTCCCACAGATCCCGTGACTCGGCATCGCCGGACCAGGCGGGTGTCGCTCCGCTGCGCTTGCGATCGTGTGCCCATTGATTGTAGCGATGTGCGGGCGTTGCACGCGTCGTGTCATCCGTCTGCTGGCCACGACGACTGCTTGGCGGGGGACGCGAGCGACTGTGACTGCGCTCGGAGCGACTCCAATCGCTGCTGCTGCCGTAGCCGGAACGTGGGGTGGGCAAATCCCAGTCCGATTTGATGCCCGTTTGATGATCGTCGTCGTCCCAGGAGCTGTTGGAGACGCCGCCACCGCCGCCGGTGGTGCTGCCTGGCGTGCCCGGCTCGCTGCGCACGGACACGGAGCGATCTCTATGCCTGTCGCGTCGCCTGTCCTGATCGCGTGCCCGCTTGCGTCGCTCATCGCCGCGACGCTGCCGTTCACGCTCCCGTTCGCGACCCCGATCACGATCCCGTTCTCGCTCTCGATCACGATCCCTCTCCCGGTCACGTCCATCACCACCTTTGTGTCGCTCGCGATCACGCTGAATGTGTTCGCGCAGACGTTCGCGTGCCTTTTCCGAAACGCCGCCAGTGTGCGAGGGCGTCTCGTCTTTGTGCTCGCGCAGCTGGCGACTCAGTTTCTCAAAGCTTTTGGTATCGGGTTTCTTGAATGCAAACTCACTGACATTGACAGAGGAATTGGGTGTGCTGGGAGTGTGCTGGCCATCATCGTACTCGGTGTCCTTGAAGCTAATCAGACGTTCGTTGCGCGCCTTTTCCGCTCGACGTTTGGCCGCCAATTTATCCAGGCCCAGCAACGATGCTTGCGGCACTTTGAAACTGCCGCCACTAGCGTCCTTACTACCCCCACTGCTGTCCTTGGACTTCTTGATGACGAGGCCGCCGCGTGCTGGCTGGCCGGCGGTGCCCTCCAGGCGATGCACGCCCGCCTCATCCTCGGACATTGCAAATATTGTTCGAGTTTTTCTTGTTTTTGGCTATTAAAAACGTTTCGTGCGCGTTTCACAATAGTGGTGGTAAAACTATAAAATTGCGCTATCGTTGCACTCCACTAGTTGCCAGCTATCGTTATACATCGAAGCACATCGATAGCACTTTGATATACGTACAGGCGGCTTGTGAGGGCAACTGTGGTCAATAAAACTGCAACTTGCACAATATAAACATTTTCGAGGTTCTTCTGTTTGTGTGCATTTTAATTACTATTTATTTTATAATAAGCTGTCGATAACATTTGCTTTTGAATCGTACAGCGCAGCTGTTTAGAGCAAAACTATCTGGCAGCTCTCGCCAATGGCGGCGAAAATTTGTTAAATTTTTCGCGAGCTCTGAAAACAAGTAAAGCTTAAAGGTAGAACTGCCTATACAAGCTGCTGTGTTTTGTATGCCAAGTCTTTCTGGCAAAAAAATAAAAAAAAACATCTGATTCTCAAGATACATTATTCACATTAGACATTACTAGTGTTTGCGCTGTGAGCCTTTAAAATTGCCCAACGCAAAGCTATTGTTCCGTTGTGCAGCAAAGCCATCTGGCAACGCTCACTAATGTCGGCGAAAGTAAAACCGCGCAAAGCTTAGCTTAATTGAGTTCAACCGTTTATTTAAATTGCTTTACAACTTATTAGTCTTTGCTCTCCGCTTTCTCCGGCACCGTTTGCGTTATCCAATTCAGATAGGGCAGATTGCCAGCCTGGATGGGCAGCGATATTACCTCGGCGACGCTGTATGGATGATTCTCACGCACAAATTTGCTCAGCTCATCAATGCGTGTTGAGCGTGTCTTAATCATCATCAAATATTCATTATCCTCGTTGACTTTGCCCTCCCACATGTAGATTGACTCGATTTGTGGCATTATATTCACACAGGCGGCCAGTTTGCGCTCGATAATGCCATGGGCCAATTTCTTGGCTGACTCTTTGTCTGGTGTTGTGACAAACGCCACCGAACTGGTGCCGGCTGTATAGGTTTCATCGGTCATTTTGCTGTTGGGATTCTTGATGCCAAAGGAAGTTGCTGATGGTGATAAAGTGTTTGTCGCAAAGGCCAAGCGACTTGTGAGGGCAACTGTGGCTGTGGCAACGAGTAATAAATTTCGAGTAAATTGCCAACGGAAGGGCAGCGAACTTGCGCGTCCGAGATACTGCATTAAATGCACTTTGCTCCGCACTCGAATTGAATTGCGCAAATAACTGACAACTGACGAAAACAATAACAACTGACGTACTAAAGCTGTGAACACATCGCTGGCACTATCGATTTCATTCGAGCAGCTACGATGTCTATGTTTTGTTTACAAGTGTGGCAGCACAAAAAAGAATGGTTATTATTAATTGCAAATATATTCGATTAGGTTATTAAGTGATATTTTCCCCTGTAGCTTTATACTGAATAAATAAAATGAAATAAATGTGAATTTTGTTTTCGTAAAACGACAAATCGATAACACTACACTTAATATCGATAACCTGCTATCTAAGTTACGCGCCAAGAAAACTCAATTTTGAAAGTTTTAATTTGTTTAAAATATCTATTCTTTACATATAGTAGTTATAGTATGTATATTTATGAAAAAACATATTATTTTTAAGTTGCCTTAAATTGTCTGTGTGTAAAATGCAAAATAAAAAAATTTGTTATTTTATATTTTATAGTATGTAATAATAATAGTTCTGCTTTTTACTTAAACTAAACTAATGAATTGGGGATTCTTTTGTGTGTTTGTTTGTTATACTTATTATATATAATTCTTAATATTTGCTCTCTTGCTCTGATTTACGTGATTTTTCCCAAGAGGCTTTTGCTACGTTCGCTTTTTGCCGCATTTTAATTTGTACGAGCTAATTTACAATCGTAAAGATCCAGCTGTTTTATTTTCTTTCTTTATGTGTGTTTCGTCCAATTGCAATTCCATTTCCATGTCCTAGTCCGTTTCATGCTTCTCAGACTCTTGTTTGGCTGCAGCAGCATCACCGCTCGCTGCTGTTGATGTAATTGCTGGCGGCGGCGCAGCTGCAACTGTTGATGCTGTGCTTGCCACAGCTGTTGGCGGCGGCTGCTGCGGTGGCATCGCATGTGGTTGCTGTGGCTGCGGCGGTTGCTGCTGCTGTTGTCCACTGTAGACCGCGCCAGCTGCTGCCTCATGCATCAAACCCGGCGGCGGCTGTTGTTGTTGTTGCTGCGGTGGTGGTTGCTGCTGCTGCTGTTGTGGTGGTGGCTGCTGCTGCTGTTGTGGTTGCTGCTGCTGCTGTGTGGCACCTGGTGGCGCATTGCCTGCCGCACCGGCATGCTCGCGGGCATAGTGCAACTGGGCGTACGGTTGATAAGCCTGCAGATGCGGATAATACGGCTGGCGGGACAACGGACCGTGGCCATACTGCGGCTGATAGTAGTGTGTGTGGCCGGCATGGGCGCCTCCAGGTCCTGGGCCACCATAGTTGGCATAGCCCATGTGCGGCAGCGGTGGCGGTGGCAGACCCGGCATGCCACCGGGTGGCGGTGGCGTCGGTTGTTGCTGCTGCTGTTGTGGCGGTTGCTGTTGCTGCGGTGCCAGATGCGGTGGCATGTGCGGATGCGCTGCTGCTGTTGGCGGCGGCCCTGGCACCACATGCGCATGTGGATGCAACTGTGGCGCTGCTGTTGGTGGCTGTTGCAACTGTGGTTGTTGTTGTTGTTGCTGCAGCTGCTGCTGTGGCGGCGGTGTTGTTGCTGGCGCTTCATTCAATGCTGCTGCTGCAGGCGCTGCGGTTGTTGCTGACGGCGCAGTTGCTGGTGCTGGTGGCGTTGCTGCTATTGGCGTCGATGTTGGTGTCACTGCCTTGCCCGGCACCGTGGTCACCGATGTCACCAACACGGGCGTCTTGCTGGGCTCCTTCATTGGCTCACCGCCAATGGCCATGGCCATGGGCAGGTCCAGTTTATCATGCTTCATGGGCGGCGGTGGTGGTGGCACCGATGGCTTGGGAGGCGGTTCAATGTCCATGGGCTCCGGATCCGTTTTGCTCGCCAGCTCGTGCACAGGCGGCTGCTGTGGTGGCTGCGCTGGCGTTGGCTGCGACGGTGGCGGCTGAGTTGGAGCTGTTACCACAGCGGTCGCTGTTGGTGGGACTGCAGCTGCTGCTGCAGCTGGTCCGGCTGCCGTTACTCCTGCTCCGGGTGGTGTTGTTTTAAGCGGCTCTGCTTTGGCGCCCGCAGCTGGTGTCGCCTCAATGGCCGGCTGCGGTTGCGGAGGCTGTGGTGGTTGCTGTTCCTCCTTGCTTCGATTGGGTGCCTCCTCCAACCGCTGACGATCCCGCCGAATGTCTTCGTACATGCGATGCACCATCTTCTGAAATGTCTCTTCGTCCACGGCCGGTTTGCAGTGTCGCTTCAACTCCTCTTGAAAAGCATCGCTCGACTCCAGCATGCGTTGCTTTTTCGCCTCGAATTTCTCCTCCATTTGCTGCAATTCCGCCTCCAACTTAGTCTGATGCATGGTTAACGAGCTGACCTGGCGCTTTAGCACTTGCATTCGCTGAGTGGTCACCACGGAACGCACATCGGGCACCACAGCTTCGGAAAAGATCTCGTTGATTAGCCGATGATTGCGCAAATAACGTGCATATGCCATGTGCTTGGCCGTATAGCCCTCATCCACATCATCCTCATCCTCGGCGGGCTGAATGTCAATGCGACGCTCGTGCTGACTTTTGCTGCCGCCGCCACGTGAGGGCGTCTCATGGACATCGGCCACCTCGGATTTGACCTTCGACTTGGCCGAGATGTAAGCCTGGTAGGCGGGCGTCTGATGATACGCCTTGAGGGCCTTCTCATACTCCAATTTCTCAGCCTCGTACTCATCGATAAATTCCATTTTCTCTTCTTCGCTTAGTTGCTTCCACATGGCGCCAATCTTTTTGCCCAGCTCCCACAGCTTCAGTTCGGGGTGTTGCGCCTTGACGCTGTCCCAAACACGCTTGGAATACCGCATATATGGCAATATGGGTTTCTCTGGCGGCTTTGGTGGCTTGGGCAGACGTGATTCGTTCTGTTGCTTGCTACTCGACGATTTGGTGACTTTTTGTGGCGTAAACGCTGGATTGCCATAATTGCTATGCGTAAATATGGGCGTTTGATCCTTATTGCGGTCGCCGCCACCGCCGCCACCAGATGAACGCGAACGACTGCTGCCACCTCCACCACCACCGCCGCCTCCTCCACCACCTCCGCCGCCACCTCCACTGCCGCCTCCTCCGCCACCAATGCCGCCGCCAACGACGCCGGCTCCACTTGGCACTAACGAAGTTACCGGTCCAACGGCGATTTGCTTGTAGTTGCTCGGCAGCGCCATGTTCATTAACATATAGGCAGTGAAATGTGCAGTCTTCTTCGTATGCAACTCAAATAACAACAACAATTATATTATATTATTATGTGTTTAGAAAAAAATTAAAATCATATAAATTCACGCGGACGCCATTGACGGGTTTTTCTCTATACTGAAAATTAGAGATGGTAGTTGACGCGTCACAACAGTCGAGCTGCGATACATTTGCGGTGTTGTGTAACACTGCCACTCGCGCACATTCAGATCAGATAGTGCACTGTATGTTTTCACTATATAATTAATTACCATTTATTGCCGACAAATTTGGGGAAAAGAACAAAAATCTATCTTTTAGTATTATTATATAATTTTATTATTGGGACAAGCCCAATAAGGCATTTATCACTTAAACATAAAATTTCTCAATTTAATTTGAATGTATTCAAGTATAATATTGCGTATATTATTTTATTTGGCGTACCTATATATTCAATTTGATGTAAAACAAAGTATTTTATATAAATTAACAATATTTTGCTATCGATTTACTGTTAGCAAGATTTCTTTATATGACAGTCCGGCAACTCTATCGATACCTCAGCTGGCAACGCCGCATCGTGCTAGGCACAAATAACAAAAACAAAACAGTGCTCAGCTATTAATTACTAAGGAAATAAACAAAAATTATGAATGCGGCACGCAGGTTAATACGCGTGGCACACATCTTGCGACACAGCAGCCGCAACTACGAAAATGCACTTGCCGCAACACAATCTGTAAACTATGTCGGCACAATAGCCGCAATCAACAAAAGTGTTGTTCCAACAAGCTGTCGTTTCTATAGCCAGCAGAAAACAGAGGAAACTGTTGATGCCACAGCCGAGCTGGACAGTGCCACCTATGAACGTGTATGCGCCGAGACGTTGGACGCCCTCTCCGATTACTTTGATGAGCTGACAGAGAACGCTAGCGATTTAATTGGCACAGATGTGGCCTATGGCGTGAGTACTCTACAGAGAAGTGCGATTACATCATATAATTGCAAATGATTTTGCAGGATGGCGTCTTGACTGTGAATCTGGGACAGACACATGGCACCTATGTGATCAATCGTCAGACGCCCAACAAACAGATTTGGCTCAGTTCACCGACAAGCGGACCAAAGCGTTTCGATTACGTTACCGGCAAATGGATCTACAAACATAGCGGCGAATCTTTGCATCAACTGTTGCAGCTGGAGATTGGAAAGATTATTAAGAAGCAGCCGGTGGACTTTATGCAATTGCCTTACTGTAGCTGAAAGCTGAAAATTTGTTCTAAGGCAACAATATAAATACAAATTACTATACATAGTTTATACACTCGCTTGTGTGATGCTACCGCTCTTTATTGCTGATTTCAAACATTTATTTCACTCGATATCATACATAGATATTTAGTATGTGTAGCTTATCCAGTTTCAGTTGTGGTTAGAAAAAAAAAACTTAACAATACTTTTATATTTATGCAAAAAAAAAGTATAATCAAATAATGAGAGTTGCAAGTTAAGTTTTAGTGATGTCCGCCAAACATGTTGTTGCCGCTGTTGTTGTTATTGTTGTAAGATGATTGCTGTGGCATGTAGTTTTGCTGCTGTGACATGTTGTTGTATGCCCCATTATTAGCCCAGGGATTAATGGCAGCACCGCCATAAGCCGGATGCTGCATTTGCTGCTGTCCATAGGCATTGAAATTGTTCATGCTGTAGCCACCTGGTGGTTGTTGTTGCTGCTGCTGCATGTTTTGATAGGAATTAGCAGGATTGCTGGCAGGAGATAAAGGCTGTTGCTGTTGATGCTGCTGATCGCCATCAAAGTCATAGAAACGATCACCTGGAAAACAAGGACGCTTATTGCTCCCAAACGATTGCTGTGGCATCTGTCGCTGCTGCTGCTGTTGTGACTTGTTTGCCTGATGGCTGCTGTTGTTGGTCAGCGTGCCCATCAGATTGGCAATGATATTTTCGGTATCCTTGAGCGATATCTTTGCTGATGCCGCCGGCTTAAAGGTCAAGGCATTCGCTGTCGATGGCAATCCACCAATTTGATTGAGGGCACTTGTCGATGTCTTATTGTTGTTGTTGCTACCGTTGTTGTTGTTGCCGCTGAGCAACGTGGACTTTTTGCCATTGGCATTCGTGTCGTTTGCCTTCTTGATCAAATCACCGAATTCATAATCATCATCTTCGTCATCTTCATCTAGCGTAAAGTTGCGCATCGGCAATTTGCTAGCAGATGTTGTTGCTGTTGTTGTTCCCAGCTGCTGGTCGCTGCTCTTGCGTCGCATTGCATCCAAGGAATTGGCTGTGGTCTTGCGTGTGCCACCAGCTGCATTCGCAGAGGCAGCAGCGGGTCGCACATTGGCTACGAATCGCGACAGATAATCACTGCAGGATTCGCCGTCGCTACTCAGCTCGGCCACATTCACGTATTTCCGCAAACGCTCGACTCGCGCCGGCTCCAAGACCTCCAGCTTCCGCAGATGGCTGACCAGATGCACTTGCTCCTCGTTCGACAGGAACTTAAAGTTCTGCAGCAATGTTTGCAAATCGGAATCGGTTAACGATTCCATGCCATTGCTGGATTCGTTAACAAAGTTCTGTTGCTGCTGCTGCTGTTGTTGTTGCTGCTGCTGCTGCAGCTGATCGTTGCTGTTGTCCTTGGCAGCAAAATGGTTTTCCACCTCTTGGATCAGCGCTTTCAAATCAATATTATCCTGATTACAAATGGGGTCCGAATCGAGCGACATATGCAATCCTAAGCGTGTAACAGCTTCGCTGAAGTTCAAGCCGCTATTGAGGCTGCGATCCGTTTGACGGCGTGCGTGATGCGTCTTCGCCAGCAGCGTGAAGAAGTGCAGCAAACGATTCATATCATCGACGCTCACATCATCCACACCGTTCACAATCAATGCGTTGGCCAGCTTTGATGACACCAATTGTCTGTCGTAGGGCAGCTGATAATCCCTCGAACTCTTCTTGGCCAAGTCGACGCCATGCCTGCCGGCATCCGCTTGGGCGCCCGTCTCCTTCACATCTGCAAGCAAAGGCGTTTTGGGGGGAGTTGAGTAAAAAGGTGTGATTAATTAAAATTAATTAAAGCGGTAGCGTTTTCAACTAAATCTGATAAATGATGCATTCAACAGTCGTTGTTATACACACGGAAAATAAATGTACAGCATATTGTCGATAATTGCCATTACATTTATTTGCACACCTCGGATAATTGCCAAACAAGATTTTATGAAAATCAAAATGGTTTGAGATTTCACACATTTGACAAACATTTTTTATCATATTGTAATTTTACATCATTTAATTTAAATGCATTGCACATAAGTGCAACTATAGGATTATTGTATACATTTTGAGGTAACCAATTTGGTTTCTGACTATACACAACTTTGCAAATAATACGGGTAAATTTGACTTAAAAAAATATTGTTTAATCGAGTTTTGTTGTCACAAAAATGGCAGTTAAGTGCAAACAGCTTCTCGATTTGATGATTATTTATTATTAAGTTATTCCACTTAACAAAAATAAAATATAATTCTTTTTTCTTTAAATTTCACATTACACATAATTGAAATTTAGTTTTTTTTCTTAAGTGTGCAATTATCGACATTATGCTGTAAATACAAACTACAAAAATTACATACAGCTTTTACCCAGGGCTCGACGATAACGACGATGATTCGACAGGTCACTTGAAAACAGGGAATTAACCATTTAAACATTTTCCCTTTTATTTTTTCGTTTTTCTCATACTTCGATTTTCGTTTTTTTCATTTTTATCAACACTTTGTGCGCACTAAAACTAATCTGATGTAGCTCAGCGAGAACCCACAACTACGCACTCGGTTCGATTACGATCTCGATCCCGTAACCAAATCAATATCAAATTTTATTTAATAATTGTTTTGGTTTGTTAATGAAACTTCAAATCTAAGAGATTTGAATTTTGCTATATACATTTTTAGCTGAAAGTACGGCAAACAATTGAAAAATCATTTGCTTCATATATTACAAAGATCATTTTTGTTGTGAATGGTATTAGTGTTTAATCTTAATTTTAGAAGAGAAGAAAATTGAGAAATAGTTGAGGCAATCTGTTTATTCGAAATATTTGCTTTATTATGAATTTATTAATTCTGAAATCAAGACAAACTTTGCTCTTTATTAAAAAAAAAAAATACCAAAAAAGTATGTAATCTTATTTGTAGATCACAGTTTTATTGGCATTCCCAAGTAAAATTGGAATGTTTCTCAAAAAAAAAAAAAAAAATTTCAAATCTCACCAAGAAATGAGATTAGATATTTAAAAACATTCTCAACTTTTCTCACACGGAAACTAAATGAAAACCGCACGAAATTGGAATTATTTCCGAGAGAAATGTGTTCCCGAGATTATTCTATTAGATATAGCCTTATATATTTTTAGCGAAATAGGCAACGCGACACTACAAACCGAAATCGAGGAAAAGCATTTCCAAAACAGTTTTGCGACAATTCCCATTTCAACACTTGAGGGTTTAAATACTTACCTTCAATCTGTCGAACCAAGGCGAACCTGAAAACTGTTCGATAAAGATAACGAATGCTGTTCAACTTACCCCTGGATGTGACTTGAAAGATCACGGTGGCAATGTTGCTGATTAACTTTTTCACAACGCGCACTTTTTGTGGATCATCGAGCACTTCGGCAATGAGAATGCCCTTCAGTTTCTCCTTGATCGTCTCCATGAACACACAATTGTCCTCATTCAGCAGCAAATCATCGGCCGCATTCGGTTTAATCTTCTCCATGGCCAGCGCCTTGCTTAGCATATTAAGCGC
This sequence comes from Drosophila pallidifrons, assembly GCA_023558445.1. Classification (NCBI taxonomy): domain Eukaryota; kingdom Metazoa; phylum Arthropoda; class Insecta; order Diptera; family Drosophilidae; genus Drosophila; species Drosophila pallidifrons. Next base: position 17,189,562 of record CM042351.1, read on the forward strand.
CTTCGGTCCCAAGCTGCCCAAATGATCCTCGAGCGCCGAGAGCATACGCAATACGGTGACCACTGTAATGGGACCCTCGGGCTCTTCCCTCTCCCTATAATAATCATCACGTCCACGATCACGATCGTAATCATCGTGACCCCGTGAACTGTGCGATTTATCGCGACTCCGGCTGTAGGGCGAACGTGAGTTGCGCCGATGAGATGAACGCGAACGAGAACGCGAGCGTCTCGTGCGTCGTCGCGATGCCATCGGTGATCGTGACCGGGAGCGTCCCCGGCCCAAGCGACGGCCACGTTTCGGTGACTCGGAGCGCGACAAACTGCGTCCATAGGGCGGACGACGATGTGGTCGTGTGGCCGATGGCGCTGACGAGGCCTGCTCATCGTCGCTAATGTCAATGATGGCCTCGCTGGACATGCCAGAGCCACCACCGTTGCCGGCACGATTATTTGACGAGCGATAGTTGGGCTTACGACGCACACCAAGCGTTGCGGCAGCTTGTGTGCCTGTTGTGGTGGCCGCTGCATTGGCACTCCCATCTTTTGGACTATTCACGCGTATTTTGTAACGTTCCATCAGCAACTTGGTGTTCTCTTCGTCCTCATCGCCTAGCTGAAATTTCTCTTGCAGCTCTTTCTTGATCTTATTGGCAGCGATATTGAAGAGTTCAACGCGTCGATCCTTCCAGTAGCTAATCCATTCGGGTTTATAGTCATAGCTATTCGGATCACATTTCTTCTCCTCCTGCAGCTGCTTGTAGCGGCGATTCCAAAACTGTTTCCATTCATCTGAATAGTCGGGATGCTTCTCCGGACTCGATTCATAAGTTTCGGTCACATCGCGCAATTGTTTCAGCTGCGCTTCGAGTACACAACGAAACTTCTCCCATTTGTAGCGCTCTTGGGCAATCTGTGAGGCCTGCATCGACAGCTCCTTGGGTGTGGGCAACACCTTATGGCCACCAGTTGCTGTCACTGCGCCTGCTGCTGGCACAACTGTTAGCGCCGTTGTTGTCATCTTCGGTGGCGGCGGGGAACGATTCACAGCACGATATGCTGGCTGTTGTTCCTCCTGTTTTTTGCTTGGCTTCTTCGCATTCGGCTGCTGTTGTTTCTGTGGCGGTTTGGGCGAAAAATTTACATCATCGTCATCGCTGGAGATTGCATCTAATGTTTTTGAATGTGATTCTATTGGCGGCTTTGCGTCGTTAATAAACTGACGCATCTCCTTGAGAAAATCTGGTCCATAGCTTTCATTGTAATGGTATTTATGGCGCACCTGGGCACAAATCTTGGCACGATAACGACGAAAATCGCCGCCAGCAATGGCCAGGATCTGTGTGCTGCGGCCATACTGTTGCTCAACGATCTGCATAAACTTTGTGGTGACATTCAGCACTTGTTCGTTGGAATTCGAAGAGGAGCGACGCATCTGTTGAAGCAGGTCGTGGGCCTTTTGATAGTGGTTTCGCAAATAGTTGGTGCGATGCGTCACCGAGGTCCAGTGTATGAAGATGGAGCGCACATCATTGCATGTATTGCACAACACACAGAAATAATCGGGACGCATCTGACCGTTCTCATGCAGCTCCACAACGTATTCGGTGCCAATTAAGGGGCCATCGTTAAAGGATTCAATCTGCTTCTGGATGTCAGCTGGGCGTCCGAAATCATCCTCAAAGCCCGGCGGCACTGGCTCGCCGGCTAAATAGCTCATGATTAAGTGCAATCAATCAAATAGAATCTGCAAGAATTGAGTTTAGTTCGAAGCGTTCTCTTGTACACAATATTAAATACAAATTGATAACAACACACGCTTAGAGATTGCGACATGAGTATGACAAGGACGACAATATAGTGCCGCCTAAGTTATCGATAGCATAAACAACAATTGTCAGCCAATGACAGTTGCAATTTAGGGCAACTCGATAATCAATTTTGTCATAAACATTAACACGCATATATATTTTTAAATGAGAACATTTTAAATATCTGTGCTGCTTCAATCTCTAAATGCAATATAATCGCCGTATGGCCAAATTACCTTTTGCCCCGTTCACTTCGACCTGTGTTCAAACACTGTGAATTAATGTTTGCACTTCTCTGATGAAAAAACAGGCTAAATAAATACGTAAATATCGCGTCTGTTAATACACTTGCACTTTCATGCACTCACACACACACGCGTACGCTCGCACAGAAACTTGCGAAAAGCGGCTCCTTATTTAATTTATTTTGTTTTTCTTTTTTTGCTGGCCACAAATTGGAGGTTGTTACAAACAAATGCTGCGATGTTTGTCTGGTATAATATCTTGTTTTACTTACAGCGCTAATTAAAAGTAGCTCACTTAAAATGTACACTGAATCAAGTAAAATGTATATTAACAAAAATGTATATTTGCAATAAAACTTGTTTGTTGCTTAAATAATTGTCTGGCATGCAAAACACACAATATCAACAGGAACGAAAAATTATGATATGTAACAGTGTTGACAAATTTCGTTTTGTCTGATTTCGATTGAAGCGTACTCGCGCCAGTGCTGTTTCACGCCAATATTGTTTTTGAAATCGACATATACCAAGGGAGAAAATATACTATATTGTCGCAAGTTTACATTTTTAATTTCAAGTATCTTAATGTTTAATTTGAAAATGAAAAACGAAATATTCCAAGGTGGGAAAATAGACTTTATCGATGCAATTTTCAATGTGCCACAATTATCGATTAATTACGTTGAACTAAGCTTTGCAATGTTGAATAAACAGTTTATTGGCGCAAATTTCAATTTACCATCGCTAGCTATTCGCCATATTGGCAACTTTTGGCGCTAAAGTTGTGAATTAAGTTTTCACGGTTTATTTAAACTTTGAGTATTTGCAATTATTGCATTCGCTGTATTAATATCAATATTGAGCAAAGTTCTCAACGTATATTTTTGTTTGAGTGTTGTTTTTTTTTTTAAGTGTGTACAAAATCAATTATGTGTGTGTGTGCCAAATCAAATTATGCATTTCTTGTGGCCATTAAAATCTGTCGGATTTTGTGAAATATAATTAGGCAGCATGTCCATCTATGTCCATGTCTAATATTAATGCTGTTCGTCCATGCCGTGACATTTTTGATGAAGTTTGCTGCACTTGAGCCCCCCCGGCAGCTTAACGCACTTTGCCTTTGATAACTAATGCGTTAATGCCTCAGAGCACATCGAGCATTATGTACACATTCACACACACATGGACACGAGTATGCGCTCGCTAGTGTGTGTGTGTGTGTGAATGTGTGTTTTTGTATGCAGTGCCTCGACCAAACAACAGGGCGGCCAAATGGCAGCACGTCCCAAAACAATTTTGCACCCACCCACCCCAAATTAAAAAGTATGTGTAAGAGAGTGAGAGAGAGAGAAAGAGAGACAGATAGAATGAGGATAGGGGGGACGAGTAGATTGGAAAACGTGTGCTGTGATAGATGTAACACGTAGGGCATTCATAACTGCCAATGAAACGAAGGGGGGAGGAGCGGCATTAATCGCAACACCATGATGATGATGATGATGATAATGGCAAAATAAGCGAGTTCACAATGAGTTGACCATATGCGCACATAGACAATCAAATGTTGTGAAACGGAATCCACCCAAAAAGCGACAACGACAGCGACAACTGGTGCAACTGGTATAACGACGGTATACACGGAGATGTATCATCAGAGACCGGCAGCAGTCAGTTCACATTTAATGAACACAACGTTGACATGAGTTATGGGCCATTTTTCCTTCTTCTTCTCTTATTATTTTTTTTTTTTTGACAACGAAAAATTGCGAATCAGCACAGCTGTTGAGCTCTGTGGTCGCCGCCACACTCTCCCTAGGGGCGGGAATGCAAATGCTATTTTGCATTACAATTTTCGAATGAACAGAATCCTCCTCCTCCTCCTCCTCCTCCTCCTGTTCTATCCTCCAATCGATCCACGCGACACTGAAGACGAAGCTGAGCCACATTCCGATTACGGTGAATGCAGACACATCCAAAGGGGGTGTAGTGGGGGGGTTAGAAGAAGTGGGGAGTAGACACCCCTTTTCCTTTTTGCGAAATCGGAATCAACTAAAAAAGATCTGCGCGATATTGCCGCTTAACATAATGTCTTTTAGACAAAGTGGCAGACGCAGACATATCGTCTACTTCGCTCTCGATGTATCTCTCTCTCTATATTTGTCCATGCCACAGTTTGCTGCACAACTTTGTCATATCGTTTGGAGCTGCAATTATGCTGAGGTAAGTACTATATTTCTTTGATCTCTATGAATTATTGCTGAGACACACAATCAAAATGGATACTGCATTCCTTAGCAGTAAATAAACACTATCATAAACACTTTTATTATGTTTGCATAAAGTTCATAAAATGTTGCAATTTGCCATTGCAATTCTGTTTATTTACAAATTTTATATTGAGCTATAAATTCATTGCAAAAAAACAAACACTGTCATTAAAAACTTTTATTTGCAAATTGTTTGTAAAATTTCAAAGCTTGAAATTGCATTAGGAATGCTTTTAGGAACTTTTTCCATACTTCAAAAAAAAAAAAAGATCTACTATTTTCATTGAAGAAGACTTTGTATTCATTAAATTTAGTTTGGGTATTTGTCTATCATGTATCAAACATCGCAGAGAAAATATTATTTTTATTATTATCATTTTTCGAATAAATTCGGGATAAACATAATTTTGAATTTTAGTTTAAATTTTTGTAAAAAAAAAATTAAAAATAACTTAATATTTTGTTTAGCTTTATGTTAAAATTCCCGAAATACCCGAAAAACTATTCGCTGAGAATATTTGAAATTTTTTTGTAATATAATTCATATTTTACAATCGCTTAAAATTCTGAAACCTTATTTAAGCTTTAAGTTTTAGATATTTAAACTTTGCAGGTTAGAAGAATTAAAGTATTATTCAACGTCTTCGGTATAAAAATGTAAAAAACAAGTAAGAAAGCTACAGTCGCGTGTACTCGACTGTGAGATACCCGCTACCCATTTTGAAGAAAAGCAATATATTTTGCGGTATTATTCTCAAAATATACCAAATATACTGTAAAATTATTAAATATATATATATATATATATATATATATATATATATATATATATATATATAGACGGCACAATATACCAGATTGTTAGCCAAAGCAACTAAGACCCCTAGTAAGTAGGCGTTTTTTCCCATACAAAAGTATTTCTTTAATAACTTCCACAATTTTTATCTGATCGTAATCAAATTTTCAGGGATCATAACTACTATAGTTATTACTGTATATACCAAAGTTCGTAACTCTAGCTTTAAAATGACGCTTGTTCGATTCGATTTTTTTGATTTGCGGGGGCGGAAGTGGGCGTGGCAAAAATTTGAAACAAACTTGATCTGCGTGCAAACATAACAAATGCTGTCGAAAAATTATAGCTCTATCTCTTATAGTCTCTGAGATCTAGCTGTTCATACGGACAGACGGACAGACGGACATGGCTATATCGTCTCGGCTGTTGACACTGATCAAGAAAATATATACTTTATAGGGTCGGAGATGCCTCCTTCTACGTGTTACATACATTTCCTGCCGGCACAAAGTTATAATACGGGTATAAAAACTTAATATTTTTTAGCTCGAAAAACTAATTGATGAGAATTTTAATAGGTTTTCTGTAATGCATTTCATATATTCCAATCACTCAAAATTCTTAAACGTGATTTAAGTTTTAAGTTTGAGAAGAATTAGAGTATTTAACGTCTTCGGTCTGACGGCAATTAAAGTGCCTTTGTTCAAGTTTGTTTTTGTAGTTGGTTTTTGTGTTTTTTGTGTTGCGCTTCACAACAAGATTTCTTGGCAAGTTGTGCGCAATTCATTAAGCGAAATCTGCTCGAATGCGAATAATGCAAATTGCTCTATTTCGGGCTAACTGCAACGCCAGCAGCAAACACGACGACAAATTTATTTGAGGCCCCATGTGGCAAGTGGCAAGTGGCAAGTGGTAAAGTAAAAAGGCAAGCTCTGCCCCATCCCCCCTTTCATTCCTCCCCACAACCATCTGTCGCTGCCATGTTCAACTGCAAACTCCATCAATGAAATGAATGCTGTATGTGTGTTTTTAGCAGACTTTCGGTATTTGCACCGAAAGTTCAAAAATTCCATTAATTATTTTGTTGCGTTTCTGTTGTTGTTCCTGCTCTCTTGTTTTTATTTTCACTCATCTTCTTCTTCTTCTTGTTATTTCGATCCTCTGCTAATTTTGAAGAATTCTTAATGGATTCTATTTTCAGCCGGCCAACTGCAATTGTTTTGCCTATTAGCTTGGGAAAGTTGTTTTTTTTTTTATTTGTTCATTGTTGTTTCTTGGTTGCTTTATTATTTTTTGTTGTTGTTGTTTGTGACTTAACCCTACCCCTATATGTATGTATGTATATATATAAGTTTTCCACATTTCCACCCCATGCCACCTCGGGTAGCACTTTAACTCTGGCTGGACCGGATGTGCTCATTGTGCGTCATTTCTACTTATCACCCAGGGGAATACGCGTTAAGCATCCATGCGGCCCAACGGAAGCGCTCCATTGCCCAACAGCGGCAGCTGCTTTTGCTGTTGCTGTTGCTGCTGCTGTGGCTATGTCTGTGATTATTTTACAGCTAGTTGCTGCTTCTATGGATTTTACTACTGCTGAGTGGGCTACTGAATTCCCCCATTCCCATTCGCCTGCTTTTTCCCATTGTCAATTCTGGTGTTATTGCTGCTATTTTACGACTGTTGCTCTTCATTGTTATTTTTGTTATGGTCGATTCTTCTGCCGAAAATTTATATTACTGATTCTAGTTGCTGCTACTGCTGAATTGAGCAATATGCCAAATGACTATGCTATGGTTAATCTCTATGCCAATTGTGTTGATATTTCGCACAGCAAATTCAGTTTGCTGATTATTCAGCTGCTTTTAATTGCTTCTGCTTTGGTCAATTTTCTTATTGTTTCTTAAGCAAATCCAGCGATTATATATTCTATATATACATATATTATATATGTATATACAAATTATAACTGCTGCGGTTCTGCTGATATCTTACTCCTAAAAATACTTTTCATATTCAACATTCTTGTGATGTTGCTCACTTTATGGAAATTTATATTGTTGAATTTTTAGCAATTTTTTTTCTGCTCTGCCACTGTTGATTATATTATTTATTTCATTGTTATTTATTTTCTCTTTTTATGACGCATTCATTTAAGATAATGATACATATATAATTCCTACATAATTATCCCCGCTACCCATAGGGTAGAAGGGTATTATAACTTTGTGCCGGCAGGAAATGTATGTAAAAGGTAGAAGGAGGCATCTGCGACTCTATAAAGTATATATATTCTTGATCAGCGTCAACAGCCGAGACGATATAGCCATGTTCGTCTGTCCGTCTGTCCGTCTGTGTGTCTGTCCGTCCGTCCGTATGAACACCTAGATCTCAGAGACTATAAGAGATAGAGCTATAATTTTTTCGACAGCATTTGTTATGTTTGCACGCAGATCAAGTTTGTTTCAACTTTTTGCCACGCCCACTTCCGCCCCCGCAAATCAAAAAAAAAAATCTAATAACAAGCGCAATTTAAAAGCTAGAGTTGCGAATTTTGGTATTTACAATAACAACTATAGTAGTTATGATTCCTGAGATTGGTAGCGATCAGATAACAATTTCGGAAGTTATTAAAGAAATACTTTTGTATGGGCAAAATCGCCTACTTACTAGGGGTCTTAGTTGCTTTGGCTGACAATCTGGTATATTGTGCCGTCTGAGGTATATTTACTACACCGATATACCACATATACCATTTAGTAAAATTTTAGTATTTTTGTAATATATTTGGTATATTTTGAGAAAAATATCGCAAAATATATTGCTTTTATTTAAAATGGGTAGCGGGTATCTCACAGTCGAGTACACTCGTCTGTAGCTTTCTTACTTGTTATCTATAAAAAAAAAAGTGTTTTCTCATTTACATGGAAATAAATGTATAATACAATGTATAATAAATACATACACTATTAGTATTTCCAAGATAATATGTTCATTAGGTAAAGCATTGAATAAATTTTACTGATTTTATTATAAGCTCGATTACTGCTGCTGAATTTGCTATATGTCAATTCCTTGCAAATTCAACAACTGTTTCATAGGAAATTATTTTAATTTTTGTAAGTTTCCTTTACTATTTACTGATTCTTTTAACATTTTAAATGCTGATGCTAAGTTTAGTATGCCCCTTATTTTTTTATTTTTTTTTTAGGAGTTTCTACTATTTCGGCTGCTGCTGCTGAATTTGCTGCATACCAATTCCTCAGTAATTTCCACAGCTATTGCTGATTTTACAGTAGCTTCTTCTGCATTTTTCGTCTGCTGGTTTCTTGGGCTTTTGATGCTGCAGATTCATCTTCATCTGACTATTGCTTGCTGTATCTTTTAGTGGTTTTACTTGTTGTTGATTCTATTGCTCCAACAGCTACCGCTAAGGATTTTACTGCTGCTATTTCTGCTGTCGCTGCTGTTGACGTTACGCCTGCTGCTGCTGCTGGTGCTGTTGCTCTTTCTGCTGCCGTTCTGCTCCTTCCACTGCTGTCAGAGTTACCCTTGCTGCTTGCCACCAGCCTCTGCTACTCCTACTTCTGCTGACTGCTGTCATTGCCAGTTTCCACTCGAAAGTCCAAATCCCAAGCCGTGTTCGTGTCCCTGTTCCTGTCCCTGTCCCTGACCGAGTGCTCCTTCGTTTGCCTCGTTCGTTGGCGAGCCGGCAAAAACTTTTGTTGCATGCCTCAAAAATGCGTAAATCAAACTAAAAACAAACGGCTAAACGACTTGCCATGAATTAGTATTAGTGTAAAACGGCTTTTAATAAGTCGGACAGCCGCCTCGCATCTGCATCTGCCCCAATCTGCCCATCCAAATGGTGGGCTCAGGATGGTTGTAGAGTGGGGAGGAGGAGAGGAGGGGAGGAGGATTGTACGACAAAGTCAATTGCGGTGGCCGCAAAATGAAATTTTGTTTTAAAAAGTTTTCTCTGCACTGCAAAATGGCTCGCCATGGGCGCATAAATTTCAAAGCTGCTTTTTGTTCACTTTTTGCCTTCTCCACTTTTTTCCCCCATATTTTTGTTTTTTTTTTTTTTTTTTTTTTTTTTACCCCACCATAACTTTGTCAACAAGCTGGGCATATGTACACAAAAAAAAAGTATTTTTGGTGGGGAGTAGGAGAAAAGTACGAAAAAAAAGGGCAAAGAAAATGTTTGGAAATGTTTCAAAACTACTAATTTGAAATTTATACATTATGTTTATGTCATTTGAAGTGGTTCGAAAGTGGTTTCAAGAGTGGTTTTCAAAAAATTATATCAGCAAAGCCGTTGCAGACTTTTAGAAATTATGCTGCTGCAATTTACAATTTTGTTCCTTGTTCTTCTTTTTGTTTTTTTTTTGTGTTGTGGGTCACATAAACCAGGATTAATTGTGATATATGCTGGAAATTATTTTTAAACATGATATTGCAGTAACTGCCTTAGATAGTTGATCTATGTGATATATTGTTGTTCTTTCGTTTCGTGTAGTTTATTGTGTTGTTTTTGTTGTGTTTTTTTTTTTTCGATAATTTCAAACATGCAACATGTTGCAATAGAGTTATAAACCAGCCCCAAATTTCAAACTTTGCAGACGACTTATGTAAAGGCATGGAGAGGGGAAGAGAGTGATGGAGATGGGAGGGGAGGGGTTGGCGGCTACCTCGCGCGTGTAAGGGCAGCATGCCAAATGGAAAAAAGTTTTTGCCTTAATTTTTGGCGTTCTTTTTCAGTATTATTTTTCTTTTGTGTGTGTGTGTGTGTGTGTGTGTGTGTGTGTGTGTGTGTGTGTGAGTGGTTTTTTTATACTCGGCCGCTTTATTAACGTTGCCCTGTTTTAGGTAGGGTGAACTGCCGTTAGAAGGCAGAAGCAGAAGCAGCAGCAGCAAAAAGAAGAAGAACCAGGAGAAGCAGGAGAAGGCAACTGCAGAGGAGCAGAGCACGAACGCGAAAGTGAGGTTGTGTCATGGCAGAGAGAGAGAGCTGAGGTAGGTGGCCATTTTTTTTTTTTTTTGGGTGGTAGGGTCGCTTGGTGAGGGGGTGGGAGGTAGCTGTTTGTTTGCTGGCAGCAGCGCAGCAAGTAATATTTTTGCCGCATAAAAGTCAAAATATGCAAATAAAGCAGGAGCTTCTTGTTGTTGCTGCTGTTGTTATTGTTATTGCAGTGAGTGTGTAGGGCAACTTGTGGGGGGGAGTGAGTGGAGCGGTAAGCTAATACAGCAACAGTCCGACACTATGGTGGGCTGGGGAGGTGGGGAGGGCTAGAACAATGCGCATAGAGCAGTCGGAAAGAGAATGCAATAGAGATAAATAGGCAGCAAAAGGAGAGTGAGCGCAACGCAGACATAGAGAGAGTGAGTGAGAGAGCGAGTGTATGTGAGAACAGCGTGGCTTAAATAATAAATGTAGTACACGCTTTGAAAGAATTTACTATGCTTTGGCAAATGGAAGTTATAAAAACCAAACACACTCGCAAACAAACACACAAACAGACAGACATGCACGTACACACATACACACAGACACACACACATGTGCAGAGCATATATAAATAAACAATGCCCCTATATAACCCGAGGCAACTCACTGAAAGCAAGAGAGAAAGAGAGCGAGTGAGGAGAGAGGTAGCGGCATTTCCATATTGTTGCTATAATCAGCGGCTGCTTTGATTCATCTGCATGCACGCGCACGCTGCCGATAAAGGGAGCAGGCAACGGGTGTAGAGGGGGGTAGGAGGGAGCAACACTACCACCACCACCAATGAACGAACGAACGAACGTCAAAGCCAAAGCCAAAGCCAAAGCCAAAGCCATACTCTCATAGCTATGCTATATGGCCATACCGATTGCCGTAGCTATAGCCAAAGCTAAATCCATAGCCAAAGCCTTAGAGTACTAGTGTTGCCACCCCATCATCATCATCAAAGTCAAACCCAACCCAAACTTAAACCCAATCCATACTGAGCGAAGCAACCACCAAAACAGAACGGAACAGACACACACAGACTCCGTGACTCCGTTGGCACCCAACTTCCAACTCCAACAAATAATGTTGCTTTTTTTTTGCTCTTCTTGCAATTTAGCGATGACAGTGCTTAACTGTTTGGCGCGCACGAATTAATCATGTCGCGCATTGCAGCACAGTCCATAGGGAACTTTACACCTTTCGCATTGCTAATTAGTGATTAACATTTTAAATTTGCTTCCTTAAATCATTGCTTACATTTGGTTATTAATAATCAATTATAAATTAATGCAAATATCGCCTTGTTCGTGTGACACGCGCTCCTCGCGAATGCAATTTGAATATCGTGTCGAACATGTTCGCGTTGGATGTTGCTACTCGTGCTCGAACAACAACCACCGACTGACGCCCCTTTTCAGCATGTGCGCACGGCTTGTGCTGTAGCCTTGCCAGCCAGTTCTAGCCGTAAAAATGCCAAAAGTGTTGATAATTGGAAATTTCAAAGCGATAGCAAAAGTATACGAATGCTACAAGCACGCTAGCAATAATTAGTTTGCAATTATAAGTTTGTTTAATTCAAAAATTTACTATGTTCATTTAAGTGCAGAGATTAATAATAGATCTTTAGAGGTTTTCTGGCTGCAGCAGCTGTTTGCTTATAGCAGCCCTTTTACTTAGCTCTTCTCTGCTCTGTTCGTTTCGTATGTTCGTTCGTTTGTCTGTGTGTGTGTCTGTTTTATGTCGGCGTCTGACTGCTGCGCACGTGTGTGTGTGTGTGTACTTGTGTGTTATCTCGCAGCCTGGTTCTGGTTCAGTTTTCGTTTTCCGTTAGTGCAGCATTTATCCTCGACGACGTTGGTTGGTTTCGCCTTCGCCCTCTGTCATTGTCACTGTCGCTGTCGCCGTCGCTGCCGTTGTTGCTCTGCCCGCACAGAGTCTCTCTGCCGTCGAAGTCGCGTCGCCTTGTATACGCCTGCTTGCTGGGTGTGTGTTGTTATTTTTCTGCTTTTGCTGACGCTGCTGCTCTTGCTCTACTCTTGCTGCTCTCGTTGTGTGTGCACGTTTTTATTTATTGTTGTCGTGTGTGCTGTTTGTTTGTGTTTTATTTTTTTTTTGTTATGGTGCCAGTTCCAGTTCCAGTGCCAGTGCCAACTTACCTGAGCATATAGCTCAAATAAAAAACTTAAACAAGCAGGAGAGGCGAGAAGAAGCCCGGGGAAGACGACGAAGAAGAAGCAGAGTCAGGGCCAACAGCCACAGCATGTTGTTAACAACCGCCCCAACGCCTCCCAACAAACAAAGTGCCAGCCCGGGACTAACCAATAAGTAAACCAACAACAACAACAACAAAAATACGAAAAAAAATACGAAAATACCGAAACTAAACGACGCGCAGCAGCTTCAAAACATACACACACATACATTTTAATACACATAGTCAAAGTTACAGTTGCAGCTCGAGTGCATTTAACAACAACAACAACAACAACAAGAACAACAGCTGCTGCTGCTGCTTCACTAAGTGCAGTCGACGTCGACGTCGCTGTCGTCACACTCGTCGCATATTATGAACAGCACTTGATACAAAAATAAACAAACACAAAATCAATCAATTAATCAATCTGTGAACACCCCTACGGAGCCTACGCTAACGCCCACGCTCACGCCCAACAACAACAACAACAGCAACAACAACAACAATAAGAGAAGGAGGAAGAGAACAACAAAAACAGTAGAAGAAGCAGCAGCATGTTTCAGTCATTTGGCATAGTCATCATAGTCAGTGCGCTGCTCGTTGCTGCTGCCCAGGCGACAGCGGAGCAACAGTATGCGAATTCGAATGCAGACGCTGCCGCCGAACTGCAGGCGACGAGTCAGGACACAGCAGCGACGCCGTTAACCAGATGCCGCCAAAGCTGCTATCAGCAGGTAAGTCTACAACTACTCTACGACTATGTCTGCGACGACTCTTTGCCCTGCCCCTGCCCTATCCCGGCCCTGCCCTGCAACGCCCCCCCTCTGGTTAGGCCACTAAAAAGATAAGAACGCACTTGATGGACACTTGTATACCGCTCGACTGAGCGCAAGACAACTGCCAAGGCCAGTCAAGAGCTCACCGGACAGCAGCAAGCAGCGCTGTCCCTATTCCCTATTCCTTATTCCCTACCCCCGACCCTCTTTCCTCTGCTGTCTAACCCAAGAGACTTGCCCAAAAACTCAGCACACGGGCATTGACAATGCCTCTGACAGACAAGACAAGCGACGACCCAACGTTCTTTAATACCCAAGCTGGTCAATTGAGTTGAAGGGCATTATAAATTTGTGACAATCTGAAATACAAATATTAAGCCGAAGCCCACAAATTAGTTGCCTTTGAAATTCGAATCCTGCCGAAATAGCTGTTTTTGAAGTAGTTGAAGTGGAGAATTCTTTTTTGCTGCATGCATTTCAAACTGAAAAACAAGTTCCATCTATGCCACTAAATTCTTTAGTTTATTTTGCTAAGTTTGATTAAATCAGGTGATTTATAACTTAATTACAGTCTCAAATGCAATATTATGTAAAAGCTTTGACATCTTTGAAATCTTTCCGAAATTAAACCTACATTTAAGATTTTGTTGCATATAGTTAAACAAAATTCAAGCTACATTTATTGCATTAGATGGTTTAGTTCTATTTGAGGTATTTTTATAACAAAAGAAAAGTAAAATATGAATATTGTTTTATTTTCAAAGTAGGATTATTCCAAGTTGTATTACTTCATTAGGTATAAAATTATTTTCGACATATTTTATATCAGACAAAACAAAATGATTTGAAATTACGATTATGTCTTTCATATATTTCAGAAATTAAAACTATCTTTAGAAAAAATATACTTTGATCTGTTTTAACAACTGCAGCGGTTTATATAGCAATGTTCGTCTGTCTTTCTTGTCTGTGCATTTATATGAATTCATGTCTCTCAGAGACTATAAAAGCAAGAGTTGCCCAAATTCTTAATAATAAAATGCTGCTATGAATCAAATTATATTTAGCTTTTGACCTTTTGAGGGAAGTCTAGAATTTTGATGATTCCGACTGCATTTGATTTTTAGAAAGGAAAATAAATGCAGTTAGGTAGAGAAATCAAATTGAAATAATTGAAGCAACGATTACTCTGTTTGTATATTTAACGGGTATTTCTCAGTCGACTTTCTTACGTGTTTATCGCCGTTGTCATCGTCTTCTTATTTTTTATGCCGCTGCTGCTGCTGCTGCTGGTCGCCTTTATCAACGCGCTGACATCGCTGCCGGTCGCTTCCCAGGTAGCTCTCTGGCTGTCGCTGTAGCCGGTTCAGTTGACAATGTCAGCTGGGTGGTCCAAGGCAGTCATAGAGCGCTGCTAATAGAGATTAGGTAACTGGGAGGGATCAGCCTGCCGCTGCCATTGGGTGTGCCCTAAAAAAGAGAGAGGGAAAAAAAAACACAGACAAGTAAAAAACAGTGAAAAGAAAACACCATTGAAGAGGAGGGTTTCTTCTCATTGTCAATTGCACGATGACGCAGACAAATAGTATTCTAATCAAGCGGCGGCAGATGGTAACAAGTTTCAACAGGATATCCAGTAACCCTTCAAGAAAAACTAGAGGATAAAAGTGATGCCGAGTTTCAAGATCGACATTGACAAAGCTGAAATTTATGCAGCTTACAAATTTGATTAATATGGGAATACTGAAATTCTGATGCGCAGATGAAAAGGAAAAGTTGTGGCTTATGAGGTGATAATAATGAAATATTACCACTATTTCAAACATTTCAAATCAGAGTCCACAAAAAACAGTTCCATTGTTTCCATACACAAATTCAATTTAATTTAAATTGAAGTTACCCTTAAAGCAAATCCAAAAAAAAAGTATTCCAAGAAAGAGCTCTAAAATAAGGGCAATCTTTAACGAAATTGATTTAAATTGCCACTTTGAATCCTGCTTTTCGTTCAAAGTCAATTAATTTATAGCTGCTCGAGGAGAAGTCAAGAGATCATTTAAAACCGTTGCTGAAACTAGCTTTGTGCATTCCGTTGAACAGCGATTAAATGTCTTAATGGCAAATAAAAAATACAAATAAAAGAGTGCTGTTGC
Organism: Drosophila pallidifrons; assembly: GCA_023558445.1. Classification (NCBI taxonomy): domain Eukaryota; kingdom Metazoa; phylum Arthropoda; class Insecta; order Diptera; family Drosophilidae; genus Drosophila; species Drosophila pallidifrons. The sequence continues at coordinate 17,204,793 of CM042351.1, forward strand.
AGTTAAGATAAATGACAGAAATTACACCGACTGAACATTTATGTATCCGTCGTTTACCTAGAACTTCTTGAGTGTCAATACAGAAGAAGTAGCGCATTTTAAAGTGTTACCGAATTCACGATAAACCTTGTCAAAAGCAAACATAAACCAAACCACTTCTTTGCACTTTGGATTGTGATCATCCAAGCCGGGTATCCGCGACATTGGCTTTGACTTTTCAAAATCGAGACCTTGAAATTCCCCAGAAGAGAGAGAGAAGATAGCGGAGAGTGAAGATTGGAGAGTGAAGTGGGATAAGCACACAAAAAAAAAACTAGTTTCAAGGGATAAAAGTGGTTTTCGAATATCCGAGATAAGCTAAACTTTTGTTGAAACTGAAACAAATCGTTCTGACTCGTTTGACTTCCATTTTCTGTTTGCTGTATTTTTTTTTTCTTCTTTTTTGTAAACTTAATTTATGCTCTAGATAAATTGGACAACTAAATTTGATTAATTTATCAAAAAGAAGTCAAGTTTACTGTTTCGAATAATTTTATGTGTTGTTGTTTTGGAAATGTCGCCTAACCTTTGTTATCTTAAATTGACATTTCTACGAAGCGCACGAAAGTTTTGTTTGTATGTTTGGTGATAACTTTCCGGACAGATATTAGTTGATGCTGATGATGATAACATAATGATTTTATGGGAGTGAAGAGGGGATACAACAATTTGTGGGAAATACTTGTGCACGTAATTAATTCGATTTCAAATGAATTCCAAATTCAATTACGAGTCTTTTCGTTTTGTATTTTGTATTTTAATTATTTACAAGCTGCTCGAGAACAATCAAGCAAAGCCAATGACAATGGAGACATTTTTTGCCTGGTCGTCATTTGTTTGCTAGAACAATACAGGCTGAAAACGGATTAGGGATTAAAGAGGAAAGTTGCTGTGTGGTTGGTTCCACTTTTGTCCAAAAGGGATTAGTTAAGGGGAGCGGCAAAACGATTTAAATGCAGATTGACCAAAACATTCCAGAAAACTGCGCAAATTAGAGAGCAACAACAAAATTCCAGAGATGCGAATCGTCGTCATTTACTTGCGTGCTCATTGCTTCCCTCGGCTCTAAATATTTCCGCTTGATAGGAATCTTTTTGATTTCCAAAATCAATAAAAAGACTCAAAAAACAAGCTTAAAATGCGCAGTTCACTGTCCACGACTTTGAAGTACCCGGTAGCTTTACGAAACAAATTATACTGACTTCTAATATTTGTGAAAATTTAGTTAATTTATTATGCAAACTTAAAGAAATTTGTCGAATGAATGCAATGAATTTCGTTTATATATATTAAATACTGAATATAATAATCAAATACTGAATTTTAAAATCGTTAAGATATTATTTAAATTGAAACATACGAAATAAATACTAAATATTAAAATAGATATATACTGAATACTACATTTTATCAAATATCTACTAAAATTGGCATTTAAATACTAAGTATAGAAGTTCATAATTAAATACTTAATATAACATTTGATTATATCTACTGAGCATTAAAATTGACATTTAAATACAAAATGTTCACATTGTTATTTAAATGCTAAATACTAAATATTAAATTTGATTGAATATCCATTAATATCCATATTAAAATTGACGTTTTCATACTTAACGTTAAAATTGATATTTGAATACTAAATATTAAAACGTACACTAATATACTAAATACTAAAACTCATAAAATATCTACAAAATATCAAAATTTATATTTAAATACTTAATGTAAAAATTGATATACTGGATACGTTCTACAAAACCTAATGAGCTTTAAATTAATGAACTTTATTCAAGTGTGATAACAATCCTAAGTTATATAAAGTTTCAATACGAACAAGTGTCCAACTTTCTTCATTAGTTTTTAGACGGATTTGTTGTACAATTCAAATGATTAAAAATGGAAAATGATTGATTTTGAATTGGCTATTTTGATAGAATAGTTATTTATGAAATTGAAAGGTTACATATAAAGAAATTCTTACACATACATATTTCGTACCTACAGCATTTATAGTTTGCTCAAATTCGAGGCCTATAAATTTGCGGAATTAATGCTGCTAATGAGGCGCATTAGCAGAAGCCGCCGACTGTCAATAAAACGAATTTTATATTGCCAATAAATCATGAGACCCTTTTGTAAGATTCTCGCTACCGGGTACAAAATGGAAAATCAGGGGGAAAAAATGTTTTTTTGGAAACGTTTGCGGAAGTTGTGCTGAATGAATTGTGCAGTGAAGGGGGAAGGGGAAGGGGAGAGAAACGCAGTCGATGCGCTTAATTAAAGCGTCACACAAAAATTTGCTTCGATGATCCATATTGTTGGCGTTGCTGCTGCATGCAGAGTGCATATTGACCTCTTAAGGGTTGCTGCAACCCTACACAACATACTACATATATATATATATAGTATGCAGCACTGGGGCTGGCTAATTTCACGCCTGTCCGGATCTAATCCCTGGCACAGGCCACCAAGCCACGAGCGTCGCTCAATCAGCGCCAAATTAACACCATAAAACTTGGCAGCATCCAAAAAGACTTTGTTCGTTGATTTTTCGGGGCAACTTTCTTGACGAACAAAAGCGTGAAGAAAGCGATGGAATATGGAGGGGGAAACTGCGTCGGAAGAGAAGTGGCAGCATGGAAGGGTGGCGTCTTCTTCTCTTCTTTTTTTCTCTTTGTAAGCTTTACTTTGCTCAAATATTGTAATGGCCATGTGCGTATGCCGGGCACGTAGCCTTTGGCTGGTGGTGGAATCTGTTCCGACAGCGCTTCAATAATTGACAAGCGCAGCATTTGGCGACTACGTGCCAACCGGAGCAGCAAACTGGGCAACGGCATCGGCATCGGCATCGACATCGACATATTTCGACTATGGACTATGGGCAGCTCATAAAACTGCTCAAAACTGACCTGGATGGGTAATTTATGTGGCCTGGGTGTGAAACGTTGTCCAATTCCGTGGGCAATTGCATGTAAAAGTTGTTCGCTGCCTGCGTTTAATTTATATGGGCCAACAACTATGGCCCAGGTAGGCCACAAGATGCTCTCCCTCTCTCTCTCACCTTGTTTCTCTCCTTTACTTCAATTTACTTTACTTTACTTTTTCCCTCTCACTCTCAATGGCACATTTGCAACGATTGTGGGTTGGCGGACAATGGACAGACTGAGAGACAGACAGACAGACAGACAGACAGACAGACAGACAGACAGACTGAAGGAGGCCTCTGACTGCCTGCTCAGCGTTTTCATTGAGCGTGTGGTGTGCGTTTTGTTTGCTCTATGCCAACTAGAGATGGCTGCGTGACACGACAACGGCCAAGCTCTAGGCGATATATATGTAAATGAATCTAGTCCTGCTGACTGACTTATTGATTTACTGTCTGCAATTTGTACAATATTTTGTCGTGCAATAAAACTGAGTTTTTCTTAAATGTCAATTCTTATTAAATTAATTCAAATTTTTAGTAAAGTGTATCGAATAATGGAAAATATCTGTTATGCACTTTTAAGCGCTAATATTCACTTAAGTATTATTTTTAGTTCACTGAGTTTTTCAAATGTAGAATAAATTATAAATGTTTATTCAATCGTGCAACTCAATATTTGTTTGTTGTAGTAACCACTTTGTTATAAAATATTGTGCAATATATGCCTCAAAAGCAATTCATTATAAAATATAAATAATTGACGAAAACAACAAAACAGTTTTTTAGATTAAATATTTAATTTAGAAGCTGTTTCACAATTCTACATGCTGTGTAGTTGTCTTAAAAATTCATAGAGTGAAGTACTTTGATAATATAACTAAGCATTTGTTGTCTTATATATTTCTGAGGCAGTTCTTTTAGTATTCTAAAAAGTATCGAGGAGATTAATCACAGTTACATTCTTATACTAAATACTTATTGCACTGGATGTTCAATTATTTATAGCTGCATTAAAAAACAGCGCATACTTTTTTCTTTACTAATTTTTCAAAAATTTTTTGATTGCCTTGAATGTAAATTAGGAAATGCAGCATTGTAAAGTTGGAAGTTTATGAATGAAAGACTTGACTGTCAAATAGATTTGATTTCTTAGCAGCTGCAATTGCAAATGATATCAACAATATGAATTTAAAATATAAAAACATGTATAAAATACTGAACAATTTTAAGTTTACTCACTTATTCTCAAATGAATTGTTAAGCTTGCATTCACCTCTTTACACTCTCTAACCAATACGATAGTTTTGTAGCGATAGCGATAGTGTGGCGATCACGGTCGCATCTCGAATTGGCAACAACTGTGCCATTCAGGCAGTCAGTCACTCATTCGTTCATTCATTTGCCGCCTTATTGTTGTTACTTATCGCCCAAGTTGTTTCGCAAAGGCCAAAAATTCAATTGAGCGGAAAATATGTTGTCTTTGCGATTTTCCTTTTGGCATGCTCGTTTATCTGGCCGCCTTATTGTGTAATGATGACAAAGTGCTCCTGCTGCTGCCGCTGCCGCTGCCGCTGCCTCTGCTCGTGATGACGATGGGTGCCTCTGACTATGACTGTGCCCTGCCCTAAAGACTCTGTTGGCCTGCTCTGATGCCCGGCCATCGTTCAAAGCACACACACACACACAGAAAACAATCCAAATGCCGGTGTCGTCCCTTTCTCAACCAAAAACTCTCGATTCTTCAGTTCTTCAGTTCGCATCAGCACATTCATTCATTTGTCTGCGTGCTCATTCATAAACTAAACGGACAGGACGCTGACTGTGACTCGGCCTGTTGTCAGAGAGTCGGACCAGGAATGGAATGTCCTTCTATCCTAGCAGCTGTCGCTGCTGCGTAGCTAAAGCGACAGTTGACAAAGGCTAAGCAGGCAAGTCCAGTTAGTCCACAGTTTCATCTCTCTACTGACTGCCGACTGCCGACTGCCAACAGCGTAAAAATTTCAATTCGCCATACAACTTTGCGGTCATTTATACACACACACACACACATAGATATCTCTCACTGTGTCTTTTTTCTAGCCAGGCCTTTTATATTACAGTTACAAATTTGCGTCTATTGTTGGTAATGGCGTTCGTTGTGGGAAGAGGGAAGTGGAAGCGGGACAAGTTGAGCGGGAGATGAGCCTGCGGGCTCTGTGCCTGATTACTTTTTCTAGCTTACTTAAAATTCGATTAGGCCACGCCCACTAACTAACTTTTGCTTCCCCTTTTGCTGTTGTTGTTATTGCTGCTGTTGCTGTTGCTGTATCTCATCTCTCTCTTTTCGCTTTTTCTCTTTTTGTATTTTGCAGTTTGCGAGGGATTGGCATGATTGCACGGATTTCGTTGATTGCAGAAATGTAAGTACCATCCCAATGTCCATATAATAACTACTATAAAGGACACCACCTACACACACACACCAACACAACGTATATATACAGTATATATAGTACAGATATATATATATATTTGTAGATAGCTAACCCCTTCGGGGCTGACTCACTCACGCTGTAAAGCACACTCAGGCGCAACAGTTAATAATTGTTTTGCTTTCTTAACCCCATTCAAGTGCCGCACAAATTGGCTAAAAGCCGCCCCAACTTTGCGCGAAGCATTAATTAAAGCGCAGCACTTGAAGAAGCCAAAGTCGAGACTGCTCTCAACTGTCAGTTGCTCGTTATTCGTTCAGCATTACAGCAAGTGCCATGTAGCAGCTATCAAATAAAACAAAAGACTAACTGTTCCTTAAATAAAAAGAAGAAATCATATTATCGTCAATCAAGCTTAGTTGAAATCACAAATTAACAAAGGCTAACTATGCATATCTATCTATCTATTTGTTGAAGGAATTATAAACAATAGTTAGAATGAATAAGAATATTATGATATTAGAAGATTGGAACGGACTAAAGGTGACATTTTCAAACACATTATATTAACTTAAAGTCTTTAGACTCTTAAGCATTAAGAGGTAAAATCCATCAAAGTTCACTTCATCCAATGAATGCTTAATTAGTTGTTGATTGTTTATTGATAGATAATTGCATACACATAAAAAAAATGAGCAATCACTTAATTCGAAACTAATTACATTTAAATCAAATTAATCAGACAGGCAAAGTTTTGACAATGTATTTTGATAATTAGCGCAACACTTTAAGAGAATACATTTTAATCTAGATATATTTATAACATCGGAAATTAAAGTGACCACCAAATTTTAGGCTAGCAACTTGAGCGATTAGGAGTTAAAAATATTGCAAATTATTAATATAACTTATTTATTATATTATTACAAGATTTTGCGAATAGCTAAGAATTAAGTTAAAATGTTGCAAGTCAATTGATGTTGAAACCGAAAGAAATTAACAATTTGAGAATCGATGAACAGAGAGCGGAAAGTTTAAACTAAATAAGTAAACAATTTGAGAATTGCGGAGAAGAGAGCTGAAATTTTACTGTTTCATTCAAATTGAATAATAAAAGTCACAAATTGGAAGTTGCATTGGTGAAACTAAAAAAGGAAATGGAGCATCAATTCTAAATAAGATATAACGAATATTAAAAGTCACCTTTTGCTTTGTTAACAATTCCCGAGATGGAACATAAAAGTTTATTTTTCAATTAAAATTAGTTTTTAAACATTCAGAAATTAGAAGTTACATTAGCAAAATTAAGAATGTGAAATGAATAGAACTAGAAGGAATGCATAATTTACTAATCATTCGAATTAAAAAGAAAATTAACATTAAAAGCCATCTTTAACACTTTGAGAATTGCCGAGAAGAGCAGCCGAGGGATTAGCAGGCAAACTATTGATATAAAATTGAAAGAGAAACTTAAATACGGCCGCCTATTGACATCGTTGGCATGCAAATGAGTTTTGCGAACCCAGAGAAGAAAAAAAAAGAAATTTGAAAATGTTCATTATGGCATTGATTGGCTTGAGGATTGCGAAACGCAATGACGATGGCGATGGCTATGGCGATGGGGATTTGTGTTTGAATTTTGAGAACACTGGCACGTCGATGGGTTAAATGTTGTTGCTGTTTGATTGCTGCGGGCGGCTGGCAAAATTGCGTTGCCAATTTTGCGGGCAACGCAATCGTGAATCTTGTGTCGCTCGTTCGCTATGTATCTGTGTGTGTGTGCTTGGGTGTGTGTGTGTGTGTGTGTGTGTGTGTATGTGTTTGTGTGTATCCAATGACTATTGCTGCAACTCTATGTGTTGTTTGACTATTTAACCCGAACAGTGCCGTCAAAACTGCCAACGGCAATTGGCGCCCTTTGAACTGCGTGTCCATCACGCCCAACGACAAGGCGCCTTGGTGCTGACGGACATCGGCTGGGATGAGTTGATTGCGAACGCATCGCGTCAATGCCTGATCACCTGGGAGGTATCCGGTGGCGGCCTCATGGGCAACCTGCTAACGGATACGGCACGCGCCGAGCTATCACTCTGGCCGGATACGGTCTACAACATACAGGTCACCTGCAAGCATAAGGTAAGTTACCCAAAAATAGTACGAAAATTAACTTCCGAGATTTGACTGGAATAGACCCTTTACTTAACCCTTGACTGCAGAGTATTGAGAATGTTAGCAAATTGAATTCGTTTTGTATTGAGTGTATGCACAACATATTTATATATAATATATAAGTGAAGGGTTTCTCAGAAAGTATCTAAACATAAATCTGCGGTCTAGACTGGACTGTAATAGACCCTTTACCTTATATTGGACTATATTTATATTTCACTACTAAACATCTTAGCAACTTGAATTTGAGTTGTGTATGTTAAATATATTCTTTATTTAGAAGCATTTAAAAGTAGTAAAAAAGCAACATTCATGATTTGACTACGATAGGCCCTTCATTTTATTTTAGACTACTTTTATCGTCATCATGTTTTGACTGCATTAGTTTCTTCATTTGAAATCTCTTCTCTCTCAATCAAAATGAATTAGAATTTTTCATTATTTTAAATGTAAAGGGTTTAATAACAGTAACCAGTTGACTGCTTTCGACCCTTACCTTTATGTGCGCTGTATAATTAATACTTTATTGCAAAAGCAAAGGGTCTAACAAGTCAGAAACCCCCAACCAACTGTCAACTAACTCACGCGCTCTCTCTCTCTCTCTCTCTCTCTCTCTCTCTCTCTCTCTCTTTGTGTATTTTACTTTCACAGCTAACGGGTATGATGCGTCGCTCTCTCAAGCTGAATGTGGATACACATCAGTTGCTGTCAACGTCGCCGACGTCAGCAACGACAATCGCCAATCGCCGGACAGCTGCAAGTCGCGTCGTGTCCATGTCAGCGACATCAGCAGCATCAACAACACCAACAACAGCAATCACAAAAGGAGCTGCAACAGTTGCTGCTGCTGGGATTGCTGGTGTAACCACAGTGCAACATCAGCAGCAACAACAGCAGCAGCAGCAGCCACAACGTGTTCGTCCCACGGACCGTGTGTATATCATCAGTGCGTTGCCAACGGCCAGCCAATTGAGCGGCGTTGTGTATCCGGCATTTGGTGCGTTGGCCTTCTTTCTGGCCCTGCTGGTCATGTTCCTGTTTCTGCGTCCGCAACGCAAGCGAACAACCGATGCCGATGCGGACACCGCATCGCTGCTAAGCGGCGGACGTCGTTCCTCCTGCAGCGCATCATCGTCACGACTCTCCATGGACAACAATTCCACGTTGCATGTGTAAGAGCAAAAAACTGTAGTGAAAACAAAAACAAACAAAAAAAAACACAAAAGCTACAAAAAAAAAACTCCCACACTTCCAAAAGAATTGCAGCAACTGCAAAACAAATGAAAAGAAAAATACAACAATACAGAAAAACAAAAACACCAAACTATCAGAATGTAGAAGAAAATGTAGAAGAAGGAGAACAAAATCAATCCGAACTAAAAACAAAAAAAACCAAAAAAAAACAAAGAACAAATTAAATGAGAACTTGTAGTCGTATATGTCTGACTATGTGATATTCTGCACCCAAATTGTACATAACACAAACACACATTCAAACACATCACACACACATACACTCATATACACATCCACATACACACACACATGCGCTGAAGCAACATGCATAAAAATAAAACTGTTCCCAGGCCAAGTTTTGTGTAGCATACTTTGCGGCAGCTGGGAACAGCTCAAGAAATTAAAATATCTCACATCCAAGTCCAAAAAACAATTTAAGTGGAAAAATCAACAAAAATCACAAAAACAAAAAAAAAAACAAACAAATTTGTTCGCTCAAATCATATGTTTAAGTTTTACCTTTTTAGCGTATAGGCCAAAATATGAAAGTCGAAGTAGGAGCAAAAAGAAAACAGTCATACAAATTATAAGTATATTATTATTATTATTATTATTACAATTATTATTATGATTATTATGAACTATTATACAATTACGCCTATATACATACATAACATACTATATCATAGCTAGTATATACATCATTTTGCATATATATACATTTATATATATCAAATATATATATATATACAGACAAGTATTTAGAGTATTATCGAGGGGCTTCGGCCAACAACTACATACACCAAACTAAATGCAACAAATTGCTACAAATTTTATGCAACAAACAAAACAAAGCAAAACAAAAAAAAAAAACCTAACAAACAATATAAAAACAACAATTTTTTTCTCGTCGCGTCGCTTTTTCAATATACATCTACATATATATAAATATATATATACATATATATTACAAATCTTAAAGATCGCATGTCGTTTATAATTCGTCGTCTTTAACAAACAAAAAACAAAAGAATAACTTAAATTAATTCCGAAAAAAATCGCAAAAAAAAAGACAAAAAACTAAAATCAAAATGAAATATTTTTCAAAAATTTTAAATGTTTATACTTAGCTAAAAAAAAAAAAAAAAAAAAGAAAAACAATAATGAAATGCATTCAAAAATCGTAAACTACATAAACATACAGTACATACAACAAGCATTAACATTACATTAAGAACCGCGTTCCGAGTTCCACAATCGCAAGCGAAATGTTTTCTCAATTATGTTAGTTGTAATGATTTCGAAGCATTGCGTGGCAAGTGGGCAACAACCGGCTTTTGATTAACAAAACAAAACTAAAACCGTAAAGTAAAATACAAAACAAATACAATTATGTACAACTTAAAGACAACAACAAAAACAAACAAGTTTACTAAGAGGAATATTGAAAAGCTTCGCTACGCAAAATGCCTGTAAATATTTAAGCGTCAAAATAGCATAAGGAAAGTTTGTTGGACTCTTTTTTTTTTGTAATTTTTTGGTAACAAAATATGAAAATAACATAATTCGAAAATCGTAAAAATCGTATTCAAGAAATTAAAAAAAAACAACAAGCTCTTTTCCAGGTCAAAGTATCCTCTACATAAGTATTAAGATTAAGTGCCAGAAGAATACAAATACATACAGAAACACACACACACAAACTGCAAATGAGGCTAAAACTTCCTATCTGTTTGTCTGATACCATAAACACATACACTCACACACAAACACACTCACACCTCCATAGACAGATACATTAATGATAATCATCTACAAATCCGTAGCATATATAATACCTAAGAAATCGGACCAACTTCGAGTTGATTTTTTTGTTTCTCGATTAAGTTCTCATCCAACTTTTCAATGACTTTCTTTTTATGTAATTGACTGAGAAATTCACACATACGTATGTTATTTAGGAATATTCATACTCGTAATACTCAGTAATTTCCATATAGGCGGCCAAATATTACCACAAAAAAAGAAAAAAGAAATTAACTTAAAGCTCAATACGCTCTACTATAAAACATTATAATAGATAGGTATGGTACTGCAATAGATCAACATAGAGACTAGATAAACAATAATGAAATGAATTAACATAAAATCCACATTCAAACAAACAAACAAACAAACATGCGTTCACACACACACACACAAAATACATTACAATGTAGCCAACGGTAGTTAGAGAAAAATATCAAAAAAAAAAAAAAAGAAAAAAACTAAAAAAAGATAAAATAAAATAAACTTTGGAGTGCCGAAGTTGTAATACCCTTGCAACAACATAAAAAAAAAGAAAAGATAAATACTGAGAACAGCTTGCGGGTATTGCGAAAGCAACCATTTTTGTTGAGTCTGAAATTCTAGAATTATATAAAAGTATAACATACTATATACCATATATAGTACATATAGACGTAACATAGCTTGCCTATACAAATCAACAAACTGACTAACCGGAAAAGAGCATACAAGATTCGGTGCACACCGAAAGAACACTATATAAATATACATATACATATGTATAAAGCATACCGCAAAACGTATGTTACTTGTTTTTAGTTCATAAGTAACGATAATTTTTTTCATTTTTTTTTTTATTCTTTTTTTTATGATGAAGCACAATGCATATGTTAGTGTAAAGTATAAATATTGTTTTTTGGTATGCTATAATTATTATTATTATTTTTATTTGATTATGTAAATATAATTTGATTTGTTATTGCAAAGCATTTTGGGGTTTTTATTACATTTGTGTTGTTGGCATTGGGAATATTCGGAATATCGACGCTATCGCTATTGTTGGTTGAGACCCCCGAACTAAGTCATCGATTTTTGTTCTTGGTTTTTGGTTTTTTGTTCCATCCTCGCTGCGCCATGGATGGATGTTGATAAAAACAAAATGGATAACCACTTACCATATAAATTGGAGCTGCAAAATATGCCAACGATAAAAAAAAAGAGGAACAGAACAGAACAGAAAAGAAAAGAAAACAAGCTTTCCACCCCGACTCGTTCTCGTCCTCTCACTCGATGTGAGGCGTTGTCCTTTATCCAATTGGTTTGGTTTCCTCGCTCGGTTTACCTAGTTAGGGAGTTGACGCCTCCTCCCTCGCCTCCCCTCTGCCCTCATTGTCCCAGCCACATTTACATTTATGTATTTTTGTGGTTTTCCAACTTATGCCATAAATATGCCCAACTACACGAGAGCATTCGCTTCAATTTTGATTATTCCAATTCTCTTGATATTTAACTAAGAGGTTTTTTTTGCTCCCTCGCATAAATGTGCATACATTACAATAGATTTGGCAGGCAGATCGAACAGAGAGGGTTTTACTCTGGGGTTAAGGCTGAAAAAAAAAATGGAATCAAATGGAATTGAACTTACAACAATTTATTTACATATTTAAAGATAATGCTATTAAATATTGATTCTACAAATTTCGTCAAGATCGTTCGGTTGATTTGATAGTTATAGATTTGTTCCTTTTCTTGAGGAGCTTTCTAACATCTCTAGTAGAATTTTTATGTACCTAGTTACAGATAAAAAAATGTATTTACTTAAATATAATGTTGTTTGGTATTGATTCTACAAATTTCACCAAGATCGTTGCTAATTATAGATTTGTTTCCCTTTTTTGAGCAACTTTTTACCTTAGTTAGTCGATTTTATATTTACCTAACCAAAGACATTTATATGTATATTCAAATAAAATGTTATTAACTAATGATTCTAAAAATTTCATCAAGATCGCTCGCATGTCTTGTTAGATAAAATAGGCGTAATATTCGTGAGCAACTTCAGCTGTGTTTTTGTGTATGGATTTCGTTAGTCTGTTGATACTTTAATGGATTTTGTATTTGCCTAAGCAAAGAGGCCCAACGACACACACAGAACAATAATGTGTTTTAGTATATCAGGGGATTTGCCGTCAACTCGAGATAATTTCAAGATGCGTTCTCCCCCCGCCAGCGCCCTGCTCTCGAAATTGTATCAAGTAACTGTTAGCTCGCTTGGTTGCAGCTTGTGCTTACTCCAATTTCGTGATTTATTTTTACACATTGTAACACCTTATTGTACGGTAACACACGCTAGTTGTAAGAGTTTTGGATGACGCAAAGGTAAACAGCATCGTTACAGATTGTGTGTTCCACTTGAGGAATTGTTTTGAATTTCAATACCAAAAAATGAAGAAAAAAAAAAAGCGAAATGCCACTAGACACAGCTCTAGGGTCGGTTCCCCAGTCGCCTTCTCCTCCCTCCGACCCTGTTCTCTCTGTCATTTGCTGTTTGCTCAATGTTATATAGCCCACACTGTACAACAACAAATCTCAAGTTGCATTATCTCAAGTTCCATTTTGGGAGAGCTAAGGGGTTGTACCAGAGAAAGCTGCAACACGGGCTTCTCTAACTGTGGGGCATTTTGTTGGTCGTCGGTCGTTGGTTCGTTGGTTCGTTGGCCACTTGGCTTCCCAGCTTGGTCTCCATTCTGTGTGCTCGTTCTCAAGCACTTTTTATAAACCAAATTAAATTTGTATGGCTCCCGGCAGCAGCCTCCCATTTTACTTTGCCTTACACCCACACTGCCACACCCGTGGCCTGCTCTGCCCTCGACTCATTCCCTTGTGCTTGACGCTGTCAACTGCCAATTAGCTGAGCATTTTTCAACATTTTAAATTGTCTTGCCGAGTGCGTGGCCCCAGCTCTGGGGCAACACTTGAGTGAGTCGTTTTATGCGACAGCCTCGATGCCTCAATGCCTCAATGCCTAAGATTTTTTACTCCTATTTGTTGTTTGAGTTGTTCTTGTTGCTGTTGTTGTTGCTGCTGTCAGCTGTGCAGCGCGTGCTTCATTTATCAAAAAGCAATTACAATGTTATGGGCAATTCGATGCCCGATGTTTGCTCTCTCTTTCTCCCCTCTCTTTCTTTCTGTTCCCATGGGCAATATACACACATACACGTGTACTTGTGTCTGTGTGTGTGTGTGTGTGTTCACTCGGTTAGCTACTCGACGTCATCAGCCAAAGCAGCAGCCACCTGCCAAAACAGCCCAAGAAGCAGCAGCAATTTGATTTTGGTTTGTTTACTTTGTTGCTGTTGTGTTTTTTTTTTTTTTTGTCGTTTATACCCTGTAAATGGCCCAAGGTGGCCACGCTGTGCTACCGTTTAGAACTGCCCAGGGTATTGGCAAGTCGTGTAGCATTTTTTTCTTTTCTGCACAATTTCTAATCAAAAGTCAAGCCACAAGCTGAGAGTCGATTGAGTCGTGTGTCCTTCACCACACATTTCTGTCTGTCCGTCCGTCCGTCCGTCTGTCTGTCTGTCCGCCTCTTTCTATGCAAATTAGTCGCTCAGTTATGAAGCAATCTTGATGAATCTTCGCAACAGCCACGACTTATTGCTGTAGGCGGTTGCTATGCCCCAACTGACCGAATCGGTTGGCTATAGCCTATAGCTGACATAGCAATGATTGTGCGAAAATTGCAAATTAAATTTACAAAATAAATCAAATCAATTTCTATTGTATTGTTCAGCCAAATATTTCCCCAGCATATTGCAACTACAGAAAATGAATTTAAATGTCGTTCTTCTTATTTTCAGTTAATATTTTACTTTCTGTATAATTTTTACACTCATTTGTACAAAATAGCTGATAACATAAAGATACAAGAGGATGAAAAATGCAAATTACAAATATGTAAGGAATTTTGAAAGGAAAAAGAAAGAAAATTCAAGTGGAAAACCCAAAAAAATTCAAATGGAAAATGGAAAATATGAAAATATTGAAGCATATAGCGTGTACCTACAAACATATTGTATTACAATAAACAACACAAATTATTAACTTTAAGTAGACAAAAAACAAAACCAAACAACAAAAAAAGAAAAAAAACAGAAAACAAAAAACCAAAAATGCTAAAGGACGTTAACGACGACGTCAATGATGGGAAAAGGATGGAGGTAAAAAACAAAAGAAGAGGCTGCAGAAAAGCAAGAAAAATAAAATAAATTAGACTACAAAACTCAAAAGCTGGCAAAAGAGCAACAACATTTATTCTAAAAACACTAGACAAGCGGATGAGCAAAGGAAAAGGGAGGTGGGGTGGGGTGGTGTTGGAGTGCTGAGGATGAAGAGCAGTTGAAGTAGAAAGAGGGAGGAGACGAAGACAAAAAGCGAGCATGTGTTTGTGCCATAAAAGGTTTCTCATTACAATTTTTGGCCAAGGGTCGCATCGTTGCACAAAATTACTTTTTTTTTCTCTTGTTTTTGTTGTTGCTGCTGCTGTTGCTACTGCTGCTGTTGTCGGTTGTTGTTGTTGTTGCTGTTGTGGTCGTTGTTGTTTTTGGTGCTTCGCGCTCTCAACGCCAGCGGCGCTGTCAGAGCAAGTGGAGAGGGGAGGGTGGAGAGGAGGAGGCGGAGGCGGAGGCGCTGCCTGTGTGTTTGGGGACAAGCCAGCCGCCCAAAGGCCGATTGATATACAACACACAAACACAAATACATACACTACCATAGATACACACAAACGCATTGAGATGATGCTGGCTCTGTTTATAGCACACACCTACACATATACACAGTCAACGCAGCAACACACTGTAGGTGTGTGCTTGAGTTCGATTCGATTGAGTTCGGTTCGTGTCGGTTCGGTTTGCACGTGACGCTGTCAAACATGTTCGATGCTCTGCATGCCAGAGTGGTTCGATGCAAAGGATAATACGGTATCTATATCCGACAAGTTAGCAAAAAAAAAGAAAGATAACAGACAACAGCAGCCAGTGCGTCGGCGCTTCGCCTCGCCACAAAATACGCTCACTCACAACATACACTTACAACACAACACACGACACAATGGGCAGGAAACAGGCAACGACAGCAGCAGCAGCAGCAGCAGCAACAACAACAACAACAACAACATCGGCAACTACAAATAAGGTAAAGCCTTGCCTTGCTCTTGCTCTTGCTACTCTACTGCTGCTCTTGGCGTGGCACAATTCGCGGGTGCTGCGCTCACATTTAACCTTACCAAAGGTTACGCGGCGAACGCGCGAGAGTCAGACACGACGATAACACAACGACGTCGCCGTCGATGTCGACGTTGACGCTGACGCTGACGTCGAGAACGATGTCGTCCCCGACGATGGCCGACGACAGCTGCTTGGCCGAAGAGCTGACTAGCTGAAGAGGCTATAGAAAGAACTTTTGCCCGTCACAGCTGTCTGTGCAGATATGGAGATGATGATGATGAGCTGATACTTTTACCTTGAGTGCTGGACGCGTGTCGTGTTGACTTTGTTGGTCGTGACACGACCTAATTTCTTTTCTTTTTGACAGCATTGTTCAATAAACAAAGCGTTGCACGCATAAAGTATGCGACATGTGTTCGCAAGATGTGGACACACAGCAATGTTTAAAGAAATGAGTGAGTGTAGTCAATAATAATAAAGAGAGAGTAATGTGCAGTTCTAAAAATAAAGTAAATAAAAAAATTTTGTCAATCAAAAAATGTATTCTATAAAAACAATATTTTAAAGGAACATTTTTGAAGTAAAAAGCTGCTATATTATTATATTATTAAGATTTATCAATTTTTATTAAGCTTTATCAATTTTTATTTGGTTAAGTTACCTATTTTTCCATAGTAATTAAAAAAAATAGAAAAAGTAAACCATCATTTGTATATAAGTATATTTTATGCAATGTCTGCATCATAACAATATTTATTTTTTAGATTAAAAAATAATTATTATGGGAAAAGTTGAAAAAATTATTATTCATTTTTAGAAAATATAAATCATTCCATAAAATTATAATTTTGTAATATAAATTAAACATATTTAATATGTTGCGTATTTATGTTATGTTATTAACAAAAAAAATTGCAAAAGTCATTGTTATTTAAAATATTAGTTTCTAAAAATATTAATATTACTTATTTTGTATAGCCTAATGAATTTAAATGTTCCATAAGAAGATTAAAAATAAATTTATATTGCATTGTCCATCTGAGAGGAATGCTGTCACGCGCTCATCTCTAATAGCTACTGGTCTACTGTGTGTTCTGTGTACTGCCTACTGCTTTGCACTGGGCTGCCACTGCCTCCTGTTGGGGCTGCCACTGCAATTGACAGCTGTGACGGGCGGTAACATGTTGATGCGAGTATTGTATCTCAGAGATTTCATCTAATTCGCTTTACGTTACACTTGATTTTCGGCTTGTGTTATTAAAAGACAATCAGATTGGGTATTACGGCCATGTCTCATTGTAAATCTCTTTCAGCTTCGCTTTGCAGCTTCCCACTTGCCCCTCCACTTGACAGCCACTGACAAGCTGTTAAGGCTGCAATCACTGATTTTTGAATAGTCACTGCAATTTGTCTTCTATAAGTACGAGAGCGAGAGAGAGAGAGAGGGGAGAGTCGTTGTGTGTAAATAAGGTAGTATTGTATTACGCGTAACTAAGAGTATTTAGTTTAAGCACATTTATTTGCTTTGACTATGACAAGTCACGTCTGGGATTAAACATAAGCCGACTAAATAAATCCACGCAGACAAATCAATCACGTTTAGATAAACCAACAAAACTGAGCTCAACAAGACGAAGTTGTCAAAAATGATCGAGTTTTGTTATGTCGTGTTAATTAATTACTGTCGACAGAACTGAACTTGGATAATATTTTACACACTTATGTGGGATACTTAGCATATGGCAAGCTTCAAAAATGTTGCTTTTACTTTTCCCTATACTAAAATAAAATATTATAAAATATAATTTAATTTAACATCAAAAATTTTAATTTGTTAAAGTTGTTTATTAACCTAAAATGTTTTGAAGATTTTTAAATACAAATTTAATTACATTAATTAATATACAATATATAATATTTAAATTATTTTTGAAAACGAATTAAAAATTAAATTTTCTTTTATTTTTTAATACCTTATTAAAAATATAAACATGTGTCTTTCTCGTCGTAATGGTTTTTTTTCATTGCTTTACCTAATATTTACGTTTCCTGCTAATAACATTTAAATAAAAAATAAATACAAAACTTTTTAGTACCGAAAAGTTTTAAATACATCGAAATGTAAATGGCATCGAAAAATTATGGGGTCATCTAAGAATCCAACACTTCAAAAATTTTGGCTTCAGGGCGAGGAGGAAGTGGTGAAAAACAAAAAATTCTGCCTAACTCCGAAACTAATGGAACAATTTGAATGTCCTTTGGTCAGTCGATAGGACTATCAAAAAGTAACTATTTGGCACTAAGCCGATCCCGATCCCGATCTTGTCAAGGACTCCAGAGATATAGCTTATTGTTTGTATACAAAAATGTCCTTATATGTCAGACGTTCGAAGGACTTTCAAGGATATTGTTATAGATTATGTATGCTTACATCATACCTAACGATCTGGAAAAGGACATCAAAATCGTCCTTAAAATAGCGAGCGGAGTTACAGCGCGAAACTCGAATTCAGGACAATTATTGCATGCCTCCATCTTGGAAATATTTCCGTTATTTTTTTTGGTTGCATCTTGAAAATCCTGGAATACCAATCGATAGTGTTGGTCTGTGTGAGCCCAAAAAGGTAGGTTCTTTCGAGATCTGCCCAGATCCTGCCGAGTTATAGCCATAATTAATATAGCTATACGCATGGCAGCAGCCTCAAAGTATGCAACAAAAAAATGTAGAATGGGAAAACTAAATTAATGTTGATCCTAGCAAGTCAAGTGAATTGCTGTTAATATTTAAAGTTCTATGCCAGTCATAATCTCCGTCGTCAGCTGCCGGCATAGAATAAAAAAAAATCTACTTATAAAAAAGAGTAAAGTAAAGTTTTAAAGTTGGTTATTTGCGTTTAATTTCGGTATTTTATTTGTGCTCTCTCACTCTCTTTGAATTGATTTTATTTTCGAGAAATACACATAAATTATCATGGACAAATTAAGTGAAGATAAGATGGCAGAGATTTACAATACGTTTGCCATACTCGACGTCGATGGCAGCGGATCGATAAGCGCCCGCGAACTGAAAGGAATGATGAGTGTGTTTGGTTACGAGAACAGCGAAGAGGACATCCAACGCATGATCGATGTGGTGGACACCGATGGCAGTGGCAAACTGAACTGTGCCAAGTTCTGCGCCGCCTTGCTGTGGAAGAGCACGCCCGAAGAGTGCAATCAACGGAACGCTGGCACCCAAACCAATTGCAAGGATGTGCCAAAAGATGTTCCATGATGATGAATACGTTAAATTCCATTTATGTATTTTTAACGATTTTACAAATTTTCACAAGTTGTTGATTTGAGGTTGCGAATATTGTATTAAATTTATAGCCAAGTTATTAGAAAATTGCGAGTGTTTAGTTTTAGGTTATTCGCAGTCGGAATATTGAGGTTAGGCACGCAAGCAAAGATTCGGCGATATCTTGTCTTTTGATAAAACAAAATGTTGGCGTTTATTTCAGCTCAAAGGTTTTTGATGAATACAAAAAAAATATATATAAGATATTGTACAATATGTTAATGTTGTTTGTTATTCATTTAGTTGTTATATTTTCGTTTTTTTTTCTTTTCATTTCTCAATCTGCTGCATGACATTTGTTTGTTTTTTTTTTTTTTATTTATTTGTTGCTGTTATTGTTATATTTGTTTGTTTGTTGTGTGTATAATCAATACATACATAATAATAGTACATAAATGTTGGTTTCTTTTCACATTATTTGTTGTTAATTACCGTTCCCCATTCCCGCCCCAAAAACTAAGTGTTACCAGTTATCAATTATGTATATATATATAGTATTTGTTGTGGTTTTCTTTTTTTTTTTTATTTCATTTCTGTATATTTTTGTTATATTTATATATGTATATTATAATTATCTAGTTTTTCCACAGTGCTTTCTGCTCGTGCAGTTTCATTCTCTGTTGAATTTATTTGTTGTAATATAATTTTTATTTTTAATTTTTTAAGTACGTGCGCACAGGAAATAACAATTTATCGGTTATTAGAATGTGGAAATGTAGGCCACACGGTGTGCTGAGCTTTTTTTAAAATTGCAATTGCTATTGCAAATTGCATTTTGCATGTATCTATATGTGTGTTTATGTGTCTGTGTGTGTGTAAGGGCAGTCGCCAGCCTTCCATTGTGTGACGTCACAATGTGCAGCCTGCCGTTTAAGAGCCTTCTTCTTAGTTGGTAACAAACCCAAAAAAAAAAAAAAAATTATACGAGCTTAATACATATTACACATACATACATATATAACAAAAATTAAGTTTCATCTATATATATATATAAGAATTGTATTAATAATAATAACTATGCGCTAAGCAAGCGCTGAATCGATCGATATACCATTGACTCTTTTATTATCGATCAGCTCTCTGCTCATGACTTTTCTTTTTTTTTTCTGAAAAATGCTAAGCTTGAAATAAATGCGCTGCGTTTTTTTTCTTTACTTTTTTTTCGTTATTTTTTTTTTTTTTGCTAAGTTTACACAATTTTTTTTTTTTTTGTCACATTCATGTTGTGTTTGTTGTTGTTGCTGTTGTCGCTGTTATCTTGTTAATTGTTGCAATTTACAATTGTAGTGTAGTGGCTATATAATGTATTATTATTATTATGTGGCTTGACGGTTTCAAATGACTTTATTGTCTTATATTAAAACTGAATTGTTGTCTTTTACACAGAATGGTTTACACACACGGAAAATAAAGGCAAAAAATCGTAATAACCATAATAATAAGCATATAATATTAATAATAATAATAATAATAGTAGTTGTAGTTGTTGTTAAAGCAGTAATAGTAGAATATTAAATAAGAATTGCAGATACTAATAAAAAAGATAAACGATAGTTTTGACAAGAACAAATAAAGAACTGTAGATAGAGCTTTTACACGTACACACACATGTAGAAATTATAAATATATAATTGGTACTAGAGTAAAAAAAAAATGGTTTTCAAATCGCATTATACTCATCATTCAGGTTCACACATTCCCATAGTATATTCACATTTAATCGATTGAAGATGGCTCAATTAACGGAGGCAGAAGAGCAGTCTGAAGATGTTGAATGAGTAGAGAAGGGAATTCTATCCCTGGTGACAAGTGAAGAGATGAACTTCGTAGGTTGTAGCTGCTGTTGCTGCGGCTGCTTTCTTATCCTGTGAGTGAATAAATGGTCGCGATTGTGTGTGTGTGTGTTGTATGTGTGTGCTTGTGGTTCACTGTGTTAACTTATTTTACAATATATATATACGTGTGGCAACCTCTCTGTATTTAACTGTGCTCTACTCTGTCACTGTGTGTGTGTGTGTGGGTGTCTGCGTGTTTGTGTGTGTGTGATCTTTAAGCTAACACACTTGCGATAATACACGTTGCTTATTCAATAGGCGGCTGCTGATCTGGAAAACCGCTAACCTCCGTCTGCTCCACCAGCTGCTGGCCATCGAGCGTGTATTGAATGCGCAAACGCATGCGCAGAACCGCCTAAAAAAAAATGAAGAACAAGTTAGTTAAGCTAAAAAGTATGCTATGCACTTTCAAGCTTACATTCGATGTGGCAACGACGCGCATTTCCTGCGTTATAACGCCACCCGGCGGCAGCACCGAACCCGATGGCGGCAGCATTTGCAGCTCGAAACTTTTCTGCACCGCCGCCTGCAAAAGTACAAACAATAATAAATGATTATAAATGCATTTAAATAAGTGTAATTGCATCACTTGCCTTTAGCAAATACTGCTCCAATGTATTGTCTGAGCTATTTGTGGTTGTCATAAATATCTTCATGCAATCGCTGCCCCTCAACGGCAC
This sequence comes from Drosophila pallidifrons, assembly GCA_023558445.1. NCBI lineage: Eukaryota > Metazoa > Arthropoda > Insecta > Diptera > Drosophilidae > Drosophila > Drosophila pallidifrons. Next base: position 17,226,448 of record CM042351.1, read on the forward strand.
CAACTGCACCAGCAGTCCATTCTTGTCCAGGGCCGTCAGCTTGGGACCCTGCGGAGGCTAAAACAAATACACGGCATTAGTATAAGACGATTTATAAATATGATATTTGACGCTTACCACTGTCACATTGTTGGTTGTCGTCGTTGTGGCATTCAGTTCGCCGAGCAAATTATCGCCACCGAGCGACGGCAGCACAGCATTATTAGCCGGCGCACCGAGGCCGCCCAACATGCTGGCCAAATCGTTGCCATTTGTGGGTATGCTGCTGGCCATGGCATCGATGGCACCAAGACCAACGCCGCTGCCGACGCCACCGCCACCACCAAAGCCCATATTTAAATCGATGCCACGCAGGTTCATCATGTTGTTGACATTGCCCAGATCCGTGGTGCCCATAACGGACGTTGTTGTCGATGGTGTCGACATGTCCAGATCGAGCAAATCGAGTAGATCCTGATTGTTGGTGGACGGCGTCTCATTGTTGGCATTGCGTGTATTCTTTTTTGCACCGCATTCGATAGATCTGTGGCCATGGCCAAATCGCTTGGGCCACCCGCCGACAGATCTGTGCTGCCCAACAAATCCAATAGAATGTTCTACAATAAAGATATATTAGCAAGTGAATTGATATACAAATTTAAATTAACTGCTTACCGTATTGTCACCCATGGTATTCATATTGCTTTCGATTAACGGATGTGCGCCACTGCCGCCAATCTCGATGCCATTCTCGATGACATCGGGACTGTTGTCATCGAAGGAGCCGCCGCTTTCGCCATTCTGCGAACTGATGCGACTGATCTGCATGGCGGGCATCTTCTCCAGCAGCGGTGGACGCAAATGCTTATAGCTGCCAAAGAGTTGCGTAAACTCAACGCCACGCTGCTGCAGATCCACATTCAGATGGCTGCCAAACGAGGTAATCAATGCCTGGATTTCTCTGCAACAACACAAAAAAGTAACATCGATAATATAAACTTGAAGGCAGTGAAAGTATTAGGTTTACTTACTCCACGCATTGCTGGAGGCGCGTGCTCAGCTTGGCCAAGGAGACGAGCGCATATTGCTTGCTTGTGGTCGACACTTGAGCAGAGGTTAAAAACTTATGATACACAGCGATCAGATCGCTCTCCGTGGGACGTTCAAACTCTGTAAAGAAATCGAATTCAATTTAAGTATGAAGCAAAATTTCAAATCAAATGTTTTTGGTACCTAAAATTCGTTTCTTATTCAAGATAATCGCACAAATTAAAATAAAATCAAATCCTTTGAACTTACCATCCTCGTTAGCGCCGTACATAAACAGATCACCGTATTCGCCTATGGCCCAAACGGCAACCTGCAGCAGCGGCTGCTTATCCTCACAATGATTGGCCACCTGCAGCGATTCCCAGAAGCGATTCGTGATATATGTTTGCTCCGGCACCGGACTGCTCGACACCAGCTGTATGGTGGATGAGACAACATCGTCGCGCACATAATTGCCAGCCGCTATCAGCACACTCAACTGGGTGTCCAGATGCCAACGTGAATTCGGCGAATAACGTTCGGCGGCCAAGATCATGCCCGAGCTGCATTGGGCCTTGAATTCGGCATCGGCCTTCTCGAGGAACAGCAGCAGCTCCTTGGTCATTGTACGTATGTTTTGTGCATTGATCAGTGCAAACGAGAGTTCCATTGCCCGGCGTCGTATCGAGACATCCGGATCCTTGAGGCACTCCAAAATGGTTGTACGATGCCGTTGCACAGCCGATGTGTCCGCGTGCACCGTTCGCAGCAGTGTGTTGAGGGCCACATAACGGATGTTCTTGTCCGAGTTGAGTAGAAAGCGGCCCAGAATGTTCACAGCCAGCACACGCAGACCGCCCTCCGAGCTGTAAAAGAAAAGTGCAAAATATATATGCAATAGAAGAAATTAAAACACTTGGTAAAGATATAGGAAATAAAAAAGGCTGTGTTTAACATAAACAATCATTGGCAGCTAGTTTTATGACGTTAGCTTTCATAGTCTATGAGATAAAGGTGTTTAAATGAACGGACAGACAGACAGGCGGATATGAATACATAATTTTACTATATAAGAATATGGTTTTAATAATAGTATATTATTAAGGATCGGAAATAAATATCCTTCTGTCCAAAGTAAGAACACTTACGCATTTGTTAGTAAAGAAATAATTTGAAATATCTCAACAATCGCTTAACTTACCGTATATCCATAATGGAGAGCACCGTCTCATAGAGAATGGTGTTGCCCACATTTTTGCTGGTCTCCGTGTTCGTGGCCACCTGCGCCAATATGTCGTTCATCGCCTCGGAGGCATCCGGATCATTGTGGCCGAGAATGCGCAACAAGCGAAGGATTTTCACCTGCAGGAACGGATCGCTGACGCCGCTGACATCATGCTCCGGCGAATAGCCGCCCAGGATGAGGCTCTTTAAGATGCGCACCAGATTCGGCACAATCTGCACCAGAAGTGAAAGCGGAGAGAGAGAAAGCAGAACGTATTAAATGTGCAAATTGGACAAACAAATAGGTGCATTAAAAGTGGGAAAAGAGAGAGAGAGAGAGAGAGGGAAATATAAAGATAGTGTGTGGAAAAGAGTTGGCAAATTTAAAAAAGTGTGTCGTGTAAATTGTGTGCGTGTGTGCGAGTGCAACAGCGCTAGTCTGTGCAAGTGTGCAAGAGCGAGTGGGAAGATACTCAGAGAAATATTGCAGCAAATTATTTAACTAAAATAATTAATTGAGGGAAAAAACGGTAAAATAAATATAAGCCAACAAGGGGGTGAAATATTATATATTACGAAAAAAAAAACACAAAAAGAACAACACTAAACAACAACAAGAACTAGAAAAACAACAACGATAATAATATTGACAATTAAGAGGGGAAATACGAATATTATTTGTTAATAAAGGCACAAATCGCAATCATACCTCTCGATTTCCGCTATCCTGGCAAGCAAATTACAACAAATATCATTTTGTGTTTTGCGCGGTTTTCGATCAAAAACAAACAAGCGTTAATTTTGTAAGTAGAATACAAAATATGTGTGTGTTTGGTTTGTCGTTTTGTCAAAATGGTTTCAATTAATGTGTTTACAAAGCGATAAAAACAATAATACAATTAAACGAAGACAAATTGTGGGACAATAACAAATATACGAGTAGATGGATGATCAGTTTTGGTTTTGGTTTTGGTTTGACCAAAAGAGGAGCAACGAAAAAGATGAATTCACAATATTCAATATACATCATATATATAGAAGTAATAGTAAAATATATGTATATAGAAAGTATACAACAAGTAATAATAACGAGATACATTAGGCTGCCCAAAAACGTTTCGAGATGGGTTTTTTTCATTTTGTTTTTGGTTTGGTGAATTCAATGAGAGGATCGCAAAACCACGCTGGTTGCTAGCTGTTGAAGCTGTTTTTTTTTTTTTTAGTAGTTTTTTCTCTTTTTTTTTTTGTTATTTGTTATTTGTTGTCTCTCTTTGCCTGCCTTGGGTCCCGTCCAGAGCCGTCACGTCCAGCAAACTTACCTTTTTGAAATGCATCAACGTATCCGAACTGTTCTCGCACATTTCCGTAATCAGAGTAACGCCGGTTATCAGTATGCCTATAAAATTGGGAGTGTTCAATTAACTATTGTTGAAATTCAAATAATCGAATATTCTCTATGCCATACCGTGATTCTTCTCGCTGAGCAGCGAACGTGTCGCTGGCAAAAAGATCTCCATCAGCTCGGGCACACGTCGAATGACACGGAATGCACAAAGTGTCGCCTTTTTGCGTATGTACGTATTGGGCGATTTCATCAATCGCTCCACCTCGCTGGCCAGATCACGCGCCATCTCCGGCGATGCAATCGCTCCCAGCGTACACAGCGCCAGTCCAACCACAAACTGTGTCGAGCTGTTCAGATCACTGCAAATGAAACGAGAGATTAATCAAGTTGTTAAACCACAAATTCCAATAAAAAATCATTTAAATGGTATGCTTATTTAATATGCTTATAGTAAGGTAGTAACGTAGTAAGATACTGACATAAGGTAGTAAGTAATAAGATGGTAAAGTATTAAGTCAAGATATTAAGGTAGCAAAATGCTAAGGTAAGTAGTACGTAGTAAGTTGCAAGGTAGTAAGATAGTAAGATATTAATAAAGAATAAAGTAAACCAAAAAGCTGCAAAAATTATTCAACTTGTGTTAAAACATTAGGCTTCCAGTTTACATTGCACTACAAATATCTAGTTACTTTAGAGCCCATTTAAATGACAATTAATCTGTGGTTTAGCATAAGAATACATTGCTTAAAGTTTCGGTGTTTTCATGTTTTCTAACACTCATTTAAAGATCTTTGTTCTATCCCCTCGCTTAGCTTTTGCATTAATTTACAATTGAAGCCAAAGCTGAACTGAAGCTAAGCTTAACTTAATACTATTTCAATAAATTTCATTAGCTCACTTTTTCAAGCAGTTCGTGATCAGCAAGTGGACATCCTGACGTTCGTCCAGCAGCAACATGGCGCCCAAGTAGCCAATTCGCTTATCTGTGAAACGCGTGCTCGCCGTCAGCTTGAGGCACTCGAGTTGGCCAAAATGCGCCGGATAGCCAAGCATGTGTATGTACAACAGCTTGGCAATGTTCCGACAACTAAAGAGAGTTAAAGGTTAATTTTGCATGCGATGTGAAAGACAATTTAAAACAAAAAAAGAGAGACTGTGCTCACCGCCAGACGGAGTCCTCCTCACGGAATGTGCTGCGTATGTAGGCGCACTCTTTGTTCACCACAGCTCGCTCCTCGGCTGCCGTTCGGGCAGCTCGTATCTGCCGTATAAGATCACGCAGTCGTGTGGGCGTCGGCATTCTCACTGTACAACAACAACAATAACAAATGAAAGAAAGAGAACGAAGTGCGCACACGCGTAGGCGAAGGCAATTCAAGTTGGATGATTAGTTGAGTTGGTTGGCAACACAAGCCATGTAGGCAAATGCATTTAGGTTGGCAACGCGTACAAGTAGGCAAAGGCATGGCAATGCAAAAGGCATTTCCAATTGGATGCTTGCTTGAATTGGTTGGCAACACATTTCTATTTTGCATACCTCGCTCGACGGCCTCTGTGAATGCCTGGCGTATGGTGGCCATATTGAAGGCTGGATTGAATCTGTAGAGTATTAAAGAGTAAACATTAGTATAGTGAATATTTTGCGCATATGCAGTGAACACTCCCGTTTTCACTGTATTTATTTGAGGCATTTACCCATGCTCGGAATTCATTGTGAGGCGATGCTACTGCTCTACTGCGCTGCTGCGGCGGCCGCACTTTGTAGCACTTTGGTAGTGGCAAGCAGACGAAACTGCTGATGTTGCTTGTTTGCTTTTTTGTTGCTGTTGTTGTTTGCTTGTTCAACTCTTTATCTTTGCACTTTTTCTTCTTCTGCCGTTGCTGCTGCTTCTTCTTCTTCTTCTTGCCGGCCTATGCTTTCACACACGCAAACACCTTTAGTTGTTGCTGTTGTTACAGCTGCGTTGCGATCGCAGCAACAGTAACAACAACATTGACAGCCGGCCGCTATTTGCTTGCAATTTTTGGTCTCTCTCTTCTTGTGCTCTCCCACACACACGCACACACACACACACACATGCACATGCATACGCATACACTGAGCTGCACTTGCAAAACTTTTAACACTGCAATATGAACTTTAGCTGCTAACTAGCTACCTCTCGCTCACGCTCTCTCTCTATGCTGCTTACTCTTGATATCGGACGGTGATGCTGGGCATCTTTATTGTTATTACTAACACACACAAGCACGCACAAACAATATCAGCACAATCAACACAGTGCTGCTGCTGACTGCGCTAGTTATGAAACGTTTACATACAAAAATACATACATATGTATGTATTTATGTATATATTTATGAATGTGTGCGTAAGCTGAGGCTTAAACAAATATACAGTTATAAGTATGTGCGTACATATGATCTGTCGCCGTTCAATGCAAACAAAAAAGCTCTAAGCTTACACACGCATACATAGATTTGTACTTTATGCATGGGCAATGAAGTACCTTTTAGATGGGCATACACATATGTAAGTATGTGTCCATATGTATGTAGTTGGCCAGTGCTGGCCAACGAAGCGCAGCGCAACGCAAAGGCAGCAAAAAGTAGGCTAGGCTGTGTAGGGTGTTAATTAAGACGACAAAAAAATAAAAAGAAATGGCAGGCTTACACTAAAAGAATGCAAAACACAGTTTTGTTTGCTGCCCCTATGCTGATGAAATGATTAATTCAGTTGTGTGAATAATACGAAAACCGCACTTGAAGCATGAGCCAAGGTAGACGACGATTAGCGCGCATTGAGTTGACAGCAACTCACACAGTCACACACACACACTACAGCACGCACACATATGTAGAGAAAGAGAGGCGTATTAAAATCCAATTGGAATTTGTAGCGTAACTGCTAATTAATTGTATAGATCCTGCAAACGCTATTATTTGTTTGCTAGCAGCAGCACAATACAACGTGAAATTTTGTAATCACAAGCGCCATATCAAATTAACTCTATAAAAAACTTGATCACACTTTTTGGTTTTGGTTTAAAGAGACCCGAACGGCAGTCACACAGTTTGGTTACAAAGTCAGTCACCAGTCATGGCTAAAAACCAAAACAGCTGCCGTCATTCGTGCGTTGTTTTTCTTATCGATACTTTCGATATCGATATGCACGGCACTTTTTTTTATATCGAGTGCATTGCATGCGTTGCAAAAACACTATATTTGTTGTATGTATGTATTTGCATAAAATCACAGTGAGAAACACGTATGCGACGTTTTGTTCCATTCACAACCCCATATGCCACTTGTAACTTAACACGTATTTTTTTTTGCGAAAATATTGCATTACTCTTTTCGGGTTAATGTGATTTCATTGGAAAGTCCAAGTTACATAGACACATCAAAAGAGACACACACACACATATATATATATATATATATATATATATACACTTGTCACACGCACACAACAACACAGTAATGAGCGTTAAGCGTATGCTGCTTTTTGGTCACAAGGAAAACGAAACATTTAATTAATTTGTGTGTGTGCGTGCGTTTCAATGGCTTTTCATAGTTTGCATGCACTAAATGTATACGTTTTTATTTTATTGGGTTTTATTAGCAACCTGGCCGCCTTCAAAACTTCTATAAAATGCAAATTTTAACAACGCGACAAAAATGCTCCGTCCACACAAATGTTGACGATGGATGGATGAGCGCAACAGTAGTAGTAGTAGTATTTTGTAGTAGTAGTTGTCTTGTGTGTAGCCCAACAGCAGTGAGAGCGAGAGAGCGGTAGCGCGCTCAAGCGGTTGACATTTCGTATTTTTGACAGTAGCAGCAACAGCAGTGCTGTGTTATCGTTAACTATCGATAGGCCTGCCGGCCGATGTAATTGTAAGGTATCGCAAAGGAACGCATCGCTCACAAGAATATAACGTCATTTTCGTATTTAAAAACTGGAAACTAACCTGCGATTGTTTTCCGGTGGCAAAACACTCCAATCCTGCTCGTAATAGGGATACATGACGATGATAGCGGCGTTTTTTTTGTTTTTGTTCGTAAATACACTCACACACACGAAAATAAATAAAACTCTTTCACTCCACACGTTGGTGGTATAATATCAATGATAAGCGACTACGACGACGACAGTGTGCTCCACATTCGTGTGTAGGTGTTATCTAATGTACATTTATATGTAATTACGATTTCAATCCCTCCCCCCAAAAAAACACACACACACGCGCTCTTTTCCTTTCCTTTTTTGTTTTTTCTCGTTTTTCTGGATGATGCATCGATACCGAACGCAAACAAGAGTCGAAGATCGTTATAAAGAAACAGCACCGATCATAGAGTTCATTATAATTATGACTGTTAAGGCGCCCTGATCTGCGGTTATTGCACACATGAGACACAATATTACAAATATGTTGACTTGTATTATAATATAGTATAATGTAGTGTTGTGTGTGGTCGCCACAATCCGTGCGGTTGTGCCACTAACAGAAGACTAACTGACTGACTGAACATTATTATATATGGGGTGGCATTCATTCTCATTCATCGACATCGCGGACATGGGGCTGGCTGCAGTTGAGCTGCAGATAGACCTAGAGGTAGTATAGTAGTTATCACACAACAACTAGACGCTCTCATATTGCTTTTGCCATGTCAGGCATACCAAAAGCCACTCACACTAACTTATCTCACTTTTTTAGCTCAGCCCTGATAAGAAACAGGTAAGCAAAGCACGACAGTTGAGCGTACTCGACTCTCTATCACTAAGTCATAAAATGTTAGTTAAACAATTTACCATTTTAAAATAGTGAGCGAATTACAAACAATGGCTGAGTATTCAAGACTTCTAGCTGTTTGACTAGATGGATAGAAAAGCAGATAGTAAGTTTTGAAAGTTATTTACAAATGTTGCTTAATTAATGTCTCCTGCTGGCGCACACGCTTATAATACCCAGTCAGCTGCTGGAAGGGAGCGGGTATAACAATCGTGAGAACGCCACACGGCAAATTCATTTGGTTTTTTTGGATAAGCAAACGGCGTCATCGACTGTACTGATAAGCTAGCAATAGCGTTGGGTGAAAGTCAATTCTTGAAAATGTATATAATATATAGTACATCTATTATCCTTGTTGAGCTATATAAATATATGAAATGTATTTGATACATGTTTAAACGCTATGTTCTGTACACGTTCCTCTCTCTCTCTTTCTGTTTCGCTCTGGAATCATTCGTTGGCCTGTGTTTCTCCTCTCCTCTATAAGCATTAGCTTCTCTCTAGTCGTTTACACGCGGCGGACGCACTACTGCATGTCGTTTGATGGCCTCCACCAGCCATTTGATGCCCTCGTCGACGCCTTCGCCTGTGAGCGCTGAGACGGGAATTGTAAGACAATCACGACGTCCAATTAAGGTGCCAGCTTGCTGAAAGACGGGCTTAATCTCGCGCACGCCCATCACATCGGGAAGGTCCTGTTTGTTGGCCAATATCAACAGCGGCACACCCGATAACAGCTCGTTCTTAATCATTTTATCTGTCAAACAGAAACATGAACATGAAACATCATTAAAATAATCGACTTTAAAGACATACCAAAGATCACTTTACTTTCGTCCATGCGTTCGCGATCATTAGAGTCGATCACATAGATGACGCCATGCGATTCTTGATAGTATTTGTCCCATAGCGATTGCAGCTCCTGTTGTCCACCCAAGTCCCAGAAATTGAGTCGCACGCTCTGCACATCGATGGTGCCTATGTTGAGGCCGACTGTTGTCGTTATCTTGGCCGGATTGAGGCCTTTGTAGTTCTTTGTAAACTTGGTCTTGGCGGCCTCCAAATAGGTCTGCAATTTTTTTTTTAATTACATTCGAACTTTAAACGTGTCCCAAAAAGTTGTTATCGCTTTGTTTTTTTTGCTTACCGTTTTGCCTGCATTGTCAAGGCCCAGAATAACCACGCAATATTCATCTTTTTGTGTGAGATGCTTGTAGAAGCCATGCATTAATGTGTACATTGTATTTATTTATAATCTATAAGCTAAGCTAGCAAATATTGCATTTAAACTAAAGTCACAACACAAAATACGAACAAGAGACTGGAGAGACAATAAAGAATTTTGAGATTTCGTTATAGTTGGATGCTTTATGCTTTGGTTTCTACTATGTCGGCATAGCAGAGAGACTATGTATTTTGCATTTGTTTTTGTTTCTTAACAGCAATAATAATGTGTTGTAATTTAGCATTTCTTGTTAACAACTGCGTTTGCTGGCAAATTTCACTCGTCGTTATCGTTGTCATCGATTTATCGATAGGCAACCGGTGGTGATTCAATAGGTAGCAACAGCTGTTTATGCGCCACTGGCAACGCCCTGCACTTTGTTTACATTTTTATTGTGGCGATCTGGCAGCGCCACAACAGTGTTCGGCGACGTGGCGCCAAATAACGTATGAATTTAAAAACACATTTAAAAACCATTTCAAATGTATTTATTTATTGGAATATATGCATACATCTTTTTAGCTAAACCCACAAACAAAAAAAGTACATATATATGTATATTGTTATGTCTTATATGATATCAATGGAAATTTATAATACCGATTGCACACAAAAAAAATCGCTAAATAAATTTTTAAGCAAAATGAGTTCATAATGTGTTTTAAAATAATCATTTTAAAAAAATCTATTTGTAAAGTAGAGGCAACGTGCAGTGAGGCTCCGTATAACTCGGATTGTCCGAATAGAGTGAAAAGGTTTTGGCATTCAAGTCGAAAATGCCCATAGAAATAGTTTTAACCACTTCATCCGGTTTGCCATTATCGCGCCACACGCAATAACATCCGCCCGAAGCATCGCCCAGCATGTTGCGCACATCCTGCTCACTGGCCGGCGGCTTGTAGGTGCAAAACGTTCGCATTCTCGAGACACTCGATTCCACCATGGGCTCATTGGCCTGATCCATGTGAATGCGATCAAATCTGTCAAAAATAATATTTATTTTTTATTTGTTCTTAAAAAACGAGTAAAAGGGCAGCTGCAGCTTACTGATTAGCATGGAAATTGAAAGAACCCATGGGAACTTCCTTAATACTTAAATGGGATTCATTTTTACGCTCTGGATTCGGCGCCATCTCTACGTTGTAGAACATTTGCCGAGGATCGCTGCAAGCAAATTAATTCGAGTTAAGTCATTAGTTGTGTTGCAAAACGATAGCCGACATTGCTTACCCCAAGAAGGTAAAGTTAATGGAGCACGCATCGGCGGCACCAACGCCAGCATCTTGCAGCACTCTGAAGGCATCATCCACATTACTGGTGGCGAGCAGCGCTCGAGTGATAAAATGACGTGCTGCAAGCAAATTGAGTATACGTTAGTTTAAGGTATCAGAAGCAACCCAAAATTTGTATCATAAAATTAAAGCCATAGAATTTGCCACTTAAAAAAGACAAACAAAATTAATCTTTTTCTTTATCGAATAAAAAAATAATTAAGCTTAAATACTTCAGTACACCTAAAATGAGGAATTTTTAAAATATTGTATAGAAAAGTCGAAAATCTTTATGAAATTTGAAATTAAATTTATAGTTTGATTTAAATAAGACTGTAAGAATTGAAAATCTTTAGTTCTGCTTTAATTTTTTAAATGTTTTATTGAAAAGTCGATAATCTTTATGCGATTTTAAGTTGAATTTAAATTCTTATTTACAGAATACTGTTAGAATTGAAAATCTGTAGTTCTACCATAACTTTTAACAAATTTGAAATTCAATTTCAGTAATTAAAATGTTCTTAATATTTTTATTTGAATTCATTGACTGAAAATTGACCACTTACGTGTTTTGCCACTGCGCAACAATTCGGCACTGATCGTGTTAATGCTGAACACGAGACCATGTTGATTGTGGCTCATTGTGTAGCCGGGCAAGTGTCCAGCATAGCAGAGGGACATGAAGTGCTCCTCCTTCACATTGTATTTGCCCTCCGGTTTATCGCTGATGATGTGAGCGACCACAAAGTAATAATGATTGAGCGTCTCTGTCAAAGCATCCTCCGTGTGGCCAAGCAAACGCTAAAGAAAGAGAGAGAGAGAGTGAGAGAGAGAGAGAGAGAGAGAGAGAGAAAGAAAGGAGAAAAAGGGTATGTGATCGCTGTCAACAGTTGAGCACCAGTTGACTTACGCAGTGCGGCTTGTTCACAATGATAGAGGAGCAGCCAGTTGGTTGATTCTTGCTGCGAGGCTGATGCTTCAGAGATTGCGGCAATATCTCATCCAAATGCAGCAGAAACAGCTAAAAATGAAAAGATTGAAAGCAGAGAAAAAATTATGATATAAGAATCATATGCGCACTTTAACTTCAATAGATTTTTATTTTAAAAATCAAAAAATAAACAATCAACTTTCAAGCAATCAGAAAGAAACGTTAGAAGCGATCACCGATAAAAAGCTTGTTATCGACTTGAAGATCGATAACATTCCGATGAAGTGATCAGCATCTCTTTTCGCTCATTTTGATCTCTATTGTTGTCGCTGATCCGGGGTTAAGGAACACTTAATGAAAAGCACACACAAAATTGGCGAAGCAATTTAAAAAGCATGTTATTAATTATGATGAATTGCACGTTCAGCGTTGAGCTGCAACACTTTGCTGCATATTAATTGAAATGAGCAAAAAACATGCACAAGACAATTTAACTCCCAATTGCAATTAAGTGAAATGTGCAACCCATAATTATACAAAATTTCCATTTTTGGCAATAAATCTTATCAAATTGTGAAGACCAAGTGATGCAGTCTGCATTTTAAATAAGGAGATCAATAAGAGATGGGTGCGTGACTGCAATAGTGACGAGCCTTCGATCACAATTGTTTATGACAAGCAATTAATTGAAATGTGCAGTCCATAAATATTCAATATTTGAATTTTTGACAATAAATTAAAACAAAATTTAAAGAAAATGTAATGCATTCTGCATTTGAACAAGCCAGCTTTATTAGAGATGGGTGCGTGACTGCAATAGTGACAAAGATCAATCGCAATAGCATCGCGAACTCAAAGCGAATGCAAAGAATTTTAAGTAGTAGGCTTTATGCTGTTAATTGGCAGCTGAAAATTGCTAATTTGATCTGTATTGAATGATAATTATGCAATTGCCAGCCGAATGCAAGCCAAAGCCAAAGCCAAAGTGTTGTCATTCCCTTGACTGGCTTCGTCGTGAGCTCTGATGATAAGCCGACAACGGTCGCTAGGCGGTTAGGCCAAGGTTACTTTTGCGATTTTTGCGTGCATTTAATTGGCCAACTAATAGCACGCAAAAAATTATAACACATTATATTGGCAGCTGCGCATTGCAGCCAAAAATAAAAAAATAAAAATAGAAATAAAAACACAACCCGTCATGTTGTTACGATGCTAATAAGCCAAGTCTGTGAAGCCAATGTGAGACCCTTGTAATGCTCTCAGACTAGTTCTTCTTGTTCTGCTTCTTCATATTCAGCACTGTTGACGGGCTTCTCTTTGTCACTTGACTGCATTTTCATTTTATATGACCAAATTGGCTTAAAAATAAAAACAAAAAAACAAGCGGCGAAAACGGAACTAGTTCAATGACCAATGTGCGTTTAGCACCTACAGTAAACGCTGCCTACAACTGCTGCTAATTGGACAGCTAAATTGTGCTGGCAATTAACTGGAAAATCAATTCAAAAATCATCAAAAATATGATTGACATGTTGCATGATCTGGCATGATCTGAATTGGCAGCAGCTGTCGGTATTGTTCAAAAGTATGATTTAAAAATTACTGCACTAAATTGTATTGCGTTTGTGACTTGCATAATTAATTGCCGCAAGTATTTAGCAGTGCAATCAAAATAATAACAAAGAATCGACAGCTCACATCATAAAAATAATACTTGATCATAATTTCAGGCACTTAATATTATTGATTATTTTTGATTCGTTGCAAAAAACAGACAAACATTTGAAATTCTAATAATAATGATTGAATTTCAGCAGTTTCATTAAATTCAAATAAAATGTATTTTTGAGTATTATTACTTTTTATCGATAAAGATAAAACTTTGTATTCTTAACTCTATTAACAATTTTTTACTTTTTCTTATTTTAAAATGATGTATTATTTAAACTCATTGATTGATTAAGTTGCAGGAAACTTATTTACAAAATATTGAACATTTTTATAAGAAGTTTGTAATGGAATTCCCAAATTCATTCTCTAAGTGATTTAAAATTCAAGTTGTTTTATTAAACTACAATTAAGTTTTATTTTGTGCGAACATTTAATAAAATATAAGTTTGTTTTTAGTATGAACGTAGTATTTACATTGTCGTTTTAAGATTTAAAAAAAAAATAATAGACCAAATGATTGTATAATTATAATCATATAATACATCATTTTCATACAATGGAAAATAAATGGAAAACTTGTTAAAACAAAGTTCAATTTTAAATAGGAATTAAAACTACTTAGGAAAACGATCAATTACAAATACAGAAAAAATATTATATGTCTTTTCAATCTTTTTGTATTTAAAATTGAGCTTTTTTTTAAATACTTAAGTTTTTCTTTATACGAAGAAAAATTTCCCTCAAAAACTGATTAATCTCCTTATTTTATGTTTTTCAAATTGACCGTTTTTAAATATTATAGCTTTGATATAATTTTTAGGTACGAAATCTATTTTCTTATTCGCTTTAAGCTAAGATTTGGATTCATATCCTCATCAATCATTCATTCCTTATACTTTTTAATATGGAAATCTATTTTGCTGTTCATTTATTTAGAATTGTATTAATTTTTTTATTTAAAAATGCTGATAAACTTAAAAAATGCATAAAATTACTAGATTTTACTAGTTATTTATGGTGAATGTCAAAGAAAAGCTCGGAAAATCAAAAGATAATTATAACAATGGCATTTTTATAAAGCAACTGATAACGATTACATTCCCTACCAAGACAAAAAATGAATAAAAAAAAAGGTAGAAAACAATAGGCGCCACAGTTGAGTGCTTCGCTGAGATGGCGATTAATAGTTCATAAATGTAATTTAATTAAAATACTCAATTTATATTGAGCGCTAATTATGTATGTGCTAGTTTTAGGCGAGTGCCAATTGTAATTAACTGTTATACAAACATATATACTTAGTATATCTTGAATTGGTTAAGTATGCATGTGGCATGTTGTTGTGCATAAGTCGTTGTCATTGAAAACATTATGGGCTTTGCAACTTGCAACTTGAACAACAAAAATAGCAACAAAACAAATAGTAAGAAAAAAATAAGTTCGCAGCACGCAACACGCAACAAATGCGACGACGACTTTGGCATTAGCTTTACCGTTAGAAAGCTCAAGTTGAAGTTTGTTTTGGCCCCCGCTTTCCGCCCACAGATTAGCTTATTTCATTTATTTTTTTTTTTATATTTTGTATTTGTTTTAATGGCCAGTTAATTGTTAACAGCTGGAGTGCTAATTATTACAGCTACTCAATGTTTTTTTTCGTTATTTTTCATTTTTTTGTTGTGGGGTAATCATAATTTTCGAAATCATTGTGATTCACTCACCTTATGGAATTCAACTTCAGCTCCATCGGCCACGCCCTCCAATTCGCGTATATATTGCGGAAAACTACATTTAACCGATTCGAGCGTCTCATTATAGATTTGCCCTGTAACGATTCCATTCGATTCCAAATGATTCACATTAGTCACTCACTTCTTGCTCAATGAGTACTCCAAGTTGATTGCTTTTTTAAGTTCGGGGGGGAATACTTACTGCCTTTTGTGGTCGCATATTGCGGCAAGTAGGTTTCGTTCAGTGGCTGCGATAAGATCAGAAAGTTCTTGATCATCGAGCCGAATGTGCGACCCTGTAATAAAAAAAGATAAAAAAATTGAGAAGTGAATACATTTGAGTACTTTCTAACCAATTTGCCAATTGAGTTTGTTCTTGCTTTGTTTATCTCCGCGGGGAGCATTCTTGATTACTAACTAAACGCGATTTCTAATGACCAATCGTAAATTTGATGACTGCTCAAAATGAAACTCGAAGCTGCTTATTAAGAGTTCAAGTAATTTCTTATAATATTTTGCAAGTCAAGTTCTTATTTCCTGAAGTCTTTTTACAATGGCTGTAAAAATAATTATTGCTTTTGAACGAAGAACATAAGGAAAACAAACGTAATTTGTTCTATTTACTAATGACTTATTTTGGATATAGTTTAATTGTTGTTCATTTCAAAATTTTCAAAATACAATTACTTTAGAACACTTTATTTGAGAAATATTTGTATTTATAATACAAAAAAAAAACCAAGGAATTAAGTCATTTGAACTTTTATTTCTAAGCAGATTAATCATTTCAATTAATTAGAACATTTTATTAAAGCATAAAATTCAAATTTTACAAGTGAATTTGTTTAGCGAAAAACCAATTTGATTTAACTTAAACAGATGATACTAATTGAAAAGCAAAACAAGAAATATGATTTATAACTTTCAGAGAAAAAAATATATGCAGAACCTCAGAGAATAAACTGAATAATAATGAAATGATTAATATTTATAAAAAAAAAAACCTATAAAATGTAAATTCTTAATAAATAGGAAAATATAAAAAATGTTCAATATACAAAAACCTTACAGAATCAACAGATAAATAATTAAACTAAACAAAATCATTGCTTAGAACTTAATATATCAAATTGTTGGGTATTTATTAAACCACAAAATTAGTACATATCAATATTTTGTAAATTACACTAATAATTCAATCTGTTTTCTTTTTCGGCTTTTTTATTATTTAATTTAAGTAAATAAAAACAGAACACTGCAAATAAATAGTGTTTATTAGAGTATTGATTTGAGAGACTTATTTTGTTGCTACATATTTTCGTAATTTGAATATGCAAATCAGACAGACAACGAAATATGAGTGCATGTTTCAAGCAATTGCTGAAAGAGATTATAAAATAGACATAGCAACAGCGACAGCAACAAATGTAAGAAAAAAAAAGCATAATCGATCACGACCGATCGCAGTGCAAACAAAAAATAATAAAAAGCGACAGTACAGTGAATAGTATGAATAATGGGCATTGTTAGTGAGTCTTGTTCAGCGTTGTTGGCCGCAATTGAATACTTGTATTCATTTTAAAAATAAAATCACCATCAGGGTGGGCCCCCCAACAGGTCGCTCTACGTGAGTATGTAACAACAAACTATATATGTATATAGAGTAGTCGACAACTAAATGTCCAGAGGTGACTATTGACATTCGACACCCTCGGATTTCTGGCACTGATCTTGGGCCCGGGAGCGTGCCTGAATGCTAATTGCCATTTGCCCTTGATATTGGCCAATTGTTCACGCTTTTTCGCTTTTTTCTTATACTAAGCTTTATTATATATATTTAGTTTTTTTTACGTTGCAACCGATTCCGGTTCAAAGCTACAGCAAGTGAGTGTGAGCGACAAAGTGAAGGTTAAACAGGAACTGGGTCAAGCAACAAAGAAATAATACAACTAAGAAAAAGTGGCCAGCCCCTTGACGATGAAAGCTAGAAGAGAATTAAGTCTATGTTAACTAATTTAATTAATATTGAAATGTAATACTCAACTTTGCTTTTACAAAAATTTGAAACTAATTATGAAATTGTCCCTGCAGTAAAGGAAAAGTTTTTACATACAAATTTAATATGTAAAATGATGTAACTAACTATATATCCTTAGAAATTACTCACTTAGTATATATTAGCGAAATTTTTTTTATTTATAGGTATTATTTATTTAAAGTAAAAATACATCAATGCAAAATATCCTAAGCTATATGGGCAAATCCCACGTGTCGCACGCTACATTCGCACGATTTTAACTAATGAAAATAAATTTTTTGGGGGGTTTTTTAAAGATTTACCGTAAACTTTTGTTATGTGTTTAGAGAGAATTGAGAGTACTTTCGGAGAGTATAAGATTCAATGTCACTGTTTTGAAAATAATTAATAAAATTTTGACGTGTCGCACGCTACACAAAGTAGAAGTTAGTTTTAAAATTTTCATTTCAAACGCAATTTTTATCGAATTCTGCAAAATAAACCCTAAGAAAGTTAATATCCTAAAGAAAGTTAAGAATATTAGAAGACATAAACCGATCGTTTGGTCTTAATAATGTTTATAGATTTTTAGCAAAGCCGTAAACCCATTGTGTCGCACGCTACACTTTTTCCGCTGACATTAACATTAGACAAAAATCTTTTAATTTGAACTAAACATTATTTTTTATATTCATAAATATGCTTTACAATTATTTCAGCGTGATTTACTTTAGATTTGTATGTGAGCCCAAGCAGAGGCAAAAAATTGTGAAGAATACAATAGGGATTTGAAGGTGTGCGCAGAGCACGAATTTAAGTAAAATTATGAAAATTATAAATAAAATTGGGTTTGATACAAATTTGTGCATTTATAATGATCGAAATTTCTTTTTTGCTTTCAATTCTTAAAATTCGATATCTACTTTAATGTTTCATATAAAGAAAAATTACAAAATGTGAAATTTAAAAATTGGTCGCTGGTGGACTGTTTCTGGGATTTGCCCATATGCAAATACTTTCAATTTAAATGATGAATGTACATTATTCCTTTTGTGTCAAATCTTTGAAGAAATTATGAAAATTTTAATCTTATCTAAATCAAGAATGAATTTTATGAAACTTAAATAATGCTAGGATTATATACTGGGATTAGGATTATATACTGGGACACATTTGCATCAAATCATCGCTAAATTAAGATACTCTCGATGCAGAAACTTTAGGTAAATAATTAAGAATCAAAAATTCTAAAGAATGTTTTTAAAATACTTGTCTAGTTAAACTTTAATTTAAAACATTAGAACTGAAGATACATAACTTTTATTGGCATCAAAAGATTTTCATTATATCTATATAAATACTTTCGAATTAAATGCTGAATTAAATATTTTAGAATTTACATCATCTAGTACTCATAGAAATTATTACAATTTTAAAGTATTTGTAAATCAAGACTAATCTTGATATTACTAAACTTTAAATAAATGCTTCAGAACTGTGTGCAGAATATACATTTCTTTAATGTGCATAAAATGTCAAAAATTAAGAACATTTTAATCAAATCAAAATTTAAGTAGTATTGCAAGTAAGCTTTTTCAATAATAAAGTTCTGCATCGACTATATTAGTTCAATTGAAGCCATATCAAAATCTATAGTATATTTTTGCTATCTACGAAAAATAATTAGGTCAACTATATTTGTGCGATTGCTGAAAGCTAAAGTTTACATAGACTTCAGGCAGATTAAAATTGTAGATGAATAGCTAAAAGTTGACAGAAAAGTGCAACGCGCATTAAAAATAAAAATGTTATTCTCTCTGTGTCTCTATCTGATTCTCGCTCTCTTTGTAATCTATATGGAGCAACAGATCTATTTTCGTTTTTTATTTGTGCAGTATCATTTAATAATTTCTCTGTCAGTTTGTTTGTTATTTTTATGGATGCGTGGAGAGTGTTAAACGGCTGATTGTTATTAACACAGTTTCGCTTATCGGGATTTTAGTACAACGCCTTCAAGTCTATATACATATATATATATATATATAAATATACGATAAGAATAAAGTACTGGGACAATGCAAACAATCTGCAAATAAATGCTAATTGCACTGCGAGAAATACGTTTTCAATGAACATTTTCGATTCGTTTTTGAATGAAAAGCCAATTGTATTTGGATTTTACGTGTATTCCATATTTATATATTTTTTTTTACTATGCCAATTTCGATTTGAATAGCTAATTAGTTTTGCATTGAGTTTATGCGAATGCAATTTATTTATTTATTTATAGTTTGTTCTTTCCCTTTTTTTTTTGCAGTTTTCGCAGTTTTTGTATTTATTTTGAACTCGCACATTTTCACAGCACATCCATATAAAAATTTGAATTTTCTGCTTGAATGACAACTCAAAATGCATTGTGAATTCGATCATCATTCGATCATATTACAGTCTGCTCTCTTAATTAATCAGCGATCTTGAAAGTTGCTTAGATTGAATAATACTTCCAACTAGATATAGCACACATGCTACAGCTAATTAGATCGCTCAGCTATATACTATATAAAGCGGGGAATGCTGAATTATGAATTTCATATTTGGGTTTATTAGTTTTCCAAACAGCTGTCGAATGTTTTAATGTTAGAGCATTAATTAGTCGTTATCGTTGACTTCGCTTCCCATTCGTAATTAGAAATTAAAATCGTATATGTTATCGAACAATTAGAAATTGTAAATTCCCTATAGTCGCTCACGTTTTAATGCCCCAACAGTGGGTATTTCAGATATCAGATTTATATTTTGAAATTTCTTTAAGTTTTTATTTTTGTTCTTAGTTACTTCAACACTTCTATTGACTTTTTTGATACAACAATTAATAATTAACTCGTTTATTTACTTTGAGTCTGCTTTATAAAAAATGTAAATTGTATTCGGAAATTTCATTTAAAAATTTTTAAACTTCTTACTTAGTATTTCTTGTCTATAATCTCTAAAAATAATGAAAATTGCCTCTGGAAATTTCTCTTTTGAAGTTTCCTTCAGCATTTTAGTAGACCAAATTAGAAAACCACTAATTAATATAATATTTCTAAATATTAAAATTTATCTCTCGGATCTCAGAAGACATTTTATAAACTATACTTTACAGCAGATTATAATACTTCTATTACCTTTACAAAAGCCTTTAGAAATGATTATGATCCATAAAATATTTAAATTGCTTTCTCAGAACTCAGAACATTTCTTCTTTACGAAATTTCTACATGCTGGATGCTATAGCTTTCTATAATTAATATTATCTCTTAATAAAAAATATTTTAATTTTATTAATTTTATTTGTATTCATTTCTTTTAAGTTTTAGCAATTAATATTTATATCTACAAAAATGAAAAATATTTGAAAATATATCTATTTGAAGCAAGTTTTTCGTTTTACGTCAATCTAAACTGTAGTCAAAAATGTAAATATCGATCAAATTTAGTCAAAGAAGCAAAGTGCTCATAAAAGAAAGAATTTTACAATTTCCTGCATTTGAAATCCCCCCAAAACGTAAACTGTGGTATGTCTTTTGTGTGGGTTGCCGTTCTATATAGTTTATTATAGACTCTATAATTAGGTTGGCGTGACTTGAACTTGGTGTTCCCCAGTGAAAGGTCAAAGGACAATTGCAGTGCTTACCATATCGAAGCCGACCTCATAGTGAGTGCCTCTGGTATAGAGAACGGGAATCGCTTGGCGACGGGGCAAAATCTTTCCGGACGACATGCTCGACAGCATTTGGTGGGCGGCGGGGGAGGTGAAAATGGCGGCGTTTGCTTTCGTCCTCGGTTATTTTGTGTGGACCGTTTATCGTTCCTCTCACTTCTTGGCACTGAAATTCGAGCAGAACAACGATGAGCAATGACTTTAAATCTATCTCTCTCTCTCTCTCTCTCTTGCTTTCGTTAGCACACTAAAACTGTAAACTCTCTTTAGTTTACGTTCGTATGTGTGCAAGTGTGTGTGTCTGTGTGTGTTTAGGCTTTCGCGACGCGTCTCAGTTTTTTATCAACGAATCGATCGCGTAAGAAAAGCAAAAGCAAAACAAAACTAAATTAAAATTGCAAATTGCAACGCTGGAAAACCAAAAACACAACAACAATCCAGACTTAATAATTAATTAATATGTCAAGAAACAATATAAAAAAAACACAACAAATTAATACGCACACACACAATTGCAATGTTTGTGTCAACAATAATTTTTAGCTACAAATAATTCGCGCTAAAATAATGGCCAAGTTTTATTTTATTGTTTTTCTGTGTTTTGTATTTTTTCGTATGTTCTAAAGCGCTTGAAGGCAGAATTCAAACTGAATTGTCTGTGAGTTTTGGCGGCGGCAAATCGAGCTGCCCGAATGAACGACCAACAATCTAACAGCGGCAACAACAATAACAACAACAACAACAACAACCGCAATGCAACAACACGAAGACAGCGACGTCAACGTCAGCGTCAACGACGACGACGCGATAACAACAACAGCAACGGCGCTGACTGCGACGCCAGCAGAGACAGTGACAGCGACTGCGACGCTAATGATCCCAGAGAGTTTGAAACGGATTTCAATTCAAATTTCTTATGCGCCATGCGCAGCAACAATATTAGTTATTTTGATAAAAATCAACAAATTTATGGGTGTCATATGCATATCCAATCAATTATACAATGAAATGTTGCAAAAAAAAAAGAGAATGCAATGCACAAAGACATTAAGGTGTATGCTAAAAGCAAAAAGTAATTAGTGAGTGTAAAACTGTAATTGGCTAATTAAATGGCATAATATTTAACTCATCTGCGAGCTGAACTGTTTTACAACGCTCGTAAGCTAATTAGTTGGCTAATAGGCTTTTCTTGTCATACCCTCTAATGCAACACATCGGGTATGCTCGCTCGATCTGTCTAACACAATACACAGAATAAATGGCGTTAATGACTAAACCAACGTGTGATGCTGCATTAAATAGCGAAATCAAAATCACAACAAAAAAGAATCCAGTTCTGCTTACAACCAAAAAGCAAAAAAAAAGACATTTAAATAACCTGTATGAATGGGGAAGACCTGAAATTGATGTGTTTGATTATTGTTATTGCTGTTTAACGAAACTAGAAACTAAAAAAAACGAAATCATTCTAGGCTTTGCTTTGCATTTAATGCCCGACGACTTTTTATTGTATTTGTTGTTTTCTTTTTGGTTCTAGGGTATAATAGTTTCACGTTACGTATACGCGACGTAATCGACTAAACTTTGACCATGAAAATCTAACGTGCTTTGGGCTGTGTGTCATTTGCCTTTTGCTTAGCTTTTGCTTTCCATGGAAACACGTTTCTTGCCATTTGTTGTGTTCTTTCTCCATTTTTTTTTTGTGTTTTTGTTTTTATTATCGCCTGCATAAATTGTGCATACGCCAAGGCGGATTCCAATGGTCGACAATCACAGTCAGTGCCAAGGGCAACCACCAACTGCAGCACTGCACTGCACTCTGGCTAATCTAATTCGCTATCAAAAGCTGTTTTTCTTTTTTTTTGGTTGATTGACTGTATCTTCGCATTTATAACTGACAAATTCAATTGTGTTGTTGCCACACACTGGCTAATAGCGCTGCCAGAGCGTTAACTGCTGTGAAGATGGCACCACTGTAATCAATCAATCAACTGCAATATTTTTTGCGACTTTGTTGCAAGAATTTCAGCAGTAACCTAGTTATGAATTTATTTGAAATGTATGCTCTGTGCATACAAATTTCTGTCTTTTAAATTTATATTCATATTTATATTAAAGTGCACGCATATTTCAGTGTTCGCACAGATATCGATAACTATATTTCACAAGCTATTTCCTTGACTTACGTTATTTATTATTTATTATTATTATTTGAATTTACTGTTTTCCTTAAAAATAAAACTATTTAAAAGCGTGGTAGTTCTTGTACATTTTTAAAAATAAAATAAAATAAGCTAATAATAAGTGCAGCGATAATACGCAGCAAATTTATCGATATTACTCGCAGCTGTTGTGCGTTTTCTGGCAACGCTATCACACACATTGTTGTTGTTGCTGTTTGCTAAACAGCTGTTTTTAATTTCGCAACTTTCGGTGCGAGCATTTTATTTATTTATGTTTACGTAACTGTAAACATTTTTGGACATCAGCGAGCTAAACTAAATTGTGTGTGGCAGCCAAGTGACACAATAATATAACGCTAAATGCAATACCAAAGCGACCGCTGACCAACGTTGCCGGCAACAACAAGTGACTGAGAGAAGCGTGCGAGAGTGAGATAGAGATCAAGAGAGTGAGACACCCACTCTTGTGTGAGAGTGAGTGGTCATGAGTCGGGCAGCGCAAGACGTGCTCGGGGTGCTGCGCGGCCTGCAATTGGTTGCGGAGGCGTGCGGACGCGAGCATCTGGCGTTGACTAAGCATCTGTGGAGCAATTCGAGTCTACGCGAACTACTCAGCGAGAATGTGACTCAGACAACGAACTCGCTGCGTGCAGCACAACAGCAACCAGGTGTCGAGCTGCAGAAGTTGCAACAGCTGCTGCAAGAAAGTGGCGAACGTGGTTACGTAGTGGCCCAGGGATTGTGTCAGCTGCTGGAAACATCGAGATTACGCTGCGATCACTTGGCAGCCATGCAACGCACCAACAATAACATCAACAGCACGCAAAATGTTGCTGCAAGTCCAGTAGCAGCAACAGTTGCTGCTACTCCCAGCAACAACGTCAGCGGTCAAGTGGATGCCAGCCAACTGGATATCTCCTCTATAACGTTGCAAGAGTTCGAGGAAATTTTGTCGCAACGCAACAAGAATCGCAATGTGAGCTTGCGCACAGCAAACACCGAGAAGAAGCAGCTGCCTGCCAATGAGACGCCTCCCGTGGATACCTCGAAACTCAACAAGGACACACAGTATGTGGACAACATAATGCGGATGGTAGCCAACGATAGCAGCAGCAGCAGCACCGCAACAACCCCTGAAGCTCCGACAGGTAAGTGGCAAGTTCGCTTAGCTAATCCTCGCCAGCTTTGAAGTCATTTTTACTGCTTCTCTTTTAGTCGCGCTACCCGAACTGAGCAAAGTGGCCAAGCAGCGTCGCGTGCCCGCCTCGCGTCTCGGTCGCATGGCCTCGTTTGGCGGCCTCTTCGCTGGCCTCGGCATCGGCACCATCAACGAGCTGACCAAAGGCGCACTCGGTTTGGGCGGCTCCACGAATATGCGCGAAGCGTTGCTCAGTCCGGCAAATGCGGAACGCATCGTGGACACGCTGTGCAAGGTGCGTGGCGCAGCGCTGAAGATTGGCCAAATCCTGAGCATTCAGGACACGAATGTGGTGTCGCCGCAGCTGGCCAAGGCTTTCGAGCGTGTGCGTCAGGCAGCGGACTACATGCCCGACTGGCAGGTGGAACGTGTGATGACCACGCAACTGGGCGCCGAGTGGCGTCAACGTTTGTCCAACTTCGATGACAAACCATTTGCTGCCGCCTCCATTGGTCAAGTGCATCGGGCCACCTTGCAAGACAGCGGCATGGAGGTGGCCATTAAGATTCAGTATCCCGGTGTGGCACAGAGCATTGAGAGCGATATTGATAATCTGGTGGGCATGCTCAAGGTGTGGGATGTCTTTCCCCAAGGCTTCTTCATTGACAACGTCGTGCGCGTGGCGAAACGCGAGCTGCAATGGGAGGTGGACTATGCCAGGGAGGCGGAGTACACGGAAAAGTTTCGCCAGATGATTGCCCCCTATCCGGAGTACTATGTGCCCAGAGTGGTGCGTGAGCTGACCACGTCCAGTGTGCTTACCACGGAATTGGTTCCTGGAGTGCCACTCGACAAGTGCTTCGACTTGAGGTGAGTACGAAAGGGAGAGAGAGCGAGAGTGAAAGAGGGAGATGAAGACAACTATTGTAGCAGATAGAGTAGAGAGACATTATCATAAAGTTATTGCTAGCTCAGCATGTCGTACGTCTTTTAGTCTGACCGCTTATAGAGATAGCTAGAACTTAATAATGCGATTAAATAAGCAATGCCTTTTCTCAATGAATGCGTTTTGTAAATCAATAGAAGCATTAAAAGGCAGTTAAAACGCAAAATCTATGTTTGTTCTTCCGTCTTTCTGTCTGTCCGCTTGTAGAAATAGCTATAGCTTAACAAATATAAGAGCTAAAGACAACAAATTTTTTGAGGTTTGAAACTTGTTATACACAATATTAAACACCTACTTAAATTTCGTAACGAGCGCAAATCGAGACACAAAGTTAATGGGTTCCAAAAAAGGGCAAACCTTCAGCTTATTCGATAACTTATTTTACATTTTTGTACTCTTTCAGCTATGAACATCGTTCGCATATTGCCGCCTCCGTGTTGAAGCTGTGTTTGCGCGAACTGTTCGAGATTGAGTGCATGCAAACGGATCCCAATTGGTCGAATTTCCTATACGATGCGCCAAGTCGCCGACTGATGCTCATCGACTTTGGCTCGACGCGTTTTTACAAGCACGAATTCATACGCAGCTATCGCCAGGTGATCATCAGCGCGGCGCAAAACAATCGCCAGGGCGTGCTGGAGATGTCACGCGAGATGGGCTTCCTCACTGGCTACGAGACGAAGCAGATGGAGCAGGCGCATGTCGATGCCGTGATGATCTTGGGCGAGATCTTTCGCTATGATGGCGAATTTGATTTTGGCAAACAGAATACGACGGAACGCTTGGCCGCTTTGGTGCCTACAATGGTGGCGCATCGTTTGTGTCCGCCACCCGAGGAGATTTACTCCATTCACCGGAAGTTGTCGGGCATCTTTTTGCTTTGCGCTCGTCTCAATGTGCGTATGAATTGTGTTCCCTTCTACAATGAGATCATCTTGGGCAAGTTCAAGGATTAATTTGATGGAGATATCATTGGCTTCGTTTTTTTTTCTATATATAACTAAGTGCTCTTAATGTAAATGTATTGAAATATTATTTGTAAATCAGTTGAAAAGGGGATGGAATAAAACAACGATTGATAAACTTTTGAAAATGAAAAAGTCGGTAAATCAAGAAGTACCTCTCAAACTGTACAGTTTGAGTATAGTTCTATGAGATGATTATTGTGGTTTATTGCTTTGGCTGTGTTTTACAAAAAAGACTTGATTGCAGTATTACAAGAATGATCTCATAAATATAGGTAAATGCGATTTGCCATTTATTTGAACTTACGTGCTGCAGCACCATCGTTAGCAAATGAAAAACGTTATGCACGAAATATAAATTTAAAAATTCAATTCAATTAGACATAGAATGATAACAGACTCAATAGGTACTGCAGCTTTCTAAGCTTAGTGCAGAAAATGTTAAATACGCAGCATAACAGCGCTCTGTTAAATACAGAGAATGATCTGGAGGTGGCTAAGCCAAACCAACATACATATATCGTTCGTATGAAAAAATTTAATTTCGACGTTTTTTAATGCCGCGTTTGGAAAGTGTTATTTTTTAAAAGAAGGAATAGTGATTTGTGAGTTAACGACAAGAATTTATGAAAACCTCTTTAAAAACCCCCGTCTTTTAAATCGTCGCGGTTTTGAAATCCAGAGTGACCGTTGACAATTATCACATGCGGTATATGTCGGCGGTATATTTTCAGAAATTTTGAATGAGGTTACATATCGACACAGCTGTTAAATGAAACCGCAATTGAAAAAGCTAATAAAAGAAGATATCAATTGAGCTAAATTATAATTTATTCAATAATACAAATATTAAACCATCGAATTTATATGCGTTGCTTGGCAATACAGCAATTTTAGCAACAATAAAACGAATTTTGAAAATATTGAGTAAATCGATTGTGCGCCACCGATATGCTTATTGTGATCGATAACGGTGCCAATTTGAGTAATTTGCGTTATTTTTGCTTTTCATTTGAATGAACCTGTCGTCTTGCAACCTGCGGACAGAATTTTAACAGAAAACGGAAGAAAAACGAAAAACGTAATTAATTTGTGCAGTTAATAAAACGGTATCAGTGCATAGTGAAAGGCGGTAAACAAGCTGGAAGAATCAAAAAAAATGAATGTGCAATGCAATTTATGGAATAGATTCTCGCTCAAATCCGCGCGCGTGGGCTTCATACGTAAATGAAAAGGAAAAAAATGTCGCTGCCTACTCTCTTTTAAATATCAGTTTTCAGTGCGTTTTTGCATTTCGTGCGTGTCAGATCGTTGATCGTTCGTCGTGCACTTCGTGCGTTCGTCGTTCGTTGGTGTGGTGACCGTCATCGTAAGCGATAGAGAAGCCGTCGTCGCCGTCGCCGCTGCCGCCGTCACAGTAGCAGCAGCAGCAGCAACAAGAATTATTATTATAATAACAATAAAAACAACAGACGGACGTATTATGCACAGACAAACATGCTTGTATTTTACTTAATTTAAATTCCTGACTCTTTATTTAATTCAATATTTGATGCCGCCTGTCTGTTGTTGTAGTTGCTGTTGCTCTTATTGTTGTTGCTGTTGTGCGACTTAAAACCAGTGTTGCCAGTTTAGCAATTTAGTTGCTAGATCTAGCAACTTTTCAAAATATTTGCAACTTTTTTTTTGAAAATGCTATTAGCTACAAATCTAGCAACTTTTTATTTTTTGTTAGCTATTTTAGCAATTTTACATTTATATTTTACTTAAAGCCTTTTTATTTTGTATTTTTGCCATTCACTGCAAAAGTTGCGATTAATAGTTCACTATGAAATCGATATTTTTATTTAACTGAATGCTAAAGTATATGTATTCTTAATCAGTGTCAACAGCCGAGACGATCTAGCCATGTCCGTCTGTCTGTCTGACCGTCTGTCCGTATAAAACACTGGATCTCATAGACTATAAGAGATAGAGCTATAATTTTTTCGACAGCATTTGTTGCCACACCCACTTCCGCCCTCGCAAATCAATAAAATCGAATAAAAAGCGTAATTTTAAAGCTACAGCTGCGAATTTTGTGTTAAGACAATAATAACAATAGTGGTTCCTGAAAAGTTGGTTGCGATCATATAAGAATTGTGGAAGTTATTAAAGAAATATTTTTGTATGACCAAAAACGCCTACTTACTAGGGGTCTTAGTTGCTTTGGCTGACAATCTGATATACTGAGCTGCCTATGGTATATTTTGAATGTGGTACTATATCGATATACCAAATATACAATTTGGTATATTTTTAGAATGTTGTAGAATTTTCGGAATATTTTGAAAATAAAACCTCAATATTTTGCTTTTATTCAAAAGAGGGTAGAGGGTATCTCACAGTCAAGCACACTCGACTGTAGCTTTTTTACTTGTTTTATTATTATTTGTTTTAAATTAAATGAAGATAACAAAAGAATATAAACAACATTTATAAGGTTAGTTTGGAATTTAAATATTTTAATATAAATAAAACAAATTAAAAACAAGTAAGAAAGTTACAGTCGAGTGTGCTCGACTGTGAGATACCCGCTAACCAAATTTAATAAAGCTAAAATATTGCGGTATCATTTTCAAAATATACAGAAAATACTAAAAATATACCGAATGATATGTTTGGTATATCGATATAGTACACCATCCAAAATATACCATAGACGGCACAATGTACCAGATTGTCGGCCAAAGCAACTCAGATCCCAGGTAAGTAGGCGTTTTTGCCCATACAAAAGTATTTGTTTAATAACTTCCACAATTTTTATCTGATCGCAACCAAATTTTCAGGAATCATAACTACTATAGTAATTATTGTATAAACCAAAACTCGCAACTCTAGCTTTAAAATTACGCTTGTTATTCGATTTTTTTGATTTGCGGGGCGGAAGTGGGCGTGGCAAAAATTTGAAACAAACTTGATCTGCGTGCAAACATAACAAATGCTGTCGAAAAAATTATAGCTCTATCTCTTATAGTCTCTGAGATCCAGTGTTTCATACGGACGGACGGACAGACACACAGACACACAGACGGACAGACGGACATGGCTATATCGTCTCGGCTGTTGACGCTGATCAAGAATATATACCTGTTACATACATTTCCTGCCGGCACAAAGTTATAATACCCTTCTACCCTATGGGTAGCGGGTATAATTATTTTTATATATTTATATAAACAGGTATGGGCTACATAAGCATGGAAAATGTTGTTGTTGTATGTACTTCTCTATGAGTACTTACTAAAATGAAAAGTACTCTGATATTTTTGTAATAGGTGTTAACACAAGAAGATACGAAATCCTATTAATTTTAATTATTTTATTTCTAATTTCAATATTTTATTCCTACATTAATATAAAATGAATATAATCTATCAAAACTAACCTTGAAAAGATTTAGCAACTTTTTTGGCAATTTTTTTATAATTTTTAGCAATTTTTAGCAACTTTTTTTCTCAAATCTAGCAACTTTTACTCCGAAGAATCTGGCAACACTGCTTAAAACCGCGCGCGCGCAACTTAAAGCCGCCTTTATTACTATTATTATTTCGTTTTGTTTTTTAATTGTTTTATATTTTTTTTCAAGTTTAGTATTTTTTTTTTATAAACGTGCGTGCAATAAATAATAACAATTGCAATAAGCAAATAGCAGAAACACTACAATAGTGCAAATATTATTACAACAGCAGTGTCAGTGTGTGTGAGTGAGAAAGAGAGAGTGTATTTGTGACTGCATACACATACATATGCATATGTATAACGGCGTGTATATGTGTGAGGAAGTTACAGTTTAATGTTGGTTAGTCTCAATTGTCGACGACGACGACGACGCATTGTAGCTGATTGATGCCAGTTTGCTGTTTTGTTGTTGCGGCTACTTTGGACAAATACATACACATGCAACTACATGTCAATGTAAGTACGAATGCATACGTATTCAAATCTACATATATGTACTCCCATAAAGAGAGACAGAGAGAGAACGAGCGTAAAACAAAAGCCGCAAAGACAAAGTGCAGCAACAGCAGCCGTTGATCTCTCTGTGTTGCTGTCGTTTATCAATGAAAGTGATTTCAAGTTGTTGTTGCTGTTGTTTCTGTTGTTGTTGTACTTCTTTTCGGGTGCTGCCAACTTGTCGCATAAACGGCAAACTTCGAGTAATACTTTTTAATATCATTTTTATTGCGTGTACTTCAATTCTTTGTATGTAGTACTTTTTAATATTTTTATTTTATGATTAAGTACTTTAAAATTAATTGAAATTAATTTTCTTAATATTATTCCAAGAAATTCCTTCATAGGTTACTATTAGAGTAGTATTTATTATCATATTATTTCAATAAAATATGTTATTATTCACATGTGTTTATTACAATCAAGCAGCATTATTATTACACTTCATAAATATATTGCGATCATTTTTTTTTTTTGTAGTTTTAAAGCATCGTGTCATGTATTGTAATAATTTATATGTATGTACAATTACTATTAAAGCAATTAGTTTAAATAATTTTATTATTACAATTTAATACATATTCTAAGGTATTCAATTCAAATGAGCCTTAGTAATTTCATTAGATTTGCATTATGTTGTCTAAATATTTTGAAAGTGTTAGTGTATACAGCAAGTTAACGTTAACTGTGATAAACGTGACATTTACTTTAGCTTAAATTTTGCACGAGGGCTTATACGGCTTATTCGCTCTTGTTTATTTAATGTGTACTATCAAAGCACGTCGAAAAATGTCTTTATTATGTAGGTATATAGATTCTGTATAGTATATATATGATATGTATGTCTGTGATACACACATATGTGCAGACATACGTACATACATACGTATGTGTGTATGGGGCAAATAAACTGTTTTACATATGTAGCATGTGTATTGAGAAATGCCGTTGCCAGCAACAGCAATAGCAATAGCAACAGCAACAGCAGCAGCAACAATAAGAAGAAACCCCTCTTTTGATAATCATATCACGCAGTCCACTGATAATTCCCATTGTATTCTACTATTGTTGTTGTTGGTGTTGTACTTATTGTTATTGTTGCCAGGGATCGGCGCGCGTTCAGCGTCACATTATCAGCAGCTCTCTTTCTCTCTCCCATTCTCCGGCATTCTCTGGGATCTTTTATTCGCTCTTTCTTGTCGCCCACTCTTTATTATCGTTGTTGTTGTTGTACATCAAGAGAGACGCATGGTATAAAAAAACATCGCGACTCTTTTGATTGGAATTCTTTCTTTGCATACAAGTAAATTTTGATTTCTTTTTAGCTATATGTACTAAATTTTAGAATACAGTGAAATTTCCAAGAAAGTTCGATACATCTATTGATAAGAAAATTCTTTACCAACATATTGTATACACACATCAGCATGGAATTGATCTTTCAACAGATTCGAGAAAATCTAGAAATATCTTTTTTTGCATTAAACATTTGTTGTTTGCTTTATCATGAGTGAAAAATTTGCTTTATTTATCACATTGTACTCGAAAATTTATTTACATTTCGCTCAGTGTAATATCAGATAAGTTCCACACCATATCATATCTTTATCATCTGTTAAAGTCTGAGTTTTTATGCCATGTATTCATGAAATGTTGTTTACATATCGTTTTCGCAATATAAGATAAATTCACACTTCCCTTAAACTAAACATTTCTATGTTGCTATGTGTTCTCAAATATTCTAAACAAACTGGAATTGTTTGTATTTAGATATCACTTTCTTTCGAATATCAAATGAGAATGTAACTTTTTGCAATCAATGGAAAATCACAGTTGAGCGAATAATGCATACGAAATTTGTATGCAAAGGAATGGAAAAGAAACGTTAAAGCAACAAAGAATGAAAAAACACAGAAGAAAAAAAAAAAACTGAAAATTATTTCAAACTATTGTGTAATTTACATTAACGAGCGGAAGTCGTTGGCTTCTACAATATAATGAACCAATTACCCAGTTTGTCTCTTGATTCGATTGCTTGCACACACAGAGCCAGAGACAGATACAGCGACAGATACAGATAGAGATACAGATACAAATACATTCTGAGATACAATGCGAGTATGTGGGTAAATTGTACTACGAGTGAGCATTTTGCACAGCAACTGGCGAGATTTGCGCTTCCATTTAAATTTCATTCATGTTGGAAGAAGACACCCACTTGATGATTATCAACATTAAAGCACGGCAAAATGCTGCGAAATACACGGAGATACAGATACAGATACAGTCACAAGATATGAAATATGTACTTGCACATATATTTTTTGAGATTTGTTTCTCTTTCGTTAACTTTTTTCTCATTTTTCCATTTTTGTGGGGGGACTTCAAGTGCCGCTTCCGCATTTGCCGGCCACCCACGTGCCAAGCGCCAAATATTTACGAGTAGTACTCATAGTTAAGTAGTTGTACTCGAAAAGCATTCCCAAAATGCGAGCCATCTACTCAAGAACACACACAGTGGCTGTCTGGGATGCTGTCACCGGGATTTGCTTGGCAAATATTTCGATTAAATTGTTCAATTGGCTTTGAGCTTAACCAGTGCTTGCACTCTCTATATAGTATACTATATACTCATGTATATAAATGCGTCCTATCTGAATAACCAAATAATCTATCTGAGTACATACGTATCAGTTTATTCTGGCAGAATTCGGTATTTTATTTGATCAAAAGACATTTGCGTACTTCTTTTATGAACTCTCAAATTATACGTTGGCCTTATCTAAATTTTTAATAATTGTCAAATAATGATTTTGCATAGATAAATTAAATGAGTTGACCCAAGATATACATAGATCATTGATATCGACTTGTGTTAAAGTTAAAGTTAAAGTTAAAGTTAAAGTTAAAGTTAAAGTTAAAGTTAAAGTTAAAGTTAAAGTTAAAGTTAAAGTTAAAGTTAAAGTTAAAGTTAAAGTTAAAGTTAAAGTTAAAGTTAAAGTTAAAGTTAAAGTTAAAGTTAAAGTTAAAGTTAAAGTTAAAGTTAAAGTTAAAGTTAAAGTTAAAGTTAAAGTTAAAGTTAAAGTTAAAGTTAAAGTTAAAGTTAAAGTTAAAGTTAAAGTTAAAGTTAAAGTTAAACACAGAAAATCTTAAAATAATTAAAATAAAAAAATTGAAATGTTCTTTATTTGATAAGCTGATTGGCTGTTTAATGAGTGTATTAAATCAGTGTTAAAGCTAACTGTATAGTGTTTATCTAAATGATTATTGTTATTATTGTTGTTGATGTCGTAGTCGTTGTCGCTGTCGCTTGCCGACTCTTATTATTGCTATTACATGTGTAGTTATATACGATACTTGTCTTATTATCATCGTCATATTGTTTCTTGTGTGTTGTATTTCTTACGCTGGTTTGCGCTGTTGACACTTCTAAGACGTTTGTGATTGACACGTTTACTTGATTTTAACACACACACACACACAAACACACACACACACACGCACTTGTCGCTCTCTTGAATCAACGACTTTACGAGTTTATGCACGATACCCGTGCGATAAAGTGACGAGCCGTGGAGCTCTCGAGCCCCGGAGGCCTTCGCCCGCCTCTTAGTTGAAAGGCGCAGTTCAACAACTTGTCGTTGAATTCGTTTTGCGCAGCTATTAGATAATGATATAGTACTCGTACTACGAGTACTAACTGTCCCACTGTCCCAGCCAAACCCATCATCATCATCCCCCCCAAAAAAAAAACAACAACAGGAACAAAATACAAACACCCACACCCCGTTATGTGACCAGTTGAAACAGTTTGCATCATTTGTCAAGACCCCTCAGAAGAAGAATACCAAAACTACCCACGAATACCGCCATAAACTGGCTAAGGGCTGATCTGCTCTGATCCGAACTGATCTGATCTTTGCTTTAGTCGGACAATTGAGTGAAATCCTTGAATTATGATTAACACAAGACCTGATTTTTCGCCTCGCAGCTAGCTCTATTTATTGCAATTACTCAACAAAAATATATGCATATAAAATATGCTGTGGAAAAACACTTTTCGCATTGAATGAAATTTTCCATCGCAATTTGTGTGTTTACTTTGAAATATTTATTTAGATTTTCGATTGCATTTCCGAGAGTTTAAGTTCTAAATAAATATTTTTTTTTACGTATACTTTATTTACTTATGCTTAAGCTGATTGAAATTTAATTTCTTTGTTTATTAATCTGTTATTTATTAATTTCATATTGTTACGATGGATTTTTGGTTATATTTCATTGTTGTATATTTATTTTAAATAAGTTTATTTAAAAATTGCGTTAAATTTTTTGTTATTTATGTTAAAAAAACTTTGATTACACATTCATTCATTTAGTAAACTTTATATCCAAAGCACCATTCATTGCTAAATAAATAAATATAGCCCCGTTTCACATTTTCCATCTGTTTCGCTAGATAATAATATGTTTATTTTAGAATACGCACTCGACTTGACTGCCTATATCAAGTCAATTTGAAATGTATATAATTAAATACGCATAAAATTGTTTTAGGTAACCAGTTAAATTGAATAGAGTAGCTAACAACTGGTTGAGGATGATTATGAAGGCAGCAGAAAAAGAGGCAGAGAGGCAGAAAAAAAAACAACAATGTTATGTCTTTGGCGCCACTAAGAAACGCCACGAGAACAACAACAAGCACTTATTTCAACAGCAACAACAACAACAACAGCAACAACAACAGCAACAACAACAAACAACCACAACCAGCAATTATCAGATCCATAATTTATCAACAATTTTCATACCAAGACCAAGGCGTTTGTTAAGTGTTATTAAAATTACAAACAACAGCAACAATTTAACAGCATGCATGCAATTGTGTGTGTGTGTGTGTGTATGAGTGTGTGTGCGTATGCGTATGTGTGTGTGTGAATAACTCATTTGTAAGCAAGTTCGAATCTATCGGGGCATTTTGCGAGTCTCATGAATATGCAAAAGGCAACGAACGCATCGAAGGAAATGCCGGATAGTTTTCCAATCATAAATTATAGTGGCAACAACGACAACAGCAGCAGCAAACAGCAGCAGCAGCAACAGTAGCAACAGCAACAGCAACGACCAAGTTTTCAGCGGAAACTTGCAACCTGACAGCTAGCCTGGGATATTAAAAACAATTATAACTGTCCCAGGCACCGCAAGACTCAGAAAATAAACGCTGAGAATGACAACAGAAAACGCCAAAGAAAAGATACAATATACGATAGTCGAATGTTAGAGACCCATCGTTGTTGTCCTATCATTAAAATACAAAATTCGAAAAAAATTCCAAATACGAAACGCAGTGGAACAACTTGTTTTCTTTTTCTCTCTTTTTGTTTAAGTGGAATTGGAAATGGGAGTTGAAACAAATGAAAAAAACGTATTCTTATCTATATTGGTGGTATATACACAAATGTTGGAATAGTTTTTTTTTTTTTTTGTAATTTAAGTGTAAATGATATTTTCATTTCATTGTTTTCTATCGTACGTCATTATGTAGGTCAACTACTAAAATGTGGGTATTTTAGAGTGGAAACAACTGCTGAAAGACTGTCATCGTAGATCTGTGAATCAGCAGTCGTATGTGGGCTTCTGAATTGGCATCGC
Source organism: Drosophila pallidifrons (assembly GCA_023558445.1). NCBI lineage: Eukaryota > Metazoa > Arthropoda > Insecta > Diptera > Drosophilidae > Drosophila > Drosophila pallidifrons. Next base: position 17,262,250 of record CM042351.1, read on the forward strand.
TATCACACACAATATCATCCGATCATACATATATAAGAATGAGTATAGAACTAGGGATTGGGAAATGGAAATGAGAATGGGATTGGGATTGGGATTGGGATTGGGAATGGGAATTGGAATGGTAATGAGAATCGGAATGGGAATGAGAATAGTAAATAAAAATTCATGTGTTGTTTGCATTTCAACGCAACAAAATTTGCCGCAATGGCAGCTGAGAAAGATTTAAGGTGGGACTGATAGATACCCTGTAAAATCGCTTCTCAAACATAATAACTTTTATTCAAAAGTATTGCAGAAATATTTATACAAGTTTATAATTCTTTTAAGATATTAAAGTTCTAGCTTTGATACTCTTTAGTTTTATTCCAATAAGTACAGGGTATACAGAACAAACAAAAATTGTCGAAATATTACTTAGTAATACTAATAACGTTATATTGTTTGTGTAGTTTTTGTTTTTTCCTCCTTTTTTGTATTGTTTTTGGTTTTGTATATGTTGTTAATATATTGCTGTTGTTGTCGTTGTATATTTAAAATTGTTTCTTTTTTGTTTTGCTTTTTGTTTTTGGCATTTTTAATGTTTTGTTAACTACGAAAAATTGTATAAACAATGAAACACTTAAGCACCGAAAAAGCAAAAAGCGAAAAGCGCATTGTGCGGGCGTTGTTTGTGCCCGCTAAATCAACTAGTTAAGAATTTCGATTTTTGCTTTCGATTATTTAATTATGGATATGCAAAAATGTTGTGTACATATATATTAGAAATAATGTAATTACTTCTACAATATTATTTTAGCTAAGAGAAGAAATTTCGATATAAAATACTTTTTTAAAATAAGTATATATAAAAAGATATTCTGAAACTGAATGAAGATCATATAAAAAATATACTTCTTAGTAAAAGAATTTGCTTAAAATTAACAAACTTAAATATGTTTTTAATAATCAGTTAAACGGCTATAAAAATGTTGTGTTGCCAAAGGTGGATCAGGGGATTTTTTTGAGATGTTTTTAATGCTCTTTTTGGACTTAGAACTATCAGAGAATAGTTATTCTAATGATATTCTGTTGATCACAAATATTAACATTTTATTAAATTAAAAATACAAATTTGATAGGTTTGTGTTCAGGTTGCTTGTTTGGTTTGGTTTGGTGTTGGTTCGCTTAACTTTCTTTGCGAAGATGATGATAATCCCTAAACGAAACCTGATCTTCACTACCTTTTGGCACAGCATGTACTAAGCAACTGCGCTCACGTATAACATTCGACTACATGAACCTGTAAGCCAGTTACCAGTTGTCAGTTGGTGTTGCATGTGCAGCAAACTCCTCAAAAACGAAAACTGAAGAAAAAAATGAAAACCCAACCTAGCCCAGAACTCAACCCATAGCATTCGATTCGATCTTGGTCTGTTTATGAACGATCTTGACAGTACACAACACGATCGCAAAACTGAGCGAAACTTGTTCTTGGTCTCTGTATGTGTGTGTGTGTGTGTGTGTGTGAGTGTGTGGATGGAAGATGGGAGGATGAGGTTGGCACATTCTTGAGCGATGTTTGCGATGATGACGTTGAGAGAGTGTCGCTGCATGTTGATCACGATAATCATGATGATGATCATTCCGTATTGAACTGGCTGTTTAGCCAGTTGCTGCTGCTGCTGCTTCTTCTTCTTATCTCTCGCTGTCGTCTTTGGGTTCCGTTCTACAGACGACCTTAAGCGGGGCAAAGAACAGGCACCACCAAAGTTGGGGACTGGAGCAAACCACTTTTGGTTTTGTTGTTTTTTTCTCTTTTTTTGTTGTGTTCTCCCTGCTGTTGTTGTGTTTTTTTTTAATAGCAAACAAAGATCGCTACAATGTAGACCTGTTGCCGCATAGTTCGACTCGATTACTACTCACAAGATATTTTCCCGTGCCTTGCCCACCAAGTTTTTACAACCGGTTCGCTTCGTCTCTGCTATTTTTGTGTCTCTGCATCACCAAACAAACTCGACAACAAAATTTACAAAAAAAAAAGCAGAAATCAAACAACGACATTATAAGAAAATAAACGAAGAACAACAAAAAAAGTGTGTGTGTAATAATATTAAAGGTGCAGGGGGAAGCAGAAGAAAAACAACTAGAAGAGAGTGTAATAAAACGCAAAAGAATTGATAAGATGTGCAAACGCATTCGAAACGCATTTCCATGAGTACTCGATTATATGGACAAGAGCTACGCAATTAACTCTGAGAAAGAGAGAGAGATAGAGAGAGAGAGAGTATACTCCAATTCAATCCAATACCGAATCTGCTATATAGAGAAGCAAAAGTTCACCTCAACCTTTTGCAGCACATTTGTTCTTGTTGTCCGAATTTTTTTTTTTGTTCGTGAACTTTGGGGGCTTGGACCTGGGAGGGTGGACGGTTGGCTTTCACTTTTGATTACGCTTCGATCGCATACTATATAGCTGCTCATTTGCCATGTTCTTCCCTATCAATGCTACGTAATGAAAATACCCGAGCAACAGAAACAGCAACAGTAACAGAAACAACAACAAATAAATAAATAAAAACTGTCACCAATCGTTGATAAGAGACCACCGAAAGCAGCTCAAATGACTGGAAAGTGCTAGGGTGATGGCAATGTAATAGCAATAATAATGCCTCAAATAACTAATAATCAAGAGGCTTAATAGTGCGCATTTTGGAATTATTAGTCAGCTGCTGTTGCTATTGCTATTGCTCATTGTCATTGTCGATCTTGTAAATGATTCAGCTGAGTTAGTTTTGTTTTCAAATGCACTCTCGAGTCCAAAGCTTACAACTGATTGTCATCATCTCTCTCAATCAGCTGATTACGTTGAAATGGAAAAAACTTTCCATTTAAGCGCAACAAATTGTTTGTCAAACTTGTGTCAAATCAATCACATTAATGACGTACATCGTTCACTGAGCAATGAAATAATCTTTTCGAAATCTTTTCTAGAAAAATGAATAGAAATTTGCTGATTTTATATGTGTAATTAATTATGCATTTAATTTAAATGTGAATATACAAATTGCAATTCCTCACATTTCTTAAGTTTAGAAAAAGTAGAAAACTTCGTAATGAACTTTTTATTTCCAAAATCTTGGAAGTAAAGCTTTTAATTATGTATTCCATTACGATAGAAATAGAAAGAATTTCGACTGCTATCTTAAATGAGATTTGTATTAAAAAACTTTTAATTCAATACTATTCATTCAAATAAATGAGCATATTTATACCCGCTACCCATAGGGTAGAAGGGTATTATAACTTTGTGCCGGCAGGAAATGGTAGAAGGAAGCATCTCCGACCCTATAAAGTATATATATTCTTGATCAGCGTCAACAGCCGAGACGATCTGGCCATGTCCGTCTGTGTGTCTGTGTGTCTGTCCGTCCGTCCGTATGAACACCTAGATCTCAGAGACTATAAGAGATAGAGCTATAATTTTTTTTCGACAGCATTTGTTATGTTGCACGCAGATCAAGTTTGTTTCAAATTAATAATAATTAATAATAATAAGCGTAATTGTAAAGCTAGAATTGCGAATTTTGGTATATACAATAATACCTATAGTAGTTATGATTCCAGAAAATTGGGTTGCGATCAGATAAAAATTGTCGAAGTTATTAAAGAAATACTTTTGTATGGGCAAAAACGCCTACTTACTAGGGGTCTAATTTGCTTTGACCGACAATCTGGTATATTGTGCCGTCTATGGTATATTTTGAATGCGGTACTACATCGATATACCAAATATACCATTTGGTATAATTTTTGGAGTTTTTAGTACATTTGGTATATTTTAATAATAATACCCCAAAATATATTTTTAGTATTTTCGTAGTATAATTAGTATGTTTTGAGAATAATACCGCAAAATATATTGCTTTTATTCAAAATGGGTAGCGGGTATCTCACAGTCGAGCACACTCGACTGTAGCTTTCTTACTTCTTTTTATACCCGCTACCCATAGGGTAGAAGGGTATTATAACTTTGTGCCGGCAGGAAATGTATGTAACAGGTAGAAGGAGGCATCTCCGACCCTATAAAGTATATATATTCTTGATCAGCGTCAACAGCCGAGACGATATAGCCATGTCCGTCTGTCCGTCTGTCCGTCTGTGTGTCTGTCCGTCCGTCCGTATGAACACCTAGATCTCAGAGACTATAAGAGATAGAGCTATAATTTCGACAGCATTTGTTATGTTTGCACGCAGATCAAGTTTGTTTCAAATTTTTGCCACGCCCACTTCCGCCCCTGCAAATCAAAAAAATCGAATAACAAGCGTAATTTTAAAGCTAGAGTTACGAATTTTGGTGTATACAATAATAACTATAGTATTTATGATCCCTGAAAATTTGGTTGCGATCAGATAAAAATTGTCGAAGTTATTAAAGAAATACTTTTGTATGGGCATAAACGCCTACTTACTAGGGGTCTGAGTTGCTTTGGCTGACAATCTGGTATATTGTGCCGTCTATGGTATATTTTCAATGCGGTACTATATCGATATACCACATATACTATTGTGTATATTTTTAGTATTATTGCAGTATATTTGGTATATTTTGAGAATAATACCGCAAAATATATTGCTTTTATTCAAAATGGGTAGCGGGTATCTCACAGTCGAGTTCACTCGACTGTAGCTTTCTTACTTGTTTTATTTTATGCGGGCTAATTTATGTTTAAAATATTTGTATAATATTACGAAAGATTGATTTGCTTGCATTATGAATACAAAGAATCTTACTAAATAATATTTCTTAAATTTTTTATTTTCTGAAATAATATTAATTCTGTAATGCAATTTTATTAATATGTAAATAAATTAGTTTAACTTCGTTATTTTTAAAAATAATATGACTTTAAAGACTCTTCAGTGAAAATAAACTATTTGCATGCGCATAGTACTTAATTAAATAAGAATTTATCTAAATCATGTTTTAAAATATTATTAATATGATATGGAAATAAAATGATATTCAAATATGAAAATAAATGAGGAATATTCTTGTAGTACTAAGTATAAAGATAATTAATTAAATTATAGTTTAGATCATTATTAATAATTAAGCCTTCACAATGAAAATAAATTAGTTGCTTTTTTATAATACTTAATAAAAAAAGGTTACTAAATTATAGTTGAAAACATTATTAATATTATATGAAATTGAAGTCTGTTTCACTGACTGTGAATTTGATAATGTTTGCAGTTGATCCTCGCAGAGATCACAGATTAAATCAAGTTACTTGCGTATCTTGAGTGCATCTTGCGCTTTGTAATAATTTTGTGGACTTTGAACGCAATGCCTGGTATGTGTGTGTGAGTGTATGTGTGTGTGTGTGTGTGTGTGACAAACGAGTCTTGCATTGCCCATAAAAGAGCTTAACAGTGAGAGCAAAATAGAGGGAGAGCGAGCGTGCAACTTGCACGTGCTGAGAGAGGAAGAGACAGAAAGAGAGAGAAAGAGAGAGAGAGAGAGAGAGAGAGAGAGAGAGAGAGAGAGAGAGCAATTGAGCGTTGCGTTAAGTGAGAAAGAATTGAAATTCCAAGCGATTCTACAACAAGGGAGATATGCCGAAGACGCGTCTTCTCTGTATGCAGACAAGTGCACAACATAAATTGCAAAACAATCTGAGCTCGAGACTCACTGTTAACTGGTAAAGCTTATGCTTATATCTCTTTGTGTGTGTGTGTGTAAAAAACCAAATAAATACAAAAAGAAAAAAGGGGCAAAAAATAAAGTTATCAGCGTAACGCTCCGATGGACTGTCAAAAAAGTTTGTGACTCTAAATTTAGAATGTTCAACTACGAGCGTCGTTTTTTTCTTTTTGCCTTTTTTTGGCAAACAGTTCATTCGCATTCGCAATCTCGTATTCACATTCTCCACACTTATTCTTCATACGCATTGCGATTGCGATTGCGATTCCCATTCGCATTCTCATTCCCATTTTCATTAGTCTAGTTAACAATGAGAAGTGCCTTTGCCTGATAACAAGCTACCTTGTCACACGTTGGGCGAGCTCTGTTATTTTCTTTTCCTACTATATCATCAAATGTGTTAAGTGCAATTTGTTAGCCCAATTTGCGTATCAAGCGAATACCTAATGAGCTCTGCAAATGATATTGCTGAAGAGCTGAACTTTGCACCCAAAATCGAATTGATTAATGGATCTTCAAAGTCTTCAAATCATAATCGTCTCACGAAGGTCTTTGATCTGGCGAGTGCCTAACGATAGCGATCACTAATACTTTTTTTACGATTATGTCTTGTTTGGTCTTAGTCTTAGTTTTAAGAGTATCTGCGAGTCGTTCAACTTTGCTGTGTTTAGCTAGTGAATAATCTTGTGATCTTAACTCTCTTGAGTTGATGAGTTCATAATATGTACAGGTTAAAAACCTTTGTGATGTTGCTGCTTTGTTCTTTTCAACTTTTATTGGGGCCAAGTGTGGCAAAAATATAATTTAATTATCTTTTCTTTTTTGACAGCAGCCGGCAGTTGTGAGAGAAACTATTTTTAAACATTTTTGTTGTGCCAGTGTGTGTGAGCTATTTATGAAAAGATTATTATTATTTTGCATTTGGCAAGTAGATAAAGTGTTTTAAGATAAAACGCATTATGTTTTCCAAAACAATTCGAACGAATGCCATCATGTGTGATCTTTGTTCTTTGAGTGCGAAGTTGTTACAAATTCCCAAGGGGATTTGACATTAGTTTCATTTCATCTCTTGATATTCATTAGATAAAGCACACGAGCAAATCGACATTGAAGTTCTTCTGTTCGATTCTGTAAATGTATCCGCTAATTAGCGCTTATAAATGACCAGACAATAGAGTTGCCAGACTGAAACCCAGAAGTGAATTGTCACACACAGACTTATTTATTGTGTGGTTTAGTTTCTAACACCTTAACGCTTGCTTTATTATTATTTTGGCTCAATTTGTCAACGCGCTACGTAAAAAATGCCAAAGCCAAAACCTAAAACGACGCGACATGACTCGCAATTTATGAGATACATTTTGTTTTTGTTTTCCGTTTTCTGTCTGTTTTTTTGTCTTTTTTTTTATTTTTGGGGGCAACGCATGCGCAGAGTCGCGTGCCAGCTGAAATTGAAACCGATACAAAAAAAAATATATAACAAACTGAAATGAAATTGAAACTGAAACTGAAACAGGAGGCGACAAATTATCAGTTCGCGTCAGAGTCTGACAGTTGGAATCAGTTTAAAGGGTGACACTTATAATTCACAAGCTGCCGCTGTCGATTATCGTCAGAAACCTTGGCTTTATTCGCAGTCGCAGTCGCAGTCGCAATCGTCAACGTTGGCCATGCAAATCGCTCTGATCTAAGGGCACCCGCAGAACCGCAACTTTTAGTTTTTTTAAATTTTATTTTTGATCAAGGCAAAGTCGTCGTTAAAGAAATCACATGTGTTGTACGGTTGCCAAGCGTCGAATTTAATAGAAGACACGTGTGAAGACTGGAAGCTATTGGCACACAAACTATAAATAGCATACCACAAGATTAATTTTATCTGGAAAATAATGAAAGAATTTTTAGCAAGTGAAATTGTCTTTTGTATTGCTAATGGCACTTGTGTGCTGCCAATTTACGAGTATGACGATGCGAAGATAAAAGCTTTGGTGGAAATGATCACCGAATTCTTGAGACTAATTTTCGGCATCGTTAGAGGTAATATTTGGAATTTCATTTAGTTATTAATAATTCAACATGTATGAGTTATATAAATATAAAATATTGAATAGTAGTTAATAATAGAGGATAACAGAAATAGAGTACAGCACGATCAAAAATCTAAAATCTAATTACTTGAAAATATAAATATTTTAATCGCTGTCAATTTATGACGATGCGAAGATAAAAGCTTTTTGTGGAAATGATCACCGAATTCTTGAGACTAATTTTCGGCATCGATAGAGGTAATATTTGGAATTTCATTTAGTTATTCATTCTTATTAATGTGAAGTATTAGATTATAAATTTATCATGTATGAGTTATGTATATAATTATATATAATATTTTATGGTGGTTAATAATAGAAAATAACAGAACGGAGTCAAAACAGAGTCAGCACAATCAAAAATCGAATTACTTGAAAAAATATAAATATAAAAATAAAATATTTTAATCGCTGTCAATTTATAGGGATGCGAAGATAAAAGTTCTTGTAGAAATAATCACGAAATTCTTAAGAGTTTGGTATATTTTTTCTCTTAGTATAAATAGAATAATTGAAATATCAACAATATAGAAGTATTAGAATACAAAATATGAAGTAAATTAAATGAGAAATACTTGAAAAATAATCATGTCTTTGGCCTGTATATGAAATGCACAAATAAATGTAATTTAAGGAATGATCGCAGTATTCTTTTGAGATCAATTTATTCGATTTTTGGTGTTAAAAAATAAAATATTGCATTTATTAAAAGTTTAATTAATTTGTTACACTTACTATTACTTAAAGTGGAAGATACTAAAAATTGCAATATATTTTCTTTGCACTACTAAATACAAAACTAATGACGAACTAGAAAAAAAGTAAACTGAGCGAACTAAATGAATAAAATGCTTAGATGTATGAGAAGTGAAACAGAAAATGATGGGAAACCCATTAAGTGGAAATATTTGTATATTTGTAGATTTTTGTGTTTTTTTATTTCACACAACGCAAGTCCGATCATTTCCTTTGGCCAAGAGATGCATGCTTGGGTAAACATTTCCAAGTTATTTGTTTATTAGAATAGGAACTTCTATGGGCACAACAACAAGTAAATTTCTGTTTGTATATATTTCGATATATATATACACATATATGTATATCGTGTGTATGTCACTTGGTTTTTGGGTTTCAAAATGTTTTAATCAATTGATTTAAAAAGTTCGCCTTGCAACAACTTATTGTGGCTGGCTGTGTGAGTGTGTGACTGTGCGTGTGGATGGATGGCTACTTCTCGAGTACACTCAAAAGTCCATTAGCAAGTCAAAAAACTTTGCGAGATTTTATAAAGTATTATGTAATAACATTAAGACAAGTTTCGGGGTTTATTTACGCTTTTGCATATTGAAATTGAATTTGTGCCAAACTGCAGATTGAGCTTCAAAAATCAATCTGTTGTGTTTTCGTTCGTTGAATATTGATTAAAATGTGAGCGATGTGCCGTGTAATCCTTAAAGCAAGAAATTATTCAATTGTTTCGTTTTTATCAACTTAACCTATGAGAGAGTCATTGTGTGTGTGTTTGTGTGCCACAAAAATGCAGTCCGGAAATGGCTAGTGAAAATATGCAGCTCAATTTGCTCGATTTTGTTCGAGCTTTCGTTGCGTTCAAGTTTGCGGCTTGTGTTGACAATGACAGTGTGTTTTTCTACCTCTCTTTTGTCAGTGTGTGTGTGTGTACGTGAGTATGTGTGTGAGGAGGAATCTGTGTGCACGTAAGTGTGTGTGTGTGTGAGTGTGTGTTTGTAATTCGTTATTTATTTTTAATAAAGCAGAGACTATCATTTTAGTCCTTTGGAGCTCTTCTGTTGTGTATGTCAAGCACAGAGTTTGCAGGCAATTTTATAGTTATCAACACTCGGCAAATTTAATACATTTCATATGCAGCATGCACACAAACACGGTAAGCCTTAAGCTATGACCACGATGCGTATGCGTGATATACGTATGCAATGCTATCTCGTTGCATCTTTTAATCCCAATTTTCGAATAGTTTCCGCTCGCAATGCTTGTTACACGTTAATTTTGTGCATTTTGTGCAACAACTGCAAATAATTCGAGGTATTAAATCAATCAGCAAATAATTAGTTTGAACTAGGCAAAACCAAATAAATCACTTACGAACTGATTCATATAATTTGCGGATTGTAAAACGAATTGCTTTTATATTTTAGTACTTTTTTTTTATTTCGATGATGGCGGTGAAACACTTTCGGACTTTGTGTGTGCGCGCTGAAATTAAATGCTGTGTGTTTGTGCTTAAAAGTTTATAGCTGGGCAGCTCTCTAATCTATTGATCGTTTTAGTATTTCATATATGTACATACATACAAGGTGCGTTCCAAAGTAAACAGGACTTTTAACAAAAAGACAGAACAAATAGTTTTTTCGGCAAAATCAATTTATATTATTCAAAATAGTCTCCTTCTGCTTTAATACAGCTTTTTGCACGGTCCAAAAGCAAGTCGAACGAGTGATTTAGCTCGTTGCCCGGTATGGCCTCCAGTATGCCGGTGCAAGCCTTTTGAATGGCCTCGACGTCTGCATAACGCTTTCCTTTCATCGGCAAATGCATTTTTCCGAAAAGGTAGAAGTCGCACGGTGCAATATCAGGTGAATACGGGGAGTGGTTGATGGTTAAAATGTGATTTTTGGTCAAATAGTCGGTTCTTCGAATGTTTAATTCTGACCGATTTTTGGACGTCAGTCAATTTGTGCGGAACAAACCGTGCACACACCCAAATGTTCGGTCAAAATGCGATAAATCGATGTTTTGGAGATGTTCAATTCTATTTCCATTAATTTCAATGATGATTTCGGCTGATTTTTTATGAATTCACGCACAGTTTCGATGCAATTTTCTGTGATCACGGATTTTGGTTGGCCCACATGTTCATCGTCATTTATGTCCTCACGATCACTTTGAAAACGTTGAAACCACTCGGGCACTCTGCTACGGGATAGGCAACCATCGTCATAAACTTTTTTTATCAATTGAAACGTTTCGGTAAAAGTTTTAAAACAAAATTTAATGTTGGCTTTTTGTTCGAAGCTCATTTTCGCACCGATGACAAAAACATACTGACACTTAAAACGCAATAACTTCACTTCCAATAGATGAAATATCATAAAATTTTTACTGGAAGTCGATAAAGGATAGCAGATTCTAACGCACCAATTGACATAAATATGGCGCCACCAGAGGGCGCTAGATTCAAAAAGTCCTGTTTACTTTGGAACGCACCTTGTATATATGCGTACTCATAACTGACCACATAACTCATAAAAAACACACACACACACACAACGACACCGACACAGAGAAAGATACAAATACAGATATAACATACAGTTAGTCGCAGTTGTAGTTATAGTTGTGTGTTTGTAGCAGTTACTTTCTGGCCACAACAATTAACAATTGAAATTGATAACAATTTTTAATTACGCCGCCGTCGAAGCCTAAAGGCAACAACACACAACATCAAGCGGCGTTTTGTTTTTATATACCCTGTAGCCCATAAAAACGAAACGAACAAAAAAAAAACCACTGAGCAAACAGGCGTCTCATAAAGCGCGACAAAACAGATAGAGATATGCGAGCGATATATTAAGTATACGTACGCTTGGGTTGACCTAGTCAACTAGCTAGAATTTCCGCAACAAAACTATAGTATTGTGTTGTAAAATTTAAATAGTGTCATAAAAATCGTAGTGCAAACTGATTACAGGGTAGCTCTGTGTCGTGCAGCAAGCTCTTCGCTCTTACTTTGTTACATTTGCCTTTGTTTTGCTTTTATATTTATCTTTTGCTGCGGACAGCATTGAAATGTTGGTCTAGATTTCAAAAGCCGCCATATATGAGTAAATAAATAAATTGACACACACATATGTAGATACCAAACACACACACGCACACACGCACGCACAATTGTAGATACAATAAAACTTGCAGCAACAGTTACAGCAACAGTTATAGATACAGATATATACATAGATACATTTACTTATTGGCCATATCAAGGTGCGATTGTTGAATTGTTAACATGTCTGTTTACACACTCATTTTGATGTAACAATTAATCAAATAAATACCATTCTAATTGCATACAAAGATTGTTTTCAAATGACATTTCAAATGTTTGACTCTTCCATAATTTGTGTCAATTATTTTACTTACAGTGCCCAACATGAGCTAAGAATTGTATGGAGAATTGGATAGCTTTCAAGTAAGTTGAAATAAATACATAAATTCCAATCTTGGTTTTTGGATTTAATTTCAATGAATATTTATTTATTTTTCCATTAAAATGAATTTCCATTTCTGATGTAAATGCAAAATATTTACTTAATTTTATTCGAGATGTGAGATGACAAGTTAAGCTGCAAAGGAATGTGTGAGTTATATGTATTTATTCACATATCACATTATTCATTATCTGCACCTACGACTCGCACTCATCTCTCACTGTCAACGGTGGGCCGATTTAAGCAAGCGGAACGAACATTCGTCGCCGTATTCAAAAAAAAAAAAAAAAAAGGAGCGAGTTGCGAGTGTAAAGCGCCATTGATCAATGGGTGTATTAAGGCGGCATTAGCCGACTAAAGCCCTTCTCCAGATGACACTGTGAGCAACGATAACAGCACACTTCAGTTTGTGGCTGTTGTTGTTTTATTTCATTAAATTTCTGTTTATTCCGTGTGCTCTGCATTATTGTAGATACAATTGTATCTGCAAGTGTCGCTCACATGTCAAATTCAATTAATTGCGACTTCCTTTAGTTTTTGCCACATTAGCGAAATTATTTATACACATTCATACATATTCTTTATGCTCCCTTCGCCTTAATTACTCAAAACGTTCGCTTAGATGTGAGTCTCACATACAAACTAACACTTATCGATATTGGCAAAAAAAGTTATCTCAATTTATGTTGCATGCAAAATTCCAGTTTTTCACTGTCTGACAAATGGCTAACTCTCCAGCTTTCGTTCTGGGATTCAAATGAAGCTTATATTAAGCTTCTATAGTTCTTAGATTATTGGTTTAGTTTTTTAATTTTACAATTAGAAAATAAAAGAAAGAAAAATATATCTGAAATGTGTTTAAAAAGATTAGTACAAAATTTGAAATTTTTCAATTATGAAATTAATTATGTTAAAAATTATAGAAAAGAAAGCGTGAAAAATAGCAAATTGAGTTTATGACTAAGATTACTAATAGTAATTTTTAAAATGTTTCTCATAAATATTTTTTTTTGAGACTCAGAAAAATGAATAAAAATCAGGGTGTCGAAAATGATTTATACGATATTTTTTTAAATTAACAAGTTTTGTACGATACTTGCTGATATTTAATAAACCTTTATTAATTTGTCAATTATAAAATACAAGATGAAAGCCTAGAATGATATAAATTACTTTATATCAAATTTGTAATGTAATCAGTGTGCCTTAACAAATTAATAATTTTTTTTATTTTTATATTTCGCAATTTTGAGGTAAATTTAATATAAAATAAATTGCTTTGGAAATAAATCAGTGTGTGTAAACTGTTTGCTTCCAATAAGTAGTTGAAACTGTTCATGCATGTGTTTCAAGCAATTTCTTTTGAAATGTGTGCTATTTATTTGTATTTTTCGTTTTACGTTTTGTTTTTTGTTTAAATAGATTGCTTGTCTGTTGCCTGTATCGCTAGGGGCATCATTTAACTGCCTTTCACTTTGAAGTTTTCCCAGCGGTCGCGTTTTGTTTTCGCTTGTTTTTCATCATTTGTCATTGCAATGTAGTTGCAGTTGTTTTTGTTGTTGTTGTTGTTGTTGTTGTTTCTCTTTCTCCGTGTTTTGTTTCATTGTTGTCAGTGTTGCACTGATGGCGGTGCGTGTGTGTTTTCATTGACGTCACAGGGCGAATGCCACCACCAGGCACTCAACCACTTACTCAACCACTGAACTACCGAACGAACCATCATCCAGACAACGACTATAGTATAGTATATAGTGTATGGTATAAAGTGTGTTGTGTGTGCATGTTGCACGCAAACACAAAATACCCAAACACAAACTGTTTGCCACATTGTCCCACCAACATTGCCACATTGTCCCAATCGTTGTCGTTGCTCCACTCTATGTGTATGTGTGTGCTTGTGTGTGTGTGTGTGTGTGTGTAAAGCTCTCTCAAGTAAGCAGGTCAGGCCGCAGTTCGCTGAGTGCGCCTGGCGAGCGGTTCTTGCGGTTGTCCAATCCCTCAACCTCCTCCTCGCTCTTGCTCCTTCTATGCTACTAACATACAACAAGTAAGAAAGCTACAGTCGAGTGTGCTTGACTGTGAGATACCCGTTTGCACATTTTGAATAGAGGCAAAGCAGTACGGTATTATTCATCCAATATACCAAATTACCACATAATACTAAAGCTTACCGAATGGTATAATTAATATATTGATGTATGTAGCTACCCATTTTCAATAAACGCATGACATGCGGTATTATTCTTGCAATATACCAAATTGACATGCCGCAAAAATACTTAAATTTACCGAATGCTTTATTTGGTATATTGATATATTTACCCATTTTTAATTAACTCAAAGCAGTACGGTATTATTTTTAAATTATTCCAAATTAATATACCAAAATAATTAAATATACCGAATGCGCTATTTGGTATATTGATATACATATGTAGCTACCTATTTTGAATGAACGTAATACAAAGCGTTATTTTCATAAAATAAGTGTATCGCAAATACTAAAATCTTCCGAGAGCTATATTTGGTATATATGTACATATATATGCAAAATATACCATTAATTACGAAATATATCGAATTTAACCCGATTTCTAAGGTCTCTGAGATCTAGATCGTCGAGTCTGTTGACTCTGATTAAGAATAGTACTTTATGGGGTCACGGATGTCTTCTACTGCCTGTTATTATACCCTTCTACCCGGGTAGCGAGTATAACATGCAGAAGCAGCAAACGAAGCAGCAACATCAACAGCAACAGCAACTTGGTTGCTTTCGCGGTTAACTTCAAGTTGTTCTGTTCTGCACTTTCTTTTGGCCGCTGCCTTCACCTACACTACTTTGTTGCATAATAATATTTTTCGTTAGTTAAAATTGAAATTGATTTTCATGAGTTGTGACCGCAAGGTGAGATACCCGCTGTACTTTAGCCATGTTTCCACTTTCGATTTCGTTGCCGTTGCCTTTGCTGCTGCTCTGTCATTGCCAGTTGTCTGTTTTCCCATTTGCAGTTGTGTTTTGGCCAATTGCAGTTGAATTGGCGCCCGTAAGTATGCAGTCGACTTTTGTGTTTTCGACATAAAAATCAATTTCAATTAACCAAATATGCAAATATTTATGCGACTATATAGTATATCACTGGACTGAGCCATAAATATATACGCCTATTGATCCAATCAAAGCTGTCAGCTTTTCCTCCTTGTTTTCTTTTTTTTTCGATTTTTTTTTGCATTTTATTATATTTGTTGTTTTGGTTTTTTCCCCCTTTTTGTGACTTTATTCCTGCGCTTTGTAATGCCCCGCGCTTATTGATATTTAAAGAACTTTGGATTGTTGACTTTTCTCGTGCGCCGAGGCAAACAAATTTACAAATTTACCAACACACACAGACGACAGGGTCGGTCCATCAGTTCATCAAGCAGTCGAGGCAGACAGTGGCAGCATTTGGTTGAATCAGTTGATGATGCCTCAGTCGACGGCTGTGGCAAAAGTCACGTTTTGCATATTGCTTGAAATCTTAATAGACTCTTATAGCAAATAGACTTAATAACTTCATTAAATTTATGAAAATTAACTACGCAAGTGAATGCTACACAAATGCTGCAAATATTGAAATAGGAAAGTAATTAGAAAATAAGTAAAATTGAAGAGGGAAAGAAATGTATAAGAGCCTTGAGTAGATCATTTATTTAATAATATAACGTGTGTTGCCTTAAATTGTAGAATGCATTTTTGATAATCAACAAGTGCATTATGAATTGCATATAAAGAAATGAATTCAACTTATATATAAATAGTGAACAAATCAAAAAATATGTTGTCTGAATTGCGAAATCTGTGTGAGCCATAAAAGTAAATAGAATAATGTAAAAGACTATAAAATAAATATAAAAAAGCTTTGCTTTTTTCTATATAATCCAAATAGTTTTCTGATGACAGCAGAGTAGTAATCAATCGGGGCTTGAATGCATGATGGTTTATGCTTTATCTTTATTGCTGTTTATTCTGCACATGTCACAAAGGAAACCGCAACTGGCTCTTCGGGCTCTTTTGTTTTCGAGCATATTTACTCTATTGTTTGTCATGTCCTTCAATCTCGGCCCGCCCTTGAAGTTTACACCTGATTTGTGTGCAGCAATTTCGATTGATAAATACTTTGTTTTGAGCACTGAACGACATTGCGTATACGCAATTTGTTTGCCGCATGCCATTTGAATAGGGAGAGAGAGAGAGAAAGAGAGGTTGTGAATTGCAACCTCAGACAAACAGAGCAATGCAGCAAAAGGGGTAAACAATGCCACCGGGAGACGGTGGTGGGCGGTTGTGGTACTATATATGTGTGTGTGGGCGTGGCCCGTAAGTCAGCATCACGAGTGGCAACGCAGGACAAAAGCAAAGCAGAGCAGAGAAAAAGCAGTGCAAAGTGCAAAGTGAAGTAAACAAACAAACAAAAACCAAAAACCAAACTCTCGCTCTCTATGCTTTGACTTTTGTTGAGATAACTGTGTGTGTGTGTGTGTGTGTGTGTGTGTGTGTGTTGTGTCCTGTGTGTAGGGTTTGTGGCCAGCTGAGGCAGCTGCTCGTCTTCCTTTTCGCTTTAATAACTGTTGCTACGCAATTGCAGCGACGAGTTAATAATAAGCATAACGCAAAATGCAAAACGAATGAATTTCACATCTTTTCTGAAGACGTCGATGTGTTGTCCTGTTGTGTTGCATCCTCACTTTGTGCTCTCTCCTTCCCGTAATTGGCGACACACAAATTTATTGAATTTTCCATAAAATGCCACTGAAATCTTTTGAAGCGTAACAAGCAATAACGTCATTGTGCTCGCAAATTTAATTAGTTTTGATTACAACTTCGAATGCAGCCAAATTTTCTCGTCTTTCATGGATGAAGTCGTTGAAGAACCTTTGAAATTCTATTTCATTTTGATAGTTCCTGAGCAGTGTTAAGAGATTACTTTGCATTGATTTGAGATTTATGTCGAAGAGAGAACGCATTGTTGGAAAAGTGCTTTGTAAAGTGCTTAAAACATTTAATTACTATTTCAGAATTTGAGTTTTCTCTTTAGAATTCTTAGAGTGTAATTGAAGAGTTTAGTTTAGTGTTAGAAAATTGGTTTTAGTTGCTAACTTAAGAGATTGTTAGGTATTATGAAATAAAAATACAATTTTAATTGTATATATTAAACACATAAAATTCATTCATTCATTTAAGTTAACTCAAATGTTATTTAACATTTGTTGTTATTTTATTTAATACATAATTCATATTAAATATGAAATTAAAGTGTCTCAGCGTTAGAATGCAGCGCAGCATTATAATGCCGCTAATTATTAATTAGAAACTAATCTGATTTGTAATTAGCAGCTGTTGTTGATCAACTTTACCAATTTAATGTGCAACAAAAAAAGTAGAGAAAGAGATGCGAATGAAAAACAAAATAAAATTCATATCTGTGCGCATATATTGTCTGGTTAATTGCGCGGCTTTGCTTGCCACTTTAAATACATATTTATATGAAAATTAAAACACACACACAGCTCTGTGTGTGTGCGTGTTGACAATATAAGTTAATTGAGTTATGTTATCAAAGGTATTTGCTGTGTTGCGGCTTTCAGCAGCAACTTTTTGTCAACGCATCACAAACATGAATTCAAGGTGGCTCCCGAGTTTGTGAGTGTGTGTGTGTGTGCGTTCGTATGTGGGTGTATGTGAGGTAGGGTATTTAGGTTTCGACTCGTTAGTTGGCCATTTGTTTTTTAGTTTTCTAGCTTTGCTCATTTTGGACATTGCTTTGACATGGGTAAACATTTGGCCTAAACATTTTCCGAGTTTAAAGTTCATTGCATTGTGCTCGCTTTCTCTTTCGCTCTCTCTTCCTCTCTCTCTCTCTTTCGCTTTCTGTCTGTGTAAATATGTGCTGGACTAGCCCTTAATCCATGCATTATTCACCTGCCCTGTCGTAGCCTGGCCTTGTTTTTAGCTGCCCCACTGAATCACTGCCAACACAAAACAGAAATGACTAGAGAAGCTACAGAGAAAGCACTAACAAAAAAAAAAAAAAAAAAAAAAAAATGAATAGAAAACGTAGAGCAGCACTTTCATTTCCATGCCTAAATGCTTTCACTATTTCCCTTTTGCTCATATCTTACACCGCCTTTGTCTTCAACCACGCCTCTTGCTTCTCGCTTCTCGAGTCTCGTTCTCTCTCTCGTCCTTGTCGCAGCGCCTGTTCAACTTTAGCTATTCAGGCAAAACATTCATTCAAACACTTAAATGTAATGCATTTTTAAAATTTGCATGTGCTTCAGCCAGGCTACAATGGTAGCTGTTAGTGTTTAACTAGTTAGTTAGTGCCCAGCTCTCAGCTGCTCTCAGCTGCTCTCAGCTGCTCTCTCTCTCTCACTCTCTTACCTCTCACCTATCACCTCTCACCTCCCACTTCCTCCCTCTTTCTGGCTTTCTCTCCCTCCTTACTACTTGATGTTCTTCGGCTTGATGATGACTGCTTTGCTTTGCTTGGCTTTGGCTTTGCCTGCTCGAGCTGCGTTTGCTGTTCCAGGCGCAAAAACACGCGAATTGACTTCATCAAACGCTCGCAAGCTGCTCAAAATTGGTTCGCCTCACTGTCGCACAGTGGTGCCAAGTTAAAGTACAATTTCTTAAAGTACAATTTCTAAGTTTGCACAATGCTAGAAGTATTTACAAAACAATCACAAGTGCTCAAAGAAAAATGTATTTCAAAATCAAAGAACTTTTCTATTTGACTTTCAATTAAACTATAAATTGTAATAAGTCTAGCCAGTCTTTTGCTTCAAAAGTTTAGAATCAGTGAAATGTTCCTTGCGTCGATTTTTCCGCAACTTTAGACAGTATTTTAATGTTGTTTTTGACCCACAAATTATTATTCCCAACATTTATTTTACAGTAGCATTATTGAATATATCCGACATATGTATCTCTGGATCTGACAGTCTCTATGTTGTTTTGTTCTCTGTTGTTATGACATGGATACAATAAATCTGTTTGATTGTGTTGTCATTCAAAAATGCGTATACGTAATTTGCTAAACCATATTTGTCCATTTAAATGTATCTCTTCAAAATTACGTATACGTAATGTGGCACAACATTTTTGAAGCCATTTTATTTGCTTGCAAAATGTGACACTGCTAAAAATTTCCTCTACGCTCTAAATCATCTTTAAAGTCTGTGTAAATGTGCTGCGCCTAAATATTACGTATACGTCATGTGGTTAATAATCTTTAGAGGCAGCATATTTGTCTGTCTGATTACGTATACGTAATTTGGTAAATCATGTTTGTCTCTTACAATGTGCTGCTCTCAAATATTACGTATACGTAATCTGAATTATTTTGGCCTGTTTTAAGATATCTCTTGAAATGTGCGTATACGCAATTTGGTAAACCAACGTCTTGTGTAAGAATTATACTGAAATAAATTTTTTGGTATGTCTCTCTGCTTGTTTAAATGTGTTGCTGTTAAATATTACGTATACGTAATGTGGTAAATTTTCTTTGAGTTTGCTCTTTCTCTATGGTTTAGTGTTGGTTAGAATAAAAAGAATGTTCTTTAAAGATAAGTTCGATGCACGCCAAATAAACGCAGATTAATTATCGTTGGTCTATTGGTTGCTTGGCAATTTTGGTGACACTGTGCGGTTGAAGGTATTGCTGCCACTGCCATCAGCGATTGCATTCGCTACGACTAGGCAAGAGCAAAAACTACAACTACAATAACGAGTAGCAAGCAGCAAGTAACAGCAACAATAACAAGCAACACGGTAAATAGCAACAACATTGCACTTTGACTTTAACGCTGTTGCATTTTACTAGGTCAAAAGCAACGTCACCGCCCGCAAAGGTTGTGCATGGCCTGAGACCGAGTGAGAAGGAGTGCCCAAGCGAAAAGCGGGAGAGAGAGAGAGAGAGAGTGTAAAAGAGCTAACATATGTGTGTGTGTGTGAGTGTGTTTGTCTGCGTGTGTGGTGTCAAACATAAATATGGTGGAAAGGTGAAACTGTTGCTGCTCCTTGCTGACTTCTGGGCATAAATCGGTGCTTGTGTGTGCAACTGTGTGTGTCGCTGTGTTAGTGTGTGCGTGTGTGTGTGTTGCAGTATTGCGCGCTAAATTTCACACACACACTCGCATGCATAAGGGAGCGCGGCCAAATAGCAAACTATTTCTAATTGGAGGTCGTTCTGCTTGTGTTGTCTTCGCTGCTCTGCCTTTTGCCCAACTTGTTGTTGTTGTTGTTATCGTTGTTAACGTTGTTGTCGTTGCTGTTGTTGGCAGTTTGCTGCTTATGTTGCGGAGCGCCATCATTTTTCTTATGATATGCACGCAAGGACGAAGGACGAAGCCAGTTGCTAGTAGCAGGCAAAATGTTTGCAAGCTTTTCGTAAATAATGCAATGAGCCAATGCCAACGCAGCCAGCAAAACTTTGGCTAACCAAAAAAACGCAGTGAGAATTCAAGAATTCAAATGCTCTCATGGGAGTTTGTCACAATTGCAAGCAGTTGATGATTGAGGCGGGGAAGGGGAAAAGAAAAGGATAACACTTGTTTTAGCATGCTGCATATGGTTTGTGTCTCCTTAGAGTTGCGTAAATTTTGATCGCTTGGGTTCTTGTGTCATTAACGCAATAAGCTGCAAGCCCTGCGGATGCCAACTGCTTAGTTGGTTGGACAGTTTCTTATCAGTTGAATGAAGTAGATGGAATTTATGCGTCTATCGATAAGATCAATTGAAATGAATACTGCATTTGGATTGAATTTATGCGCTGATAGATACGGGTTTGAATTATTGTATGTTATTTATTTTATATAAAATAATGAAAATATATTCTGCTTAGCATTCAAGAGTTTAAACGCACTTTCCATCTGTCACTTTGCATTGTCATCAATAATTAAAATGATTATACGTATTTACTTGAAATTTTTCTATACCAAAATGAAATTGCTATCGCTATAAAACACGAATTGCGTATGTTGCATTGATAGTTTAGTTAGTAAGTCAGCTTGGTAATCGATCCAGTTATACAATTATTACTGCGGTTCCTTTTTCAAGTAAAAATATTTGTAATTACATTTATTAATAGTAATTTAAAAAAAGTAAAGTTAAATATTAAAAGTCAATACTTGAATGTCGTTTCTTGAATTTAAGTTTATTTTATTTCATTACATCGCTTACGTATTATTTGATAATAAGAAAAAAATTTAAAGAACAACTTTCACATATTTAATTGTGCACTCACTGTATAACAAATAAATTTAATAATAAGAAAAAACTCAAAATTTAATTCTATAATTTTCGTTTTACAAGTTTATTAACATGTAAATGAAGAAGGCATTTAGTTTGCGGAACTAAATCAAATGCAGTTTACCTGCTAAATAACAAATCACCTTTAACAATTTGATCCATCAGAGTTTTGCAGTGTATGTAAATGGTTGCGTC
Source organism: Drosophila pallidifrons (assembly GCA_023558445.1). Taxonomy (NCBI): domain Eukaryota; kingdom Metazoa; phylum Arthropoda; class Insecta; order Diptera; family Drosophilidae; genus Drosophila; species Drosophila pallidifrons. The sequence goes on from CM042351.1 coordinate 17,283,742, forward strand.
TTACACGAAGTTTTCAGCTTGTTCTTAACTTGTTTGCTTTTCGCATTTATCTTTGGCCACTCTTTGGAAACTCGTTGCAAGCTGGCGACCATGAGCGCTTTTCATTGTCAATGCTGTCGCTGACTGCCGCGCTCCGGCTTTCCATTTATCCTCTTTGCCATTGAGGAGATTGAGAGATGGTGACGCAGATGGAGATGGAGATGCTACCCACATTCGGGTGGGATTCGATAGGTCGCTTAGTATCTGGTTTAGGCACGTGCGGCATGCCACAAATGATTGACATGACAGTTTCTGCGGCGAATGGATGTTGGACTGGTCTGGCTTTCAATTGCAACTTAGTTAGTTGTTTAGTTTGTATTTTGCTTAATTTTACCAATGGCCTTTACCTTGTTGCTTGGTGGCTGTTTGTGTTGTTGCTCTTTGTTGTTTTCATTCTGTTTTTGTTGAGTTTTCGTTCAATGTTTGTGTTTGTGTTTGTGTATGTGTGGTGGCCTGTCCGGTCATTTAATTGAATCGTGAATGCACTCATGTAAAATTCAATAATTTCCACCTACTAACTCAATTAAATTGCCATTTAAGTTGTACGTTATGTAGGCGGAGGTGGAGGCGGGGGCGGCGGTGAAATGAAATGATGTGAGGTGTTTATCCATCAGCAGCAGCATCAATAGCAACAGCAATACCAACACTTTGCAGCATCGTCTTTATCTTTATCAGGTGACTTGGCTCAAAAGAATCTTCTTGATTTTCGCCAAGACCGAAAAGGTCACTTGACATCGCATCTGCAGCTCACACAAAAATTAAGCAAAATCAATTTGATGCTGACATTCTGCACATTTGCCTTAAGGTCACAAGTTCACGGCTTTGCTAAAACAACACACATCAATGCATTTGAGGTTTCATTATCAAATGTCTGACAATTAGCTAAGCAACCATCGAGCTAAGTGTTTATTTAACTGAGCACCGAAAGACAGGTGAATTTATATTAAATTAAATAAACAATGCAATCCACACAAATGGATTCTCATAATTGACAGCGAATTGGTATTTTAAGCAAAGACTATTTGAGGAAAGAACATGAAATGTTATTGAGACTAGAAGTAAAAGTGGAACTAGAAGTAAGAGTGGGAGGAGAAATATAAAAGAATGTGATTATTGAGGAATAGAAGTATAGAAGGGTATAAGTGTAGAGAAATAAAAGATAGAAAGTATAGAAGAATAGATGTAAAATTATAGAAGCAATTAAGAATATAATATTGAGGAATAGAAGTATTTAAGAATAGAAGAATGGAAGTATGAAAGATTAAATGTATTGGAAAATAAAAGCATTGAACTATTGAAGAATATAAGTATAAAAGCATTAAGGACTATAGGTATAGAATAATAGAATGCTAAAAGACTAGAGGAATAAGAGGAATAGAAGAATTAAAGTATAGAAAAATAAGTATAGAAGAATAGAATACTAAAAGAATAGAGGAATGGAAGAATTAAAGTATAGAAAAATATAAGTGTTTAGGAATAGAAGTATAGAAGTTTAAAGGTATACTAGAAAAAATAAAAAAAAAACCGATTTTTCCACATGAATTGTACTTAATGATGCCTTAATATAATCATTTAAAGCCTATGATTGTTATAATTATAATACAGATACAGATATTATTTATTATAAGGAACAAATGTGGCAAGAAAACCCTACATTTACTATATTTTCTTTCTTACTTTATCTACAGTACATTCAAATACTCAGTATTTAGTACGCTGCACTTTTAGAATAACAAATGAATATCTCCGGATATATATCTGTTACTTCATACAGATAACAGATAAATAAAGCTCGCATTGCGATGCGGATGTGAAAAGCAGCGTGCGGAAATGTGCGATGATGATTGATTGATCGATTGATTGAATTATGGACAATGCTGAGCAGCTGCATTTACTAGGGAGCTTCGCTAAGCTGCTGCCGCTGTTGTTGTTTTTGTTGTTGTTGTTGTTGCTCTTGTTAGTGGCAGATAGCAGAGATAGTAGAGTGTTGATGCCGCCTTGTGGCAAACGCAACAACATCGCTATAAACGGGCGAACGGAGTGTGATTATGGCTGGCCAAATAGGTGTTGTAGCGAGTGCGATTGCTATTGCGATTGTGAGTGCCAGCGCGATTGCTGTTGGCTGTTGGCATCGCATTTGGTCAAGAAATGCCACCTTGCCCTTGTCAATGTGATCCACTTGATGGCAGCGAGCGATGGCATCCTCATTAATCACGACGCCCAATCGCTCAAAGTGCTTCGACAATGCTGCCTCTGCTGCTGCTGCTTGTGGCAACATTCGTGCTGTTGCTGCTGCAAATTGCATTCAACAGCGGCGCATATAATTGCAGCTTGCTGCGCTGCTGCTGCTGCTGCTGCTGTTGCTGTTGCTGTCTGTGGCATTAATATTTGAACTTGCGTAGTGCTACTGCGAATTTATGGTATGCCAGACAATGGCAATTACCTCACCATCGTTGAGCGGACATTTGATGCTGTCGCTGAAATTGTCACATAATGTCGCAAGCACACTTGCACCTGCGGCAACTTGGCGCAAAACGTTGCAACGTTGCCTCGTGCTATTGTGATAATCGCAATGAATTTATGTTGCTAATACAACTGACGAGAGCAGAGATCACTGCGCGATAGCAAACTAATGATCTTGCAAGATTTCTTCAGCAACAGCTGCTTAAGTTTCTAAACTTTTAAGTTTAGAAAACTTCGATGGGAAAACTTCTACAATGTTTAGCCATGATAGAAAATACTCTCATCAACATGGCAAGTCATTGAAGTTGTTTAATTAACTCTCCATAGGCATGAAGAGCTTTGTGTGAATTCTGGCTGTTGAGCACACATTAGCTTCCTTGTAATTTTAGATCATCGCGAGTCGAGAAATTATTCGTAAAGTTGTCCTTGGGACAATGTAAGCCAATGCCTTGCAGCTGCTCTCAAGTTTGCTTCCACAACAAGTTTATTGCGACATGCCAGCAATACTTCATCTTTTTCTAGAAGAAAATAATATTTACCTGTTTACCACGCTTAAGTCAAATGTACTGCAGCAATAGAAAATACTTTTACACTGTCTTTATCTTTTGTGATTAGCTTAAATAGAAAAAAAAACAGTTTAGTTAATAAAATAAAGAAAATTAATAACTCAATAAATGAAATTCCAAAAACAAAATTCCAAATATAAATAAATAAACGTTTAAATAAAAATTAGAAAACTGTGTGAAGGAAATAACATAAAAATAGGAAGAATCTTTGAATGAAATAAAATGAATAAAATAATAATAATAAATAAGAAAACTATGTGAAGGAAAAAAAATAGGAAGAATCTTTGAATGAAAAAATGTGTGAATGAAATAAAATGAAATAATGAGTAACTTTTATCTCTCCAATTATTCATTTAATGCTGCCAAAATATGTTACTAAAGAGTTGTGTTGGTTAATTTTCTAGGAAGCATTTTTTGTTTTTTTTTTGTGGAACTGGAGTGTTAGCCGCAACCCTTGGCCTGGGCTGAGAACAGCCAGCAGCTGTGTTCGGTTGATGCAAAAATTCCCTTAGATCTGTTTGGTTTCTAAGAAGTCGAACTGGGTAACCATTATCTTAATTAGGAGTTGGGACATTCGCATGTTGTTCGGGCTGTGTAACTGGGTTTGTTTATTTTGGCCAGTTGATTCCATATTTCGTTTGTTGTGCCATATCATTTGTCATATCATAGTGATAACTTTATGTGTGTGTGTTTGTGTGTTGAAAAGTAGACATGATAAAATGGCCGCTTAGGCGCTGTCAGCAGCACAAAATGCAAATACCAAACACAGATACACACACACACACACGCACACACAGAGGCAACTAAAGCTTCACTTTATAGTATATGGTTGAAAGATTATATTGTGGAGTGTGTGTGTGTGTGTGTGTTGAAATGTGTGCCTGACAAATGAGACACTGACGAGCAACAATGTTGACATGTAGATGTCTTTAGACAAGTATATTTCTTTACAGCCAGTTATTCTCTTTATTCTCCCCCATCGAAGATGATGATGTGGACAATGATAGATAGCATCAATCAATTGTAAATAGCTGACAAAGGACATAACGTCGAGGTGAATTAAGCGATTAATGTTAAATCAACAACGACAACCATTTGCTGTTTATATTAATCTTGTCCTAATTGAGCTCGGTTCGCGATTTTATTTAAGCTTTGACACAAGTTTTGTATCCAATAATTTAAATGAATTCATATTTACTCAGCTGACACTCGGTAATTATTGTCCAATATTATCAAATGTGTTGCCCGTATGCCATTTTGACGTTTGACAACACTGGCTGGCTGATTGATTGATTGATTCATGCATATAATCGACGCAAATCTGATTACTTGAGTTAACTCTAATTGCAATCATTTCATTTGATTGATCTTTGACAACGCGACCCTTGGCTATGATGCTATCAGTTAAGCATTTCACATCACTGATTCGATTGATTGACATAAATTTATATTTATGTGAATGATTTTAATTACTGCTTTGCAAAAATTGTAAATGATTGTGATTGATTTATCACACTCACTTTGAAAGATAAGAAGACTTTTAGTCAAGTGTAATTTGATTGCATTGCCGATAAGCGGCTTAGTCCTCTTCACATATTATTGATGTCTTAGTTTGTCTCTGATTGACAACTTGACACACGATAATCGCAGCAATTTCCATGGCCATCTGAGAAAGCAGATTAATTACTGTTTAGTATGCCGATGCAGCATCAATCAGATGTTCCAATTGACGCAGACATGGCTCATTCAATTACAGGCTAAAGTTGCCACTTTTAGTTGTCAGTTTTCTCCGATTTTTTTTGTTTTGTTTTTGAGTTTTGTAACTTGATACTGGGGACTGACTTGATAACGCCTTTGATTAAGTGACTGCCAAGCAAGACACTTATGGATGGTACACTAGCTATTTATCTATTTGTTGTTGTGCTTGCTTCATTTTAGTAATCGAGATATGTTTAACTGATTGATGATTGACGAAATAATTTGCCCAGATCAATAACGAGTAATTCCCCCAATTGATTGAAGTTAATCGATAACAACTTTTAATATTTTGTTTGGTGAATTTGTATTAAATTATGAGCCACTTCTTCATATCCACAGTTTGGCAAAGCGAAACAGTAAATAAACGCTGCCAAGTCCTTAAGCTATTTACTGCTTGACCCCTTTTTCCGAACCTGAATTGGATATACACGAGAATGTATCTTGAAGTTCGCCGCTCGCTTTCAATGTATCCGAGTGTAGGCAGCTTTGCTTCGAGTACTTCTGTGGAAGCCCGAAAAAAAAAAATTTTTTTTGAGACCAGTTGTGCTGCTGCCGCCTTTCGTTTTATTGACATTGGAAGCAGCAGCTCAAATATTTATATAAGCCGAAAGGTGTCGCTGGCAGAGAGACGAGTATATCCTGTAGATACACACAAGCACACACAGATACAGACACAGAGAAATTAGGATGGGTCGTGTTGCAACCGCTGGCTGTTACCTGCTGCCTGCCGCTGTCATGTAAACGGTTTCATAATCCAAACGAAACGCTTGAAGATGTAACTAGACCGCGATTTTTCATGACAGCGCCCGAGCGCAAGCCCAAGCCCAAAAAAGAAACAAGTACGAAAGCTACAGTCAAGTGTGCTCGACTGTGAGATATCCGCTACTAATTCTAAATAATACCATAACATTGCGGTATTATTTTTGAAATATACCAAATACCTTAAAATACTAAAGCATACCATGGGTTATATTTGGTATATTGCTATATTATAAGCGGAAAATATACCATTGTGAGCGAACACATTGATGTATTATTCTTAAAATACCAAATACTGAAAAATACAAAATATACCAAATGCTATATACATAGATACATTATTATTATTCTTCAAATATACCGAATCAATATACCGAATAATTCTAAAAATATGCCACAGGATATTTTTGGTAGATCGTTATATTATTAAGTGCAAAAAATACCATTGAATACACTAACATTATTATACCAAATCAGCACACTAACCATAGCCTATATTTTGTATATCAAATATTATAACGTATTAAACATATCAGATTGCAGCTGTATCTCTTATAGTCTGTGAGATACCGTATAACAGGTCGAAAATTTCTCCTTCAGCCTGTTGCATACACTTCCTATAGTCACAATGTTATGATACCCCGCTACTCTGTAGGTGGCGGGTATTAAAACTCCAGCCCAAGCCCAAGTCCAACTTCAGCTGCTGTTCGCCACGCACATAGTTGTCAGTTATTTTATTTTGTATTTTCATTTTTTTTTTGGTGTGTTTGGTAGGGAAACGGCCCTGGAAAGGATTTGCCTGTCATCTTTAGCCAAATGCCATTTGACATTTATGTTGGTCCTGTTGCCTCGCTGTGATTTGCTTTTTTGTCACATTAAATCTTGTTTATGATGTTTAAGCACTTTATTTCCGCTCGATTAAATTGCCATAATGACAGGCTGAGAATTTTCATTATATTTCGCTTGGCTTTTTCTTCGTTTCTCGTTTCTCGTTGTTTTTTGTTTTTCATCTTTTCTTGCGCTGCTTTTACCTTTCGAGGAGTTTGACAACAAACAGACAGCGGAAAAAAGAGACAGCAGAGAAACAGAGAGAAATGGACGGCGAAAAGAGCAACGAAAAACGGGCTAAAACAGCTGGTTGCTGCATTAACTTCAATTGACTGTAATGAGCATCAAGTGGGCAGGACAACGGGTCGTCTCTTGCTCTCTCTCTCTTTCTCTCTCTCTGTCGCTCTTTCGCTTTATGCTTTGCTCTTTGTCAGTCTGTGTCTGTGGGCATCATCAACATCAACATCGTCATCGTCGTCGATTTGGGTAACAGCTTCTGGCATGCGGCACAATGCTCCATTTGCTGCAACTCGTCCATAAAATTTAAGTGTGCATTTTGTCGCTCGCCTTTTGGCCAGCATTTCAAATGTGTTTGATCTTCGTTGTCGTTGTTGTCTTTGCCGTTGTTGTCGTTGTTGTTGTTGTCGACGCTGCCAAAATGTATTGGCATGTTTTAATTAAACGAAATTGCTTGTATCCATTGATGGCCTAATACGACGAGCGACTGTTTCTCTCACATCCCCATGCCCCCGCTTCTTCGCTTCTGTGTCCCGTGTACTAATTCCAAACAATTTTGTCTCCACTTGCCGGGGATAATTTAACCAAGTGTGAAGCCATCGTTTTGTCTGCCTCCTTGTATTCTCGTCTACAATATACAAGTATGTATGTATCTCACCAAATTGCTCAGATATTGACACTTTTGTTGACCAGGCAATGTTTCAATTATTACACGTACTTGCTGTCGCCCATCTTTGGTAATTAAAAGCATGCTAAAGAGACTTAAGCGTCTTATCACAGCATTAAGATATTAGATGCAACAATTTATTTCACTGCAAACTGAACAGTATTTAAAACTTGCTTATTTGCCAGTTGCTTTTTCAAGGAATTATGAATTTAATTGTAATAATTCACACAATATTTCTGAAGTGTTTATGCTTTTACGCTACTTTAATTATTGCTATAGTGAAGAAATATATTTATGTGCTGTCAAATTATGATATTAAAGTTATGATAATAAAGATGGCTGAAAGAAAATTTGAATCTTAATTAAGATGTTTTAAATCCTAGAAATGCATATTTAGCATTCGTATCTTAATTTAAGATTTTTTAACCTAAAATTCATACTTTAAGATTGATTTTTGTTAAGGTTGAAAAAAATCTTAAATCACTATTTGCAATCTACTTTTCAATCTTGATTTTTTTTCTCTCTATGCAGCTAATCTCTTAATTAAGTAAGCCAACATGAAGTTTATTTGATATTTTGTTTCACTAACTTGACTTAATGAATAACGATAAGGAACGGTTTGGAAGTCGTGAAAGTAGTAATGCTAATGGCTGTATTTATGTCTTTGCTCGCTAGGAAACAAGGTAAACCATCATGGGCCATAATTCGAGCCATGCTTTTTGGGTAGCAACTGGCATAAGTAACTACGAACGTGAATTGCTTGCTTAGTTTGCCATTTGTCGTTTGTCGTTTGTTGTTCGTCGTTCGCTGTTTGCTGTTCGTTGTCGTTCTGCCACACTAACTGAACCATTCAAAAGTTACAAAAATCAACAAAAGCCACAGCACACACCACAGCACACACTAGCTGTAATTTATGCAGACACAACAACACACACAACACACTCTTGCCTTTTTGGCAGGCTGCTGCTGCTCCTGTTGCTGGGAAGGAGCATTGTGGGTGATGATAAGATAAACTCAAACTAAGGCCTCGTCCTTCCTGTAAAGTGTACAATACGACAGCAGAAGCAGCGTGTATTGTGTGCCTTACTTTCTCTCTCACTCTCTCTCTTTGTGTCGCTTGCTTGGTCTCTGCCTATCGCACTTATTGTTGCTTGTTGTAATGCCATAACAATCAACTGAAATTACGCTAAATGACATGCTCATTACGGCTACTTGCCCGGAATTTAGAGAGCGACAAAGAGAGAGTGAGAGACGGAGAAGGGAGGGAAGGGAGTAGGGAAGTCTCACAAGCCACAACAAAGCAAAAGTTATTGCCTACTTATGAGCGCCTCTCTGATGATCGACTCGACCTAAGCTCGCGCCCATTTATTATTTAAATAATCACATACAAATAAGCGCTTCAAAAGCGATTTACAACACTTTAACACACGCACACACACACACACATACACACTGGCACATTATTAAGATTATTTGCATATAAAAAGTGTTCATTATGTTGTGAGCACAGAGATGACGACGACAATACGCATTGTTGTTGCTTGTTGTTAGCATTCTGATACCTTGTAATTGACAGAATTTAATAAGCAGGAGTTTAATCAAATGAAGCGGGTTTATAGCTAGATAATTGACGATTTGGAAGCGACGAAAAGAAATGAGAGAATAGAAAATATATTTAAAATTAGTATTATTATTACTGCAGTCTAAAAATTGAGATTGATAAAATAGTATTAAATTTTATTAAGGTTTATGTAGTCCCTTTTTAATCTAAAAATCATATACTATGTTCCTCTCATTATTTTTCTTTAATTCAAGGTGCTTTAGTAAAAGAGTTCAAATATTTTCTTTTACTTTTTTGATTTTTTCTTTCAAACGCGTTCATATTTATATATTATTCCCGTTAAGTGTACCAATTATCATCTTTCCTTTCAAGAAATCACACACATCAATTTATTTGTATATTACATAAATATATTATAAATGTGATATATATTAATTATTATTTCTGCAGTGTCAAAAAGTTATATTAAATATTATATTACGAAAATTATTTATTAAATGTGGTTTCTTTAAAGAAATATTATTATTACTTCAACTGTTGTTGACAGCATAATATTAATTATGATTTCTTTAAACATACTAATTAATTTTGATGTGTTTTCTTCTTTTATTTTTAGCTTAACGCACACCTGAATTTTATCTTTAACGTACAGGTAAAATTCTCTTTAAATTAGTAATTTCTAATTTTAATTTTCTCGCTTTTAATTCACTTCTCTGGTTGTTGTTAGTATCCGAGTTAATTGTTGTTGCCTATGCCTTGGAGGGTATCTCTAGCCTAGTCACATTTGTGCCTCCAGTTCATGTTAAATTTTGTGTGCGTCCACGAAAGTTGTCCACTAAAATCTGTCACGCATTTGACTTGATGAGCCGCACTGAATGTGGGCGACGCAGAGGCAGAGGCAGGGCGGAGTCTTTGCTTTGAAACGGCTCTTTAAACGTTTTTATTGCCTCTCAAATTGGCTACAGGCACAGCAACAGCAACGGCAACGGCAACAAAAACAACAACCTCGAAAGCAGAAACAGAAAGAAAAAATATTGTACATAAAGTCAAATTATATTGCGCCCAGTGAATCGCGCAAAGTTTGCTTCTGGACGAGAGGCTTTTGAAGTTTTTTACCCCGCCAAAACGCCGACGCTCAAGCCGAAGTCGAAGTCGCTCTCGAAGTTGCCTTCGTTGTCGCTCCTTTCCTTCCCCTCCCTCTCGCCTTTCCCCTCGCCGTGGACTTACCTTGTAAGTATCTGGCAAAAGTGAAAGTGAAAGTAAAGTGTAATTAGGTTTATTTTGTGTTGCGTCTGCAAATGAAATGCCTGCGTCTCTGCCTTCGTCCTGGTAGCGTCCTTTCGAAGCAACAGGACGAAGGAAATAGCATTGAGCCGTTCATTATTGGACACTGAAAGCGTTGGCAAAGCTGTAAAATTTAATCGACTTTTAACTACAATTTCGATTGGCACATGCAAATCCATCTAGGTGTATATCACGTATACGCAGAGTACAACAACAATTGCAACTGCCAAGCACATAATAAAGCCTTGTTCTACATGTTCTCAATAAACACCGGCGACCATTTTGAACGTCCATTTCGAACAGGCGTATAATGAACTTCACATTGCAGATTTAAGGCTTACAGCCATATAATCCGATTTAGTAATTTGCAATTGATTTCGCTAGGCGCAACAAAAGCGTTTTCCCCATTGTGTTTCACAATGCATATACATACATGGCAGCTATTTCGCATAGAGAATAGCGACAAATGTTTTGGTTTACGAGACATCAAGCAATTTGCTTAGATGCAGTTGCGATTAATTATTATAAAGTTCAAAAATATAAAGGGAGATATAATGTCGAACATGTTTTTGAAGAAGTTTTTTCATGTTTACTAGAAAAACTTTCATTAGAAATCGAAAACAATTTACACAACATTTCTACTCCACTTATTCTTTCCTTTTTTGGTTTAAGAAAACAGCGTTGAATATGTTGTCTTATATTCATTGTGTTTCTGATGAAGTACTTTTTTTGCTAAAGTGTTTTGAAAGCTGAACTTGTAATCAATATCAAAAACATCGTTCACAATATTTCTCAAAAAGTGTTGAATATGTTGCGTAATATAAATTATGTTATTTATGAAGCACTTTATGCAATATTAAAAACAACTCCCGCAATATCTCTACTCACCACTTTTTTTTCTAAGTGGTTAAATTAAGTTTAAATTCTTTATTTTATAAAGTTCGACTTTAATTTAAATTTCTTTTTCTATTTTTAGGATGAATGAATATGTTTTTTTTAGTTTCGTTTTTTACGAGTGTGTTTTAGAAACACTACTTTCATTTCATATAAAATACATTTGGCAGACTATTTGTATACCTACATTTGTCTTGTTTGAAATTTGCCAGGTCTGCAATTCCTAATCATACATTGAGTAATAAAAACATGTATAATTGCATATTGAATCATTCAGCAAAAACAAAAAAAAATCGAGGTCTATTTATTTAGTGACGCCTCAAGAGCTTCCAGCGAATTTATTGGCTTCAGTTCACTCACTCACTCAACGGCGGCATTGTGTTAAAGTCAAAGGGAAAAATATCGATAAAAAAAAATAGAAACAAAAAGTATGCAGACATAAAGACATGTTGTGAGTATGACAAGTAGAGTACAATATCTATCATTGGCTTTTCTTCAAATGCCAAGAGACGCAAAAAAGAAACAAAAGAAACAAAAAAACAAAACCAAAAAGAAACAACTACAACTGATGGTTAAGTGTCAATTGAGGACTGAGGACTGGCGAAGTCAGACACACGATTGCCTTGTCGACTGTTATCTGGCCATAAATAAGCCGGTCAATGCGACTCTCTGATACCATCAAAGATTATTATTAAAGTCTATGGCCAATGCCCAATATGGAGGGTTAGACTCTGACTGTGCTGCTAACATATATTCCGCATCCATCCCCGCAATACTTGTACACATAATCTGCTTCATAAGTATTTGATGTGTTCGAAAATAATTTGATTTGCATGGCTGTCCCAGTGGTTTATTTTCTTCGGGCATTGATTGTGCACCCTCTCCTCCTTCCCCTCCTCACCACTTAGTAATAAAGACATAAGTATTATCCCATCAATTTTCCTCGGTCCCCTTTTTTTTTTTGCAATTAACGTGGTACAAAAGTTTATGACAAACCACATTTATGAACTGGCCAAAAATATCATTACTTTTTATAGATAAATACATATATGTGATCTGCCCCTAAATATAATGGACAAGTAACATAAAACTTGACCTTGAGCGAATTGTAATAACAGTGGGAATAAGCTAAGGAAATATTCTTTCTTATTTTGTTAATAGTTTAGAACTATCTAGGGTCAAAATCGACAAGTCAGAGCAACTAAATTCTTTTAAGCTAAATAAAATATTTTTGAATTAATACTGCGCTACAATTTTTTCTAAAATAATTCGACTTCTCCTTTTCTTTGGCGATTAAGTTTTGTCTAAACTCATTATTTTGCAAAAGTATTTTAGCAGCTAAACTTTCATTCCACATTTAAACAATCTCCCACAACAATTCTACTCCCCTTTCGTTAATGTTAGCCAAAAAAATGTAAATAACTCTGTTATTTAAGTTTTTGCCTATGCTGATCTTACGAATTTGAATTATTGCAAAATATTATTAACACTTTTAAGCAGAATTCCGTTTGCTTATTTGCATATTTTTGAATTGAATTTATATTATTTTTTTTTTTAAAACTATAGATATATCTTGGTTTTAAGTTTTCATCTTAAATTATATAAACTTCTATATCTTAAAATATTTAGTACTAAAGTTCACACCTAATAAATAGGATACCTATATTTTAATCCGCAAGAATGTGAAAATGTATCATAACAAAAGCTCATTAAGTGTGAAATATTCGCGTCTTAAAATCTTCGAATCAACAACAAAATAATTCAAAATAAACAATTTATAGGACTAAATGTGAAAATTTTGATTTAAATCGAAATACAAGATTAACAACTTTTTTTAATTAATACATTTCAAAACTAAAAATGATTAATTTTGGTTTATAAATCATTTTATTTAAAACATAGTCAATACTTTTAAATAGAATTTAGCTTGCCTTTTATATAATTAGAAATCCTTTATTAATTCATGAATTTCCTAAAAAAGAAGGACAACCTTATTATATTTACTATACTTATTGGCAAATATTATCAACATTTTTGTAACAGAATTTCGGTTGCGTTCAGAATGTATTTTTTTCGTAGGCGTCGACAATGTTTAATAAGCCTTTTTCCGCGGAAGTCAAGTTAATTTGCCTGTTTCTAGCCTGCTATTTAAATAAAGTCGTTGCACAAAATAAACCAAGTTAATTTTATAAAGTGCTAAAAGGAGCAGAACAGAAAAGAGAAAGTTGGGAAATCAGTCGATGACAGCCTTCAGGTTCGGTTCATAAGCCATATCCAAATGGGAAGCAGCTTCATTACAATCTTCTGGCATCCAAAAAAAAAAAGCAAACGTGTAAAAAAATGACGAAGTGACTAGCTGACTGAGTGACTGGCGGACTACTTTAAGCAACGGCAAACATTAGCATAAACCAGGGCTATCATTCCTAAGTGCGTTTGTGAATAAAGCGTTGCGTTATTGTTGTTGTGTCTAGTGTTGCTTTTTTGTTTCTCGTTTTCTTTTTTTTTTTCGTTGTCGTTGTCGTCTTCTTCTTCGTGGTGTTGCTGCTTGGCTGTAGGGAATAAGGTAAATATCAGCTGGCAGCAAGCTGGCAACGAGGACAACGTGGACAACTCTCGGCCTCGTCCACGTCCTCGTCGACGTCGACGTCGACGTCCTCGTGCACGTCCTCGCTAAATCACAGGTGTGCGAGACCAGCAACAACAACAGCAACGTGCGAAACATAAGAAGCCTTTCGTCCTTTCTCTCTCTCTCTGTCTCTCTCTATCTGTGCTATAAGCTATGCTTTGGCTATGCTATCCTATGCTATCCTATGCTCAACTCTCTTTATCCCTGCGTCGAAGCGCAGGCTCCGAGAGCAGTCGCCGAAAGCTTCGCAGGATAACACGAAATTGTTGAATTAAATTGCATGACTGTGTTTGTTTCTCACTCTACTCGCTGTCGCGCCGTCTCCCTCTCTCGCTCTTTCCCATTCGTCAGAGCCTTGAAAGCTCAGCTCTCAAAGGACAAAAAGCTCGCTCTTTCTCGCTCTCTGTGTGTGTTATACTGCTTGCAGTCGGTTTTTGTAAACTGTTGGTTCTGTTCGGTCAGTCAGTTGTTGCTTCACTTCAGTTCTGTACAGTTCACATCAGTCACAGCTGAGAGAAGTCGCTCGAAGAGTCATTTTTCAACCGTTAGAGAAGCGCAGTGATTATTTTCAAAGTGTTTCCCCAAATTCAACTATTTTCGATTTATTTTTTAATTTTATTAATTTTTAAATTCATGTTTCTTATTATTTTTATATGAGTGTGTTTTGTGTGTCGAAACAAAACTCTTAGAAATATTTAAATATATTAAAATTTAAAAATGAAAATGAGTAAATCGTATTTTTTAATTGCGATCAGCCATTGTTGAAGCACTGTTGATAATAGCAAAGATCTTGTTGGCTGTTATACATGAACAGTGCATTGTATAACAGTTGTTAAAATGCAACGTTTTCAATGATAACGGATATTTCGTGCCAAATATTGGCCAGAAAACGAAAAAAAAGAACAGAAATATAAAATAAAATAGGAGCAAACCTGTTTGAAAGTTTTTTTTTACTTGGCGAGCTTTTCACGCGTTTGCTCTCTTCTTCCTGAGCTTTTGTTCAGCCTCGTTCCTCGTTTTTGGTCTGTGGCGGCATCGCTCGGACATTGTTCGTGTGCGACTCATCGTCGCACAGTCGTCAGTCGTCGTCAGTCGCAAGTTGCGAGCGCAACGCCAATCAACTGAACCGTTTCGGTATGCTAACTCATTTTAGCTTTTGAACTCATTCAGTTCAAATTTACCAGCGGATTTGTGCGGATTACAGAGCACACACACACGCACACACTTTTACATAGAGAGAAAGACACACTCGCGCGTTGACACGCAAACAAACCATAGTTACACACACATACACACACACACACACACACACATTTAAGCATTCAGCGAAACCGAAAGTCGCATCAAGTGCCACACACACACACACACACACACACAGTCAACGTCGCGAACGCAAACAAAACAAAGCGTGACCAAAAAAAAAAAAAAAAAAAAAAAAAAACAAAAACGAAATAATATAAAAAAGCGAATGCGAAAAAATTATATTATAATAACAAAAAAGAAAGCGAGCGAATCAAATTAAATTATTTAAAGCAAAACGAAAACTAGAATATATCTGCGAACTTGTGCGCGATATTTGTTAATTTTGTGTTCTTCATGTTTGTTTATTATTCCATCTCTCTCCCCAATTGGTTTTAACTTTATACTGTATGTGAGTCAACCATAACAAAAAGTAAAAATAAAGAAATCTATATTTTTTTGCAATTGTTTTTTTTGTGCAATCAGTCTACAGTGCGTATGTGCAATATTTTTGGAGAAGCAGTGCTTGATGCATACTAATTATAGCAACAACAACAACAACAAAAAATATAAATAAACAAACAAAAATCAAACAACAACAAAGACAACAAGCCTCCGACAACGATAACAACAACAACAACAACTACAACAACTACAACAACAACAACTGCACCAGCAGCAGCAACAAAAACAAATTGAAAAGCAAAGCAAACGGAGACACAGGCAAGTCTTAGTAGAATCCTGACATTCTACGGCTAAGCTGCGTATGAGTAATCTAAACACACACACACACACAGACGATTGCAACTACACACATGCACATCAATTTTATTCATTTTGCCTTTTGCTTTTTATGTGGTTTTTGCCTTGTATGTCGCAATCTTCGCCCCTGCTGTGCCCGCCCCGCCCCCGCCATTCAACCTCCTCCTCCTGCTCCTCGTATCTTATCCTACTTTTCATCTGTGTTCATTTGTCTGTCTGCCTGCATAGCTTGTGTGTGCCTAGCTAGCTTGTCTGCCTGTTCCCCCCATTGTTGGGGTTAGCGCCAAACAACAGAAATTAACAAAAGCAAAACACACACACTCACACACATACACATGAAATTCAAGTCAAGTGTTGCGGCAAATGCTCAAGTTCCCATCTGAAAGGAGCACTAAGACCCAGGCTCTAACCCCGCTCTAACCCTTTTCTTTTTTTCTGTTTTTGTTGTTGTTGTGCTCGTGCCTTAACAAGCTACAACTTTTACTTCTAAGCTAATCGATTTCCCAGCATTGTATTCCCATTTCAATTTGATTTCAAGTTGCATGCTGCCAACACACAATAATAAATGCAAACAACTAATACGTAACGCGTTGCACTAATTAAGCAAAAATTTCCCTAGATACTTGGCTTAGTTCTTTGTGGGTTGCTTTTGCTTTGGCGAGCTTTTCTTTAATCCCCCCCGTCGAGCATACGGCGAAATAGTTTTGCTGCTACCAATTGCACAAAGTTGTAATAATAATTATAATATGGCCAAGCATTAAATCGGGTTATCGCTGCAGCAACAGCAACAGAGAGTTGGCAAAAATACAAAGCAGTTGACATTTTAATTATAAACAAGTTTTAACAGAACAAAAAAAAAATGCGACTTTGTGTGTGTGTGTGTGGAAAATACAAAATAGTTCAAATCATCATTATAGCTCGCAGGTTTTTTTTTTATTTTTGGGGTCAGCAAGCCAAGGCAAGTCAGGAAGTTAACACGATAAGCAGGCTGAAGCCAGACAGCCAGCAACACGCCTTGAAGCAAGCCTTTCTTTCTTTTTGACTGGCATGTCATTTAATGTGCGCCTAAGTGTAGGCTATAAATTTTTTATATGCATTTTAACGCATTTCGAGTTATGATTCGCTCGCTCACTGACGTGCATAAAAATTTCATTTGTTTAATGAACATGAAAATGCATATGGAACGCCTAGAAATATACACATGTATTTGAAATACGAAAGAGAATTGATAGTCGAGTGTGCTCGACTGTGAGATACCGGCTACACATAAAATCAATTGATAGAAAAGATTCTAAGATATCCTGAAGATCATATTTGATATACATTTATTATTACGTTAAATATTTATACCGTAGGGTTCAAAATATACCAGATTGTCAAAAAATACTATAATATACCGATGATCATAATTTGTATATCGATATATATACTACGTTTCAAATATACCAGATTGCACTAATATTAAAATATAAAGAAGACCACAATTAGTATATTGATATACCATTAAGTTAAAAGTTTACTAGATTGTTATAATACCCTTCTACTCGGGTATAGAAATTGACTCTTCTAGCTCCACTTTGGGTAAATGGGTAATGACACTGCAACGACAATTTGACGACCTAGTTATGTCAAGACTGCGGTTGATTTTCTTTTCGTTTTGTTTTTTATTAAAACATATTTCACTCGATAGGTGCAAAATTTATGTTGAAATCGAAAAAAGCCAATTTGTGGCGTTTTTAGAATCTTCTTTGAATATTTAGTGTAAGTCTTTTAGCGTAAATGGCAGAGAGAGAGAGACTATGCCAATATATTTATAAATTCAATTTGCTGAAATTGCTCACATTATTGATTTTGTGTGTGTGTACGTGTGTGTGTGTGTGTGTGTGTGTGTGTGTGTGCGGAGGGTGCAGTTGGGGGAAAAACATGTTGAGCTGAAGAAGTTTATGATTCAATCAGCAATTTGGATCAGCTAAGTGCCGTTGCTCCCTCATTAACTTGACTCGTAAATTTTAAAAGCATTCAAACTACGAGCAACTGCAATAGTTTCGCTTTCTTCTCTCTCTCTCTCTCCCTTGCAAAGGTGTCGCAAGCTTTATAAATATATGTACCATATATATATAGAGAGAGAGAGAGAGTGCGAGGGAAGCTGCTTGGTTGAGCTGAGCGCTGTGTGCAGCTTAAGTACTATATATATATGCATATACATGTCCTGATACGTACTTTAGCACCTATAAATTTTTATGGAACTCTATACAAAATGCCTGAAAACTCGGTTTTTGCGATTGACTTGAGTTCGAATTGGGGAATTTTCTTTTCTATTTTCGTTTTTTTTTTTCTTTTGGTGTGGTTTTAAGTGTTCTTCAAAAATTCCATTTTACTACTGACCTGTCTGACTGTCTGCCGCTTTGCTTGTGCTTGTCCAGCTCGTAAAATTATGGAAATTTTCTTGCCCTTTTCCGGCCATTACCAAAAAGCATCTTCTCACTGTTCTCGTTCACATCACGCATAGATAACAGAGAGATAGCATTTTTAACGATGCGAACTCTTTGTTGGGTGATGTCTGTGTGTGTGTGTATGTGTGTGTGTGTGTGTGTGTGTGTGTGTGTGTGTGTGCTCTGTGCACCTGTCCAAGTTTTGCGGCTTGAGCAAAGTTTCCGAAATATCCCGGTCGCTGCAACAAACAAAGGCAGCTGCCAATCAAAACTTTACCTCAGGCGATTCACTTCAATACACGCTGTCTGTCTCGCTGCCTCGACTGCGTTTGTCTGCCTGCTAACTACAGGCTTAATAACATCCAACAGCGTTTGGCAAGTTAGTTAGCATTTTGTGGCTACAAGCAAGCATACATACCTATACAAAACAGTTGCTGACAGTTTCAGGGATGGGGAGGAGGAGGAGAAAGGGGAGATAGGGTGTTGTAGGGTGTCTACTAGCATTGTCATCAACTTTCATCGTTTCAATGCACGCCGCGCGCTTTGCCTACAGTCATCGCCTGTCAAGCGTGAATTTTGCTGTACTCAAGCCACACGCTGATAGTAATGACAAAGCAATCAGCAGAGAGAGACAGAAACATAAAACGAACAGGAAATAGTGCTTAAAAGAAAAGGGCAAAACGCATAAAGAGAGAGCGAGACTGTTAGAAATGGTCAGTTTATTAACTAGCTTTTTATTCACTTTGGTCTAGAGAAAAATGTTTATTTTTTGGAAAAAGGATAAGGATAAGTCAGTAATTATTATTTATTGATTAACTGCAAGTATAATAGATTTAAATTATTGCCAGAGTTACATTAAAAAAAGACTTCAACACATTTGGCTACATAAAATTAAAGGATAGATTTATATTGAGAAGGGAAGATGAAGCATTCATTTGCTTGCAAGTAATGAAAATTTAAATTTAAACAAGTAAAACATACACTGGCAACATTGTTGTAGCAATAAAATAAACATATTTACAAGTTATTATTCAATTATTTTTTTATTTTTAAATACATATATTTTAGTTTAGCTAATTGTTCTATTCTATGCATTTTAAATTATTATTACGCATAGAAGATAACCTAGCACTATTTAATTCCTTTTATTTTAAAAGACTTTAGTTACCAAAACTTGTAAATTAAAACTAAAGATTATAATTCTATTGTATAATAAAAGTATGGAAAAATAATGCTAAAAAATATAACCCAAAATTAAAAGAACCTTCCAAAATTGATCATAAATCTATAGAACAAAATTCGAATAAAATTAGAATAGAAAAAAGTTGTTTCGTAAAAAGGTATTTACAAAAACAATACTAAAAGACAACCTGTTGTTTCCATGCTTGATTTCAATTGTTGCGCTGATTAGCAACTCTATGCAAGCGATTAGCTATAACAAAAAGATGTATGTAATATATATAGCCACTGTATAATCAAGATGGCTGCTCAATTGCTCTAAGTTTATGGAGATTCACTCCTTAACGAATGCAACAATTCGCGTGCTCATGTGGTGACAGATTTGCTTGCCTTCGTAGCTAAATGAAAACGTTGTGCTCGAATGGCTTTCGCATTCAGCTTGTAAACTTTGCCGCAAGTTTTACTTTTTTTTTTGGCTCCTATCTGCCTGCCACCCACGCAACTCATATTCATACAACATGATGGAAAGATGGATGTGTGACAGGCTGTGACATAATTGCATGCATTTGCCTGACATTCGCATAGACAGGGGCCCCGCTTCAAGTTAATTATATGCACCAAAAACAAAAAAAAAACAAAACAAAAAAAGAAACCACAAACAACAACAAAGAAGAAGACAAAATTATGAGTAAAAACAGCAGAGAGTAGAAAACAAAAGCAACAGAACATGAGAAATAAGAAATAAGAAATGAAAAGAGGGTTCCGAGTAACATGCAAATTTCATCAGCAACCGCAAGCAAACTAACAAACATGTCTTTGCCCCTCTCTCTCTGAGTGAGTGTGCATGTGTGTGTGTGTCAAGTGGAGGCAAAAAATTTGTAAGCCAAGCTTACATTAATTTGTTGATAAATTGCGCAAAAATAGGAAAATAGGTTAAAAGCACTTAACAGCTATGAGACAAGAATAAAAAAAACGAAAAACGAAATAAGACGACGAAGGCGACGCTTGTTTTATACACTGTACGACTGGTCGATACCCTAGAAAATATGAACATTTTTTTAGAGAATTTTCAATACTTGTAGATGCTTATTTAATTCAACTTACGATGCTACTTCTTTCCTTCGGAAATTGCACAAGTGATTTCAACTCACTTCGGTGTAAAACACCATGCGTATACTTAATTTACTAGATCTTAAGATGACGCATTCCTTTACTATCCGCTTTCCACATACATTAATTTCCCCCGCGCTCTGCTCGCTTTCGTTAATAATGATGATGTTCTATGGAAATGGAAAATGATGGCCGCAGACTTGAGCATAACTTTGCTCAACGCAAGAGCAACGACTGCAGGGGTAAATGCTTTGTGAAAACTCTCGCGTTAAGATACGGAAATTATTTTTGCTACCGTTGGTATTCAGCTGATGTGTGTGTGTGTGCTGACAGCGCTTAAAATATGTGCGTATGTATGTGTGTGTGTGTGTGTGTGTGTGTATGAAATTTGTGCCTGTGTATGTGTGTGTGTGTGTATGTTTTATTTTATAATGCGCGCGAAATTAGCAAAATAATAAAAATGGCGCAAAACAAGGTCGCGCATAAATAATGAGAAAAGAGCGCGAGCTGCTCGCTTCGGTGGGTCGATTGGAGCGCTGTGTTGTGCACCTCTATGACGTTGTGTCATGCTCTTGCAGCGCAAAAGAGACAGCAATCATAAGAGAGAGCGAGAGAGAGAGAGAGAGAGAGAGAGAGAGAGAGAGAGAGAGAGAGAGAGAGAGAGAGACGACCACGACGAGAAGGAAAGAAAGCGGCGGTGTCGACGGCGGGGAAATGTGTGCAAAGAGTTTTCCTCATTGTTTGCGCGTATGTGTGTCAATTGTAGATTAGGCGTTCAGTTTGTTTTCCATTTCTCTGAATGTGTGTGTGTGTGTGTGTGTGTGTGTGTGTGTGTGTGTGTGTGTGTGTAAGCATTTATGCATGTGTGTGTGTGTGTGGTGGGGGAGCAGAAGGCAGAGGGGAGCAAGTTATGCGCCAATTAACTGCCAAGGCGCCATTGTTTGTGGAAAAAACAATTTGGTTGAACAACAATGCTGCGAAAATTTTGTTTTGCAATGATAAAACTCAAAAGTTGATTTCAACAGCAATTCCAATGGCCCAAAAGCCCCGGCATTTCAATTCAACACACCCCCACGTCCCGCACAAAACAAAAGCAGCAGCAGCATATCAATTTACAGCGCTCAGTTATGAACAATACACGAAATCAAGCAATGCGGCAAATGCTTGTCTTCTATATTTCGATATTGGGACTATGCGAAAACAACATTAATTGTGTACTCCAAATGTGGTGTAAACAAAACTATAGATACGAGATGTGCATATGTAAATATATCAATTTATCATTATCTTAAATAAGTTGTTGAATATTTGTTTCCTGCTTTTTTTAATTTATGAAATTAATGTATTAAATTGAAATTAATCAAATTGAGTAATATGTGTTGCTTCAGAATTTATGCTGTACTTTATTTATAAAAAGTGAAACATTTCTAATTTGTTTGATTTTAATATTTAAGTAAATAATGTCCGACTTTTTATTATAGCCTTATTATTACACATTAATTAGATTTACGCTAAAACAAAATTTACCAAAACATTGTTAAAACTTTGGTGTTATCTAATATTCATTTTCTCACTTATTTACACGAATCGATTACCAGACACTCAGTCAGTATGTTTATTAAATTTCTTGTCTTGACTTCTGTCTTTACACTGCCTTAGTTATAAAACTTGCAAGTTATTTAAAATTATTATTTTTGATATATTAAAACAAGTAAGAAAGATACAGTACAAAATACTATAGGCAATATCATCTGTAACAATTTTTTCGACAATTGAAAATATTAGAAAAATGTATTTTTATACCCGCTACCCATAGGGTAGAAGGGTATTATAACTTTGTCCCGGCAGGAAATGGTAGAAGGAGGCATCTCCGACCCTATAAAGTATATATATTCTTGATCAGCGTCAACAGCCGAGACGATATAGCCATGTCCGTCTGTCCGTCCTTCCGTCTGTCCGTCTGTCCGTATGAACACCTAGATCTCAGAGACTATAAGAGATAGAGCTATAATTTTTTCGACAGCATTTGTTATGTTTGCACGCAGATCAAGTTTGTTTCAAATTTTTGCCACGCCCACTTCCGCCCCTGCAAATCAAAAAAATCGGTATATACAGTAATAACTATAGCATTTATGATCCCTGAAAATTTGGTTGCGATCAGAAAAAAATTGTGGAAGTAATTAAAGAAATACTTTTGTATGGGCAAAAACGCCTACTTACTTGGGGTCTGAGTTGCTTTGGCTGACAATCTGGTATATTGTGCCGTCTATGGTATATTTTGAATGCGGTACTATACCGATATACCACATATACCATATGGTATATTTTTAGTATTTTTGCAGTATATTTGCTATATTTTGAGAATAATACCGCAAAATATATTGCTTTTATTCAAAATGGGTTGCGGGTATCTCACAGTCGAGTACACTCGACTGTAGCTTTCTTACTTGTTATATATAATTTTAAAAATAATTCTATTAAATCATTCTTAAAATTTATTTTTTATATTTATTTTAATTTATTTTAATATATTTTTCTTTTTCAATTAAATGTAATATGTATGTATTATGTTTTATTTTTGAGTGAAGTGATGCTACTTTTAATAGTTTTAAATACTCTAATTCCATTACATAAATAGAAATTATGTATTTACATTTATGTGGGTAAAAATGCAAAATCGTATGCGAAATGCGCAGTGTACGCTTCATTTTAATGCGATTTTCATTGAGCTGCTAATGGAATCGCATCGCATGTTTAATGCTATTTTGTGGTTATGCTTAAGATGTCGTTTCAGCGACGCGCTGCAGGATGCGGGGAGGAAAGTGGAGGAGGGTGTGAAGAGGGGGCGAAGGGTGCGAGTATGCAATGGCACTTGAAAGTTGAACCATAATTAGCGCAACGCATCAGACGGGCCCACTTTGAGTAGCACAATTTTCTCGCTCTGAAATCCATTCAACTACTTAATTTTTCTTCGTTTTTTTTTTTTTTTTTTTATTATTTTATGCATATATACGTATATATTTCTATTAAAATTATGAAGATTGCAGCAGTAACAGCAGTGGCAAATGGCATTGCCTACTTAGCGACGCTGCTGAGTGGCCCTTAATGTGTGTGTGTGTGAGAGAGAGAGAGAGAGAGAGAGAGTGTGCGTGTATGTGTGTGTGGGTGTTGCTCTTAATGCTAATAACATTTTCGCATTTTGCGCTCAAAGCAAGAAAACAAAAGCAAAATAAGATGATGAAGCAGAATTAAATACGAAATGGACAACGAGCTAAATTTGTATGTGTGTGTGTGTGTATGCAGTAGTAGCGTTTGTGTGTGTGTGTGTCATTAGCTGTGAATGGCAGCCATGTTGCATTTTTGCCATGCTGTAAATAAACGTAGTAAAGCGTCAAATGCAAATGTTAAAACCGCATTTTCATTTGCCAGCTGTCAACGTTCGCAGTCTACGCTAATGGGATGTCGAGGGGCGTGGCAAACATCACACACACATATCAAAAGAGAAAGCAAGTAAGATAGAGAAAAGTCTAACACGTCCATTAGCTATGCCAGAAATGTCTTCGAGATGCAACTGAAAATCCAATATAAAATGGAATACAGACTTTCGCTCTCCCTCTTGCTTTCTCTTTCTCTCCTTTATGTAGCCATTATATTTGTATTATAAGCTAGTTGAGTATAGGAAAGGACTGCGACTTATAGACTGATATAAGCGGATGCGTAGACACAAGTGGCATTATGCCATGATAATATAACAAGCATGAAAATGTGAAAAGTGCATTTTTTCTGTTTTTTTTTTGTTTTCGTCTCGTTCTGATTTCTTATGCAGAGCAAAACGCAAGGGGCGAGTGCATTAAATTCGAATTCGAATGAATGCCTCAAACACACGCAAACGCAATACAACATACAAGTTGCCTGTGGCAAGGACCTCGACTGGTTAAATTACTAAACACCTTGGCCGAATGGCAAAGGAAGCCCTCCAGAAATAGTCAAATTGAATGCCATAAACCAATGCACGCATCACGCGCGATTCTCTCTGTGTGTATTAGAGAGAGAGAGAGAGAGTGCGAGAGAGAGAGAGAGAGAGATGGAGCGAGGGCTGGGCAAATATGGATATGTTATAATTAGTTGTGTGGATTAGTTACCCAGCACAGCAAACCAAATGTGGCTGCTTTATCTTGCGTGCCTTATTTGAGAATCGCCGAGAGAGGCGCGCTCGCATATTTAACTAACTAACATTTCGGTTAAGCACAGTTAACTTTTGCATTCATTAGTTATATTATACTACATCAACATATCTAGAAATGTGTTTATCGATCTGCGAACTAACTCAAATCCCTGTTACTTTAATTAATTTCAATTTCAATGCAATTACTATTACACAGATATTCGATAAACTCAAGTGTTGAGTTACATCTGCTGCCCACACTTGACCTTTATCATTTGCAATAGTCGACTGCATATATTAATTTCAACTACTATTTTCCTTTTTCTATTTACAGGTGAGCTGATAATTAAATGAAAATCATTTAAACACAAGCCAACGGTGAGTTGGATGCAATCCAAATCGAATCCAAGTTGATGGAAATTGTTATGCTATATATTTGAAAAGTTTTGTTTACTAGCTAAAGGATTCTTTAATTTCTGGTTTATAAATAACTTTGATTTTGAGCATAGCTTCGAACATTGATACTGACTGCATTAATGTGCTCGCATTGTATTATTATCTTAGGTTTGGGGTATTGGAACGTGTCTTTTTCTTCTTTCTTGTTTTTTTTTAATGGTCGCATTCAATGAAGCGTTTAAATTGAGCACTTGATAGCTGTAAGCATATCGCATTACTTCCCACTGCCAACTCGATTGCCATACACTATATTGCTTTCTATCCATGTCCGTGTCCGTGTCCATGTTTCGTGTCTCTTTCTCTCTCTCTCTCTCTATCTCTGGCTCTGTCGCTTTTGGCTGCTCGCGTTCACGTTGACGACGTTCCCGTAATATGGCTCTTATCCCTCATATGGTCGTTATCTACATATTGTCTCGCGACAGGCCCAGACGACGCCCCTATGCCTTCAACGTCGTCGCTGTCGCTGTAGTTGTCGTCGTCGCTGACCTGCCAATTAACACTGAAACATTATCATCCATGAGCAAGTAAGCAACACATACATATATGCATATACATATGTGCATGTGTGTGCGTATGTGGCCAAGCACTTTGGCCAAGTAAAACGGCGGCTCAACCAACAACATCAATTAACCTCGATGCTCGCCTTTTCTTACCCGCAAACCAAGATATACATACAAACACACAGACACATCTATGGGAATGTCTGCAAGTGTGGAAGTGTGTGTGTGTGTGGTTGATTATTATGTGTCCATGTGTGTGTGTCCCTATCTCTCTCTCTCTCTCACTCTGTGCTGTGCTGTGCCTCTTGATGTGCCGTCGTGTCCGAGCTGAGCTCTGGTGTCCGTTCTTCATCTTGGGCAAATAAACAATCAATGTTCATTATTTATTTACGTCTGTTTACGTTAGCATTTTACGTTTTTCTTTTCACGCTATTACGCACGGCCATTTGCCTTTGGGCTAATGAAATTTCCGCCACGGATTGCTTACCATTAAGGATTGTAGCTTCGTCCACTACTACTTCGCGTCGATAGCTCAATCTGCCGCCCGAGTGGGTAAAGTCTGAAGTTGATGAAAACCGCACACAGAAAATCCAATTGATTAACTAAATTCCTAGCGTATAAGAGGTAGAAATTAAAAATGGAGGAAAGAAATATATAATCAGAGTTAAACTCAATAAATTACCAAAAAACAATCGATAAACTAAGCGATAGTGTAACGAAGTATTAACAATCGATAGTATCATTACTGTATAATTTACCACAGCTACTTACAGTTGTGTACTTATATATTTTTATATATTTCAATTCTGTGCAGCATTTAAAAAGTTGTTTCAATAATGATTGTTGTCGATAGTATTAAAATTACAAAGAAATTGATAGAAAGCATTTGGTTACATTGCTTCTTTAATGTCAATTCAATTCACTGTTATTTCAAAATGAGTCGAAATAATTAAAGGTAACATTGTATAACTTAAGCGATAGAAAGATCAATCGATAGAGTTAAGAATATTTTTTTATATTTTACTACAGATGATAATTGTTATACAATTTTATATTAATCGTATTTGCATTTTTTTTTTGCAAATTGTTATTTCAATGAAAGCCAGCCCTTAACCTCAGCGATAGTATTGCTTATCGATAGTATAATATTAGAACTATTATTACAACTATTTAACTACAGATTCTATTATAATGCAGTTTAGCATTTGATAACTTGTTGTTTCGTTATATAGCCAAACAAGCACCCAAAAAGGCATCATTCAATATTATATTGCCAGCTGAGTTTGTTCAGCTAACTTTCGAAAAATAATAGCAATAATAATTATAAGCTGTTGTACGTGCTGGCGAAATTACGCGCAGCACTTAAAGCTGCAGCAGAGTTTTTAATCGAATCTCGATGGCAAACAAACCCAAAACAAAACTGCAGCCAAGTGAGGCTATAAAATACCAATCGGATTACGCGGCGTATTGTCAACGACACACGCACGTAGTGGCAATAGTTTGGCTGTTTGTACAAAACATATATAATATAACATATACTATATAATAGAATTTAAAATACAATCTGTTTACTTGGTGGTATTTCATTTATGTCCCAGCACACACACACACCACACACACGCACACAGCACAATAAATGCGAGTAGCAAATCACACAAATTGCATTTTCGCAAGTCTTTTGAAATGCCGTTTGATTCGATTTACAATAGTGGTATAGAGAGAACAGCGCTCTCCATGCATGTCATCGCTCAATTAGCGCTGCGGCAGACAATATAATTTCACTGCCATAAGCACTAAGCTATGGTATGTTGTGTGCAGCAGTAGTAACAAAAAAAGAGAGTCTACTCGACATGGCGAGACCCTGCAGCAGGTATTTCTAATACACTTTGATAGTAATTTCAAAGTGAAGCCAATATACCCATTTGATTGCAGCAAAGCTATTTTAAGCTCACTCTGCCATACCACATCCATATTTATGATATATATGCGTAGCTATTTGAGATTTTCCATATATGCAAATGACTGCCTATAATTGCATTTGCTGCCTATGTGTGTGCGTGGATGTTTTATGGTTCAATTAATGCTTTTTTAATAGACGACATCAAACCGAACCGAAAAAAAACTCAATTCCGAGGCTAACATTTGTTTATTGGTAATTATGACAAGCAATTTATTTGCTTTCTTTTTTGTAATTTGTAATTGGCGTATTATAAACAAATAAACGCAAGCGTTAAGTTAATTAACTAAATTTGTTAGCTTTATTTAAAGTACAAATTGGATTAGTATATTTTAGTTTTATCAGGTATCTGTTGGTCATGCATCAGCAAAAGTATTGCGCAAAGTTTTGTTGCTTGGCAAGTTTGTTATGCTAAAACATCCATTTATCGTCATAAAAGTCTGTGATCTGTTGATCCTTCAGCCACTTAGTTATGGGGCAAACACATGCAACTGCGCCGTCAAGTTTGTGCAGCAGCAGCATGAAAACTTTTAACGTATAGTTTGCAGTTTTCCTTCGGGGCGTATACTTGTTTTTTTTTCTTCCTCGTTTTGGGGTTCGTTTTGGTATTTAGTTTTTGGTTTTCTGGCAAGTTATAAGCTGATAACTTGCTGTCTAAGTTGATTGATTAGTCGGGTTAAAGTTGATAAAACAGATTTCAAAAGCAACAGAAACAGGACCAAATGCAACGTTTATGATTAGCTTCTGGCCTTTGAACACCCTCGCACACACACACTCATATACACTCAAGAGATTGCATGAGTAGACAGAGTGAAATTCAGATGGGTTATTTTTACGTATTCGTTTTTCCAGCTCTTGCATTTTGCTGGCAGGTCTTAACCAACACACACACACACACACACACACACACACACACACACACACACACACACACACACACACACAGACACACGCACACACATACACAAACACACACAGACTCACACACACGACAGAAACAACTGCTACTTGTCGTATCCTTTTGCCCATTTCAGTTGCTGTTTCAGTTCCTGTCGTTGTTGCGTTCTGCATTCGCTTAAGCCGCAATGCAAATTGACTTGTTTCCGCTTTTTTCTTTTTTCTCTCTTTCTTTCTTTTTTTTACCTGTGCTCTCCGCCATGTATTATGTACATAGAAAAAGCAACCAGCAAAAAGAGAAAAAAGAAAGCGAAACGAAACGAGTCACTTTTCCTCCTTCATGGTGTCCTTCTTGAAATTGTTTCGATTTTCTCCATTTTCCATTCTCGCTGTTCGCTGTTCGCTTCGCTTGCTGCAAAATACTCTAACTAAAGGGCAACAGCACTTTGTCGAGTGGCTCAACTAAAAACTTTGCTAGTTGTTCAAGTGGAAAGTGAAGACGAAAGTTCGGCTTGCCTTTCCCATTTCGCCTTTGCTTTAACCGTTCGGGTTTAAGTTTGTAATTTTGAGCTAATTCCTGCGCCTTTACTGCCAGCAGCCAGCTCCGGTTTGTTTATCTGCCTCGTTCCGCAGCTGTCCTTAAAAATGGCTCGATTTCCAGATTTATGCGTTGTCCTGGCAACACACACTCACAGCCACAGCCACAGCCACTGCCACAGTCACTGCCACAGCCTTGTCCTTGTCTTTTTGTCTTTGTCTCTTTCATGAAAATTTATTATTGTTGCACTCTAATTACAATATAGCATTGTGGCGTCGCCTTCGTCGCTGTTGCTGTTGCTGCCGCAAACGAAGCGCACTCAGAAATTGAATTTAAATGACTTTTTAATTTGCTTCTGCTGTTGCTCGGCTGACTCGATTAGTTTTACTTGAAATTGCATTTCATTTGGGGCCGAAGACCTTTTGCCAAGCATTATTATTATGTATAGTATATTTATCCCCATCTGAGAATCGACTATCTTTTTATTTTGGTTTCAATAATTTCGTATATCAAATATATTTTTGCATATGGCAATATTCGCTACGTACTTAGAACGGATTATTTGCTTTGATTTCTTCTTTCTAACATGCATGAGTAAATTCATATGCAGATGTTGCGACTGTTACACTGCTATAAATTTGCTGTGGAGTTGAGGTATTTTGAATCATATATTTCTGAGATTTTCTTGGTGAATTGTTGAAGCTTATAAACAGAATTTGTCTCTTCTTTCATCCGCCTGTTTCCTTGTCATTTTTTGTCTCGATATTGAAGTTATCCGAATGTATGTTGAAATTATATAGATATTATATAACATAGATAACACAAACCTATTTCTTCTTTTTATTATTGTCACTTAATGTGTACGCAAATTTTTTGGATAATCTTAGAATTTTCTACCAAGCATAAAATCAACAAGTGCTGCAACAATTTCTTCGAGTGTAAGAGGATGACATGAGTGAGAAGGTGCGCATATTTTGGCACTCAACTTGAATTTTGAAAGTATGCTAAGCCTTTTTTTTTTAAATAATCTGCTTAGAAGTGAAGTCTTTTCTAGTAGCCTTCGATTTTGACATTGGGTTTGAGTTTTGTTCGCAGCGCACACAAAATACACATAAAGCACAACGAACACGAGCGAAGAAACACACAACGTAATATTCTAACTGGAATAGAATTACAATCACTACAACAATAACAACAACAATCACAACAGTTACGCTCATCAGACTAGACACACAACAATCTCAACAATAACAAAAAAAAAAAAAAAAATTAAAAAAGATATTTTTTTTGCAATTTTGGTTGGGCACCAAAAATGTTGGCGCTAATCACGCAGACGAAGGTGCAGCGTGCTTGGATTCAGTTGGGCACTGGCAGCGGCATTCCCTAGCCTTGAAGCCCTCGGATGACGAAACGGCAACGCCAACAGAGTTGTCAGCGGCGGAAGAGTTTCAAGTGGAAACAGAGTCGACAGTGTTACCAGTTAAGACGGATCTGGAATTACCAGTGGAAGCAGAGTTGCCAACGCTGTCGGAGGTGCAACCGCAAATCGAGTTGCCAGGGCTGCCAACACAAACAGAGTTGCCAAAACATCCAATATTACAAGAGCAATCAGAGTTGCCAGAACTGTCAGCGCAAAAAGCGTTGTCAACGCTTTCAGAGTTTCAATCGCAAACGGATTTGCCAGGGTTGGCAAAGCAAATAGAGTTGCCAGCATTGTCTACGCAGACTGAGTTGCAATCTTTCCCAGAGCTGTTGGCGTTGCCATCACAAACAGAGTTGCAAGCGTTGCAAGAGTTGAAGACTCCTATTAAGAATTACCAGCGAAAGAAGTCGAGAATCCCACGCATGATCAGGCCAGCAAACAATCAGCCTAAGGAGCCAAGACAAGTAAACGAAGTCGTGATCAATCGACAACCTGTGGCAACGATAAGCACACCACTTGTGGTACGTAGCACACGCACTTCGCGATGTCGCATTAAATTGGCGCATCCCGAGTGGCAAGACTCGGAAGAGGACTCGCTACATCCTCTCAGCTCCAGTCCCAGCGTCAATTGCTGCAGTAAACGCGACTCCTCGGAGCCACAGAATGCAGTAGGAGGCAAGCGCAAGCGTTTTACAGAGCGGCAAACCTCGACAGTAGTGATTCAGATCAGTGATCGATTGCAGAATGGTCACAAGCAGCGTCTGTGGCGTTTGAAGTGCTGCGATCAGAAGCAGATTCATGTGCCCAGCCAGCTGATCAATCGCTACTCAGCCGCATTGAGTGAACGCGAAAGGGAGCCAAACTTTAGTTTCAGTCGTGCCATCTACCTGGACTCGATTAGCTCGTTGACGGTGCTGCGTGTGGTGCAGTGGATGCAACATCATTGCAACGAGGATATCTCGCAGCTGTCGAAGACATTGCCATCATTGCACAATGCCCAAAGCACCGACTGCACTTGGGATGAACGCTTTTGGGTGTCGAGCTAGAGCCGGTGTTGCAGCTGCTGTTGGCCGCCAGAGTTTTGGGCATCAATCCGTTAATGGAGCACACAATGCTCTATTTTATGCAGCTTATCGAGCAACGGCCGAATGCACAATCAACTGCTGTTGCTGGCGATGAGCAACTGCAAATGCAGCTGCAGCTGGCATTAGACAATGTGACAGAGACAGACGCCACTTCAGAGTTGCCGCAAACTGTTGCAGATGACGAAGATGGCAGCACAGTTGAAGTTGAGTTTAAGTAAAATTAGAAGCCCAGCAAAATTCTATTATTTCCTTCCTTCTCTTTTTTTTATTGTATTATATGTGTATATGTTTCTATATATCTGTGGATAGTATATACATATATTTCTGTCACTCGCACACACCTTGAACATTCTCAATTAACGGCCATTCGCACAAATAATGGCCACAATTTTCTCCATTTTTTTGCTCGCTATTCACTGCAGACATTGCTGTCTCCATGTGGGCAAAAAGATTTCGCCGCGACACACCTTGAAATCGTTGAAAGGCAAAGGAAGCACATTTAGCTGGTTACTTTATACAGTATTCTAATCCTTTTTTTGTATACCCGCTAGCTATAGGGTAGAATGGTATTATAAGGAGGCATCTCTGACTCTATAAAGTATATATATTCCTTATCAGCGTCAATTAATTCGGTTTATTTTGAAATGAGTACTGCACTCTTGCTTTTATTCACCATGGGTAGCAGGTACTTGTTTTTGTTAAATTAGTAGTATTGATATCAATATTGAATATCAGTTTGAAGAATATGTTTCTGTATAACAAGTCGCTGTTCTGCAGTGCTCTTTAAGTGCACTCATGTTTCACATCGCACTCTCTTTAAAGTGGCCATGGAGGGGCGTTGAACTTAATTGCTTTCTCCACAAGCATTTCGCATTCAGTTAACACATTTGCAAGTTTTATGTGATGCTGCTTCTGTTGGTGCTGCTGTGCTTTGTAGTCTTCAAAACCTGACCATGGAGGGCGCCGAGCATGAAAAACATTTTCGCCTGGTCACTTAGCACGCAACAGTAACAGCAATAGCAACAGCAACAGCAACAGTAGTCGCAGTTTTACATTTGGCACATCGCGCACTTCATGGTCACATTAAAAATAAGTACACATTTCCGACGTCGCGACGTCTCAGGCTTTAGTTCTCAGCAACTACTTTAATTACTTAAGACTTATGAGTGTGTGTGGGTGTATTTGTGCTTGTATTTCGTATTTTGTATTTTGCCTGCCTTGAAATGCGTAGCAATTAAGCGATAAAATATGCAAGAAGCCAATTATGCGCACATTAAATGCTTCGAACTACCTTTTTGTGCTCTCCTCTGCTCTGCTCTGCGAGCACATCCCACAAAAGCAAAGATCATTTACACAGCTGCGACACGCCCACCATTTTTGCCAATTGTCTTGTGCCAACAAAGCAGCCCAGGTCCTGAACTCCAGGTAGACAGACGACAGGCAAGGCGCGCAGAGAGAGAGAGAGAGAGAGAAAAAAACAAAGTTTTCGACAAGTTGTTTGGCTTGCTGAAAGGTCAGGACGTATAAATATTTAATGTCATTGCCGCGAATTGGAAAGGTTTTTGTTTTTTTTTTCTTCATTGGCTTTGCGCCTGAGGTCGCTACCATAAGCCTTTAAGCAAGCTGTCTGATTGTTGGCTATTCGCACGCACGTTGGGCGCCAATGTTGCAGCTCACTTGCCATTGAATGAAGTTGAGTAAATTACGAATTGTGTTGCCGATGAGCTGAAACGTTTTGTGTGTTGAGTTGAGTTAGGTTGAATTTTGAGGTTTGCAATGCAATTGTTTAGCGATGGCACGTTGGGCGCTCACTTGCCATTGATTGAATTTAAGTAAAGTACGAATTTCGTTGCCGATGAGCTGACACGTTATGTGAGTTGAGAAGTTTGCAATTGTTTTATCTACCGCACGTTGGGCGTCAGCTTACTTTAGAATTCCTGTCCCGCTGTCTCCGTGTCAGTATTAAACTTAGCTTTGGTCCAACTTGCAGTAGCAACTGCAGAGCTTAGACTAAAGCTCAACTGTGGCGAATCTGCGTCTTGACATGCAAAACAGTGCGAGAGTCAGTGTGTTGACTGGCAATTGTTCTCTGCTGTGTGTGTGTGTGTGCATTGAGCAAAGTCAGTTAGCAGCGTGTCAGCTGGCAATCACATTGCACATTGCCTCGCCTCGTTGCGCCTCGCACACAACACCTCTAATAGCAATCACAAACAAAGAGCACACATAGTCATCGCTTCATCTCTGTCGCTCTGGTGTGAAGTTCAAGGACCTGGTTGACTTGGTCGTAACTAAAAATACGTAAAAATAATGTACGTAACGGCGTCGTCATAATGAGTAGCTATGCCACGTTACACACCCAGTTTTCCCAGTTGTTTGTCTCTGTGTGTGTTCCTGCGTGTGTGTGTGTGTCTGTAACCATTTTTATTTTTGTATCACGCATACGCCACGGTGACAGCTCGTGGGGTGGTTGAGGATTAGTCTTGCTCTGGTCTTTCGCCTTTCGTTGGGCGCCAGTTTCTTGACAGTTGCCTCACCTCACCATTCACCACTCACCTCTTCCCTCTCTCTCTCGCTTTGCTTTGCTTCGCTTCGCGTCACGTCGCGTGAGCGCCTTAAATGTTATAAATTTATTTGGCCCGCTGAGCGCAGCGTCAAATCGACTTCGATTGCTTTTCGGTTGTATGTGTGTGTGTATTTACGTGTCTCGCAACAGGTAGAACAATCCGCTTGCTCTTTCTCCCTTCCTATGGTTGGTCGTATGTATGTTTCATTTATTTGATTTCATTGCTGGCCATTGTCATTGCTAATGAAAATCTACACGAAACTTGTAGACTTGTTTTAGTTGTGGTTTCTATTTTTATAAAAGTATTTTATTATTTTGCTCTCGTCTAGCTAGCTCCTCTTCCTTCTGTTATGTTTGTCTGTCATTTTCAGTCTGTTACTGCAATTTAACAGTTGGTATTTGTCGTTAACGTTAATATATAGCAGCTTGCACAACTTAGCCCCTCCCAGCTGGGAAAAACGAGGAAAAAAAGAAACGAAACGAGATAAACTTATAACCACCCATGGACCCTTGAGTATACGCGTTGGGGCGCACAATAAAACACGATTCGCGCGCCCCGCCCTACGTTTACTGCCTCCATCCACAAACGAAATAAAAAAGGAAAACTTTTCGTTTTCGTCGTTGTTGTTGTTTTTCATGTTGTTGCTGTCGCCCCCCTTGAAAGAAGTAAAGTGAAAATCGTCCATTGAACTGTGCGCGCGCTTCTGCCCTTCCTCTTTCTCTCCTTATGTGTTTTGCCTCTAGTTGAATTTAACACGATTCTGTTGAGAGCTGCTGCGCTGCTTACCGCGCTTACTTCCCTGCTTCTCTATGCTTTGTCATTTACTTAATACGCTTTCACGTTGTTGCGCTTTAAGCATTCAACAACAACATTTTTTTTTTTTTGAAGTGCTACCGCAACTTTTATCTGCAAAAACTATACTATGCGAGATGTCTTTAAGGCACAACTTACACGTAGTTCAACAATGTATAAAGAAGCGAGCACATTTTAATTACGAAGCGAGAAAAAGTACAAAGACCTTTCATTAAGTGGCAAATACAAATGTATAAGTATAATAACAAAATGAATTAAGAAGCAATCAATTGCAGCTGCATTTAATGCACTCGAAATGTGCGTTGTATCAAAGTAAATGAAGTGGCTGGAAGATTACCACTTAAGCTGCTGACAATTATAGCTTAATTAATCAAGGAAAGGAACCGAATGGAAAGGAAAGGAAAGGAATGGATAGGAATTCATGCAATTAATTGCATACAAATTGAAACAAAGAAAACCAGCAAGTGGCGATACTGCGATTGATTCAAGTATTTTGGTTGCAGTGCAAAAGATAATATAAATGTGGCCAAGAAAGTGAATAAAAGAGAGAGTGACAAAGGCTAATTCAGCCACATAATCAAATGAAAGCCAGTGAATGCGAGCGGGTGAGTGTGAGTCTACAATTCGTTTTACAGCTTTTATGCTCAATTACTTTTGTTGATGCTTTCAATTTATGCCACAAACACACACAGATGCACACACGTATGATTTTTAATGCTATTGTTGCTGCAACAGCATCTTGCAACGTCTCCGAGTGGACAGCATAATTAAGTTTAATTGACAACCGCTGACTGTTTGATTGGCTTCGCTTTTCGGGGTGGGTTCTCGCTCTCTCCCCCTTTCCCTGCCTCTCTGTGTTTCCTTTTTGTTATTGCTCTGCGACCTCATGCTGTAACGGCAGTCTTTCCGTCACCTCCCACCACCCACTTTTGCTGTGGCTTTTGCCTATGCATGCGCAACAATTGCTGTTTGCTTTCGCACGTCTCAGTTGCCGCTGTTGCGGTCAACGCTGGCGTATACTTAATGTCAGCCCCATTGCGTATGCAATGTGCATTTACATTGTGGCAAGATTAAAACATTTGCACTTGAAATGCGCATACTTAAATCATTAATCCGCTGGCAAAATCCATGCTCGCTCATGTTCGCTCGCTTCACTTCGATTCTCTTAATTCATACGTGTGTGTGTGCTACACACGTTTTATTTATTCATCATCGATTTTTAGCACTGCATAAGTGTGTGTGTGTGTGTGTGTATTTTCTCGAGTGTATGTGCGTGCGTCATCAGGCTATGGCTCAGATAATTGCCGTAATTGCGCACATAATTAATTTATGTCGCAACTTGCGTCGTCTATTGTTCTTGTTGTTGTTGTTGTTGTTGCTGCTCCTCTTCCAATTGTTCTAAATGCTCATTTTGTATTTTCTTTTCGTCGTTACACATTTTATTTAGCTTTATTTTTCCTATTTTGTTAATCTAATTCTTGTTTTGGGACTGCATTTTCATGATGATCGCCATTGCATGGCTATTTTCCATTATCTAACTGGCAATTCGATACCAAAAAGGGCAGCGTTTAATGGCCATATGCGAGCTAATTGCCAAACTCGCGTTTCGGAGGCTTAAAGTGCATTTAAATTGTTAACAATTTTGTTGTGTAGCAAATGCAGTCATTAGTGTTGCAATTAATTAAAATGTAATTAAGCTTTAGTTTAGCGTTTAGCTTTAAAATTTAAGGCTCATAGCAAATAAATATTAGGTGTTTTCATTTTCGTAATTTTATTTCACGTAATTTTTCGTAATTTCATTTTATTCTACAATTTTATGGTTTTAATCTTTATGCGCTAAGCGTTTAAATAATTTATGTTCAAGCTTTTAATTTTGAACGCTTGAGTTGCAGTAGTTTTATTTTACGATTACGTTTAGCTTTTGAACTTTAGGCGTTTAATCTTTGTGTGTTAAGCGATTACGCTTACGATTAAAATTGTAAGAGGATAAATTGTGGTATTGATGGTAAATTGGTTGCGATCAGATCAAAATTGCAAAAGTTATTAAAGAAATAGTTTTGAATGAGAAAAACCGCCTATCTACTAGGGTTTTTACTTTCTTTGGCTGACAATCAGGTATATTTGGCACTCCATGGTATATTTTGAATGTCGTTTTGGTATATTTTTAGTATTTTTACGGTATATTAATTTGCAATTTAATTTATTTTACAATTTTTAATTCATTTTCATTTCTTAATATTCCAATGGCAAGCTCCATAACATTATTTAAATTGGCATGCAAAAGGAATCAAAATTCAAACGAAGAGATTCAAAGACCTCGCAAAGTGTATCAGCAATTGATTCCCATTTAATGTTAATGTTCACAATTTGTGCAAACAACCGCCCGTTGCGCCTGCTATGAAGGTAAGACAAGTCGTAACAATTAGCTAAATGCGAAGGCAGTTCAAGCAAGTTGAATATTACAAAATATGAGAGGCTAACAAGGAGCAACACAATCGATTAATGGGCAGCAATTAATTTGTAAACATAATTAAACTTATAATTAAAGTCTGGCAGACTGCTGGCTGGCTGGCTGAACCCTCAATTGACCTCGTTTAATGATGATGCCAGATGGCAAACTGTGTTTGAACCAGCTTCTGTGTTGACCATTTGTAAATGCATTTGATAATTCTAGACAGTGTGTGTGTGTGTGTGTGTATGTGTGTGAGCAGAGATTGAAATGCAAATTGCATTGCAGTTTGCCCTCACTTAACCTGGCGCCCACACATGAAGTTAAAACACAGGAAGGAAGAAACAGTGATAGAGAGAGCAAGTGAGAGAGAGCGAGAGCGAGAGCGAGAGGAGTGAGATGGCAAGCAAATTACATAGTACTAATGTCATTTCGCACAGCTCTGGAAATGAAATTTAAGATACTCTTGATACGCACTTACGACTTGCTTCTTGTCTTCGTCCTCGTCTTCGTTTTTGACTTGTGTCGTTGGTTATGCAAATAACAATTTATTTGGCAGTTTATTGCGCAAAACTTTTGCCCAAAACAGACGACTGGACGGAAGCCAAGCAATTTATGCATTAATATGCAAATCTTATAAAACAAGTTTTAGGCTAGAAATTAAAATCGTTCAACTACACAAATTGACATTAAAAACCGTTAAGGTAGCGATCCTTATTCTGCCTAAAACGTTAAAGCAACTTTTTCTTCGGAAAATGCTCGAAATCTGCTTTCGCTGCCTGCAAAATGGATTTTCACTTGAGAAAAAAGGGACATAACTTTTCGCAAAATAGTAATGAGATTTCACAAACTTTATCACAAGTTGTTTAAAAAACAACACTAAAAGTGCTCGTTGCTCTGCTCTTGTCTGCGTTGTGATTTCTCTGTGTATTCATTGATCTCAGCAATATACACCATATACATATATACGACTTGTCAATCAAATGTTCATCTTCTTCTCGCTTTTGCGCTCCTGTTTTCATTAAAGTAAATTGGATTCGTCCATATCAATCATATTAAGGTCTGGCAGCAAACTTTTCTGGCTTCAGGTTTCCTTAGCGAAGCGCACAAAAAAACCATTGCCTACTTATTGGCGCAGCGTTTTTTCGTTTTTGGTTTTTTTTTTTTAACAGCCCCGAAGAACATTGAATGCGTAATGTGTATTTGACATGGCGCGAACTCGTCACTCAAGCAGCTGTAATGAGTTTTGATTTTGTACACAGGGCGTATAAATAAATAAATAAGTAAATAAATAAATAAAATATATATATATTGCTAAGCGCCACCAGCAACAGCATTTAAATCAAGAAAATAAAACAAAAAAAAAAGAATGCTGAGTGGATTTTGAAGCTGAATTCATATTTGATATTTATTTGTGCAAACGTTTTGCGCCTCATCGTTTTCCCCACACACTCCCTCTGTGTGCGAGAACAGCCTGAGCTCTATTTATGGAAAATCGTTATGCAAAAAAAAAGCCGAGAAAAAAACTGCAGAAAATAACAATAACAAATACAACGAAACCCTTTTTTTCTGTGTGTTGGCTGGCCAGGATATGTGGGGAGCTCGTTTTTATGATTGTCTTGAGGATTTTCGTTTTACATTTGTATGAAATTTTAATATGCCAAGATATAAAACAAAAACAACAACAATAACAACAAGAGCAACAAATGCGTATATCGTGCAGCATAAATAGCAAACAGCCAAAAGCGAAAAAGGAATCGGAATCAAAATCAGCAACAGCAACAGCAGAAGAGAAACCAAGCAAGATGATGTGGTAGACATATCAACGGGGGCAGGGGAGGAGGAGAAACGGAAGAGGAAAAGAAGTGGGGGAGAGCGGGCGGGAACAAAGAAACGACAGGCCAACGAAATATAAAGATAAAAAGGAATATCAAGCCAAATAAACCTTAAGGACATTGTAATATTAATTCAAACGGACATATACAAAAGTCAAAATACATATGTACACACAAACACACACACACTCACACTCACTCACTCAGTTGTCTTTTTGCCAAAGTTGAAGCGGTCTTAAGGCTTTTTTTCCTGGTCGCTTTCTTTCATTTCTCTCAGTTTCTCTGTTCTTGCTACTTGTGGCTTATAAAAGCGAAAGCTGGCGCTGCTTTTGATTGCGAGCTACACACACATACGTGCATATATAAATACATTCATAATATATTTTTATATATATTATTTATGTGTACCTTCAACGTGTGCTCAGAAAATACAAACATGATATATTATGTAATATATTTGATATTATAAAATGCGCTAATAATATGCCCAAATCACACACACAAAACGTGTTTTTGAGTTCTTCCTGCAAACGGAACCGCCAAATAGAGAATCTCTAACTATTTGAAATCTATTTCGCCTTAGCCCTTTTTGGCGAAATATCAAAGAAACTGTTTGCAAGAACTCGCCTGGAACTTGTGTGTGTCTTTGCTGACGGCGCGCCGATGTCAGAGCCTTAAATAAAATATATATGTGTCAGTGCTCTGTACATTATACATAACCTAGGCAACTTTACAAGAGTCAAACGCGAAACGAATACACTCACTCACTTACTCACTCATCGAGTGAGTATTTACATTCACAGTCGAAGTGTATTTATACCACGTTGAACTTTTATTTAATGAGCCGAGTCTAGTACATAATGGATATGTCTCTGACATTCGATATGGTTTGATTTCCAAAACTAAACTTGATCGATATAAATCGCGCATCGATTCATCTTTAAAGATTCAATTTGCTGGTGCTTAAATGCAGACTGATTTCATTATACTTTGCCTTACTTTTAGTGGCTGAATTCGTGTCGAAGGTAATCTCGTTAAGAGCAATAGAGTGTGAGAGCGGGTTATTAAATTTCGATGATATTTTATAAGACTTTACACGTTTAATATTTGTGTAAGTGTGGCTGCCACTTTTTCTCTATGTTTTTGCTGCGTATACTTAATAAAAGAGGTAGAAAAAGCAAAAGCAATTTAAAACAAGAAGAAAGTTGAGGTCCAGTGAATTAAATGAAATCAACAAACCAAACCATTTTGAATAAAATGAAATCACTGCGATATTAATTTTAAAATTTACCAATTTAATATACTGTAAAAATACTAACATAAACATACATTTCCTACCGGCATAATGTTATAATACCCTCCTACCCTATGGGTAGCGGATATTAAAAATCTTTCAAATCATTTTAAGAATCGAATATAAAAAGCAATTGCTTTAGATCTTTCGGGCTCATAATCAAAGTCGACAAAGCCAATTTAGCTGCCTCTGATGTTGGCAAACAGAAAAGCAAAGAGTTGAGCTCAAAGCGCGGCTAATTGCATAAAATCAAAATGAGATTGAAATTTATAAATGTGTTCAGATATTTGACTAACCAATACCCG
Organism: Drosophila pallidifrons; assembly: GCA_023558445.1. Classification (NCBI taxonomy): domain Eukaryota; kingdom Metazoa; phylum Arthropoda; class Insecta; order Diptera; family Drosophilidae; genus Drosophila; species Drosophila pallidifrons. The sequence continues at coordinate 17,324,427 of CM042351.1, forward strand.
GCACCTGAAGCATGCTTATGTATGTCAAGCGTATAATAATAATAATAACAATAACTTGAGAATGATAATTAAATGATCAAACAATGATGCTTGCTCGCCTTGGCCCATTATGGCATTTTGTTTGTTCTTCATCTTTTATGATAATCGTAGTGAATGCATCAAAAGTTACTCTTAAATGTTCTTAAGACCCACTTGAGAGAGCGTTGAGTGTGTGCAAATGATATTTCTTGCTTATAAAAAAAAAGAAAAATGAAATGAAATGCCATGCGCAAAAATATATACATAATTTGCCTTGTTTCTTCAACTCACCAAATGCACATAGGTGTAGGTGTGTGTGTGTGTTTGTGGATTGCGGTCAGCAGAAGCACACACACACACACACACACACACACACACAGAGATACACCGCTTAAGTGTGTAATAAGGATAACAATTTCCCATGGCACTAAAACTGACCTTTCTCAAGTGCCTTACACACACACATACACACACGCACTCTCACACGGGAGACGTCGCTAAAGGCGCCCAGAAAATGGAGACACACGGCACATGAAACCGCAACATGGCTGCATATACTCTACAGTCTATAGGGTATAGCTAAAACATGCTTCAATATGCAACATTTACTTCCTATTGATTGCTGTGCAGTATTTAGCATTCGACTTTGCTTTAGCTTTTATATATTATATTTTTTGTTTCATTTTTCAAATTACAATAAGTCATAAGAAAAAGGTCCAAAAGAAAAATTGTGTGTGTGTGGCAAAAAATCTATAAGCTCAGCATGTTGTTATTTTAACATTAGCTTTGGCCAATTAACTCTGAACAACTTTTTTGTTTGCTTTTTCTTTTGGTTTGCGGCTTGCGCATATATTATGTAGAAATATCAAGTGGGACTTTAAATTGCGGCAAATGTCAAAGTCAATAACAAATATTTTATTGATATGCAATATCAATAAAAAATATGTGAAAACTTTCAACGAAAATCATTTGCTTACATTTTTTTTTTATCGCAGTTGTTGTGGTTAAGCTTGATTTAATAAAAACGTAATTAAATTGGCAAAGTTGTGAGCAATTAACAATTGAGAAATGAAGCTCGCTCTTTTTGTGGAGTGAAATTTATACCATGTTCTTATGTGCAAATTAAATTTAAATATTATATTAAATTTTTGTAGTGTTCTAAGCTTAGCTCGCTTTTTCAAGCACCATTCTGTTTTGCGATCTTGGCCTCATTTGACTGCATGTTTTATATTGTTTTTTCTCTTGAATAGCAAACCACACAGCTGGAGTGGTGTAAAACCCGCTGGCTGCTTGTGTATTCTGTGGTTCATTTAAAGGCAAGTGGGGAACGCACATGCAGCAGGAAACAACGCGCAGCAGGCGAGCGATTCGCAACAGAATCCCAAATCGAGCGAGTAAATTCGTTTGCCCGCTGCGTTCAATCGCCCCTTGCTTATTGGTGGCTTTATCTGCTTGCTGCTGTCTTGGCCCCATTTTGCCCCCATCGATTTTTTGGAGTAGCCTTTCATGCCTGAATTCACGTCGCATTTCCGCGCATTTATGCCAAAGGAAATTGCCACACAGAACTGCAGAAAACATGTCGTTAACTTACCCTTGAGGAAATGCTTCAAAAGATGAGTTGAAAATATCGCTCTAGCCTTGCCACAAAATTCGTTTTGTTTTCACGTTTTGTTTGTTATTGTTTATTGAAATTTCAATTGAACAAACAACAAAGACAGAGAGGGAGAAAAAGAGAGGAAATCAAAGATGAACTTCATGCAAAAGATCATGCAAGTGCTGCGTGTGGATGGCATCAGTTTTATGTTAACTCTGGGCTTGGTTCTGACGCTCCACTTTGGCGGCCTCATCTGGGACCCGTTGGTCAGTCATCAGCCCGATCTCAGCTCGGGATTGTTCATCTGTGCCGTGCTGTTGCTGTTGTTGCAGCCATTTAGGCGGCAGGCAGCGCAACGCTTCTGGCGCTCCGTTTGGCTCAACTCGCTGAAGATTTCGTTATCGCTGTTGCTGCTGCAGCATATGGCACTCATCGGCATCTGGGATAACTGCGGTTGGCTGCTCAATTGCATCGCTGGCCACCACTGGGCGCCCAAATGTCGACTGCTGCTCTCCATGCTGCTGCTCTCCTATGCCGTCTATCGTTGGCTCAGTCGACAGCGTGCCGAAGCCTTTATTCCCATGCCAGCGACTGTGCCAGAGCACTTTTGTCCCTACTGCTCGGTGCTGAGCGCCGATCAACAACTGTCCAATTTCAATGAGAACGTATTGGATTCATTTTTGCCAGACATGTTGCTAAGCTAAACTGTGTGTGTGTGTGTTAGCTCTACAAATAAGATTCTCTTCTGCAGTTATATATTTTCTAAAAAAAAAAAATTATATGTCATTGTTTGTGTAGAATTGTAGTTAATTAAAAATAGTAATGTAAAAGAAACGTGTCTCGCTTGTAATCAATTTTAATTAAATTTTGGGGTAGATTAACTAAATGCATATATAGCTTAAGAGCGCCCCTTTTTGTTAGTATTATATTAAAAAATACTGAAGCATACTATTAAGTACAATATATACCAGATCGTCATTAAATTCAGCCGTTTTTATACGCGTTTATAAAAATACTGAAACCTATTTTTATACTTGTACTACTACATTCAAAATGAATGATGAATGACAATCTGATATATTTAGTACTTAATGATATAAGTATATAAGTATATATCATACTTAATGATATAAGTACTAAATATAAATCAGATTGTCATTCAATCCAGCCGTTTTCATTAAATGCATTATGATTCAATGTTAAGATAGTACATTCAATGTATCTTCCAAAATATATTGACAAAAGTAACATTGTTGCGTCTTTAGAATTGAATAAAATTCATTGTTAATGTGTAAGTGAACTTTATGTTGTGGCTTCAACTGGTGTTGCTTTTAAATGTATTTTATGCATTGTTATGAATATTCTGATTTTGTAATTCTGTATTTAAGAAAACAAACTCTAAGTTTGTGTGGAATTGTAAGCAATTCAAAATAGTTAGGTCTAATAACTTCACTCAAGTTGCTACATTATTTCTTTGCTATTGACTAACATTTCTAATTAACTTCTAATTCAACTTGATGTGGCTTCGACTTGCGCTGTCTTTGTAGCATAACTTCTAGACGTGCATCTAAAGCTTAAATATGTGTGTGTACAGTATAACATACATATGTCGAACTCTGGTAGACTGATGTGTTAACTGGTTTCTTGTTTTTATGTGGCTGCTGCTACTGCTGCGTTGCTGCATGGCGAATTGATTTTCCATGTAAGCGCATTAAGCAGCACACTGCACAATATTTCTCTGTGTGTGTATGTGTGTGTGTCAAGTTGAATGAGTGTGTGCCAGTCAGGCAGTCAGTCAGTCAATCTGGTGTCAGTTATTGCAGCATCATAAAGAGTTGTACGCACATCATAAGAGCCAACTGAGGGCAAAACCCATTTGAGGTTACACGAAAAATCGCTTTACTTTTCGACCCAACCGATGAGATGGCTTCGGTTGCTCCTTCGCCTGCTGCGACTGTGTGTGTGTGTGTGTGAGGTTGTGTGTTTGCTCTTAGGTGTATACTATGCCCATTAATTGAATTGCCAAAAATTTGATGGCACACATCACTTGGGCTCCCGCTCAATGTTTAACAGCATTAACAATTTTTTATTGTTTGGTGCTGTTGCTGCTTCTGCTCCTATATATAAAGTATCTATATAGTAGTAGTAACAATGTCGCTGCAGGATATTGTGCGTTAAAATCTGTCAACAGAAATTCAATTACATTGTGTGCGCTGTCCAGCAAAAATAGAATAAAAAAGGAGAAGAAAAAAATCGCCCCCAAGCTGGAAGAAACACACTTCCGCCATCCTTTCGGTGTGTCCTTCTTAGTCCTACTTGTTGTCGTCGCTGTCAGCAGCTTACAACTGTTACAACACGAACAGAGACAGAGACAGAGAGAGAGAGAGAGAGAGAGTAAAGAGAGCGAGAGAGAACAACACATTGACTGTCTTTTCAACGCCATTCTCTATATTCTTTTTTTATTTTTTGCTGTCTGTTTTTCTTTGCGTCGCAAAGTCTTTGTCATCTGCAGCCCGTTAGCTGTGCTCTCTCTTTAACTATCGCGGCAACCGCAACATCCGCTAAGCAGAATTGAGCCATCGATTCACTTGCTGCATTCCCTCTGGGCACGTTCCGGCATCTTCTTCCATCAACTGCTGATGCATAAGCTGCCATTGATTGCGACGCGACGCGTCCAAGTCCAAGTTGAGTCTAAGTGGATTCTGATTCGGCTGCTTGACCACTGGATGAGGCCAAAGTGGTAGATTAGTTTCGCACTGACTAAAAATGAGAAATGGATGATAATAAAGGTACAGAAAGCATATAAATATAATTTACTTGGCAGTAGCTTTTGTTGTTTGAACTGTGCCTTTGCCTAGAAAATTAAATGATATATAATATTAAATCATCTCTTTTTTCTAGTTACTACTTTTACTTCTTCGGCATATCTAAAGGGTATTTCAGCGCTAATCAAGTCAAGCAATTTAATCTACTTGTTGTATATATAGGTCTTGTGATTGGTTCATTGCAACATTGAGTGCTTAAGGACATAGAAGTGATGATTTAAGCCAATGTTTTAGTGTACAATTAAAAGATGCTAATATTTGTAGACGCGAGGCAAATAATTGTAATTTTTTAAGGATTTTATTTTAAAGAAATTGCAAGAGAAATTCAGTAAAATCGAAGCTATTAAATAGAAGTGAAGAATATAGATGTTTTACTGTATTTCATTAAACAAAATTAAAAATAGAGTTATTAAGGAGAGTAAAATTAAGCTATATAGAAATATAGAAATTTTACTTTATTCCGTTGCACATAATCCGAAATATAAAAGGTATTAAGTAAATTAACAGTATAGATATATATAGAAATTTTATAATATTTCATTTAACAAAATTAAAAAACAATACTATAGATACTATTAATAAGAGTAAAAATAAGTTATATAAAAATACATAAATTTTAATATATTTGATCTAACAAAATTAAAAGAAAATTTATTATAAATAAGATATATAAAAATATACAAGTTTTTACTATATTTCTTACCATAAAATTTAAAATAAAAATGCTGCGTACAAGCGCCATTTTTTAACGCTGAAAAGTATGCAACGTTTTTCGCATTAACTCAGCAGCTTTTGGCTTCGCTTGACCTTCAGCTGCGCTTATTTGCAATGAAATGAAATGCGATTTGAACGTGGTGGATTTGTGCCCAGAGATTGGATTTAGTTATGGCAAAAATGTAGAAGAAGAAGACGACGACGCAGAGAAAGCTGTTTTGTTCTTGCGTAGTTCTTATTTTATTTTGTGCGCGGCGGAATATTATACAAAATTAATATCCTCCGCATCTAGATTGAATGGCCAAACAGATGGATGGATGGCATTCCGCGTGAAAGTAAAGCGCAAAATCTGTCAACATTCCAAAGTTAAGTCCAAGTTATGCCAGAGTTTTATACCTTCAGAGTACTTAGCAAGCAACAGGCTTGGAAAGGAGAAAGAAGAATGGAAAACGAAAAACGGAGATGAGCGAACTGTCATTCATTCGTTTATTGATTCATGAACGCTTTTATTCGTCTAATTTGAATAGCAGCTTTTTAATAAGCTCATTTTGGCTGGATTTATTGCAAATCATTTCGTTTATTATTGTGTTTTTGGATACCATCACAGATTCCTATGCCATTCGCTCCGCTTAAGCTGCGTGGGAGCAAAATACTTGTGAAATTCGTAGGATTTCATCTGCTTAGCTTGCTTTTGATACAAATTGATTCCAAAACTCTTCTACTATTGTCTTTGAAGGATTGCTAATCAAATGATGAATTCTTTTTCTCTGCAACTTTTGCAATTGAAATTTTGTTTCTCTTATCGTTGTCTTCATATAAACTCAAGTCTAATTTTATTTCTAATTCAGACTCGAAGTCAATTCGAACTGTCGATTGCTTTATTTAGCTCGCATTTGATTGCTAAAGCAAAATAAAAATAAGTAAGTAGTTCAGCTTTGGAGGTGTTAAGAGGCTGGTGAGGGGGAGGGGGGCAAAAGTTAATCTTCCAATAGAAGAAGCCGGACATAGTTAACACTGATTGGTAATCGATAAAAGACACGAATGTGCACGAAATGCAATGAGAAAGTTGAATTAATAATTGAATTCGGGTTGCTTCCGCATCCAATTGGAGGGCGTTCCGGTAAAAGTAGTTGACTTGACTTGACTTGAGTTCTGTGCTGTTCAGTTGAGTTGAATTAAGCCAAAAAGTTGAGTTCTCTCTGTACGACTCTTTTTCTGTTGCTCACCTTTGCTTCTCCTCCTTCTCCTTTATGTTACTTCTAGCTAGATATTTGTGTGTGTTTGTCCAGGATCCATCGTCGTCTTAAAATAGCAAATTGAGGCAATGAAAGCAAAAGTTTTTAATCAGTTATGTAAATTTGTTTCCTCAAACTTTTACCGGGCTTTTGTTGCTGTCAAAGTTATGTTTTTGTTGTTACCGCTGCCAGTCGACTCCTCATTCCCCAGTCAGCGAAATATTTAATTGGCTTTTATTTTATGAATTTATACAAATATCTGGCGCACATGATAAGTTCTTGCCACTTGACATTCAGCATTCAACGAACAGCATCGAAATAAAATGGAAAGCAAAAGCAAAGGAAACGATACGAAATAAAATGAAACCAAACCAAACCAAACCATTGCGATGCCTGTGCTGCAATTGGCCACGCAATTGATTTATTTTCATTGCAGTCTCCTTTTTTTAATTCAGTTATCGATGAACAAACATTAATGCCATAATATTGATATTCGAGTGCGCGAATTTTTCTGCGCAAATGTCAAACGCTGAATAAATGTTTGCACACAGTTGTTGCACTTGCTGCAGTTAACAATAAATACAAATAAAAAGAAAAACTCAATCTTTTAGATGCTTTACTAATAATCAACTTTAAGCGAAAAGTTCCTGTCAAACAAGCAGATAGAATATATCCAGTTATCATCCACTTAAAGCACATTAACGATCTGACGATTCGAGTCAAGTTTTTTTGTGTTGCGTCGTGTCAAGTCGAGTCGAGTTGAATGCGGGATTTGTAAATCTTAAACTTAAGTCCCGCCAATATTATCCATCACTCAACAGAGCTGAAAGGTTATTTAAATCGCCACGCGTTTCCGCTTCACTGAATGCTTCTTACCTACGCTTTCTCCAACTCCATCGACATCTCCATCTCCATCGCCATCGCCATGGCATCTTCATCTACATCGCTCTATCGTCGTCAGGCATCGCACTTTCCTGTGCTCTCTCTGTCTCTCTTACTCTCTCCTTTTCTCTTCTCTAACACTTACTCACTCATCCGCCATTCGATTGTCTGTGATTTTCCGGCTGGAGACGACGAAGGCCCAACTGCCAAATGGATGATGGCAATGTCGATGTCGATGGCGTTGTCTGTGCCAGTTCCCACGGTAAAAGTTGCTTGAGCAACGAATGACCTACAGAATTTTGTGATACCAACTGCTTGAAATTCTTGAAATGTATCTCAGCTATGCTATATAGAGCAATCTGCATAGGTAGCTGTAACTGTGACTGTAACAGCCCGGCCAACCTCAAGAGTGTAAAGCAGAAATGTTAGAGAGTAATCAAATATAAATTATACGAAGCGTTGTTTTTTACTGCTGCTCATTTATTGTTTTTATATTGGAATGAAATTGATGGTAATAGGTACTGATAGAACATAATTCAATTAATAATCATAATTTTAATTTATGATTTATATTTTTCTGCACAATTAATGACAAAGTTGTACAACCTGTAAGAATCATTATTATTTAAGTTTATACAAAATCCTTATCGAAACTTTATAATTAGTATTTTATAGTTATAATAATTTTACAAATTTTCATAACTACAAACTATTATTAAACATAAATATTAATAAAAAAAATCATGTAACATAGTTAAAATAAATTAACAAAAGTGTTATTAATAATGTAATAAAATAAAATTTAGTAAAAATACTTGTGATTTAAAATCTAAAATTATTTTTTTTCCTAATTAAGTATTTTTATATGTTTCGCTAAAGCTAATTTAAAGTATGTAAGCCAAGCTAAATTTTTGTATTTGTATTTTTGCTGGAAAATGTTATTTTTTATGGTTATAACGATTTAAAATTATATACATATATAAGACTATTTTAAATTCCTCAAACTAAGCAATAGTTTTTAGTATGACTCTTTATCAAATGTTTTTCTTTTAATTGGAAATCTTTTCAAAAGCTGGCAGAAGATACATATGTTATTAAATTTGACTCGTTTGCCTTAGCAGGGAAAAAAAGAATGACTGTGAGTAACTGCGACTGCAACTGTAACTGTAACTGTAGCTGTATCTATGACTTTGACTCTGACTCTGTGAATGTATCTGAATCTGAATCTGTAGCTGAAACTGAAGCTGAAGCTGTGAGTGCTTCTCCCTGTGGCTGGCTCTGCAACTGGCTGCTGTCAGTTTGTTGTCGTTGTTCTCGTTGTTGTTTCTGTTGCTGCTGCTTCTTCTGCAATATGCATGACATGTGCGGTACACACACACACACACACATACACATATAATCGCACACACAGAGTCACATTCACAGTGTCTCTCTCGGCCATTAATTGTGTGGCCCGGACAGGCATTGTGAGTGACTTGGGCCAGGCAGGTAAGCAGCTGCGATAACTCAACGACATTTCATTAGACCATTAACTGTCAACTGCATGGGGCATGCGGCATGATTCTCCATCTCTTTCTAGCTCTCCTCTCTCTCTCTGTGTGTGTGTGTGTTAGTGTGTTTACATTGTTGCTTTTGTTGGTTGGTTTTTCGTTTACTTCCGCTGCTTTTCACATTTTGGGACCTGCTTGGCTGTTGTGTCTGAACAAATTGGCCAGAAAACATTATTTATGGTCGACCTTCAGTCATTTTTGAATTGTCTCTTGTGCAAGCAGACCACAACGAGGCAGAGAGAGAGAGAGTTACATATAAAGAGAGAGAGATAGAGAAGGGACAGATTTTATGTAAGGTAATCACTTGATGCTTCAATCGATTGTGATGCTGGCAATTTCTTATAAATATTATTAGCATGCATCATTTCATAGTATCATCATATTTTCAATAGTATTTGCTAATTTTATTTTGTATTTACATATATTTTTAATAGCATTTATTATATTTTTTAGTGATTCATATAAGTGTTTTGTATGCCTTGGAACTTAAAACTTTCAATTTTGAAAGATTTCTACTAATTACTTTTCATTTTACATAATTATATTATTATACATATTTAATCTTAAAATGAAAGTAACAATGAAATTTCTTATTTGCTGCATTCACTGTAAAGATCTCTTAATGGAACATTCAGTTAATTTGTTGTAAATATTCGGCAGTCATCAAGTTATTTGCTGGTCATTTAATTGTGTCCAGTGTTGCACACCGTGAAAACCGCACAGAAATGTCGTTAACCAACATATTTTGCGGCCAGCCACTGCAATTGCTGCTGCCGTAAGACGATAAGTGGGATTCAAGCAATAATCCTTCGAGTTATATGCAGTCAACACACACACACACACACACACACACACACAGATATACACGCAATTTGTAGACATTTACATACATAGTGTAGTATACTATATAAAGCGTGTGTGTGTATGTGTGTGTGTGTGTGTGTGTGTGTGTGTGTGTGTGTGTAGTTGTAACAATGTTGTAACTGGTAACTGTCAAATTGCTTGATAGAGCAGCAGCACAGTAAACTCATCCAGAGAATGGTCCGGCAAATTGAAGCTGGTTGTGTAAAGCACACACACACACACACATACAGGAAGTGGGCGGATGTGAAGAAGAGAAGAGAGAGGGAGGGGAGTGCGAGAAAGGCAGCTAGAGGCTGTCAAACAAATAGTTTGCGTTTTGTTGACTCGGCTTGCTTTTTGCCCAAGAAGCTGCCCTTTCACCTCCCACTAAATATGTATGTGTGTGTGTGCGATTGTTTGTGACTTTTGATTAGGCCGAATGTTTGCATGGCGGTCAAAATGTCCGACCCAACGTCCTAGGCAAATACATTTTGACCTGACTGAGTGAACGGTTGCTGCTGCTGCCGCTGCTGCTGCTGCTGTTCCACTTGTTTTTGTTGCCTACTTTCAGGCGCGCATTGCGGTTGCTTTATGGCCCAATTGCTGTTGCTGACAACAACGGCAACAACATACAGCGGACAGCAGCAACTGTCAAGTTTGTTAGTTTGCGCTGCTGCTGCTGCCTTTCATGTGGCAGGCGGCAATACCGTGCAGCAACTAAACATCTGCCAATGGGGTATATGAAGACCAAATAGAGTTGAACGTAGAGTGAAATTTATTTGATGGCAAATATGTATATAATCCTCATATTTGTGTTGAGGTTTGGTTTATTTTTATATATTTGATACTCCTGTGATGTTAAGGTACTTTAAATTTGCTGTACAGATTCTTCACTTAATAAATAAAAAAAAAAAAAAAAAAAAAAAAAAAAATTTGATGGCAAAACTGTAGAATGAAGCTTCAAATTCTCAAGTATTTCAAGCTACATTTTAATACATATAATTTATTGAGTGAAAAACTGTAGCATTACTCGTTGCTAACTAAAAAGATTGAATCTCAATTTAACTTTTATTGCATTAAGAAATATCCAAATTGTTTGGTTAGCTTTCGGACGAAAATGCTGCGTGCGACATTATCTAAAGTAAGCTTGACTTGAAAACTTGACTTTCTTGCAAATGTTGTTCATAATTTGAGCAGCGTTTTTTTAAACATATTTTCTACCTAATAAACTAAAGTACATTCTACTCGAGTAACTATTGGAAATGTGCTCTGTCTATTTAGTTGACTTTTGTGTGTAGGCAAGGCCAAATATTTGGTGTGTTTGTTGTGTGTATGTGTGTGTGTGTGTTTATCTGCTCGGCTCGGCGAATATTGTCTTTATTTGCAGGCAGCGGCTCAATTTCTTCTTCATGTCGACACACACACACACACACACACACATACACAAAAATGTCAACTGTTATTTTTTTTTTATGTGGGGTCTTCTCTCTTTTTGTTTGTGTGTGCCTTGCTGCTCCATCTAGTTGTGTAGCTGCTGCTACTGTTGTTGTTTATCTTGCGGACATTTCATTTGACTCACAGCTATCATCATTTGTTTTGCCACGTTGACACGTTGACCACGTGCCACACACACACACACACACATATTTACAACCATGTCTAATGTTTATTTGTACACATAGTCGACGTACCTGGGCCCTGTCTCTGTCTCTCTGTCTCCCCCCTTGGGAGCAGCGTCGCTCTTTGTCATTTTGATTAATTCTCGTTTTATTTAATTGAAAGTTTAGTTGGCGATTTACTTGGATTAGCCGCAAATGCATTTAATTTATTAAAAGCAAGCGTCTTCGTCCCTCCATCAATTTAACTTGAAATTGAACTCGAGTGGACGCAAATTTAAATAAATATATGAATGAATGTAAAGATATTTTTTTGACCTCAAAAAAAAAAAAAAAAAAACGAAATGCAAGCATTAATTACAAATTGCAATTGGCAGAAATTTTAATGGAATGACAGCGAAAAAATTGCTATGGAAAATATGCATTTCATTGCTTTTATTTATCGCGAAATTTTACAATGCGCAATTAAATTACACAAAAATCGAATGCAGCGAAGCAACAACAAAAATACAGAATGAAATGAAATGCTGCAGTAATGCGATCTGATTGCGTGTTGCCCTTGAAAATTATGATTAAAATATGTTAATTTGCAATTATTCGAGTGAAATGAGATGCCAATTTGCAAATGCAATTTCAGTTTAGATTTATGCATTATCAGAGTCAATTTTAAATTCGCTATTTTTTTTTATTTTTCCTCTTTAAATTTAAATCGCGTAATCGCATAAATATTTATTGGCTTAGTTGAGTTTAGCAGCGCCATCTATCGGCGAGTAGCTGTCCCAACAACACAATAACGCGTATACGCAACGTTGACGTTGTCGCTGTTAATTGCGTGTTGAGCTGCAGCAAAATTGCAACTGTTGCTGTTAATTAGCTGAGCTCAGCTCTCTTTTACTCCACTCGATACGAGTTGCAACTCATACCGAAAAATACTTTCTATAGCTATGCGAGTGTGTGTGTGTGTGTGTGGCATGTGGCATGTGTTGGCGTTGCTGTATTGACAGTCGTCCTTAACCACCATCGTCATCGTGGTGCTCATCGTTGTTGCTGTTGTTCGTCGCTTGTTTACCGGACTTATTTATAGATTGTCAGGGATTGTGCCCAGAACCTGACACACAAACACACTCACACACACACACACACACAGTGCGTGCGTGGGTTGAAGCTGCCGCTACTGTTGGATGGCTGACTGGCTGGTTGGCTGGCAAGCTCGTAATTTCCATATTAAACCCACATGAGGGTCACAAATACCGAAAAGGTGGCGAAAAGAGGCGACACAAGAAAAACTACAACTAATGCGACTGCCGATGTCGCTGTCGCTGCCGCTGCAAAAGCGGAAAATGGAAAATGGCAAATGTGTGTCTGACAACTGCAAACAAGTAAAATGGCAAAAACGAGCGTGCCTCTCTCTCTCCTTTTTCGCTTCACTAGTTCACTCACACTCATTCTGTATCTCTCTCTCTCTCTATCCCTGGCTGAGCCGTTGGACAAACAAACTGACACTGGAGACGTAGAAGCAGTCGATAGAAAGACTCGGTGAAGGGCGAAGAAGTGTAAGAAAAGTGAAGCAGGAGCGAGCAGACTTTTGATTTATCACCTTAATAAGCGCAAAGAATCCTGTGGGTAACATTATTTACAACTAGCATGAATGATGAATGATGCCAGCTCTCTCCTCTCTCCCCTTCTCACTGTTGCTAACTGGCGAACAGGTGAGACAAACAAAGCCCAAGGATATCCCAATACAATCTTACACAAACACACACACACACTTGCGTTTTCAATGGGATCATCAGCAGCACATTATTGACATGAAATAGAAATTAAAAACCCACACACACACACACACACACGCGGGCGAACACACACACACACTCGCACACACTTCGCTGCAGAGCGGAAAATCTGAAAATCAGTTGCTTAAGTAAGTTCGCTCTGGCGGCGTCCGTTTGCCATCTCCGTGTCCTGTGTGTCCTGTGTGTGTCCTCACATCCTGCTGCCTGTTTATTTTATACGGTTCGTTGGCTTTGCTTTTAACCGCTCTGCACGCTCTGCGTCTCTTTCTATCTCCGTATCTCACATCTCTTTCTCAGTATCTTGGCTTGTTTGCGCTTAGTTTGATTGAACACCAATGCGTGTCTGTGTGTGCGTGTGTGTGTGTGTGTGTGATTGTGTGTATGACATGAAGGGAATGTCAAGGCATCAGACAACATGATTGCTCAGACAAAACGCTTGCTTGGACTTTGTGCTTTGCTCTGTGTTTAGTATATCCCAAAATGTCACGAGCTTTCTTTTTTTCTTTTGTTTTCGTCCTCACAAATTCACAGATTCACTCTCACGGCATTTGCATAACTTTTCATGTGGGTTTCGTTTGCGTTTCGCCTGCTTTGTTTATGCACTCAATTGTCTAGTTTATTCGCCAATTCTCTAAAATATTGTTCGTCAATTTTCAATCATTTTTCGCAGCAATAAATTTGCGATAGTTTTTTATTTGATATACGCAAAAGTCACAATGAAAAAATTATTCAATGAGAATTCATCGGGAAGCAAATGTTATGCATACAACACATTTGATTTAAAATAAGGAATATAACATTTTTAATAACGTTATTAAAAAGCAAAGATCAAACAAATATTTATAATAGAATTTAAAACAATAAAACTTAAGTAGCAGTAAAAACAAAAACACTTTAATGAAAGTTGACTAGGAAAATCAAACAATTTTTGACTGAGTTTTGAGTATAGAAATAAGATAATAATAATAGTATAGATATGTTAGATATAGTTGGATAGTTGGCTTGGATAATATATATTATAGCAATTTATGAAATTAGAGTTACAATTTAAAGGAGAAATACTTGTGGACTGATTAAAATGACACTCTTAAAAAAAATTAATAACAAAGCATTTATTGCTGAAAGCTCTTTTACAGTTAACTGATTGTAATATCATTTAAAACTGTTTAATGTGTCGATATTTTCATAAAACACAAGCTTCAATAATATTCAATAAATAAAACTGCTTTTAAGAATATTGGTTGATAACTTTTATGTCGATCAAATCAAGTAACAAAATAGAAAAATTAATTTAAAACATAGAAAACCGATTACAGAATGTACTTCGATATACATTATTCGAAAAGTGAAGAAAAAATATGCAAGGCTAGTAGTTTAAAATTCCAAAATTGTGTCGTAATAACGTATAGAACATATTAAACTCTATAATTGCGTCGAAATTATTATAATCTTTATCATAAAAACTAAATTTGGAATACAAAATCAAAATACTTTAATAAAAATTGCTTCAGTTGGAAATTTTAAAAGTAACATAATATTGTGTCGTAATTATTAGAATTATGACAATCAAGACAACTAAATACCCAATAATATTTTTTAATTGTGTCGAATTTATAAGAATATCAATAAAACCAAAAAATAGTTGTATGATAATTGTGATTTGCGAATGATTCTACTGACATTTGAATGCGTTTAAAAGACGAAAAATTGGTCATTTCAATAACATTTGATTGTACCGAGAAGTGCTTACACGAAATGCTTAAATGAAAATGGGACACACACACACTTTATTCGAAGAAGCACAACCAACTAGATGCACTAGATGTGTGTTTTTGTGGAGAGTGACTCGTAACTGTGTTTACAACTGCCATAAAAGTGCCCAAAATGCAAACATGTTGAATGCATTTAATTAGTTGCAGATTAGCTGCGACTAAGAGGCACCCAGCAAAGCTCAGACAGAGCAGAGCAGAGAGTGAGAGAGAGAGAGAGAGAGAGAGAGATAGAGAGCAGAGAATTTGGCTGCTGGATGCTAGATGACGATGCCATATGTGATGGCAGGATGCCAACGTTTTTGCCACTGCCAACTGGCCAAATGGCGAACCAGGCTAAAACCGGCCAAGTTGGCTGGCCAAGCCATTATTTAGGGTTGTTAAGCGATTTCCGTTGTGGGATTGAATATTTTGCAGGCGCTTCAAGTTCTTCTCTTTCCCCATATGTGTGTGTGTGTGTGGTGCGTGAGTGTCTGGTATATTTATATTTTAAGCAAATGCACAATGCAGCACACACACACACACACAGCATTGAGCACGAAAAGCTGCAAAAATATGCAAAGGCAAAACAAGCAACCAAAAGCCCAATTCTCACACACACACACTCATACATACTGGTAGCTGGCAAATAAAACGTTGGCAACCGCACGCCATTTTCATGTTGCATCCTGTCATTATACACAAATACTCTCACACAAACTCACACACACAGTAGCCGGCTTCACGGCTTCTCTGGGTCTCGGTTCTCGGGTCTCTCGCATACACTGGCCGCATATGCAAAACTGCTCGTTTATTCAACAACATAAACATTGTTGTGCACATAAATTTATACAAAGTTCTAGTTTACATACCAACACACACACACACACACACACACACATACACACACACATATACAGGGCAGGGCTGGCACAGTTAAACGGGCCGAATCGATATTCATATCAACCGCAAAATGTGTGTCGACGTCGCCGCCGTTGCCGCTGCTGCAGCATTTCAAGCTCTCTTTTTTCCATTCTCGATATACTCTAGGTCAGCGGGGTAGATAGTTTTTTTTTTGAGGCAGCTGGCTGGTGAAGTCTTTAAACAATAGTGAAATACATTAAATATATATATAACACTTTACGGTTTAAATAAAAAAATTTTCTTTTGCTAATAACCAATTTCAAAAAGATTTTTATATTTGTGAAAACTTTTTGTACTTATTTATAATGGTATGATTATAAAGTAGAAATTTTCAAAAATAGTTCATATTCAAATAGTTAACATTTGATGATTTGAAATGTAAAAGAAAAAATCTTTCGTATACATTACAATTTTACAATATTTTAATCATGAGAAATTCTATCTTATTTATTTTTAATGCTACATTGTAAAGTAAAAGCATTAAACACATTTTGGGTATATATTAAACATGTTAAAGTTTAATTAAAAAAGTCTCTTTTTGATTTATTTAAAAACATTTTAAAATATTTCTTACTTGTATGATTTATTTTTATTGCTTTATAATAATGTAAAGGCTTCCACAAAAAGTTAAATATGAATTTATAATTTTAAGATTCAATAGAATATTTCTCAATAAGATTTAATTTAAACAAATTTTACTATTTTCAATTTGTATGAAATGATTTTGTATTTATATTAAATACAAAATCATTTCTGCTTTATTATAATATACAGTTGTTATGATTTCAAGAAATAAAATCTCTTTCTGATGAATATTATAAAAAAATGTTACAATATTTCAATTATTTGAAATACTTTTGTTGCTTTTCTTTCAAGAATATTTGAATATATATTAAACAAATTATGGTTTAATAGAAAAAATGATCCATTTAGTTTACATTAAAAAAAAAGATATATGTGTCTTATATTTATATTTGTAAAATATTGATATTAAATAATAATAAAATATTATATTTCTTGGTTTAATAGAAAAATGTTTTCTTTTGATATTATAAATTTTAAAATGATTTTTGCTATTAAAACCTTTAATGCCATATTATTGCGTGAAATCTATTAGTATATCCTTTCCTTTTAATGTTCTATTTTTTATTAATTAATTTATTGATTTTCATGCTCAACGTGTAACAACTTTTTGCATTTATTTTTATTGCTACATTTCAGTTTATTAATTATTTCACACTTATTTATAGCGCATTTGTATATTGTACTCATTGCTGCAATGTTTTCTGTATTAAATGTTGTTTTGGGTCATGCGGGCGATTTGCCTTAAAGTAAGGCTGCACAATTGATGCATTTAAAGCACCTGCATATTGTCAGGGTTGCCACCTCTTTTCCCTTCTCTTACCCTGTTGCCACTCTCTCCTTTCATGGCCGATTTCGGGTGGCATATGTTTGTAGTAATTGTAATGTGCCCATCAATCAGTTAGTCAAATAGATGCTATGAAACACTTTCGTAATTAAAGACTTTGGTCAGTGTTTTGACTATAAACAAGTTTTTGTCAGCTTTAAAGTTCGAGAATTGCTTTAAAGTTTTAACTGCGAGTATTTCGAGACTCTGTTTGCAGTCTCTTACTTGTTGTTGTTGTTGTTGTCTTGTTGCCACCAGCTTCACTCTTCTGTTAATTGCGACAATTCGCAGCTCATCTTCCACCACCAGAACCTCGGTTTCAGCCTCCGTTTCTGCCTCCATCTCCTGTCTACGTCTCCGCCTCCATCTCAGTCTCAGCTTCTGCTGCTGCACGCCTACTCAACCTCAAGGACTTGCAAAAAGCTTTCTGGCATGTCAGATGCGCTCCACTGCACTCTTCTTCTCTCGCTCGGAGTTCGTGTGTTTGTCTGTGCCTGGCAGCAGAGAACAGGACACGCCAAATGCTATCTATGCCAACACTCAACAGACTCTAAATCTGAATCTGGCACCTCTCGTTGAGATGTGGTTACCTCCATCTAGGTGGTCACATTCAAGGCAAGCAGGCGCTTCTCGCCATCAGACAACTTACACAGCTCCTCACAGCTCGCTGCTCACTACACTCTATATATGCTTGCTCGTTGTGAGTCTGCTGAGAAATCATAGGATTTATTTACAAGGAATCAATTGCTGGCAAAGCCAACTTAATAGATTATTGACTACACTCAAAATAAAACGTGTACTCGTATATGCTTTTATTCTCTATTATTTTGGCATTTGAGTATGTGAAACGTTTGAGTTATATACTTCACAATGCTAGCATCTTGTTTTAGTCCTTAGAAATAAATTTGGTTATTGTATAAAATATGTTTAGTTGTATTTTGCTTTTGAGAGACTTATGTTAATTAATTGAAGTTTAAACTTCAGAGTCATAGAAACTTGATGAATAGATTTGAAATTTGCTTAAGATATATATAATTTTTATTTGAGATTGCTTTCATTTCTCAGAATATGAAACGATTAAGCGACAAGCTTCGAATGTTAGAATGATGTCAACTTGTTTTATTCCTTAAGAATACATTTTAAATTAAATAAAATATATATAGTCTTCGTTATTTTTGCTTTTGAGAATATGGATCAATTCAAGTATAACTTCAGAATAGAGATTAGTTTCAAATTTGATTAAAATATATACATTTTTATTTAGGATTGCTTTCACTAGTGAGAATATGAAACGATTAAGCGATAAGCTTTAGAATGTTAGCGACTTGATTTATAGTTTCGAAATTAATTTAGAACTTGTATAAAATGTGATTAATTTTTTTCTGGATTATATTTTCATTTGAGAATTTAAATCACTAAATGTTTAAGCTTCACAGTTTTGGAAACTAGATGATTTAAATTTTATTAAAATGTATAAAATTTTATTTATAAATGTTTTCAATTTCGAGAACATGAAATAATTAAGCTACAAGCTTCAGAATGCTAACAACTCGTGTTTTTCTTTATAAATACAGTTAAACAAAATTGAATAATATGACATTTATATGAAATTTATATAACTTCTTTCTCGCATTAAAACATTATTTTGGCATTTCAGTTCAAATTATTTGAAATTGGTCTTAAATATAAAGTACAATATTAATGCAAATATTTCTTAAATGTATCGTAAAACACACTCTCAGATTAGTTAGCTTAAGTTGTAGTGCTATTCACATTATTTGCAATTAATTATACGAAGAAACTATAAAAAGAAAAACAGCTTTAAAGCAATAAATATACGTGCCTGGGTATTTAATCTGAGACACCCCCAAAAAAGTAAAAAAAAGCAGCTCGCGCCGCGTATTTGTTTTGTTTTTGTGATTGTGTGTGTGTTTTTTATTATTTGTATTTAACGTGGCAAAAATGCCAAACCGAAGCTTATTAAAAAACATTTCATTTCATTTGCTGGCTGGCGTTTCGCTTTGCACTCTCAGTTGTTTTGTTGCTGTTTTGCTTGCCTTATGCGGTAAATAAATAAAATGGCAACAACAGCAACGATGGCAACCAGCAACCAGCAACTTGGCAAGCACCCAAAATTGTTGTTACCATTCAACAGTTGGCCACGTTCATTGAGGTTGTCTGGTGCCCTGCCGCCTGCTGCTGGGGAGACAGACGTATGAAGACGTATGAAGGGAAGTTGCTGGCGTGTTTTGGATACGAAGCCGCATTTGCGTCCTCGGCGGTTTTTGTTTGCGTTTGCGTTTTGTCAGCCATGTGACAGCAGCGGCAAACAGCGCCACCTGCGGCTCCATATTGACACTTCTCTCTCTCTCTCTCTTACTCTCTTCCTCTCTCTCTCTCCCTCTCCCTTCGTATTTGTATGTGCGCCTTTTTGATCGTATTTGCCGAAGAGCTTTAATCAAACAGCCCATAATTAAATGTTGCAAGTTTTTCAGTGGCAAATAAACAACAATAAACGAAATGAGCAAGCAGCAATACTTTTCTTTCTCTTTCTCCCTTTCATTTGTTGATTATCTACCTGTATAACCTTTGTCTCGCATTTTTTGCTCGTGACAAAATTGTCGGCATGCCAAAGGACCTCGACACCATCATCGACACACAAATAACACGCCACGTTAACTGCTCGCAATGCGTTCGACATTCCAAAACTGAAGCTGACATTGCACAGAGAACGTTGAGAGCGTCGAGTAAGCCAATCAAAACTTTGTCTAGTCAGAAGGGCGGAAGGTGGTGGGAGTCAAGGACAAAGACAGCAGTTGTGTTAACAAGGCTGCTAAATGAGTATTGATTTAAGCCAGGGGAATGCAAAAAGTCAAGCCTAGCCGACAAACTTGCCAAACATTTCGAGTTAGCGCAGTGCGGAATTTATTGAAATTATAAACAAATCATAGACTTCGATTTAATAGACTTTGAACTTGCAGAGCTTATTCAATTTGCAAACAAGTCTGGTACAATTTGTTATTTTTCTGAAATAGTTCTGTTAACATGCTCCCAATGCTTTAATTTGCTTACATTGAACCCCAAAATGTTCAGTATTTAATGTGCGAAGCATTTGTTCAAAACACTTAATAATAAAAGACATTAAGTACAAAATTGCAACCATTTTAAACACTTGCTTGCAACTTTCTAAAACCTTTGTGTATTTCTTCCTTGTTCTGTTCTTTATATATCTCAATATAACATACATATGGTATACTTATCTCGCTCAATTTATGTTTTTCTCCCCCTCGCTGCGCGTCTTTAGCAGTTGACACACTTTAAACTTTTGCCGTACAAAGTGTAGCTTAAGTTTGACGTATCTTCAAACATGAATCTGGTTTTTATTTGATGCCCGTAGGGCAAGAGCTATGTTGCAATACCCTGTAAATGCCGTTGCCTCCAAGTGTATGTAATATCAAATGTATTATTCGAATGAGATTTATTAAATAAAGTTATCTACTCGCTAAACTGATAATGAACCAACAAAACGGTAAAACAGAGGTTGTAATTTATACACAGCATTTTATGGTGCAATAAGACTGGGTTTAGGTTGTCTAGTATACTAGAAATTAAGTTGCTGGGTATCTGCTAGTCACGACTCGGTAGACGACCCTCTCCTTGGTGTGGCAACAAAGAATTCTTCCGAACACCATGCACTACTCTGTACTCCACTCCACTCCACGCCGCTCCATGTGGCATTCAGTTGGCGCTTTGTCTTGCCGCACACACGAGCTGTGCTGACAAAGATGACAGACTGAATGACAGCTGGACGGACAGCGGCTGCCTTCAGCTTTTGCCCGTAACGCCTGCTGACCACATGCGTTTATGTGTGTATTTGTGTGGGTGTGTGTAAGTTGCACTTAACCGACTGAAGCCATGAGCCACGGGGAAAGTAACTGTTTGACATTTGCTGTCATTGTCAACGTCCACGACAATTGTTATTGTTATTGTTCTTCCTGCTGCTGCTGTTGTCAGTGTTGCTGCTGCTGCTTGTTGCTGCTGCTGATGTTACTGGTATTGTGGCCTTTTGTGCAATTGCCGTTGTTTATCCAGAACCTTTGGCCATCATTGCTTTTGTATCTGTTTCTGTTTCTGTGGTCGCTGCTTGTACCTTATATATGAGAAATTTTAAAACCATCTCTGGTCATGAGTTGCACTTTCCAATCAATCCCTCGGCAACAATAATGCTTAAGTGCAACAGCAGCAGCAGCAACCGAGGCTTTTAAAGTTTTAATTGTCTGGCATTTGTATATTATTTATATGCAATTTATGCCACGTTTTGTCTCATTAAACTGACAGCGATTGTGGACTTACATTTCAGTTGATATTAGAACAAATTATGAAACGTCTAACGTAAAAATATTAAAGGAAAAAAACTATAACACGTATATATATAAAATAAGGTTATTTTTTAGTATATATAAAAAAAATAATAAACCAAATACTTAAACAGAGAAAAGTGAGTTACATAGCCGCAGAGGGCTTTGTGCCAATTTTCGTTACTCGTTACTCGCTACTCGTTACTTTGGTTTTGTGCACTAGAACTAAGTTAAGCGCTTAAACTATGCATAAATGATGAAGTCAATATGCATGACTGACATTTCTAATTAATGTTGAATGCAATTTTTCTTTGTTTGTTTGTATCTTTGCAGGCATTGCGATTGTTTCACAAAAACGGAAACGGAAGTGACGTGCCGGCTGCGCCAAAAGCGACAACGTTTTCAGACAGTTGAAAAATGCAAATTAAAATACAATAAAATGTAAAACACGACACTGACAACAGCGACAGCAACAGCCACAGCAACAACAACATCTGCAGCAGCAGTTGAAGCAGAAAAGACTAAAACTCCGATAGAGAGAGAGAGAGAGAAAGCTAGTATATGTGAACAAGAGATAGAAGGAAAGCGAGAGTGAGTGAGGGAGGGGAGAAGTAGAAAGTGATTCGTGGAAATGGAAATGAGAAACGCAAAGTGGCGGCAACTTTTCCACTGAATTGATTTGAGCAATCGGCATCAACGACATCTCAACGGTCACAGGATACGCTACAGATATCAGCAACAGCATCAGCAGTAGCATTAATTTGCATAATTTCAGAGCATTAGCAAACAGAAGCGAACGCGGCCATAAAAAAGCGTCACGCAAACGCATAAAGAAATTACATAAAAAAAAAATAAAGGCAAGAGAAGCAAATGAAATTAAAACAATGAAAGCCAAAGGCTGCGCTTACATCGTGATGTCTTCGCCTGCAGCAATTGTTGTGCAAGCAAATTAATGCAAACAGCAGCAGCAGCAGCAGCCACAGCAGCAGCAACAACACTTTGACCACTGGTAACGCGCGCCCCAAACGCGACATTTACGAGAAAGAAACGGACGCGAGGGTTGCCTATAAATGTACCAGGACAGCGGCTGCAGCAGCAGTAGTCGACGTGGCAGCGCAGCAGCCGCAGCAGCAGCAGCACCAACAACAGCAGCCGCAGCAGCAACTGGCGACGAGGAGACGTTGGAGGCGCTGACAATAATCACAACCACAACGATCACAACGACAACGGCTGATGCGAAAATTGGCGCTGCCGACACAACAGCAACAACCACAACAACAACAACCACAGTAATCACAGCAGCAGCCGCCGCCGCCGCCGCAGCAGCAGCAGCGACAACAACAACTAGCGCCACAGTCGATAGCATCGCTAGCAGCAGCAGCAATCAAGGTAGCAACAGCGACGACGACGACGACGACGACGACGTTTACGCTGACGCCGACGCTTACATTGACGTAGACGTCGACGTTGACGTTGATGTTGACGTGGATATTGAGTGCACAACAGCGCACGGTTCGCGATTGCCGTCGTCAAACAGCAGCAGCAGCTGCGGAAATGCTTCAGCATTGCAACAGCAGCAACAACAAGCACTGCAGCCACAGCAACAACAACCACTACAACAACAACTACACTCGCAGCAACAACAGCAACTGCAACGTGGCAACGCGGCTTCGTTGAACGCCGATGTGCGGCTGCTGCGTAAAATTGGATACATTGCATCGCGAGTTCGTTGCTTGGCCAAATATTACGGTGACTTTCGGCTCGTTAATCCATACAGTGCTCAGCGGCAGCGGCGACAACTGCAGGAGATCTTGCTAAAGCACTCGATCTTTGATCCGGGACGTGAACGCGAACGGGCGCTGGTGCTGGCCGCGGCAGCGGTTGCCGTGGGTGCAGCCTCAGCAGCAGCAGCATTAGCAACAGCAACAGCGACAGCTGTGACACGCAGCCAAAGCTGTAGCAGTTGCTTTGAGGAGCAACAACTGGAGGAGGAAAACGAATTGCAACACGAATCGGAGCCAGAAGAGGAGCAAGAGCTGCCCCCAGTCACACCAGCAGCAGCAGCAGCAACAGCAGCAACGACAACAACAACCACAACAGCGACGGCAACAGTGAGACGCAAATCGTCGAGCAGCTCGGCGAGTGCAACAGCCACAGCATCGGCATCAGCTTCGGCATCGACATCGGCTTCAGCGTCCGCATCGACATCGCTGCTGGCAGCTGCCACGCCCATTGCGCTGCTCGAAGAGTTGTTGATACAGTTCTACGAGGATCAGGATCAGTGCAGTCACAAGTTGACTGTGATACGCAGACGTTTGGCCTGCAGCGACAACCTCAACAACAATAACAACAATAACGCCAGCAACAACAACAATAATAATACCAGTGACAACAGCCACAGCAGTGACACTCGTCATCACAACAACAACAGCAGCAACAGCAATAGTAACAGCAACAGCAACAGCATTAGCAACGGCCAAAGTCTGACCATGTCCACATCCATGTCGAACATGGTGGAAGCAACAACAGCAGCAGCAGCCGCTGCAAGCGCAGCAGCGGCCGCCGCAGCAGCAGCAGCTGCGGCAGCAACCACAGCTGCTGCAGCGGCAGCAACAACTGGCGGCGAGACAGCCACTGATGGCGGCAACGCGACAACAGCAACCACAACAACAGCAACTAGTCATCAGACACGCGCTTATCTGCAACCATCGCATGATGCGGACAATCCACGACGTCGTCGGGCCAGCGATTGTTCCGCTGTGCAGGCAGCGGCCGCTTTGTCCAATCAACTGCACTGCATCACGCTCAAGAACAACAATTGCACAGCGGCAACAGCCACGGCCGCAACGACGGCAGCCAAGTTGCCCTTTCATCGCGGCAGCTGCGGCGCTGCCGGAGAACATTTGCTGGCAGCGAATTCAATTGCCAATCGTGCCACGATCATATTGAGCAAATCGTGCAGCAATGTCGATGGCGATGCCGGTGTCCGGGCGGCGAATGTTGTCGGGAGCAACAAGTTGCGTGCCAGCGCCACCGACATTGAGAGCAATTCAAATGCTTTGAATGGGGCACGCGATGCGATGACAACAATTGCGAATGCCGCCGCCGCGGCTGCCTCCAACAATGGCAACAATGAGTTCAGCATCCTGCAGCTGAACAACACGATCATTCAGTGTCACTTCAATGACGACGATTTTCGCGCCCTTGTCAAGGATCTCAAGCGCAAGGTTGAGTACACGGAGCGCATGAATTGGCTATGTAAGTACTTGATATTGCTTTTTACTTTTTTACTTTACAACAATCGATCAAGTATGTTATCTAAAAATCCCTTTTATGAATTGTTTCGATGTTCGAAAAACGGACAAAACGTACAGTTTTTATTAGGACTGTTTTTATTAGCTACTTAATTACATATGTGACTAATTGTTGAATATTACAAAACCGCAACTGGACCGAGAAACAAGTTGAATACAAAATAGAAAAAATTTAAGGTAAGCTCGACTAAGATAAAGACAGACAAAGTATGAATTAATTCTGTCTTAGATCAATTCACAGTAAACTGAAAAACTTGCTAAAGAAATTCCTTGTGATTTTCTTGGAAATGTTCCTAAATTTTATCACAGTTTCTTAGATATTATTAATTACCTAAATCATAATCCCAACTGCCTAGAAATACATCTATGTTAGTATAGACTATAGTCTTAAATGCCTTAGAAATCTTGCAGAATTTTCTATATTAAACGTTTATTATGTTAAAAAGCAAAGTTCTTGTAGTTCGGCTGGAAATCAAATGCTTAACTCTATAGCTAAACGTTGAGATATTTGTCATAGAAATTGTTGCTAACAAATTGTCGGTCGCTCAAGTTTTTATGTGTAAATGCCTCAAATGAGCCGTAAGCAAAAGCAACAGAAGCAAGAGCAACAACAACGAACTAAAAGCAAATGCAAAATTGTTTAAATGGAACTACAATGAAATGTAAAAATCATTTCAAATTGTTGTGTTCACAATTGCTAAAGGGGTCGCCCATTCGTATTCACATTCGCATTCAACATTGCCATCGCATTGCCATCGCAATCGCAATCTCAATTTATACGGTTCGCTGCCTTCGATGACCTCGCTTGATACGCATTTTCGCCCACACGGTCCAGAGTAAAGCGCAAAGCAAAGGAAAGCATTAAGCGATTTAGCTCAAGTGTTGAGGAATCAGACGAAAACGAGTTGAACTGAGCTGCTGCGACTTAAGAAGTTAAGTCAAACATGCTGCAAATTTATTTTTGTCTCACTTCAACTTGTTGCTAGGCAAAGGCAATATAAAAAGTGACGCTTAGTTGCATTGTTGATTGCTCAACCGCAAGAAAGT
Organism: Drosophila pallidifrons; assembly: GCA_023558445.1. Classification (NCBI taxonomy): domain Eukaryota; kingdom Metazoa; phylum Arthropoda; class Insecta; order Diptera; family Drosophilidae; genus Drosophila; species Drosophila pallidifrons. The sequence goes on from CM042351.1 coordinate 17,350,296, forward strand.
CGACACTCGATTGATTAATTTTCTCTGCTCAATGGCTAAATTGAATTTTGTTTTCAATTAGTTGCATAATTACTTACGTGGTTGATGCGACACTAAAAATAAAGTCAGTTTCGATTCTCGAAATACGAATTAAGCAGACAAATTTTATTAGCTACTTAATTACATACGTGACTCATTTGCTTGTTTTCCATTTGAGAGAGGTTTGGGTCATAAGTACAAAGAACAAACCAACAACAAAACCATTTGCAAAACTAAACTGTTAAGCGTTAAATATTTGCCAGGAAGAACAATTGTTAAATATTGCAAAACCGCAACTGGACCGAGAAACAAGTTGAATACAAAGTAGCAAAATTAAAGGTGAGCTCGACTAAGATACTTAAGCTCGAAGACGACGACAAAGACGCAGACAAAGTATGCAGCAAAACCGCAAAACTAACTAAATTGTAGACGATAAACTGGCAAAAACCCGTGCGACAAGGACGACTGTCGAGGACAGCAAACGGCAACAGCAACAAGATGAACAACATTGATGAACAGGCAATACAGTCATGTGACTTCTGATGCTCATCAAAAGTTACGCTACTTTTGGGCCACGACAACAACAACTCGAGCAACAAATATAAAGACATCTACAGCTGGTAATGTCCAGTTTGTGTCTCTGTCTCTGTCTGTGTCTGTGTCTAGGGCTTGGCTTCTTTCTCCTTCTCTCTCTAACGCTTTCACTGTGCTTCTTCTGGCTGCCACATTTTGCTTTTACAGCTTACGCCTTTTATGTGTTCTCTGTACTATGCCGCCTTCTCTTTTCTTCCTCTCTCTCTGTCGCTGTGTACCTGAGTTCATCCAAGGACAACGGCAACAACTTTGTTGAATGGCATTAAAAGTTGTCTTTGTATCGATGCGCGACGTTTGCCACGTTTTTGTTTGTTTCCTTGCGCCCTTGCATTTGCCCAGCACTATATATTTTTATATATATATATATATATATATATATATATATATATATATATATATATATATATATATATATAAATATATGTAGATATCTCTATGAGTGTGAGTTGACATTCTTCCTGCACATTGTCGCATTTTAAACATTTCAATTAAACTCGAACTGAAATTGGAATACAGAAAGTGTTGCCTACTTTTTGGCGCCTGTTGATTGCCTTCCATTCAATTGCACTGCAATATTTTTGCGATGCCACGTGACATCACACGCATTCTTCTACTGCCCTCTCTTTCGCTCTTTCTCTTTTTTCTTTGTCCTTGGTTCTTCTGCTGCTGTTGTCTGTCCGCGTTGATTTTTATTGTTGTTGTTAATCTCTTAAGTTGATTACGCGCTCAAGCGTATGACGTTCCGCACCGACGTGTGCGAATCTCTTTTTCTATGTGTATGTGTGTGTATTTTACCGGTGTGTGTGTGTGTGTGTGTGTGTGTGTGTGTGTGTGTGTGTGTGTGTGTGTGTGTGTGTGTGTGTATGTGTGTGTGTGTGTGTGGCCACACAATATTCTTTAAGCTGCGCTGGCAATCATCGCCATCGTTACTTCATTTTCTACTTTTCTGCTTCCGCTTCCTATTGGCCTTGCATAATTTTATAGCTCGTTTTTAACTGTTTTTACCACCCCGTTTATTCAGCTGAATCTCGCTTTTCCTTCTGCTTGGTCTTGGGCTGCATTTACAACCCAAAAGCTGCTTTCGGATTTAACAATTAAGTCCGAAAGACGCTCAGCGCCGCCAAAGCTGCCGCAATTTCCAACGATGGCAAAAGTTTTTTTCTTTTTGTTTTCTGTTTTCGCTCTCGCTTTTTAATTGAACTGTGTTGTGTCGTAAATTTGCCAGATTTTATCGCAACGCGTGACGCTCTGTATGTGAGGTGTCGGTGTGTGTGCGTTTTCCAACACTGCTACGTTTACTTTAATTACTTAACAATACTGCACGCAATTAAATTCCATCTCAGAGATCCCGAGCGCCTTTTAATGCCGAGTTCCGTGACTTTTATCTTTAGTGTTTATTTGGCGAGCACACGAATTAAATGAAAATGAAAAATATATAGAATTTAACTGATGAAAATTGTAGTGCAAGGAAATAGCAGCTGCTATTAATCAGAGTATTAGAAAGATTTCATTCAATATGAAACTTTACTCTAAACAAAACTAAAAGAAGAAATTTCGTACATTACAAGATTAACTATAGCATAATTTAGGCAATAATTAATATTAGAAAGAAATGCGATAACAAAAAGTAAAGTCAGCATACCCGCTCACACTTGCAGGGTATTTGTTGTCCCATCTCGGATGCGTGTTACAAAATAACACCTGGTGTATTTTGTTGACTTTTAATCTGCTTTCAACAACGCAGCCAACGCAAATTTAATGTTGATGTCGATTTTGATATGGCCAAAAGATGAAGTCTCAAAACTCAGCTCAAAAGTAGGAGATGGAAGCAGCGTCTCGTCAAGTGGGTCAAGCACGTAGCGTTGTGGCCCATTCAGCGCTCTGGGTCGTAAATCAAAACACAGTTACACACGTAGCGTCGAATGCGAATGCGAATACGAGTACGAGAGCCAGAGCCAGAGCATGTGTCAAAGGTCGCAAAAACCTAAATTGCCGCAGGGGCAAAGGAAACGAAGGAGACATTTCAAAAGGCAAAAAAAAAAAAGAAAGACGACAACAAAAAAAAGCCACAAAACGCAAAATGGCCATAAATTCAAAAAGCCTAAATGGCTCGGCAATACTTACTTACAACAAGCGGCCACGAAAATTTCAACACTCTTGGCATCAACAACAACAACAACAACAACAGCAACACAAAGAAAAACGCTTGGGAAAGAGAAAGAGAGCGAGGCCCACATAATACAAATGACAAATAACAAGAGGCAAGAAATATGTCGGAAATCTACTCGAGACAGCCGCAAGCCTCCAAATGCCAAACGCTAACCGCCAGGCATATCCCAACAGTCATATCACAGAGCCAAAAGGCACTTAAGGCCAACGGCAGCAGCGGCAGATGGGGAAGGATAAGAAGAATAAGAATAAAGCCAGGAGATGAGAGAGCAAAGAGGAGACTGGTTTTCTTCTCTGTTGGCGACAAAAGCAATGGCCAAATGCTGAACTGAACAGCAAGCAAAAATCTAATAATAATAAAATACTTTATTGTTCGGTTAACAATTCAATTGTTTCACTTAACAGGACTTGGCTAACACAGCAGATACAGCAGATATAGATTCAGACAAGGACAAAATATGCGCAAATGAAATGAGAAATAAAAAATAAATTGCCACAAAACAACATTAAGTGATAAAGTGTTTGGCAAATCAAAACGAATGACTTGAATGACTGCAACGCACACACAAAGTGATTGTTCAACACAGACACAGGCAGAGAGAGAGAAGAGAGAAGAGAAGAGAAAAGTGAAAAGTGAAAATATGGTCAAACTACACACACACACACATGTGAAAGAGACAACGAAAGAGAGTGAAGGTAAAGGTGAAGGTGAAGGTGAAGAGGTGAGAGAGAGAGGCCACTTTCATTCATTAAAAGAAATATCCTTGGATCTGTGTGAGCCAACAAGTGAGTGTTGATTCAACATCAATGCGAAACCATAAGAGTTGAGCTGAAATCGATTTCCCAGAGTGCCATTTCACTTTGCTTAACTCCAAACCACACACACACACACAGCATCGAGCACTTGTGTGTGTACTTGAGCTGAATCTGAGAATGGTTTAGTCAGTTCTCAAAGCAAGCTGATGTGCTGGCCATGTTGTTTATTCGATTCGCCTCGAATCGATGCATTGCTTCAAATATCATTAGCAAATTTGTTTATTAAAAAATTATTGAGAGCTTAACCAGCAGTTATGTAAAGTAAATACAGTGCAGAGAAATTTAATTGTCAATTAAGAAAATAATTTTACAATTTGTAAGCATTTATTGAGAATTTAATTTGTAACAAAAGAAGAAATATTAAATGCTGGTGTCTTAAAAGCAAAATCAATCAGTATTACTATTAAAATAATCTCAGTTAATATACTACAAAAAATGAAACATGTTAATGGAAATATTTTATGTATTGTGCGGTATTATTTTTAAAATAGCATATATTAATATATCGAAAAAATTTACATTCTAAATATGCCAACAGCAGCTGGTTTTTGCCGTTTAAAATAATTTCTTAATAACATCTTAATAACAACAAAATATTTATACACTACTTGTATTCGAACAATTGTTAATTACAACACATTATCCGGCATCATCATTTAACATAATGCAGCAAAACTGTTAACACAACTGTTTAGCATATGTACATTAAAAAGTTAGACAACCGCACATCTTTTGCGCAACTGTTTAACATCATCATCATGGCAAAAGAAGAATTTGAATTTGAATAAAAAACTCGCCTCTTACAGCTGTTTAACATGCTTTACGAAATGTTAATGCTGGTTGCTGCTTTCTGCTCATGAATAAATTTCCATTTGGTGGAAAATAAAACAGCTGCGACTTGTTTACTTTTTGTGCCTAGTTTGCAACGATGACGATGACGATGATGATGTTGATGATGGCAAATCTGTTTCATCACATAAGTAGTAGAGATGAAATCAGTTGTTCTGCAAGTATTTAAGCTCATTTTAAGCAGCCCACACACACATTATCGTCTTATATTTCTTATTTGTTGCAGAAACTATAAATACGCGTTTTGCATTTTGCAAAGATTTCTCGCTTGATACTCGCTATCAAAGTTTTGATATGAGAGCAGAAGTTTCTGCTATCCCCAAAGCACGAAGCTGTTTATAGCACTGAGCTGCATCTCGCTCTAACTCGCTATCTATTTATCTCGCTTTTTAGCTGTCTCTGTCTAGCAGTAATGGGCGTGTGCACACATGTCCACGCGTGACATTTAATGCGTCGACAAAAGGCCGCATCAACGGGAATATTGTGCAGCAAACTATTTATGCACCTCAGCCTGCAGGCAACACGGCATCGCGGCATGGGTGGGCAAAAGGGGCGTGGTCTGTCAGTTGAGTTGGTAGGGAAAATATTTGTTAACAAAGCACAAACATATAAATTTCATTATCTTCTTCGCTGCGGCGTTGTTGGAAAATAAAATGACATTGCATATTGCGCTTTTATTATGTCAGTGCTGAGCAAATATTTGCTCTGGCGTCGTCGTTTGTACGTCGTCGTCGTGTTGCAAGGTTGCCGTGGCTGCCAGTTTAAATTGCAGCCGCAATCTCTTACTTAGCCTGCTGCTCGTTGCAGCACATTAATAGTCATAATACAGTTCCAAAAAAAAAAAAACAGAAACAAGAAAGAAACAAGCAAAAGTGCTGAGGCAAGCAGCTCATGTTGCAAGCCAAAGCACACACACACAACTTGCCTCTCAGCCATACAACACTCGAGAGCAGCAACAGCAACTGAAGCTGATGAGTAAACAGAGAGAATGTTGCGTCTTTTTTGGTTTCATTAACTCCTGGCCAAATAACCTGCAGCACTTTTTTGCCTAATTTCAAGAACAATCTTTTACACACTCGAATGACTCGATAAATGTTCTGCTTCTCTGTGTTTCCAGTTCGAATAGCTTCAGAAAATATGTCCGACTTCATCAGCATTATGTGTGGCTGCTGCTGTGATAAACAAGCTCATCATGACTCCATCTAAATAAATTGCTGCCACTTTTCAGTGCTGAATCTGTTCGCATTGTTATTCTGCTTTCGTACTGCCTAATTTGGCTCTCAGTTTTTGTTTTTTTGTTTTTCTGTTTTTTGCTTGTATGTGCAACCAAAAGTTACGATGAACCCGTCAAATAAAAAGCAAAGTTTGTTTTTGGCAACAGCTGCAAGATTGTTGTATTGTTTTCATGACTCTGTTGACTGTTTTCCCCCTTTACAACACACATTCTGAGTGTGTGTGTGGTTTGTGGCAAGTGCAACCTTCTCGTAGTTGCAACAGCTTGCGCGATTCATTGACGTTCTGCCGGCTCGCTTTCCCTTCCTCTCCCTCTCTCTCTCTCTGTATATGCACTCAACACAGAACGCATTAACATGACAACAGGAAATGTTCTTCACTTACAACACACACACACTAACAACACACACACGCACACACTTGTGTCAGACAAAGTCGATAAAGTTGTTGAGCGTCACAAGAGCATTATCAATGCCGAGTATAATGTCTACGAAAGCAGCTGATGCAATTACAATTTGATTGACACACGAACTACAGCTGATGCAACTATAACTATAAACATTATTATGCTCTTGGCGAAGTAACTTTCGTAGTGCTGAAAATATTGGTAAACAAAATATGGAAGCATTTCATTGTGTTGACTTAACTTTTGAAGTGAGGAACATTCGCTGTAATACAGATTTGAATCTTTTGAACAGAATTGAAAGTAGAAGAACTTAGACTTAATATCTCTACATTATTTAAATTATATTTAAATTATTTATCTTGACTTTTGTTGTGTAAATTGTTACCTATTTTATTCATATTGAATATTCCTTATAAATGTATAAAAATAGTTCCATAACTTCGCTGCTTAAAACACTTAAGAATAGACCCAACGGAACTTGTTTTAACATTCAATAATACTCCTCATCGAATGTGCCATAACAATAGCTCACTTAAATTGACAATTGCTTCGCAAATAGTTGCAGTAAATAAAACAAACGAACTATAAAATACAATAGCTCGAGGCATGAATTTATGTTTTTGAAGCGTCATCGAATCCATCATCGAAACTCGCACACACATACATCCAAGGCAATCAGTCAAGGCAATGTGTGAGTGTGTGTGTGAGTGTGGCGCGTTTATTTGATCAATTTCTATATTATCCATACAGTGACAGATGCTTTTTACAGTCGGTTAGACGCATGAGTTTCCAGCGCTTAAAAGTATGCTATAGTTTTTTTGTATTCGCCAACACAAAATTGCTACGCACAAAACAAAAACCACCCTCTCGCATTGTGACTGTTGCTGTGTATGTAAGTGCGTGTGTGTGTGTGTGTGTGAATGACTCTCTAATCTGGCTAACAGTCACACCTAGTCACACACACACGCACACACCACACACTCACATGGAAAGAGGGCGAACGCACGCACAACAAACACAAACCTTGCTTCGCTTGTTCGCTAATAAAGTTAAGCAATCAATAAAAATGTTGATTGTAGAACAAAAGCTTTAAGCAGCACACACACACGCACACCCAAGTGTGTGTAATGCGTGCGTGTGTGTGTCTGTGAGTATGCAAATTTCATGCTGTGCCGCGCATAACACACAAAATAATCAAAGTGCTGTTTAACTGACGCCAATACATCCATTGCTGTGGCTTCACCTTCTCACTCTTTTGTGCTCTCTTTCTTTCCCTTTCTCGCATTGCATTTGAACGCTAGTCACCACAAAAAAAAAAAAATAAAGGAAAAGGGATGAAAGGGTTTCTCATTCTATGTTCACTGCTAGTTCAACTTTTTGGCTAATCATAAATTTGTTATTGACTCGCGTCGAGACTCATAAATGTATAGCGAGAAAGAGAAAAAGAGAGAGAGAGAGAGAAAGAGACAGCTCGCGAAACATGCCCAATACTCGTAAATACATTTATGTTAGCAACAATTTTAATGAGCAATAAAATGTTGCATACTTAAGAACGCAACAACAACCGCAAAACAGCGCCCATAAATTATGATATGTCTCTGTATGCGCGCGTGTGTGTGGGTGTGTGCCAGTGTGTGTGCAAACACTCGCTCCACACTTTTGACACCTTTTCGTTAGACTTTTGCTGGCACTTTTCAAAACTTTTCGCAGTAACAGCAGCAACCGGAAGCAGCGGGAAAAGGGAAAGGAACGAAACGTTGCTGGCAACAGACGCAAAGCTGCCAAACACCTTCACAATACGCTTGCGTGTTTTTGTGTGTGTTTGTATGTTTGCTAAACCCTTCTGGAAATTTTCATTGTTTGGCGCTGTTGGTAAACAGGCATTTAACTTAAATTATTTTACAACAAATGAGCAAAGTTTTTGCCGTCTTGCGGCTTAGAATTGAGTCAAGGCCGGAAAAGTGAGCCAACTCTTCTCTCTGCTGAATGCCTTCTAATAGCGTCCTTATAATTGTCATTGAAAGCTCGCTCACTCGGTGCTTATTATTAAAGCATTTATTGTTGCAAATACTCATTTGAAATGAATATTTCAATTTGTGTTTGTTGCAGTTTTAATTTGAAATCAACTCAGACAAAGAAGAGCTAGTAAATATGATATTTACGTGATTACAGTTTAGTTTGCTGTTGTTTACTGGTTAGTGCTCTCTTTGCATTTATTTAACTGCTGCTTAATTAAACCAATAGACAAACCACAGGCACAAGAATTTGCTATGCTTTAGCTTCGGCTTGCCTCGATATTTTGCTCCATTAGAAAGTTAACGAAATGCTTGCAGCAAATTCACTTCTCTCGTGGATACAAGGAATTCCTCTCATATTTTTGCCGATAACTTACTGTGGCAGTTCTTTGAAATTAACGTGCAACAACCAACAGCCAACAATAACATTAGAAGTAGAAGTAGAACAAGGAAAAAATACAACAAACAAGTAAGAAAGTGTGTTCGACTTTGAGATACCCGGTGCTCATTTCTAAAGTAAAACAAAAATATACTAAAGGATGTTTTAAAATCGATATATAGCATATTAATAGACCAGGAAAATACTACAAATATACCAAAGGCTGTTTTAGATTCAAAATATACCACACAGTGCAAATTATAGCAGAATGTCAGTCAAAGCAACTGAGACCCGTAGTAAGTAGGCGTTTTTTCCCATACAGTGGAGGCACAACGTTACAATACCCTTCTACCCTATGGGTAGCGGGTATCGAAATGAACAGAAACCACCAAAAACAACAACACCTAGAATGTGTATGCTTACAAAAATAATTATAATAATTTTCGGGCAGACATTCCACTCAATTAAGATGTCTGTTGTCCTGTGCATGGGGCTACGTGTGTGTGTGTGTGTGTGTGTGGCAAGGTGTCTTGTTGGCAGTGAAAGTCTACACCTGCCCAGAATATACAATGCAGCAGCAGCAGGAGAAAGAAAAAAAGAGAAGGTCGCTCCTTCTAGTTGACTGTGATTTTTATTTCAATGTATTAAATGCTTGGCATTGCTTTGCACATTCAAATACCTCTGGCCATATCTAGTTACATGCTGCGTATACTTGACTATGAATGCATACATTTAATGTGTATAATCAATCCAATTAGCATTTCTGTATTGCTATTTGACAATGTTAATTGAAAGCTACGCGTATTAAATTACTAGTTTCGCACAATTAATTGACGCATTCGATAACGCGTGTTCTATTTAATAATTCGCATCACAGAATTGCAGTTGCTCTGAACTGAACTGAAATTCAAGACGTGATTCAATAAGTGTGACATTTGAAAATATGCAAATAAAATTCGTTTTCTATTCGAATTTCGAAAATATACATGTGCATATGTAAATTATTTCTATTTCTAGTCGCACTTATGTCTTAAAAAAAAGTGAGTACCTATGTTATGCTGGCACGTGCGGCTGTCAGGACTCATTGAATATTTTTCGTGCATATTCTTCCTGAGTGTGTGTTGCCTCACAGCGAATATATATATATATTTTTTTGGTGCCTCTTGTTCCTTGTTTCTCCTTCTTCTTCGTCTTTCGCTTTCCCATTTCCCCATTTTTATGCCATTGACGCCCACGGTGACGCTTACGCCCACGCCCACTCCCACTCCCTTGCCCATGTCTGTTGTCTGCTGTCTCCTGTCCATGTCCAACTGCCACCTGCCACATTTCTCATGACGCGTGCCACTTGCCCCCGTTCTTCACTTCGCCTCGCCTGGCTTCCCTTCTTCGTGTTTTGTTGTGTGCCACATTTTGTTTTATTCATTGTTATTGTTGTTGTTGCTGCTGTAATTTATACGTGTTGTTTATTTTATGCCAATTTAATGCAACTTCTACACCCCACGCACACACAGTTACACACACTCATAAATTCATACACACACACACTCACTCTCTCACACATTCACACATTGCCGCAAGGCAAAGAAAACAAACGAGCCGCGATTTGACTGACGATTCGCAAATTCTAAAAAAAAGAACGTGTGGAAACCTGTCTCTATGTTATGTGTGTGTGTTTGATATGAAATATTTGACATATTGTTCACAATGAAGTGCAGTTACGTTACGCTGCTCCTCTTGTCGTCATTGTCATTGTTGCCGCCGTGCAGCAGCTCCAGAAACAGCCTCAGCATAAGCACGCACATAATATTCATATTAGCTTAGCGGGAGCTTGGTTCAATGACAGACTAGCGTATACCTTATAAATGGGGAATCTGTAAATTAGTATACAGAATTTCTTACGTATACTTAATATAAAGCTGGGAAATAAAAAAAACATTCTTTCACTAAAAAATAATCTGCTTAACAAAATAAGCCAGTTATACTTTTATTGCAATAAAAAAGAACGTAAAATTAATACTAATAGTGATCAAATACATATAGTTGAAATGCAAGCTCATAAATTATTTTTAGGCGACAAATGTAGATAGTAATTTGTATTTCTAATTACTATTATCAATCAAATACAGTCTTCTACAGTGCTGTAATTTACAGCAATTATTTGCAAAACAAATTAAACTGATCTTTGCATATCATATCTGCAGTTCCAAGCAATCCAGCATTATTAAGATACATAATATCGATTGTTGAGATCGAGCTATTCACTTGAGATTATTCAGAAAAGCTTTTTCTTTTGTTGCTATGAAGGAAATGTTCAATGTTCAATATTCAGCATCGAAACGAATTGAATGAATTAAATCGAAATATTGAGCACTCTTTAATGCAGAATTTTCAGTTCCATAAATGTTGCTAGCATTTAATAATTTAAAGTTGTCTCTTAATGTTTTTGTGTGTATTTTATTAAGAAACAAACAAAAACCAACGAAATCGTAAGAAACAGTCTTATAAGCTGTATCCCGCCTGTGTTTTGGCTGCATTTTATGCCCCAAAAAGAGCTGCCCAAAATGTATTAACAGCATGTTGTTACCCTTTACATTTATTTGTTTCATTTCATCTGAAAATGCGATAAATTTCGTGTACATTTTGTTTGTTGTTGAAATTTAAATAAACACATATTTTTACAGCCAAAGTTATTTTTTCGTTTGTCTGGCAACATTCGGCAGCTTCATACGCATCGGCGTTGCTATTCATTAGATGCGCTTAATCAACTGTATTTTGGGTTGTCTGGCATGCATATGCCACATACCACATGCCACACGCCGCATGCCACATTAAAATTGACTTAATGCCCCCTGCGAAATTGTCGTGACGTGCAAATAAAATGCGAAATAAAAATGGCGAATGAAATATACATATATATATATACATATGTACATATGTATGTATAAAATAAAGGTAAAATAAAATTAAAAACAAAAAAGAAACCAATAAAGAAGGAAGAGAAAATGCGTCAAGCGTAAAGCGCTGGCAAAGTTTCGCTTGGCTTCTCGGTTACCTAGCAAAAACCTAAATAATTAAAGATGAAAAATTCATGTTGTCGTTGCTTTTGTTGCTGTTGCTGCGTGGTTCGTCTTCATATTTATAGCGCCCACCTGCTGTGTGTGTATGTGTGAGCGTTGCCTTTGACAGTCGAAAGGATTATGAATCTTTTGGCAAAGTAAATGAGAGGCAAAACTAAGCGCAAAGTGGACAAATACACACAAGACGCCACCAGCTGGGGACAGCCAATGGAACAGGAGAAGGACATCGTGACATGACACTTTGAAGACGTGCCGCAAATTGTTTGTGGTTAACAACGGGAGTTGCTTACTAAATTTACATTTTTCGGGTGAAGCTGACACCTTGTCTCTATCCTCTATTCTCTAACCTCTATTGCCTTCGTCAGGCTGCTGCCAATGAAATCATTTGAGTATATTAATTAAAAGCACTCGGTAAATACACTGCCAACTAAGTCCCAGCTGTGTGCGGTGCTGTCCTCTGTCCGCTGGCGTGTTTGCCAGCAAATTATCAAGGCAACAAGTTCAATAGCCAAATTCCCCAAACACTGCTCTCTGCTGCTGCTCAAGATCGAAAAAGCTTCGCTTCTCCGATGGCGCCATTTGCATTAATTGCCCTCTCTCTCCATCACTCTCTCGCTATCTCTCTCTTTCTTCCTCGGCGTATCTCACGCAATGACGACGCCATTTTTTGGACCATGCGATTTTTATGACAGCTGCGCGCAGCTGCCACGCTGCCTTCTTGCCACAAAACACGGCTTTTGTTTAAAGGTTGCAGCTTGAATGTTTTTTTCTTCTCTTTTTTTTAGCAGCTTCAATTGCTCGTGAACTATGTTATGCGTATGTAAATAGAGAAGTCTACTCATATAAAAGCAATTTCTTTGAACTTTAAGCGACTCACAAAATTGCATTCAAATCTATTCTTTAGTCAGAAGAAATCTTTAGCTCAAACAAAATCAAATATGGTTCATTAATTGAGTCTAACCAGCTTTAATTGACTCTTATTTATCTTGTTTATGAGATGTGAAATAAACTTGTCACTGTCAAATGAAGTTTTTAAAAAGACCGAAAATATGAGCATATGGTCACACCGAATTGCCAGCTTTGATTTGATTATTAGCCACCTAATCAAAAGTCTTAAAAATTACCAAAATTATTGCCATATGATCACACTGAATACAAAATAAATAAAACTATGAGAGTACTGTCAGCTCTGAATGTCAGTCTATAAAAATAAAGTCGTTTTCCTAAGTTTTGTTCTCTGGTTCATGGATCCTATGAGCAATCGGCTAATGGTGTTGGAGGCCATCAAGGAGAATGTTGCCAATGTGTTGTACGAACATCGATTGTTGGGAACGAGCAATACACCCGACATTATTCAGCGACGCAATGCGATGAAAAGAGAAGCCTTCGCTATGGTGGCCAATGCTGTGGCTGTGGAAACTGATATCGTTGAGGAAGATATGATCATTGTGGAAATGTTCAATCTGTTGTTAGACACCATCGAAAACGAATTAAATGAATGAAACGTAACTTGTTGAGCATTCTTTAATGCTGAATGTGAATGCGAATACGAATGTTACCTTGGCTTAAAAACACACTTTCAGTTCTATAAATGTTGCTTGCATTCAATAATTCAGCACGTTCCCCCAAAGAGGAGGGACGAACGATAGCAGCAAAGATAGATATGTATCTGTGAGTGGAGTCGAGTCGAGTCGTTTTGCGATATGAATTTCAAATTCATAATTTTAATGTAATAAAAATTTATCATGAGTTTCACTTTTCCAAGCGTGTGCTGAAACAAAAAGTTTGGCACGTTTCGGCTCTGGCAATTCCCAAACGTGTTGTCCCTATTTGTACATCCTTCTCTCTCTTCCCATCTCTCTCTCTCTCTCTCTCTCTCGCTTTCTCGTTCTGTGATGGCTGTGCTATGCTGTGTCACATGAGCCTGGGCCATTTTTATTTTTGATGGTGCAACTGGAGACGAGCTGAGTAAAAAGTGTATTTTTATTTGTCATGTATCTGCAAGTTAAAGTTTTCAGTTCAGGTTCGTGGGCGTCGACTCTTTCATTATGATTAGACTATAACTATTTATGGCACATAACAACAGCAACGACAACAACAATAACAGCAAAGAGATAGGGTCTCAAATTCAAATTCAAATTTTAACGTTAAATACAAAATACAGAAAACAGAATTCTAAATTCAAATTCACGTTGAATTGTTTGCTCGGGCAACGAAAAAGAAATCAAATTTGCATTTTCGCCTTTAGCTGTTTTCCCACTGAGCTCGAAGAGTGTGTGTGTGTGTGTGTGTGTGTAATGTGTGTGTGTGTGTGTGTGTGTGTGTGTGTGTGTGTGTGTGTGTGTGTGTGTGTGTGTGTGTGTGTGTGTGTGTGTGTGTGTGTGTGTGTGTGTGTGTGTGTAATGTGTGTGTGTAAAGTGTGTATTGCGTGTGTTTTTGCTTTTTAGCTTCTGTTAGTGGCAGTTTGCTTTCATTTCACTCTGCATACACAACTCTCGCACTCTCTCGATGCCATTCTCCATTTTTTTTTTATTTGTGTGCTACGCTTTTTAATTTATCGCAATGCCACGCCCCCTTTCCAGTCACATCCCAGGCTCATGCTTGATCACCTTACCCTTTAGCTTGCAGCGTTGCTCTGTCAATCAACAACTGGCAAATCACAAGTTCACTTGCCACCAATAATTTCACAGTTTTTTTCTGGAGATCATAATGCAGTCTGTTCTGGATTATTGTGTCCTTTACTTGTATTTGTCAATTCAATACCAAATCGTTCATCAATAAGTTCATATATTGGTATATTCAATCATATATTTAAGTAGAACATTTGGTGGAGCTAAGAAAAAGGAAGAGAATTGAAAATTTAAAACGATTTTTTATACACTTACACTTAACTTACATGAAATTGGGTTTATTTGTTGAATACTAGAATAATATGCTCTCAGTTTTACAAAAAGTACAGGGTATATGGCCGTCGAGTATTCGCCCTTTGAGCCACAGCGACGTCGCAACATTATTGTTGGACTAGATGAGTGAACATCTTCTAATTGCATAGCACAAGTTCGTGGAGCTTTGTCTGTCAGTTATCCTGTGTGGCTTGTTACATCCTGTTATGCTGGCATTTTAATGCCACACGTCACTCCCCTCGTCACTCAACTCGCTCCCCTCCCTCTCTGTCTCTCTCATCTCTCTCTCTCTGTGTTTTGCTAAGCCCAACTGGGCTGGTCCATTTCACTCCGTTTAGCATCTTAGCTTGTTTTCATTAACTGTTTGGCTTTCAGTTAACTGTTGATGCAGGATTTGCCAATCAGTGGAGTTGCCTTCGTCCTTCGTCCTTCATCCTGCGTCCGTTGTCGTCCTTTGTCCTTTGGCCTGCGCCCCTGGCTGACAGCATAAAAACACAAATTACCGCAAATTTGCAAATTTCTGCACGGAAAATGGAAAGAATGAAAGAAATGTGGTTCATATGCGCATGAGTGTGTGTGTGTGTGTGTGTGTGCCACATTTTGTGGCATATGCGTTGTATTGATGCCTGCTGCCGGAAGGACATTGCAAAACATTGCGATAAAAATCCATTTAGATGCGCAAATAAGCAAAAATCAACAAGGAAATTGACTTTGATGAGAGACGACAACGGCTCTCACACACACACGGACTCTCACACACACACGCACACACACACACACTGAGATGCCTAGACACGCCCATACCACAAACAATCACACACACACCCACGCCCCCAAATCTCGCATATATGATGAGATATTTATTTGCGCTAATTTTTTGTTCGCCTGCGAATTTTTGACACGAGCGAGAGAGAGAACTGTCTCCAAGGATGCCAGCAATTGTTTCCATTTTGATTTTTGCACATTCTCATTCCATTTAGCTCTCTCTCTTTCTCCATCTCCCACCCAACAATTCATTCTCTTCCCTTTGCCGTAGGCGTAACGTTTTTGACAGCTGTCAAAACTTGACTGCAGGCCTCAGCGGTCCCCGCACATAATTCATTTATTGACAGTTGAAGCAATTAAAGTGTACTCCCTTTCCCTCTTTCCCCTTTCCCCTTTCCCCTTTCGCTTTGACGACCCCGCTGTCAACTCTTAATACGTTTATTTTGCATTAAATTTGCTCCACAACAACGTGACAAAAAAGACAAAATAAAATGAGGGAGTTAACGAGAAAACCTTCCTCCGATTTTTGTCAGGCCTGAGCCTTGTTAATCGCATTTGGGTTTGTATTTCACGTGGCAAACTTCAAAACATAGGTTTAAACTGCCTAAGCAGCAAAAACAACGAAATTTAAATGAGTATATGGAAAATATCGCACATGTTTCAAACAATGCATTACACATAATGTTTAAACGATTCAAATTATAATTTGAAATTTTCGAATTGTAACTGGAATTGTCAGAGAATATTCTGTTACAGAGTTCTTAGAAGAAAAAAAATTGCTTTTATTGAAAGCAAATTATATTATAGCACGAATTTTATTTTGCAATGATTAAATTTATAATTTTTGAATAGATATCGAAGAGTCTATTTTGTTATAGAATTTTTTATTAGAAGTTAGTGTTCATATATTAATTAAGGTATACTTCAAGTCAAGATATATATTATTTAGAGAAAAAAATATCATAATTGAATTTTTAAATGTATACTTTGTGATAAGAATTCTCTAAGCTTAGGAAGATAATAAGTTGCTATGTAGAGTCGAAAAATTAATAACACAATTTTAATGTAGCCAAAAAAGCAAAGTTTGATACATATTTGAAATTTATTTATAGTCAAGATTTCGATTCGAAAAAACTTAAAATAGCATAAGAAACGAAATAAGCAAATATTTGAGCAAATAGTGAAACTAAATACGCTGCGAGATACGATGATATTTGTTAATTCATAGCTGATGTTGACATTTAATATTAATAACAATAATCTTGGTTGATATTTGCATAAATTCGTTCAAGCTTGGCATAAATATTTAAAGCTTCGCTCAGCTTGAACTGCTAATTTGTGATTTAAGGTCAGTTATTGATTGACGAAATTCAGTTGCATAATTTCTCTGCGTATTTCTGGCAGAGTGTGTGTATAAGGTGTGTGTGTATGCGTATGCGTGTGTGTGTGTGTGTGTGTGTCTTTGTCAAGGGAATGGCCGAAGTGACGCACATGAAAACTTCATTTGTGTGAAGCTTTTAATTTGTTGAAGGCACAGCCGAAGGGAGAACAAGTGAAGAGAGAGAGAGAGAGAGAGAGAAAAATACCGTGCCAAAAATGTCAACTAACCTTATATGAATGTATGTGTGTGGGTGAGTGAGCGAGTATGCGTGTGTGTGTCATTGTGTGTGTGTGGAGCTAAAATTGGAAAGGGAAGCGGAAAAGGAGAGTTGGCCGACTGCAAACTCTCTAAACTCATTTAATCAGCACAAAGCGTTTAATCTCGCAAAATGTATAATACGCAAACAAACACACACACACACACACACACTCGCATATTTTCACATACTACACATATACACAGCCCCGAAAAAACGCAGAGGCAAGAACAACGAAGAGAGAAGAACGTGATTACGCGCATATTAATCAGTGAGAGTGTGTGTGAGCCTAAGAGTGTATCAGTATGTGCCCTGCGAATGTGGATGTGTGTGTGTGTGCTGCCACCTTGCAAATTTAATCAGTTATAATACACTCTATCATGACCTGACCGACGCTTCCTCGTCCTCCGCCTCCGTCTCAGCTTCAGGTTTCGGTTCGGTTTATGCCTCACTTCCCAGCAGCAAATCTGCATGAATATATCGAATGAATGTGTGTGTATCGAGTACTCGTGAATAATGATTCGCATTTAAAATGCGTTAGGCCAAATGGAAAAAGAAGTGAAAGCGTAAGCGAAACAAAAGCAACACAAGTTCAATACGCAAAAAAAAAAACGAATAAAACCGGGAATAAAATAAAAAGGCAGGAAAATAAATAAAATTAAAGATACAGATACAGATGCAGATAAAGATAAGAATAAACGAAATGAAAATGCGAAATCCACAAGTGAAAGTTTCATTAATTTAAAAGTCAAGGGAATTAATGAGACTCGTTTATCAGACTCAAGCAAAACTTAAGCAAATTGTTTTAAAGCATTTTCATTTACACAGCAGAAAATTAAACGCAAAATTAGCTATAAATTAGGTATTGATCGAGAGCTCTTAAAAAATAAAGAAAAATTAAGTATGTATTTGAAAGTATTGACTTTAAATGTGTTTTTGGTATATACAATAGTAACTACAGTCTCTTGTAAATTTGGTTGATATGAGATAAAAATTTTATTAGTTGGGTTTTAGTGGCTTTGGTTGAGAATTTGGTATATTCTATAGTGTGTGGTATTTTGAATGTATACTTTCGTATTTTTTTGTTATATTAATTGTATGAAATGGTATGATATATTTTGAGCGTAGTACCATATCGATATACCAAATATAGCATACAGTATATTTTGAATATTTTTTCGGTATTTTATAAGAATAAAACCCACTATTCTACTGTTATTGCAAATTAATTGCGGTTATCTCTAAGTCGAGCTTTGTTACTTGTCTTCAATTATTGTATGAGCTGTCTAAGCAGATTAAACTGTCTAAGCTGATTAAACTGTAATTTCTATTGCTATTGCAATTAATTTAACTGTGCATTTAATATATGGTTGCATAAAAAAAGCGATAAAGTGAGCTAGCTGACGAAATCATCGAGAAATTTAATTGCGAAACGTTCGCAATTCGAATTCGGAAATTGAAAAGCAATGGACACAAGCGAAGACAGCAAAAGAAATGTCAAAGACAAGTTTCTATTAAGTGTAGAGAGGAGACGCTCAAATATTCTTACACACACACACACACACACACACATATATATCGCATTGGCAATCGTTTTTATTTGCTTCGCTTTCACTCTCGTTGCTGCTGCTCTTCTTCCTGTAGCTGCTGTTGTTGTTTGCAACCTGTTGGCCATCAATTTGCAAATTTTTCACTGTGCGTGTGTGTGTGTTACCTGCGGCTGCAGTGTTTTTACTTTTGCTTTATTTGCATTAACCGCAAGCGTTTTTGTGGCTCTCCTTCGGTCCCCGTCCTTTTCCTCTTTGCACCCGGCGGCGGCAGCAACCGCAGTCGAAATGAGTTTGCTGGCCAGCAACGTACATACAAAACAAGCAAGCGACAACAACAACAACAGCAACAGCAACATCAGCAACAACAATAACAATCACAAATAATGCATAACGACGAGGAGTGCAATAATTAATTTGTTGCTCGCACACACGCATACGCACACGCACAACGTGGCGTATGCGCAACGATTGAGCACGCCAATAAATGTAATTACCAAAATAAAGTAAAGCCCGGGCATTATAAATAATATATGTATGCAGCCCGACAAAATATATAGATACAATATGTTATGCTCTGTTTTGCTGTGCTGCGCACACAAATCAACATAATGATTAGCCCAAGGGCCAAGCGAGAGCACGAAACTAAATTCAAATTGCAAAATTAAATCAAAATTTCGAAAACTCTCATTTGTATTGTGTTATT
The DNA here is from genome assembly GCA_023558445.1 of Drosophila pallidifrons. Classification (NCBI taxonomy): domain Eukaryota; kingdom Metazoa; phylum Arthropoda; class Insecta; order Diptera; family Drosophilidae; genus Drosophila; species Drosophila pallidifrons. The sequence goes on from CM042351.1 coordinate 17,369,410, forward strand.
TGCGTTGTAATTGTTGTTTCATTATGCGCGCATATCAATGCAATTACAATTCGATATGAGAGCATAATTAATAAACACAATAGCATATTTTTAAAGGTTGCGTCTCCAACTTGACTTCATCACTGAAATTCACCCCTCCAACATCAAGTGTTGGCCAGCTTGTTAAGCTGTAGGAGCAGTCGATTGACTTTTGTGGTTTTTCTGCCTCATCGGGCGCACATTTTGCCATTGCGGTCAAATCATATTCCCAAAGAGCCACCTAATTGGCAACAAGTGGTGCGTCTAGACTTCGACAACAACATGTTGTATGTACGTATGTATGTTGAGTGGAAAGCGAGTTTAGAATGCCATATCATAAATTAAACAATTAGCTTTTGACCTTTGGCAGCGTCACAAAAAAAGAAAAAGAGAAAACGCAACCAAACAATAGCAAAATCTGTAAAAGAGAAAGAGTGAGCGGGAGAGAACGTGCCCAGAGGTTCATAAATCAATGCAAGTCCAAAAGGCAAGCAGCGAAAAATTACATAGCGAGAGAGAGAGTGAAAAAGGGAAAGGGCCACTTTTGGGGCAGCCATTAATTATGCGAGTGTATAAGCCATCATTTCACGCCTAACAATATGCAATAAAATATGAGTTCTCGCTGTGTTTTTGTGTGTGGCATTTGAAGCTGAAGCGAAGGCCGAAAAAAACAACCGAGAAACAAGGCAAAAAGCACAAGAGAAAAACGTGGCAGCAGCAGCAGCAAAAAAAAGGGCGAGCAAAACGTGCGCTGATGTTGATTATGGCCACATTATGTATACAAGTTGCTTATGGCAGTTGTTCTTGTTGTTCTTGTTCTTGTTGTTGTTGTCCTTTTTGGCCTGTTGCTGCCGGCTGTTTAGTCCTAATGACCCCCCGTTTGCGTTCTCTAATTAATTAATTGATTGTAATTAATTATTTAACGCAATGTTATTCGTCGTCTTTTTACAGTCGCTTTTCCTTTTGTCGTTGTCTCATTCTCTCTGTGTGTGTGTGTGGGCGTGTTTTAGCTGTTCAATGTCTTGAATACATTCGATATGCATGTTTGACAAATCGAAAAACATGCAACAACAACATCGAGAACAACATTGACAACAACTAATGACTGAAATGAAAGCAAAGCTCAACTGCAAGATATCCTATGAATATCATGTTTATAAATGAGCGAAAAGAGCAGCTTAAGTAAAGCGAGTAAATGCAGAAATTAAATGCAACAACTTGAGTGGAAAAACCAAATTAATTCTGGTTGAAATCACAGCAGAACAAAAAGCAACACAATGCTATGCTAATTCGCTGGAACATTATATCCAATGATAATGATAAGCAACTCAGGTTGCGAACGTCTTAAATTAAGCGCAAGGTGAATGACACATTAAGACTTTGTTGAAAGGAAAATGCAGAGAAAAAAAAAACAAATTTCAAGTATGAATAAAAGTGCGAAATGTTATTCAGAAATTAAGCAGAAAATTTACTATTTATTAAATAATAATTAAACAATGATTTTTGTATATGAATAAAGGTACGAAATGTAACTCAGAAATTAAACAGAAAATCTACTTTTTAATATGAATTAAAATACTAAATAGAGCAAATAAATAAATCTAGGATTCTACTTTGTATTATGAATTGAAATACTAAATAGAGCAAATAAATAAAGCAATGAATCTTATTTTTACTATAAATTAAAGTAGTAAATACAATTTAGAAATAAAACACATATAAATAATTTGCTTTTTAATATGAATTTAAGTACTAAAGGCAAATGCAGAAATAATGTGAAACAAATTTTGAAATAGGTAAGCATAAACGCATTAATGTATCGCAAAATTTAAATAGAAATCAATCACATTGAAGCTTGTAGCCATGGAAATAAAAGTGAATACGTAAAAAAGTAGAACAAAACACGACGAATCCAATCAAATGGAAAGCAGTCTGCAGACACTACACAATGATGACCGAAAGAATGTTGACCAAACGCTGCCTTCAATTCGCTTCCTCTTTCACTCTCACTCTCTCTCTCTGTCTCTATCTCTCTCCTTCGCTCAGAGTTCGCTGCGGGGCGGGCAAATATGTTAACTTGGCTTGCCCACTGATTAATGGGGCAGCAGCCAGCTTCAGGAAAATGTTGGGCCAGGCAGGTGCAGGTACACTTACATGGGGCCACATGGCGTATGCGCAATGGGGGAAGCATACTACAAGGAAGCGAAGAAGCTCGAAGCGAGCAATTGCAATATTTGGCAATTGGTTTGGTTTGGTTTGGTTAGCTTGGCTTGCCGCTTCGTCTACCCACAAAATATTGAGTTAATTTATCAAACAGCTCGCATGCAGCATGTCCTCTCTCTTTCCAAGTGTGTGTATGTGTGTGTGTGTGTATGAGTGTATCCTGGCGACAAATTGGCAAATGAAACTGTGCTTTCTGCTTTGGCACAATTACTTTGATTGCGCATCACATAAGTGTGCATGTGTGTGTGTGTGTGTGTGTGTGTGTTTGAGGTGTGCCCAAGGAATCCTTGGAATTTCATATAATTGAGGCAGCAGGTGTCAAAGGGTCGTCACTACTTTCCCCTCGCCCCTTCTCCCCTCCTTGACAGCTGTCACTCGCCATTCTTTATGCAATGCAAGAAATGCGAGTTCCACACACATACATACATAAATGGCAAAGTAACCTCAACTCCTTTCACTTCTCACTTCACTCAAGTGCAGTCCACCACACATGCCACATCCCTTTCACTCAGCAGGCACTCAGAGACCCAAACATAATTGACAGTTAATATTTTGCAGCTGCCGCAAAACGAACAAGAACAAGAAGAAGCAGCTTAAGAAGCTGCTGTGGCAAAAGGAAATGAAGAAATGCAGTAAAAATTGGCACAGCAAAGTGCGCTGCGCTGCGCTCTTCATCGATCAAATTGTCACGATTCATGTTTGTTTTTCTTTCTTTTGTTGTATTTCTTTCGAGGCAACGTAAAAATGTGTAATTCAATTTTCCATTAAGGCAAACAAACGCACCAGAGAAAGAGAATGCATGCAAAAGAAAAGTTGGCCATCGCAACACAAAGAAGGCAAGACAGAAAGCAAAAAAGAATGAAGAAAAGCAGCCTGAGTTGGCGACACTCTGAATAAAGCACTCGTTATGCCATGAGTGCATTTGATGGCATTCACTTTGTTGCATGCAACACATACACACACACACACTAACACTCACACACACATGCAAGATAATCCACTGACAATTTTTCATCAACTTTTATTTTTCTTTATTCTTCATTATTGCGAACAAAATCGCTGAGTGCGTAATAAGTCAAGTTAAGCTTGGCTCTGGCCAAAAGAGAAATGCTGCTTAAAGCAATTGCGAATTATACGCGAATTATTGCTGCCAAAGCTTGTGCAAATCAGCGCACTTAAAGCTGTTATACGCAACTGTTATACTTTGTGGAATAAGTTGACTTTTTTTTTTAATGAAATCCATTAATACATAAACAGTAGAATCCGGTTATAACGACGCCGCTTATAGCGTCCGTCCGGTTTTTGAGACGAAAATTCTATGACTTCTTGGGTCCCCATACAAATTAAAATGATTAAAACATTAATTAGTTAAAGTTTAAAAACCTATGGCAACCATAAAATAAACAAAATGTTATATTTCAACTTTCGGTTTGTAGGTGTTCCGGATATAACGACGGTCCCATGAAAGTCGCTATAACCGGATTCTACTGTGTAAACATCACTTAAAGACATCACAAATAATTCCACCTTCAACATTTGAGTAAGGAGATTATTGAACTTATTTAGAGATATTATACTTTGTGGAATAAGTAGACTTTTATTACGGAAAACTATTTTTGTGTATTGAAATTTTTTTAAACATTGTTTTAAGCAATCACGAATAATAGTTTTAACATCATTTAGCTAAGAAAATATGAAAAACTGTTGTAAACAACTGTTATACTTTTGAAAAAGGTAGATTTTGTGGAATAAATATATTTTACACCTAATATTTCAAATAAATCTCAAATAATCCAGTTTTGAAAATTTGAGCTTCGATAATCAACTTTTACTCGAAAAATGAATAGTAAAAAAACATATGTAGGTTGGCATTTAATCAGTTGCTGAAAAATAAATATATTTGATAGTTAACATTTAAAAGCATTGCTGAAAAAAAAAGTAATTGCATTTACATCATTTCAGTTTAGAAAATATTTAACTTTTCAATAGTAGTAAGTAAAAGAAAAATTAGTTACTGAATGAAATGTTACTTTTCCTTAACTATTATTTGAATACGAATTGAACAACATTGAATTAAACATTAACAAATTGCTAATCGAGTTTTTTTGTTACCATTTTTTTTTTTTTTTTTGTTTTGGTGTTGATGTTTCAGGATTGATTGTAATATATTATTGATCAAGTGGTTGGACTCCTTGCGATTGCAGTCCATTAGTTTGAGCTGCAGCACTCGGCGTATACGCAATGTAATGCAAATCCACATGCAGTTTATTAACGAAATGAAACGAAAGGTGAATTAAGTATTTGCAGGCATTTCAATTCAGCAAATGGCCTTAACAGTGTTGTTGGTGGTGCTGCGGTGGGCGCAAAAAGGAAAAAAGATGGAAAAACGAACGAGAAACGAGGAAAAAAAGAGGAAATCTGCCAGCTGATGGTGCTGCAGGTGACTGAAGGTGGTTGAAGTGGTTGGTCACGGAGGGGTCGGGAGGAAAACGGGGGTAAATAGAAATGCGCTCAGAACTGTGCTTAATTAAAAATTGTAAGTGGCAGTAAATTAATTATAACCGCGGCCCGCAAAGTGTTTGGTTTATAGCAACAGCAGCAGCAAAGCAGCTCCACATGTGGGCGTGCAAGCTACGAAGTGAGGGGCGTGGCCCGTTTTGCTTTCTTTCAGCTCCAGCTCCGTTTTTGCCAGCTGTCAGCATTTTAATTTCTTTGTGCATCAAAAGCAGCAATTTTAATCAAATTTCCATCCTTGATTATATGTGTGTGTGCTCGCTGTCGCTTTCTCTCTCTCTCTCTCTCTATGTATTTGCCTATTTGTGGCGGGGGAGGAGAGAGAGAGAGAGAGAGAGAGAGCAAAGTGGCTCTGGGTATTGCGTTGTCAGTTGTCACTTTTCAAATATGAGAGAGTCGAGTTTAGAATCCCAACTATATGCGTATGAGTATTGTGGCATTTCAGCCTGCCCCATGGCAAATTGTTGTCAACGCAACACAATTAACAGCGAAACATTTCAAACGATTCTGCGCTTTCGCTTTCGCTATCGCTTTCCCGCTGTGCTCTGTGCTCTGCTCTGTGTTATGTGCAACTGACACTCGAGGTGGAAGCAATGCGAAACAAAACGAAAGTCACGCAAACGCAGCGACCGAGAAAGCAACTTGAATGTGCTTTTAATTGGCAAATATTTGCAACTATGACAAATACAACTTTTTACCCCAAAAACTCATTAATTAATATGCACACGAATCATTCTTGAACAGTTTCATAAATGGAAATGCTTAAAATTTTAAATTGACAGCGTGTTAATTAATATATTAAAATGATCGTAACGGATTAGAAATTGAATTTAGCTTAGCAGACAAACTTTGCTGAAACTCTGTAGAAAGCATTTCTAGCTTGACTAATGAATGAACAATAAGACTAAATAATTGAATAAATAAATAAATAAATGAAGTCATAATAATATAAAAGATTATATAATATACTGTAATCAAAACAATCATCCAGGTGGTAATCATTTGGTAATTGAATTGTGTCAAAAAAAGCTATGCCAAAAATTTTCGTTTGTGTCTTTCAAATGGCTCTGAATATGCTTTGTTAGGCGGCGGAGCGAGCTAAAAGTGAAGGCGAATGTGTTAAGTGGGCGTGTTCGAGCAATAGAGCTTCACAAAGAAGGTACATTTGAACAACTGTTGCTCATCGGTTGAGCAGAACCTCAACGCATTACGGAAGATGGCTTGCTAAACGATCGAGTGTAAAAATGGCTTGCCAAAAATTTTAGTTTGTGTCAGTCAAATACCTCTGAATGTGTTTAGCTAAGCGGCGGATCGATAAATTTGTGTGGGCCGATGTGTTAAGTGGGCATGGTCAATCAGAAGAGCTTCAGAAAGATTCTCTGGCTTGCTTAGGTAGTGCTTAAGCTGCTTTTAATCAACAGTTGTGACTTTTACTTAACTGTTGTGCAGAAATCAAAAGCATTGCAAAGCATTGAGAGCCAAGCTGCTGCTGGTTGATTACAGTGTGTGACTGAAAAGTCATTGCCAAAAATTTGTGAGTATGTGTGTCATATGTTTTGTGTGTGTCTGACTAGGCGCCGGACCGAGATAATTGTGTAGGCGGAGGTGCTATGTAGGCATAGTCCAGCAGGGCAACTTCAGAAAGATTGCACAGCTTAATTTGATGCATAATTGAGTGCTTCTACTCAACTGTTCCCCAACAGTTGAGCTGAAAGGTATTCATTGAAAAAATGGGCTGCCAAAAATTTGAGAATTTTTATGAAATTTACATGTTGAGGTGTTTAACTAGGCGGCGGACCGAGCTAAAAGTGAAGGCGGATCAGCTAAGTGGGCGTGGTCGACCAATAAAGCTTTACAAAGATTGCACAGCCTAGATATGCATGTCTGAGTTTGTTTGTGTGTGTTTCTATTCAACTGTTTCAGCAGAATCGAAAGGCATTCAAAATGTAAGCTACCAGGTAACTGCTTTTAAATGGAATTGTGGAAAAAAGTGATATGCCTTCCAAATACCTCTAAATGCGGCGGACCTACCTAATAGTGAATGCGAAGGTGTTAAGTGGGCGTGGTCAGCGAGCAAAGCTTAGTTAGGGTACTTTTGATCAACAGTTGTGCAGAACCTTAAAGCAAGGTTAGCGATCGCGTGTGAAAATGGCTTGCCAAAAATTTTAGCTTATGTAATCGAAATGCTTGCGAAAGAAGAAGAATGTGAAAATGTGGCAAATCTCCAACTAAAATGAAATTAGTCAGAGAAAAATATATATTCAGGCATGCTCCGGTTTTCACTTTTCGTTTTCGTTTTCGTTTTGGGACCAAAACTGAGATTTTCGTTTTTAGGTGCTCCGGTTTTCACATGATTTTGGTCATCGTTTTGCTATCGGAACGTTTCATTTTTTACTGTTAAAACAGATGACTTGTGTTTTGGTTAAAAGTAAACAACGCGAAAAAATGTCTTTTGTATGTCCAATTTCGTGGGTGGATTGAACTCACATAAGGATTTTTTTATCCTGCATATAAATAATTATGCTTCCCCTGAATGAAATATATTTGCCTTTTGTCTTTTTTTCAAAGAAAGATTTGAAACTTTCTTTAAAAAAAAATAGTTGAACGGCAATCAGCTGTTTCCCACAAAAAATGGGGATGCCACATTTTTAATGCATTTCATTCCGGTTATTCCAACAATTTTTTTTATACACTTTTAGCACATAACTAATTAAATTAAATTAATTAATTTTTAAAAAACATATTTTACCCAACTCAACAAATTTATCGCCATCCGTTTGATTATATAAGTATTTTTAACTTGCTTTTACATTCTATCGAAAGTATGGCAGCTTAGGCGATAACTCATGGTGTCGGACCTATCGGTCGCTCACCAAAACGAAAATTGTTGTTGCCGACGGCAAAATTTGATATCCAAATTTGAGGTGGGGTCAGAAATTAGTCGTTTTAAAAATAATTACAAGCCTAATTGATCTGCTGGCCGTCTTAAAAGAACGACAATAAACCAATGAGTCAACTACTTTTTTTCTTTTGCAAGTAAGATCCGATTTAATATAGAAAAAGGCATTTACTTTTCATTTCGGCAAGTCAAATTTTTTCGTTTTGCAATTCGAAAAAATCTTGTGAAAGTGAAAACGGGAGCACAAATTTTTTCGTTTTCGTTTTCAAAACGAAAACGAAAACCGAAAGTGAAAACCGGAGCATGCCTGATTATGTGACTTTAACTTGATAGAAATAAGACACAGTAAATGAGAATACATAAAAAATTACAATTTTAAATTAGCTAAGCTTAATTAAGTTAATCAGAGAACATTATATTTAGTGAGAAGCAACAACGATTTTAAGTAAAAAAAAAATAGTTTAATTAGAAAATTTGAATTTTAATTTAGCAAATATCAATTTAAAATGAAATTAAACAAATAAAATTCAAATTTACATAGTCGCAAAACAATTAATACTTTTAGTATATAGAAATAGGGCAATAAAGTGAAGCTAAATTATAAAATTATAATGTGAATGTATTAAATCTCCATTGAAAGTGCAATTAGTAAATTTTAATCGAAAGCAAAGAATATGCCAATCGATTATCATGTAAAGAATTGCAAATAGTTTGAATATGCTTACAGCAAATAGCAAAAACAGAGCAAGCAAATAGAGTTCTCTCTGCCACTCTCTGTCTCTCTCGCTCCTTCTCTCTTGCTTCACACATAAAGTGACAATGAAGGACGCTACGCTCAGCAAACACGGCCAAAGTTATGTGAGCTATTCAACTGAGATGCTGTTGCTGCTTCGGCTGCTCTGGCTGCTGTGGCTGCTGCTGTGGGCACATATTCAAAATGGAAATTGAAGTGCTCCATTGCCAGCAATCGCTGGCGGACAAAAAGGCGGCATGGAGAGGGGAAGGTGGGCTAGAGTTGTTGGCCAGCTGTGTGTGTGTGTGTGTGTGTGTGTGTGTGTGTTGGATATGTGCCCTGTAGAAAATTGCCATAGAAATTCTATTCGATACGCACGGCTGACAATTTGAAACGCAGTCAAGTTTTGGCCCGGCGGCCACAGATCGACAGCTCAGCTGTCGCACCTCACGCACACCTGTGCGACCTACAAAACACACGCGCATACACACACATACACACTCGAGAGAAACCGAAACAAAAAACCCAAAAAAAAAAAAGAAAAAAGAGAAAAATACTGCAGTTGTTGTTCCTGGTTTCTTTCTTTCACTTGGGTTTTTCCTCATTTTTTTTGTTGCTTTTTCGCATTTTTTTTTTTTTTTGGTGTTGGTTGTTTCATTTGGTCAGCGAAGCGTGCGGCCGATTGAAAATTTAATTTCCCGCCCATGGCACCGTCGCTCTCTCTCTCTCTCTCTCTCTCTTTCTCTCTATGGCCATCTCTCTCTGGCTGTGCTTGGCCAGTGTATTTCCGCCATTTCAGCGTTTGCTGTTCCGTTTCACTTTTCAGTGGACTTTGATTTGGTCGCTTGGCCACGCTTGCCTCTCTCTCTCTCACACTGACTCTTTTACTATATCCCTCCATCTCTTTCGCACGCTGTTAGTGTCAGTCAGTCAGTCAGCGTGTCAGTCTGGCTGTCGTTTTTCAATGCGCCTTGTTTATGGCTCTTCATTTGCAATAATCCAAATTGCCATGGCAACCAGTCGACTTCCCAGCTGTATTTCCTGTTTCAATTTGCTGATTTATTTATTGCCACTGTCGACAGTGGCAACAACACTTGGCTGATTTCCGTTCCGTCACCAAAGTCTGCACAGCATCTCTTAGCACACACACACACACACACACACACACACATGTTATATACATCCACATAAACATCTATATCTGCATCTCCATCTATAACTTTTTCTTCTTTTCACATTTCCATTTCAGGTCTCTCCAATCGGCCATTGGGCCCGCCACATCGCAAGAGCAGTCTACCAAAGCATCAGGAGGTGAAGCGTCGCTTCCTGGAAATTTGTGATACCAACTTTTCGGACGAGGTGAAGGCGGCTTTGCGTCTGCCAGCCTTCGATTCATATGAATGGGGCGATGCGGATGTCATACACCTAATGCAGACCATGTTCCTCGAGCTAGGCTTCATCGAGAAGTTCAGCATACCGGTCGATACGCTGCGCGAGTGGCTCTATGAGGTCTACAAGCACTACAACGAGGTGCCATTTCACAATTTTCGGCATTGCTTCTGTGTCGCCCAAATGGTAAGATTTACTCTCATCCGACCCCCAAAAGTATGCTACATATTTTGCTTGCTAAAAGTGGTTGCAAATTCTGCTGGGAATCACACAATATTTAAGATGTTCGTTTAGCTTTCATTTAAATTCCAACTTTAAATTTGCTGTACAGATTCTTCACTTAATAAAAAAAAAAAAAAAAAAAAAAAAAAAATTTAAATTCCATTTAAAGCTATTCTTAATATATATTTTTTATGATTTCGATTGCATAGAAAACATTATGACAGAGTTAAAGCACAAAATTTCAATTGTTCAGGGCATCAACACTCAAAGAGTGTGAATACAACTTTAGGCAAACTTCCTTAGAAATATCAATGACAGTTTCTAAAGAGAAATGCATTAAAAGAAAATAATTGAACTTACTTTGAAATATCAATGATAGTCTCTACATAGAAATGTATTAAATGAAAATAATTAAATTGAGGCATTTTTGGCATTGTTCTGTGGAAAGTGTTGTACAACATTTAGTAGTATTGTTGCAATTGCAGTTGGAATTCATTTAGTATTATAATATGATTAGTATATGAACGTATATTAAAATGAAATTATAAACAAAAAAACCTTTTTGTTGCTCAGATTTAGTTGCATGCCATACATTTTGGTAGTTTAATTTGATAAATTGGAAATTAAATGGTTTTATGTAATTTTAGAGCTTTCCTTTCAAATGCATTTACAATTATTTTTCGTTTCTTTCATTTATTATTGTGACTGCGTAGAAACCAGAAACAAATGGCACATAGTTTCATTGCCCAAGATAAAATCAAATTTCTATTGTTGTGGTGTGAATAAGACTATTGTGAAATCTATTTACGAATATCAATGACGAAATCTGTATTAAATGAAAATAATTGAATTGAGAGTTACATAATAAACAGTTGTGCTTTGTGTTTTAAATAATAGATAGATGAAGCTAGCGTTGAGAACAGTGAACAACAGCTTGACAAGCACAACAACAAATGTGTTTTGCATTTATTGGCTTATTTTGCTTGGTTGGATTGCATTATAATTAGGCGTACGGTGTGTGAAACCGCACTTGAAAATGAGTTTACATTCAACAAGACGTGCACAGAACTAGAAATATATCAATAACAATCGGACATCGAATGTTGGCATATTTTTAGATATGCACAGTAAGCACATAATAAATGCAATATTTGTGCCATTTGTGGGCTTTAAGTGCAGCCATGTGCTATATAATTAAGTGTGAATCTATTATTAACTTGGAATATGAAATTGAACTACTTTATTTATAAGCCATGCCTTGACTTGCCTCCCCAGCTTGTTTTCGCTGCTTGTTCAATTTGAATTGTTCTGCGAGATGCTTTCTCAGCAGTGGGAAATGTGCAAGTACCGAACATAGATAGTTTTATGTGTACGTTATATATATACACACATATATATATATATATATATATATATATATATATATTTATTATGTGGCTATAAAGAATAAACGATGTCCAGGCTCAATGAAATCGATATCCGGTTCGTCTCTGTCTTTTGCTCTTGCTTTCCTTCTGTGTGCCATACAAAAATATATGTACGAAACGCCAAAGGGGCGAAAATAAGACAAGAGACATACGCACACACATGCTGCTCTATGTGTGTGTGAAGAAAGGCCTATTTATAGGCAACAAAACAGACACAGTCACACACACGTGCATGCATAAAAAGACAGCGCAACAATAGCTAAAGAAAGCGCACAACAAGTTTTTTAGCATTTAAAAATAGCAACAACTGAAGAGACCAAGAAATGGACGCGCCAAATGTTGCCCAGCGCAGCAACAACAACAATACCAGCAACAACAACTGACTCGCTGACTAACTGACTGACTGACTGACTGACCGACAAAAAATACTCGTCAAGCATTTGCAGTACAAATAAAACCACATCAAGTATACGACTATTGCACACAGTTTGCACAGCAAAAAGTATCAGATATTCAGTATGCAAAATACATTGCTGCTGACATAGCTAGCATACCCAAAGCTGAACAGCGTATGCATGAAAAAAAGAAACATTAAAAAAGGAAAACAAAAAAAAGGCAAATGGCGACTGCAAATTGCAGCCAAAATACTGAGGCCATCGCCATTCTCGCTCTCTCTCTCTCTCTTTCACTCACTCTGCTGGGCGACCAGATGGCCAAAGCAAACAACAAACGAAACGCCACAAAACGAAAAGAAATGAAAAGAAGAGAGAAGAGAAGAAAAGCCACCGCACCAGCACCGCATCAACCCACTGACAGCGACCCACTTAGATGCTCAAGTACCAAGTTTGGGACGAAGTATTTTCCAAGCCGACTTTTTAACCTACATTTTTGGCAAATGAAACTTGCTTGTACAACTATACGTACACACACATACACACATATATACATATTTATATATAGCTATATATTATATGAGTTATTGTTGTTGTTCTTGTTGTTTGCTCTGCTCAACATTTATATGAAATATTAATTCTCTGTTAGTTGGGATCTTGAGTTGCAGCAACAGCAACAGCTGCAGCTGCTTTGCCGCAAATTGTTGCACCGCACAGCTTAAGACAAAGCAAAATGGGGTCACCACTAAAATGCAATACACAACTATCGATAGAATCCATTTCATAGAACACTTTGGCAATTATTTATTGCCTATTTTTGTTTAATAATGTTAAACGTTTTACTATAAACGTTCAAAAACAAAATCTGTTGTGGAAGTTGTGCTTACTAAATACTATAATTCTGAATATTCCAACTATCGTCGCGATAAACTTTAAACGCTAATGCCAAACTCAACCTTAATTCTTATCTGCGCGTAAAATACAATTTGGTTGTCTTATTCAGTTAATATATTATTGTATATTAAGCATCTACATATATATTTTATAGTATGCTATTAAGCTTATTCAACTTATTACTAAACTGGTTATTTAATCGTAAACTATCTTAAGTTTAATTTGAATATTCAACTGTTTAGTTACTATAAATACTTATTGAATCTTATAGTCAATTGAAAATTTAAAATTTTTAAAGCTATCGAAAAACTAATCTTTTAATTTTAACTTTTTTTAATCTTCTAAAATAAATGTTTTTAATTATATTGTGTTTATTGAAACCTTACTTAACTTCACAATGAATTGCAAACTATTGATAGCATTCGCAACTTCAAACTCTTTAAATTTTTTGCCGCAACATTTTCACAGATTTTATTCACATTTTGCATACGTTGGCCATGAAGTTGAGAAACTTTTGCACAACTAAATGAAAACTTGAATAAATTGTTTAATTTGACAACAAAAGCCAACGACAAAGTTAATGTCGACTTTTGCTAAAGAAAAGAGAAAGAATAAAAGAAAGGAAAGAGTTGTGAGAGTTAATCATCCTGAATAATGCAAATAGAGAGAAAGAGAAAGAGAGAAAGAGCATTAGCTGATTTCTTTATTACGCATACGCACTGTTGCCGCAAAGCTTTTACACATTCTCGTTGCCAGCTAGCCACAAAACAATGCGAACAATTTGAAGTATTTTAGCTGTCGAAAGCAGCAGAAACAAAAATTCTGCCGGTTGTCACGAGAGTTGCAGTTAAAGTGTTATCGATAGCACGACAAACTGTTTAAGCTCCCCTCGCTTTGGTTTCAGTCTCTATGCATGTGGCATTCGGCGGCCTCTAAGCTGCAAAATGGCCGCTAGACTCGTCTGCATATGCGATGGTGCGTATTTTACAATTCAATGGACGGCCATTTGCATAGGCACTCATGTATGTAGAGCCCATGTAATTTCCTCTCTCGTTTTCTCCCTGTCTCTCTCTCGCTCTCTTTCTGTCCCTCTGCGAATAGCACAGAAGAGTCGTTAAGCGGCTTTCGCTTTTGCCTTCCTGCCAGCGACAACAACAACAACAAAAAAACGAACTCAAAACGGGGCAACAAAAAAAGAAAATACTGCGGCTGAATTATTGAGTTTACAGTGGACCACGACACACACACTCTCACACACACTCACACACGACACTCAAGCGAATGGTGACAAATTCTTGCAGCAAAATGAGCGACTCATCGCCTGAGCTTTTCATTACCAAAGTGCAGTTGCAAGTTGCCAGTTTTGCCGGTTGCCGGTTGCAAGTTGCAAGTTGCACTTGATTTCCTTGGGGTGTTTGACGCCCGCCCAGCAAAACTTTTGCCACTGGCAACACTTGAGGCAGGCTGGCAGCAGATGCATCTGCAAATGTTGCCAACGGCTCTGAGCTGATGATGATCCAAGAGTTGAGAGTTGAGAGAGCATGAATTTGGATTCTCGCTGTTGACAATGAATTTAGATAAACTTGCGAAATTCGAAATGCAAACAGCATTTTGCATTTGCATAAATTTATAGCACTTGCCAAGCGAGCGAGCGTCGAACGCACAATCATTGCTCCTCAGTTACCTCTGCGACGCATTAACGACGATTTCGCCTTTAAAAAGAGACAGAAATCGTGAAAGAGATGGAGTGAGAGAGATAGAGAGACAGCCCTTCATTGGCGTCGCTTAATGCGAAGACCAAAGTTGTGCAGCAACTTTTACGACACCCTTCAGCCACCCTTTCACTACCCACCGCGTTGCTAGTGCAACTTTAGGTGCGCAGCAAAGCGCAAAGCAAACTTTACGCTGCTTTTGTATTTCAAAAAGCTTAAATTGAACGCTGTTGAAATTCCTTAAGGGTCTCCAACGGGCCACGTCATTTTCCTTCGAGGTGTCTAGGCGTGCTACCAACTTTAAGGGGTGGGTGGAATGCAATTGGGGTTAAAGGGAAAGGGAAGATCTGTAGATATAGCTGCTCCTGGTAATTGCAAAGGTTTCGCAGCAGACAAATTAAGTTGCCTTTTAACTTTACCTTTACCATTTTTGCCATTGGCTTAAGCTTTAGCTTGTTTCTTTTGCCACAGTTGCTGCTCTCTGGCCACGTTGCAGCATCAAATGTGATTTAGCTTAATGGTTAGCAACATTAAAAGTGCTCCTTTTGTGCCAGCCATTGGTATTCTTTAAGATACTATATTAGCAACAACAGTAGCCAGACACTTCATTTAATTAACCAAATTGAGAGACAATATTCCAAAGAGCAGCTAACAAAGAGAGATTCAAGAAATTAGAGTGCAATAGAGATTGCCTGAGTTGGATAGTAAAACCGACTCTGCAATTGCCCTGTGAATGTTAAATCACTTTACAATTACGGCTCACAGCTCAACGATTAATCCGATAGTGCTTCCAATGCCCTAGCTTAGGAACGCGCTTTTGACTATGCTCTTTCGAACATAGTTGTATTTGGAATAAATTGTGAACATTTTTTTTTACTAACACATTTTGTTTCTCTACTCAAGCTAGTAAAATTTAATTATTATTTATGACTATTCAGCAAAAGTCTTTATGTCACCTTATCTCATTTAATCTCATCTTCAGCTTTTAAATTCCTCAGAAAATAAAACTATTCCTCAGAAACTAAAACTATCTCTTAATAACTGAAAAAATAAGGCAAAATATATATTACTACCAAAATAAATAACAACAGCAATGGTGATGGAAATTTCTATACAAGAAAAGAAAAATAAATTAGAATAAATACTTTTCTTTTTATTTTTTAAATTAAGTAACTTTGGTTTATTGAATTAAATTTATTAACCAAATTAGTACTTATTTCGATTAAATTTGCATTTTGCCAACTACAAGGCAGCTTCAACTCATAAAATATATTTTCCATAATAAAAAATGATTTGTGTATGCTTTCTATTTGCAGATGTATGCGATTACACGCCAAGCGAATTTACTAAATCGTCTGGGCGATCTGGAATGCTTGATCCTGCTGGTGTCCTGCATTTGCCACGACCTCGATCATCCCGGCTACAACAATATCTATCAAATCAATGCACGCACTGAGCTAGCACTCAGGTGAGTCAAAAAATGTGTGATTAAATAATTAATATTATTTTCAATATATTCTTCTCAACCAGATATAATGACATCTCGCCGTTGGAGAATCATCATTGTTCGATTGCATTCCGTCTGCTGGAGCATCCCGAGTGCAATATATTCAAAAACTTTAGCCGTGACACATTCAAGTGAGTTCTAACAACGTTTTCTGCTTTTACACTGTGCTTGGGTCAGGAGGTCGAATCCCTGGGTCGTCGTCGTAGTCGTGGCCATTTAATTGCCAAGTTTTGCTTTGCTCGACTTCTGCTTGTATTTTATGCGCGGCACGTACAAAATGATGTTGCATTAAACGACGGCCCATTGGTCGGGTCTAATTAACAACAGGCAGCAGGCAACAGGCCAACCGACCAACAGCTGGCTGCAACAGTGCCACTTGCCCCATATCGATTTAGTGTCTAGAAACTTTAAAAGGCGAAGCCCAACTCGAAACTCGCAACTCGTGCTTTGTTCTTGTTTCTGCCACAAAGCCAAAGAAATGCTCAGCGAGAAATTAACTGATTACATTTCATAACAAGCGTTGCACATTTCGATTTAAATGCCAACGCGCATTTTAAATTTCGTTTGTATTCGTTTAATATGCGCATGATTAATTCCCCTACTTGCAATTGGAAATAATGCAATTAGAGCTGCAGCTAATTGGCTTGTAATTGGCCTGCTGCTGTAATTAATGCAAATCTGAAGAATGCATTTTATGCTCATCCAATTTCATATTGCTAATCAGTGCATTAATTATTTCGCTTGGCTTTTCTTTTAAATTTTTTTTTCCGCTGCTGCTGGTGATTAATTTCATTCCATTCTTTATTTTGTGCACATTAATTAAATGGATTAGAAGTGGAGGCAAATACATTTTTTTATACCCGCTACCCATAGGGTAGAAGGGTATTATAACTTTGTGCCGGCAGGAAATGTATGTAACAGGTAGAAGGAGGCATCTCCGACCCTATAAAGTATATATATTCAGCGTCAACAGCCGAGGCGATATAGCCATGTCCGTCTGTCCGTCTGTCCGTATGAACACCTAGATCTCAGAGACTATAAGAGATAGAGCTATAATTTTTCGACAGCATTTGTTATGTTTGCACGCAGATCAAGTTTGTTTCAAATTTTTGCCACGCCCACTTCCGCCCCTGCAAATCAAAAAAATCGAATAACAAGCGTAAATTTAAAGCTAGAGTTACGAATTTTGGTATATACAGTAATAACTATAGTATTTATGATCCCTGAAAATTTAATTTAAATTAAAGAAATACATTTGTATGGGCAAAAACGCCCACTTACTAGGGGTCTGAAATGCTTTGGCTGACAATCTGGTATATTGTGCCGTCTATGGTATATTTTGAATGCGGTACTATATCGATATACCACATATACTATTTTGTATATTTTTGGTATTTTTGCAGTATATTTGGCATATTCTGAGAATAATACCGCAAAATATATTGCTTTTATTCAAAATGGGTAGCGGGTATCTCACAGTCGAGTTCACTCGACTGTAGCTTTCTTACTTGTTTTTTGTCGGTTTTGGGCTCACGACTCACGTAGACAAAATAGCAGCAGTCAAAAGCGAGGCCATCATCATCATCATCGACAGCATTTGCAACTTCATAGCTGAGTGTGCAACATCATCAACAAAACAGTGCAGTGAGTGTGTGGCAAGCTGCTGAGGCAATGCCCTAAGGACTAACCACACTTTTGCCCACTTCAGTTTGGTTTCTGCGACGCGCGCCGTCGCCTTCACTTCGCGTTGTTTTGCTGCCAAGTTTGCGTGCATAAACTGCTGCATACTTTTGGGAGTTTTTGATGGCAAAACTTGGCTGAAATGCCATATGCACAATATGCTCGTAAATGTTATGCAGCAGCCGTAGCAGCAACAGCATCAGCAACAGCCTCGAAAAGTGCCAACAACTTGCCTCTGTTTGCTTAAGTATATATCACACACTCCCTCACAGACTCGCAGATATATAGCTCATTGTTATTGCCATTATTACTATGATGCATTAAGTAATCAGCAGACGACGGCAACAAGCGGCTTGTCAAATTGTGTCGCATATTTCGAGTCAGTCTCTCTCTCTCTCTCTCTCTCTCTCTCTCTCTCTCTCTCTCTCTCTCTCTCTCTCTCTCTCTCTCTCTCTCTCTCTTGTCCTCTGTGCGACATCCATAAACATTAAAATGCCATTTGTAAACATTGTGCGAACATCATTCCATCTTGCTCGCTTCGATGCAATTGCCAAGAGTTCCCAAGTACGAGCGTTTTTGCTGTCAGCTTGAGTAGCATAGAAGCATCAAGTATTCTGTGCAACTTGACAACACTGTCAGCATTTGGATAGTTAATCAACACTTGCGAAATAAAGCACATAATGTTGCTGAAACTCTGAAATTAGTAAAACACTTGCGAAAGACAAAGCTAGATTAAATGATATGAAATATAATCAATTTTAAGTAGCAGCCTATTTATTAATTAATAATCAAAGTGAATCAAATTCAACAAAACAATGTTAACTATTACAGAATTATTATTAGTTTTATTGCGTTATTTTTAAATTAATTCATATTATATTTTACACTTAGCAACACTTGCTTACAGAGTTGAGTTTAATATAATATAAACTTATTTGCAGAAAGTATAATGAGCTTAATTTTTTCTGGAAATTTATGAGTTTAAAGTGCACTCCACATATTTTGTTTATACTTTACTTTTTATTCAATTATCTAATGCAAGTTTTAATACCTCTACACTTATTATGTGTAAGTGAAATTTATTTTACTTTATTTGCCGTGCATTCTTCATATTTGATTTAATTAATATTTTGCTAGTTTTTTGTTCTAGCTTGTTAAAAGCTTTTATTTAGTTTTGCTGAAGCTTATCAGGTTTTGTGAGCGTTCGCAGCTAAAAATAGAATCGCAGCAGAGCAATTTGTTGTTTTCATTTTTAATCTACAGCGCTTGATTACAATAAAAGTGTTGAGCAGCAACTGCAGATTAGAAGCTGTGAAGCGAACTTTAAAAGCACTTTGCAACACCAATTTATTAGTTAAGGCAACGATTCGTAAGTGAAATGCAGCTTCATCTTTTTGCATTGCTTTAATAACAATCTACGAGCAGCTTAACTTCCTTTCCCTCTCCAATCTTCACTCCTCTCCTCCGCTCACCACATGCGGCACTTGTCCGGCGGATTCATCAAGCTGCCCGCACGACAATCGAAAGCCTCAGCGAACTCGGCAAAGTTACCCAACACATTGTTGACACGCTCCCAGTGAGCGGGGTGCTGTTGCTGCTGTCCACTAGATGGCGCTGCTGTTCCTACTGCGGCCGAGTGTCCGCACCAGTTCTGAGCAAATGCGACAAAGAAGCTGCCCAAGGCAGTGCTGTTAAGCTGCTGCTGCGCCAGCTGCTCGCGATATGCACTGAAAGCGAGTCGCAATCCCTCGCTGTCTGCCATATTCTCGTTGATCATCACCGTGGCATTGCTGTAGCGATAGTTCAAATAGCACTGAGAGCGCACGCCAAAGCGTATAATAGTTCTCGCCGGCCAATCCTCTGCAGCCAAATGACCAGCTGCATCGTAGTGAATGCCCACATAGTCAAAGCCGTGCACCATCTCGTGGGCAATCATAAAGCCAAGTCCGCCATAGAGTCGCGCCACTTGATGAAAGTTGCTCGGCGCGTCGGAGTTGTGCAACAGCGGGGCACGCAGCAGTCCCAACGGCAACTCGATGGCATTCAGCTTCAGTCTGTAGTAGACATTGACGTCCAGCGAGCCAAGTGAAGGTCCCGTCGATGCACTTACTGATGTGTCGCAAGGCAGCATGAGACATGACAACGCAAGGCGAAACTGTTGCAAGCTTTGCGCCTGCGACAGCTGCAACAGCTTGGCATCATAGCTGAGCGCAGGTTGTATTTGCTGTTGCGACTGCTGCTGCACTGGTTGTACTTGTGGCAACAGCAGCCGCATGGCGCGCACCTTATGCAGCGCCTGCGCCTGCGACGTGGCGTCCAGCTCAAAGATGTAGGTGTCATTCATCAGGCGTTCGAATTGCAGTTTCAACCTCTCGAACACTTGCTGTAGTTCGTGTTGCGTGCGACTGTAGAAGGCGGCGGCGGCAGCATCGCTACCGTGCAGCAGCCGCAACAACAGCTGCGACAACTGCTGTGGCATCAGGCGATTCATTTGCTGCAGGCACTGCTCTCGCTGTGCGGCCAGCGACAGATCCTCATGCAGGTGCAGCTCAAAGTGCGCCGGCAGCTGCAACAGCAGCCAGCTGGACACGATCAGCGGATCCGTCGTCTCCAACAGCCGTGGCAAGCGTTGCAGATACTCCGTGTCTGCCACCAGCAGGAGTTGCGGCGTAAACTCATCGCCCAGCAGCAGTTGAAAGTACTCGAGCAGCTGCAGCTGCGGGAATTGTGTGTGCAGCTGTTGCAACGTCTGCGGGGCATGCAACACCAGCGCCTCGGCGCTATCCTGTGCGGCCGGCAGCAACTGTTGCAGCTGCTCCTCGAAGGCGCTCAGCTGCTCGGCCAGATCGGCAGCACGACGCACTCGCAGCCCCAACTCGAGCAGCAGATACTTGAGATAGCGGCGATAGAGAAACCGGCTCATGTCGCTGCGTCCGATCAGCTCAAAGCTCGGCGACAGCACATAGAAGACTTGCTGCTCCCCGGCCTGCCAATTCTGTTGCACCAGCAGACGCCACAGGCCGTGGGCGCCAAAGCGACGCACAGCGGCGCTGCCTCGCGACCAGCTAAAGTGCGTCGCATTGTTGAGAAGCGGCCAATCGGGCAGCACTCGCTGCACCGCATCCATGTAGACGTGCAACGCCTGTCGGCCGTTCATGCAGCTATCGTAGAGCGAGTGCATTTCTTGTTCCCCTTCCGGTAGTCCGTTGACATTGCCGCTGCCGCTGCTGCTTGCCTCAAAGTGTCGCACGAAGAGCTGCTTATTCAGCGCACGCAATCGCGAACGCATATCGTGAGCGCCGAGAGCACGCAACGCGTATGGTGCATGCCAATTGCCGCAGGCGTGTTCGTGGAAATTCTCGCACGGCGACTTCTGCACGTCCATCGCATCCTCCACATCCTGCTCCCAGGGCGCGTGGCTCAGCGAGAGAGCGTCGCTGCCTCCCCAGAGTAAGGCACAGACAAAGAGCAGCTTTGGCCACATTGTTCGCGTTTGTTTCGTTCTGTAACTGATCGAAACTGCGACGCGATTAGCAGAGACTTTTTGGTGGCGAAAGCTTCAGCTCCAGCCTCAGATTGATAAGCGCTGACATTGAGCGACAGCTTTATGCAATGCCAAATGCGTTGATAACTTGTAACCACAAGAGGGCAGCCACAAGAGTTGTGTTCACTAATTAATCCTAAAGTAGTAGAACAACAGAATAAAAGTGACAGCGACGCTGGCAATTTGCAATTAAAGCAGCGAGCGACAGACAGACAGAGTCGAGAGTGAGAGGGAAACACGTGTAATCAATTAATCATTACTTATACGCCATGTACAACCAAATTAGCTACACATCTTCTTACGCCCACTGAGCGCTGCTCTCTGTCTCTGCTCTGCTCTGCTCTCCTCTGGTTCTAATCAAATTGAAAGCCAAAGTTTACATTAGAGCACATTTGAAAACAAATCAAGCGAGAGCTAGGGAAGAGCGAGGGGAAAGCCCTTAATCATCAGTAGCTGAGCTGAGCTGAGCTGAAGTCATTTTTATTTATTTATAGGGTAACAGCAGCTTCTTAGCTCAATTCTTCGACTTCCCAGATTTATAGAAAAGAAAATAAACTAATATATTGTCCTACAAAATATTAATTTATTTGTTTAGTTGCGTAGTTAAATCAAATTGATGGGTACTCATCATATTATCGCCTTATCCTGATGTGCATCTTATGTTACAATCAAATATTGGAATACAATCAAATTGTAGCTTTTGCAGCTGAGAAGTTCTCAGTGAGAACTGTATTTATATTTAAAGTGTAGCAGGGGTCTTTCAGCTTGACGAACTGCTTTGCATGTTGTTTAGTCAAAATATTTGACGACTTTCGCTGTACCAAAAAATTTAGCAATCGTCCAACAAATTATATTTTTATTGTAATGCGCAACTTGCAATAAAAATATAGGTTAAGAAGGTTAGGAACTATTACACTTCTAGTTATAGGGTACCACCAGTCTGATTTCTAAATATAAATACATGTATCAACAACAAATTTATCATTTACTTTGGCTATTGTTTTAGATTTATACAGGAACAATTAACTGTCAATTGCCTGCATTTTATTTTAATTTTTTTTGTAACTTAAAATTAAATTCTGAGGTAGACATTGGAAACAGTTGTCAATCAAACTGGCAATATTTCTACTATATTTATCGACTTTTTCTGCTTCGCAATGTATACAGTAACAGCAGACTGTTAGTTTTGCAATTGTTCTATTAATAAACGCTTGATGTGTACTAATTATCACAACTAAAATGATTTAGTTTAACATTTTTAGGGCAGCAGCTATCAGCCCGTCAAAAATTCCTTTACTCGTGTACAAAATGATCTGCCACTTTTGCTGTTGTTTCCCAACAAACTGGCAATCTATTGTCAATGTATTTAATTCCTTTTTTATCGTAATTTAATTCTATGCTTCAAATTGCAGCTAGAGCAAAAATCGTATGTTATGAAACGTTACTCAATGCTTAACTTCCATAAAAGTATAAAATATTTCTTAGTTGAGGATTTATGTCCATTAAAGATTTACAGAACAGAAAAAATCTTTTAAAATAAACATTGACAATTGTTTGCTATTATTTAAAGAATTCTCTTCTAGATAATTTGCTATTGATTGTTACACATTCGAAATTAATGCTTAATATTTGCGAGAACCGAATTAGGCAAAATTAAATTATGTTTAAACACTTCAGTCAAATCGTCGATTTTTCAAGATCAAATCACTTGTTGCAACTGCAATTTGTAACTCAAAACTGCTCTTTAATCAAATGCGCTAATTATATATTTTGTAATTCTCACATTGTTCAAATAAACTTTGACAATTACTGGAATTACGTATACGACTAGTTGTGTTCTATATATATTTAGTAGATATTCAACTGGCAATTTAAAGCTGCGTGTGCATCTGCAGCACATTGGCAATTGCCATGGAAATTCATTGAAATGAAAAACCTGCCCGTTGAAACAGGTGTCAAACAATTAACGCGACTCTTCTCAAGTGACCCCAAAAAAACAGTGAAGTGAAGTGAAGCTGCTCCGCCAAGCAAATTGGGGCCAAGCCAAGCTGACTACGAAATGCAAATGAAATGGCCGTTGTTTTTCTTTTCTTTTTTTGGGTTTGAAAGAATGCGCGAGCGCCAGGGCAAGATGTGAAGTGCGTGGGCAAATTATGCGATAATTAAGCAGAAAAATGTTGGCATTTCATAATAATCAAAAAATGCCAAGCAACCAACAGCACGAGAGGCTGAGTGAGCGAGCGAGAATGTCGCTTAATTTCAATCACAAAAAGTCTAAAGTCTAATAAAATATTCGGCAGGCTGAAGAGTGCGGCTGAACTTTAAAATGCGCCAGAAAGTTGGGCCAATAAATTCACAGATTTTTCGTTGATTGATGACATGTGAAGAGCGTGTGGCAAATACATAATTTGCTCATAATTAGGCAGCCATTAATCATCCATTTCATCAGCCGCTCATTAACTGCAGCTTAACACGTGTTCAGCAAAAATATTCAAATTGCAAAAATATAATATTTTATGATGTGTGTGTATGGTAATTAGACGCATAAACGGCGGCAACAGATGGCAAACAGTTTTCGTTGCTGTCATGGCAACCTACCTGAAGGCATGCCACATGTGGCAACAGCTGATGCTTAATGCACTCTTGTGGCACTTTCTGCCAATTACTTTGCCTGCTACTTTCATTGAAGGGATAAAGGATAAGGGATAAAGCAAAAACTGTTGCATAGCTTTGTGCGCTTTTCTGCACACGCGTACTCACACACACACAAACACACACACAAACACACACACAAACACACACGCACACGTACACGCACACGCAGCAAATGCAATGCAAATCTTTTGCAAATCCTCTCAGCTGTGTCTTTGCTACACGTGCATCAATCGCCCACAATAATTAAGCTTCAATTCAAGTGACAAGACGTCACACACACACGCACACTCACACTTTTGCAACAAAGAACACATCACATTCCCCTCTCATATCTCTTCCCCTCCCCACTACCACACGCATTGCTTCACAATTTTCAAGGGCAGAAATCGATATACGTAATCAGAGTGCAAATCCCATCCAGCTTACATGCAGCTGAACAGAGAGAGAGATGCCAGAGAACAGAGCATAAAAGAATGCAGCACAGAGTTTAGAGGATAAAAGAATGAAGAGCATAGAAATTATAACGAGAATAACCGAATACATGTTTATACGATTGTTGTATTTTTATTTTATATTTAATATTTGTAATTAATTGTTTTGCTGGATATGCAAAGTTGTTTGCTTACATGTGTATATTGAACATTTATCATGGGGAAAGGTTTATTTATTCGACAACTGAAGAGAAGCCAGAGTGTGTTTATTGAACATAAATTGAAATAATTTTCAAAATAAGTAAAGTTTATTCTAATTGCTCTGGATTAGCACTGTATTTTTTAAATTAAGATTGATTTTAGGATCGATTTCTGTTATACGATACAATTTATAAATTCTTTTATTTCTTGGTTTGCTTTCGAATTCGTCAATTTTTGCAATTATCTTAAAATAGAAAAAACAAATCTGTGACAAATATAGTACATCGAATTTAATAAACCTATTCTTAAACAAGCTAAAAACTTAAAATTTTAAAAGTTAAAGTTATTATTTAGCAAAGAAATGAATTCATATCCTAACTCAAAAATTTTGAAACCTAAATCTAGTATTTAAATGTATTTTACTTTCACATTTTATTTCTATATTTATTTTAACACCTAAATTATGCATTAAGTATTTAAAATTGCAAAGTACTAGTACAAAATACTAGACTCAGGCTTCACTTTAGGGTTAGAGAATTAGCCTTAAATCAAGACGAATATACTTGATTTTCTTTAAGAACTTTTTTTGTGTACAATAAACACAACAAGCTTATCAAATGAAAAATATCTTTTTCTTTCATGTTAAGTTTCTCTCAAGAGTGCAGGAATATTTAACTTCTCAACATGTAGAGTCATAGCCCTTTTGAAGTAGGAAATGACTTACTTTTTACTTTTTGTAATGCAAATAGTGGGAGTTAGTCGTAAAAGATGGTTAACCAAACTGTAACTCTGTTTACGTTATTTACCAAAAAAAAGCGAACGACTATTAGAAGAGCGGAGACAGAGAGTGAGAAAGAGAAAGAGAAAGAGAAAAGGAAAAAAAGGGAGAGAGAGAGAATTGCAGCAAGACTGCGAGCATTTGGCAAAGTTGGGACAGTAAATGCAATAAGTTGAGCCCCAAAGCTGATCTAATGTAGCCAAGTTAATGCCGCTTCCCCTTAGTCTGTCAGTGTGTCGGTGGGTTTCGGTTCGCACTTCTTGCATTGTGGTGCATGGTGCACGGTGCATGGAAATGCATAGAAGGTGCGACGTTGACGCAGTGAGAACACAATAGAGTCTCGCCCTTCATTATGGTCTTGGAGTGCACAAAGGAAACACATAAATACAGAGACATGCAATTGTAATAGTCGCAAAGAGGATTACAAAATGTGCAATTTGAAATTTGAAATTTCTTCTACATTTTTTCCTTTCTTTTGTGCAAAATTCGATTAACGACAGCAGAGAGCAAGTAATAGAGAAAGAGAGAGAGCGAGAGAGCAAGCGACCTTCAGCTTGTTAGCTCTCTTCTGACCTTGTCATCTAGTTGGCATTGCCATTGCATTTGCCTTTGGCAGCCAGTGTGTGTATTGTGCGTAGTAGATTTTGCACACTGATGATGATGATGCGCCACCATAATTATCTTGTGTAAAATCACAGAATAGCAAAAGCAAAAAAAAAAAAAAAAAAAAAAAAAGGAAACTCAATTCGTTGGCAAGTCGAGTGCATAAAATGCTTCGCTCTATTTGCAGTATAAACGTGGCAGGTGTTGAGTTTCCAATGCTATCTCTGACTCTCTCTATCTCTCTCTTTCTCTCAAGTCCTTTGCCCATCCCACACTGACACTAGCTGCAGCTGTTGGCTCTTAGCTGGGCTGTCTGTGCAACGTCAATGCTACTTGACACGAAAAAATTCAATTTTCTGCTCGTATATGACGCGACTTTTTCAAATTTTTCATTTTCTTTTGAAATAAAAATAAAACGAAATGCAATTTAATATTTACGCGTCGCATACTTTTTACTCGGTTCTTTCTCGTCGATCTCGTCTTCGGTCTTCGTTCTATTGCTCTTCTTAAATGTCAACATGTATATTTGCAATTTTAACCGTTTAGCAGCCGTCTCAAGTCGCACGTGAGCCAAAGCATCAGTAAACAACGCACATGCGGCGTATACGCAATATGTCTGTGTGTGTATGTGCACTGCAATCATGTCCTGTTTAATGACAGCTTCCACCTTTATATTGTTTCCACACATATTCTTCATTAGCTTTGCCCGCCAGAAAGATTGTGAAACGCTTCAATTGTGGTTCGCAAATTGATGTTCACAAACTGAATGCGAAAACTGACTTAATGGTGCATTAAGCGTATTTATTTGTTTGTACATATCCAATTCATGAATGATATACTTTTCGTAATTATATGATAAGTTTAAATTGTTTGTAGAGCTCTTGGAAATTCGAAAATTCCGTTGAGTTTTTTTTATGTATTATAATTATTTTTGTTAAATTGATTGAACGTTTTCTATACAAGTCTAAATAGGAAAAAGAAACTAAGAGACAATCTTGTGGAACATAATTTTATTACAATTGATGAACAGATATTATGAGTTTTATTTGAGTTTAATATAATGGTAGTAAAGCTACTTATTCCACAATATTTATACCTTAAATGTTTCTGCTTGCAGCACAATTCGGGAGGGCATCATTCGCTGCATCCTTGCCACCGATATGGCGCGCCACAATGAGATCCTAACGCAGTTCATTGAGATCACGCCCATTTTCGACTACAACAATCGTGCACACATCAATCTGGTAAGCAAACAAACAGAGCACATACATATATCACTTAACGGACAATTTTAATCGATTAACTGTCGCTGGCTAGAAATACATGTAATTTTATCATAGATGGGGCCATTAAGTAAGATTTAGTTGTATTTAGCATACCTTATATGTTAATTCACTGATGTGCCGCTTAACGAAATTCACTTAGTTACTTTTCATCGCTTGACTCTCATGAACAGAAAATATCTAAATAATACGATTCATTTTTTTATTATGAGCTATTGCTGTTAAATGACATGTAGTTGTAGTTAACATACAATTAAACATTGTTTACTTAACTGCCACTTAACAAAATGCACTTTGTGACATTCTTTTAATCGATTAACTACCACACCCAAGCAACGAAAATATCTGATAACTATATTAATTTTCTCCTAGTTTTGGCTGTTATGTTAGATTTAGTTGTATTTAGCAATCACTCGTCATTCACTTAACTGCTTTCTAAATTATACTTAGTGACATACTCTTCATCGATTAAATCCCACACTCAAGCAAAGAAAATTACTGCTAGCTGTTAAGTGAGATTCAGTTATACTTAACATTAGTCATCATGAACTTTATTGCAGCTATGCATGATACTCATCAAGGTGGCGGACATATCGAACGAAGCACGGCCCATGGACGTGGCCGAGCCGTGGCTGGATCGCCTGCTGCAGGAGTTCTTCGCTCAGAGCGCGGCGGAGAAGTCGGAGGGATTGCCGGTGACGCCATTCATGGATCCGGACAAGGTGAGCAAGCCGGGTTCGCAGGTGCGTTTCATTGGCCTCGTGCTGTTGCCGCTCTTCGAAGCCCTGGGCGAATTGGTGCCCGAGTTGACCGAGCTGATCATCATCCCAGTACGCATAGCACTCGAGTACTACAGGTGAGAATGATTTCATTTAGCGAGTGAGTGCAGCCGTCGCAAACTGTCGTTTTTGTTTAGACGCTTAAATGATGCACAGACCAAGACACGCAAATCGGTGGCAGACAGCAACACATCGGCCACGTCGGCCACATCGGACAGCAACAGCGGCAACATGGACTCGAATGCGGCCATGGCCAGCACACCAGGCAACAACAGCAGCGACAAACTCGACAAGCAGGGACAATCGCAGTCGGGCAATGCTGCTGGAGGTGGAGGCGGAGGCGGCGGTGGTAGCTGCGGTGGCAGCTCAACTGCTACTGCTGCATCATCATCAGCTGGCGGCAATGCTTCAAGCGGCGGCGGCGTCGGAGGTGGCACAACAACTGGCAGCAGCTCACCGCAAATGCCGCGCTCGGGATCCGGCATCAGCGTTAAGTCGCGTCGCAGCATCCCATCACAGAAGTCGGCGTCGCGCACCTCGGTGGATGAGCCCGGTGGCATGGCCGCTGAGTTGCACGATCTGCCCGAAGGAAGCGAGAGCGGCGACTCCGAAACTGCCACCGAAGTCGATGTAAGTACAAGCAGCAAATAAAGCGCACTTAACTCGAAAGCAGACCTCGAAAATTTCTAAAATTTCCTTAAAGCTATTTGAATTCTTCTTCAGTTTAGAATTGCAGGGACAAATTTAAATGAATTTGTGTTCAAACTAAAGTTAAATTTCATCTTTGTTCAATTTAGAGTTGTCTATTCCAAAACATATTAAAAAATGCAAACTTATTTCTAGGTGCAGTGCATCTTCTATTAAATTAAAAGTACAATATCTAACAAAAAATGAATGAATAGTCTACATTGCTTTTAAAGGCATATTACCAAATGATTATAGTACGTTCTTAAGTCTTCTTTGAGTCATCTAAAGTAGAATCCGTATTTTAACCTATTGAATACATTTAAAATGAAGTGCACTTTTTTTTGTATTTTGTGAACTCACGACGTCTGTATTTAACTGATGAACAAAGACTACCCGATGCTTCTGTTAACATCATATTATAGTACTTACTCCTATTTATGTTATAGTTTAAGCTGAAGGTCTTCGCTGCCATTGCTTTTCCAATAGCGTTAGTATTAATTTTAATTATAGCTAACCTTTTAAATAAATAAATGTTAAAGTTATGTTAATGTTACAATTTCGCCTTACCTTGCTTACCATCATACTATTATGTATCCAGCATTGTCAACCTGCTACAATAAGAAGCTTTTTTCACGTAATTTTATGTGATTTCAAAAAAGCGACACTCATTAATAAATGAAATAAGCTTTAAGATCATTTTATGCTTAGCTTGTTGCAACAAGTATAAGTTGACAGCAGACTACACCGTGTCTAACCATTTCATTAGCAAACACTCATACTTTCTCCATCCTCTCTCCTATTTACTTCTCCCCCCAGGTGGCCGAGAAGACGTCCAAGTTCAAGGTAGACACGGAGGGCTGCAGCAACCGGAGCAAGAGCTCGCACTCGACATCGCGCAAATCGTCGCGCGAGAAGCGACCCTCGATGATCGGCGAGCTGTGCAGCAGCGGCGGCGGCCAAAGGATGCGCAACTCGTACGGCAACATACACGGTTACCACGCCAATCGCTGTCACTTTGGCAGCAATCGGGCCGTCAGCCTCGATCAGTACAGCACCAACAATCGCCGGCTGTCCGATGGACTGCCGCAGGTCATATCCGACAGCAACGTGTTCTACGGTCGACACAATCGCAGCAGCCTCGAAGCGCATGCAGCACAAGCGCAAGTGACAATGGGAGCAACATCAACAGGAACAGCAGGAACTGTTGCTCGTGTCGGGGAGGATCTCAATATGAATACGAGCAGCAATCAAATGGGGCCGGTGGTGCAGCAGCCACACAGTCAGCTGGACAAGTTGCAGCTGCAGCTGCAGCAAGTGGAGCTGGACAAGTTGCCAAGCCAGGCAACAGCCACAGCAGCTGCTGCTGCTGCCACATCGAATGGCAACATATCGCCCACACTGATGCAGCAGCAGCCAATGAATCAGCAGGCGAGCAATGGCAGCGCACGCAGCAGCAGCGTTGGCAGCACTCGCCTGGCTGCCACACAACAGCAGCATTCGGGGCATCAGCAACCACAAGCGGGACAGCAACAACCGAGTGGCAGCAGCAGCAGCAGCTGGAAATCGCGACTGCGTCAATTCTCCGACTATTTCAGCTTCAGCTTTGACAAGGGCAACAAACGCTTTGGCAGCACACGCAGCAGCCCTTGTGCCCCAACGCGTGGCAACAACAATGCAGCGGCAGCCGCAAATGGTGGCGGCGGTGGCGACGCCACAGCGGACGGCGGCTGCAACATGCAACAGCCAGCGACCTGTTGCACCATTTCGAATAGCATGCCATCGCCAGTTGCTCCGACTTCAGCTGCTGCCGGTGGAGGAGGCGCCTCCGCTCACCTGGGAGGCATAGCTCGGCATCGAGCGTACAGCTTGGATGTGCCGTGCAGCAGGCACATGGCGGGGGCACACGCTACTCCTCGGGCGACAGCAGCAGTCGCAAGTCATCGCGCCACGACGAGCACAACAACATGAGCAACATGAGCAACAATAGCAACAACAGCAACATGAGCAACAACACGTTGCACAGCAGCGGAGGCCTCATGATTGGCGAGCAATTGTCCGGGATACGCATTCGCATCGGTAGCGCAGATGCCACAACAGTTGTGGCAGCAGCAGCAGCAGCAACAGGAGCACCAACTATGGCAGCTGGGGAGCCCGCTTTGATGCCGCCCAGCGTCAGCTGTGAGCTGGGCTTGGCCAGCGGATCGTCGTCGGAGGCGGGGCCAAAGATTTGACAACAGGGGAGTTCCGATACGAGCAACACGAACAATTCGCTGTGCAACCAGGCGCCGTTCACCGAGGGCGAAGCGGAGGCCGAGGCCATCGTCAATGACAGCGACAACGATGCGATGGATGGGCCCAGCGAGGAGGCGGATGCTTTGCAGCAGGACACGTCCAGCTGTGAAGTGTCGTCGATGTCGATGACCGTCTGGTCGGCGATTGGTCAACGATTGAATGCCCTCGTCTGTCATTGCTGTGAGCGGAAGTTGCCCGAGCCGGAGAATGTGTAAGCCACCGAAAAGAGAGGATCGATCAATCAAACAAACAATCTGTCAGTCAGTCAGTCAGTCAGTCAATCAGCCAACTAGCCAGTCAATCAAATCAGTCATTGCCATTCACACAGTCATCGATTCATTCACCCAGCGCAACTTTCTCTTTCTATCGCTCTTTCTGTGCATCTATCTCGCTCTATTTCCAGTTTCTTGCGCACAGGGTAACTTCTAGTCGAGCACACTCGACTGCAGCGCTCTCACTTGTGTGTGCTGACGATGCACATTCTTCATGCCTAGCAAATAATTTAAATCAATTCAACACACCAACGCACACACACACACAATTCAATACAATACAATTAATTCTATGCTATATAATCTTATATTATTATATTATACATTATTATTATTATTATATACAATTATTATTTTTTAATTTACAACAAACTACTTTTATTTATGTTTTTGTTATTAAGCAGAGAGAGATGCAGTTTTATTCGCAGTTCGGTAATTCTTTGAAGTGAAGAAAACATATACCAAACAAGAGAGTGTCGACGACTGTGAGACACCCGTTATTCATTTTGAATAGGAGTAAAACACTGCGGTATTATTCTTAAAATATACGAAATTCATATACAAAATACTATAAATATCAGAACTTATATTTGGTATATCGTTGCAATCGACATGTGTAATATACCATAGAAGTCAAAATATTCTAGATTGTCAGACAAAAAAAATTTAAGCCCGTAGTAACATAAGTAGTCGAATTATCCCATTCAAAAGAAATTCGTATATAACTTTTACAATTATCCAATCGTAATCAAATTCTGATCGTAATCTGACGCTGATTTAGAATATATACACTTTGGAAATGTCTATTTTCTCTGTTACACAGATTTCCTGCAGTCACGTAGTTATAATACCTTTCTACCGAAATATTCTTTAGATGAATCCTATAGCTTAGCACGACAAACTGCAATTGGGGCATTAGCAAACTGATTAGCCAAAGGATGCGGCTTATGGCGATTCATTTTCATGCATCGCCATCGGCTGGCATCTCGCCTCATTATGGGGCCGCGGCGTTGGCCCCTGGTTGCCGCATGTTGCATGGCATATGCTGCTGCAGCCACATGCCACACACTGTATGCGTCTGCGTTCACGTTTAATTACGCAAAACAAATTTTTGCATTTTGCATACGCCAACGAGGAGCGCGTCCCCATGCAACCTTGCTGCCACCCTTTGCCCCCCGTCCCCCACCCCCGTCACACACACTCCACACTCCACACTCGGCGGACAAGATAGCTGGCCACCAGGAGCGACCATGTATGTATGCCTAATTTCATTTGCTGCTACGTGGTTTTCTTTTTTCGTTAGTGTGAGTGTGGAGGGGGGAGGCAACACCACATGGGGCAGCTGCTGACACGGACTACGCTTGCAGCATGCAGCGTGCCACGTTATTGAAAGTCAGCGTGGGGCTCAATTCGATTTTGTAGCACGCAGCGCAGCGCAGCTGTTGCAGGTGCTGCTTGTGGCACACAATTAAACGCCAAAACCAATGGCGCTGCCTCATCTGCTGCAGTTGCTGCTTCTGCTGCTGCAATTGAAGCGAATGACACTCAACTGAACGCAACGCAACGCATCGCATCGAAACTCGAATTTTGCATGCCCCGCAGCCTTTCAGCCATTCAAATGTACCACAAAAATTTGCTTAGCAGTTTTTGAAGGGAATCCTAATTGCAACCAGCCATGCCCCCAGGGACACTCCCACTTCGGTTCGGTTCGGTTCGCTTTGGCTAAAAAGTTTTTCGACGCCGTCGAGATCTACATTTTGTTGCAACTCGATTGCGATTCCAATTTCGTCTTTCTTTTTGCTCATTTCGTGTTGCCCAAAAACTTTTCAACAACTCGTTGATGGGCAGTCGCTCGCCACATGTGGCGAATTAACAATTAGCACCTTGTCAGTTGCAGCTCGAAACATATTCAATTGTAGTTTTTTCTGATTGAGCAAATAACATTGTCACAGCTTAACAATGTTTACTAAATTCGATGGCGATGCATTTGAGGTTGCATGAAAGCGTAGCTGGTTTATTGTCGGTGCATTTCAATTTGATTAAAAGTTTAGCTGGTTTTTTGTCAATTAAATACATTTTGAGTTCTAAACCTTATTTGTCTTATTTTAATAGAATCATGTCAAATGCAGCTCAACATCCAGTGGAATACATGGGATATTTTCAGTTTCTGGCAAAGTATTTGCTTTACACACAATAAATGTTTAATACTTTCTTTCACTTTCATACGCTTGATATTCCCTTTTTTTTAGTGGAATATTTTGTATATGCATTTGCATTTATCACATTCATTAACTATTTTAAATACAAATTTTGATGACTATAAAAGACTATATTGTGAAATCCATTAATAGTACTTGAATGTGTCATCAATACAATTCACTTGCAAACATTTTTTCTCGTTCTTAGCTTTTGAATTTAATTTTTTGTATGTTAAGTAAACATACAATATTCAATTTATTAAATTTTCAAGTCAAACTTTAAACAACTTTCCACAAACGAAATGAATCTATTCAATATTTCAAAATAATTGAAACTCAATTCGATAAATATGGCTCAATACTCATCTTAAGCTCATCAATTATTGCTGGCGTTGCCTCCACACACACACACACACGCTCACACACATACACATCTCCAAACTTATACGAAAAGTGCAGGACACATCGCATCGTGCATTTCCGGTAAGATGGCAATGAAGGAGCGAGTTAAGCAAAAGAAAAGAAAATGAAGAAAAACCATCCCGACAAAAGAGCAAACAAATTAACCACACAGAACTGCAAAAAGTGAAGCATTTGTATTTGCAAAATGCAACAAAACCCGAACTTGACATCCCAAGCAGGATGAAAAATGAAAAACTATTGACGAACTGGAAAATGGAGAATGAAAATAAAAGCTGGGCGAACTTGTGTCCCAAAGCAAACAAAGATAACAAATCGAAATGAAAAATTATAGAAAAATAATATATATATAAATAATATCAATGTAAATTTCTGTATGTAATTATGTTAAATGTGCGATACGCGCACATACACACACTCACACACACAACCAAACACATACACACATGTTATGTTGAAAATACATAGCACACTTTTTAGCGCCAGGGTCACACAGTGGCAATTGGTTTTAAGACAAGGGGCAAGGGGACTGGGGACGGAAAGTAAATATAGTAGGAAAATAATATTAAAAAAAAAAAAAGTAAAAAAGAAAGAAAGAAAAATACACAAAACACACACAAATTTCAATTAAAAGTTAAGCGCAGCTGGCAACCAAGCTGGTACTTGGCCAAACTTATATGGAGAACTAAACTATGTGCATTTTCATAGAAATTTTCTTCGTTTTTTTTTTTTCATTTACAATAAACCTTAAACAATGAAAACACAAAATTAATACAAACTACGATACGATTTTAAGACACAATATGGCAAAATGGTGGAAATCTATTTAAATTTAACGACGTTAATTAAATGTACATTTAAATGTCTAGCTAAAAATACGAAATTGATGGCAAAATATTATAACTAAATGGTAAACTATATCAAATTGGTGTGCGTACATACATTTATTGTTAATTGTAATTGGAGACATATACGGACATACATATATCTATATTTTTTTCAGTTAGTAGTCAACGTCAACGCAATCGTCGTTATTGTTATTGTTGTTGTTGTTGCTCAAGATGTCTATGAGTATGTTGATCAAAGCGAAAACAATGACAAAACTAAAAGAAAACAATATTAATGTTTGCGATGTCAAAATTGTTTTTTTTTTTTTTTTTTTTTGGAGCATAGTTAGAGCTGACTTAGAGCAGCTGAAAGTAATGTCTACAGATACCAAAATATCAAAACAAAAATCCATATATACTAGAAACAAACTGAAATCTTTAGGTGTATAAATGTATTACGAGTGTGTATTAGCTATAAGTATGATCTACCAAGTATCGCTTCAACAAATCAACCACACAATGAATTGTTTCACACACACACACTCACACACTCACACACACACATACACACACGCACACAGAGAGGCTTGCGTGTGTATTGAAAGCGCTTTCAAACTTTGAACGAGGCCCATTGCAAAATGCCACAACTTCCCTTGTTTGATGAAAAACATAAAGACTAATACTTGAATTTACAAACCTTTCCAACAAAAACCAAAAGAAAAAAACTAAATATATATATATATATGCAATTGAACAAACTAAAAAGAAAAAATAAAACTATATATGTTAAATTAAACTGAACAAAAAAAACTCTAGGTGTTTTACAAATGTACGAAAACAAAAAAAAAAATGTCAATGAAAACTTACAAATACAAAAAAAAAAATTAGAAGAGAAAACAAAATAAAACTGAAACTACAAAAACCATTTTAAGCATAATTTAATTAGACTAGAAAATAAATGAAAATAAAAATGCTTTTCAATGTACAATTTAAATATTAGTCTACATTTTTGGCAGTCAATTACAAAAATAATGAACAAGAACAAAAGAGAAAAACACAAATAAAATACACGCTTCCCCCTCCACCTCCAAAATGCAGCAAAGGCAAAAATAAATAAACTAAACGAAAAATAGAAACAAAAAGCAAAGCAAAAATTGTTTGCAAAATATGTTCGAAATGTATCAATTATAAAATCAGATGTATGTATGTAGGTAGGTGACACGTTAAAGTTATCGGATGGGCAAATGTTTGTTTATATTTTGTAGAACGGTAGTACGAATAGTTAAGAGCAAATTGTGTACGATATATGTGTGGCTAGGCAGAAAAACAAAAATGTTAAAACAAATATGAGCAATTTGGACCAACTTACTAAACACTCTCTATCTCTCTCTTTCACTCTGTCTATCTATGTTTCTCTCTCTTACACACACACACACAGACTATATCTGTAACTTTCTCACTGTCTGAATACTGAAAGCACCGTAAAAAACATTATATAGCATACACACACACACATATAGATATATTACTTGTTCTTGCGAATAGTTAAATGTAAAAACCTACAAAACCTAAAAGAAAAAAGACAACTGATAAATCAATATTAAATGTAAAAGTCAAATGAAAACAAAGAAATACACGTAACTCTCAACCACAACTACCTGTCGACTATCTACAGCACAGCTAAGCTGAAGCCTGATCAAATCGATGACAGCAATTGCGATAGCGATAAACGATAAATTGATTTTTGTTGTCAGGCGACAGCATCTAATTTATACTTTTCTACGTATCTTACACAAAAAATGGAGTGGCAGCAAAAAAGAACTTTCCAAAAAAGGTTTCCATACCACTAATCTCTGCAATAGTCAGTCAGAATCCCCTCCAAAAAAGGCAGACAGACGTACGGACGGACAGACAGACAGACAGACTGTCGTATCGAACATTCAACATGCAAATAACCACCGATAACGGACCACAGTAGTGCATCAACGCGCTTCCCAAGAGCCCAAGAAGATCATTTATTATCGATAACTGTTGAATATCGGACAGCAGATACTTCCTACCATATAAACATATATGCTCAATTATTGCGTTTACGTTTCTCTCTCTCTCTCTATATATATATATATATATATATATATATCTGTATCTGTCCCTCTTTCTCTCACTCTTTCCCGCTACCTTCCCTGGCACACTGCAAATACTGCACGCGACAGTTAAAAAAGAGCTCTTAGAGAAGTACATTTAAGTGCATAGACTATATATACTACTTATATACATAGATATATATATATATATATATATATATATATATATATATATATATATATATATATACATATACTAGAGACCCTCCTGAACTTCAAAACCAAAAGCCTTTAAATTCAACAAAACAAAAACAAAGACTACATTTTATTATACAACAAACAAACCAACAAAAAAAACTAAAAAAAAAATGGGGACAAGATGAAAGCGAAACTTTGATGCAATTTTAAATGGAGTAAAACGAGTAAATGTTATTAAAGCATTCTTCGGCAGGCCGAAGCTTAGATGCTCTCTTTAAAGGCCCACACACACACTAACACACACACACACACACACACTGACACACACTCACATCGACAGACACACTCACACATGAAAAGTTTCAATCGAGAGAAAATAACGAAATACGTGTACTACAAGTATGTTTAACAGGAGCTTTGGAGACTAACCCCCGCTTTCTTTGGTGGATTGAGAACTTCTAGGATTACCTACTAAATCGAAATCTAGTCAAAGTTTATGATCTTTTTGAAAGAGTCTAAGCAAATGAAAGTCTACATATAAATAATGCTATATATATATTTTCAAAATGTGTATGTCAATGGAAATGAAATCTCTACAAATAATTGACTAGAGTAATATACACACAAGCATACATACTAAAAGTTATTATTTTTAAGTAAAAATTGTTGATAACAAAAAAAGAAAACAAAAAAAGAAGTAAATGAATATGGCATCAATTATGTGGAAACTAACATAGCTTGAAGTGGTAGGAAAACTACTAAAAATATATACAAAAACTAAAATAAAAAAATATATATAGAGAGAAATGCCTATTCAACGTATCATACACAAAAAAGATTCAAAAGAAACAATGAATAAATACTATAAAATAAATGAAACTTTCCATGCACGTCGTGTTGAATAAGTGGCAATTACATACATACAAATAAATATATTAGCAGCTGCAAAGATTAAGTGTAAAATATTAAATAATATGTATTAAAATCAAATAAGACATACAAATATGTGTGTTAACTACGCATCTCTTTCCCCCTGCCACAGTTGACCATAAATCGCAAAAAAACAAAAATAAAATATATATGAAATGTCGAGTATATGAATAAATTGCATTTGAGTGGAAATTACTAGGTAAAGCAGTTGGAAACTATTTACAAGTGGTATAAATACAGCACCCACAACAAAAAAGAAAAAAATACAAGAAAAACTATGAAACAAAAGAAAACAAGTCAAACTTGTCGTAATGGAACCCAAAGAAACATTTCAAATGAATAAACCAACACAAAAAAAAGTAAATATAAATCTCTAAATAATGATGACGAAGGCGAGCAAAGCAAAAACAATTCTAAGTGTACAATGAATCAAGTTAAATGCATTAACGAAATCAAGCAACAATAAAACTTAAGTACATACATAGACACACAGACACTCACATAAACATAAATCTACTAGTACTACTCACATTTGATGTCAACTCTTGTCAACTACACTGGCCATATTGAAGAGCTAATCGCAGAAGCCGTATATCAACAAATACTAATTATACAATATGTTCGAGTATATATGTGAAACCCCAATTCCAATCTGCAACAAAACCGAACAACAATAAAAATAAAAAATACAAATAAACACACAAAAAAGAGTGAAAACCCAAATAAGCAGACAACAGATAAAAGGATAAAATAATAACAACAACAAAACGCAAAAAAAAATAATTAAAAACCAAAAAAAGAAACACTCAAAAATGAAGAACCATACCAAAAAAAAACTTTTCTGAAATGCATTTAAATGGAAAATATTCAAATGAAAATTGTATTTAAAATTTAAGTTTCGTCCGAGGGGCAAAATGGGGGTGGGCGAGTACCCATGAGTACACTCGTTAGTCTAACTAAATTGCCAACGAGTGCTCGTCCAAAGCGGACTTCACTCACAGCATTCGCTCACCCATACAAAAACTCAAAACACACACACATACACACTCACACAACACGTATTTTTGTGTAAAAGTTTAAAACAAAATAAATATATATATAATTAAAAAAGAGCAAAAAATATGAACTACTGATTAATATGAAATATATTGAAATAAAATAATTTCCAAACTAACTTGAAGAGCGTTTTTCTTTCACTTTTGATTTGCAGCTTTATAAGCCAACTATAAATATTAAGTATGCTTTTAGTTGTGAGAACCTATTAAATAAATACCCAACTATACTTAATTAACATCGAAGACAAGCCCTAAATATAAAGAATATAAAGAATCATAGAATTATAGCCTCGTCACTAACTCGTCACCATCTATGATTCGTTGGCACAATAAATGTTTAAATTTGCACATCCTAAAAGTATGCTACAGCTATTTACTGTAGTTTCAACTTACCACGTAAAGTCCACGGCAAAAATATGAAAATTGTTGTAGCATACTTTTAGAAGCGAAAGTTACCAACACAAAATAGGCAAATCACGTGCTGCATTTCTGCTTGCTGCTGATTTATGTTCGCCTGGTATTTCATCAGCTGACTTGGATCTTTTCAGCCGTTCGTGATTGTTTCAAGTGACTGCAAAACCTGTCCAGTAAGCAAAGGAAATAACAGGAGAACATGAATCAGCAGCTAGCAGAACTTCTCTAAATCAGCTACAAAATTAATGACGCTAGCCATTTTAGAACTAAATTAAATTTAAAAGAAACCGCCAAAAAAAAATCTGTTAAAATTAAAATATAATTTGTTGATATAGTGTTTCGTTTTTCTCTTACATCTCAGCGAAATCCTAAAGGATCTTGCCGGAACTTTCCTTTTCGTAATCAGGATAACTAATACTATGAAGTGACATGCAAGGACTTTAAGCATATTCCCCCTAAATTTAACCTTAATAATGAGAGGACATTTAAAAAATTGACTGTATCTCGGTCATTTGAAGGGCGATCGCGAAGGCAAACATATAAATACTTATAAAAGGATGAATGTCCTTACAGGACGCGAGATAAATTTTTTTTTTTTTGTAATTTGAAAATTGCTTATATCTCAGTCATATCCATTTTAATCCTTACATTAGCTATGCGAAACGATGTAATTTTATGAGGGCTATTATCGTGTCAAAGGACATACTAATCGTCCTTGCAGTTTTCGAGTTATCCTGGAATTTGAAATTCGCATATCCAGCTACGTAGTAGCGCCATCTATTGTTCGTTGAAACAATGAGGGTTAAATTGGTGCAGCCTGAAAGTATGCTACATCTGTTTGCTGCACTTGCTGTATTTTTGAATATTGCGCGCAATTTCCACTTTAAAAATATGAAATTTTTGTAGCATACTTTTGAGAGCTAAAGTTGCCGCCAGCAAATAAGCAAGCGATTTGCTGTATTTCTACTTACTACTGACTTATGTTCACCTGGTATCTCATCAGCTGACTTCATTCCTTTTAGCCGTTCACGGCTGTTTTTTAATGACCTGCAATAGCAACAGATGAGGCTATAAAATGCTCAGTCAGCAAATAAAATACCAGGAGAACATAAATCAGTAGCAAGCAGAACTACAGTAAGTCACCAACTGAATTAGTAACGCTATCCACTTGGGCACCAATTTAAAATATAAAATTAACCGACTAAAAAAGAATCCGTCAAAATTGAGATATAATTTTTCGTTTAATATTTACGTATCTCTCTCATACCTCGGTCATATCCTAAATGAATTCGCTGGACTTACCTTTTTGTAATCAGGACAACTAGTTCTATCGATTGAAATTCAAGGACACAATTTAAGAAATCCACTTTATCACTTTCACTAAGTAGACGATCTCGACGTCGTTGCTCTTATAAAGATTAACTGATTGGCGACTGTGACATAAAGTGAGTTTTTCATAAACCAAAATTGTTTCGGCCAAATCCTCTCAGATATTTCCAGCACCAATGACAAGCGAAGCTTTTTGATGAGCGCTGTCATCGTGCTAAAAAAATATTACAAATTTTGAATGTGAAATGAAAACGACAGAAAATGAGATTCGATAAAATTTGAAAATAATTTATTATTAGTATATATTATCCAGCAAGTGACTTGGTATATTTCTGCTTGATGTTCATTTTTATTATATTGGCATCCTAAAGCTACCACAATTATGTCGTTTACTTAATTATTTATTACAATCATCCATAATCCTTGTCAATATCCGCAAAAGTAATTGTAACAGCCTCGAATTGAAGTTTTTTTGTGTGCAGAATACTCTGGAATATATCTGAAATTGGAGTTAAATAATATATTATTTATTACTGATATATCCCAACTACGTATAAAGTGTCCTGCTAGTTTTGACCGTAGCCAAGAGGTTAATATTCTTTTAATGTTATCAATTTCAACATCTAGAAAATATCGCTTGAGTTAATGTAGATTTCAGCTGTGAAATGTTAAAAGAGCAGAAACTTAAATAATATCCTGTTACCAACTAAAACTCTACATTTTTCAATGCACCCCAGTTGCCATTCAAATTCTACATTCAAAGCAAGAAATATTTAGCGCCAAGGACTTACCGGACGTTAACAAAGGCAATCAGCTGTTTGTCCTTACAAGTTCTGGAAATGTTTGTATGGTGTTCTTGTGTATGGTCACTCTCTTACGCAAGACTTAACAGCTGATGGACGGGTCATGCGCAGTGAATGGAATCAGCAGTATTGATTTTAATTTGTCGTTTGTTGTAGTATATTTAAGCAAACGTTGGTGGAATTAACAAAGTACGAAATTTTAATGAATAACAATATACAAATGGACGGAGTGATTAGCTAGCACTCAAAGTCCAATTGTCAATCCATATGGATGTTGACGAGATGATTGGTAACAAATTGTGAATGCACGTACGATATGTACTACTCATACATATAGTATCTAACCCGTATTTGAAAAGACTGAAACCGATTTGACGTATGCAATTACAAGAGGAAGGGAAATAAAACAGAGAATTAGAATCAGAGCGAAGCTGAAACT
Organism: Drosophila pallidifrons; assembly: GCA_023558445.1. Taxonomy (NCBI): domain Eukaryota; kingdom Metazoa; phylum Arthropoda; class Insecta; order Diptera; family Drosophilidae; genus Drosophila; species Drosophila pallidifrons. The sequence continues at coordinate 17,411,242 of CM042351.1, forward strand.
TTTGAAGGATTCGATAGCAACAAGCAAAATGGAGATTCCCATATCAAATATATTGTTGCTCTGTCTAATATTCCTGCTAATCGGTGGCGTAGTTATGATATTACTTCAGTATTTGCTCTTTATCAAATTCTCAAATCTACCCGATGAAAGCGAGGAACAGAAACAAATGAGCGCTATGTATACATTACCCACGGTGAGTTAGAGAATGTTTGTAAGTATTATCAATAAATATTAATATTTACTAATCATCAGAATATAAAGCAAACGGCACGAAATCTAAACACTGGCCAAAACGATGGCACCAACTACGAAGTTCATCACAATAATGTGCAAAACTCATCCACGTTGGGCTCCTTCAATTTCGTTATGCAGTTCCTGTTTCACGAATTCAAAAACTCAAATCGTGTACGCAAATGGTTTTATCGCAAGCTCACTATTGAGCTAGATGAGCTAATTACTAAAACAACTACTGGAAAATTACTGGACAAATTAACGGTTTGCATATTAGTTGTAGTTGTAGTGGCTAGAAAACATTAATGCAATTATATCTACTTTCAGATCAGGGAACTTGAGTTGGGCGACCAGTTTCCAGACATAAAATCTCTATCGGTGCATAATGTGCAACTCGATGAGGCAGAGCAGCGCATCGAAAATTTAGACTTGTTAATGGATATTAACTACATAGGGAATTTCTCTACTTCCATCGATGCGGACATGGTGCTGGGAAAGAAAGGTTCTATTATGCTAAAAGGTAAATATTATAGCGAAGGAGAGATTCCAACAATGAAAATGCAATTGATTTATTGCTAGCATAATTTCCTAAATAATTTCAACTTCCGTTCATGCTCTAACTAGCTAAACCATTTTTAATTCAATAATTTTCCATTTCAAGACCAATTTGATTGACCTTCAAAGCCAAAGAGCATTATTTAGTATCGTATAGACTTTTGACCCGCTTAAAGCATATACTTAATTACGTCATAAATAATTCTTTGCTATTGAATGTTTTTTTCTGTTTTTAGTGAAACAGCTATCTGGCTTGGTCCGTCTACAGTTCACACGCAAACCGTACACGCACTGGTCGCTCAGCTTTTTGGGCGATCCGGAACTCAATTTGGTGGTTGAATCCAAATATCAAGGGCGGCAAATGCAATCAAATATTACGAACCTCATATCGAATCAAATACGCAAAGCAGTCCGACGAAAACACACGCTGCCCAACTACAAGCTGCGCTACAAACCATTCTTCCACTGGACAGCCGAGACGCAGGACGAGGCGGGCGGGGAGTGCGACATACAGCCAAATGGTGGACTCACCGTGCGTGTGGCCGAGTTGTCACGATTGATGGCCTGCCCCGGCACCAGTCACATCTATTGCACCATTACGCTTGCGCCGGTTCCATTCATTGAGGCACAACAAAAGGATAATCGCAATGTGCTCATCTCACTAGATGTTATCATACACAAGGCGAAGAATCAGCAAATCGGCATTGTGTTCAAGCAGAGCACCAGTCAGGTGGTGAAAATCGAATCGATACTGCCCAACACACCGGCCTGTAAGTCAAATCTATTGTCGGGCGATATTCTCGTTGCGATTGAGGGCAAACAGGTGACGACGATTCAACAAATCGCCAAGGTGGTCAAAAATCTGCAGTCGACGGTCTGTTGCCTGCGCATCGAACGCATTATTCCGGGCATCATACGCAACGATGCCATATTGGAGGATCTGGAGAAATATGATGATCTATGCGACATTCCAGCCACAGTTTCTGTTGCGACGAAATCGGATGCGGACGATGCAACCGAAATCAACACCAAACTTTTGGCAGTGCAAAAAAGTCGCAACTCGAGCGAGTCGAGTCTAAGTGCAACGCCCACGAATTCACCTAAAAAATCAAATATTATTGCCAAGGCCATCAAGAAGACGATGAGCCGCGAAAGCGGCGATGCACATAAATCTGATGAGACACCTTCAAAGTCAGCTGCCACTTTTACAGCTGATGACAAGTCAACAGTCACAGGTACAGCGGGTGGTGAAAAGTCGCTAGATGAAGTCAACTATTTTTATCAACACTCGACGATCGATTGTCCGTTCAGTCCGCTCATTCACATGGGCGATTTGTCCAACTTTCAGCTGGATGCTAACAGTCGGTATATCAATGTATGCGTCTTTGGCAAGTGTGCGGGCGAGAGTGTGCTGCTCGGCTACAATAACATACAGATTGGTCAGATATTGGTCGAGTGCTGTGAAACAACGCTGAGTCAATGTCTCAAACAGATAATTCTGAATCCGGCCAATCTATTGCCTGTGTAAGTAGAGAATATTAGAACTCATATTACTTGATTATTTATTAATATTATATTCCTTTGCAGTAAATCACATCCATTGTCGAATCAGTCTGGCTTCAATCCGAATCTTTGCTTTGGCGATATTCTATTCGGCTTTTCGTGGAATGGCAGTCCAAATAGTGAGAGCACATCAAAAACACCCGGCAAGAGTTTGTCTCCTGTTAGGTAAGTTTAGGCAAGCATGTTGTTATACCCGATACCCATAGGGTAGAAGGGTATTATAACTTTGTGCCTCCAGGAAATGAATGTAACAGGCAGAGGATCATCTCCGACCCTATTAAGTATATAAATATACTTGATCTATATTTCCGTCCGCCTGCATGAGCATCTACATCTCAGAGACTATAAAAGACAGAAATATTATATAATTATTTCGACAGCACTCGACATGTTTGTGCGCAAAACACAATTTTGCCACAATAATTACATATTCAAGTCTTTATAATTCCTGGTTACGATTAGATAAACATTGTTGAAGTTATTTGAGAAATACTTTTTTGGATCGGAAAAAACATCTACAAGCTTACAATCTGGCATATTTTGAATGTAGTGCTATATCAATATACCAAATATAGAATTTTTTATATTTGTAGTATTTTTAAGGTAGCTTTCTTACTTGTTTTTAACTTGAGTTTTATTCCGTTATATTTTTTCTAGAAGTCAATCAACTACCAGTGATAAAAACACCGAAGATGGAAATGCAGAGGCAGCAGCTGCAAAATCCACGTATTCAGATGGCGCAGCAACAGCGGCAACGATAACAAAAGCCCACAACTTTATACGCACCCATTTCCACCGTGCCACACAGTGTGATTTCTGTGGCAAGAAGATCTGGCTAAAGGATGCGATGCAGTGCAAAGATTGCACCATGTGCTGTCACAAGAAATGCATTGCCAAATGTCAAAACGCCACCGTCTGCGGTCCCGTCGAGTGCTATGCACCCCCAACTACTACAACCCAGACAACAGTTGTCAATAAACCCGAGTTTACGATTACCCAAGCCGAGTACATCGACCTCGTGGAGCCAAAAAGTTCGAGTGGTGCCATGCAACCCGATGAGGCGAGCTTCGATGGCGGCATTGAGCCAACGCAGCAGGGCAATCTCGATGTGCACCGAGCGAGTCTAACCGAAATGCTTGCCCAGGGCATCAAGCGACAGGCAAGCAATCTGGATATACCCGGCATAGTGTCATCATTATCCGGCAACAATTCGCCAATTAACTCCAAGAGTCTACCTCCGAGTCCACAGCAGTCGCTATCGCGGTTAGTTCTCTCTTTCTCTCTCTCTCTCTCTCTTTTCTTTCTGTTGCCGTCTCTCTCTGAACCGAGTTTGAATTCCAGAAAGACGTCAATGTCCGAAGAAGCATTGAAGCAACAACTTCCAAATCAAAATCCTTTTGTGCGCGTTACACAGCATTTAGAGGCTTTGCCATTGCAGTGTGCAACATTCAGTTTCGAACAAGTCGTGCTCATCACTGAGCCCATTGTCAAGCATTCTCGTAACGAGGATCTCATGAATCTGGCCAAAAGTTACAGCAAGGATCTCTATACGGAAATTCCACCCAATGAGCGTGTGGCCAAAATTAATGAACTGGTAAGCGTTGACTTCTCTCTTCTCTTTCTCTCTCTCTCTGTAAAATTAACAACGAATTGTTGTGTTGCAGCTGACGAAATTGAAGATTGCATTGGATGCCGAAACTGAGGGTTACACAACGCCTCAAAGTGATGGCCAAAAGTTGAAGTTGAAGTCAGACTCGCCGTGGAAAGTAATGTCTAGCACAAAGAATCAGTCAGAGGAGCGGGTTCAGGCCCTCAGCATTATAATGCTCTATTTGTGCACAGGGCTGCAGCATGCCCAGGGCGTGGTAACGCAGTAGTAAAGAGGAAGATGCGAAGAATATTAAATGAATGAATCCAGTTTTATATACTTACATTTGACTCGACTGTAAATGTGTGTTAGTGAGTAACCTAAGGGCATTTTTAATCCGTGTTGTGTTACGAAAATAATCCCAATCGTTTAGACCGTTTGTTTGTCAAAAAAAAAAAAAAATAGTATGTCTATATATGTAATTATTTCTAATCGCAAAATATGTCGAATTACAAAATCATTGATATATCATAGACGTAGACTTTGAACAGCAAGAATTCAAAATAAAATACTAAAAACAAAAGCCACATATTTTGAGTCCTCCCGACTAGACTATACCGGGTAGGTATGTTTTTATTGTATTTTAGAGTTGCCCAAACATTACTGTAAAAACGAAACTTAAAATAAAATATACATATATAAATCGTATTGTAGTGAAGTGGGTAAAAATATTTGTTTTACCTACTTCAAACTCTTTTAATTAACGAACTATAAAAGTTGCAGTTCTATAGATCCAAAGATCTCAAAGAATTTTCTTCTCTTTTCCTAATACAACAATATATAATTATTAATTTGGGTGTAAGATCGGGTGTAAGATTGGTTCGTCATGCACGCAAAGCTTTAATTGCATTTCAAAAAGAAGTATCTCAAAGAATTCCTATCTCTTCATCTGATATAACAATGTATAATTATTGATTTGGGTGTAAGAAAAAACGTAATAGCCATTTGATCAATCGAAAGAAATTGGTTCGTCATGCAGCAAAGCTTTAATTGCATGACATTCTAATGGAAGCTTTTTGGTTCACTTTTAAAATCAAATCAAAATAGAAAAGCTTTTAAAAGTTAATTTAAGAACTTTCTGCGTAATGCATTGAAAGAAGCAAAGCTGCATTATTACGCATACATCGAAATGCGTTGTACACAAATCGTAATTTTCACGGTCTGCTTTGTTGTGACGAGGACGTCCTCGTCTTTAAATACCCAAACACTTTCCATCAATTACATTATGTACATTGTATGTCTGTTTTTCATTAAATTTTCTCAGAAATTAACTACTTATATGCTATATATTCAGATTCACTTGCATATATTCTGCAAGTGTGCGGAAAATATTTACAAATAGTTCCGGTATCTGAACAACGCCATATTTCAGATGCGCAATAGTCGGATCTGCTTCTACACATATATATAGTATTAGTATCTGCATTGTGTATCTGTGTGTGTGAGTTTGTATAAGCACAATTTTATATTTTGTATATTTTGAGCTTGTACGCATTACATTCTACTCATTTAACGATATGCTCTCTCTCTCTCTCTCTCTCTCTTTCTGTGTCTCTCTCACTTTCAAAGTGATGAACTTTTACACTTTTCCGTGGTCAGAACTGAGCGGGCCAAGAGAAAGAGTGTTTATAACAGAGGCTATTGCTCTTATGATGACAAGACGTTTTTGTAGAATGCAACAATACCCTTTTCAGGATTTCATTCTATTCTTATATGATTATCTTTGCAACATGTGTATATATTTAAAAAAAAAAATTTGATTATTTAAATCAATCTAAAAAATGTTTGTGTCTTAAGTCTAAGATTCACAAGCATTGACAAAATGTATAAAATGTATTTGCAATAATAATGAATGATCGTATACACATATTTAATTAATCTTGATTATAAAATTTAAGTTTAACATGGAATGTACTCATTATAGTTTATTTTAGGTATTTTTAAAAATAAATGCATTTTTTTTGCAAAATTTTCAAAAATTTATTAAATTTATAAAGATTATTTATACATATATATACATATATCGATTTTTAAGATTTAAGAATTAAATAAATCATATGGTTATCACATCTGTTTTTTTTATGAATGTATTATATATATAAGATATGAAAACTAAAAAACGGAAACCCATTAAGTGTTTCGTTTTTTTAACATTAATTTCTAATTTCATTTTATTTTGAGCCTATACATATTTTAAAATTTTTGAGCAGTCAATTTGAGAATTAATAAAAGTAACTGATATTTAAAATTGTATTACTAAAACCTTTTCCTAAAATAAATATTTTTTTTTTTTTGAGATCGAAAACATTTGGAAAGGGTATATGAAAAATATCTAGCCGGTAGTAATGTCGATTTCTGGCCAATTATTTGTTTTTCTTGCCATTTTATTTTTCATTTATTTTGTTATGCGCAGTTTTTCTTTCTTCTTCCGTGCTATAAAAACCGAAAGTAAAAAGCATTTTCAATATTTCAATGCGCAAGAGAGTCACGATCAGTTGGTTGTGGAAAAGTTAACGCTTTTTTGAAAACAATTTTTTTTTCTTGTTAAAGTGTGTGCGAATACTTGATAATTGATTCAGTTGAGAATTGAACGCGTAACAGAGAAAATACATAAATTTATCGAGTGATATATATTTTTTAAAGTGTAGTTTGAGTGCAGCAAGATAAGCTTCAAATATTGCTACTATAAAAGCAATAATAGAAGTATTACGGTTTTAATCGGGAGTGCACGACTTCGGCATACTTCGCGTCAAGCTCTGAAAGATTCTCGGTTCCAGACTGGAAGACGAGTTCACACCGATTTACACACACAAAGTAAGAATGGAGCCTCGAAGGATTACAATGTTATAAAACACAATTTTATTTTTGGGACGCAGGATAAAAACACATTGAAGGATGCGTCCTTTTGGCAATGACATTACAAACATCGCAAATAACAGCGGAGCGGGGAATGGCGACGACAATGGAAATGACAACAACAGAGACAGAGACAGAAACAATGATGATGAGAACGACAACGAGGACCCCGACAGAGGCAACTCAGACTCATCGGGCAATGAGGCAACATCAGAGACAGAAGCAGATCCCCGCATACCGCCGCATATAGCCAGAATCGGTGGCATAGTGACATTCTCTCCAATCGCCGGACGTGGAGTAATTCGTGTGGTTCATCGCTGCGAGGCAGCCAAAGAGAATCGCAAATTAGGTACGTACATATGTTGGATGAGTGGAAAATCTTTACACCATTTGAATGGTAGTTTTTGAAATGGAAATTCGGCGTAGTTTATTCATCGCACAATTAATGTTTATAACCAAATACGTATATATGTATTTGGACAACTGCCAATTGCAGTAATAGCGCGTCAAGTATCTCGTGAACTTGTTTGTTTATCAGACAAATACACATGTAAACGCAACTCGATTTTTATGGCATGCCAATTGAAGATAATTGATTTAAAAACAAAAGCAATTCAATTACTGATAACTCCAGACTGAATGACGACGAACTCGACACATTCAACTAACGCAATAAGACCTCAATTTTGTGCTTTCTGAGTCAACTAAAGAGCCGCAATTATGTTACATATAGATACTATATATATATATATAATTCGTGTTCAAGGCTGATAGGGGGACTACATCACTACAACGTTGCAATCGAATTATATGTGCTCTTTTTGAAAGATTTGCACTCTTCAGAAGCCGAATGCTAACACAGTTCGCATAGAGAAAGCTGAATAAAGCAGCATTATCAATCTCTTACGATGTGACCAAAGCTGATTCATTCAAGACCCCAGCGAAGCAATACGTCATTGAGATGTGCATTACGGAAGCATTGCTGAGCCATCAAAGAGGCAACAATGGTTAATCCAGAAATCGAAATAATACTTGCTCAAGCTTGTATTCGTGCTTTCCCTTGGCAATTGCAAAGTTTTGCCAAATTTTAATCCCAAATTAATGCAGTCCGAATAAAATGCGTTATACAACTTAGGAATCGTGTATGCACTCGTAACATACAAAAGTACGTACAGCACAGCCTACTACTGATCAGTGTTGCCCGCTTTTAAAGGAAAAGCTAATATAAAAATGCTATAGATGTTACAAAAAATATATCAAGCGAGAAGAGTCGTACATATTTGTAGAAAGGTTTGAAACATTATTTTTATGGATTATTATAATACATAATATAGCATATAATATATTACTACTCTATTCATCTGTACTTTAAACAACTGTTTTCTTTTTCCATATGGTAGAAGTGTTAAATAACTAATTGATATGTTTATGTATGCTCCAAATTGAAGCAAAAATCGATCCGTTAAAATATATATTCATAATAAATACTATTCGTATAGATGAAGAATTCCAGATAAGTGATATATGTACAAATAATTGGTTAAAATGAGGCTGTTATTAAACATAATTTACTGTAAACAATATAAAATATATAATTTGACATCCTTCCTATATCAAATCTCTCGATCAATCGATCATCATAATAAGTCAAATTTTGACGGTAAAATAGCTAAATTAGCAACACTGCTGAGAGCCCGGCTGATGAGAGAGCAAACAAAACTTAAAATTGTATTCTCCCCTCACGAAAGCAAATGCGAGTGCTCTCTCCGGCAAGTTTTGGTATACAAAGAGAGAATCCGAGTGAGTGGTGGGTAGCGCATAAAACATATGCTATTTAGTATTGCCCCATCCGTTTAGTGCGTTAGGTCATGCTTACACATCTTTGGAACGGCAGAAGCAACAGACGGCATATGTGAACACATTGCTAGCTCATTATTATTTTAGAGACTGCAGAACTTAGTTATTTTTATGGAACAATAATGGCACACTTGGTGGTTCAAGTTGTGGAGCGTTGTGAAAATGCTGCGGAAAATGCTCATCTAGGTAAGGGATTGTCTTGCCATAACCATAACCAAGTTATTGGCTAGATCTACACACATTTAATACATCCATATATGTACTTATGCATATATGAATGAGCGATAGCGAAAAGTTTCGATATTGCCTAAATGTTGTGGCGCCATCTATTGCAAGCTTTCGACAGCCAACACCTTTTGCTTGCTTATTGCTGATAAAACAAACTTATTATGTTCATATCTAAATGTACTATAATTAAATTCTAAATATGTATTTTTTTTGTAATTCTGTACATAAAGAATCAAGAATTTAGTTTTATTATTTTTTGGAGAAATTAATAGTAATGTTTTTATGAAATGCCGCAACAATTATCTATTTTTGTGTGAGCTACAATATCATCATCATACTTTAAGAACTAATGCTAAATATAATTGAACTTGACCATTATCAAAAATGAAACATAGCCACGCATACTTTAAATTTACTTTCAAGGAGAACGCATGACATTGACCTTATAATACGATTTATTCATTTTACTTTTTTGTTTGAGTATTCCCTCCTTTGAAAATATAACTCTATTAATTTCTATATTTTATATGCTTATTTAATTATTCTAAAGTTTTTATATTGACAATTTTTATATAATTTCCCCAAATTTCGTAAATGAAGCTGACCAAAAAGGAAGTTTCAAGCTAAAACCTTTGCAGCACTAGTGTTAATTTTTATTATATGCAATCTTCTTAATTAAATAATTAAAGGAAAGTTTATATAGATGAACAGTTTATGATTGTATTATATAAGCCTTTCTAACTTGCAATATAAACACATTAAAAATGAAAAGTCGCTGCTTCTTTTTAGATCTATCACAATGTGAACTGATGCAAATTCCAGATGCAGTTTATCATCTTATGCGCAATACAGAGCTGAAGACATGCAACTTTAGCGGTAATGTGCTCAAAAAGGTGACACCAAAGTTTGCGCTGAAATTTAGCGCAATCACAGGCAAGTACAAAAATCAGATCGAAATTGAATTGAATCGATTTTAAAACTATTACTATTACTTGCAGATCTCAATCTCTCACACAACCAGCTATCAAGACTTCCCGATGAATTCTCTAGTCTTAGTGAATTAACCACACTCAACATTTCGCACAATTCATTTATTGTTCTACCTCAAGTCGTTTTCAAGTTGAAGAAGCTTGCCAATTTAGATGCTCAGCATAATGCTATTTTTGGTAAGTCAAAACACAATCGAAATAGTACACACTGTAAATGATTGTTATCAATTTTCTTAATTCACAAAAACACAGAGATCGATACTGAAGAGGCGATTAGCAGTGATTGCTTGGCTGTGGTGGATCTGCGCAACAATCCGATAAGCAAAAACTGTCGTGACAAATTGCAGGATATCAAAACTAGTTTTCGTCTCGAGCTTTCCGAGGAAGTTGAAGATGATTGGTAGCAGCAGAAGCATTGGCGACAACAAATGCGCAACCAAAAATACTCTTGCTGTAGTTTAAAAAAATGTTTATTGATCATTTAATTTATTGTGTTTTGAAAAATACACGTATTTTTATATAAATCATACCCCATTGGAAAATGTTATACATCATTTTGTAATTTATATTTGGATTTGTCCAAGTTCTCCAAATTTGTACTGAATAAGAGCTTAAAGATTATGTTATTTGCATTTTTAATGGCATACTTGTCAATCGAATTGAAAAGAAGATAAAGTATGCATTACAAAGAGATATAAATCGTCAACCACATGGATCAAAATTGGCATCTTCTAAGCATTCCAGACGGTTCAAATGCTGTCTGTTCAGACTTTATCAATTGCAAAGCCATTCACTTCACCTGCATATTCATATTTATTCATATTTCTCATCATTTTGATCCGCTTACAATTGTCGCTACGATTTCCAGGAATTACATTGTGCACATCTTGTCTCGCTTCAACATGGCAAATGATTCATCAATGAATCAAGAATTTTTAGACTCCACCCTCTATGCGTCATACGCATACGCCTCTAAAGATTGAAGATCGCGATCTGATTGTCAACTAGAAAGTGAAGTAACTCCATAAAGTAATATATCCGAGACCAATAATAACAATATTTCACACGTTGCATATGCTCAAGCTCAAATTGACATTTTCAATGCGGAAATACTTGTCAATTTCAGGAATCAATACGACAGCTCTAGGCAGAGTTCATGAATATTTGTTGCTTAGCCATGTGCAATTGCGAGTGCGTTAATAAACACACTCGATCATTACCTTATTCTTTCTTCATCTTCACCGCCGAAAAGCTTTTAAGCTCTGTGTGTTTTTTTTTTTTACTTTTGTTTGATGTGTTGCGTGGGATATTTGACGCCTTTGCTAAAGATTTCATAACAACTTTTTTTTACACACAGTCAAGTACCGTTGTCGCTAACAGCTGCCTTGTTTATATCATTTTATACCAAAAAAAAAATGAATGTTAAAGGTCAATGCATTATTTAAGGTTTTTTTAAACAAAAATGATTCGATTTTTCAAAATAATCGCATTAAAGGCATTTCAATCAGCGAATTGTTTACTGCGAGAATAAATCAGAAATTTAACTGTTGCAAACATTTATAATTATATCTGTACTCATTTGTTGCGAATTTATAAACTTTGCTAGATATGTAGGCTTTGCCATATTAAGTATACGCATGTAACAAGTACTTTTTAATTGCAAAATCTCGCATGTTGTAGATCACTTTCAATTGAGCTACATATGCAATTATTTGCAGCAAATGACGGTTTTGAAAATGCCGTAAGAAAGCTGCTGTCGAGTGTGCTCAACTGTAAAATACCCGTCACGCTTTTAAGTAATAACTTCTGCTGTTGATGTTGGTGCAGAATATGCTTGCTATGGCACATTCTGATGCTAATTGTTATATTTAAAACAATAATAAATGGTTGCAAAAACAATTAACTAAGAAAATAAAAATATATTTGATGATTGATTAGCAAATGAGAAATGAATTAGTTGCAAGAAATGTTCAAGTATATGTTTTCAATGCAAGTCGTAAGCAATTTTCGGTGCCTCAGAGAGTCTTTTTCGCTCGCTCACTTGTGAGAGACTTTTATTTTGGCAAGAGAGACAGAGAGAGAGAGTGAGAGAGAGACTGTCTAATGCATAACAAACGGCAGAGCAAAAACCAGTGCTAGGCGCAATTAAAGCCAGCGCAACAGGTTTGACATCATGCCGAGAAATACTCGACTACAAAGCCGACGATGACGATGCCGATGTTGATGCCGAATGTTGATATGGCCCTCCACTTTACTTCACTCCACTCCACTTCACTACACTTCACTCGCTGTCGCGGTTAGTTGATCATGGCCAAGTTGGTTGGGGTGGGGAATGAGGCATGAGGGGAATGGGAGGCCGAAAGTGGCTCTGGCTAAAATAAATTCGTTGTGCATCGTTGACCAGCTGAATGAAAATGAGAAATGAGCAGTGCAATGCTGAGCGAGTTGAGTGTTAAAATTGCCTCAACTCGAAGAGAGAGCGTGAGAGTCAGACACAAAGCTTGGCTCGCATGTAGGTGGGAGCCAAAGTCTCGTCGAGAGCGTGAGAGAGCGGAGCGGAAGTCGCTGATGTGGATGTGTGTTGTTAGGAGCTCCAAGCGCCAAGTTCCCAGCTACTGCCAAATAGCAAACTGGCTCAACAGTCGTTAGCTGGTAATCTTTTCGAGCACGTACGGGCACGGATCAGTTTTTGCGTGATTCAAGAGAAAAAAAGAATTGATTCAAAATATACAGAAGAAAAAAGCAGAGAACAAAAACATAAAACATAATAACACACATAACGGTCGATCTAACGAACGCGGTAAGCAAAACGTGAAAACAACAACAACAACAACGAAAATCAACAACGACGACGAACAACAAAAATTTCAAAACACGAATAGCAAAAAAAACATAAAAAGAAAAAATAAATTGAAAAAGTTTGAAAGAGTCGTAGAGAAGCAAATTCCCATCGGCAACATCGTTGCAAAATTCTGTTATTAATGGCTTAAAACTTACATACCTATACGTATGTACGAATGTATGTACATATGTATGTACATAGTCAATTATGTAAATGATAGCAACAAGAGTGAGCTTTTAGTCCAAAGTGGAGTTGGTCAATACGTTGCTAAAACAAACAAATAGTCAAGTTTAAAAAAGCAATACACTCAATGCATTTACATTACTTATGTACGTATGTATATACATTTGTATGTATATAATTAAAGACATACATCAACGTATGTAGACATGCACGCATTATAATCGTAATCGGCTTACAATTATTTCGTTTTTTTTTTTTGCTTTGATTTTTTTACTGTGTTCAAAAGGTGATCAAACACACAACGCTACATATACACATAATTTGTATATGCTTTGAAAAAGACGTTGGCAGCAAAATTAATAGTAGACCATTTGTTCGGAGTACGAAGAAGTGAAGAAGTCTTCAAGCATCTCTGAGCACTTGAGAAATGTATGTAATTAGCTGCATTAAGCGTACATACGTGCATTCAAATAAACAACAAATGTACTAAGAATGTACTAAAAAGTGTACTAAATATAGTACTACTAAATTAATCAAAGTATTTTATATATTTCTGAGTGAATTCCACATTAAAATCTTGAACCTGCGAAATACGTTTTCAAGAAACACATGTGATGTCATAGCTAAGTTGTTCAGCAAATGAGTCTTAACGTTATTTATTTTTAAAAGCTTATATCTAAAACGCTGGCCTTTAGCTTGCCGAGTTTTAAAGTATTTGTTAAGGATCAGTTCTGGTATTAGATACAATACAATAACCAAGTCTCTAACTATATGCATCATTTGTATGAACTTTACCTCTGTATGGTACTTGAGCATTTCGTCAAGTTTCAAAGCAGCCTAGCCAAAGTAGCATCCGCGTCACGTAATCATTAAGTCGGGTATGTATCAGAGTTGAGCGCCAAGGCAAGTTGAGTCAAGGGACAGACCTGAGAGCGCGAGCGAGATTGAGATCGAGAAAGACGGGGGGCCAAAATGAGAGTACTAGCGAGTGAGCGAGAGCGAGAGAGAGAGAGAGACAAACGACAGACAACAAGTTAAAATACCAGTTTTGCTCGAAATCGTCGTCATCTGGGCTGCTTCGCTAAAGCTTTTGCCAGCCAGGTAAAGCATTACCTGTGACTCTAGAGCTACGACAGAGACTCAGACTCAGACTGAGTTCCAGTACCCTAATGTACACAGGTACATACCTGCAATCGCTCTGATATACTCTGATATAAATAAGTAAATATATATGCATGCAAGTAAATTCATTCTTTGTAGGTGCGTGCTCATGCATTCTAAGTATGTTGTTGCTGGATTGAGGCCTTTTCAGCTACACAAATGTGCAAAAGCTTTATTTATTGTTTATTGAGCACTTGTTCACGGATTAGACTCTTTGTCATAGCTGCACATTTGTAGGCACTGAAAATATATATTAGCATTTTCAAGGCATTAGCATTTTATGACCAATCATTTTCCATACATACTTATTATACCATATCGTTTTTTATAAAATAAATACCATACTCAATCTCCTATTTGTAAAATTTGTAAAGAGTGCTAAAAGATAATAAATAGCTTGATAGCTAGTTAGAACACATACAGACTACAAAACTATATTAATGATTTCCCTTTTAATAAGTAAATTAATTGATGTTAGAACGGATATTATTTATTTTTGAAGAAACTCTTATGAATCAAGAAATTATTAATACCCTAATAATATTAATAAATTTACTATTTAAAAGGAAATCCTTGATGTCTATACATATGTTTTGTTGTCTGTATACATGTGAATTATTTATATTTCAATCTATTTACTATTTTTCAAACTTGTCTTAATTTAATCATCCCCTAAAATGCTCATTTAAGAAACTGATACACCAGTAGAAGCTCCGCTCCAAGACTAAAAACTACTATAAACTAAGTCATTAATAGTACCATATATATTTCAAGTACAATTTTACATATCTCAGTATTAACTTTTAAAAATTTTACATACAACAGTAGAACTTCAATTAACTAATCCACAATATTTTATAAACTAAGCAATGGGTAGTGCCGCATATATTAATCTATGTTGTTATGACATAAATATGAGGTTTGTCCTAAATGAGTAAAATCGAATAATTAAAATCCAGTCATCAAAAAAATTCAGTGCATGAGTTAGAGTATCTCAAAAAATAAAGTGAAGCTCAGACAGAGACGAAGTATCTAGTAGTTGAGCACTTTCCAATTGCAGCATTTTGTTTTCTTTTGTTGTCATTTGAAACTCGCTAAACATGTTCGAATAACCTTCAAAATATATATTTATTTTTTCAAATGAAGTCATGACTAAACTAAAACTAAAACTCTGCGAAGCGAGTCAAAGTAGTGAGCAGCGCAGGCAGCAACTCGATCCGAGGCGAATCTTTCGCCAACAAATTTCATATACATGCAGTATTTTGTACTTTGTACAGTACGTACCCACTAAGTACATACGATGAATACGAATGTGTTATGGTGTGTGCTTACTACACATTATTGCAATGTACACGTACTCCGTTAAGAATTCGCCAGAGTCTGAGTCGGAGTCTGAACCTGAGCCTAAGCCGGTCCCAGTCGAGAGGCTTAACTTCAAGTCCATACCTTACTTAGGTCGATCTCCAAGCAACAGCAACAACTATACAGCCCATGTATATTCCATGTCTGTGTGTGGGAGATTGTGTGCTTGTCTGTGTGTGTGTGTGTGTGTGTGTGCTTGGCCAAAACTTGTTTGGACACAAATGCTCAAATGAAGTAGAATTTTAAGCCAAGCCACAAAGCCAAGTCTACCTCTAAAGATTTTGCTTTCGACGCATTGCAGCGCAGCTGTCTGCTGGTTATCCAAGGCGACAAGCTGACAAATATGGCAAAATTGTCGTAGGAGTTGTTTCATTGCTGTTATTTCTTTTTCATTTTTTTTTATTATTATATTTTTTTGTTATACAGACACATGTATCAATACTTGCATAAGTATACTATGTATATCGATATGACGTCTGTTGTTGCATAATTCTGCTTTCCCCATCCAAAATGTATATTTTCGGTGTCGAAGTCGGCGTCGATGTCGAAGACACACTTAACTTTGACCCTGATTTGTGAGGAATCGAAAATAGAAATGGAAGCAACAATAGATCAATTCAATTCATCCATTGTTTGCATTTCTATGCCGCTCTCCACTCTTTATATCTGTAACAATTTGATGGCCAAAGAAAGCCAACAAGAATGTGCTTAATCTCTCTCACAATGTTCTTGCGACGAACGAAGAACAAACAACATGATAATGATGATGATGATGATAAAGACTGAAGACTATGAAGACCATGAAGACTTTGCTGTTCTCATGGTTGTGCCACAGTCTCTTTTTTGAATAAAGAGAAACCATGTACTAGAGTTTGTCTTTTATCTTTTGCTACCCTGCTATGGGCATAGTCAAAACATTGTTCAACCCAAAAACTATTTCCTTGCGAAATATGACTACACATTTGATATTTATTTCTTCAAGTTATGGCAATTTTTCATCTGCTGAACACGCTAACCATGTTTTTTTTTTTGTTGAGTGGGTATATCGCAGGGTATCTATTAGTCATGTTTTCGCGCGTTGTCGCGCGTTTTTATATGTTCTGCAGATTCGGTGAGTGTGGCAACTGCGATTTGGGCCGAAGGTCGTTGACAGTGGTGGGCCGACCGTCCGCCATCTAACGGTAACGGTCTCTATGTCCGCTCCAGCCCAATTCCAATTTCAATTCAAATTCAAATCGAAATAGGGCGTTCCTAATGTCTATTTAGAGCTGGTCAAACGACAATTGCCCAGTGGTGTCCAAGTATCTAAGATCAAATTTCAAGTACTTAAATCGCAAGTAGGATGGAAAGACTTTCTTATCTAATTTCCTATTAATACATATGTAAACTTGTGTACTTAAAGTTACAAAAGTAACGAGCATAGCAATTAAACACATGTTTTTTTTATGCTAGTTCGGTAGTTCGAACATCATTTAAAGTGACTGCCAGCAAAAGATCTATGTAAGTGTATCTATTTGTACCCTTAGTTGTACCAAGGTGCACCCATGTGTACCGTTATGTACCATTATGTACTTGTGTACTTATAGTTACAAAATTACAAGAAACATTTACTCTTTCTGTTGCTAGCGATAGTTTGAACATCATATACAAGTGTGTACTAGCAATAGATCTATGTAAGTGTTAAGTGTTATTAAATGTGTGTAAAAGTACCTTTTTCTACTTTGTTGTACCCATATGTACTATGTATTATGTACCAATGTATACCTATGTGCATGTGAATGTATAAGGTATTTTGTTTTGCACTAAAATGGTAACCCCAATTTGGCAACTTGTTTGCAATTGCTGTCAGTTTAACTTATGCAGCTGTGCAGCTGTGATCACTAACAAAAGACAACAGCAACAGCCACAACAACTACAACAACATCAACAACAATGCAAGTACTGCAGCTGCGAGTTGCTCTCCCCATTTGCGTCACGGTTGCAACTCCAGTCGATTGCAGTCGACCAACTGGGGCCACTGGGGAGCACATTGCCTCCCCTCAGTCCAAGCTCGCATATTGAATATGTGGGATTTTCGTGGGCATTCGTCGCCATTGCAGTTCACTCTATTTTACAAGATTTTGTTGCTGTTGTTCTCAGATAGAGCAAATGCATAACAGCTGCAATAGTCTAGAATATATTCTCGATCAGCTCGAGTGCTTTTGACACTCAATTAAGAACGTAACGGATTAATAGGAAGATAAGATATTATTGGCATATCATTAAAGTATTTGAATTCATATTTTATTAAGATTAATATTATGCAATATTAAGATCAAATTATGCAAAAAGGAATACAATTATTAAAGTAAAGTTAAGTATAGAAATGAATAAATAAAAAAATAACAAATTAAATAAATCAAATTAAAGCAAAAACTAAAAACAAGTAAACAAAACCAAACGAATTAAAATACAATTAAAAAAAAATAAGATATAATTATTTGGCACCTAGCAAAATTCAGTTCAGTGAATTTGATGGAGATCTTAGAATATGCCAATAATGGAAAATATTGAATATTGAAAATTCTGTGATTCGAAATCAGTTTCTAGACAATCGCCGTCTTTGATTGATTTCTTCCACATATAGTTTTATTCCCTTAACAGATAAATTCGAGCAAAATGAAGTCGGATCCGTGGCCGATGTTGGTCAGCGGTTTGCGTTGCATATCCCTCACTGCCCTCCTCTTGCTGCTGTGCGGCGGGCAGCAAACAGCAGCGCAATCGAATTACGTGCAACATGGCGAAAGTGGCAACTACTCCACAAACGGACTGCCCGAGGAGGCCACTCTGGATGGAAAGGTAAGTGTAATTTGTATTTTGTTAAACTATTTTTTGTGGATCATATAACAAATAGTACTTGCAATGAATATAAATTAATCGCGTGCGAAACTAATTGTAGTGAAAACAATACAAATTGAAACAATTTTAAAAGCATAGAAAAGTATTCTTATACATAACACTGCTAATAATATCAATAGATGTAATGCACTTTTTCTGTTTTACATTAAAATATGTTATATAAATTCATTCATTTTTGGTTTGCGAACGATATCGTTAAATTTTTGCAATTATCTAAAAACAGAAAAATATTTCCGAAATCAGTTAGAAAATGTTAAAACTGTTTAGCGAAAGTTTTTTTTAAAAGAAATGCTAATTTTCATTTTGCATCTGTAAATATTCTCAGCGCAGAGTAACATTAGAGTTGAAATGTTAGATTAAATTCTCAAGCTAATTGCAAAGTCAATTCGAGTGGAATAGCAAATATTGTGAGATCTTAGAAATTTTGTGATGCATTTCTCACAGGTATTCCATTGTTTAATTATCAGCTTTAAAATATAGCAACTATTAATAACAAAAATAATAAACTAGCATTCTCCTACTTCCTCTCCATCAATTTGACTAGCAATGCAACTCTATCTACGCTGTTCAAATAAACATAGTTATATCAAAAATCTGAACACACAAGTTTCTTATCAATTCCGTAAACACACACATAATTATATGCCTTATGTAGGAAAATGTGAAAATATAAGTAAATACACATAACACAGTTAATATGCAAGACTATGGGAAGCAGTGCTGGAATTTCTTTCGCTGAAACTGAGGCAGTAACAATAAAAAATTAACTTACTACCTCGTGAGTATCGAGGACAAGCAAAACAAAGTCAGATGATGGGAGCCCACACTGGTAGCTTACATAATAATCACACAACGAGTATATCAAAAAATTAGCCTATTGAATAATTAATTTACTCGACTTGAGCCAGAGAGTCAGAGGAGAGACATCGACAGAGCTTCTTCCCACACGATGAGCACACGCGATTACAATTACGTTTGTTATTGTTTTTCTTTGTTTTGTGCTTTGCTCTTTTCTGCAGGTGACCAAGCTCGATGACATTAGCCCCTTGATCTTTCTGAATCGCACCAAGGCCGCTCTCAACTGTGCAGCCGGCTCAATGCAAGTATGTGAATTGAATTTGCTTCACTTGATGACAAGATTAACCGATTAATAATCGATTCGATGTAAACAGGTTGATTTGAAATTCAACGATCCGTTCCATGGCATCATCCAAGCGGACTACGATCGTGGCAGCGCTTGTCGTGTCAGTGGCAAGGGATCGCTTAACTATCGACTCGAGTTGCCCTTGAAAGGATGCGGCACCATTCAAGTAAGAGTTGCACAGCTCTTCAATTGAATCCTCAGCTTAATTATTTTACTGCTCTTGCTTGTAGAATCCCACACGCGTGTTCACCAACAACATCATTGTACGCTTCCATGCCAATCTGGAGATGGATGGCGATGAGATCATCACAATTGTGTGCCGCTACCCGCCGCCGATTCCCTCACTGCCGCCAGCACTGCCAGCTCCCATGTGAGTCTTGATTATCAATCATAATCATAATCCCCGATTACTGAACGCTATCTTCTCTTCACAGTTTGAATCCAATTGCCACAAGCGCGATCATACAGCCACCGCTGAAGAGCATACAGATCCTCATGATCATCTGTGCCATCATGTTCCTCACTCTGTTGCTCCTGGGACTCGCCGTCTCCTACTATTGTCTGCGCAGTCGCCCCATTCCCGTGGTGCGTCGCCTGCCCATGAGCATGGGCAGTGGCTCCGAGATTACCAAGCTGAGTGGCAGCAGCGTGGGCAACATCAGTGCCTTCGAGGGCGTCAAGATACCGCGTGCCCATGCCGCACTTCAGGCCGTCTACAGCTCGTCGGGCAGCGAGGGCGCACTGATCCCATCGGATTATCCTAGCGAATCGCATTCTGAGATCGAGGAGATTGACACACGTTCGTTGCCCTTCAGTTCGGCGGGCAGCTTCGAGAATCGTGCCTTTGTCCAGGAGACTTCGAGCATTTACAGTGATCATTATGCGCCCGCTCAGGAGATGCCCGCTGCCAATGCAGTGATGACAACGGTGCAGCAGGAAATCATCGCCGGTTCACCCAAATTCGATGTCCAGGTGCGTGTCAAGAAATCACCGATACCCAACTCACAATCGCCTGTTACCTCGGACACGGAAAGTGTTGCCACGCTGCGTCCCGATCGCAACAATCTGTCCACGATCATGGAGGCCTACGAGGATCGCGAGAGTGTGCTGACAATGGACACACTGCCCACGCACGTCGAGGAGACAATGCAATCGCAGTTCACCTATGTGCCCGAGCTGCATCCGGCACCACAGCCCCAACCCTTGCCCCATGTAGCCGAACCCATGTTCTCGGTGTACACGCGCACACATCACGAAGTCGTCGATGGACGTCCCGAGACCTGGTCGGATTACACAGACGGACCAGCGCCCAGCGAGATAACCGATCTGTCATCAGAAGTGCCCGATAATCATGTGCATGAGACGTCCACGACAGCCCTGCACTACTATGAGGATGAGTATGTGCCCGTCGAGCCGATGGTAATGCCCAAGCCACTGCCAGTGACATCGCACACAGTGGACGATGTCTATTTGCGCACGGTCACCGAGAAGAAGACCATCGAGGACATTGAGAGCCACAAACGTCGCGTCACCGAGTACAAGAGCAAACCGAAGGCACCACTGCCGCCACTGCCACCAGCTGTCGTTGTACCCGATCCCAAGTTCGATGTGCGTGTGCGTAAATATCCAAGCGAAAGGGAGCAACAGCAGTGGGAGAACTTCTCGGACATTTCCAGTGCCTCGGGTCTGACACTAACACCGAAGATGGAGCGCTCAGAGCTGAGTCTGGCACCACCCGCTGAGCCACCGGCACAGATCCATGACAACAAACTGAAGTTGACCAGTCCCGAGCTGGTGGGCAACATGAAACCGATCGAAGTGCCGCCCCAGGATAAGGATGTGCCCAACTGGGATGTGCTCATACGCATCCTGGAGGAGCCCGAGATGTCCGAGATGGGTGCCGACGACGCCAGTTCGGTGCACAACATTAGCTACGACGATCGGGCCAAGTGGAAGGAGATCATCACCACGCAGTCCTCGTTGCGCACAATGCTCACTGAGGCGGTGGTGCGTGAGGACTTTGAGCGCATTCGCCAGGACACGCGTTACGAGCGCATGTTTGAGCCACAGACCTGGGACGTCATCATCCGCATTTTGGCCCCACCGCGCGACGATGATCCCGACGTCGAGCTGCGCACCCCGAAGCGTGGCAAGAAGTCGGCGCCACAGCCGTGGGACACACGCTCGCGCCGCAGTTCGCTGCCCACGCTCTATGAGTACGACAGCGATGGCGGCTCGAGTGTGCGCACCATACGCAATGATCCCTCGATGCCGCTGCATGGCATGGGACCCGTTGGTGTCGGACCCAGTTCGTTCCACATGCAACAACAGCGATCGCAGCGCAGTTCGCGTGCCTCGTATCAAACGGATCACAACGACTTCCGTTCCATGTCCGAGGTGACGGTCGACTTTGGCCGCCCGCAGCCGGATCATTTGGATAACTTTAGCGATGCCAGCTCGTACTATCGCATGCAGTATGACGACGACGAGGACAGACGCTCCTCGTTCCATCGCTCGATCAGTCACCCATCGTTGGCCCGCTCGGCCAGCGAGTTCACCGAGCACTGGACTGCCCCCGATGACATTGAGATCTCTTCGCCGGAAGGCACGCCCAGGGCGCACCGTGCTCGTCAGGTAAGTTTATAGAAACTGGGAAGTCTATTGAAGTTTTTTTTCTTGGAGAAAAACTATATATCCGAAATATTTTATAGCAAATTTAATAAATGTTTAATAGCACTTTTTAGTGCAGTTCTTTCACGAAAAAAAATATATAATCTATACGACGCTTAAGATAAACATTTTCAGAAAGCAAATGTAGTTTGAAAAAACTATCGCAAATCAATTTTTCCAATTAACATAACAATTCGGAATTTTATTTAAAAGTAAAATGTATTGTTTGAAAAAAGAATAGAAATACTTGATAGCAAAGAAATAAAAGATACATTTAATATCGGAGCGCACATATTATCGTTTAGTCTAATATCAAAAAGTCCAATAATAATTTAAAAAATAGAATTCGATGTAAATAATTTAATTTCAAATATTTTAAATGTGAGAAAATAGAAAAATTTACTAATTTGTTGAGCAAAACTAAATCTCTGTTGGTTCTGAGAACTGTTTCACAAAGCCCAACCAAGTTTAGAATGTTGGTTTGACTAAATTGATTTCGTTTAGAATTTAGAACTTCAGTGTGAGTCGAGACTAAATTGTATTCCTCTTTTACACAGCCACTGCAGTTACTAAGTTTAAAATGTCGGTTTGAGTCGAGACTAAATAGTTTTCCTCTTTCACAGCCACTGCAGCTGCTGCCTGGTCAGGCCGGAGAGCAACGCATCGTAGCCCAATCGCAGAGCGAATACGTGGAGACACATCGCAGCATTTACCAGGCCGAAAAGCAGCTAGCACAGCCACCACAAAAGTGGTAGGCGTTCGATCCTTAAAACGATTCAATTCAATACAATTTTCCACTATTCAAAACTAAACAACACACAAGCAAATGAAATGCGCTTCGGAGAGGGGTATATATAATGCATAACACACACATGATATTAAACAACAAAGAAAACTTGTAGTAAATTGCTTAAATTCAGTTGAATCGCTTTATGGAATAATCCGAAAATCTATCTAAGTATAATAACAATACAATACTACTATATAAATCTAACAAAAGTGCCAATTATAATTGCCTGACATACTAGTTAGCAACATTAACGAAAATTCAATTATGTCTCTCATATGCATTTACCTTCAATACAAAATTATCGATCGATCGATCGGTCGATCGCATGCGAAACCCTTTTTAATGCATACTTAATTAAACACACACACAACACATACACTTTACAATTGTAAGCGAGAGTCAGCCGAAAGTTGAGCATGCTGATTGAATTTATTTTTAGTACATAAAGAAAATATAAATACATACTATCTACATACTTACTTATATACTCACATCGAAGCTGAACAAATGTTTAACTTTGAGAATATATACTAAAAAATTACGCTGCCTTTTTGTCGTATATTCTGCAGTCACAAGTCAAGCATGAAATTATTGTTTATGCCTTTTAAATATAATTTAATTACATATACATATACAAACTACTCAATATTGCATGACATTCCTAATTATCGCCGTGACACAAGAGACAAGTTAACCATAAACGATTATGGGGAAACTTCACAATTGAACAAGTATTATTAAAAACACTATTGATCGAAGGCATTATACAATTATTTATATATAGACATGTGCACAATTGTGCCTTGGTCCCGAACTCGTTCTTTTGAAATCGAAATATATTTCCCTTTCAAATAAATGATTTTGGGACCAATGACAAGTTTTCTAAAGTGGTGAAATTTCTTAATTCGAAGTTGCAGAGGAAGATTATTAGTTTAGAGCTGAACAAAAGCATCGCTGCAATACAAATTTGTTTTTGTACGTGTCTTACACTTTGATCAACCACCAGTGAGATAGAGAAATTGCTTTTTTTTATTTTATATATAGTACAATCTGCACTAAATTGAAAAATATGAGAAATCTAGATAACTGCAACAGCATCGATGTTTTTAAGGCTCTATTTTAAGTGTATAACGTTCACTAATCCGTCCAATATATAAATATACATATTTAAGCTAACAAAAAGTATGAAAGAAATGAAACTAATAGTATGAAACGTGTGTTTAAAATACCGTTTGATTGGATTTATGTACAATGTTTTTTTTTTGTATTTCAGTTTCTAAAACTTATTAAGAACTACAAATTATATATGTTTGCATAATGTTAGTGACAGTGCTTTAGTGATCAAATACTACTTATGTACTCTCATGTACATATGTATGTAAACCGCTTAAAAAAAGACGAAACTATAAAAAACTCACTTAATATACTGCCTGCATAAAGCAATATTAATATTACTATTAATATAATTACGTAGTGGTATTCAATGTTTTCGCATAAACTCAATTCTAGGTGAATATAAACGAATACTGCGTACGAGCAAACAAACAATACTAGATTATTATTTTGTATCGTAATAGAAATATGCCTGTAATTGAAATACTACAAAGACAATAAATAAATAAATCTACTAACAATCCGGATTACTGTTTTATTTCCACAATATTCAATATTTATATCGAATACTTGTCCACACAACTAAAAAAATGTGTATGCTATCCCGCTCACACACACTTGTCATCTTGTCTTATTCGTGTTCAAAAATTTCCTTATCATTGGAATTTTTGTTTCGCACATAAGTATGCAACGTTTTTTTTCAATATGGGAAAAGAAGTTCAAGACGCGCACCTGTCCAAAATTCGTGATCAGCCAAAGGCAGGTTTTAAACCAAGCTTAGCGGCGTTCAAATCGGTTTACGCCATTTTGCACAATGGTTTGCGCATTCAAATAAAAACGACGAAAGCGCCATCTTTTGGAAAAATATATACTTCTCAAACGGGTAAATTAAGCTGCATTCAATCCGTTTGTTTGCTTTTTGGTATGTACCCTGGCAAAATGGTTTGTGTCCAGGTAAAGATGAAGAAAGGGGCCATCTTTTGTAAAAAAATAGGTACATTCTCAAACGAACAGTCCATTTTTGAATTAAAATCACACTCAATTTACGCAATTCATTTAAATATATTTAAAATGAAATATAGTATATTAAAGTAATGTTGATTAAAGTCTTATGGAAGTTCTTAATCCAATTACTCAGTATTTAGTAGCATTTACTATAAAATGGAATACCAAATTACTACTCTTGTTATATTATTAAAGTACTTCGAATCAAGAACACCGAAGAGATATTACATTATTTTAATTGGCAGTATATATTCTTAAATATTGTTCCCTTCCTTTGATAATTACTTTCAATGTTCAAAGTCTATAAAATTTATTTAGGTAGTTATTATTTGGAGAACAAATTAATTAAACAAAAGAAAAAACGAGTATATATCAGTTCTAATACAAATACCTGGATAATTTTATTGAGAACTCGGCTCCTTCTGGCCCAATTATTTAATATCACTAAACTAAACTTAAATGAGGTCAAGGGAGCTCTGAAAATTTCAATTAATTGTGGAAAGCATATTTTTAAAATAAAAAACTGAAAGATGGTGGAAAATAAAGACCCACCAACTATCAGACATCCTTTCAGTTTCATCTTTCAGTATGATATGATATCTTAACACATCCGTCATATTTAATAAAGCGGTATGTAACTTTTAGAATTCTTAGTAATACAAGTACCCAATTTTTGTCATATAACAAAATGTATTTCAATGCAAAATTGCGAGAACATACGATCCTGATATATTCGTGTTCTTTTATCTCATAGTATAACGTTAGTTCTCATGTTCATAAATGTTTATCTAAGGCATGGGAAAATATTTGAGTAACATGCTTGACCTTCAACACACACACATATAGCAAGTGGAGCGATATGCGCATTTTTGCACACGAAATATGTTAGTATAAATGTTTGTGTATGTGTGTGTAATACTACATATTGTTGTTATTATTATTTTCGCCTGATAAGCTGCAAGTTTCCCACAGTAGCGAACGAAATAAACCAATGAAAATATATAGATATCCCATGGGAGTAGAGCTAAAGGCTGATAAACAATTATTATAAAGCCTAACAATGGCAAAGGCATAAAAACAGAAATATGTCAATATGTGCAAATTTGCCAGAATTTATTTGTTTCAATTTTTGTGAAACTTGAAAATTTCTTAATTTTATTTCAGAAAATGATGAAATGCTCACACACAACGAATTCTCAGATTGCAACTTGCGGACTTGCAGCAAACATTGTTTGGTCTAGACTCTAGACTCGGGCGACTTTCGAAATTGTTGAGTTGAGTTCTTTGGTGAGACCACAAAAAGAGGTTGTGTGTGGCAACCGCAGCCCAATCGTTTTTTGTATGATAACTTTTTATCTCAGTGCTATCAACATTTGTAAAAAAAAATAATAAAATAAAAAGAAGAATATTTATTTGGTAGTAGAACATTTCGTATTTATTTATTTATTCAGCAGCAATTGAAAACAACACTCAAATTGATAATGAACTTGAGCTCAACGCATAAATCAAAGTCACTCTTTTATGTTTTTATTTGGTTCGCCATGTGTCGAACAAGTCGAACACATGTAGCTGAGGAATGATGCAGACAAAGTGTGAAAGAGCGAACCAAAGAGCGTGCTCTGGCCAATTGGCGAGACATCGAGGCCAGGCCCAGGCTCCACCCAATGGTAGACAGCAATTGTCGCCCCAGAAAGCAAAGCGAGCGACAACAGCAACAGCAACAGCAGCAACAACGACAACAAGCGAGTGGAAAGCCAAAGCATGCCTCAACCACCATGACCTACAATGCACACAGTTACGCACACACTCTGATGCACACGCACACACACACGGAAACGTTGACCAATCAGCAATCGTTGTATGCGCACAATGCACAGGCAACGCGAAGCCGATTGGCTGCCAAGCGACGCCGACGCACAGTCAGGAGTCAAAGGCAGAGAGAGAGCCGAACGTAACTTCAGCTATGCAAGCGTCAATTGCTGAATATACAACAAAAGAGCGCAGCCAAAGCGAAGAGAGCCGAAGTGAGAGAAAGAGAGAGAGAGCGCCTGCTTTGTCTAAATCAGCTTATCAGCACAGCAAGTGTTGTTGTTGGTGTTGTTATTGCTGTGAGCTCGGCTCAACTCGGCTCAGCTCGGCTCGATTGACTTGTTGGCTAGCTCGCGGCTGCTGCTGCTGCCGTCGTTGTCGCTGCTGCTGCTGCTGTTGCGGCTGCTGCTGCTGCTGCTGATGTTGTTCTATGGGTTAAGTCGCCGCTGGTGGCCACGTTAGGTGTCAGTAACAATTGACTTCGACACGCGGACGCACCTGTTTTTTTACATATTTTGTTTGTTGCCAAAATCCAAAATACAAATAACAAAATAATCAACAAAAACTCCCCCCTCAAATGCAACTGTGTGTGAGTGTGTGTGTGTGTGTGTGTGTACGTGTGTTCGATATTAATTAATTACAATATCATTTTGTAAGCCGGGTAAATACACAACGAAATTCGCATTTAGTTCTGCGATCGACTCGCGAGCTACAAAAAAAAATCCCCAAAATAATTCAATACAAATAAAAAAAAGCACAAACATATACAAAACCTAAAAACAAATAGTAAAATACTTGTGAACTTTTCTACAAATGTTTTTGGTACTTTAAAACCAAACAACTTTTGATGTTGTTGTTGTCACTGCAGTGAATGTTGTTGCTGCTGCTGCTGCTGCAGTTGTTGTGTATTTCTGTGAAACACTTAAAAAGAAACAAAATTGTTGACAAAATATTGTCGAAATAAAACAAGAAAACTCTGGCATTGCTGCTCGCTGATCTTAATATTGTTGCTGTCGTTATTGCTGCTGTTGTTACTGTTGTTGCTGCTGACGCATTGCTTGATGAGGGCGCTTAAATGAGGGCGCGTCTAAAATAATTCCACAGAATATGATTTACATGCTATATACATATGTATATGTATTATAATATAGTGCAACT
Source organism: Drosophila pallidifrons (assembly GCA_023558445.1). Classification (NCBI taxonomy): domain Eukaryota; kingdom Metazoa; phylum Arthropoda; class Insecta; order Diptera; family Drosophilidae; genus Drosophila; species Drosophila pallidifrons. Next base: position 17,439,304 of record CM042351.1, read on the forward strand.
TTGATAATGCATGTAGCAACAACAGCAGCATCACTAATAGTTACTAAGGCAAAGAGGCAACCATAGTTGCAACGCCTGAAAATAGGCAACAGCAACATCAGAACAAGGCAATGTTTCATGTTTTTTGCATCTTTTTTTCTGTGTGAGTGTGTGTGTGTGTGTGTGTGCATGATGTGGTATTGTGTGTGCGTGTATTTGTGTGTGGTTGTCAAATCAGAAACATAAAAGATTTGCTGTCTAGAGTGATAACAGCAGCAGCAACACACATTACAATTTTCAAATTATTGAACTGAGAAATAGCAGCAAATCAAAGCAATCACACTTGCAACACGCAACCCGCACAATCAATCGCGTCAACTTGGCGCCACAGCGGCAACAACAGCGGCGACAACAGCACCAGCAACAGCAACAACATCAGCGCCATCAGCTGTTGGCGTCATCGATTCTAAGAGCACTTTATACTTTATAGGGGCTCGTCAGCAGTAGCAACAGCAACAGCAACAGCAATAGCTTTAAGTAATAGTGTCGGCAACAGCCACTGAAATAAGAGCAACAGCAGCATCAACATTAACAACAATTGCATTCACAATAGCAGCAAAAGCAACTGCAATAACAGTTTGAAAATCAGGATCAACAACAGCATCAACAACCACATTAACCAGCAACGAATCTGCAGGATTAAACACAACAACAGCAATTGCAACAACAGTAGCAATTGATTGTATGAACAGCAGCAGCAACTGCATTAACAGCAATAGCAGCATTAACATAAACATAAACAGCAACCGCAGATACTGTAGCAAACTGCAAGAGCAGCAGCAGCAGGAGCAGCAGCAACAGCGACGGCGCCGACGAGAGCAGCAACATCGATTGCAACTGCGAGTGCAAGTGAAATTGCCGCAACTGCGTCGGCAAGCAACGCAGAATGGTCACATCGTCGGCATCGCCAACAGGAACGGGAACGGGCTGGTCGGCACCTGGGGACTACAAGAGCGCCAACACAGCGGTCACAGCGGCAACGGCTGCTGCTGCCACTGGGATCATGTGCGAAGTGTTGCCGTCGAGCAGCGCCAGCGTTGGCAGCAGTTCGCCAACGGGAGGTGCCAGCAATGGCACCGCCAATAGTGCGCACAGTGGCAGCAATAAGAATAGCAACAGCAACAGTATCAACAACAACAATAACAACAACAGCAACAATAACAATGCAGTGCATCAGGATCTGCTTTGGATGGAGCGATTTGTGCTGGAAAGACAACAGGAATTTCCAGGCGAGTTGGGTAAGGCAATACTACAGTGATCTCTGGATATAGTGAACGAATTACAAAGCTATGAAAATTAGTTTCTAAATCAATTACACAGAGTTAAACAAAGATCTCTTAGAGAACTTAATATTTAAAAAGGATCAATCTTCTCAGTTCATCGCAGTCAAACTTCGAAGTTTTTAGTGTCCAAATTTACGTGTCAGAGTAACCACTGTACGGTTAAGATACGTATTCTAAGCATCAACAAAAAAAATTTGAACTATTTGATACAAATTTAACTGAAAGCGTCGCTAAATCTAATCCCTAATCTCTCGTCACTTTAACTCTTAAAGTAGTACAGGGAATACTCCATACTTTCATACTCTTGAGCTTATTTTTAGTTAGCTTAATGTATTTTAAAGATTAAATATTCAAGTTTGTTGAAAAATTCAATTAAAAACTAAATTCTTATTACAAAAAATTTTGATTAACATGATATCTCTAAAATGATCCCCAAGAAATTTAAGGACTGAATTTAAGAAATTTCAAGTACAAAAGCCATTGAATAATCACAATTTTTTATGTAATTTTAATCGGCTTCCAATGGATATTTCGAAATACGCATTTATTACCAAATGGTCTCTGAAATCAATCACGATAAATTTTAAAATTTTGTTCAAGACTCATATTTAACATCTCCTAGAAATTTGAATTTAAAATGGAAATTTCCCATGCAAAAGCAATAATTTAATGCAAACTCTGATGTAATTTTTATCGATATTTCGATATGCGACTTTATATTTATCATAAAATTGTCTTAAATCAATCTTGACACAGTTTGAAGATTAGTTTCTGATTCAGTACATTTTAGAAGAATAGATAAATTTCTACATTTATGTTAAACTTGTGGCGTCGCGTAAAACCAATATATACTGTAGCACACTCAAGGATAATGCGATACACCTTAAAGAAAGTCAATGAAATCAACGATGCAATGTCCTCAGATTCAGATTGAAACATCAGCGCGTGTCAATTATTGAAGACAGGAGAAAATGTGCATGCAGCACTTGTTGGGCTTTTTTTACGGGTTCCTCGATGGTTATTCGATGATGCTGCCAATGCGAAAATGCGTAAATTGATATCAATAATTGTTATTGATATCGAAGCACGTTCGCTACGAAAGTTGTGAATAAAATCACAGCGAGTGAAATATGACTCTTGTTCTCCTTATAAAAAATTAAGGACAAAAATGTTAAACAAAGAATTTGAGCCCCATTCATAAATTCGCAGGTAAATGAAATCTGCTCAAAATGTTGCTTCGACTTTTGGCCACCTAATTATTGTGTTATTATAACAACCAACAGCCGGCGCTTTAATCACCATTCTAGGGCTATCCGGTCTGTATCCTGCTTGGCCGTCAACTGTCAACAAGGGTCACAACAAAATATCACAGCCGCCCACTAATTAATTATGTAGCGTTTTTGAGTGGAGTGAAACCAGCGGATGTGGAGTCCAGATGATTGACTATCAATTATAGAAAAATTATGCCGCCAAATAACTATTAATTATTTACATTATTTTGCACAAAAATCAATTAAATAAACTGATTGAATTGCCATATTTTTTGTTGTTTTTTTTTTTTTTTGGTTTTATTTATTGTCATTTTATATTCTTTGTTTTGTTGTTTTCTAGTGCGAACGAGCAATCCATATTTTCTATGCTCAGCTCTGCCCTCCCATTGGCGTTCGAATAAAACGCTGCCGATGGCATTTAAAGTTGTCGCTTTAGCGGATGTCGGAGATGGAACTTATGTCACCATACGAGCGGGAAATGATGAAAACTGTTGCGCCGAATTACGCAATTACACAGCACAGATGAAGAGCGGAGTTGCCAAATTCAACGATCTGCGTTTCGTCGGACGCAGCGGAAGAGGTGAGTGGCTTAGAACTTCGAATGTACTCTACATCATGTTAAACTCTTTTCATTTAAAACTTGAAACTGGCAGCAGCATTTCTAGTTGCAATGACAAATAGTCTACTATGCGATATACAAATTTACTGAAAAGGTTTAAAAAAACAATTAAGAAGCACAAACAGCTGACCAACTATCAAGAAAAAGTGTTCTTAATAGCTACAATAGTTTTGTTGCAATCTAAAGCGCTTTAAATTATTTATCATCTATACAAAAGAATATCTAATAAAAAACAAAAACAATTAAGGTAGGGTTAAAGTTTCTAGCTTTCAATTATAGTACGTTCACAATTGTATATCACTTTTGTATTTTAAATAGTTGTGATCTTGCTTATTCATATGGAATCGTAGATGATTCCTTGTAAGCAAGTTAAAAATAACTAACATAAATAGCTTTTTAGTCTCAGAACGAAAATGTAGAATACTTTTAAACAATATTCAAGAAATTTAACAACAATCTTAGCAATTATTAATGCTCTTCTCTATTAGAAGAGTCTTCAGATTAATAATATTTATTGATAAGAGCACTTCAAAGCAATCAAAGAACTATTATTCGAAGAAAATTGAAGTAGAGGCAAGTGCGAAAATAAACTCCTCAACGAACAGAATGTTTAAGGATGTCTCTAATTTGAAAAGAGAGTAAAGACAGACGGCAAACATTGAACACTGCACTTGATTGCAATTCTATGCAACAAGAGCCGTAATACAAAACGTGGCAATAATTCGGGCTTTTAGTACAAATTATACGAGCACACATGCGATATAAAGATGCACATTTCCTTGAGCGAGTTATATTGCATGCATTTGAATGCTCATTTTACGCCTTTTCATTTGTCTCTCACACATCGTAACAACGAGTTCATTCACAAATCAATGCTGAGAGCGGAAGCTCTCTGAAGAGCGGAAATGTTTTGATTGAGTGACGTGTGCTTCTCATATCGATCGATCGATCGGTCTGCAAGTGATGCCTAACACGCATCAAGGATCAACAATGTTCAGCAGTCATCACATTAGGCAGAGAGAGAGAGAGAGAGAAAGAGAGAAGCGACTGCTGCTGCTGCTGCTGCTATTGCTGTTGCAGTTGGCGCTGGCCCCGAGGACAACATGCAATGAAATGTGAATAACATTAAAGGCAGCACACATCGTCAACGACTCGTGATCGTCTCGTGATCGATCTCGTGCTCGTTCTCGTCGTGATCGGGTCGCGAATGTTGAGAGACGGTCGGCTGCTCAAAGTGCGCTGGCAAAAGTCGCTTGAGTGTCACGCGATGCTCGTTGCCAGCCAATAGCATAATCGATTTGAGCCCACCATTAATATGGGATATGCATAGAATTTGCAGCAACAGCAGCAAACAGCAGAGCAGCAGCAGTTGGCTAATTAGCTGCAACTGTTGTCGCCCTGACTGACTGACTGGCTGACTGGCTGGCTGGATGACTGAATGGCTGCCCGCCACTTTTGCCTGCTGGCCCGGTCTCTGACGAGCATGCCTGCAAATTGGCTGCCCGTGCCGCAAAAGGCCAGCACATAATTACTGCCCCAGCAACAGCAACAGCAGCAGCAGCAGCAACAGCAGCGGCAGCAATCGGTCGCGGCGGCGGCGGCAACGTCCGTCAGGCATGCAAATAACAAGCTAATGATGTAAAAACATAAGCGCTGACCAAATTGTCAAAAACAGCCTCAGCACATGTAACGCACCCGGCACTCACCCCACACTCACCACCCACTTCTCCACTCCCTCACTCCCCACACCGTTCGCGGTGTAAATCGCCAACCGGGACATCATGCGGCGAATTCTGATTAAATAACAAAACACATTCTCAGCAGCGGCAGCAGCAGCAACAACAACAAAAACAAAACACATTATATGCATTCAACAAAAAATCACATCCTCTCCCTTCCCCACTCCCTTCTATCCCCTTCGCTGTGGGCGGGGCTGGAGTTGCCTGACAATGTCATGCGCTGAAATTTTTGATGTTTTAATTTTCACTTGATTTTGTTTTTTCGTTGTTTTGTGTTTTTTTTTTTTTTTTTTTTTTGCGTATCATAAACGCAAGCGAGCGGCTCTTAATTCCATGCTCGCGCACTCTTATCGCTTAGTTGATTAATATTCATCATCTCTGCCTATCAGCTGGCCATCTAGCAACGCTCTAATCATATCAAAGGACTTGACTTCCACAAGTCAACAAGCCGAGCAAAGGATTAAAAGAGCTCGCAAACAAATTGACAAATAAGTGGCACGCGCCACAGCTATTTATAAGTCGCTTAACTCTGCCCCTAAAAACTTGGTTTCGCAAATGCTTCACAAAACATGAAATGCCTGTGTGTGAGTACACACAAGTATTTATAAGATAGGGGAGGTACTCAATTCTAATAGATATAGGCGGGGTCAGAGAGATTATTAAGAGTTGTGGGGAGCACATGAGAATTTGTCTTTGAATTTGTTATCAAACATCCTTTACTCCTGACTGACTGATTGACTGAGTAAACTATTCACTCCTAACTCAAAAGGTAAGAGCGAGGAGGCTTCAGTTTGTATAGAGCGAAGCTTCTCTTTGAGACTCTAGCTGAGAGTTTATTAGGAAGTGTGTGCCATAATATAACGACAATCTCAATTCTGTTTACTCCTTGATCGACTGTGTAAACTATTCACTCTTAACTCAAAAGGTAGGAGCGAGGAGGCTTAAGTTTTTATAGAGTGAAGCTTCTAGCTGAGAGTTTATTAGGAAGTGAGTACCGTAAAATAATGACAATCTTAATTCAGTTTACTCCTTGATTGACTGTGTAAACTATTCACTCTTAACTCAAGAGGTAAGAGCGAGGAGGCTTCAGTTTGTATAGAGCAAAGCTTCTATTTGAGACTCTAGCTGAGAGTTTATTAGGAAGTGTGTGCCATAAAATAATAACAATCTCAATTCTGTTTACTTAAATGGTACGCACAACTCAAATGGTAAGAGCGAGGAGGCTTCAGTTTGTATAGAGCAAAGCTTCTACAATATGAGAGAGCTTATTAGGCATAAAATAACGACTTTACAGACAATATAAATCTTGTTTACTTCTTAATTGAACGAATAAACTAAGTTTTATCTAAACAGTAAGAATTAAGGAGGCTGCACTTTGCATAGATTAGAGCTCCTAACAAAATTCCAGGTAGAAGAATATCTAAATTCATATGAATTTCTTTCATTTTCCTTCTACAAATTTTTAAATATTTCATGCGACAACAAATTATAAGAACAGAAGCAAAATATAGATTTCAATAATAACAAAATATTTTAATTTTATATTGCGGAGTTTGATCATTTCCAGTTCCGTGATTAATTTCATTTCTTCATATCGTTAATCATACTTTATTTGTCCATTATTTTTATTTAAGAACTACTTCTTATCAGTCTTGAAACTAATTAAATTTTATATATATTGCACGAGCAATGTAAAGTAATTTTGTAAAAAATAAATGCGTGTAGCTGAAATTGCCGCATAGCAACAATTATAACATACAGGTCAAAGATCGACTCATACTATATTTATCAGGTCGCAATACATTTACATTTTTCTTTTTTTTTATCAACATAAACCTGCATGTTCATCCGAGAAGCAAAAAGTTTCTTCAAAAACAAATTGAAAATAAATATTGAAATTGTAATTCATTAAAGAAATGAGCTTAACAATCTTTTTGAGATCACAGTTTTTGTTTCTGACAAAAAGTGAGAAAACAAAGAAATAAGAAATGACTAGGTAGTTGTATGAATATGTTCAATACAATTGTTAAAGGTTCTACTAACTCATTCCGCTTGTGGTTGCATCAGATATAAACGGCCATACAAAAAAGTATCCTCTAAACGCGCTCTGAGCAACAAGCTGCTCATCAGTAAGGCAATTATAATGTAGTATTAGGACATATGGACCGCCTATGACGAAAGTCCTTCATTAAACCGGTTGAGGTATAAAGCACCCTTCCTAAATGATAAAAACACGACTAGGCGAAAGAATTAAATTCAATCCGAAGCCTTTAGCTAATTGCTCTTATAAATGTTACAAAAACTATTTGGATAACAACTTCACTGTCTTTATTTCATTTTGCTTTTGTAATCAGCTGTCAAGTAAAATATAATAACATAATATTTGATATTGTTCAATTTAAATCGAATTTAGTTTCTCATATTTTCTATTTAAAATTATAATTGTGTAACAATAAAAATGTCCTCAAATTTCCTTGAATGAACAGGAGACAATAATGAAAATATCAGATGGCATATTAAATGTTGATTAAGCAAGAAAGATGAATATTCATATGTTTATCGAGATCGTCATGGTTAAAAACGTATTGTATTTATGCAAATGACATTATGACACACTCACTTTTGTGTGACCAAGAGCTATGAGTAAGAGAAGTCAAGAATCTATAGCCTTGAATAATAATACACGTGAAATCGTTCTTCTAACCGATTATTGCCTAAATACTAGTGAAATGCATTTACTGTCTTTTCATCAGACGTCTCTAAATCAAAATTTGTCCATTTGCAGCCCTCATTTAGGTTTTTCTCTCGTGGCTCTTGCAGTTTATTTTTAATTCGATTGCTGCTACCAATTACTCTGATTATGATTACGATTACGAGGAGAGCCCAGAAGCCAGAAAAACCCGAAACGATTTTTATTGGATCGCTGTGCGTGGCTTATGATGCGTTATATGTTAGTTCAATGCTTCGCCTCCACTCGCCTCTATTGTTGAAATGTGGTTGAAGCTGATGTCTTATTTAGATTGCATGCTTTGTTTTGCTTTTTACCGAATCAACTCAACGCACCCGCGAATAAGACCGACTGCTCTCGGCTGCTGCTGCTGCTGCTACTGCTCCTTATTATGATTATTATGTATTATCATTTACATTGAGTCTTTAGTGCTCCAAAGTAGTGCCATATTTCATCATAACCAACAAAAGGCAGACACACGAGCATATCTCGCACTCGTACATAGATTCCCTTGTTATACCCTACAACGGACTTTGGCTGCATGGGGTATGCTGTTGTATGCTGTTCGATGTTGCCATTCCATATAATATAGAAATTACAACTATGATAGCATTCAAAGACTCCTATTTCTCTCATTAAAATATAATATATTCGTATTGAATAGAATTTACTTTTGTTCTTACTTTAAAAAGTATATTTTTGTAAATTACTATGATAGCATTCAAAGACTCCTATTTCTCTCAATAAAATATAATATATTCGTATTGAATAGAATTTACTTTTTTTCTTACTTTACAAAGTATATTTTTGTAAATTACTTAAAAGCATTCAATTTCATTTTTTTTTTTATCTGCTGGAATGCAATTTCGAAATTTATCAATCACAACTTAATTCGTATGTATTTATTATTGTTCTACATAAATTTAAATCTTTATTCTGATTTGTGTGAATTTTGATTAACTTATTTATTGTTTGTTAACAATTTTTGTAAATTACTTAAATGCATTCTATATCATTTTATTGTGTCTACTGGAATTCAATTTCAAAATTTAAGAATCACAGCTAAATTCGTATATATTTATTATTATTTTTTCTCAATTTAAATCTTAGTTTTGAATTTAATTTCTATCAACTTGTTGTATGTAAACAATAATAGTATAGAGCAAACTAATCACATGTCTGATCACAGGGTATCGCTTAGTCAAGCACTCTTCTAGAGAGTTCTTGCTTGATTTTAATTGTGTGTGCTCGAGAGTCCGATTGGTTGCTTGATTGCCACACGAAAGTGCGTGCATATACATATATACGATTATGTTGCTCCAGATTTCCTTACCCATAACCCTTTTTCCATTCCCGTTAAGCAAACCAATTCAAGGTAACAACAATTCAACGACTTCGAGTCGGTTGAATTATGAGCTTCTCCCCCCTTCTCATAAAAAACAAAAAGGAAAGCAACTAAAATGGACTAGGAGTCTCTTTCAAAGAGATTTTGGTATTCGCTTTTGACTTTTTGATTTTTGTTTCATTACATCTTTGTTAGTTTTGTTTCTCTTGTTTTTTTCGCTTTTTGTTTTTGTTGTTTTGTTGAAGCGCTTTTGATTAATTTGCCTGCTCGTTTCAATAGATTTAACTTTCAAACGCAAACGCAAGCTCAACTCCCGAAGTAATGAAGACATTTGAAGCCCACTTCTTCTCTATCATCTATGTACACGTAGCACGCCAATATGTCTAAATGACAGCAGAGGGAATAGAGGGGACTGTCAGAAATGGAACAACGCTCTTTTGGAGGACAAAACGCTTTCTAACTGATGAACACACAATTTAAAGAGCCAGCATACACAAAATATATAGGTACAATTATTATAGTAGTCGTCGCATGTCAGGTTAACGAACTTTTCACAATATATACATGTGCTAGATAAATAAAATAACCTCGCTACTTACCTTATTAATTATCATGAGCTCTGCTTAATTGAATTCGAATTATGACAGCTTTGAAAATTAGTGCTTCCTAGTTATCGAATATCGATGAGCTGCTCTCGTGAGTTATCGTTGCGATGCATTTGAAAGTTTATCGACGAAATATTCACGAAAAATGTCGAATTATACCGAATGTTATTCCTGAAAACAAAAACAAAGAACTTTAATTTGATTCAAATGAAAAAGCATAACTTTGAAACACAGAAGAAGTAAAGTATTTTTATAGAATTATGCACTTTGCTAGGGTACAACAAAGACTCAGAAAGACACTAAGGATGGGCCTAAGGTTTTGCGGTTTTTACACACAAATACACACACACACACACACAATGGCGAGTATATGAATTTATGTCTGATTTCTGTTCTCTTGTTTTTCTGACCCTTGAGCTCCGTTTCGGCTTTGTAACTTAACTTACAAAGTAAATATAATGTCGCTGTTGTGGGTGTTTAATTATATACGAAAATAAATGCACAAGAAAGTGTGTTACATTCCATGTGCCATGTGTCTGTATGTCTGTCTCTCCATCTGCTCATCTGTCTGTCTCTATCTGTTTGTCGGTGTGCTAACCACAGAACACAATAACGAAGGCAGTGCTCTTATTATTTAACAACCAGACAGTGTGAAGGAGCAATCATTGCCACAAAGAAGTCAAAATGTTGACCAGCCTCCGCTTGATTTGTAGCACTCAAAACTGGGGCATTCGTTAATTTATTCGATTATGAAGAAGAATTGTGAATTGTTCTTTGTTTCTATCGATACCAATCCAACACAAGTGTGTAAAAACAATCTATGTGATTTATGGCAAGTTTTCGAATGAATTAGTGAGCTTACAAAAAAATTATTATTAGTTCAAACAACAAAATCTAAGCTTCAAAATCTCATAGTTCCACTCGATAACGTATGTCCAATTTGATCTATTCTCATTACTTTGACAGTCTTCATAGCCTTTTTCCTATTATATCCCAATTACTCCTTAGAAAACATGAATATAATATATCTAATGTTTTTGCTTTTAACAAGTTAAATAAGAAAATAAAAAAAAAAAAACAGATTGATAAGAATATTACAAAAAAATTTAGAATACATCTACACATTTTTTTTAAGCTAAACTATTTATTTTTGAAGTAACATTAGATTTTCTGAGGACAAGTGCAGCATGAATAGGATGGCGATTTATCGTCCTTCTAAGCATTAACGCAGTCTGATGCATTAAAAGAGCACAATGTTGCCCAACATGAGGCAGTCAACAGACAGACAGACAGGTTTCAACATTTTTATGGCGTTATTATTATTTTGTTTAGTTGTAAAGGTTTTACGGGGCGCAAACACAACGTCCATCAAGAGAAGATCAACAAAATTTATGCAGAGAGTGTTCACATGAATTGCACCACACAGAAGCCAAAGAATTAGTAGAAATTTAGCTACTCTACAACATGAGTAACATAGATTTTTTTTTATATATATATTATTTTATCAAAAAAAAAAAAATTATTTATTATTATTATTATTATCCATAAAATTTTATGGAAATATTCAACACTTGACTCGATTTGCAATGTAGTATGACAATATTGTTGATGTAGCCGTTATGCTCTTTCGTAAAGAAAGAGAAATCGTTGTGAGGATTATGATGTGTTTGTGTTGTGTGTGGGGCGGAGTTGAAAATTGATTCGGTAGCCAATTTGTTGTCGCATAAATCAGTGAATGACTTTTACCACCGCTTTTGTACCTTCTGCTTCTGTATCTTGTTCTTGTTCTTGTTGCAGGGAAAAGTTTTACGCTAACAATTACCGTTGCAACAAGTCCGCCACAGGTGGCTACCTACGCCAAAGCCATCAAAGTGACCGTTGACGGTCCAAGGGAACCGCGCTCCAAAACGAGTAAGTAACAACAAACAACAATAAAGAAGCATATCCCATAGCAATTAACACCCTGCACTTTACTAGCACTAAAAAGAAACAAAACAGAAAACAGAAAACAAAGAAAGAAAAGCAAAGTCGCAAAATCGCAAAAAGAAAGGCTCGCCATCGATATGTGCAGTAGAGAGAGGCTTAAGAGTCTCTTAGCCATGTGGCCAATAATCCGCCTTAAATAAGTGTCTAATTAATGTAAATGGCTAAGCCGAGTTGCTCAATTGCACACACACTGAGCTAATCATTCATAATCCCTCGTGGCACAACAGAGGGTCTGTTTGTTATTGTTGTGCTCGACATACGCTCAAAATATTTTCAAATTAGATTGACTTCGAAAATCGCACACACACACACGCACACACACACACACCGTGTGTATGTGACAGATGACTGCCATTTTCTCTGGTTCTCGTATTAAGAAACCTTTCGGAAAGGTGTTTGAAAAGTGCAGCCAGTTGTTGCCTGTTAACGGACAGAAAGACAGACAGACAGTAAGACATGCGGACAGACACGACGAGCTCAACCCAACTGAACTGAACTCAACCAAACTGAACTGAACTGAACTGCTTCCTACGGTTTCTGAAAATTTTGCGGTTTTCAAAGAAAACCTTTTTGCAAAGGCGGCAACGTCGGCGTTACTCGTATTGAGTTTTTAGTTCATGTAATGCATATACGTGTATAAATTAATTTTTTTTTCTTTACTTATTTATTTATTTTTATTATGTATATATGTAGTATATACATATATTTTTTTCGTTAAGGCATTTTTATGTCTTCACTCCACACAACACACTTAATGCGCCGACTCGAGTGTAGATAAGAATAAACTTATGCCCCGGTTAGCGGCCATTTGCTTATTTGTAAATTTGTTCATAACTTGCATTTACAGTCAAACAGATGGCTATGCTGACAAGGCTACGCTTTTTGCCCATTTAAGCTGCACTTTTTTATTAAAGTAGTATTTGAAACATTAATTCATTTAATAATGAATATTTTGGAATTAAATTTGTTATCTTGTAAAGAGTTTCAAAGTAATTTACTTCAGTATAAAATGTTCTTATCTGAATCAAGTTATTCACAAAAATATTGAACTAAAATATAGAACTGTTAACTGATACATACCACAGAAAAACTACATATATACCATTAATTGTACCGTAAAGCATTAAATATACCAGAAAATCAGAGCAAATCATTGACAACCATATATACCATACTATAAATTATTAAATATGACAAATAAAACAAGTATTGAACATACCCTATAATATACTAAATACCATAAAGTATAAATATACTCAAACTCAAAACAATTAAATGACAGCTTTAAGAACCATATACTGTATACCATGATGTATACTACATACTACAAAGTATTCAATATACCATACAACATACTATATACCATAACATATTCAATATACCATACAATTTACTACATACCATATTATATTCAATATACCATACAATATACTATATACCATAACTTATCCAATACGCAATATAATACGATATTTACTATAAAACACGGCACAGTTTATCACACTTAATATAAATGTTAAAGCGAGCAAATAAATATATAAATAGTAGATGGCAACAGTTTGCTAGCTTGTGAATTATTCGTAAGGTGCTATAGTGACTGGATCTAACTAGTTAACAAAAGGGGGAATAATAAACCACCAAAAAGTCGCTCGGTGAGATCCAAATCAAAAAGTGTAAAACACTGACGAACTTACGCAAAAGTTAATTGCAATTTACGTGTATTAATTAGGAATTTTCATTGCAGGTCCTCCAGGTGCGCAACCATATCGAGCACTGGGTCTCGGTCAACGGCCATTCATCGATGGTTTTCCCAAAACTTTTCACGAACTGGAAACGCTGCGACGATCGGCAAAAGTGGCAGCAGCGACAACAGCAGCGGCTGCGGCGGCATCGACTGTGGCATCGGTGGCAACAGCGGGCAATGGGTTGACAACGAGTGCACAGCAATTGGAGAGCAATTATTCGTCGTCAAATAGTACAATAAATTCAGATTGCCAGATCTATAAGCCAAACGCGCCACAAATTCAAGGTAAGTGGCGAGAAACAAACGCTTTCTCAATAACTTTTCCACACACGCTTTCCACTTTTCCCTCCCCCCTCAGACATCCATCAAAAACAAAAATAATAAAACTGAACCAGGAAAGTTAAACGTTATAATTGAGTTAATAAAGTGCCTCAGTCTCTATGTCTGTCTCCGTCTCTGTCTTAGTGCTAGTCTCGATTTATTTTTGGTATTTATTACTTTTGACATTGTGACGCTAATTTATTTATTTTTTCTTGAACATAACTTAAAAATAGTTCAGTTCAACGTCGCGTAGTCGTATATACATATTTAAATTTGTACCCGCCAAACATTGATTGATTAGGAATTCGCAATAAATAATTCGATTATTGTAAATGAAAGTCGTGCTCAAGCTTCAACTAAAGTTAAAACTTAATTAAAGTATATCCTCCATTTGACATTGTCTAATAATGTAAAGCGAAGTGAATTTTGAAATTTAAGAATTGAAAACATGCAAATTACTCGCAAATCCGCTAATTTGAGAGCAGAGAATCTGTAAAGAATCTCTGTGTGTGTGTAGCGAAACAAATTAAAGGAGCTGTGAACTGTTGAATGTAAATCTGGATCGGGGACTGGTACGAACAGCAGGCACTGGCTATGTGAATGTGAGAAATGGAAATGGGTATACGACTGGACTGGACTGAACTCAACTGACTCACTTTATTCATGACTCAGCAGTTGCTTGGCCGCTAGACAAATCTGTAACACGAAACAAAAACAAACTCATATGCGACGGCTAAGCGTTACTTATGCTAATTAATTTATTAATTTTGTATACTGTTTTATTTGTTGTTGTTGTTTTTTATTTTGCTGTTTTTTTGTGGGTTTCGCGCGCGCTCGCATTTTTTTGTTTCGATGCCAAGAGATCGACGAGCGAGTCGTCTGTGTGGAGTAGACCTGGCTCATCGAACTGGTCAAATACGATTCAAGTATAAATATATGCGTACTCTCTTATTCGCATGTGTGTGTGTGTGTGCGTGTGTGTGTGCGTGTGTGTGAATAAAATGACACATCGTTGATCGCAGCGTCGTCGTTGGGTGTGTCAATTATCGAAAAGCAATAGCAACCATAAAGCTCAACAATACAGCTATAGATACAGATACAGCTATACAGCTACAGATACTTTTTGGCGCTGCAATCGTTTTCGTTTTCGTTTCGGTTCCGAAAATAAACTTTGCCGGAAATGCCCCGGGCTTATTTTTAAAAATCTCTCAGCAATGTTTTGCACTGTGAAAAGCTTTAAGTTTACTTTTTGTTTATTGTTGTTGCTGTTGTTGTTGTTGCTAGTCATAAATTAACTCATGAATATTTAAATGTGGCGCTTAAAGTTTTCAATAGACACATTCGATTGTCGCTGAAATCATAGATGATGCACAGCATGTTGTGTTTGGCACAAAAAATCATTGAGAAATTCCCCGAATAAAAGGCAATACTTTGTTGGTAGAAACATGCGTCGATCTGCTTACGCATCTGTTTGATTGCTTATTAAAGTTGTAATGACCGAGGAAAAGAAGTCATTTTGTACTGAAATAACACATATTCTTAGGTAAGGTGTTCACAAATAATTAGGTTATGTTAATCAACATTTTATACAAGAAAGTCTGTTCGATGTAGTCAGGAAAAGTTCAAACTTTATAGGTGAAGAGTCAAACTAATTAATTACAAATTATACATTCTTCCAATTAAAATAGTTAACTCAGTCAGGACAAATATTGTTTATTATCCTAACTGAGTTACATATTTCAATTGGAATAATGAATAATTTGCAACCTAACTTATCAAATCGATTGTTTGTCATATATAAAATTCAAACCAAAATGAGAATAAGGAATAATTAGGATACGATCAACAAATTTGTTAATATCTAAACAACACAAATAGCTTCTTATCAAATCGTAAATTTATTCAATTGTTTGTCATTTACATACAAAATTCAAACCATGTGGGAATAAGGAATAATTCGCATCTGACAAAAATGGTTGTTTATCAAATCGCAAATATACTATATTTAAACCAAAATTTGAATAATGAATAAATGACCGATGTACAAATTTATTACTATTCCTGCCTATTAATTCGTAAATGAAATCAATTGTTTATTACACACAAGATTAAAACAAAAATGGTTATTTTAATTTTGATGGATCCTTGGATCGGTGTTCTGTTCTATTTTTGCTTGAGGGCTAAACACCTGTGCAACAAATTACGAGCATGTGGCAAGTGGGAAACAAATTCTTTTATTTTTTTGCATCTGAATCGATTATTTCCTGTGCTCGCAGACATCGAAGAAGATGCCATCCATGGATTGTTGTGTGTGTGCTGTATGAGCTTCAAATGTTGCAGCACTTGACATGGGGCTGATGCGTTCGTGTTGCAATATAGTTTGAAACTACATCTGTTTGGCGTGTGTAGCGTTTTTTCGGTGTTTTTGGTGTTGCTATATTTTGGGGTAATGGCGAGAGCTTTTTACTTGATGGTAGTATGTGAGTTCAAGCCACAAATCAATCCAAATGCGGTTACGCAGCTGTTGCTGTTGCTGCACCAACAGCAGCCAGCATTCAACATCAAATTGCAAGATGCATCCAGAAATGTGTGCCGTGTGTGCAAGATACACACACACACACACACACACACACACACACTGTCAACCATCGCACATTGAAATAAAATCTTTTTGGCCCATAAAACGCCAACTGTGGCCAAGTTGGTGCGCCACCAAACTCCAACCGCAAACTCACTTCCGTTTCGTGCCGTTTGCTGTTTTACAACGACGTCCACATTATTGTTGTTTGCTGCTGCAATTTTTTTTAAGCGTCCGCCATTTTGTAAGTTATACACAACAAAAAATGAACAAAAAAAACGCAACATTTAAGTTGAAGCAAAGGCAAAGAAGGCAAGCTTACATATATTTCTATATGTAGAGGCACTTTAATTAACATTACTAGTATAAGCACTCGTTGCCGTTGTGGCAAATACTTCAAGCTCTGCTCTCACTCTTTCTGTCTCTGTCTTTGTCTCACTCTCTCTCTCTCTTGCGCTGCTCATAATGAGACCCAAGATGGCGACGACTTCGAAAGCTGTGAGAACCGGGAAAAGGGTCGCTGAGCGGAGCTTCAACTTCGGCTTCAACTTTTGCTTTAACTTCTACTTCTGCTTCTACTTCAACTTCTGCTTCTGCTTGAAACTTGTGCCCCAATATTGCCAATGCCCTGCTGCCGCCGATTATTGGTTTTGCCGGGGCTGCGGTTTTTCTTCCAGCCGATTCGTTTTCGATGATGCACAGTGTCTCTTCCTCGTTTGCACGTTTCTTCCTCGCCCGTTTCTTCCTCGCTCACGCTTGATTGCATGCCAAACGGATATGGGATATGGCCAGCGAAAATCGAAGATATCCGGGCGAGACTCTCTGGCCAAAACAATTGCTGCATGTGCTGCAAGTGCTATGAGAATCGATCTGCTGCTGTCTTTTGCTTCGGCCTATGCTGCCGCTTTTGCTTCTTACCAATTTGTATTCTGCACTTTGCATATAGTCTAGAGCTGTCTCAGTTCGTAACCCAATAAAAAGTTCAACAAGTGCATCTCGATATGCAAATTATTATAATTGAATATTGCATTCAAGCTAGGAGAATAATTTGCAATGAAATAGCTTAGAATGCTAGACTTATTCTGGTATTCTAAGCTTTAAATGTTTTAAACTCTGCACATTACATTAAATTTCATTTGTTTTCTATATTTAATACATTTCTGTGTTTGCTTGATAATTGTCTACAATCAATTTCTTATTAAACTTCCGAATTTAAATAGTTTACAAATATTAATCCATCCCCCAGTTGTTACGCATAAAACCTTGTTAAATTTAAAATATTTGAGCGTTTGTTAGGTTTCAAGATTGAAGTAATAAAAATTATATAGTTTGAAGCTAAAAGCATGTATTTATTTGCAATAGATGATAAGTTAAAATGAAATGCCACAGCTATCAACTAATTAAAATGTTCTCAAAAAGTTTAAGAGTTCAATGAAAATGATAAAGATAAAGATAAAGAGAAACAGTAGAAAAGCCACAAAATTGAAAAGCACATAAAATAAAATCTATCACATCCTTAAGTGACGGTAAAAAACCCACTTTAAAACAATGTTTGCGATGCATTTCTAATTTGCGCCTTGCCGCAAATTATGTTAGTTAAATAAACCTGACATTACGTATACGCACCGTGAGAGAACGGCCGGCAATTACAGTCAACGCAAGTGACATTAATGAGTGAGTGAGTGGACTATGACCAAGGTCTAATAGCAGTCTCTGTCTTAACTTCCCTTCCACTGGCGCCAGCCTTTAAATGCCCGATGTACATATAAATACGTGCTGCCCTGGCTCAGCTCAGCTCAGTTAAGTTGAGTTCTCTACTCTCTGGGCCATTATTCGCCCCGTTTGCTTTCACCCCGATGGTCTCGCTTCATTGCAACCTCGGCAATGTTGCGGTAGTTGTGTTTTGTGATTACTACAACCAACGGCTACATGCTTTCTGCTTTTGCAATGCAATTTTGCGCCTTAATTGAAACATTAAAATGTGATAAGTGCCAGGTGAAAAGTTGCATGCATGCCCTACTACAATATTACGCTCCGCCTTCTCCTCCTCCTTCGTCACCCAACCCTTTCATTACCTACAGGCAGTAAATGCAAAAGAGGACTATCATTTCAATGAATGTGATGCGTATGCGAATGGAAATGCGCGGACAGAAAGCGTAAGATGCTGATGAAGCTTTGATCCTCTGATCTTTGACCTTTGGTCAAATAAAAAAGTACACAAATATAGTATATATTGAAATGTACATATAATTAGGTGTGTAATTAAATGAACACACATGATTATAAACGTACATAAATATATATACATGTATCTATACACTTAAATATGCCAAATATAAAAGTACATACATGAGTTTATTGCAATGTTTAAGTACTTTCATTTGTATATACACACAATATGTATTTATGTATGAAATGTACATAAATGTGTTCAAATTTAAGCATAGCATATGCAATATATCCATGTGTATATCTTAAAATGCATATTAATGTATAAATATTAAAATTTTTCACATATTCACTTTTAATACTGCTATTTTAATGAATATCATAATACATCCTTTTACATACTGTTATTAGAGGTATTTGCTAAAATATTGAGATACTAATAATAAAAAAATTTGTTTAATTATTCACAAATAAATGCATTTAGCTTTTGTAACTAAATTTTGATTTGAAGTTGCGTTTGTAATATTATTTTTTATATATTAAATATTAATATTAATATTTATAGATGAACGTAAGTCTATGTACATATTTTTAAATAAATAAATTTGTGCAAATATAGATAAATTCAAATGTGCATTTGAAATTGTGCATAGATTCACTTGATTATATGTACATATGTATCTATAAATGTGCATCTACGTACATATGTACATATACATATATATACATACACACAACTGTACATATTTGTGTATATAAGACTATGCATATATTCATATATATTAACGATTTATTTACGCAATTGATGCACATTTTTATATGTCTCCATAAATGTACATCTATGTACATATGTTAACATATATTTATACATACTTCTATGTTTATGTATAAAATAATATGCCTATGTATACGCGTTTAGCTTTTCATTAACAAGCTCTGAGATTATGAGCACGATAATTGAAAAGTCTTCAACCTGGCGCCTTCTAATAAATTTGATTAATTAAACGACATTTTTGGCATCTTGTTTTCACCGACTTTTTGAACTTTATACTTTACGCTGTCACTTGCTTGTAGCAGCTTCCTGAGCCCGCTCGCTGGCTTGCAACATAATTAATCAAAATATGTGCGTCGCAACATTGATGATGTCGCTTGAGTAAGGAGGATTGAGGATGATGAAGGCGTCCCGCTGTTTTTGTTTTGCCATTTGTCTGGGAATGCCTTGGAATTTTCTTTTGCTCTGCCAATTTGTTAACCCTTTTTTTGTCAAAGGGATAGATGGTGGGTGGTGAAATGTTCGATGCTGGGTGACTGAAAAGTACAGTGGAAGGGCAAGACACACACGTGGGTCTCGTCAGCGCATATGAAATTATTTTACAATTATCCATTTCTGCAACGCCCACGCATGCGACTGACAAGTGCACAGAGTGAGAGAGTGAGAGAGAGAGAGAGAGAGAAAGAGAGAGAGATTTTGGGAGTTGCTTGTTAATTGGCTTTTGTGTCTATCAAAGCTGACAATATGTATTTATGCAATTTATTTACAGAGTCCGATATGATAGGCGCAGCCGAGTGGACAGGCTCAAGTGGGTCCGCTGGCAATGTTGCGTATCCCGTTGGAGTTGGCGTTGGCGTTGGAGTCGGTGTTGGAGTTGGAGTTGGAGTTGCCGGAGTGCCGTATCATCATGCCCATCACAGTCACTCGCATTCGCATTCGCACACCCATTCGCACTCACACTCGCATTCGCATTCACATTCGGCGGCGCATCATCATCATGCGCACCACTTGCAGCATCAAGTGGCCTTGCCACCGCCACCGCCACCGCCGGCCGCAGCGCCCGTCGCTGTGCCGGTGGTGAATGCGACGGCCATGAATCATTATGGCAGCGCCATGGGTGGCTATGACACAACCACACTGGACGCCGCTGGCAATTATCACATATCGACCGTGCTCCCCGATATGCACGGCTTCACCACCGACCCCTATCAGACGGCCACTTCGGCCGGCTATGGGGGTGTCGGGGTCGGAGTCGGAGTTGGAGGCGGTGGCGGCGGTGGCATTGGCAACAAATCGGATCTGGATTCGATCAGCTATGGCGCAACGCCAGCGGCTGCGTACAATAATGCCGCTGCCTGGTCGAATGGCTACAACAACTATCAATATGGCAGCTGTTCGGCGGCAACGGCGGCGGCGGCTCAATATGCGGGCGCCGGTGGGCATGGCAGTGCACCGCCACCGCCGCCGCCTGTGGTGCTCTATCCGCAACTGTACTCGACGGTCAATCAGAATCAAATCCATCTGCATCTGCATAGCAGCGAGAAACTGGAGCAATATCTGGCCACCGATCAGCAGCTGACAATAAGCTCTTTAGCTGGCAATCGTTCCGGCATTGAGATTGGTCTCGGCGGCGGTGGCGGAGGCGGAGGCGGCAATAATGGTGGCATTGCTTTGGGTTCGGAGCAGGAGCAGCAGGCGGCGGCTGTTGCCATTGCGGAGCAGGCGGCCGAAGGTGCCGCCTCGCAGAACTATCATTTGCATCATCACCACCATCATCACGACTCGCAGCGGCAGGCGGAAGCTCAACAGCAGCAGCAGCAGCAGCAGCATCAGAACGAAGTCAACAGCGATGCGGCGAGGGACGAAGATGTCACTGATCTCACCCAGGTCTGGCGTCCCTATTGACCCAATCTCATATCGCGCGCACTTCTGCACATAGAACTGAACTAGGATTAAAACAACAAACAAACAACAAATAAAACAGAATACTCTCTTCCCTCTGTCACGTACACTTTTTTTTTATTTTTTGCTTCCCAATCGTTATACTGACACCCTGAGCAATGGATCGAAAGCGGGCATATTTTGTTTTGTGCAATAAGCAAAACCTTGTTCGATTCTACCATATTCAAAGTTTGTACATAGCTTCCTCTTAGATAGATTCTTTATTTATAATCAACATACATATAAAATATTTCTCGCCAAAGTACACAGCTTGGAGCTCAGGGTATCTTCTTCAAACTCTAGAGCGCTCTTGTTTTGTTTTTTTTTTTTTTTTTTACTATCCTTAAGAGTTGTAAATAATACCGATACTTTATGTATGTGTAATAATAGTAAAACGTATACCATCTGTACATGACTAAGAATAATACAATATATTATATATGGTATAAATCGAATATAATATATATATTTTTTTTTTGGAATTTAGTCTTAAGTCTAGACTCTAGTTTATAACTAGGATAATGTATTGAATATTTTCGATTATTTCGTTCAAAAATTTGCGAAAGGCGTTAAATAATATAACTGAAGACTATAAATAAAGTTATTGTATTTATTTAAAAACAATTCATACGCATCACTCGTTTACCTTCAATGCAAAGACAAAAAAAAAGTAACTAAAAACTAAGAAATGTACGATTATGCAAAAAGTTAACCACAATACGAATGAAATGCAGAAATGGTAAAAATACTCCGACACAATAAATTAATAATGGCAACAACAATTACTACAGTTAATTATGCACATATTTTAATAAGAAAGAGAGATAGAGAAGCAAGCTAAAATAAGAGATACAAAAAAAAAAAAAAAACAGCATTTGTGAAAATCATGAATTTTGAATGAAGCCATAAAAGTGAGTTCAAATAAGTTATGCCTTGAGTAATGCTACAAAACCACACAAAAGATGAACATCCATGCCCCTCTGACTCTCTCATGTTACACACATAGTTGCATTTGGGGGCATCAACAACAGATACAACAACTACAACAACAACAACAACAACAACTACAACTACTGTGATACACTCTGCTGCAGTTGAGTTGGCTGCCAGCTCTTCTTCTTGATCCAGAGATCTCCGTCAACATTTTTCTCTTTTACAGTTTTGCAGTTTGAACTAGTGCAAAATATGCTACAATTGTGTTGTGTGTGCAAATCGATAGCACGCAGTCAGTTGTTAAATTGAAAAAAGACATTGCCAAAGACTGCATGCGTATAGCATAACTATGCGTGTGCCATGCATGTGTCCAGCCAGCCAGCCAGCCAGCCAGTCAGTCAGTCAGGCGAAGGAGATGGAGCTGGAGCTGGAACTGGAGAAGAAACTCTAGCCAGTGCCGAGAAGCCAAATGCAAGCAGCGGCAATTCGAGTACTCATTCTTGTACTCAGAGTCGAGAGTCGCGCGTTAAGATCGATGCCTCGATGACTCGGCGATCGACAATCGACGGCAGACGAACGACAGACGACTGAAAGAAGCCCGACACACGCCCGATCAAGAAGAAGAAGAAGAAGATCGCGATCGTTGTGCTCATCTCTTTATTCGCATTTGCTTTGGTCGTTTGTCGCTTGTTGTACATTCAATCAGCCCGCTTGCGGTGAAAACAGGAGAAGAAAAAAATCAGAACTTTGCTTATGCTGATCTACTTGAATTACCTTAGCACCGAGTACTTCATTTACCATCCATTTTTAGCGTCTAATTAACTCTCTCTCTCTCTCTCTCTCTCTATCTCTATCTCGCCTGCTTAATTCACTGCGAGTACTTAATACTTTATATACCCACTTTAACTAGAAGAGTTACGAGTTACGAGTTGCGAGTACAACAACAACTGGTTACAGCTACCGTTCATTATTGTTGTGTATGGTTCCCGACTGTGTGGTCCTGTCAGCACACTGAGCTCAAATCGCAACTAGATATGCTCATTTTAATAGGCCAGCTCATTGGAGTATAAGGTAACACCTACGTATGGTATACGTAAGAGTGGGTTGCATTTTTCAAAACTTGTTTGGCATTTTATTTATCATTTTCTTAAAATATAATTATTGACTTAAGACCTTTTCTGCCAATGTCTTAAAGTCGAAATTATATATTCATAATTTGCCTTTTGAGAGTTAAATTAATTATTGGTTAATTGATCACTTCATTACTTACTATATGAAGGGAATTTCGCAAGTGTTTAAAGAGTAGAATAAAGATTATGGGCTAATTTGATCAGAGCAAATGCACTCAGTAATCAAATAATTTGTAGAGGAAATTAAAATAACAATTATTAAGAATTCAGTTCTCTTTTTGCTTTATCACATTATTCATACTGTTTTAAAAGAAGTCAGAGATGATAAGTAAGAAATCTATAGTCGAATGTGCTGAGTTTCAATGAAATTAAAACAGTGCGGTATTATTCTTAAAATATACCAAATGAATATAATGGAAAATAATAAAAATACATTTTAAAGTAAAAAGCTATGTATTTCCAAAATCAAATCAAACTATGAATATGTTAGCAATATGTTTCTTCTATTTTCCACACAGATGGAGATAGGTAAGTAAAGTTTCATTTAAAAGTAAATCATCATTCAAGTAAAGGAATTGTTGATGCAAGAATTGGAATGATTTCATGTCAGGTATAAATAAAATACTAATAATAAAGAGAATAAATAAATACTAGAAATAACTATGCGTGAAATATTGAAAATATGTCAGTATTCCAAAAAAAAAAGTAAGACTTCAATATAAATATTGATTAAGTCTAAATACAGTAAGTTTATTTTGGGAATCTTCAACCAATGCAGGCAAATTGTTATAAGTTCCTCTTGTATTTCTTACAATCGCTTTTAGCAGACTTAAAAGTATTGTAAAATACATGTATATGAAAGTATATAATAGTCTTTTACCTATTTTTATGACTAATGATAAGCTGGTGGCAAAGTTTGTGCATGTGATTAACAGCGACTGAAGCAATAAATATGGCAAAATCAAGCGAATGAAATGCGTCATTCTTTAGTTTAAGCAACGAAAGCGATTTTCAGATGCTAAAACTAAAACTTAAAAAAAATACTGTTTGAGTAAATGAAGCTGAAATGGTAAAGTAAATGGAGCCACAACCACTTTAAATGGAGTTTGTTGCGTACAACACACACACTCACAAAAAAAGGCAAATTAAATTGCGGCTGGCATTAAAACAAAACAACAACAACAAAGAGAAAGAAATATAGATAACGAAGCACAAGCTCCTCCCACAATTGTAAACAGAACAACAAAGCCAAATACAAAACCAAACCAAACCAAACCAAAAAAAAAGCAGAAACGTGAACAAAAACAAATACCTTCAAACAATTTTATTTGTTGCAGCGTGTGCGCGGCAATTGAAGAGAAAGCGCATAAAGCGCCAAAAGAGAAACACACAAGCTTGGCGCTGACAAAAAGAGAGCAAGAGAGCACAGCCTCAGCTCTTAGTAGCTTAGTAGCTGATAAGCCGAAGCGTTGTGATGAGAAAGTCCAAGACAGCAAGCATGACAGTAAGGTCAGTATTTGTTCGAAACAGTCATCCGATATCTTGTGTAAAATATTACGCATTCAGTCGACCCTTGTGCTGATTAAATTGCATAATAATAAAAAATAAAAGAGCCCACTATTTCATATTTATATTTTAAATACTTTTGTGAATTTATTTTATAAATGTATATTACAGCATGCATACTCAATTGGAATTTCCCTAATTTTAACTGCGATTGATCAAAAGGCAGTCAACTCACATTCAGTTATTTCTCTTTCGCTTGTCTTGTCTTGCCAATGTTTAGTGTTGTGAGCACGTATTCAGCAATTGTTCGCTCTCTTGTTCGCTCTACTCTGGGCATCATGATTCACACTGGATCACTTGGGTTTTTTATTGTTGTTGTTTTTATTTTAGCCGCCAGTCGAACTAGAGCCGTTGGCCTGGCCGAAACACACACATAATGTCACAATTTGCAGCACTGCATGCCAAGCCAAGTCAAAAGCGAATTGCATTAAGTAGTGGGAATATTTCCGATAATAATTTGTTTGTGCTTACTGAGAAATATTTGCAAGTGCTTGTTAATTATCACCAATACAACGCTTAAACGTTTCAGTTTCAGCTCATTTACATACATTTATTATTATAATTTATTTTTTTGCTTACGTATTTATGTTGATCGAAAACAAAGACAACGTTTAACGGTGCGTATGAGTAATGTGTCAAATGTGTCTGTGTCTGACTAAGCAGCCAAATTAGTCAGTTGCATCGATCGACGACGATCAAAGCCAGCTGATTGACCATCTCATCATTTTTTTCCCCCGCTTTTATTTCCTCTACTACTTTTTGTGAATGCGAGCCGCTTCCCAATTTGGCTGTCAAAGAAGACGGGGCACGCACATGGCCCCAAAAAGAGCATTTGAAAGCAACGAGAACGATTGCCAAAACTGACAAATCACTGCCAGCATTGAGTGCACTGCACTGTGCACACTGATCTAAGTCTTCTCCAAAAAAAAAAAAAGAACACCTGGCATGGCAGCGTCTTTGCGATTTTGTATGTAAATTTTTGTTAACTAATTTCGGGTGGCAACAAAAACAAAATACACATAAAATTAGCAGACAACCCCGAAAATCGAGGCGTGATGGTAATTTTGTGGGCTGCAGAGGAAAGTATTGCCACGGACACGGCTAATGTGTTGGCATGTGTCAGTTGCGTTTCAAACACAGACATCAGGCAGCGATAAAACAACCTTTGCAATTTCAGCAATCAGCAGTAAAACAAAAAATAAATACAAAATAAATTGTCAATAGATTTTGAATAAAATTGATTTATTCTAATGAAGTAAAACTTCGTTATCAAATACATTTGACTTGCTGCTTGTTTAGAGAAACGAATTGAAATTATTTATAGTTATTTAACACTCATGTCAAAAATAATGAAGAAATAAATTCCTGTTTCACTGAGAATTCTGCATTTTCTTTGTAATATGTTAACTATTGCGTAAAAGATTCAAAATTCTCAACTAGAAACCAACCACAGAAATTTAATATACAAAATATTTTTATTATTTTAAATTATCAATATGAATTGTTTTAAAATCAATGTAATAAAATCATCAGAAAATAAGTCAGATGTACTCGACCAAATTAATATACCGCAAAGATACTAAAATATACCAATGTCTATAATTGGTATATTGCAATAGTACCACATCAAAAATATACTAACCAAAGCTACTTCAACAGGCCACAAAATTAATTCTTCTCTTTCTATAATACGAGTATTTACTCCATGGGTTGCGGATATAACAATTGAATTTTATAAATACCATTAATTGTTAAATAATTTCTTTTGTTTACAATTTTATAAATACCATCAATGAATAATTTTATTCAATTTTATGCAATTTTAAAATATTAACTCTTTAATTTTTTATGCAATTCTATTAAAACTATAAATTAAAAATTCTTTGTTTTTTTTTAGCAAATTTTATAAATACCATAAATTAGTAATTCCTTGTTTTTTTATGAAATATTTGTAATTCCAAAAATTATTCTTAGATTTTTTATGCAATTTTTGTAAAAATTCTTTGATCAATTTTCTAGCACATCAATGCAATTGGTTTAATCGATCTAAATTAATTTGCGCATCCCAAAAATCTTTGCTAGTATCACACACACACACACACACACACACACACACACACACACACACACACACACACACACACACACACACACACACACACACACACACACACACACACACACACATTTGGCCTTGGCTCTTTTCAAATGACCTGCTAACTAAACATGTGCTCTGCGCTTTTTGAACTGCATGCAAAACCGCATCTGCCCCTTGATGGTGATTGCTGGGTGAAAGTGCAACCGCTGCCCCACCACGTACGGAAATCGAGACGGAGTCAGAGGCGGAGATGAGGAGGCATGACGATGATGATGATGATGAGGAAGATGAGGAAGAGGAGAGCAAGAGGCATTTGCAACCTGTGTAACCTGTGTGTGCGCTTGATTAGCGGTTGCAGTTCATTGGATCTTTAAAAGGTCGCGTTGAGTGATTAGCTGCTGTTGTTGTTGTTGTTGGCGTTGCTGCCACATCATTAAAGCAATTTTATTAGATTTTGGAATATTTTAACAGCAGCCTGTTGTCGATGTTGTTGGTGGCGCCACCGCATGCCCTTTTTATAACGCTGTTGCTGCTAACCGCTTATTAAAAATCCTATGAGCTGAATAAATAAAATAAAAATCAAACACAAACACAAAAAAAAATAGCACATGATATGCACATCAAACTAAATGCGATAAATGAACCGTTGCCGTTGCATTTATTATTTCATTCAATGGAATTTATCACCACCAAAGGCTTGCCAAACAAAACCAAACTGGAATTAAATTAATTGCTTTAATCAGATTATCTTTCATTGAACATTATCGAATTAGTTTGAAGATTTTCGCCAATTGATTTGAAATCATCGAATATATGTTAATAAACTAATCATTAAAATATTTTAGTAAACTAAATATTAAATATGAAACGAATGAAGTGTGATTTGATGTGAGTTCAAAGTACTAGAACGAATTCTTATTACGATGCTGTTATACAATACAATTACACAATAGCAGAATGTATCTTCCAAGTACGTATGAATGTGCATATACATATATATATATATATAAACATCTCTGTGGATATTCCCTTTGGATATGGGCAATCACCAGCACTAAGTAATTATTTATTGACAAAGCACAGCAAAACAATATGAAACATTTAAACGTCGACAGCTCGAAGTACTGATGCTCTTCAATAATGAAGTAAAGTAATATGTGGTTGTAAATGTAATAAATTCTTATTTATATTTAGTTATGATGAGGACAAAACATTGACTAATAATGTTTTCTACAAATTGTTGTAAATTGTTAATTAATTAATAGTCATCCCACTAAAAAGACTTTCGATGCAGACAAAGTGGCGTATCATCAAGCAAGTGAATCATCTCGGGCACGTCACAAAACAAAACTGACGCTGAGACTGATGCCAATTTGCTGGCAAGTAATCGTTTAGGTAATGAGACGGACACTCGACGTTGTGCGTATCTCTCTTACCTCGTTGACACGCCGAGGGCCGCACGTAAACCAAACCAAACACAGCCCCAAACGCCCTGAACTTCAACTCGCTCGCTCACTGGTTCATTAGTATGCACAAGCCGAGCTAAGCCAACAGTTGATAGCGATTTCGATTGCGATTGCGATCGACTGGGAATATGGGAACTCCAAAGAATTGACGTTGACCGGTGCGAATTGTTTGTTTTTGCCCCATATTGTAGAGGGCGGAAATAACAGTCAGTACAATATGCCCAGCAAAGCGAACACATAATGCTGAATGGGCCACGCTCATAATACGAAATCTGAAGATAATTCATAGCATAACCCAAGATGGAATAATTTATTCATTTTATGTATTTAGTAATCTTATAAAAGGAATTAAATTATAAAATAACTATAAAATAATAATAATAATAATAATAATAATAATAATAATAATAATAATAATAATAATAATAATAATAATAATAATAATAATAATAATAATAATAATAATAATAATAATAATAATAATAATAACTCGATACAACACACTCAATTTACAAATTAATTTTGAAGCAATTCTAAGACAATTTATGTAAAAATTAATTTTATGAATCAATGCTTAAAATATCATTTAATATCCGAATACAAAGATGTATATGTTGAATTATATAATTGAGTTAATTTGAATGTATTAAGCAAATATCTGAGCTCGATATCTGTCACTTCAATTCAGTTTATTGTCGCATTTTTATTTATTTATTTAGTCGGGTATTTCACACTTCTTTTTATCGTATGTTAGTTTCTTTCCCAGCTTGCTCAATGCATCACCTCAGTTTCTAAGATTCGGAATGTGATTTTTCCTAAATGGCCAACGCATCATCATTTGAATGTAGAGCTGTGTAAATTTATAAATAAATATCGTTTATTCATTACAACATTTCTGATCACCTTTGCGTCATAGTAGAGAGCGTTAAAGACTTGGACTTTGTTCCCACAACGAAGCTAAACTTTATTATATAATATCTAGAGAAAAAAACCCAAATAAAAAGAGTAATCGACTGTGTGTTACTACGCATCTTAATGTAGTTTCACTTAACCTATATCGTTCTATTTTAATGTATTTGCTCAAATAAATTTAAAGTTTATAATACTTACAACTAAAATAGATTATCTTTCATATAGTATCTTTCATTTTTTTAAATAACAACTTCTTATCATAATTTAAACATAAATAGATTATCGTGTAAAATTTATAATATAAATATAAAATTTATATAAATTTATAATATTTAAAAAAAAAATTATTAAAGTATTTATCTCTAATGTTGATATGCAGTGCACAATTTAATTAATTTTATTACATAATAAGTTAGATGGCAATTATATTTTGTGGGTTTTAAGTTAGGATTTGTCGTGTCAATTATGTAAACGGTTCGGTTCGGCTTCGGTTGAATTAACCGGTACAACTAAGTTTGTTTCCGAATCGATTTGCAGCTCTACTCGAAGTGAGCTTCGCAAGAGACAATTTATAGACCGTTTGAAAGACATCAACTTGGGTAAATATGTATGTTAGTATACAAAGTGGGCGAGCAATTAGCTGCGTCTACTCGTAAATCATTAGAATAACAGGTTGGCAGTTCGACGCACTGACACTTGGTGAATCATGCTGAGGTAGAGGCGGAGGCAGTTTTTCGCTGACGTCACAAATGCGGGGGGAAACAAATGCAACAAGATTGCAAGTTAAACGTGTGCAAAGCCAAAGCGGCTAAAGAAGAAACCTTTAACCAAGACCCAGCTTCGAATGGCTATAACCAAAGCTAGGGAAATAGGAACGGTTCCCTCCCTGGCTGACCAGAGAAACAGAGAGAGAGAGAGAGAGCGAGACAATTTTTCAAATTGAAATGCATGGTGAAAACCGCAAGGTTCTTAACTACCTCTATTTATTGGCGCACATAATAGATGCGTTTTGGAAATCGCACTGTGCGTTACCCAAGGGACAATTTGCCATTGGCTCCGAGTGCCTCCGAGTGCCGAGCCTAGAGTGCCCCTGAGTGCCTAAAGTAGTAGTGATGAAATTGCGAGTAAACCGGATGTGCAGTGCACCCATCAGCCACTTTTTGGGGCAGAAGAGTCTGAGATCGGCAAAAAAAAAAAGGGGGGCAGACAGACACATGCGAGAAACCTACAATTTGATTATCGCAATGAGAATTGCTACACTTGGCCACAAGACCAGACGACCAGGGCGACTGGTGACCGGTAACCGGTGACTGGTGACTGGTGACCGCTCTTTGTCGCTTGGGTCCTCCTCAATGGAGATGTAAAAAGCAGTAAGGAACAATGTAGAGCAAGGGACATTTTAGCCATGGCATAAAAGTCGACTTGTTGTGGCTACAACAACAACAACAACAACAAGAACAACATCAGCTCAGTACAAATTAACAACCAGTCACATCCCTTTGCCCCACATTCGATTGCATACGGAGCCCAAGCCCAAGGCGAAGCCAAACGACACGCGTTGCATTTGTCAACATGTGTAGCTGTCTGTTTTAATGGTCAATTTCTCACTCTAAATGGCAACATAGATGCCTGCCAGCCAGCCTGCCTGTTGACCAGGCCTTAAGGCTTGGCCTCTATCCATTTTGGTTCTACTGCACTGCCAGCACTCCTTAATCTCCCATCCTAGTATGAGCTCTGACTCGGTGTTCTCCTCAGCTCTCAGTCCTATCTCCCAGACACTTTGCACCCTTAGCATTGTTCCGAGCAGCATAACTAAAGTGCACTTCTTGTGTTCAAGATAAACATGATATTACATTAAAAGTATGCTTACTAATTTGTTGTAGCTTTGCGAATGCAAATTAAAGTCAATTGCAATTTTTTACTTGATAATCAAAAATTTACAAACTCTGTTTAATTATAAATTTCAAAACTGAATTCTTCACCTATTAATATTATTAGAATTGTATATTAGATGAAATTAAAAAGTTCATATTAATTATTCAGCTTATAAATTCTTCGACATGCTTAATTCAATATTTAAAAAGTTTTTTTCTCAAATTGTTACAAAACATTAAATTCAAATATAGATTAACACTATAAACAAAATTAATTTAAGCTATTGAAATCAAATATGTTATATTTTTATTTTAATTTAATTTTTAAAAATTGAATTCAAGCAACTTAAAGAAAATGTAATTCAAAACATCTTGAAGATATTTAAAACCCTAAATATATTTCTAAATTATCATTTTTACCTTATATTTTAATTGATATTTTTTGAGCTTCCTCAAAGGTTTCCTAATTTAAGTGATTCTAAATGAATATTCTCTGTGGATTAAGCATAATAGCAATAAACATTAAGCAATAATAATAAAAACAATATCAATAGAGCACAAAACTAAATGCATAACCTTAAGCAAAGGTCTTTGAACCGCACTTTAGTTTAGTGCTGGAACCACACTTTCTATATTTGCAGGCTTGCTGCGTTATTTCTGATATAAATAAAAAAAGTAAGAGCATTGAGGAGTCGCCTGACTTCTGTTTGTTTCAATTGAATTTCAACTTGAAGCGGGCAAGAAGAATATTCGAAGGGAACGCGTTTTGCGGCCAGTGCCAACTTCTGTTTCTATTCCCATTCCCAATCCTACTTCTGGTTCCGATTCTGTGCCTGTTCCTGTGCCTATTGCTCTTGTTGTGCCTGCTCCTTTGGCTCTTCCCATGTCCTGGTACTAGTCCTGTTCCTGTGCCTGTGATTCTTTTGCCTGCCTGCCTCCAACGTTTCTTTCTGAGCTGCGCAGTGCGTAGTGCGTAGTGCGGAGTTGGAGTCGGCTAATGTAGTAACATTTGGTGACTTGGGCAGATGCCGGAAATGCGTCTGCTGCAAGGAAGCACACATGTATTGTAGTTATGCTATCGAGTCCGACTGTCGACTCTGTCTGACTACTGAGTGTGGTCGGTCTTCTTGCTTCTGCTAAATGGCTGCAAATTATTTGCAAATGTCGCTGTCACATTTTACACATAAAAATGTCACAGACACCGTGTTAGGGGAGAGCGGCGAGGGGAGGGGGGAGAGGGGAGGCATTCCTAACGGTTAATTCTCATACCAATAATGGCGGCGGCTTAAACGCTTTTTCCAGCCAGGAAATGCATTTTCATTTAGCAGCGGAAGTAGCTGCAAATGAGCTTTTAGTTTTTACCTATTTTCACTTCTAGCCAAACGTCAATCCTACATACATATATCCAAAATCAGAATCAGAAATTGTGCACAATTTCAAACAGCAAAACCGGATGCCACAATTGCAGACGCAGTTGCAGTTGCAGTTACACTTGCTGTTGCAATCGACGTTGAACCTCCACCTGTTGCCCAAAAACAAACTCAAGTCTGGCTGCATTAGCACACACACACATACACACACACACACACACACACACACACACACACATAGAGATATCTCCTCCATCAAATTACGCGGCAAATTTGATTTTAATCAAATTATCTCTAACTTTGCATTAGTTGGCATTCGATGACCGCCTTCCTTTCGTTTCCCCTTCCCATTCGCCCTGGAAACAACATTAACCCTAGCATCAACATCTCAATCTCCCCTTCATCTCCGATCCAATTTCAGGACAAGCGTCACCTTCTCAATCCGACTTATGCGGGTCTAATATATGCATATACTTACTATATATAAATATATAATATATATTTTGTGGCGATAAAAGAGCCATACACACCGCAATGAGCAGTCTTTATCGGAATATCGACTTGATTCACACCAATTTCTACAACCGCATAACAAATAAATGTGCATTTATTTTTAAAGGTGACCGCCTAAGTGACTTACAGACTGATTGACTGACTTACTAATTGGCTTCGAATAACCCTTCGAATGCGATTTCCGATATGCAGGTACATTGAACCCACTTCAATAAATCACTAGTTATTAGCCAACTCATTAAACAACAATAGCAAATATTTCACTCCATAACATGACTGTAAATCATAGTAATAACATATTACTCCTTAATAATATATCGCATTCAATATTATTATTATTAGTAACAAGTAAGACAGTTAAATGCGCTCGACTGTGAGTTATCCGCAACCCACTTTCAATGAAAGTAAAACAGTGCGGTATCATTCTTAAAATATTCAACATTTATATACCGTAAAAATACAAAAATATAACTATGACTATATTTGGTATATCTATATACTATTACATTCAAAATATACCATAGAGTAGAAAATATAACAGATTTCCAGCCAAATATACCAGATATACCAAATTGTAGCGGGTACAAAAACATTTAAGTAATAATGTAATAGTTACTGACCTAACTTTAAGGTGATGTAAATATTGAATATTATTTTAGTCTACTACATACTATTTAAAAATGTTCGAATGTTAAACAACAATGATGCATGATTTGAACTGGATACATAAATAAATTTCTTTTTTGTTTTTAATGCAATGCAATGCTATAACATTCAATCATTGAAATTTTCAAAAGAATTTCTATTTCCGAACAAAAGTCAAATTTAAATTAATATAAAATACGAGATTAAAAATACATTTTGTAACAATTTTGATAACAAAATTTGTTTCTGAGGTATTACGGAAATTGTAATTTAATTCTTTAAGCTCAAATATTATTATATACATACATATGTATTAGTAATTTTAATTAATTTAGCTCTTCTAATTTAATATCAATTATAAGATTATCTTCTTACAAATTTATGATAATCCTTCACGTTGCAAATTTGATTTGTTATTCCTTACTTATGTATATATTGTAGAATAAAAGCATAACTGAAATATTTGTAAGCAGGTCTCAGCCTAAAATTTCGGTCATGACGTTTTAAATAATTTGAGGGATTCTGAAAATGATTTCATAACTCGGTTACTGCGCTCCACTCGCCCCCTCGCCCCCTCGCCTTCCCTTCGACCTCACCCGTAACTCAGCTTTGAAGTTGAAGCAAGTAAGCAGTGGAATATGAAGTGCCGGACACTGTGTGACTGCCGCCAGTGGAGACGATTTACAAATGGCCATAACGAGTAAATATGTCAAGTGCAGGTGACCCGAAAAAACAACAACAAAAATTGCAATAGCAACAACAACAACAACAACGTCAAGAGCGTGAAGCGAAAACCAAACAAAGCCAAAAACAGCAGCAGCAGACAACGGGAGGACAACAGCCAGAGAAAAATATATATACGAGTGGGAGGAGAGCGAAAGGGAGTAAAGTTGGCTATCATCTACATAGCGAGGAAGAGAGAGAGGGAGGGGGGAAGGAGGGAAGGGTAGAGTAGCCGACAAAATCGGTTCGGTTCGGCCTTCAGTGCATGCGTTTCCGGTTGCACTCAGTGGCAAACGGTTTTCAGTGTAATTTGGTCAACTAAATTATGCAGCATCAGTTGCACCAGCAGCCAAGCTGTCAGTTTATCTCCCTTCCCCTTCCCCTTCCCCCTCCTTCTCCCCATCCATCCCTCAAACTGTTGCCCTTTGGCAAAAATGCAACAGCAACAGCTGAGTAAAATTTGCATTCTATAAAATTTTAAAGCAAAATAAAGTGTCGCCTCCCATGCGACGATAGTGAAGAGAGACAAATTTTGTTGCTTTTGACTTAGCAGCGATTATAACACATAATCTCAACATAGTTTTCAATACAGTTTCTCTCAATTAAGCAACATTTTGTCATGTTGCATTTAATTATTTGTAGTTCTTGTTATCAATACTTATTATTCTATACTGTGATTATTCATCTAATAATTCAAATGTGAAATAAATTCTTAGCAGACTTTAATATTGCCACAACGTCAACTTACGATTGTACAAATAATAAATAAATAATTAAAAGTTTCATCCAACTTCAAATAACAATTTCATTTAAATAAAAAAATAAATAATAAATTGTTTCAAATTTATATTATATTATTATTTTTTTTGCTATATTCTCTTCCAGTTGGATCCTGATATTCACAGTCCCAAAGTGTTTTTTAAAAAACTGATCAACTCGGAAGTGTGTTTGTGTGTTTTTGTGTGTGTGTGGGTGCGAGTCAATTGGCTGCTGTTGTTGTGTTGTTGTTGTAAAGCCCCAGATACATATGTATGTTCGTGGTTCTTTAGTTGGTGGTCAAGCGGCGTGCTCGCCCCTTTTGACCGCTGGCTATTTGTCACTTGCAACCGCGACTGCCATTTCCGCCAGCCAGTCGCCATATTTTTTCCTTTTTTGTTTTTGTGCAGTTGTAAAATCTGCATCAATTGATGGCCAATGACAATATGCACGGGAGAAAGGTGAGGCGAGGCGAGGCGAGGTGAGGTAAGGGCGAGATGGGGGCAACGGTTCGTTCAGTCAGTGGCCACAATTTAGCGCTCAGCGACTACCGAAAAGTGCATTGCAGATTGCCTTCAATGCTGATGAATGCACAAATAATGGGCTGCGTAATGCCAAACAGGAAATAAATTATTCTGCTTGCCTCCGTCCCCGTCCCTGTCCGTGTCCGTGTCCCTCTCCCCCTCCGCCACACACACACACACACACACACACACATTTCACTACTATTTGCATGAAGCCAAAGCCAAAGTCAAAGCCAAGCATCGATGGGTCTCAGTCTCAGTCTCTCGGCCAGAAACTCAGACAGCAGCCAAGCAACAAGCAGCAAGCATCATAATAATAACAATCAGCAGCATTTGCTGCCGCTGTTGTTGCTTCAGAAAGATCAACATGAATTATCATCATTATGTTGGCAGCAGTGAACAAAAAATTTCTTATAATGAGCTTATTTGATTTGCATCTAAAATGCAAGCAGCCAATATCTTATAGAGTACGAATAGAAATTTTATTATTAACACTTAATTTGCTGTTTATCTTATGTTATATTTGAAATTTTCAAATAACTTGTATCTTTGTCTGAATTTTAGATATTTCTAATTTTAGCATTTTATTCTTTTATATAATTTTCTTCTTTTTTAAATTGTTGTTTTTTTCTGTTTCATAGAAATCTTGATAATACCCTACATCATTTTTTAATATCATTTTTATTTAAAAGGATTGATATTGTTTTCATTTTTCAATAGATCTTATCGAAGTTTCTATAAAATTATCATTTAAAAGGTAATTTAAAAATTGAAATCCAAATTTATCTAAATAGATAAAAAAAAAAAAATAAAGTGTATTTAATGAACATTGTGTGTTTGAGTAAGTTGTAAGACCCAGTTGTCAATACAAACAAGAGATTCATAAATTAATAGAATTGCAAAAGTTCTTATAACTATCCATTAGCAATAGCTTTAAAATGTTCCGAAAATTTCATAATTACAAATACAAAAGTTGTTGAATAAAAAATTGAAAAGTTCGTCAAACCAAATAAATAAGAGCATCAGGTAAGGATTCTTTGGAGAATTTGTTTATTAGTTCTGATCCAATATATATATTATAATATTATAATCAAAAAGCAGAGTGTAAATAGCAAGTCGGTTTGTTACGCAGTGATATGTTTCGAGCATGCTTTGTTTGATTTTGATTGAACGCCAAATTGAGGGTTCGACAATTTTAGGGTAGCCGCTAAGCCGCTCAATCTGAGGGCAGGGCAAGAGAGGGCAAGGCGATGGCCTGCTGCTCTCTGCTGAGGTGAGGACGTGTGCTTATTGTCAAAGTCGAAGTTCATCTCAGAGAGCAGCTTGCGAACCCATTAATAGGCGTGTAGATACAATAATACTACTGCTATGTTGTATATTCAGCATTTCTCTTTGCCACAGTTGATAATTTGCATGGGGTTCTGGCAACAAATCAACAGTTCAACAGTTGTAGTCACTGCCACTGTTGTTGCTTTCCAGCCGTCGTCGAGGTAATTGGCCAAGTTATTTTGCGCTTTCTGCTTACTCCTTTGCCAAATTGATTTTGCTTCGTGCCTCATCAGCAGCGACAATTGCCCTGACCCTGGCAAAGTTTGCTTGCTGCTGCTGCATGATGATTATATTGTTTGCTGCTGTTGCTGCCGCTCTTTGCTCTTTTGCTGCGTGCTACATGTAGTCAATGCCCCCTTGTGTGTGTGTGTGTGCCACTTCAGTTTAGGTTTTAATGCTACTGCTGCCGCTGTTGCTACTGATGTTTTTTGCGGTTTCACACTTTGGTTAAGGTTGCATGCCCTTCGCACTCATCAGGCAGGCAACCACTCAACTTTTGGGTCAGCAACCAAAAACCGCTATACAATGTGTATTAATTTATTATTGAACTCTCAACACAAGACAAGTTTGTAGTAGTAATAGTAATGAAGAAAAAAAAATACTATGTTACTTAATGTACTTATCCATAAACTTCTTATGGAAATCGGAACGCAACGCATCGTTGACAAAGTGCGTTTTCTTCTCGGGAGCAGAGCGTGCACAATTCTTAAAGACAACATCATCATCCCAACGACGCTTCACCTTTAGATCACCACCTAGACCCGAAGTGCGTCCAGCCGCCGAGGCAGCTGTGCCCGGCTCATAGTTGATGAGCGGATTTCCTGAGAGAATATTTTCCATGCGTATGCGTTCGTCTTCCTGTTTCTTCTCTGCCTCGCGACGTGCCGTCTCCTGCAGACGCTCCTGTTTGATTTTCTGCAATTCAGCCAACAGTGCAGCATCATCGTCATCGGAATCGCTGTCAGAGTCGGAGCTATCATTGTCCAGCGGCTCATCTGCGTCCAGATTGGCGGAAGCGTGCTGTTGCTGCTGCTGTTGTTGCTGCTGCTGTTGCAGCTGCGATGAGCTGTCCAATTTGGCACGCTTAGTACTGCTGCTGCTGCTCGCATTGTTTGCCTCAATGGCTTTGCGCACTATGGAAGGCAAAGCTTTGCCAGAGCTGACGCCAGAGCGTGCATCGCGTTCGCGATCCTCGAGCTCCTTACGAAAGTCACGGTTGCGGATTTCCTCGCTGGTACCTTGGCCAGTTTCCCTGCAAGCAGCAATTATATTAAAATTTTCTTCTACTTTTGCTAAACGTTTTCAGCTTACCTGTATTTCAATTTCGTGTGCCCAGGCAAGTCGCGACTCGAGTATTGTTTACTGAGTGCGCTCAAGTCTTTTTCTCCTCGTCCAGAGCCACCACGAGCTGGATCGAATGTGGGGCGAGCTGCTGTCGTCATTGTTTAGGTCGCTTATTTCTTAATTTGATTATATTCAATTATTATAGCAATTTGATGATTATTGTTGAAAAAATGCTTGCTTGTTTTGTTTCGTATCAACTGTTTTGCTAGAGTTGCAAGTAAACAGTTTCGATAAGCAAGAGTTATCGATATTAAACAAATCAGTATAACCGCTCAATGCGTCAAATACAATAACATCGATAAGCTGAATCGAGAAAATTTGTTTGAACTTTAAAAAAAAAAAAATATTCAACAATACGGACTTTTATATTTTTTTTCAATTTATTTAAATAACTAAGGGTAAAAACTACGCCATGTTTTGCAAAATATTGCCAACGTTTTGTTGTTCTCTTCTCGAATAATATCGATATTGGCTGGTGTCGATATTTGCACGTTATCGAATTGACAACCACGTGAGTTGCAGCGAATATCGAATAAAATGGTATCATCGATTGTTGATGCACATGCAAAACACGCGCATTTTGCAAAATAAAAAAACAATAAATAAAACATGCAACTGCAACCCCACAGATACGAGCATTACAAAACAACATTGCGAGACTTGCTGCAAAGCGTCACAACTCTCATTCGCGACTATGTCAACACATTAAAAAGCCAGACACCAAACCTCATAACACATGCAAATCGACTATGGGAATTGAGACAGCGGCAACGTTTAGTCATGGGGTAAAGATGATAGCTAGATATTTTCCCTTCCTCTCCCACTACATAAGAGTAATGTTTTAAATAATTTCCAGTGTCGAGGCAGCAGCTGCGAATAATCTGCTTACAGCTAGTAACGCCGTATACCAACAAATTTACCAGGCAATGTGAGTCTTAAACCTAGGCACACATATTCCAATACATTTATTCTTTATTCTCTGGTGATGTTACAGACAAAGTCTGCTTGAAGCGCTTGATGAGATTGCTAAGCACATTGAAGATTTCGAACGCATAAGCAATGAACTCAGGGAGGAAGCAGAGCAAAATTGTGCATTGCCAACACTTTCCCACTGCACTGCATGGTTATTGCAAACGCTGAGCGTTCTGCAAACCCAGGCGAAATATTTGGAACTTCACACACGTTCACTGCATCCATCGGCAATCGAGAGCACAATGGCGAAACAGCTGCAGAAAGACCTGCAGCTGGTCAAGGAATACGAGCTAAACATTTGCATGGGCATTGCAAAAGCGGAGCGACAACAACTTGATATTTTGCCGCCTTTGGCGATAACAATATGACCACAATTATTGCAAATAAGCACATCATATAAATACTACATATTTATAATAAACTTGAAAACAATTGCAATTTATTTGCTAGCAATTATCGAAGATTTTGTTGCTGTTGTTGTTGCAGAGCAAGCCACTGTTTTGAAGTTCGGTTCACAGATATCACAAAACAAAAAATGTTTAAAAAAAATAAATACAACTTGGGCGTGTTGTTAACGTTTTAAGCACTGAAATACTTGAAATTTATTTACAACATTTCAATTGGGTTGATTTCATTTCATTGCATTTCTCGGGATAGTTTATGATGTTGATGGTGTTGTTATTCCAACCTAACCGCTGTGTCGCGAATTTCCAAAATGCAAATCCTGATCTAGAAATGTGCAAGAGGGGAGAGGTAGGTTAAATATTGCAACTAGAGTTGTAGATTATCGTTTTCACCACTTACATTATCATAAACAAATCCCAAGTGAGTAGCACTCTTAGTTTTTAGCGTAATCTTCTGGCTTCACGTTCAGATTCCAGCAGCGTCAGAATGTCGCCCTCACGCACGGGTCCCTTAACGTTGCGAATAATTTGGCGGTTCTGTTCGCCAAGGAATTCAACCTTGACCTGTGTACACTGACCCTGGGAGCCAGTGCGGCCAAGAACCTTCATGACGCGAGCCCAAACAACTGGTTTATCCATAGTTTTTCAGTTATTTTTCTCGAAGAGAATTAACGTGCGAGTTGCGCTTCAATTGACAGACGCAAGCGAAAAGGAAGTCGCTCGCTATTCGCCACACACACGTTAAGGTGGCTGCACTTAATACGCAGTGTTGCTCTTAACTAAGAGTGTTGCAAAACTCACGTACATATGTCAAATTACTTAATT
Source organism: Drosophila pallidifrons (assembly GCA_023558445.1). Classification (NCBI taxonomy): domain Eukaryota; kingdom Metazoa; phylum Arthropoda; class Insecta; order Diptera; family Drosophilidae; genus Drosophila; species Drosophila pallidifrons. The sequence goes on from CM042351.1 coordinate 17,479,828, forward strand.
TTGAGCATTTCAAAATCAACTGATTTATGCAAATATTTTTATTAATTTTTTGCAATTTTTTCAAGTAATTTTATACTGCGATTTTATTCATTTAAGCAAATAATGTAACAACTAGTCAAAAATTTGACAGATTGCGCTAATTTGCAACACTGACAGCACAATGTTGCCACACCAGCAGAAAAGCAACATGTTCAAATCCATATATCTATGCAATTATCAATGAAATGTTTGCATATTTAAATTGATTATAAATGTCACTTGCAATTATGTTGGTAAATTAATCAAAACAATCATTTGCTTTGCTATAAACGATTATCGCTTGACGCGATCTGGCAACGCGGAGCTGTCAGTTGACGCGGCACCACGTAGCCATCTGACAAGTGAAAGTCGGCAGCGTTCGTGTAACTTCGGCTGCCCGCAATACCGCTGGCCAGCACACACTCTTTTAGTTTCTCTCGTTCGCGTCGGTTGTCGTCCGTTGTTGCGTTTCGTTGCGGTGCGTTTTCATTTAATTCACATTTCAAACAAAAGCACAACAATTATTGAAGCAAAATGAAGAGCCTTATGTTCTTAATGCTGCTGGTGTTGCCCACCATAATCTGCACCTTCACACCCGGTAAGTCTCAACTAAATTGTCGTTGTTGTTTTGTTGTTGTTGCTTCCCCCTTGATCGACTGCTAACGTGGCAGTCGCCAACACCGAAGAAGTGAAGAGTGTACAAGCGCCTCTCGCTTATAAGAGAAAATATGTTGAGCTGGCACTCTCCAATCTCAACTCTCCACATTCTCTTTGTCGCACTTCCTTTCTGAAACTCCTGATATTCATTTGTTGTGTTTTTGTTCCTCTTGTTGTTGTTTTCGTCTGCAGCTAACAAACTCGGTGCCTATGCCGCCGAGGCTGTCGAAGATGATCTGGTCGATGTGGAGAGCGAAGAGGGCGCCGTAACGGGCGATGACGTTGAGACCGATGAGGATGCGGATAGCGGCAGTAGCAGCACATCTCCCCTGGCCGACACTTATTTGTTGTTTACGAAACCCCTGCATACGCCCGGTCAGCAATTGGATTTGCCCGGCGGTAAACCCGTGGAGTTCCTCATTGGCTTCACGAACAAGGGCCAGGAGGAGTTTGTGATTGAGACGGTAGAGGCATCGTTCCGTTATCCCATGGACTTTAACTATTTCATTCAGAACTTCTCGGCTGTGGCCTACAACCGTGAGGTGAAACCCGGCTTTGAGTCAACCGTCTCGTATACGTTCCTGCCATCCGATCAATTCGCTGGCCGTCCATTTGGTCTGAACATTGCGTTGGCCTATCGCGATGCGAATGGCATTCAGTACAACGAGGCCGTGTTCAACGAGACGGTGCTGATCTCTGAGGTCGATGAGGGACTCGATGGTGAGACGTTCTTCCTGTACGTGATGTTGGCCGGCATTGTTGTCCTGCTCCTGGTCATTGGACAGCAGTATCTGTTGGGCAGCACTGGCAAGCGTAAGCGTGCTGCTGCCAAGAAGGTCATTGAGACCGGAACTGCCAACGATAGCAACATCGATTACGATTGGGTGCCACAGGAGACACTCCGTGCGCTGCGTAAGTTTTTCTCCATCGAAGTGTAATTATCCACATAAAATGCAATTTCTATATATCATTATTCTTACAGAGAAATCGCCACCAAAGTCGAAAACGCCAAAAACATCACCCAAGCCAGGCAAACAGGCCAGTCCAAAGGCTGCTGCCCAACAGAGTCCCAAGCAACGCAAGGTGAAGCGTTCGGCGGGAGATGATTAAGAAGAAGGCTGCGCAAATCTGCGATTTCGATCTATATGCATCCCCACAACTCACCACACAACACAACACACACACACAACGCACACAAATGCAATTCCATACAACAAACAAAAAACATCCAACATGCGTCGTAGCAGTCTAATTACCTTATAAATAATACTATACCATTTTTTTTCGGTCATATACCATTTGACAAATGAATGTGTAGAGATTGTTAGTGTTTAGCACGAACCAGAGATGTAAAGAATGAATGAAAAATTTTTAAATTTCTGTAATCTTTAGCAAATTGAATTTTTTTTACCCTATTTTTGTATTCAAATGGTTCTTAATACTATTTTTTTTTTGTTTTGTTGGTTTCTGTTCGATACACGAACTGCCGGCCACACTGGTAATACATACTCTATCAAAAAACACGGGCCCAAAACTTCGTGCCACGCCACCTAATTAATTGTCTTCGTTTGTTGAAGATCCGAGAGAACGTGACCAAAACCTTCCAATTGTACGATAAAGAAACAAAACTAAATAAGCATTTTTTTAATGCTGATGTATCTTGAAAGCGTTCTAATAATAATAATAAAAAAAAGAAACAAACATATTAAATTCTTTTATACAAAAGTATCTTTAGCTAGAGAACAGTTTCCCAAGCTCTGCACATTGTGAGCAGAGCAAACTTTAATTAAAGAGAAGCTTTCCCAAAAAAGGAAAAAATATATGAAACGAAAGCAAAACAAATAAACGAGATAATTGTGAAGTAACAAATAAATGTAACTGTATTTTGATTTAAGAAAGATATCATTGGTGATAAGATAGTGAGCTGGTCGCCAACATCACAATTGATGTGTGAAACTTTTTTTTGTGAAATCAGCTGACGAGCTCTGTATAGTAAATTTCCACATTTCAATGCGTTCCATATTGAGAATTTTGTTTGGACAATGAATGTTTATTAAGTGGAATAGCTTACCCTTAAATTGAACTAAAGTTGAGGGCTATAAGCGACACCTCGATTAGTTTGTGAAAGTGTTAAAACATGTCTTAAAGTCTGTAAACAAGTTATTTTGCAACTTTATTGTCACAATAAATTGCCAATTTTGATTTACATACGAGTGTAGATATTCTCTGTAGTGGCAATAGTAACGCCACTTTAAATTGCATTATTAAAATGCATTAACCAAAATCATTTTCGAGGTGTATAGCTATTGTGTATTTTTGAGATATTTTATTTAATTTATCTTTTATGACAATGACTATAAATGTGGTCCTATTTAAAATTGTAGAAATCATAATTAAAATGTAGCTAACGTTATCATTAATATGCTCAAATGGAAGCCATAAAACCCTGATATTCAGAAAGTATATAGTTTATATTACTATATTTCGCAACGCATTTAAATTTATTAACTGCTTTTAAGCACTTTGATTTTGTTCTGTTGCATGAAGATGAATTTAGACTTGTACATGTTATTCCTTGCTTTTGCTTATATGTAGTACAAATACTCGATTGTTCTGATCTTGGTACATTTCATATCGCTTTCCAAAATGTTTAAAAGAATTTGGAAATAATTTCCTAAGTAAAAAGCAAATTGCAAGAAGAGGTTGCTTGTAAATCTATGAAATTGAAGTAAAAAGCTTTCTGTGATTTGGATTCATAAAAAAGAGCAAGCATTCATAACTATTACCAATTAATTTGTATTATATTTAATTTTTGTTGTAGTATAAAAATAACAAATATTTCCATAAAATTAGTGGGATGTATGTTTTATAAAATTGTTAGATATATTAACATCATATATTAATTCAGTGCGTCACGCGAATCGAAAAGAGATGGCATGATTTATTAACAAATATGTATGTTTGATAACAGAACTCTGAGCCATGAAACAAACAAGACTCTTTCATGAATTCGAGTGAGACAAACACAAACTTTGAAAACTTGTTTAAAGCTTAAAGATTTAATAAGACGATTTACGAAATAGCTTTTATTTTGTATATTTTTTTTAACAAATACAAATGGAAATTACATAAAAATATCACACAGTTTAAATCAAAATGAAAACATTTAAAATATTGATTATAAAATATATGTAAGAAAAAAGAACACGGAAAAACTCATTAGTTAGTTTTCTTCTTTAGCCAATTTCGAAAGTTTAATTTGATTAGTTTCGACTTCGTTTTATTTGCCATACAGCGAAGGTGTTTTTGCCCATTAGTTTTGTTTTGTTTGCGACCACTGCAATTAGTGACTTTGGTGACATTTGAAGCTCATTCGTTTTTCAACCTACTTTTAGTTGCTTTATTTACTTAAACGTACTTCAATTTATTCTGTTTATTATCTGGTGGAGTGTAGTTTTGGCTATTTTTTGTAGTTGATTATTTATTTTGTTTACGTTCCTTTGCAAATGTTTTAACTACTGAAATATTTTTGTTTTGAACAATTTTTTAAAAAATTAATATTTGTTTTAATTTTAAATAATCTTTAACATATAAATATAATCTACAATTTTTGCTTACATAAATAACAACATACATTTAAATGTTTTCAAATGTTGACGATAATTTGAATTTATAAAGGATTTTACTCTCTGCATCTTTTTTTTTTATATCAAATACACCTTTCTTAAAACAAGAAAGGTACAGTCGAGTGTACTCGACTGTAAGACACCCGGTACACCTATTTTAAACTAAAGCATATTCTTAAATTATACCAAATTAATATTCCTCAAACATACTAAATAATACTGAAGGCTTAATTTGGTATATTGATATAGTACTATATTCGAAAAATATCACAGGGTCCAAAATATACCAGATTATCAGCCAAAGCAACTATATCAATATACCAAAAACAGATAATGATTTAGTTTTAGTGTTTTTGTAGAATATAGAATGAGTAGTGGGTATCTCGCAGTCGAGCACACTCGACTGTAGCTTTCTTACTTGTTGTATATATTTTCTATTTCATATAGTCAAGTAAACAATAGCAATACACTTGAATAACTTTAATTGCAATTTGTAGAAGATTCGAATTTCCAGTGTAATACGCTTTATTGTTTTGCCAGGGGTGGAGGGATGGAAGTAGGGAATAGTATAAAAATATACATGATTGCAGCAGATTGTCGCCCGACTTACTGACTCCTTGGTTGGCTCCTCGCTGAATGTTATCGACCACCCAGTTACGCCTTCCAAGCACGCACCAAATTGATTAATCGTCGTCGACGTCGACGTCGCCGTCGTAGTTGCCGCTGTTGCATGAGCCGCAAATGCCTTAAATCACGTACAACAACGAAATGTCACAGGTGAAAACGCTGTACAGATGTAGACGCGAATTGCGGGGGTTGGAGGTGGGTGGATGGAAAAAGAATCTCAGGTAGCTACTTAGATTTAGTTCCGAGTTGTTGCTGCAGCTGTGGCTGATGTTGTTGTTGCTGTTGTTGCGCGCATTAACATAAATAAATCACTCGGCGCCATCAATCAGTCTGTTCGCATTTGGCACACAAAAATCACCTTGCCCCCACACCACACCTCTGACCCCATCGCCATTCATTTCATTTTTGCTTTCCTTGTGCGAATTTCGAGAGTACGTTTTGTTGTTGTTATTACTGCTGTTGTTGTTGTTGTTGTCGCGCGAGTTGCGTTTATGCTTAGCGCGCATATTTCTTTGATTTATCGATGTCTCGACTATTAAGCAATTAACTTTTAGCGCTGCTGCCTTTGCGTGTCCTAGACAAAGAACCTTTCTCCCTTCCCTCCCCAGCAGATTCAGCTTCAGAGCTTCAAGAGTGCAAAAACCTCAACACAAGCAACAACAGAAAGAACAACATAAAGCAAATGTGGTGATAAAAAAAACCAAACAAAACAAAACAAAAAAATACAAAGTTGTTGCCACCCTGCGGTAGCAAAGCTCAAACAAGCAATGGACGAGATGCGTTGCGGTCATTTTTATTCATTACTCTCATCGCAAGAGGATTCCATGCAGAGGACACGCTGGACGCTGGACGCTGGACACGCTGCACAGATGAAGGACATTCAAGGAGGGAGAACCCACAAAAAACAGCAGCAGAAGCAGCAGCAAGGACAAACTTTCCATGTACTCTCGTACTTCCAAAATTAGCAAATAGAGCGCAAAATGAAGAAACTCTTCTCTTCTTGGTAAATATGGTTGTATATTTTACATATATCTTGTATGTTGCACTATGAGATTAACTTAACCAGATGTACTTACAAAGTGTTTGTATTTTAACTTTCGAGCTAAGTTGCTTAACGCATTTCAAATTACTTGGGAGAACAATAAATATTCATAGAAATTAATATCTCGCGATTTCATCTTAAACTTTAGAATAACTTTCTTTTGTTTAAACTTTGTTGTTGTTTTCTTTTCTGTAATCCTCTCGATCCCAAGTGTATTTTAAATAGTTATCAGATATCATGATGGAATTTGGGATACGTAAAAGTTAATTCAAGATTCATTTTTGTATTATTAAACTGACAAAGGTTTTAGAAATAATTTAAACAATATGTTGCCGTCTCATTAAATACTTATATATCTTTCGATTTTTAATCTTTCGCTATTGGAATTGGATATTTCTTTCGTTTTATTCTATTTACCACTTTCACAACTATATATGGGATTTGAATTTAGCTTAAAGCACATTCTTGTTTAAATAATTTTTAATCAAATTACATTTTTATGTAGCCTAACTGAGATACTTAAATTTTTTTAAAACACTACAAAAAAAGTAGTTAAGTTTGCCAAATAAATTGAAAATATTTAATACACACATACATATGTATGTATGTAAATGGATTAATGTATTATATTGTAATATGCTAGAAAAATATATTTTATAAAATAGAATTTTTGCAAATAAAAAAAGTAAATAAATAAACGATTAAAAACTCACCGCCACTACATCGCTGGACCAAATTGCATATGTATATCCATTTTTAATGTCATCTCTGACGGCGTAATAAATAACAATAAAATTGCGTACTGATATTTTCTCACTAAGTCACAAAAAAAAAGAAAATAATCGCACAAACTTATATACGCATGTGTGCTTAAATTTTCGCACGTTCACTTATATTCACACTAAAAACAAACAAAAAAAAAACACAGAATTCAACACTCTTATATTTCACTCATGTATTTACTCTTATATTTAGAAGACTGATTTCACTTCTTGCAGACATGGGAAGCAACGAACGAATTGGACTGCGTCAATCACTAACACAAAAAAAATTATGAGCTTGCGGCCGCAGCCAAGTGAGAGAGCGAGACGAAAGAACACCCGCGTAGCTTTTCGCACATTCACATTAAAAAAAAGGGTTAAATTATCTCCCGCTTTCATGCCGATCGACTAAACCGTTTGCGCGCGGGTTAACGAAGATGGATTGAAAATAGACGCGAATTAGATTCTATGCAATTTGCAGAAACAGCGTGTGAGGGAGAAACGCAAAATGACGCCACACGCTGACCGCCAAAAATATTTTTTCACATGAACTTTATTTAATTTTTGATAAATAAACAATAGCACATTTTATTATACAACAACAGATTACAAAATTTCATTTGGCTTGCAAAAAAACATCACACACACGCGTACATATGTAAATGCATATGTACAAGTAAAAGCATGGCTTCACAACACAAAATTCACTTCACATTATTTAATAATAATTTGAGCTTATTATTATTGTAGATTTATACATGTGCGTACATATTATTTACGATTTATCGATCGTTTATTTATTAATTCGGAAACCGCCGCGAATTTTAATACAAATTATGCGCCACTCTGCCCTCTGCGCTCGTCTGTCGCATACTAATATTCTTCTTCTTCGTTACTAAACTGCAAGGTGCTTTTACATATGTCAGTGTAGAATTTTAGGCAAATTGGACAAATTGGACAATCATGGCAGCATTGGCGAAAACCATTTAGATGAGTGTGGGTGCAAGCGAGTGCGCACTTGTCAATTGTCGTAGCAAATATTCGCTGATCGTTTCTATCACACACACTTGCACGCACATATGCTAGCAGAAGATGTGTGTCAGTGTGTGGGCGTCGAAGAACTTTGGGCGGAGTTTTGTTGTTCTTTTACACGTTTTTGTCTTCGGCCCTTGCAATTATTGGACACAACTGCCGTGATTGCCCAATTTGGTGTACATTTTTGTTGTTGTGGAGATTCACTTTTTGCTTTTGCAAATGCAGATGCATGAAATAATGTGTGAGTGCGTCTGTGTGATAGACACGATCAGCGAACGTTAGCTTTGGCAATCGACTATTGCGTACTCCCTTGCACTTGCATACAAAGTTTGCTTTTACAAATGAAGAAGTGCTCTCTTTCAAATCTAAATGTCAACAGCAAAGACTGTAATTCATTTCATATGGGAAACTGTCGTTATGAAAATAATTCTGAAAATTAAAAATGTATTCTGTGGCTTAGAAGAATTTCGTCTTAAAATGTGGCAACAAATTATTTAATTTATAATATACTATTAAAATATAAATTAACTCGTATCGGAAATATGAACAGAAAATCCCAGATCAATCTGAAATTATGATGAAAAATTATTTAGAATACGTTAGAACATTTAATTTTTATTTATCTTCCTTAAAAGCACATTCGCATTTCGGATCGATTTTCTTTGGCTATTCGAAAATGTAAATTATTTATTATAGCAGAAGAGGAACTATTATATATTTATTGTTAACACTTGCCAAAAGTTAATAGAAAACTTGTGAAATTTGGTCGCCTGCCAAAACCAGTAGAACCCAAAAAAAAAAAAAAAATATATACGCCAGAGGCTTCTAGGGCATCCCAGAGTACTTAATGCCACTTGGCTTCTAGCGGATGTCAGCTCAGGCAACACATGAGCTTAATACATATAGATACATGTGTTTGCCACGTGGCAACAAAGATACATACGTAATACATAATCAAGTGCCTTAATAATTACTAAGTTCAACAAGCATACAAAACAACGAAAACAAGGAAAGCTAAGTAAATAATTAATTAATTTGGTGAACAGGAATATACGACAAAAGAAAAAGCTATCAATAGTTAAAATTAAAGCAAATACTCATTCGATAAAATTCGTAGAATAAATTGATGCAATTTTCTTACAAACATGTCCTGTAAAATACTTTAATATTATATAAATACTCCTGTTTACATATTGAGTTTCATACATATTATTAAATGCCAAAAATACATGTGAGGAATTTTAAATTCTTAAAACAATATTTCTTAATTTATAAAGCACTTAAAGTAAATTAAGTTTCTGTAAATTTAATTAAATGATGATTTAAAAAATAAATTTTCTTAAATTTGTAAAAAAGTTTAATAAAAAGTAAATACTGAGTTTTCGCACATTTTTTTTTTGTAGAGGACTTTGCAGCGTTTACATAGCGCCCTAAAGTTTTGGCCAAGACGCATACTTTTGCAACAAACTGTGGCCATAGGCTAACATTTTTGCAAGCTTGGTTTGCCTGCGAAAACATAAACAACCAAAATTTTCGGGCCAGACTTCTGCAAGAGTTTTCAAAATAGACAATGGCCACTTTTTTGTTACACAAATGCGCCCACGAACAACTTATGCGAAACAGCAGTAGCAACAACACCAAAAACATCAATACAGCAACAACAAGAACATACGGAAAAGTAAAAAAAAAAAAACAGGAACAAGAACAAGAACAACGAGTGAAACATTTTCAAGGCAGGCTGCAAAACGGAAACAAAGCCGAAAAATTGCCTCAGTCTACAAACACACAAAGAAAAGTCACTCGACCAAAACGTGCAAAAACTATTTTCAAACTCTAGCAACTTGGAAGGCCAACAACAAGAACAATGGCAACAACTCTAGAAGCGCCAAAAACACCATCAGCAACAACAACAAGAATAACAATATTCTGATAATATAAGTCAGCTGTAACATTGATAAAAGTGATCGACTATCAGATACGCATTAGTCGCGATCGACAATCAAATTACAATTCAATTATTTGTTGTCTTAAATGTCAAACACAGATTTCATTTTAAATTTGAGTACAATGCAAATAATTAATTATATAATATATATTTATTGAAATGTTAACAAATTAATACCAATTCCTATTCAGCAAGTTTTTTATTTGAAATGGAGTAAAGTTTATTCTTTACAAAAGTGAATTTTTTATTGAAATACTAAATGAAATGATGAGCCAATAAAATAAGTTGACAATCGAAGTTGCTTGCAAAATGTATTTAAGAATTGTATTCATATATTATGTAAAACTTAACTGAGTTTTGCTTGAAATTTAAGTATAAATAATCAGAGAAAACTGATATTGAATTAAGAGTTTTGTCATATATTTTGGTGATTGCGATTCTCTCAGAATATTATTCAGCTAATTTAAATACTAGGAAGAATGTGAAAAATATTATTTTGGATTTTCTGATTCGTGTTTCAATCTTACTTGTTACTTTACTTATCGAGTTTGAAGCAAACTAGAACTGAAAATTTATTAGTCGTGATTAAGATCAATTTGAGAAATAGAAAAATAGTTGAAAAGATTTGTAAAATTTTTAAATATCATATTTATAAACTCAAAATAGAATAGATTTGAATATATACATATATTTAATATTTTTATTATATGTTTCATATTCTAGAATTTAAATTCTATATACAAATCTATTCCATTTTGAATTGAAGAATATGATATATTCAAAATACAAATAAAAGAAATAATTGAATTCTGTTTATTGCTAAATTGCCACGCAGCTTAACAACTCGTGCTGAATTCACAGACTAAGTATAGCGAGTGTGGCAGTTGTTGGCGACGAGGCTGCCAAAAGTATTTGCAAAGTACGCGCCAAGCAAAAGTCAAGGGCAGACAGAGGGACCAAAAACTAGAAACCGAACCTGCCTGGGCCACATCAAGCCACTGCTCCAAACCTCTTCAATGTCCTGGCCAGTTAGTGCATGAAAAAAAAACCAATCAATAAATGCGAAAAATTGCGCCCAAAAAAGCAAAAACAAAAAAAAACCAAGATACATAACAAATTTAAAAAGTCGTAAAAGAAATGGCTGAGTAAAACTGTTAAGCACAACAACAACAATAAGCACAACAACAGCAAGACTGTATGATAGCATTCGAGCGTAGTCGACTGAGAGATACTCTTTATATTTTAGAGGTGTAAATACATTTTGTTTGATCACTCAGTATTTTTTATGCAAATATGAAACTATCAGTCATTCAGTCATGAAATTCATTATTAAACAATTATGTTAGAGTTTATGAATAAACTGACTTTAAATAGAGCGTATCGATGATCGTTACGATAAACTATGGGTATGGATGTTCGTAAATATAGCTACAAATAATTATGTTAAACATCGGTACAAAATGATTTTAAAAAGTGTTTTCTTATTCGTATATAGTAATAGAAAATTTTCAAATTTCTATTATATTAATATTTTTCTTTAAAGTATAACTTCATATAATATTTGTATTGCAAACTATTAATTCATATATGTATATATATTTTTTTGTTTTGCAATGTTGAAATAAAGTTCTGTACTATTTTGATTTCAATATATTGTTAAGTAAGTAATCATTTCTTCCCTGCCAAGTGCAGGGTATAATAATTTAGTGACATTTCAGAATTGTATTCAACAACAGACAAATGGAGGCATTACCCAAAACACATAAAGTTAGTACAATAAATTTTTGAGTGCAATACTTATAATAGAATACACAACATATCGCGTAATGTTTGTAGTAGTTTGCTTAAATTTATTATGTTTGAGTTACAACCATATAAAAGGAAAAAAAATCAATTTGAGTAGATTTTAAATTAGTGCAATACGTATTTCACAATACGAAGTACATTTCTGTAATGCTGCCAAAAATATATATGTAAGTATAAAATGTAATGTTTCTGCCATAAATTTGCTTTAACCTTGACACATGTGTGATTTTCAAGCAGAAGATAATTACAAGTATTGCAATGAATACATTCAAAATACAAATAAATATGTATAAAAATATTACATATTAAACGAATAAACTAAATTTCAAATGCTGCGAATTTTGGTATATGCAATAATAACTATAGTAATTGTGATTCCTAAAAACTTGGTTGCGATCAGATAAAAATTGTGGAAGTTATTAAAGAAATACTTTTGCATGGGCAAAAACGTCTACTTACTAGGGGTTTTAGTTGCTTTGTCCGACAATCTGGTATATTATGTCGTATATGGTATATTTTTAATGTGGTACTATATGGATATAACAAATATACCATTTGGTATAATTTTAGTATTTTCGAATTTTTGATATATTTAAAAAAATATTGCAATATTTTGCTTTTAGTCAAAATGGGTAGCGGGTATCTCACAGTCGAGCACACTCGACTGTAACTTACTTACTTGTTTTGGACTGTTGGTGCAACAGTTAAGTCCATTGGTGAGACCAGTTAAGTCCATTTATTTTCGAGAACAAATTGAAACAGTAACAGTAGAAAAATTGTGAGAAAGGCAGAGAGGCAGAGAGAAAGAGAGAGGGGAAATGTTTGGTGTGCTCTGAGCTCTGCATCAGGCACAATGCCTTCAAAACTTTTGCACAAAACCAATTGCGGCAAAATGTCACTCAATTTAAAGTTGCCACTTACTGAGTACCTGACTATTTAACCACCTTGCCACACACACACACACACACACACACTCACACACATACACACACACACACACACAACTCACACCCTCTTGAATTCAGTTCAGTTCTGTTCTGTTCTCCAAAAATACAACATCGACCAATTGCAACTTTTATTTGCTGGAAGTTTGCATTGCCCATTGAACAGACGGAATGACGCGATGGCTTCGTCGTTGGTAGCTCACGAAATCGAAACCAAAATCAAGCGTAAAATTTATTTAAAATGTTCAAAGTCATTCGCCATCCGCGCACACACACAGACACACAGTGAGTGCGAAAAATATAAAAACAACTAACTAAGTATACAGTATGTTGTGCGTGCTCGACCATGAAATACCATAATAACTTTGGTATCATAAGTAGAAGAAAATAAATTCTGCTTAGCGCGAAACAAAAAACAAACTGTCATAAATATATTATTTTATAAGATCTTCGTTTCATAACATTTGTCATTACTTAATAATAATGAACCACAGAATGTGAATGTCAGTATTTTACAGTAAAATACTGCTATACATTTTTTTGGGATTAAAAACTTAATCAAACAAATAAAATGTTTGCTTGATTTTTTTGTTATGCATATGATAAGAAACTTTTCCAAATAATTAAACATTTAGTTATTATCAAGTATTATTTCTTTTAATTAGCATTGGTTGCCAATAAATTTGGTATATTTAGCACTTCTAGTATTTCATTTCCATTTATAGTATTTATCAGGGTCTAGGGTATATAAACATTTGAGCATTTCTGGATATTCCAATGCGCTTCAATAAAATTCAATTGCAAAGTGAAGAGAAAAGGAAATCAGAGTGGTAAGTGAATAGAAAGAGATAGATGTAGATGTAGACGTAGACAGAAAGAGAGCGGGAAATAGCGACACCAAATAAACCAAATTAACATTTCAAATATTGTGGCATATCATTTGCTCTTTCGCATTTTCCATCGTTAAGAATTACATACTTATAGAATCTTAAATTCATTTCAATCGACTTTAGTCTTGCGACCTGCATCAAAAATTTCAACTTAATTGACTGCTCCTAAGTGCGGGAATAGAAATAGGAATGGGAATGGGATAGGATAATGGGGAGAGATTCGCATTTGTGTGGTTAGATGTTGACTCGCTTGATTTGAAAGTCGTGACAAGTGACGGCAAAGAAGCATCAGGCGATAATCAAAGTGTATATGTGTAACACGTGTGTGTGTGCGTGTGCGTGTGCGTGTGCGCGTGTGTGTGTGTGTGTACTTATGCATGATGGAGGTGTGGCGTTGAGCTTGCCATATGATTGTGTAATTGATTTTATCAATAGAAAAGCCAAACCAAAGACAAGCAGAACGAGAACGAGGGAGGTTGAAAGTTTCAGAGACAGTTGTGGAGATTGGTTAAATTGCTGAGACGAAAAGAACGCGAACATTGAGACACGCACTTTCGCATTGTGATTTTTATACCCTCTGCCCTTTAACAATAGTGGGTCAATAAAGGGTGTAACAACCTTAGCAGAAGTTGATGGAATATTGTGTGAAAAAGTATCTCCGACTTTGAATCAAATTCCCCAGCAGCCAGTACAATAAAATCTCCGACTTTGTCCTTTTCTTACTTGTGTAATACTATTTTATTATTTATTTATTTATTATTATTTTTATTATGTTATCTTATTTATTATACTAAAATAAAAACCTATCTTCAAAATTAACAAAAAGAATCCAAGTTAGATTTCGACCGTATACAAAAACCTAATTGGAAAATAAATTCGAGACACTCAACAAGAAACAGAGTATTTGATAGTTTGCTCCCACTTGATGGAAGAGTTCTTACTGCTGCTCTTCGCTTTACTTTCTTCGCTGTTTTCGTTTTTTTGTTGTTGTTGTTTTTGTTTATTTATAGGGCTTTGCGATGGCGCCATTAAAAACCATCAAGCAAGTTGACCATTGCGATAGGGGCAGCAGTTTTTGTTGTTGTCCTTTTTTTTGTTGTTGCTTTTATCAATTCCGTTATTCTATTCTTCGTCCAAATTTTTTTTTTACGTTCGCCAAATGCTATTTTTGCTTTGCTTCTGTTTCCACTTTCCGCGTAATTTGTTCTAATACGATTTGGCCACTCACTAAAAAAAAACTAGTCTTGATAACAACGCTTGGCTTTAAGATACCCTCTACATAAGTTGAAGACATTTTAAAAATGCAACTGTTTTTTATAACGCATAACTTAATTCATTAGCGATATGTTTATAGTTTTGAATTATGTTTTAATAAACATTAACAGATTGAACTTGATTTATTTTTAATTTCTTACCAAAAATGTAATAGATTTTTAAAATAACCACTCCCAGCTTGACATTTAGTGGATTTTTTATGACACGCACAATATCGCAAAAATAGATTGTATGACAAATTTTCAGGGAAGTAAAATTTGAGGTGAGTTCAGCAATTAAATTCATTTTGGATTTGTTGAGGTAGGCAGAAACTTATTTGCACCGATTGGAAATAAAAGTTTTTGAAAATTAACCCTCTTATATTTTTATAATTAAATAATGAAAGTCAAGTTGTTTTTTTAATACTAAAATATTTTTGTTACTTTTACTTTAAAAAGAAACAAAACTTTGCTTTCATTATATAAAAACAAAAAAAAAATTGTTTGGTGAATAAAATTTCAAAGGATTATCATAAAATTCTTTTAGTTTTTGACTTTTTAATAAAGAATTGTTATAAAATTCTATCAGTTTTGAAATTGTTAATAAAATTCGCCTTAATATCGTAGTCAGTTTCTCTTCGGGCAATAATTAATTACACATCAAACAGTTGTAATAAATATACATATGTGAGTGTGTGTGCACAAAGGCTTTAACAGCATTTTGTGCCCAAATGTTAATCTCCACAGCGCGTAGGGTATAAGAAAAGAGCTCCCCCAGAAAAAAAGAAAAAAAAAAGAATGTTGGCGAAAATTGAAAGTAAAGCAATGCGAAGCACAGCGAAGCAATCTTTTGGCTTCCATTGGCCTGGGCATCGACATCGACATCGCCATTGCCATCGCCATCAACATCGGCATCTACATCGATTTTTGCATTGAAAGTGGATTGCTGTATATACGTAGGATAGGATAGAATAGGATAGGAAAAAAATCATCCACATTGAAAATGTGCCGCACATCTATTTCCATATAAATTGGCTGTCGTGGCACGCTGAGAGAGAGCATCCAAAGACGCTTTTTTTCGTTTCTATTTTTTTTTTTTTTTTTTTGTATTTTTGGGGCGTTCAGCGCCGACCAACTTTGCCAATAATAAAGCACCATTAGTTCTGCATCATAAAATGAAACCGGGAATGAAAGTAAGTATCTATCGAACAGTAAGAGCATGCTTAGACTTAGACCTAAAACTGTAGCTTGCGATTTGCTTGTGGCGCCACGACACGAGGTGCCTCGCAATGTGTACAAGAGTGAGAACAAATCATAAGGATTAGACAGGTCTGCTGGGGTGTTTGTGTATTCAAAACTTCCTTCTAGTTGAAGTTAACAAAGTTGGGCACAATATTTCACATTGGTATGTGAGAAGCAGCATTTCATTCTTTGTTTTCTCTTAAAGATAAAAAAGTTTTCATTTTAACATATATTATTGCAATTAATCGATTACAAATTTATTTATTTTTTAAGTTTATTTCATTTTATACTGTTTAATTCACATTCATTCCACAACTCTAACCAAAGAGATTCATAAGTGTTATGGCTTAATGCGGACGGATTTATTACTTTACCATTCACCCTTTCAATAGGCATAAAATAAAGCAAACGAATGAAATAATATTTGGCAAGCATCAACATGCGAAAAGTATCCGACGCCATAAAATAGACAAAAGACTCTCGTATTTGCTTACACACTAATATGCATATTGTGTTGGCTCAGATGGGGTCGATTAAAGGTCATGTTAATGTCCAGATATTTGTATAAAGCTCATTAGAATTGTTTGTGTTGAAGCTGCAACTGCAAATTGAAATCTTTTATATTTTTCGGTACAACTTACAAGCTCATTAATTTTCGAGACTGCCAGATACCCGCTATAAAATCCAGATGCTATGGTATTGTTCTTAAAATATACTAAATTAATATACCGAAAGGATATTTGTATATTGCGAAGATCTTGCCATTGATCATTTTTGTTTTAATTTAGTCAACTGTTCTTTTGCACAGTATTTATTTCATACAAAAGAGTACAGTATTATTCTTAGAATATACCAAATTAAAATACCGAAAGAATACTTATATGTATCGAAAAATCCAATTCACAATGTTATTGATAAAATTCTTCTTTTTTTTTTTGTGTGTTAGTTTAGTCAACTAACTCTATTTGTAAAGTATTTATTTCAGACTATTTATTAAAAGCATCTCTAAAAATGGTCTCTGAAAGTGTTAGAGAATTCTAATAAATTTTCCATTGAGAATTTAAATTCAAGCCTACAAATCAAACTTACAAATTTGAAAATACAAATTCATTACATTATTTGCAGTACTTTATAAAATTGACGATGCCAGAGATTATGGAATTGACATGCATGTTCGGTTGCGTATACGTTATTTAAGCCATGCAGCAGTCTACATGCTTATTACAAAAGCGTTTACTATATCTCCTTCTGCGTCCCCCATAGACATAGACGTGCAAATGGCAAATGGCATTGGCACCGCCCATGTAACTGTTTTAATGCACGCATACTTCACCAGAGATGGAACATGTCCTTTTATGGCTTGTGATAGCAATGCGTATCATGATGTGTGCTTGTGTGGCTTGTGGTTGCAGTGACATCATCTTTATGGCTATGTGACACAATGACTTAACATGTTTTTAAATAAAATTGAAGGGTTTCGGCATGCAGAAGTCCGACAGCATGCCTTTTAGCATTGCTACGATCGAGTGTGAAACGTAGCGAAACTGTTCGAAAAAAATCATATTCAGAGGAAATATGATAACTAAAGGTTAAATATGTAATAACTAAAATTCCAAGAATTGATTGTTGTATTTTTCGGAGTTTTATCAAGAATGGGAAATAAATAGAGTCATTACGTATACGTAATTTACTAAAGTTAAATACAAAACATTTTTTTTCATGTCTATATATTGATCTGCAAGAGTCGTTCTATCATATTTCGACTATTGTGATGTCGATTAAATATTACGTATACGTAATTTATTTGAAGCTAGCGACTTCTGCGCATACTAAGTTAAAAGTAAGCTATGATTTTGTAATGAATCAGTATATTGCTAACAAATTTAAAATATATTAAATTACAGATGCCATTTGTAATATTACAAATACGTAATAATGCTAAATAATTTTTTAAAACTATTTTGATTGGCATAAAAAATTCAAAATTAGATGTAAATCATTTCATATTTATTTTTTTAAGTCATTTTAAAAATAAAATTATATATTAAAGTAGAATTATTTATGTTCTATTTATGTTATTTTATTCTAACACAAAATATTTACATTAAATATGTAGAAGTGAAAACAGAAATTCAAATCTATGAGTTTTGGAAAAATATTTTTTAAATGGAGAATTTAAGTAATACTAATAAAGTAAAAGCAGAGGGCGGAATAGAAATTCGGATTTAAATTAAAGTAATAATAATATAATATAATATAATATAATATAATATAATATAATATAATATAATATAATATAATATAATAAAATATAATATAATATAATATAATATAATATAATATAATATAATATAATATAATATAATATAATATAATATAATATAATAATAGTAATCTTTACTTTAGATTTTATTTTGATAATTATTTTAAGGATTTTTATTAAATTATTTTGAATTGAAGTAATAAAATGGAAAATTTACTTGATTTCTATATTGAGAATTAAAGGATTTACTGCGGCATAACAATGACGCTGTGGCAGTCTTCGTAGCTCGATAACAGTTAACATATTCAAAATTTGCTTTTATAATGCGTTAAATCGCTATGAAACACGTTTGCAATACCATAAAAAAAAACACAGGTGGTGTTTATATGCTGCACTTTAGCTGTTAAAGTCAATGGCGTTGTGCGTTAAGCGTTGAAAAAGAGTGTTTGTTTTATACATGTATATGAAATGTGCTATGTGTATAAAAACTAATTGTAGCTTATACACCGAAGGAAAATAAAACTGCATCGAAGGGCAGATTTAGTATATCGTTATACTATTACATTCGAAATATACTATAGAGTATAAAATATACCAATTTCAGTATAAACAAATGAAGGCGATATTCATTTTAGAATATATCAAATTGATATACCGAATGAATACAGAAATATACTGAAGGGTAGATTTGGTATTTCGATATACTATAGATTTTAAACTATACCATTTTCAAACCGGACGGTATTATTCTTAGAATATATCAAATAAATAAATATCAAATAACCGAAGGGTATACCATATTTTGTGTTCGATGCACATACATACATATAAACAAGTAAGAAAGCTACAGTCGAGTGTACTCGACTGTGAGATACCCGCTACCCATTTTAAATAAAAACAATATATTTTGCGGTATTTTTCACAAAATATACCAAAAATACTACAAAAATACTAAAAATATACCAAGTGGTATATTTGGTATATCGACATAGTGCCGCATTCAAAATATACCATAGACGGCATAATATACCAGATTGTTGGCCAAAGCAACTAAAACCCCTAGTAAGTAGGCGTTTTTGCCCATACAAAAGTATTTCTTTAATAACTTCCAACATTTTTATCTGATCGCAACCAAATTCTCTGGAATCATAACTACTATAGTTATTATTGTATATACCAAATTTCGCAACTCTGGCTTTAAAATTACGCTTGTTATTCGTTTTTTTTTATTTGCGGGGGCGGAAGTGGGCGTGGCACAAATTTGAAACAAACTTGATCTGCGTGCAAACATAACAAATGCTGTCGAAAAATAGAGCTCTATCTCTTATAGTCTCTGAGATCTAGGTGTTCATACGGACGGACGGACAGACACACAGACGGACATGGCTATATCGCCTCGGCTGTTGACCCTGATCAAGAATATATATACTTTATAGGTCGGAGATGCCTCCTTCTACCTGTTACATACATTTCCTGCCGGCACAAAGTTATAATACCCTTCTACCCTATGGGTAGCGGGTATAATTAATTGTAGGCTCTAAAATAAATGTGAAATATAAAGTACTTCGAACTGCATCAGAGTCTGTTTATTGAGGCACAAAATATGGCAAAATCACTTAAAATATCATAGGTATATGGGTATAAAGCATGTGAAAGTAAGCATCTTTTGATTCTTTTTTATGGTAAGTGCGTGCGTGTTTTTGTTTAGCGCATAAAAATATTGGTAGTATGTATGTTTGTGTGTGTGTGTGTGTGTGTGTGTGTGTGTGTGTGTGTGTGTGTGTGTGTGTGTGTATGCAACATACATACATATTTACGTAAGCTCTGCCCGTTCTTCCATATGAATTTATTGCGGTATTAATGCCATACATAAAATAAATACTCATTTTCGTGCACAAGTCTCGAGTCAGAGATTCTCTATTTCCCTCTCTCTCTCTCTCGGGCTCTGCTTCTATTCGTACATAGTAAATGTACATACGTCCATACAAACAAACAACATTGAAGCAAAGTAATAAGCGTACAACTTTGCAATATCTTCAGTGTTCCTTTATTTGCAAACAAACCTCGCCACAACGAAATACAAATAAAATGCAAAAACGCTGCTTGCCTTGTATGTAAGTATGTGTGTATGTGTGTGTGTGTGTGTGTGTGTGTGTGTGTGTGTGTGTATGTGTTTGTTGGTGGCAGCGCAGCGAAAGGAGACAACATAACGGCAAATTATAATCGTTTTGCCTATTCCCTTTTGCACACTACGAGTATGCAGCATAGCGGCCGCTCTTCTTTATTTCGGCTCGTCGTCTACTTACATATGTATGTGTGTTTACACATCACGGCCTTGACTCGCACACAAGGTTTAGGTGTGCATCAAACTGATTTAAAAATATGGACAAAAAAAGATACAAATATAAGTAAAACCGCCAGAGTCGTCAAGATCCGACTATGGCATTCCCTGTGAAGAAAAATGTTTAATGATAACAAATTGGTCAGCCACATCAAAATACAATCGTCAATTTTATTTTTAATAAATAAATACGTACAATTAGTATTCTTAGAAAATACCTAATTGATTTACCGAAAGAAACCAATAATATATACTATGGCATTTAAAATATACTAGAGAATAAAATATACCATATGATATTAATATACCTAAAAGACTATATTCAATATATTGACAAACTAATATAGAGAAAATATACCATAGAGTAGAAGATATACCAGATACGGTATAATTATTAAAATATACCTTATACAGATTATAATAAGCCAAAGGCTATAATTAATATATTGATATACTTTTACTTTCAAAATATACTATAAAGTATTAAAAATATAAGATTTCTTCAAGCCATTTTTTCAAGTCAATAAATTACTATTGTGTCGTAAATTGTATATGAAATCTCATAGCATAGGATATTACAGTATATTATAGTGAATTATAGTATGTTATATCATAGTGTATAGAATATTACAATTGTGAAATTAATGAATTTCAAAAATTAACTTCCTTTGCCATATAATCGAATCTGCATTACTACCTGATTATACCCTTTGGCAGGCCATGAGCAAACATGAATATTACACGCGGGGAATGCGCCAGTATTTGGCTGGCTAAAAGATAATCACATCTGAATGTGGTTTCCGTCGTTGTGGCTTTCGAATGGGTTTCTGTTTTCGTCAGTTCCTTTCAGTTCAGTGGATCTCACTCGCCTCTGTGTGTAAATTCACCGCAAGGTCTGCGGGTTGCCACAGTTGGGGAAGTCATTTGGTCTTTGATCCTCCATTTGTGTCTGTTTAAATATGCAAATAAGAACTATGAAGATTGATCAGAATAATGCTTAATAATTCTAAAAATAAAATACTAAATTATAATGCATTTAGCATTTAAGTTGCCCAACAAATACACTAACAAACTATTGATTAATAAGTTGAAGCTTGTTGCGTCGGCAGCATTAAATCAAATACTATATCGCAATTAATTATGTTGTTAAGTATTTAAGTAAGCTTTGGTATTTCTCAGCGTGAGGCGAGAAAGGGAAACGCCTCACAGCGCAACAACAACATAAAAAAATACAAAAGAGTGGGAGAGATAGACGCAATAAAATTGCGTTAAAATTATGTAAATAATAAAAGTGCCGAAGGATTTTCGTCGTTCGACTTTCACAGATGAGGATCTGCTAACGAGTCGACGTCGTTGTCGTTGACGTTGTCGTCCACGTTCACGTTCACGTCGTCGTCTTGGTCTTCGTCTTCGTCGCCGTTGTGACTGCCACAAAACAAAAGCCAAATTGCAAATCCTCCAAAAACAACAATTCACTGATGATAATCTTAGGCAGGCAATGAGCTCCAGTCACGCACCCGAAGCAACTCCCCGGGCCCAAAAATCCAAAAAAAAGAAGAAAAAGAAGAAAACTCCAGTCGTTGGCCTCCTTCCCATTTTCCCATTTCCTTCACCACCAACGACAACGACATTCTACACCTCCCTGCCTCCCATTATGCTCTGTTTTATGTTAACGAATTTATTTATTATTATTTAGTTTTTTTTTTTGGTTCTTTTTTTTTTTTTGGTTGGTTTGTTGGTCCTCGTCGCCGCCGTCGTCGTGTTACGTTTTTATGGCGCTCCTGCCACTTACCAACGTTCCGCCTCTCCTGCCACCTTCTGCGTATTTCTAGAATGCTGAAAATTAATTTTGTGTGTAGCATCCGAGAGAAAAAAAAAAAACAACAACACAAAACCAAAAAGAAACACAACGGCAAAAAAAATGTAAGCCGTAAAAGGCAACATGCGTTAAATAATGCGTATACGCCTTATCGGCCATTACACACATACAAACATACTTACACACGGATGTGCTTATGTGTGTATTAGTATGTGTGTGTTTGCGTATTTGCTGTTAAGGTGCGCGGGGTGAACGGGGTGAAGGGCTGCAACACTTGCGGCGTCTGCACACAATTTCGACGCAAATAATTCTCAAATAATTTCGAATTGAATTTTGATTACCAACGTCCGCCCATCAACGGATTATTTTTGAGCAACTTTCGATTGGAATTCCAGTTCTAACTCGTTTCTACCTTATCACAAAAGCAGCAGCAGCAACAGCAGGAACAACATTAACCAAAACGTCTCCCTTTGGACGCCGCGGAGAAAGCTAATTACGCCAACTGTGTCAGCAGGCAGCGGGCACATTAGCTAATTATTAAAAATGCTCGCAGACATTAAAAAGCACTTTCGCCTCTGGAACTCGAAATGATAATCGCAAAATGCTGCACGCCAAAGCAGCCTGTCTTTCTTTCTTTCGTTACTCTTCGTCTCTCCCCCGTCTGTCTCATCACATCTCATTGTAAAATCACTTCATTTTCCCCCTCTATCATTTCCCATGTTGATTTCCCCTTTTCACTTAAGACTTCTCAGCTCTCTTTCTCTTGTTGTTATTTTCGCGCATGTTTTGTTGTCTGAGGTACTTTTTGTGGCTTATTACATTCGCTGCATTTACAATTGAGCAGTGGGAAATCGTTCTATAGAAGTTCATTTTTATCACATAAGCGAATAAATAGTTCAAAAGAAGAAACCAACAGCAGAAAAAACTTACAAGACAGAACTGCCTAAAGTTGAATTCTTTCTATAATTGTAATACAAGTTTTATTTTTCTGATGACTTATTATTAAAAATAAATATGAACACCAAAATTTGTTCAATAGATTTGGAACAAATTTTGGTGTTCCTTTTACTATTTAAAAGCAAAAAAGAAAAGTTTATTTTAATGAAAGTTTTCCACATTTTTTATTTTATAATAATAGAAGTGCAGAGAATTAATATTTACTATTTACTTAAATAGAATTTTCTTCATTAATCGATATACAAGATATATTAATATTTTAGATTCCTTAACTATTTTGTAGTTAAGTAAAATATACTAGTTAAGTATATACTAGTTAAGTATACAAGTTAAGTAAAATATACTACAAAAGTCAACCTTAAATGTTATTTTAAAGAAAGTTTTCTACATTCTAATAATAACCGATTTTTTAATTTTTATTTTTTATTATGCAATAGAAGGAAATTTAAAATATATATATATATATTTTAATGATAGTTTGGTTTGGATTAAAAATATACAAGTTATGTTTGCTTTTTAATGATTATTTAATAAAATAAAGTATAAAGTATATCTGCTGAATGTTATTCTAAAGTTTTTAGTAAATAAAGAACAGGAAGCAAGAGACACTTTCAATAGCTATTAAACATATACATATGTTATTTATATATTATTTTTGTTTAGCATAGAGATGATTTAGTCATGTTTGTCTGTCATTAATTCGCGATTTGAAGTCTTCAGCGCTCATGGCCGACCGATTGGATATTTATGAGCATTAAACAGCATTAATTCGTATACCCTGTAGTCATAAATCGAACTTCAGGTGTATATTGAATTTAAATTGCATAGAAATTGTTGAAGAATTAAACAAGCCAACACTCTATTTCTATGAATGAAATGAAATTTGACTATTAAATTTGAGGATATGTTTTAGGTCGATCAATTTCTGAATGAGAATTCGCTTTAATTATTTACGCACCTAATCATCGCAGCTCGTTGCTTTGTTTGCTTGCCATTTAGATTGACAGCTATGGAATGCTGAAATTGAACTGAAAAATGTTTATTTTGATAACATGATATACGATAAGCAGTAAAAAAACTTTGTTTGCTATATAAATGATGTGAACTTTCGACTATTTTTGGCCAAGAGCATAAACATTTCCAACATTTCAGAATTATTCTTTACTTTGTGCGTTCGATCGGCGAGTCCACAGTTAAGAAAATATGGTGAAATACAAAACAAATACTTTTAGTATAACATAGTATTTATTTCTCGACAATTAAGTTTTGTTACCCAATTACTTGGTAATTGTTTTTAAATTCAAATCTGATAAATCGCAATTAATTTGTATACTATATGCAAAATACGATGCTATTTAGTTAGTCACTTTCTGTGTGGTTTTTGTTTAACAATAGCAAAAATATTTAATTTGCTTCTTTCTGAGGCATTTCTTGATTATTTAGTGGAAGTACAAAAAATAAGATTGATTCATATTTTGAATATGTTAATAATTAATTGAAATATATTCAGGTAAAAAATATATATTTTGTATTTTATTAGAATTTTGTATATAGTGGAAATATAAAAATTAATGTTATATTTTGTATTTTATTCGAACTTTTTATATGGTGGAAATATAAAAATTAATGTTACGCTATTTTTTCCTAAGTCTTTTTGAAGCTAAAAGTATTATATTTAGTTGCTGAAGATCTGTAATGTTTTCAATTATTTTTATTATGTGATATTCTTCTCTTTTTTTTGGCACTAAAAGAAGAAGTATATACAAATTCACTTTCAACCTCGCATTTAAATTCACGTGCAAATATTTTCATTTTCGCTTTGACACGTTTCACAAATTTCAAATGCATATTATCCAATACATAAAAGCTAAATTTACCAAAAACTAGTTATATATGTTATGTATATTTAAAACTGCTTTAATTGACTATGGTTTTAAAATATTGTCTTCTAAATAACTTAACGCTTTTCATAGGCTCTTGTAGTTTTTAATTTTTAAGTCAATAACGACTTACATTTTGCTATGAAAGTTATAAGTTTTAAAAGTTTGTATTTAGCCGAAGGCTTGTGCAGACAGCGCTTCAGAAAAATAGTTAGTAATATTAATAAGTTATAAGATATTTCTTACTATTATAAATAAATAAAACGAAAGCTTAAAACAAATTAAGAAATGTTGTTGAAAATGTTTGCAATATGTATATTTTTTTTCAAGATAATCAAAAGTACAGTTTGCTTTACTGAAAATAATAACAATTAGATAATGATATGTTATAATAATAATTACTAATTCATATTTATTTTATTATTATTATTATGATATACTTTGTTGTGGCTACTCAAAACCAGAAGCAAGTAAAATGTATTACATGTTTGAACATTTATAAATTTAGATATTTATTACTATTACTAGTCATATATTTTTGATAATATTTATAATTTTTATAATGTTATTATATTGTTGTGTCGGTTTGAGATTAATAAAACAATAAAAATGTATTACCTAATTAAATTTGTCTGCAATTTGATATTTATTATCTATAAAATTGTTATATTCATTTATTTTATTTATTTAATAAATAATTTGAGTGGCAATCGAGATCAGGACCAATTAAAATGTATATTGTATTTTAGTTTTGAAATGTTTTAATAATAATTATTATATTTTTTATCCTGTCTTTATTATATTTCTTATTCTATTACTATTATTATTTTGGTGTGAAAGCTTGAGCTCAGATATACATATATATTTATTTCAAATGATATATAGTTTTATATATATTCTAGCTGTTTTATATTGTATAATATTTCATTCATATTTATTATTCTGTTGTTTCTAGTTGTGATTAGAATCAATCGAAATGCTATTTTATTTTAAAATATTTTAATATTTTATATTTCCTAGGCACCAGGAGCAATTAATGTTTATTGCATTTTTTTATATATTGTTGTATATATTATCCTTGCTATATTTGTATTTCTTATTTCATTACTATTTTGTTTGTGGTTGCTTAAGATTAGGATCAATCAAAATGTGTGACATTTTTTTCTATATTTATATATTATTTTATTTATATATCTTATTCTATTATTACTTTGTTGTAGCTGCTCGGGACCAGGAGCAATTAAAAGCGACGCCACGGCCACTGGGTAATTAACAAGCGTAGCAAAAACAACACCAGCATAAACAACAACAACAACAACAACAACAAGAACAACAACAGCGGCAGCATTAGAAATGTAAATGTAAATTCTTAATAGGGTGAATTCTCAATGATGATGGCCCTCGAGCTTAGCGGTGCCCGGCGGCGGGCAGCGAGGAGTGAGCAGGGGGCAACGGGTAACGGGACATTCAGTTCAACGGTTCTCTGGTCCGTTTAGCTCTGCTCGCTGGTTACGTCATTTAAAGACACGCAACTCGGCAAAAAGCGAATGTTTTCATTATCATGATGAGTGTGTGTGTGTGTGTGTGTGTGAGTGTGTGAGTGTGTGAGTGTGTGACTGTGTTGTGTTATGTGTTGTTTGTTTGTTTGATTGTTGTTTGACTGGCAGCAACGCGTCTACGTCAGCCAAGTGCTTCATGCTCTCCCTTCTTCTTCTTGACGCACGGACACCGACATGGAGAGAATTCATTCAATGAATTTGACATGTACATTGACATCAACTATTATTCATTGTTCTGTCTGTTTTTCTTCTCGTTTTCTATTTTGAATTCAATTCACAAGCTTTTGTTTGCTTGGTAATATTTTTGAACGCCTTGAAGTATGCAATGTTTTTTCAATCTCTTTTTTTTGGTTTTTTTTTTGGGATACTTCTTCATCTGGCTGCTGCTGCTGGTGCTGCTGGTGCTGGTGCTGTGGTTGTTGCTGTTGCTGTTGTTGCCATTGGTTTTTCACGTTGGTGTAAGTTCTTGTCGTTTTGTCAGCTTTTAACACGCATACAAATGCAGCTAACACGCACACACCAAAAACACACGCTTCTTGTGTCTGCGTGTGGTGAAAAGCTCGAGGCGAACAACGCGTCTATAGTGTGGTGAGTTTGTTGGGTTTGCGGCAGACTGCGCTGGTGTGCGTTATATAAGTCTGTTATGAACCGCAAATCCGCTGCTCCACACATGTGACACATGCAACGTGCTGTGTTGTGTGTGCGTGTGTGTGTGTGTATTTGTGTGTGTTTGTGTGTGTTACAGTCACCAACTCAGAAAACTCACCATAACGACACGACACGAAGCGACGCGAGTTGACACAGTCTCTTCTTGCAGTCATTCATACATACGCCTACTTCTACTTCTTCTTCTTCTTCTTCTTCTTCTCTTCGTAGTCGTCATCATTGAGACACACACACAGAGCGAGAGAGAGAGAGAGAGAGAGAGAGAGCGAAACGTCGCACACACCATGAAATAAATGTGTGTGTGTGTGTTTTTTGGCTGCCTTCGCTCATCGTGGAACGTGGCAAACGATTTTAGTCGTTGATTTGACCGCCAAACAAACGCAACGTAACTCGCGCGTGCCTCCAAAAACACACACACAAAAAAACAACAAATAAAAAACGTACAAAAACAACAAGAGCAGCAAATCGCAGAAATCGCAGCAAAATAACAAACCAAGTCGAAACCAAAAAACACCAAAACACCACACAACAAAAAATTAATTTTTTTTACAAATTTTTTTTTTGCACAACAAATGCCTTAAACAAAATTAACAACAAATAAAGAAATCGCGTTAAAATTGTAAAAGTAAGCAAAAGTGACAAAACAAATATATATAATTTTTTTTTTTTTAATAAAAAAATAAAAGGAACAGACACAATGCAAAGTGAAAGAAACAAACGAAATAAATATAATATATGCATAATGAAGCCATTCAGCCATTAGCATAACGACAATAACAACAATAACGACAACGACAATAATAACAACATTGTTTGAAACAAAAGTGAGGCCAAGTTTGTGCTGTCACGATGATGATGATGATGATAATGCCAAAGGAGCTGAGAGGAACAAAAGGACATCAAGTGTTTATAGTTTTGTTCTAAGCGTTGCATACTTTTGTGGGACCAGAAACAGTTTAAAAAAAGAATGTGGAATGCAACCCCGGATATTTAAACTAGTCTATATATGTACATAGTTAAAGAGTAAAGGAGGTGAAGGAGAAGGCGAGGGGAGCGGTGGGGAAGTGCTTAGGGGTGGGCGCGCTTACAAAACTTGACCCAAATTTACGTTTTGCGGTCCAGCAGTTGCCGCCTGCTTTGGAAGTCAGCTCGAAAACGGGCTGCAGGTGGGACCTGCAATTCCTGCTTGCATATCCAACACATTGAGAGACGCACACATACACACACACACATACATACACAGACAGTGAAACACACTCACACACAAACAGACTGGGAGACAACGTGCAAGGATTATGTAAACAAAAATAAGTTGATTCGCTCTCCCACGCAGCAGCAGCAAAAGCAGCAAAAGCATTCACAGTGGCGGCAATAACACAGCAATAGCAATAGCAGCAGCTGCTGTCAGTCTGTCATTGTGTCAGTCTGTCACTCTGTAAGTCAGTCACACTGATGAGATGCCTTTTCCTTCCACCTGCTCTCCACCTCAATGGCTGCAATCACCCACACACAAATACCATGTAATCATAATAAATACGTGAAACAAAAACAAAAAAAAAAAAAAAAGAAATCCAAAGAACAGGATTTTTCTTATTTTTTTTTTTAGAGGCACGTTTAGGGCGAGGGCGGGAGGAGAAGTGTTGCAATTTAATGGCAGAGCTGTTAAGTGACAATAGTGGCCGTAAAGTACTTTTTAATTTACACCAATTACTTGATAATTGGCGAACGTAACAAATCTTTTTGCGATAGCATTTTTTAATGTCACTGGCGCCGAGATAATTTTCCGCTGGCTACCAGCTTAATGGCATTCCACGAAAAAACTCCGCGAAAACACAAATTGAGCAGCTTCAAGATACGATTTTCAAGATAATTTTGTTTAAAGCGGATAATAAACGAAATTCAGAGATGTAGAAAAAATTTGCTGTTGCTCGTTCTTAGCTATTTTATTATACAAATATTTAGTTATTTATTTGTTCTCCTGAGATATTAAAAAATTGAATGTGAAATTGCAATTTTGTGTTCTTTGTGAAAGCATTGCAAGCAATGAAGATTATTCAGTCTTTTGCTGAAATTCTGTTTACAAAATTACGATGTTGAAGTTTACGCTCTAAGCAATAAATAAATATATTATAAATAATATTATATTTAATATAGATTTTATTTATGAATATTTATATATAACAAATATTTCTTAAATAACTTCATCAATTTTTATCTGATAGCAACCAAATTTTCTGGAATATTAAATACTTTAGCTTTTATTAAATGTAGACAAAGTTTATTCATTTTAAAAAAATCTTTTAAAAAGAAGAAGTGGATTTTAACAGATAAAGATTAGAAAATGAAATCAATCACTTTAAATATAACAGAGAAATTCAATTTAACATGCTTTTTTTTAACATTTTATACTAAAGAGAGAAAATCAAAACTAATTTAATTTTCTATATTTTGACAGACAAAAATATATCTATAAAAATGTATATCCATTCGGATTTATATTCATATGATTCATATTGAAACAAAAGGGATCAAAATTTGTGTTGTAATTAGACGCAAAAGAGACGCTAAAGTTGAAATCCATGTCAGAAGGAAAAACATTTATTTAAAGTTCTTCGTGTAAACAAGAAAGTTAAGAAAATCTGTAGATGTAGCTTAACCGACTTAACAAACAATTTATTCCCTAAGTCCATGCAAAATGTGAATTGTGGTTTTGCGCAGGCTGAGACTCAGGCGAAGGGAGAAACTCTAACCAAATAAACTATGTGGTTGATCGGAGTCCGTAGCTGAGTTGCTGTTGCTGTTGCTTTGCCTGTGTCTACTAAACAACTTCAGTTCACATCATTTATCTTTTTCTCTTTAAAGTGAAATATACTATAAAAATATGGCATATATTATTGGAGTTCAAAGAGAAAGCAAACAATGAATTTATGCTCTTACATTTTCAAATTGAGAAGCTCAAAATAAATAATGCAAAGCACATAAGTGCTGTTAGTTTGGTTCGAAATGTTCTTAATCGAAGCACACGCAACTCGAAATGATTTTGTTTGCGCTTGTGGTGGGAAGATCTCGTTTGCGTTTGCGTTTACGTTTTCGTTAACGTTTTCACGCTTCAATGGTGTCTGCAGTTGAATAAAAATGAAATATTTAATGTGGCAAGCACTTCACGCCCGCATTCGCATTCGCATTCCTATTCACATTCGCTTTCAGATTCGTATTCGTTTTTAACGACTGACCTGCCATTCGATTGCTGCAGAAATATAATTCACAAACCATTTAAATCGAATAACTCGTTTTGATGACGACGGCGTCATTGCGACAAAGTTGCCAGTACCTCAAATTTGCTCACAAGTGTGTGCTAGATAGCACACATGTATGCGTGTGTGTGTGTGTGTGTCTGAGTGAGCATCTCACTATGGGGTCAGCAATCACTTTTTGTGGCACTAATTTCATTTTTCAAAATACGGAAAAATTACATTTCGATGACCTCATTAACTTAACATGACATCAAGTTTCAATCCCGTATAGCAGAAATCGTAACAGAGCACAGGACTGTGAAGCCATTAACCGATTAACAGAGCTCGCTACTGTTAAGCCATTAAGCGATTAACAGAGCTCTCTACTGTTAAACAATTATACGACTAACAGAGGTGTTAAGAAATGCGAAAATACGTACTCTGAAAATTAAAAGCAATCGCTTGGCTAAAAGCTTTTAAAAGTACAAAACAATAAATATTTATTTACGGATTTGCTATGAAATTGAATTATAAGTTGATGTACTAGGTGTTAATTGCTAAAATTAATCATCTTGTGCTTGTAAGGGAGGGAATTTGTTCGGCTTTTTTGGGTTGTTGTAGCTTGTAGTGTTATACAATTTTTAAATAGAAAAACAACACAAAATGTGAACGGCATATTAATACTCTCTAGGAAAGTGTATAATTTTTGTTGAAATGAATGTCAATTTAAAGTACATTATTGGTACATTCTGAGAAATTCAATTTAGATCATAAAATTTTTATCAACAGATTTTTTGTTTGAAATATCGCAATTTTTGTATCCAATGAGATAATTGAATAATTTAAATGGCATATGACAAATAATTATTTCACCCAGTCTTCTTGTTTATTGAAAGGTTTTCAATGTTGAAATTGGTGAAGCAATCAAATTAATGTTAACTCATATAAATACAATTTAAACAATTTAAATTGTTTGCCATATTTTGAAGATTTTTAAATTATAAAATTAATTTAATAATATTATTTAGCTAGTATAACATTTTTAAAACTAAAAAAAGGGGAGATAAAATGCGCATTTTTCCAAAAAATTTCTTTAGTATGTTTAAATTTACAAAAAGAAAACGCATTTGAATTGAAGCCCCACAAAACTAGTGAAATTCCCCATAGTGCATCTGTGCGCAGCGAAGAAATTAAAATATGGAAAGAAGAAAATATGTAGCATACTTTCAGGCAGTGCCTTTTTTTAGAGGCAGTTGCCGCCGTGAACCGAAAGCAAAGTAAAAGATGAACACAAAAATGCAGCAATAAAACTGCAATGCCTCGCAGCAACAACAAAAGTTATACACTCACACACACTTGCACACACTTGCACACACACATACATGTAGAGAGACATTCATTCAGATAAAAAGAGTCGAGTAATACCTACAAGTCAGCTTGCTGCTGAAGAGACCGAAGAGCTCTGCAGATTGTGTTTGAGGGTGTGAGCGGGATGGATATATGTGTATTGCTATCTCAGTCTGGCACTGCATTAGTTGCCTGCTGTGAACGAAATAAACGTAAAAATATTTTTTAGTGTGAACAATTCCGCAAAAGCGAGAAGCGCAAAACTGAAACACTGAGAGAACTTTTCGCATGGCATTCCACACGAACGCACACAGACGCAGGCATGCACACACAAACACTTGCACACACGGACACACGCAGGCAAGCACCTGACAGAGATAACGGGCAGTCACGCACACACACACACAGCCATAGATGAGCCGTGTTTAGTTACGAAATGCCAATACATTGTTTAGACTATGCCAAAAGCGAAACCCACGAGAGGGCGTGTGTATGAGTTTATTTACGAGTGTGTGTATATTTATGTGAATGCGTGCGCGAGGTTTTCTTTTTTTATTTGTGTTTTTTTTTTTAGTTCAGTTTTGTAAACAAACAGTAGCGAAAAAGATCATAAAAATACCATAATATCCTTGGAATGCAATTTCAAGCAATAATTTTTATTTCCCAGCAACTGAATTTGGTCTGAAATTAATTAGACTTTCTACTTTCATTAATACGAAATATTTCCTTGCCATTAACTTTACAATCTAATTTTCGAAACATTTTTCATTAGGTCACATTTTTTGTGCGGTTAGAACATTTCATTAGATCAACATTTCACATTGTTATAATATCTGATTTTAATGAAACTTAATACTTTTAGGGGACCCTTTCCAAAAATGTAAAGTTCTGAGTTTCGTGGCATCATCTTTACACTAAAAAGTCACATTTTTTGTGACAAATTTTTTTGTGACAAGATCTTAATTTTTCACCAAAAAAATGTTTGGCTCCAATTATAAATTTTCGTTAAAACGATATTTAACATTTTACTATATCTCTACATGTATTGAACTGATTCCATAAATTCAAAGAAGCTTTTCGGTATTAAATTTTGGATCATTTTTGATTAGTAATAGATATAATAAATGAAATTTCAGCAGTCAAATTCCTTTGTTAACTTTATTTCATGCCAGATTTTTCACTTTTGCGGATATAACTTTGCAATTTTATTACTCTTATGTCTGAATTGAATTAGTAATCTAATCTTATGGAGCTTATACCATAAATTCTAATTAGTTTCTTGGCATCAAATTTTGAAAAACTTTTCATAAGGAAAAACAATCTTTTTTGTTCTTCTTTTGATTTTCTCTTTTGCCAAATCTTTAATTTAAGCATAGGTAAAAATTATTATTTTTTAATTACTCTTCTGGAACTTATTCCATAAATTCAAAGCAGTTTCTTGCCATCAAATTCTAGTTTTGTTTAATTTTTTTCATTTGGAAATAATAAATATAAGAAACTAATTTTGTTTATACTTCTCTTGACTTTATCTTTTGGTTAATCTTCATTTTAATGGATATAACTTTTGATTTGAAAGGCGTTTCACATTATGCCAACTGCAAGTGGGTCAAATGCGGGGTCAAAGTTTATGTGTGACGAATATAACAATGGTCGTTGTTGTGTGTTGACGTTGTTGTTGTCGTGGTTGTTGTTGACACTACTATAAAGAATTCTTGTGGTTTGTAGGGTCGGAGGGAGGCGTGGAGATCATCAGCAAAATGGTTCTTTGTTTCGTAAAAATAAACGTTGTATACTTTTGTGCGCTGACGCTGGCACTTAAGAGTCTCCTCCTCAGACCGCATGAATTTGGCTGCTGGTCTGAACTTGACATATTTTCTTATTCTTTATTCTTTTTATATTTTTTGCTTGCCGCTTTTGCGGCAATTTTTCATTCCACACCTCGATGCGATGCGAGGCGATGCGAAAGCGATGCGATGCTATGAGATGTAAAATGCTTGCTCGGTGCCTTGTTGTCTGCGTCTGAAATTAACAGCATATATTTCATTGCATTTTTATGCGCCTCATTGCGGGAGACATTGTGAATGTTGTCGACATCGTCGTCGTCGTCGTCGTCGTCATCGTCGTCATCGTCGACGTCGTCATCGCCACTCGTGTCTGTGTCCTGAGTAAACAAAGGCATCTTATTTTTATGCTATGCGCGTCAGTCGCAGATATGACAGAGACAACAGCAGCCATTGCGCCATCTTTCAGCGCTTTTTATCCACCACATGAGCAGAGTTAAGTTTTTTTAGCGCTTTTGATAGCCATTTCCCTCTTGCTCACTCTCTCTCCCTCTCTCTCTGGGTATTTTTGCACCCTGTAAATCGGGAGTACGATGAGCTTTATGCGTCGCTCATAAAGTGCGTAACAAGCTAAAGTGGCCGACTATAAAATATTTTCAATTTCTTGACCATATAGTTTTTTACGTGCTATTGTTTTTTCTTTTTAAATATTTACAGCGAATTGATTTTAGAATATGCTTTTCAAAGCTCTTCAAAAAATTGATTAATTATAATATTTAATATAAATTTAAATTTTATATTACTGTTTATTTAATAATTTCAAATTCATAAAAAGTTCCAATTCAGTTTTTCTTTAAAAAAAATTTAGATCAAATTGATTTCAGAAAGCGCTTTTATGTTAAAAGTTCTTCTAAGAATTTATTGATTATAATATTTTATATTTTAATTAAATACTTTAATAATTTCAAATACATAAAAAGTTCCAATTTAAGTCCTAAGTCGAGTACACTTTATAGTATTGAAATAGTTTGTTGCTCCTACAAAAAAGCTTGAGACTAGATTTGACCTGAACTACAACATGACAAACAAAAAAAAATGTGAGCTCTCTCTACAAAGCTCACAAAGGAGCATCTTTATGCCTCTGTGAGTGTGTTTGTGTGTGTGTGTGTGAGAGAGAGAGTGCTCTTATACTCTTTATTATTCGTTCGCCTTTGCGTTTGTCGTTGGCAGCTAGCTATGATGGGGCCAGACACTTGATTTGAAAATAATGCCTGCCAGGGCCAAGCAAACTATGTGCTTATCTAAAGTTGCCAGAGTCATCAAAATGTCTCATTTTGGCCTTCAATTTCTGTAGAACATGCAAATTGCACAACTTCTGAGCCACGCGCGCTAATCCCTCAACAATTGAGGAATATAATTTTGGTTTCAAAACTGACAATTTGAATGCAATTAATAAGTATTTGTAGAATTTCACTTAATATACTTATTATCTTATTCATTTCGCAATGAAATTGTAAGCGAATACATTAATTTGTTAGAGGGAAAACCTTGAAGAATTGTTTTCAATAATTCCAGTATGTAAATTTCTAGAAAATATCACCTCAGTAATCAAAGATTTTTATTAAATACTGCCAGATTAAGGAATTTTTAATTTTATTAATGGTCTTTCATAATATTAAACGAGATAAAAAGAATTTCAAAAGATAATGTAAAATTTAATTCAGAAATAACAAAGAGTTTTGGGAGTTGCAATAGGTTGCAGTTAAAGCAGGCTTTGTTCATTAGGTCATAACTAAAAAGTCCTCACAAAAAAGTTCATTTTCTCATACTGAACATTGACTTGTGTAATATATAAAGCAATATTTGTGCAATATTTGTTGCCTCTTATAATGGCTGGTGTAAAATAAAGTATATAAAAAATACCTTTAAAAAGTTTTATTTAATAATAAATTAACTTGCGCAGCAAAAAAGTTTGGCACTAAAAAGCAATAGCAGTCAAGTGAAGCTTAAAAGGTGAAGTTCCAGTAATAACGAAAACATCAACAGCAGCAAAACCAAAAAGCAACAGCAACAAGAGAAGAGCAGAAGCTTGAACAAGAGCTAAAAGGGTACTTTAATAACAACGACAACATGGGAAAAAAGAGCTCCAAATTGAAACAGGATACCATCGACCGTTTAACAACTGACACATACTGTAAGTACCAAGCAAGCAATCAATCCATCATCAAACTAATAATAACAAAAAATAAGTTTCATTTGCAAATGTTTTATTCAAATATTTGTACTAACTGTAATTACAAGTATTTAGTTTCCTTTACGTGTGTTCTGACTACGTATTTGCAAGCACAGCCAAAAAGTAAGAATGTCTCATGTTTTTTATGGACTTTGAGAGACCCGTTACTTTGAACATTGAAAATTGATTAGAAAATGTTTATTTTTACTTTTTGTAATATGCATTTTAATTGTTATTTTTATAGAAAATTGTGCAAATGACTTCGTTTTCCTTTTGTTTATGAAGAAATAATAACTTAAATGAAAAATCGCCAAATTTTGAGACAGCTTAACTAAAGAATTCTTATATTTATATTTTCTCTTCCTCCTTGTTTATAATGAATTTTGTATTTATTTGTATATTTATAAAGAAATAATAATTGAAATAAGAAATAAGCAAATCTTCAGATAGTTATACAAAAGAAATATTGTATTATTTTCATTTATTTTTTAGGTTTTTTAAAAAGAATTTTTCCTGTTATTATCGAAAGTCGAATGAAAAAAGTTTCACATCTCTTGTATTACTTGCAAGGAAATGAGGTTTTCTTTTTCCTCCTTTAAATTCACATTTTGTGTTTGTAAACTAAAGCGACTTTTATTGCATTTTTCGCGCAAAAGTGAACGGGTCAAAAAAAGGAGTTGCTGCTGCTCATGAACGTGGGATTACATTGTAAATGGCGCTAAACCTTTCGTGCGTTGTTAAAGAAACTCCATTAAATGGGATAAGCTACGTGCAGCAATGCTTTCTCTCTCTCTCTGTGTGTGTGTGTGTTCTTTTGGTAGTAAAAAATGTATTTAGCAAGAAAATTAATTGAGTGCTTAATGTCCTTGTGGATAAGAAGCTAAATTGCGAAACTTACCAAATGTGCTTCGAGTGCCAGGAGA
Source organism: Drosophila pallidifrons (assembly GCA_023558445.1). Lineage (NCBI taxonomy): Eukaryota > Metazoa > Arthropoda > Insecta > Diptera > Drosophilidae > Drosophila > Drosophila pallidifrons. The sequence goes on from CM042351.1 coordinate 17,516,676, forward strand.
AAAGAGATTTGTAATGTTGTGAGCCTTTATTTTAAGGATAAAAAATAATATTGTAGAATCAATTTAACATTAACTCGAAATATACTATATATATATATATATATTACACTATATATGTATAATATTAAATATTCTACTTTGTAGTGTGTCTCGTAGTCAAGTATTTGGTACTCTGTTTTTTATTTGCCTTTTCCATTAATATATATTTTTTTCTTGTGTTTTTTACGTGCTTCTTATAAGTGCAAGACGGCAACTTTGCGCCTTAAAACTTTGTTGACTAATTGCTTTTTAAAGTATTTTGCGCCCTTTTTGCCCAGCTTGTGCCTTTTGCGGTATAAACGTGGTTGGTCTCGTTGGTTGCTCTGTGCTCAACTCGGCTGGCCTGGCCTGCCAGCAGAGCGAAATATAAATAATTACGCCGCTGGGGGGCATTCTAAGCAGCACCTGGTTTCACAATGGTTTTGGGCTTTGGGCTTTGGGGGAGACCTGAATTTCGTTTGGGTAGTCAGCACCAAAGTGTTGACAGATTGCTGCCAAGTTGCCACTTTCTTAATGTCCCTGGTCCGAGCAATTTGTCTGTCGTCGTCGTCGTCGTTCAACGTTGAACGTTGTTCCTTGGGTCTTGGCCAAAACGAGAGAGAGAGAGAGAGATAGAGACGAGAGAGAGAAAGAGACGAGAAAAGATAGCACATTTTGTTGACATTAATTTTACGATTTGCCATGCAACTCAATAATCCACCACCTGATGTGCCAGGCCCACCCATATAATTGAATGCAAATGAGTGTATTCATCTTCTCAGCTACAATGCGTTCATTTATTTGATGTTTGCTTTGATGGCTGCTGGGTTTGAGCATATTATTTTTTTGGGTAGGGTACTTTCACTCCTTTCACTAACGGCCTGTCATTTTGCCCGGCCATTTCATAAATCATCATCATCACGTTTCCAGATATCTATGCGCTCTTTCCTCAATATTTCTTAAAGCAAAATGAGCTGGCAACATTATAAGACTACGAGCTTTATTTGTGATATGAAAACAAAATTATTGTGTTAAAGTTGCTTAGAATTTAACGCGAACTACAATCTATTTTTCTTCTAACACTTATATTAAATTATGTGTTAAAAATTCGAATGAAAATAAAAGTTCGCGTGAAATTTGTATTATTGCTGAATTTTTATATTTTGGAGAGTTCTTGATACTTAAATATTTTCAAAGGCAAAAGAATTTAGATTCTTTGTTTTCAAAAATTCTTTATTCAACCGAGTCGAGTGTGCTCGAATATGAAATACTCCAATTCTAAAGGCTTTATTTTATTTATTGATAGATTATCAAATTTACTAAATGTACATATGTACCAACGAATATTACAATTTACCAAAGGATAACATATATATGTTCTATTGATATACTATCAAAAATACGAAATCAACATAACAACAACAAAAATACATAAATATACAGAATGCCAAATTTAGTATATCGATTTACTACCAAATATTTATATACCAGAAAATATTAAAATAAACCAAATTTTATATTTAATATCAATTTGATATTAATGTACCACAAAAATATTCCAGATTGTCAACCAAAAGCAAGAATGTTCTTAGTTAAAGCATCAGCTGAAATCATTTTATTTGAATTTAAAAAAAAAATAGAGACTTTTGCATGACCTTTTGAATTAAACTATAAAGGTGTGTAATCAATTCTCAATATGGATTCAATTTGCAGCTTTGCAATTGCTCGACAATGAAATTGTTCGATTTCAAAAGGTATATTATCGAGGGATGCATTGTAGTTTTCTTGTTTCACGTCGGGGGCATATGCGCAACAGTAAATTAATTTAGCTTACGAATGCTAACCTTTTGTCACTAAGCTATTTGGGTAGAGCAGGGTCAGGCCTAGACGGGACAGAAACTCAATTCGGACCCAATCGGGGCGGCCATCGATGGGTCATCCATGTGGGCCAACGGGTAGCAAAATCAATAAATAAATAAAATGTTTGAATTTGTAAAGAAAGAGAGTGAAAATGAGAGTCCTTTGACTCCTAGGTATTCCGTCCGTTGATTTACCAAGTTTCATTAACTTCAAGCTTCGAAATGCGTAAGCAGGAATTTTCCCATTAACATGAAACACTTTTGATACACATTCTGTCTTTTGAATGAAATGACTAGTTTAAATATGAATGGAATTTGTTAGAGTCGTTTTATGTTCTAATTGAGATACACAATGAGATTATTTGAATGTTGTTACTAAACCTCTTTTGGGCCCTCTAACCAAATATGTATGATATGTGTCCAACTACAAAAACCATTCACTGGGCTTCTGCTCCTCGGTGTGTTGTAACCCAATTAACTCAGTCAACAAAGTTTTGGGCCACGTTTCAAATAGGCCACGTAGAAATCTACTGAATATTTTATAATTCGTCTAGCAAGCAACATGAAAACAAACCAAAAATTCTGGTAGTACATTATGAATGCTTTTTGACCGTTATTTTTTTGGGTTTATCGCTTATTCTCGTTTAGATATTTCTATGAGAGTTTTTGGCTGCTTTTTTGTGTGTGTAAGGTAAATTCTATACTATACTATACTATGTGAATGAAACTGGGTGCGGATTACGGATAAGACAATAAATTGTCGAGTAATGACCATTAAATTGTGTTCTATCGTGATGAGGGAAGCTTATTTGTTTTTGCCTTAGTCTCTCCTTTGCTTTTATTTATTACTAACAACTTTACCCCATATGCACTTTGATTCCGTATTTAAAAAAAAAGTAGCAACATATTGTCTGGTAATGTTGTGAGCGCTGTGCTGTGTACTTTGTCTTAATATTAGTAATATTTATTTTGTATATTGAAAAAAAAGAAAGTAATAAAATACTTGAAGGTAATTGGCACTCAGTTACTCGACCTTTGAAGGCATTATCTTTGCCTTCGGGACTTAAGATCATGAAAAAAAGAGGAAGTTCTTTTGTCCTTATTTCAACCATTTCACTCCACTAAATTTTAAGGAATCAAGAACTGCTGGCGATTGTATACATATGAACTTTACTTTTTACAATCATGTAAAGTCTTCTGTATCTTATGTTTCCACTCAAGTTATAGCAGACAAAATAAATTTAGTTGCTTATTACTTTCTAATTCTATTTCATTTTGCGATTTTATATAGTGAACATTTTAGTAATTTTAGTTTCAAGTATTTATAGAAATTCACAATTTTTAAAATGACTTACTAAGTTGTCTTTATGACTGATAATGAAGAATAAAGTAGAATAAATAATAAATTTAAAAATAGAGGCTATTAGCATTTTAGCTGTATTAATATGAATGTCAAATTTTATCCGGAAACTCACTTTAAACATTCTGCTAACAGATTATATGAGTGCAGCTATTACATTTCACAACAATAGCGTTGCAAATAATGATATATTGCTTTGTTATATTTCTAAAATTTCTAAAAAAAAAAATTGTTGAATGCTGTTTATTTGTTTTTTTAAGTTTAATTTTTAAAATGAAATAAAACAATGTTTGCTGCTTCTACCGAAGTATTTACAACATTTTTTGAAGCTTCATTTTTAAAATGAAATCAATGAAATTCATTTATTATTCATTATTTATTTATTCATTTAATGAATATTTGCTGCTTCTACCAAAATATTTCCTACATTTTTGTAAGCTTGAAGAGAAACGCGTACGTTTGTCTAATGCATTTATCTCTGTCTCAATCAAATGTTGTTTTCTTAATAATTATTTTGCAACATGTGTACACAAGGAGTACGTGAAGATTACAAGTTCCACTCGACAGTCGGAATAAAAATGTTTACATACCGTATTCTCGACATTTTTCAACAACCAACAAAAAAAAAGAAAAAAAAAGAGAAATAAATGTTGCCTGTCCATCTAGAAATGGAAACGGACAAATGCCAGCAACGAAATCGAATTGGGAAAGTTTCAAATCTTCTTCGCACTGTTGCCCAGTGCAGACAAAATGCAATTAAAAGCACGCTATAAACACACACACACACACACAGATGGGTATTGTATATAGTATTGATGGTAGCGATTACACAAATATTTCATGTTGTCCGCCAACCAGAGAGAGAGAGAGAGAGAGAGAGAGAAAGTGAGCGAGAGAGAGAGAGTCAGAAAGAGAGAGAAAGACGAAGTCGCGACCAAAAGCCCACAACTGCTGCATACATTGTTGTCAATGTGTGTGTGTGTTTGTGTGTGTGTACAACATAGTGTTGCAATGAAATATGCAACGATTCTCACGGACTCGCATGGAGCACACACACACACACACATACACAACAGTTCCGCAGCTCCCAAGTTCCGCATTCCGCATTCGAATGCCAGCGACAATTGCCACAAATTCGATCAGCTTCATCAATTGAAGTAGTGTGTATAGTATGCAACAAGATACTACTACGTACATATGTACATACATGGATGCTGAATGCATTGCTCAACCGTTGCATATGCTAAAGCGACACTTTTTAGCATGCATAACCCTCAATTAGCAGACTTTTTGCACCATTTGTGATGCATGGTCACGTCCATATGCAGATGTTCAAACTAATTTAAAGTGCATCAAATCGATCGAGCCACTGCAAAGTTTACACTTTTTATGGGCCTCTTTAGTTGAGTTTCAAAGAATACAATTCAATTTGAAAATTATTTAAAATAATTGAAAATATTTTTGTAATTTGTTAATTTATAAAAGTAAAGTATGTTGTGTGCTATTCTTAGCTATTATAAATATAATATTACATTCGTTTATTTTGTATTACATTCATGGGCATTAAATTTAAAAATATAACTTTGAAATTCGGTTTTTATTTATTATTTTCCATCATGTTTGGAGTCCTTTAATTTAAGGTTTACATAGACAATTAGATATGGTTATTTAACAAAATAGTATTTTAACTCTATTACAATAATATTTAAAAGAAACTTGGCTCCATAGAATGGAAAAATCTAAAACTTTAGCTATATATCATTTTTATATTCGAAATATTACGTATACGTCTAAATATGTGAATTTGCACTATATTCGGGCATGCTCCGGTTTTCACTTTCGGTTTTGTTTTAAGTTTTATAAACAAAATATTTATTGAGTTCATTTAATGTTCGTTTCTTGGTACTACTCAATAATAACTACCATATTTACATTTGTAGAAAATGTAGAAAAAAATGACAGTTGTTTAGCGTTTTGTATATTTTGTATACAGTTCTTAGCGTAGTGTGAAATAGCGTAAACAATGTCCAATGGAATGCAAGTATAAATGAGATTTTCATAGAGCAACATGTGTAAATATTTTGAAGGTGAAGCGGCATGCATTGGGAAAGTGTATGACAACAAGCAATGGTAACAATTGTCGCCATCAACGTCGACAGTTGCGGTGGCAGTGACAGTAGAGGCGGAAGGGAGAAGCGGGAAGAAGGGAGACGGGAGACAGGAAGGCAACAAGTCGTATGAGCAATATGCGCTTTATTTACAATCCATACAGCGCACACTGAGGGCCGCAGTAAATGCAGTTGTATTTTTACATGCTACACGTAAATAATACAATGCAATTCCAACTGACATAAAAGCTGTTGTGGGGATAAGCGTGGCCACGTCGTGTCGATGTGTGTGTGTGTGTGGCTTACTCCCACGCTCACGCTCCCACGCTCACGATTCACTTCACGTTCCATTTTCCATCCTGCCACCCATTCAATTGGTCGGTCGGTATCTGCTGTCTGTCCCGACTATAACAACGCGCTATCGATTACCAATCAATTCAGTGCCCGACTATGACAATTATTGACTTTATTGAGATTGCGTTGTTGTTGTTGTTCGGCCATGGGCAACAAACGATGGCATCGAACTAAATGTGTTGTCAAACGACTCTCAATACTAATTAAAATACAAATGTAGAAATCTCATGATAGTTTCGCACTGCTCTTTGCTGCTGGATAAACGATGGATCATTGTGCCTTAGAAGCAATGAACTTTCGACTTAACTCGACTCGACTTTTGGGCTCTTCTTGTCGAACGGTGGCGTGAACACTAAATATCCTCAAAAAAGACTCTTGCTAATGCTTTACCCATTGGGAGCCAAGCTTGTATAGGCTTCTGGGCTTACCACCAATCCCATGTATATGTGTATGTGTATGTGTATGTGTGTGTGTGTGTGTGCGTTACTTATTTTGCCTGAATTTATATATATAAATATTGTGCTTTGTGCCCCGGGTCCAACCGTTGTTTGCTGCCCCGAAAGACACCCAATCATCCATCCGTTCATCCCGCAACCTAAGCTCGGAAAGCCCAAAACCATATTTGCCCATCTATCCAAAAGGGGGGGAGAAACTTGTGGGCGGAACTTGTGCTTGTAACATGTGCGCCATTCTCACGCACATAACGGTAACGGTCACAGTGGAAGCACCAGCAGGAGCAGGAGCAGAAGCAGCAGCAGGAGGTGTCGTCCAGGGATCGGGAGACCCGTTGCTTAAACGTTTTGTAAACGACCATTTGGGCACGGCAATTGCAAACCATAACCACCAATGTCCGACTATGTTTGTGTACGTTAGTGTGCGTGTGTGCCTACATACACAACCACAAATATACACACTTTATACACACACTAAGTATATTGCGCCATGTGAATGTGAGGGCCAAAGAACACTAGCTGAATGTAAAAAAAAAAAAAAATGAAATAGTTTGGCGTTTTTAAGGCAAAACTAAACCTTTTTTTTTTTACTTTCTCGTATTTAAGCTTCAAAGAGTTAAAAAATCCTTCTACAAATTTTCACAAGATAACAAATACAAAAGCTTAAGCTCAATTATTATTATCAAAATAATATTTTCTCTCACTTTAATCGCTATACAATCCAACAATTAAATGAAATGAGAAGAATCATTTATAGTTCTATAGTTCTTTACGTAGTTACTTTTTTTTTATAAGAATTTGATGATTTAAATTAGTAACTCATTTTATTTTGACTTATATTTTTTATTTTCTGTTTTAAGCTATTGTATGTCGACAAGTATGCAAAAAATGCATAAATTTTTTGATATGTTTTGAAAATGTTTTTTTAATTTGAATATTATAAGAAAATGAATTTATTGTAATAATCATTTAAGATATAAATTTTATATCTTTAATTTAATTATGAAAATTATGTAAAATTTGGATTCATTTGAAATTTATTTAGCTTGTGTTAATCATATTTTTTATTTAAAATATACCTCTTTGCAAAATGGTTAAATGTTAAACTTCTACATTTATTTAAAGTACTTTATTTATTGCAAAGGATTATAAAAAGAGGATATAGCTCAATCAAAATACATCTGCCAACGTAGATCTAACCAAAACATGTCAGAGAATGGTTTTCTTTTATTTTTACTGTGTATTTATAAAATATTATAAATTTTTAGCAAATAAAATCAATTTAATTTATTGTTGTAGTCGGCTGACTCATATAAAACACTCTTACAATAAAATTGCAGTGGAATAAGATGCTTGATAGCAAGTCAATAGTTTGAGCAATTAATTTGAAATATATATAGCCAGATGATGGTTAAATTGTTCTCAATAAATATTTATTCGCTTTGGGGGGGTCTTGAATTGGTATTCAACATCTTCATTGCATTTTCCTCTAAACCTATCTAAAGTTTTTGTGTGTCAAAACGAGACACATTCCATTCCACTAAATGTGGTTATGTTTACCACCCACGCCCCCAGAAAGACTTTGCTGTCTACTGCAAGAAGTGGCATCAACACTCGTCTCCAGTTGTGTGCCACAAATTGCCCTCGGCGACAACCTCACAGCTCCCGTTCTGCTAGTTTCTTGCACTGGAATCCTCGTTGGCTTTAACAGCAGCAAAGGCAAAGAAGCAGAAGCAGAAGCAGAAGTGTGTGCAACTCTTGATGGCTTGCAAGTAAATTAAAATCGATATTTTGCTGCAAGTTAAGCGATTAGCTTGTGGGAATTGGCGAAATTGCTCAGACGAAGTTTGTTGCTTGCCATAGCCACAACGAACTGAATGTGGGATTTTCGATGGTTCATAAAGTTTATTGATGTGCCAGTCACTAGAGAAAGGGCTCAATGTAATGCTTATCGTTTGACGAGGCGGAGTTAAATTTATGCTTCTAAAATTTGTCTAACGACGAGACATCGAATTTAATTTAAATTTAAAGGGACGAAAGAAAAATGTTGAATGATTCTTTTAAAATTATTTATTTTTTTATTTACTTTAAACAACTAATGTTTTCTATTTAATTTTTTTTTTACATATTTTATTATTTTTGTTATTTTTGAATTTATTTGTTTTTGCCTATATATTCAATTTTTTATTTAATAAAAAGGCATTTGATAAAATCTATCATTAAAGCAACGAATACAAACTGAAGAATTCTTTTAAAACTATTAATTTCAAAAAATTTATTTAAAATATTTTATTCCATTTTTATTTTGATAATTTATTTTATTTATTAAATTATTAATGACAAAAAGTAAAAAACTAAATTCGTTAAGTATTTCAATATTTAAAAGGAACATTACTGCTATTTTATTGTAAAAATACATGTATTTTTCGGGACTCAATCAACATATCTTTCCTTTTATTTACTTGCAGTTACGGAAAAAGAAATTCGTCAATGGTGAGTAGAAATCACATGTGTGTGAATACTTGATAAGTGCTATATATAATTCGTTCTAATTGGAAATCTATAAATACATAAATCTTGCAAATACACAAACAGGCACAAAGGATTTCTGAAAGACTGTCCGAATGGTTTACTCACAGAGCAAGTACGTAGCACCAAACACACACACTTACACCCTTTCGCTCACACACACCTATACACATACACACACACGCACTAATATTTTCAGAGAGTGCCACGCATATTTAAATTATACAGTTAATTAGTTCAATCTTGCCAATATATGAACACTAATTTCAAGCAGCAGCTACGACAAAAACACAGTTGCTTCCAAAAGTATACGCCTACTTCCCCAATACCCCTCTTTCCTCTCCTGCCCCCACCCACGACAGAAGAGAATGAATGGCACCCCATTTCCTATATGAGTCGACGGCGACGGCTGCTCTTGTGGCTGCTGCTGTTGACTGTTGTTGATAATGAAATTTATTAATGCGTGTTTTCATGAATCGCAACTTGAGACACACACACAAACACACATACATACATACACACGCACCCACGCACACACCGAACCTGCCACGCCCCGCAAACACCCTAATTATTTTTATCTCTCGCCAGGGTTTTATTAAAATCTACAAGCAATTCTTCCCACAAGGCGATCCTAGTAAATTTGCTTCGCTCGTGTTTCGTGTTTTCGATGAGAACAATGTAAGTATTAAGGCCACGTCCTTGTTGTCGTCGTCGCCCACTTTCCACACTCTCCACACTCTCTGCTCACCACTCTCCATGCTCTCCACCCATCACTTCCATCATTTTCCGCTTTCAGCATTTCTAGTTGCCTCATTGACATTGATGAATTTGTTCGCAACTCGAGCGCAAAAATTAACGATTTCGACCAATTTGCCAAATTGTTGAATGGTCTGGGATCGCTAAATATTTGGCTAATGTCTTAACCGTCTAACATCTTTCGTACATGCCAATATATATGTACACACACACTCGTATATATGCATATATGAATACAACAATTAAATTCATTAGCCTTCAGACATGCCCATTAGTTTTCTGTTGTCCGTGAGTTTGGCAAACAACAGTTTCACTTATACTAAACTCTCCTACGGTGGCATGTATAATTAGTCATGAACAATTTAATTACATTTCATTTGATCCAATAATTTCATGTCAATAGAACAGCAAGTTTAGATAATATTAAGAAATACCGGAGCTAAATATATTGAGTATGCCAGAACAGTGATTAATCTAATTCAAACGAATTTAACATTCGCAGAATTTTACTTTCTATGCTAAAATTTGGGAAGGAACTAGAAACTGATATTGTGTTAACTCTTTATTTCATTATTATATTATTTTTATTATTTTTGTTAACTGTACTATTTTATATAATTTTAAATTTATTGGATTGCTGAAATAGTTAAAATTCAATATTTCAAAGTTTTAAATTTATATTATTAATATTTTTTTAAACTTCTCTATTCCTTATCCTACATTTTCGAAATCTTAAAAAAAAATTGTTATTCAATATTTCATTATAATATTTTGATACATATTCTTCTATCCGATAATATTACGTGTGCAACTTTTCCTTTAATTAAATTTTCATATTTATTTTTTGAAATTGCATACCGTATTCTCTAAAATTATGGTGCTTGATTTGTGTTTCAATAAAATGAATAATAAATCATGTCAGGCTGAATAAAAGCTAACAAGCCGGTGAGAGAGAGAGAGATGAGAGTAACCAAAATTGGTGATTCAACTTCTGTAAATCGAGAAAGCAAACGATTTACCTGTGCAATTTAAATGATTTATTTGATTGCCCTTAATTAAATTGAATCGAATCGATTCGATTCGATTCGGTTCGCAATGACTTGCGTATTCGCCGGATTCCGAGGATGTTCTCGAGTGTATCGACTTTATACTTATTTCTCGAAAGTAAAAGTGTTTCTCAATTTAAGGGAAATTGAGACGTTATTGATGCTTAATTTGAGGGAAATGCGAATCGAACTTTGTAATTGGATAAATTCAGTTAGGCGCGCTGTGTGCAAATCGAAATTCGAGTTGACATAAATTATCTAGAGCTGTCTTATAGAAATGTATATATATTGAGTGTGTTGAGAAGAATTTGAACAGCAAGTTATTATGTTGGGCTCCTCCACTCTCATTTCCCCCGCAAAACTCAGAGACAACTTCTCTCTGGGGACTCATAAAGTTGCGCTCATTTTATTATTTATGGTGGATGGATGGATAGATGGATGGCTTGGTTGGTTGGCTGCTTGGCTGCTGGTGGAGTTGATGGGACTGGAGGGACTGGTGATTGTGGCATCGGCGATTATAATGACACCTCCCCCTCACCAGCCACGCCCCACACACAAAACCTATTACATGTCTGAGTTTCTGCACTGATTTGCCATGCTGTTGTTTTTCTCCTCCTTGTCTCTGCTTTTCTGTTTTGTCTTTTTGTTTTCGTTTTTCTCTTTTTTTCGTTTGTGCTCTGACAGGATGGGTCAATCGAGTTCGAAGAGTTCATACGCGCCTTATCCGTCACATCGAAAGGAAACCTGGACGAGAAACTGCAGTGTAAGTCGTTTTTTTTATCAATGTAATATACGACTTATTTATATGTTGAATTGATTTCAATTAATTGAGCTATTCCTTCGCATATTCGATCAATTTTTAGGGGCTTTTCGCCTTTACGATGTCGACAACGATGGTTATATAACGCGTGAAGAAATGTACAACATTGTGGATGCAATCTACCAGATGGTGGTAAGTAAACACTCTTCAATCTCTTTGCCTGTGACTTGTCTTGATTTGATTTTCCAAATCTATATACGCGTATTCTTATACCCGCTACGTATATCTTAGAAGAGTATTAGTATTATTGTAAAGGAAGGAAATGTATGCAGAAGCTTCCTTCTTCTTCCAATCTTATAAAGTATATATATTCTTCATCAGCGTCAACAGTCGAGACGATCTAGACATGTCCATCTATCCGTCAGCTCGTCTGTCTGTCTGTTCGGCCGTCTGTATGAATAAACAGATCTCAGAGACTCGGTATATTTTTAAAATAATATGAAATTGTTTAGCTTTTATTAAAAATATGTAGCGGGTACCTCACAGTCGAGCAAACTCGATTGTAGCTTTCCAACATGTTTTTGGTTTGATTTTGTTACATTGTTCCATTTAGGGTCAGCAACCGCAATCGGAGGATGAGAATACGCCGCAGAAGCGTGTGGATAAGATATTCGATCAAATGGATAAGAATCATGATGGAAAATTAACATTAGAAGAATTTCGTGAGGGTAGTAAAGCTGATCCACGTATAGTTCAGGCGTTAAGTTTAGGTGGTGGTTAAAATGAATATTAAAATATATATATAGACAGAGAGAAACGCGCAACAAACTATTTATTGTAACAACAACAACAACAACAGCAGCAGCAGCAGTAACAATAATAGCAACAACAACAACAACAACTAAAAACATCGTTAATAACAGAGCAAAAGAAAAACAAAAAAAAAAAAAAAAGAAAACGCAAAAAAATCGCAGCTAAAAGTTTCTTGAAATAACACGTAAGCATAACAGGAAATGCTTTTGGTTTTTGACTTAACATTTTACACTCTGGTAAATAAATAAAAGAAAAAAACAAAAAACAAACCGTTAAAGCAATCAGAAATCAGAATCGCCAACAACAAAAGTTTCAATATATAACAAAAAAGAAAAAAAAAAAAAACAAAAAACAAAAATAAATAATAATGAAAAAGATTTAATGCCGATTTCGCGCGTCGATTAACATTCAAAATGATAATAATTTTTTGATATATACGAATATGAAAAATGAAAGACAAAATTCAAATTTATTATATATATAAATTAATTATATACATATGCATACCAAAAGTGTAAGCATACTTATATACATACAAAATGTGGCTATAATTCAAATCGTGGCGTAGTCAGAACGCAGTTCATAGCGGTATAATGTGAAAGTAAAAAAGAACAAAAACAAGAAAACAAAATAAATTCAATAAATAATTAATTAATTGAATATGAAACTGCGAAACAAATTATTAGTAAATAGAGAAACATCAACAGAAAAATAAAAAATAAATAACAAAAAATCAATGGCACATTTAAAACAAAGTAATCGAAAAACCAAAACGAAACGTAAAAATAAACTTAAAAATAAAAGTATAACATATAACGAGAGCAGCCTTCGAAATATTTTTAAAAATTGATTATAAATGCTAAAAACGAAAAAAATGAAAATGAAAAACAAAAAAAATTTAAAATAATTTAAAAGCAATACTTAAGCATTGTTGATATACGAAAGCAAAATAATATACCATACATGCATACTTATATAGAGACAAACCGAAATATGTATATGTATACAATACACCTTATAAGGATTATATGCGCGACAACAACAACAACAATCAACAACAACAACAACAACAATAGCAGCAGCAGCAGCAACAACAACTAACAAATTACAATAGCAGCGGCAAAAGTTAATAAAAATATTTATAAAAAAGCAAGGCATTTATCAATGACAGTTGCAAAGCAGCGCAAAACTTAACGCAATATTTGTAATTAGGCAAAAAAACACAAAATTTCCACAATCTTATATTTACACACATACACACAAACATATGCACATATTGACAGAATTTCACAAAAACGCATTCTATAAAAATGCCAAGAGAATATTCTGAAATTTCTGAAAATTTGGTTTTATTTTTTAACTGTTTTTGTTTTGCGCCACTTTTACCGTGACAATAGCCTAAAAGAAAGAGACAACATAACAAACAAAAAATAAACAAAAAAAAGGAACAACAAAAACACATAGTTTATGATAAACAAAACGCATATAAACAACGCACCGCAACAACAAACAAATAAACATCAAACAACTACAAGCAAAAAAAAAAAAAAAACTAAACCGAATCTTGAAGCTTTTGAAAAAAAAAGTTTACTAAGCTACAAACGAGAAACAACAATCACAACAACAACTACAAAAACAAGAAAAACAACAACAACAAGTATTACTTTTTAAAGAAAGAGACAGATAGAGAGGGAGAGGAAGAGAGAGAGAGAGAGAGAGAGAGAGTTAAAGCCCCGCACGAGAGCTCAAATCAAATCCATCATACGATTTAATTTCTATTCTATATGCGGTTCAGCTTTATTATTACATTAATTTACTAACCCAGTTAATAATTTATTACTACAATCTATCTATATACATATAAATATGTATTTATATCTATAGATATATATATGTGTATATCAAATGCGTATATCTCTATATATATGTCTACATATATTTCTATAAGCTGTATTACATATTTGCTAATTCGTAATTTCAAAACAGTAGCACACACAACAATCAAATCAATCAATCAATCATGCCATATTTCATCACCCAACTTTCTATTACTATTACTTACCTAGTATGGACAGTGTAATGACTTTGCTGTTTCCCTCATCGTGCATATACTTCATACATCTCTAGTACTTCCTTATGAAATATACACATTGGATCACTATCTCTATTCTAGTGCCAACTCTTTAACTATTTCTTATGGACATGGCTCTTATTTCATTTCGTATTTCTCAATTCTGTTTACTTTTTTCTTCTTCGTTTTACTTTAATGCGTGGCCTTAAGTCAAATTGTCCAATCGCTTCGATATTTTTCAAACTATAATTGTATACTAGCATTTATACAAGTACATACTTTCAATAAACATACGTATTATTATCTCTGCTTATTATAGCCTCTTTCCATATACATGTATTATAATAGTACATATTCCTTACTCTTAACGTATGTATGTATGTGTGTAGAACTGGGTTTTCTTCTTTTCTGTTCTGTCTATTTTGCTTGCTTTCACTGTGATCCCAATAAACACTCCCAACATAATCTGAACAAGATAATTTTTTTCCGAAATCGTTGAAAGAATAACACCAAAAATATGATAACCCATGAGATCCCGCAATTCTTTGTCATAGTGGAGAGATGCTATTCTAAGCAAAATCAAACTACATAAATACATAAATAAAATATATATATGAGTATATGCCAATTCTGAGAGCCGCATTGCTTTAAGCTACTGCAAAATACTATTTGTCTGTGTGTCCGCTTGACTATCTTTAAATACTTAAATCTAACGAAATCGATTTCTGATTCTAATTTTAAAGATTTTCGCAACAAACTGCATTCATTTTTCGTCTAACTCTTTGTAATCAAAGTCATCAATGAAAAATGAAAAAACAAAAAAAAAAAAGAGAAGCATAAATAAATAATGAAATCAGCATAGATTTACGCATATACACATATAAATGCATATAGATATATACCAAAAAACACAAGAATATATTAAAATCTTTATTGTAATAAGCACAACAATCTAATGAAACTCAAACAACAACAAAAACCAAAAAAAAAAAAAAAAAAAAAATTGAAAAAAGCAAAATAAACGCTTCTAGAAACCTCACTGAAATTCTTCGATAACAACAAGAAAGAACAAAATATTATATTATGAGAAAATATAACATACTCTATAACTAAATAACATACACAATATGAATACACTCAAACAAACACACACACAAACACACACACCGCTACACACCAAAATTAAATAAAAATAAAAATGACAACTTAATCAATAATTAAATAATTCGAAAGTGATATAGCTGACAAAAACAAATGTGTCTGTAGTTTAGTAGCTAAACGTAACAAAAAGAAAACAAAAA
Organism: Drosophila pallidifrons; assembly: GCA_023558445.1. NCBI lineage: Eukaryota > Metazoa > Arthropoda > Insecta > Diptera > Drosophilidae > Drosophila > Drosophila pallidifrons. The sequence goes on from CM042351.1 coordinate 17,532,103, forward strand.
AAAAAAAAAAAAAAAAACAACACGAAAAATATGAAAATAATAATATAAATAATAATAATATAAACAGAAAATTTATCTTGAATTATACTTAACACACACAAACAAAGACGCTGTAAATAACACTTCAAAAAAACACACACACCAACAATCACACACACACACACAGTCACACTCTCACTAATACATAAATACAGCAAAAAAAGGAAAACATAAATACACAAGATTTAACTGAGGCTAAGCCAAGGCCCCGCCCAGAACTAAGAGATAAGTTTGTTAACACCAAATATGACGGGTCTTAAGTAAACAGTAAGTAAGTAACTTGTTTTTTTGTCGCCATGCAGCTAAGAGAATTGGCATCAAGCGAGCCATTATATGAAGTCAATTGTCATACGATTAATGAGAAAAACAAAAACAAAAAATATATATAAATAAATTAATATAGTTTCCATAACGAAAAAAAGGTAAAAAAAAATAAAGTAATAATATGAATTATAAAATATATTAAAAAATATTATATGATTTGCAATGAAAAAATGGCATGGAAGTTGAAGTTGAAGCTGTCGTGGGCAACACGAATGTCAAGTTAAACGTTTCACAAGCAATATTTTACATAAATTATACACATTATATACGGTGGAATACATAATGAATTATATAGTAACTTGACAATTGGTATAAACAAATCAAATATTGTAATAATTGTTTTATGTGCAATGTCTGAGCAACACAACATTTACATTAACACGTAAAAATTTATAATTAATATACACATATTTATAATGAAAACCATGAAAAAAAAACACAAAAAAAAACAAGAAAACAAAAAAAATGAAATAAAAATAACACACAACTTTAGTGATACTCATTAGCAAAATTCGAATCAGATTTCTTTGAAAAACGAAAAAAAACCCAAAACTAAACAGAAAAACAAAACAATGAAAACTCGAAATTTAATTCAAAATCGAAACAATAAAATAACGAAAACAATTTCCCTCTTTTGGTTTGATTTCTTTTTTATTGTTTTTTTTTTTTTTTATATAAATATATACTGTTATTTATTATTACGATGATGATTACAATGTATACACATACTTATATATACTTATATATATATGTATATATATAAATATATATATATACTAACTTATAAACCATAAAGTAAAAAAACTGCTAATTCTTTTACTATACATCTTTTTTTTTAAGTAATAAAACAAAACGAAAACGAAGGGGAAAATTTATCTTGTTACTGTCAGAAAAATATTACTTACTTCAAATAAAAATTTTAAAACGATATAGCCAACTGCAAGCTAACTATTAACTTAATAACCTCCCTCAGGAAAGTAAGTACCAAAAGCACACATTCCTCAACACGTGTGTCCATGAAATTCAAGTAGCACAAGTGCCGCAAAATCCCAATGCGAACACAACAGCTGTTGTTCTCGAAGCAGATGGGGAGAGGGGAGAAGCGTTTGACTCGCTTTTAGTGCGATTCACTTGGCATTGAGGTAATTATGAGAGAGAACCTGACAAGTAAGTACTACAAACTGAGCTGAGCTGAGCTGAGCTGTCAGTCCGTGTGGAATAGACAGCATTTTGCTTAATGATCGAAGCGTGCTACAAAATTCATACATGGACACACAGTGCGTATGTACGATATTTCAAATTACATTGTAAAGTGGCATTATACATTTTGAATGGAAGATTACTGCATAATGAACTGCCTCTTAAATTTAAATGATAATCGATTCTATGGAAGCAGTTAATATTCAAACTTGTGAGTGGCATTCGAAATGTCAAAGAGAAACCTTAAGTTTTAAGTCTTCCCAAAGGACATTTTGCTTCGCTTCTTTTGGGCTTGGATAGTTTAACCAGATACTTTGTATCAGCTCATTGACTTCTGACAATTTGTGGTGTAGTTTTGTGTGTGCCACACAAAAGGAAATTAAATGAAAAGCTGAACACAAGCTAAAGTCTTGTTAGTCAGTGTTTGCTGATTTCATTACATTTAAGCCATTCGGTTTCATTTTATTAAACTGGCCTTTAAATCACTTAATTTCTTCTTCTTTTTTTGACTGCCGGATTTGCTGTTGATTTGATTAGGTTTTGCATTCATCGCATTCCTTTGAAAGGGTGGCTTAATGTGTACAAATAGTATGCAGAGAAAGGCATTTCCCCGACTCCATTAAGTGAATACTTATGCATAGTGTGAATTAGCAGCCACAGCACAAATAGTTTGTCAATGAGTCTGTTTGAACAACTAAAAATAACCCTAAAATTATGCAACATATTTGCTCTTAAAATGTGTTTTCTGCGTATATACATAACATATATTTTATTTGAAACATTGAAATTATAAATCTAAGTACTTTACATAAGCAGCAGCTTCATTTGAGATAAAAAGATACATACAAGCAATAGCTTTTCTGCACATTTACTGACCATATTCTAAATGATGCCTGAATGCCTTATTCACTTTGCCTCATAATAATATTCACTTTTTCATTAAAATAACAATAATATACTTAGAGATTAACATTTGCATTTCAAAAATACTTAGCACATTTTCAATCAAATTCGTTATGCTAATAATATTAATAATAAGCACTTATTATAAAGCTATTTATTTAAAAGCAAAAATCATTGATTAACTTCTTACAACCAAAATTACATTGTTATGGCATATTGCTAATGGGTCTTCAGAAGTAAGTAATTCATGTGGTATTTACTGCTTATGGCAAGAGGAAAATATTAATTTCCCGTCAGAAGTCAGACTTTTCAACACATAACAGGTAAGTGGCTGAAGCAGCTGACTGATTATTGATTATTTCATCGTCGCTTTTATGTGTCCAGCTTAAGAGTTATTAACGTAATTGCATTATATCGCCTGCTGATGGTAAGTGTATAAGCTAAAATTGAGTGTGAGCATTTCTGGCATAGAGAGTATTATAAAGTGGTGTACTTATAGTTATTCTTTACTTCTAGTAGTCGACTTTTCTACAATAGAAAAAGGGTATCAAAAATTGCTTTTGTTAAAAATGATGAGTATGAAAAAGCTAGTTATCAAAAGGATTAAGCAAAATAAGTAAAAGTAAATAAAATATTTAAAAAAATCCTTATTAAAGCTACAGATTTTGTTTGACTCTAAGCGAGTAAAATTTGACCTTAAATACACAGCGAAGTGGCCGCTAAGTGAGTTAAATAAAGTAGGTATCTTAAAGGCGACTATTTGCTCTTTGAAGTTAATTAACCTGCCCGCAGTTTGGTTGTGTTTTAGTTCAGTCAGCTATTTGGGCATTGAGCTTTCAGCTTTTGCATGCAGTTAATGCGAAAATGAAACAAGTCGACGCTGGATCCATTGGCACGTTCATAGTTTGCCCATAATGCGAGAACGCACAACTCGTAAATTTTTTTGGAGCTGCGAACATACGAGGCGCATTTAATGGGCGGCAGCCAAAAGCCAATCGACGCACCTAAGCAGAATCGAATGCGGATGCCGACTAGGCGCTGCTTTAGTCGCGAACGTGCCATTGACGCTAATGTCGACAGCGACGCTAACTGCGACTGCGACTGCGACAGCGACTGCGACTGTGGCAGAATTGACGGGGCTTTGAATGCGGCAATAAACGGAACGCGTAAACGAAAATGCCGGGGAATTGAACATAGCAAATTATTGTTTATTTGTTTTAATTGAACTGATCGGACGAGTTGCGATGTGCGATGGGCGATGGGAATGCGACTGGGAATGAGAATGAGGTGCTTTCCAGCCGATGCGAGCAAATACAAATGCTGTAAAAATGTGTATTTGTTGTTATTGTTCATGGAGCGAAAATTGGAAATTCATGTACGTAGGCAACAAAAAAACAAAAACAAAATTAAATAAATACAACAAATAATTTTGCATTGTGGCAACATTTATCTGTGTCGTTTATTTATTTGTTTTGCTCGTTTTTGCACGCCGCCGCTGCTGCTGGCAGAGCTAATTTTATAGATAGAAAATACAAAGAACAAAAAAAAAAAGAAAGAAAACAGTATTAAAGCTATTTTTGTTTTTATTTGGCAGCCTTTCATTATAAATAGTTAGGCAGGCAGCCTAGATATGCAGAAAGGCAGACGTCTACTTTCCACTGCTGCTGCCATTGCCATTGCACAGGCAACGTGTGATGCACAGGCAATTAGCGTGCCACAGCAGAGCATCGCTTGCAGATAGGTTATGATATGATGAGCAGAAGTATTAGGCGGCAGCTTGAGAGAATGACTGCAAAATTGATAATGATGTCAGGACATCCTTAGGCGGCATTATGTAGAAGTCTCGTTTACTTTATTACTAGAACAAACTAAACAAAATTTAATTAAAATAAAAAGAAAAAAACTGGCATTGATATTATATGAAACAAAATTATATGGAAAACAAAGTTAAAATTGATTCAGCATTTGTTGCAACGAACTCAATCGGATTAATAAGATAATATACTTTCGTCTCTCCACAAATTACTGAAATCACCTCAATATATCATCTAAGAGAATCACGCAACTATTTAATAAATCATGGAGCTATTTAACAAATGGCTGCAGATAAAAGGCAGTCACACTATGGCATTAACATTAATACAAATGAAACGAAAAAGAAGAGAAGAAAAATGCAAGCTGAACAGACAAATGTAATCCAAGCACATCAATCAACCGTTTCGAGCCTGCCGAATAACATTTTTAATGCGTGTGCATCGGCAATAATGCAGTTCGATATTTTGAAACAATAAATACGCTTAAGGTTGAAAGAGAGAAAAGATAATTAAATGCTTAAAGACTTAAGTTGCAAACAAAACTCAATATAGTTTGCTGCAAATTTTGAGAACTTGCTATAACTTTAGAGAAAGTAAATTTTGTTGAAATGATTTTTTATAATTAATGAATTGGTTATCAGTATATAAAGAAAAAGTTCATGTAAGTAAAGTTATAATGATATTTAACAAATAAAACGATACTCATTACTTAAAACTCCAATAAAATATCAATTTGATTACTGAAAATGCAATAGAAATGTCACAAAGTCATGCATGAATCAAGATGTAAAAAATACAACGATGACTAAGTGCAATATACTACAAAACTTATGCCTCATTTGTGGTTTCAATTAATTAATGCTAGTTTCACTGCCCTGAACGATCTTCACACTGTTGAAATGTTTTTCAATTTTCGATTATTTCAATACGCTTTGTACTTAGACCAAATGACGAAAATATTGCAACTTTTAATTACTGTGTAGTTCCCTTGGCTGTGCCAAGATTAAAATTACAAAGCTAAACAATGTAATAAATTATTTCGATTTTAATTCAATTTGATTTTAAATAATTTATTTATAAAATGTATAAATGTATAACAATTTTCTATTCATTCTACCCACTTTAATATTTTTAAACAAAAAGTTTAGAGTAATTTCATTTTTAACGAAATTTGTGTTTATTTATTAACATGCCTTAACATTTTCTAATAATTTATTTAATTTTTCATTTATATTTATTCAAATAGTTTCCTCTATTATACATTTTTATTTATTGATTTACATGTCTTAATATTTTACAATCAATTTTTCAAATAAATTGAAATAAATCGAATTTTCTTTAAGAATTTCTCGGGCTGCAGGTATTTTGTAGTCAATACTCATTGTTTGCTGCGTTGGACGATTCATAGTAAGAAATTCGAATTGTTTTAATTATGGCGGTACTATATTTAGGCAAGGAGACCACAAGCGGTTGCAGCTAATGATGCCGGTCGCTTATAGACTATGCATGTTGTATTTCATCTGCAAATGATTTCGCTTCAACTTGTTATATTGGCTGGCTAAGTTGTTATCGTCGTTTCTGTTGTTGTTGTTGACTGTTGGATTTTTGCAATTAGTCATTGCAAGTAACGAGAGTAACAACAACTGTCGGCACCTGCACAAAAATGCAAAAGTCAATACGTCCCCACGCTCCACTCTCTCCAATTTGCCAGTCTCCATGCTCTGCTCTCCACACTCTTCACTTCCCAATCACCACTTCCCATTCCTAAATACTCAATCTACAATTTCTTATTGTAGTTCCGCCTACGTCGACGTCGCTTTCCGTTGCTGCTTCTGCTTCTACTGCTGCTGCTGTTGTTGACGTCGCTGCTGCTGCTGCTGTTACTTTTGTTGTTGCTGCTGCGACTGCTGCTGCTGTTGCTGTTGCTTTTGGCGGCTGCCACTGGGCGGATTTAGCGGATTGTGGGCCACTCGTTTGCCGTTTGCCATTCGCATAGGTTGCATGCTGGGCTCTCGCCACTGCCTCGCCTGCCTTTCGCTGTTTGCCTTCTCCTCATTGTTATTTTATTTTCGGTTCGCGCGGTTGTGCATATTTTAAGTACATACACAAACACACCAACTTTTTTTCTCTCTCTCTTTTGTAATGTTTTTTTTTGTGTGTTTTTTTTTAGTTGCTGTTATTTTTCATGTGCTTTATTTTCATTAATTCTTTTGGTCTGTAGAAATTTAGAATTTTCTTTTGCGGCGGCGTCGGTTGTCGTGCAAATTCGCGTTAGCCCGTTTAGTTATTCCGTGTCCTATCGTGTCCTCTCTAATTAAATGTGCGCGCTAATGCGCTAAATGGTTTTGTCACTTTGTTTAAGCCACACTCTCGCTCTCTCTCTCTCTCTCTATCTCCCTCTGTCTCGCGGTGTGTGTTTTTGTACCTATCTCTCTGTGTGTGGCCTACAATTATAATTACTTAAGTTTAATCAGTTATTGTTGTTTCATGTTCAACGGTTCAACCACAGCATTTTACAATAGTAGCGGCAACAAAAACAATATTAGCTACAAAACAACAAAACAATAAAGCAACTATTCTAACAACAACTTGACCACACACATACACACAGTTGGTCAGTCTGTGGACGTGACTACAGCTGCATACAGGTATGTTAATGCGTCATATAATATGCTATACTTTATACCCACATTGTGTGTGCGTCATATATAGGCCACATGATATCATAATTAAAACGCAAGCCTAAACGCATGAGAAAGTGGCAACTGTGCGTTCTCTGTATGTTGAGCCACGAAACCGAGAAAATGCCCATTGAATAACTTAAAAGAACAATTCACGTACGTACACGTCGTATGCGTAACTAAGAACGCTTGATTGTGAAATATGAAAATGGGTGTAATAAGCTTCTGGCCATATAAGGTTGCGGCCAGAATGCAAATTTTGTTTCGGTAACAATTCATTGCGAGAGTGCTCACCTATCCAGTTTGCCTATTAGCATTATTATTGTCACGCACGGCTCAGCCTTTGTAAATGGAGAAGTCAAATCACAAAATGAATTTAAAAGCAAGAGAGAACACACAAAGCAAGAGAGAACACACACGACAAAGCAGTTCTCTGTTTTAAAATCGCTTTCTAGCAATATAACATCAGTTTTGCTACAAGCTTTGAAAGTCATTGATTGATTAATTAAATCAATAATTGTTACGATAATCTGATATGAGCACCACAGGTTACACCAAAATTAGAATTTGTGTTTTAAATAGTTTCTTTAGTTATTCAAGAAAACTTCACTCAAACTAAGTAACAAAATTTTCACAACCAAAAATGAAAGTAATTTCCTCATAGTTCCTTAGGTATATATTATTAATAAATTGATTAAATTATTATAATCAATGCATACGCAGAATTTCGGATTGCAAACAACATGAAAATGTGTTTCATGAATACTACTTGGCGTATACTTAATATTAAGTATACGTATTTTAAGTATAGGTATGAATGTATAAACTTAATTCGGAATGTACATATATTGCTAAAAATATTACGATCAATGCATTTGCAGTAATTCAAATAACAAAAATGGTTTTTACGAATACAACGTGCCGTATACTTAATATGATGTGTACGTATAACATTGGAAAAAGGTGTTTAAAGTTTCTACACTCTTAACTTATTTAAATGTTACAAAAAATACATAAGGAACAAATACGATAATTGCAAAAAAAACGGTGCGTATACGTAATTTTAGGTATGCACCAAGTACATACCATAAAATTGAGAAGAGAACTTTTAATCCCAAGGATTTATAATGTGATTTCCAATTTGTTTAACTCTAAACATACAAAATAAAGAATATGAAAATTTTGATCGCGTTGTCAAAAAAATTGTGGTGCATATACTTAATATTAAGTATACCCCGCTTACCACGAAATAGCGATGAGGATTTTGTATTTCCTAAACTCTCAGCTCAAGTAATATAGAATACATCTAAAAAAAAAAGCGCATTTCAAGAAAATCACGAGGCGTATACCTTATATTAAGTATACCGCGCGTACTACCAAATTGAAACAAGAATATTGCATATTTTACAATCTCAACTCAGGAAATATATGATGCCGCTAAAAACAGCAAAGATGCCGTTTTTTGTAAAGTTCACGTGGCGTATACTTAATATTGAGTATACCACATAGAACAATGCAAACATAAAAACGGAAAACTTGTATAATACATAAATCAATAACACAAATTTGTAACGGATAAAAACAAATCGCACAACATTAAAAACGAACAAAAAATTTAATTATTCTAGAAAGAATTTGGCTTGACTAAGCAAATGTATAAAATAAAATATATATACAAAAAATATATATTCTATGTATTGTATATGCATTTAGCGTGTATGCTTTTATGTGTTTATATATATACGTTTAATTGTGTGTGAAAATATGTGCTAGGATATGTGTTAGGGCGAAGGGTGTTTCGATTTTTCTTTTGGTAGACATTTACTCTCGACTAAAGAAGCGTTCATGCGTTGCGTTCCGTTGCTCGCTTGGTTTTTTTTTTTGGCTTGGCGAAACTGACTTTTAATTGCGAAAAATGTGCTTAAATAAAATAAGAATCGTGTAAATAGAAATTTTTAGATTTTAAGTCTCACAAATGAACAAATGAACAGATCATTAGAATAAACTTGAGGTCTATGGAAAATTTAGTGGCTACTGTGAGAAAAATTATACAGATTCCAGAACAGAAACAGCGCGTTTCGAAATTGCGGGTGTAACGGAAAAAGGCAGAATTATCGTGAATTTGTATATACAATAAAATTCACGTTAAATACGCTGCGCTGCTCTGCTCTCGTGAACAAAAGCCGCAATGTAAATGTGATCTATTTGGATTTATTAGTCCAAATTTGGATAGAGTGAAAGTGCAAAATACTTTGAGTATAGCAATTTGTATTGTTTTGCTGGCCACTTAAGGCATTTTTGAGTCAGAGGTGCTACGGTAATGAGAGCAACACAGATAAATTCAAATATCATTGAAATTGTTTACATTTTATTGATGATTTTGTAACAAGGCCATTTACATGTGTTAAAAGTATTTGTAATTTTGAAATCTAATACTGCAATCGAAGTCTGCGTCTGCGTCTGCGATTCACCTCTGGCAATTGACCCAGCAACAGAAAGTCAATGGCGAGACGCCATTTGGTCTCTGACGCCTCGATGGCGAGCAGAAACCACGCGAGTGAGATTATGAATCGCATTAGGTAGACGGCATCGTTGATGAGCCAGGCCGAACAACTGGGACAAAAGTGAAATACGAATCTCGACCAATTGCCTTGCGAAGTGGCCAACATATGCATGATTTGATGGCAAAAATTGAACAGCGGCTGCCACATTGAGAGCAGCACATAGTCGACCACAAAGAGAAGGCCGAATGTCTCTGGCAGCAACAAGAACTTTCGCAGCATCAGCGAACAGTGCCTTTTGATCCACTGTGGCCGATAATGTAATAGGGTTAACAATAGACCGCTGGTAAAAAATACTGCTGACCAGTTGCGTGGCTCTGGCTGAGCCGCTTCGCCTTCTTCGGACAGGCTGTTGGCATTCAAAATGCGTAGCACATGCCATTGATTCCACTGCATCGCCAGACCGAGAGTTAGCATCAACAGTGACTCATAGAAATCACGCACCAGCTCGGCGGCTTGTCTCTGCACTTTGCGTAAGCGAACTTGAGTCATTGCTCTGATGTGTGTGCTAACAATTTGGAGTTGGGAAATTCAGTTAATGTTATTCCGATTTCAATGGGTTCTTTTTGCGATCAAATTTTTAGCCAGTGAAAGCTAATGCTAAAAAGTAAATTCTGGAGATTTATCATTACAAATAAGATTGACAATCTTTGCAAAGCTACTATTAATGTGAGCATAATATAACATGCTTGATATGTTGTTGATAATAACATATACATAAGTAACATAAGTATTACGAATATATAGATTGCATTTAAACTTTGTTTTTTTTTTCTTTTTTTTTCTTTTTTGTTTTAATCCTAATATTTAAACTGGTTACTGCTGCCAACCTATTTGACAGCACAACAAATTATACATCTGATTTTTGAGGAATATATCAATATAATTTGAATTCAAATAATTTTAGATAAAATTAACTTTAATATTTAACACTGACACTATAAACTTATTTAATGTTAACTTGTTTTGTTATGTTTACATTTATTTGAATACAAAATGTATTCACTTTAATCGATATATTTAATATACATATGAGGCCAATGACTTGCAATAAGTTGCAAATCAAACTCAGTCGCAGATAAGAAGTTTCGGCATTATTTTGAGATGCTTGAAAAATGTGATGTCATGGAAATGTCTATATCCCCTAGACAAAAACAAGATTTCGTTGTGATTTTGATAATAAATTGAATGAAATCGACATCTTTGTCGCCTCGTCCACCAATGGATAATGTGTTGTTACATTGTACAAGCCTTTTGTGGTCTCGCTATATGCCATTTGATTGTAGTGCTGCTTTCGTGGTGGCTCGCTTTCGCTTTCTGTTTCTGTTTCGGTTTCGGTTTTGTATTTGGCTTTGGGTTTGGGTTTGCGTTCTATTAGTTTGCCTAGCTGGTCTAGTTTGGTCCTCTGGTCGTCTCTTCTTATTGTGTTTGGCAAATCGTTTGCTATAAAGCCAACTACATAATGTATCTGTAGGCGAAGACAGTGGGCCATTGGGGGTTGTGTTGGTGTTGGGGTTGGGGTTGGGATTGGGGTTGGGGTTGGAGCACATAAAAATGCTAAACCAGCGCTATGCTGGCGTCGCAGAGGCAGACATCCTCCGACTCATATGTAAGCTTCAATGAGTTCGCGTGTGTGCTTCGCTTTGTCTATGTGTGTGTGTGTGTGTGTGTGTGTATGTAGAAGAGGAGAGGAAAGCTAGCTGGATAATGCGTGTTTTCCTTGATTGCATGCTTCGATAGGAGGATATGAGGCGACTGCAAACATGCCGCTCAACATTCCATCTGCTTTTCTTTTCCTTTCTGTTCTGTTCTGTTCTTTTCCATTTCTTATAATACCCTGAAAATGCGACCCCAAAAGGGGTATATTATATGACAAATTAATTAATATATTACTGTGTAGAAAATTTACTTCTTAGAGAAACACAATTGCCAAATGACAGGGTATCAGGCAGTCAAGTTTGATTGGATCAATTCATGCTTGTTTTTGCTTTTGCTTTTTTTCGTTGTTGATGAGATTATCGTGATTTTGCTCATTTGGTTTTTGTTCATTTCTTTTTGGCCTTTGACCCGACTGCTTTGTCCTGTACTCTCGCACTTATAATCATTTGCCAAAGGCCAAGCAAAGAATTTATTGAGATTTCATGATTGTAATACACGAGCTTACAAGCTCTTCGTCGCCGTCGCCGTCTTCTGTTGACTCTCGAATGTCGATTGTCGATTGTCGACTGGCGACTGTTGTTCGCTGTTGTTGTCAGGGCTAATTGATTTCCAACTGCAAATTGTCGATGAGCTGTTGGCTAAGAGGTAACTCGGGGACATGCCAACAACGTAACGCAACGTAACGCAACAAAAGCAAAAACGACAAAACAAAAACAACGAGCAACAACAAGAATAACAACAACATTTTAATTGTGCTCGGGCACAAGGCACACACACACACACACACACACACGCTGAGTTGCCTTGCGTTGCCTTCATCATTTGCTGAGGCCAAAGACAAATGAGCGAGCGCCCCGAGAAATATGAATGAGGTCAATAATTGTTTACACTACACTCAAATGCTGTTTACTTGCAGCTATCCAGCAAACGAACGTACAGTGGCTGCCAATAGTCCAATTTGCCTTGAATTTTATGATCTATGAACTAAATGCTAAAGTTCATATTATGTAAGCATCTTTAAATATGCCACTAATTAGTTTTTATTATAAATTTTTATGAGCTGTGGAAATATTTGTGATTATCTGTAGTTAATGTGACGCAGAGAGAGAGAGAGAGAGAGTAAGAGATTTTCTCTATATTTATATAATAGTCGCTACATTAATTGAAGTCAAAATTTAAGAAGAAATTCTTTAGTTTACGAAGGATTTTTCAATTGTTATGAGTATTTTAATTTGAACCTTTTTTAATGATGAATTAATAAATTGGTTTTTATTTAATTTTTATAAATTTTTTTAATATTGTATGAAATAAGTTGCTGCTACAGACATAAATTAAGAACATCATTTAATCAGCGATTCTTTGGTTTTCAACATTTGTTAGAAATTTAATTTGATTTATTTCTTGAGATACTTTCTCTATATTTTCATACTACAAATATAAACAAATTGAAGACAATATTTAATCAGCATTTTTTTTAGTTTTGGTTTACATAGTTATAAATATTTGTTTATATTTGAATTTGATTATTATTTTATATTATATTGCCTTTTCTTGCACTTTGAAATTATTTGTTAAAGAATTTTGACAACTAACCGAAAGCTTGTTAAGTAAAGTCTGGAAATGGACTGTTGCTACCTCTAATTGGAATAGTAAAATTTAATATATATGTATTTTAAATTTGTATTTCATTCTAATTTTTATGGTTAACTAATGGCTGGCTTTTTCATTACTAAATAATCCAATAATTAGTCATAAATATTTCAAACTCAATAGTTAAAATCAAGAATAGGCTTTAAATTTGTATTTCATTTACAATAATAATTATAATTGGAACAAATTTGAAAAGGATAAAATACGGGTTTTGTCTAGCTTTGAATTTCACATTAAAAAATGTCATCATTTATTTTCCAATTTGATCCACTGTGTGGCGGAGGCAAGAGTCGGAGCAAAGGGCTGGGATGAAAACGGCAAGATGGCAAAAAGTCGACGCGGCGACTACGTAGACGGTTAGTCGGGTGACCGGATGAAGACGGTATGGCAAAGTGTGTGGGTATGTGTGTGTGTCGAGGAGAAGGGGGAGACTTGGGGAAGGCGGGGGTTGGGGGTTGGATGCCGCTAGTAGACACCTTCCAGAGCTTGCTCAGATTTAGCCTACATGCCATGCCTCCTCCAGCTGCTTTGGACCATTTGACTACTCCAGCCTCTTGTTTTTCTCTCGCTCACATTATGCCCAGCATGTGTGTGTGTTTACTAATGTTATACACACACACACACACATACATACTTTGGCATATTTAGACGCTTGCACATACTCGTCGTTGAGTATTTATAAATATATGTACATACTTAAGTATTTAACATTGATTACTTTCGTACACTGCTCCAATTTTAAATCAAAAGAATATGGCATTTTTATTTTAGAGCTATTTCGCGAAAAGAATAACGAGCTGTTTATTAATTTTTCTTTTAGAACATCAAAATAAATATTTGAAATTACCAAGTGTTCATGCAACTTGTTTTTTTGGGCTTAAAGTCCTGATTGAAAGCCAAAAAGAGAGAGCTCCATGGCAACCGATTTACAAATGAATCGAGCTGCCAATTTGGCTGCCAGATTGGTAATCGCATTTCTCCGACCTGATTTGCTGTGGAATTTACAACTCAGAGATGTCTCTTTGCTTTATGCTGAGGCCGCAATACGTTTTCTATAAGTGAGTCAGACATACACACACACACACACACACACACACACACGCATACCACATACTCACATGTGAGTGAATGTAGATAGAATGCGGTTAATTCGGCGGCACACAAAAACCACAACTCAGATTGATACCTGATGTTTTTGCCATATATGTATATATATATATATAGTATTGATTGATGATTGACGTTTATTATTTTTAGTATTAAAATTCGTGCTGTGAATGCGAAATGAAATATCAATCAGTCACATTTAAGGCACGTTAGATATTTCGAATATGGCCGCTGATCCATCATTTCTCCTCGACTTTTCATCATGTTAAAAAGAAAATCTTATTTATTTCGTCTTTTTAGCGGCAGAAAGTTCTTCTCTAGTCGTAATTAGCTGCAGTTAGTGTGACCGAGTAAATTGTGGAAATTTTCTCAATCTTTATAAGCACGTATGTTATTATACTTTCTATTAGCTCAAAAGGAAGTAAAAAGCAAAAGTAAATCAAGTATGATATATGTTTGGTATGTTGATACAGTTAATCATTTAAATATTCCGTTGGATTTTTTTGGTATATTGATATAATACTACCATTAAAATATACCAATGAGTACCAAACATACCAGATTGTCAGCCAAAGCAATTTAGACCCTATTTCTGTAGGCTATGCATGGCGGACATGACCATATCCGTTCGCTGATCAAGAATATATAATATATACTTTATGGGGTCAGAGGAACTACTTTGTGGCTTTTACATACATTTCCTGCAGGCACAAATTTATGCATAAATATTGAAAATAAATTATTTTAAAACTGCCGAACCTCTTTTGAGCTAAAAGAATTGTATCAAGGCAGCTGTTGTATAATAAATTGTTCGCTTACCTTCATACACGTATTTTCAATTTGTAATCCGTAAAGTAGGCAAAGCAAGCATTACATTATTAATCAAATCTTGCGGCTAAGCTGCTCTGCTCTGCGCTGCTCTCCGCTGCGGCGTCAGTGTTAAAGTGGTGTATTAAATAAGTAGCCTGATTATCGTCCCAATTGGCCAGTTCAACTGGGTTATTATGTTATTTAAAAGCCACGCGACGCATGTTAAATTCATAACATAAAATGCTTGGGCTGCTTTTTGGATGCCCAACAAACAGCGCTGAGGTCACCGGGTTGGAATTTGAGCTGAGCAGCAGCAGCAGCAGTAACGAGGACGAAAACTACAAAGCCAGCCAGGTGAAAATAATTACAGAGAATTTGAAAATCCCATGAATTTGATATGTGGCTACGGTAAAGAGAAATGAATAAATATTATTATAGTTTCACTATTAATTAATGGTTTCATATCTTACTAAAAATGTATACATTTAAGTTAATATTTTCATAGTGCAAGTTTAAAGTTTTATATCAAAAATTTATTTTCATCAATTCTTTTTGATAAACTTCAATCAATATTTTTAGTATCCACAAGATATAATTAAAAAAAAAAATGAATTTAAAATTTAGATGATTTTTATAGACTTCTAAATATGTAAGCAAAATCAATAAAATTTTGAAGCAAATCTAAATAACATACATATTGTAACATTTTCATCATTATAAGCAACTGTTTCATTAAACATCAGTGGTTTCTTATGATTTAAGTATACAGAAGGAAAAAACGTTCTGAAATCAAGCATAAAATCTTGAATGAAGAATATATAATGTTAAAATTCAACCTATATTGCTTAATTTTTAAATTCAAGATTGTAAACTTGCTTTTTAAGCATGGAAAGACCCAAAATTGAACCAAGAAGGTAAAATCTTAAATCGACATCAAATATTTTAAATATTTAAATTAAAAAAAAAAATGTTTGTATTGTTTGCTATATATTGTACACATTTATGTATGTGTTGAAAATATTTATTGTTTTTACAGTCCAATCTTATGAATATTTTCCAAAATGTCATTTATAAATTCATTTAAGTTATATAGTACTCGAATAATTAAAACTAAATTTTTTCAAAAAATTTCCGCCAAATTTCTTTTTAAAATTAAATGAAAGCTATAAATATTAAAGAGATAGTTAATAAAAGTCAAATCTAGATAATTTTGGATGTACACATTAACATAAATTATTTATGTTATAAAAAGCAAACAACATAAACTTTGTCCACACTTTAGTTAAAATGGCATCGATGCGAAACTTCGCAGCTCTTAAATTGAATAACATCTGGGGATTTTACAAAATACAGACATCTGCAAAAATACTCCATTACATCATAGAAGAAATTGAGCTTATTGGCGAAGCCGCGAAATGTGTTCTGGAATCTGGCTAATATTCCGAGTCTGACACAATGTTTTCTTGCCATTTGCCAACTTCAAGATGATTTGCCCTGCAAACTTTGACCCCGAATTTGACCCATTTGTTGGGTGCCCCTCCCATTGCGTTCACTGCATAAAGAATTCAGTCCTCGAGCTGCCTTTGTTTGCGACGCGTGATTTTTGAAAACGGGCTGCAGAATTTTATACGATTCAAGCGATTCCTTCTTATTTTTTGTATTGTATTGCAAATGCCATGTTAAAGTTCAGAAAACGTTTTCACTGTGTCTGATAAGTATTTTTTTAGCCAATCGAGCCAATGTTGTTATTGTTGTTGCTCTTTTGGCATGGTTAAGAATAACAACCATCGACATTTTTGGGGAGCTCAGTATCGCGCTCAAGGAAATGAGTGTTGCTGATTTGACGCATTTAGATTAGATGAGATTTCTTTGTGTTTTTTGCGGGCAGGCGCCAAAAGTGCCGCCTATGAACAGAAGCTTAAAGTTGCCGTCGTCCTCAACGAAAGCTTGTGGTGAATAGAGAGAACGAGAGAGAGAGAGAGAGAGAAAGCTTTTTCAAAAAATGAACGTGGTGGTTGGCAATCTGTTGTCTGGGATGAGAGGAACTAAGGACTCGTCGCGTAACGTCTCGTCTCGTCTTGCTCGCTCGCTTGCGTAGGAGTTAACGCTCGTAATGTCAATTGGTTGTATTCCAAGCTTGTGTGCGAAATTTTTATGCCGTTAGCCCGTTGAAAACGTTGCCAGCAACCGGGGTATAATGAAGGGTATATGGGAAGAGATTGTAATAATAATATTATAATAATAACTTTTGAACTGCATTAAATATGGCATCTAAATTATTATTATTATTATTATTATTATTATTATTATTATTATTATTATTATTATTATTATTATTATTATTATTATTATTATTAGTATCTTGTAGTCGACTACAAATCTCTCACTTCTTATGCTTGTGCCTTTTTCTTAGCGTTCGCATCCCAGACAAAAGAACACACTCTCTTACACTCACACACACACACATGCAAGCTCACTCGTAGCGCCCGCGTACATATTAATGCGATAATATTTCGTATACGCAGCATGGGCTGATGGTTTACATATTCCGTCTTCTTTTTTTTAGGTCAGGTAGGGAACTTAAATTAATAAAAATGATAAGAGAAAATAACAAAATGCATAACGTAATTAAAAATTTCTCAACAAAGAAAAAAAAAAACAAAATATGTGTGCTGTACATGTAGCACATGACTTGAAAATGCGAACAGGATGCTGGAAATTAATCTAACTCTTCATTAAATTAATTGATATTAATGAGCGACTACTGACTCATAAAAGAAAGCTCACACCAAACGACGATAACGAAATGTACGAAGTGATGACAAATGCGAGCATGAACTCGCAGCTGACACCCGGTGACAATTCGACTGCACTTTGCAGTGGGCAAGTGATAAAAGACTGCCTGTACTCCATGATAATTTCAAGAATTATAAATTAAATTTAAAATACTTTAAATTCTAAACTTAAAGTTCACAACTTAAATTATATTGCTTCTTGCATTCAAATGCAAATGTAACTATTCAATATATTTTGAATTAAATTTAGAGATATGTAGAGATAGAAAGATAATTTGAGTGCTTATCAAATCCAAAAACGACTTTTCTTTAGTTTTTTAAAATAAATTTTGTCCTACAGAAATTTATTGTTAATCAAAGTATAAAATTAAATATATATAATGATAAATTTTATGTTATATTCGAGAATTGAACAATAATTGTTCTCTGTTCCCTAATTCTCTTACATTTTAAAAATTGTCTCTTAAATAAAATAATAATAATGCAAGTAGTAGCAAAATAAAATATTTATATGAAAGAATGTTACTTTAAAATTTGTAAAGTGATTTTTAAAGCAATACTTCCTGCTAATTATAAGGAAGATTTATAATAAATTGTTTAAAGCTGTAGTCTCCTCGCAAATTGGCATCTTAGAAATGGCGCAAAAAAAAACTACAGCATACTTTTCGGCTGAATGGAATTTGTATTCAACATGGGCGAGAGCATGAATAAGCTAATTTGGTTTCTCCTACTTCTCCTACAAATAATAGCACGTACATTTATTTATTTAATGACCTTCCACACAGCATTTTACTTTGTTTTTTTTTATTGTGTTATTTATTTATTTATTTTTTTTTTTTGGTTTTTGAAATGAACAAATTTCCGTAGGGACAACAAATCACAATGCGTCAGCTGATTTAATTTACTGTTGCACATTTGATGTGGTGGCAGCTGACAAAATGAACAATGAGTACTGGAGAGAGAGAGAGAGAGAGAGAGAGAGAGCAAAAGGAAAAAAATGTGCGAGATGTAAGAAAAGCAGCGATTAATTAAACTATTCTGTCGATATTATATGTGTATGTATTTGTGTGTGTTGCCTTTGGCAATGTCGAGCACTGAGCGCAATTTCCATTGGCATTGGCATAGAAATTGCGATTGCGATTGCGATTGCGACATGGCGATGGCGATGGCGATGGCGATTGCGGCTGAAGCTGTGGCTGTGGCTGTGGCTGCTGTGTCCTGAGAGACGGACTCTGACTGAGGCTTTTTCGGCAAATCGTTTTGAAAGCTCGCTCCGGGAGCAAAGTCCAACTCGCTTCTAAAGAGCATAACTTCACAATCTCTGTGTGTGAGTCTGTGTGTGTGTGTGTGTGCCAGTGTTGAGCTTCCTCGTCGTTTGGCTCCGGTCGTCGGTGGTATCAACAAGGACATTCGACCTACTGTTGATTGCGCACCGAAGCTTTTCAGTTGATTTTCAGACCCTGCCAAGTACGGAACACGAGTGCTGCGATTGGTGGGGTCAAGAGCAAGCGAGCGAGCGTCTAATCTAAAGCATACAGCGTGTTCTTATTTTTTTTTTTGCTCGCTCCCAACCTCACGAATTCCAAAAGAAAAACATTCAAAATATACGAAAAATAACCAAAAGAATTCAATAATATTATTGCCATTTAACAATTGTGTGTGTGAGCGGTGTCTGTGAGTGTGAGTGTCTGTTTTTCTCTGGCGTCCGGCTCGATTCCAATTGTTGGTGAACATCGAAGGTATTTCCCAAGCAATTGTTATTGTCTCTTAATCTTATTGTTGTTGTTGTTTTTGTTGTTGTTATCGACATGTTATGCCATTTTCAATACGTTTGTTGCTTTTCATATTTTTTTTTTGTCGTGTAACATGTGCAAAACAGAAAAAAATAAGAAACAGAAAATGTCAAGTGTATTTGAGTAAAATATGCAGAGTCGTCGACGGTCGCAAGTATGCGGCTGACTTATTGATAAAGCCACACAACACACACCCAGATAAATTTACAAAAATTTGCACCCAAACAGACACACAGAGACACAGAGAGATAGAAATGCCAAGACAGACGGACAAATAGACGGACAGACGGAAGGGAATCTTTGGGAAGACCGCACTGAAAAACGAGTCTGACAACTTAACGACTTACTTAGTCAAATAGAGAGAGGTACGACAACGACAACGACGACGACGACGACGACAAAAAATAACGTTGCCCAAAAATATAACGAGTGGATGGCATTACAGCGGAAAGACAGAGACAAAAAGAGAGAGAACGAAAGAGAGAGCGAGTTAAGTTGAGTTGGTAATGGGAGATTTGAGGGGGAGGGCGCTGCATACGTTGAGTAAAAAGGCAGCCTAATAGACTGTCGGACCAGGCCAAAAAGGGTAACACCCACCCCACACACACACACACACACACACACACAAACACACTCACAAACACACACGTATTCAAAATGACAGCACAAAGAAGACACTGTGTTAATATATTCCAATTTTTGTTGTTGCTGTTGTTGCTCTTGTGTGTGTGTGTGTGAGTGTGTGCTCTTCTTGTTTTTCATAGCCGAACCGAAAAAGGTGTTCGAAAAATGCCTTTAGAAGCTGTGCGGCCATTTTTGCTTTGGGGCCTTTTACTCTTCGACACTTTGCCACCGTTATATTTGCCCACAGCGATAGTCTTCTTCTCCTTCCGCCTCTTCTTCTTCTACTTTTTGTTGATTCTGTTGCTGTGGCGGCCGCTAAAGTTGCCGTGGCTTCCGAAATTGAATGAATATAATCAAATCAGAATGAAAGAGGTTATGCAAATTTTCTTACGCGCGCGTGTTTTTGGCTCCAACTTTCAACTCTCTATCTTTTTGCCTAGGTTCCTCTTTCTAATTCCGTTTCTCCCACACACACACATTCTACCTCTCTCGTTCTTTCTTTCTCTCTCTTGCTCTATCTCTTTCGGTTTCGTGTGCAAAACTTTCGGCGGATAGTTGTTTGTAGCTGGGAGTTACAGTAAGTTGTTGTGTTGCTGTTCGAAATTTGCATAATTTACAACGCTAGGTAATAGCCCAGAATACATGTGTTGCAACATTCTCTTCGAAAAAAATAAATAGAGGATTCGCTTTTTGCTTTTGCACTTTTGAGTTTCCAAATTTCACATTGAATGTTTGAACTTTCGGGCCTCTCTCATTGCAAGTAACTCGTAGTCATTGTGACTAGACCAAAGAGCAACAACAAAAACAGCAGCAATAGGAAAAAATTGTGTTTTGCATGTCGAGCACATCACACACGTAGTCATCGTTGCATCGTTTAAAACAATCACATGACACACAATACATTAAAGCACTTCCCTCACATGATATAAGACACAAAAAGAGCAACAACATCGTTTACGAACAACTCAACTGTCTGTTATTAAGTATACGTATTTTTTTGTCATGCCACTTGATTCGCAACAAGGACAACACAATAAAATTAATGACACAAATAAAAACAAAAGCAATCGAATACATAAACATAAGCAACCGAAGAACGACAGCAAGATACTCTAAAATCGCATCGTAAATAAAATCGACTACATTTTGCAAATTTGACACAAACGGAAACTCTTAAATCACGAGTGTGCAAAGATAGCTCACGAATATAGCTTAGGCTGCTTTTATAAAGTAAATGTCTGGCAATATCATTAATTATTTGTCTGTAGGTGTGATATAAACGAGTAGCTTTAAAGGATGTTCAAGTACTGGGTAATATTTTATTGTCTGAGAGTATAAACTAAAAAGTGCAAGTCATGGAAAAAAAAAATTGCTTGCATAGAAGCAAAACAGGTTGGAGTCGCAGAAATACTTAGAAACTAGTGTCTTAGTTGATCATAAAAATACGATATGCCTACTGCATACAATTATTATATAAATTCCAATATTTCGCAAGGCATAAAACTGTTCTTAGATTCAATTTCAGAAATAAGTTTTTGTAATTGTCAGTAAAGTTGTATTTAAAGCAAAAAAATATTTTAAAATTAAAACATTTTCGTGAGGAATTTTATATATATTATATTTATTTTAATGATATGCTTAACAGAGTTTTCGTTTTGAATCAAACAAATCGTTGCACACTTATTTTATAACTATATTGTAAACTATTTATTAAATTGTTTACAATTGAGCATTAAAATAAAACAAAGGTAGTATCTAATTATGAAAAATTCATCAGCTAGGTTTTTAATAAATATTTTCCCTCATTTACTTCATTGCTTTTGCTATTGCATAAATAACTCTCGACCTCTGCACTGGGTTTCAGTCCTTCGCCATCTGATATAACATTGCTTTAATCCAGACAAATTTTCAATCAATTAGCCCAACATTCTTTTTTTTTTTTTTTGTGTAATGTATTCCCTACACATTCGCGTAACATTTGCAGCCAATCTAAGATTGCCCAGCTGCAGGCTCTTCTGGCCTCAGCTATCAACCACTTTTAATGTGGTTTTTTTGGTCTGCACCCAAAAAAAAAGAGGCATAAAAAAAACCAACAAATTGTCGTTAACACTCGTTGGGCAATGTGCTGGTGTTTCGTGTGGTGTTTTTTGCTTTTTTTTTTGCGCCATCGTATCCATCGTGTTTACAAGTCGCTTGGCAATTATTCAATTTAATGTCCGACGCCATCGGGCATTTTATATAATTTGAAATGCACGCAACAGCAACAGCAAAAGCTTCACAACTGCACTTCTAGTATATCCGGAAATATCGTAATGTTTTGCAAAAAGTCCATTTTACTTTGAAGGACAGAGAAGTAGGTAGCGGGAGGAAGGGCGGAGGAGGCAACAATGAAGTCTATGTGGGGATCCATGTAATCGACTTTTCGTAACGTTTACGTGCAAGTGTTTCTGCTCTGAGTAATATGACAATCTTCACATTCATTTCATTCAAATTTCACCGTCTGACAAATACAGCTTCGCCTTGTCCATTGCCTTTGGCACAAAACAACTTCCGTCGGCAGTATGAGAAAGATGCCTGGCTACCATATTGCTCCACAGACATTCTCAGTTCTCATATTATAAGATATATTATAGAAACTTTCCCCGTCACAGTTTGTTCTCTTTGTTGACCCAAGTCGGTAATTGCTTTTGTCTCATCGCAGTGACAAACAATTCTAATTGAATCTTTTGCTGCTACGTGTGTATTAATTAGCTATAAAAATATGTTGTTTTTGCTTTATGCAAATAATATTGTTTACAATTAACTAATAATACATTGTTTTTTAGTTGCATAATGTTAATCAAATTAAGCGATTTCGTTTTATCTTCTTGCATGGATTCATTGTTTTTATTACGAGAATGGGAATATTAAATAGAGCAAAATGCTTGCAACAAGCAGCTGAGCAACATTCCGCAACTGTATTTGTTTATTGCGATTTATTTTTGTATATTTCGAAGCACATAATCATAAATTTTTATACCAGATACCAGAGAGATGGGTTTGACTGTCTCATGAAATATGCATGAGTTGCGCAGGATATCTTATAGTCGGGCACTTTCCGATGTGTTGTGGTTGGTTGTTTGGTTGTTGTCGCAAAAATTACAAGTCAACTTATTTTACGAGTAATTTAATTGAGGCGCCGTCAATGCCCCAGGCGGCAGTTAAATTTGGGCCACATCCGTGGAGAATTGTTGTCGTCCTTTTGCGGATTGCTGTTGCTGTTGCTGATGCTGATGCGTCGAGTTTTGCGAGCATAATGTGCGCACGTTGACAGTGCGCACCTGGAAATTTCATCAAAAGTTGCCTCCTGCGCCATTTCTTGCTCTTATTTATACTATTCCTCTCTGACATCCGGCATTCGACATCCGACATGGTCATCAAATTTGTCCGCAACTTGTAAAATTGCGAGCGTCCAATGCGACATGAACACACAAAATATGAAAGTGCCAGATGACGACGACGACAACGAAGCACAATCAAATAATAAAAAACAAATATACTGACACAGACACAGCGAATTTTGTTTGTTTACTTGTTTTGTCTCAAATGTGGAGAAGAAGCCGCCTTATAACATAAGACATATGAGCGCCGTTAGTTCTGTGATTGCGTCATACTCAATTCTGGCAAATTTGTCATTGTTTCAAGTATTCTATTGTTGCTCGTTGTTGTTTATGTTACATGCAAGCTTCGTCTTGCTTCTAAATTCACTTGACGCCTCATGCTTCGATGAGCGAAAAAGGATTGGGATTTTGGAAGCGTGCAAAATGTGGCTGCATACAATATTATATAAGCTCAAGGAAGTATTTATTTTAATTTATTTAAGTACGAGGTCTGCGTACGAGCTTATGCATATGTAAATAATTTGTTGTTTGCATGCGAATATACCGAAAACTCAAAGTATAAATTTTTATTACTTCACAGATACCCAAATCAGGGATATATATAGTATACTATAGATGAATAATTCCGAATTGTCTTTACTCAATATAAGCGTACATAAAACGGCATCTCAGTTTTTTTGGGTGATAGTCTGGTATATTTGGTGATCTGCGGTATGTTTTGAAAGTAGTAGTATTTCTTTTTTGGTATACTTTGAAAGTAGTAGTATTTCTATATGACAAATACAGCCCTCGGTATATTTTCAAACTTTTTCAGAATATTTCGTTGATACACTTTTGAAATAATACTACAGTATGTTGAGCGCTCTTGGCTGAAGTTTTCTTAATTGTTTTTATGTGGGTATAAAATTGTGTTAAATATTTTTGGCAGTTATACATTAGATTGAGTACGGATTAATAGATATCCAATAAGAGGCAAAATTTCTTGATTTTTATAGAAATTTATAATGAGTATTTTAAATATTTTACATAATTCGATATTTTTTTTATATTTTTGACAAACAATTTTTGCATTGGGTCAAATCATGAATTTCATGTAGTTAAAAACTTCAAGTTTTATTTTATTTATATTTCATACTTATAATAATTTTGAGATATGTTTGCAACTGCCAAACTTATTTATTCTCTGAATCTGTTGCAATAACATTGACTCTAAGAGTACCCAACAAAGATATTCGCCCAGTTTGCAATTGTGCTTTCAAAAATTCAGAAGTTAAATTGCATATTGCCGCCATCGCTTTGGATGCTTTGTTAAATCATCTGGCGAGGTCGACTGTCAGAATTATAGTAGTTTAGAGAAAAAAAACTTGAGTTCAGATTTCGTCAGTTTATATCATGACATTTATTTTAAAGATTTCTTTGCATTTGCTTCTGTGCATTATTGCAATTGTGGAGCGAATATCGTGGGAGCCACGACGAGCTGAAAGAAACACACAAAAGTTGGCGAAATAGCGCAACTTGACTGGCTGACTGAGTGACTGAATGAATGAGTGAGTGACTGACGACAGCTCCTTTTGCCAACGTCTAGGCATTGTCCCTGGATGTTGTCGTCATGTCGCTGCTCACCTGCAAGTGTATGTGTGTATGGCTATATGGCTGTGTGTGTGTGTGTGTGTGTGTGTTGGTTGAAGAAAAACACACAAAAAAAAACCATTGCTGTCATGCTTAAATATCAAAGTACATTTTGCTATTCATCAACGGGTCTGTTGCCTGCAGCGGCAGCGCTCGTTGCTTGCTTCGTGGGTGGTTACTGGGTGGGTGGTGAGTGGGTGGTGAGCGTGGTGAGTGGCGTGGGCATCGTGGTCTTCCATGACCATGGCAGGTGCATGGGCTGTGGTTACTGCATGATGGATGACATTGCGCCTTCAAAATGTGCCTGACTCGCAGCTGATATACACACTCACACACACACACACACACACGAATAAGGACACGCGCGCACGCTTACATATCTTTAATCTCTTGTCACTTATTCTTGCAGATTGAAACAAAGACGATTTGGGATAAGGCACGCGCCTTCAAATACCTGTTAACGTTCGCTGCCCATCGCTGACCCAACCCCAACCCCAATACTAGCACACACTACCCCACTTATACACACACATACACACACACACACACACGTTCACACAAATAGCCCATCGGAAACACAATGGGCAAGAAGAACTCCAAATTGAAGCAGGACACCATTGATCGTCTGACAACAGACACATACTGTGAGTACCCGACAAAAAAACCATATATATGTTACATAGTATCTTCCCTTAACATCCTCCTCCATTTTTTGTTTGTTTATTTTGTCCCCTTTCAAAGTCATTGGTGAACTGTGTTCTCGTGCTTTTGGCGTACACAAATCATTTTAGTCAGACTCCTCTGCCTTGAACTCCATATGAATTATGGTGTGGCATTAAAGTATTTCATATTGCGAAATAAGTGCAACTATCTGTTTTCTGTTTTCTGTTCTCTTAGTGCTCTGTACTGTGGCTCATTGCTTTGTGTCCACAACTACTTGCCAGCAATTTATTATTATACTCTTTGTGCATTAGCAATACAATGGGTCAGCTAGACTGTTAACCTCTTCCAAGTTGTATTTTATGCGTGAAATATGAGACTCTCTAATCGAGTCCTTTTTTAAGAGAGCATTACTTATTTAGGCAAGAATAAAGCTTGGCTAACTGAGTATACAACTTATATGATTTGGCGATGAAATACAAAGCTTTTCATTATTTCATTGTGGCAAAGAGAAAGTTTATTATCTAAAGTGTGAATAACAAAAAGAAGCAGCTATCTTCGATCATTGTAAAAATTAATTAATTTCAGTATATTTTGCATTGTTGGTATATTTATTTGTATAACCAGTAAAGTTATCAAAAAAGTCTTGCGGTATTTTTTTATTGAACTTTCCATTGTTCATCAATAATCAAGGTAAACACATACATATGTATATTTTACAGTCGTTTAAGACATATTTAAATTTGACATTACGAATTTCTTAATGATTAGCTAATAAATATCGTAGTTAAAATAAACTAGAGCTATATTACTCTATAAAGCATAAAAAAGCATTTAAATTTGTGTTTAGTATAGATAAAATAATACATTTAATACACAAACCATACTCAAGCAGTTTCCTTTTTGTTCCCTTTTCCATTTTGTTTCCTTTTCGTTTCGCTAGTAGCCTAATAAAAGCACTTTGACTTTGTTTGAGGGTCATGGATCAAAGTGGCTTCATTATTGGCAATACCTTTGCTCGATATTTTCGTTTTTTTTGTTGGTTTTCGTTTTTTTTTTCCTTTTGCTTAACAGTACGTGTATCAAACTAAGAGTATGCTGCTTTGCATATCAAATCACAAAAAAAGAATAAATTGTGCAATGAACCGAAAGTCTGGCTGTTAATCAATTTGAATGAAGGTTGAACTGGTCTCGGCAATTAGCTAAAATCAATATGATTTCCATACTCATACTCGAAACTCACATTCGTAATGCAAATTGCGACTGAGAAAGAGAAAATTGGTTGGCCATTTGAACTGCAATTATTTGGCAGATGCTTTTGCTTTTTGCTCTGCAAAAATCCGACATAAGTTTCACACACACACACACACACAGAGAGAGAGATAAAAGCTGGCATATGGAAAATGGAATAGTGATGCTCGTCATGGGTGTCCTGCGCCTTGAGCCAGACAGATAGAGAGACAGTTCATTTTGCACACGCATTGGCATTCGGCCAGTTTCCGGGGCACTCAAAATACAATTCAATGTAGAAATTATTATTGCACTTGTTCTGTTTGTTGTGCTCAATGCAAGTCGAGATCTGCTTCACTGTCACGTTGTCACTTACTCTCTGTGTGTGTATGAGTACTCAGACTTACACTCGCACTCGCACTCACACTCACACACT
Organism: Drosophila pallidifrons; assembly: GCA_023558445.1. Taxonomy (NCBI): domain Eukaryota; kingdom Metazoa; phylum Arthropoda; class Insecta; order Diptera; family Drosophilidae; genus Drosophila; species Drosophila pallidifrons. The sequence continues at coordinate 17,559,398 of CM042351.1, forward strand.
CGTATTCGTATTCATATGAATGGACATTCAGCTTGTCTCCCCATGACATTTTGCTTGGCATCAAACGTGTAAAAGCAACAAGCAACAACAAAATCAGTTAAAGCTCATACAACAACAGCAAAATATGCTTCTTCTTTTCCCTTTCCCCCTCTCCAATCACACTAATGCCCTAGTCACTCCCTCTCCCTCTCTCTCTCTGGCGCTATCTCTGTTTTTCTCGCTGTGGTATAATGGCTGCCAATGATGTTCGAGTGCTTGTCTGCCTTTTCCCCACGCTCCGTTCACTCTTCGTTTTATTGGCAAACTGGCAACTTGACATTGGTTCCAGTCACAGTCAACATGCTGCATAATATTGTGCCAGCTACAACGCGGGTTCTTGCAAAGTGCTTTAAACGAAATGAAATTAGCTGCAATTAAAAATCCAAATGGTGCATTAGTGCCTTATAGACATATGTACTCCACATATTCATATTTCATATTATATTTAATTACGCAACAAAATTAATATCAGAAGTCGTATAGTTTTGCCTTTTAAATTCATATTCTATTATATATTGATTTATTTATTTTATTTGTGTATTTAAATGACTAGTGTTAACCGCCAAGATTTAATTTTAATTTGGGAATCATTTTTTTCCTTTTATGATCAACTAAATTTTTTTTATATACATCAAAATGAATGGGTTGTAATTAATTTATAATTAGCAGTAAAACTGAAGACAAAAAACAAAATTACGTTTCACAATTTAACTTAAAAAGTGCCTTGAATAGTAACACAATTTTAAGGTTGTAGTTAAGTGAAGGATGAATTCATTATGTAGTATATTTTTAATATTTTCACATGCCATAAAATTGACATCAATAATACTTAAACAGTTTTGTTTAAAAAAAATTAAAAAATACAATGCAGTGGTATTATTCGATTCTATATATTTATAATCTTTTTTCTTATAAAATAGATAAATTATATTCGATATTGTAAATATTAAATAGGAGTAGCTTAAAGTAGAGTTTTAACTCTGAATATTTAACTGAAACTGTTAGTTTCTTAATCAGCTTTAAAGCCAGCACGAGTTCACATGCAACCACATGTTCATAAAGATACACAGAGCAAACAGCTAAAAACAGTGTGTGACACACACACACTCACACACACACACTTAGATACACTCACACAATCACACCGCACATAAATATTCACCCACATGCAAGTCTCAGCTGGATTCAAAAATGCCTTGTACCTATTGAAAATTGTTTAAAGCGGGTATTATGCCATTACCACTTTTAACTAATATTACAAATGCTTTTTTACTTATTGTCTTTCAATATTAACTACAATATAGGTAAATAATAGGGAGTAGCCTTCTTAAGAATTATATTTTAAATTGCATAATGAAATTTAATGTCTTTTTATCCTTGAAATTGTAGTTTAAAATATGGATCACTTGATCAGCACTTAAAGAGAAACATCTTGATGTTGTGCCTTAATTTCAGCGCAGCTAACTTATATTTTGTATATATATATATTCTGTTCTTTTCGTTTCGTTTGGTGTTGGTTTTTTTTTCGCATTTTTTTCTTTGAATACTCGTATGTGGTTGATGGCAAGGCCTTTGGCAGCCATTCATTAATTAGCAGTACTATGTGACCACTCCCAGGCGGTAAGCTCTCATTACATGCAATGTAGGTGTGTGCGTCGAGGTGCAGAGTTAAGCGCAGCAGTGTGAGTTCGTAAAAAGTTAAATTAAATCAGTTCACCAAAAAAGGTAATCTACGAAAAGCAACTGTGAAATACTCTATCCTTTAAACTCGTATAACCATTTACAGAGCTCTTTTTTATACGAAAGTCCAATTTCGTATTTAAAAAATAGCTTAAAAAAGTATCAAATATACTAAATACTTCTGTTACTTTAAATGCTTAATCAAGCTTGTTCAATTGACTTTCAGTTATTATTAAAACATGTAAAAAATCTGTTGGCGCGTGTGCTTGACTCTGAGAAATCACTGTTGATTTTAAATAAAAGCAACATAGTGCGTTATTAAAATATACCAAACTGAAAAAATACTAAATTATACCGAAGGCTTATTTAAGTACAAACAAATCAGTGCTGAATTATTCCAAAAATATACCGAATTAATATTCTGTAGAATCCAAATTTCTACTTCTTACCCATGTTCAGTAAAAGCAAAACAATTCACAATTAAAATATATAAAGATCAAGTTCTGAAAAGTTACTAAATTATAACAAATTTTATATTTGATATGTCTATAAAATTCTTTTTGCAAATTAGACAAGTAGGGAACAAAATAGACCAGATTAGCAGCCAAAACAACTTTAACTTTTAACATTTTTATCTGATCGAATCATAAATATTGTTGGTATTATTGAATGTGCCAAACGTGACTTTAGCTACTATCTTTCTTATGCAATGTAAAATAATGTATTTCTATATATGTATATTCATTTTAAGTATCGTTTGTGTATGTGGCACAAATAAATACTGATACTCGGGTAACCAAAATTGTCACTTTCAATTTAGAGATTAAAGAGGGAAAAGCCAAATGCCACGCGGCTTATTGCGCATTTTATTTTTGGCAAGCGCATGAATGAAAAGTTCAAAAAAAAAAAAAAAAAAATGATTAACAATCACTTCAGGCCAAATACACTCGCACACACAAACACGTCTTTTGGCGGATGAAAAAGATACACACATTGGGAAAAACGAAGAGAAATTCCGCTTTTTGTATAGTACATTTAAATGGAAACTTTTTTTTTGCGTTTTCTTTATTGCCACCCTTAAAGATGGTTTGAGGTAGATGGAGGGTGCGGTTAGGTGGGCACAGGTAGGGTTGGGGAAGGGATAGAATGGCAAGGGATGGGAAGGGAGGGGAATGGAAGGGGCATCTTTGAGTAGCGTACTCAATGCGCCTGGCTATGAACTAATTTGCTTTACTGCTAGCGGCGCTAAATCAACACACACAGAGGGACACATAAGGTGGAAGATACACACACACACACACACACACACACATACATACATACACATACACTAACACACATGTATTATTTATGCAGCCGCAGTAAAAGTCCTCCAAAGTCGACATCAACGTGGCCCGAAGCTAACTTAGACGACGCGTTGGCGTGCGTAGACTTTTAAAAGAGTGCCACTGGCTCATTTGCCGGGGTCTGAGCTAAAAAGAGGACACACCGAGGCGCACCGGGGCAAAGGGCACAAGGCACAGAGCAGAGGGCAGAGGGGAGGAGAGCAGAGGCCAAAGGCCAGAGGGGTCCTTTTGCTGCTGCTTGTGCGGCTTATAATGAATTATATTTTGATGCAAAGGACGAACGCTTTTCCCAACTTGAGTTCGCTCAGCGACAGTGCAGCCAACTTGCCAACTTGCATTGCGTGCAAAGCGACTCACTCCCCTTACCCTTCATCCTCCCCTTCCCCAACGGCACTCTACAACATTTTTTTTTTTGTTGCTGAATGTACACAAGTTGTTCCTTTCGAGCTGCGAGTTTCGAACTGTGAGTTGTGAGTTGTGCTCGCTCGCACACGCAAACGATTTCACTTCGGTTAGTCCTCAATGCCATTACGAACATGAATTTCATTTTCCAATTAATACAAACTTTATTCGATGGCAGATAAAAGCCGTAACAAAACAATCATGTGCACACTTCACTCGCCTGTTCGCCGATTGACTGCCGTTTGCCTAATTTGCCGATTATGTTATTTATACCCTGTGATGAATGATGCAGACAAAAGGGGAAGCTTAAAATTGTAAATTCTAAAGATTACATCATCGATTTTCATTGGGAAAATTTATTTGTTTATTTATTTTGTGTTAAAAGGAAAGTTATGATTTGATTTTTGCAATCTAGGTATTCAATTTTAATTAGAAAGATAGGGAAGATAAATAATTTCACAAAGATGTAAGAATAAAAACAAATGATAATTATTTCTATTTATAAATTTAACAAAGTATTTATTCACTTATTATTTTCAAACTTATTTATATTTAATTTGGCTATTTATAATTTCTGTTTCAAATCAAACACTTCAATAAAAAATAACAATATTTAATGCACTTAGTCGCTCTGGCTCATCTCATTGTAATAGGGAATTGTATTCGTTATTATACTAAAACTAAATGTCAACTATAAAATTTAATAATAAACTCAAAATAACTTATGATTTGACAGAAAGATAAATGCTTACATTTATTGTTAAATTCGATATCAAAATAGCAGATGCTTGCAACACTTTTCCTGACTTTTACAAACAAGCTTGAAATGAATTCCCCATAAACGTGCAAATACTCCTTAATTAAATAATTATTTTTTCAAAATCTGATCAAAAATGGCGAAATCAATGACAAATGATGTTGATTTACCATGGCTTATGCTCACATATTAACTAAATTTATTTTTCCCCCATTAACTACTAATTGTATTCAGATCAAATAATAATGTTTGAATTTCTTGTTCCCTTTCAGTTACCGAGAAGGAGATACGGCAATGGTGAGAACTGAATTATTGAATTTCTATTTATTTGGTTATGGATTATTTGTACAATATTTAGTATTAATGAAAGGCCTTTTAATTAAATTTAACTTCTACTTAAATGGTGATTTTCTCTCTCGCTGTCATTCGTTTCGAAATTCAACTCAGATTCTGTCAAAATATAAAAAATAATTATGAATAATTCATTTAAGCGCGAGTCGATGCGCAAACATGTAAATAAGTTGAAATTCTTTTCATGCCAATCCAATCGGCATGTAAAATGCTGCACAACTTAATTGGCATTAAATAATGCACCGCAAAGTGTTGAGATCCAATTTTAATAGCAATCATAATTATGTATAATACTACGTTAACATTGTGTACATTTTTCTCATTCATATGCAGCTATTTTTCGACCACAAATTCAATTTACTAATATCCCTGGCTTTATTCATAACTACAAATCCTTTATATATATATTTACTTATAATTCTCATTCGATTCTCTGTGTATAAATATAAGAAATATATAAGATTAATATAATCTCTTATTGTACCTAAAAACCGAAATGTATCTTTAAAGTTTCGTCAACAACTTTAAGCTATTCGTATTCGTAACTATGTTAATCTCGAAAAAACTCTCCCCCACTTTCTCTCTTCTCTCTTTATCTCTCTATTCTCCATCTCTCTCTTTTTCTCTGTGATTTCTTTTCTCTGGTCTGGCTTCATCTATTACCTGAATGATCTGTGAACTGTGTGCTATCCAAAACAAAAACCCAAAAAAAAAAAAAAAACAAACACCCACCTCTTGATCTTGACTTGCGATTGACTTCTGAATATTCTACGATAAAAAGGCACAAAGGTTTTCTCAAAGACTGCCCGAATGGCTTGCTGACTGAACAAGTAAGTAGAGCATTGTACAATTTGAGTTCGTTTTGCTGTTCACTTATTATTTTAGATCTAAAAACAATTTAATTTTCGCTTGGGTTTTTCTCAACTACTCGCATTCAATGTATTCATAACTAACCGCAAAAGAATCCTATTAGCAAAAAGCCATAAAACCATAACAAAAACGAAAAACAAAAAAAAAACACAAGTCTAAAGTATTTTCTTTTTGCCATAAAATAGCAAAAGACTAGAGTTCTCGACATTGAGATACCCTGTGTATAACAAACAAAACATATTCTATTTTATTCAGTTTTGTGTTCGTTTATCCACATAGATTTTCCAATGAAAAATCTGTTTAAAGAGATGCGATTACTACTTCCGCATATATTTGTAGGCAGTTGTGACTTTTATACTTAGCCAATGGGAACGACAAACAACTACGCAGAAATACTAATAGGCATCTTTTATTTAATTAATTTTTTATTGTAGGCACTTGAAATAAATATTAAATATTTCAGCTTTATGCTTTTCTGGCATTCCACATTACTCATCATCGCATTTAGTTTGTGTCTGTGGCCAGACACTTTTTTTTGGCATTGCATTGGGGAATTGTTTTATTTATTTACTGCTAACCTAAATAAGAAAATTTCTTTTTATAATGTATACATTATGTGTAATAACTCATTTTTTTTTTAACAATTCAATGCGATTTAATTTTTGTACTTTTTTAAATATTTTTCTATACCATTCAGTCATTTGATATTTTTTTTTTATACCTTAAAAGTTAACTCTTCTAATTTATTAACTTTTTCGCAAGACATTTAAACTATTGCTTTAAATAAATTGTATTTTGTAAGAATAAAAATCCTATAATACTAATCTTCTATCCATTGTGCAGCAGTCTGATAAAAAATAGATATTGATATAAATGTTAATCGAGAAATCTTACAAATTAAACCAAAAAGAATACGCAAGAAAAATTTAAATACTTTTAGCGCATGCTGCATGTTTGCTTTAGTTTATAAGAATTTGAAATGTATTGAAATGTACATATGGAAATACATGTGTGTTAATGTGGTAATTTGTTATCTGATTTCTTTATGTTTACCTTTATTGCTCACAGGGATTCATCAAAATTTATAAACAATTCTTTCCGGATGGGGATCCCAGTAAATTTGCCTCATTGGTGTTTCGGGTATTCGATGAAAATAATGTAGGTACCTGTAAGAATTTACAATTTGCATATATCTAATGTGTATTCTTGGCAGGATGGAGCTATTGAATTCGAGGAATTCATTCGTGCCCTTTCCATAACATCACGTGGAAATCTGGATGAGAAATTACATTGTAAGCTATTCAAATTTCTATTTAGTATATTCAATATAACTTCAAAGCTAGAGTCGCAATTTTTAGAGTATATAATTATAGCTACATTATATTATTCTCGACTGAAGCTTTCTGACTTCTTAATTGCTTTCTTAATGCATTTGTCTTTGCTTTCTTTAGGGGCCTTCCGTCTGTACGATGTCGACAATGATGGCTACATAACACGGGAGGAAATGTACAACATTGTTGATGCCATATATCAGATGGTGGTAAGAGATCAGCGAGTTGTCGAACTATGCGCACTTCCTTGTCGAATATATTCACATTCATTCATTCTCTTTTCGAGCAGGGTCAGCAACCGCAAACGGAGGATGAGAACACACCGCAGAAGCGAGTGGATAAGATATTCGATCAGATGGATAAGAATCACGATGATCGTCTCACCTTAGAAGAATTCCGCGAAGGTAGTAAAGCTGATCCACGTATAGTTCAGGCGTTAAGTTTAGGTGGTGATTAACCGCAAGATAAATAGTTGCGCTGAATTTCAAGATTGTCAAAAAAAAGAGAGATGGAACTATGCCCCGAAGCAGAGTCAACGAATTCGTGCACAATAAAATACAACAAGAAATATATGGTTTGATATCTATTGACTAAATCAATTTGCAAGAAGTTTTTACCTCCCACACACAGATACACAAATACACACACATACACATACAAATACAACACACATAAACATACATACGTAATATAGATTTGCCATTTGCCTGGCGGCAGCTTGTTAGCCCCAAAGCCGCGGCCAATAAAATATTAAAAAAAAATATATTAAAATCCACAAATTGAAGCCAGCAAACTTAGAATGCAAAAATAAATAAAACAAAATTAGAGCAAAACAACAAAAACCAAAAAATGAAAAAAACAGAAAACAAACCCTAAAAATTGAAAATGAATTCGATTTGAGTGAAACTCCAACTAATTGCAAATTATAATAACATGTTACGATAAAGCGAAAATAATTATTATACATACATATACATATACATATACATATACATATACATCTACATCTACATATACATATATATTTAAATATTGAAAGCCGCTAAGGAATGTTATGCAGAATTTGTAATCATAAAACACCAATTTAAATAATTGAAAACGCTTTTTTAAAATTACTTATACATACAACAACTAATACATACATTGTTAAAATAAATATATACATATACACACACATATACATATGCTAGTTGAAAGCAACCCATAAATAAGTATACAAAATGTTCGTATATGTATATGTGTATCCCATACATACATATATATATACATAAATATTAGGCATTTGTTCTACATATTATGAGGGCATTTTTATTGAAATGCTTGCAAAAAAAAACGATAATGCTAAAACTAAAATGAACGAATCAACTAAACGAAAAGTCGAAGAGATATCTCAAAACCACCCACGCAAAATAAATTTTAACAAATTTATAGTTGGATTTTTTTTTTGTGAAACAAATTACTTATACTAAATATAATTGAAATATTGTAGTCAAGAATTGCCGCAAAGAGCAATACTTAAGCATTAAAATATTTATATGTATATATAAAATTATATATATATATATATATATATATATATATATATGTATGCTATAGATGTTAATAGAAAAAGGCAAAAAAATAATAATAACAATATTTATATACACACTTGCTAAAGAGAAAAAAAGGTAAATTCTAACTCGCGAAATGAAGTTGATGCTTTCTCATCTCTCGACTCTTTTGCCTTTTTGCTGAGCTCGGTGACAGCAATAACTGTTGATAATCGAATCGAATGAATTGTTACAAATTTAATTTGCTAATGTACAACATATTGAACAAATTCGGTTTTCTCCAATTTGCAACTTTCTGAATTTTAAATGTGGACACTACTACTAGCATATACTATAAACTATTTACTACTATATATATTCAATGCAACAAGTTCTTATGTCGTATGCAAAATAAACTATCTTCCAATGTAGCACGTTTATGAGAACGATCCCCGAGATTGTGTGTGTGTGTGTGTGTGTAATAATTTTGTTTACAAATTAGCTTAGATTCAATGCGCAGACAATCAATCTGTCACTGAACTATCAAATATGCTACGAAAATATCGTTCAAAAAATATACTTTTTTTTGTTTTTGGTTTTTTTTCTTAGATTTTATCTTAAAATATCGCTGCATATCTGACGCAAGAATATTGATTTATATTCAAGAAAATTTATATCATTTAGCTATTACAACAAAATTTACATGCACACAATCCGCTCATGAACTGGCTAAGCCTTCTGTTACTTAGAGCGATGATGGAATGTCTTAGATGTTGCTACTCTATTGAAATGTTATTTCAAAAAAACAAAAAAAATTATATATATACAAACTTACTATAAATATACCCAGTTTATATACTATATTTCTGCATGCCTTACTAAGTGATATAATATTTTGCTATTTATTTTATTAAAGCATTCTTTACTACAATTTGAGCTTGAAAATTTGCAAACAAAAAAAGCTAATTTGATATAAATGATACTTACATTTTACAATGCACTTGTAATTAAGAAATCTTTTATAACTGAGCCTTGCAAAACTATCACAACTTCTCACACAACACACACACACACACACACACACACACACACACACACACACACACACACACATAAACATACATCTACACTGACTCCTCTATTTCTTTCTCTCTCTTTCGTAACCATCTCGAATCATTTAATCTTCTTCTGCTTACGTATACTTTCCTCTCTACAACAATCTTCTATCATCATGTTTAATTAATTTCTATTTTATATGTGGTTCAGCTTTATTAAAACATTCTTCAACTCAACAATAAAAAAACAACAATAAAAATCGATTTTAAAAACAAATCTTAACCATTAGAAAACACTATCTATGCAAGTATTTGCATACTATAATAGAAAATGAAATGTTATCAATGACATTTTATTTAAATCTCAATAAAATCCAAACCTATACATAATTGTTACAAAATAAAGATCAATGGAAGGCAACTTCCACTCAAATATACTCAACAACAATATTAATGGAGTTCCACAATGTACAAAATTATAATTTTTTTTTTAGTTTATCATCATTTAACGGTTTAAAGAAATGTGACAAAAATATCATAAGAACACAACTCATATTTCTATGCAATATACATAAGTGAATCTTTCACATTTGTGTGGAGTTTGTCCAAATAGACAAATATAAATATTGAAGTTCAAACACTTAAAACACGTGGGTTTTATTCATAAATTTAGGCAATGAAGTTTTCATTTAATGAATTAATTTAATTTGTTTGAAATAAGCATCGAAATGTATAACACGAAAAATAAACCCATGTTAATAATATTAATAACTTTATTAGATTCACATTAGAAAACAGTATTTGTTTAATTATGCAAGTTCTTTTTATACCCGCTACCCATAGGGTAGAAGGGTATTATAACTTTGTGCCGGCAGGAAATGTATGTAACAGGTAGAAGGAGGCATCTCCGACCCTATAAAGTATATATATTCTTGATCAGCGTCAACAGCCGAGACGATATAGCCATGTCCGTCTGTCCGTCTGTCCGTCTGTGTGTCTGTCCGTCTGTCCGTCTGTCCGTCTGTCCGTATGAACACCTAGATCTCAGAGACTATAAGAGATAGAGCTATAATTTTTTTTCGACAGCATTTGTTATGTTTGCACGCAGATCAAGTTTGTTTCAAATTTTTGCCACGCCCACTTCCGCCCCTGCAAATCAAAAAAATCGAATAACAAGCGTAATTTTAAAGCTAGGGTTACGAATTTTGGTATATACGGTAATAACTATAGTAGTTATGATCCCTGAAAATTTGGTTGCGATCAGATAAAAATTGTCGAAGTTATTAAAGAAATACTTTTGTATGGGCAAAAACGCCTACTTACTAGGGGTCTGAGTTGCTTTGGCTGACAATCTGGTATATTGTGCCGTCTATGGTATATTTTGAATGCGGCACTATATCGATATACCACATATACCATTTGGTATATTTTTAGTATTTTTGCAGTATATTTGGTATATTTTGAGAATAATACCGCAAAATATATTGCTTTTATTCAAAATGGGTAACGGGTATCTCACAGTCGAGTACACTCGACTGTAGCTTTCTTACTTGTTACTTTTTACAAATTGAAAAAAAAAAAACATATCCTTCATTAGTTTTTATTTGTATTGTAGCTTGCAGCAACTTTTATAGATCAAATTTAATTCTCGGCAATCAAATTTTGGGTACTTTATTTTGCATGATATTGTCTTCACCCATTTTTTAATTATATTTTGTATTCACAGTTGTATTTGACCAACTAGATTCTTCAGTAGAAGTAAATTTTTAAGTGTAGCAGAAAAAAAGGTTTATTTTTTGTTTTAATCGTAATGGAAAATTGAACACTTTACTGAAATGTAACAGCAGATAATAAAGTTTATTTATGGAATATTCTTCTGTTGTCTAATGGTATTTTAATTTTTAATAAAACAATTTATATAAAGTCCATGAACTATTAATTAATAAATTTATTATGCAATAATTAATCTAATAACAAATATGGCAAATGTGTCATAAATTAAAGAAATACTTCTTAAATAATTAACAAGACGTTTGGTATTACTAGAAACTGCAGCAATATTAAGATAATTTATTATATTTATTCATGTTCAGGTTTCTGATAGAAAAAAATGAAAACACACATGTTATTGTAACATAAGCAATATATACTATTAGATTAACATATAATTGTATAATTATGCATCATAAACGCCAAATTATATATAGATTACGTATTCATATTGCTGTAATATTTTACTCAATTTGCAATGGTTTTTTTTAATCAAAGAATTATGCACAACATGTTTGCATGCCTTTTCAACCTCACCGAAATTCATAAGCAAATATATAAAAAATATAAAAGAAAACGACAAAAAAATAAAATACATTATATTATTAGATAGTAATTAAGCCGCTTACATGTGGAATTCCGATCAAAGAGATTTCAAATAATGATGATGATATATTGATGATATTTAACTAATAATGAAAATTAACTGCAAGTAAATTACGTTTCTAAATGACAAACAAAAAGTTACAAAACAAAAACAAAATGCAGCTACAATCAATTTTCGCGCTTCTTACGCTCGACAACAACAAAAAGCAGTTTAAACAATTGTACATAGAAACGAGTTAGTGACTAAGTTGAATATTATAACAAGCCAAACAGACTCACACACACACATAATTAAGCACACAAAAACAAATATTTAACAATCTATTATTATAAATATTCCTACGTTCTATTAATGATAACTCAACAACTTTCCTTTGTTTTAATTCGGCAATTTAATTGTCAAGTTTTTGTTATTGGCTTTGGGGATCCAGATAGCGATATTGGAATGACTAATCGAAATTAGAAGCTGATCTATATTAGTCATTAATCAAAAGCGTAAGGGAATCCAAATTCGAGTACGTAACATATGTATATACACGAAGAAATGAGACAACAATTCTTAAATTCATAATTCATAATTATTTTAATATTTTATAAAATAAAGTCTACATAGCGTCGTAAAGTTTTTCAGAGAAGTTTAAACATTTATGTTTTAAGATTCAAATTCAAATATATTGATCACTCAAAAGATTTTGTTCTTTTAATTTTCCGATATAAATATTATGCTTAACGATTGAAATCATGAATTCAAAGACGCTAGCTTTAAAGTATCGATACTTTGTTTTTGCGAAGAAATTCATACCGTATGATGATCTTAAATTTTGTGTTGTTTTTATACCCGCTACCCATAGGGTAGAAGGGCATTATAACTTTGTGCCGGCAGGAAATGTATGTAACAGGTAAAAGGAGGCATCTCCGACCCTATAAAGTATATATATTCTTGATCAGCATCAACAGCCGAGACGATCTAGTCATGTCCGTCTGTCCGTATGAACACCTAGATCTCAGAGTCTATAAGAGATAGAGCTATAAGAGCTTTCGACAGCATTTGTTATGTTTGCACGCAGATCAAGTTTGTTTCAAATTTTTGCCACGCCCACTTCCGCCCCCGCATATCAATAACATCGATTAACAAGCGTAATTTTCAAGCTAGAGCTGTGAATTTTGGTGTGTACAATAAAAACCATAGTAGTTATGATTCCTTAAAATTTGGGATCAGATTAAAACTGTGGAAGTTATTAAAGAAATACTTTTGTATGGGCAAAAACGCCTACTTACAAGGGGTCTTAGTTGCTTTGGCCGACAAACTGGTATATTGTGCCGTCTATGGTATATTTTGAATGCAGTACTATATCGATATACCACATATACAATTTGGTATATTTTTAGTATATTTGTATATTTGGTATATTTTAAAAATATACCGCAATATTTTGCTTTTTTCAAAATAGGTAGCGGGTATCTCACAGTCGAGCACACTCGACTGCAACTTTCTTACTTGATCTAGATACTCCTGTTAATCTGTAAAAAATAAAAATTCAATTTATAAATAACCTTTTAGATGATACGAGTCTTCATAATAATTAACAATTATTTACATACACTAATGAAAGTTCAAGAATCTTTATATTGGTCTTAGTTCTAAGAATGTACTTAGTCTTAAGAATTTGTTCTTAAAGTCGTCTTACTTTCAGAACACAATTTTTAAGTCGAATGTTTTTGAAACTGATTTTTTTTCAGCGCACATGAGAAGAAGAACTAGAAGAAAATAAAAACGTCTGAGCTCAGTTTACTTAATTCTAAAATCCACCAACTTTCTGTATTGCTGTTTGCATTTTGTTTTAAGATGAAAAACTAATTTATCAAAATTTTATAAACTAAATGTAATCCAGTTTGCTATATCATATCGACTGTTGGAGAAAGTCAAATATATATATACGAGTATATATGTATGTAGGGTCGGAGATGCTTTCTTCTGCATATTACGTAATTTGTAATGGGCATCTCACAGTCGAATAAAGTCAGCTTTAGCTTTCCGCCTTGTGTAACCCATTGTTTCTGTTCATCATTCGCAAAGATATTTTAAGATTGCTGCAAGTAAAACATTCCCACGCTCAACGATGCTGCACATGATTAACACACCGATTTCTGGGGAAGAATCTCGACACTTGGATTTAGTGATGGAAAGGCACATAAAAGGGGTTGAACTTGATTTTCCATTGCAACGAGAATGCATCTAATACTCGGCTAAAAAGTATTTACAAAACTCTGACATATTATAAACTTTTTGAAATTAATTTCAGATGTAATATATATACATAACACATGCTAAAAAATAAATACATACATTGTAATGTCTTTGCAAATAAAGTCTTTCATTCCATCTATTTATTTTAGTGTTGTTTCAAATATACATTTTGTAATAAAGAATACTTTTAACAAAAACATTAAAATTGCAATGTGTATGAAAAATCGATAATTTATAATACAATACTAGTTGACATACATACAAATAGTTTATACCTCATCTGTCAGCTTGTCGCCTCTTCGGGTCTGCGAACTTTGTCCAACTGCTCAGAAGATCGTGAGAAATCGTGACTTGTAATGATTTGTGTGTGTGTAGATAAATTTGTCAGGGCTGCAATCTGCTGAACAGCCGGTGGCTGCGGCCCCCACCGAGTGATATATTCTCCCAAACTTTTAAAGAGCTGGACCCTTGCGTTGGGCGCATCAGTCAGCATGAAGTCAAAGTGTCAGCTCAACATAAAGGGGATTGAATAAGACACAGATTGTCTTGATTCTGCTCTTTATGTAGCTTATTCTCACATAAATAAGAACTGGGACAAACTGTTAAAACGGTTTTGTCAGTGACCCATATAACATACATAGCAACATATTTGCCACAGTTAATAAAATATAAATAAAATTAATAACAATTTGTTAAAATTTATACTAGGTCATTATATAAGTGGGAGTTGATCGTTGTCAACTTTGCTTGCTTATTATTCAGATATTCAGTGCAAAATTTCTGGCTCAGAATTTATCTAAAAATAGTATGTAAATGAACCTAACTTTTTTATAGCAATCATATAAAAAGGATGGCATCTAAATTAAAGGACATTCAAAAACATTAAAATACAAAGTACAATACTTAATGCAAAGTATAAAATTGAGTTCTATTTGAAACAAAATAACAAATGTAAGAAATAATTACTAACAAATTTCATTTATATTTGAAAGAAAAAAAATTATTGAAATAATTACTAAAAAATTTAATTAATGTCTTCAACAAAATTAATAAATGGAAAACTTTAGTATTTTCCCTAAATTACTTAGTATTAGCATTTGAATATTTTAGTAAAACAAAATAAAATATTTTTTCTAAAACTAGTTAGTTTCAACATTTTTGTATTTTAGTAAAACAAAAAAAAAAAAAAAATGAAAATGAAAAATAAGACAGCTTTTATGTTTTCTTAATTCCTTCACATCCACAACGAATCTATTAAATTTGTCGAAATATGTGGAACATTTGTATATCTATCCATTTAAATATATTATCGGTGGCGGCTTGAGTTATTTTTAAACACTTCTTACAACACAATGCAAGCGTATTAGGGCAGCAAGTGTCTCCATTGTAGCGTTCTCACTTGTCTCCTTATGATTAACATGAAATCTTTAGAAACCACTTTCATCCTTCAGCTCATAGCTGTAGTCTATATTGCCCTCGGTGTCAGTCTCCGCCTCAGTCTCAGTCTCGTCGTTTTATCTCTCGTATTCCCAAGCATCTATAAATAGACACAAGTTGTAACGCACTTGAAATGCACTTTGAAACATCTTGACGATCATAAAATAGCAACAACCACAAAACCAAAACGAAAAAAAAAAATGGAAAAAAGGAAAACAACAATAACAATGCGACAAAAACGCAGCAGCAAGGCATGATAGGCTTGTGATAATAATATGGATGTATGTTCGCAACACAGGGATATCGAAAGGAACGAGAAAGGGAGACAGTAACGGAATGACATGAGCAATGAGTGCGAGCAGGCAGACGAACTGAGAAGTAGGCATATTGGCTGATAAGCGAGAGGAAGCGCGAGTGTGAGCGGATGAGCGGCTGAGAGATGCATACACGGAAAAAAAAAACTTTGATAAAAGCAAGAAATATTCCTTAGGAACAAATACTTAAATCAAGATTAGATGTAGATTGGAGACACTTGAAATTTAAAAGTATCAGACAAAATTAAAAGGATCAAATCATTTTTAAATTCAAGTTTGAATATAAGAATATATTCCTATTGCAAGGTTGCATAAAAGTCAATACAAATAAGATGGACAAATTCTAAAACTCAAGATAGAGTTTAGGAATATATTTGCTATTTTCAAAACAAAATATAAATTGTGAAACTTAACAAAGAATTTTAGACTATATTTATATTTCAAGAAAAGACTCAAATGAACTAAGATGAAACTAATTTTGAAATTCAATATTGAATATTGGAATATATTTCCATTTCAAGATTGCAAGAAGTCGAATCAAATCAGATGGATAAATCTGAAACTCAGGAAAGCGAGTCTAATATATTGAGAACGCAATTTTGTTCTCTCTGTATGAATACTCGTGCAACATGTAAATGCGGACGGAGTTCAAGTGCATGCCGTGACACAGACACACAGCCACAAGAAAAAGGGACTGTGTGTGTGCTTGTGTTTGTGTGTGACGCTGTGGCAAAGTGTTTTTTCCCAGGCACTATTTATAAATGGCCAGTCCTGCCTTGAGATCGTTTCCCTGGTTATGCCAAAGCAGCATCTTGTCACACAAAACGAAAATGAAAATGAAAATAAGCGAAAAGACTATGTAATATGTATATATTAAATATAAATAATTATAAACAATGGTATTCTAAAATATACGAATACTGGATGCACTAAATTGATGAAAATTTGTATGGTTAAGAGATTCTTTTGGTAAAGTACATTAATGCTATACAAAGTGTAAAATATTTCAATTTAATTCTAAACTTTTGTAAAGTATATCACATTTTTAATAGGCTGGCGGTGCTGGATACATTATAGTATGGCAAGGTTAGCGAAATAATAACATTAACATAACTATAACATAAATAGTATTAAGTACTGTTAAGATATACGAACTACGATGCTAAAAAATATGGGATTGTCTATGTTCACAAATTAAATAAAGAGAATGTGCGCTCACACATTTCAATTCATTTCATTTATTTTTTTTTTATATATTTCTAATTTATTAATCTCTTGTTGCTTATACATAATAATGTTCAGCGTTTCAAAAAAATACTTTTTCTTTAACGCTTTTTAGTGATAATTACAAAATAATTATAGATAAATCTGTATAATTAAATTGTTCTCCTCAAAATGCAAAGTAAATACATCACAAATTCTTAAGGCGAGAATTTGACAAGCCACATGGCAGAGTCGATGGACCGCCTGGGGTGGATAGAGTATGCAGTGAAAGGCGGGCTCAGCAGTTGAAGTCGATAATTGGAATGGGCGCCAAGCATGCGGACATGAGGCCTGGGATGAGGCCACATGCGCTGTTGCTAATGCAGCGAAAGTATTGCAGACATGTATGCGTGTGTGTGTGTACGAGTGTGTGTGTGCTATTATTAGCTGCATTGCGAGTGCCACATGTGTTGTTGCCAAAGGCATTGTAATGAGCAGCGGCAGCGAAGAGGAAAATAGTGCTACACTTGAGCCAATGGCTCGTATAGCATGCAGCGCATAACGGAGTTGAAGTTTGGCGCGCAATGTGTCAGGCACACACACACACACACACACACACACACACACATATACTTATATATATTTTATTTTTATTTTTATATTCATTCTTTTTTTGGTATACATTTTCCAAAAATGCACCGACTGCTGCTGCTGCTGTTGCTGGCGTTCTCACACCCGCTCTTCTTTTAGTCACGCACTCTCTCTCTCTCTCTCTCTCTCTCTTTTGCTCTGGAACTCATATAAGACACTGAGTATGCCAACAATTTTGAACAGTCACTGCGCACAGCTCGACGGGAGTACAACAAAAATATAAGCCGCTGATCATTATGGGAGTCATATACAAAATACTGAAACAGCAGCGTCAACAACAGCAACAGCAGCAGCAGCAACATCTGAGGCAAATGCAATGCAACAATATGGATTTGAGCATGGCAACCAAATGCAAGGTGCAAGCAGCAATCAAACAGCGTCAATTGCAGCGACTCGAAGTGAGGCAAGAGCAACAACAACAGGAGCAACAACAGGACACAACTGAGGATGCAATTGCCGAGCAGCAATTGCAGCAACTTTATCACTTTCTCGCCGAGAATGCGTCACGCAAGAAGGTAATCAAAATTATTCAATCAGAGTAAAACTTTTAACTAACTCTCGCTCTTTACAACTCTTTAGCGTCAGCGACAGCGTCTCAGAATGCAGCAGATGACAGGCGACGATGCAGAGCAGCCACTTTGCGAATTGCAAGCAACAGCAACCGGAGCAACCACAGCAACCACAACGCATGACATGGACTTGCTCATGGAGCAGTTGAATACTTGCGACAACAGCCAGCCATCCAGCATCAGCGAGGACAACAGCAGCAACTTCTGCACCAGCAATGCGACGGCGCCTAGAGATAGCATTCTCCTGAAGATACGCCATCAGATCTTTGAGCGCAAGCGACAGCAAAGGCAACGCCAACTGGCGGAGTTGGTGGAACAACGTCTCGTTGTCTGGCGACCATGGTGAAGCATCAACTTCAACTTCATATTTATCCAAAATACTTATTCCTTTGCGCCGTGTGATGTGTCCGCTGCTCTTCCATTTTCATGACTACGATTTACTCTACTTACTCACCTTTTTTTTTTTTAATGTTTTTATGCTAGATTTAATACACTTTTTTTTAACGGAAAAATATGCATAAGTGATGACTCTAAATACATATATAATTTATATATATATGTACATAATTTCTATAGAAGTTTTAGCAGCTAAAAGTCCAAAGTCGTTTGAAATTATGTATATTAGATCTAAGTTGGTGATCAAAAAAGTATTTCACACTGAAATTTATGAATTCATCATTTCAATAAAACTAAAGATAAATAAGAAAACAAACTGCGTTGAATTTGAAATGTAAATTTCCAGAACTTTTTTATACCCGCTACCCATAGGGTAGAAGGGTATTATAACTTTGTGCCGGCAGGAAATGTATGTAACAGGTAGAAGGAGGCATCTCCGACCCTATAAAGTATATATATTCTTGATCAGCGTCAACAGCCGAGACGATATCCGTCTGCCCGTCCGTCCGTCTGTCCGTCTGTCCGTATGAACACCTAGATCTCAGAGACTATAAGAGATAGAGCTATAAGAGCTTTCGACAGCATTTGTTATGTTTGCACGCAGATCAAGTTTGTTTCAAATTTTTGCCACGCCCACTTCCGCCCCTGCAAATCAAAAAAATCGAATAACAAGCGTAATTTTAAAGCTAGGGTTACGAATTTTGGTATATACGGTAATAACTATAGTTGTTATGATCCCTGAAAATTTGGTTGCGATCAGAAAAAAATTGTGGAAGTTATTAAAGAAATACTTTTGTATGGGCAAAAACGCCTACTTACTAGGGGTCTGAGTTGCTTTGGCTGACAATCTGGTATATTGTGCCGTCTATGGTATATTTTGAATGCGGCACTATATCGATATACCACATATACCATTTGGTATATTTTTATTATTTTTGGAGTATATTTGGTATATTTTGAGAATAATACCGCCAAATATATTGCTTTTCTTCAAAATGGGTAGCGGGTATCTCACAGTCGAGTACACTCGACTGTAGCTTTCTTACTTGTTTTTTTATAATTCGTAAAATGATAAGGGATAATGTCGAGCGTTATTAGCCACCTCTAGTACTGCGAGATTGTTATGAATATCTTTCACTTTATATTAAAAAAGACTGAGATTACTTTTATGCCAGCTGCAAAAAAATTTTTTTTTTTTACCAAAAAAAAATTCTATTGTTTTTTTTTTGATTTCAATCAATTTATTGAACAGTTTTTTGTGTTTGACATTTATATGGAATTGGAGTTGTAATATTTTGTTATTCATATTGAACATTGACACCAATTTTAACTGATTCCAATTAATTTATTTGATTATTTTCAGCTCGACATTTATATGGAATTTGAATTGTAATATGTGTGTGTGTTTTTTTTTTTTTTTGTATATCTTTGAACATTGACACCAATTTAAACTATTAATTCATATTATTAAGGACGTTGCTTTATGTTAAATATCATATTTAAAATGTGCTTTTCGTATGGGGACAATATGATTAAATATTTTGTGGCTTAAATCATTTTTGGGCATTTTATTTTTGTTTTGTTTCAACTTTTGCATGTCAGTATGTCGATGTTGTGTATGTATGTTATGTTGTTTATCTCTTGGTATATGTGTATAAGTGCGCTGTGTGTGTGTGTGTATGTATGTGTTTGTGAATACATGTAGTTTTTTTCATAATTAAGTTCTACTCATTTTACGAAAATTTTTTGTTTGGCTTTGAGCTTTGCTCATTCGCAAAAAAATTTGTTTTCGTAGTTTGAATTTAATTTTCTCTTTTTTTGTGGGCTGTTTCTGTATTTTTCTTTTTCTCTTTTTTTAATGACTTTTTTCATGTTTGGTTTTATTTTTAAATACTGCTTAATAGTTTGTAAATAGATTTGCGTTTAGTTTTCCAGTTTTAAGTTACTTATTAGATTAGTTTGATTAAACATCATTCTCCACAGATATTACGCACAATTAGAGTTCGTTATGCGTGCTTTCAGTTACTAGTTGTATTTATTTTTTGCATTTCGGTTGTTGATAATACATAAACCTGTTCAGCTTAGATTAATTTGATTAATAACTAATTAAAATTGCCGGTAATTTTGTGACTTTTTGCTAGCTGGCTGGCTGGGATTCTGATGTGAAATCAAAGTAACTGAATTTTATTTTATTTTGTAGTAATTCAAATCACATCTGTTTCATGTATTTTCTTTGTTTCGTTTAGGCCCAATAATAATAATAACAATTGTTTTCTTTTTTCTTTTTTTTTTTTTGTAATGTACAATATCAACGCAAGAATTTCGTCTGACGAAAAATTTGCAGTTTGCAACTGAAAACTGAAAAATTCGATAAAGTCATAATTTGTAATTCATAATTCCGAAATCCACTTTCACGCTCTTAAATGCTACAATCAATAGATACATATATGTATATATAAATATATTTACTTCTAAACATATATAAATACGCCGGTTTACATAAATATTATCAGCTCCATTTTTGTCTTTATCGTAATGTATTTTTTTTTTTTTTTTGGTTTTTCATTTTTTTTTTTTTTTGTGATAGTTCATCATCAAAAATCCGTCCGTCATTTGAACAATCCTGTATTCTGTCCGTTATTAAAATTCATCATCTAAAACTACAAAGTGTATACTTGTATTTTGTTTTTTGTTTTTTTTTGGATTTTTATCTTCTGTCCTGGATGGAGGTATGTTCAATTGTATGTCTATGTATTGTCTGCATGTGTGTGTGTGTATGATTGTATGTGTTCTGTAAACAAGTGTGTGTGTGTGTATTCATCAATATATGAAGGAATCTATCTTGTACTCTGAAGCGTTTCGTGAAATTGATAGTTTGCTATTTTGTTACACACAGAGAACATTGCATGGATATTATTATTATTATTATTATTATTATTATTATTATTATTATTATTATTATTATTATTATTATTATTATTATTATTATTATTATTATTATTATTATTATTATTATTATTAGTATTATATTTTGGAATATTTGGCTTGTGGTTATTCATGTATGCACGTATATAAATATTTTGTGTGTTTAAATTCTTTGACAAATATTCTTAATCTTGATCAGATAAGCTCATCAACGGAATCCCGCTCGATCTGTCAATTCGATCCATCAATAATCATTCCACTGCCAGCTCAAAGTATGGGGCTCATATATTATTCTTTGTAGCTTTTAGCTCACTTCGTCCTCATCCAATTCGAAATTAGCGGTATGTCGATCGCTTTCAGCTTAAATGCAATCCAAACTCTTTTCTTCATCTCTCTTTTAAGTGCCTTTTGCTCCACATCTATCTCTTGATTTGGTTTTATTTGATTAGAATATGATATTTTGCATATATGGTATATTAACATCGATTTTATTTTGCATTGAACTGTATGTATGTATGTTTTTTCCTTGTAATGTATTCCGATATTATATTAATTGCACACCTATAACTTGTATGGAATTATTTCCGTATTATGTACTATATTTTGTATTTTCGGTTTCTTTTATGGAAAATTTAAATATATTTTCACATACTTCTGTTTTTTGTTTTTTGTACTGCATTGTACTAGCTGATATATATGTAGACACTCTAAAGGAATCGTAGATGATGATGAGGATAGATAGATAGATGCTCTTTTCCTCTTTTTGTCTATGTTTAATGTTGAACTAGAATCTTGTCAGCTGAGGAAGAGTCCAGCATCAATTAACGGGTGGGCCGATAGGAGGTTCGGTAAGTGGGCACCATTAGTTTGCCTTGGATGCGTTTGTTAGCTATCGAGCAGCATTGACTGTGGGCGTGGCACTGGGGCAGAATGTCAGACGGGGATTGCGAATGGCCTGCTTGGACTGGGGGTTGGGGTGTGTGCAATTGGGCATGGACGTGAGGCGACTGCAGGGACTGAGGGGACTGTGGGGACTGAGGGGAATGGGGGGCTTGCGGAGAGGCGTGGAAACTTAACCTGGACTAGATGCTGCTGGACCGTCCAATGCCGGATGTGGTAGTGATGTGGTGTTGATGATTGCGTATGGTCACCTTATCGAATCGCACCATTGGAACACCCTTGATGGTCTGTGTAGTCTGTGTGAATGGGCGGGCAGAGTGGATTACAAACAGCAGCCGTGGCCGTTGCCGTTGCTGGCGGACTAGCACTCACCTCATCCCCATAATGACAGAGCTTGGCTTTGAGCCACGGCCATTTGATGGTGCGCATCAGCGTGTTGCGAAAGTCCTCGCTGAACAGACAATAGATATAGAACGTGATCGAATAGTTGATAAGCTCCAGCAGATTGGCGAGCGCCCGAAACACCTGAAACGGAAAACTCGGCAACACCTCCGACGCTATGGTCATATGCAGTATGGCCATCGGTGAAACGCACACCAAGAACAAAATTGATGTGCTGCCGAGCAGCAGGAATAATCGTCGCTCCTCGGCAAATTTTCGCGGATCATCGTCCTTCACATAGTTGATGCGGGACAAAACCATCTGACGTCGTCGCTCGCAGGTGCGTCGATAGACCAAAACGATGCGCAAGTTGAGGCCGGCAATCAACACAGTTGGTATCAGCTTGAATATGACCTCGAGCATCACCTTGTATACCGAATAGAAGAGAGTGCGCTGATAGTCGGTGTTGTCGCGTCGCAAATAGACGAACACATTGTTCGGCACCAGCATGCACTTGATCAGCTCGCCGCGAAAGATGCTCGGCAAGTAGATGATGAATGTGAGGAAGCTGGTCAGAAACACAACCAAACTGCAATGGAAGTTTGTCGATATAAATATCTTCATAAAAGATTAATATATTACAAATTATACAACTCACCCTGGCGGTCCTATCACAGGTCTTGTGCATCCCGGATGACAGACAGACACGTAGCGCTCGATAGTTAACACTAAAAGCATCATTACACCCACTCCTGTTAAAAGAGAGCACACGAGATACTAAATATTATAAATTTTGTCAAATATTTTATAATTAAAAAGACAAAATGTTGGACAAAGTAAGGGCACAAATTCTTAAACTAAAAATTAGCTTATTCTTCTGTTATATTTTTTTTGTATATATATTTTTATTTTTATTTAAAAGCTAAATTTGTTTGTCAATAAAACATTAAAAATACAGTATTTCAAAAAATTAAAGTGTATCTAAGAAATTGCTGGGGACAAAAACTAACTTTTTCTTGTTCTTGTTTTTATTTTAAAGCTGAATTTGATTGTTAATAAAGCATCTATGAAAATCTATGAAAAAATATTAGACTAAGAACTAACTTTTTCGTTAACTGTGTTTTTTTTTATTCAATTTGGTTTCCAATAGTTTATTCAGAAATAAGTTTATCTTATTTATGATAATAAAGTTAAAAACATTGATTTAAAAAGTTTGGAATTTTCCTATTTATTGCCTTTATTATAAAATTGAATATTTTGATGCAATAAGATATTCAATTCCTTTTAAAAACTTAAGCAACTCTTGAGCTTGGTACTTTAATATTTCTTTGTAAGCTAATTTTCAAAGTATTTTAAGGACATTACTATTCAAACTAAACCTTTAGTTATACTCGTTTTTTTGCTTAAATTGGTGGAAACTTTGCGCTAAGTGTTTGTTATGTGTGCTCGAAGTTTTAAGATAGATTTTAATTTAAATATATGTAAATGTAAATCTAGAAGCGATTAAAAGTTGACCAAGTTCTTCACACTTGTAAGTAAAATTTAAATGGCATGTAAATAAAATGTAAACATATAATAAATATTCCAAATTAGAAAAGCTTTGCTATGACAAAGTACAAAGGATAAAAAAAACTTACCCAAGCAACCATTTCCGAGAAAAAGCTCCAAGTGTGCCGTGTAGAACGCCGGTCCGAATTCCTCCCACTGTCCACGATCCTTGTGGACGAGCATGCGTATGCCAAAGGGTATGGCAAAGACAATTGCAAGCAGAGCTGCTGTTGAGTACGCTGTGTGTGTATGTGTGTGGAATACAATGGGAAATGTGCAGAGTTTGCATTTAAGCTATTTTTTATAGCTGAGTTTATGGCATAATTATGGCATCGCTTCCGGCTGGCCGCAACTGCGACCGCGGCCGCGAGACCGGAAGCAACTGAAACTGAAACCGGCAAACAGCAAACGGGCAAACATTGTCGACTGACTCCATGCGAGTCAGAGAGAGAGAGAGAGAGAGAGAGAGAGTGAGAGAGAGAGTGAGAGAGAAATGAATTATTCTCCTGTTCCTGTTCCTTCTTCTATTTTTATTTTCATTTTTGCTTTGCGGAATAAATGTTATGCTCGTTGTTGCTATTTGCTGTGATATATGTTTACTACTTATGGCCAAATGCGAATGTGTGCGGCTTTTTATTGATTTATGACTTGTTTATAGCTCTATAATTACATTATTACTTGCGAGTAAATGCCTGCCTCATGGCCAATTCATCTAACCCTGTCCCCCACTTTGGCTCACTCTTGCTCTACTCTCGATTGCCATCCATCTCCATCCAAATGGCACAAATTGTTTTGGTCACAAAACTTAATGCCCGATATATGACTTCCTGCAACACACACATACAGCCACACACACATATCCATATATATATATATACATATTAAGTATAATGTTGTTCATTTAATTGGGTACACGGCACATCAATATAAATGTCACTCTTGTGTGCTCCACAACTCTGACAACTGTCCGTCACTTGATTCGCTCATCACTTTCAGTCCATGTGCCTGATTTTATACCATATTCTCTTCTCTCTCTCTCTCTCTCTCTTTCTCTCTTCTCTCATTCATATATAACACTATACGCAATGTATGAAAGTCGTGTTGTGTTTGCTGTCAACACACTAGAATTTTCGACGACAACTTTCAGTTGTTTGGCTAAGCTCCTAAAGGATTGTCCACACTAATCAGGTCAACTGATTGAGTGCTCTCTTGATGCTGAAAACGATTTCCTTTTTTACGACTTTAGCTCTGTCGCTCATACGCACACTCGTCGTATACGTAATGCGAAAGTCTACAAGTTTACATAGGACATGTTTTGTCATCGTTCACAATCTAATTATACATTTTTATTTGATTTTGATTCTCAGCACTGCCTTTGCTGCCATGTAAATAAAACTCTAATAATCCTGTCGGCAATTAAACAGTTGTTTATTTGTGTATCAACATCCATAAAACTAGTGTTGTAATCAGCTCATAATATGTAGGCATTGAAATTACAGTGAAGAAGACTAATTCACAAGCTACGTTAACGAGTTTTTAATTTATATTTAAATATGCAAAAGATTGTATCATATATTATGTTATGAAATTAAATAATATACTAATTGAGCGGCGGTTTTCTCAACTGAATTTCATTACTGCTACATTCAGGTCTTAACTACTTTGATTGATAATCTGGCATATTTCATACTCAATGGTATATTTTGAATGTAATTGAATATCGATGTAACAAATATAGTTTACACTATATTTTAGTATATCATTTGGTATTCAATATTTGGTAGATCAATATTGTATTACATTCAAATTATACTATAGAGTATAAGAATAAGCCCCATTTTTTGAATTTTATTGAACATAGGTAGCGGGTATCTTACAGTCGAGCACACTTGGCTCTAGCTTTGATTATATTTAATATTTTTCTGCCCACAGAAATGACCAAAATAAACGCGGTTTATTGTTCACTTAATCGAATGTTCAGTCCTTAGAGGCTGCGCCGTGGTTTTGCGAAATTTTAAATAGAATTCTCGTGGGCGTGAACTCGCTAGGGCATTTTTGTATCCTCTTTAAACTCTGCTCACATATCTCGTATTTTTACATTTTCATTTGTCTATTTCGGCTACTTTCGCAACAAATGTGCAATAGTAAATTAGATTAGATAGCGAATGCACACATTTGCCAAAATGTATTCCCTTTTTTTTTTTTGTTGCTTTCCTTTTCGGTTTTTCTTTTGCTATGCTGATTTCACATTCCGGCTAACATGATGAGTGTGAAGAGAGAAAAAAAAACGAAAACCGAAAACAGAAAACCGTAATTCTCGGTAAGTGAAAAGAGACTATTACTTGTTTTGAATCGGCTTTTAGTATTTTGTTTTTGTTTTTGTTCGTACACTTTGAACCTATTAAAAGCAAGCTAAAAGGGGATAATGGCTTGGTGCAGAGTGTGTGTAATAGGAAGTAGGAAACTACTCGGATGCTAATAATGGGTATATTGCATACTCTTGATCTTAGGCTGCTTATTTGTTTATCTCTTCTGTGGATTGAATTTTTATTTTAAAACTGAATCGCAACAAAAGTTACTTTTTTATTCAATTTCTTAATTAAAAAGTTCCTTAAGATTATTCCTGATTTTACTCAACACTAGCTTTAATTTTAACTTTCTTAATTCATAATTTAAGTTGTAATCGACTTTGGATTATTCTCGTAAATCTCAATTATTTTATTTCCATTTCATTTATTGAGAATTTAAGCTTTAATTTTATTTAAATTTTTATCTGTGAATACATCTAATAGTTTTTTTATATTGGTTTATCATTAATAATCTTAAAATTCTTACTCAAAAATATTAATGCTTAAGTATATTTGCCATTAAAGGTGCTTTAAATGTATAACACTTTAAATTTTAAAGATGTTTAAAGTCTTTCGGAAAGTCAAACTTGACCTAGCCTACGCAATGCCTCAAGGACGAAGTAAGTCAAGATCGAGCAGTCTCTCGATAATTTACTTTGTTGTTGGCATTCATCCGACTAAGTCAGTGAAACATTTGGGCTATTGGGCATTGAAAGCTCTGTATTTGGGTGCTGGAATTCGGGAATTTGATTTGGCATTTGAAATTTGTACGCCCGTTTAATATGCAGTCTATTAGTTTTCGCCATTCCGAGCAAAGCTATTCCCAGTATTCCCGTGTGTGTCATAAAAAATGGCAGCCCCTTGAGAGAGTGGCCCCCAGCTGGCATCCATAACTTGTGCTTAACACCGAGCATCGTGATAGAATAGTCACGTTGCTTTTGCTTCCCCACAACAATACATTACATCACATTCTTTGGGCGAAAAGATTCAAGGACAATGACCGGGCAAATGACAGTGGGGTGCGTGGGGAAATTGTTGTGCAATATTAATAAAATTAATGCAGTGATTTCGCTCATCAACGGCAAACAGTTTAACAGTTTCAGATTTAAGGCAGCTTGCAACATTTTTAAGTACTGTTAGGCGACACGAGATGAGATGAGATGAAATGCGGTGACTGGTGATATTTCAAACCGCAAGCAGAAAAGGGGCCTTTATATATTTTTGCATTAGCATCAGCAGTTGCAAGTTACAATTTACTAGCTACGAGACATTTTCCAGTTACGAGTTTGCCAGTTGCCAGTTGCCAGTTGCCAGCTATCACTTATCAGCTAGCAGCAACCATTTCCCAGATGCCAGAAGAAGGAAAAAGGAATGGGGCAAACACGCAAAAGGCAATCAATTATGCTGCCATAGCATGCGTAATACATTTCAAGCATTTTATATTTTTCACTCGCTTTTTTCTCTCTCTCTCGTATTTGCGGTGCTGGCTTCCATTTCAAGCTTGGCAAATAAAGTGAGTTACTTTCGCATGCCATACCATGACTTGATTGTTGCACAAAAAACGAACAAGAACAACAAAAATAAATAAAGCAACACAGTAATACAACACAACAATACAAAAGTGGCCAAAACATTGCGCACAAAGTTGACAAGTTTCGCTATTTTTTTTTTTTTTTTTTTTTTTTTGTGTTTTTTTTTTGGGGTCGTCTCATTAATCAATTAAAAGGCCGCCAACTAAATGAAGGCCTAATATGCCTAGTTAGTTGCTCTGCGAAATTTCTTAGCGCCCTCCGACAACAACAAACTGTTCTTTGGCAGCCTTACATAAATTTCCGGCCAGCTTCTAATGAAATTCAACGACCATTTTTGTGCCGTTGCTTATTTGACCAGAACAGACTTATTTAGCGGCGGACGGAGAAAGTAGTCTCAACATGTTCATATTGAACGTGTATGTGTGTGTGTGTGGGTGTATATATATATTTTCATTTAATGATAAAAAAACTTGTGTTTTCAATATTAATATATATGAAAGTGTTTTAGGATAAAACTGGGGATTTATTTCTGATACTTAATCCTGATAGTTATTCAAGTGACGCGAGTTTATTTACGTTATCTATCAGCATATAAATATATTCATAACATAACATCTTAAATATATATTTTCTGTTATTAATCTTGAAATAACAGAATGAACCTATTTATATCGTAGGTGAAATTTTAGTATTCTATAACAGATTCTCGTTGTTCCAAAGTATAAATACATTACAAATACGCAATAAATTTGATTTCTATCCGTATCTCAAGGGACATCTTAGTTTAGATATTGCTTAAAAAGACTACCTCAATAGTCTCTGCATTGAAACGTGCACTCATAAAAAGCAGCTGGAACTTTCATGGATTTCTTTTCAGTTATTTAAACCGTCTGATCGTCCGTCGTCGAGTATTTGGCGAGCTGCGAAGCGAATCAAATACTCTTTACACACTAAATTTGGCAATTATTCAGTGAAATGGTCTTTTGTATTGCGTGAATGAAATTGGATTTCTATGGAATGTGCCCAGCACAAGCAAATACTTAGCTTCAAGCTACAGTCGAGTGTGCTCGGCAATAGAAAACACACCAATGTATTTCAAAAGGAAATACAAATTTAGTGTGACCAAAGCAAGTGAAATTTGGGAAATTGCTTATTGAATAAGTTAGAAGCACAGGAAATAGCGATAAATGGGTTGAGTATAATAAAAATAATAGGATAACAACTTAAAGCAATATTACGTTTATTAATTAGTATATTTAATACATAATAATAATATAACAATAATAATGACTGTATTATGACAGTTATTAAGAAAGAATATGTATTATGAACTCTCAACTCGAGTTAAAAAGGTGGAAAACAAGTTGTTAACATAGTATAATTGATATTCAATATTGAAATAACACATTTCCCAATAATTTTAAAATTGGATTATCCATTTTTTTTAGCTCTGGATATTTGAAGATACTCATAATTAATAGCTGTGTTTTAATTCAAAATAGAGATCGGACTTTTCCTGAATATAAGTGGGTCTGTAATAGCTCAATGCTTTACTGGTTGGTCTCAAGGTATAATACCCTTTTACCCCATGGATAAGGGGTATTAAAAAAGGTCTTCAAGTCTTATAGGGACTTCTAATGGAGGTTCCATGGCGACTGGTGGCAACACTTACCTCGCATGTAGATGTACGCAGTCCCCCGCATGTTTCGACGGGTGAGGACAATTAAATTAAGAACATTGCCCATGATGCCGAGTGAGCAGATGATTGGCAGCATGAGGCCGTAGCAGTATTGGCGTAGAGATTCGGTGCGCGGATCCTCCACGTCCTGCTGGGTGAAACGAAACGAGAGAATGCAGAGTGAAGATGTAGCCGAAAGCAAAACCAATAAAAAGTAATAATAAAAGTAAACAAAAGGACGGCACAGCTCATAAATCATGCAGCGCAGCGCCTTCTATGGTGTCTCTGTCACTCTCTTGCTCTCACACGCTCTCTAACTCTGTCTCGTTCTCTCCATTATTGATAATATGCCTCCCGTCCACCCCCGCCCGTGACATTCCCTACTATTCACCACCCACTATAGCCATTGCTCAGTCAGTTGGGCAGGCTGCTAAAGATAAAAATTCAATAGTCAACTTGACACTTTTATTTGTGACTTGTTACACTCATGTGTATGCCAATACACTTACATCAGCACCCATTCACTCGCGCTCTCTCGCTCTCGCTCTCGCTCTTGAAGTTGCCTTTTTTGTTGCTGTTGCCTATCTAAATAGATATCTCGCTTACACATGCCCGAGTGGGTTGCCGTAGTCCCATTGTAAATATGATTTGCATGCTTTTTAACATGTTTGCTTTTGTTCTTTTTCTTCTATTTTCATTTTTCTCTTTTGTCCCCCACTTTTCGTTGATGTTGTTGTTTGTTTGTTTAGTGCTCATACTGCGACAGGCACCTCCAGCTCAGTTCAGTTCAGTTCAGTTCTGTTTGCTGCTGCTTGAGTTCGCCTTTTCTGCAGCCTTGAGCAAAAGTTCTTCACAAAGCAGCCGCCTCTCTGCACAGCAACAGCAAAAGCCACAGCCACAACAGCAGCAGCAGCAACACATTGGCCATAGCAACTGCGACACCAACAGCAACAGCAACAGCGTGTGAACAATCTTTTTTGCACGTGCTGTGCCACGAAATGAGTTATTTCATTCCCTTTATTCTATATTATTTTTATTTTGCCTCGAATGATGCCATGATTACACACACCAAGTTTGCAAGACTCTTCCAGAAAGTAACTAGACATTGAAACATTCAGTATGCTATGCTTCGGATTTAATTCCGCTTACAGTTTATTTTTATAAAGAAAAACCCCGACTTATTGCATGACAAGCTAGCTATTGTGAAAAAAGTGTAACCTCTCACCTCTTACTCTTCTGTGCTGTAAGTCTGACAATCAGTATAAATAATTCGATATTATTTGTATAATTATTCAAACAACATTATTTTTACAAATGATTATTGTACCAAATAATTGATAATATTTGTTAATACATATAATAATATGCATTGAGTTGCATTTAAAAGTGTAGAATTTGTAACGCATATATTTTTGTTTAATTGTAAGAGTTCTACTTTTGCAATTAATTAATTAATAATTTAATATCTTTTGAATGGACTGAAACATTACGATTTATAATATGTTAGTTCGATAGCATATTTGTGATAAGAAAACCTAGCAAACTTCGATGTAAAGTAGTTGAAAAATAAACTAAAAAAATCAACGCTGTCTACTTCCTTCACTTGACCAGCCAACTGTCTTTTTCTAGTGGCATCTCACTCGCTCATCACTCTATTGGGTGGGTGTGGGGGTGTAATCAAGGCATCACTTTCTAGACTATTCGATTCAGTTCGCTGATGCGTAGTGAGGGAAGTTCTAGTACGTGATGCGTAAATGCCACACACACAAACACATGAATACAAATAAATGTAATTGAATCATGACGTTGAAGCGCCTAAAAAATTAATAAGTTTCTGTTCATGTGAACGAATAAATGCAATTGCTGTCTCTTGGTTTGATTTATTTTGATTAATACTTGCGCATCTAACACCTCACTGAGCGGCTATATCGTTGTTTTGAGTATTGCACATAAGCGCCACACTCTACTAATTGCGAAAATTTCCGCAAGCTTCAAATATTTTGAACTGAGCAGAAAGACAAAAAAAAATATATAAACAGCTGCTTAACTTCATAACTTTCTGCTATATCCACTTCTGTAACCTTAATTTGCACTTAAGCGCCACATTTGTACTTAAGTGCATGTTTTTAAACTTTGCAGAAAGGCAGAAAAATTTTAAAAACAGTTTCTTAACTTTACGTCCTCTCTCTAGATCGGCTTTTATAACCATTTTTAGATATTTGCACTTAAGTGCCACACTGTATTTACTTATGAAATGCGCTTAGCTGCATATTTTAATAACCTTGCAATAGCACACACAAATAATTCAAATCAAAAACACATATTGCTCGCTCTACGTCTTCTCGCTTAGCGACCATCGCAGTTGAGGCCGCTAAGTGAGGTTGCAGTTTACGCTCATAAGTGTTATGACTGAAATCTAATGACTTACCGTATATATGTCATCCCGCAGATCATTGCTGAATATCTGAGACGCGTTAGCTGGAGTGCCGAGAACGAGATCGTTGCTGCTAAGATTTCCGCCCCAGATGAATGAGCAATAGGCGGGATCCTCTTCCGTATTGTATAATCTTGTAATCATCGTTTGCGGCGAAGCACTTTGCTGCCTTATCACCGTATTATGTGTCGTATTGAAGTGTTTGTGTCTTTGAGGATCCACGTTCGGTTTCAGTTTCGGATACGTCATGAATTTAGACAAAACGGGCAAGATCAACACGATTACACGTAGTGTGAAGAAGAACACAAAAATCAATAAAACGAAAACTAGCTGGTAAATCGAAGTCATTCATGAGCTTCAAAATGATGTCGATGCCAGTGTTACTATTTGAATAGCAAAAAAAAAAAGACGACAGAAGAGACGTCGTACTGCGAAATGGAAATGAAAATGCAAAATACAAAATGGAAATGGACGTGAAGAGAGCACAAAACAGTTTAGCAGTGAGCAAAGCGAGAAGGTGAAGAAGGTGAATCGGGCAGCGAGACAGTTGTAGACTTTGCAGCAAAAACAAAATACACAGCAGTAACAGAAATACTAAACGGACACGGTAAAATCGTGGCAGGTGCCGTGATACGTTATCGTTCATTGCTCCAAGGCATAACAATTGAAGCTTTGATTTTCGCTGGCACACGAATAAAAAAGAAATAAAACACAATCGACCAAAAATGTTTTACAGCACCAACTGGCTGAAAATTCTGCGCAAGATGGACGAGGAGCAGAGAAGATATAGACTTAAATATGTTGATTCAAATATTACAATTATTAATATTAAGTCAAATTTTATTTGAGCTTTTTAATATTAATATTTCATTTGATTATTTTGGGACGTCTTTTTGGGAAATTGCATAAGCACATCAGACTAAGTATCACGATTAATTTGCTTTACTTTATCACCAATCAAATGACAACACATGAATTGCATTTAGTACCAAGCTCGTTATGTAAGTATTTATAACTTAGAACACTTCTAAGTAGTAGATTGTTTAAAGATGATCGGACATCAACTAGTCTTAGTCTCTACGATGATCTTACCTAAATGATGCGAAACAATGATTACGTGTTATTTAATGTTATCGTTAAGCAGTGATCTAATTAATTACATGATTATGTTACGAGAAACAACCAAAAAAAAAAATTCCTAATTAATACCTGATTAATATTAACTTATTTATCCGCGAACAAATTGCGAACTATTACGGCGTACAACGAGAGCCACTGAGTGATTATGTGAATTCCATTTTGGTAATTTCAGTTCCATATGCACTGCAAAGCGAAGAAAAAAAAATATATCAACGGAATTGAAAGTTATAAGATGAAGAATTTATCAGATAAATGCATCAGGAAGTATGAAAAATTTCCTTCAATAGATTCATTGAATAAAATATTATATTATATAAGAGTTTTTTTTGGGGATTAAATATTTACAATAAAATATTATGTTCGCACTAAAGTTGGCATCTTCTTTCCAGTTTATAGTTAATTAGAATAATTAGTAAATTTCGAATTTGTTTCTGACAGTTTTAATTGATAAAAATTAAATTCATGATATATGAAACATGCGTTAAAGGCAGATTAAAAGTAAATATAATGATATTATTAAATTAATTCATTTTTTGGCACTCCCTTTTAAAGAAAGCAATTAAATTATATAGCGTATTTCAAATGCAAATTAATTTCTAGACAAAATTTGCAGCTCTGATTTCGTTTCGTGCAAACAAAAAAGTTGCAATGCGCTTGAGAGTTTTAGTTTTGAAGCGAATCAGTCACTTGGCACAGACGAGAGAGATAGAGAGGGGAGTAAAGTGTTTTAATTATATAGATGATGACAGAGGACACCCAAATTATACAATGCGGAGAGTGTAGTGGAGAAGAGAGAGAGAGAGAGAGAGAGAGAGCGAGAGAGAGAGCGAGAGCCCGGCGGAGGCAGATGAACTGAAGTGGAGTGTGTGGTGGTTAAACGCCCGACTCATGTGTCATAATATGACATTATAATTGATGCCGTTGATGGCGTTGTCGTTGTCGTCGTTGTGGCACGAAGCACGAAGCACGTAATAAAGCGAGCAGGCAGAAGGCAGGCAGGAAGGCAAGCAGTCAGGAGTCGAGACCCTGGCAACAGGTGTGTTTTATTTGCACGCGTCACTAACTAACCAACATATGTCTTCCACGGTCATGGCCACGCCCATCGCCCAACACCCAACGCCCAACGCCCATCGCCCATTTGGTGCTCTGAGGGCGGCCCTAGGCACATACTAAGTTAAGCGCTAAAATCAATGTTGACAGGCGACAGAATTTCGTATAAAATATATTTTATAAATTGCCCGACCAGGCGGTGGCTTACGACAGCGCCATCAGGATGAACGAACGCCTTTAAATCTATATGAGTGTATATTTATGGGACGGGCAAGGACATTGGAAATATGAACAACGGGCAAAGCTATCGTTGGCCTCACTTCGAGATACCCTGCTAATCATATGAAGAGTATGCGCATAAATTTCCAATGCATTTAATATTCAAACAAAGATTCATTTCAACTAGATTACATTTTGAGTTTATTTTAAGTTTTAGTGTAATTATCAAATGAATAATTCGACAAAATTAATTCAACTATAATACGTAGTGAAGTTCCTCCTGTCAACAAGTTTGAGTCACTAGAAATTAAAGTTTTATAATATAAAAAATAGTATATAGTATAATAAAAAGTAGAGTATATTGTATACTACATGATAAAGTCTAAGTTATGTGATATAGTAGAGTTTAGTATATAGTATAGTACACCAAACTATTCACAAATGAAATCTGCACTTCTGCAAAACAGTTTCTTCACAATTGCCACTCCATTGATATACCCTTTCACGCGATTTTCTAGCAGAATATAAAAATGGATTAGGTTTAGTGTTGATGGCTGACAGATGATTTTTTATTTGTATTTTTTTTTAGTTTACAAATTCAGCTAAGCGCGCCATTAAAGTAAGTGTTTGCCTGACTGCTAAATACTTGGCAATGAATTATATTTGAATATATGATTGTGCCCTATTATTATTTGTAGCTTTTAATGCATGCAGAATGTAGTTGAAATATAAGCAATTTATTATTGTTATTTAGAGCGTGCAACATTAGTATCAATTTGCAGAAAAAGCTAAGCTTTTAGCAAATCAATTGCATGACATGCACTCAACACTAACGATGTTCTGATTGTCTGAATACCCTGCAAAAAGTGTGCTGCAAAGTGTTTGGTTTTAGGCAATACATAAAAAGCATAATTTATGCACTAGTATTTAGCACATTTTGAAACTTGTTTTGTTAGAGTAAATCCAATAAATTATTCACTTTCAAGAAGTTGAGTGAGCTCTTAAATGCACTCAGCACTTATGGTTAGTTGTATGAACAACTGTACACTACACTGTGCACTACACTGAACTACACACAACTGGCAAGTTGAGCAGATTGAATGACACAAAACATGACACAAACTTAATTTCCCCAAGGTAAACATGAAAGCCATTCCCACTGCGAATGTAGTATCGCGGTTAAGCTGCTGAAGGATTTTGGCCCAGGTTTTGCTACTTGAAAGATTGACTATTTGGTTACCTGATTGCTGGGCTGGCAAACTAGCAGACTGGCAGACTGACTGACTGACAGACTGACTAACTGATAGACTGACGGACTGTCTAAGTATGCGAAGTCTGTTTAAGAAAGCAACTGATGTTTTGCTTTGCTTCCATCGCTTGTCCTTGTCTCTATCGCTCTCACTCTCTCTCTTTCTTTTTCTCTCTCTCTCTCTCTCTCTCTCTCTCTCTCTCTCTCTTCATCTCCATCTCTCACACTCTTTCTCTATCTACATCTCTCTGCCACACATCGACAACACTAGTGTGTGGCATAAACTGTCATGCTGCATTGCGAGCTAAGAAGAATTTCGCATAATTTATGCCTGCAATTATCATAATAATTCGCCAGACACACGACAATGATTTGGCTCCAACAGGTTCTGCTAGAAATTATGGTACTGATATTTTTTGCCGTTTGTTCTTTGCTGGCTTAACACATGTCCATCTCGATGTTGCTTGTTAGTTTTGTGCCACTTTTTGTTGTTGCTGCTGGGGCCTCTGTTTGTTGAGCACTTATAGTTATTGCGGTTTAGTTTAGGGCCAAAAGTTTTCATTTGGTAAATATACAAAAAAAAGCAAGCGATGGAAAAAATAGAAGAGAGAGAATAAAAATAAAGGACAACATGTGCTATATAGCGTCATCGGCATGGCGGCTTATCACGTTCCTTTGCTTTGTCACTGTCTCGTTCTCTGAACAAATGCCAAAGTCAAAGTTACAAATGGCTGACGCTTCGATTATATTATGAGGGCACAAACACACACACACACACAGACATAGGGGCAGGGTATTGGGCAGTCGAGCAGACTCACGTCTCACTCACGTTTTGTGCACCTTTCACTTGCTCTTTGGTGGCTTGCAAATTGTTTGGTTAGACTTTGTTTATCACCATTTTTTCGGGGTGTTTTCATTTCATTGCCCCCTCTCGTCATCTATCTCTCTCCCTCACTCACTCTCTCTTTCTCGCTCTGTCTGTCGCAGGCATAGCTTATCTATTGCTGTTGTATACATATATAATTGCCTGTGTGTTGCCATGATTAATGTTTTTGTTTATATTTCCCGCTTCGGTTTTTGGCTTTTCTTCACTTCGCTCTTCTTTTTTTCTACGCTCTCGCTCTTTGCTTGTGTGTGTGTGTGCGAATGTGTGTGGAGTATGTTAAGCCTCCCTGTCTATATGTCTGTCTTTCTGTCCGTCTGACTGCCTTCCTGACTGTCAGCCAAACAATACGCTTAACAAAAAAGTTTAACTCAAATTAAGTTAAACTAGCAGCGCCTAACGATGTGCGACATAGATGAATATCTATCTGTGTGGGTGTGGACAACACACACACATGTGAGTGTGTGTATGTGTGTGCTAGACAACCCACAGTGCTCACCGTTTTGGGTAACAGCGGGTAGCTTGCCCAGCTGCCCCGAAAAAATTGCGGCCTCTAATGCCTTTAATTTACACACAAAATGAGCTCGGCCCAAACGGCAGTCGCAGGACATGCGACAAAGGACATTCCCGACGACGGCACAAATTAAGTTTGCAAGAAATCTAGATATCTAAATGAAAATCAACTCAGGATATCCGCAAATTAAATATAAAAGTTAAAACACAAAAATCAAAATAAAGAGCGCTCCACAAAAAAAAGAATAACGAACTTTGTTTTTACGCTCAACGAGGTTGGCTGCATAGCAAAGTGTGATGATATCAGCCAAGTATCTAAGATTAAAAGCAAATATTTGCACATTTTAATTTAATCTCTTTTTGGCTTAGATTTAAGATAAGACATTTAATGTTTTCCTATGCCAGAAGTCTAATTACTTATTGTCTATTCGAAAGCATAAGTTGCTTTAATTTTCAATTCTTGCAATTGAAATTAGACTGCAAATTAAAAGTTAACAAAATTCCAAGCACAAACAACTGCTGCCTTCATTCAAAATAAATTATTTCTATTGCAAACAATTGAGGTAAATGGCAAATAAATGTTTAAATATTTTAATTAATTTCTTAGTTTATTATTCAATTTTGAAGCTATTTTAAAAACATTTATTTTATTGATTTTATTCTTACTGGAATCGAATCTTTCACACATTGTAACTTCATTTATTTTATTTTATTTCACATCAACATCTTAACCTTTTTATGGTCGCTTCTTAAATAATGAAAAATGTTACGATTTTTATTGCTCTGCATAAGCTAAACAAGCAAATGAGCAAAATAGCCAATATATATTAAAATATAATATTTCAATGAATTTCAAAACTGAATTCTCAATTTTGTTGCTATGCATACAGGACAATTTTAAAGAAATTTATTTTCTTTTTAGCAGTGAATCTTTCACACATTTCGACTACTTTTATCTTGCTCAATCTCACTGATTTTATTTTCATAAAAAGGCTACTTTTTGTGGTCTTGACTATTTAAAAAGTGTGCATAAAAGCTAACGATTTTTATTACTTGGCAAGCAAATAAATTATTTAATAAATTTCCAAGTTAAGGATTTAATTTTGACGCTATTACTTTTATCTTTCTTATACTAAATGATTTTATTTTGTATAAATAGTAAAATAGATTTTTTTAAATATTTTCTTTTATTTTATTATTTTTTTTTTTTTTAACAACTTTTATCTATCGCATTCTCACTGATTTTATTTCGCATAAAAAACGTTTTTATGGCCTTTACTATTTAAGAAATGTGCATAAAATGTTATGATCACATAAATCATACTCAAACCCCTTTTGGGTGGACATGGAAGGATAAGCAAGTTTGTTGATGGTTTCGAATAAGCATACGCAAATTAGAGCGAATGCCTGCTGCTTAAATGTGATAACTATTTCGTCGAATTTAATTACAGTTTATGGAATGCTGAACACTGGCGGGCACCTAATTAACAAATTAACAGCATTGTCTATTAATCGACTCTCTCTCTCTCTCTCTCTCTCTCTCTCTCTCTATGAATATTGCGTACTTTTGCGTAGATTAAAGTTCGAGTTTTGGGTTCGCGCCCGAAAAGTTATCAAACAATGCTTTAATGCTTCAAAAAGTTGCATCAAAATTTTGCAGCTTGCAACATTATTATCATTTTGCCTTGAGCATAATTTGCAATGTTTTTGTTAGGAGGAGAAAAGCTTAACTTTATTTTGAATATAAGCTAAAGTCGAGTATTTTTGAGTGCGTTAATTAGTTATGGTGCTGCAAAACTGCAGTTTAATTAATCAACTATTTGAATGGCTTCGTTTAAGCTGGGAAAACAGCAAGTTATGTTTCAATAATGGAAGCCAATGAAATAGTTGGATAATTAGTTGTGTTGGCTTTGCGGTTAAGCTATACAAGTTGCCATGCATTTGTGTGTGTGTGTGTGTATGCTGTATGTGTGTGCATTCCAAGTGGCAAACAGCAAGTGGCAAATGGCAATTGGAAATATCAAATAGCAATTGGCAAATGCCAAGAAATTGGCTCAAGGAATGCATTCCGAGGAATGGCAAAATTTTTGTCAACCTTCAACTATTGTTTGACACCTTTTGGCTTTGCGCTTAGCTAAAATTCTTCGAACAATTTTTGCCAAAGGTCAGCAGATACTTGGCAAATCAACAAAACAATAGAATGACATTATTTATTTGCTCGTCTTCTTTGTTTTTTGTTTGTATTTTTGGAAGTCATCAGCAAATACTTTTGTTTTGGTATTTCTAATCAGAGTTATTGGGAATTGCAATTTAATAAAATAAGCTGGACAGCATCAAAAGGATGTTTTTGTATTGAGCTTCAAATTTGTGCTAGAGTGGTAAATGTCAATTATTGGCTTTTGTCCTTGGCTTGATGGCAAATGCAATGCACAACTTTGTGCGAGGTAAAAGCATAGAGAAAGAGATACAGAGAGAGAGAGAGAGAGAGAGAGATAGAAAGTGGAAAGGGAGTTGAAATCATAGTCTATAGTTTTGTTGATTTTGTTGTTGCGGAATGCGCAACGTGACTTTACGCTTTTGACTGGATGCTGTTGCTGTTGCTTTCGGTTTAGCTGCTGCTGTTTTTAGCCACCAAGCAAACGACAAAGAGCAGCAGCAGCTGCTGCTGCTGTGTTGGCATTGTTGGATTGTCGGATTGTTTCGTATGGCATCGCACAAGGCATAACTTGTAATAACCTGCTGACCCCGACATGCACCCACACAAACACAAACACACATACACACACACACACACACACACATACGCAATACATACATGCAGATGCACTTAGACGTCAAGCGGCGACGTCGTCGTTGTGCACTTGAAATGAAAATGAAAATGAGAATGAATTTTCAACTTACCACACGGGGCAAATGCTGCAAATGTTGCGTACAGTTACTTTGATGGAATTTCGACTGCAGCTCAGTCCTCTCGATGAAAATCCCTCTGGCTTTTATAACAACCAAAAAAAAAAAAATAAACAGAACGACAAATTACCTGCTCGATTTTTGTTAGTTGCTTATTTTTTTTTTAATAATTTTCTTGAATTGTTGTTGATCTTCGTTAGATTGTGTTGTTGCAATTAGCAGTAATTTATTTTTGGCAGTGGGCAATTTCCCTAGTTGGCAGTGGATCGGTGGGTGTATTTGTTTACTGGCTCAGTTCTCAGCTTGCGCTAAACAACAACAGATAAAAAAAACAATACAAAAAAAATATAGATGTATTGCATAGACAACAAGTTGTTTTGCAGCAAGATGAAGAAGGCTTCAGCATTCGGCAATTGAA
This sequence comes from Drosophila pallidifrons, assembly GCA_023558445.1. Classification (NCBI taxonomy): domain Eukaryota; kingdom Metazoa; phylum Arthropoda; class Insecta; order Diptera; family Drosophilidae; genus Drosophila; species Drosophila pallidifrons. Next base: position 17,600,077 of record CM042351.1, read on the forward strand.
TAACGCGAACTCGCACACGTGCACACATACACGACCACACAGATGCATATGCAAAGACACACACTTAGCACCCAGCACGCACACAGTAACATTTTGTGGGGAGCAACCAAAAAAAAAAAAACAGGAACAATTTTATGTTGCCTACTTTTGAGCGCGCGAAATGCACAAATGCAGTCACCACAACAAGAGCCACAAAAACGGACAGAGACACGTTTGATACACACACACACACACACAAACACACTCACGCATTCAAATGACAAACGAAAGTACTTTATCAATTGCTTTCACTATTCACTCGTTAAACACTCGTTCACTCGTCAACAAATAATTCCATTCACTATTCGTTTTTTTTTTTTTTGTTTTGCAAATGCCGCAGCCTTCGAAAGTTAAATGTTGAGTGTTGTTATATTCGCAGATGGAATGCATGAAATGTCGTAATCATCAAATTGAGAAATTGTTACAAATACAAAAAAAAATTCTACAAAATAGTTGAATAATTGTATAATATTCATTGTTATTTTCATTCTCATTTCCATTTCCATTCAATTTGCACACTATTCTTTTTCTATGTTTTTTTTTTTTTTTTGGTTTTTTGGTTTTTACACTTTCACTCAAGTCAAAAGTCATTCACTTTGTAACTGCCTTCAACCTTCAAAAGTTAACGACAACAATCAAAAGAAATAACAAAAAAAAAAAAAAAAAATAACACAGATTAAAATGCTGATGATGTTTGAGTTTTTTCCTTGTTGTTGTTTTTGCTACTTCTGCTGCTGCTGTTGCTGCTTTTGGTGTTGCTGTTGCTGTTGCTGCAGCTTCTGTTGTTGACCGTTGTCCAGTTTGTGACTTCAAAAAGTGCCAGTAAATGTGTGTTTGCTGGTTGCTTGCTTGCTGATTGCTTTCAATGTTCCTTGTTTTCCTGCTGAGGCACGTCCATGCCGTGTGGTTGCTCGCTGGCAACTGACTTGAAAGCTGCTCGACACGCTCCTCTTATCAACGTCGGCAACGACTTGCTGGGCTTTTCACGCTTGGGACATTTTCAGTTTCTGTTATTGGCAAATTTCCCAGCTGTAATGCTGCTGTAAAGTGTGTAAGCTGCAAAGGAGCATCCACTGGACAGCTACTTGCAAGCCCCCTCAACCTCCCTTCCCCATTTTTATATGTGTTTTAGACACTTTGAAGTAACTTGCTCAAGTTCTTGATCTGTATAACGAGTTAGAAAACTGGAAAATATCTTTAAGAATGATTTTACAATTTATTTCCATTTTAATGTATAAAAAAATATACTTCTTTTCTTGAAACAAAAAAAACGAATGTACAGTGTTGTTCAAATTTTTATAATCATGTCATGTGTTTAGTTAATATCTTGACAACATTTGGGTATCTCGAATAGTTGTTTGCGTTGCTTTAAAAGCATAGTAAAACAATGAACCAAGTATTGCGAAACAATTGTTAATTATTCTGTACATAAATTAATTAAATAATCATCTCATCTTGATTTAATAACATTGAAAATGCCTTAGTTGCTTTGGCTGACAATCTGATAAATTTTGTACTCTATGCAGTTCGACTTGTATATCAATATACCAAATATAGCCTTCGGTATAATTTAGTATTATGCGGTATATTTTTTGTAAATATGGTTTCATTGAATGTGGGTAGCGTGTATCTCAGAGTTGAGTACACTCGACTTGTTTTTCTTAGATTCTCCTTTAATATTGGAATAACATACGAACTTCTTCAGCCAAAGTACTTTTAAGTAGTGTTATATAAAAACATTAAAAATGCTTTTAATTAATTAATAATTTAATTTCATAATTAATTACATACAAATAAAAAGGTAGAAGGCACTTCGAATACAGCTATTAATTAACATTTTCGGACCAAAATAGATAATTCGCAAAGGCTTTGCTTAAATCTTAATATAATTTAGTGTCCTTCATCTGAGACAAAAGTGTATTTGTTTATTTATAAGCTGAAAGAAGATAGCTATATTTAAGCAATTAGTGATGATAAAAATAAAAACCTTTAAATATAACCAGACAAATTTTTAAGCTAAGTTTTATAATTGTATTATATTTATGTGTTCTATGCTTTTTATAATGTTTATATGCCATTTCAGGAAAAAAAATATATGTCGCAAATTGAATTTGGTACAAAGTGAGAGTGAAGTGAGAGTGAGCCTTAAGAGAGGTGTAAATTGCGACTTTCGCTAGTGGCAAACTGGTGTAAAAAAGTAAATTGTATGCCCAATTATTGCACCTGAAATTAGAATTAAATCAGGAATATAATAAGTGATTTATGTGAGTGGAGTATTAGGCATCGAAATTTCCATCATGTTGCACAGTTTGTGCTTCGCAAAGATCTTTCGTAGAGCCTGACTAAGTCTCTCTTCTTGTCTCTCATGGCTGTGTTAGATAATGTTTTTGTTATCGAGTTGTTTTCCAATTGCTGCTTCGCGATATGAAGCAGGCTGCTGTTACTTTTGCTGTCGCCGCCTTGAACATGGAGCCTACAAGTTGAGCAAGCACTCAACGCACAATATCAAAACAAATATCACGAATGGCGAAATGCGAAATGGCAAATAGCTATGCCGATAGCAACGATGACGATGACGAGGATGGCATTGGCAGAGCAATGTTTGGTGACTCTGATGGCAAACAGCAGCAGCGACAGCAACAGCAACAGTTGCAATGACAGATGGGGCTTTGGCTTTAAAGTCAGTCCAAAGACATTATCCCGCCTGCCTCTTCTCTTTTTTTTTTTGGCTTGACATTTGATTGGGAACGATTGGAGCTGTTGGATGCGTTCTTCGTTCATTGTTGCATCCTGTGCAAGATACGTTGTTGTTGTTTTTGTGTTTTTTTTTGGTGGGGGGATATTCATTCCCTTGCTCTAAATAGGTTAATCAATCATGTGTATCTATCTCCATTGAGTGGCACCACTTGCGGGGCTAATCAATGAAATCTTTGCTGTCTTCACTCTGCTCGTCTCTGCTCTGCTTATCTGCACTTTCTCTAATGGCTGCGGCATTAAATGAGCCCCGCAGCTGAGCCTCTGGGCTCTGTGTATATACCTTGGTGCAGATTGTTAGCCCAACAATTGCTGACTACCGCGAGACAACACAGACTATGCGAGGGGCAAGTGCTGTGGGCTGTGGATAGGTTATTTTTATGGCAACTGCCTTTGCCGTTCTCGTTTTCGTTGTCGTTGTCGTTGTCGTTGTCGTTGCCACTGGCCCTGGCTCTGACTCTGGTTATGCCACTGCCACTGGAACTGGCTCAAAGGCGCACTTAGACTCACGTATTCAAAGCACAGTGACCGAACATCTCTCAAATAAATCTACATATATTTTTGCCAATTATCTCTTCTGCATTTCTATGCTGTGTAAGCTTATATCATATTCAATTCATTTACTACATTCGAAATATAACTAAAAGGGAATAAACTTAGATTTTTTAGTAAATCTTAATCTATTTTTATTCCATTTTATATATATTAAAGTCTATTAAATAAATATATAAATTTATAAATGCAGGTTTGTATAATTTAAAATTTATTTACAAACTTTTAAATATTATTTGTATTAAAAGTATGTAGAACGATATAGGGAATAGTCAAAATACAAATGAAATAAATAACAAGCAAGTAAGTAATCTGCAATCGAGTGTACTCGATTGTGAGATTCTTTTCTACCCATTTTCAATAAAACTATTATATATTCGACTAATATAACAAAAATTTAGCGCAAAATACAAAATATACCGAAAGCTATATTTGGTATATCGATATTCAAAATATATCATAGAGTATAAAATATACCAAAGAGTACAATATGTACCATCAAATATAAAATATATACCAGATTGTCAGACAAATCAACGAAGATTCGATTGCAGTCTACGTTTTTTAGCATTTAAAATGATTTCTCAAATTTAACTTTTACAATTTTTACCCGATCGCCAAATAGATATTATTCTATGTACTATACATATGTTTTATGTTTATCTATATATTGGGACAACATACTTGCTTAAGAGAATCCAGTAAAAAAATACAAGGATACGAATTTGTTAATTTTTGGAATTATCAGAACAGAAAACAAAACAGAAAGAAGATTCCAAAACCATTCTTAGCTCTAATTAAAGTACTTATCTAGAGCTACAAAAAAAATAACCTTTACTTATTTTTAAAAAAGCTGGTCGCACGCGACATCCCTCAGAGAATTACGCATATATAGTTTAAGACATGCGAAAAGTTAGTTTATTTCAACAATGACTTAAGTTATATGTTTTCATCGCCTAAATAAATCAAGCAACAATGTCGAATGAGTTGGTAAAATACAAAACAAAAAATAAAAATGCAAATTATGAGAGACAGTTAAAGTGCCGCAAAATTCGATGATGGATTGCTTGAACCACTGTGCTTTGGTGTGATTGTGAGAAGACGGTTCTGGGCCTGGGGCTGAAGACGAGCCTGGGGCAGGACGGTGATAGGAATGGGAATGGGGACAGGGGTGGTGGATGGAGGTGGCTGAGGTTGACGCTGATGCTGATGCTGATGCTCAGGCTAAGGCTGCGGCTCATGCTCATGCTCATGCTCATGCTGACGACGTCGAGCTCACTTCAGAACTATTTCAATAAGCGTTACGTTATGCACGCGCATTGTCCTTCACCCTGTTTTCTCGACTGTCGACCGCGTTCGTTGTCGAATCTTGTTGTTGCATTTTGCTGCGTTCGTCCTTTCGCTTTTGTTGTCATCGCTGCCTGCCGCTTGCCGCCTGCCAACGTCGCCATCGCCATTTTGTGGCAGTGGCGGTGGCGGTGGCGGTGGCGGTGGCGGTGGCGGTGGCGGTGACGGTGGCGGTGACGGTGGTCTAGGGTGGTATTCTCTCTGCGCTACGTCTACGTGCAATTTACTGCATTTTACATTTTGCATTTCGCATTTTGCATTTCACGTTTTACATTCTACATTTTGCGATTCTCATTTTGATTTTGGTTCTAATTCGCTGACGACGTCGCTGCTGTCGTCGTCGTCGTTGCTGCCGCAGCTTCCGTTTCCGGTATGTGCATTGCACCGTGTCGCGTTGTTGATTGTCGCGACCTTACTGCCTCCTCGATGGCTCTACCTTTGCCTCCGCCTCCGCCTCCGCCTCCGCCTCCGCCTCTGCCACACACTCCAAGTCTCCATTACACCGCCGCAGTTGTCGCACAGCATTTTCTTGAGCTCCTTAGTCCCTAGTCCTTAGTACTGTGCCGACACCTCGCAGCAATCAAGCCAAGTCAAGCCAAGCCGAGTCGCCTCCGTCTCTGTCTCTGTCTCTGTCTGTGTCTCTGGTGACTTTAAGTTTGACGTTTCACACAGCAGCGACATGAACATGGCTGAGCAATGCCAACAATGCCAACGATATGTCTGGACAAATCAAACAATAACCAAGCGTATCAACATTTTTCCTTATTCTTTCATTTTCATTTTCCTTTTTTTCCTTTTTCTTGAATTTTTCTTTTCATTTTATTTTTTTGCCACTCACGCGCACCAGACTCTGTCGTTTTCGATAAGTAGGTCAGTAGTAACATTTATACTCGTCTACCCTTGGGGTAGTTGGGTATTATAAAGTGGAGACTTAGTGTACAAAAGCATTACAGTTTTTTAATAGTTAATCAGTTAATAATATACATATTAAATTACATTATTTATATATCTTATCACATTCCAAATTAAAACAAAATTCAATTGATATAAGCTCTACATAGAACAAACATTAAAAAGATAACCATAACTGATTAACACATTCATTATCATAATATTTTTTTTTATTATAAACCGCTTACGTCATTAATACTAATAATATTTAATATTATTTTCATAGATTAATTAATTCAAAACTAAATTAAAATATGGCCTACGGGTATTTCACGGTCGAGAACATTCGATTACAGCTTTACTACTTGTATTTTTCCAAGGCAAGGTTTGCTTGAAAAATTATAAATTAGTGCATTTAACAAGGCTCTGTAATTTTTAATTAACTTATAATCTGACATTTTTTTTTTTAATAAATAGACTATAAAGGTAACATATTTGAGTTTTTGTAAGATAACTTCTAAAAGAAATTTTAAATATAAGCATGAATAAATTTAAAAAATTGAAATATATATGATTTGCGAATGATTATATAAAGCAGTACAATTTTTAACCATAAAGTAAAGCAGAGGATATTTTAACTTTAGATCGTGATCCAGTTGAAGTAATTTCTTTTGATCGCTAAAAGTATTAAGTGAAATAATACGAAATATTTATTTTATTTTCACTTTAAAAATATTCTTTAGAGCAAATAGGAAATTGAAAATGAATAAGAGTTTCCATTACATAGCATATATTTATTTTGCTTTCTAAGTTTTCAAAGTGCCCTCGCAAGTGTATTATTGTTATTGTTGACTTTTCACCGCAGACTTTTTACTATCCCCTCTAGAGAGATAGAGAAAGAGAGAGAGAGAGAGAGATACAGAAAGAGCAGAGCAGAGCATATCCATCGCATATGTCTGTCTAGCATCAGGCTTCTTGGCTTTTTGGTTGTCGTTCGACGCCTTTACCTTAAATTTGAATGTTTTTATCGTTCGCAGTTCGCTGTTCACTGTGCACTGCTCACTGCTTGGTGTGGTGCTCAGTCACTTGGTTTTGATCTGCCCGTTGAGTACTTCAGACTGCAAAGAGAAAAAAAAAGAATGCCTTGACACAGCGTGCTCTACATGCATTTAAAAAGCGACATAGATTAGCTTGGCTAGCTATAGCTTTCCATCCTTTACTCCTCAGTCAATGCCTCGACTCTCGGCTTTGTCACCTCCACACAATCAGCTTCAGCTTCAGCTTCTGCTGCTGCTGCTCCTGCTCGTTTTCTCACTCAAACCACAAGACACAAGGCAGTTGATGGCAGAGAGACAGATGCTCTGAGTCAGATAGTTAGATATCTTCATAGGCATTGCAATTGTCGTTGCCATGCCAAGGCATCAACATTCCTTTATGTTCCGCAAAATTCAACTGCAATTTGTGCATTGCAGGCTGCCTTTTGAATAGGTGGATAATATTGCAGTACAATGCATCCACAAGGTGTACGATGAATTGAAAATGCATCTACTCAAATTTAATCTCCTTAGCAATTTTTCAAAAGAACGGCACATTTTGTGATTGGCTTGAATATTGGGTCTTGGATTTTTGGCTTTTGCTGCTCAGATTGTGGCTAGAATTAATTTCCATTGAAAATTTTAATTAATTAAAACAATAAGTCCATGTATTAGGCTTAGTTGCTGGCATTTGGTTCGAAAATTGTTGACCCATAGGGTAGAAGGGTATTTTAACTTTGAGTTAGGACCCAATAAAGTAAATAAATTCTTGATTAGTGGCAGCAGACGAGACGATATATCTGTGTCCGTCTGTCCTTCCGTTTGTATGAGCACCTAGATCTCAGAGACCATAAGAGATAGAGATATAATTTGGTTTAAACAGTACTTGCACTTACAATAATAACTACATATTTTATGATTTCTGAAAGTTAGGTTGTGATCTGATTAAAATTATAGAAGTTATTTAAGTTGCTTAGTCGCTTTGGCTGGCAATTTGGTATGGTATATTTTGAAGTGCTATGTCAATATACCAAATATATTCTTTAGGATATTATAGTATTTTTGCGATATATTACTTTGATATATTTTAAGAACGATACCGCACTGTTTTGCTCTCATTCATTTGCTTTGGCTGACAATTTGGTATATTTTAGTGATCTATGGTATATTTTGTATGTGCATAGTACTATGCCATTATACCAAATATAGTCTTTGGTATATTCTAGTATTCTAGTATATGAGGTATATTAAATTCTGTATTCTGAATACCCTAGTTGCGGAACTGCTGTCCAGTAGTAATGACAGCAGCAACCAAACACAATAACAATTTTGTATATATATATATGGGGGGAATGGCTGCCAGCAAAACGCTCGTCAGTCTTAGTTAGCCAAGTTAGAGTGAAAGCGGCTGTCCACGAGTTAACCAGTCAACCAGTTAACCAGTCATTCAGTCAACCAGGACTAATTGTTCACTCGCTGTTCACTGCTCGGTGCTTGCTGCTTACTGAGTGTCGTCACTTTTTTGACTGACATTACTCATTGCTCAATCTGCTTGTTGAATGCTTTAATTACATTTGTTTTGCCAAATTAAATGGAACACGTAGCGGCAACGAAAGCAAAGGTGAAACGGATTCCGATTGGATTTTTACGTCGTCGTCGGTCATGGCCATGTCCACGTCCAATTGTCCGTGCATTGACCTCACAATTCGTCTCTTGACAATGTGTTTTGTGTTTTGCTGCTCGCTGCTTACACTTGTCGCCTGCTTGAGTGGCGGTGGCCCATAAAAGTATGCTACAATATTATTGTTAAGATGAATATTCATTTGGCACGCAAAGAACCTGTTCTTTCGGCTCTTTTGGTTCCGTTCATTCAGTTTTATTATAGCTATTTAGCTAGTTTCACATCAAATCTGGAACTATACAATTATTAAGTTATTTTGGCGCTATATGCAAAACTTATAAGTTTGGCATCTGTTTCTTTTGTTAGTCAATTTTTTTTGCAAAATTTGGTTTGGTTTTTTTACTAAAAAACTAGTGAAAATACAAAAATTTGTATGTTCATTTATTTCTTATAAATTTTGGATACTTTTTAAATCAATGTTTCTTCAAATATAAAACTTTCTATAAGCCTGTAAATCAGCCTTTTTTGTGCTGAGGTTCGCATTAGTTCGCGTTATTGTAATATATTTTTGTTAGTCAATTATTTACAAGCTTTAGCTATTGGTTTTCGTCATTTTCTAAATATTTTTGTATTGTTATATTTTGTATTAAACCTTTATAAGTTTATTTAGCTATTTTGCAATCACATATTTTATCTTGCTAGACTACTACGCAACTTAATTTATATTTTTTGTATAAAATATTTTGAAATATTTTTGTTATTATTTCTATTTGTATTTATTTGTATTTCTTTTATTTTTGTATTAAATATTATAAATCTATTTCGGCTACAACTGAATGCGCAATGTTGGCAACACTGTCTCCTACTAGTCGCGAGAATCGTGAGTCGTAAGACATTGGCCACACACAAAAGTGTGTGTGGACGAAGTTCTTCGGTTCCGCCTTGGATAATTTTCACTAGGCAGCTGCGACTAGGCGTCGCAGCCTTTTCAGAAATTAATGCGCTCATTGTTTGCACCATTGCCGCGGCATGATGGCCGACAGTGGAAGCAAAACAGATACGACTATTTTAAAATATTGTTTCAGCTTTCCCCTTTAAAACTCATTGCAAAAGAAAAGGGATTATACTGAGCGTGTATTGTTTGTATTTTTCAATGTGAAATAAATTGTACTCTGCTTTATATATATATACATTTGAAGTCTGTGATAGTAGTAGTTTTAATTGAAATTTCATATGATTTTATTGTGAACTGTGATTTGATTGTTTTAATCCACTGTGACATCGCATGGCACAACTTCATTACCGGCTGGTGCGTAGGCTGAGATTTATTCAATTTAATTTGAAATCGGCGTCAATGGGCTGCTGTTACTGGCATGTGAGATGTGCCTACTGCCTGCTGCCTTCTGCCTCGTGTTTTCTGTATAGAACGATGAATGAATGAGGGGTGGAGTGGGGGAAAGGGGAGAGACAGGAACGAGGAGGGGGGAAGGAAATAGAGTTCGAGCCAAAAAAGAGAGGCATGTGATTAAAAATTGTTTACAAAGTTCATTGACACGCGCCTCGCAGTCGACACACAGTCGACGTTTGCTGATGGTGCGCTGTCGGAAGCCATTCGGAAACGAGCAGCAATCAAACATTGCCTAGCAATGTTTCCGCCTATTTTTGGGCTAGCTGTAATTGATTTTTTGCCCAAAGAAATGCCTTGTTTGCCTGCTTGCCAGCTTGCCAGCTTGCCTGCTTGCTGCACAAGTATTTAATATATACATATAAACTACATTACCACATATGAGTGTGTGTCGGTGGAGATGGTAGAAAAGGTGTGCAAAAAAAAATGAAATCAAATGAAATGAAATGATGAAGAAGCCACAAAACACACTCTATAAAAGTTTGTCCTAGTTTCGAGTTTGAGTATTTGAGAACAATATCGAGGTGTTCTGCAGATAGTGCCAGTTGATTGTGTCAATCACAAGTGAGAGAGAACTCAGCATCAATTCAAAAGCCCACAATCTCTTGCTCTCGAAATTATTGGCTTTTGAAATTTTGCACATAAATCTCTGACGTGAATAAGACCATTTCGTATCAGTTTCAAACAAATTCGATAGATGTTTTAGCATTTTAAAATGCTTTGAAGGCACTTTGCACTCTGTTGCCTTAACAAAGTTATTTGCTTTCATAAACTCATTAAAACTTCCATATATTGTCAAACAAATATGCACACAACATTTGTGTGTTTGCATTTCTCATTGTCGTTTTTTTGTTTTCAATAATATTATATATTGTACACACTAACCACAACCATGTGAGAGACACACAACAATTTATATTGAAAATATCTTTATTTACAAAATTTTTATACTGAAATGGCAAGCAGAAATAAGTTTCCCTTTTTTGTGCACGGTTGTCAGTCAGTCAGCTTATTGTTTATTTGGTTGTCAAGCCTTTTGTGTTTCACAGCATGCAAATCACTCATACGCAATGTGGTCGCAACTGTCGCTTCGTATAATTTTAAACGAAGGCAAACCGATAGACCAAAATACTTAATATAAATACAAACTTATAAAATCCTTACAACTATCTTACCCCATCATTTATGGAGAATTTAAAGGGTATTGAGAGCTTATTGACTTCAAACAAAGGGTGCAAATTTCAGTATTTATTCTGTGTTGATTTGTTGAATATGAAATATTGTCAGTCGACCACAGCAAACCACAATTACAGTTTAATTAAAAACAAAAAGTCAAATTTATTGATAATTAAAATACAAAATATCAATATGAAAATACGCACCTACCAAATGTTAAATGCAGTTCAATTTAAACTATAAATATGTTATAATAAGTAGTACATAGAAATAGAATATGATAAAATGAATAAAAAATAATTAAGATAAATAATATACATGTGTATCTGTAGAGTATCTTTCAGTCGCTTATAGTCGAGATGCGCATTCCTTGTTGTTTGTGTTTACCACTTCATTGTCTGCCCGATAAATAGCAAACATAATTGTCGCAGTGGCCTTTCGCCGAAGCCCCAAACAGCCAGCCACCACAAGCCGTTGGCAGTTGGCAATTGGCAGTTGGCAGTTGGCAGTTGGCAAATGCTTTTGATTTACATTAACGTTTGCTCGACCAAAACTCAGTCTCAGTCTTCGAGTCTCATTCCCATTCTCAGCGTATGTCCCACTTCTATTTCCGTTCACTTTCTCGCTCTCGTTCCCGTCAGCATTGTTCCCTATTTCGTTGGCAATTCCCGTTCCCGTTTCAGTTCCAGTTCCAGATTCAGTTCCGCATTCACTCCCAGGCTCACTTCAAGGCCTAGACACCAGTTGACCCAATTTCTCGCCCATGGCTGTTTGTGGATGTGGATGTTGTTGATGTTACTGTTATTGTTCTTTTTGTTGTTGCTGTTAATGTTCTTGTTGTTGTTTTTGCTGCTGCCGCTGTTGTTGTTATTGTTGTTGCTGTCGTTAGCGACGTCTGTGGTTAACTGCTTAAGAAATAATTCATTATATATTTGCTCGGCGTGTCACTTAATATGAGCAACCATCTCATTCACTCCCTCGCTTCCTTCTCCTGATACGGGCAATTTGCCCGCGAACTGGAAATCGATCAAGCTTCCCTCTAGCCAAAACTCGCCATCTCCAACTCCTCGCTTCTGAGCAGACAATGGCTGAAGTCTCAACACCCAGTTGAACCCCTCGAATCCCACTCGAGGGCCAGCTGTTTACGTGTTTTATATTTAAATAAAATTTTTTTTTATTTGCGCTTCTTTTATGGGTTCCAGTTGCCAACGTTGACAGCAATTTGTTTGCCTATGCGACGAAGTCTGACCAGAAACAGATACTTCGTGGTTATATGGCTGTTATCTCTCTGCATTTTGCATCAAGTGCGTAAACTCAAGCCCTCAAGTGACACTTTCCTCGAAGGTCAAAGGCATAGTTGGAGAGTGAAATTGTGTATTAAACAAGTTCGTGTATAGGGTATCATTTAGTCCAGCACTGGGAAATTGCTCCCTTTTTGCTTTGGACTATTTAATTTGCCATCAGCTGCTAATATCATTAATTTCTTGGCAATAATTCTCTTGAGCAGACCGCATAAAAATGTCAATGAAAGAAACAATCGTCACTCAGCTGTAGCTCGAGTAGTTTTTATGCCCCATTCCTATGAGTGACAGGCATATGCCAACCACGTTGTCAACCGTCTGTTCTTCAGTGTTTTACAACAAATTAAACTCTCATTGTTGTAGCTCTGTCTACACGCAGAAAAATATGGACTACTGAAGATATGAACTGAAATTCCTAAGCTTAACCAACAGTGCTTGAAGTTTAAAACTTTTTCGTAATAAAATGTATTTTTAAAATTTAAACTTTAATATAGAAGTTCAATTAAAAATAAATACACCAATTTTGGAAATCGAATTTCAATATTATTTTTAGAACAAACTTGTAAATGTCTATATTTAATGATTAAGTTTTGTACTTAAAAAAATTACAAATTTAATTTTGAAATAATTTCGAAAAAGTTGTCTTGTATTTTAAATAATTGTTCCCTCTGTGTTGTATTACGAGAACTACAAACGAACAGCAGAAGTAACATAGACTTTGCTGTAACAAATGCATGTGCAATATTGTTTCCTAATTTTGTCAAAGTCAAAAAATATTAATATCAATTCATTAGTTGCAACTTTGCTCAAATTTGTCTCTTAAACATTCCAAACTGGAATGGCGTATAACTTTTTTGGTGTTTAAACTAAAAGCAATTTCAAAGCCAAAGCCTTAAATTAGACCCAAAGAATATGTGGTTAAATCCGTCAGCTATGCAGAGTTCAGAGCTGCCTCATTAAAAATAAATTTAACGTTCATTTTTACTGACTTAAAGTTGGTAAAGTTTTTTGTCTTATGACGAGTCTATATGAGAAATTAATTAAGAGAATTCGATTATATTAAGTTGAAGATAAGTGCATCAAATAAACTTTACTTTTTATTTATTTGAATTGTTCTTTTAATTTAATGATAATTATTTAAGCATACAATCATTGAGATTTTTATTTTAAATTTGAATTTTATTTGATTTGGACAAATTCAATTTTTGATTACATTAGATTAAATAACATTTTAAACTTTATTTTTTATTTTAATGTCTTGATCTTTTTATTTAGTTACAATAATTTAAGCATGTAATCCTTGGTTTTATTTAATTTATATTTTAATATTATTTAGGTGAATTTAATTTTAATGTAGTTCAATATAATTCATTTAATTTTGTTATGATAACTTAAATGGCATTTTAAATTTTATTTTACTAACATTGGTCTCATTATATTGTCATAAGCTTTAGCTTTTATAATTAATTTCAATTTCATTTTTGCGAACTATGCAAATAAGATTTTTGTTGCACTAGATTAAATAAAATTTATGTTTAATGCACAAAATAAATATTGAATATTGAATTTCTGATTTATTCACAATAATATTCAATTTTTGAGCTGTTACAATATTATATAATATGAATTATGAATTATATTTAATTAATATTGCTGCCAAAACTAGGAAACAATTGTCTTAATATGTTCGTCTACAATAGCGAAGCCAATTGGCATAGAATACATTTGCACATGCCTTGAAATGAATCAGACTTATTCTAAAAGGAAAAGCAGGAATCTTTATGTTACGTGCAGCAGACGACTGTGATTGCCGTCTCGTATTTCATAAGTGTAACTGAAGTAGTTTTGCTTAATAGTTCAACCGCTGTTGTTGCTCCATTGACCCTCAATCCCTGCCATCGTGTCACATCCAATTAACAATGTTTGCCAAATCAGGAGCCATCGTATGTACAACACACATCGTATGTATGAATAAGCTTTGACTCTGAGCCAGCTTGTGGTCGTGGTCCTCGCTCTCGTCCTCATCATCGTCCTGGCCATGGGTCAGTCATGTCTGCTTTTATCCTTGTTTCAGTTTTGTGTGTGCGTGCCAAGACTTTTATCACAAACTCTGCCGTGTAGACGTCATATGCCACCAACTTCCACTGACAGAACTGGCTTTACCCGTTTAATAGACTTTTATTAAAGACACGCACAGACACACGCACACACACACGCACATACACACGCACCTACACACACACACATACTCAAAATGGTTAAACTTTCAGCTGTCTGAGATGGCAGACAACGCATGGAATGGCGTTTGGAGTGTGAAGGTTCAACGGGATCTACTTCGAGGCTCCCTTCTCTCTTTGCCTTCCCGCAATTTGACCCAATTTCTACACATTTTCTTCCCTTTTACATAGCATATAGCACTCTTAAAACTAATTGGAAATTGGGAGCAAAGGCTAAACTATTTTTTTGAATAGTGTGTAAAGTATGCATGGGTTTAAAATTCATGCTAATTCATGGGTTAGGTAACATTTAATGAAATCAAATTCAACTTCAACAATAAATTATTTTTAATCTCCTCAAATTGAAGGCTCTCAGCATAAACATTTGTTTGATGTTTTTTATTACAATTTGCTTCTTTTTTTGTATTGAACACTGATGCTGAACACTGTTGTTTGTTTAAAGTTAGACTTAATTCTGTTGGCGTTCGCTTGCTATATGTCAAAGCTATTTAGGATTTTAATTGCTGTTTGGTGGCTTTCTCGCATTTTTTCTCATTTCACTGCCAAGCTGCCATTTGTGTGTGTGTAAACGTGCAGGGAACAAATGTTTTCACCGTGATGAGAGCTAGAGGGAAGAAGCGAGGGCGGATATTTCAAATTGGTGTCAATTTGACATTGTGACAGCTTAATGTGTCGCGACTAATAGATATGGATACGGAACGTGCATGAGCGTGGCATGATTTAGTTTAATTGGCATTAAATACGAGAATGTCTCTCTCTCACACACACTCTCTCTCTCTCGCTCTTTTCTCTCTCTCTCTCTCTCTCTCTCTCTCTCTCTCTCTCTCATATATAAACTTTTCCATTGTCAACAATGAATGTCAATACACTTACCTAGCAGGTGCATTTGGTAATAAAAGAGAGAAATATTTAAGCAAAATATAAAAAGAAAATGAAATGCTTATAATTGGTAAAATTTAAAGCGCTGGATGAGTCTTCAAATACACATATACAAGCAAAATGACAAAAATGCAATCAGATACATTTAGGTGCACTTTTTCAAATGCAATTATCTCAATATGTATTTTATGTAATCGCATTGAATACATCAATATCTAACGATTTCTTAAAACAGCCAACGTTGAGTGAAAAAACTGAGTAAGGGATACATTTTGGATAATTTTTTTTGTTGTACCTGGAAATCCTTGGCTCAGAATTAGGCTCAGATGTGTGATTTCCGAAATGCATTCCGATCGTTATTGTTATTTGTGAATTTTTCCACTGGCCAACAAAACTGAAAAATTACTAAAATTAGATACCCCCTCGATAAAGAGGGTCCTTACGATCCTTGCAATACATGTCCTTTAAAAATAGAACAGGATATGACTGAGATATACGCATTTTTAATATTTACATATAATATTACTTGTATAATTTACATCCTAAGAGTATGCTTTAAAACAGTTGTACCCAATAATAAATTGGGCGGCCGCAATTCCACGACGAGATCGAAATCCCTTAGAAAATGTCAGTTGGGCTAAATGAAATACCAGGCGAACATAAATCGGCAGCAAGGATATATACAAAAATTGAAGAGCACACTAAAAGTATGCTGCAAAATGTTTGTTAATGAATCCCAAAAATGGCACATCCTAAAAGTATGCCAAAATAAATTATCGCAATTTCAAATTTAATGTGCCGCATTTTTTTCGCGTCCTAAAAGTATGCTTTGAAATATCATCAGAAATAGAGGTAAACGTGTGCTTCACACAATATAAAAATTGTTTACCAGTTACCAGATGTAATCCTTATATTTGTGTTGAGGTTTGGTTTATTTTTATATATTTGATACTCCTGTGATGTTAAGGTACTTTAAATTTGCTGTACAGATTCTTCACTTAATAAAATGAATACTCAAAAAAAAAAAAAAAAACAGTTACCAGCTTAATGAGATTCGATTTTTATATTAATGTCAATTACTTTAGCATGAATTAAAAACAATAATTATAAAACTCAAAACGTGTATTGGGTATATAATGCTTCACATTTGTTTGTTCATTCAAATGCCAGAGAAGTGCAAGTATCACTTCAAAGGAATGCATTTTGTGCTTTGCATTGCTTTGCTCTGCTCAGCCTTGCTGTGCACCTAAGAATGCCAAATGAAGCCCAACTTAACTCGTTCAATTGTTGTAATATCTATTGTTCTTTGAAATGCTGGCACAATGTACGAATTAATGCTCAATGCAGCCAGTAATCAGAGATTAATTATGCTCGGTCATTGCCTAAATTTATATGAAAAAAGGAACTGTAGTCAGTGACTGACTGCCAAAGACTTGTACAGATTTTTGTGTAATTTTTAAAATAAAATATTAGTAATGAATCTTAAACTTCAAAGTTAAAGTTGTAGTCCATTTGCAACTCTTCAAAGGTGCTGCAGTTTAAAAATAAAAACATAATAATATAAATATATAATATAAAAATAGAATTATTCTTTTGATTTTTGATGTATAGTATAACCTGAATTACTGAATAAATTTAATCATGGTCTGGCAATGATCAAATCAACAGTAAGAATTTAGCATTTATTAAATATCTTTCTTCGTGAACAAAAATATAAAACATAATATATATAATCTTGAATAATTGTGAATAGGTCTCTTAGAGTCTACGTTTGCTGAAAACTTTCTTGCTGCACTTGCTCCATCTTCTCATTTTGATTATCATAATACAGAATCTGACTACATTGATGGAAGTGATCTGTTGTAAAGCTTTTATTTTGCTGTGTAATATAATCCAATTAATAGTTAATTATACATATATTATTGTCCAAGCTTATATTCCTGATCTTCTTACTGCAGATTAAACGCAACGAAAAATCATTGCAAAGAAATGCCATAACAAAATGTTTTGTTCTGCATTCAGCATTGATCCGAGTTGATTAATAAGGTAAACGTCGAAAATCATTTTGCATATCGTAAATTACAGAGATTGGCATGCTCTCACTTGGCAAAAGGTGATTAAATAAATTAAATTTAAAAAAAAAAAAAACGAAAATTGAATTATCTTTAATTGAGCTTTATTCGTAAGTTGGCTTATTAATAGTAATTAAAATCACAGATTAGGCTGCGGCCATTACAAACACTTGGAAATACTGCAAAACTAATTGGGTGAACTTTTTGCTACAATGCATAATTCATTTTCGGCTTACATTTTTATTATTTGGTTTCATGGTTGAGGTTTGTGTGTGGAACATATCCCTCGTGTCTGTTAATTCCCGATGCACTCGAAGTTGTGAAAAAAAAAATCACACACAACACGACAGCATATGTAACATGACATACAGAATACAGTATTGTTGGCAGAAAATCAATTGTTTTGCGTACAAAAAAAAAAAGGGGCATATCAGATTATCAGACTTGGTTGGCAATGTAAAAGTACAAACGATAGGTGGAAAGGATTAGCATGCTGTCGATAGACAATTTATTGTATATATTTGTAAATCTGGTACACAGAAAAAATATAGGTCCTGAAATCTAGAATAAAATATAGAGTTATTGAACTAAGAATATAAATTCTTAGAATAAAAACATAATTTATGCACCCTTTATAACTATTATTTAAGTTGTAAAATGAGGCTCTAATTTACGATGAAGGAACTTACAATATTTGCACTTGCAAGAGTTGAATAAGGATCAAAACTGATCAAGGATCAAGGCTGGTGGCTGGCTCTGATTCTTATAACTTTCTCTTGATGGTAGTTATGCTCCTCTTATTACTTTTTCATATCGCGATCAGTTTTCATCGAAGAATTTTAAATAAATTTTACGATCATACAACAAAACCAATAAGAAAGATATAACCAATAAGAAAGGAAAAAGAAAGACAATGAATGAGAGCAAAACAATGGGGTATTCATTTTTAAATTTACCAAACTGATATACCGAAATATACTTAAAATATGCCAAATATGTGGTTTATTAATTTGGTATATTATTAGAATAATACCGCACTGTTTTGATGTCATTCAAAGTGAACAGCGGATATTTCTTGCTGGATTTAATTATTTGGCATATATTAACGATCGAAGCTTCCATTAGTGAAGTGAAGCTTACATTTCATAGTGAAGCCCATTCGACTGCTGATTTCGATCATTTCTTTTGCTTTGCACACACTTTAGTGAGTCGGCTGGCTTTATTGTGAAGCTCTACTTGTGTGGTTGTATTTGCGGATTTGCAGTTGTTCAGTTGCAATGCTTTGCCCCGTCATCTTGTCGCCCACGCTCAATTTGTCAGTTGCCCTCAGTTTCTCTAACTGGATCACTCGAGGTATAAAGTTGGCTTTGTGTGTGACTATTTTTCTCAACTTGTAGTTTTTTATTTTCGTTTCGTTTCGCTTTTTTTTTTTGTGTAACTGGCTGTGCACATTTCAATGTCCATTCATTGTTCATTGTTCTCATTCACGAAGCGAAGTAAGCAAAATTAAAGTACGTGCCCCCCTTTTGGTATGCAATGCAATTTTTATTGAGTGCAACTCAGAGTACTATGCCCGAGAACAAGGACAACTAAAGCTGTATGTGTGTGTGTGTGTGTGTGTGTCAACTGTGGCGACTGCGACTCATAAAACTGCAAAAAGCTTGCAGATTGCGCCACGCCTTCAGCCTTAAAGCTGACCAACTGGGCAGCTGCTCTCTATCTGCTTTCTCTCTCTCACTCTCTGGAGAATGTATTTTGCATTCACGTGGCTGCTGCCTGCAAACACTTCTATAAAATGTTCATTAACCTGATATTCAATAAAATGATGCCCGCCTCGTTAGCTTTAATGGCGCCAACGCTTCGTTGCAACGTTGCAAGTCTGTCAACGCAGCCAATGTCGTCATCCTTTGCCAGCATATTCTGTACAATCATTGCATATCAGACTGAGATTATTGAGGACAAGCCACAGTGACTACATTTCTCCTTTTCACTCTTCGCTCTTCGTCTCTTCCATAATTCAGAAGAATATTAAAGCACGCATTAATTGTAATTGTCAATCAACCGTGTTGCGCATTTGTAAATTTCGAAAACAATATTGCAAATAGATAGATTATGTCGCTGATACACAAACTCGTGTTTTAATCAAATAAATTAATAAGTGAAAAAGTGAAAAATAAGTGTACTAATTTAATAAGTTTATTTGTTGCCATTAATTAAATTATTTTACGAGTCTAAGGCCCCAGCAGTTACTACACTCTTTACTTTACTATTTAATACTTAATTGAATTGAATATATGTATATCTATAAATATAAAAAAAGGCTTGTCAAATGTGTGTCCGAAAGGCAACGATTTTTAAAGGAAAAAACAAAGGCGAACATGTTTTCATTCCCCGAATTCCAATACATCCTTCGGACATGCCATTTGAATTTAAAGGATTTGTATACCCGCTACTCATAGGGTAGAAGGGTATTATAACTTTGTGCCGACAGGAAATGTATGTAACAGTTAGAAGAAGGCTTCACCGACCCTATAAAGTATATATATTCTTGATCAGCGTCAACAGCCGAGACGATCTAGCCATGTCCGTCTGTCCGTCTGTGTGTCTGTCCGTCTGTCCGTCTGTCCGTATGAACACCTAGATCTCAGAGACTATAAGAGATAGAGCTATAATTTTTTTTTGACAGCATTTGTTATGTTTGCACGCAGATCAAGTTTGTTATAAATTTTTGCCACGCCCCCTTCCGCCCCTGTAAATTAAAAAAATCGAATAACAAGCGTAATTTTGAAACTAGAGTTTTGGTATATTTTGGTATATACAATAACTACTATAGTAGTTATGATTCCTGAAAATTTGGTTGCGATCAGATAAAAATTGTCGAAGTTATTAAAGAAATACTTTTGTATGGGCAAACACGCCTATTTACTAGGGGTCTTAGATGCTTTGGCTGGTAAATTGTACCGTCTATGGTATATTTTGAATGCGGTACTATATCGATATACCACATATATAATTTGGAATATTTTTAGTATTCATGCAGTATATTTGGTATATTTTGAGAATAATTCCGCTAAATATATTGCTTTCATTCAAAATGGGTAGCGGGTATCTCACAGTCGAGTGTACTCGACTGTAGCTTTCTCACTTGTTTGATTCGTCTTACATTTGCCAAGACGATTAATAAGTCACAAGGTGTCTCTTTACAATTGAGTGGTATCAATTTGAAAATTTCAGTATTTTTTTGGCATGAGCAACTTTATTTAACCTGCTCTCAAAAAATATTGTATTTTATAATGCAGTAAAATGATTTTTTGAAATACAAAACTTATCAAAAGAATGGTTATTTTTCACCGGTCACGGGTCGCTAATAAAATAAATACATTATGATCACTTAATAATTGAATCGATCTTTCGATAAAGTTGTTTCTTATTATGGCTAACATTAAGCAAGGGAATTATTCTGTAACGATGTTAGACTTCATTTCAAATGTTAAGTATTAAGTATTTTTGAATTCTCAAAATCAGAGATTCTTTTTTATGGCAAAAATATGTTAAATGCAGTGCAACTTTCTATACAGTTTTTTCTCTTCGTTAATTGCAATATTGCATAAATATTCAATACTCTAATCATAATGAAACTGGTTTATTCTAATACGATATTTTTGTGTGTGTTGAAGTGGATAAGAATTTTTTTTAATTAATATTTCGCTGAAATAGCAGCAGCAGCATCGCAGTGTTTATTTACACTATTCGTAATGCTGTTTTTCAATTCATTACACAGCTTCTTTCATAGCAATTAGTAAGGAAGTCAACTTGATAAGAGAGAGGGAGATGGATAGAAAGAAAAAGAGAGAGGAGGAGAAACAAGAACCGCAGTGAAAGCATAAATTACCTCAATGAAGAAGGCGGCGCACCAATGAAGCCAACGCACAGAATGTGCATTCTGTGATAGCAAAAATGTTGTTGCAAAACATTCAGCCAGCGTTTTATATTACATTTACTTTCTATTATTATTATTATTATTATTTTCTTTTTTGTACTGCAGTGAAGAAGCATTTACTCGCTGCTCTTGGGATTTGTTAGAACACAAATCGGAGAAGCTAGCGAACCAAGCAGACAGACAGATGATATTTTTATTTACGTGTAAATAATTTGTGAGCAAGCGAGTGGGAAATTCTGTTGAGTCTTGGCAAATTATAAATCCATTGCAGCTGTTAACATATTCGTCTTTCCCATCGTGTTGTCCTCTCTGTATCACTTGCATATGTAAGAAAAGTCTGCTAATAAAATGAGATTACATGCGTTGCTGGATTACTTCATATTACTTCGTAGCAATTGCAGAGAAGAGATATTTCTAATTCAAAAATGTGCTAAACTCAATGTATCGAGTCTTTAATAATTAAATTTAATTTCATAAAATTATTGAAATCGCAATTTTTGTAATAAACGCAGAAATTTATTTTGCGCCATTTTGAACGCTTCATTTTGTTTTGAATTCATTTTCTATGTTCAGTCTTAAAAATTTTGATTAAATCGAAATCATTTTTCAAATAATTTTTGTTTCCAGTAAAGTAATTGTATTGCTCATCATGACTTTGGTTTCATTGATTGGACAACAACTTTATTGAAAGTGCATTTATGTGCATATTATGAGTGTTTAAATAGAAGCAATTTAAATGCTTGAATATTTAAATGTTTATCTAGCTTGCCTAAAAAATGTCATCAAACTTAGCACTTCTTTATTACAAATTAACAATGCACAAATTGTCTTGACGACTCAGATAAAATGAATGATAAATAATCATGGTCGAATGTTTTATACTTTGCATTGATAGTTCCATTCACCACTACAGCTACAAAGTATACAAAATTTGCTGAAAATTTCACATTTTATCGAAACTATAGAAATAACATATTGCACTGTTGGCACAACAAATGATTATTAATTGATTATCAAGATCATTCACATTCAATAGCTAATTGAATACTTTGACTTTTTTTAATAAAAAATAATTCAAAATATAATCAACTTATTATTTCATGTGCTCGCCTCTGTGCGTGTGTGTGTGTGAAAACCTCTATAGAACAAGTAAGAAATCTACTCATAACATTTGTTAAGCTAATTTTCTTATTCCAGTCTGGCAATCAGCTGTGCTTGGCTATCAAATAAAAAAAAAAACAACTAAAACCTTCAAGCTTTAATTGACGTATTTCTCCATTTAATACGCAATAGAATCCAAATATAATTATCGATCAAGTTATCACCGCACAAAGTGCTCACAGCAAGAAGGAGTCAAACAGAAACTTTTCTTTTTGTTTATTTGCTAAGAGTGTGCGAAAACGTGTTAAGATTACTAATCAAGCAGCAGAGCATTGTCCAAGAATCGCCAAGTTGCATTTGACACAAAATGCGCAATTGAAAAAAATAGAAAGAGATAAATGCAATTGTCAATAGTCGAAAGTGAAGCACACAATTTTACTTTTGATACGAAGATAAGATTGCTCACAAATCCAGCATCTTGAGTAAGTATCACAATTCATTTGAAATTCTTTCAACAAAAAATATCCAACTAGTTATTGATTTATGAGATATGTCTTAGCGTGCTTAATACGTTCGAGTTTTGATTATACACGTTCCTGTTTATGCAGGCTTAACAAATAACATAGCAAACTTGGCTACCTTTCGATTCTTTAGAGTACTTTGTCAAGTGGCCACTTCAATGAATGCTGTCACAATATTTGCACAGCGTTCTTAATTGAGCGTAATGCGTAAACGCGTTCAATAAATGCGCACACTTTGTGCCTGCCTCTGACTTTAAATTTTACAATTTACTGAGGACCGAAATCATTGTGCACCTTTTCTTTATTCAAAATGTGAAATTTGTCAAAAATTAACTAATTTTAATAAATTGTTTGGGGCTAAATCTGTTAAATGTTTTCTGTATGAACTTAACTGCATATTTGACTGACTTTAACTTATTACTTAGGTGATAATTATATCAGCTAAAGCATTATCTTTGCATGGATAGAGTTTTTCTCAAGTTTATTGTCGTGATTTTCTGAAAAACTATAGATAATAATGATAGATTCAATGCAGATGAAGCTAAGTGTAAAATTGTCTACGGGAATAACACTTTTAAGCGAAGAATCATCGTCAAGTAATGCTAGACCATTTAAAAGATGTGAAACTGATTTGAAAACTCTACCATTTATGAAGTATACGCCAAGTGGTGTTCGCTAAAGGAATCTTCAGAGCAGCTACAAAAAAATATGACTTATGTACGCTATGATTTTAAATAATATAAAATCGCATTTCATTTAAGAATGTACCATTTTTTAAATGTTTTTCTTTGGAAATGATTTATATACATATGTATGTATGTACATAAAAGTACATAAATAAGTAGGTACATAAATTCATTAGGTACTTTTTTTGTGCAAGATATGTACCACAGAAAGGGAAATGTTAACGCATTAACAGTGGCGAGTCTGCTAACAGTGGTTTGGGTCCACGAGTACCAAAGCTTATCCAAGTCAACAACCTTAGCATAGACAATGCGTAAAACTTTGCGGTTTAAAAACAACCTAAAACTGTGAACAAAATTGCACACATCTGCAGCGAATTAACCAAACAATAAATAAATTCTTCCAATGTAGCTATAGAGTATGATATTTATTTTAAGTTGATGTGTGTATTTGAGTAGATGTGCCTATCAATGGAAATAGTGGTTTCACTACCAAAGACATTATTTGTTCCCCGTAGCAGAGTTTACAACCTCAGAGCGTTGCACAATATTCGAATTTCGAATATCGAAAGCAACGCGAAGCATAAAGCATTAAAGCATTTGTTTTTCAGCGACGAAAGTCTTATTTCATGTACAAATTGTATTTTCGTTGTGGAAAATCTATTGGGACCAAAAGCAATGAAATTTATACTATTAAAACAAATGTTTTCTAAGTTTGTGCCCTTTGCAATTTACTACAATAATAATTTCCTTAAATTAATCCCTCTTTTTCCCTACGGCAATTTCCCGATTTTAACAGCAATACTAAAAGTATGCTACAATTATTTTGCCAGCATAGTTACATTTTTTTCCGACCAACGTGACGTATGGATATTTAGTGAAGGTGTTTTTACGCTTGTGGAGAAAATATTAATATAATTTTTAAAATTTAAAATTGAAAAGAGATTCGTTGAAATTACCTTTGCTGGATAGAAATGCATTCAAATTAATACGAAACAATTAAGCTTTAATTTTCAACTTCTCTTCTTTAATGTGATATTATTTATTATTTCATACATACAGCTGCCAAATTAGAAAAATTTTTTCCCTATACCAAATTTAACTTTATTATATAAGAAATTAATTAACTTAAAAATACAAAATTAGTTTTTAGAATATTTAATACAAAAAATCATAGTTATATGATCAAAATAATAAAGCAAGATATAAAAATTGGCCATAGATTTACATTAATAAAAAACTATAACAAATTTAACTTTATTACATTATACTTATAACAAACTTAAATATACAAAATTAGTTTTTAGAATATTTTGTACAAGCAATCACAGCAATATATAAAAATTGGCCATAGACTTACATTAAAAATAGAACTTAATATCACACTCATCTTTAATGAAAATCGAAATGCTGACAATAGACTTGCTGGCAAACATGTGACGCATTCTCGAGTATAGCGCGACATTAAATATGTACGATCATTGTTGGGAGTGAAGTGCGCTCGACGCGTCGATAAGATGACGAGATTAAGACGCATTCCGGACGCGCCACTTCCTTGGCTAATGGCCACCCACCTTCGCAGCGGCGCATAGTTATTGCCAGTTGGTTATTGGCCTCACATGGCAATTCATAGCAATTGTGTACATGGAGTGGAAACGGAAATGTGAATTATATTGCATCAGGTCAACCGATAACCGATCTTTCCCCAAGTGGCAATTGTGTTCGTTTTATTGCTTCAAGTGATAGCAGATTCTTCACTTATCGTTCACACTTAATTGGGGCCGGAACCGCCTTTAAAGTGGGCTTAGCCGGAAGATCGCAATATATGGTACCATATACAATACAATTGATAAGATGCAGTTGTGAATTCCATCAAGCAAATCTGCCAATTGCAAATTAATAAACACTTAGATAGTAAATGTGAACTAGGCCAACTGCAGCTTGACTTTATTTCTTTTAGTTGCCTATTTTTCGCCTGAGTTCTGCGTGATATTTTTGTTTGAAATTCGGGCAGTTAATTGCGAAAATAACGTGAACGATAGCAGGTCTCGGGAAAATCTTTCTGACTGCATTTGTTTCTAGCTGCAATTGATTTACTGGGCGTAGATATATTTGATTAAAAATCATGTAAATAATTCTAGTCACAATGAAATGTTGTAGCACGGTTCAAGTTTGAAAATAATTTAAATTGTTTAACTATTATTATTCATTTAAGTTAAATATACCGAATGAAATATATCGAAATATAATTGTGTATATAACTTAGCGAGACAAAATAAAATTAAGCATTGTGTTGTTATTATATTATTTTAATATATGTACATGAATAAAAACTTATATACTAAGTATTTAAAAGGAATAACTAAAAGTGTTATAAGACATAATCTATTTTGTTTAATTTGAACTGTTTTCTATTTACCTCCACTTACATCAATACTACGAATCAGGTCATTGGTAATATTGTGTTATATTATTGATGAAAGCCACTCGAAGATCTTTTATGCTCTGTCGTTGACTCATCCGCAATTAGCGTGAAAATGTCTGCATATCATAAATTTATTAATCCCTGCACACTGTCTAATTACAAGCTATGCTCTTAACTCATTTTCATTAGCCTGGCAACAAATTATATATTAATAATTTATATCCTATTTATGATTTATGTGCTTAATTATTTCTTTTTCTCTTTCACAAACTAGTCAATTTATAGATATTTCCCCGATATCTTCTTAGATGACAGTTTTTCTTTTATTTTTCATTTTTGATATTTTTTTTACATTTTTTTCGAACTGCAAATAGATTAGTTGATTTAGTATTGATTATAAAAAAGAGGAAGCGTCTTTCAAATATGCTAATTTAAAACATGTTCAATTGTATTGCTTTGTGCATTCCATTGAAATATCAACGAATTTTTAAAATATTGAAACATATGTGTATTAATTTATAAAAGAAATTTAAAGAAGTTGATTTAATAAAGAAAATTTTAGTTTACATTTTGTGCTAGTCTCTGATAAAACTGTGGAACACAAAATGACTTGTCGGAGTATGAATTCGGTTACTCAATAAAATTCGTGTCTTTTATTGATTCTAGCTTGAATATCCTGAATGGAAAAGTTTGAAGTAGAATTGTACAAAGACGTACTGAACATGTTTGGCTTTTAGATATAATCAATGTCGTTGAACAATCAAACAATATGTTCAACAAGGCAGCAAATTGAGATGAAATAAATTAACTGAGATAAATAGAATTAATATTTGAATTTGAGTTTCGACTTCTATTCCATTTTGTGTATAATGAGTTTTTGTTTGAACAACAAAGCAACAAATGGAGAAAAAATAAATTAATTGATAAAAAACACAGATAATATTCGAATTTTGAGTTTCCACTTCCACACTTCCATGTTTTTTCAATAAGTCAAAACTTTTTCAAGATTCCATTTGCAGCTAAAATAAAAGTAAATTTATTTTGTTGTGCAATAAAATTCAAAGTAAAATTGTCTTTGTAATTTGTTTTTATTTGTATTAAATAATTTGTAATTGATTTTGTTATAAATACTTAACTACAGATATAAATATAAAGCAAGACTTTTACATACATATGTACACATAAATAGTTGTAAAAGAAAATTCATTTTTGTAAAAATTCAATATTTGTGTTTAAGTTTGTTGTGTATTTTACTTTTGTTTTGTTTTCAACAGAGTTGTAAAAATATTACAAAAAATTTGCATTCATACTAAGAGCTATTCAAAAAAAAATTACTTAAAATAAATCACAGTGTATTTAAGCATTTTTTCTTGTGTATGTTTTTTTTGTGTGTGTGTGTGTGTGTGTGTGTGTATGTGTGTTTTGTTGTGGAAAATGTTTGCAATAAATAAATAAATAAATGTTATGTAAATGGTATGCATTGGCTACGAATTTTTGTGGGAATGTTGTTGTGTGTGTGTGTGTGTGTGCGTGTGTGTGTGGGGATCTCGATAATAATACAAAATATATAATACTAGCTCACTAGGGCAATAATAAATAGTTGAAATAAATAAATAAATTATATAAGATATATGACAAGAGCTTGGACATTTTGTTTGGGAAAAAGGGGAAGGGTAAGGGGTAAGGGGTAAGGGGCTGGGACGTACAATTCTAAAATGGCATTCGACAAATTCTTCGTGTTTACTTAAGATTTTTTATCCACGCTGCGAGCTGCGGCGCTTTAATACTGGGAGCGTATTTTGTTTTTTGCTTAGCTTTGCGTGTTGAGCGCTTTAGCATTCGGCTGAATTGCGGCAAGGACTTCGTCGACGTGTCGCACCCATTGAGCCACTCTCGGAGCTCTCCAGGCTGAACGCCTGCAACGAATTCGATCCGGACAAAGAGTTCATATTGTTGCCCCGTCCCGTTGCCTGGATCTTCTGTTGCCTGCGCTGCTGTTCCATGCTGTTGCGATGCTGTTTGCGCAGCGATTTGTGCAGAGTCTTCCACATGTTGTCCAGATACTGGAAGTACAACAGCTTGCTGAACTTCAGATCATTGAGATCAGCCTCCTCGCTGCCATCGGCGGGCGTGTGAAACTTGAGACGCTCCTCCATCGCTTGGCGACTGATGTGCGTGAGTTTGGCGCCATGACTGTTTGGATACGATGAATTGATCGTGTTCTCAATCTCACAGAGAACACTTCGTGCACTTTGGAGGAGAGCGTGCAACTCGTAGGTGCTGTTGTCCAGACTCAATTGATTCTGTTTGCGGTAGCGGTAATGAGCTTTACCCAAATGCGCAAAGCTGCCAACGAATGTCTGCATGTGACGATACCAGGTCTTCAACTTAACCTGCAAGAGACGAAGAGGATGAAGAAGAAGATGCGGTCAGTTAATTGCCTTTAAAAGGGCATGCAAATGCAGCGATGACAGACAAGTTGTGTGGTGACGATGCGCTCAGCAGCGCAGCACCGCACAAAAAACGAGTCTAAGCCGCCCAGGGCGGAGCCGGTCCGCTTCGCATTTGCTTTGCTTTTGCTTTGGCTTTGGCTTTGGCTTCGCGATGTGGTTCGATCGAACATCGATCGATCAACTTACCGCATTTGTGGGACGCGTCATGTTTGGCAGGAATTTGTACTCGTGCTGCCAGTGCTCGCTGCTGCCGTAGTCTAAGTTGGCAGTTCTGTGGATCTCGTCGTATTCCCACATTGTCTTGTTCCTCAGCGCAACCAAATACTGCAAATCGAAAGAGATGGCATTAGTTATAGATTGTTGCTTTCTCTCTTTTACTCTCCCTCTCTCTCTCTCTCTCTCTCTCTGTATTTACCTTTCGCTTGATTGTGCGTCCGCGATTCGAGCTATCGATTTCGGCCGTTTGACTATCGGCGGGTTCAAAGGTGCCGCTGCAAGGATTCTCCCACTCGGTGGGCAGCTCACGTTGCGCTGCCTCGTGCTGGGCGCGCACAAAGAACGTTAACTTTTGGCTGCGTCGATGTCGCATACGTTCCAGCCGTCGCAGTTCACGCAACTCCTCGAAACTTCTATCGATAAATCTGCTATCGTAGCTATCGCTTCTATCGCTGCTGTCGCTGCTGTCGCTGCTATCGCTACTATCGCTTCCACTGCTGCTGTCGTCGCTGCTGCTCATGTCGAGGCCATAAAAGGGATTCACGTGCCAAGCAGGCAATGAACTGTCCTCATTGTTGTTGTTGTTGTTGTTGTTGTGCTCATTGTAATTGTTGTTGTATGCCAGCTGATTGGGCAGATGACGTGCTTGTGTCAGTGGCAATAGAAGCGCTGCGAGCGCCATTAGAAGCGTGTATAGATAAATGCTGTTGCCACTGTTGTTGTTAGTGCTGCTTCTGCTGTTTGAACTTCTGCTGCCGGATCTGTTGCTGATTGGGCGGCTGCTGTGGCTGTGTTGTGCTGTGTTGCTTTGGCAATGCTTTGCTGCAAAACGAAACGGAGACAAAGAAGAAAATAACACACACAAATTAGTTTGCTATCCACAATTCGAAATTCAGTTTCAGCCTCTTGCTTTACCGTTGGACATGAGAATGGAAGCTGCAGCAATCAATTGAAAAACACTCACGTCACTCGAACTAAGACGAAGACGAAGACGAAGACGAAGACGAAGACGAGACTAATACGTATGTAAGTACTGAAGTAAGTAAGTAAGTGAACAATTTGTCAACTCTCTGTGTATCTTCCTCTCTAGGAATGTATTTTTGTAATGCGTGCGCGCTACACGACGTCTGCTTAACAACTGGCCAGTCGCGCACTCGCATTCGGCGAGGTAAATGTATTCGGATTCGCACTCACACTCACACACTCACAGTCACACAGTTATGAACGCTCTGCGATTGAGTGAAAATCGTGCGAGGCTGATAAGCAGCCTCCCCGACCAGAGAGACCGAGAGAGAGTGAGAGAGTGAGTGAGTGAGAGCGAAAGGTCGCATCGTTGAGCACTTTGATCGGCCAAAACAATTGAGCACAATTTTCGAAATTATTTAACGACTTGTTTGGCTTTGTCATCATCATCAGCAGCAGCAGCAGCAACAGCAGCAGCAGCAGCAGCAACGAGCCGCAACAATTTTTCGTGCTTAGCTTTGAATTTCACAAGAAATTTGTGTATTACTCATACGCCAAGTATTGCCTTTTCATTATTGCTCTTTTTTTTTGGTTTTTGGGTTTTCAAGCCAGTTCGAGGGCATGAGAGAGAGACACGCAGACCGAGAGAGATAGAGCGAGAGAGAGAGAGAGAGAGACATCTCTGTAGCAGCATCGACTTCACGCTAGACGCTGACCAGACAGACAAGTTGAGACGCGCGCGCGCGCAACTGTGACGTCAGTGTTGGCCCCACACATACACATATTGGCCGCGGGCAACGCGTCGTATGAATAATTCATACAACAAAATATCTAAATTCATTGAAAACGCGACTGCGACGGCAACTGCGACGGCAACTGCGACGGCGACTGCGACAGCAGCAGCAGCGCAAACGCTCGTTGTTGTCGTAGGTCAGCGACATCCGATAACGAGTGCCGAGAGCCGATTGCCTTTGCCTTTGCTTTTGCTTTTGCTTTTGCCTTTGCTTTTGCTTTTGCTCTTTCGGTTTTGCCTTTGCTTTGCCGTTGCTCTACCTTGCGTTGCCTTGCTGATAGCGCACGTGCTGCTGATCAGCGAAACGAAATGTGTCTTGCACAAAATACAACAGGTAGGTGGATAGTAACATAGGTGGGTTGTTATAAAAATAGCAAACTGACCAACCAGAAAGTTCCATCATAAAATGTATCTCTGATGCCCAATTAATTACTTTTGCTTATGATGATTAAGTTTTCTTATCATCGCATTTATCGCAACGATCGCAGCAATCAAACCGTAACTCATGTGATCTGCCCAATTGATTGCAGCTGATATAGAATCTTTGCTCAATTAGTATTATTATTAATTTAGCTGGTTGCGTTTATTTAGTTATCTGCATAACTATTTTTAAACATAAATACGTTTGATAAAAAATGACTTTGGCGGGCATTAACTGCGATCGGGTTGAAACAAATGTATTTTTAATTTGTGCTAGTATCTATTTTAGGTGGGAACTCCCCAGGTAGCCAGAGCTACTAGGCTATGTAAATATTGATAAACAATTGAATCTATCACTCGAAGCGAACCTACTGACGTATTGAGAAGTATGACACTATCTCAGAGGCGAGACTGATTTTGTTTTGTTGTGTGCGCTGAGAACATCGCTCTAAAAATGATTGCGTTTAATCACCGTCGTCGAAAAGAGATCATAAATAGTATACATTTGTCACTTGATAGGCTCGATTCTGTATTTCTTTCTTTTTTTTGGGAATCTTATGAACTTTGTACTGAGACACTCATACTTACTTTTTTGGCACATTTTTGTAGTTGTGTGTTTGAGTTGAATCACTTCACACTGGATAAATGTTAATATAAATACTAAAGTTATAATACTGATTCTCGAATTACGAAAATACTATTCTTTGCAGTTTATGTGCTGAGTTTCATTTGTTGTTCATTTGCTTGGTTTTGGTTTGGTTTTGGTTTGGTTTGGTTTGGTTCGTTGGTTCGTTTTTCGTTTGGATTCGCGAGCCGACGATTTTAATTGGCGTGCGTCTAAAACAGACTGATTCATGGTTTCAGTTGGGCGCATAAATTTATATTTATACGAAAATCGCGCGCTGCGTGTGTGAGGCAGTCCCAGACGCAGACGCCAACGTCGACAGCGGCAGCGACAGAAGCGACAGCGACAGCGACAGCAAACGACGACGACAGCAACAGCAACAGCGACGCAGCGTTTGTTTTTGCTTTTGCTTCTGCTGCTGCGTTTGCCTTTTGCTTTTGGTTGCTTTGACTGTTTCACTGTCACATTCGCCGTGTCTTGATATGCTCGTCCATTCGCAGTCGCTGTCGACGTCGCTGTCGCTGTCTCTGTCTCCGTCGACGTCGCTCGGTATCGGTCGGTATCAACGTCAATTGGAACGCGATGGATGAATAGCCTACGTACGATAGATTTGCGCCACGCTTATAATTATTATTTGATTTGATTTTATGACCACCCATCACCCATTCCCCTTACCTAGCTCCCTCTCTTTCCCTCTCTCCCCCATCCACAAAGTTCTCTCTGCGTACGTAGTTCACCCTTTACGTTGGACACCGAAATGCTCATGC
This sequence comes from Drosophila pallidifrons, assembly GCA_023558445.1. NCBI lineage: Eukaryota > Metazoa > Arthropoda > Insecta > Diptera > Drosophilidae > Drosophila > Drosophila pallidifrons. Next base: position 17,632,292 of record CM042351.1, read on the forward strand.
AAATTGCGATCGTACCTCACAATTCTCCTCCGCTTCCCTTCCTCAACGATTTCCCCAGCCAGCATACGACATCATATCAATCAAGGGGGATTTTTCCCCCTTTTTTTTTTTTGTATCAGCACACGGCAATTGAGACTCGTCAATGAGCACTGGGGGAGCAGTTACTCCTTCACTTTATCTGAGCTACACACTAATTGCGTCAATACTTCGGATCAGGTCATTGGTAATATTGTGTTATATTATTGATGACAGCCACTCGAAGATCTTTTATGCTCTGTCGTTGACTCATCCGCAATTAGAGTGAAAATGTCTGCACATCATAAATTTATTAATCCCTGCACACTGCTTAATTGCAAACTATGCTCATAAAGATCTAACTCACTTTTATTGGCCTAGCAACAAAAACTATATTAATAATTTATTTCATATTTGTAATTTATGAGCTCAATTATTTCTTTTTGATTGTAACATATTTCATTTTCTCTTTTACAAACTAGTCAATTTACATATATTTTTCCTTTTTTTATATGTCAGTTTTTATTTTATATTTTGTTGTTTAGTTTATTCCAAAGTCAGAAGTTAAACTATTAATGAAATAACTTTTTGGAATTATGTATGTATATACTTTTTTATACCGCTACCCATAGGGTAGAAGGGTATTATATGTTCCTCCAATAAATGTTCAATAAATTATATATGTATATTCTTGATCAGCGTCAACAGTCGAGGCGATATCCTTTTGGCTAAAAATCTGGTATAAATTGCACTTTTTGGTATATTTTGAATGTATTACTGCATTAATATACCAAATATACCCTTTTTATATATTAACAGTATTTTACGGTGCATTAATTTGGTATATTTTAAAATTAATAACGCACTGTTTGGCTTTTATTTACAATGGGTAGTGAGTATCTCACAGTCGAGCAAGCTCAATTGTTGCTTTCTTAGTTGTTTATTTATTTTCTTTCTCCAGTCCCAATTAATAAATACATTTATTTTCCCTTCTTCTTGTTATTATTTATTTCCATTCTACATTGATAAATAAAATGAATTTTTACCTTTCAAAAGCTCGAATTACTTTACCTATGTTATTTTTTTGTAGCTTGGCTCATCTCATTGCAATAACAACAACTTTATTAATAATAATTAATAATAATAATTATTTATTTATATTTAATCAAATTAAGTAATGTTTTGTTGTTAATTAGATACTTAATAATGTATTTATTTTGTGTATAAACTTAATAATTCAGCTGTTCAGGATTTGGGAACTCTCAGTGAAACCCAATAATAAAGTTAGCTCGTGAGTTTGGAATTATCTATTCAAATTGACGGAACAAATTATGCATATTGCTTACAATGTAAATCACCAATTAGTGTAATCGTTTAACTATCAAATATTAATAATCTTTATATTATTAAACATCGTGTCTTCATGTTTTCGTGCTTCTTTCAGTGCTTAGTTATCTCACGAAAGACATTTTGAAGAAGGCATTTCCTGGGCGAAACTTTGTGGCATTTGAAATTAGGCATCTCCGTTCCCAAGAAGCTCAGTCGTAGAAACTTGTATTATCATCATCGACCTCATCATGAACCACTTCACGAAACAGAAAGGCTTCAGAGCTAAAAAAAAAAAGATACAAACTGAAAAAGTTTTAAAATATTTGGATACAATTTGTACATACGATTATTAAAGTTTATAATTTTATTTTTAATAGAGTAATCTCATTTATCCTTTAAAACAAGTTAAGTTATAAATTTATTTAATTCCTTTTGTGCGTTGCTTGTCTTAACTTATATGAAAACTTAGTTTATTAAGTTCTTAAATCATAAGTCATTTGGTCCTATGGGAAAATCTTGGAATAGATGAAATTCTTTCTGTGCTGAGTGTAAGCAACCCTTTCTGCTTTTAATAACAATGTTTTTTGTATGTACTTAAGTTTTTATTCAAATTGAACACATTCAACGTAATTACAGATGATCTTGTGAAAGCAGACTCCACAAAATATTGCTCAACTGAATCAAAATCCTTGATTGCCATTTTGTGGCAATTTCATCAATTGCTGCGTCGACTTTCAATGGATCTTTATCATCGTATATATATAAATGTTTACAATTGATGAAAACATCACTTGCGTAGTCAAAATTGATGTCCTCTAAGCTCATTGGTCACTTGGCTGTTCTATCTTGACCGAAACTTATGGCAAATTTATGAGCCAACAGGCGATAAGATTTATCTAAACATGTTTTTTTGTCATATCAGCAACGATTGTTGTTTCTTATAAGCATTATGTGTCAATTATTATATATATATAAGTTCAAGTATATTATTAAATCATAGAAAGTCTTTGCTTTGCTTTGCTTTCCCAATGTGCTCATCGTAATAGTTAACAACAATTACGGCATTATTCGGGGATCCCATATCGAAGTGCAAGGTTCGATTTCGATGGCAAGACGCGTGCTAGCTCACGCCTCATTCTTTATTTCACTGCTGTCACCGGCTGCTCCACTTCGATACCCCCGCAAAAATAAAATAATAATAATAATGGGCAAGCATATGACCCATATTGCTTTGACTTGCCAAATTCATTCTCACTTTCGATTAATGACAACAATTCGCTCGCTCCCTTGCTAGCTTGCTTGCTCGCTGATAAGCGATAAGACATGCCATGGAAAGTTTTATACCTCACGATACAATACGATGTACTCAAAGTCTTCACCATAATCAAAATCATTCAATAGACTTTAATTTTATTGCACTCGCATCATAAAGACTTTATATGATTTTTTAATTGAAGAAACGATACTTCTTGCAGTAATTGCATCATTAAATGACGAATCTTCAAAGACTCTAATTTAAATGCTCATTCTAAAAATAAGAATTTAGATTAAAAGTAAAAAATGGAACAGGATTTCAAAATAATATTTGCTAATAAAATTTGACAGTACACAAATTTGCAACAAACTGCAAAGCAACTTTGAGCTTCATAAAGCGATATCAATTTGTTTAAAATGTTCCTAAATTATATACTATATATATATATAATATCATACTCAACATAATTATCCCTTACTTTGTTGTATGGTCACACTGGATCTAAATTGTCTCTTTGTCTCGACATTAGATGTGGTGTGGTGTGGTTGGACATAAATTCTTTATAAATATTTAAAACTAAATCTATGTTGTATATTTCATTTAAACCAGACTTTTGTTTAATTAACGCTGCATAAATGTTGTCTTAATTAAATGATATTAAAGCTCTGAATTTTCTATCTTTATGACACCTGAAATTTGGGTGCGATCAGAATTTATTCAAGAAATACATTTATATTGGCAAATAGTCTTAGTTGTTTTTGCTGACAATCTGGTATATTTTGCACTATATGGTATATTTTGATTGTAGTACTATACCAATATACCAAATACAACCTTCGGTATATTTGTAGTATTCTATATTTGGTATATTTTAAGAATAATACCACACTGTTTTGCTTTTATTCAAAAGTGGGTATCTCACATTCGACCACACTCGACTGTAGCTTTCTTGTTTATGTATTGAATATAATATGGTCTATATATCTTTAGTCAATTAATGAGTAATATATAAATTGAAATTACTTTTATTTTATGCTGTGAATGAAAAGTGAGTTAACAAATTGCAGATTGAGGAGCCACAGCCAAGAAGTATATGAATTTTGTAATTTGTATGATAAGTTCTTAGGTTGATAAATCTTATCAGAAATCAATCTGAGTCATAGCACAATTAAGTGCTCTCCTCATATCTTTGTAATTGACGCTGTCCTCCCCCACGAAAATGATGTTGTTGTCAGTGTGTGTGTGTGTGTGTGTGTGTGTGTGTGTGTGTGTGTGTGTGTGTGTGTGTGGGGCCAATTGTGAATGGGATTTTTTTTAGGGTGTTTTGATTGAATGCTCCACGCGATTTGGTTTGCGTAATTTAATCATTAATGATTTGCCTCAGGTATGGGTATTAAGTATGTTATCTGGTATTGTCTGCTAATTGAAAGCGAACTTTAAACTAGATACGAGGTTGACTAATACACAATAAATGTGTGTGACACACTCGCTCGACTCGACTCGAATCGGTTCATGGGTGGCAAATGTGTGCTCAAATAAGCGTGTCATAAGTTCCTATTGGCAATTGATGGCACACTTTGAGTGTTGAGTCATGGCGTGCACATCAAGATTCAATGAAACGATGAAATGTTGGGGGAAAAATAGGAGCCAAAGTAAATGGCAACCTAAAGAGGGGTGTCATAAAGTCAACAGGCAACAGTCAGATTTCTAGATCTATTTTTATGAGCATTCGCTTACCTGACTGGCGCTAAATTTATCACCTTCGATGCCGCCGTCGCTGTCGCTGTCGCCGCGTGGGCCAAAAGGCCGCGCCAGGCAGGCAACGTGACGTATGCGCAACGTCCTGTGACGTAGAGAAGAAGCGACAAACAGCAAACCAAATTGCGAATTCACAATAATTGCCGTTATTATCTGATTGTTTGTTTAGACCTTGTTGCGTGTATGTGTGTGTGTGTGTATGAGTGTTGGTTGATGACATTTAATGCCTACAAATCGCACGCTTAATGCACGCATTATATTCGGCGATTTGTTTGATTATATTACTAATAATTGTTGGCATAATTGAAATCGATGCTTATCAGTCGCACTCCTCTGCTCCAAAATGGATTCAAGTGCGTGGGCACAAGACAGATACATTTACAGATACAGATACAGATACAGATGAGCTACGACGACGTCAACAGCGGCAGCGACGTCGACAGCAGAGGCAGAAGCAGCGAAAAAAAGACGACGAATCGTTTACTGTATGACTAATTGATAACCGAGCGCGAGCGCGTCGTTTTTGTTCTTTCATTCTTTTTTTTTATCGCGTGCCAGCGTCAACTGGTTGAATTGTAGTTGAAGTGTCGCCTCTAATGTGTCAACAGTTGTCGCGTGCGCTTGTTGTTATGATTGTTGTTGACACACTCTGTCCCCCTCACCTCTTCACCCTCTTCTCCCCTTTACAGCAGCTGCTGCTGTGCGCTTCCAGTTTCCAAGTTTCCCAGTCGCAGTTCCCGTTTGCAACTCGCAGTTGCTCGTGTGCAATGCCAATTAGATTTTGGGGAATGCACCTTCTTTCTTATTCTCATGCTTCTCTTAGTCACCTATGCACTTGAGAGATGGCAAGTATTTGCATAACGTAAGATAAATGCCAGAACGTTTAATCCCACGTTGATCAAATGCCAACTAAATAAATGATGAATCAAATGTGACCGCATTCCTTACAACTTGTTCATCTGAAATTATCAACAAACATTTTGGGAATTCCAACTGCACTTTATACAACTGCATTTTTGGCAGCATTTCATTTCAAATTATATCGATTATCCAGGTGCGAAAATCGCGATTTAAATATAACTGCATTGCCTACAACTTGGCTGCTAAACAAAATCAACAAAATTCATAACATTTACAAACAAAGTTGCTGTAGGGAAAAAACGCCTATTTACTTCGGGTCTTAGTTGCTTTGGCTGTCAATCTGGTATATTTTGCACTCTGTGGTATATTTTGAATAAAGTATTATATCAATATAATAAATACATTCTTTGGTACATTTTTATTTGTGGTGTATTAATTTGGTATATTTTAAAATTTATAATGCACTATCAGTAATAAAACTATGACACTATTTAGTAATTAAACTGTTATTTAAGCAATTTCTTTTTACAGAATTAATTATAAAATTGTCTGAACCATCGGTTTGCATAACATTTCCTTTGATTCATTTCTCAAATTATGAAAAATATGTACATTTTCATAAAATATTCAATTGATGTTTTATTGACTATTAATTTCAATTGGAATTAAAATGAAAACTAAAGATACGTGCAAATAAAGAATCCGTCTATAATGATTCATCGGGATGCCTAAATTCTTTGCGAATACTTTCAAAAGTTTTATGGGAAATTATCAACAATCAACAATTTGAAATAATCATAAAATACTCAATTCACTTCAATTAAAATGAAAGCACATCAAACAATTCGGTATAGAATGATTCATCAAGGCGTCTAAATACTTTTCTAATTAGTCTTTAATTCAAATGCAAAATCAAATCCATTTCAAAAATGGAAACCCAATCTGAATGAAACATTTATGGCGAATCCAATTGAAATTGAAGAAGTGTAAAGTCGACTACAGAATGTTGTTATCTTTAACAATTAATGCAGATTCTCACCATCATCATCGTATCATGTTTTTGGAGTGAAACGAAGTGTGAGCCAAGTGCTAAGTTTAGAGTCCAACTCATCGCGTGTGAATTTTCTCTTGAGTTTTAAGCCTCTGGTTTGGCCTCCTCTCTCTTTCCCTGTCTGTCTGTATGTCTGTGTGTCTGTCTGTCTCTCATCTCTGTGCATGTCTCTTACACATCATGCAAACACTTCCGTTTTGGCGACTTTGACTCGATGCCGCCGACGCCGACGCCGACGCCACGCAAACAAAGAAAGGCACGTCGAGTGGCATTCATAATAAGCATTGCCAAAAATAAAACGCACACAAACACAAAATACAACAACAACAGCAACAACAAAAACAACAAAAAGCAAGCACATCAAATTTGCAAAGTCAATTCACTGCCCCTCGTTCCCTCCTCACTTGGCACATTTTTACTTGGAAGAGTAGAGCAAACAAATTATTTTGTTGCCGTTGTTGTTGTTGTTGTTGTTGTTGTGTGGGTCAGTTCATGCTTTTCAGCAATTGATGAGATGAGTAACTAATTGCTTAAATGTTTCGCCACTTTTCATTGGACTCGTTGAAGTCGGCGAGCAGCCTCTTTACCCTCTTCACCCTCTTCTCCATCGGACCTTCAACGTTTCGTTATTCTCAATTGCTATCAAATGATTCGTTTAATTATTCAATTTATCCAAATGTAATTGGGGTTTCCCACAATTCACAGCAAACACTCATACTCATACTCAACTATTATTTTGCTTAGTTTTTTCCAACAAACAAATACAAAACGGATTTCCTCAAAATGGATTCGATTAGGAATACGTCTGAATCATAATTGCATCATATCTTCCCACTGGATTGTTCAGTTATTTCAGAGGGCAAAAGTTAAAAACACAATTTTTATATATGTATATGTTATAACTGTTGTGTAACAGGTCTTTCTATTTGATTGATCAGCTTTTTAAAGGTTACAAATTATGAATACAATTTTAAAGTTATTTTAAGTATTTAATTATATATTTAAAAGTTATTTTTCCTGATATCATAAAGTGATACTTCATATTTCTATTTGCAAAAATTTTCTTTTTAATTTATTGAATTTAATTTCTTAAATAGTAAACTGTTGTAAATTGAGTCTTATTGTTTGCGGTATTAGAGACCATTAAGAATTATAAATAGTTTAAAGGAAAATGTTTATTATTGAAGTGTTGTTCCCAAATGAACAAAATGAATAACTTGCAAATAAGCTTAAAAAATTTTAGATGGCCCGTTTATATTAAGCTTTATGTGAGTTAATTTGGCGTGGAAATAGTAAAAATAAAAGAACTCATGACCTCTGAAACATTCGTCTTTTAAATAAATTGTGTTATTGAAGAAGAAACAGATGAACTTACATTTATATATAAATAGATTGCTTACAACTTGGCTAAGATACAAAATCAACAACATTTACAAATACTGCTTAACAAAATAGTACGAAAAGTAATCGGTCAATTTTAAATACATTATTTCTTATCCCAAGCAAATTTGCTAGCTTTTTTTAATTTTATATTTTATCCTGCAACTTTTCGATTTATCATATATTTGAATGTGATCTAAATTTAATTGTAATTATTTCAATTTGTTTTCAGTAATTTTTGTTACAATTTACTAGATTTTGTTATGCAGCACTAAATGAATTTGGGTCAAAGTTTAGTTTGTTCATAACTTGTTGCATCTTTCATCAGTTGAGTGTTGTTATTAGGCTTCATTTAGCTTGTGTCGCATGGGTTTTTGGACTTTCGGGTTTTGCCTTCAAGTGCAAGTGGAATCGGTTTGCAGAATTGACTTGGAAGTGTTTCGTGTCTCGTTATTGAAATTGCAATTCAAGATTCTTCACGTACACGTACAACCAGCAGACACTCTCTGTCTGTCCCATAGTCTTTGGGTCTTGGCTTAGTTTGACTTGACTTTGCAATGCAGTATGCGAATATACACACACTCTACACACACTCTACACACACACACACACAGACAAACGGCATACCATAGTCCAACTACGCATCGAAAGTTCATTTACATACACATTCGCTTGGCAGTCATAAAAACAAAGCTTCTCGTCTCCGGCTCGTTGTTAAAACAACCTGACCATGTCGTGCTGTGTTGTTGCTGTGTTGTTGCCCACAGTCTGAGCTGAGCTGAGCTGAGCTGAACTGAGCTGAGCCTTCGCTGACGTTTTTCTTTTCATTTACTTGCTCTTTTCATTTTGTCGTTTTTCGTTGTTTCTTTTTGCTACAAGACAGCGACGACAACTTCGGCAGTGGCGGCGGCTTCAAATGTCACTCTGGCATTCAAATTGGCCCTTCAAGTTGGGCAAAATATGACCCAGAAATCAGAGCGCGGGTGTGAAGACTGCTTGTAAAGACTCCACAGACTGCAAACTGCAGACTGAAGACTGAAGACTGGAGACTGGAGACTGTTGGAGACTGCTGGGCGGCAACTTTGGAGGTGCAGAGCACAGAGAAGACGTTCGATTTTTCTCTAGGGAAACTGTTTGCCTCAGCAACAAGTAGTCTGGCTCTAAGTCTTTAGTCTGTCCATTGCCTTGCCCTGGCTCTCACACTTGTTGTTGTTGTTATTTCTGTTGTTATTGTTGTTGTTGTTACCGTTTCTCCACTTCTTCATCTAGTTGTTGTCAAGGTTTTCATACCCACTTCAAATGATGCTCAAAGGGGTATAATAGGCTGCAATCTTTATGAAAATTTATATGGGTAATTCTCTGGCAAAAATTAAATGAAATGAATTGAAAAAAAGTATACCAAAACATTTTATTATTATGAGTAGAGATGAATCTTATAGCTCTTGCTTAACACTTTAATTAGAGCTTTTGAAATTATTTTTCTGATTTAAGAACAATGCCAAAAGGAATAAATTCGTACTAAAAACAAACAAAACAAGTTCTTTAAATCTATCTTTGCTTTAAATATAGTACTGGCCTAGAGCTACATATAAGTATATCTTTACTTATTTTTAAAATCGTTTCTGGTTATGTTTTTTTTCCACTGTAATTATTTTTATATTTTAAAAGTTATATTTGACATTTTAATGTTCACCTATTTGCTTTAATAATTTGCTGAAATTACTTGATAAGTCAAGTCATTTATCTCTTATGTTATTACAGGAAAACAACATAGTCTGTCACTCGCAACGAATGTGTTCGCACTTGCTCATTATTATTCTTCACAGGCAACTGCAGCTGCAGTTGGAAGTCGTCGTAATTTGATGTACCGATGTAATATGCCTAATAATCTGCCTGGGCGGGAAAATAGAAAAGATCTGTGCAACTGCAACTGCAACGATGACGTTGAAGCTGAAGCTAATGTTAACGATCGCAAGTTGATTCTGTGATGCCATGTTTTTGATGATCAATACGTAAATGTTGCTATAAGTACATATATATATGGTAATCGATTTCAAGTACTAGAGAGACTTTTTTTTAAAAGTTTAGTATATTTATAAATAAAATAATTAGAAACAGCAAAACAATTCATTTTAATTCAAATTGTTAAGTATAACAACAACGATTATCATATTTACAATAAATAGTAAAAACATTTATCGTGTAACTCCAATAAATGTCAAAATGTCGAATTTTTTATTTAAAAAATGAGTCGATCTTTAGCATGATATTAACTTCATATTTATCACCTTAGAAAAGTTATTTTAGCATATTAGCATTTAGAGTATTACTAAAAATGAAATAAAATATTTACCTATAACTTGTTTGTATATTAATTTTTGAGGGAGTAGTTCAAATAAATTAAAGACATATTTCGAATAATAAGACGTTACTAAGCAGAAAGAACTCATTTCTGAATTAATCGATAATTTACTTTTTTAAAAAGAGACTTACACTTAAAAACTAATTTATTTTATATTTGTATGTCTAGAAATTTAGTTCGCAAACTGTTCCAAGTTGGAAAATAATAAATAAAACAAATGAAAGCAGACTTAAAACCAATTAAGCATTAGAAAAAATAATGAGTATGAAATGTAATTAATTGCGTGAATTCTTCAAGCTGCCCTCGTTGACATTTCAATGCGTGTGTCTGTATTTTTATACGTACAATCAAATGTTCATATGTATGTATGTCTGTATGTTTATTGAATTCTGCGCTTCTGTGCGCTGCAGCTCAGTTAAGTCCAGCCTTGTGTCTGTGTATGTGAGCGTGTGTGTGTGTGTGTGTGTGTGTGTGTGTGTGTGTGTGTGTGTGTGTGTGTGTGTGTGTGTGTGTGTGTGTGTGTGTGGAACGTTGCAGGCAATGGCCACCGTCAAAGTCGCACAAAAATCACGTCAAGCGTCGCATTCGTGAGCCAAAAGAAGAGCAGCAACTTGATGAGGAGTCTTTGCTGCTGTTGTTGTTATTGTTGTTGTTGCTCTTGTTTTTATTATTTTGTATTTTTTGTTGTTGTTCAGTTTTGCTGCTGGCTGTGTTGGCTGCTGTGACCGCTTGTCTTTTGGACATGGACAGACTCGCAGACCAACTGACTGACTGTCTAACTGCTCGAGTGACTGTCGAGTGACTGTGTTTGTTGTAAGTAGCCAGAACAAATGTATCGATTTACAGCGCAAACAACTTTGGAGCACAACTCTGGAACTGGAACAACACCGAGTGAGAGTAGTAGGGGGACTGAAGGAGTAAAGAACAGAGTGAGAGAGAGGGGGTGGTGGAGAGCAGTTGACAAGCTGCCAACGCAGCAAAAGCGCTTACAATGTTGAAGAATCCAAGTGATAGGCGAAGACGCAGACACAGACGCAGACGCAGACGCAGACGCAGACGAATGCGAATGCGCACACGAAGAATAAGAACAACAAAAACAGCAGCAACAACAAGTGGTGTAAGATGCCGCCGCCGCCGTTCAGACAATTAAACAAATTTGATATAGCCCGAGACTCTGGTCCAAAACACTGAAAGAAAAAAATGTCAATTTTTAGCTTAGACTAGGAAAATCAAATATTTATTGATGAACATTCGATAAACAAAAGAAATATTACTTTATATTTATATTTACTTATTTTATTTTATTTATATCATTTACTTTAATGATATTATAGCACATCTCCTATGTTAAGAGATATTTGATTACCGTTCATAATGTTTTATAACCCAAAAAAGAAATACAAAATGTATTGAATAGAATTATGTGCTTAAAAATGCATTTCATGTGGAATATTAAATGAAATATTTATTTAATATAAATATGTATATATGTATTGCAATTCATGATAGAATACTAAATAGACTTATGAAATTAAAATTACCTTAACTTATATTTTTCGGACAACAGCTAAGTGATATTTTTTGTTTATCTTTGATAATATTTTATAGCCTAAATCTAACGTGAAGTTTGAACTCTTGTGCTCGATCATATAGATAAAGTGAGCGCGTTTTGATGGCAGTGAATGGAAATGAATGAAATCGCAAAGCTGAATGATACAACACTCCGCAGTTTTATAGCAGCCAGAAATGAATCAAGCTGCTGGATCCCAAACGTAGGCAAACTTTTAACTGCGATTGATTCTCTTACTCACATTTACATGTTTATTGCGTAAGGATAATTATATAATTTACTTTATTGTATCAATACGTCTAGGCTGTCTCAGTACATATTTCATTCTTTATTTAATAAATAATAAATGAAGTAAATTATAACAAAAATTAGAAATATTGCAGAATAAAATAATTTGGATTTATGCATTTATTTAATTCTTTTTATATATATTTATTTTATTCTTTATTTCTATATATTCATTTTCAACTTACAATCTTTCATTTATAGTTGGCCTTGATTTAATCAATCAGAATAAAGTGCATTCAACTTGAACGTTAGATCAACGTTTTTTTCCCTGAGTGCATCGTGTAAGAGTGTGAGTGCAAGTATCCAAGTACGAATGCATCGTGCAGGAGAGTGAGTAGAAGTATCCAAGTACGAGTATTGGTTGCATTCATTCTAAAGCCAAAAGGTTTGTTGAACTTCCCAGGCGACATGGGCTTGCATATGCAAAGCGGTCCACGGAGGAGTTCAAATTGCAGTCGGAGTCAGAGCGGAGCTTGCAGATGGACATAGAAATGGATATGGATATGAATATGGAGAGATTGCGAGATGGGAGTCTGTGTCCACGCATAATTGAGTCCCACATAACAACGAAAGGCGACAAAAGACACGTGGCTGGGATAAAGATTACAAATGGGATGCAATGTGTGTGGCAAAACAGAGAGACAGGGAGAGACTGAGAGAGAAAGAGAGAGATAGAGAATATTAGGTGCGTGGGTGACGACAACTTTGCTTGGGATGGATTGCCACGTTTATCAAATATATTAATCAATTAGTCAACGGGCTCCAAACGTCTGTCTGCCATCGTCATCTTATCAGCGTTCATCAGACTATGAATCAGCGGAGAGATAAGGCGATTCGTACATTAAATTTTGTTGTAGGTGGCAAGAAACTTACATGGTGCGTATGTTTTATGCAGATCAATAAACTGCCATTGAGCCGTGTTAATCACCTGCCACGGGCCACGATTGTTATTTGCCTAATTGAAAACAAAAGCAAAGCAAAGCAAAGCAAAGCGGAGCAGAGCGAAGCTAAAAATAAATCAAATGTCGCGTCGTCGTCGTCGACGGTTCCCTAATAACCCAATTAGAGTTCGCACGACCTACGCGAAGCCGGCGACATCAATACAAACAATAACAACAGCAACAGCAACGACGACGACGACGACGAATTTTGGTGTATGCGTCATTGCTAAATTTCGATGACGGCATAACACGCGAGCAAACAAGTCGCAAGTCAAAGTCCAACATCATCTTCAGCTACAAATGCAAGAGCATATCCAATTCCAATTCCATTTCCATTTCCAAGACATAATCTTCTCCACGCACACACACACACACACACACACACACACACACACACACAGAGACACATTCGGTTTAATGACGTCACTGATGTTGCCAACCTGACCTACAAAATGCCCCAAATTGGCAGCCAACAGTTTCCAACGCATGAATGAACAAAACATCAACAAGAAGAGTAACAACAACAGCAACAACAACAACACCAACAACCATAACAACTTCAGCCACACAGCATGGGAATCTTTTGGCCGGTTAGCAACAAAGTTGCCCTTAAGTATAACCAGAAATAAACTTAATGAAATAATTTGATTCACTGATTTCACTCACGTTTGCTTATTTCTGCTTTTTTGTTATTGTTGACCATCGAATATCGAATATATTAAAACAACAAATTTCATGGCTCTGCGTAACAGGTAAAAGAGAGGTGAGAATGAGATCTGCGATCCCATAAACTTTACATATTATTATTGATCAGCATCGATATCGATATCTGCGTCTGATTTTTCTCTGTTTTTGCTATCAGCATTTCAAATGCAAATTGTCAGATTACAACATATTTTTCAACTATGATTTAAATGGTTTTGATTTGATTTATTTTCTTTTTATTTATGTACATATGTTTAAACTTTATATGTAAATTTCTTGCAATATTCAAATTCAAGGAAAAATATAATTTATTTTTCTTAATTTATATTTAGAATTTTTGGCAGAACAACAATTGAATATTCACTATATTTTTTTTTACGTAAAAGTTATAAAATTAAAAATGTTTTTAAACTGTGATTTAAACTCGTAATAATTGTATTTAATTTTTATTCTCATATGTAAATTAATTGAACTTTTAATCATTAAAAATATATATATATTACATTTTATCCTTTATAGTTAATTAATTATTTATATTGTATTTGTATTAAGTATCTATAATTTCACATTTTTATCAATTTTTGTACTGCAACTGTAATTTAAATCCATTAAAATATAATTTAACTTTTATAATTATATGAATTCATTGGACTTTTAAACATAATTTTTCTCAATTTAGAAAAAAGTAGATGTTATAATTATCACAATTAATTACTTAAAATGCATATTTTAATTGTTTATTGTTTATTTTGCCGAGCCTCCTTTATTTTCTATAGTTTCCAAAATGATTAAATTTCTTAAAATCGTAGTTTATTTTTATTTACATATGTAAATTCATTATAAAACTTTTAATATTAGAAAAATATAGATATACTTATATAAGTTCTACATTGATACGCTATTTCCTAACATTTATGAATTTATTTTATAAATTAATAATATTTATATTTTGTATGTTTCCAAGCCTCATTATGACTATTAAAAAATGCTATTAACGCAGAAAGCCATATTTCTTGCGTCTCCATTCGATTCTTTATTTTAGTTATTCATATTAGATTCTATTGCTTATAAAGCTAGATTAATAAAAACCTAATTAAATTGCATTTAAAAAAGAAGAGAATTCCGTTTCACCTGCTATACACAATTTACTTTATATGAATTGTTTTTGTGATAATAACCATGAGTGTGTAATGAACGCTTCCTGCCCAAAAAAAAAAAAAAAAAAATTCAGAAGCTTTTTATCGTGACAACCTTTAAACTAACAAAGTTGCAATGTTGTGGTAGTATGTGAGTTATTCACATTAACGCAACGAAATGAAATTGTACAATATGAAATAAATGAATGGAAGCGTTTAGTTGAACACTTTGAATTTCACCTGTGCAACTTTAATTGATTACCCCCATTAGCAATATACTTAGAGTGGAGATAAGCTTCCACTTGAGTTAAATTTACGTGTCTGCCTCTCTCTCTCTCTCTCTCTCTCTCTCTCCTGCCACGAAATCTCACTCAATCTCTGCTCAATTGTTTCTCAGTAATTTTGAGGCAGAGACATTCTCACATTACGAGTTACGAGTGCTCGCGAGTATTTCACAACATTGCTTTAATCAAGCTCAAACACGTTCGCCACTCACTTATACTGATACTGATACTGATATCGTAAACGATGCACACACACATACGATACTCAACTATTACTACGATACTTAGCCACGTACTCTCACTTATTTTCATAGTAATCGTAGTTTGACCAATCTCTATAATATCTACTTGCAATCTTTGACTAATCTGTGGAATACCCTAACCTAGCACAACAAAAAAAAAAAAAACAAACAACACCAACACTCAGAAGTCAGTGAGCATGACAAACGCTAATAGTATGAAACTCAATTACGTCTTATTAAGTAATAGATACATGAGAAATATGTAAAACCCAGTGTGCTTCACATGACCAGCATTCAGCATTACGATTCATTCACATTTACATTTGCATTTACATTTATATTTACATTTATATTGACAGCATCTGAGAATTGTCAATTAGCGGTCAAACATTTTTCCTACTTAAAAATGCATATGATTTTTACACTTAGTATTTACAAAGTTATAAAACATTTTTGTACACATTTTAATAGATTATTATCAATTAAGAATGCATAAAAATGTTACATTATAAATATATTCAATCAACTATAAATAAATGTTAATTTAAAAGTAGTATATGAGACGTGCTATTTTATTTTTAGTTGCAATGACTAACTATAGGCAAACTATTTTCTTTTATCTACACTTTATATATTAAAGAAATTTTTTTTTTTTTTTTTTTTTTATATATATTCTTTATTTATTTACAATCTATCTATCTAAAGATAATGAGTAAATTATATGACAAATAGAATGACAGAAAACTTAATTTTTTTTACGTGTATTTACAAGATTATTTACAACACTTTATTTACTACCACTCTTTGGGTGGTCTAAAGGGGAGATCAAGGGGGTGGTGCCTTTTCAGCCGTCGGCGATGTTGGCTATTGTCTAGTAGGTTAACGGCCAGCGGGTTGCAGTGTTGATCCAGTCTCTCCTGGTATTTCAAAGCGTACCTTTTAACTTCTTCGGTTACACTTGGAATCTCAAGGTCCTTGTGGAGGACCTGGTTTCTAACATAATAAGGTGCTTTGGCAAGTCTTCGCAGAGTAATGCTTTGAAAACGTTGCAGCACTTCGATGTTGGAAGTTGAGGCTGTGCCCCAAAGCTGAATCCCATACGTTCATATAGGCTTTAATATCACTTATATATTAAAGAAATGATTACAAAATTATTATTCTTTTTATTAAATACAATCAACAAAAATCAATTTAAATATTCTTTTGTTTTTATTTTTACTGCAAATATACAAATAAATTGTATCCCCTAATTACACTTTTACTATGCAATCAAATTACAATATTATTTTTATTTTATTAAAATATAAATCAATTAACAAATTATTTTATTTAAATTTTCTCCTAACTACAATTTTAATTACAGTATTATTTTTATTTAAAAAAATAAACAAATTACATAAAATACGTCTGGCAACCAATTATTTTATTTTAATCTTGATTGCTTAATACTGAATAGTTGAACTAATTTTTAAATCACAAAATATAGGCATAATATAAAATTGTTTTCATGAACTCTACATTTCCTACGCAGTTCATTGAATTTGTTTATTTATTCAGTTATTATTTGGCCTACGCAAAAATGTGTAAATTTGAAATGTTTGTCAACAAATTGTGATAAGAATACCTTCAACGAAAAGTGCATGATAAGAGCTGCACTCCACTTACAATGCAATCAGTATTTTTCAGACTGATTAGAAAAAAGGGGCTGGAACAATGTGTAGGAGCAATAAATAGAATTTAAGAAAAGTCGCAATTTAAAACTTTGAAGCCCACATGAATTATATTTATGAGCGCAGGCTAAAAGCAATAGTATTAAAAATCCATTGGGATAATGGATAAGTGAAACGAAGTGAAAAACAACTACCTCTGACGTTGTTTGATAGCAGCCATGAGAAATTAGTGAGCAATCTATGTGGAGAACTAAAGTATGAATAAGCCCATCGGTTGCCCTATGCATTAAGATTATTGCGAGTATTGCGGCTGCACTCCATGTGAATTTCAACGGAATCGCGACCTTTGATTAATTAGCAATGACGTCAAGGCACGCGACACGACTCGACTCGACTCGACTCGATTCGATTCAATGCGACGCGATGTGATTCGGTTCGAAGACTTTGGTGTTGTGTAAAATACTCGTATAGTCAGCAGCAAATGAAATGAAATCAACAGTCTGAAATCTGATTACAAATCAAACTGTGTCGCCAAGCGGGGCAACCACCGATCTACTGACTCATAGATACTATAAAGATTACTTACAGTTACAATTACGCGCGCACTCATCGATGGCACGCTTACTGCATGAAGTATCTAGTAGCTATGCAGATACAAAACGTATCTTTTATCAGTTGCCATGTTAATTCCAATCCCGTCGAGAGGGTGAGAAAAGGCTCGACCGATTGTGTTTAATTAACTCATTTGGCATTTAATTTATGAGCCGGTAATATTTAATACACTCTCCACAAACGACAAGTGACAAATGGCCAAATGGCAAAAGTCAAAAGGTAAATGCTGAATGGCAAATGCCGTAAGGCAAATGGCAATCCTCATATCAAATCGCAATTTATTGTGCTGCTAATTGTTATTCGTGCGTCATTTATATAACACACATATACTCGTAGATGTATTTGCATTATTAAATCGAGCTTACGTATATTTAAATTAAATGTTTTGCTTTGCTTTGCTTTTGCTTTTGCGTTGAACATCAAATTTTTGTATGACGTTCTTCGCAGATAACAAACATGATGAAATTAGCTTTCATCCACATATCCATAAAAAGTGTTTAAAAACAAATCATAAATTATCAACAGTTATAAGTAAGATGCTTCTAAAATTAGATCATCTGTGTCGTCACTACATTTTTGATTAAATTAAAAAATTAACAATACGAAAAAGACAAACACAAAAAAACTGAAAAAAAAAATACAACAAAACAATCTGATAATAAACATTTGAATATGAATAGTGGAAGCGAAAGTGAAATTGGCACAACGACTCCAGCAGGTTTTTTTTTCTTCTTTTTTTTTTAGGATGCTATACACTTCTTTTTATTTTTTGATGTTTTCTGGTTGCTTTACGATTTTTATACATTTTGTGGCCTGGCGAAATATTCTTTCTTTCTTTGACTAAGAGGCATATGAATTTTCGCAAATATTTCTCACCGTTTCATTTGTATAAATAATAATTATGGGCGCTTCTTGGAAATTCATGCGCGCGGCACATTTTGCATCTAAAGGGTATTTGGTAATTTGGTATGTGGTCAGCGATTTGATCATCATTGAAACAACAACACCAACCATAACAAAAAACAAATTCAAAAGGAAGTGCCTCAAAAGAGGCTTAGAGGCTCTCCTTAGTTCTCAGAATGCAAAATGCTTCTCATTCTAATACCCGCATACCAATGGGGTAGAAGGGTATTATAACGTTGTGACACCAGCAAAAGTCATCTCCGATCATAAAGTATATATATATTCTTCATCTGCAGACACATTACAGTTCTTAAGATTTCTGCAAATTTGGTTGCAAACAGAGAAAAAGTGTGGAAGCTATTTAAAGAAGTTGTAAGCTGTGTTTTGTTTGATAATCTGATAATATTTCAAGTGTAATGGTATATCGATATACCAAATATAGTCTTTGGTATATTTAAGTATTTTCTAGTATATTCGTTTGTTATATTTTAGGAATAGAACCGCACCGTTCAGCTTTGGTTATAACTAGCATGTCGACAAACCAAATATAACCTTCGGTATACTTTAGTATTTTTTAGTATTTAAAAAATAATATCGCATAATACCGAACTGTATCGTTATACCAAATATAATCTTCGGTATATTCTAGTACTGTTTCAGTATATTAATTTGGTATATTTTAAGAATAATACTGCATTTACTCAAAATGAGTAGCGGGTATCTGACAGTCGAGCAAACTTGACTGTTGCTTTTTTTTTTGTAGTTGTCTTTCGATGTATCCGCAGCTTCTTAAATGGTCTACGAAAATGAGTTATGAGTGGAGGCGAAAATGATAGCTGTAAATAAATTATCTACATCGATGAATGTTGACAGTGAAATGAATATTTATGTCGTTATTTGGGTCATTAGGTAAATAACAATTAATTCGCATATAATTTTTTGATAACTTACTTGTATAGACAAATACGTCACTCGCAACGGCAGCACATGCGATATATACTTATTTTTTTTTATTTTTATTTTTATTTTTATTTTTATTTGATTTTTTTGTCTGTTTCGTTGCGTATTTTGCATCGCTTCACACAATCTGTATGCAAAGCAGTTGAATTAATATCGCCTTAATTTATGATACGATCGTGATAAAATATTCAAATGTTATTAAAACGTGGTAGACATTGCGCGTCATCAGGTGCATCAACACTCCCCCGACGCATTCGTAGTTCAGTTCCCATTTAAAACATTCGAAATTATCGTTATTTATAGACGATTTAATTATCGGCTAAATAAAATACAAATTATTGTTTATCTATTTATAATATATATTTTTTATGATACTTTTCTTTTTTTGTGATGCACTAAAATCAGGTTCTTTTTTTTATTTCGGTATTATTTATTATTTTACTTGACGAACGAGAAATTACTATTGAGAAGATTTTATGCTTTAAACATATTTCTGAAACATGTTCTAACATAACTGTATGCACTGAAATTTACGAGTGTTTTGTTTTTTTTGTGGAGCTTGGAATGCTGGGAGCAGGAAATTGAAAGTCAATCGGGTTCTTTCCAAAACTTAATTTCTTTTCATCTTAATTCAAGATTGTTTCACTAGTTATTAACTATTTTAATAATGTTTCGGATTGAATGAAGATAGTGTGCAAAACAACAATAATAATAATAATAATTATATGCATTCTTAATTAAGAATATATGAATACAATTTTTATTTGAGGTAACATTTCTAGTTGGATTTGACCTTTCTCTGGCTTGATTTATGCTGAAAACTATTTCGCTATTGCATTGTTAAATATTCAATTATGTTTATATCAATAAAAGATAGCACACTCCATTTGATAGTGCGCATTTTAAATTGCGAATATATGAATTTCTATTTCGAATTTCTAGTTTGGTCTTTCTCTGCTTTGATTTATGCTAAAACTATATTAGTGTTGCATTGTTAAAGTATTTATGTTTTTGCATTTCGGATGTGCAAAACAAGAATTCTTAATTAAGCATAAATGAATACAGTTTTTATATAATCTTTTCTAGTTTGATTTACGCCAAATCTACTCACTATTGTTTATGGAATATTTATTATGGAATAATTTCCACTATAAATCTTTGCTCCAAACGAGCAACAAAAAACAAAAATCTTATACAATATTAATTGAAATAAGTTAGTCGATTTTGCATGCAAAACTTATTTAAATTAAATGCAAATATTCTTGAGTCAAAAAAATAATATAAAACTATGATTAAAATATTTAAATGTAGACTCTTGGTATCATGTTTTGTTTTTTAATAAAGGATTATAAAATTAAAATTAAATATTTTAAAATTACGTTCAACGTATCGTTTTTCAAAAGAATCATTATAATATTAGAATTCAATTTCTTAAGTTGTCCTTTATCAATATTAAAATCAAGTAACTCAAAATACAACATCTTTGATTGTCTTTGGTTGTTGTATTGAAGATATATATGTTGATAATAATTTTGCTTGTGCACTTCTGTCTACACAAGTTCCTTTGAATTACGCGTGCGCAATTATTGGCTTTATCTCATTTTTTATTAGAACACTTCGGTGAATGCTCCTCAATGTTTTTACGCAAGCAACTGAGTCATTTGGGTTTTTGAGAAATACGTAAAGCAGAATGTATCTGAGTTTTGTTTATCCAGTATTTGACTATAACTAATAAATTATTTGCATTAATTGTATTTCTCAAGCATTGTTGTGCAATCGGTACCTGGGCATTAAATATAATGTAAGACTATTGATAATAAATTTGAAAAAGAAAAACACAACAAAGAGCAACAACAGCAGCTTAGCAACAGTTGCGAATGAACAATAAACGTTGGCTTAAACGGAAACGCCAACGCGCGCTGGCTTTATTTGGTTAAAATGGATCTATGGGCGAGATACTGAAGTCATGAGTTAAAGATACAAATGTATCTGCTGGCTACTTGGCGGCTGCTGTGCATACACAAATGACAGGCATATTGAATCTAATCATCTAAATTAAATGATACGAAATTATGTTATAAACATTTTAACGACCACGCCAACAACAATGAATGAACAACGTGCCAATCAAGGGACAACAAAAACAACAACAACAAAATCAGCATCACATTTAACGCGCTTTTCGGCTTTTGCTCTGTGTGTTGTGTTGTGTTGTCTTGTCGGGGCTTTTGGCTGTTAATCATTTTGGAACCTGTCTCTCTCTCTCTCTCTCTCTCTCTCTCTCTCGATCGCTTCGTTTCGACTTGGCTTGGCTTGGCGGTATCATCGAGTTAATCTTGTTAAAACAAACCGTTTCAATAAATACAACGATAATGCAATTTAAATGCCATTAAGATGAGCACCAATTATGGCCATCACCAAAGATACGAAGAGAAGAAACCACAGACTGAATGCGTTTCGTGCACCACCCTCTCCCCTCCCCTTCCCCACTACTTGCCTTTCGATTCATCTTTAACCGCAAACTTCATTTGTGTGTGCGATCCTTTTGAGCCACGAATACGACTTGGGCATCAATAATGATTATTATGATTATTTTATATATGTATATATGCATCTTATTTATTTATTTATTTTTTTATTTTGGCTAAAGTTTTGTTACTTTGTCACACCGATCGACACTAAAGTTGCGACTGATCTGCACCGTTATATTATTCTAGTTTTTATGCATATGATCTTTATGATTAGCATCAGCTAACTCATTAGACTAACTCGTTTGTGAGTTTTTGAAGCATTCTCAAGCACGTCACAAGCTTATGTAAGGAGTCGAATATGCGAGGGAAACAACTGAGGAGCAAGTCTTTATTTATATATTCTTTCGTTTTCGTTTTCGTTTTTTATTTCCTTTTCTTTGGCACTTTGTATTTTATTTTTCGCTGTTGTTGTCTGTGATCTTTCGGTTCGTCCTTTGATTCGATTGTTGCTGTTTCGCTGCCTGTTTCTTCAGTCTGGCTGCTGTTGTCTGCATTTTCATTGATCTTTACGATGCTCATTTAAAATTCAAGCTTTGTTTCATTAAGAAACACGTTCGCCTGCGCCAATTTCGACATTAACGCCGCCGACGGCGCTACGCAGCTTGTTAACGTTTTTACTGCCCATTCTCCCATTCCCATTCCCATTCCCATTCCCATTCCCATTCCAACTCCGATGCTCAGATACTCAGATACTCAGATACTTGAGACACTCCAACGATGTTCACAACTGCGACTCCTTCTTATCCTTTATGTTCGAGTATTGCAATCAAGCAGCAACCAATAAACAATAAACAGCAACAGCTTCGACTGCCACATGTGACATATAGTAAGTCAACACTGCCATTGATAACTAAACACTGTCGCCAGTCACCAATAATATCCCTGAACATTTGCTACTCCAACATGTGAGAGCACAAAAATGACACAGTTTTCATACACATATGTATTCGTATTTATTTGATTGTCAATATCAGTTTCCAACATTAACTTAATATTAAATATATATTATGCACTTTAAATTTCGTTATGCTTACAGAAAAAAAGACGCTGAAGATCAGTTTGGCCATAGAAAAAGGATATTTGTAAAGGATGTTGAAAACCAATAGTGGCCACATTTGTTATGCTAATTATGATATAGTATATTATATTATAAATATATATATAAAAAATGGGCATATTTACAAAACTATTATATAATACAATGTTTCAAAGAAAAGAAAAGTTGAAAAATGCAAAAGTTTCAAAAAAATACATTTTATTATAATTGTGTTACACATGATTTTCCATGCTTTTAAATTAGTTATATTTTTATACCCATATTTTGTACTCGATGGTATATTTAAAAATTAGTTCTACATATATTCCAAATATGGCCTTAGGTATATTTTAGTATTTTGTGGTATATTTTATTGAGCATGGGATTTGGGAATCTCGCAGTCGAGCACACTCGACTGTAGTTTTCTTACTTCTTTATTTAAGATATCTTAATCAGCAAATATTTTGTATTTGCATTTAACTAAGTTTGGTAATTTGCCAATGCTACTATTTGCAGCTTGACACTTAAATCGAGCTCGAAACAAGTTGAAGACCCCACAGCAGCTGTAACATCTGAAATAATAACAACAACAACAACAACAGTATCAACAAGAGGAACAACAGTCGAAAGAAGCGCATAATGATTCGAACAATTTCAAGTGCATAATTGATGTTGAATGCTGCCGCTTATAGGTGAAACTAAGCGATCATTATCCATCTCTTTTTTCTTTTTTTTGTTTATCCTCATCAACTCGTCGTCTTTACGCCCATTTTGGCCGCTGTTGGTGGTCAAATGTGAAGAGTGAACTAATTGGTGAATAAGTTAATGTTTTCTAGAGTTATTTTGAATATATCTTAAGAGAGAGCAAATGTGAGCATTACATTATTAAATATCAATTATATAAACATAACATAATTATGTACAATTAAACATTCGCAGAATTTATTGACGAATAGAAGTTGAATTTCACACATATTATTATAAAATTATGATTCGAATAATAAAAGTAAAATGGTTGGAGTGTAGTGCAATAATTTAACATTTTCAACTGCTGTAAATATATTATTTTTATTCAATTCTTTATTGTAGCGACATGTGCCATTAAATAAATAAAAAAAAAGGTAAATTAAAAAAAGGTCAAATAAATAAAATAATTGAATTAAGTTCAAAGAACTCAACTTGTTCTTGCATATAATTTAATTTAAGCTACTACGAATAATAAATCGGATGCAATTTAAAATAACTATTAATTAATAACAAATTATCTTTAAATAGGATATACAAAAATTTAAATGTCAAATTTGACTATAGTTTATTTTATTGTGACAAATTTTCTTCAGTTCTCTTTAATTATTACATTACAATATTACACATATATTATAAACGCACACATATTCAGTTCTGATCATACTAGGCAATCTTTATGAAGCTCACCTGGTTAACCACGCCTACCTAGCACATCGGCCCACACTGATATCTTGGTCCGGCGCTTAGTCAAACACTTCAGCAGGCAAATTTCATACAAATTCGCAAATTTTTGGCAGGCCACATTTTCAATGATTGCATTTCTGCTCAACTGTTGAGCAACAGTTGGACTAAAGTACCAAAATCTAGCTTGGGTAATCTTTATAAAGTGCAATTGCTTGACCACGCCTACTTAACACCTTCGCCTTCACAATTTTCTCGGTTCGGCGCCTAGACAAACGCCTTAATATGAACATTTCATACAAGTTCACAAATTTTTGGCACGCTACATTTCCAATGACTTGATTTCTGCTCAACTCTGATTCTGATCAACGGTTGGTCTAATCAAACTGGGAAATCTTTTTGAAGCTCTCCTGCCTAGCCACGCCCACTTGGCACTCACTCAAATATCTCCGTTCGGTTCCATACAAGATGTGATACACAGAAATTTATGGTAATCACTTTTCCACAGCATCGAATACCAATTCATTGACAGCAGCTTAGTTTTGTATACATTTAGTATAGTCATTAAGTGTATGCATATTAAATTCTTTGACTCGACTGAGTCATTGACTTAACTATCCAGAAAGAGATGACACAATTTGAGCACATGATTGCCTCGTGCTATTTTCTATTCCAACTAAAATCGGGTCACACGACACGACACGACACGACGTCAAACGTCAAACTTGCTGGTGAAATACACATAAATATTTATCATATTAAACACTTGGCGCAAGCTCAATTCACAGTTACACCGTGTGATTAACATGTAATTGTGGTGATTAAGCCGTGTAGCAGTGGGAATTTAATCATATGTAAACTTATTATAAGAATTGGCTTGTTGACTAACACAGCACAGCTGTGTGGACGTGGACGTGGACGTGAACTTGGCTAATAGCTTAATTCGCATAGCCATAAAACACAGCGGCGTTCCGGGATTGTGAACTGCAGTTTGTGGCATCAATTTGCTGCCCTGAATTCAGCTGCAGCTATGCATATGGCATGCATATAAGTAGACGATGTCCGCCTCACTGCAGGGGCCATAAAAATAAAAGTCATTGACTCAATTTGGAAATGTCTCACACACGACGCTCGGACGGTGAACGTTGAAAGTCAAAGTCACAGAGGCACCTTATGGAGACGAGAATAAAGCCAGTTACTGACTGTGTGGAGTTGAGGAGCTAAGGTCTGTTCTCCAAAGCTGCTGCTGCTGCTGGTTGAGGGGGCGTTCCAACAGGCGCTTGTGATTATCCTTTCGCACGTTTGACTGCCGCTTGCTTAACAAATCATAAATATTGTTGTTGGCTACGCAGCTCGTTATGGTCAGTTATTGATGGTGGTCGCCTTCGACGTTGAGCGGGCAAAAAACACAAACAAAATATAAAAAAAGAATAACGTCTTCTTTTTTGTTTTTGTTTTTGTTTTTGATTTTTATGGCCAAGGCAGAGACCGCAACGATGTGCAACAGCAACAGTAACAACAACAAAAGGCCTCAATCATTTAATAAGCGCTGTCCCGCTTCAAGCGGCGGCGGAGGAATAGAGGGCGGAGGGCGGAGGGCATCACGAGGCGAGGCACGACAAAGGCACGTCTTCCGCCGTATTATTAACTTATTCGTAACAATAACAAGAGCCGACCAAGCCGACCAGATCAAAACTTCTGCAGCTTTTCGCCTTTCGCCCTTCGTCTTCGCTTCGTCTTCGCTTCGTCTTCACCACGTCTCGCTTCGCTTCGTAAATTTGAAGTTCTTTCAGAAGTTTTCGGGATCGCAATGGAATGGAATCGCGGTGCTTCGGAATAGGGACTCAACGCGCAGCTGGCCAAGAGATGCTCTTTGGCCACACCCATGCTCCCGTGCAAACAATCAATCTTCACCGAGTTTTGTCTCGTTGCATCTTGTAGCATTATGTAGATATTTTCTTTCGTTTTATTGTTCCTACTTGCATGGCTTTTTAAATATTAGTCTAATTAACATAAGCTAATTAAATATATAAGATTGAAAAATAATATTGATTGATTTAAATGAGACGCAAATCTTTTTATTTTTTGTCCTTTTTGTTTATTTATTAATGTATCAATATATGTTATTATTTGCTTTATATTACATTGCATTCCATTAATGCAAAATTCAAAACTTACCTAATTTTTATTCTATATACTTTCTTAAGCCGCAAGATTAGTTCTTTCTCACGTTCAGCTTTTTTTTTTTAAATGTAGTCAAAGCTATTCAAGTTAATTCTATTGATTATTTAATATTATTGATTATTCGCAAATTTAACAAATTAGATGTAGTTAAGCAATTTAACATGACACAAAATTCATTGTATTCGTTAATTTTAACCTTTGTTTTAAGTTGCTCTTTTTTTTAACTATTTAACTTTGCAAAACTTACCTAAAATTTTATGTGAATATATTCTTAAGCTGCCAAACATTTTTTTTTTTTTTTTGACTAAGCTATTCAAATTAATATTTTTAAACAACTGAAAACTATTGTTTTTTTCGCAATCTTAATGAAAAATATGACACGAAATTCTTTGATTATGTTAATTCGAATCCTCTTTTTAACTATTTTAAATAAATTTAATTTGCTTTGCTATTAATGCATAATGCAAACTAACGTTATATGAATATATGAACCTTTAATATACCAGCGATATTCTTTGGATTTTTTGTTTTCACATTTAGCTTCTTTTTCAATTTTTTCTAAAATGACTTCCAAGTATTGTTAATAAAATATAATAATCATTTTTAATCTTTGTTGTATGTATATAGAGCTTTTCTTAGTCGTTTCATAAAGATACTTTATTTATACTGTGCAAATTAAACAATATTTATATAAAATATATTAAGCAATTATTTGTACATGTTTCTCTTTTATTTTTTTTTATTTGAATCAATCATTATAGTTATTTACTAATTCTATAAAAACGTTTACTTTTTTTTGTTCTCAATAGGTTTTTTGAGTTCGAGTTTTAAAATAATTTAAATATTGTACAAAAATGTAATATTATTTTCATATTTTTAAATTGAAATGAACTCATTTTTTTTATTAGAATTTTCGGGCTAATAAGATATTTCAATTCAATTGCTTTTATAGTATTTTTGTGTATTTAGGCTACTCACAGAATTTAATTTTATTGTTTTGGTATATTTAAACTACTCAAATATTGTATAACAATGTTGTCTGTTGTGCGAAACATTTTTGAATAATGTTGCAATGCAATATTGGGTTTTTGTTTTGGAAAGCGATATCGAAAGGAAGTCAGTTTTATTTGCAATCGATAATTATAATGATTATTATGATTCCAAGCTATTACACTTCTACCTGCATTTGCTTTGTATGCAAAACGAAATGATTATAAGCTGCGGCTGCTTGATATACGACTATGAGACTATAGACGATGGGTCAACAGCACAACACAAAACAGCAGCAGCAAGAGCAACAGCATAAGCATCAGCATAATGCCCCATAAATCCATTTGGCAATTTTTTAATGGTTGCAACGTCAAAGGCTAACGAATATTCGAATACCTTTTGGCTTAATCTCTTTTGAATATTGGCAATGAGCCGACGACAAGGTCAACATGGAACTCTTTGTCTCAGCTTTAGCTTCAGTTTTAGTTTCAGTTTGGATTCTTCTTTTCTTTTTTTCTTTGGGTTGCCTCCCAGGGTCGATTTTGTCGGTTTGGCTTTATGATGACCATTTAGCGCTTGTGCAATGCTCCTTTGATGTTTTTTTTTTCGGATTGCGTATTCTCTTTTCTTTATTTTTTTCTGGTGAGTTATTTGCGAGCATTGACATTGACATTGAAACATCGCACACACACACACACACA
This sequence comes from Drosophila pallidifrons, assembly GCA_023558445.1. NCBI lineage: Eukaryota > Metazoa > Arthropoda > Insecta > Diptera > Drosophilidae > Drosophila > Drosophila pallidifrons. Next base: position 17,660,484 of record CM042351.1, read on the forward strand.
CACACACACACACACACATACAGGAAATGCTACTCTTGAGCAACGAGTCATCAAGAGTCATTCAATTGCACATCCTTTAATCCATAATGTGATATTTGAGGGACAAATTTCTGTGTGTGTTGGCGTCAGCGTCTGCGTTGGCGTCGGCGTGTTGACAGCGGACAGGATTCCCATTTTCCCAGCGGCAATTTTTGTGGCAAAGTGGAAAAGCAACCTGAACATAGAGTAAAAGAATTGTAAATAGCAATAGATATAGATGGGAATACTTTTTTCGCCCCGTTTCAAACAATGTGTTAATGAAAACGTTTCGGAGTCAAAGCGGAGTGAGCGATAATTCCATGGAACTCCATAAAAATAGCTAAACGTGCAGCGGCCTCCCAGAACTCAGAACTCAGAACTAGAGCTGAAGCCAGCCAGAGAGAAGAAGCAAGAAGAAAATAAAAAAAAACCAACAGTCAGCAGCAGCAGCCAAAGAACACGAACCAGAATTCGAATCACAGATTCAGAAACGGAATCAAGTCGAGAGCGCACTCGCCCTCGCTCTCTCTTTCTCCCTGTCTTCTCTCTCATTCCATTTCATTTCATTTCAATTGACCAACTACCGACATTCTTTTACCTCGACAGTTAAATTCACTTTCATCTTTTTCAATAGCCAGCCGATGCCGAAGGCGACGAACCGACATCGAAAAACTGTGGCGAACACCCAAAAAAAAAAAAAAAAAAAAATTAAAAACAATAGAAACGACAGACAACGGCAATTTTGGAAGTCAAAGTGAGTGTGAGAGAGTGAGTGAGATTTTGAAAGATCCTTTAATGTCTAAATTCCTGATGTGTCATACCACCGCCCAAGTCATTTTCCAAGCCAAGCCAAGCCAAGAGACCTGCCACTGTGAGAGCCGCATCCTTCGATCACCTTCGATCTTCAAGCTATTGTCTGTCCACCTAACTGTTTTAGTTCTGTCTGTCCTGTCCCAAAGACGTAAAGGCAACAAGAAGAACATAGTTTCTATGATCTTTCGTTTCTCTATCAATCTATCAATCGATCTCTCTCGCTTCCATTCACTCACCCTCTCTCTCTCTGTCGGTCTCTTTCTTTTCGTGTGTGTGTGACTCTTGTGAGCTGTGTGTAAATATTTTCCCAGCGTCCGGCAAACTGTCAAAACAGTTTTTATTAGATCAAAATCCGGCTACAAGTGGCATGTGATAAATTGCGCTCAAAAGGAACACCAGATGACGATGGCCACTAAAACAAAGATAGTGATAGGCCAACCCCGCAAAAGAGATCAAGTGTTGCCTTCAACCTGCATCTACTACAAGTTTGAGTCTGTCCGTGTGTGCTTAGATGTGTGCAAGTGTGTGTGTGTGTGCGTTTTCTTGTGTGTGACTCGCGGCAATTGAGAATTGGCATTGTTAATTTTTATTGTCGCAATTTATGAATTTAACTATGTATTCATTTACCCCAAAAGAGGATGCTTCCAACATAATATATGTATTTATATATGATATAAATTTATGTGATATGTATTTCTTTTATAATCTTATATATATATAATATATTTAAATTGATATATTATAATTTGTTTTAACTATAAGATTTTTGTAAAAGACATAAGGAGGCATGTCTAACCCTATAAAGTATATACATATAAGGTTGGCCAAAAAGTCTTGCGGTATTTTTATTGAATTTTCAATTGTTCATAAAATTGGTTATAATAATGCGATTTAAGTCAAATATGCGCCATTTTATTCGATGACGAGTTCCCAACGAGATGCCAACTTCATAATGCCCCTCTTATAGAAGCTCGCTTCCCTATTGGCAAAAAACTCGGAGAGCCAATTTTCACAGGACTCTCTTGTGGCCAACTACCGACTACCAAGCTCGTTGGCCATGGACAGAAATAGGTGGTAATCACTTGGTGCGAGATCCGGACTATACGGTGGATGCAAAAGAACCTCCCATCCGAGCTCCCGGAGCTTCTGGCGCGTCACCAAAGATGTGTGTGGCCTGGCGTTGTCCTGATGGAAGACAATTCGGCCTCTGTTGATCAAGGATGGACTCTTCTGCATGAGTTCTGCATTCAAGCGGTCCAGTACAGGTCCGAATTGAGCGTTTGGCCATAGGAGAGCAGCTCATAGTGGATGATTCCCTGCCAATCCCACCAAACACACAGAAGAACCTTCCTGGCCGTCAATCCAAGCTTGGCCACCGTCTGGGCAGCTCCATTGCTTTTCGACCACGACCGTTTGCGCTTCACGTTATCGTAAGTGATCAACTTTTCATCGCCAGTCACCATCCGCTTCAAAAACGGGTCGATTTTGTTGCGATTCAGAAGCGAATTACTGAAATTAATATTTTTTTGTATTTCTAAAAAACCAAATATTAACACCAAATACATAACATATTTGAATTAAATAAATAATCTTTTCTTACGAAAAAATCAAAGAACATGGTACCTTATTTTAAGTAAGTTTAAGAAAATGTTAAAAAAAAAACATATTTGAATATTATAATTAGAGTATCATTTAAAACCAAATGTTTTTGCATATCAACTTCATTTCAATTCTCATTACAACAATAAATATTACACAAACTCTAACACGTCTAAACACGTCAAACCTAAGACCAGAGTTGTAAAGTAAATATCAATAGCAAATATGCACGTATGTTAAAGCAATGCGAAATGCGGGCTTACGAATAATGACTCTTGGCAGCGTGTTTGTTGTTGTCCATCACGAATTCGTCGCAAATATGTACTTACAGAGGATCATAGGTAGAAAGCTCGTGAGAAAGCTTTTGAATGTAAGCTTTCTCGGAGCAGCGCTTTCTAGTAAGAAAGCATTTGACAATATTAGCGTAACAACAGAAAAGAAGGCAAATTTGTATGGAAATATCGAAATTGAAAGAGCGAGACAGGGCGAGTGAGGTGAGCGAGCGAGCGATATGCTGAGAGCTTGCACAGTGAGCGAACTTGGCGGACATGCCTCCAATTTTGGTCGTTTTGGGTGCAAATCGGGCTTCGCACCAAAGTGCAGTACTGCCATTTGACTGCCAGTGCTGCCATTTGACTGCCAGTGCTGCCATTTAGCTTAGCTGACGCCGCTAATAAGTGATGTTAATCAGAACATTTTCTCTTACATGCGATGGCGCATTTTCGCAATTGTGTAAGTAAAGTATTTTGGCAATTGCTCATTAGAACGGCATATTTGTGGCTATGCATAATGCTGCATATAAATATAAATAAATAATAATAATTCATCTTATTTGTAAAATATAAATGTATGAGGCAACACTTTTACTGACCAAATAACTGAAAGTCAGGTCGACACATTTGTGGATATGCATGGACACAATATACATACATACATATTACATACCTTATTACATTTCGTATTATTATTTTTCTGAAGAATTTTGATCTTGATTTAAAATTTTTCCTTTTTTGGTTCAATATTGACAATATTGAAGATTTTAGTCTCCATACTTAATATAATCGATAAACAATGAAATTATATAGTTATAGTAATTAAGTCATCCATATATCCCCCCCTCTATCAATATGAGAACATATCAATGAAAATGAAAATAAATTGGTGATGTGTTGAATCAGCCAACATCCGGTTTTTTGAGATGATTCAGAGCACAGCGCAATTTGGGAATTAAAACAACTAAATCAAAAATCGTTAATAGACATTCCAAAAATAAAAGCAAATCTAATTTTAATCAAAATCTTGCTAATTTAAATGCAACTTGCGTGAAATACTTGGAATAAAAACCAAAAATTCAAAATTCAAATTAATAATAGTCACAAGAAAAACCCTGCACAATACTGTAATTAATTCAGTAATAATTGAAAGTTAAAAAGAAATGCAGTAAATGGATTTCGAATTAAAGCAAATAAATCAATAATTGTTGCATGGCAAATAAAACCAAACTAAATTTAAAAGTTTGCAAAGAAAACTAACTAAGAATTCAAAGCTAAAAAATCTGTAAAATACAATATAAAAATTTAGAACTGAAATCTACAACAGTAATGAATAGTAAAAAAGTAAATGCAAAAAAAAAGAATTTGGAATAAAAACTATCGAAAATTTAACCAAAATTGTGCAATAGTAATAGGATAATCCTTGTAATAAAAGTGAAATTGAATCGGCAATAATAGTTAATAGTAAAAAAAAGAAATGTCGTGATGGAATTTAGAATAAAAACAAATTAAACTTAATGAAAATTAAAGTAAAGCCAAACGAAGTTCAATCAATATCTTGCATGCAAAGTTAAAAAAAAAAAACTCTCAAAAATAACAACATATGTAGTTGAAATAAAACTGATTTCTGAAAAACGGTAATTAATATTAAAAAATAAATGGCTTAATTGAATTCATGATCGACATTACATTTGGAAATGAAGATGATGTGATAATCGAGAGCATCGGAGCCCGCGACTAATAGACGACATTGAAGGGAATAAGAATGCCCTTATAATTGAATTTATATACAGTCATATATGAAGAAATCGAAGTTGGAGTTGTATTATGAACACAATGTGTGTCATGTGGTTCGTAATGTGGCTCGTTTTATGCGGCAATCAGAATCATCAGCAGCCAACAGCCAACAGCTAACAAAAGGGATGCAGCACAAAGTGGCAGCGGGTGGTGTCAACTGCTGCAGCAGCAACAACAGCAACGAAATGATGATGCCAGTGACACTATTGTAAGCGCAACAATAACAATAATGCACAACAACAACAACAACAACAACTACGACAAGAGAACCGCAGCAGTTACCAAAAGAGGAAGTTAATCCGTTGCTATAATCGCTGCATAGCGCCACAGCATGAGACAACAACAACAACTGCAACAACGGCAACAGCGGCAACTCCTCCGACACCATCAACAGCCAACAACGAAGACGATGAAGAAGCAGCAGCAGCAGCAGCAGCAGCAGAAGAAGAATAATAAGAAGAAGAAGCCGGGACCCGATCGGGTCTCGAGTAAGCCCCCATTCAAGTGTCAGAAGAGACACATTGAGTGTGCGTGTCTGAGCACGATGATAATCTCCTCTGCCCTGGGACACTGCTGTTCGTTCGCTGATGTTCTTCTCTCAGCTCAGTCTCTGGCTATGGAAACTGAAAGTAAGCAAAAGTCTTGTAATGCCATTTCCAATGCTCTACCATCTGAGCGGGTCTATTAGCTAACAAGAATTATATCTAACAAGAAATTCATATCTAGTTTACGACACTCCATTTAATATATAAAATATGCTATAGACTGTATCTTTTTTAATTTGTTTTTTAATTGTTCAGCTTTTAATAACTGTATTTTTATCTTACACAAAAAACATTCATTGATTTTTTTGATTTTAATTTGAATTTTAATTAGAATATTCACTCCGCAGTTAATATAATTTTATTATTTTATTTCACTACTTAACTCTAATAGAAAATATAGATTCCTTCTTTTAAAATTGAATTGGAATTATTTACTTTTTCACGCAGATATCTTTAATTGTTTTCTTTTAATCTTTAATTTAATTCTAACATTACTTTTCTGAAACAGAAATATAGATTTTTTTGTCTAATTTTAAATTGATTTGAAACAATATTTGAATATTCTTTTTACTATTTTTTTTTAAGCAAAACTGTTCTATTTCAATTTTAATTTATTTTAGTCAATTTTTGTTGATATACAAACTTAAGCAAAACCAAATATATTAACTTAAGAACAGCACTTTCTGTTGAGGAAATTATTTGTAGAGAATTTCAATAGCGATCACAGACTTCGTTTTTTGTTGGAGTACTGTAATGTTGAGGGTGCCTGTTGAGAGTGCCAAAAAGTGAGCAGACAATGCCAATATAAATATTGTGTAGCACTTTAGCATTTTACAATAATAATAACAACAACAACAACAATAACAGCAACAACAAGAAGAGGCGATAACAACCACTGGCAAGAACATCTAGTCAACTCTTTTGACCATTGCCATAATAAACAAACAATTACGGTTTTATTATTCCTCAACTTCGAGTGTTGTTGTTGGGTATGATGGTTTGTAATGGTTAAATGGTTAAAAATATTATATTAAATAACAATCTTCATTAACTCTTAGAAACTAGGAAAAACACAAATTATATAATATCAACTTAATTTATTGCTTCAGCATTGCATTAAAAAGTGCATTTATAAGAATAATAATTGAAAATGTTTCTTGTTCATAAAATAGTATCTATAAATAGTGTACTCTTACTTTCTTGATTATTATTTGTTTGACCTAATTTTAAGAGTGTTGAATTTTTAAGCATTGTTTAAAATTACAATTTAAAATTGAAAATCAAATAAATAAAAAAATAACAAATGACAAAAGGTCAAAATAAAAAATATGCAAAAAAGTATAAAAAGAATATAAAATGTAGTGTTGAAAATATAATTAACTACATATATTTCTAAGTATATTTAAAAAACAAAATGATGTGCGCAACTTATTTAGCTAGAATAATACATTTCGAAAGAATATATCAAAGTAGCTGATCCGTATTTTCTACAGGATATTTTGTAGTCTTGCATTCCTTGCTGTGAATGCTGCAGTTGATTTTGCAGTTGACGATCTTCACAGCAGTTGGTGTTGGAGCATTGGAGCGTTGGACTGGAGTCGGAGTCAGAGTCGACTGGAGCTTTTGGGTGCCATTCCATTTTGTTTGGGCTGAATGCAATTCTTGTGGCATTTTGTGCGACGCGCCGCGGGGTGCAAAATATTTCGCATAACAAAAGCGCGCGGCGCGATAAGAACTCAACAATGGAGCCAGCCAAAAAGTATCCAAGCAGCAGCAACGACAATGTTTGCACAAAACAGAGAGCAACACTTGGCCAATCAAACAAAGCTAAAAAGAAAAAGAAAAAAAAAAGAAAAGAAAAAGGAAAAGGAAAAGGCTAATCGCTGTCTAGGTCTTGTTTTCTGTCTATTGCCAACTAATTGCAGACAGCGCTGATTACTCATACGCCCCCATGTGCAAGCAATACATTTTTGTTTTGGGAAGTATGTGTGCCAAAGCAGCAACAACATGAGCAACAGCAAGAGAAGGACAAAGCGGCAACAACATCAATGGCAGCAACAGCAACGGCAACGGCAGCAACGGCAGCAGCAGCAGCAGCAGCAAGAACGTCAGGTACAACAACATGACAAGCAGCGCAACACGTAAGAAACATGGGGTAAACACAGCAAGAGAGCGCGAGAGACACCGTTGCCGGCGGTTCAAATATTTGTTAAACTTGACACCAAACAAAAGAATTTTACCGAAAGGATTTGAATGAACCGAAAAGCGAACAATACAAACGCGCGGTACATAGGAATGCGACAACGACAGCAACAACGACAACGACGACGACCAAGAGACCAGCACCAAGTTGATGATGACGACGATGATGATGACGAGGACGGAGAGACAGCGGAGCGAGAGGAGGCAGCAAATCAAACACAACAAATCGCCAGGCAAACACCAAAATCATTTGGTTCAACAAAGCATTATGCGCACAGGCACAAGTGAGAGGTCGAAGGGGAAGAAGTGGAGTGGGGAGTGTTATACATATGACGACAGTGGTACCAAATAAGCGTGTGATTTAAGCAAATCAATTGCGCAAATAAATACAAGTGTATTGCCCAATCTTAAGTGGAACTCGATTCAAATGACTCACGGATTACTTGAGTTCTAATATTATTCAAAATGATCTACAAAATTATCACTGACGATTCTTCGTAATTTATCTAATAATCTTCAATCTAATATTTAATGCAAGTGGCAGATACTAAACTATCTCAATAGTCAAAAACAGCGCTAGTAAATTTATGCTAGATTATAAATATATTTTGTATCTATGCTTTAATTATTAATTTATGTAATAACACGAAAAGTATATTGGTAAGCTATTTAAATATATTGAAAAAATGATAAAATAAATATGCTTTAAGTAAAATAAAAACTCAAACATTTTCCAATTATTTTTGTTTCTATTTGGCAACTTTTTTGTTTAGAGAGTACTAAGCGAGCTCTTATGAAATTATTGATAATATTATTTATTTTTTACCTTTTTTAAATTTATAAATAACAATGATTTTTTTGGTAATATGAAAATAATGTAAAAAAAAACAATTATCGATTTCAAGTAATGTGTTATTATTCATATTTGTATTTCTATTTAAATCACTGTGCACAGGGCTTAAGGCTGCAGCATTGGCAGCATTCGATTCGCCCTTGTCCACATTCGCATTCACATCGAAGTCCAAGTGCTGACGCGCGCCGATCCTGCTCCGTTTGCTGCTGGCTGGCAGTCTGTGGTCTGATTGGGGATGATGCCGGGTGCCGGTTGCCGGTTGCCGGTTGCCAGTTGACAGTTGCCGGTGCCTAACGCAGTTATCAAAAGCGTTGAGTTATGGCCGCGCTGGCTGCCAAGCTAAATGAGCAACACGTTACTCCGACAGCAACTGCTCCGGCGGCAGCAGCGACTGCAAGACAGGAGAGCTGAAGGAGAGGAGGAGAGGAGGAGGAGGAGGACAGAAGGCAACAAAACAAAAAACAAAAATTGAAAGGAGCATGAAGACGGTGGCTTTGCTTCGTTTTCGTGGCGCTATCGCATTTGATCTCGTTTGCCGGGGCTATATGGAATCGACCCGCAGTCCTCTCAATGCGCAGTCCTCAGTCTTCAGTCTTCAGTCCTCCATCCTCAGTCCTCAGTCCTCTGTCCTTAGCCTTAGCCGCTGTCTGTCGTGTGAGCTAACAATGCGCATGATATCATTCAGACTTATTTTCGGTTTCATTCAATGAACCAATGGCCAAGTGTCGCCGTTCTTCGTGGCAATGGCAATCCGCCTTCCTCACCTGCAAGTCGTCTATCTTCGGTTTGCTGTTTGCTGTTTGCTCTTTGCCGTTTGCTGTCTGCAGTCTAATTTCATAATAAGAAACATCTTCAGAACACACAAACAATAAGTGAAAGCAAGCTGTTGTTGTTGTTGTTGCTGTTATTAGTTTTATTGTTGTTCTCATTGTTCACTCGCTTGGTATGTCGATGGAATGTCTGGCATTTCCTGTTAGGCCTCTGTCACCGTCTCTGTCTTTCTCTCTCTCTCTCTCTCTCTCTGTGTCTCTGTTGCTGCCTTCTCTTTTTAAGGGCTCTAGCGTCGTCGGGGCGCCTTCAGAAATTCAGAAATACCGAGCCAAGTGGGCAAGGGAAATCTTTGATTTACTCACAAAATTCAAATTTCTGATACAATATTTCACTTATAATAATAACTAGTTGAGTCTGCAAGGATAATTAATCGAATATTATTATCAAATTTACAATTTCATAATTGTCAAACAGCTAAATAAATAAATACATTTTAATGTTAATCATAACAGTAAAGATTTCAACTTAAAAATCCATTAGTAATCTAGAAATATATTCAAGTTATTTATTGTGTTTACAAACCTTGCATCATCTGGCGTCTTTCAGTCATCGTCAAGTGCTCGAGACTATGTAATTGATGCCCTCTTCATTATCCAAACATGAGATCTCGATCGAGCCAAGAAGCATTTGACATGTCGCTCGATGGAAGTACGTGTCCAGCAAATTCGCTGGCCCCTTGATTTTGAACAATAGGAAAGTCTTTTATGCGGTGGCGTTTAAAATTCCCTAATTACTGTCTGTCGAGATTCAGATGTATTTCATTAATCATACGCCGCATAGGCCACAGGTACGTAAAAAAAAAGAGAGGAAAAAAGAAAACAAAAATTATCCTAATATTTCACAATGCAGACATGAGCGAAAAATTTGAATAAGCAGCGGCATCATTGTCTGTTCACACGATGAGGATGGCACCGATGACGAAGAGGATGATGACGATGAGGATGACGATGAAGATGAGGAGAACGCTAACTGCTGATGACCATGGCAACGGCAACGGCAACGGCAACGATCGCACATTGGTTCGCTGCCTCGTGTCGCTCAATGTGTTGAAACATGAATGAATCTTGTTCACAATTTGGCAACAACACACGTTTAGCATGAAACGAAGGACGACAATGGACTTACTACCTCCACTTGGCTCCTCAGCCTCGACACCAATACAAATGCCAATAATGCTCTCCCCTCACTTCCCTTCACACTCTGGCTTTGGCATTGTATGCTCTGTATTCCTAAGCCTCAAAACGTGGAATCTGGAACCCTGGATTCGGCATTGCCATCAACCGAGCGGCATCGGCATCGGCAGCGGCATCGGTAGCGGTGGCGGCGTCGTGTACACAAATTATTAGCAGCCTTTTCGGTCATCCGTCGTCTGTTGTCCGTCGTCTGTTGCCCGTTCACCGTTTCGCCTGGTTAGTAAAACATCATGTCTCTGCTAAGGGTACGAGATACAGCCTCTGTGGTCCACTTTGGAGGCATCGCATCCCCCCTCGTTTCTCTCCTCTCCACTCCCTTCCTCTTCGCTGTCTGCCTGTCTTTCTGTCCTTCGCGTTGCCTGTTGGTTGCCGTGCCTGCGGTGCCTAGAAAATTATCTGCTTATCTTGTCTTGTGCTCGTTGCGATCAACTGCTTATTCATGTTCTTTGGCTGCTCCTCTTTTTTCTGAGATACCCTCGACAAAAGGGTATCATCGCTTTTACACAATAGCCAAGCGCGCGCGCGCTCGACCACCAATAAACTCGACATGTCCGAATGTAATGCGATTAAAACAAACTCAATTTGCTCGAAACGTCAAGTGTTAAAGGCATGCAATATTTTATGGAACTTTGCTATTTTTGTTGTATAGTTATATAAATAAACTTTTATAGTCGCAAATTTCTTGTGCAATAACTTCTTAAACAAAATAACAAATATGTTTTCATTGAAAAACATAAATGACGATTTTGTGATTATTATTGAATCAACGGCAACATTTTTATTTGCACATTATTCGGCTACTTTGTTATGTAAACTGAAGTAGTTGTAAACTTCTTCTTTTGTATATTATTCAGTTATTTCTATATATAAAGTTATAGTCTAAAACTGAAAGTTTAAAGCTCCTTGTACAAAATTGCTTAAATAAAAAGAAAAACTGTAAAATTATTTTATTTTGTGACTCTTATTGAATTTAAAATTCTAAGGCAATATTTGTATTATTTTTTTCAATCACATAATTCGTTGTTTTTCTTAGAAATTTTCAAACTTTATTCAGCGTGAAATAAGTTTTGTTTGAAGTTAGTCAATCAAATATTTGGTTATTTTTCTTAGAGATTTGTAAAGTTTATTCTTGCGATTTAAGTTAGTCAAGTGAAGTATTGTTTTACTAAAACTGTGTTCAATTTATAGCATACAATGTGAATAATAATGAATATTTTTAATATATGTATCTAATGAAACAAAAAGTAATGAAAATGTCATAAAGTGTACGATATTTGAGAGAATAAAAAAAAAAAACAAATTTAAATATGATATTGTACCAAATTAGTTTGTTATATTTATAGGCTTATATAAAAATACTCATTAAAATGAATGTGAAGTGTAATTAAAGGTTTCGACTGCATTGGTAGAAGAGCAATTAGCATTCAGCGTATTGAAAATTGCGCATTGTGGCGCTCTTTGTTATTGTTGTGCATTTAATTTATGTTCCTGACATGACACTTGTTATCGCCTGCCTGTTGCCTGTTGCCAGCGAAATTCGTCAGGCCGCATTTGCTGGCCATCGATGGACGTTGTATATACATATGTATGTACCATATGTATATACCATATATGTGCATGTAAATATGTATGTGAATATATGGATATTCGTGTGGTTATAGTGAGCTGGGGATCTGGTCATAGGCTGCCTAATATGCCGCAACCGCCGCCTGTTAACACATCGGTGAACCTCAAAATATGAAAACCGAAACCGAAACGAGCGCGCCTGGATTGGGTTTTCAGAATGGAGAATCGAGAATGGAGAATTTGGGGATGGGGATGGGGATGGGGATGGGGATGGGGATGGGGATGGGGAATTGGAATGAGAATGGAATTGGGATTGGGTTAGGGATATAGGGATAGGGATAGGGACCTCACACCGGTCGAACACAGTCGGTCGACAGCAGTTCCTAACGAGGTGTCCAGGCGGACGACATTCGAGCCCAACTGTGATGATGACGATGACGATGACGGTGACGGTGCGAGTGAGATGAGTTGCCCTGGAGTTGGCGGAGGGAGGAAGAAGAGCAGAGAGAAGCCGATTGAATTTCACACGTGGCTTAGTGTCCGCCCGCATTAAGTGCGCTTCAACGGTTGCCACACACTGCTTAGACACGCCAAGAGAAAGGTAAAGCGAGCGAGAAGAGTACACAAAGACAGACAGAAAGAGATGGAGAGACAGATAAAGAGAAAGAAAGAGTCAGCGAGTGAATGATGAAGATAGACTGAGTAAGTAAAAGCTTGCAAGAGCGAGAAGCAAAGTCAAACTGATGATGAGTTCAAAGGAAAGGGATCAAGTGCACTTGTTTGGGCTAGAGCGAGTTGGATAGTTGCTTAAGTTTTCGTCTATGTTGCATTTCAACATTATTTTAATTTAATTTTAAACAAATTTCATTTATTATTTTGTAGTTTTTAATTATGTTGTACTCGCTATTATTATTTATATTTTGACGGATTTTCTTTTTTTTAATTTTTTGTTATTGGATATTTTTTCAACTCATTTTTTAAAAAATTTTTTTTTGCTTTATTTTCGTTTTTATTTAAAATATTATTACAATACAAAACAAATTAATTTTTTTTTTTTTTTTGTAACTTTTATTGTTGATTAATTTTGTTGATTTTTTACATATATATTTTTTATTTTATTTTTGTTGTTTTATTATCTTTTTGTACATATGTATATATTTTTTTGTCTTTAATTTATTTTGCATATTTTTTTTTTGCTTTTTTTTTGTGGCGAGCTTTTATGCAAATGCTGTGCACCATCTTGACTGGCGATGGCTGCTGATCCCGCCATCTTGGACTGTCAATTGCGACTATGGACTCAGTCTCTGACTGCGACGATGTCTGTGGCTGCGACTGTTGCTCTGACTGTTGCTCTGACTGTGGCTCTGGCTGTGGCTCCACTTACACTTGGCCATGGCTATTGTTCTGCTGCTGCTGGTGCTGCCAACACTGATGGCATTCCACAGATTAGGCGCACACAACTAGAGCGAGAGCGAGCGAGATAGCACTATCGAGTGAGTGAGAAAGAGGTACATATAGAAAGAAAGAGCGGGAAAGATAGAAAGAGAGAGAGAGAGAGAAAGAGTGCGACTGCTGATTGTTGGACGAATGATGGTGGCCGTGGTGACGGTGCCATATCCTGCCAAGCTTCACGGCTGCGTATGAATGAGTTATTTCGTTCTTAATCGCAAGGCTTGCATCTTGCCACGTTGCAAGCCGCAGCAGCAGAACAGAAATACCTTCTTCTTCGTTTTGTTTTTTTTTTTTTTTTTTTTTTTTGGCGATTGTGTCCACGTTTTGTTTTTAGTCCCCGGCTTTGGTGTCCTCCATTTGATTGAACTGCTCAATGAAATATGCAAATTTGTTTGCCAGTCTGCCGCCGAAGCGGTCGCTTAATCAACTGCAAGGCTGTCAGGTTGCCCCAGCCACAGCAACAGCCGCAGTCTGACTTTTCGACTGTCGCCGTGAACGTTTTGTGCCCCATCACCATCATCATCATCATCATCATCATCATCATCATGATCTTCATCATCATCATCGTCACCAGGGAGTCTGCGAGGGTCGCCATCGTTGGGTCTGCATCTAAATGCGCGTCCGCACATTTTGTTGTCTTTTTTCGTATTTCTCTTCGTTTTTTTTTTTTTTTTTTTTTTTTTTTTTGGGCAATCTTAAATATATCCTGCTGGTGGGTGCATTTTTTTTGTCTCTCTCTCTTATGTGCTTTTGCGCTTTTGACCATTTTTATCGGATCGGCGGACCAAAGTCACGATTTCCACAGTAAGAAGTTGCAGTTGCAGTTTGCAGTTTGCAGTTGCTACGTTAACTTCTTTTTGCTGTCACAATTGCTGCTGCTGCTGCTGCTGCGGTGGCTGCAACAAATCGCATTTTTCTCTAGCAAACCAAAATGTCAGTTCCCTCATCTCAACTCAACTCAGCTCAACTCAAAAAAAAAAAAAAAACACCCAAAGAACTAGCTTTTCATCTAGCTTTGATCAACGGCTGCTGCTACCACTAATAACATTTAATTACATTTTTTAACAAGACACTTGTCAAAACTCGAAAAAAGTGTTGCACAAACCAAGCAACTCAATCAGAGTGCTAAATATTTCACACCATTAAAATTGACCCCAACTGACTTGAATCAAGATCGAGATTTCAAGTCGAATAACTTGATTTCAACTCTGGCCACGACATACTCAATCACTATTTAATAGCTCACTTAATTAGATGAGATGATTTTATTATAATGCTTGACAAATATAAATATAAAATACCAAAAAATATATATGCTATATTACTATCACAGAATGTACAAAAATTTAAATGTATCTAGAACTAATTCAAAATTAAATGTATTTGAAGTTTAAACAAGTATATAGCTAGAAAATTTGAGTTTTTCTTTTTTCATAACTATTGCAAATAAATTCAATTTTAATAAGAGAATTCCAGCTACATAAATTGCTAAAGATACAAAGTTTATTCCAGTTTATTTGTCAAATTTTAATGTTGTAACTTTTTTAGGTTTTGACGGCGACTCAGCACTTTTTATACCCGCTACCCACAGGGTAGAAGGGTATTATAACTTTGTGCCGGCAGGAAATGTAAGTTATGTAACAGGTAGAAGGAGGCATCTCCAACCCTATAAAGTATATATACTTGTATTCTTGATTAGCGTCAACAGCCGAGACGATATAGCCATGTCCGTCTGTCAGTCTGTCCGTCTGTCCGTCCGTCCGTATGAAACACTGGATCTCAGAGACTATAAGAGATAGAGCTATAATTTTTTTTTCGACAGCATTTGTTATGTTTGCACGCAGATCAAATTTTTGCCACGCCCACTTCCGCCCCCGCAAATCAAAAAAATCGAATAATAAGCTTAATTTTAAAGCTAGAGAATTTTGATGTATACAATAATAACTATAGTAGTTATGATTCCTGAAAATTTGGTTGCGATCAGATAAAAATTGTGGAAGTTATTAAAGAAATACTTTTGTATGCCCAAAAGCGCCTACTTACTAGGGTCTGAGTTGCTTTGGCCGACAATCTGGCACATTGTGCCGTTTATGGTATATTTTGAATGGTGTACTATATCGATATACCAAATATAATATATCATCTGGTATATTTTTAGTATTTTTGCAGTATATTTGGTATATTTTGAAAATGACACCGCAATATTTTGCCTTTATTAAAAATGGGTAGCGGGTATCTCACAGTCGAGCACACTCGACTGTAACTTTCTTACTTGTTTTGTTTTGGTTTTATTTAGTGTAATTCCTGTTCTTATTGCTTACCTAATGGAAGCGAATTTCTCCATGCGCCAACAATTATTTCGGAATATGATGATTTTAGTATATGTTATGACAAATGAAGTATACAACATTATGTTTTATGTTATCAGAAGCCAAATAAACTTACAAATTAGTCATTAACCGTAATACAAGATATTGAAACTACGTGTCATGCTGAGGCAACCGAAACGCCTAAAAATACTTATGTTTAATGGCCAAGAATTTAGACTTTGTCTTAAGCGATAATTCCACAGTCGAAATAGAAACTTCCAAAGAGTCTTTTGCTTTATTAGACACAAGTTTCTTTTACTATTGCGTAAGCCGAGTTTGGTGATTTAGACAATTTTAAAAAAACAATTTCGAATATAAAGCAAAAAACAATAATACAAATATTGTAAATAGTAAAAATATTAAGTAAGCCAAATCACACTTCACATACTTAAAGAAAAAATACAAATATAAATCTTTGATGCAACCTATAAATAAATAATTGTTATTAAAAATTTTCTATGTAAATGTGCAAAACTTTTTTTGAGTTTTGACAAGTGTTTTCTTAAAAAAAATGTATTTTCTTCTGGTTTTTGATAACTTTAACTTAAAATACAAATTTTGAATTTATTTTAATTTTTAACCTTTATTTAAATATGTTGCTTTAATGTTTTAGAATTATATAATTTGAAGATTTAAATAGTGTTCACAGGTCATACATACTAAATAAATAAATGAATAATAAATAAGCAACAAACAATTTCATGAACCAATTGGCATAGTAATAAAAAAAAATAAAATACTTAAAATATAAAAAATGCAGCAAATCATTTTCATAATAAAACATAAATTTGCAGTTATATATTAAATAAATATAATTTATTCATGTAAAAAAATATACTAAGGAGCAATTGAAAATTAAAATAATTGTATGTGCATTAATTTTAAATAAATTGAAATGTTATTTAAATTGAGATGATATTTTGATGATGCGTGTAAAATGAATTTCTCGCGCCATCTGCGCACATTACATAAAAATGAAGCATATAACATACAGTGAGTACTATAAAGAGGATACGCAATATTTGCGAGATGAGTTACGCCCTCTGCCGGCTGGTGGCGGAGCTACAATAAACATAAGTACTAACTACCGCTCGCACTTATCTCGGTGCACTAATCTCAGCCTGTTTTTAATGCTGTTGTTTTGTGATCAAGCGCCACTTGCTTCGCTTCGGCTACTGTCTGAGTAAATACCTGTATCTGTATCTATTTTATGCAATGCGCATCTGATAGATACATGGTGGCAAAGTAGGCAGCAGCTCCTCAGATGACAGAGATTGTGAGTATCGATAACGTGACTGAGACTGAGACTCGAACTCAGTAGCGGAGTCTCCCCAGTGTGATTTCAATTGCGACTTCAGCTCCGATAACGACTTTGATTGGGGGCTTAATATTTGCGTTTGTGGCGTTAATTATGGGTTTCGCTGTTTCTTTGATTTGTTTATTTGTGTTTGTTGTTCTGCTATGTTTTATTTTGTGTTGTGTTTTGTCTCTTTGCCAGTTTGTTGTCTGTTGTCCGTGTTGTTATTGTTGTTTGCATCACAATCACCATTCCGTATTGAATCCACTCCGTTGAGGATGGAAGACTTCAAGACTTCAAGTCTCTTGCCAACGTTGTCCAACTTGCAGTCTTGTTATACCCGCTGACCATTGGGTAGAAGGGTATTATAAGTTTGTGTCGGCAAGAAGTGTATGTAACAAACAGAAGGAAGCATCTCCGACCCCATAAAGTATATATGTATGTTATGTATATTCTGGATCAGCAGCCGAGACGATATAGCCATATCCGTCTGTCTGTCTGTCCGTCCATATGAATACCTAGATCTAAGAGACTTACTACGAGTCTTAATTGCTTTGGCTGACAATTTGTCATATTTTGAGTATAGTACTATATAAATATATCAAATATAGTATTTGGAATAATTTCGGTATATTTTGCATTTTATGGTATATTTTGAATGCAGTACTATATAAACATATCAACTTTAGCTTTTGGTATATTTTTTGAATTTATCCGGTATAATAATTTTGTATATTTTAAAATGAATACTGCACTGTTTTGCTCTTATTCAGTTTATTTAGTTAACAATCTAGTATATTTTATATACTATATATATTAAAGCCTCTTTGTATATTTATAGTATTTTTGTTGTGTATTGAATCTAAATCATTAATCTAATGCAGTACTATATCTACATATATACAAAATACGACATTTGGTATATTTTTAGGATCTTTGCGCTATATTCATTTGGTAGATTTTAAAATGAATACCGCATTGTTTTGCTCCTAACCAAAATAGAAAGCGGGTATTTCACAGTCGAGCTCTCACGACGGTAGCTTTCTTACTTGTTTTATTTTTCTTTTCATAGTAGAGTACAATTGTTGTTGTTGCTGTTGTGTTGTTTGTGTAATTCCGGTTCGTGCAATGATAATTATATTAATTTGCCATCGAATGAGCGGCAAGTGATATCGTTGTTTGTCGTTGCCTGCCAGTCAGTCCGTCATGCATCCAGTCAGTTTGTCAATTCTTCGTACGAGGCTTGGTTATCAATTTGTATGCAGCATACGGCTGTCTGCTGTCTGTTGTATCTGTATCTGTATCTGTATCTGTATCTGTCTCTGTACCTATATCTGCAGCTGTAAATGTATCTTTAGATGCGTTTGTAGCCGCCTCTAGCTAGCGGCACACAGAAAAAAGCAACTACTGCCATTTAAGTTTTTTAAATTAATAAAAAGAATGGCAAATTCATAAAAAACTAAAGTTTAAATATTCATAATCAATCAAAGTAAAAGGTAAAGACCATTTTCATTATAGTTAACTAAAGTTCAAAATTGCATTAAATAACTAAATAAATAAAAACTAAATTTAAAATATTGATATTAAATCCAAAAAAAAAAATAAAGAACTCATGTTCAAACATTGATAACGAATCCCAATAAGCAGATAAAGACCTTTCAGTAATTTCCATTAAAAGTTCATCAAAACATAAAAAAATTAAATTTTTTTGCTTATACAAATCAATTGCCAAAAATAAACTGAGATTGACAGCTTCACAATAAGCTAAAGTTTAAATATTGATAATGAATCCATGAAAGCAAACAATGACTATATTCTTCATAACAAACTAATGTTAAATATTGATCAAATAAATCGAAACAAAATAAAAACCACTTTCTTCATAATATGTAAATAAATACAATATTCTTCATAGTTAAAATATAGATAGTAAATCGATATAAATAAAAAAGAAATCATATAAAAATATAAGACTTTTTTGCTTATAAAATTCAATTGCAAAACTCATGGTAAATCAAATCAAGTTTGAATTTGTTTGGGTGAGTAAACTTGAGATAGAAAATTGTAGATTTTTAAATGAAAAGACGTTAAAACAACATAATATATTGTATGATATTTAGAAATTCGATGCTGTATATTAAATATTATTACTATTATATATGAATTCTATTCTTTATTTATTATTGTTTCATTAAATCTTCAGTATTATTTTTAATAGCCATTTGTATCTCTTGAGTTAATTATTTTCTCTCTGTGCATGACAGTGGCAGTCGAAGTTGCAGTCGAAGTCGCAGTTGCAGTTGCAGTTGCATTGCTGTCAAGTTGCTCAAGCTCTGCTGCCATTACAAAACAATTGAGATTCATGAAAATCAAATAAACTGGCCTACACAAGTCTCTAACAGCAAGTCGTTGCAAACAGCTGATGTGTCTATAATTATGCCAGCAACAGATACAGATGTAGATAGAGATACAGATACAGATACAGATACAGATACAGATACAGATAGAGATAGAGATACAGAGATACAGACAATGACAACAACCGACAACCGATATGGGACGACAACGGACATTCAACGACCGACAAAACACCAGCAATTGCGATTGGTATTCATTTAACTGCGGAATGCATCTGAATAAAAAACAAAACCAAACGAAAAAAGACATTACATAAGTGGACAGAGCTAAGTTGAGAGTGCATTTTGGTTACCAAAAGCCAGGACATTCGATACAGTAATGCAGGGCAAAAGCAGGGAGATAGAGAGAGGGAGAGAGAGAACTATGGAGAACGGGGGCAGACAGCTTACAAAATCCGTGGCGATGTCAATGTGGGCATGAAAACGCGTGTTGTAGTCGGGCATACCAAAGCATACCAAATTATACCTGCCACCGACTGAATATATCTCTTGCACTTGTCTTCCCACCCTCTCCCTCCGTCCCTCGGTCTCCCCCTTCTGACACCGCCACCACCACCACCACCACCACCACCACCATCATCATCATCATCAGCTAAGGTAAAGAGTGGCAGTGGCAGTGCCACCATCAACGCTGATCACAACACTCCTTGCCCCTCTTTATATGTGTGTGTTTCTGTGTGTGCGTGTGTGTGTGTGTGTGTGTGTGTTTGCCTTCTAGCTATATAGCGAAGCATTTCTTGTAGCTGAAACAACCTCTCCTCTGCGTGTAAGACAAATGAGCACTCAATTATCGTATTTCTGCTTTTGCTTTTGCTGCTGCTGCTGCTGCTGCGTCATTGTCTTCATTTGTCTTTCGATTTAATGTGATGGAATTGAATGGAATGGAATGAAATCGTATAGTATCGTGGTATGCAATGCGATTCGCTATATATTTAATAGTACTGACATGTGTATTCTAATGCCATCGATCTCATTTTTGAATTTACTGATCAAATATTTGTATCACATATAATAATTAATACACTCTATGTTAAATTACACATGACACTAATATTTCATACGATACTCTACTCTATATGAATGTACATCTTTCAAATGGGTCGAAAATCTTTTCTAAATGTATTGAATTTAATAATGAGTTTACATATTTAGTTTTTTTTAGGATAGTAAATAGTATAGTAAATATGTAAGATCATTATCAATTACAACACACTCAGAAAATACTTGCAACAAAACTAATAATTACAAATTTGTGTTTTTAAACGGTGTTTTAGGTATTCATTTTCAATATGATTGTTAAAAAAAAAACAAAACTTCAAAAAGTATAAACGCATTCGGTTAATAAATCTGAGTAAAATAAAATAAAAAATAATTTATGCTCAAATAAAACATTACAAAGTTATATATGTTTCTCTGTGAACTATGCTTTAATAATAATAATAATAATAATTATGTTACTTCTAAATATTAAATTGATATATGATATTAATCATGCAAATTCTAATTCAATTCATAATGATTATACAAATAATCATAAAATTACTATTTAAAAGTAGAACAAAAATTATCAAATTAATTTGAATTTTTGCTCACAAACATTTCAATGAAAAATGATTTAGAGAATTAAACATTAAAGGTTTAATTTTAAATAAATACAAATGAATTATAAAATCATATAAAATAATAGAAAATAAACCAAATAGTATGTATTTAACGGCATAAACTTGATATAGAAAATTGTCAATCTTTAAATGTAAAAAAGTTATGACAACATCATATATAATTTTTGGCTATTCTATGATTTAGTTTTAGTCTTATTACTATTATATTTTAAGCGAATTTTATTCTATTTTTTTTTAATAATATTATTTTTCACTCTTGGCTTTGTTTCATGAATAATTGGAAGGAAATGTTTTTGCGTTCTTAGTAATTTTATTATGAATTGCGAATTTTAGAATGATCGACTAGAAGTAAAGTGTGCTTGAAATATGATTAATAACGATGAATGCAATGCTAGATTTTCACATCAAATGCTTTCATTGTTTTTGTCACCCCTTTACATAATTTCACCCCTTTCCTTTGAGGGGGAGAGTACATATTTCTAAATGCTCATCGATTTGTATTTGAATGTCTCGAACTTCAACTTCAGCTTGAGCTGCAGCTTCAACTGGTATTTGATCGCTGTGCTCAGGTTGTTGGTTGTGGCATCATCCTCGTCACATGTGCAAATGGTGGTCCAATCTGTCATTCCAGATGGCTGGAGTTGGGGCAGCAATATCAACAACAACAACAGCGAGACTGAGGCTGAGACTGATCCAGAGAGTCGCAGGCTGTAAGTTCCAATCGGGTCTCGGGTGGTCGTCGCTTCGGCTGTGCGGCTTTGCGGCTCTGCCTCGTCCGATGCTTATCTCGTGAGGCAGTTCAGTTTAGTATTTTCTTATTATTATTATTATTTTTGTTTTTTTGTACTCTCTGCCGCCACACAAAGGTTGAATCAAGGCGGCTGCTCATCAACAACAAGCGACTCCACTCAGTTTTGCCTCCTTAAAACATAAAATGCAGAATTATGAATCGGCAGGTTTAAAACATGTGCGGGAGGTCTTGTAAAAAATGAAAAAGAGAATACAACAAAAAATGGGAGCACAAGATGAAGGAGAGGTAAGACACACTCAGATGTATACAAAAATGTGCCATATGAGAATGAGAACAACACGCTTAATATTGAATTGTTGTGTCCAAGTTCATGTCGAAGTCCGTGTCCAACGTCATGTCCAGGTTCGTGTCGATGTCCATGTGTACCTGTCGCTCAAATCTCGAATTAAATGTTGTGAAATTGTACACTTCAAAATACAACAACGAACAAAAACACACACACACACACAGACACAGAGAGAGACGAGGCTCGTGTAAGTTGTGGCAACTAAAAGGAACTATCATTCAATATAATTATTAATCTCGTTTTGGGTATTGTGATTGTCCGTTATATGATTCCTGTTGTACCCTGCACCCGAAATGAGGCATTTCTATAGGATGTCTCAGCTTACAGGGTATCACTGCATTCGTGCATTTGCATTGCAATGCATTTGCGCAGTGCTTCGATGGTGTCTTCTCTTCACTTTGATTGCAATTACCGCAGTCGCTTTGTGTGGTCTCCAAGTGTGTTCGCAGGTAAATGTCGCAGCTGCTATTGTTGTTGTTGTTGTTGTTGTTGTTAGTGTTGTTGCAACTGCTGTTGCTGCTGCTGGTGTTGCAGTGGCAAGTACAAGTGTAACTGTAACTGCGGGCGATTAATGGTTACTCATTAATCACAGCTCATAAGTTGAGAGCGCGCCATTAACAATTTTTACACAGCACTTGCACTGCTTCTCATCTTTCTCTCTCTCTGTGTGTCTTTCCCTTTCACTCCCACTCCCACTCTCGGTGTAGCTGTCTCGGTCTCTGTCTGACAGCGTGTGCTTGTCTCTGTCTTTGCCATTGTCATTTGACACTTTTGCCTGGGCCAATCAACACCAATGCCAAATGAGGCGCCATCGAAGCCAACACTGACATGACCGTCATCGTCATCCTCATCGTCGCCGTTGCCGTCTCACCTCATCGCCGCCGTCATCGCATTACTTCCACATCAAATAGTTCAGTCTTAAAAATAATAACTGTGGGAACCGCATTTTGTGCGCCTCCGTTTGCTCCTCCGTTGGCCAGTTTCTCGCCTCGATCGACGCGATCGCCTCGTTCGCTTCATTGCCATTTTATTGGTTGAAAATAAGTTAATAATATGGACGGTCCCAAGACAAAGACTGCTGCTATCCTATGGACTCCCTTATCCCTATCCCTATCCCTTTGCCTATCCCTTTGCCTATCCCTAACAACAAGAACAATAAGCATGCAACAATATTGCCCACTGTGATACTCATCGACACAAACACAAACACACACACACACATACAACTCGATGGAATGGAATGGCTCTGCGACTGCAGCGGAAGCCGCATAAGGTCGCTTTCAACAGCTCATAACCACCTACTTTTTGGTGGCTCGCCTCAATAGCAATTGTCGGGTCCCGCCGTCGATTTGAGAGCGCAGTCAGTCAGCGCCAACAAACAGCGCCCTCAGGCTGCCACCGCCAAGTCCACGTCCAAGTCCAAGTCCATGCCCAAGTCCAAGACGAAGACGAAGACGAAGTCGCCGCGCAACATCAAATCCAACTCGAAGACGCCGCCGCCACCGCCACCGCCGCCGTGGCAGACGCAGCAGATAATGATGAAGGTGTTGGTGTTGGCGATGATGATGCTGATCACGCGGATGCGCCGTCCAAAGTTGCCGTTGTCGTTGCCTTTGCCGTTGCCATTCCCGATGCCGTCCAAACTTGCAGCCGCCAACCTCAATGCGTCTTCGCCTTTTTTCGAATTTATTTTTCCTTATTTTTTTTTGTGCTCGCATTTATTCGCCTCTCTCCGCCTTTCGAATTCGCTACATCTGCATCTAAATCAATTATATGTTTGTCAGAAATTTATCAAGTTACTCAATAATTTGCTTTATACTGCACTTACGTTCACGTTTTGTTTAACAGCATCAAAATAGGCTACTAAGTGCAAAGAGCTGAATTTTGGCAACATTGTTTTCTGTGTATTAATAGATTTTATCTTTGTACTAAGTGCAAAGAACTGAAGTTTGGCAACAGTGTTTTAATGATTTGATTATGTATATTAAGTGAAAATAAGATTGCGGAAACTATGGAAATCGAGATCGCACTTAAGCAAGATATTGCAATTGCATTTACAGATCATCATTGAACGGTTGCACTTATGAGATTAAAGAAGTGATGAAAAGTTGAGAATGATGTATGGAATAATGTTTAAAGAGATTTTTTTTTAGAGTAAAGAACTAAGGAATAGTGTAGCGAAGATTTTATATTGCTAGTGTTGTGCGTAGAGATTAAAAATATTTTTAGGGTAAAAATCAATAGAATAGAGTTGGGCAAAGCTGTGTAGAAGGGGTCGAAAAGTGAAAAATCGTGCAAGGTTTTGTAGAGTAGTGTAAAGTTGAGGGTAAGTTAATGTTGAGTTATTTATATGTTATAATGCAGAGTAGTGTGAAGCAATGTAGAGTAGTGTAGATCAATGAAGAGTTGATACTATATTGACATGTTATTGTTAGATTAGTGTAGAGTAGAGTAGAGCAAGGGAGAGTTGATGATAGATTAGTGTAAAGTTAATTTTAGATTAGTGTAGAATATAGTGAAATATCGATCGAGAGTTTATAGTAGTTTTCAGTTGTGTAGAGTTGTGAAATGTGTTGTAGAGTGCTCGGTCTAGAGCGTAAAGTGCAGATTGCATAATGTAGAGTGAAGAGTTTAAAGTGTAGAGTGTAGCGTGTAGCGTGTAGAGTGTAGCGTGTAGCGTGTAGCGTGTAGAGTGTAGCGCATTCGCCTGGCCTTTCTGGCTGGCGCCGCGATGCGCCGCTAAATGGGATCAGTTTTGGTAACGAGTTAACGAGTTGATTTCACTTCAGCGATTGCCGCCGAACTCGAAACCGAACCGGATTAGCAGTCTGTTTCTGTTTCTGTTGCTCCTCTCGCTGTTGTTGTTGTTGTTGTTTCTCTTTCTGGATAGCTGTGTGTTATTGTTGTTGTTGCTGTTGCTGTGCGGTGCTCTGCGCGGTGGCCATGGCCAATGTCTACACAACAAGGTGACGGCTTATAATGACGGCCGCGGCCGGAACGGACAGTTAGCCAGCCTAAGACCGAGTCTGAATCTGAGTCTTAGTCTGAGAATGAGACACAGACTGCGACTGCGATTGAAACTGAAACTGAGACCGTGATTCTGGTTGGAGCTGACTCTTTAACTGGGGAGCAGAAGCAGAGGCGTTTGCACCTCCCATGGCCGCTGTTGCTGCTGCTGCTGCTGCTGCGCGATCCTGTGGCGGCGTTTGATGCTCATATCATACATATGACTATACGGTGCATGTGTTTTCTTTTGTCTTGCTTTATAAAATACCCTGTGTAAATAACAAGAAGTACAAATGTTTTATGAATGTCAAAAGCAGACTTAAGGAAGCATCTATTAAGTTTATATACAAGTGTAATGAATTAAATGGTTTATGTTCTTTATAATCTAATTTTCAATATATTTTAATCTGAACAAACTCATAAACTTAATTGCTATAATATCTAACTTTGTAAAATAAAAAGTACAAAATACATTTAATCTTTACTATACATAATTCCATAATAATTAAATTTGTTATCATTGTTTCACTTTTAAACAAATGCAAACGATTAGCAAAATATAAAAGGTATTCTCAACATATTATTTCAATAATGATAATGCAATATTTTTTGGTTTTCTTCTAAAAAAAGCAACATTCAAAAAAATTAAGTATTTGTCTAGAACATTTTTTCCATCTTGTATTAAAAAAATCTTATTACTTTTGTAGAAGAACATAAGAACATACTCAATTATCTCTGACTAATGTCGTGCATCTAAGACAAACATTTTGTCAATATTACTAAACTCTAGATCAGCAAAATCGTAATCAATTTTACATGCAGATTGCATCAGGAAGTGCTAAAAGTAAATAAAAAAGGAATTCCACTGCTCACAGGGTATCCTTGCTGTCGATCATTCTCGACTATATCGACTTGTTGGTGTTTCTGTTTCAGCATGTTTTTTTTTGGGTGCCCATCGTCCAGCGTCCAACGTCCATCGTCCATCGTCCATCGTTGAACGTGGCCCATCGTGTTGGCCCATGGACGCGGACTGTGCGTCTCTTTCTGGGCTTTCGGGGCTTTTGGGGCTTTTGTCAGGGGCGTTGCCCAGTGATCATCACGCGTTTGCGCTCCTTTGTTTTGCTTAATGGGTGTTATTTTGTTTTGCCGTAAATATTTTTGCAATGGGCGCTAATTAAGTTTGGCCGGCCCGGCTCTCTCTACCGAGAGCCGATCTGCATCCTTTTGCACTTTGTTGTTATGTGTGAAACTTTTAAATTTTCGACCGTCGGCAAACATGAAAACACTGTGCACAGCACTCACCAAATTGCCGGCCATTAATGGGGCAGCATCCCGGTGTGTGTGTGTGTGTGTGTGTATTATTCCCTTTTCCCTCCTCCCGCTTCCTGCTCATGCATCATCTTGCTCCCTCTTTAAGCAGCATCTTGCGATACATCTTTGCTGCACGTCATAACCGTTTTGTGGCAAGAAGAGTGTGAAGACGCTGACGCTGACGATAACGATGACGGCGACTGTGAGTGTGACTGTGACTTTATTCCTTCCCGTTGCGTACAAATAAATATTGTAACGTTATTATTGCGAGCAGCCACAGCCACACACATTACGTATACGCAATGCGCTCAAACTACTCATTAATGAAACTAGCAGCGAGCATATATATGAATGAATTCTTCAATCAATTTTCCCAGCTATCAGTAACAACAACAGCAACAACAACAACGACAGAAACAACTACAACGAATCAAGAACCATAAAGACAACACATTGAATAATCGTACGTGGCTCTGACGCTGCATAAAATTAAGGGACACAAATTTCATTAGCCGTAAAATATATTTTATGACTCATTTCTTTGAGGGGGGCTTCGACATTTTCGCCGGCGGTTCACGGCGCTGTTCTTCGCTTTGACGATGCATTTTTTAGTTGCTGTGTGTTTCAAATCGATTGGACAATAAATTAGCATTATGCGGTTACAAATTGTGTCGTCAGAAAAATATTTGCGGTCCATGTCATGCACACTGAGCTGGCAGCTGGCGTCTGATGTCGAGATCGAAGATCGCGCGCAAATGCTTAATTATTCATTTATTAATTGGCCAGCTAATACATACATTTGTTGATTGTTTTGTTTACTAAATTACGCTTGCTAATCATTCCTCACCTAGGATGCAACTCTAATTTATATGACGCTCATTTCACACATCACCCGCTCTAAACTTACATTTGATTCGTTTTAGTCATCAACTTCTGCACTTTGACACATGATCAATTTTTACATTTGCTATTTAATTTGTATAATTATTGCAATGCATTATTTTGGTACTGAAGTTCAATAATAACCTTTTAAATTTATCAAACTTTTGCCTTTTTTAGCAGTGACTTTGCATAATGATTAATTCATCACAGTTAAGGGCATATTTAAAGAAGTTGAATAATTGATTCAGCTTAATTCAGCTTATTTAAAAGCAGGTGATGTGCTATTTTAATTTATTGTTTTGGGTATTATAAGAAGTTTTATAATTGATTTCTTCAGTTTATATTGGAGCAAATGATGTGTTGTTTATTTAATTTAATGTTTGGTATATTTCAGGAAGTTTAATAATTGTTTTCTTCAGCTAATTACACATTGAATATTTATATTTATTGTTTATCAGTTTAATATTGAATCAAATAAAATGAGTACTCAAAAATGTTATTAAGAAACTAAGAAAATAATTTGTACATAAGACACTTTATACATGATTTAAATGCAGATAAAATATAACTAAATGGATAAATACTATTAGTATTTATTTGAATTATGAAAACAAAATGCATTGAAATACTCATATTTTGTCAATTAAAGTATATTACAAAGAAACATAGAATTGATCTGGATTTATATTTTGTCAACTTACGCAAAATATTGAATTTGAATGCAGATGAAAAATAACTAAACTGATAATTCATCGAAGGACATATTTTAATTGGTATTCTAAAAGGTTACAAAGGAACGAAGAATTCTTATTGATTTGAACTATGTAAACTTACGCAAGACTATCACATTTTAACCTATAATTAATTAATTATTAATTATAATTACTTTCAGTACTTAAATGAATTCAAATGCGCCAATTCATTGTGTGTTAAGACTGTAAAGTACTCTAGTTAATTATACGAAAGTGTGCATTCATTATCACACAAAAAAAACAAAAGGAATAAAAAAGAGAAGCGAATTATCAGCAAACTATTGGGTCAGCATTTAGTTCGGTGCTCGTAAGTAGTTTGTCATTTGTTAAATATTACTCATACGCAGGCGTCATGCATTAGACATTAGACATTCGCCATCAGCCATCAGCGATCAGCGATCCGCCATCAACCGTTAGACAGTGAGCATATAAGGCAATAAACACAGCAAAAAAAAAAAAATGAAACAGTAATAAGGCGCCTCACACGACACGGTTAAAGTAAATTCCCAATTGAATCAACACATTTTACCACATGCATGCCAAATAGGTATAACAAATGCCGTAAATACCCCCGAAATGCCAATGAAGGTTGTTGTGGAGGCGGAGACGGTGACGGAGACGGTGAAGGAGTCGGAGGTGGAGGTGGAAGGTGACGCGACGACGATCGCTTACCCCCTCTTCCACCTCTCTATCTACGCAAGTACACAATCAGAGTAACAACAAATGAAAACTTCATGCCCACACTTCGACACAATAGTTTAAAAATAGCTTGGCCCAATCATGCCGCGAAAATCAACTCGTACCATGTACGGGGCAGACGGAGTCGCCTCCATTGGCGACGTCACCATGAGTAACACACACAAGCACACTCAATAATTTGTGGATTGATCATTGTATATGCCTCTTCTTTTTTCGTTTTTTTCTTTCTTTTTTTTGGGCATGGTGAAATTTAGCTCACACTTTGACGTGTACTAGAGCGCTTCTTCGCCTCTTCCTCCTTCGATACTTGCCACCATCTTGCAGATCTTTAATTTGTTGGTTGCCGCTCAAAACGGCGCGCAAAAAAATTCATGAATGAACCGCCACAGACAACTGAATAAGGGTGTGTGTGTGTGCGCATGTAAGTGAGCCAGCAGAGCGTGAGCGTGAGAGCGAGTTTAACTAGCCGGCCAAGCAGACACCGGCGCGTATGAGTAATATCTCAATTCTTGTGAAATTGAACGGAAATAACTGAAATTTTGTGCGGAACGTTCGTGACGTCGCAACGCGAGCGTAACTTTGTACGCGTGTGTCAGTCCGTATCTATGTGTGTGTGCGTGTGTGTGTGTGTGTGTGACCCACAACACATTGTTCACCTGTGCCGCCACCGACATTTAGATCACACGATGAATAATGCCATTCCATAGCGATGGAAAATAGCTTTGACATGATTTGGCAGGCGTACAAAATCAAAATACCCAAAAAAGCAAAAGCTGATTTGGCCTCACCTCGCGTCGATCATCAATGGCAGCTATAAACTTGGTAGTGAAAGTCTCAGGTAATCGTTGATAACGTGCAGCACAGAACAGCAAAACAAATAGTCGCCCAGTGTGTAGATAACGTTAATGTTAATTGGCCTTTTATATATTTTATTGCAATTGTGATGCGCTCTTCCGGCAAAACCGGCAAATCAGTTGGCCAAGTGAGCTTCTCACTTTTGTTTACTTTTATTGAGAGCGCCGCACACGCGCACCGAGAGAGAGCTAAAGAGCGAAAGAGCGAAAGAGAGAGAGCGGCCCTCAGCTGACGCGTAAACAGCTGATCGAACGACATTGTCATGCATGTGTTAGTAACGAAAAAAAAAACGTTAATCGACACACGACAATAACAATAACAATAAGACAAGCAAATTAACACAGTGTCGAGTGTAAAAGAGAATCAGCGCTTAGCATTAGTTCGACTCCCAGCGAGAGGCAGAGCTGTTTGGCACCCACACAACAGCTGGGGCAACTAACACACACATACACACACATATTCATAGCAGAGCTTGTGGGAGAGTCAACGCACAGCTGTGAAAACGAGTCAACTCCGCGAGGCAAAGTTCTCAACGAATATCAAAATGCGCTACAGAACAGATAAAAATATCAGAGGACATGTTATAAGTCAGTTAATTCTAAATTTAGTCGAAGTAAATTTATATCTAATATTTCATATCTAAAATGTAGACATAAAACAAATATAAAAATAAAACTTAAGTATATATATTTAACTATTCAATTTATAGTATTAAATTTGTATAAAATTGTATATTTGAAAACTTACGCTTAATAAAACTGACCACTATACAAATATAAATATTTTAATATTAAATTTGTAAACATTTAAATATATATACATATATAAAATATTAAATTTGTTCAATACTTATTGTATACATACTGCATAAATTAAATGTAAGATACAAACTTTAAGTATTATTTACTAATAATAATTAAATTTTGAAATATGTACATATAAATCAGAAATATTATGAATTTAATAAGAAAACATTATTGGGCTTTTGATTAGAGTCTCAAATTTTGAAAACTATATTATTAAATGAAAATATTCGTATCTTCAGATATTCCAATACATATTGTGTTATATATTGTTGAATAGATTCCACACAAATAATTTGTAATGTAATAATTACAAATTTCATTTATAGTAAAAATAAATACAGTTGAACTTCAAAAACTAGAATAAGAATCGAATTGTTAAATATTTTTCTATGATTAGGTGGCATCTTCTTTCAGGCATCTGCTGACCAGCGACTAAACGACTGTTGCAATCGATATGCCCCGTTTTGCGGCCGCCCACAAGCAGTGGAATTGTATTGTAGCTGAGCTTCATTGTTTCGCGCTCAGCTGTTTGACTGAGCACAGAACATTTTACCGGCTGCTGTTTAGCTGCCGCTCACCTGGCACTCAACAGCTGCTGCCTTGGGTGAGTTGTATTATTTTGTTGTTGCGATAAAAGAGAGTAACATAAATAGAAATAGAGAGAGAGAGAGAGAGAGGGGGAGTCAAGGAGAGAGAGAGAGACAGATAGTTTTCGCAGTGTCATTTACAACATAGTTGAAGAGACGATTTTGTCAAAGCGTTTGTTTTTTTTTTTTTTTTTTTGGTGAACTTCGTCATAAGCATGATTATCGTTAGCAGCGAGTAAATGTTATACTCACAGGCGAGCGTGGAGAGATAAATGTGCGACGTATGTCGATACACTCATCGCGGCAGCACACTCACCGCCGCAAACACTCACTCACACTCACACTCACTCACGCACACACACACACACACACATACGCTCGGACGCTTGCGAATATGACTTCTCCTTGAGCAGAGTGGCCTCCTCATTAGTACGCTCATAGTAACTGAAGAGTTCACTTCGCCGCAGTCTCTGTCGCTGCTTCAGTCGCTGCCTCAGTCGCTGTCATCGTCATCGTCATCGTCGCTGCTCTCTACTCTTTGTGCTCTGCGAAAGCAAAGTTGGCGAATACTCAACTCAACTCAACTTAACTCGACTCAACTCGACATCGGAGTCTCGACAGAGCCAACGAATTCGATCGCCAGGCAATCAAATCAAATCAAAACAGGCAGTCAAACGCAGCGCGTCGACAATTTTTTTTTTTTCGTGTTTGCCCCCATTTAATAATACTAATAACAATAATCGTATCTTCGAGATACTCCACGCGCCACAACAAAATAATATTTCTAAAGTTTTGCATTTTTGTTTTAGTTCGCCTGTTTTATTACACAATAATTTGCAATCAACATTTTGTTTTTTTTGTTTTTGTAATACGTGAAATTTGCCGTTTATAATAAATTGACTGTTTACGCGACAACAACTCAGTTTGTCTGTGTGTGTGTGTGTGTGAGAGAGTGAGTGAGTGTGCGTTTTGTTTGGCGGTGGCACATCAGAATTTCCCGAGCGGAATTTCCACAGGACTCATTGCAAATTGATGTGTAAATGGTGAGTATACAATTTGTATTTTCCCTTATTTTCATTGTCACTTTTATTTGTATGTTTACTATTTATTGTTTGGGGCACGGCGAGATGAGAATTTCTTCTCTCACTGATAAAGTACGCATAACGATAAAGCTCTGTCGCTAATCTCTTGTCGAGATAGCAAATATCTTCATATACATTTATTTTTTGGGGGCGGTGTGGCTGGCAACCCTGACCTACGTGTGTTCTAGGAAATTCCTAGCACTTTGCATCATTAACACTAAAGGCAATTGACAAACTGGGAGAGAAATACAGCACAACAGTTGGTTAGTTATCAATTGTGCAAGTCAGAGGCAATAAAGTGAGAGAGATTCAGCTGGGGAATACCCTGATAATTAGTAAGTGCCAATAACTTTGTCCCAGATGTAGTCAGTTGAAGTTAGTTGTTTGCCCCATAATTTCATTTAATTTAATTGCTTTTTAATAGGCACTTTTCATTAAAGTCCTTTTCAAACGTAAACAAACTAAATTTAGCCACATATTAAGAAATCAACTTAAAATTGATCCACCAAAAAAAAAAATATATAAATCTAAAAATGCAATAAATAAAATTGAAATAAAGATTCAATGTTATAAATAAATAAATAAAATTTAAATATATAACTTAATAAACAAGTATAAATAAATTTATAATTAACTAGAAGTAAAATATAATATAATAATAAATCATAAAACAAAGTAGGCTAAATAAATTGCATAATATAAATAAATAAAATAACATTTAAAATGATATAGTAAAAACGCCAGTAAATAATGAAATTATAAAATGAAAATGCATAAATTGATGAATTAATATGAAACTTTAAAATACATGATATTGAAAAACAGATACATTTTAAAATTAAAATAAAATACACTTACAAAGTAAAGCCTAAATAAAACGCATAAAAGACAAACATACAAATCAATTAATACTATAAAATGATTAGCATAAATGCTTAAGCATTAAAAACTTAAGTTGCATTTAAATGAAATGCAACTTGAGGAAATGAATAAATCGACTTTTGGTTCACTTCAAAGTCTTTTGTTGCCATCGCAAACCTTTTTCCAGTTCAAATCATAAGTCAAAAGCGAAACATGTGAAATTAATTTACACGTTCGTGGCGGGCGGGCGTCCAAGTGGGTGAGAGGGAGAAAGAGCAAGCGAGGGTAAGACAGAGAGAGAGAGAGCGAGAGAGAGAGAGAGGGGAATTGGCAACAAGTTGGAGAGTGCGCGCGATGCGTCAGCCAAAAACAGCGTGGACAAGATCCGGGCCAAGACAACAACAGAGAGCGAAGAGCCAAGAGAGCGGGAGAAAGAGAGAGAGAGGGAGTGAGGCCAAGAGCGAGGGGGTTGTATAGGGCCCTCTAAAGCGGGGGAAGTGCGGGAAGCGCGGGTGGCAAAGGCAGTGTAAGGGTAAAAGAAGACACAGAAGAAGAAGAAGTGGCCGAATGTGAACGTTGAATTTCACAAAAGTATGCAAGAGGAGGGCTCAAAGTTCGTTGACTTTGTAGCGCAGTGTATGTTATGCGCAGATTCGCAAATGCCCGATGATTCAGCCCAATTTAGACTTTAATTTTAAATAATTATGTCAGCCGACAGCCGACAGCAGCAGCAAAGAACGGCGACAATGACAGAGAGGGCAATAATAACAAACGATAACGATTACGATAACGATAACCGTGTCACCACGCACGTTTCTATTTGTTGACCAAGCTCACCGTTTTTTGTTTCCCATTTGCTCACTTTGGGAGTCCCCAAATCCTAGCCAACTCTATTCTAATCTATTTCTGTATCTCTATCTCTTTCTCTCTCTTTATAGACGACAAGTGTTTGCCGGCTTCGAGCAAACAGCAACAACAACAACAAAACGGCCAACACAAGGGAAACAACAAAAGCGACGCAGACGGCGAACGCCGCCCGACGACGTCCAACCATCAGCATCAAATCATTCACATCCACGCAGTTGCTGCTCCTCAGCATCCTCATGAGCCAACTGCATCAGTTTGCTGGCGGCGGCATCGGACTTGCAATGGCAGCTCCAGCTCCAGCTCCAGCTCCAACGCCTGCTTCCGTTTCCGTTTCCGCTTCCCCGCCCACAGCAGCATCACATGTACGTCTGCGGCTGCAGAAGCGTGAGGATACGCTGAGCTTCAAGCAGCGTTTCCGTCTGGAGCTCAACAGCTCCGTCCTCGAGTGGAGCAATGGCTGCGGTGGCAATTGGACGGGCCCAGCGAACGAATCGCGTGTTGTCAGGCCACAGAAACGCTGTGCTAAACATAAAAAAGTAAGTGCGAAAAAAAGAATAAATAAATACATCAATTTGAAAATAAGAAAAATACATATTACAAAAGATTTGCATTTCTTGACCCAGTATTTTTTATAATTTAAAATGAATACTCAAAATTCTCAATATATGCAAAATATTTGTTAGACAAGATTTGCATTTTAATTTAATAATAATCGTGATAAAGTATTCTATTTAATTATTTTTTTTTTAAATATCAAATTTAATAGAGACGATTTTCTTATTTATTTAATAATAATCGGATTTTAGTATTTAATCCTCATGGTATATTTATTTGTTAAATCTCAATTTGGTATTTTAAATTTTGCGAGGTATATTTATTGATATTAATACCCGCTACCCATAGGTTAGAAGGGTATTATAACTTTGTGCCGGCAGGAAATGTATGTTAACAAGAAGAAGGAGGCATCTCCGACCTTATAAAGTATATATGTATATTCTGGATCAGCAGCCGAGACGATATAGCCATATCCGTCTGTCTGTCTGTCCGTCTGTCCGTATGAAACACTGGATCTCAGAGACTTTAAGAGATAGAGCTATAATTTTCGACAGCATTTGTTATGATTGCACGCAGATCAAGTATGCTTCAAATTTTTGCCACGCCCACTTCCGCCCCTAACTATAGCTAGAGTTGCGAGTTAGAGTTGGTATATATAATAATAACTATAGTAGTTATGATTCCTGAAAATATGGTTGCGATCAGATAAAAATTGTCAAAGTTATTAAAGAAATACTTTTGTATGGGCAAAAGGCCTACTTACTAGGGGTCTTGGTTGCATTAGCTGACAATCTGGTATATTGTGCCGTATATGGTATATTTTGAATGTACTATATCGATATACCGCATATACCATTTGTTATATTTTTAGTATTTTTAGTAAAATGGGTAGCGGGTATCTCACTGTCGAGTACACTCGACTGTAGCTTTTTTACTTGTTTTATTTGTCGGAGAAGTTCAGAAAACATCGAATTAAATTTTAATGTATATTTATCTTAGTAAATTTAGAGAAAAATGAAAAAATACACCTTAAAATATGTAGATTTCAAATCCAAATAATATTTTGAACCTAAATGTAAATTTCCCCGAAACATTCTGAAATATTTTATTAAATTAATGATTTTTCGAATATCAGCAATAACTCATTATTAATATGAAGTCCCAGTTAAGTAAACTTGAATTTTAAACAAAAATAGGAATTCGAAAAAAAATATAAAAATAAAAGAGATTGTGCATAAATTACAATTGTATAATATACAATTAATCTATTAATTTGAAACTTGACTGAATAAAGAAATGAGCGACAAAAAAATGAAACAATGCAAAGCATATATATTTGAAGTAAACTTGAATTTAATATTAGGTTCATTGACGCACAAAATCTTTAATTTTTAAGTGCACAAAAAAAATCAGATAAAAATTTTAATAACTTGCCTAGCAAATAACATTTCTTATTTACTAATTTCGATTGGCTTCTTTTGTCATCTGTTTGCAGCTGTTGCGCACTTTGCAAAACAAAACTGGCCAAGAGCTGCGACAACTGAAGTTTGAGAACATTCATCGACATGGCAATGAGGCCATTGACATCTCAAAGCATGACCAATGGAAGGTGCAGAGCAGCCAATATAATTTTCTGCCTCGTCTCAACAGCAGCAGCAAAAATGTAAGTGATAAATAAATAACTTAACCACAAGTTGAGTTCACTCCGTTTCCCATTTAATTTCCATTTCCATTCCCCAAAACGCAAACCCAAACCCAAACGCAATCGTGAAGTAATCAAATTGATTAGAGGCTCAGTCAGAGGGTCACGTGAGCCGCCTTTTCACCGTTCGATCGTTCGTTCGCTCATACGTTTCTTCATTCGTTCGTTCGTCATTGCGTAGGTGCAAAAAAAGCGTCACAAGTTAACCAAGCGCGAGTCAGTCATATGAGTTCCACAATCTAGGCTGCGAGGGTGGCCACTGGCCACATCGTTTGACTTAACATAGCAACAGTGATTAGGCATTGAGGCGAATTACAATAAGAACCGCTAAGTAGACACACATATCTCGCTTAGTTGCCAATTTCAGTTTCACTTAAAGGCAACATAATAAAATGGAAATTCGATTGGAAAAGCAGAGCAAATAAAAAAATATTCCATAGTTTAATTTTAAGGTAAATTTGCTTAACTGCAAAAACGAGATACTCTTTAGAACTGCCCTCGGCTCAAAGTAAACATTAAATGGGAGCAACTGAAACTAGGTAAAATGATTTAATAAGCGAAGAAAGTAGCCACTTTTCATGGCATTGAAATTCGTATTTGCAAGTCGCGCATAAATCAAGCTCATTAAAATGATCTATCAAAGAAATCCAATCACATAATCGCCTCTCTTGTTGTGTCTCGCACGTTGTCAGCGATCATTTCGTATGTTATTGTCAAAAATCAACAAGAATCGCACATATATTATATGCAGACTGTTTGTGTGCAAAATGATAAACGTGAATAAATACAAAACAAAATTCTGCAAATTGAAGGAGCACGCGACTTCCGTTCAAAGAGTGTCTTGGTGCAGTGCAAGTCACGATCAATTAGAGATCAGACAGAGAGCTCAACTCAAGTACTAACTTAAGGGCCAATTGTATCGAAAGTAAAAAACATATTAAAGAAAACAAGATTTGGCAAACAAACAAGATACAAATTTAGCTGGCTATTAATAGTATGTAGATATAAGACTTGTGCACTAATCAGAAAATTATACATCCACTTCGAGTCACGCGATTTAATAAAAGCAAAGTCAGACTAAAAATAAAATAATATGTACACAGTAATCAGAGATTACTCGTCAAAAAACTCAAAGGCAGTTAAGTCCGCAAAGTATATCAAATTGGGGGCTAGATGAGTGTGGTAAGTGAGGCCCAGATAAGATCGTCAGTGTTCTATGAATAATACCTGAAAAAGCATAGTATCAATGGCAGTTTAAGTTTATATGTACATATATTTCTGTTTCCCCGCCATCTGATTGTATAGTATTTTGTTTTTGTTTTTTTTTTTTTTTTTTTTTGGCACTGCTTTTATCTTGCAAATTGAACAAAGAAAGAAAGAAAGCAAATGCAGATAGGTAGATAGGTAGACAGCAAACACAAAAAGGAAACAAAAATGTAACACTTCAGGTTTTGAACGGAACTATGAAATATATTCGATATGCATTTCCGGATTTGACCGGCCTTTAAGCGAATTAACGTGGCAATAATATGCTGCACAATACTAATTTCAACTGGAATAACAAAACTTGATTTTTGACTCGATTTATGATGTATTATTTTATTTACATCTGTTGTTGATTGAGAACTTGACTTTTCGAATCAAATATTTACTTGTGCAAAGAGCGAAAGCTTCGACTCTTCGACTTTGAAGCTTGTCAAAATAGTAGTCATCATTAGCTAGCCAAAATGTGGCTTACGCATCGCTTTCTCTCAGCTTTTCTCGCTCGTTTCTCTCTCTCTCGTTCTCTCTCTCTCTCTCTAAATATATATGTATATATATATATATTATTTGGTATTATTATTATCCTAAACTTTGAGATGTTCTAAGCTTCAATTTAATTTACATACACTTATGTATATTACTTTGCACTTAAGCTTTCGCTGAATTTCTCATTGACGTCAGTCAAACAAGCAAAACAACACAAAAAAATGAGGGAAAAAAACACGAATTATTGGTAATGTGGATAAATCAGCATTTAGCAATAAATTCCCAACAGCAATGGCAAATAACCTACCAATAATAAGCATAAATGTTGACTAAAGACCGAACCGACGTCAATTGCTCTGGCAATTCTCAAAAAAAAAGACGAAAAAACAAGTTGATGACAAGTTTCGTTATATACTTAATATAATAATCAAGGCAAATAAGTTGTCCCCTCTTTCACTATAGTATAAATTAAGTATTTCTTTTGAATTATCTGCTTATTAAGTGCAGAATAAGTTAGTATTTGAAAAAAGTCAGTTATCCCGCCGATGACGGAGCTTCTAAGGGCAAACAGAAGTGTGGCAGCTAATCGCAGCAGAGCGATCGCCATGGCTATTTATATAGAATGCCATCAGACATGAGTTGTTTGTTTATCGGTGTGTTTGTCAAGTGAGTCGAACTTGCGCAAATCATATTGAAAGTCAAATAAGGCTTAAAGAACTTGCAACTCACAGTTCGCAGTTCGCGTGGCCTTTTGACGTCACTCGCACACTCGCACACACACGACAAACAAACGTCGAAGAAGCATGCCGCACCATAAAATACTCTCGCATAGACGACAACCGCAGCTCAGTGCCTGAGGTCACAACGCAGTCGATATGCTTCAACAAAGAGAGCGAGAGCGAGAGCGCGAGCGAAACCAAGAGAGTTAGGGCAGAACAATAGAGAGATAAGCGATACCAACGAACGAACGAAGCGCGCGCGTTGTGTGTGAATCATGCGAATGAGCAAGCCGTGGATTCCCCCGGCAGCGGCATGAATGAAACGAATGCCGCGATAGGCGGAGTAGAGATGACGACGCAACGACGACGACGACGACGACGACGACAAGCGACGAACGCGCGTCGCTTCGTTCGGCTGACGTCGCGACGTCACGCGGCCGCGAAATCTGTGCGTATGTGTGTGTTGCGAAACCGAAAGCACAGTTAAGCGAGCCAGCGAGCGAGTGCTCCCAAAGGGTAGCCAAAGGGAGAGCAGAGGGAGTTGGGATGAACTGTCGAACGATTGAGCGTATGCGGGGGGGAGTTCGTTTTCACTTTCAGCCAACATGTCGTATGATTGATTTTGATTATTAATCAGTAGCGACAACGTTTCATTGCTGCTGCTGCCTGCGTAAAGAGTTCACTCAACTTGCCAGCTTTGCAGAGCGCGACTCGCCAGACACAAGGGCGGTGCGTTGGTGCGAGGGGGCGGTGAAGGGCATGGCACATTTTTTTTAGCCGGTTTTCAATACGCTTTAGATTCGGCTAGCAACAGACATAGTCAATAACCTTTTGAGATCGCAGCTGAAAAATACTTTGCTCTGATATATTCATAAATTATATTTTACTTAGTATGTAATTGTATATTATTATACTAAGCTTTATACTAAATTGAATTGCTAGCTGAGGTAAAGCATTTTTTTTATTGTCTTAGATCATGCGCGATATTTCTACTGATTACAAATACATTATTAAGTCATGGGATCATTACAGACAAAATATTAACTGTTCGTAAAAATAATCTATTATAAAAATAGAAACAAATAAGAATGATACAGTCTACAACACACAAATAAACGCTACGAATTTTCGCGAAAATACTTAAATAATGGTTATGTTTTTATACCATATAGTATTAAAACATACAAAGTTGTCAGCCAAACAAAACTATGCTCCAATTGTAGAAGGTGTTTTTGTCATAAAAAATAATTTCTTAAATAACTTCTTAAATTTTTATCTGATTACAACCAAATTTTCTGGACTCAAACAGATATTACTAATAAAAAAAAGTATGAAGTATAGTTTTGATTAAAAATTAATTAGGCTAATAGTTAAAGATTTGAAGAGATATGCCATAAAGTCAATTTCTTTATTATTTTGTTTTATCTGTTTGCAACAAGTCAATCAGAAAAGTCAAGGAGCAGCCTATAGATTACATAGAATGCTAGTAATATTCCACAAAATAATAAAGAATAATTTAAATACAGGCCTATTGTTCGTTGTGTTCCGCTTCATAGAATTAGTTTTGGTAATATTATTATTTATTTCCTTTCTCCTTTCAATTCATATTTATATTAATATGAATCAATCGCTTCATCAAATCTCATTTCCATTCCACATCACACATTTAATTTGATCGAAAACAAGTTTCACATGATTATTAACCTTTCACTTTTCTCTCAACTTTTCTCTCTTTTCTCGAACAGTTGCTACGACGTGTGCATCATGATATGCAGTTCTATGTGGCATCCTTCAGCTATCTGCGGCACGCCCAGCTGCACTTCGACTACGAGAATTGGCAGACGCAGAGCGCGCTGTCCGCCGAACTGTTACGCTATCGAACCAGTGCGCGGAACATTCTCTGCTTAGTCGAGGAGGCCATCAATGCGACCAATCGCCTCTATGCGCCTAGTCTCAACCAGAGTCAACAGGGGCAACAACAACAAAAACAACAATTGTTGTCGCCTGGCGTCGTTGGTAGCATCAAAACCGTGTCACGAATGGCGATGGAGAAGCGTCTGCTGCACTTCAAGACACCGCTGGTCGAGTTGCACAATCAGGCTGTGTTGGCGGCAGGAAACAAAGCCGCTGCTAAGCCGCAGGAGCCGCATGTGTTGGACGCTCTATTTCTCAAGTTTCATTACATTGAGTACCTGAAGCACCTCACAAAAGCGTTGGCCAAACAGCGGAGCAAAAGGAAGTGTAAGGCCAAAACAGCAGCGAAAAAGCAGACACCGCCACGTGTGAAATCACGAGCGAAGCATCAGCAGAAACAGAAGCAGCCAAAAGGAGCGTAGTTTCTAGTTTTCTAATTTCCACTGGCCACTTTAATTTTATTATTTATAGTTGAAATAAGTAAATTATTCTATTTTATAAAGTACTGTACTGAAAATCCATTCTCAAGAACGGCTATGAGACATCCGAATCCGAACTTCGAAACGCCCAAAACAAAACATAACAAAACAAAAAACTACATTTCCAGCAATCTACATTAACTATTTATTATCAGCACGATGAACATTTATTACCTTAATTTTAGTTTATACTCTCATTCAATTTTTTTTTTTTTTTGTTTTGTATCATGAAGTTTTATTTATTTCCCCGAATCAAATACATTCCATGCACATTCGATATAGACAAATAAGTATTCACTATTGTAAGATCGCACGACTTTTGCCTTGTATTATAATGCTGTGATAATAGTTGATAGACAACGCTCGCTCTTTTTTTATCGTTCAAATACGAGAAAATACACAAATCGCGTTTGCAGAATATCCATAACAAACAAAATATCTCGCCCAGTTTGCTATCAATGCATTATAGGAATATAGTAATTACGTTAAAAATATAAATCTAGATATCTAGTAGGTACTTAAATGTGTTTTTTTTTTACCAACATTTTTATGTACTGTTTGTATTCAACATTTGTAATTCCAATATATTTATAATATATATTGTACTTTAAAAAAAAAAATCGAGTACAAAAACGACAAAAAATTGATGTTTGCTTTGGAAGATCAAAAGCTTTATAGAGGGTTGGATGGAGTTGCTTTTACACTAATTTTTAAACTGATATATTTTATGGCTTTACACAAATGCTAAAAAGAGGAAGCTAACATATATAAGTTTATGTCCATTGGCAATTTAAGTTAATTTCTCAAAAATTTCTAATATGTATTTAACACTTTTTAATGAATTTTGATATTTAAAGTTATATAAAGAAAACTTAAAAAATGTTTCCAAATTTAATTAATGAATTATTATTTTTTCATTATTAATTAGTTTTACTTAAAGAAAATTTTAGAAATGTATTTATCATTTTTTTCTAAATCTGGCCGTAAAATTTGTTGATCAATTTTCAGTGAATTTTGCTATTTTTACAATACTATAGAAGAATAATTCGTAATTAAATGTATCGTTTTATTTAGAGAAAACTTTACAAATAATTTTAGTGCATTTGTTTATTTAATTTTAAATGAAGAAAACTTAAAACA
Source organism: Drosophila pallidifrons (assembly GCA_023558445.1). Taxonomy (NCBI): domain Eukaryota; kingdom Metazoa; phylum Arthropoda; class Insecta; order Diptera; family Drosophilidae; genus Drosophila; species Drosophila pallidifrons. The sequence continues at coordinate 17,702,393 of CM042351.1, forward strand.
TGTTTAGAAAATTATGGATAATTATAATTGCTGATATTTCTGCATAGAACGCCTAAATATTAATTGTTTATTACCCAACTTAATTGTTTGAATTGTTGCCTGTATTTTGTTATTAATTAACCGAATGAATTAAGTTCACACTTAGCTAAACTTCTTCACAATTTTCTGGTCAATTCAAACAGTTTAACTTAATAATAAAATTGTTGATATTTTTAAAATTCTTTTACTACTTTATGCAGCAAAACTAAATGCGTCTTGGATGCATTTTGATAGCAAACCTTTTGCAGCATTAAATTGACTGTTTTATTTTCGAAATTTAATTGATGCTGGCCATGTTAATTGTGTGTGGGGTCCACTATTAACGTGGCGCCGTATTACTTACAGCAACTCGAAATTCATTCCCACATTGTTGACGGCGGCAGCGGCAGCTGCTGCTGCATTGCAGCATTGCACATACGCAGTGTATGCCGGCGATTGCAATGCGATCGGCTTGTGAATGCAAGGCAAGCAGAACAAGAGATACAAGACTATAAACGAGAAACAAAACAAGGCAAGTGGGGTATGTCGATCTTGAAGATACTCCTTACATATTATTTTATTGATTTATTGATAACAAATTGATCTGCATTTGGTTAACAATACACTTAAGTACATCAAACATGTATGAATGAGAATTTATTGAATTTACATTCAGTTAAACTTAAAACTGATATACCCAACTAGTGTAGCGGACTTGTGCTGGGTAGAAAAAGTGGCCGGAACAATTTCATTTGCTGTAGATTCTTCATTTTGCTGGAGATTCGTTTTAATTGCAGCCAGAAGTAAATTACGCGGCATTTATAGACTTGTACAAATATTTTATGAGCCATATAATAATTCCACAGTTGCATTGCCCTGATCTCTTCTCATTGTTGTTGTTGTTGTCCAGTTATTGTCGCTGTTGTAGTTGTTGTTGTTGTTGTTGGTCGCCGTTATTATTGTGGTTATTCTCACAGCTATGGGTTCCAGCTCTCTGACAATTTTTACGACACGAACGAACAAAACGACAATTTTGTTGCACGTGTATTTTTTTTTTTGTTGGTTGGCATATTTCGTTTCGAGAGCGAGAGAGAGAGAGAGGGGAACGGAGGAGTAGTGAGTAGGGAGGAGAAGGAGGAGGAGAAGGGGCGCTGGTTCTTTTGGGCCTTATCGTGGCAAAGGAATCTACGCACACCCTGCACTTGGACCCGACTCGACTCGACTCGACTCGTTCCTTTGTGTGTGAGAGTGTGTGTGTGTGTGTGTGTATATTACTAATGTCTTTCACCTCGTTGTCTCTCTCTCTCTTTCGCTCTTTCGCTCTCAGTGAGTTTGTCGCGGTTTCCACCAATTGCCCTGCGCCTGCGCTTGCGCCTGCAGTCGCCTTTTATCTCACACAATCAGCAATTGTCATTAATTTCGGACGCTGTGTACGTGCTCCGATTTGTCTCTTGGATTCTCAGTGACTGATTCAACAATTTAATATGCAGCAGTCGCCTGCAAAGTCCACACCGAGAGGCGATCATCTCAGTGCGCAGTGCTCAGCCGCTGGGACACACAGTAAAGATGCTTATCGCTCTGATTTTATTGTGGCCGATGCAACAGCAACAGCAACATCAGCAGCAGCCGCAGCAGCAGCCACACATCCCTTGTGCTCCCCTTGTTTCACTTCTCGGAGAGAGACATGCAGCTATGCATCGTTCAGCCATTCACCAAAAAACAAAAAATACAAAAAAAAAAAAAATACAACACAAAGAAGTTCAGGTTGATCCCTCTCTCTCCCTCTCTTGGTGCTTGATGTGCGTTTGGCAACCCTTTCTTCTTCATGTAGAAGCGCCGTTTTAATGGAATTTCCAGCAAGTGCACGTAGCGCTCATCTATCTTTAGTTTTGATAGTATTTTACGATCCTATTTATGCGATGCCCTTTATTAAATTGAAAATTATGTCTTTCTATGAGAAATGTCTAAATTGCTTTCCCTGTTTTTCTTCTGTTTTTGTGGGCACCTGGAACCTTCTCTCAATGAACTTGACTCCAACTCTCCGACTGCGACTTGAACTGATTTAATCTAAATGTTTATTTGGTTTCTTTTTAGTTATATACACACAAGTATATAACAAAATATATACATCTTTTTGTTGTTTCTTCTGTTTGCTGTTTTGCCGGCGGTCACGTGCAGCTTCTCATAAAACTGACTTTACTTTTTCATATGTGTGTGTTTTTTTCTCTTCTTTTTTTCGGTGACAATTAATTAAAAATATCTTATTTCATTTATGTCTTCTCTCCGTGTGTGTGTGTGTGTGTGTAAGCTTCGTTTGTTGTTTTGTTATTTTTGAGTTATGTTTTCCGCTGCAGATTTATAGATAATGGCGTTACATTTATGGACCTTAAATGCGACTAAACCAAAACTCACAAAACCTCAAAAAAGAGACGAAAAAAAGAACAGACGAAACCCAAACGCATTTCCTTAGCATTCGACCCACTGTAAGTAATTCCTCCAAACTCGAATGCCACTCGACTTTTTTTTCTGTTGCTTACCACAGATCTGTCAACGACTTCCCCGCTATATTCTATTTCTATTTTTTATATTTCCCTTTTATAAGTATTTCTTTTTCATTGACGCAGTATAATAAAATTGCAAAATTGTTTCGTCTGCAATTTTTGTTTATATTTAAAAATAAAAATAAAAAAGAAGAAATAAGAAATAAGAAAATCCGAATCTCACGACGATTGCAATAATCAAAGTGCTGGCTCAGCTTTGAACTGTTCGGGGACAACGCCTGGGAATATAGGTGTTGAAATCTCTCAATCTCTGATCGCAGCCTCAGCATTTTCATCTTTCGTAGAAAACTTCAAATAATAACAAATCAAAAAAGAACAAAAAACGAGCAGCTGTGAGGCAACCAATTCGAAAAGCCAAGATTCAGCATTCAAATCAAATTTGAGTGCACTCGTCTTCATCTGCGAATGTGAAACTAGAAGTATAAATATTCATAGATCACTGCAATTTATGTGAGACTAGTAAAAAGTGATACCATAAAAGATATTTTAAAAGAAGAAAGGAAAATATAAATATCATTAATAATTAGAGCAATCCAAATTGCTGTTGCGTCAATTGCACTAGTTTATTTGATTAGTTTGTTTTATGGATAGAAATAAAGATATATTTTATGATCGCCCACAAGCCGATTCTCAATAGATTAATTATAACCACAATTCATTTCAAATGACCCTGAACGCTCCACACTAATTAGAATATTGATTTTTAAGCGATGCTAATTTCTATGAGAATTTTGAATAGCAACAACATTTGAGTGCTAATATGTTTAGTAGTTAAAATTTGGTAATCAATATGATAATTTCGCAAATTTCTATTCGCTTTTTCTTTTCTCTTATTTCGGCATATGTTTTTTTATTTTTTATAAAGCTCAATAAAATGTTGCAGTCGACAGTGAAAAATGTTGGCATACAATTAAGATAACAAACCTGAGATGTATATGAGAAAATATGTTGAAGGGAATAATTAACAAAATTTATGTGGCTTATATTCTTAGACAAAAACTATTGACGTGCATGTAAAAAATATGTTGAAAGAAATTCATTAATATGAAAAATGGAATGGAGTAGAAGATTGAATAAGTGCCTTAGATATTTAAATTGAGTTCAAACTATGATTATAATGTGATTGAATGTGTTGCTGTGACTATTTCGCAATAATTTGTGAATAAAATCCAAAAAAAAAATTCAAATAAATTCAAAATAACAGCTTATTATATTTCAATTAAGGTAAAATTTTGAAGTCTGCAATGAATTAATAAATTCAAGTGAATATACAATAATAATTATATATAATAGGAATTCAATTAATTAACTGCAATGTAAAGTAAATTTGTTCGATGAACATTCTTAACACGTATTCGATTTGTGCGTAGCCATTTGATATGCCATTTATTGTGCTCTTTTTCTTGTTGTTTGTTATTTGGCAGGAGCCGTAACACCTTTGGCCTTGTGGCCTTCTGGCCGTCTCTGCGGCGCCTTGACTCATATAAATTATGCTCGGTTAACAATGCGGATCACTCACGGCATTCATTTCAGGGTTTTCATGGTTTTTCTCTGTCACTCTCCACCCATGTGCGTGTGTGTGTGCAGTTTTCCACTTAATACGCTGTAAAAGGTGTTTTTCAATTGCAAAACAATATTCGGTAGTTGATGCCCCATTCGCATTCCCATTCCCATTCGCATTCCAAATCCCATTCCCAAACTCTCCCATCCCTGAAAATCTATTGTGTACATACTCGAAGAGAAGTGCCAAGAAATATGAAAGAATGGATAAGATCAAAGGTGACGCGCGCCCACTTTAAAAATTCCGAAACTACAATTGCATATAATTCAATTGAGGGCGCAACAAAAGGATCGAGGCCGAGTCCGAGTTGAGGACAATAAAGTGATCAATACTGGACAACAGATAGAAAAAAAAAAATGTTTTTAATTGTCAATGAATGTTGAACTATATATATATATGTGTGTGTGTGTGTGTGTGTGTGTGTGTGTGTGTGTGCGGACCCTTGACCTTTTGCGGCTGCCAAGTCAAGCTGTAAATGTTGCTGCATCGCATTGTTCTCGTTATTATTGTTGTGCAATTTCCGTGTGCATTTAGAAAAGTCGAAATAAATTGCACACCACCCAGGTGAGCCAACGACATCGGCTTTAAGGATCGCTTCAACTATACTCTATATATTTTCCACACTCCTCTGTGTGTGTGTGTGTGTGTGTGCGTGTGTGACAATGCATGGCATCGTTATAATTAATGACCAGGTTGGCGCCAGTTGCCGCCGCCGCCAACGACGACGACGACGTCGCATTCGAGGCCTGTGAACCAAATCCGAACTTTGCATCTGAGATTTGTGTTATTTGTTCGATGTTTTGTTGTGCGTGTGTGCGTGTGTGTTGCTTATGTCATATTTGAGATACGCGCACAGGAAACCGGACAACAAGAATAAATGAACGTGCTTCGTTTCATTCTCCCTCTCGATATCCTTTGACTGCGATGCCTTATCACAATTTTGCATCGAGAGAAGCCGCAGCCATCAGTCAATGAACACACACACACACATACGCATGCTTACACACACCTTACCTTTTCACACACAAACAAACAGGTGATCAACAAGGGGGGAAGGTTGAGAGGAGGGGTTAGAAGAACGTGCCTCACAAGTACCTCGACAAACATTTGCTTGTTGTGTCCTCTTGAAAGGATTCGAATTGGAAAGTGTGAACAACCTCACAATCAAATGCGAACCACAAATATTTGCTCAACGCAACAAGCCGAACAAAAACAATAGAACCCAACAAAAAGAAAATGAAAAAGAAAAGGTTGAATCGCGCAATCAAACAATGTGGAAAAGTATGTGCTGTAATCGTATTTCTTTTCTTTTCTTTTCTTTTCTTTTTTTTTTTTTTTTTTTTTTTTTGTGCTGACTTCTCAGCTTTCTAGCCTCGACTCCGACTGCGACTGCAATTTGAACCTGTTAAGCAGTTAACCATATGAGATCCTGACAGTTTCATAAACTCTCCGTTGACTTGGTGTCCACTCAACTCGCAACTCTTCGGCAGCTGCGTGCCCCGCCCCAAAAATGGGCATTGAGATACAAGTGCAAGGATGAGAAATCTTGATGACGATTGCAAGTCGAATGACGAACGATCTACAATAAAATGCAGATAGCAACTTCTTAACAACAATTCTATTAGGTTCTTTCTTTTTCGATTGATTAAACTATGCAATAAAATATGAAACGATTTAGTTCAGATTCTCATATACATATTTGAAAGCTTACTCACTAAACTGTCGTGGAATAATGCGTATTTAAAGTGCTTTTATTTTGAATAATTTAATTCAATTCCCTTATATTATAAAGATTATTAGTATTGTAATGAATTTAATTAAAGTGTATTATAAATGATTATTTTATATATTATTATTTGTATTAATCAGTAATTAATTTTATTGTTATTTCATTATATTGCTAACTAAAGAAATAAATTGCATGATTTGCATTAAAATTAGGCGTGTGAAAACTCTGCTAAGGTCTGCGAAGTATGAACAATGTTGTCTATATTCTACCACTAAATTAATGCTGTTATAGTATTTATTATACATTTTCAAGTCTACGTTATTTGAATAATTACTATATAATAAAGATACGAAGCCCCTAACAATATGAATATTATAAGAATCATATTTATTTTAAATTGAGTTTAATATATAAAAAAAGTATTGATTTTATTTAATAATATTTAGTTTTTATATCATCTAGTTTTACATTTTTTTATTATATATATTATGATTTTGTGTTTTCCCTTTTGTGTTGTCTATTAGTTTTTGTCTAGTTTAAAAAAAAGTTAATATAAAAATGTCATATTATAAATATTGATTGACGTGTTGATTTTGCTTTGAAGTCGGTGAAATTGTGCATATGCTTTGTGTTGAAATGCGTAATTTGATTAACATATGTTCAGGCCATGTTAGTGAACAAGTCGCTGACCAAGTGTGGAAGAAAACCAGAGACTGAAGAGTCTGTAGAGTCTACGGACGGAGTCTACGCAGTCTGTAGTCTTATGTCTGAAGGAGTCTAAAGTTGTCTGCCAAACAGAGGCAGAGAGAAGGCAGGCAGACACAAAATAGACTAATTGCCCGCGACTAATAAGACATCGTTCTCATTCAATTAAAATATCCATATCTAGTACAATTAGACGACGACAAATGTCCACATTGCGGAGACTCATTAAACTTGCACGAATTATTGCACGCACTTTGTCATACATTTTAATTTCACTTGAGAGAGAGAGAGAGAGACAGAGAAGAGAAGAGACTGTGCTGAAACGAAATCGAGCCCGATTCCCAATACAAAGAGTGAAGTGAAGTCGAGCCAAGATCAAGACTAAACTGCAAATACAAAGCAAAGTCCGAGGCTATAACTAAATCGTAAGCACAATCGCAGTGGCTTCAACTCTGCAGAGCTCAGAGCATGCGCTCCTCACACACATTAGCAATTACGCTCATTACACTTAATTACAGCAAAACTAGGAGTGCATGAAGATTTCCAACTGCGGTCCATGGATGCAACAGCAGCAGCAGCCACAGCAGATCACTGTCCAGGTGGCTGCTTTGGCCTCCGTTTCAGTTTCAGTCTCCGTCTTGCACTCGGTCTTGGTCTCAGTCTTGATCTTGATCTTGGTCGCAGTCTCAGTCTCAGTCTGGTTGCTGGTTGCAGTTGTTGTTGTTGTTGTTGTTGTTGTTGTTGTTGTTGTTATAACAGTGCCTCGTTGGCTTGTGTCTTTATATGCAGTACATCGCCGCCGCCGCAGCCGCAGCCGCCGCGAGGATCACGAGCATGCAGAGCAAGTGAATTATTGCAGTCTCATTATGTGCGATGAGTTATGTATGGCGTATTGCTTTCGTCGTCAGGCCAACAAAACAGTCTCGTCAACATCGTCATCATCGTCAGCCTCAACCTGACTTCGTTGACTTGGCTAACTCACTCATTGACTAACTGACTAACTCACTAACTGACTGACTGGCGCATTGACTGCTGCTTCGAAAGTGCTCATGTATCTGCATTGTAACATCCAAACATTCAGACAGCCAGTCAAGCATACAAGCGGCCATCTATCAGTCGAAGTCGCAGTCTCAGTCTCAGCTTCAGTCTCAGCTTCAGCTTCAGCTTCAGTCTCAGCTTCAGCTCCATCGCCAACTTCATCCAACACACAGACAGACGCACAGTCCATGACTCCGTCGAAGAATGTAGTGTGATGGTCGCCTAAATCAAGCGTACTTAGCGAATGATTTACATTCCAAAAGACAGCAAACACACTGTTTTGCGGTATGTGATGTTATGCGAGCAGCAGCAGCAGCAGCAGCAGCAACCACAACAACAGCAACAACAACAACCACTAAAAGCAACGCACGCACTCACACTCACACACAAACACACTCACACACGTGCATACACGGATGTGGGATGCGCGTGTATGTGCTCCACAACGAGGTTGGAGGCTTTAAGCAACAGCCACAACTACAACAACAGCAACAACAACATTACAAGCCTAACAAATTTATAAATCACCTACACTGTTTTTTTTTTTTTTTTTTCTTTTTGGGAAATATTTTAGGCAAACTTCAATGAGACTAATGGAAACAAAAAAGAGTTCGGACATCGATTAGCAATAATTAAATAATTAAATTAGCAATATATGTGATTTCCAATTACCTAAATTTAATATTTGGTATTAAATTGTTGTACGTCTTGTTCAATTATATATTCAGTTTAATTATATATTTAGTAATTGGGAATTAATTCTAGTTGTACAACTGAATCCTTAATACTTCATATATTAAACTTAAGCTAAAAGTAATTGAGCTTGATTTTTTATACAAATTTAAATTACTATTTGTATATTTCTTCGAACTTTTAAAGAAGTTGTCGTTGAATATTTTTTTTTTTATTTTGGAAAGCTTTGTTAAAGCATTCATTAAGATTTAATACTATATATAATATTTTTGAAAGAGCGTTAATATGGCTATAATAAATTTAAATATTTATATTAACCTGAAACGCGATATATAATTAAGAATAAAACAAAAAATAATAATAATAGTAATAATAATAATTATCAAAAAATATTAATAATAATAAAAAAATAAATAATAGTAAATATTGCATTAACATATGCGGAAATATCATATTTATTTAATTCAAATATTTATTTTCACATAACTAAAATGTCAAATATATTAAAATATACGAATAATATAATTATAATATTTTCCTATTGCATTAAAGAGATTAAATATCATATTTGTTAAGTTAAATACTTATTTCCGTTTAAAAAAATACAAAATCGAAATATTAAATATTTGTTATATTTTTTAAAAATGGAGTTTAATTCAATATTAATAATATATGTTAAGCTATTAATATATACCAAAATATATGCTATATACTGTATATATATACTTTATACTGTATACTATTTAAATTAAATTTCTTTTTTTTACTAATATAACAGTCTATACTATATATTATATAATATAAGTATCGCAAGGACACGCTGAGTACTCTATGTTTATATGACGATACAAGTATGACAAATAAATGTGAACAATCGATCAATATGCCATGAGAATCGCACTGTGGGGCAAGCGATAATAGCAGCAGCAGCAGCAACAAGAGTAGCAACAACAACAACAAGAACAGCTCCGAAAGATACACGTCGGTAGTTTGGACGTGGTCTCCGTCACCGTCACCGTCAAAGTTGATGTTGCCCGTTTGCTTGTTGCTGGTTGCTGGTTGCTCGACGCTGGTTGCTGGCTGCTTGTTGGGCAGTGTTGGGCAGCATCGTCGTCGGACGCTTCGTCGCATAAATATCACCAGCAATTACTCAGTCATAAGTTTGCTGCTTGCTCGTTTGCTGTCATGACATGAGTAACTTTGCTCGACGCTCGACGCTCACTTTATAAGGCAACCTGGACCAAGTCGAGTCCAGCAACCACCACGACTGCGACTGCAACCAACAACAGCGACTGCGAGTTGGCTGCTCGGCTGTGTCTTGGTCATTTGCCGGCATTATCTGAGCACTGACGATGCGCCTGCGCCAAGTGCAGAGCTTTCGGCTTCTTTAATGCCAAGCCGTCTCTCTCTCTCTCACTCTGTCTTTCATTCCATCTCTCTCATTCGCAAATGATTGCTGCTAGGCTTTGTGCAAGTATTCGATATGGAGATGTGTGTCTGGCAGTTTTCGCTGCTGTCTGTCTGTCTGTCTGTCGCGTCTTGTCTCGTCTTGTTGCTGTTGCTGTTGCTGTTGGTGTTGGCTTGGCAAATTTTTACAACTTTAATAAACAGCTCGTTGTGCCGGCAACTAGGCGGTAATTTGTTAAAGCTTCTTTACTACTCAACACTCGCACTCGAAACGCGCTCCAGCTCCAACTCCAACTCCAACTCCAACTCAGCTCAGCTTAGCTAAGGAGGCACCCAAAAAGGCAAAGGCAAAGAATCTGCTTTTTTTCCTTTTGTTTTTTTGAAATGTGCCCCTTGACTTCCTCTCTCTCTCTCTAACTCTCTGTGATCCTTACGCATGGGCCCATGAACAATTTGTTGCTGTTGCCGCCTGGCTGCTTGGCTGCTACTTTATCTTCTGGCACGCATGATGATAAATTTCCGTGGCCATCCATCTAAGCGCAACAGCCACAGCAACAGAGCAACTCGGCAACAGCATGATCATCAGTCCCCGATCATCATCATCATCAGCAACAGCAGCAGCAGCAGCAGCGGCTGCCGCTTCTCGCCCTGGCTAAGTAGGTCCGCCGTTATTCATAACATACTCGTCGTCGTCGTCGTCGTCGTCGTCGCCAAACACTCACACACGGTGCCTTGGACATAAGCACTTGCTTCCTCAACACAAATCAACAGGATGACGGAGCTGACACCAGTCCGAGTCAGTTGTTGCCTCTGTCTCAGCTTTGCCGTCATCGCACTCTGATTTCTTCTCTTCTCTCCTCTACTCTCCTCTTCCTATCTTCTTTTTTTTTGGAGTATGAATTTAAGTTCGAGGCAAAGGAAAGCACACTGCACAGTGGTCAATATTCTTCAAAATGTGTCTCTCATTCTTTCACTTTGCACTATATTTTATCAGCAATTCAATGATTATAATATTTATTCAGAAATTATAAATACGATAAACAAAATAGTTTAACTTTTGTAATACAATTTTTCGATATTTTTAGTAACCATTTCACAACTAAGTAATAAAATAGGGTATATATTTTTTATAATTGACAGAATAGATCATAATCTATTTGTATTTTATAAAAATAATATAATTCATTATATATTCATATGTTTATATTATTTAAAATTTGTATTTTAAAATGAATAAGTATTAATTAAATTAATAAGTTTATAATGGCATTAAATAGAATATGCAGACTTTGATATTTTTGTATAAATAATTTGCAGAAGTGAAATAAGTCAAAATAATAATAAATAATGTCAAAGTGTTCTTTAAAGTCTGTTTCATTTCTTTTAATTACATTTCTTTTAATGACTTCTTTTTCTTAAATTTCCAATTTTTGTTAAATCAGCAAACTAAATTTAATACAGATTTTCCATCAATTGCTGATGCAGTGTTCAGAGCAGACTGCAACTGAGCCGCAGGCAAACTGAGGCAGCCAAGCCCAATCATCGTCCCCTCTTCAGCTCCATCCCCCAGTCTCCTCCTCCTCCCCTTTCACAGCCCTTAAAGCAAGCACTGACTCAATGAAATTGTTGGACATCTTTCACTAACATTAATTATTATTTATGTATGACTTGTTCATTTATTTTTTTCGTTATTTTATTTGCATTCAAAAAAACAACAAGCGGAGCAAAGATGATAAGATGCCAAGCTGCCAAGCTCTTCGCAGCGTCACTGGCAGATCAAACAATTTGCAAGTCTCCCAAGTTGTCAATTTGCCAATTTGATAAGTGATTCGTTATCAGCGCTGTCGTCATCATCTGTTTACTCACTCCGAGCACAGCAGGTGCAAGAGTTGCGCTAATAACATCATTGTTGTTGTTGCTCAGGTGTCGCCTATCATAATGCTGAATTAATAAACACTTATGTTAAGTGTTGCACATTCTTTTTATATAATATTTTTAATCTCCAGCAATTTCAGCAGCTGCGGGTTTAGGTTTTAATTTCTAGTTTTCAAATTGATTTATCGCATTAAGTTATTAAAATAGAAATGAAACGACAAAGAATGCGATAAATGACACAGTAAAATAGCAATATTTTTAAATATAATATACAAAATGAAGTGCAATCAAAACAATCGAATTTAAAATAATTTAGTTAAACAAACTAAATAAAAATCGTATAAAAACATGTAAGAAAGCTACTTGAAAGCTACATTCAAAATATACCATTAAGTGCCAAATATACCGAAGACCCGTAGGAAAGATCCCCAAATAATGATTTCTTAAATAACTAATACAATTTTTATCTGATCTTAACACATCTTAAAGACTGTAGTATTTAATATGTACCAAAAATCTCCGCGCTTTAAAATTACAATTGTTATTCGATTTTTGTCGGTTTTCGGGGAGGAAATAAATGGGCGTGACAAGAAAATAAAGCAATATTGAACTGCGTTCAAATATAACAAGCGCTTTTGAACTATCTCTATGTCTTATTATCCCTGAGATCTACGTGCTCAAACAGACAGACGCACAGACGGACATTTCTATATCGTCTCGGATGTTGACGCTGATCAAGAATGTATATACTTTATGGAGGCAGAAAGGTAAAACACCTTATAATGATTTTCCCATTTAACTATATTATAATGAACTTAGTTCTGGGGCGAATCGCTAAACTATTTCCGGTTGCTTTGAACTTTAAGAGTATAATAAAGTATATTCCCAATTACAAACAGATTATTGAAGAGAGAAACCTATCAATGATGACAATTTGGCATTTGTAATAACAACAAAACTACAATAAATTTCAATGGGTGCAAGAAATATGATTTTAGAATAGGGACCGGAAAAAAATGTTTAATATTTAAAAATGTATTTATTGTTGATTTATTACATCTATAAAATATTACAAGTAAATACGTTATTTTTAATGGTGGTTACATATTTATTTATATATTTATTAGCTCCAAATTGTAGAGTAAAAAGTTTATAAATAATTTTTTTTTTTTTTTGTCTTGTCATTGCTTCGGTTGACTATATCGGTTTTTTCTCCTCATATTTTTAAGTCAAACAACAACAGCAACGAAATTCAATGAATTCATCATAAAATTGCGAGAAACTCTGGCGTTTTTCCCAGAAATATTAACTGTGTGAGTAAGCGTGAGACTAATGTCGCTATCGTTGTTGCTGTTTGTTGTAGTTGTAGTTGTCGTTGTCGCTGCTCTTACTTTTAGTCGTTGTTGTAGTTGAATGTTTGTTTGTCACTGGCATGAGGCACCCGCAGATACTTCCACAAGAATAAGAACAATCGAAAGAGAAATAGAGAGAGAGAGAGAGAGAGAGAGAGAGAGAGAGAAATGCGTTCAACTAACTAAATAACTATTTAATAAAATTGCATAAATATAAATATGTATAACATATGTATAATACATAACTTACGACAATTTCTGCGAACATACGTTTATAGAAATCTGTTTTCTCTGCTAATTCAGATAAAGCAAAAGGTGCACTGAGATGCATGTAATATTCATATCTAAGCTCTTCATTTACTCAGGCATTACGTGCGACCTTCGAGTTAGTTAACATACTTACTAACAAAATAGTCTTAGGTAACTTTCCTGTGCGTCATCGACATGTGACTTGACTTTGACATTATTTCCAGACGGTCTAAAAGATTGTTTCTAGTGCAAATGAAGAGAGTATCTCGAAGAACTGCTCCATATACTTTTGCTTACTTTTTGATTTCATTTCAATAATTTGTTTGCACATAATTTTGTTCTGCACAAACATTATGATGGAAGTGATTTCTTATAAATTTTGAAATGTCGTTGAATTAATTTAAATGCTGAAAATAAATTTTCAATTCGTTTAAGTCCTTAATTATCGTTTAAAGACATTTGTTTTATTAAGGAAGACATTACAAAAGGCACTACTCTAAAGATATAACATATATATATATATATATATATATATATATATATATATATATATGTATTTATTATTATATATATACGTAAATATGTATGTATATTATTAGGAGACTCTAATTAATATTAATGTTTTGTTAACCCTTCAGAGTTAAAATATATTTAGTTTTCATGATTTTTTTTGTGAATTGTGTATAATTTTGTATATTTGAATTGAAAGAATAAAAAATAATAGTAATATGAAATATACTAAATCAATATTACCACAACATATTAAAAATATACTGAAAGTAAGTATATTATCAGTATTATATCGTAAAATACTAATAATATACTTACTTTAAGTATATTTTTAATATGTGGTGGTAATATTGATTTAATTAATTAATTGCTTTTATTCAGAAATACTCGACTGTTGCTTTCTTATTTGTTATTGATTTAATCAGCCCAGATAAAACGGTTCAAACTAAGTGTTGAGTAACAAAAAAATACAAAAAACATAAAATACTTATATATACGAAAAAGTATAAAAAAATATATAGAAAATTTATGTATTACTCGGAATAAGTATACTTAGAAACTTCAAAAGTTAATAAATAATGTGATAAAGCAATCGAATTAATCGAATTTACAATTATTTAATTACGCAAAATTAATATAAATATTATTTAAAGAAACCAGTTTTTCGCTTTTTTTATTTATCATATAAATATATAACGTATATATAACGTACTAATAACAATCACTAAATAAATATTAGCCACTACTAATGAAATAAGTGTATTAGGGAATGTTCGTAATCTGCGACCGTTTACTTAGTAAGTTTATTGCCAAGTCCTCAGCTACAATAGGTGAATTGACACATGTCATTGGTATGCAAGAGATGTTTGAATTTCCTTCAGTCGCGCTTATCAGCAGCGACCAAGCCCCGCTCCCCCCTCTAAACCACTCACCTCACACGTCATAAACGTCATAAAAAATTGAGGAGAGAACAATGTGAATACTTGTTGCTGTTGTTGTTGTTGTAGTTGTAGTTGTTGTTGTAGAAGTGTACAATAATTGCATAAACATTCCGAAACATTCCCCGTCAAGAGCTAGCTTATGGGTATTTCCGTTTAGTTACCACGCCAAAAATAGGCGTTGAAACAAAAAAAAAAAAAAAAAAAAAAAAAACAGCAACAAAACATGGAGAAATAGAAATGTGGGAAAGAAAGGGGGGAGAAAAACAGTACAGCGATTTACGTCAATGGATCCAAAATAATCGAAATCTAAAAATAAGACATAATATTGTTCTTGTACTTAGCCCTTAGATTTATGCTATAAATTGTATTTGTAGATTGATTGATTATTAAGTAGTACGCAAATTTAATAGGAAAAATGAAGTGTGATAGCAACCGTCGCCGTCGCCGTCGTCGTCGCCTGATATCCGGCCTAATATTTTTATGTGGGACATTCCAATCGAACTCATTTCCAGCGAATAGATACCAGAATTTTGTTGCCACACGCACACATTATTTGTACTTTATGCTCCTCAAAAATATTCAGCAAAACTATAAATAGCGAGTTTCAAAGCTCAATTTGTCAAGCTGGGAACAATGTAAAGTCCCGAAATGTGTTTATTCGCTTGAGATGCTCGTCTCGCTTCACCTGTGAGTGCTCACTTGCATTCAAATTAATCTGTGCTTCCCACGATGCCTCGATGCATCGATGCCCGATGTCTAACCCACAAATCTCGCTAGGTTAACTGTTTGCAACTACAAATGCAACGCTGACAATTGCGAAACGGGGTTTGCCCCAAATACAACATCATCCAACCCCAAAACATGATGCAACCCCTTGCTCATCTCCCGGATGGGAACCATACGAGTGGAAACTATAGCGAAAGAAAAATTGACTATAAGATGCCCTAATGTCGAGTAGTTTCAGAGATGAAGATATTTTACTTGAAGAGCAATGACTTTAAAGTTATATATTATATTATAATATATGAAATATTGAAGAAACTGAATATAAGACAAAATAATCATATCATCATATTTCTTCGATCATATTTCTTATATAAAATAATAATATCACATACTATATGCGGAAAGAATATTTAAAGTTTCATTTATATGTCCGTTCTATAAGAATGAAAATAAAACTCACATTTTATGTTTCGAAGTGAAATATTAAATCGATTGGAAAAAAATATATTAAGTACATAGCCAATATTTATTTTTTTTTTTAATAAAAGGCATAAAAAGTGAATTTGAATTTAGAATATTATACAAATTTCTGGCAAAGCACACATAATGTGTTGCCAACACGAAGCGATTGTTGTGAATAGATAAGGTATTCTAAATATGTCTCACAATAAAGTTATAAATGCAATAAAGCTATAAACAAAATAGAAAGATAGTCTCGATCAGTGCCGTTTTATAATGACTGCAGGGTATACATATAACAAAATCACACTATTTTCCCAATGAGCTGAGCCACTTTGAAGTAGGTAGAAAAACCTAAAGCGGCTGCCGAAAGCCCCTTCCGTTTCCACACACCGCGCGACCTGTGGCATTTCCGCAGGGCGACAGAGTGCACGAAAGAGACAGCGCAAAAGGCAGTGGAAGAGGGAGAGGGAGAGGAAAGCGTAGAGAGCCCTTAGAAGTTAGATGGTAGACGGTTAAGGGGAGTACAAGCCAATTGCTTACACAAGCAAACCATTTGAACCGTTTTTAATTTCGTTTGCTTTGTATAAAGTCGGTTTATTTGTATACCCTGTACCCATTAAAAATGGCCAAAACCGGGTGTTATGACCAAGAGGGAGTAGAGGAGCATAAACTCTGTAAATCAACATTAAAACTATCAAATGTGTTATATGAAATTAAGGATTCATTTAATTAAAAAAATATTATTTATTTGATTGAAGTTTATGTAAAATACTAAATGTATTTATTAATTTGAATATTTATATTAATATTACGTACATAAAAATACTCATTACTACTTAAGCTAACAAATTTAATTGAAAGATAGTATCAAATTTATGCGATCAAAAGATAGTATTGACTAGGTTCAATATTTAATAGAAAAGTCATTTTAAGTTTAACTTATCTATGCCAAATTATATTTTAATTTAATTATATATATGTTGTGATTATATTTTATCTAAAATTTCGTTGTACTTAGTTCATTTTCTCTCCATTAAGCTAATATTTGTGTATCTTTCCATTATCATCACAATATACAAATTCAATTTTGATACACATTTTATCTACCTAATTTAATCATATTTATAATTATTATATTTTATTATATTATCTATACTTTCGTTGTATTTAGTATATTTCTATCTTTCTTTTCGTTATTATTGCATTACACAAATTGATTTTCAACTACAAATTTCATATACTTTATTCAAATGCTAGTTTAATGATATATTTTATTATTATATTTTATCTAAACTTTCATTGTCTTTAGTTAATTTTCTATCTTTCTTTCCTTTATTATATAAAAACTTAATTTCAATACAAATTTCATATATGTACATGTTAATTGAATGATATAATATATTTTATCAACATATTCTATGCAATATTTCAATGATTTCATCATTGTGCATTAATTTTCAAAGCATAACTTCTAGTCGATCACTCGTAGACTGTCAGTGTTCTTAGTTGTTGTCGTTTCATTTATGAAGATGAAGCCAAAGACGCAAACGTGGAGCATTCAGTTTTTTATGATGGGAAACATTTTGTCTGTTAAGTTGTTGCTGTTGTTGGCGTTGTTGCTGCTTAAATAATGTGAATGTGGCAACAACAGCTCTTGGACATTTCCAGTGTTAACTTTGTTGGTGGGCAAACATCAGGCAAACATACAGACACAGCGAGTCCGGGACTCAGTACTCAGGCTCTAACTGTAGCTGTAGCTCTGACTCTATCTCTGCCTCTGCCTCTGACGGTGGCTCCAACTCCAACTTCGACTGCGACTCTGACTCTGACTCTGACTCTGACACTGACTCTCTGGGCCACGGCGGCCGCCCCGAAGTCGAAGCGGCGCACAAAAACAAAAAAAAAAAACACAAAACGAAAAATGAAAAAAAAAAAGCTGTAACCCATCCATGGATGATGGTTTAGAGACTGATTGTTTTGCTTTTTTATTTCGTCTCGTTTTGTTTTGTTTTGTTTTGCCTAATGACAAAGACTAATATTTTCTTCCTGTGACATATCTCTTTCATGCATTCCAAATTGACATCGGACATCGCAGTCGCTGTCGCCGTCAGCGTCGCAGTCAACGTCGCCGTCGTCGTCGTTGTTGCGCGCTCCATTTACAGGCGGTTTTTTGTCGTCATTGTCGTGGCAGCATTTTATGGAAATTATTTGTTGCATTGCGCTGCTAATGTGTTAAAACAATATGCCCCAGGCCGCCTGCACATTTTGCTCTTTGCTTCTTTTGTGTGTGCCACAAATAAAATGAGGAAATATTTACACAAGCGGCGGCGGCGGCGGCGCAACAGCAACAACATCATGAACGACAACCAGCTGTGCACGGCACGCCCCTGCCGCCCCTGTGTCTCTCTGTGTCTCTCTATTAGCTCAATTTGCAAGGCAAAGACTATGTGTCTAAAGTGTCGTGTCTAGGACCACCCAAGCCAAGCAAGCAAACCGAGTCGCAGTTGTAGTCACAGTCACAATCACAGCATCGGCCACAGCATTGGCCACAGCAGCGAGCCACGCAAGGTGCTCTCAAAAGACTGCCTGGGCATTGTACAATCTCAATGCCTCAATTAACTCCCACTGCGCCAGGTGTTTGTCAACAACAAAAAAAAGAAGAAGGAAAACAACATAGAGAACAACATGGCGTATACGCAATGGGGTGGCCGATTAATTGCCAAACAACTCAATTAGAACCTGCAATAAAAGTATAGAGTATTACGTATTCAACAACTATTGCAACTAGTAGAAGCGTGCAACGAAAACGCTCGTGAAAAGACGCGAGTCTCATAAACTTAAAGTCAGCCAGAGCAACAGCAACAGCAAAAGCAACAGCAACAGAATCAAAGTCATAGCACTCTCTTGAGGTGTCTCACGCACACACTTACTCTTCAGCATTAATCACAAATCAAATAAATACAAATAGAGTAGAACACAACCAGAGAGGCAACGAGGCAACGAGGCAGCGGCAGAAATATATTCTACAGTGCAACCAAAAACAACACTTAACAATGACACAATGCCGTCAACTTTGGCGGCGGTTTTTTCAATGCGGTTGCACTTGCTCTCAGCTCTGAGCTCTGCGCTGTGAGCTGTGAGCTGAGCTGCGCCCATTTGGATCAACCGAAAGCCTTCTGGCCAACGAGTGGCTAAAACAAAAAAAAAAAAAAGACTGAAAAAAAACTGAAGACTTTTCAGAGAGACTCTGCAAGAGATCAAAGCAAGAGTGCCTCAATAATGACAATCATCATCATGATCATAATTCTACAACTTCTGCCTGCCGGTGACTCTCTGATTCTCAGCTTCTCAGTTTCTCTGACATGCCACACAACACAATACAATAACAATAATTTCTATATATGCAGAAGAAGTCGACTCCAACTGCAAGTTGTGCGTGTGTGTGTGTGTTGAGGCTCTGTTGCTCTTTTCATTTCATTATGTGGGACATTTAATACAATTTTCTGATGATTTGTACCCTTTTAAGGACCCTCAATCAATGTGTGTGCCACCTGCGTCTCCTTCACACAATCCCTCTCTCTCGCTCTCGCTCTCGCGCACGCTCTCACTCCCCGTGCTGCTATCTCGCTCGCTTGATCGTTTGGGGCAAAGTTGACGGTCAGTTGACGTGTTGGTGAAAATAAATATTTTGAACGCCTCGTTGATCTTGACACAACGATGCTCATGATCATGATCAAGATGTTGATGATGATGATAACGAGGATCGCGATGATGATGATGCTGATGCTGATGCTGATGCTGATGCAGATGCTTCTGATGCTGCATTTTGGATGAGGGTTAAGCAAAAGCGGCTTAAATGCTAGCCCTTGAAGGGGGGGATTAGCCTGGAGCACATTGCACATACGCCGCGTATGCCAAAGCGACTTTCTCGCTCCACAGACGGACACACCCACACTCACACACACACACATGCACACATATACAAAATTGTGCGTGCTTCTTTTTGTCACTGTCACAACACACAACACACAGCAACAGCAAGTGAGCGACAATCGCCGCACGCGTTCAAAAGGTTTGTGTATTTGCTATTGTTTGCTTATAGCCAAGCCAGAGGAGATGGAGACGGAGATGGTGGAGGAGGAGGAGGAGAAGAAGAAGTAGGGTTTAAAGACGAAGGCAAGGGAAAAGGCAGAGACTGCGACAGAGACTGAGACTGCGACGAGGCGAGGCCAAAAGGCGGAACTGATCAAAGTCATTCAAACATGAATGAAGTTCATTAAAAACTGATCAAATCTGTTGAGCAAGAACAATGCAAACAACAGAAGAGTAGATACAACAAAACGACGAGGCAAAGCCAACAGCACAACTGCAACAATGCGGCGAGGCTGGGGACGAAAATTGAGGGAACAAAGTTGATGCTGCTGAGACTGAGACTGAGACTCAAACTGAGACCGAGTCTGAGGTCTTGTCTGACTGTGTGGAAACTGTGGCAGTGACATTATTGTGATGCGATTGTTGAGTGTTGTAGCAGGCAACTCTCTTCTTTTTCTTTTCTTCTCTTTCTCGTTCACTTACACGCTCTCTGTGTGTGGTGTGGTGTCCTGCGAGTATGTCCTGTGTGTGTTCGATTTAATTCAATTTTCCCCCCCTGAGTTGTTCTTTTCAAATCTCACTTATGCCATACAAAATGATGACATTTCCTGATATTTGTTTCGCTCTATTGACAACACGCATCAGCAACAAAGAAGGATAGCAACAGGATAGCTGTATAAAGGAGAGCCTCAACAACAACAACAATGACACCGCCAACATCGTCAACGCCAACACACATTTCTATAGCATGAGACTTTCTCTCTCGCTCTCCTGGCAACAACATCATCATCATCATCATCAACATCTTCAGCATAACGGAAGTGTTAACGGTGCCCAAAAGAATGACAAATCTAACGGGAATAACGACAACAACTCTATATAATGCAAACGTATGTTCGCTATGCATTCACATAGGAAACTTCCATTCAGTATTTCAGGAAATAGACTATGTAAGAAATTGAGTACGAGTTCCATTTGATTTTTCCTTAATATCTTCAATGTTTATACGCGGATCATTATGCAATTTCAAATATTTATTTGCAATTTTTTGTATTTCGCAGCTGCAAGACAAATTCATAGTAGTAATAGTTTAGATAATATGGAAGACATATATTTCAGTATTTAGGAAAACCTTCTACTACTTTTTCAAAATAAATAAATAGAAAATATACTATAGCATAACTTTTTTGGTTAATCTTGACAATCTAATCAATAGATCGATATCTTAGATAAGGTAAAGAAAGTTCTCGAAAGTTAGAAGACGACTTTCCTAAACACTGAAATGTGTGTCTTCAATATTATATAAATAATACATCCAAACTGAATACTTGCATTAATTTCTAGTGTTGATTTTAGAGCTTCTCGACATGTCTATAAACATATTTATTAACAACAAAATCTATTTAAATTTTAAATATATATATTAATAGAGTTGAGTTTCTGCAATCGAATATTATAAATAAAAGTTCTAGAAGAATGCAGAAGCAACTGGCATAAATCAAGTGACAGCAACGCTAAGTTGACGCCTTGTTGAGTGCTGAGTGTGTCACGGGTGCTGTTTCCGATCCCGATCCCGATCCCGTTGCCATTGTTGTTGAAAGCAGGCAAAGTGAGGGTGAAATAGAGAGCGACAAACAGAGACAGAGACAGAGAGAGCGCGATGCTGTGGTGATTATGACGACAAACCATAAAATGCAGCCAAGGATGAGGTCGCGGAGCGCGACGCGAGTTAGCTGCGGTCGTGGCTTCCAGGAATGAGTATTTGGCCAACAAACTCACTCACTCACTCACTCTCTAACCCAATGCTCGACGGTGGTCGATGGTCGATGGACGGTGGCTGGTCCTAGAGAGACGTGGCTTAATCCACGCAACGAACGCAACGCAAACTGCAAACTACAAAAAGGGAAAATGAAAATGAAACGCGAGTGCGCGACACAAACAACAAATGCAAAACAATATCATCATAAAAACGCAATACGCATAACGCAAGTCGCGCATGTCCGAAACCCGAAAGCGAAGGCAAAGCGCGCAAAGAGCTCAGACTCAATCTTCGTTTTTGGTCTTCGTTTTGCGTCTCCGTTTTAATTCTCCCTCTCGCTCACACTGCACGGTGACAGTGTCAAATCAAACGCAAAACTAACTAAGCAAGATAAAGACAAAACACTCTCGTGACCGCTATAAATCGATGAAGTCATTGTATATGCGACTGCTATCCTGGCAGAGCGAGATGCAAGCTGCTCCCTACACTACACAACCGTACACTCTCTCGCTCTGTCTCTGTCTCTGTCTCTGTCTCGCCCACCCGCTGCCCTCTGCTCAGCATTTGCCTTTATTCATTTCATTTTCGTAGTTGGTTCGATTTTATTGCCAACTCATAAAAGCAGCATAAACATGTTAGTAGCCTGTTGCTACCGCTACTTAAGTAAGTTACTTGCCATCAAAGCGTAGCCATTTGCTCACAGGGGAAGTGCTGGTGGTGGATGGGGAGGGGGAGGGTGAAGGGGAAGGGAGTACACACATGTACATATGTACATACATATTTCTTGCAAGCATTTTTACCACAATTCTATTTCATTTTTCGATGCCCGCTCCAAGTTTTTTAATAAGCAAAAAATGTTCGCACTTTTTGTCGAGCATGCGCAACTCTCACATACCCATCACATGCATTGACGACATAGAGTTCCGCCACTTCCGGGAATTATTATTTTACTTCTTCATACATCAGAGGCCTTATCGATTAAAAGTACTATTTAAAGCACAATTAAGTTAAAAATAATACAACACAAATTCCAGAATTGGAGTAATTGCCCATTTCCGGGAACTATTATTCCTTACCAGCATCAGGGACCTTAGCGATTATACGTTTTATTTAAATCAGAAGCAAAAAATAATAATTTTTATGGGAAAAATTCATAAATAAATTTCAAAATTGGAGTAATCGCAAATACAAAATACAGAACTTTTTCCAACTAACTCTGCTAAAAATAGGTTAATGCGCTATTATTAATTCAAATGTCACACATTATTATTAATTATTATTAATTCACAATTCAAAACGTCATTGAGAGCTGTCCGCAAATATTGGAATTCAGCTGGTTAAGAAGATTTATATAAATTAAATATATCAAAATATATTTATGAATTAGATTAAGAAAACTGTTAGTTGAAGAACAGAGCTTTTAGTATTCTTTCATATATTATCATCTTATAAATTTAATTTATAAAATAAAATTTAAAAAAAAAATCATATTATCACTAATAGAATACATTTCTTATGATATGAAACTACTTTAGTTTTGCAAAACAAAACAAGAACAATTATAAATTACAACATAATAATAATTATTTATATGAGTAGTTTTTGAGGTACAAAGCAGTCGAGCTTACTCCTCTAAAATGTTCTTCATTATTTTCTGTATGTTTTTTTATACACTTTATTTGCGTTTACCTCCCCAGCCCAGCCGTTGTTCTTGTAAAGTTTTTCCTTCAGTGTCAAAGTGTAATAAAATATTACTCATGGTAATTACAATTTTTTGTGCTGCGCTGTTTCTGTTTCTTCAGCTACTGTTGTTGTTGTTGTTGTTGTTGTTGTTGTTGTTGCTGTTGTTTTGCTTTTATTTTCGCTGTCGGCTCAAGTTCAATGTGCACGGCATCAGAAAAGAGAAGAAAAAAAAAACACACACACGCTGAAAAAAAAGATTTTAACAATTAAAAAGTGTTTTTAGGTGCTTAAAAGCTCAGTAACAACATCGGCCGAGCAGAGCTCAACACCAACACAACAGCAACAGTAGCAACAACAACGGCAACAACAACAATAACAGCAACAACAACGACAACGTCGACGAGAAACAACTAGGCAGACGCGACAGCGCCATAAACTTAACAAAAGTGCTGCTGGCGACAGTTCAACGACATGTTTATTAAGTCATATGCAAAATTTGTTAGGCCTGCCACCAAGACCCAAAACCTCTCTCAGTCCCCCAAGCAGTTCCCAACTACAACCACAAAAAAAAAACCAAACCAAAAAAAAAAAAAAAAACACACACAATCCCAGAGTGCGACTGTTAAATGAGAACTCGCTTTGGGATTTATGTGCTCGCACTCTATGAGATTACATAAATGACTATAAAAGTGTGTGTTAATAAAACGACAACAACCAAGCCAAGCCAAGCCAAAAAAAAAAAAAAAGTTGAGAAAAAAAACCACACACAGTCGAAAAATTATATAATTAGTAGCAAAGAAGTTCGTGATTTAAATGTTCAATGCGAGCCGGGAAATATACAAGTATATAGTAGAGTATAGTAGATTAGTATATATATATTATAATTGTATAGTATATTGTACAGTATAGTATATAAAATATACTGTACACACGATGGGAAATATATATAGTATATTATAATAAAGTATAGTGGACTATTTTATAGAATACGTAGTAGATAACATACTACTTACTACTTATATACTAATATGGCATGAGTTAGGCATAATAGTATAGTATTTAAATTATACTATAATAGTATAATTTAAGCATAATTGTATAGAATAGTATTGAATATACTACAAATATGCCAATATACTATAATTTAAGCATACCAAATGGGAGATTCCCAATCAAATAACGTTTACTAGTAACAGCTGTGAACTGAAAACAAGCAGAAAAAAAGCGAATCAAATAAAACACTCCATCAATAAATCAATAAAAAGCACAAACACTTCAAAATGCATTTCACACGCGCCATTTGACAAAATAATTAAAACAGTTTGTTTGTTAACAAATTAAATGCCTTGAAGCTGGGAGCATTGAAGCATTCAAATTCAATCTCCAAACAACAAAATCAGCATAAACGTTGAACGTTGTACACATCTCAGATATTCTTTTGTTTATAACAAAGCAAATAAACCAAATTGTTTATGGCAATAAATGATAAACCAATTAAAGCTTCAACTCTTTTATTTTTTGTTGGAATCGGAATGAAATGTATGCATAGAAATCAAACCCAATAAATTAGAATTAAAGATACTTTTCAAATTGTGGAATTCACTAATTAATGAATTAAATAGAAATATGTAATAATTAAATGAAATAAAAAATGAAATGTAAACAAAATATTTATTATTAGGAATGAGAATCGTATAATGAATTATTTTTGCTTCATCATGAAATTGTTACCATATTTTATTACTTACAATTTATGAACATAAATGAAAAACTCAAATTTGTGTAAATTACTTAACACAATCAAACAATTGATACTTCATTCAAATTTGTAATTTAATAAAAGGCATCATTTATTTGAATTATTGCACTCAAAAAGCCAAGCCAAAAAATTGAGTTGAGTTGAGTTGAGTTGAATTCAATTGAATGTGGCAACAAATTATGATTGAATTTCGTGATGATGATTGCTTGTCAAATAAATCCGATAATGGATTTGCCGCATACAGTCGATTGAGCAAATTAATGTCACTGATTGTCGTATCGTAAACACACACACATATATTCACACACACACACACACATGTGTGATGTGTGTGTGTGTCCAGCTTCCCTTCACTCTCTCTCACTTTGAGGCGATCACTTAATTTCATTGCGAGACAGCCCAGTAGAAACGTTCTGAGAAAAGTGCAGCCGAAACAATAAAAAAAGAGAAAGAAATGAAGAAAAAAACAAGGAAAATAAATTGTAAATATAAAAATGACAATAGCAAAAAGTGGCAGCAGCAGAAAGATGCAAGCGACGGCGGCGGCGGCGGCGGCAGGGAAACGAGTAAACACAGGGCCAAGAACAAAGGGACTGGTCAAGAGAGACAAAATGCAGTTATCTGCATTATAGCTAAAAATGTTTCGCCACAAAGAAAACCGAACCGAAACTGCAGGACGAACCCGAAAAATGCCCCGAAAAATGATGGGTTATTAAATGTTGTTAATCTTTTGCCCCTGCCTCCGACCCTGGACAATATTCAAATTTCATGCCGCAAGTGTGCAAAAAAGAAAGAAAGGAAAAAAATGAAGTAAAATAAACATATATAAAGATATAGACGGTCAGGTAGTCGGAGCAAATTCTGCTCTCGACACACAGGACACAATAGAGTTAGGCAGGCCGAAAGGACGTCGTAGACGGAGAAACAGCAACAGCAACAGAAACAAAACCAAAACCCGAACAAGCCTCTGCCATTTGCCTTTATTGTGCACGCTGTTTAAATATTTACGAAGTTTTACAATATTTATGACAGCTAAAAATATAACAACACCTACTTTCGACAACGACCAAAAAGGACACCTTCATCGACCCTTTGCAGCGTCGCGTCCAGTCCTTGGCCTGGGACACTTGACACTGAGAGACAGAGAGAGAGCGAAAGAGAGACAGAAAGAGGCGAGGGAGAAAAAGAGAGAGCTAAAGGTAAGTGCAGCGCACATGGGCTTAGCTAACATGGCCAAAGACAAAACGACAACGACAACGACGACGACGACGACGACGGCTTCCTGGCTCGATTGCAATCAATAAACGGCTTAGCCACAGCGGCAGCATAATAATATTCAAATATTTTTAGTAAGTTATTCGCTTTGGCTTGGTCAGTGTTGCAGCCTAATCCATTTGTATGTCAACACTTGGCCCTGGACAGAGGAACAACAACAGGGACAACAACAACAAGATGTTGTTGTGTTGATGACACTCGAGATACAGCTTCCGTTTTTGCGATGTTCCGTCGTGTTAATCCGCAACAGCAAACACCGACATTGTCCTCAGAGAAAAGGTGCCACTAAGCGCCCTAAACGGAGCTTGGCGTATTTGTCCTCTTGTGTCCTTAGACTATGGATTGGATTGGCTCAATCAGCCGAAAATGCCATACCGAGATGGGCATTAAAAAGTAAATTTGCGTAAATCCGCTCTGCAAAACAAAAGCATGGATTATATTAAAAGGTGCTTAGCAAGCAACGATCTTTGTGGCTAGACAAGTGCAATCGCTCGCTTAAGCGCTTGCTTAACGACGGCTAAACGAATGGCTCAAAGTTCATTGAGAGTTAGTTGGCTCAGTTGATTTTTAAGCTCACTTGGCTTCGATCTGTTTTGATCGTTTTGAGCTCATTGACGACGATCTTCGCACACTCAATATACTGCTAACCGTATAGCATAGATTCATTGAGCTCACCTGGACAGCCAGTTACCCAGGTAGGCAGGTGGAGGCATCTCAGACTCAAACTCCGACTTCGACTCAGACTCCGACTCTGACTGCAGCTGGCAGCTGCCAATCGCTGTATCTGGTGCCAAGTGCTAATAGTTTGACGCCGCCGCTTGACACAGATCGTAAAACTCAAAAACTGAACAAAGAGCAGTTGGCAGACAGATCTTCAACCAAAAGATGATCTCTTAATATCAATATAAATCAGCATCATCGGAGTGCCAATAAAAGTGAAAAGAAATTAAAAAGAAAAATACATACATTATATTTTGGTAATTTATTTATCAATTTCTATTTTAGAATGTAAAAGAAATTTAGATTTACTCAGTCAATGGAAATTTGAAAGATCCTAAAGCTAAACTAAAAGAAAAATAACAAATTAAAAGACATATATATATGTATATATATAATAATAAATTCTAAGAAATAAATTATTAATTTTATTTAGTCAATTTATTTAGCAATTTAATATGTAAAATCTACAAGCTGATAATAATGTTACCAAACATTCATTCCATTTAGTCTATCCATTTATTAATTCTTTAATTTGTAAGATCCAAAACCTTTTGCATAAAAGTGAAAAATTAAAGAATATTACTATCAGATATAAGTTTTGAATCGCTGAACCTAATTCCCTAAAATAAAATATTCATATTATTTAATAAAATCGTTTATGAATTTAATTTGTAAGCTCCAGAATTTCCTTGCCAATCTAAGCAGTATCGAATTTCTTTGATAGAAATTCGAAAAAAATCAAATAAAAATATATATAATTGATTTATTTTTTTATAATCACTATTTAGTTTGCTTTAATTTTTAAAGTTATTTATTGAAAGAAAAAAACTAACACACAATTTAGGCAAAAATCAAACTAAATACGAAGTTAGCTATGGCATCTTAGGCCTTTGACGAGTTTATTTTATTTGAATGCAGTTTCAGAAATTAGTCAATAAATTCTTTCCATTTATTTTACCTATAGAAACATTTTATGATCTTTATCAAAATTAAGAGAATCACTTAAATCTGTAAAACAAAAGAAAATGTTGCCAAAGTTTGCAAGTAAAACGCAATGTTAATTTTATTTGTCATGTATTTATTGTTTGCTTTTATTTCGCCAGCTTATTTTATCAAGTTTCTACATAAAAATGTGTGTGTGCGCTAAGTATATATATTTACAATTTGATCGGATATTAAAAAAAAAGATACAAACTAGCTAAGCATAATGCGGTTAACACTCACGACTATATCACAGTTCAAACAATGCTTATTAAATGCTACTGAAAAAAAGTTGTATGGTAAATTAAGCTACATAAATTAACTTAAACAATAAACGAAAAAAAGCAAAAAAAAAAAAAAAAAAAAAAAAAAATTAAAAATACGAATAAAGATACAGATACAATTATTGGTATTTTATAACTAAGAAAATGTTTTCGAGAAAATTCACGTAATACTTTCGAGTTGGTTAGGATGCCAAATAAAATAATAAACTAAATAGGAATGCAATGATAATCATAATGCGGTGCGGTGCGGTTGATCTTATGTGACTAGAACGGCAACAGCTTCAGAGGGGAGGTAGATATTTAAGGGTTTGGTTGGGTGAGGGAATGTTTTGTTGGTTTGTAGTTGCTTCCTATTAATTGTAATGCTTAATTAGATTGATATTCGATTGTGATTCGGGGCGATAAATAACTTAAACGAGAGCCTATCAAAATAATTAAGATAATAGTAATACTTATGACGCCGTCGGGGGAAAAATTTTGCGGGTGGGGGTGAGGTAAAGAGAGAGAGAGAGAGAGAAAGAGAGAAGTGGAGCGACTTTGTTTGAAAACTCCATCAAATAATTTACTTAAACTAGGCAAGCTTGGGATTGCGTTTTGGTGGAATATACATAATAATAATATTTAAGATTGTCTTTTCCTGTTTTTTTTTTTTTTCTTATTTTGTTGTTGTTGTTCCGTTTGTCACTTGTGTTTGTTTTGTGTGTTTTTCACGTGCGCAGCACGCGGCGACGCTGATGCAGACAGAGACGCTGACGCTGACGCTGACGCTGACGCTGACGTTAACTTTGACGCAGACGCAGATGACGATGATGATGATGATGAGGATGACAATATTGATGGCTGCTGGTGGCGCTTGCCACGTCCACGTCTGCCCGAGACTGAAGCTGAGACTGAGGCTGAGGTTGAGGCTGCACCTGACTGCGATGCTGAGCTGGCATCGAGCGACGGTTTGGAGACCTCGTTGAACTCTTTGCGGTTGCCGCCGCCAGCATTATTGGCAGCCAGCTGCGAAAGCTGCAACCGCTGCTGCTGCCGTTGCCGTTGCTGCTGCTGCTGTTGCTGCTGTTGTTGCTTCTGCCACAGCTGTTGTTGCTGCGACGACTGTGATGGCTGCTGCTGCTGCTGCTGCTGTTGTCGCTGTCGCTGCCGCTGCTGCTGGCTGCGCTGGCGTCGCTGCTGACGCACACGCTTACTGTCGCGTCGCAGCAGCTGCCACATGGTGCGCAGAAATTCATAATAATGATGCTTCACAAATCGCACATCAATCGCATCGGCCTCCACCAATTGCATGGTCGATGTTGCCGTTGCACTTGCACTCGCTGTGGTTGCAAGTGTTGCAGTTGATGCTGCTGCCGCTGCAGCGGCAGCACCTGGACGACGCTTGCTGCGCAGCTTGAGACGTTTGTTCATATCGCTGCGCGATATTTGTGGCAACTGCGGCGATTGGCGACGTTGCTGCTTCATCGATGTTGACCGGCCCGGCGCCATCGCCGGATACGTGTTGTTAACGGCCGTCTCAAGTTCACAGAGCATGCTCCGTGAGCTGATCAACAGATCCCTCAGCTCCTTGGCCATCGGCGACTCGCGCTTCAAGTAATGACGATCCCAACTGATCTGAATGCGACGCAAGTAAGCAAAGCTGGCCACATAAGTCTGCATGTTGCGATACCAACGCTTCAAAGCGATCTGCGTGAATGAAGAATAGAAGAGAAACAAATATGTTGGAAAATTAGTGAAGAAATTAATTGGGAAGCGAGAGTATAAGTATATCATAATCAAATTTTTCTATGCTAATCCTTTAAGTGTATAAAATGTGCAATTAAGAGATTTTTCTCTGATTTACTTGGGAAACAATACAATTAACTATCAATTACTTAACTACTTATAGGCAACTGCGTTTAACTGCAACTTAGCAAAATAAACTGATGTAGCTAATATATAGCGTTTTTTATACTTAATTGACTTTAATATCATTTAAATTTTAGTATCTGTTAAACGCGAAAAATATGCCACTAAGTGCACTAGTGGCAGTAAAGTGCACAATGAGGTTCTCGAGTAGAGCACAGCATTTGATATGTATTTATGTTCTTAGCTAAATATCTTTTTCCTGCAAAGTAACTATGCCGCTAAGTGATCATGTGGCCCATAAGTGCAATGTGTGTGTTACTTACCGTTGAGTTGGGCTTGAGCTTGGGCAAAAACTTGTAGTTGGGATTGTGCAGCGACCACATCTGCATGTCCCGTATATCGATGCCCTTGTGATCGTGGCTATTGTTGAGCGTGCGATATTCCGTGCCAGCATTGCGCTGCAGTATTTTGAAGATCTAAAAGAAATAGAGAGAAAGCGACAGGGAAGAAACGTATTTAGTAATTGCATTAGAATCACTTTGCAGCTTTTTTTTGCCTTACCTCCTTGGGACGATGGGCGCGACGTCGCTGATTGGCCGTGGATGTGGCGTGATATGTGGGCGGAATGTGTGATCCGCCGCAAGGATTCATCCACTCGAGAGCCGTGGTATTCTCATTGTAATTGCGATAATCATCCCAGCTGCTGTTGCGCTTGCGATGTCGCTTGCGCGCAGGTCCAGCCAAGACTACAGACGACGACGACGACGACGACGAGGAAAATGACGACGACGACGACGACGACGACGAAGACGATGATGACGAAGAAGAGAGGCTTGGAGATGGTGATGGGGAGGTTGTGCTTGTACTGCGACTGATGATGGTGGTAGTGCTGGTGGTGGTGGTGCTGGAACCCTCGATTACGGTTAGGCCACCGTGAGCTGTGGCTGCAATCGTGGCCATCGCGAGTGTGGCATGTGGCAAGCATGTGAATTGGAACAGCAGCAGCAGCAGCAGCAGCGGTAACAGGCGATTGGACCACATATCCGCATTGTCCTGCCGCCGATGATGATGATGATGATGGCTCCAGTGGCGCCGATGCCTTTGGTGTTGACTTGTTGCCAGCCTTCTCGCTGCCACTGTCGCTGGCCTTGTGCTTGGTGTTCTTGTTGTTGTTGTAGCCGTCTTGTTGCCTTTAACTTTGGTTGCAGCGTGATGGCAACCAACTGAAAAATGAATATATATATATATTTTTTTATTGATATTGTCGTCTTCTTGCTTCTTGCTTCGTATTTCTTGCTTGATCTATTATATATCTATTACGTATTTACTATATACTCTTATTTATATGCGATTTTGATTTGTTATATATGTATATAGAGAATTTTATTTTATTTTTTTCGATTTTATATATTTTTTTTTTTTTTTTTTTTGATCGTGTGTGTTCAATGGGCCAAAAGAAAAGAAATTGCGAAATCGTCTGTTATGTGCAGTATTCCAAAAGTGTTCTTTTTCTTAGCAAATGCAAAAAAGAAAACAGAAATAGAGAAAAATAAATAAACACACACACACAATAAATATCAAGTGATTAACATGGCAGGAATTGTTGCCGCTGGCTATTCAGATTCGATTCGATTCGATATATAGATAGATATATATTTGCGATTTGTATATATAGAAACAGGACTTCCGTTTTTTTATTTTTTGTAATTCCTTCAACAATGCAAATGCAACAGCAATGCAACTTGCTTGTATCTCAAAAATTTTGTTAAAATTTCTAACATTTTTTAACGCGTTCAAAATATCCGGCTTTTTGGATATTTATATATATATTTTTTGAGATTTTTTTGGCTAATTTTCTAAATACTTGAAATTTGTTAACAGTTAACTCAAATCTCGAAAACTTGATCCGGAATTATTCAAATCGTTGACTATAATATCAATTAGCACTGAGCTCGAGCTCGAGCAAAACTTTTTGTGCTGGAACGAATCCTTTTCAAAGGATGCGATGAGCTGCGCATGCGTTCAATCGATTTACGTAAAATTCGAATTCAACTCGCACTTATCTTATGATTAACAAGAAATATGGTAAAAAAAAAAAAATAATTAAGAAACTAAACTAATACACACACCGCATTATTGTTGAAAAAGATATCCACAAAACAAAATTGTTAGATGCAACAATTTTGCAATATAATAATCCAGTTTATGTCGCGATCTCGTTTTAGTTTATTGTACGTATTTTGATTTGTATTTTTTTTTTTTTTTTTTTGGTCACACGCGACGAGGCACTTAAACAAAAAAATGATTGAAAAATTGTGAAAATTGTTTTTCACAGATAGTTTGTAGTTTGTTGTCTTTGAATTTGTTTGCAGAAGAAGAAGTTGTTGAAGAACACTTCTCGCGGGCACTTCTGTTCACGTTCAGGCACAAAACCGAACTGAACTCAAAGTTGCGCTGAATTCGACCAGCTTTCTTTGTTGAGCAGCAACAGCAACAGCAACAGCAGCAGAAGCAGCAGCAGCAACGTCAACGACAGCAACATCAGCAGCAGACACCCGATAACCCGAAACCGAACCGACCGAAGCGACGTCATTCAGACCCAGTGTTAAAAGACCATGTGAAAAACGAACGGTACGTAAAACAGAAAAACTGAAGACTGAAGACTCACTCTATATATGCGTGTGTGTGTGTGTGTGTGTGTGTGTGTGGGGCAGCGCTGCCTGCCAAGTCTATAGCCATATCCATATATCCAGGTCCATTTCTGTCTGTCTGTCTGTCCGTCTGTCCATCTGTCTGCCTGATCGAGCGAGCGAGCGAGAGTTACCTGGGCCTGCCCCGCTCTAAGTCTTTGTATACCTGAACCTGAGTGTGCATCCTACACTCACACACACACACACCTATACGCACACTCTGGCATCCAACTGCAAGGCAGACCAACCAGCTAGCTAAGCCAGCATTTTTCATTTCTTCTTTTTCTTTTACGTTTGCGTTCGTTTTTTCTTTATTGCGTTGAAGCCGTGTCGCCATCGCTCTGTTGATAGTTCGGCAACAGGCTTATTTTCTACTCGTCCAATGAAAATATTTCACTCAAAGCGCCTCTCTCTCTCGCTCTTTCTGTATTTATATGCCTCCTCTCACACTCGCTTTGCAGAGCGGAATGGATAAACTACCTGAACCACATTACTCAAGCGCCTGCCCCAAGGCAATTCTCTCGCTCTCTCTCTCTCTCTCTTTATTTTTTGGGTTCTAAGTTTGCTCTCAATATCACGCAGCCTTCAACAAAATGACCTTGGATAGGCTGGCGGCTGTCGACTGCCGACCAGGGCTTCACCACCTTTCACTTAGCACTCCAAAAAGTATGCTGATAAATAATCAGTATACGATCGCAAGGCGAAATTGCCTTCCTTTCAAATTTAATTTAAAAGAAAATAAATACATAAATTTACATATAATAGTTCAAAATTTAATAATGATTGAATACTTTGAATGCTGAAAGGATATATTTAGCTGAATGAAAATAAAAGCAGAAAGTACTCATCAAGGATTTTAAAATTTCATTGTATAAATAAATGAATTTCTGAATTTTAGCTGAAATGGATAAATTTTTCAAACTTCCATTAAATATTTAAGTTGCTTCATATAAAGTTTTTTCACTTTCCCATGAATATGGTTCTAAGGTGCTTTTAAATCATTTTGATATTTTTGTGGCAAAATTAACAACAAATTCAAAAGAAACTAGATTAAATGAGCGAATTATTGCATGCTAATTGCATATTATATTATTAAAAGATTTCCGTTTCGTGTTCAAACAATTAAATGAAGTAGTTTTGATATAAAGAATAATATTGTTTTGAATAGTAATGCAAATAAAATTATTTTGAAATTGCATTTCAATGATTCAAAAAAGTATTTAATATGTAAGTCAAAGAGATTTAAAAAATTCAAATTTCAAATAATTTGTAAAGAAATTAATATTTGCTACAATATATATTTTTACTTTTAAAGTATCTGAACTCTCAAGCCTTCTTTCTATTAAGGAATTCAACGAAATCGTGAGGAACTGAAAGGATGAAAAATATTTTTAATTGAAATACTAATAAAAATAAATATTTTTAAATTGCATTTCAATGTGTAATGTTAACATTTGTTAGAGACTTTAAATTTTATATACAGAATTTAATGCTTTTTATAAAATTTAACTTTTAATATATCTCAATTCGTAATTTAAAAACTCTTAAAGGCTACTTTAACGTCACTTCAACTTAAGCTTTCTCAATTAAATTCAATATCTTGTCACACTTTTAATAATGTTGTCTTTTTGTCTGCCGAGTGATTCCCTTTTTGTTTTGTAATCATGTCGAGTGAAATGTTTTGAGTGCACTGACAGATCGTCAGCTACTGTTTAGCATATTTATACATTTCTCGGCAGCTGCTGCGCCAACGCTTTTGACGGTAATTAACATAAGCAGGTCAATTGCAAAATCCGCAAGATTAGCGCGTGTGACAAAATGTGGCAATATCGAGATGCCTCCTGCGAATGCCCCAAATGAAAAGGACGCAGGACGCAAAGGACACTCTCGAGTACCTGGTACCGAGTACCTAGCAAATTACTGGGCGGTCGCCTGATCACAACTGAAACGGCCTCCGTGTCGGTTCTCTGTTCTAGTTCTTGTTGTTGCTGCTGTTGTTGTTGTTGTCTACCTCCCCAATAGTGAGACAGAAAAATAAATAGTTTAGGTCAAACAATTGACGAGTTAATTAAATGTTGTTGCCTGTCTTGTGTTTTGTTTTGTTACAAAAATTATGGTCACATTGTTTGGACCGAACAGCTGTGCTGTGCGCGCTGTTATGTGTTGTTCACTTTTGGCCCAGGACAACAGGGCCAACAGGACCAACAAAGCCCATGGTGCCCACAGGGCCGGGAGCCGCCTCTCTGAGGCAGAAAGAGAAAGAATGAGAGGGAGAGATCCTTTTTGGCCCTGCGTCTAACCAACGAATGCAGCAGGAAGCAGCAGCAGCAGCCGTGTTGCACAGCGGGGCAACTCGCCTTGATTTTCGCCGCGCGCCACACAGACACAGGGCCAGGACATGCTGCTGCTGCAGTTCTCGCAGGACATATATCAACGTGGCAGCGTTCTTTGTGTGCCGTCGTCCCTTGGGTCTCTCTCTCTCTCTCTCTCTCTCACTCTCTTTCACTCTCTCATTCCCACTCCGTCGTCGTAGTCGTATCTGTATCTCAATCTTGTATCTGTATCTCGTACTTTTGGCTGTCCAATTCGCACCAACAAACAACTTCATATACACTCGCACACGATTATTGCTTTGATGAGCTCCTGCTGCTGCTGTCTGTATACAACAAGAAAAGTGCGCAGGCGCGGCAGGACGCCCCGTCGTAAGGATCCGTGTGCAATACCAAATACCCAATACCCAAAAATGCCCAAAAACTCAATCGCAGTCGCAGTCGCAGTCGCTCAGTCTCTGTTTTACTTGCCATTCGTTCTGGCCAACAAAATATTTAGCTACAAAATTGAGTTGTTGTGTGAGGTCCCCGCTTTGCCGCCGCTGTCATGTTGTAATTTTTTACCGGCCGTATCTAATCGAAAGGATACGCTTAAATTGCGACAGCCAAAGCAAAAGCGGCCAAACACCTTGGCCGACCTCGCATCGAACGAGGCCAAAACGCACAGCACTCCGGAAGGTTGACCATTCCCAACGCAGCAACCGCAGCGAAGTGTTGACTCAGAAATACCCTGCAAATTATGTAGAAATTGAAAAACGATGCTGTCCATATTGAAATGCTTAAACAACAAATGTTGAATATTTTGAAATTTGTAAAGAAAAGTACTTTATTTCGTTATTAAAACATAAATTCATTTTAATATTAATTATGAGGACAAATTTGAGCATTTTATTATATTTAAATATTTAAGTCATTCAACAATTTCAATAAACATATTTTATAACAAACAGACATGCTAATTTAATTTGAATTCGAAAACCAACTTATAAAAAAGATATTATAAAAAATTATACAATATAACATGATATCATGTAATATAATATAATCAAATGAGTTCTGAAGTCGTATAATACCTCTTTATAACATTAGATATTTTATGTATCACAAATGTCTATCTAACAAAAAATTGCATTTGTATTACTTTAAGCATTTATTTAATTTTTTAGTAGTGATCCATCAAATACAAAAATCAAATTATATAATTATTAATAATAAATAAATGAAAAAATATATATACACAATTTTATAGTATTTTCTTTTTAAATTATTCACCAGTAATGTTAGAAATATAATTATATTCTCAGTACTTTTACCTGTTCGTAACCAATATACACTTCTTCTAGGGTATAATCATTACACGCTGCTTAGCTCCTGTCCCACACACTCACATCGATACACGCAGAAACCGTAACCGTAACCGAAACCGAAGTTGAAGACGAAACCGAAATCGAAACCAAAGCCGAACCAACAAAACCAGAACACAACCCTCCTTTGAGTTGTCTCCTGTGTTTTGAGTGCTCGCCTCTGTTTATGTGAGTGTGAGTGCGACTGTGTGTGTGTGTGTGTATGTTTTTGTGTTTTGTGGGTGTGCAACAACTTCATAGAGGTGTGAGTTTTTAGAGGCTAGTGCTGTTTTGATTATGCGTAAAATCGTTTCACTTTATCATGATTTTTACTGCAATTCTCACATTGAGGCAATGCTTCAGGTGTTCGGGGTCGGGTCGACCCTCCGTCCGTCCCGCTGTCCGTCCATCAGTCAGTCAGTAAGTGAGCTAGCTGATTAGTTTGTTTATTTTGTTATCGCTGCTGTTTGATTTGCCAAATTGCCGTTGCAATCCGCATTCGTTATGGATTATAAACCCACAATTATCCATGACATGCTGCCGGCACATGAATGGAAATCTATTTTCATTTCAATTTAAGTTGCGTTTACTCATTGCTAATATTGGAAAATATTTCAATTAAGGAACTCTTTCTATTGGATGATGAATCGACTGACTGATAGATAAAATACCTAAATGATATGACAATATAATTAGAATTCTTCAGTCTGCAAATTTTGTTTAGTACTTTATATTGGAATGCTGGATCGCTAGAATATTTACTTATATATTGGTGTTCAATACTTACATGAACTGCATATATTTATGGTAAAAGTAATTTAAAATTTAAAATGATATATATTTGTATTCGTTTATTTGGGAAAATGTTTAAAAAAGAGCGAAAGAGTTCGAGGAAAATAAATTTAATCGAGTTAATTCGATACAAGTATTAAAGACAAGAATATATAATATATACGTTATATATATGCCTTCTTCTGCCTGTTACATACAATTTCTGGAGGCACAACGTCATAATACCCTTCAAGCCTTTTGGTTACAGGGTATACAAATGTTAACTTCCGCTACTCATATAAGAAAAACGTAATTCAGGAGCATTTTCTTTTAGTTTAGATAGATGCTTTGAACATATTTGTTTATTCAATAGTAAACACATACATATTTATATATTCACATACATATTCATTAAGTAAAACAGTTCAAATATAAAAGGTATGATTAATAACCATTTGAATTGTGGAAAATTAATACCACATTCCACATTTAATAATCTTTAACAATAGCTCTTGCAATTATTTGAAGTATTAAAAAGTTTTAATGAAATTTTGCGTAACTTTATTTATTACTGATTTCAGCTTGTCATTTTCACTTTGCAATGGAAATAAAAATTTTTAATATATCAGCGAATATCTTTGCATTTTTGAACACTGCAACTTATTTAGTTTAGTTTGCATTCAGAGCTCAATCTGTTTATAAATATAGTTTGTACAAATACTATTTTATTTAATTTGAATTTTAATTATTTGCATGCAAAATTATTGGTGGAATTAGGAAATACATTTCTTACTTCGTGAGGAAATTTAAAATCACTGAAATCATTTAATAATATCAGTATTCTATAATCACACAAATAATTCATATTTTATTTTATTACCATCCACTTTGTAAGGAAATTAGTTATCCCATATTATCTTGTTGCCAAAGTCAATTGTTTTTGCTTCAGGCGAAGATTATAATGTATGCAATTGAAAGAAATGATTTTAATCAATGCCACAAGATTTTAAGATAAATAGAGACATCTGCATAAACTAATTAAAATAGTGTCTTAATGAAAATATGCAACTCACTTTTGTATTGATCAACTGATCAATTTCTTTTTCTTTATTATTGTATGCTACTAATTTATTCTGTTGCTCAATTTGAAGTTAGTTTTTAATCCTCCTCTAAGTAAATCCAGCTCACGTCAACAAGCGACAGATGAATAATAGTATTTTTGGTGCAGTTGGAAAATCCAAGAGATACTCAGATACAAATATCGCAATAATGATTTAACGAAGAAATTCCCCACGCTGATGCCAATAATAAAACTTGAGTCAACGGGGCACTTGCACTTTTGGGGCGGCGCTTTGAGGCGAGTTCACACACACACACACACACACACAGACAAAAGAGAAGAGCATGAGAATGAGAGTGAGTGCACACGGTGGCAACGCTCATTAATCTGCATTTGTATTGGAGTGTCTGCACTTGCGTGTATGTGTGTGTGTGTGCTGTACGCTTCGCTCATTGGCACAGAGACAGTTTCGGTTGCGCTCAGTTGTTAAGTGAACGACAGCAAATGGACCAATACAAACACATAAATTATGCTCACTTCTTCTCTGCGCTCAGCGGGGAATGCGAGCGTGAGTGAATACAGAGAGTCAGCGTGAGACACAGGCAAACAGAGACAGAGAGAGAGAGAGAGAGGGAGAGCGAGAGAGCGCACGAGTGGAAATGTGAATGACTGAAATTGAGCGGAAAAGTGAACAAAAACCTGCTTCGCTGTTCAAGTTCACGTGTTTTTGCTGTTGTCACAGTCGCAGTCGCAGTCGCTGCTTCTGCCGCTGCCGCTGACGCTGTCGCTGTCAACGTTGCGCACTGGCTCATTGCAGTCGTCTTCGTCGTCTTTGTCGTTGTCGTCGCTGTGCCTCGTTGAATTCATTCATAAAATCCCGACGTCGACGTTGCCGTTCATTGCTGCTGTCGCTATCTCAGTAACTGTCGCTGTCGCTGTCGCAGTCGCTTTTGCACTCACTGCTGACTCAATGGCCACGCGTTTGGATTAACCGTTAGCTCTGATTAGACACTGATGAGTGATGAAAGGGAGAGGGGGCGGAGGCGGGGACGAGGTTTTGGAGGAGCACTGTATGACGCCGCCATTGCCACGCGCATCGAGCCAACCGCAGATCGATCCGATTACCAATCGATGTAGCCAAAGCATCGCACACACAGGATACGAACCGAATGCGAAGCCAGCGAAGTGTGAATCAATGCCAACGTCAGTCTGTGGCAACGACGCGACGATGGCGCCGTGGCGCCACAGCAACTCAATATTCGACGATCCGTGTGGCCACAAAAATCACAAATGGTGCACAAAGGGTGCAACTTTCTTCTTCTCATTCGAGGTGTACTCCTTCACTTGTTTAATAATCTGAATAAAATAGTTGCAATATAAATAAATACAAATTTATACAAATTCTCTAAGAAAAATAATATTTTACATGAAATTTAAACAAAAATAGAATATAATTTGATAAAATAAAGTGATAATTGTATTAAAAAGATTACAGTTATAATTCATCACTTTGAAAAACTTGATTTTAATCTTGAAATTTTATAGATTATATAATAGAATTATTTAATGATCAGCATCGTTTATAATTCTACCATATCATATCTAACAGTGCAATCACATTTGTTACAATTCAAGATAAGATAACACTCGATTTAAAAGACGAGATAAATCTGAGAATCATGCATTATTTTTTTTTAATAAGTGCGGTGCATTTAAACTTAAGAAAATGTTTAATATATTTATAAGGATTAAAATTGTAAATAGTTGAACAGAAGAACAATAAAACTAAACCCGAACAAGATGCCATACGTTAAACGGAAGCAGTTGCTAGTTCACTCAAAATGAAATGGAAGCAGTTGCTAGTTCATCAACAGAGTATAACGGAAGACGTTGCTAGTTCATCAATAGAGTATAACGGAAGACGTTGCTAGTTCAGTAAGAGTATAACGGAAGACGTTGCTAGTTCCCCAAAGAGTATAACGGAAAAGGTTGCTAGCTCCCTAAGAGCATAGTATAACAGAAGACGTTGCTTTAGTAAGAGTATAACAAAAGCAATTGCCAGTTCAGCAAGTGTATAACAGAAGCCGTTGCCAAGAGTATAACAGGAGATGTTGCTAGTTCGCTCTTCATGTAGCCGTCGCTTAACGTTAAACAGAGAAGGATGCTAGCTTAAGAGTAGTTTATTCCCCAAATTTGCTGCATTTAATTTTGTTTTGATGCTATGAGCTAAGACTTCTGGTTATAGCTATTGAAGCACTGCTATTCTATGCTCATTTAATTTGGCAAAGTATTATGAACATTATTTAATATAAAACGGTTATACACGCTTTGTATTTTATTTAAAAAACAACGACAATTATCAAAAGGCAAAGTGACATCTTCACTTGTCAGCGTTCATTATAAGTAGATAATAAAGCTAACAAAATATAGTAATTGTAAATCTATTCGGTTATCATCAATTGGACAATAGTTCTTGATGCCAAGATACGATATCTGAAATCGTATTCAAAAATGCAAGGATAATCTAAAAGCATACATAATTACTAGTTAGTAAAATATTATTTCATTGTAAAAACTATTAAATAATATATTGTACAATTAACACATACAAATATGATTAAAACCGATAATTGTTACGAGCAACACCATTTACAATGAGAAAAACATAAACCGAAACAATTTTAACAAGTAAGAAATCTACAGTCAAGTGTACTCGACTGTGAGATACCCGCTACCCATTTTGAATAAAAGCAATATATTTTGCGGTATTATTCTCAAAACATACCGAATATGCTGCAAAAATACTAAAAATATACCAAATGGTATTCAAAATATACCATAGACGGCACAATATACCAAATTGTCAGCCAAAGAAACTAAGACCCCTAGTAAGTAGGCTAGTAAGTAGGCGATTTTGCCCATGCAATAGTATATCTTTAATAACTTCGACAATTTCTATCTGATCGCAACCAAATTCTCAGGAATCATAACTACTATAGTTATTACTGTATATTCCATCGGAGATGCCTCCTTCTACCTGTTATATACATTTCCTGCCGACAAAAAGTTATAATACCCTTCTACCCTATGGGTAGCGGGTATAAAAATAGGTAAAAGTTGTTCTTATATGTTTACATTAACACTATATTCAAAGCTATTATTGATTTTAGAAACTTATTCTGTTCTACGATAAATTACGACAAATTCATTGATTTTTTTTTATTTGGCATGATATGATTAATTTTTTTAAATTACCTTAAAAATAATAATTCTAATTAAC
Organism: Drosophila pallidifrons; assembly: GCA_023558445.1. NCBI lineage: Eukaryota > Metazoa > Arthropoda > Insecta > Diptera > Drosophilidae > Drosophila > Drosophila pallidifrons. The sequence goes on from CM042351.1 coordinate 17,744,095, forward strand.
TTTAATTAAAGTGCTAATCGAAGGCTTTAAGATTCATCTTTATATAGTATATGTTTACCAGAGTTTAAAATACAATGAGTAATTTAATTTGAGATGATAATGTAACAAACAAAAAAATACTCCTGATTTTGTCTTAATATTAAAAAAAAAAAGAACTGAAATGTTTTTATTCTTACTTTTAATTTCGAAATATACAATTTTGATTATATTGCGCGTGATTTCTCGTATATTCAATGTGCAATTCAAGTTCAAAAGTATATTTAAGTATGTTAATTACTAATGCATTGATTTCTCATGCGATACGGTAAATTACTGCCGATGCTGAAATGAAGAAATGACGTTAGGATATTTATATGGCAATCGAATTAAAAATATAGAAAAAAAATCCTATTTCAATCGGAGCAAGAATAAATCACAAAGCCACAGCTGCTTTTTATAAGGTTTGAACTTTTTTTATATATAATACTTACTTGATGTGACTATGGTATCCAATAAGTTTTTACGCATTTGTTTCGATTTATTGTGAAAATCTCATCTTGATCTTTTGTGAATCAGTGCAATAAATATGAAATTAAACTCTTTTTTTTTTTATTTGTGCAGAATTCTCTCGCGTACTCTACGCAATACTCAATAGGTTAGTAAAGCGATGTAGCCTTGGAGAACCGGTTAGCGATGTCCCAAAATAAATGGGGCGATATTTCCATCAAATTGACAGTTAACATAGTTGTTTAAGCAAACGAATCAGTTTGTGACGTAGGTGAGAAATTTGCCGGCAAGTTGTCAATACTTTTGCCAGCGACTGTCGCGAACACAATTTTGTTTTTTTTTTTCGTCACATTCACTTAGAACAAGATCATAATGATCTTTGTGAGTTTCGAGTGCAGTGAATGTGCCGTCTCCTCCCCCCTCTAAAGTGTTTGTATTACCCAACTAAACGATCGGCATTTGGCGAGCGATTTGCGGCGAACCCCGCTGAGTCAGCTGCCAATAAAGTGAAAACGGTATGTAGATGGGGTTTTTTCAACGCTTCCAGCAATACGTACTTTTGCTATGTACACATACTTTTGTAAATTCATGTGTTGGTATCTATGAATGGAACGTGCTCGGGCTCAAGTTCGGGCATTGTACCATATATTTTATTTTCGTTTTTTCGCTTTTCGCTTTTCGTTTTTCGATTTTTGCTTTGCTTTTGTTTTTGTTTTTTTTTTTCGATTTTGGGTGGGCCAAGGCAAATGTCATTGGATTGTTACACACTATGTGACAATAGTTGAGATTTGCTGTGAACCGGAAATAACGGGAACTACTGTGACTCGAAAGCAGTCGAAAGAGTTTCCAATCAAAACTCATTTTGTAGTTGAGACAAAAAAAAAAAACATTGTTTATTAGCTGATATAATACTTGGGGCTTACATTAGCAACGAGAACAGAAGACATAAGAAATAAATATATAAATATTGATGTGAATAGAGCAAGGAATAGAAATAGAAATGCGATATAAATAGTAAATAATATACGGTATGTGATGAATTAAATATAATATGCATTATGCAGTAATAATACGATAAATAATGCTATCAAATTCTAAATCAAAGTAAAATTAAAAGTAAAAGTACATTAAATCATAATGAGATAAATAAATAATGAATTCACGGTATTAGCTACTATATGCTATTAGTAAACATTGATTAAATAGTACACATGAATAGTACACATAACAAAAAAAATGTAAGTATGTTAAGTACAGCTGCGTATACTTAATATACGTATACGATATGAATTCGATGATCTTGCTTTAGATTTTTCTTTCTTTCTTTTTTGGCATTTTCTTGTACACTGTTGCTGTTGTTTGTCAGCTTCTTTAGCTGCTCCTGCAGCTGCTGCGGATTATTTAGCATAGGAGTTGCATCAATCGCGCATATATCTTCTCAATCACACGCAAGACTTCGAGCGTGTGATTGGCGGCAGCATACTCTGGCCAAATGTGATTGTGATTGTAATCCACCATTGTCGAATGCGATAAATCAAAAGACAACTGGAGCAACCCCAAAGCCTTCTCTCCATTGTGCTCAACTTTTTCCTTAATTTCACTGAATGTTTTGTTATCAGCCTCGGTCATATTCGACGTAATCACATCTCCGAGCAATTGATGAAGGACGTACAATGTTCTCGATATCTTTCCCACCTCTTCATCGAGGGACCTAACATCAGAAGCATCGTATGTATCGTTAACATTGGCCTTGACCTCTTGGATAAGGTCATGCTTCAGCTGCAAATCGTGTAACCTCACAAATTCGTTGCTTGCCTTTAAACTCTTGTGAGAGTGATTCTTCGCCTGCAACAACAAATGCAAGTAAAGAAAAATGTAAAACACATTTTTTCATTAATATTTTTGTTACATTTTCGAATGCATTTCGATTTTAAGCTGCGAATATTGAACTTACGTAAATCGTCAAGAGCTGTTCAATCTCGTTTTTAGTTTCATTCGCAAGCTTCGTCGCGTTGATCAATTGCTCCGACAACATTCTGCAGTCGATTTTCGATGGCGCTGGCGTATTAACAGCCGCCCGCAGATGAACGTGATGACGATGCTTCAGTATCAAATGGCGACCGCTCAATCGAATTGGACTCGCGTTTGTATTCGCCGGAAGGCTCGCAGTTGCCACTAACAATATCACCGCAAGGACCAAATAATGTGAACTGACTGCAATGGGAAGAAAATGCTTTGATTAGTAAACGAAGTGATTCTATTTAAATGCTTTAATTCTAAACGAAACTAATTCAATTTAAAATGTAATGTTATTGTACTATTTTTTTCCTGCTGGTTCGATACTTAAATATAGAAGCTAATAAGGAAAAAATTTAAAATGTAAAATAAATAAAAATGAGAGTAAAAAACTTTAAAATAGTTCAGTAAAATATTATGTATACATCGAGTGAGCCAAAAAAAAAAATCGTTGATTTCGATTTAAAGCAACTAATTTTAAATTTGCGACCAATTCTCAGGTAACATTGCTTAAAGATAAGCTAGCAATTAAATATATATTATATTGAATAATTCAATAGATTAATTTCATTATGCGTTCAATACAATAAATAATATTTAAAATAAAATACATATTTTAATTTGCGAAATGTAAAAATGAGTTCGAAGAGTAACTGATTCCAATCACAATTATATTTAATAATAGAAATGTGATTTATTGAAGCACACACAATTATAATTTGGATATTTTTGGCTTGAATCACAGTCAAATGAAATAGCAATTGTCTTGTCTAATTGGATCTTTTGATGCCACTAATTGAGAGCTGGTTGCTGAGCCGAAAAATAACCATACCAACGACCTACATACATATACATATAGATACATATACATATGTATATCTGCTGTTGTCTGTAGTCTGTTGTCTTCTTTACGGCTCTAACCTGATGATGAATTTTTTGTTGTTACTCTTTTCTTTATTTTGTTGTGACGTACACTTGCTCAAATAACAGACAGAGATTAGAAATATCAGAATATCAGAGTAAAGTGTGTGTGTGTGAATCATTCGTTGCGCAAAGTGAATATTCCATTAAAAAATTCGTTTCGATATGGATTTTGGGGTACGATCGCTGAAGTACGTATACGACACGTGGTCCTCGAGAACTTACACAATGGACTGTAGATAATTTGTTGCGCGTTAACACGAGTGCAACATGTTGTAGTTGCCGTTGCTGTTGGCGTCTCATGTGCCAGACGCTGATCGGATGATGTTGAGGCTGTCGCTGTCACTGAGGCTGAGGCTGCCTCGAGGCGAACACTGGAGTCAGGACTCGAGCGTTTGGATAATTTGTGGTCTTTGCGCGCTTGAATGCGACTATTGTGACGTGCGGTGAAACCACCACGAGCACTTAGCTCTGTTGCTGTTGTTGTTGTCATTCTGGTTATATGCGATATTCTTAGAATTTGATTTGATTCTTGTTTTTGTTGTAGATTCTTTTTTAAATTGTTGTTTTATTATTATTATTTTTTTTTTTTTTTGCTTTTGAGTTGTATTTGGTTTTGGTTTTCAAGTAGTATTATATTTGATTTAACTTTTTATGCACATAAATTTGCTATTTGGTATTTCTAGAGTGAACAGAAAAAAACGTGTGTGTATGTGTTTTGTGTTGTGCGTCGAGTGCAGCGGAGAATTGCGACTCCTTAGGCTTAGTGACAGGTTCTGACTGACTGACTGCTGCTGCTGCTGGAAGCGCACAAGTTAACTCTTCAAGATCTGTAACTTATTTATTTTTGATGGCGAACCAAACAGCATTTTTATGTTAAATAACGGACGCGCGGCTGGCGGCTGGCGCACGCGAGCCCCGAAGCCCGAACACCAAGCACACACTCACACTCATGCGAAAGCATCTTGAGCAACGTCAAGTGATGACGACAATTGGGTACGACAACCAATCATATGTAAGACCACCACACTTACACGCACATTTGCAAAAGCACGACGACAGCGACGGCGGCGTCGCGAGAGTTTGCCGAGGTGTCGAGATGCCGATGTGCAGACACACACAAGTGCGCACACCCTCGCTTCGAACCGAACGCAAAGTGCACACACACACACACACACACACACACACACACACACACACACACACAGCGGAGCGCAGAGTTTGAGCGAAATACACACACAGACAGAGAGAGGGAGAGGGAAAGACAGACAGAGAGAGAGAGAGAGAGAGAGAGAGAGAGAGAGAGAGAAAGTAAGTAAGCTAGAGCTGGAGACTCGACGTCTGACGTCGATTCCATTCGATTTATCGTGGCTGCTGCCAGCCACGCGCTTGGGGAAAATTTGTTGCTGTTATTGTTTTTTTTTGCCTCTGCTTCTGCTTCACACACACACACACACACACACACACACACACACACTTTGATTGGGATTCGCAGCATGCGAGTGGCGAGTAGCGAATATGTCGCCTTAGCTTTGGCTTTATCTCTTCGTTTTATTTTCACTGCTGAGTCAACAACAACAACAACAGCAACAAGAAAGCCAAGCACACGCTCCAAGCAATATTTGTTGCTGTTTTTTTTTTTTTTTTGTTTGTTTGTTTGTTTTCTTCCTGTCTTAGGAAGGTTGTCTTAATTTATGCGCTTGCTGCATGCCCCAAAACGGATGTGCTATTGCACATTGCACTTTGGCTAACTTACGCGGCATGTTTACATACAACGTATACAATGATTGTCCACGTTGCTGTGCTGCATGCCGCTTGCCGCATGCCGCATGCCGTACGAGTATGCCACACTTCCGCACTTCCGTTTCAAATTCCTTTGCCTTTGCCTTTGCCTATGCCTTCGTCTCTTCTCCTGCGATGCATTCTTAATTTATGAATTTATTGTACAGTTTTTCTTTCGACGCATTTTTCATTTATGCATTTGTTGTATAGTTTTCTCCTTATTTATTAATTTATGAATTTATTGTATAGTTTTCTCATTATTAATTTATGACTTTGTTGAATCGCTTGAATTGTTATAAAATATTTTGTCACACATTTGTCGATCACACACTTTATTTCATCATCATCTTGAACAAATTAATTGGGCTCATTTCGATAGAAAACCAATCAATCTTATCAATATGATGCAATTTGGTCATCGAACAACGCACACACTTTTATTTGATATTCTGCAGTATTATTTGCATTTTGCATTTTGTTTTTGTTTCTTGCTTCTGCTGTTGAATTATAATAATTCTGCTGTTGCTGCTGCTGCTGCTTTGGCATTTCCGACTCGCGACGTTGCAATACAACCAAGGAACTGAACTGAAGCCCGCAACTCAGTAAGCAACATAACAGACAATGGCCAAATGCCGCCTTATACAATTAAATGAAAAGACGAAAACGCACAGAGGAATCGAAGAGCACACAAAGTACAGAAAGTGCGTATATAAGAGACGCTTGGCCAATTCCATTTGCCACTTTCATTCAATTCTTATGCTCTCTCTTCGATCGTTTAACTGATTTTTCTCTTACGCACATTGCAACTTCATCAACATAATTCGATTACATAAAATCACATGGGGCGTATGAGTGATTTTATGTAGCTGCAAACAAAATTCCCAAAGATTTCTCTTCTCTTAATTCTACTGCTATTTATATTTAAAATAATTATCAATTTTAAACTCAATTTCAATATTTAGATTTTATTAAAATTTTATCGAAAAATTAACAAATTTCGAAGCAAAGTTGAAAAAATGCATATAAAATTCCATAATCATACTTTAACTTATCAAAATTTTAAGCACAACATTAAAAATATGTTTTTTATGCCATTCATAAATGCTAAATTATTAAAATTTATTGATCTTGCTGTACTCTTGAATTATATTCTAAATATTATGCTCAATAAATATTTTTTAAATATTGATAGCTATTTTTGATTATAATTTTCTCTACAATAAAATGTTTTATACACTTCAAATTATTAAGAATAATATATCAATTGTATTTTAATTACTTAAAATTAAGCATGACTGAAAAGTAAATTTGAGCTACAATTTTTGCAATATTCCTTTAATTTTCAACTAACATTTTGAATTAATAAAAAACATTTTCTCTAAATTGATATTCATTTTGAATTATTCAAAAAACATATCAGATATTTTTTAAGAATAAATTGAGTTACAATTTTTGTACTTTCTTTCTTTCATTCTTTGATTGTAAACGTAACTTGCATTACTCAAAATTGGAAATGATGATGATCGAATCGCGCGTACTTTCCGAACATTTCGATGTATTCTTTGTCTTACTTGTTTTCAATTCCTAACATCCGCCAGTGCAATAACAACGAAAAGCAGATATAATTTGATAAGTACATAAATATTAGTTGATTCGTGGAAAATGTGCCTATGGTCGACCCGCAGCTGCGTGTAATTATACAAGCATATTTTTCGCCCTTTTTCCTTGCGTATTTTTTCCTTTTTAGGCAGAACGAACGAGCGTATGAGAGAAAAAAATAAACAATTGCCATGACAACGCATAAAAGTGAGTGTTTGCTAATTCCAGCACATGAGGTGCGAAATGACATCGATATTAATGTAGCTTAGTTAAAGCTATATACACTAATCTGAACGCAGGTGCGAGTGCGAGTATGGAATATATGTTGCTACAATATATTCGCATTGTTGCTGTTATTTCTATGTGTATTGATTGAATGACACAAATGCGGCTTAAGGGCGGCACTTGACTTTGCGTCTTGCTTTATTTAGAAATGACCAACACAACAGATTGCGTATCATAGTGACGTATTGAGTTGACTTTACTCAACTGGACTTGACTTGTGACTCCACAACGACCGACGACGCTGTTTCCTCGACGAAGTGAATGAATTGCATCAAGCATTCTAAATTTGTATTATGAATGGATTCAATTCATTCAAATTCTATCACTACTAACTTGCGTAGGGGAAACTCTTCTTATTACACGACTGTTTGCCATGATTAATCATTCGCATTTGCTAATCTACGCTAGTTGCAGTAAAACGTCATGAATTACTTTACTTCAAACTGAATTTCCCCAATGCTGAACCATATTTTTATTAGTTTTAATAAATAGTCATTCAAATGCGATTCTTCATAAGTTAAATTTCGATGGGTGGGAATTATGATCTGGTTTAAGAAGAAATCGTTCTTTTAGAATCTCTTTGCATGCATTGTAATAATTTTGTATTTTCTATTAATCTATCGAAATAGCAACATTTTCGATATACATAATGAATGTATTGATTTTATTGAGTTATCTTTACTTAACTCGATTCCTCGACTAAGTGAATGAAGTGCATCCATTCTAAATTTGTAATATGAATGGATTCATTTGATTCAAAGCCAATTACTCTTACTTGCATATTGTGAATCATGTCGATGGGGTCCGGGATTAATCCTACGCATTAATATTCTACGGCAGATATAGTAAAAGGTGTTTAGTTACTTTACTCGCTCGGCATCCTCTTAAATATTGACATAACATATAACGCAAATATTGTATCTCGCACAATCAGATGTTTATTGCATCAGCTGCTTGCCTGCCATAAAGCAGTGCAAAATTGTGTAACAATTCTCTATCATCCGCAAACTGAGTGTCTTTTTTTCTTATGTACTCATCGTAAGTTTGCCACACAAACGCATTTACAAGTGACAACTTAGAAATAAAATTTATGCATCCGGAATGGGGCATAAAGCAAGAAGCACCTCGAAATCTGAATGTAAAGAAACTACGGACTCAACATTTGTGATTAAGACTTATGAAGAAACTCCTTTAAATGAGTTTATTTATTGTTGTACATGATATTATCTAAAATAAAATAGTTATCCAAAGCATAATCTTTTACATAAAAATAGAACAGTTGCATTTATATTGGATATCAGAGGAGATTTAAAACTTAATAGGGAATAAAAAATGAATACATTATACTCAATTTGATTTTGTTGTTGGTGTTATTCGTAAAATACACCAAATTAATGCACTGCGAGAATATCAACATATACGCAATTTTTAGTATATTGATATCGTAATATTGTGGTATTATTATCTTACCGCAAAAATACAAAAATATATCGAAGGCTACATCTAGTGTATTGATGTAGTAATATGTATTGAAACTATACCATATTATACATACCAGATTGTTAGCCAAAACAACTAAGATCCGATTGCAAATGTTATAGTTACTTATAGTTATGGTATTTATTAAATAACTTCCACAATGTTTGTCTAATCGCATCCAAATTTTCAGGAATCTGTAATATTGTATTCATTATTGCAAACTCGTCATGTTGACGCTAATCAAGAATATGTATACTTTATAGGGTGCCTCTTTCTGTCTGTACATACATTTCCTGGAGGCACAATCTTATAATACCCTGCTAGCCTATACAAAGCGGATATAAAAATGAATTTAACTAAACCAGGAAATCGGGATTTCAAGAGTTAGACAGCATAAACAACTGAATAATACATTTTCATACTGAGTCAATTGCTAATAATAAAATTAGCTTTGTTTGCGAATGCTGGCAATGTTGATAATTCACATTTCTATATAAATACATATCCAATAATCCAAAGGTTCAAATATATAAGAAGTTTTTTCAATGACTAACTAAACTATCAGTAATCAGCAATGCTCTACATTACTATATCGGAGTAATATTCCATTTCCTTAGGCAAGCTGTGTATAAACTAACACTAAGAATAAACTAATGATGACCAGGGATGCAATTGTGAAGAAATTAATATTCTAGTTTGAGAATTCTTGCTATATTTCAATAATGAATTACTTCATCTGTAAAAAAATATGTTAGATAAAATATATATTAAATATGTTTTTTATATTTAATATAGATTTTTTCATTTTTGTAATGCCAAAATGTATTTTACAGATTATTTTATTCATTTCTGAAAGATACCAAATATTTATAATTTTCATGTTCATATGAAACTTAATATCTTTACTGTTAAATCATATTATATTTGAATAAAAAGTAATTCGAATGTGATTTTGGTTTATATATAAATGCGTTTATTTTTTGGTTTTGCGTACGAATTTTTTAATTTTTGTAATTATCAGAACAGAAAACAAACCAGGAAAAAAAATGCTACAACCATTCTTAGGTCTAATTAGAGTACTAATCCAGAGCTATGCAAATAACCTTATTTTATTTTTAAAATTGTTTGAGAATATGTTTTTTTTTTTTGTTTATGTCTCTGTAAAGCTGGTCGCACGCGACATCCCTCAGAGAATAACAGAATTACAGTTACAAATTATACAATTTCCGTTAATAATCCGATAAGTTATTTGAGAGGAAATCCGTCTACAGCTTTATTGCTGGGCTTTTATTAAATTACGGAAGCCGAGTTTGGCAAATCATTTGCTAAAAATAAAACAATCTCAGTCGAACCAATTCAACTGTAGCCGAACTCAAGTTGGAGAATAGAGGAAGGATAGAGGAAACCCCTATTACTCAGATGGTTTATGCAAAAAACCTCTTGTAAGTTAAAAATAAAACGCGCTCTCGATGGAGTATATAACATATGTATAATAATTTAGTGCGTGTGTGAAAGAAATTAACATAACAACTTTGAGCCCATAAAGTATCTTGGTATCTGTTTATTCTTCTATCTAAGATATGTAGATACCTATCTATCAGAGAGATAGATCTACAACTTTTGAAAACAGCTGAATAAAAGATCACAACAGCAAAATAAAAGATCACAAATGTAATTTAAAAGCTAGAATCTTATGGCACATACAATCCTTATAGCCTTTGAAAATTGTTGATTCAAAAAATATATTTTTACAGTAAATTATCGAGTATTGGTCTCTATGGGATATTTTAAATGTCGTTATTCTTTTGTTTATATTACCACAATTTAGTATTTTTGCAGTAGATAAATTTGGTTTATTTTAACGACTGGCTTTGCATGGTTAAAAGGGGTAACTGGTAGCTAAAAGTCAAGCACAATCGACTATAGTTTTCTCATAAAAAGATAAATATAAATTACTAATAAATAAAAAAAACCCAATGCAACTTACAAATCACCATTTTGGAAATAAAACCAATAAAACTTCTTTTCCCCCACTTACAAAATGCGATAAGAACTTAATAATAAATTGCTATTATTTGACTAACTAACTATTTGATTTCCGCTTGATGGTGGAATGTTGTTTATTGGTGGAAAAGTTGAAAGCCCTGTTTACTAAGCACTGCAAAGAGATTTGTGTACTTTCGTAGGCGGATAAAGATGATTGGCAAATGACGACGCTTCACAAATCTAGGAAGAGAGTTCGGATTCTGTTTGCCGTTGCAGTTGTCATGAAATGCTTAGTTGAGTTTTAGCAAGCAGACATTAAGTCGGTGGCTAATAAGACAGACCGGACCGGACATGAGTGAACAGGTGTTACGACTACATCACCTTCCCAAAAATCGTGTGAAAATACCCCAAAAACAAAGTTCAGATTAATGAGGTGTCTCTCTCTCTCTCTCGTTCTCTTTCTGTCTCTGTTGTGGTCTCAGTTACTCATTTATGCCTCTCGCACACGTCATCGTTAACTGACCACAGACAAGCTACGAAGTCAATGCCTACTGTCTGGCAGCAAGCCAAAAAAAAAATAAAAAATAAGACAAAAAATAGCGGACGATTCCATAGGGTAAATCACCGAGTGCGCGAGTTGTTTGCTTTTGTATTTAGTTGAAAACACCCTAGACAATAAGCCACTGATGTGCGGCATGCCAAGCTAAATAAATGTAACATATATGTACTTAAATTCGAGGCACGACAAGATGGCTCAATAAATGCGTTATTCGGGTAACCATCATCGAATGGTTTCAGTTAGATTAGGTAATTACAGAAGAACTTGCATAGTCCGAATTGTGTTCGGTGAATGCAAATCGCATGCAATGAGCATGTGATGGGTATCATTATTGGCTAGATGACTTCCTCAAGACAATTCGATTTTGTTGAAATTGTCGTCATTAGCGCGTTTTAATATATCATCATCGTCATCATAACTAACTGGCACACTCAGTTATTTGTCTTGATCATTAGCCATGGCCCATGGGGCATGGGAAGTACTACAATTTTGCGATGTACTCTCTTATATGTATGTATATGACGTTGCCAAAAACCAGTTAAAAATCTATTTAGCAATCAGTCAGTTGGCAATTGAAGAAAAAAAAAAACCGATAGTGAGAAAAGTAAAGTGTCGAGCCCATCTATTGGCTATTGAGTGTCGGGATGAAGGCAGCTTTTATTTTTTGGAACTTGCGCTCTTTCACTGTGTGTGAATTCGCCGATCGGCATTCGTTGCTATTTGCACGCCACTTATTTGCTCGACATATATGGTATGTATGTAGATTATGAACGGTTGCTGTTGCGGCGAACCCGAATTTGTTTATGCTGCAAACAATGATGATTGGTGACAACAAATCTTTTGACGTTTAAGAGAATTTAACGCTAGTTTTTCACTTATTATTTTCGATATGACACATACAAAATTACTTGTAACTTATTACTAACTTACAACTTATTCATAGTTACCATATTATGTATACGCCACATAAAACTTAAGACTTGAACTTACCTTAAATGAATTCGAGCCGCTGTTGATTGATTCGCTAGAAGAGCTGAAATTAAAAGATGACAATGTAATGTAATTGGTTTAAGAAATTTTAATAATAGAAAGTAGAACTTAAGCAACAATATCAATATTAATCATGTCAGAAAGCCCTCTACCCATTTGGAATAAATATCAAAACAGTGCGGTATTATTTTCAAATATACCAAAATATATGTACCGCAAAAACACAAAAAATATACCAAAGGCTATACTTTGTATATTGAATCAGTACCAAAGCCAAAGCAACTAAGACCCATAGTAAGTTGGTGTTTTCTCCATACAAAAGTATTTCTTTAATATGTTAACTTCTACAATTTTCATTTCCACATTAAAAATGATATTCCTATCTCTTACACATAGTTTCGGAGTTCTATGTATTCATACAAGTACGGGCGGACAGTTAGTCAAACGGAAAGACGGGTATGGCTATATCATCTCGTCTGTTGACCCTGATCAAGAATATATATACTTTATAGGATCGGAGATTCCGCTTTCTGCCTGTTACGTGCTATAATAACCTTCTACTCTTTGGGTAGCGTTTTTTTATTTTCTTTTTGCAAAAACTGAATAGCTTAATGGCTTGTAAAAATGTTGCCCAAAAAGCATTGGCTGATATTATTTGAAGAGTAAAGCTATGCGATTTAATGTACACTTTCCAAAAATGTATGGAAGAATCTAAAAACTATAGAAACATTCACTCATTAAAGACTAGTCACCCGTCTCAGAATATATTTTTTGTATCTATGCAACTACGTAAGCTAAATATTAATCCAATAAAAATCGTTTCGAAAAAGACCAAAATAATCATATGACTTCTATACATATTTATTTTTCAATACACTCAATCTATTCCACCAATTTTATATTATTTAAGTTATTCATTGCGATTACTCGTTTTTGTTAATATCTCACATAAAATATTTTTGAACTCATTTTAAAATCGAGTTGATATATAATATTTTGCCGTTACCTCCGTATTTGCATTATGAACTTGTTTCGAATACGTTTCAATCGTTAGTTTTAACGCTTTTAATTTGACAACATTTTTGGTTCCGTGAATTTAAAAGTTTTTAAATGGTTGCCGTAGACTTGTTGTCTCCATGCATACGAAAAGTCTTTGTCATGTATAATAAAATAGTTATAAAGTACTTGTATTTAAGATTTCTTTTAAATAAATGCATCATTATGTGTTTAATTTTAAATTATTACAAACTAGTTGTTAGTATGTAATTGATAAAAATGATCGAAATACAAAATATTTACTTGCAATTTAATAACTAGTATTATAATTATTGAAGAATTTTAATCTAAATGTTGTACATTTTTAACAACGCAACACGCCGATAGATAGACAATTAAAATGATAAAATTAAAGCACAAAAAAGATAGCACTTTCATAAAATAGAAACTTCTAAAAACTTCTTCTTCTGTGTTGCATTATTGTTGTATGCGCTCATTTCCTTGAATTTAATTCTTGTTTAATTTTTTGTTGCATACTTGTAGGCAGGCAGTGTAAATTAGCGCCACAAGTTCTGGTTGAAGTCTGAGCTAAAATACTGGTATTTGTTGACAGCACTGACCATTCACAACCGTCCAATTAATATTCTAAATATATTCGCTAATAAACATCTATGTGAAGACAGCAGTACAGTGAAATCTCTTTTAAGGAAACACATATCACCGAGAAATTGAGTGATAGAGCATTCTCTGATTAAGCGATGGCAATGATTTGCAATTAAATCAAAGCAAAGGTCATTAAAAATGAGGTGTTAAAAGACGTATTCACTGTATTCACTATATTCACTGTACTCATCAGTCTTATTTGTCATTTTAATAATGAATGCCGATAGATCACATACTCAAAACGATTACAGCTGATTCTATAGTATTATTGTGAGTTCGCTTTGATGCTTATTCGCGCGCGATTTTCGTTAATAATTATGTGTTCGGTTGTGTGTTTTATCATTCCCACTAGACTCTCAACTTAGTTCATTTGCCATTGCGTGTTTAGGGTCTAGTGCCGTTAAGAATGTGAGAAAAAGCTCAGCAAGAAGCCAAAGCAAAAAATTTAAAGCTTTCGTGAGTAACAGCGAAAAAATGAATTTTAGACCTGCAGGTGGAACTCAACTAGAAGATACCCTAGACATTAAATAATTACGAAAACTTATTAATATATATTTTTATAATGAAAATGTATCAATATAGATATAGGTATATTCTCCAAGTCTGAAACACCAACAAAATATATTTTCAATTCAAAGTATATTCAATTGTATATACCCAAGCATTACACTTTGAGTCGCCTTGGTTATTTCGTATACTCTTTAAGTTGGGAATGTTGATTTCCATGAATTTTCTGCCTGCATAAGTTTACCCTTTACTAAGTCGTTTATCGAGAAGTTTGCTTAAGAATTAATACAATCTGAACGCATTTCTGAGAATCTTATCGTTGACTACGTTGTAAACTATCCGTATTTGTTCACTGCTTTTACATTTGAATTTAGTTGTGGATTCAAAGATGTAATTTATATATATAAGATATCGTTGGGATTGTTAGAAATTATTTAAATTACAAATTTGAAAATATAAAAGGGATCAATGAAATCTTTTCAAAAGCAATAATATATAAAAATAAAATAAGAATTGATTTGTATCTTGGCAATTCGAATATTCTCCCATTCGATTGATGTCTAGTCGGCTAACTTTTTTTGGAATGTTTGTCGAAAATTCTACAATACCAGCATCGTATTCTTTCGTATTTGCAATATGCGTGTAGCTTTCGCTCAGAGCGAGAGCCGGTCGGTTTCTCACCTTTTTTTTTGTGCCAGCTGTTCCAATACACTTGTTGAGAGATCGCGCAAAGCACACACTTATGTACACATTCAATAACCACTGATAAAATGTAATTCCCGTTTGCAATCAACGCGGACTTTATTCTAAGTCTTGTGCTTTAGCACTCAGAATAACACCAAAAATAATAATGGAGACATGAAATTATATGATGAATAATTAATATGGTTCGCGCGACTCTCGAAATAATACAACCGTCAATGTGAAGCGATGGGAACGAACTGAAGCGTACCAGACCAGCGATGCCCTGAGGAAGTATCATGTAGAAGGTCAACACAAATACGATTGTTTACTGAAAGCTGAGACTAAAGCAGATTCTTTGAATTATAATCGATCGAGCACGCACCAAAGAATCCTTCAATAATTCTAGGAATTTTCTGTCGTTCTTTGCATATTGTTGAATTAATCTATAATTTGTTTGTGGTACATACATGCATACATAACATATGTACAAATTACATGTACACTGACGGTACTCTGGTAAGCCAGTGTAAAAGGTTCATGTCCATGCGCAAAGCTTTAGGTGGGTCCGTGCTGAATTCAACTTTGCTAGCCGAGTTTCAATCCATACATGAAACAGCGACAAAGGTAATTTCACGAAGAACAACACCATTGTCGTAATCCCATAAGCGGGTGCAAGAACCCAAAGTCGAACGATTGATTTCGAATTTTCAACAACGGAAGCAGCATGCGTCGCGTATCGATGCTGTTAAATATCCTGTATCATTGTACCTAAGGACACATATTGCAAGGATCGTACGGAAAAAAATAAGTTCGCCGTCAACAGCATTGTTGAAATCCCATAAGCGAGTGCAAGAACCCAGAGTCGAACAACTTATTTCGACTATCGAGCAAACGAAGCAACAAACATTGAGTTAACAGCATGTTAAATTTCCTGTCACAATTTCAAGGGATCGCGGGGATCATCGAGGGACCAAAAACTTGTACTAATCCTGATCGGTATCTAAGGGAAATCTTCAAATATCACATATCGAAATATCTCTTGGTACAAACTCACGAAGTTATGACCTTTTCAATCGATTCCCGCTAAGAAAAGAATGAAGCAACAAAGTGTACACATAACTATTTATTTGGAATATATGTATGTATGTATATATTTATGGGTATATGTATGTATATGTGTATATATATATATATATGTAGCTGACAACGCGAATCAGTTGCTTACACAACATCATCCATATGTATATCAGTTTAGCACATATACATACACACGTTCATATGCATATGTAAGTTGTATCTTCTTTTGTTTAATTTTGTTGTAAGCATATACATACATCGTTTAGGGTCTTTGGGACTTGACATACATATCTGTAATAGCATTTATATGTATAGGTCTCTGTGTAAACATTCTATATTTGTAGGGATGTATATATGTTATAATTATTTGCATCATTTTCATCATATTTATATTTTTGTCTTGTATATATGTATATATATATAGAAATACAATAAAATAGTTGTAGCTATATATATATATTTTTTTTTTTGGTTTTTAATATTTTTCTTGGTTTTTGTCTTGTTTTGTTTTTTTTTTTTTTTTTTAGCTGGTTTAATCCATTATGTGTCATCAAATGATTGTTATATTCAGTTTCAATTGAATTTGTTTGTTTTGTTTGTTTAAACGAAACGTAATTCTTGATTTTGTTTGCAGTTGTTGTATCGTTATTACATATATCCCATCTCTTTTTGAAATTAACTCATTTACATTTGCAACTTTAATAGGTATTATATGGTATTATCATCATCATCATTATCATTACCATCTCTTCAATTATCTGCCTTAGTTCATCGCTACGCATACTTATGCTTAGAATCGTCTTTAATTTTATTTTCGTCTTCGATATTTGTTTAACTTTATTTACATAGTATTTGGTGTAAAGGTATCGAAAGTATTTATATTCATTTCATTTCATTTTATTCATTCTTTTGCCTATATACGAGTAGAGTACTTGAGTATATACAAACTTTAGCCTTTAGCTCAGCTTGCCCTTTATTCATTTCATTTCGCCTTGCTTTGATTATTGACTAAGTTATGCGTAGTTTTGCCCACTTTTCCCCCGGGTGCCAACACCTAACCAAAAAAAAAAAAAAAAAAAATGTACATAATAAAAATACAATAGAACTAGAGTAACATTTTCTTTCTTCTTTTTTTCTTATCAATTTACATACTTGACATTATTTTTACTAGGTTTTCATTTACATTTATGTGTTACCTTTTTTCTTCTTGGCTCTAGTTTTATATGCATTTCATTTTACAATTTTCTTTTTGTTTTATTTTTCATCCTCCTTTGTTGCTTTAAATTAATGATTTCATTTCGCTTTACATGAAATTTTACTGTGAATTTCGATACATTTCGATTCGTTTCGTTTCGTTTCGTTACGATTCGTGTGAATTCGCATCAGTTCCTCTTCGAATTATTGCTTTTACAATGCCATCATTATCATTATCAATAAATACAAATTACACATACACATGTAGAATGCCATTTCTTGAGCACGAAGAAGAACAATATAATATGTAAATGATACGCTTGATACGGTAAAGTAATGGTCACTAGAGAAATCGATAGTATAGTATATAGTTATGTTTTGTATTTTGTAATGTTATTTTGTAGTACTCTCTCACAACACGTCGAAGGGTATACGGATATAATAATATAAGTAGGTTTGTTTTTTGTGTCTTCTGCATCTCAAGGATTTCCTTACGAGTCTTGAGTTAACGCTACTAAAGTATTTAAATGTCGGTGGTAACCGCTTGCTTTATGTAGTCTTAGCCTTAATACTATTTATTTGATAGAAACAAAAGCACATTTAGATGACAATAGCATTAGCAACAGTAAACAGCATAAATACGGAAGAAACATTCGCATTTCTTTGTCGAGGGGACAGAATAAGAAAGTGTTGAAGGAAGCAAGGAAGCAATTGTTGGCATAATACTTTAATTCTCAATTGTTTGCATTACCCCGATTAGAATATTATCGTTGGCATTTGCTGTGTGGGTTAAATTCAGTTAAATATACAAGAATGTAAACATTGTTGCCTTGCCTTCATGTTTTGGATGCAAATAAATGTTGTAGGTGGGCAACTTGGGAAGAAGTAAATCTTTACTTTCTTTTTCTTTTTGGTTGTTATATTTTTTTTTTTTTTGGTTTCTTTTCATTCATTATTATTTAGTTGTTAATATGTAGAATATAAACTACTATCAAAAATAGAACAAAGAGAATTTCGCATATTTTTGTATTGATTTATGTTTTTTCTTTTTGTATATGGTTTTCACTTCTTGTACACATTTATTGTGAGTACAAAAATGTTTTTTTTTTTTTTGTAGTTGCGTAAGTTGTTAAGAGAACAACGACAACAACGACAACGACAACAACGACACATCAACACATCAACATTGACAACAACAATGACAACAACAGTTGCAACAAACTCGAGCAAAAAATGGACACGTATAAAACTAGAACAACATTTAATCACTAGAAAATATTTATGTATTATATGTAGGACCAATAACGGTCGCATTGACGTGTAAATAGTTGAAATACCATTCATTCACATATACATAAATATATATATATATATATATGTATATATATATACATATATATATTCATTATGTATACATTTGTTTGTTTGTTGTTTTTATAATATAATTCTTATTGATACATTTAGCATTAAACGTGAAAGTTAACCTTGGGTTACCGTATTGATTTTAAGTAGTATTTGTTTGAAACACACATGGAAATCTACATACGTTTATTGGGCACATTGAAAGACTCACACATAGAATATGTTACGTGTGTATGTGTGTGTGTGTGTATTTGTTGTGGTAGACTTGAAGCAAGTATTTCTCGTTTTTATCTTTTGTGTTATTGTAGCATCAAGCAAATGAATTTAGAGCGAGATAAAGAATTGCGAATTGACATTGCTAAATCCAATATCTGTATGTGTGTGTTTGTGTGTGTGTGCGTACTTGTATAAGTACTTATGATTGAAAATACACTTCATTGATTGCAATATTGACTGATTTTGTTGTGTGTTTGTTTCCTCCTCATTTTGTATTCTTCTTCACCGAGTGGAAATTTTGTAAATTTCCCTCAAATTGATTTCGCACTTGCCACTTGACTGTCACATAATACAATTAAGAAACTTTTTTTGTTGTGCAATTTACTTTCATTTTTATACATTCAACATACACAAGTACATATAAATTTTAACATACATATGAGAGTGTATCTATATATGTATATATAACGTACTATATATTTTGTATATTTCGAAGACCGTCAAGTATGTATCGTTATTTATTATTTATATTATTATGTTTATTATCAGGCATTAGGTAGATTTAGTAATTTCAATTGTTGTTGTTCTTCTTGTTGTAAGCTCAAATTGCACACAGTTACAGTTACAGTTAGAGTTAGAGTTACAGTTAGAGTTACAGTTAGAGTTACAGTTAGAGTGAAGTACACGCAAATTACAATTATCGTTGCATCGACACAACTTCTCTCTCGCACAACAAAAAACACCTCCGGCCACGATTACAACTATGTTATGTATCTATCTCAAGTACTTGTTTGATTGCTCTTGGCACACATTTATGTAGATGACGATTATGTATTATTTCTTGTATTTGTATTTGTATTTGTATTTGCTTTTGGTTTTCGTTTTGGTTTTGGCTTAGCATACAAACACATTATTATGGAACCTTAACACCGTCTCTCAGCTTGTCTGCTTTACGCTTTGCAATATTCTGAGTGAAACAAAAAACCCAAACAAAAAAAAAACGTTAATCAACTTTTCGTTCTCTTTATGTAAATATACTTTTTTATTTATATATGTTCAATTCATCAATATTTCATATGTATCTGTTTGCAATGATATGATCAACGCGTCATCTTTTTATATATTCTTTTGGATCGGAAGCACAAATTGTTTCTCCCTTTTAGCTTTCTGATTGCGTACGACAAAAAAAAAATTAACCCGATATCAACTGCTATATACATTGTGTGATATAGTTATATTTGACTCGTTGCATTCATCTAAAAAAAATAGTTTGGCTATTTTCCACTTTTGTATAATTATTATTTTTGGTATTTGGTATTTGGCTTTGATTGGTATGATGCGTAAAAATGCAAATATTTATATGTAAATATATATTAGTCTCTCTATTATATATATAAATATTTGTATATGTATATAAGTATGTATGTATATATGTATGTGTTAATGTGTCAATAGGTCACTGCATGAAGGTAATATGTCATTCGGCTTTGCTTTCATCGCTTCGCCACTTTTTCCCTGCCCTTTTTAACATTACAAAACTCACCCATAACGTTGCATTTACTATACTACAAAAAAAAACTGCAAAACGGAAAAAAATGAAAAACAGAAAACTCTTATCGTTATCGACTCTCTCTCTCTCTCTCTCTCTCTATTTCTTTTTCTCTTTCTCTCTCGAATGCCATCGTCAATATTTATCGCTTTCATTACAAGTTTTCCGCAGTAGCTTCCACTTTTAGTATCCTGCATCTTGTTTATGCACAGTTTTTTGTTGCTTTGTCTTTCGCTCTGCCGCCGCGACTATTGGTGAAGTTGATTGTGGAAGTTGTGGAGATACAAGTACTTAGCATGCTGCAAAGAGAAACCACAGAAATAATTAGTTCTATCTGCAGTACACAAGTTCTTCAGCATCAATTGTGCATTACACTTATCGATTTGAAAAATTGATTAAAATTTTCCTTTGCTTTTAGCTTCCGAATAGTTTATATACTGAATAAATTAAAAACGATGCAAAGGAGTAACTGAAAACTAATTAAAGCTTGTGAATTCTGTCAAAACAAAACATATTTGCTGTATTACACTTGATAAATAACAGACAACAGTACGTATACGTAATTTATCAATAATACGTAATTCAGATGTATTTAATTCTATATTTTATTTGAACTCATTTTCTCTTTATCTTTAATAATTTTCAACTATTTAGTAGATATGTATGTATATTCAATCAATTATGTATTTAAAAAATGAAATAAGTGATTAAATAAAAATAAAGAAATAACTAATGCTATCGCCGATTGAATCAATTCTTCGAGTCAATATTAAAAATTAGTTTTATTGCTGCAATAAGACTTAGCAATTTGCTGCAAATTTTTATTAGATCATAGATTTTTACATCCAACAGTGTGTATACGTAATTTAACAAAATACGTAATATAGCAGCGCTTCAACTATGATTCATTACAATATTATTTGAATTGAATTTGTAAACTAAAACTATTCAATTATGTATTAAAAATATTATAGATATAGAAAAAATGTAAGTGTTTAATTATATGTGCAGATGCGCAATGAGAAATAAATTAATTAATGCGTTAAAAAGATGTCCTCGACTGATTAAATCAATTGACTTTTGTCTTTATTTTAAATATGATTTTATGTCTGAATGTTGTAGAATCATTTGGTATTAAAATATATAAATATTGAATATATTATATAAAGTGACGGAAATGAAAGAGAGTATACAAAAAGCAGCTCGATTGCTTATTTGAAATATAAAAATGTTTTTAGTGCAAGTGTTGTCGAATCATGTGAAAGATTTCTATAAATATAATCTTCATTAATATAAAAATAAGTACATAATTAAATAAATGATTTTTTATCACTTAGCTCTAAGCTCCAAAAAATGTACAAGCAAGATTGTTAGATACAATTTTTGCTTAAATATTATTAGTCTGTCATGCATGAATACTGTAAAGTAAATCTATACAATTTTTTATATAAATACTAAAAAAGGAAACTATTTAGAGAGGTATAAAAATGATATATTTAGCATTACACGGAAGTTAGTCGGTGCAACTTAATTATTTTAAATAATTCCATGAATCATCTGAAGTTTTTCCACTGATGTAAAAAACATAAATACCAAAATAAGCACGTAATTAAATAACCCACGTTCTAAGAATTAAGTTAAGAGACTGACTCGATTGTTGATTCAACTCATTATTGAATCATCTGACACCTTTCAAATTTACATTATATTTATATATACATTTATATGTATACATATAATATATACAAGTTATTTAATAAATATTGAGTTAACTTAGAAATGAGAGATTGACTCGACTGTTCTATTAACTTATTGTTAACTATTCTCACATATTTCCATATAATGTCTATTGAGGTTTGATAAGATTGTTATGAATAAGCTATAGATTAACAAAAAAAAAACAGCAAACACTTTAAATTGCAAACTTACCAGTTGATCATCGATTTGGCACTTTTGCCTGCGCCAGTTGTGGTGTTTTTTTTTTTTTTTTTCATTTCTTTTATTTTTATTTTCTGCGGCCCTCGCTGTGCGTTTACTTGGGCCGCGCCTTGTCCGTCACCTATTTGACAAAGAGATCCTTGAGCGTGGCGCACAGCGAAGCATCGCAAGTGTCCTTCGAGTCATCCTCATCGCCCTTGCTAAACCAGTTGAGCGTGGAGCGCATAGCGCGTCCAGCCTGCGACTGAGCCGCGCTGGCAGCCGACTGACGACTGCGCGCACGTCCAGCGGAGCTGCCGCCAGCCGAGCTGCCACTTGCCCCACCCGAATCCTTGGGTATGGCACCCTTGGCACCGCTGCCACCCGCGGCACCCGAACGCAGGCCCGTCGATGTGGAGGCGCCAGCGGATGCGGAGGAGCTGCTGCCACCGGCCATGCTGGCATTGGAGCTCTTGCGGAGGAAACCCTCGATGGCTGTGCCCAAAATGGTGGCATCCACAATGTTCGCCTTGGTGGTGTCCGCCCAGCTCTTCTTCTGCTTACTGCGCGGCTTCAACTTCGGTTTGCCCGAGTCGCCGCCAAGTGGATCCTTCTTCTGCAGCCGCTCGAGCATGTCCTTCGACAGCGCCATGGCGCTGCTCTTGCTGCGCACGCTCTTCTTGCGCGCCACCGGCGTCTGCGGCGTCTGCCGCTTGCCGCCAAACCAACCCGAAATGGCCGCCGAGCTGTTGTCCTGCGCCTCGCTGACCAGCTGCTTGGCATTGTTCAAAATGGAGACGTCAAAGCTATTCGAACGCGTCGAACGTCCGGCATTTGGATCGAGCAGCAGATTCGACGATTGTCCACTGCCACTCGGTGTGGGCGTGGCACTCGTGGTGCGCCCACGTGCCGCCTGCTGGAATGTGTTGCTCAAGAACGGGCTGCTCGCACTATTGCCGGTGGCTGCCGATGAACTGGACGAGCCATCCGGATCGGGGCGATGTGTGTCCGTAGCCGACGAAGAGTTGCCTGTGAGTGAGCTAAAGATGCCAGCAATATCGCTGCGACTGCCGAGCAACCCGAGACCGCTGCCCGATTTCTTGCGACGTGTCGAAGCCCGTGCCGATGGCGGCTGCGGCGAGATGCTTGGCGCATTTGGATGCGGATGCTCGGAGGCGCGACGAAATGCGCTCACGCCTCCACCGCCGCCGCTGCCAATGCCAACGCCAACGCCGCCGGGCTGCGGACACTCGGAGTAACGGCGATTGGTGTAGCGTCTGCCTGGAGCTCCTGCTCCGGCTTCGTCCACTGTCTGCACTTCGCACACCTTCTCGTTGCTCGACGTCCAGAGCTTCAAGCGCGCCTTGCGCGACTGCAAGTAGATGTCGTCCATGATGTCCAGCTGCAGATTGTGTATGCTGCCAATCGGATCCGTTGATGGCGGTCCTGTGTTGCTCTCCCGACGTGAATTCAATACGCGACTGCTCCTGCAAAGATCCAATTTGGAGTTGGCATTGAAACGAATTCTTAGTTACCAAAATGAGTTAAGCAAATGAATTAACCTTAAATGGAGTACTAAGTATTCATCAATAAACAAATATTCATTTAAGGTATATATACGATGCTAATGCAGAGAATATAAAAAAAAGTTTCGCATTTTATTTCTCAAATGACAATATTGTGCGTGAAAGCTACTTGAAAAGCTCAACAATACCTCTAACTCACAAGGGATCTTAGCTAGGACTGAGCAAATAGGCTATATATTTGATAAATTCTCTAGATGTTCCCTAAACTATATGTATTTCTTGGTGTATATTAACTTTAAGCCTAGGAAAATATGCTGCTAATTTTGAATGTACACAAATTCTATATTAAATCACCATAAAACAAGTAAAAAAGCTACAGTCGAGTGTGCTCGACTGTGAGATGCCCGCTACCCATTATGAATAAAAGCAATATGTTTTGCGGTATTGTTCTCAAAACATACCAATTATACTACAAAAATACTAAAAATATATTTTGGGGTATTATTATTAAAATATACCAATTATACTAAAAATACTCAAATATACCAAATGATATATTAGGTAATTAGACCCCTAGTAAGTAGGCGTTTTTTGTCCATACAAAAGTATTTCTTTAATAACTTCGACAATATTATCTGATCGCAATCAAATTTTCAGGAATCATAACATAAATACTATAATTATTATTTTTGATTGACTGTCGAAAAAAAATTATAGCTCTATCTCTTATAGTCTCTGAGATCTAAGTGTTCATACGGACAGACGGACAGACGGACATGGCTAGATCGTCTCGAATATAGTATTCCATATTCTTAAGTATATTTAAGTAGTCATTGTTTATTAATTTGTATAATAACATAATAATACATAAAGAGATTATAGCTATATTATTGTAGTCAAGAATTACATGATTTCCAATAATGATAACCAAATACATATATTATTCAATATATTTTAGTATACTTTGCTTACCAATTTGAATAATAAAAGAAGAATATACTCTTACAACTAGTTGTAAATTCAACTCACCCATTGACTGATGGATAGGCGGCAACAGATTCACGCCGAGAGCGTCCAAATAGCGTGGTGGGAACCTTCGAGATGGTGACAACCGAATGCCGTCGGCCAGACGGAGCCGGCGCTTGTGAGAGTGTGGCCAGGAAGGCGGCCTCTTTGGGGGATGGACCGGAGCCTTCGCCGCCGCGTTCCGAGAGTCGTCGCACCTGGCTGGCGGTGATGCCTTCGGTGACCTGTTGCGAGGGCAACGAGTGTTTGCGTGCCTCGCGCGGATCGCGCCATGGCGAGAGCAGATATGGATTGACCGGTGAGTCAATGTCAAGACTGGCGCGATTTGAGAATGTCTCCGAGCTCTCGGGCTCAAGTTCTTCGGGTAGATTTGATTCCTCGACCACAATGAGTGGCTCCTGTTGTTGTATGCCATGTCCATGTCCATGTGCTTGTGCCTGTCCTGGACCATGTCCGCCGCCAGAGCCTGAGCCGAAGCGAACAAATGGGGAACCACGCAAGCGTAGCGCATCTACAATATGAAGTTGTTGCGATTTGAGATAAATTGTTATCCCCGATAGACGTTCATTAGTGTCGTCGTCAACATTCGTTCGCTCACTTACCCATTTTACACGAATTGCTCAATTGCTGGCCAGCTGGGAATACGCTCGTCCTGCGTATGCGTGTGTCCTTGCTGCAAGCAAAGTAGAAGAAGAAAAACCACTCATCAAATCAAACAGCACATATGTGACTCGGTAGGGCAGAAAAATCATGCATCAAAGTAATTAAAGCTTTTGCGACTCCATCGACAATGTCTTGGGATTTGCCTCTGTCTACACTAGCTATTTACCTTCTTATTTTTGTGTAGCGGGTATAACCCACTGAAAATATGGTATATTTTGAAGCTTATAATTTATTTATTTTTTCTGTATTTAATTTTGGTATATTTGTAGTATAACACCCAATGATAATGTGGCATATTTTAAAACCAATAGTATATTTTGAATACCAAATATACTGTTTGGCGTGTTTTGATATATTTTTCGGTATATTAAATCGATATATTTTCAGTATAATATCCAACAACAATGAGATATATTTTGAAACCAATAGTATATTTTAAATATCAAATATAGTACTCGGTATATTTTAGTATTTTTTATTTATTAATTTGTTATATGCTTAACCTAACATTATCTTCGGTATTTTTTTCGGTATATTAATGTTACATATTTTTAGACTATTCGCTTTCATTGCAATTGGGTACCGGGTATTTCACAGTCGAGTACACTTAAATTCTCTGTATATGGTATTTCTTGTATATCTCCAACCACAAATTCCTGTTCATATCGTCTCTAAGGCTGATGATTATGTCTCTTTTCTTTTCTATGGATACACGCTGGGCCCATAATGAGCATAAAATTATGCAAAAGTTGAAATAAAATTTCGCCATTACTCAAATACCGCAAGAGTTTTGTATTTACGACGCGCACACTCCACGAACATTTACCTTAACAACAGAAATAAAAACAAAACTCTCCCTTTCCTGTGCAAATTCGCACCCAGCGCCACAGACTAATCACAGTCCTTCCAAAAAAAAAGAGAGCGAAAAAAAAAAACTTTCCCTTTGACACAAGTTAAGAGCCGCAGAGGTAACAGAGCAAGTTAGCGAGCAGCTGGAGCTGAAAATGAAGCTGAAGCTGAAGCTGTGGAGCAACTAGACTTTGTGGGGCGTCACCGCAGCAGGTGTAAATAGGACGAACGCTTAAATAATTATACATTTTTCATGTTAAACTACATTCTGTTGTTGTTTCGCCTTTTGCTTTTAGTATGTAACTTAAACTCATTGCTGAGTAAGCGCAAAATATAGCTGAATATTTTCAACAAATTGTATATTATGAAGTGTGCAGTATTTTGTAATACTAAGTATAAAAAAACCAAATTTATTAATACTCTTTCCTTCACATATTACAATTAATAAATAAACAGACAATTAATAAACAACAGTTTTGTTTAATAATAAGTTTAAAGAGAAAATAACTACATTTATCTCATTTCTTTTTCATCACATCTTATAATAAACTCTGATTTTATTCGATTAATAAATAGACAAAATCTAATGCTTATCATTATTAATTTGCAATATTTTCAAAAATAATGAGTTCTACATTAAACAATCGAGTAGCGATGCATTTAAGAATTTGATGCTTTTTGGGTAAACAAGTTAATTTTATTGTTGCTCTACAATTCGAGTTCAGTGTCACAATGTTACAAAAACGAAAATCAGTTCAACTAAAATAAAGTTGAGTCAATTAAAATATGTTCACTAATTATGCCAGTAACACGCTTCACATATATGTGACATGAGTTTGTGCATTCAATTTTCGTTTAGTTACGCATCAAAAACTGTGAAATTTTTATGGAATGCCATCGCCACGCTATAATAAATAGTTTTGCAATTAGCAAAAAGTTTAAGCAAGTTTAGTTTATCTATCTTTTTGAAAAACACTTGAGATAGAGTAATGATGTTCTTTTTGAAAATGATTATTTTATTTATTGCAATAATAATTAAATTCAAATAATGATCTGAGCGTCGCAATTTAATTAAAGAGAATTTTATTTGCCGATTACTAAATAAAATAAAAAAATAGTATTTGAATATTTTGTATTGGATAAAGTAACTAAAAAATATATATAAATAAAATAAATATATATATATTTCATTTTTTTGTTAGTTAGACTTTTCAAGCGATTGTGTTAGGCGTTGCGATAGCTAAATAAAAATGGAAATGAACGAAATTTGTTAATGAAGCGTATTTCCGGGTCACATTCACTCTGCACTTTGCAAGATAAAAACTTAAAAGTTAGCAGGCAGAAAGTTAAAGGCTTTTGTTGGCCAAGTTGGTCGATTGGTTGGTTAGCTGGTTGGTTAGCTGGTTGGTTGGTCCGATGGTTGGTCCGATGGTTGGTCGGTTGGTTGGCCACTTTGTCCTCCAAGTTAGATGCAGTCAGAGAGCGAGCGCAAGTTCATTTGGCTTGAAAATTGGCAATCAAGTGCAAAGTTGCCGCTTTGTGTGTTTGGGCGCTTAATTGGGCCGCCAATACGGTTGTCAGCTGCGGTTGAACGCTAACACACCGACAACGATGACGACGACAGCGACAACGATAACGACGATGACAACAAAAGAAGACTGCTGCACCCTTTTGTAAGGATTAAATTGGCAAACACATCCTGTGACGTCCCATCCAGCCAGCAGGACATGCCAAATGCATGCATGTCCTCATTGTTTGGATCCACTCAATTGGTCAACGCTTTGCTCAAAATTGTGGGTCAAGCTTTTTATTGTGATTATTATTACATATTATTATCATGTGTGTGCCACACAAAAGGTGGGCAAAGCTTGTTCGTTGCTGAGTCCCCTATTATGTAGATGATGGACACACACACACACACACAAGCACACACAAGCACACCTACACACACACAATGTCCTTTCACCGTGCAATTCCGCAATCAGTTGGTGGTTCAATTTCCTGTGTCTAGTTTTGCAGCTCGATTTTCATGTGCGTTGATGGACATTGTGAATGATTGATTGATTGACTCGGTGACCAGATGTCAGCATAGCCGCATTGACTGATTGACCGATTGACACATTGACAGATTGACACACTACGCCAACAGATTGACGCTACTCTCTGCGACAGCCACCAGTTGAGAGTCTTATCTGCTTCCGTTTTATTCTATGCTTCCGTTTTTTCCCCCATACTTATTCCAATTCCTATTCTTATGCGTACAGAATAGTGTACGGTTCTAATGCGAATCCAGTCCAGTCGCTCAATTTAGGTTAAGCTTTATTTAATGGACTTTTCGCAAAAAGTTTACAAATCACTTTGACCACAGCTTTTGAGTGATTGGAGGGAAGGAAGAAACAGCATCATTTCTTCTGCCACAAGCGGAACTTTGCATCTGTAAAACTAATGCGTATTTTCTTTGTTTTGCAGCATTGTAGTATTTGCAGATTTCTATATACATATGTGGCACCATGACAGACAGTAGCACACTCCGTATACGTAACATACACATTTACCAGCAGCTTAAATTGTTTTATTGTTAATGTTTACTAAGTTTAATAGAGGATATCATTTTATGATCTTAGTTATTTTGCTACTTTATAAAGTAACATGCTACGTATACTTAATATTTTGCCAACTAATTGCTAATTCTGCCAACAGCTTGAAAATTGTTAAGTTCTATTGTCCCGTTTCTGATTAACCTTTTTGAAACTACATAACCAATATTCACATTATTTTAATACTTTCCAAAGTAACATGCTGCGTATACTTAATGTGTTATCTTAGAAATTTACCACCAGTTTAAGATTTGTTTAATAATACTACGCAATTTGAAGCAATCAGGAATCTGAACAGTCTTTTGAAAATACACGACATTAATTTATTGACAACGGCTCTAACACTTTATATAGTAACGTGCTGCGTATACTTAATATACATCAAAGGCTTAGTTTTGGCTTGGTTTTATTTTAATATTCCCAACACTCTTTTGCAACTAAATACTCATAGAATTAATCGTCTTACTATCAAAACTTTTCTGCAACCTTATCAAGTAACATGCTGCGTATACTTAATATATTAATTCACAATTATGCCAGCAGCTTAAGAGTTGTTTAATTATACTGCCCAATTCTAAGCAATAAATTGTCCGTAGACCATTTTGAAAATAAAACACAACACTTTAACGATTCTAATACCTTATAAAGTAGCACGCTGCGTATACGTAATATGCACAGTATAGGATTTCTACAGTATTAATGCTGCGTATATAGCTGACACGAAAGCTCTTGATGCTATTTTTTTCTTATTATAAAACGCTTTATTAAACGTAGCTTTAAAAAAAAATGTATTTGGAAAATATTCAAATACAAAAAATTATTAAAATCAAATAAAAATTTCCGCTTGCCTTATTAGCGCAACAACTTCAACAAAGCAATAAAGTGCACACAGAATGCACTACACACTTATTGAGTAATAGAATTAAATGCTCTGTCTGTTCGTTGTCAGACAATTAAAATGCAGCTCAGCATACCCATTGATTTAAACATAATACATTTGTAGTTGTTAAATTCGCCTCTAGTGTTTTTGGGGCAAATTGCTTTTATTTTTTTTTAATTTTTAGCATTTTTGACAAACATTGCTATGCAGTAGTCGTTAACTACTCTCACTTTTTTCTATTTGTTTTATTTGGCTCTTATGTTAGGTAAACCACACACTCTGTGGCTGTTGGGCAAAGTCCGACAATTGGATCAACAATTCGCCAACTTAGTTTCGGTTTGTTAGGTTTACAACCAACAACGCAGCCACAAGCGAGCACTTTCTAAAGATACCTTCAGACTTCTACTCTACACACACACAGTCCAGATGATCATTGCATACCATAATTGTGTTTACTGCTCTAGTTTTACTTTTTTGCTATTTCGCAAAAAGGGTAGATTAATGCGAAGTGAAATATTTGCAATATATTTATTAGCATCAATACATTTCATCAAATTATGTTTATTATTATGTACAAATATTGTATAATTATTATTATTTGTTTATTATTAACAATAAATATAATCAATAATTTATTTCTTCGAAATTCCTTTCATGCTACTCGCTTCAATGTAAGTGAATATAAACGGGTCTATCACATCTCATACATATATGACTGTTATATGTTATATATGAGCTTCTACTCACTTGTGTTTTTCTAATTTTGGCAGCTTGCAAGGTGCATTAAGATTGGGCGGAAAGAAGAGGCTTATGTACTGTGCAAAGCTCGTCTCTCTGTGCAAAGCTCGTCCCTTGCATAAGCCGCCAAATTGTGGCTTTCTCTACACTGGCATTGACATCTACAGCCTGAAGCTATTGCTGCTTTTGGTTGCGACGGGCAACGTTCGTATTCTCATATTCTCGTATTCCTGTATTTTTGCGATACTGCGTTTCAACACACACACTCACACACACACACGTAAATTCATGCAGTCATCCCATCCCTTCATCTTACAATCCTTTTGCCAAACACAGTAACAGTAACAGTAACAAAACTGACAGCTATGACACACACGAACACACATAGCCTTGGTTCTATTTTTTTTCTTTTCTCTTCTTTTTTTTTTTTTGGATGTGTGCATTATAAGCACGTTGTTGATGGCAACCACTATTATGGTTGAAGAGTGAGTGAAGAGTGAAGAGTCTTCTGCAACATGACTTTTACACATTGGTCGGAGCGCATTGTAATCTTTCAGCACAGTATTAGGAAAAACAGTGCCAACCTGCTTAAAACTAAGTTCAAGCTAACAAAACATCAATTATGAGCATTATTTTGAACATTTTTATTAAATGAAAATAAATAATTCATAACTAATTTCTATTATTACTCTATTCGTTAATACACATCTTTATTGCAATGAGATGAGCTGAAGCAACTCAGGCTAAATTACTATTATATTGAAATATTTTTAATCCATTTAAAGTATTAAATACTTCACAAAATCCACCGAAATGTCAGCAAAAGTATAGCGTTTAATGTTTCCCACAGTCTTTATCGACAGTTTGTGTGAATTGTGAGTTGAGTTATTTATCCGCACACAATCGACTGTCGAAAAATGTTGCAGCAAGGCCACAAGAACATATGGTCAATAGAACAATGGCAATGTCACTGATTTCTCGGCCCTGGATGCCAAATGGATGTAACCAGATAACAAGTTCCTATTACCATTGTGTTCCTCATTTCGAGTTAAAAAGAGTACAGACAATTTCAAGCTCATTCCAGTTGATTTCATCTCTGCAACTGCAACTGCAACTATAGCAACAACAACAATCACGACAAGAGACTGTATTATTATTTTTTTTATATAATATTTTGTATCTTTCTGTTGCCCACTGCCTGTTGCTTGCTTTATGCTGTATGCAGACGTGGTTCATTTAGTTGAGCAGCAATTTTATCAGCGACGCACACACAAAGTCCAAATGCCGCGGGCATCTATAAATGAATGTGTGTGCTGGTGTGTGTGTGCGTGTGCTCTATAGTCGCCACATCACATTTGCATTTTATGCTTTTTTGTCAGCTGCATTGTTTTCTCATAAAATACAAAGCAACGACTGTTTAAATCTAAAAAGTAGCTGCAAATAGTTGACACACTTTGTCTCCGTCCATCTAGTATTTCTTTCTCTCGGTTTGTGTGTGTGTGTGGCGCGTGTGTGTGTGGGAGTGTGCTGGTGCTAATGTGGGTGTGCGGCATCCATAATACATTAACGCGGCAAGCGGAAACGGATATGTCACACATTTGCTGCTGTTGGCAACATTGTGCAAAGGCCTCAGCAACGTACGTGCAGCACGGGCAACAGGATTGTGGCACAGACACAGAGTGAGAGAGAAAGAGATTGAGAGGGAGACTGGGTAGAGAGGGAGACTGGGGTGAAGGCAGCCACTGGCAGGAAGCGAAGCAAAAATAGCAATCAAAACTTAACTGAATTGCAGCACATGGCGCAGCAACAACTAGCAAGGCAAACCAGCAAACACACACACTCTCACTCACACTCACACACAAGCAAACTAATACAGTCACACACACCTACAAGTTAGTTAGATGTTGAGAGAATTAAAACGTAAATGCATTTGGCAAAGCACAGTAGCTAGAGTCTTTGCTTTCACTACTCGAAATTATCAGATGCCCATTTTGGAATAGATATTTCTCTTTTAATCCTTCATCCTACATAATTTTTCCAATATTTTCTATAATACCAAATTATTTTTATCACACAAATCTTATAGAGAGAGATCTAGGAATTAAGAGGAAAGAGACCTCGAAATTAAATGTACTATGCATGACAAATAATAAGCACAGTTGCGAAATTAAGAATATAATCATTATTTTTATTCTCGCTACCCATATGAAATGTATCTAACAAGCAGAATAAGGCATCTCCGACCTTATTCTAGTTGTAATGATTCCTGAAAACAAATTAGTTACAAATAGAAACAAAAATGGATGTTGAATATTAAAAGCGCTTTGAACACTTGTCAAATAAATTCTAATTCGAAACTATTTACTATATTTTTTATCCATTTAATGGCGTCTGTCGACCACTGTGCACTAAAAAGTGAAGCAACACAAACAGCAGCAGCAGCAGCAGCGAAGACCACAGCAACACCAGCCACAGAAAGTATTCGAAAGGAACAAGAAGAAATAAGGTAGCGGAAAAAAAAGTGTTGTAGAAGCAGCAAAGAAGCTCAACTTCAGCTGCAAACGCGAGTTGTGCAAATGCCACTTCGATGCCAGTTCACTTATGCAAATAAAATTTGTTGAAATCAAACTTAAAATTTAAAACGAAAATTTAATTGAACCTACAAATTTTGAGTTTACACAAAGTGAAGTAAACAATGGAAAATGTTTTTTTATTATGTGTTTTTTTTTTTTTTAATTTTTTTTTATTTGCATTGAATGTTTTTTTTTGCATATGTGCATAGCATTTGCATAAGCAAATTTCATCAAACTAAATCTAAATCCTTGAGTCAATGCCAAAGCAAAGTTGTAATCAAGAAAACTGAATATCTCCAGCTGTTAGCTACCTTTGCCTTTTGACCACTCTCTGCAAATATTTCTGGGTCTTACAACATTGGCAAAGCGAGCAAATTTGCCTAGACTCTTTTGTCTCTGTTCAAGCTCGCGTTTGCCTAGAAATTTTCAATACAATTTGTGGTATTTGTTGGTTGCCCTGTTCAATTGAATCAAAATTCAATTGAATAGAATTTCGCATGTTGTTCATTGAATTTTTGCAGATTATGGCTAAAATAAATTTTTAATTTCACAGAGGGAGTTGGACTGCATGCTGTGCGAGCAAAATCGAGAATCGAGAAACGACAAATGAAAAGAAAACGAGGACAAAACTTGCCTATCAATTGTCTGACATTCGCATTTCACAATTTCACAATTTTCTCTCATTTGTCATTTCTTCTATTTGTTTGTGTGTGCGTGTTCGGAACTTTTTGCTGCTTTTTGTTAATTAAATCTGGCTGTTAATTAAAAATTCAGCTGCTGGCGTACACGTCGACAGACACATACACAAAACAATCCAGTCGAGCACACTTGAAATACCCGGTATCCATTGTCAGTGTCGTATTAATATTAAAATATACCTAAATTACTATCTCGCAAAAATACTACAAATATACCGAATGCTATATTTGGTATATTTATAATGTAAAATATACCAGATTGCCAGCCAGTGTAGTATTAATTTTAAAATATACTTAATTTGAAATACTAAAACTAATACCAATTTTGGTATTTTGATTAAGAACTACGTACAAAATATACCAGATTATCAGCCAAAGCCATTTCAATTTTGAAATATACCAAATTATAATACCACAAAATACTAAAAATATACCAATATATGTATTTGGTATATTCTAAAGTACTACATTCAAAATATACCAATGTGCTAAATATACCAGATTCTCAGTCAATGCAACTAAAACGCGTGGTAAGTCTCTGAGATATATAATAGGTCAGAAATAGGGACAGACCGACGGACAGACGGTCAGGCATGGTTATATCGTCTCGGGTGTTGACGCCGATCAAGAATATACTATACTTTATAGGGTCGGAAATGCCTTCTTCTGCCTGTTACACATATTTAATGAAAGCACAAAGCTGTTATACCCTTTTATTCTATGGGTATCGGGTATAAAAACAGTCAGACAGCTGCTGCTGTCCAGCCTATTGCGTGGGCAGACAGAGGCAGAGACAGAGGAAGAAAAAGAGAGAGAGAGACCTGCAGCTGCGTAAGCTGCTTAAACGCCGAACAATGCGGGCAACCAGCTGAGAGTTCTGCTGATTATGAGAGGTATGTGAGTGTGTGTGTACAGGTGCAAAAGCCTTTTAGGCATCTTTACATCTGTGCTGTGCTGTGCTGTGTACTCGTGCTTCATTGTCCAGCCTTCTGTATATGCACACGCATCACGCTGCGTATACGTAATGGACATTTGGCATTTCATTTATTAGACAACTAACTGCCAGCGCTCTGCTATTTCAATGAGTATGGAGTGCAACATGTGCAAAACACGAAGGGGAGTACGCAGCGGCTTTTCTATATTAATTGCATGCATTTTATAATATTTCACTTTAAATTAAATTCACAGCGCTTCAACCACATGATTATCATCATCATTGCATTGCTATTTCAAAATTCATATTCAAAATTAACAAGCTTAAATCGTATGTTGGCAGCATAGCATTTCAGTCTCTCTCTCATATAATTAACTACTTTGGCATATTCACTTAATACCTTTCATAAGCTAGCAGAGCTTAATAACAAATTCGCATCATCAACGTCAACGTCAACGTCATTGCAATTGCAATTTCACATAATTTGAACTCGATTTTGATATCGTTGCATCGTTGCTTCGAAATCAATTTTCCTGCTAAACTCCCATCATAATCCACCAATTAATTTTCGGCATTATTTGCATTGCCGTAATAAATACCAATTGCCCACAGAAAGTGATTACTGCCAAAGCTTCAGTTTAATGATGTCTAAAAATAGATTTGTTCAACGTTCAACATTCAATGCAATGAAATGCAATGCAATGCTCGACGTAATTCAAGTAGTTGCTTCAATTAACTGGCATTCCATTTAAGTAAGTAAAAGTGAAACGTAAAAAATTAATTCATTTTTAATTGAATGCGAGTAGCCAGCATCATCGAGCTTCGAGTGTATTTATATTAATACTCATATCAAGGATGAAAATACTAATTAATTTGCAAAAATTGTAATTTCTGTGTGATTCCAAGAATTTGATAAGGATGCTTAAAACATATATATTTTCTACCTATAAAAAGTTAAAAAAAATCAAAAGTCGATGGTTTTTCTGTATACTGAGGGCTTTTGCTACTGCTTAAGGAAAAGGTTAATGCTAATTTTAATTATATCCAACTATTAAAAATAATAATAATATGTTTTTGATGTTGAAAATATGTGTCAAATTTCTGCAATTTATTTGTCAATTACAATAATGTATATCATTGATTTTAATGTGTATCGTTCTTATAAAAAAAGATTGTTATTTATACTAAAAGTTATTCAACATTAATGGGGAGTATCATAAAAACTGAATGTACAATCATTATTCCGCTATAATTTAAATAAAACTTATAATGTTTAGAGTCTCTGATAGAAAGCCTTTAAAATTTTAATTTATTTTTTTTTTTTTTGTATTACATTATTAAAATTTATTCAACAAGTATTTTTATGCCGAATTAACGATAGATGGCGCTACAAAGTAAGCAAATTGATCATTATTAATGAAGATAATTATGTAAATCAAATATATAATCATTATTCCGTGATATTACAGCTTTTGCTTTATGGGCAATTGAAACTTCAAAATAAAAAGTCGGTCAAGAAAATGCAATGCAAAGCAAGATGCATATCAGAATAAGTCAAATTAGCTTAATGGCTAAGAAATATGATGTAATTTGATTATAACAGAGTTTTTATCGACGTAATACAAAGTATATAAAGTAGTTGCATATTGCGTCGTGCGCAGAACTTAACTGTTAAAAGAGACTCTAACTTCAAAAAGGATTTTATAGATTTATCGATTTGTTTTTTTTTTTTTTTGTTTGAAGTCACATATCATTTATATTGCATTACAAGTTAATCGAAAATGTTTGTTACCATTTTTATTTTGCTAAATCAGAACAATTGAACAATTTATTCTAAATATATTTCATAATTGGGGAGTTTAAAATGTTGTAAATTAAATTCAAAACAATAATAATTTACGAAGCAAGTGAGCTGGAAATATTCTGAATTGAATGAAAAAAACGGTATCAATCAGTTGCGTAAACTCGATTGTTTACTCTTTGGTTGCAGACGCCTGAAGAGTGCTGAGTGCATCTTCACATTGAAGGACGTGCAGTGGGCTTCGAAAGCTCTTTTAACTTGCCTTTAACCTTCTCGATAAATGTGCAAATTACTCTCGATGCAAAACAAGTTTTAAATCGACTTTGCGAACTTTTAATCAATGCTGTTAATCAATAATCTTCTTTCAAATTATATAAGTACAAAATGCAGAACGTTCTAAATTATTTTCCTTGATAACTGCAGTTTTAATTAGTTGGCATTTTCTTTACCCAAAATATAATTATAGATTGAAATCGATAAATATTGCATTGCGAACCAAATGAAAGCCTTGAGCGATGGACTATTTATAGAAGCTAAAAACATATCTGTCATTTGCCTGGCGCTCATTAAATCATGAAATATTCAGCGAAAGCTTAATTTAACGCTGCATTATTCAAATTCGAATTTAAAATAAAATTTATAGTTATGAATACATGTAATTATTTAATGAAATATTCGACAAGTTCTGATTTTATTTCTATATTTAAAACCGAAAAAGGAAAAAAAGGCTTGATGCTCATGAATAGCATTTGAGTGCTATTTATAAACGTATTCATGTGCATAAATAATGCAATAAGTAAATCAATTAATACATAAAATATGTGAATGTGCATTCCGAAAATGGAAAACGGCGTGTTGAATGAATAATTTATGAATTGTAATGTTGCATTTGTTTCATTATTTATGACTATTTTGATAGAGCGCGATAAATTGCGTGTGTGGTGGCAAGAATCCACATGCTGCATGCCATTTGCCGCATGCCACAAACCCGCCACATTGCACACGCATCACAAGGCATTATTCATAATTAATAATCAGGCATCATGCTGCCGTGTTTGTAGTATTGTTTCCAATTCCCGCTCCCGCTCCCGCTTCTCTGTGTTTACCTGCTCAGCGATTCATCTGCTCATTTGTCCATACACACACACATATATATATAGCAAGTAAGTACATTATACTAGCAGTCGGTAATAATACAACTACAACAACAACTATTTGCTGCTACTGCAAATTGCCAAGACGAATTCCTAACTAACTAACTTCCTTTGGCTGCGGCACCCGAAGCCGCAACACTTCCGCCGGTTGTGGCTTTTGCGGTTGCGGTGTTTGCTGCTGTTACCGCCGCTGTTGCTGCTGTTGCTATTGCTGCTGGATTTTCGGTCCCCCTTGGTTATTGCTACTCATTGAATCTCACCTCTAGTACACATTTCTGACTGCTTTCATTTAATTAAAAATTTATTACGTCCCCCGAGCTGGCAAGCAGAATTTCTTCCGTTCCAGCTTTTCCATTCACTCTCTTCCGTTCTCTCTCGCTTTCTTGTTTGCTGTAGTTACTAGTTCCATGATTGACATTTAGACATTTAGAGTGAAAGCTGCAAAAAATCAACATTATTTTGTTTTGTTTGCTCAACGCAGCCAACGCACAAGCTCACGCTCAAGCGCCAGCAAAAGCAAAAGCAAACGCAAAAGGCAAATACATAATAATAGAAATTCGCCAACCTCCCCAATCCCCACACAGAAACAGACACGCAGCTCTTTACCCTTTAGCACACGCACACACACACAGACACACCCCATCAGGTGAAAGTAGCAAACGCTTGTTTCCGTCCACATACGATTGCTGACATGCAGTATGTATCTGGACAGCTTTTGAGACCTTTCCACCTTTTTATTAAACAGTTTATTCGGTTTGCTGCGGTCAGTTTTGTATGAATAGTTTCAAGATTCGAGCAATAACGATAATCTATGAGTTTACTGTTTATATAAAACTGATCTATACAGTTCCAAGTCAGCTGCTGAAATACCAGGCGAACATAAGTGCGTAGCAAACAGAAATGCGGCAACCAAATCACTTTATTGCTAAATGCCGCAATAACAATCGAAAGAAGCTCATCCCCAAACTATACTACAAAAAAAAAGAAATAGAATGTTAAAGAGCTTAAGGTATTAACGATAGATGGCGCCACTAACTAAGCAAGTGACTTGATGCTTATTTGCATACTATTGATTTATGTCCGCCTCCTACTTTGGTTACTGTTAAGCACTTTCAAGCAAACAGAAATATAAATCCGTTAACATTTAAAAATTAATATTTTATTATTATATTGAATTCAGCATTAAGTATTCAGCGACTGAACAAACGA
This sequence comes from Drosophila pallidifrons, assembly GCA_023558445.1. Taxonomy (NCBI): domain Eukaryota; kingdom Metazoa; phylum Arthropoda; class Insecta; order Diptera; family Drosophilidae; genus Drosophila; species Drosophila pallidifrons. The sequence continues at coordinate 17,783,011 of CM042351.1, forward strand.
TAGATGGCGCTACTAATTAAGCAAATAACATGCTGTTGGGTTTTTAGCAAACGGGTCTTTCAAAGTCAACACTTGGCTCAATCATTTCGTTTTAGTGCACAAATTCAGCAGGTAGTTCTGATAATGTTGCCCAAAAGTTTTACAGAAGTTAGCGAAAACTTATTTTCAAGCCATATAGTTGCAAGATTATCGCATTAGATTATAATTGATATTTATGCGAACTTAACTATTAATAGTTGAAGGTCAAATCAGAAATGTGCGGCACTGCAATAAATATTCTCTGAAACAAATTGAAGTTTACAAACTTAGTTATAAATTATTTTACCATTAAATTCTAACTAAATGAATACACGCTATTTTAATGTCCACTACATAAAGTTGACTTCCATTGAAATACAGAAATAGAGCAAACTTTTTTACATAAATATTTTATACTTTTGGATTCGCGTGTGTCGCATTTTGTAGTAGTGAAAGTTTTGACCTCGAGCTGTGCTCTCTATTGGTTTAGAATTTATGACGATTTATAGCAAAAGTCAAACAAAAATTAAGCAACGAGAGCGAAAAAAAATGTGGAAAAGGTTTTAAGATGCGACCACAGTGGTTGATGCTGTGCTTGGCTGCTGCTGCTGTTTTATTTGCTTGCCTCGCAATCATTTTTATTAATTTTTGAAAGAATTCCGGCAGCGGCTACAGCGCGCCATTAATAAGAAATGGCAGCCCAGAAGCCAGAAACTAAGTTAGTAATCATTTGGGAGCAGCAGTAGCGGCAGCTCCTTTTGGCCAGCAACAACGAATGAGCGAGCGAGCGAACGAACGAAAAAAGTTTCTTTTTGCACATACCGCAAATATTTTCCAAATTAATCTTTCGCCGTTTGGAAAAATGAAAGACCAGGGCCACACACACACACACACATACGCACACGCATAGATAGAGAAACGCACATTGAAGTTAAGCAGCATCCCCAGAGCTATCAAAATGGTAAGCATCACACCCAGCAAAAGCTAAAACAAACTTCGAAACAGCCTTCGACCGTGTTATATTTGTTGGCCCCAAAGTTAAGCATAAATTTCACATGAGCCCTCAAATCAGCATTGTTTGTAGTCTGTGGTAGTAAATTTCCACCACACGCACACATAGAAAACCGTATTGATGGCAAAACTTAAAATAGACTGCCCTACAACGTTGCGTATACTTGACGCAACTCTGCAACTATTTTCGGGGGCAGATTTTGCCCACAAGCCTAAATGGAAAAAATTGCAACAATTCGATGCATTCTTGTTAATTATAAAGGGCAACATCATCCCGAGCACTATAATTAGGAATTTTCGACTAGAGCAGAGCATCGCTTGCAACTTTCCTACCCAACTTTCCCCTCACCTGTCGAAGCAACCAACAACTTGCGACAAGGCAATTTATGTATGTATGTTACTCCAGTTTATTAATAACTCTTCATACTGTTGCATTTTACTCAGACTGCATTATTAGGCAAGCAAAAAATTAATAATGCAGTTGCCGTAATGCGAGTATTTTATCCTGTGGCCTTCGCAAATTGCCAGAAAATTCGTAGTACAAACTTTTCTTTAGACTTGAGAGCCCGCATATATTTTCTCGAGTTGCCTCACATATCACAAAAGAAAAGAAATGGGGATTGTTTACAATCCTCAGTCGAATGTGTGAACATAATTAAGCAAGGGCAATTCCCTTGCAATCCCTTGAGATAAATCAATAAATCAATCAATCGTTTAAACCAAAGATTTTTGATACATTTGAAATGGGAATTCCATCAATGCGATATGCTTTAACTCTAAAGTAATTTCTTTGATTTCATTTATAATAACTAAATTGTATAAAACTTTCAAATTCAATTATTGGCAATTGTTTTTTGTTTTTGCAAGCAAATCGATTTCGCACTAAGAAGATTTTTGAAATAATAAAGCTTAATAATAATATAATTTTAAGTTTCCGAATTTAATTGTTCAGCTATAAAATCTATATCAATTACTTTCGTAAGACGTTCCAGAGTATATTCCTTAATATGTTAGATAACATAAATCCATAAGATTCACTCATTTATAAACAAAAGGGAATTACGTAAATTTATAAAGCTAATTTTGGTTAATACTGAATTGATTCAATTGTGATGCAATAATGTAAATAAGGTGTTTTCTCATCAATTTCATGAATTTCAAGCTTTACTTGTGAGCAAAACAAGAAAAAAAAAGGAATTCTATAAATTTGTAATGCTAATTTAATAATGTATCGAATTTTGTGATCTATTCAACTGCCAGCAATAATATGGATAATAACATAGCTGTGTAAGATAAATTAATTAATATCAGTTGAGATATTCACCTACACACACACACAAGCATGTTTTGTAATAGTCTTAGTGCGACATTTTCATTTTCAAGTTCATGAAATTTGATGGCTGAAGTGTGCTCTGGCTCTTGCTTCAATCGTTCGTCTTCGTCTGGGCTATTGTCTCACAACCCCGATGTCGACGACATCGAATCAGTGTTTCATTACCTTGGCAAAATTCTTACCCAACAAAAACACACACACACACACACACAGACACAAGTCCAATGCCAAGTTATTCCTTTGTGGCAAGGGAAGGGAGACGATTCGTCTCTCTCTCTCTCTCTCTCTCTTTCGCTTTCACTCTTAAGCTATTTGATTTTCAACCGAGTTAAAGGTGGGAAGGGGAGCAGAGGGGGAGCTGGAGTAGCCACTTGTCCCAACGCAAACACTTGAATGGCAAAATGAAACATTATGATGACAGTTGAAAGCAAAGGAGCAGAGCGAAAAATTGAAATTGAGAGCGCATATTGTGAATTGCAAAATAATGAATTGTAAATTGCTCTGCAGGCGAGCACACACACACACACACACAAATACACACACATATACGTATTCGCATAAGTTTATTTATTATGTTGCGCAATAAAATCAAATAAAAATGAAAATCCCAACAACTACCCCGTTGTGTGCTCCCTCTCTCTCTCTCTCTCTTCTCTGTCTCTCTCTCTCTCTCTCTCTCTTCTCTTTCTCTGTATGTCTCTCTCTCTCTGTGGAGTTGGGGGCGAACAAAAATTGAAAACTAAAATCGATTTCCGCTTGACAAATAACTTAAGTGGCAGTTTGTATACAAACTCACGAACATACACACACACACACAATTCTGTATGTGTGTGTTGTGTGTGTGTGGACAGTTTTCATGCATGCATGAGAGCCGTAGTTAGAGAGAGCGCTGAAGCTTAAGTGGAGTGGAGCATAGCTGTAGTAGTTGGAGAAGATGCTTTCAAAAATATTCCAAACGATTAATTTTTGCGATCCATTAAAAAGATTTACTCAAATTGACAGAATCATCGAGTGCTGCGTTTGCCTCGCTTTGCCTCGCTTTGCGTCGCGTCGCGTTGCGTTGCGTATTCGACGCGTTGTCCTCGAACCTAGCCCTGGACGCATACAAAATGCTACACATCTTCCCCGTCTCCCACACTCCTGCTCCCACTCCCTCTCTTTCATTCATATCTCAATTTGCATGCGTTAAGCTCTGACAAAAGGAGCAGTGAAAGAAGAGTCGACCAAGGGGGGCGCGGGGACAGAGAGAAGCGACCATTAAATACATGTACATAATCATAAATTCACACTCATTATCAGATTAGCGGGCAGCTTTTTTTCCCCAACATCGTCATCGTCATCGTCATCGTCATTACGACAACTGTTCTCTGCTGGGGTTGTGTGTGTGAGTGTGTGTATGTGTGTGTGTGTTTGGTGCTGCAACAACAATTGCCGGGTGGACAAATTGAATTTTTTAGAATTTACACTTCACAAAGCACATGAATATCGGGTATTTGCAGTTGGTCTAAAACCAGTGGCAACAACAACGACAACAACAATAACAAAGTGTCAATAATTCATATTCAATATATTTAAATATCTATGTAAATTGACCATTGGCAAATACAAATGTTTATATGTAGATGTTCTCAATCAATATCAATAGTCGCTTCATATGATTTTTATGCATTCCAAGCAACCTTTAATGGGGTATATGCAACAGCAATGTTAAAATATACATCAATATTTTCATGGCCAAAAGTAAAATAAGAACAAGTAAGACCCGCTTCCCATTTAAAAATAAAGCTAAACAGCGGAGTATTATTCTTTATTCTATATTCTATATATGACATATTTAGATATATTTATATATTGCTACATTAAACATATACCATAGAGTGCAAAATATACCAGATTATCAGTCACAGCAACTAAAATCTCTAGATAGTGGTCAAAAATCCCCATATAAAAGTATTTCTGTAATTACAACCATTCTTAGCTTAAATTAAAGTGCTAATCAAGAGCTATTAGATTCGACTTTACTCAAAATTTAAAAATGTCGCACGTGATATTTTCGTGAGAGAATTACCTGCATATTAAAAGTATTTCCAAATATATTTATTAAATATTAGTACTCTTTATGGATTAAAAGTAGTATATATTGCTTACTTCATTCATATCAAAAAAAAAGGAATTAATTTTTTTAATTACTTTACTCTTCTTATAGATATTCCATATAGACTTTTCTTCCTAAGATTTGGTGCTCCACTAAAAAAATTGCTTTTGAAAGTTGTCCAAAATTGAAATTCCAACTAAATATGTAAAGGGTATTTCGCAGCTGTTCATTGCAAAGCAACTGCCAAATACAATTTTTTTTATGCTGAATATGCTTTTGAAAATGTGTATGGCACTCACACACAGACACAAGCCTCAGTGCACACAAGGGCTTAAGCGCAAATACGTATCCATACATGCACACACACAAAAGCAGACAGTGAAATTATAGAAACCACACACACGCACTCTTATACACACACTTACACACACACACACACAATGAGGCTGTTACCCTTTTCACATTTTGCCACTCTACTCGCGCCGCATTTGTATAAAATGTAAATTAAGTTAATGGTAATAAAGTGTCTATTAAGTGTGTTGCCAGCCGAGAGAGAGAGAGAGAGAGAGAGAGGGAAAGACACACACACAAATGCACACAATCTGTATACGCGCATGTGTGTGTGTGTGTGTGTGTGTGTATTAAGTGATTTCGATTTAGAACACAGTTACAGCAGCAGCGGGGGGCGGGTGGCGAGTAGAGCAATTGGCCAAACACTACAATAACAAACCCAATGCCACGCCCTTCTAATGTACATGTGTTCTGCTTTTGTTTCTCCTACTGCAACAAAAAAGGATTTTTAGCGCATATCGTTAAAAGAAATCGATGTAGCAACTGGCAGCGGAAAAAAATATAGCGAGAACTAAAACGGAAAAATTTAATAAAGAGTCAGCAAATTGAATGAATTATTTAATTCCAAATTTATGTGATTAAGAAACATAATATAATCTACAAAATAATTAAAAATTTATTTAAAAAATTCTAATGATAAAAAAATAAGTGACAAAATAGAAAACAGTAATTCAATTCGTATCCCAAATATAAAAAAAGAATTAGGAAAGAGAGTACACAATTAGAAAATAAATACAATACTTTTCAATGAACAACAAATAGAATTGAAATAATAAAACTAAATACCAATTAAATTAAAAAATATATATATATATCTGTCTATAATATGTTTATAAATTTGTAAATAAAAAGAAATGGAATTGGAAAAATGCAATAGTTAAAAATATATCAACCAACGTTAAAGTGTATGAAAACCAAAAGCTGCATAATCGTTGCGCAAATCAGTCAAAAACTGTTAGGTAAACGGTCTGAATGGCATTATGAATGAATATGGAAATGAATGTGGTGGCGGGAGTGGAAAATTGTGGAAAAGTGTGGGAAATGTCTACTTATGACATGACAAAGCGTATAATTAACGTTTCGTTGAACAATATGAATACTACAGCTTCTGATTGACGTGGCAACTTTACCAGCTGCCACGAAATATTCGATGCGATGCCAAAGATTAAATCAAAGTGGATAATCGGATGAATCCGATAGAAATCATTGTAATTTAATTACACTTTACACTGTGACTTCTTATATTGAGCTTAGCTTGCTAATAAACTCATTTGTTACGCTTGTTAACAAATTTATGCGCACATTGTTTAGAAGATGTAAAAGTGCTTCAACGAATGAGAGTTGCATTCAAGCATTCCTTTGGCATTTAGTCACTGGCTGCATTATTGCATTCTGTGGACACAAGAAACGCGAGAAATCTTTTAATAAGAATCCGCGTAATAAATGCAATCTCGTGCAATAAAAGGTCTGTTTGAATGTTTAAGAATTTCATCAAATGAACTGAATTGAAGCGCATAACTGAAATGATGAGTTTCAGTTGTTGTTAGTCTAAAGAATTATTGCGAGTTGTTTATTAAGTTGACAGAAGGAGGCATCTCCGATCCTATATAGCAAATATATTCTTGACGATATAGCCATATCCGTATTTGTTCATCTGTCAGTCTGTCTTTCTGTCTGTCCGTCCGTATAAACTCCTAGATCTCAGAGACGATAGAGAACAAATAAGAAATTAATTTTGTTAATTTGCGAAGAAATTTGAATGAATTATTGCAATTATCTATTTATTTTTACTTACTTATTTTTGTTGTTTTATTTATGTAGTTCATTTATTATGTAATTCATAATGTGATGATGTTATAAATTAAAATGAACAAGTTTCTAAAATTTTCATTTAATATACTTATTCACTTATATACTTATTTGATTCCCATGTAATGCATAATTTAATGATGTTGCAAAATTGAAAAGTCATTTAATAAAAAATGTAAATGTTTTCTCGAAATCTTTCGCAGCTATTGGAAAGCATTTAAAGTGCTTGCTTTTAGCTTATCCAGTCATGTCAAGTCCAGTTGTGTGCAGTTATCCATCTTAACGCAGCCTCTTTCTCCTCTTCCGCGTTCTCCTCCGCCTTGAATCTCGTGTCAGCAAGACAGACAGTAAGACAGTAGAAAGGGATGCACAGAGAGTAGGAGTGAGAGTGAGAGTGAGAGTGAGAGCGAGCGAGTAAATCAAGTTATACGCGCACCGCAGGCATAGAACATCACCGTTACCATCAGCAGTCAGCATAACGAGTCAGCATCACCCCAGACCAAAGCCTAGAATGAAACATTGACATTTGCCTTGGGGGTGTTGAATGCGTAGGAGAGAAGCAGCCAGCAGCGAGCAGCGAGAAGCGAGCAGCGAGTGGCGAGGCACCAAAGGACCAAAAACTAGATGACAGAGGCATAACTTTTACAGCCAAAGCCAAGGCAGGGGCAGAGGCAGAGGCAGAGTGGCACAAACACGGCCATTACATGTGGAAAGCCTGTAGCTAAGCTGCCATAAAGCCATCAATAAAGCACAGAGCAATTGCGAGGCCATCTCCCTGTGGCTAAGGCACACCAAATGACGGCAGAGTCAACTATATACACACACATACAAAGTATATGGTATATGTATGTTTATGTGTCGTCGTGTTTGCTGTTCGGGTTGTTTTGCCATTAAAAAGCGCTGCCCAAATAACTGGGTCAAAAATCGCATAATTAACCGAACATTGCTGGACGATTAAATGCGCATTAACGAGCCAAGTGCAAGGCATAAGAAAGGCGAATGATCATTATACGACTACGACTACGACTACGACTACGACTACGACTACGACGACGACGACGACGACTGTTGGCTATAGTACAGCTGATAAGCCCGCAGTCACACAACAACAACAACAGCAGTAATGGCACATAAAGAGTTTTGAAAAGTCTCTGCTCGATAGCAAATTACTCTAACAAAAGTACAAGAAAATACCAAACAGCGATGCTCCGATGTTCACAGTCACATTTTGTTAACATTTTGGAAAACGAAAATGAAAAATTAATGCTCTTGTTTTCACTTTAACTAGTTTCTTACAAGTTTGTATTGTCCTACATAAAATCAAATATTTTGTTGAAAAAAAAAATAGTTGACTTATGTTATTTGCTTGTTGACGTTAATTATAGACCGCCTGAAGCTTAATTAAGCATGTCATTATTTTTGAAACAAAACATATTTCTGACCCCATCACAATTCAACTGTAATTTATAGCAATTATATTTTCATATTTTATTTTCTGTTATTTTAAGTTTATGTTATTTATTTAAGCCAAATGAATATATAACATTAAATATATTCTTTTTACTCTTAACATATTTTTTTAACGAGTGCTCAATATAAAATTATTGACCTTTTTTGTACCTTGAATTATTATTATTACATATTTATATTTTCATTTATTTTCTTTTTTCTACCGAGAGAGTAATAAGGTACAAAATATTCCATTTGAAGTAGGCAACATAATGTTTTTAAATGGCTGTTGAAATTTCAAATTTCATATGCTTATAATATCGCTTAGCGCAACATTCTTTAGCACACAACTGTAATACCTTGATGACAATTTCGAATGGGCGTAGGGTACAACAGGCAGAGGCAGGCAGGAAAACAAACAAACAAACTGACGATGGCTCTAAGCCATTGAAACGAATTGAAAACGGCGGCGTGTACAAATTGCCATCGTTTGAACTTGAAATAGGGCTTTAAATTTGGATTAGTAAATAAATGTGTATGTGTGTGTATATATGTGTGGGTGTGTTATAAAAAGTATTTAGTATTTATGTATTAAAGTGGTGTGTGTGAGTGTAGGCAGCGAATGAAAGAGCAGTAATTTAAGTTGTTAATCCTAGCGCCTAGAAGTATGCTACAGTTTTTGCGCTTTCACAGTTGACAAGCAAATGCAATAAAACGAATGGCAGAGACAGTGCAGAGAAGCAAGCAAAGCCTTGATCTTGATGCCAATGTGATGTGACGCCATGGCATTGGCATCGAAAGGCGAGCAAACTTTTGCAGGCATCAGCTGCCTTGACCTAAATGCATTGCACAGGAAAAGCGGAACAAAATGCGCTCCCATTAAAACAGCAACGGAGAGTTGAGGACATTGAATGAAAGAGAGACAGAGGGAGAGAGCGGAGACGTGCTGAAAAGAGATGCACTAAAGAAGAGAGCGAGGAAAATAGAGTGTGTGTTTGTGTGTAAGTAAGCGTGGAGGCGACAGGAAATGTTGTTGCTGTTGTTGCTGTTGTTGTTACTGCTGACTTGGGGGATTTTGAGCAGGCAGTCAAACCATTTTTGCCCAGCACTGGCATTTCACATTCAACATCCAACATTCACATCCAACATTTCGCACTCGCATTTCGCACGCGCGCTTTCATTCACTTTGCCCTCTATCCGCTTTCATTAAAAGTAATTGCGAAAATCTGTTTGCCATATCAATAAGGCAACACACACACACACACACACATACACTACTACTATGCTGTACAATATCATTCAGTTGTTTTTACTTGTATTCATCTGCATAAACAATATGGCAAAACATTGAAAAATTGTCCATCAATTTTCTCTACGTGTGCATTGCAGTTCTTCTTGCTTCTCTCTAATTTTTGCCAAATTAAGGGTAAAGTGTGTATCTGTGTGTGCGGAGTATTTGCACTACGAATTGAACACACTACTCGTATTTCTAGCTATACCACGGGTGTGGCTTGTATACACACAGCTCATAAGCACCCACCCACACACACACACACACACACAAATACATACGCAAGCATACACTCAGCTTATGCTCACTCAATTGTCAGCAGCAAAAGGCAAACAATCTCCTCCACATAATGACACGAAAACCCACCGAAAGCAACAGGCAAACAGGCAAACTGGCAACTGGCAACTGGCAACGTGCCACAGCTGTATTCGGCTCTCTCTCTCTCTCTTTCGCTTTTGTGCCACAGAATGCGGCACGTTTCTCAAGTGCAATTGGACAGCGTCATTTGGCAAACGATAGTTGAAGTACACACCTCAGTACAGTTTAGGTCAACGACCACTTAAACATTGCGCAGCTAAAATACTCATATTATAAATCGACAAGTGGCAAAGCGAAGTGAGCGCAAATTGTTTGCGAAATATTGATTAGCTTAGCTACATCAAACTTAATTGGAAACAATTATTGAAAATATAATACATTTGTGCCGTCAAAAGTCAACTATAAACAGTTTCAACATTAAAATAAATTCAACTAAAGTACAGAAAAATTCATCAGCTGCAATTGAAACACGTAAAAAAGTTACAATCGAGCCCATTTTGAATTTAAACAAAACATTGCGTGATTGTTCTTAAAATATACCAACAAATACTAAAATATACTAAAGGGCTATACTTGGTATATTGATATAGTATTACATTCAAAATATACCAGACCAAATAATTAAACCGTAAAATATTGAGATATTATATATCAAAGGCTAGATATGGTACATTGATGGGGTTATACATTCAAAATATACTAGACCAAAACAATTTACCAGAAATATACCAAAGGCTACATTTGTATGTTTATATAGTACTACATTTACAAATACCATGAAGTGCAAAATATACCAGGCAATATTAAAATGTTTTTTTTAGCAAAATAAAGCCATTGGCAAAAACTCAATTTCAAAGAACTTTTTGTTTAAATTCAAAAAAATACATTAATGCTTGAGTCCCGCAACTGTGAAAATCACACTCTTGTAAATTAAGCCATAAATCGATAAGTAGAAAGCTAGCAAAAAAAAATAATGTAAATAAAAGCGCAACTTAAAGCTATTGTTGTGAAGATTGTGTATACGACACGTGGTGCCTTTTTATACCTTCTATTAAGAGAGTGAAATGGTGTTATAATTTAATATCAAATGTGAATCTATATATTGTTGATTAACGTAAACAACACAAAATCTTGCGAGCGCGATTTAAAGATTTGAAACTTCTCAACTTATTACACTTTAATGAATCGAAAGCTTTTTATAAGAAGAAATCATTATTTTAAAAATTATATGCGAATGCAATTGAAATCTATTAAATTTCGTAACTTAGGAAATACGTATAAAGTATTTCCTACAAAAAAAAGATTAAGCCGACTAACACAGAGTTTAGCAAAACCCAAATGTTGCTTTTCTTACTCGAGTGCTAAAATCGGTTTGGCTTTAATGTTTGCTCAGCTAACAACCCAATTTTAATATGTTTACTTGGGGAGTTTCGTATTGGTTTTCATGTCTCACAACAGGTGTTTTCCATGTCTTTCAAGTGCTGCGTATACGTAATATGAATATGCGCAGGAAATGCTAGATGTGTGTGGAAGCAAAACCCTGCGCAGCATTTATATTAATGGTAAGCATTTACTTGCATTTGCTGCATAGCACTTTTGCTTTTAACATTTTGTTGCTTTTGTTATTTGGCAATTTGATCGACTTAAATTCAGTGCTGAGCTCCATCAAGCGAACCATCAAGCGTCGGCAGTATTTGCCGTATATTCAATGCTCTCAGCTGTGAGGCACTTACACGCACTGTCGGCCAGAAAACCATCGACAAGCCAGGCAATCAGAGCAAACGCGACGATGAATCGGCCAAGCGGCCAACCGACCAAATAACCAACAGGTCGGCAGGATGCTTTTGTATTCTTAGCCTCTCTGTGTGTATATGTGTGTGTGTGTGTGTGGCTGTGTGGCTCTTTGGCTCTGTGACTCTTGTTTATCTTGCGTGTGTTTGTTGTTGATTTTACCGATTTCTTGCGTTCACTCTCTCTGACTCCTTGACTCACATTTGCTTTCGCATTTCTCACAATTCGCACATTCGCAATCGCGTTTCGCTTCACTGTCGCTGTGGGGCAACTTTTTTAGCTTTGTTAACTTTTCACTTCATGGGCATGGAAAATTTTATTTTACATTATTGCTGCAAAGGCAGCCGAGCTGAAAATAAAAGTTAATTTTCGCTTGTCGCTCTAAGCCAATTAGTGTGGTAGTTCTCATGCCTGATGCCTTGATTCCTTCCAGCCAACCAGCTAGCCAGCCAGCCAACCAGCCAAGGCAAGCCACTCTCTCTTTCTCCTTCTCTCTCTCTCTCTCTCTCTGTCTCTCACTGTCAGTCTCTTCTGCCAGGCTACTTGGCTGTCAGGCCCACAAATACTACGACGATACTATACTGAAATTCTGTTTTGCTAGCTGCCCCTTTTTATTATTTTGTTGTTGTTGCGCTTGTGTCTGGCAGTCGGCTCATCACCAAAGTCGCCTTAACGAAGCCAGCGAACCAGCAAATAACAAAAACGACTAATTGAGTAAACAAAGTTGCCCAAACTTGATTTCTCGACCCTGTGCTTAACAAATAAAAATTGTCTATTATGTTGCGCGCAATGTGAGGTCAGTGCATCAACCCAAAAAAAAAAATAATTATAATAATAATGAGGTAATAACTCAATAACTCGCTTAGTGGCCACAACAGTTGCACTTAAGCGCCACACATTAAACTTGTTAGCATCTTTTATGCTCGCATAAGAACGAAAAATAGAATTATATTTTACTGCGCTTAACGCCTTTTCGCTTAAATGCCACAGTTGAGGCCGTTAAGTGAGATATTGGTAAATTATTTGAAATACAAACACAGTCTCTGGTCACACTTATCTTATTGAAATAGTTTTTACTAGCTCGCGAAAACGCGTTCTTATTTTGTTGCGTTTAACTGCCACAGTTGAGGCCGTTAAGTGAGATGTGGGTGTAAACACTGTCTCTGTCAGTCGAGCAGACTCGACTTTGTCCTTTGCTACTAGTTGTGAGTGACTTCACTTCACTTATAATGCAAAGGCAAAAAAGAAAAGAAGGCAATCCCAACAACAACAACAACAACGATAACAATAACAACAACAACAACAAGCCAACAGACTCCCTTTTTACAGCTTGCTCTCTCTGCGTTTCTCGCATACATTGAGTTAGCTATTTTTAAACTTATTTTATTGATCCCTAAAAATAATTGCAAAACCAAAAAAACAACAGCAACAACAATAACGCAGCGAGGGTGAAGAAATGCTAAAGAAATCTGTTGAAAATTTTATCAAAAATGTTGTAGTTCGACAGGCGGCGAAGACGACGACGATGATGATGACAATGATGATGACGATGTTCGCCCACCACTCACCAACCTAATCATGCTAACCATCTTAATCATCATCACTGTCATCATCGACAGCAGCAGCAGCAGCATCGACATCAGCATAATCATTGCCGCCAGACTTTGCTTTTAGGGGTTTTCGTTATTTTTTTCTGTTTTTTTTTTTGTAGTAATAATGAAGCAACCGCAAGGCAAGGCAACCCTGCCAAACTCAGCCATCGACTGGCTTTAAGTTGATTTAGTTTACAGTTGCGAGACGCGAAATGCGAGTAGAAGCGAGGCGAGAAGCGAAAAGCAAAATAAGAAATGCGAAATACGTGCGGCGGCCTCTGTTTCATTTTTGTTTTTGTTGTTTTTTTTTTTCTGTGCCTTTTGCCTTGCCCAACTTTGCTTATCAATTTTGATGATTGTGAGCGGCACAGCGAGCGCGACGAGGAATCACAAAAGGCTGCCTTTAAGTGAGACACTCTCAGACACACACACTCACACACAAACTCACACAGAGGGTCACTAATACACTCGCGTTTGCCGAACCTTCGAAACAAATATTGCGAAGCCACAAAATGTTTCGCGTCGAAAAATTATATATGTGAGGGGCACAATTTGCAATCAGTAAGTATTGACAATAATCTTAAGTGTATGATTAAATCGGTGAGAGAAATATGTATTTTATTCCGCAATTGAATGCAGCAATTTATGTGTTAATAATAATACACAAGAGATAGCATAATAATATAATACAAATATGTAAGATTTACAAAATTCAATAGATGAATGCGACAATTAAGAATTGGAAAATATATTAAGATTAAAGTTAAGATAAACAAATCAAACTCAATATTTGAATTCGACAATTTGTATAATTAAGAATGGAAATAATATATTAAAATATTAATATAAAAGCTAAGATTATCAAATAAAGCAAAACAAAAATATTATACAATGGATTTGGCAATTTTTTAACAAAAAAAAACACAATAAAAATGAAGTATTATATGTATGAAGTATAAAAAAGGAAGCTAACATTATTATTATATAAAAAAAATATGAATGTATTCCGATTTTTATTTGGTATTCGTCAGTGAAAAGTTATTAGAATCAAGTAAAACAAAATAAAACTGGCAAATTATGCTAGATTTGCATACATAAAATTATTCATTTTATAAAAGTGAAAATGCGTTTCAATAATTTTGAAGTTGAAAAATGAGAAATGTGTTTTTTGAAAGCATTTATTTATTGAATTCAAATTAATGAAATATTGCGTTTTTTCAAATTTATTTTTGTATATAATTCTCATAAACAGAATGTGAATCGATCAGAAATAAGCAACTCAAATTTACAATTGCATTTTCAACTTCAATTTATTAAATACAATTTAGAAATAAATCCAATAAAATTAGAAGCATGTCACATATTTGCTTTTTCATTGAAACAAATTAACACAAACGTAGAATTATTTGTAACTGGGATTAAAGTCAGACAATGAGATTAAAATAGGCAAAAATCTTTCATTTAATTAGCATAAACAAAAAACAGTGCAAATTATTAGTGGTGTTTGTGTGTCAGAAAGAATTTAAATGAAATGCATAATTAAATTAAGCATTGCTATTTGAATATAATTGAATTGTAAGAATGCAGAAATAACAAACAATAACAAAAAAAAGCGAAAATAATTAAACAAAATTGATGGCAACATCAGATTTTGATGCCATTTAAATGTGAATAGCTTAACAAATTGAATTGAGTGAGTGAAAGGAAATTAATCGATTTTCAAGGTTGCCTATTGAGTAATGTGTTCTCTTGAACTTGCTATCGATACGAAAAATATGAAACTTATCTTGTCAAAGTCCCCAAGCACACACACACACACACATCCACATATATATATAGTCGCATTGTGTCCCCATTCAATTGGCCCGCACTGTAATCTATGTATGTGTGTGTGTGGAGCAATACATAATGCACAGTGGGTAGTGAGAGAGTAGTGAAACGAGTAGAGCAAAGTGAGTGTGTATGCAAAAACTTTTAGAATGGAGACGACGACCTCGCAACGTGGAATGTTACTTAAGTTGAAACGCAGCTGGGCGCTGGGGCAGTGATAATGGGCTACACACCGACACACCGACACACACACACACACAGACACATCCTTGCTGAGGTGTTTGAGAGGAGGGGGGCGGGGAAGGGGAGTGTGGCATCTTGTATTACACTTGCGTTTCTTACAATTTTCAGCTCGTTGCTTGTGTATTGCTTACACACTCAGTTAAGTTACGAGTAAGTTTGTGTATCTGTTACTTTATGTGTATGTGTGTGTGTGTGTGTGTGTGTGTGTGTGTGTCTGCGAGAGAGGGATGGGAGGTGCTCACAAAAGTTGCGCGTTGCCATTGCCAGAGTTATTTCATAAATTGTTGCCACAGCAGCAACAAGCAACAAGCGGCAAGAGGTAAGCGGCAAGCGGCAAGCAACAAGGCGACAGTTAGGCAGACAGTCGACTCACTTTTTTTTTCCATTTTCTCTTTTTCTTTTGTCATTGCTTTTATTTGAGAAAGCATAAAGAAAAAAAGAAGAATAAGGAAAAGGCGACGGAGCTGTCATTGATAAAAATATGTGTGTGTGTGTGTGTGTGTGTGTGTGTGTGTGTGTGTGTGTGTGTGTGTGTGTGTGTGTGTGTGTGTGTGTGTGTGTGTGTGTGTGTGTGTGAGCCTCTTGTTATCAAAAGGCAGAACGAGACATTTTGGCATGCCCCATTGTTGTATCGTCGACTAGTAGGCTTGGCTGGCTGCCAGTAAGCAACTGAGTGCCACACAAAGCGACACGCAAAAGGCGCAACAGGCAAGCAATACCACAAAGGGAGTGAGAGAGTGAGAGAGCGAGAGAGAGAGAGCGAAAGTACAGGCAGTCAGGCAACTGTGACCATGTTAAGCCATTGCTATTGCCGTTACCCACAAAATTTCCTTTCCTTTCTCATCATCGTCACCATCGCAGCTTGTTGCTTTCCCAACTTTTCGTGTGTTTTTTCGCCCTTTTTTTTTTGGTGTGTCTCTCTTTGTTGTTGTTGTTGTTGGTGTTGTTGTTGTTGCCATTACGTTGCTTTCCCATTACAAAGTGTGCATAAAGTTCACACCTGTAAAGCAACTTGCCAAGCAGCCCGCTTTTTATATTGATTTTAATTATTAATATACATATATGTAAGTTTCATTTTGCATATATTCATTGTATCTTAACCAAAGATTATTTACTTTTATAATATAAATAAAAAAAATAAAAATATAAATAGATTTATAGTAAATATAATTTTTTGCAAGGCATTTATTTAATTTCTCTTAAAATATAATAAAGCAATAAATCCAACAATAACAAATTTATATTTCTTTAAAATTTTATTTAATTTCATTTCATACAAAAAAAATTTAAATGGAATTTTAAATATTTATTTAAATGAAAAATATATATACTATAAAATAATATACACATTAAGCAAATTAATGGTATCAAAGATGTTACCCCAAAAAGTAAGCTACACTTTTTTCTATTTTTAACAAACCAAACTTAAGACACGCGATATTGAATTTCTTCATAATAACTAATATAAATAATATAAATCAACAAATAACATTTTTTTCTCAACAATTTATTAATTTTCTGTATACAAAATTGTAAATTAAAATGTTACTTAAGCAAGCTAATGAGTAAACAATTTTATCAAACAAAAACACCAAAAAAGTATGCTACACTTTTTATAAGTTCCACAGAGTAACTTTAAGTCGCGTTTTCTTAAAGCAAAAATGCTGTGATTTGCTTTTCTTTTCTTGATTTTTTTTTTTTTTTTTTTTTTTTGGGTGGGGCGTTTTCTTTCGTGTGTGACAATTTCGCAGCCTGATAAAAACGAAACGCTGACAGAATAAATACACTGCGCGAAAGAGGTACACGGATAGCCCGAAAATCTGTTTGCTAAAAATACACTTAACGATGCTTGGGCAATTGCAATTGACAGCTATATTAACGTAAATGTCATATTACTCAAATTCTCGATTGTTCAAATTCACAAAATGACATCGCACAATTGTTTGTTAAATTGCCCAAAAAGCGAAATGAAATTAACCACATGACCACGCACAAAAACGATTCGCCAGCTATTATTATTATTATAATTATTAGTATTACTGTTATTGTTATTCGTTTCAATTGTTTTTGCGTTACACTTATTAATGCATATAATCGAGCCGAGGGTTTATTGAGTTTCCTCATCGCTATTTTCGTTAAGAGTTAAAACGCTTTTGTTGTCGAAAATCTGGCTTCGCTTCGCTTGTTCATTTTGCTCGTTGTCAACTGTAAAATAGTTCAACTTGAGCACGGAAAGTTGCAGCTTATCCGTTGTTATGCACTGCGGCTAGGCTAGCCTCAAAAACTGCAGCTCCCTCTGCTTCCCCCCGCCTTTTCCTCATTCCCGATATCCTTTCCTCCTTCTCCTTCTCCGCCTCCGCCTCCGCCTCCGCCTTCTACATTGCTGACGGCTTACCAGCTCGCCTGTCCAATAGCTGTCAAATTGAAGCTCAAATTAAATGGTTGGCTCACTGAAAAAGCCAAGCGCATTTTATGCTGCGTATACGTAATTTCTTGAATGAAAACCCCGCATTCAGCAAATACAAATTTACTTGCTTTTAAGCATGCTTTTCTGTTCACACTAGAGATGTTAAGCGAAATATCGGTGCGGTTACTATCGGTTACTATCGATAAAAGGGAACTGCTGTGCTATCGATACAACAAACGATCATAAAATCATTTTGATTAAAATTTTTATTATTTAATAATAACAATAAAATATCGGTGCGGTTACTATCGGTTACTATCGATAAAGAGCAGCTGCTGTGCTATCGATACAACAAACGATCATAAAATCATTTTGATTAAAATTTTTATTATTTAATAATAACAATAAAATATCGGTGCGGTTACTATCGGTTACTATCGATAAAGAGCAGCTGCTGTACTATCGATACAACAAACGATCATTAAATCATTTTGGATTAAAATATTTATTACTTAATAATAATAATAATAAAATATATGTATATATAAAAAATGTATGACATTTAAAATGAAATGCTTTTAATGAATAATAAAAATAGATAATTTAACAATGGATTTTTTTGGCTTAAAATAAAGTTTTTGCAATAAGTAACTACAATTATTATTATTATTATTAATATTATGAATACAATTCCTTTTTGCAATGATATGAGACAGATCGTGTTAGACATTTAGGTGATTTCTTCAAATGCTTGTTAAATTTATTTATGCTTAGATGCAAATTTATTAAATTTAATTAAGTTGATTGCACCAATAACTAACTTTTATAGATGCTGATTTAAATAATTGTTTATAAATTCGAAATTCTGCTGCCACTTGGCACACGCTTTTATTCAGTCGATTTAGGAATCTTACATGCCTGCAAAATCGCCTCGGACTTTCATACATCTTTGCACCTCTAGTGTTCACCCTGAACCACAAACTTTATGAAAAGCTACAGCAACAGCAATAGCAACAGGGACAGCGACAACGATGCGATGCGGTGCGCTCACATGTGAAGCTACTTAATTAAACTTGCCGCAAATCAGCGCGCCACGAATGCTTTTAAGATGCCACAAAACGGGGACTCACAAATATGCCAAATTGGTCGCAACTGAGATTTCGCTTCTCATTCCGCTTTTCGCTTCCCGCTGTTGGCTTAGCTTTATTAGCATATGCATGTGTGTTTGTCCGTGACTGTGTGTGTGTGTGTGTGTGTATCCATGTGTGCGTGTGTGTGCTTGTATCTGCAGCCATGTGGAAGTTTCTTTTAGTGCACGACGACAGCGTCGCGTTGTCTGCGAGTGCGAAAAAAAAGGAATAAAAACGAAACGAAAGAAAAAAAGAAGAGGAAAAAAAGAAAGTGAAAGTGCGCGCAACAAGTCGACAACGAGGATGGCGTCTGTCGCCTGGATACCGATAGCAAGCCAGCTGTGTCCTCAGTCTATATGTATTTGTGTATATCAAGAAATATGTGAGAGCTCGCACACGTGCGTGTGTGTGTGTGTGTGTGTGTGTGTGTGCTTAACGTGCTCGCTGGCTTCTTTAATGTCGCTTCTCAGGATATCCGTAACGGGAATTTCCCCAAATAAGTCAAAGTCAGAGTCATGAATATGATTTACGGACATCCTCAGCAGAGGAAAAAAAATAAAAAAGGGTTCAAGCACTAAGCGAAATGAAGTCACCTTTAATTTTTTTCATCTTTGCTTCCTTCGTTTTGCGGTCTTTGCTTGTTGTCAACTAATATCTTCATTCGTTGTTATTTATTTTCTTTTTATTTTCATTTTTTTATTTTTTTCTTTTTTTCATTGTGTGTTCAGCGAAATGTTCTGACAATAAGCCAACAAATGGATCCTAATGACTTTTGGTGCAATTAATATGTATGTCTGTGGGTCTTATTAATTAATTAATTACAGTTCCGGTCAATCCAGAACAACAACAACAACAACAAAAAAAAGGTATTAACAACTGTCTGACAAAGTGAGTGCGAATGCCAAATATTCCAAGTCGGACCAATGGAAAAAGTACTGCGAAGAAATCTTATACTTATTTTTAATTGCTTTAAAAATTAGATAGCAAATAAATAAATCAACAAATAATTACATATTTAATATTAACACATACATAAATATTTAGTTAGGCTGTGAATTTGAACAAAATATATATTGTTGAGAACTTTAATTAAATTTTAGAATAAAAAATAACTTATAAATAAATATAACAAATACTATATGTAATATTTTGCACTCAAATTGTTCACCCTCACTTCCTGCCCCGCAAATCGATCAAATTCGAACAAATACAATAATTACTACAGATTTCGAAATTTCTGAAAATTTGGTTGATGAAACTTGTAGAAGTTGTTGAGAAAACACTTTAGTATGCTTAGGCTGGCAATTTAGTATATTTGGTGCTCTACAGAATATTTTCAATGTATATTGATATAAATAGCCTTTTTTAGTATTCTTGTAGTATATTAGTTTGGTATATTTCAAAATGAATACTCCACACAAAATCGATTAATCTTGATGACATAAAACTGCAAACCTTATAAAAAAAAAAATACAATTTGTTAGCTAGGATTTGCATTCAATTTAAGAATAAATGATAGATCATAATAAAGTTTCCAAATATTTTCTATTATTTTATGTAAATTAATTTCTGTAATTAGCACTAGATAATAATAAAAAACCATTATTTATTTTTCATAAATTTAAATCAAAAATTCAATAATAAAAAACTTTAAAAATTGATAACAAACGTATACAACATTTTAATGAATATGTGAATTATCATAAATATTCAACTTGTAAATGAAGCGAAAACAAACAGCGAATATTTGACATAATTAATCCGACATTTTTATGCGCAACAGCAATGGAAATTTTTGCCGAAACTTGTGTGTATTGTATTCTTACGTGTATTTAGTTAACTCCCTTGGCGAATGCGAATGCGAATGCGAATGCGAATGCGAATGCGAATGAGAATGGGTGTCAGGAACAAATAATCGCAAGGCGTTTGTATTTGTCTAATAGGGCGAATTTTGGTCATGCCCACATTTCAATTTCATTTCGAGGCTAATCGCTGTTAAAACAACAACCACATTAACAGCAAAGCAGAGAAGAGAAGCGAAGGCGAGAAAGAGAGCTGAAGAGCGGGAAAGCGAGAAAGCGAGAAAGCGAAACAACAACAACAACAATGACAGCTTAATAAATCGCATGTAATTTAACAAATTCCCAGCACAAGACACACAAAGGGCAAACGGACAAAGATAAAGTGAATGTGAGTGAGGGAAAGAACAACTCTTCTTCTACCTTTAACAACATGTCTGCATTACTCTTACGCACCCCATCACGTAACGCATCGCAGCGTAACGTAACGTAACGTAACGTAAGAGAACGTAACGCAGTTAATGCGCAAGCTGAGTAAGCTGCTCGCTTACAATTGAATATGAGCTTATTGGCTTATGCATGCAAGGCAAGAAATCAACTGAAATAAGAATGCACAGCTAAGCACAGGGCGGCAGACAATCATTTTCCGCCACACACACACAGAGAGACAGACACACACAAATATACAACACGGCAAAGCACTCGCATTACAGCTAAGCAAAAACATAAATTTTGTACACTCTCCTAAATGGAGTTGCATTAATCGAAGAACTGACAGCGTGTTATTTCTTTTTGCTTTACGAATTGAAACAATTTTTATATATTATATTTTCTCAGCGGCACTTATGTTGTCTCTCGGTAACAGATTTACATTTATTTAATAATGATAAAGGTTGCTATAATCAGCAGCTGTTTTATTTTTATTGTTGTTGACAATCAAATTCGCTTAAATATCGACTTAATAAAAGACTGACTTGATATACTATACATAAATATATTAAACGCCAAGCCAAAATAAAATTTCATACGAACTTTTTTTACAGACCTTGCCAATAATTTTAAGTACATATCATGAACGATTATACATATACAAAAACAAATTTTTGTCAAGTCATTTTCACACTCGACCACGTTTCGTTGAAGTTCTATACAACAGTTGAGGAGCAGTCGATCAAAAGTTAGCTTGAACATATTTTTATAGCTCTACTGTTTAACCATGCCCACTTATGTGATCCGCCCACGTTAACGTCAAACACACACACAGCATAGGAAACACATACACACAATTTTTTGGCAAGTCATCTTCACACACGATCAATTATCAAGCAATGAAGGTTCTGTTCACAACTTTTTACTAAAAGTCACCACTGTTGAGCAACAGTTGATCTAAAGTACCCCAAGTAAGCTTAGAAATCTTTATGAGGCTCTCCAGACTTACCACGCCTACTTAACACGTCCGCCTTCGCTTGTAGCTCACTCCGCCGCTTAGTCAAACACATTCACAGGATTTTCAAAGACATAAACTAAAATTTTTGGCATCCCATTTTCACACACCATCGATTACAAAGTGATTACTGTTTAGTAATTCTCACAACTGTTGTTGCTTGGGCCATCATAATGAAGCTCTACTGCTTGACCACACCCATTTAACACATCCGCCCACATTAATATCTCGGTCCGGCGTCAAACACTTCATCAGGCAAATTTCATACAAATTCACAAATTTTTGGCAGATCAATTTTCCAATGACTGCATTTCTGCTCAACTGTTGAGCAACAGTTGGACTAATTAAACTAGAAAACCTTTTTGAAGCTCTGCTGTCTAACCACGCCCATTAAGCATGAATTTCTTGGTCCGCCGCCTTGTTACATAGCCTTGACACATAGCTTCAAATTTTTGGCAAAATGTTTTTCTGCTTAATCGATTACCAGCATATGACTTGCATATTCAAGGCCTTAATTCAACTTGTTCACTGATCGAAATATCAACGTGAGGAAACAATTGTTACTCAAATTTAATATGCTAGCATACTTTTATATTCCAAAATTATTTACAGGATAAATTTCATGTGAAACTTTACAGAAAATCAACGTGCAAACTTGTGTTTATATTTCAAAATCCCGAAATATATCCTATAATAAACTTTAAGGTTTCTTGTCATAAATAAATACATTTTGAAATTTAAACAGCCTTTAATTTGAATTCATTTCAACTGCCGTTTAAATATTTTTAAAACGCAATAAATAAAAGACGATTAAAAAAAAAGCTAAAATTGAGAAAATACAATAAAAATGATGTCAACAAATTAACAAAACAAACATTTTTCGTTAAGCTAATGAAAAACTAAGCTATGAAATAAAACTGAAGCTGATCATTTGATTTATTTATTTTTATTGTATTAGCAAACACAATTCCTTAGGAAGCAGCTGTTGATATAAAAAAAAACAAATAAATACACATTTTTTGGCCAGCTTGAAAGTCAACATTTTAATATCCCTTTGAATGCATTCCGTTGAGTAAAAGTCATAAAACAAAATAATGTATGTAAGAAATGCGAAGCAAATACAATAAATTAGATATATGTAAAGGAAAAGAGCGAAAGAGCGAAAGAGCGAAAGAGTGAAGAGAAGAAAATTAAAGCTGAACTGTAAAAGTTTGTGTCGAGCTCAGCAATCCTGAGCACACGCATAACGTCGATAGACACTGTGGACATTGTTGGCCAACACGTAGTGAACGCCTGACGTGACGTTACGTAACGTAATGAGATTTTGCGCCAGCTTTGTGCTTTGCGGCCATAGTCGATGTCTATAGCACACACACACATACACTTCAGCACGTTGGCAATGGAAATCGCATAGCTAAAGATTTATGTACTAACAATGCTCAGCTCAGCGAGTTGCGAGTTGCGAGTTGCTGCACAGCTTAAGAGTTCTTGCCATTGTTCTTAGTCGCAAGTTTGATTAAAATTACATGCATTACAGCAATAGCAACAGCAACATCAGTATAACGCTTACGTTGCATTGCGTGACAAAAGCGAATGCACTGATTTCACATTCGGTGAGCAGACAAATATTTCATTTCACACGTGTCGTATACTTGATATCGATATTTAGCGCAGTCAGCCTTCTAATTCAACTAAGAGAAGAGCGCAAAGCAATTTTCTGTGTGTTGTGACGCAACTAATCTAATCTGATTCACTAAAATTGATTGACGATGATTATCAAAGTTTAAATAGTTTCCGACTACAAATTGAATTCAATTAAAATGACAAAAAAAAAGAAATGTTTAAGCCGAATTTCAAATTTCTTAATCAACTCAAATTGATTGTCGACAATTTCTTCGTTTAAATAGTTTCCCAATACAAATTGAATTCAATTACAAATTTTGAACATTCAATAATCAACGCAGCTGCTGGCTTGCAATTATTTAACCAAGCAACTAAACTAATTTAAGTACTAAAATTGATTAACAAACGATTATTTAGCTTGAAAAGATTAGTCTGGAAAAAGCATAATTTAGTTACAAGAACTAAAAAACTAAGAAATTAATAAACAAAAACTATTTAAATTCAATAAGCAATCGATTAAAAAATCAATAGTAAGTTCAAACCAATAAAAAATAAATCAAAATAACCAACTCTGCTTTGAATATTTGATCTAAGTAACTCATCAAATTGAAATACTAAAATGGATTGACTCTAATTACTTCAGTATAAATGAGTAAGTAATAGTTGAATGAAAGTAAATGACGGACATAAAAAATAAATACACAAAACTTTAAATTCAATGGTCAATACTAGCTTTAATTTAAAACTATTTAATCCAATCGAATGACTAAAATTGATTATCGATAATAACTTAGTTCCCATAAATTAAAGATAAATACAAACAAAATTAAAATGCAATATTCAAACACTAAATAACTAAACTAAGTTAAGCACTTAATAGTTCAAACAAACTGAGGAAATATATACAAAATAAATAAACAAAAATTCAAAATTAAGATTGGACGGCGGTTTTATTGTACTAATGAATTTATTAGATTAGATTATGCGAATATCTAATATAATATAAGAAAAATTGTTAAAAGCAAGACATATTAATAAACCAAACAATTTAAAAAATTCTCTTCTTAAAATTCTTTAGGGAATTCTGCTTTTTGTTTTAATAAAACCGAACGCCACTTATTCTATATACAAATTAGATTATATTTCAAATAGAATATTTAATAGCAAACTAAATTTGCTTAGTTAAACGGATTGTTTTTTTGTGTAAACGAAAAACTTTAGAATGTTTTTTAGAATTACTTAAACTCAGCTGTCTCTGCTTTTGCCTTGTTTCATGAATAATTTTTAATCTTATTAATAAACTAAAAAAGTTTTCTTCATCGACTTGCTTAAGTTATTCTCAATGTTGACTTTATTTGAAGCAAATATTTGCGTAATTTCTGTTCTTTGAATGTTTATATATTGATATAAAAGAGTAAACGTCTAAGTTTCTTTTGTACAATAAAACTCAACTCTAAGCTGCAATTTGAGTACATAAATAAATTTTTAATGAGAATTCTCTAAGAGAAAACTTAATTTCAGGTTTAATCGAATTAGTACAAGTAAGAAAGCATCTGTCGAGTGTTCTCGATTTTGAATTACTCGCTACCCATTTTCAATAAACAAATATACCGAAAATATACTGCAAAAATACTAAAATATACCAATTGCTTTAATTGATATATCGATGTTGGGCTAAATTCTAAATATACCAAAATGCAAGAATATACCAAAATACAAAATATACCAGATTACCTGCTAATGCAGCTGAGATCACATTTTAAAAGTATTTCTTAAATAACTTCGAGAACTTTTATTCAACGCCAACCAAATTTTCAGAAATTATAAATACTTTCTTAATACCCAAATTTACCCAATTTCTTGTTTGATGAATTATTTAATACAATAAATGAACCGTTCAAGTTGCACTTTAGATTTGAACACTAAGCTGAGAATAATATATATTTAAATATCGTTAAATAAATAACTTTAACATTTTATATGTTTATTTAAACTCACATCAACCAATAATCTATTGTCTTGCAAAAACTAATAAAACGCATCAATTTCAAAGTTTTCGAGCTTAAATAATTCTGCTGTTAATTACACGTAAGCATAATTACAATGTAGATTTCTTGCACTTGGCAAATGGCAAAAATGTTGCAATTATGCTAAGTAATTTGGCATTTGGCGACATTTGGTTGTTCGAGTGCAATAATGATTGTTTCCCATTGTATTTGTATTTGTATTTGTATTTGTTTTGTGCCGTTCCGGTTTCCGTTCCGGAAATGGAAGAAGAAGTAATTAAGTAATTATAACAGTCGAAATTTTCGTAGCTAATATTTATGTTAATGCGAATGTTAATGTTAAAGTCGAAGCTAAAAAACTAATTACATTAAAGCGTACAAGCGACTGCTGTGGCAATTGCTGTGACGATTGCCCCTTAGGGGTGTGGGAGTGAGGAGTGTGGAAGGGGGAGGGGGAGGGTGGTTGAGACACCAGAACACAAGAACATACAGCTGTTGTCGCAGTCAGCTTACCGCTTGCCCGTGGCCAGCAAGGAACAACAAGGACTGCTGCTAACTGACAGTCGTGAGACAGGCGAAAGACAGTTGCGAGTTGAGGTGATGATGGGGACAGGGAGAGGGTGAGGGGAATGGGGAATGGCGAATGGAGAAAGGGGAAAGGGGGCGAGAAACCAAGGATGTTTAGCTGAAAGCGAATTGAACACAGACGGAACAACAGTTGGCTACTTGGTTGGCTGGCAAGCCAACTCTCTCTCTCCCTCTCTCTCCCTCCCTCTCCCTCTCTCTCTCTCTCTCTCTGGCAATGAAGCACAACTTGCCACACTTCATAAACTCTCAGTTGCGGATTCTGTAGCATGCTTAAAATGCAAGGTTTCTCCTTCTTGTTCTTGTTCTTGTTGTTGTCGTTGTCTTGTCGTTGTTGTGGGTGTTGCTGTTGTTGTTGCTCAAGTTGTTGTTGTTGCTGTTGCTGTTGCTGTTGCTGTTGTTGCTGCTGCTACTTGCAGTTGCCATTGTCATTTTGCTGCTGTCATCGCCTTGGCTTTTATGTGTGTCACAGCCGTTAATTGTTTCACGTTTAAATTGTCGACATTTTGCTTCTGTTTCCTCCCACTTGCTCTCTCTCTCTCTCTCTCTAACTCTCTCTCTCTCTCTCTCTCTTGCTTGACTGTATTAGTTTTAATTAAACACCTGAGCGTCTAGCAGACTAATTATAGTGAATGTCCGTTGAGTTGCGTTTTACGTTTGTCTTTCTTCGTTTTGTTACATTTTTAATCAAAGTCATTAATTCGCGCTTGTTAATAACAATTAAATGTGGGCTTTAGCTTTAGCTTTGGCTTTTGCTTTACTTCTTTTCTTTTATTCTTTTTATATAATGCTTTTGTGTGTGTGTGTGTGTGTGTGTCTATTTCATTTCTTTTCTTTTTTGTTGATTGTTGTCGCTGTTTTTCTGTGTTGGTCCGCATCACAATTAAGCATTTAATCAATACAATTAAAGCCTTGGATTTAGCTGCTGAACATCATTAAAAGAAATGCCCAAAAAGACGCAGACACAAAGCGACAATGACGAGATGTTGAGATGGCGATGGCGATGGCGATGGCGATGGCGATGGCGAGATGACGATATATAAAAATAAATATAAAACAAAAAGGCAACGATAAAAGGAAGCCAACAGAGCCAAAAAACTTATTGGACGACTCTCTCTCTTTCTCTTTATCGTTCTCTCTCTCTCTCTCTCTTTCATTCGCTTACAGCTGCCCCAAAAGATACAAAAGCGGAATTAAAAGTTTCTTTTTTTGTTCTAGGAACCAAAATTTAAGCCAACACACAAACACACACACACGCACGCAGCGAAAGAGCGAAGAAGAGAACGCGAGGGCGAGAGGAAGAGGGCAAAGAGGGGGGAGGGGGAGGGGGATGGGGGCTTCAAGTACCACCCAACAAAAGAGTCGCCTCATCTTTGGAAAGAAAATCCTCTAAAATGCGCACACCAAGTGCGCCCAAAATAGGGAAAGGGCAAGCAAGGGCCAAAGAGAGGGGGAGTGGAGAGGGGAGAAGGGGGGACACGGCAAGTTTTTACGCAAATAAACGCACGTTTTTGCACAACTTTGTGCCACTTTCATTTTTATTCAGCTCTCTCTCTCTCTCTCTCTCTCTGTCTATCTACCTCTCTCGCTCTTTCACTCTTTATTCTGCTGTTGTTTTATTTGCCCCTTTTTATATGCTACACTTTTTGTCATTGTCACTTTGTGCGAGCTTCAATGTGTGCGTGTGTGTGTTTGGGTTTGTCTTTGAGTTTGTCTACGTATGTGTGCGTATGTGTATTTGTGTTTGTGTGTGTGTGTGTGTGTGTGTGGGTGAGCCTTCAATTCTGTTTATGCTTGTTGTGTTTTTTTATTCCGGACCCCGCCAAATTCTTTGGAACTAGTAATTACAATTATTTGCCGAGCGTATCTATTTGTGCCCATTTTTTCCTTCATTTCAATAAACAGCACACAATATTATCCGATGTTGTAACTGACAATAGTTTAACTTTTCATGTATTCTAAGTAAATAATATTTTGTGTAGCGCAACAGTTTTTTATTTCAGATTTATGTTCGCTCATATATAACTTGCTTTTATATCAAATTATGATTCTACTTTATTATCTGCTTACAATGACATTCTTATATTTCATTTACAATACAAGTTTCACATATTTTTAGTATTTATCTAGTATATTAACTTGGTATATTTCAAGAAGAATACCGCACTGTTTTGCTTTTATATCGAGCTTTATTACTGTTTTTTTTTTTATTTTTTAAGGTAACTTTCCTTTTGAACAAATGAATAAATAAGAATTTTAATTAAATTTTAATTATTGTAAATGAAAAACAAATTAAAGCGAAAGAAACTTATGTTAAACTAGACTCAGCTAAATTTAACAAACAAAAAAGTTTTACATGAAAACTTACTACTTTTTTTTAATAGTTATATTAATCGGCTAAAATATTAAACATAACAAAATAAAACTTACCAAAAAGAATCAAATTGATTGCAATTTAAGAGTCAGCTAAATAATGCAAAATAAGCAATGTTTAACATAATAAATTACAATTTTTTTTAATTTTTGTTATAAATAACATATAAAAAATACTTATTTGCTTGCCCTGAAGTAATGAAAGCGAAACTAATTGACTGCAAATTAAACGTCAGCTAAATTAAGCAAAAAAAAAAATGTAAAATGTATTCTTTTTCTTTCTTTCGGTGTATAAAAAGGAAGTCTATTTTTTATTCCACAGATTTTACGAACCAACAAGCAACGAAAACCACAGAGAAAAGTGCTCGAAGCTGAGATACCAAGTAAACAATTAATGAAGTTGTTGAAGAATTTTATTTGATTTACTTTTAAGCTGTGTGTTGTATAAATGCAATAACTATGCTGAAATATATATAATTTATATAAAAAACAAGTGCCTGCTGCTGGCTGTTATGCCCTTTTAACGTGAGTGTGTGCCAGGTATAAGGAATTAAATCAAATGAAACTAGCGAAAGAGAAAAAGTGAAAAACACGGCTGAATAAATCAAAATTAAATTTTCGCTTTCTTGACACTTTCCTGTCTCTCTCTCTCTCTCGCTCTCTTTCACTCTTTCTCACTCACTCTTCCTCTTTTTTTTTTTGTTGTTGTTTTCTCTCTTTTTGTGTGCTGTTGCTTCACTTATGTTGTCATTGCCAGAGCGCCTTTTATTTTTATTACTTTACGCATAAGCTGTGTTTCATTTTTCTTCCCTTTATTATTATTTATTTGTTGTTGCTTCAGCTTCTGCTTGTTACTATACCCTGTAATATGCCACAAAGTAAGGTCTTTGCAATCTACACTAAGTAAAATGTTTAAATTCAGTATTAATCAATGAAATCTTTTCTGTCATATTTTGATACCGATTCTTTACTACATAAATAAAAGGCAAAAGGCAGAAAAAACAAAAAACTGTGCTAGCACTTAACATAAATCTCTGGCACACAAAATTAATTATGCAGAGTCGAATGTAATTTGCTTGCCACACACTAATTTAATCATTTTTTCACATATTTGTTGTTTGACTTGTTAAATGTATTTACCTTGGCTGTGCAGTCAATTGGCTTTCGCTGTTGCTGTTGCGAAAATGTTTAACAGGCAATTTATTTTTATGAAAATCGCAACGGCAGCAACAGCAACAGACGATGTAACTGTAATTGCAGCTGAAGCAACGCCAGCAACGCATTAAATCGTTTATAAATCACTTTCGACAACTGTCACACACACACGCACGCAAGCACACACGCACATGCACGCACACACACACATACAAGCGTAGCCTCGCTTCAGCTTCAGCTTTAGTGTTGCATACTTTTTGGCGCTGCAATAAAATGTCATTTATTATTGTGCATGTTTTGGGGCAGGAAGCTGAAGTGAAAACGCTTTCAATTTCGATTACGTGTCGATTACGTTTTGCTGCCAAACTTGTCATTAAAGTATGTTTTGCATTTTGCTCATTAAAAATTCCAATAAATCAAAGACTATTTTTTGCCTTATACTTGATGCGATTATGCCTTGGCCTTCTCTCTCTCTCTCTCCCAGCTCTCCAGAGCTCTCTCTCTCTCTCTCTGTCTCTGTCTCTGTCTCACTCTTTCGTCTCCATTTGATGTAGATTTTCAATTGTTCGCCCCGATTTTTATTATTGCTCCTCTCGAGTCGAACTGCATGTAAATATTTCAGAAAAGCTGTCAACAATTTTGACTTGCCCTTGGGGACAACACTCTGTACATTTTTGTGTGTCGCTCCGCCTATGCAATCAACATAAACATAAATTGAAATATATGACAATTTCCATGTACTCTCTGCGTATTTTTCTTTATCATTGTACCTTTTTTTTCTCGGTCGACAAGCGAACAACAACAACAACAAAAAAAAACACAAAATACATTTATATGATGCCCGAAAGGTAAACGGAAATATAATTAAATATTGCGCGCCGTTTCATTCCCAAAAGAAAAAAAGATATTTACAAAAAAAAAAAATAATAATAATAAAAATAGGAAAAAAATTATATTTGCTCTCTGCCCGCAATGGAAAAAATGGCAAAATGTCAATATTAATTGCAACTATATACACAAACAAATATACATATATTTTACATGGTGCTGAATGTAATTACAAGCCCATCCGGACGACACACTCAATCGAAGTTCGACCTTTCGTAAATTAAATGGTGATAAATGAATTAACCCAAAAGACACCCAGCCTCCCTCCCCTCCCCCTCACCCTCACCATCATAATACGTATGCAAATACCGTACAATATTGTCCGTTCACCACAAACGTAAACAATAATAACAGGTTCTTTTGAGCATCGTTTTTCAGGGTTGTTTTTCCTGAAATTTTCAACTTTGCCTTCAAATCATTGGAATCCATAGAATTTCAAGCTATTAAATGATCGCTAATCTCTTTTTGAAGTAATCACACATAGATTATAGATTAATGTTTGCACACATTATGTGAGTTCCTCATAACTTTTGGGAATAGCTTAAATTACGACTCAATAAAAATGCTGAAAATTAACAAAGAAAATCCCTAAACCAAAATTATGATATTTAAAAGTGATTCGTTAAAAGATATATGCATATATGTGCACCATATACCATAGAAGAAGATTCAAGATAAGCACAATATACACAAGAACAAGAAAAAAACACGCGCTCACATTTATCAAGTGTATTAAATTCATGTTATGATTGAAATTCACAGCATCACAAAGCCAATAAAAAACCGCTTGGCATCAAATAAGGGGGGGAAGAATATACATATTTATATATACTATGTTACATATGTTGTAGATGATATGTGGATAAACAACAAATGTCCTCAATGTAATTCATATTTTGTGTCTTGTCATCTTTGTTTTCAATAATCTTTCTTTCATTATATTTCTATTTTTTTTGCTTGTCACTTGGTATTTTGAGGTATTTGCAAAAAAAAATTCAAAAAAAAAAATTTGTAGATCATTTCAAGGATAAATCACAACAGAAATAATTAGAGATATCAACAACAATTAGAAATTATTGCGCTCACCGTTGGGACTAAAAAATCACTTTGAGGTTTTAACCGTTAAACACAGCGAAATTATTCGCTTTCGTCAAAGAACTTTTGATTTAATTGCAAACAACAGAAAAAAAAAGTATTATTCAGAATTTGTATTGATTGGATTTAATTTGATTTATTTTTTTTTTTATATTTTTAATATTTTTGTTTTTTTCTCTTTTTTGAATGATATTAATGTTACTTATGTTTTCAACTTTGAAAGTGTTGTTGTTGTTATTTGGTGGCAAAGTGCCGTCTAAGCAAACTTCAACTGGTTGTCGCGATGCTGCTCAAGAGCAGAGTGAAATTTGTGGATGCGTTGTACGACAGCGCTAGCTCCGGGTTCTGTGGCCAGCAGCGACGACGATGTGCACGAGAATGAAACGTCCAGCAAAGACGAGACGAAACGCAACGAATGCGAAACGATGTGAAACGAAACGAAACGAAACGAAGCGACGCACAAAGCCGATCCCGAAGCTGCGGCCGAAGCCGAAGTTGAAGCTGAGGCTGAGACTGAGGCTGCCCAAAAACGAATGCTGAATGGGAATGTGAACGAGAACGCGGTCGAGGGCAAAGACAAGGCCGAGGGTAGTGCACGAGGACACACACAATCATGAGGTTGGCGTCTCGAACTCAAATCGCTTCAATTTCACTTTGCGGACAAGCAACGTCGCGATGTGGGAGGAGGGGAGGGAATGGTAGAAGGCTATTGCTGCTGGTGTTGTTGTTACTGTTGCTGCAGCCTCATCATGTGTTGGTGTTGGTGTTAAGGACAGGGCCATACCACTTTGTGTGTGTATGTGTGTGTGTCTATGTGTGTGTATCTGCCAGCAGAGACGCAACAGTGCCGAGACATCGCCAACAGCAGCAGCAGCAGCAACAACAAGTTGAACTTCATTTTGGCATTCGGTTCTGCTTCTATGCAGTCGGCATAACTCACACACTTGTACACACAGCACACACACACACACACACACAGACAGTATATTCGCATTCTCGCTTGCATACACAGCATTCGTATTTCGTGTGTATTCGCTTTATGCGCTTCGTTCTTGTTTTCGGTTTCAGTTTCGGTTTCAGTTTATGTTGCTTCTGCTTCTGCTTTTGCTGCTGCTGCTATTGCTATTGCTGTTTCTGTTTCGTTTTTGGTCTCGGTTCCGTTTCACTTTTGCCTTCGACTTTCACAACTCAACTACACACAAAATAAAAAAGCACAATTTACCGTAACAGCCAAAAAGCTTCCGCTGAGAAGCGCCAGCCAGCGACAAATTCAACTAGTCGAATCGAGTACAGTCGAGTGTACTCAAATGTTCGATACCTAGTACTTGATGATAGTAGTAGCTTAATAACTGTAATGCACGCGCATTTGATTCTATTCTATAGTTATTATTCGTATATACGTGTTTTTATATGTAGTGTATGAGCTCCACTTTAATCTTTGGCAACTTCACGCCATGCATAAATCGCATCCGACTCAACAGAAATCAATTTTAAATCGATTACGACCAACGCAAATTGTATTTATTTTCATTTGACCCTGAGAGCTTTTTTTATTCGCTACCCAAGCAGAAGATTATAATAGCTTATAGCCGGGTTCCACTGACACATATTTTCACTTATCAAATTTTGTTAATACCTTTGTAAATTCTTCATTGACATGTTACGTATAAATTTGCTTTCAACAATTCTTTTAGAATACCGAGTCTATTTTTGGGAACATATTAAAAAACACTTTTTTTTCATCTTAATTGTTATATCGCATATATTTATCTATAGTTTTCAACATCAAATTGAAATAGGACGAAATAAATGATTAAGACATTCAATCGAATTGTACAAAAGGGTTGGAACTAATGTTAGTAATTTAGTAACATAATTCCATAAATTTAAATAAATTTCGCTGCTCCACAGAATTAGTTTCCTTTTTTTTCATATAATTTTCGATTTAAGAATAACTACTTCTCATTAATTTCAAAATTAATCGGATATCTCTTTCTTAAAAACTAATATATTTGTATGTATAGTTCTTATTATTCAATGTGATTGCATTTTAATTTTAAATAACTTCTACTACATAAGGATGATAAGCTCAAGAAAATCACAGTTTAAAAGAGTGAATTTTATACTTCAATCTTAAATTATAAGGTGCAAAAGTTTAAAAATTGTATAGAGCACTTGATTAAGTAGTCTAATTGCTTTGCATTTCTTCCAACTATATAGAAAGTATCTTACAGTGGAGCACTACCAAAATAAAAGTGTTCAATAAAAAAAATATTTTTATTTCCGACTGTTACATACATTAGCAGCACATTATAATGCCCTCTTAACTCTTAAGCAGCAAGTAAGAAAAGCACAAATCAACACACAATAGACAAACGAGAAAATGTTTCATTCAATGGTCGAGAATATTTGACTTCAAAAAGCTCCCCCAATCTTAATGTCCCCAAACACTTAATTACGCATAAAATCAGTCGCATATACATGGAAATAAACAATTTTATTACTGAAATGAAATACCCTTTCATTGACAATCCTCAGATTGTAGGGTATTGGAATTGGACACAAAAACAAATTAAACAAACAATGCATAAGCTCACATCAGTGCAAAAGCTTTAAAAGTTTCCTAAATATATTTATATATTTATTTGTTCAGCAAGCGCAAATAAAATAGCTATAGTCGGGTATGTTTCACTTTGAGTTACCCGGTAAATTTGTTTATTTAAAGAAGTTAAAAATTATATTTCAAGAAATTTTATATTAACTATTTAGAACCAGTGAAAAAATTATTACAATGTACCTCAAAATGTTCTTTATAAATGTTATTTCAGAATAAATATTAAAAATAGATTTTCAAGAGTTCCCATTAACTTAATATACCCTATTTGAAATTACTAAACTCGCAATGCAAGAGAGCAAATATTTAATCGTCACAGTCTCTCGATCTGTTATGTTAGTACGGAAATATCTAGCCAAATCGTTTTGAGTTTTCAGTAGACTTTTGGCTTTAGATGGATCTGCTTTTCCTCAGCCGGCGCATTTATCTCGGCGATGGCAGCCATGAGACGCCACTCCATGGGGGCATCATCGTGGACACTGAGGGCATCATTAGACGTGGTAAGTGGCAAATAGATGACGTGAGAGAGCAATAGAGAGCGAGTGAAATGAGTTTAAGTATTTACCACGAAACTTTTACTTTTCATTTGGGATTCCAAATACATATTTATGTCTATGTATAGCATAAACTAAAGTGTATTAGCCACATACAGATATTTTATATTTATAACACACATGCACTTGCCGGTACTATGAATGACACTTGTTATTGATGTTACTCTGTGCTTAGCAAGGGATTTTTTGAAAAGAGCTTTTCATATATGCTCTTCATAAGGTAGAGCTATAGAGGAGACATTTCCGATTGCTTATTTTATATATTTTATGGACATCAACTAATGACTTATATTTGAGATAATAAAATATCAAAATATCTATATCTATAAAGTTGTTTGTCCAGACTCATGATATAATATTTGAGAAATTTATCATTTTGCTCACTGTCTTATATCTTCCTATCTTCTTCTAGATCTTCTTCTAGATCTCTCATTAAGGCAATATAAACAAAACACATGAACCAAAATATATAAGAACATTAAGTCTTAAAGTCATCTTATGTTTAAGTTTGTTTTTGATTTTGTTTTAAATTTCAATAGTTTTAAGAACATGATATTTAAGTAACATAAAAGATTAAAAAGACCATTCAGTTATATATTTAAGTTTGATTTTAATTTTGTTTAAGACTTCAATAGTTTTAGGAATTTGACTTTGAACTTTCATAGGAATCTTTTAATACCATGCAGTAGGTTAACTCAAATAAAATAAAGAGTATTTGAGTAAAAATAAAAGTTGCCAAATGAAATTATAAAATAAATAAAAGGTTAAATTAGGTATTTATTCAACACTTTTATCATTTATAAGTAGACAATACACAATAGTAGGTAATCAAATCTAACAATCTTTTAAAAAATGCTAAATTTTAGCTACTCATTATCATAAAACAATCGAATATTTCTTGGAAATAAATGTGTGTTTTTTTGCAAATTAATTAAAAACAAATTAAGCGAACTTTAAAAATCCAAATTAAATAAAAAAAAAATAACATTTCTTAATGAAAATTTGTTATACTTTTAAATCAAATAAAATTTGATAAAATTTTTGAAATATTCTTTATGCTTTTAAATCAAATAGATTGATAGAATTTTTCAAAAAATTGGTTGCAGTGTTGCGAACACCACAAGAAGTGAACACATATCTGTACAACACCGAGTCGGAGGCAGTCTATGACTTTGGAGATCTGATGCTGATGCCGGGACTAATCGATGCGAATGTGCACATCAATGAGCCGGGTCGCAAGGACTGGGAAGGATTTGTAACGGCAACAAAATCAGCTGCAGCCGGTGGCTTTACAACGATAATCGATCGACCCACGTGAGTGCAAAAAAAAAAGCATTCGCTGATGATGACACTAAATGCGTGTGTGTCTGTGCTGTTTTAATGTTGCAAAGTTCAAAACTCACTCAATAGCAATGCCACACCGACCACAATCAATGTGCAAGCGTTGAAGGCAAAGACCGCCACAGCGAGGGGCAAAATCTATGTGGACGTCGGTTTCTGGGGCGGATTGGTGCCCGGCAACAGTGATCAATTGTTGCCCCTCCTGGCTGCCGGTGTGATGGGACTCCAGTGCACACTCTGTGGCAGTGCTCCGCCAGTTGGCGATGAGTTTGCCGCCATCAATGAGAGGCAGCTAAGCGAAGCCATCAAGCTGTTGAATGAGGCAGCTGAAACAGAGGCATTAATTGCGGTACGAATAATGAATTGTTTTCAAAACATTCCTATATTTATCAGTTTACTTTGGTCATTCTCATTAATATGATAGAACGCATTTCTCGCTTAACGGCCTCAACTGAGGACACACAGTGAACGCTTAAGTAAAACGCTTTAAATGAGAAAAACAAATAACTAATTTTTGGTTGTCCGAGTAATGAAAAATTGTTGACAAATGCTAGTTTTATCTAGTTTGCTCTGTTTTGATTTGTTTTCACTTATACCACTTAAGCGACAGCCTTAACGCACAAAAAAGGTTGGCCGCTAAGTGAAGTGCCTTTAAAAATGCAAAATATCAATTCCGTTTTGTCCATGATTTGAAGAAGTGTTGCTAAATGTCAGCTTTCCAGTTCTATTTTTGAGGTTTACATTTATAGCTCGATTAACAGCCTAAATAGCGAAGCAACAAATTGGCCCTTAAGTGCAAAAACACTGAATGAAACAGAATATTTGCTTGCTGTTGTTAATGCAATGAAACACGTTGCTAAGTATCACTTTTGTAGTTATTATTAGAAGGGTACTATAACTTAGTGCCGGCAGGATATGTATGTAACAGGTAGAAGGAGGCATCTCCGACCCTATGAAGTATATATATTCTTGATCAGCGTCAACAGCCGCTGTTATGATTCCTGAAAATTTGGTTGCGATCAGATAAAAATTGTGGAAGTTATTAAAGAAATACTTTTGTATGGACAAAAACGCCTACTTACTAGGGGTCTGAGTTGCTTTGTAACATTTGTATGGTATATTTTGAATGGTGTACTATATCGATATACCAAAAATACCAATTGGTATATTTTAAGTATTTTTAAGTATTTTCGGTATATTTTGAAAATGATACCACAATATTTAGCCTTTATTAAAAGTGGGTAGCGGGTAGCTTTCTTACTTGTTTTTTATTCAGTTTTCACTTCACCTCACCTTAACTGTGACTAAAAAGTTGGCCCTTAAGTGAAAAACATTCAATGCAGAAAATATTTAATGCCGATGAAAACATGTCACTGAGTTTTGTTATTAAAAACAATGTGACCATTAAGTGCACATTATGTGGCCGTTAAGCGAGGCATGTTTCATGTTCCATTAAAAAACTGTACCTAACAAAGCGAATAGAAATTTAATGAACAGTAAACTTGTAGATAATTAAACGAATGTATTGAACACATTGTAAATAGTTCAGTTGATTGATCAATCACATTGTCTTTGCAGTTCCACGCTGAGCTGCCACAGCAACAGCAACAGCCACCACAAACCACACAATCAAATGCAACCGAATCGAAATGCTATCACAGCTTTCTGGCAACGCGACCCCCACAAATGGAATTGTCGGCGATCAAATTGATTTGCCAGCTGGCCGAGCAGCAACCGCAGCGTCGCTTCCACGTGATGAATCTCAGCTGTGCCGCAGCATTGCCGCTGCTGCAACAGAGCCAACAACGTGGGGCACAATTGACGGCCGAAACCTGTCCACATTATCTGGCTCTATGCGCCGAGGATATCGACGATTGCCACACGGAATTCAAGACGTGGCCACCGATACGCGAGCGTAGCAATCAGCTGCCCCTGTGGCAGGCATTGTTGCAACCTGCAGGCGGCGCCTTGCAACTAATCGCCAGCGATCATTCAGCTGCAACGCCCGGGGCACGTTGTCTCACCTACGGACGCCAGCGTGGCGACTTTATCAACGCGTGGCCAGGCATCAGTTCGTTGCAACTAAGTTTGCCCATTGTCTGGACGCGAGGACAGCAGTTGGAGCAACTGGAGGAGCGTTTAACGCTTGCCGATGTGCATCGGTTGATGTGCTGGGAACCGGCAAAGCTATGCGGCTTGGAGAAGTTCAAGGGACGCATTGCCGAGGGTTATGATGCCGATTTTTGCATTTGGAATCCGGATGAGGAGTTTACGGTGTCGCAAGATGCGATGCATGCGGCGAACAAATCC
Organism: Drosophila pallidifrons; assembly: GCA_023558445.1. Taxonomy (NCBI): domain Eukaryota; kingdom Metazoa; phylum Arthropoda; class Insecta; order Diptera; family Drosophilidae; genus Drosophila; species Drosophila pallidifrons. The sequence goes on from CM042351.1 coordinate 17,821,466, forward strand.
GCTTCGCCGTATGCGGGGCAACGGCTGAGGGGCGTGGTGCATGCCACAGTGGTGCGTGGCCTGCATGTTTATCAGCAGTTCGAGGGGTTCGGACAGCCGCTTGGCAAAGTGCTGCTGCGCAAGAGCAGTCGCAAGGTGGTCAAGTTTGTTCGGCTGTGAAATAAAACTTTGTTAATTAAACAAATTTGCGAGATTTAAATTGGGATATAGCCCAGTTGCCACCGCTGCCGCTGCCACCGTCGCATACTCTAATGACACGGCAAGGGGCATGTTGACTTTCGTGGGGCATGTGCAACACTCAAACAAATCACACAAATCTTGAATACAGAGACGATCTAACCATGGAATCTTTTATCCATCCATTTATCGAATCTTTTTTCTCATTGCGATTTTTCGTGTTGATTGATTCACTTCAGGAACTTTTTTGATAATTCAATATAAGTAAGTAAAATAAATTTTATAGAAAAAAAATTTATAGAAATAATTTATGTTGTACCTAAATAAATAATCAAATAGACCGAAAGGAAATGGAAAACAAAATTAGGTAGAGCAAAGTTATGCTAGCCTGGCCATTATTCAATATACATAAGTAAGAAAATATTCAAATATTTTCTGCTATACATAAATATATATTTCTGAAAGTCAAACTGGCCCAAAGTATACAAAACTGGAAAATGAAATCAGGAAAGCAAAATTCATTTAAATAAATTTTTAAATAAATTGTATCATACATAAATATTCTGAAATGCAAAAAAAGCCAAATGAATAAGAAAAACGAAAAAGAATTTAAAGTAAGTAAAATTATAATCTATACAAAATGAATGCATTGAATCTTGATAATTCTTAAATTGAATGACAATTTAGTGAATTAAATTTTGAAATATTTGCAATGTTCATAAATATTTATAAAAGCTAAATAGGCAAGAAAAAACAAAAGTAAATAAAATAAAAAACCAAAAAGTTTAGCGCAGTACAAATATTTGAACAAAAAAAAATTTGTTGAACCTTTCTACACTTCAGTAAATTGGTTTTGCCTTCCAACAAATATTTTCTACTGACGTTTTACAGATTATTAAATTCAAATTAGATGATGTTAAATTACACAAAAAAAAGGTTATTGAACACTTTGCAAAAAAAAGGTTTATTTTGACATTTCTGAAACTTTGAAAATCCTGAAATACTCGTATTTAGTATTTAATACTATATATAATACTAAAATACTAAAATTGTGAAATACTAAAGTACTAAAAACCCTAAATTCTGGAAAACTAAATGCTAAAATACTAATAAACTAATTAAATAAAATACTAAAAATCAAACATAAATATTTTGAAATATCAAATGAAAAACCTGAAATAACTTCAACTGTTTTGCTCTTGCTACGTTTTTCGTATGAAGCTTGATTTATTATGATTGTGAGTATTTCCTAGAATGTTATCACTTTCCACAATTTTTCAGCTGGGACTATGCTAATCATCAAACCTAAGTAAGTATCTTGCATGTTGTTTGTACTATGTGGCTATGTCGAGGTTAATTATGAAATAATTTGCTGTTGGTTTGCGACACATGCGGAAATGTATTTAAACTTCGGCGTGTCGAAGTTAACTCTTCATTTATGTGTTTACTCGGTACGTGTAAAAGCTACACCCACACACAAATACTAACACACACACAGTTGTGGGATGTGAAGTCATTCAGTCTTGTTCCGCTTTCAAGCTCTTTTCGTCTTGACGTCGCGTCGGCGTCGTCGTCGTCGTCGTCGCTTTTTGCCTTTATGAGGAGACGTGCAACAAGTTGTCGCGTGGCAACGCTAAGCAAACGCGCACACACACACACACACACACAGCACACACGCAGACATAGCAAACATGCTCGGCCTGTTGCATGCGTGTGACAGCTTATGTTTGCTTGCCAGGCGTCAACTCAATTTTTGCCATGAGACATGTTTACCTATGCGTTAGCAGTTAGAGCGAGATGCCACTACACACGCATGTATGCGAGAGAGAGGGATGAGGAAGAAGAGTGGGCAAAAATAGAGACGTTTGCGGTCTGCGTATGTGTGTGTGTGTGTGTGTGTGTGTGTGTGTGTGTGGGTTGGAATGTCCATGTTGGGTTTCTGCATTAAACCTTAGCGCATGATAAGCATTTCACTCCAAATGTGATATTCAACACCTTTTTTCCATTACAATTCATTTTCGTAAACTTCTTCTATTCTTGGGTTCAGCATTCATTTATTTATGCTCAAGCTGTTGCTGTTAGGCCAAACTATGTGTTTAACTTGCTGCGTGACAAATGTATTTCATGTGACAAATCTATTATCTACTATACAAATTATTTTCTACTAATAAAAATGTTTCCTTATGAAATGTTGTCAACAAAAAATTTAAATATGATTAAAGCAAGTATCATAATTGCTTTAAAGATAAATGAATTTATAAAGAAGAATTTCGAAAAAATGCTAAAAAAAAAAAAAAGGATTATACCAAATATTATAGTATTAATAAATAAAACCTTTGCAAACTTTTTAATACTAATAAATATGTAAATTAATAAAACACTAAAAAAAAATATATATATAATATATAAAAAAAAGTTAGAAAGCTACAGTCGAGTGTTCTCAACTTCCCTTTTTAATAAGAGCAAAACAATGCGATATTATTTTTAAAATATACCACTAGTTATATTTGGTATAATGATATGGTACTACATTTAAAATATATGGTATATGTATATACCAAATTGTCAACCAAAGCAACTATGACACATTGATATTACTTTGACACATAAAATAATTGAATTTTACTATTTTCATGACGTTATTTTATTTAAATAGATATTTAAGTTTTCTATTATCTGCAATCAAAATATGCATGTAAAGTACTTTTTACTATATTAAATTAAACAACATTATAAACAGTATAAAATTTTGCTTCTGCCTGTTGCACACAAAACTCCAAAACGCATTTTGGCCATTTGCAGGATTTAACAATAAAACATATGCAGCAAAAAGTTTGCTTTATCCAACCCAGCCAAGCGATATATGAATTTACGCTCAAGGGTGGCCGAGACTGATAAACCTAAGTTGAAGTTATGCTATAAGCTATATGCTACTAAATAATTATAATATAGTATATAATATCATATATTATATATACTATAATTCATAATTATATAATTATAAAGTATAATATATATCGAAATACTCCGAATATATTAATAATGTTTTATAAAACCTAAGTGCATTATTTCAATGATTTGCAAGCGAAGTTGTACTTCATTTTGCTACCGGGTATTTCTCAGTCGAGCCACCTGCTTTGTTGTTTTTCCCATATTCATTTAGCAGTTAAGTTTCTGGTTGCTTGCAAATAATGCACAACATTTGATTTCTCTCGTCTCTAGTCCTTTGCTTTGTATCTCTCTGCATCTTATTATTATTGCTTTGTCAGTCGACGTCAAAGTCGAGTATGTTTGTACATACTTTATACTATATATGGTATATGGTCTATATATTATTATTTATTTGCTTACGTCTGACGTACTATATTCTAGTGCTCAACAACAATGAGTTCGCTTCGCTTGCTTCCACCTGATGATTGTGTGGGCGACGAGTTGGCGAAAAGTTCCAGAAATTTGGATACAACTTTGGCGCACAGCGGAGCGGTGAACGGGTGGGCAGAGAGAGAGGAGGGAGGAGAGAAATGAGGGTGGCATAAACGTATTACGTAGAACGCTTTACGCGCCCTTGCGCATTTCCTATTAAATAAATGCCAGAAGCAGCTCACTTTCAAATCACATTACTGCTGCTGAGTACAGAACGGCACAGAGCACGGAACAGAACAGAACAGAACAAAACAGGACAGGACAGGACAGCTCAGGACAGGACATGACAGGACAGGACACCACAGGTAGCAACATGGCAGCCAAAGGGTGCAATCAGTGCTTGCCTGCTTGACTTTTACAGTGAAAGCTCGCTAAGCGTTGAGAAATTTCAAAATAACTCTTTCGTAGCTTGCATTTCTCACATTTTTCTACAGTCTTCGATGCGAACATAATAAGTGTTTCATAGAAGGGAATAACTATGGTAAAGTATGGAAAATTTGGCAACATTTTCATTGACAAAAAAGAGAAGGAACATATATAGAATGATCTTTTGCAGAATGGAAGATGTCACTCAGTAAGCTTTCTATATTGAAATGTTCATTAAAATAATAATTTTAAAGCCAGGATTAGCTATTGTATAAACTATAGTGTAAATAATATAGTACAGAATATATATATATAGTATACAAAATGTATACAAATGTTGCTATAGTTCGACCAATAAAAAAACATAGAAAAAAGATTTTCAAGTATTTACTTAGCTTGTATGCTTTTCCAAAAATACTTAAAAATGTTAATTCTTCAAAAAAAAAAAACCTTTAACAATATTTCTGTTAATAACAAAACAATCCCCTAAAACAGTTTTTTTTAAGTACTCACTTGGGTAGTTTGTTTTTTTAAAATTTATATACAAATTTTCATAGAATTTACTTATTATCTTTAAATAGATAGATTGTAAATAAATAAAGAATATAAAAACAGATATATATACAAATTTTACTATTGTTCTTCCATTAACAATAGAAAAATATTTTATTATGTTATATTACATGGTTAACTTGTTTTATTAGAATATTCTTAAAAAATTGATCATATTTCTTCCAATAAAAATCGAAAAATCGTACTAAGTGTTCACTGTACTTTTTTTTGTTTCGTCTTTAATTTTGTTTCTTTTTTTTTTTTTGAGGGTGACATGACGTATTTCAGTTTCATTATAGGCTGCGACTGTCAGAAGCAGACGGCAACGCATCACACGGCGTATGCGTAATTTATGCAGCGTTTATGAGGCATACGTCATGTAAGCCGCACACACACACACACACACACATACATACACGCGTTCGCACACGCACACAGATTCAGTGGGTTTTATTCAATGTATCTTTGTCAAGCGAAAACCGCGTTTTTGGCATAGTTGGAAAGCAGCTTTTGGCTCTTGGCGTGTGTGAGTGAGTTTGTGTGTGCGTGTGTGTGTGTGTGTGAGTGAGTTTGTGTGTGCGTGTGTTTGTGCTCTGATTGTTACATTACGCCGTGCTCGTCCAAATTGAAAAGTTAGCTACGTTCGCGGCCTCGGGCTGCGTTTGTTTTGCAATTCGTTTCAAATGCATGAGTTTTACGTATTGGTTTCGATGTCCTCTCCATTCTGCATAATGTCCAAAATGGGACACAAGGTGTGTGGTGAGTGGGTGGTGAATTTGGGAGCGGTTGGAGCACTAAAAAGGGGTGGAATTATGTGGTTTTCACATGTTCTCCACATGCATAGTAAGCACTTTTTGTGCAACAATTGAAAGTGCTCCATCAAACGTATCATAAAATGACTGCAATCAAATGTCATTTATGTATGTATGTACGTATGTATGTATGTATGTAGATCACCAACTATGTTAGTAGCCTTGTGGCTGCTCCTTTCAAACGACGCATTATTAAAATTGACATCGTCAATTGCTACTTTCTGTCTCATTGTTTGCCGCATTTTACGACCAACTCGCACATTTTTTTTTCCGGTCATTTTTATGTGCGTTGCGTCTCCGATAATTGGAAACTAAGTTCGGCTAGGGAATTCTTATTGCCGTTGACCTTTTTTTTTTACGGAAATCAACTCGCAAGTAAACTACTCTACTGCTACTTTATTTTATGTAACCCTTGGATGTATAAATAAGTGTTGGGGAAAGAGGTCAAAAGACCTGAAAATATCGTGTCGAATTTCAGGAAACTTTATGAGCAACAAGTTTTTTCACTTTACTTAACTTTCTTTATTTTATGATATCTTTATAAATTCATAGATATAATAAATATTCACTTTATCCAATATGAATACGAAATTAACTAAACCCAAAAATGTTTTTTTATAATTTGCCTAAAATTATGTTTTATTAAATATATGAAAATAATACTAATTAACAAGTATAAAATATCATACAATTTTCAATACACACACTAAATATTCACGAAAACAATTTAATTGAAAAAAAAAGAAAGTATAATTTTAATCAAAATAACGATTATTTATTACTTATTACATTATTAAAATAATATTAGTATTAGAAAAATAATTTAATTAAAGAATTAAAAAAGTATTGGAAAATTATAAACAAAAATTTTACAACTGAAACCCAGATTAAAACTTGGAATTTAGATCTTCTATAGTATGGTACCATATACATCAATTATTTTGCTTTTGGTATTGCCTCACGTAGCCTTTTAGCCTCTGAAGGCACTTCCCTTGCACATTCCCCTCTCAGCCCGAAAGTATGCCACAATACAAAGACACAAGTGTGTGTGTAATAATTGTGACAGCTGCAATTGCTCACACGCATGTGCGAGTGAGTTAGAAGCAGCGACGCGTCGCTGCCGCTGCCGCTGCCGCTGCGTCTGCCGCAGTCGCGTTACGTTTCTCTGCTGCTAACATAATAGTAGTAGTTTGGCTTTGGTTCTGTGCGACGTAATTGTGCCAGAGACAATAACAACAACAGCAAAGAGCCAGCAATATTATAAATACTAATGAAAGTAGCGATAACGACGACATAAACACAAACATACATATATACATACATACGTTTTTATTGTCAGCTGTGCCTCTCTTTCGCATACGTTTTCACCTTTCACATACAAACAGACAAATGTAGAATTTGTTTTGTTGTTGTTCGTTAGATGTTTAAAAATATTTTGCCCGTAAGTTGTGTGCTCTGCATGAGTAAGCGCACAAGAGACAGCGCGAGAAACCTAGGCAGAGAGAGCGAGTGACAGAGGGAGAGGGAGAATAAGAGCGAAAGCAAGCTGTTGAGTAAGGTGTGTGCGATAAATGTGAATGTAGTGAATGTACTTACATGCATGTGTGTATGTGTGTATATGAATGTATGTGTATAAGAACTTCGCGCCGGCATCGACATAGACATCGACGTCAGCGTCAAGCGCCGTGACTTTGACGTGGCGACGATAACGTTTAACGCTCATGTTTTCCTATTATTGTTTTTCTGTTTTCTGTCTCTGCTTTCTGTTTCTGTTTTGTGTGTGCGTTGATCTTATTTTTTGTTACTGTCGCTGCACTTTAAGAATCTGTTGCACTTCACAGCGCACAGAATGCGCCAATTACGAAAGAGAGCCAAAGAAGAGGAACAAGAAGAAGAAGAAGCCGTCACAGCTGCAGCTGTGATGTCCGATTGAAGGACAACCTAATCTCGCATATCGATGGACAATCAATCACCGATCTAAGATACATATCTCCAGATGTCTTTTGGCGTGAGTCATTTGATTTTATGAGTGCATGAATTTTAGTGCAATTATTTAGGTAACTACACGCGTTATGATTCACTCCTATTCATCAATCAAAGATAAATCCAATAAACGTTAACAGAAATAATAAATTAATTATCTCTATAATAAACAATATATAAGTATTCTACTGTGACTGCTTAGTTAAATTATATCAATCATATAAAATATATAAGCTGTAATCATAATAATTATAATATTAATTTTTATATTTAACGAACCCATAAAATTCCATAGTCAATTATACAGAACTTTTTATATTTGTGTGCATAATATATTTAATTAATAAGTGAATAGACACATAGATAAAGGAAAATACATTCTAGCCATAATAATACTACAAAAAATACAATTTTTTAAGGTTTGTGAATAAAAATAAATAATAATACTTAATTTCAAAGAAGTTTGTAAAGAACATAAAATAATATAACTAATTACATTAGATAAAAATATAATAAATAATTCACCGTGACTGATTGATGTGAATAAAAGCATTTAAAAATCTTAGAAGAGTCAATATAATCCGTACAATAATAACAATGCATAAACCATTTGCAAGCTAAGAATACGCAATATGTAAAAAACAACCTGTTTAAAAACCAAATTCATTATAATAATATCAAAAGCTTAGCAAGCACGAAAATAAATATTATGCGCAAACACGCGCTCATCACTAGCCGCCTGTTGCTGTTGTTGTTGTGGCTGGCGCTGCCGCTGCCGCTGCCGCTGCTGCTGCTGCTGTTGGTATTGCTGCTGGTGACGTGTGCTGCGACGACTTCGACATCGACGTATGTACGTACGTAAGTATGTGTGTGTGCTTGTGTGTGTGGTCGACGCTGTAGTCGCGTCGTGGCCGCTTAGTCAGTCATCGGCGTCAGTATTGCTTTTCAGTTTAGCTACGTAAAGCGGCGTCAGAGGCAGCAGCAGCGAGCAGCGAGCAGCGGCAGCCCCGAAAAGCAGCGAGCAGCAACAACAATAATAATATCAAATCTCGCGCACTTAGCGAGCAAAGCAATCAGCGATTCTCAGTTAGTTTGTCGGTCGCGTCGTCGTCGCGTCATCGAGCGCCGGCCGCAGTTCTAACACACCTACAACAACAACTACAACAACAGCAGCAGCAGCAACTATAACAACAACAAGAATAAAAGGTGACGAGTGCGGCCCATTAAAGTGTAAGAAGAAGAGTGTACAAATTTGAGCGCCAAAAAATATAACAGTACCGAACAAGCAACAACAACAGCAGCACATTGTATTCTAGTGCTTCTATGTATTCGTGTGTGTGTGTGTTCTTTTTTGTTGTTGTTGTTGTATGTACATATGTATATAAACATTGTACATATGTACATACGTATATTATGTAGCTTTATATATGTATGTACGTACATTTGTATTTCGCGCTTTTAGCATTTAAAATATTTGTGTAAAAAATTAAGCAAGTAATAATTATAGCTGGCTCTCTCTCAACCAGTCGCATGCTCTCGCTCTTTCGCTCTCAGTGTAGCACAGTGTGAGAGAGCGCGTAACTATTTACAAGAACAAGAACAACAACACTACAATACAAACGAATACGTATTAATATAAATACGTAAGCGTATGTATTTTGTATACGTATGCCATTTACATACATAGTACATTCATCTATATGTATGTATGTATATGCATGCATATCTATATGTGTGTGTGCTTGTACATATAATGTATTGTAATCAAATACAAATCGGCAAAACAACAAAAATCTTGACGTAATCGCAACGCAACTCAAAAGCAAAGCAAAGAAAACGAGAAACGACACCGCACAGTGCTCAACAACAGCAAAAACGAACGGCAGCAACAATAACAACAACAATACGCCAACAATAACAACAAGTGCAGCCGCAGCAGCAGCAGCAACAAAGCTGTTTGTTGTCTTCTTTTTTTTGTTTTTTGTATTTTATTTCTGTTATTTATTTATGCACATGCATAAGTACATATGTATATATGTACATATTTATTGTTGTTAAAACATCTCATTAAGAGGCTTGCAAAAATTACGAATTTTTAACAATTACGCAAAATTTGTTTTTTGCTTCTTCTTCCTTCGCTTTCGGATTTGTTATTAGTCAGCAACAACAACAACAACAACAAGAGCAGCAGCAGCAACACAAGCGGCAAAAAAAGAAACAGTGGGTAAGAGTCAATTGCATTGTATCGAATTCTTAACTGATTTTGAATGGCAGAAAGAGAAAACGCACAGTTATTTATGCATAGCGACTAATCAACCACACACACTCTGAACTATAGTTCAAATAACCATTTCGTTATCTAGTGAGAAATCAAAGCTTATTGATTGCTCATTATTGATTGGTATTAGGAACTTATTGATAGAATTTTGTATAATAGATAATGCATACTTTTGATATATAAATTATCTAATTAAGCATATACCAAAAGTCTCTAAAGTTCAAACTTAAGATTTCATAAAACAAAAGTGTCCTGAAATATAATATATAATATATTGGATTAAGTTTATTATCTTTCATATAATCATCCACGCATCATAAGGAATTCCCTTCAAAAATTATCAAAATATTGACATGAATAATTGCATTTATATTTTAACTACATATTTCATTTTTATTTTTATTGATAACTACATACTTTTGAATCGTTCGAATTATGACCCAAAACACTTTTGTTACACATTAGTCACACCTGATCAAGGCAATGGCACAGCTATCAACTATCAATAAACATGTGCACAAGTAACCGTTATCTCTATGAGTGATACTACAAGCTTTTCAAAATTCTTTGAATTACTTTTCGTGCAAATAGTTTGACTTGACAATACATAATCTTTAGTGATTTTATCTTTTATCAATCGAAACTGTCAATAATTAGAATGTATTTTATGGTAGATCCCACACAACTTAAGTTCAGTTTAAAACATCAGCAAACGAAATTGTAAATAAAATATATTCTTCTCTTCTTGTGAACTTGACTTTCTGTCAAAAGGGTTTAGCAAGCCATCCAAAAATGTGTGATAAAAACACACTCTTAAACAAAATCGGTATTCAACTTAAATCCATAATTTGTGAACAATTTAATACCAAATTTTGACTGCTAATCTACAACATTTTGTTTTATAATTTGATTTATACCATTATAAATTAAAAACCTTCTTATACTGAGAATTTCATTAATATAGCTGTTTATTATCAATCCTAATAATCCCAATAAATATTAGTTAATAATTAAGAGATAGAATATATAATTTGTGATTGGAGTCAACTTTCTAAAAGAGGTTTCAAATTTTTAAATATTAGATTTTTGCTGAGATTTATCAATCATAGATACATTTTTGGCCTTTAAGGAAAGGTGAAACTTTTGGTATATCGTATAAAAACTATGTGTAATACTTCTCTCGATCAAACTCGATTGTGGTTACCATTCGTGGACACCCCGAAGATGGCAAACATGTGAAGGTTTCGTAGAATGTAGTTGGTCGACTCTTACTATATATGCCTATGCATTGCGTCCAACTAAATCCAATGCTGATAACGAGCCTTCCAAGCTGATAACAACAACATGCACATTCACACACACACAAACAAACAAACAAACATATGTACATATATACATCTAAATCTATGTACATGTTTACTCGCATGAATATGTAGCTGATTATTTGTCGCATTTGGATGCGTGACATGTAGACGCCTATCAAATTACCGTTGGCCGATAATCCGCATAAAGTTGATAACGTGCAAAAAGGGCATAAACAATGACGATGGCGATTGCGCTGTCGATGTCGATGTCGATGTTGATGGCGATGACAATGACAATGACTTCTGTTGGCCAAGTGCAACAGGATACAATACTAAACCCCTAAAAAGCAAATGCTGTGCAGCACCTGTCTATCTATCTCTGTCTCTCTCTCTCTCTCACACACACACTCTCTCTCTCTCTCACACACTCTCTCTCTCTCTCTCACACACACTCTCTCTTTCCCCCACACAAACACATGCACAGAAATAATTAAACTGCTATTCTTGTTTTAATTAATACAGACAAATATTGTAGAAGCAAATACGTTTTGTACAGTAAACATCAGTTATAAGCAAATACGCTACCTTAGAGTTCCCTTTAATCACAAATATTGTTATATACATCTTAATTTACAATATTTAATAATATTAAAAAAAAACAAGTAAGAAAGCTACAGTCGAGTGTACTCGACTGTGAGATACCCGCTACCCATTTTAAATAAAAACAATATATTTTACGGTATTTTTCACAAAATATACCAAATATACTACAAAAATACTATAAATATACCAAATGGTATATTTGGTATATCGACATAGTTCCGCATTCAAAATATACCATAGACGGCACAATATACCAGATTGTTAGCCAAAGCAACTAAGACGCTTAGTAAGTAGGCGTTTTTGCCCATACAAAAGTATTTCTTTAATAACTTCCAACATTTTTATCTGATCGCAACCAAATTTTCAGGGATCATAACTACTATAGTTATTATTGTATATACCAACTTTCGCAACTCTGGCTTTAAAATTACGCTTGTTATTCGTTTTTTTTGATTTGCGAGGGCGGAAGTGGGCGTGGCAAAAATTTGAAACAAACTTGATCTGCGTGCAAACATAACAAATGCTGTCGAAAAAAAATTATAGCTCTATCTCTTATAGTCTCTGAGATCTAGGTGTTCATACGGACGGACGGACAGACACACAGACGGACAGACGGACATGGCTATATCGTCTCGGCTGTTGACGCTGATCAAGAATATATATACTTTATAGGGTCGGAGATGCCTCCTTCTACCTGTTACATACATTTCCTGCCGGCACAAAGTTATAATACCCTTCTACCCTATGGGTAGCGGGTATAAATAGTTCATAATATTAATAGAGATTATTAGAGTTAATAATAAAGAGCTCTATAAATTGAATTCTACAAATGACAGTTTCTACATATAAATCGTAATTTTGAATTGAATTTATTAAGACTGCAATAAAATTAAATAATAGATTCAAGAAAGATTACGAAAAATTGATATAAGTATAAAAGGTTTTAAAAATGTATTTCTTTTTTGTCAAAAATGTTTAAACGAAACTAAACAATTCGTTACAATACATATAATCACTAAACAAAAACCTTAAGTCTCGAATTTTTGGAAGTTTTGAATTTTAGAAAAATCTAATTTTTCAGTTGCGAAATACAATATTTCTAATAAAATCTCAAAAATGAATTTAAGTTGTGGTTGATGAATTTGGGAAAAATACATCACAATGCATTTAACGTATTATTTTGGATTTGCAATTGTCGGCAATACACTGCAAATTGAATTCACAAAATTCGCAACTGTTGCACATAATCATTATATACTGTAAGCATACATGTATGTATGTATGTATGTATGTTTGTGCGTGTGTGCACACCAATGTACTTAAAATGCAAAGCATAGGAATGGGTTAAAAATAAATATTGTTGACGTCACATTTTTGCGTGCACGCGAAGAGGAAGCCGATGAAGAAGACGATACTAAAGCCCAAAAGCAAAATTGCGAAATTCGAAATGCGACTGATTGGAATTGATTAAAGTGCAGCAAATATTCTTTCTCTCTCGGTTGTTGTTGTTGTTGTTGTGCCGTTTGTCTTGGCTGCAAATGTCACAAAAACGACAGTAAGCAACAACAATTACAACAGCAACAACCACAAGAACAATAATGAACACGAAGAACGACATAATTTTATGTGGCGCTTGTTTTAGACTCCACCGCGTGTATTTCAATAAACCACGATGATGATGATGATGTCAATGGATGGCGATGGCGTTGATGACGTTGCTATATTTTCGCATTTATGCTTCTCAGCTTTTCGACTTTGCGAGTTTGCTTCTCTTTGTGTTCGCTGCCGTCGTCGTTGTCACCGTCGTCGTCGTCGTCGTCGTCGTCTTCGTCATTCTTTTTCAAGTCTTCGTTCGTTCACTCGTTCATTCGGCTTTTGGCGGTGTCAATTACCTTTTTGAATGGACACCACAAGTATTTTAAAGTTGCGCTTTAAGCACTGTGCTGCTGCCTGCTGCCTGCTGATGATGATGGTGATAATACACTCAAAACGCGACACACAAAAACAAAGCAACCTTTCTGCGGGGGTGTTTACGCGATTGCGATTACGAATGCGCGGTGTGGGGGAATGTGGCGAGTAAACGGGAACGGCGAAGGAGAAGAAGAAGGAGGAGAAGAGTGAACAGTGACGACGAAGCAAAAGCAACAAGCAAACTCAAGCCACTTTGCTTACTTGCTTGGTGTCGTTGTTCTTGTTGTTATTGTTGTGGTGACATTTTACATTTGACAGCGCTTATGCCTTGATTACACGCACCACAGATAAGTGGACGAGGCAGCATGTAGTCTATTCTCCGTCTTCAAGCCGGTAGCAGGGTATGCTAAATTAGTGACGACAAGAAATTAAGACAACAGACAGAAGAAGGTAACTCTAATCCCATAAATATGGAGAGAGATGAATTGTCATTTAAGTCTTTAAAGTTTTAAATTCAATGTACGAAACCATTTCGTTTGGGGTAAACGGAACAGATAACCTTTTTATCATATAATGTTTATCTTAACATAATAGAATGTAGAAATGATTCTTAATATTGGTTAAAAAAAAATAAATAAACATAAATAATAGTATTTTTATAGCGATCTTATCGAAATGAATTGCAAGTGATACTTGTAAACTTTCCTTAAAGAAAAGATTCCTTATATAAGTTAATAAATAAATACATTTCGAAATGTATCCAAAATCCCTTCAGGAATTTATCTGATTGTTTAGACGCAAAACAATAATCAAATCGAGCCTCAAATTCAACAAACCATTGGAGATTATCGCGTGACAACAGGCCCCTTTCATCATATTAATCAAGGTTTAAATAGAATCGAAAAACGATCGAATTAATTTAAGCGACTGAATCACAGTGCGAAATTTGTAACTTTGGCCCCAAACAACGTCGCAATTTAACAATGATGATGTATGACAAACAGAGATAGAGAGAGAGAGAGAGGGAGACAGAAAAAGAGCAGCACACTGACTCACGCTAAACAATTACTGAACTGAACTGAGGTGAGGTCTACAAACTAATGCCAAAGGCAAGTCAGCGATTGAGAATACATGACTACGAGATACCCTTAAAAAACAACAGAACTTTGTACAACATTGTTAAGTTGGAAATTAATGGAAACCTTTAATTACGTTTGACTAATTGAATTTTCATTTAACCGATTCTTAATTGTTTTTCCTATAAAACAAATCCACTGAAAATCATTTGCATTAATTTGTTAATGGAATTTCGATGATGTTATTGGTTTAGTCAGCAATTTTTGAGACTCAATTTTAGCTTGTGCAGTATTTAGAATATTATTATTAAGATGTTTATTTATTGTGCTCCTTTTTATTTTTTAGAAATTTATATATTTTTTAGAACTAGTTTAGAAAATGTTTTTGTATTTAAAACTTTGAAATACCATATATCAATGAAACCTTTAATATATTTCTTGTTTATTGCAAGGTGATCAATTTGCAAAACTAACTTGAAAGCTTCCGCCCCATATATAACTTGAGAGGGATGTAATAGTAAAGTTTGGGTGGCTCGTGCGTGACACGAACCCATCCTTAACACAAAGCAAAGAGCAGAGCAATCATTTTGCAATGAATCGTCCGGTATTCCTCTCACTTTCGCACACAACGTGGCGTCGTCGTTAAATTTGCCGTCATTTTAACAGCCTCGTCACTGTGCTTAATGTTTAATGCTCTGTGAGTCGTCAGACGTCGTCAGACTGTTTGCAGCGTGTGCAGTGTCAGTGGTCGACATTATCTGCAGCAAGCAAACAATTTAAAAGGCAACAACAATCACAATGTAATTTTAATCATCTGCGAGAAAAAGCAAAAAAAAAAAATGAAGAAGAAAACACAATCCGTTTCCTTGAAGCACGATTTTACAATCGGACTGCACAAACGAAGGACAAGAGAGCATCAGCAAAGGCAACAAAAATAAAGAAATAAAAACGAAAAAAAAAAACAATAACAATAAAAATAAAAATAACAATAGAATATTGCAATGTTTTTTTTTCTGTCGTTTTTTGTTTTTGTCGTATTTTAATTGCCAATCATTGACATTGTTCATTCGTGTTCATTTGTCATGCAGCATACAATATTTACTTATAGTTGATGCATGTATGCAACATTTTCAACTACATACATACATAAATCTTGTTTGTGCATTGTGTTTGTTGTTTGCGAATGCAAACCACATTTAACTCGCAAATATGTACTTCAGGGCTGAAGATCGGTAACAAAGGTTTCGACATTCACATTAAGTCAGCAGTCGAGTTTGGAGGATTCCCTCAACTATCAAACAATGCTGAATGCCGAATAATTCGTCTATCTGTTTAATAGAAGTGAGCGAGGGGCTGCATAATATAGTATATAGTAAATCTATGACATTAGATTTGAAAATGTTTGAAAATTTGATTTAGACACCCTCTAATCGATATCTTGATGAATGCGTATACTATATAGTATAAATAGTATATATTATATATACCATATTCTTGTCATTTATATTATTGTATAGTATATGATCTCACTTTCAATGCCATAACAAAATAGATTTTATCTTTAATTTCATTACCAGCGAATCTATTTTTAAAGTACAGTATACCCTTCAAAGAGTGAACATTCGATAATGTAAACTTCCACAAGCGTGGAATCTATGCATTATTTAACCTAATAAGTAAATGTATGAAAAACATTTTTTGATTTTAATCTTTTATGAAAACATTTGAATGTCTATTATACTTTAATGTATAAAGTTGAGCTGTTTTGATTACTGATTCTCTTAGATCACCATATCGAGCGTGGACTGTAATTCTTTTAGTGGGACGTTAATTGCGTAATTCTTTTAGTTGCCTTATTTAGAGTAAATTGCCGGCTTATACATTATTTATTGAGATGACTGTGCTAATTAATTTGAGCGAACAATAAAATTCATTCACTCGCTTGCTTAGCTTTATTCATGACTTGGTCTCATTCAATGACGTCACGACCATTTCTCCCTATTCTGCAGCTGATAAAAAAAACAGCAAACAACATTAATATGCACGTAAATACATTCATAGTACTTTACATTTAATTGCTGTAGACTTAAATTGTTGTTGTTATACATGAATATGACGACAAAATGTTTGTGGTACATTCGTACCTAAAATTGGTACATTCTGGGTTTGTTAGTACTTTTTATCCTAAAGCTTGGTGCACTAAAACTAGTACATAGTGTATTCATTATCAAAAATTATCCATTTATACACTATCAATTTATATTTCATACATTTGCTCTAAATTTCAAAACAATTTTTCCGAAATATTGTATTATTATTTGACATAAGAATGTAAGGAAATACTTACTATACAGTTTTTATTTTATTGTATACTCTATTTTGCTAACAGTGGTACAAAAAGTCATTTTCATGTGGTAACTGTGCGTATACGTTGTATACTAAACATCGTATGGTTAATATGTAGATGTATGTGTGTGTGGGTAGGTATATGGCCCTGAGTAGCACAGACTGCACGGCGGTTAAGCTGGTGAATGGAGAGTGGAGAATGGCGCAAGAACCTCAAGCAGAGTCATACAGCGTGTGTTTAAAAGCACTCTAACAGCGTCTGTTATTAGGTGTTACAATTTCTAAATGACTTGCGCTGTTTATTAACGACCAGTACTTATAAAACTCTGGTTTTATTTATATCTCTGTTTCAATGTAAGAAAAACAAAAGTAATATTTCCATAATCATAAGAAGGACAACAAACAAAACAGCTGCAGTTGAAGAAATTTTGTTAATCATTTTTTTTTTTAATAAAATAATTGTATATATACTATAAATTAATATATTAATAAATATATTAGTTATGGTGGCTTTCTATTAAAAATAAATCGCTTTATTTATATTAAAGCTATTGTATATAACAGCTGTGTCCGAGTGCGACCAGATACAAAATTTCATAAACATACGTTTTTATGCCGACGTTTATACTAAAATACTAAACACTGATAATTTAATTTTATTTCCAAAGCTCCACAAAAAAAAACTTCATTTTAAATAGCAAATTACTTATGTGTATTTAAAAAAAAATACAATCCGCAGAGGACATTTCAAGTAATATTATAAAATATCGTCAATGTTTACTTACTAAGCTCATTTCTTGGGCACACTCAACAGCTGTTTCAGTTGTGCGTTTGATTCAGCCCTTTTGTTGACAAGAAGTAGTTGGTATTCTCGACTGACTAAATTTCGATGCTGCAGCCCTGGCGCTAACAGTGTGCTCAATTAAACAGCTGTAGTCGGTGCTGCCAGCTCAGCGCAATGCTCCCGCGCTCTTTTTCAGAACACTGTATTTGATATACAATAATTATCATTTAGTACATTTAAAATACAATCATTTATTAAATATACTCAAATAGCTTATTGGATACATATTTAGGGTATTTTTCGTATAATTTGCATAATATTGTATTCAATCGAATTGTGTGTAATTAGTCTGGCAACGCTCGATGGTAAAACGAGTCGTTGTCGCTGCGTGCGCATGCATATGTGTGATTTTGAGTGCGTATTTTTTGAGCAAGTGTGTGTAAATGTTGTGACTGTGTGCCCGTGTGTTTGAGTGTGTGCGTGTGTGTTTGCGCCTGTACTATGCCAGTAAAGCAGCGCGAGCGAGCGAGCGAGCAATACAAAATAAGTTTTGTGCAAAAAAAAGGGCCAAGAAAGCTGATCAATAAATAATTGTTAAAATTTAATGTGACCTGAAACAAGTGTACAAGCGTAGCAATAAATAATTGTGGGTGTCCTTGCATTTATCTATCATCATTGTCCAGGGCAACTGACACAAGGAAAGAAAATTACATTGGCGCTGCTGCTATGAGAAAAGAACGTAAGCAACAGCAAAAGCAGCAACGATAACAGCAGAAAATATTTTTTTGGTGTGCTGTGCGCGCGTGCTGCCAACTTTGTGCAAAGTGCTTTTTTTTTTTTGGTTGCGTTTTAACACCGTCCCCGCCTGTCAATCGCCACCCAAAATAAAATAAGGTGCACAACAAATACGTCGTGGATAAGAGTGAAAAGATAATTTGAAGGATCGTATGTAGCTATCCTATTGCTATTCGAATTGCTATCCTCGTTCCATTTTGTGTGTGGCGTGCGTACAGTTGAATTTTTCAACAAGTTGCCAGCACAGCGCGCAACGCGACATAAACACACACACATACACATAGGCAAGCAAAGGCACAAACACACACACATACGCAAATACAAGCGCGCGCAGTGAGAAGAGAAATAGCAACAGCAAAAGCAAAAACAAAAGCAGCAACAACAAGAGGAGCAGCAACGTTTTTAGTGATGTCATCAGAAAGTAAGTTGGTTTTTTTTTTTGTATTTGCCTATAACACAACGTCGTCATGACGTCATTTCATAAAAATACACACAACAGTTGAGACACGGTATGGTCATTGCTGTTGTTGTTGTTGTATTGTCGTTGTCATCGTCGTCGCCGTCGTCGTTGTCGCTGTCGTCGTCATTTTTGTAGCAAGGCAAACAAAACAAACCAAACAACAGTTGAATGTAGTAGAGACATAATCAACAGCAACAGCAGCAACACTGACAGTGACAGTCAGCGGGTGCGTCGGTGTGTGTGTGTGTGAGAGTGTGTTTGTTGCTGTTGGATATACACATATGATGTAGTTGATGTATTACAATTAACAATTAGCAATTAGCAATTATCAATCAAGCAATATTGTAACCAACTTACTCATTCATTCTCTCTGTCTCTTTTTCCTTCATGTTGCAGTCGTCGTCCAACAACAACAACATCAACAACAATATACAACCACAACAATTTCAAACTGGCAACATTGAAACGGAAACGGTCGCCAAACTGAAGCACTTATCGGAGAGCGTAACGGTGCTGCTGAAAATCGCTAAAATGGACAGCATCGTTGTCGAGGAGAATGGCAACTCGGCCGCCTCCAGCGGCAATGTCAACGATGTTGATGCCGCCGCAGCCGCCGTCGCTGCCGCTGCCGCCGCAGCAGCAGTCACAGGCGGTCAACTGCAACAGCAACAACAACAACAACAACAACAGAACCAGCAAAGTACAACGGCGACGGCCAACACAAACAATGCCAGCAGCGCGGCATCCGTGCTGACCACAACCAACTGCAATATACAATACCCTCTGACGCCGTTAACACACGGCCTACAGGTGAGATGCACTTCTGCCCCTGGCCCTTCACCTTCACCTTCTCCTCTCCCACCGACCAAGACAAATACTGTTGCCATCATTAAGTACTCGAAATAATGTCGATAAGTGCACATCTCAGATAATTGCATAGATTCAAAAGAAGTTTAATTGCATATTGCAGTTAAGAGAACAATACTAAGTCTAGATAAATCCTTTTGACATCATTAGGAACTCAATAAGTGCACATCTCAGATAATTGCATAAATTCAAATGTAGTTTAATTGGATATTGCAGTTAAGAGAACAATACTAAGTCTAGATAAATCCTTTTGACATCATTAGGAACTCAATAAGTGCACATCTCAGATAATTGCATAAATTCAAATGTAGTTTAATTGGATATTGCAGTTAAGAGCACAATAGTAAGTCATTAAGTACGCAATACTTGTACTTAATAATTGTATCAGCTTAAATAAAATCAGTTCCACAAATAGTTACAATTTTGCGTTCAATTGGATATTGCAGTTAGCTGCACCATTATTTTGTTTAATAGTTGTGTGTGCAATTATGCTGGATAGCTTAGTCAAAAATAACTTTTAAATACACACTTCTATTAAAACACTTTTATTAAGATTTTTGCATTTTTAGGATAGCTTCGTAAATAACCAGATTCAATATTCAAGATCATAATAGTTAAGCGAATTTTATTTTCTTATCAACAATGAGCATTAAAGGGAAGCTAATTTAATGTGGATTAGTGGATGATGTGGATAATGTGGATTAGTGGATTAGAGTCAGCTTTTAACATGCCCAACACAAACTATTAACAATGCACATAAATATGAGTGACATCTTGGTGAATTGTATTCTAGTCAACTTTTAATGAAGCCAACCTATTAATCGTATGGAAACAATTATTGTACAGTAACACAGATACTTACTCCATTGATGAAACAGGCTCATCATTTTGTTGGCTTCATTTAAACTTCATCACTTGCTAGAAAGCAAAATGCAGCTAAATGAATTTAATTGTATTTATTATAATGAAGATAGTGTTTTTAACTTTAATGCAAGTCAATTTGAAGACAATGTTTGTGTGTTGAAACTCTTTCAACTCCTCAACTCTTGAAATATTGGATTAATAATTAGTGGTGTCTAACTAGTGAAGCATTAAAAGTTCCCTGCATATTTTAGGTTAAACTCTTTTAATATTAATTAGACAAGCTGTTGTCCCTTTTTATACAAATCTCGATTTATTGATTAATTTTAAAAATTATTTGCAAAAAAATGAAGATTTAACATTCCTCATTATTACTAAAAAGAATACAATTTTATTGATCAATGAGATGGCTAATGACTAATGCATTGAATTTGTGCTCGGCAGGTACAATCCGTGATACAGGCAGCCAATCATTCGGGTGTCATACAAAGCGCCGCGGGAACGCAGCAGCAGCAGCAACAGCATCAAAATCAATCGCTGGCCGACGCAACAGCGATGCATAAAGGAGGCGGCGGTAATGTCGTTTATGTGAGCAAACCGGCAAATACGACGGTTATTCATACGGCCACCGGCAATGCAGTGCAAGTGCGTACCAAAGTGCGTAGCTATTCATCGAATCCAACGAAAGAAAAAAACTAAACTCGAAATTCATAAATCATATGTAGATTTAAGTTTTACATTTTGAATATGTTTAATGACCAATTGCATTGTTACAGATCCTTCCAAACTTTCAATTTAAGATCAAACCCGAACCGAATATACAGCAACCGGAGGATACCGATGAGAGTTTATCGGACGATGATTCACAGCATCATCGAAACAGTCTGACGCGAAGGCCATCGTACAACAAGATATTCACCGAAATCAGTGGACCTGACATGAGCGGTAATTTCATTTCTCTGGTTTTTTGTATTGTTTTTTTTTTTTTTTTTTTTTTTGTATTAATATAACCTACGCTGAGCGCCTAACTGCCTTCCCCTTCCCCTCTATACTGTCTCTCCTGCTCTCACTATCTCTCTGTCTTCTCCGTTCTTCTGTTCTTCGCGAGCTATGTATGTATATCCTATATCCTAAGCTCAGCCAATTGTCTTGTCTGATTACAAAAGAATTTCAACTACAACTTGCCAATAATGAGAGCTATAGACTTTTAAACTATCTTTGATATTGAGAACAAGTAATAATCTTTGCAATAAGCAATTCTACTCCTTTTGAGACACACTTTCTTATAAAGAACACAATTCGAAATTAAATATTTCCAGAGCAGAGCTTAGGATAAATACTAGCAGAATTCGCGGAGAGTTTCTTTACAACATAGGCATTAAATATTCCATTGTAATGTACTATATAAGAAGCATTTGATCATTGTCATTACCATTAAAGAGCTGAATCGATCAAATAATCTCGTATTTATATACCCAACAACTAATCATCAATCATTTACTGTGTCTAACAAACCTTTTTGGCTGTTGTGATAGTTGCAAAATTGTTGTTCACCAAAAAATTCACTTCACACAACACACATTACATCCATAGTATATCATGAAAAGTGTTGTATGGAACCCTTTTAGTTGTATATAATATATTCACACTCTCGCTCTCTCTCTATCTCTGTCTCTCCCTCTAATTTTCCGCTAACCTTATCTCTATCTCTCATGTATCCTTGTCATTAGTTGTTGTTGTTGTTGCTTAACGAAAGAAATTGAAGCATAAGAAACGTTTGAGCAAATTTGTTGTACAGAAAACGGACAAAATTCTGCGGTATAGTCAAAATGGAACTCTTATAAGTACTAAATGTAATGGCGATTTACTAGCAATCGAAATCATTCGCAAAGCATTCTTCACATCTGTACATCTTCCCTCTTCTCCACGCCCAACAACTACAAGAAAATTGCAGTAGAAGCTCGATGGAACTTTAATTGTATGCAAATTCTTGCTCATTAACTCATTTATGGGCCACTTTCACTTAGTGGCACATGTTCCTCGCTTAACTATCACACTAAGGAGAAGACGGATAATTGACGATTGCTTCACTTTACATCTTTTCACTTAATGGCCACTTTTTTTGGTGGTGCCGCTAAGTGAGATGTGGTAAAAAGAATCGATTATCGAGTTTCTACTGCAATATTAATGATAAGTGTTGTTTTCTTGTTGTCGCTCTTGGCTTCACCGATGCTGCTGTTGCTGTTGTTGTTGTTGTTGTTGCCGCTATCCGCAACACGCACACCACCCCCCACTCCCCGTTCATCACCCGCAAAACCTCACACGCACACAATGTCCTTACGCACTCACACACACACAAACATTCATACATACATATGTAATCATAACAAAACGTCGCCGTCGATGCCGTCGCCGTTGCAGTTGTTTTTTTTATTTCAAAACTAACATCTACAAAAGCAAACCAAAAACACAAAAACAAAGCCAATCAAATCTCTCGCTCTGTTCGCTCGTTCGATCATTCGCTCACTCGCTCGCACTCACAAGACACCCATAATAAATCCAAAAACAAACAAACAAACAAAAAAAAGTCGAAAAAACAAAATGTTTTCTTATAATTTTTATTGTTGTTTTTTTTTCGTTTTCTTTTTGACTGCCCGCGAATATGCTACAAAAAAAAAAAATTAATAAAAAAAAAACAAAACAAATCAATCAAAAACGAAAATCCAATAAATATGTCAACAACAACAACAACAACAACTACAACCAACCAACCTAAAACAACAACAACCCCCAACCATCTCCCCCAAAACCAAAAAATCGAAAAAAAAATGCAAAAAAAAAAAAAAAAACAAAATAAAATCGTGCAGCGGGTGCAATACTGCAAATGCCTGAAGGCATCGTACTCGGCTCACAGCTGAGCGGCAGTGGGGCGGGGGGCGGTGGCGGCGGCAGCGGTGGCGGTGGCAGCGGCGGCGGCGGTAACACATCGGGCAGTCCACTGCTACACATGGCGCCAGACTCGGCCTTCTATTTAAGCAATCGGATAGCATACAATACCAGTAAACACGCATCAGCCGCAGCAGCAGCAAATCCAAAAGGGAAACCAAACTCAACTAATGTATACTATGTTTGTCTCTTTCTCACCCCCCGTGAAATACAGATACAGGCGGCATTGCGGAAGATCAGACGCGCAAGCGAGAGATACGATTGCAAAAGAATCGCGAGGCGGCGCGCGAATGTCGGCGAAAAAAAGGAGTACATCAAGTGCCTGGAGAATCGTGTGGCGGTGCTAGAGAACCAAAACAAAGCGCTAATTGAGGAGCTCAAGTCGCTGAAGGAGCTCTACTGTCAGACGAAGAACGACTGAACGTGGTGGGTGCCATTGCTGGGATGGTCAGACATCAGCGTCAGCATCAGCAGCGACAGCAGCAGCAGCGACAACAACAACAACAACAACAGCAATGCCAGCCAACAGTTACAGCAGCAGCTTTATGTCAAAAATTGCGGTCTGGCAACATTGACGAAAACAAAAACACAGAAACAACAACGAGGACGAATACAAAGGCACGAGGACAGCGACAAAATCAAAGACAGAAACACAAAACAGAATTCAAGACACAATGACGATGGCAGCCAGCCGCATATCATGGTTTACATACATATAAAGCGCTATATGTAATATAAATTATCACAAAAAAGAAACAACAAAAAATTGATCATGTTGTTGTTGTCATTACACACAGACACACACACACACACACACACACACTGACAGCTCCACAAGTTGCTGTTCTGTTGGTCAAATGTTGGCGAGAACAACATTTGCAGGGCAACAGCAGCCAACAAACACACACACACACACACAGCAACAGACAAACAAACAAACACACACACACACACACACACAATGTAATTATGTTTATAATTTACTCGTAAAAGTGTAATATTATTTTAAAGCCTATTTTTATTGATTTAGTTATATATTTGCTAATTAAATTATACACTACACAGTAATTTGTACTGTTAATTATTATTATTTTTAAATATTCAAACATCAATATTTTTTTTTTTTTTTTTTCGTCTATTATTCGCTACTTTGTTATATCATAAGCTGAAATCTGGAATTTACAAAAAAGAAACGAAAACAAAAAAAAGAAAAAAAAAAAACAAAACAACAACAAAAAAAATGATTATACAAAGAAAATGTGTTTAGCTAAATTTTAAATGCGGCGCCTAGCAAAATTCTCTCTCTCTCTCTCTCACAAGCAGCAGCAAAACCCTTCCCCACACACACACGAAACACCCTGTATCCCCCACATAGAAAAAGAAGAGTGCGCAAAGAGAATGAGAGTAAAAGCATAATTAAAATTAAGTTTTAAAATTTGTAACCTTTAGGCAGAGAAAACGATCTTGAGTTTGAGAATGAGAATGAAAAGAAGCGTGTGAGAGACATGAAATGAAAAGAGTAAGAGAATATATATATATATACTATATCTGTGTTGTTGCATAATTTTACGTACGGCAGTTTTTTTCCAACACCCCTTCGAACCCTTCCCTCCCTCCCACACACACACACGCACCTTCCCCTTAGCATAGACTACACAAAATTTTTTTGTTCTCTGTGTGCGCATACCGCAAAAACACAATTGATATATGAATATGAATATATATAAACGAAAATTATATATACATATGCATGTATGTAGTTAGCGAATATTTGTACACTATTTGTATTTTAATTGATTTTGCGTTAAAGCTAAGCAAACGAAAGAAATTGAAAATAAACAATGCATAAAACAAGAAAAACACAAACAACAACAAAAATAAATAAATAGCTGCAAATGCTCTGTCCTTTTTTTTGTGGCAAGCAAAAAACATAGAAAAGGAACACAGCAAGAAAAAAACAAAAAAAAAACAATATTAAAATAAAACAAATAAAAAAAATCAACGAAAGCATAGTCATATTTTGTAATGTAAAAAGAAGTGCAAATGAAGCGACTAGAAAACGATAAAATAAAAAACAAAACAAACACATAAAAGAAAAACACAAAAAAAAAATGTCTCGTTATCTCTTGTGATCAACTCAGTTGTTATAAATGAATTAAAAAAACAAAAATTAAACCAGGCAAAGAAGAATATGCAAAGAAATCAAATAAGAAAAGCATGCAGCTTCACTAAGTTGCATGTCCGTTCTTTTTTTTATAAATGTATGTACATGAAAACAACACACACACAAAGAAAGCGAAAAACAAAAGAAGAAACATTACAAACAATTGATATATAATTAAATACATATGATATATGTGTATCTATATTATATATCTGTCTATTTTTCATGTCAAAATCAAAGCGAAACAATTTATGATTAACTGGAACGTAAATAATGATTAGATAAATAAAGATGGTAAACTTTTTAGCAGTTCAGAAACGCGATATGAATAAAACAAAAAAAAAAAAAAAACACAAAAAGCAAAACAAGTTGCATAAACAAATATAAAATATTTTTATTGTCATTGCATAGTTTTTAAGGTAGTAATTTTAATATTTAAAACATAAGCAACAAAACAAAACAAAAAGAAAACAACTGACAACCGAAAACAAATCTGCAAAAAAGGAATAACTAAAAAAAAAAAACAAGTAAAAAGAATTGAAAACAAAGCAGTAAAAATTACAATATTGTTATAAATATTTGTCTCAATGAGAAAACAAGAAACAAAAACAAGCAACAAAAAAATCTACATGAAAAAAAAAAACAATAAAAAAATTTTAAAAAATAAACAAAAAATTGCCACAATTAATGGAACCGTGATAAAGGGAAGAGAACTTCATCAACAATACAAAGGATTGTAATTAGTCTAGATGACAACTGGAAAATTAAATTTCAAACATGAAATGAGGAAACTAAATTCGGTAAGTTTTTGTAAATTTGCATAACTTTTTATTCTATGTATTTTATACGCAATTTTATAGAATTTTTGTTTAATTTATTTATCAAAAATATATGTTTCGAAAGTAAAGAACAATATATTAAGAATTTGCATTCACTCAATGCACTTTTTTTCTGCATTTACACCAGGTTTGAAAAGTTCGCTGTCAACATTGCGTATACTTAATGTGTAAGCTTAAATGGCGCCGTTCTCTTATCGAGTTGAATAAAATCATTAGCATTCTTACGTATACGTAATGTAGTTTGATACTTCATTAATTCACAAGGTGTCATTTTCTCTTTATGCTGCAGCTTATGATAACACTGCATATACGACTGCTGCGTATACGTAATATGTTAGATTGTTAATTACGAAAGCGTTACTTTTGTGTGGCGCATTCAGAAAAGAATAATTGAAAACAGACTTGGTGCGAATTATAAGTTTATGATTAATATTTCTATACATTTTCTCAATATTATAAAGCATATAAAAAACATAATAATGAAAATAGTGTTTACTCTGTTCTCACTATTTACAGGGGAAAAAAAGTATAAACTAAAACAATTTTATAAAGAAGTAACGTTTTTTCTTATAGCTACAGATTAGCTAACTATATATAAAGCTAAGATTTAAATTACAAACTTTTTAACGAGAAAAATTTGTTGATTTTCATAAAATTATCTTAAAACAGAAAAAAAGTTCTAAAATCATAATCAATATAAGAAACATGTTATGGTGTATGTTTTTTTATTATCATTTTCAATAATGTTTCATGCGATATTCATATTCATAGTGAATACAATATATGTACGTAGATAGATAGTTGGATAATAAATCCTATTTAAACCAAAAGAATTTTGTGCTGCCCTAAAATATGCGCATTTAATATCGAATTTATTAAGTACATCGCAAGTATGTATGTTATGTATATAAGTATAATGTAAGTATGTATAGCATATGTATAAGTATAAAACGTAAAAACTAAAGAGACAATTTTGGTCACGACTACAACAAATACAGATTAAATAGAGATTCACAGTGTTTAATCAGTTCCGAGATCTCCAGCTTCATCCTTCAGCATCAACTCAATCAAATAATCACATGGAGCGGGAGCAGTAGCAGTCTCTCTCTCTCTCTCTCTCTCTCTCGGTGAGGCAGTCTTCTTATATTTGGGCTTACGAGATGAACAGATAGAGCATAAACATGCCGATGCCAATGTAATGATTGAGATATCCCACCGCCGCCCAGTGATACATGAATGGCAGCTCGTGCTCCGCCTCCATGGTGAGCGTTTCGTTCAGCAGCACCACGCCCAGATACGCCAGATGCCAGATGTCGAGCAGCGTGAATGCCACATTGATGGAGGCGACCAACCAGCTGCTGGCACAGCGCCAACCACGACGCCGAGGGCAACGCGTGTAGCGACAACGTTCGGCACCTGGACACGGATTGGCAGCGATGCAGGCGTTGCAGAGAGTGGCCAGATGGCGACGCAACATCGCCTCGCCCTGGCCAAAGGTGGCCAGCGAGAGGAGCACCAAATAGATGCGAAAGTCCATGCCATGCAACAGCGATGAAACGATGTAAGTGCAAAACACTGCAACAATGGTGTTGTGCCTCGAGCGTTGCTTCGATGCGCTGTACACATAACGCTTGAGCCACTCGTGCATCGGCAGATTCCAACAGCGGACCAAAGCGCTCAACGAATGCGGCCACTCGATGTGCCAAGGACGCGCCACCAAGGCGCCCAGTGAACGGCTCTGCGTGTCCAGCTGCTGGCCGGATGTGGCGAGCAACGCTTGGCTCAAGAAGCTCACAAAATAATGACTGCTGCGCACACTCAACGCTCCAGCGTACATCAGCAGCCATTGGGCTCCAGTTTCGTGTTGCTGCTGCTGCTGTTGCCGGTGCAGCTGAAGTTCACCCCAAGCGGGCGCAATGCAATTGGACACGCTGAGAGCCAGCAGACAGAGCAACAGATTGAGCAGCGTGTGGAGGAGCGAGCGACGCCAATGCGGCCGATGGCACAGCGAGTCCAGATAGCGACCATAGCTCAGCCACGGTCCGAGAATGCAGCTGGCCGGCTGGAAGATGTAGCCGAGATACGTCCAAAGGCTGGGCATGCTGCGCAGTCCGGCGGTCAGATCGAAGCCCAGCGAAATGACCTTCATGTTGGCCACCATCTGCAGGCCACGCAATTGCGCCCAATCCTGACGCTGTTCGAGCAACGCCAGCTCATAGACAAACTGGCTGCCAATGCAGAGCACAGCAATCGCCACAGCCGCTCGTTGTCCGCCGCGACTCAAGCGCACCAGCTGCAGCAGGGCATAGCTGACGAAGCTCAGCAGCAGCAGCAACAACATCCGTTCACCGAGTGTTACGTAGAGCATTGCAAGGCCGCAGACGATATTGATGGCATGCAGTGGCGCCATCTGTCGGCTGTTGGCATCCTGCTGCTGTTGTTGTTGTTGTTGTCGCTGCAGCCTTCGACGCGCATACAGCTGACAGAGCCCTCGACACAGCAAACAACCGAAGAGCAGCGGCAGCAAATAGCTGAAGACCTGGATCAGCGATGGCAACATGCAATTCGCATAGCTATCGTAGAGACGATCCGACAGGCTGCCATAATCCGGCACCAAATTGTCGTGGATATCATCAGCAGCGTCATTGTCGTCATCATCATCATCGTCGGGATAATCGGTGTGACGAGCGTAGCGATTGTGGAATTTGTGGTCAGCGTAGAAATCATCGATGCCATCGATGCCGCCTTCATCGTCCATATAGTCCGCTTCGTCGTAGTACTGATAATCCATCTTCACAGAGCTGCCTCAGGCAAAGTACGAACGCAACAACCAAAAATTGGTTTTGTCTGCTTTTGTGTTTCACTCACGATTTGAATTTAATTGCATTTTCAATGGTGCATTTCTTCGTATGATTATCAACAGCAGCGCACAGCGCGACGGCAAGTTCAATTTCAAAATATACCAAATATACCAAGCGCTAAGAAATCACCTAAATTATACCAAATGCAACTGCAGTTTGAATTGTGTTTATTACTGAGACCAATTTTACAATTTCTTTTTTTTTTTTTACTTTATGTAAACAATTAGCATTGCAAATTGCCTTTATCAATTGTGATGCACAACACAATTGTCTATCGATTTTTGTTATCGTCAATCACAGCTCATCGTTGAAATCGATCAGCTTGATCTTTAAGCGAACAATGAGTGATATGTTTGTGTTTCCAATTCAAATGTTAATTTATAAAACTAAGGTTCTTGGTGGAGACTTTTAGTATTTGAGAAGAGAAGAAGAATCTTTTAATAAATTGTTTTGAATATACGGCCTTACACAAATTCTATGGATCACAATTTAAAATTTAGCACAAAAGATTTGAAACGAAAAACAAACAAGAAATTGAATTGATTCAATTGATCACAATCGAAACAATGAATATACCATTGACCAAGATATTTCGCATTAGTAAAATGACAATCTTTTAATGCAAATAGGTCACTTTGAAAAGAAAAAAAAGGAAAGTAACTATATATTAGATACTTTTTTGCAACAAAGTTTATTATTATTTTTAAAAATTATGGATTTTATATTGCCTTAAATGTTCTTTGCATTTAAAAACCATAATATTTAAATTAATATTACAAATCTTAAGGCAAAACAATCAATATACATT
Organism: Drosophila pallidifrons; assembly: GCA_023558445.1. Taxonomy (NCBI): domain Eukaryota; kingdom Metazoa; phylum Arthropoda; class Insecta; order Diptera; family Drosophilidae; genus Drosophila; species Drosophila pallidifrons. Next base: position 17,851,682 of record CM042351.1, read on the forward strand.
TTTTGTTTATGTTTTATTATGAATCTTTAGTTTGTATGTAATATGCATAAGTATTTTTTAAACTACCTTAAACTTAATTTCTAATAGTTGTCTCGATTAAAACTGTTTATCGAAAGTACATATTTCTTTGTTTAAATTTTATGGCACTCTGTCTCAGCAAGAGTTTAGGGCAAGTAACAAAGGACAAACAAAGAAACCTACAAACTTTTAATTAGTGTAATTTTAGCTACCAATTTCGCATAGTTGCGCCAATTATTGGCCAATTGCAAAACAATGGGAAGCTAAAGTATTTTAACAAGTGTGCCAATTTGGGAGAATAAGTTAAAGGGTTTCCTTTTAGTAATATAAATTAATCAAAATGGTTTGGTTTGTTTTTATGATTTTCAAAAAATCAAAAATTTCAAATTTGTTTTTGATTTTTGGAAAATTATTTTCACAACATCAAAAATTTGAATTTTACTTTTAATTTTTGGAAAATCATAAATACAAATTATGATAAAAAAAAGATATTTTTTCTAAGTACAAATTTATCAAGTCTTCGAAGTAGTAACAATTTGTAATAGCAACATTTATGTGCTAAAATTGTCGTCATCTTTCTTTAGCATAATACACACTACTTAATAATGGAAGTAAATACATATTGTATTGTTGCTTTGTAAAAAAAAACGTATATAAAAGGTTCACGTTGAGCTTTATATACTTTAATATATTTAGGTTTACTAAAAGAGACAACACACTCTTTCTAATATGGGAATATTTTTGAAATGACACTATAAGTATGTAAAATAACATTTTTAATAAATCTGTATCATTAGAAGCATGTATAACATCTTTAATAGAACATTATCAACATAAACTACTCTGTGCGGTAATTTGAATTCCGAAATGCTTCATTCAAGTATGGGAATACTTTGATTTTATAATCTCTGAATTGTAAAATTCGCGATTCAAATTGAAAATTTAAAAAGTTACTTAAAAATCAAAGCAACATTAAGTAAACATCTAGTAATAAAGTTTGTCTATAGTATTATTTGTCCACAAACTTTTTGCAAACACTCTCTGCAGTCTGTGTGAACGATACGATCCAATAGAGTGATAAATATGGGTAAATACAGCATATGAGATAACAAATTTTCGACGTTTTTTTTTTTGCGAGTTGAGATAAGAGAACGATGCGAAGTCGAAGTCGTTATATATAGTATAGAAAAGTCAAGTAGAGGGGCTCGAATAGTTGCACCTGATGAGAGAGTGGTTTTTTTCGCTCTCTTTTGAATCGTTGCCAAGAGAGTGGGAGTCGTTGCAATGTTATTAGTTTTTGCTCTATGTGTGTGTGCAAGTGTGTGTGTGTTTGTGTGTGTGTTTATTTTCGCACTTGAGCTTTGTTGCGTTCGAGTTTGTTGAACTGTGTCACCCATCTCACAATTTCAGTTGCATTGCAATTGCGACTGCGACGGCGACTGCGACAGCTGTTAACAATTAACCCATTGAAGACCCAGAACAGCAAAGTGAAGCGAAGCAATCGAAGAAGAAGAAGACAAAGCAAATTAAGAATCGAAATACGACAAATTTGTTGCTGGATTAAACGAGAGTCGAGAGTGTTTTGTGTGCTGGATTGTTCTGCGCGCTTCCACGCTTATCGCACACACACACATGCAGCTACATTTATGTGAGTGTGTGTGTGTGTGTGACTGAAATTTTAATGCTGTTCTCGTTTTTGGCCTGACCTTGAGAACTGATAAAAAGTAACGCACGATCCGCGTCGTCGAGCCGAGAAGCAACAGCAGCAGGCAAACAAACAAGTCCCAAAAAAGAAGAGAAGTGTGCCGCTCAAGAAAAACAAACTTCACACACATGCACGTAGGCAGGTACACACACACATACAATATGCTGTCTGCCTGTGTGTGTGTGCGTGTGTGAATGTAGAATAAACTTGTTTTTTAAATGCGTCGTGCGTTTTATTTAGTGTTTATTTTTTGTTGTTATACCAAATATAGTTAGAAAATATGTGTATAAAATATCTTAGCTTAAGCATACATACAAGTACATATATATGTACATATATATAAAAAAAAATGTAAATGATTACAAAATTGGCACAAATGAAGCTTGCAAAGCAAACAAAAAAAAAATAATAATAATAACATGAAACTAACTTTAATAAGAGACGCGTATCAATGAATTGCACTCATTGCGATTGTTTCTCTCTCTCCCACTTGAGATTGGGGCCCAAGAAGTGTTTTCACATTGCTTTGATTGAAGTCTGAAGAGTGTTGTGTGTGTGTGTGTGTGTGTGTACTTATGTGTGTGGTGAAGGTGAAGTGGGGTGAAGTTCGAGGTGGCGTCAAGGTGAACACTGAGTGCAATTGTCCAGCGATCTCGTTCGTAGTCCTAGTCCTAGTCCTTTGACATGTCGCTCACATCTTTGCCGGCTGCCTTGCAATGGACACAATAGCGATAGGATTGTGGCTCCGGTGGCTTATTCTCCACAGCAGCGACTCCGTTATTATTGCTGTTGCCGTTGTTGCTGCCAAATGGCGATGGTTTGCTGTCCACGGGACTAATCGGAAAGTGCTGCCAATGGGGGCAGGGCATCTGCTTGGGCGGATGAATGGGGAACGGCATTCTGAACACTAAACTGAACTGAACTGAGTTGCAGTGAAGTCAAGTCAAGACTAACTAACTAACTAAGGAGTTCTTTTCACTTTGTTCACTATTTTTCTTTACTTTACTTTATGCTTTGCCAAGAGACGACGCTCCGACTCGCTCGAAAACCCGCTGTCAACTGTGCGGCTTGCTAGAAGCGACGCCATTCACATCGACGACCAAAACAAAAACACAAAGCGGCGTCGCTCTTCCAAGCCAAATGTCACATACTCTACCCTTTTCTCCCTTGTCAGCGGAGCAACACAAAGCGCATGCTACGTATGCATAATAAATGGGTTGACATAAAATACGACGAGCGTTTAATATAATATATTAACTTGAGCGAACGATATACGAAATATAAATAATTCTTTTTCCTTTTGCTCAAACATAATCTCAATATATAAATCAACATTATGATTAATCATAGTAGCTAGCACTCCCTTCTTTTAGTTATTATATTATTTTGTATAACAATTAACATGTAAATATGAATAATTAAAAATAAATAATATGTATAATGCATGTTTATTATGTTAATTTTTTATTTGATGCTGATACTTGTCACATTTTTACTGTGTGTAAAAATGTTTTAAATATTTGAAATATCAAAATTAATTTGAATTTTATATCCACACTTTTTACTGAATAGTATAATAAACATGTATTTACAGTAAAAATGTCAAAAATATCAACTATATAAAACGATATAAAAAAAATTATATAATAAACATGCATTATACATATTTTATATTTTTATGATCCCTATTTTTTAAACAAGTTATAATGATCAAATTAATTTTGCGGTTTCAAAAGTTTGGTTATAAGAAAGAAACAATACATAAATAATCTGTAAAAGTTTCCGTTTTTAAACTTATTTTTTAACTAAATATTATTTTTTTAATTTTTTAACTGACAACATAATTTTAAATTTGATAACCCCTTTTCTGCTTCTTAAATAATTTGCAAACTTTTTTAAGAACTATGATTAGTTAGTGTCAATAATTAAAAACTTTCAATACAAGAAATTTCAGTTTTCAACATATAATATTAAAACAATTTCTAAGTGAGCGACGTTAGCAACTCTTAATATTCATAACAAAGAACTATCAAAGCAGGTGAAATAATCGATGTAGCTTTCGGTAGTTAGAGTATGACAACAACACAACAAAAACGACCGGCAACAAGCAGCTCAGCTGGTCTGGCGGGCTCGTCTAGCCAGAAATCAAGCAGAAGCAGAAGAAGAGGAAGAGGAAGACGAAGAAGCAAAAGCAGCACTGTGCACTGTGTGCAGTGCAGAAGAGCGTAAGCAAGAAGAGCACAAAACTGCAAATTTGCAAACCGCGAGAGTGAGAACGAAAAACACTGCGAGAGAGAGCAAAGCGAAGTTGTCTTTGTCTTTGTTTTTGTTTTTGTGTCTGGGGTCTGCTTGTGGGCAGCGTTGCCAATTTAGCTATTTCCCCGCTAGATCTGACGGTTTTCAAAAGCAAAATGCGGGATAAATAGAAAACTAGCGGCTAGCGGGAAATATAGCTATTTTCAAAACAAAACTTATGGAACTTTAGTTTTTTTTAAATATCTGGTACTTTTGTGTATTTTTATGTTTTACTATGCCACACTTTAAAACCTTGCAGTATTTTTGCATTGCAATGGTAAAAAACATCGATATGCCAAAAGATCTTTGCATTTTTATCGATTTATAGTTTATACTAGTTTTATACTATATATACATAACCATCTGTGTATTTCACAATTCCCAAAACGATCGTGTGGGGCAGTTAAAATGCCCAAGATTTATAAACCCCTTCTTTAAGAATTGGTTAGCTCTAGATGCAGCCGATGATCAAATATGCTTTTGAAAATATTGCAAATGTACCATTAATGCGAAACTTTGTGATTTGCAAGCACATGCCAAGACAAACAACTATAAGTCTTCGTCATCTGCATTTTCACAGACGAACAAAATAACGTTTGTTCCGACTGTCTCTAAAAAAACTGCCAGCAAGAGGCGGCATTTCTCTTTATATGGGCATATATTGCGACGCATTCATTGGTCAGCCCCATTGACCATTTGGGATTGTTGTGGTGCATGATTGACGAAATTTACTACTCAAAAATACTTAATAAAAAAATCCAATTAATAAAAATATTGTTTTACTAACGTAGCTTTATATTTTGGTTATCATCCTAATTTTCTGGCGGTTTCTAGCGTTTTTCATATGTTACTTTAGCTATTTTATGAGCAGAAGAATTGGCAACACTGCTTGTGGGTGGAATAAATTTCAAGTCATACGTTGTTTTTGTATTTGTTGTTGTTGTTGTTTGCTCCCCAATTTCATTGAGTAGCGTTGAAGTTGTTCGTTTAATGGTTTCACTTTGTTTGCAGCAATCGTGCTTCAAGTTGCAAGCTGGGATTGGCGACAAGAATTCTCCTTCCGGGTTTGTCTCGTCAGCGAGAGAAAGAGAGTCAAGAGTCCGGGTTTATAGTGTTGTTAACCTCTACGATGTGCTTTGTTTGCCTTGCAATTGCATGCATCACATACAAACATATGTACATACATACACACATTCTTACATATTTTCATACATTCATCGATGTACATTTATGGATGTTTTATTTAACGGCTTCATTGTTAGTCACTTCAATAAAGACAAATTGAAAGTGAATTTTTATTATACACTGCTCCAATTAGATTACGTACATACATGTATGTGTGTGTGTACATTATCGCCAGGCCACTAAAAAATAAACAAATATGTTATGTTCTCGTGTCGAAAATAATTTCACTGTTAAATAGCAACTTTTGCTATCCCAAAAGCAGCGATTAGAACCCCAGAAGGTTCTACAAATTTCAAACTACGAACATTGAAGTTTCACTTTAGTTCATTCGCTGCTGATTGATTTTGTTTGTAAAAGACAAAAGTTTATAGAAAAAAATACTCAAAAGTTAAACAAAATCCACTGTATCTCGGTCATTTGAAGGACGATCATGATGTTTCTGACGATATAAACTAATTGATGTACTTAAAGGGACGAAGAACTTTACAGGACTCGAGATAAAATGACTTTTTTTAAACAGAAAATTGCTGATTTCTTTCAAAATTGAACCATAATTTTCTTTTATTATTTATTAGATGGCCACATCTCTGTCAGATTATTAAGGATTTTAACAGGACTTGATATTTCCATTACATTCAATAACTTAAAGAATATTTCTATGAAGGTATCCTATAAAGATTGAATTGTAATTAGTAGCTTCGATACTATGGTAACTGCTTAGTAGCGTCATCTATGTTTCGAGGGAGCAATGAGCATATAAATTTGAGATCAGCCTGAAAGTATGCCACAACTATTTTCTGCTGGCAAATGCCATTGTAATGGTTAGTGATTGTAATAATAGTAAAAATGTGTAGCACACTTTTAGGGGCAAATCTTCTGCCATCAATTAAGCAAGTGACTTGCTGTATTTCTGCTTGCTGCTGATTTATGTTCGCCTGGTGTTTCGTCTGCCGACTTAGTACTTTTTCGCTCCGTAGCGGCTGCTTAACGTGGCCAAGAGCAGCAGCAAATGACGACCAAAACTGCCTAGTCATCAAATGATGTATTAGGAGAACATAAATCAGCAGCAAGCAGAAGTACAACAAGTCATCTACTAAATTACTGGCACCAATCATTTGGGCGCCAATTTTAAATATGAAAGTCACCGACAAAAAACGAATCCGTTAAAATTTAAACACAATTATTCTTTATAATTTTCGTTTTTCTGCCATATCTTAATCAAACCTCAAAAGATCTTAACAATACTTACCTTTATATAATCAGCATAAATTATTCTTTCGATTGCCATTCAATGACTTTAAGGATATTTCTTTAAAATTTTACTTCAATTTTTTTCAAGGGGTTGGTATAGAAAAATAGTCAAAATTTTCAAAAATCTACTTTATCTCAGCCCTTTGAAGGACGATCGCGATGTCATTTTGGCACAAGGATTGCTCTTATGAAAACAAACTGAATGATGTACTTAAAAGGACGAAAGTCCTTACAGGACTCGAAATAAACCAACTTTATTGTAAACAGAAAATTGTTTATATCTCGGCCATATCCTGCCTGATCCTTGCGGGTCCTATGTCAATCGAAATCTTTTGATGATAGCTATCATCCTGCCAAATTGCATCGCAATTGTCCTTGTGGTTCTCGAGTTGTCCTGCAATTTGTACTTTTCGCATGTTTCCCTTGGCTCTTGGGGTAAAAAATTTCAAATGTTGGATCCTTAGATAATCTCATATTTTTTTGATACCGATCGATAGATTTTGTCCTCACGAATCGAATGCAAAAAGTCCGGTCAAAATTCGAAAGTATATAGCTGAGCTAGGATCATTTTTCAATTTGAATATGAGCATTAAGAGAAATTAATTTTTGTAGCATACTTTTATGGTGGACACTTTAAAATCGTCACTCTGTCCACGAGCCATAGATGGCGCCACAAAGTATCTTTTACATGCAATATCTTAAACGAATTATTTGGATTTTGTTGAGATGGAAGTTAGATTCCATAAAGCATCGCTTTATTTTGGATACAAAAGTATTGATTTCATATTACGTAGCTTATGCGACTTTACATTATATTTTTATATTAATACAGTTTTTGCTTATTGTTGTCAATTTGGGAGATTGTGTAAAACCTTAAAATACGTACATGTGTGTGGTTTAAAAAATAAAATTACTAATTAAATTAGTTGTCTATAACTAAGCAGCGAGATAACGTTAATAGTTGAACGACTTACGAGTACACCTTTAACTCTAAGGGTATTTTAAATGTAATTGTAAGGCGAGGATGTGTGGGATAAGGATTCATTTACAAACTAATTCAACTAGCTAATGTATTCGAGTTGCTGTTGTTAATTAAATAAATAAATAACACTACATACAATATTAAACTTAGTCTAATCCTAACTAGAAGTGATCAAATAAATAATTTAAAAAAAAAAAAAAACAGAGTTGTCTTAAAAGCTAGGCGGGTTGTTGTTGTTGTTGCGGTTGCGGTTGTTGAAGTGCATCGACTACACTTCGATGCTGTTGAGGCTGCCCGACGAGATGTTGTCCGTGTGGCTGCCGAGTCGCGTCCGCTTGATGAGCGCACGGGCGGGCATCGGGGAGCGTTGGACACGCGGACTGCCGGGCACAATGGGAATGCCAACGCCACCATTCTGATGATGGTGATGATTGTGATGATGGTTGTAATTCTGATGGTGCTGATGATGATGATGCGGCTGCATCATCTGCTGCTGCTGCTGCTGCTGCTGGTGATGCAGCAGATGCTGTGGCAAATTGTTGTTGCTACTGTTGGTATTATTATTATTGTTGTTGTTGTTGCTGCTGTTGTTGTTGTTGTTGTGGTGATGATTGTTGAGATTGGTGTGACTGTTGTGTTGACTGCCCGACGCACGTCGCTGCCGTCGCAGCGATGGTATGCGCGTGGGCGTACCCAACGCCTCCTCGAGTCCATAGCCCATGGCCGCCTGTTGCTGCTGCTGCTGCTGTTGCTGCTGATGATGTTGCTGCTGTTGCAAGCTGCGCACGCTGCGTTCCAGCGTGCGTCGCTGTTGATCCAGCATAGGCGAGGCGCCACTTGTTGCCACTGCCGCCTGTTGCGAGTAGTATGTGGCATGCGGCGGCACAGGAGGCGCTTGCATCTGCGACGCTGGCGGAAGACGCTTCTGCAGCATGGTGGGCGTGCCTGGGGCATGATACGGCTGCGCATGATGCAGTCCTGGTTGATGCAACGCAGCAGCTGCCGCAACAGCCAAAGCATTGTTCTGCAAGCAAATCGAAAAATCATTGTATTAATCAATAATAATATAATCAAATGTAGTTGCTGTGGATGAATGATGAAGTGTGGGCATCAAAAACAAATTTCGACTGGCTTTTCTTTTAATTGTTTTGTGGTTGTTGTTGTTGTATTTACGTTTACTTGCTGCTGTTGTGCCTTGGCTGCCGCCGTTTTCTTGGGCAGCGGCAGCGGTGGCAGCGGCTTGCTGGGCGCCTCCGTTGTGATGGCGTTGGCGATGGGCGTGGCCGAGTCGCAAGCCTCCAAGGTCTCGCAAGAGGATGAAGCGCCCGTCTGTTCCACATGCTCACTGTCCGCATCCGCTTCGGCTTCGGCATCGGCATCGGCATCGATATCATTGTCGACGTTATCAACGACAACAGCCGCAGCTGCAACTGCAACAGCGGCCGCGAGACTCGATTGATCCGGATTGGAGGCGTGGCTAGCGATGCCATTGGGCGGGGGGAGGAAGCGCAGCTCCATCACATTTCGATTCTGCAACACACGGTATGGACGGGATTTCTCTCTCTTTCAGTTTGGCTGGGCAAACGAAGTCGAAGACGAAGACGAATAACGGAAGACAGAGCAACACCAACAGCGACAGAGAGAGCGGGAGCGGGAGATAGAAGAAGACCACGAACCAGAGCGAGAGCGAAAGAGCGGACACAGCAAATACGACAACAAAGAAGGAAATTTAATTTCAAAGACAAATCGAAATCGAGTTTGAAAAATATGAATATATAGAGAAGAAATTGTATACAAATTGCTATCGACGAACAAAGAAAATAAATATTTCGTTCTAGAAAGAGATAGCAACAGAAGAACATAAGTATTTTGCTTAAGACAGAGATAGCAACACAAGAACTGGACTAGATCTGGAAATTATAGAAGAATCTAAGAATAAATATAAAGAATGGGATAACGAAAATACAAAACTGACTAGTTAAGGAATAATTAACTGATATAGATGTATAAAAAAACAAGGAAAATCCTAATTACAACAGTTTTTTAAAGCTTAAAAAATACATCTTTCAGTTATGTATAATTCGTATACACAAGAAATAATATCAAGGAAAAACACAAGATACTTCAATATGCACTACAAATATATCTGCAATTTTGCAATGATTTTGATTCTGAACCGAGTTCTTGCTATCAAATTTATGCTTAATTTAGTTTAAACACATATCTCACTTAACGGCCACTCTATACTTAATACTAACAGCATATTTTTTGCTCACAATCAAATAAAAAATAATATAGAAAATGAAATAATGAAAAAGTACAACAAAAAACTTCCGTTAACGTCTCATAACATAGCTGCCTATAATTTCTCTTTCATGTTTGGCCGCTAAGCGAGATATAAAACTAAATTGTGTAATTGAATTTAAAGTAGTAAGTAAATTACATAAAGTGGAACTAAAAGTGTAGAAAACAGCAACCAGTTGAAAATAGATTGAAAACAATTCTCAAAATCAAAAAAAAAAAAAAATTGTGGTGAGATTTAAAATAAGCAACGAGAGGAACAGCAACGAGAGGGAGCGGTGGCAGTGGAGAAGGAGGCGAGGCAAGAAACGTTACAATTTTGACCAACCAACCAGCGAAAATGGTTTTTGATTTTGTTTTGCATTTGTTGTGTGGGTGTATGTGTGTGTGTGTTTGATTTGGGTTTGTACAATTTGCAAATAGATGAAAGCCATGTGGGGAAAGAGTAGCCTACTATGAATAGATGAACTCTGAATCGGTAGCTTACCTTGTCAGCCGTTGGATCCTGCGCCAGAGGATTGGGTGTGATATTCATGCGTGGAATGACGCCGTTGAGGCGACGCACATCGCCAGCCTTGTGATTGTGATGCGGTGCCACGCCCAGCACGGCAGAGCTAACAAAATCCGCTTGAATGTGATCCAATTGCGGCTTGTTCTCATCTATTTCGAATGGATAGTTAAATTAGAGATTTGCTTTACATCGAGATGAAATTCATTCACTTACCCTCAAGTGGCGCGTTGCTGCGTCGTCGCAGGCACAAACATGCAACCACTGTGGCAATGAGCAGCAGAAGGCCACCGCCAGCGGCGCCTGCAATTACCGGATACATGGAATGCTGCTCATCCTCCCCAGTTGCCTTCGATAGCGGCACAATGGCGGGCGTGGCGGATGTTGATGCATGTCCAGCAGCTTCTGAATGAATGCGAAAGACATTGATTACTTACGACTGAAGAAATGAGTAAAAACAAAAAAAAAAAAAACAACTGCTACTTACTCTGTGTGCGTCCCTGTTTGATCTCGCTAAACTCGGAGGCGTCATGCGCATTGAATGACTGCAACTTGAACTCGTAGGCGGTGTCAGGATCGAGTTGATCGATTAGAAATTGACGTGCGTCGCCGCCCTCAACTGTTGTTTCAAAGTATTTGTCCGCCGAAGCCGCGGGACGATAGTAAACATAATAACCATCGATATTGGAGGCGGAGGCAGAGGCGGTTGGAGACGGAGACGGAGACGAGGACAATGTCCAATGCAATTGAATGCCGAAGTCCGAGTGCGATTCGATGTTATGCAACTGCGGCACGGGCAGATTCGATTTGGCGGCACCGCGTTGCAAGAAGAACTTGATGGATGTGTTGCCCTCCTTGTTATCGCTGTTCGAATAGACGGCAACGATGCGAAAGCGATAATTGCGATCTGGTCGCAATCCATTCACCGATGTCGTAAAGTTCTTCACATGCTGATGGTGATCCCGCTGCTGTTTGCCATATTCAATATAATCGTTAGTTGTCTGCCAACTTTCGCGTGGAATCTTGCGAGAATTGCCGCCAAGTTGACGATATTGCACCTTGAAGAATTGAATCGGGAGACCGTCGTTGTTGGGCACATTCCAGCGCAGCATGACGGTGTCGTCTGCCAGACGGGTGACGTTGGGCCTTGACGGTGGCACCATGTTGGCTGCAACAACAACGAAGACGACATCTCTTTATTAATAAATTGGTAATTTTTTTCAGAAAAAACACAAATGTGCAACAAATTTAACTTCATCGCTTAACACTGCACAATTTGCTCCGTTTTGCGTTAACAGCGCGGGCTCTGATCTGCGTTAACATTGCATTACAGCATTTGCTCTGTTTTGCGTTAACAGCTCCGCGTTTGCTCGTTTTTGCACACTGAGTAGTATCACTGTATTGAGTAGTATCGCTATGCGCAGCATTGAGTAGTATCGCAATACGCTTCATTCGCGTTTTTGAGCCAAATATACTGTGTGTGTTTTGCTGCTCTGTTGCTGTGTGCGCTTGCCACAAAAATAAGTAAAAAAAAAACAACGCAGAGAGCCATTTAAGCGCGCGCATTTACATACAAGCAAAATTCCAAAATATTATTGCAACGCATTTCAGTGTGCCAAAACGTGCAGCGCGCGAGTGTCACCAATTCATACAAATCTCTCAAGTGCAATATATACACACAAATATATACATGCTTGTATATATATATTAAATTGGTGGCTCCCAGTGGCTGGTGGCGACAACAACACACAAGCAATCGAGACACACGGCACACGACGACGGCACAAAAAAATACTCACACCGACGCTCACGCTCATACACACACACACACATCCACATCCACACAGGCGCACACACGCGAGCGCTTGCTTGCTTTTGAGATATGTGCGAGCGTGTGCGTGTGTGTGTACATTAGTGAAACGAGTGCAATTGATTTTCATAGTTTTTTGTACTCGTTACTCCGTCTCTGACTTTCGATACCAGCGAGAATTCGACTCGAACTCGCAAACGAGTCGCAACATTTTTTTTGTTTTTCTTATTTTGAGTGTTAAGTGCTGAGTGTGTTTTTCGTCTGCACACACATAAACAAAACAAAAACTCAAAACAAATCTAATTGAGGAGCAGGAGGGTGGGTGACAGTGCTGAGGTGGAGGTGGTGAGCAGGGGCACAATGTCGGCTACCGGAGATGCGGGCGCCGGTTCAGCGAATGCCAACAACAGCAATAACAACAACAGCAATGTTGGCGTCGTGCAGGCGACGGTAACTGTTAGTGGCGCCCTCAGCAGCAACGACGGCAGTCCCACAAACAATATCGCTGGCAACAACAACAGCAACAACAACAACAACAGCAGCAGCAGCACAACGGCAGGTGGCTCCAAAGGGCAGCTGCCGCTGACGCCGCGCTTCACCACCGAGGAGAAGGATGTCCTCTACACGCTGTTCCATCTCCACGAGGAGGTCATCGACATCAAGCATCGGAAGAAGCAGCGCAACAAGTATTCGGTGCGCGACACCTGGGACAAGATTGTCCGTGATTTCAACTCGCATCCTCATGTGAGTGCGATGCGCAACATCAAGCAGATACAAAAGTTCTGGCTCAATTCGCGGTAAGTGACGCACACTTGGTGGCAAGGTGGCAACTGTTAAAAACTCATGCTTCCTCTCTTTTGCACTCTTTTGCAGTCTTCGCAAACAATATCCATTTCGTGATGGCAGCGCTTCAAGTGGCAGTTCGGCGCTGGCCAAGGCAAACAACGCCCAACAACAGCAACAGCAGCAGCAGCAACAGTTGCAGCAACAACAACAGCAGCAGCAACAACAGCAGCAGCAGCAGCAACATCACGACGGCGTCAAAGTGGAACCCGACTATCAAATCAGTCCCGATGCCTCCGAGCATAATCCGCAAGGCGATGCATTCGATGAGATCGAAATGGATGCCAACGATGTCAGCGAAATGGAGGACGATCCACTCGACGCTCAGCAGCAACAACAGCAGCAACAGCAAGCGGAGGCGCAACAACAGCAGCAACAACAACAACAACAACAACAGCAGCAATCGGCTGTGGCTGAAATGCAAAAGTTGCAAGTGAGCGCAGCAGCTGTGGCAGCGGCAAGTGCCAACATCTTGAACACACACCAGATTAATGTGGATCAAATAAGCGCCGATAAATTGACGCTCAACGATCTGCTGCACTTTAAGACGGCGCGTCCACGCGAAGAGATCATACTGCAGATCAAGCATCCCTCGGATGCAACAGGTAACGAAATTATAAACAATCATTATATATTGTCAATACAATTCGATTCTTTCTCTCCCTCATAGCCACTCAAATACACACGATACCCGCGCAACCGCAGCAACACACGATGGCAACGATCACCGCCGGCGGTTACAACCAGCAGATCATTAGCGAGATCAAGCCACAGCAGATCACGCTCGCCCAATACCAAGCCCAGCAACAGCAGCAGGTCCAGGCTCAAGCGCAGGCCCAAGCTCAGGCCCAGGCACAGGCTCAAGCTCAAGCGCAGGCTCAGGCGCAAGCCCAGCAATTGGCGCAACAACAGTTGGCGGCACAACAGCAACAGTTGGCGGCAGCGGCGGCAGCAGCTCATCATCAGCAGCAACAGCAGCAGGCAGCCGCTGCCGTTGTCGTCCAGCAGCAGCAACAGCAGCAGCAGCAACAACAACAGCAGCAGCAGCAACAACAACAACAGCAGCAGCAGCAGGCTGCTGTTAAGATGCAGCTAACTGGCGGCACGCCCACCTTTACATTCAGCGCCCTGCCCACAGTGACGGCAGCCACCACGGTGCCCGTCTCCGTCCCTGTGCCCGTCTCCGTCTCAGTGCCCGTGCCCGTGCCTGTGGCGCTGGCAACAGCCACAACGGCAACGGGCAACAGCGGCGTCAACACCAGCGCGGCAACGCTTACGGTGACGGGTGTTGGAGGTGGGGAGGAGGTGTGACGACGGGCGGCGGGGGCGGTGATAACTATGAGGAGCGTATCAATTACTTCAAGGTGAAGGAGGCGGAGTTGCGTTGCAAGGAGCAACAGCTGGCCACGGAGGCCAAGAAAATTGAGGTGAACAAGGCGCAAGATGAGCTCAAATATATGCGCGAGGTGCATCGATTGCGAGTCGAGGAGCTCAAAATGAAGATACGCATACTACAAAAGGAGGAGGAGCAATTGCGCAAATGTTCCAGCACATGAGATCTGGAGGACATAAGCGATGCGGAGCCCGAGTCCGATGTGTTGTTTGTCTACCACGACGATGACGACAACGATCAGCGGCAGCAGCAGCTGCGGCTGGCGGAGATCGATTCGATTGAGCTCGAGCTCGATGAAGTGGCGGACGGAGAGGAGCTGGAGGATGAAAAGGAGACAGAGACAGAGGCTGAGACGCAAGTGGACTATGTGGACTTGGAAATGCAATTGTTGCTCTAACTCGAACGCGTATTTATATATGATTAAAGTAGTGTTTACGTCGCGACTTCTACAAATTATGCCTATATTATTATTACACACAAACATATAATTGTATTTATGCTAATTATTATGATTACTATTACTATTATTATTATTATTACAATCGTAATTATTATTATTTCTGTACAACTATTTTTTTTGTAAACGGATTTAATTGTACTTTGAATTCTTTTAGTTTTTTTTTTTTGGGATGGGCGCTGGGGAGTTTATCGATTACCGATTACAGACTACCAATTACCGATTATCAATTACCCCATAAGCCATTCTCTCTAATTGTAATTGTAAATCGAAATGAAATACAGTGAACAAAGCAACAAAAAGAACAACAAAAATAACAATTGTGTACTTACCAACTCTCATATATTTGCGCTTGTTTTTGTTGCGTGACGATGACGTCATCGAGGAGGAGCCAGAAGAGGACGAAGATCCGGATGAGGAGGATCCATGGCTGAGTTCGTGATCAAAGCGCAATGGAACATTGCCCAGCGGTTGATCGTCTTCGCCGCTTATCTGCAACGGATTCACACGCAACAAATTTCCTTCGCTGGTCTAGAGATCGAGGGAAAAAAAAGAAAAATAAAAAGAAAGATTTGGTTACAAATTCGCAATTGAATTGAACAGTTTCCGAATGTTGCTTACGATTGTTGTTCATTTATTTGATGAACTAATCAGATTGGAGCTGCCAACTTGGTAGATTGGAGCTGAAAACTTGACAGATTTGAGCTGTCAATTTGATAGATAGGAAAAGCTGTCAAGTCACCCAAGCAGCATATTTTCATTTATAATAGAAGTCGACTGAATTCTACGAATTGTAAACTGAAAGGTAAACTCAATTTCTAAAGTTCCTAGACTGGCAATTATAATAATTCTAAAAATTATTTAAAGATGGCTCATCCTAACGGGGTATTTACAATTACGACGTCCTTCCCTATCTTGGGTGTGCAAGCTCCGCGGGCCACAGCCACAACGCCAACAGATGTTCAAGGTGGGGGAGGAGGTGGGACGACGGGCGGCGGTCAGAACCAAAATTATGATGAGCGCAGAAGTTACTTTCGAATGAAGAGGGCAGAATTTAAATGTAAAGAGCAAGAGCAAAGGTCAAGAGGCTTGAGGCTTTGAGCACAAATCAAACTATGGAAAATAAGCGTGAGGAGCATAGACTTGAAGTTTCGAAGACAAATCTAGCTATGCAAAATATGCGTGAGGAGCATAGACTCAGAATGAGGGAGCTACGATTAAAGATAAGGTCACTAGAGGAGCAGGAGGATTTGCGCGACACATAAAATGTAATTTTGCATATGGGCAAATCCCAAAAACAGTCCACCAGCGACCAATTTTTAAATATTAATATAAAATAAATATTAATATATTAATATTTTATTTCTACAAGTATTTTGAATATTCTATTCTATTTTAGTATTTTCAACGACAATTCGAGCACAGATTAAAATACCAAACCAAAAGCTTAAAGGTACTTTAGATATTCACTACCTCAATAAAGATAAACCCAAAGTCTAGGTATCCTAGACTTAAGCCACATCATTAAGGAACTTGTCACTTACCTCGCCCAACTGATTGCGGGCAAAACATTGAACGACGCCCGCGTGCCGCTTTTGCACATGATGGATCACAAGCCGATTGAGCTCGATGCTCGTCTCGTTATCCAAGCTGGCATCCTCGCCGTTGAACAGCCAATAGATGTGCGGCTGGGGATGTCCGATGGCATCGCACTCAAGTGTGAGAGCATCACCCTCGTTGGTCAGCGTCGAGTTGGGGCCACGCAGAATGCGCGGACGCTCCAGCACGCTCAGCTTGATCATGTGAACCAGCACCGGTGCAATGCCATTGTCCAGGCGGCACACATACGAGCCCTGATCTTGGGGCTGGACATCGGTGATTTGGAGTCCATAGGCAAGCACACGCGATCGATTGTGATAGATGTTGGGCACATTGGGGCTGCTCCACACGGCGCTGGGACGCGGCGAACCAACGCCCGGACACTCGAGCACCACGGTCTCGCCGGGACGAGCGGCAAGCTGTGTGGCCGGCTGTTGGAGCAGGAAATACGGCGGTGTACGATCCGTGTAATCGACACGCAAATCAATCACCTGGGGCAGACGCAACTCCTCGCCCGTAATCACATTTGTGGCCGTGCACGTATAATTGCCCGCATCCTTGGCGCTCACAGAGTTGAGCACCAAAGCGCCAGCAGCGCCTGAGAGCAGCTCGGACTGCGGCAACTTCTCGCCGTTGCGATAGAAACTCCAAATGGGCGGCGGCTGCGAGCTGACCGAGCCGCAACGCAACAGCACACAGTTCTTGGGCGCCACACTCCATCGCACCGCATGCCGACTGTATCCATTCCCATTCCCATTCCCGTTCCCGTTCGCATTGTCCACGGCAATTGAGACGAGCGTGAGGCGACCAGGAGTCGAGGCAATCGCACCCGGACCGTACCAGGCCACACACTGATAGTCGCCCACGGTCTGCGCACTCACATAGATGCGCAGCTTCCAGGTGCGCTCCTCGTTGCTGCTCGTCACATTGTAACCGGCGGCGGTGCGCAGATAGCGATACGCTTCCGTTGTGCTATAGCGGAAGCGCCACTCGAGTCGATCCGGCTTCAGGTTCATTTCACACTCGAACACAACCTCGTCACCCTTGGGCGCCACGGCCGATTCGGGACCGCGTTCAATGTACACGCCGAGCAGATTGCTCGAGCTTGAACTTGAACTGGAGCTGGAGCTGGAGCTAAAGCAGCAGCCGAAGCATATGCTCAGCATTATGGCCAGCGCCAGCGGCAGCTTTAGCAGTCGCTTCATCGCGTTGCCAACTGAAAGGATAAGCAAAGATTGAGAAAACTATATTAGAAAACTTAAAGGCAATCTACAAAAATTATAAAATAAAAATTAAGTTCAACAAAAAGTTGATTAATAAAAATTGTAAATAATAATCGTTATAATCTTTAACGAAATACTATTGCAGATTTCTTTTGCACAAATTGAATTATAATAATCATAATTATAAGATATATAAACACAAGTTCTCAAAGATTTTTAGAATAAATATTCTAATTTAAAGTATAATCTAAGAAATATTCAAGATTTTAAAATTCAAAATTTCAGTCTATAAATATAATAATTCATAGAATTATTATTGTAGAATTTTAATAATAATCTAATAATCAGAATAGTGATATTTCATTATAATAATCAATCACTTTATTATATAAATACAGAAAATTTATATATTTGGTTTTGGTAATATAATTTTAATATAAATTAATTGAATCAATATAATTAAGTGATTTACTATTATAATTAAATATTACCACTGTGATCATTTGTGTTATAAAAATCTACAATAATTCTCTTTTCTATAACAAAAAGTTTATTATAACTATTTGTGAAATTTATGAATTTATGAAGTAAAATAAATTCTATTCTACATTAAGTTATATTAATTTTGTTGTAGTATTTATTATTCAAATTAAATATAATAATTGCAAATAATTTAATTTCAAATAAAAGATATTGTAGTTTGCAAAATACGAATTAAATATGAGCATATAACATATTTGTGAAAAGGAAATTTAATATTACAAAATATATATTTTTTTTCTTCGTAAATTTTGTTTGTTTCTGAATTCTGCAATAAAAATAATACAGGGGCAGTATTTTTTTTTATGTCAATTTTTGTAAATGAAACTAAATAATGATTTTGATCTGAATTGGATTTATCGATTTGTAAATCTGAAATCTTTAAGCCCTATATGAAGTAAGGCTATTTTTCAGCACACTTACTTTTCCGTCTGCCCGTCTGTCCGTCTGTCTGTATCAACAGCTTGATCTCATCGAGCTGCAGAGCTGTTGACCTCAAACTTGGCATACTAATTAAGCTGCAGCATATGCAGCTCCAGCGCATATCCTATATCATTTGCCACGCCCCAAAACGCCCGATAACAGGCGCATTACAGTGCCCGAAACATTAATTTAACAGGACAGCGTGCATTTATGTTCACATTAACAGCAGTTCGTCTGCCGAGAGTTGTGAGTTAATTATGATGGAAGACATGGCTTTAGCCTTGTCGCTTTTCGTACACCCCAAAGGCTTCAAAAGTGGGCGGACTTGTGTCGTGTTAGTATGCTTTTTTCTTTTCTTCTCTTTCGGTTGTATTTTTTTGTATTTCTTTGGAATGTGATGTCTTGGACACAACTGTACTGTGTGAGCAGCGAGAGCAGCTACCTCGGGCAATATGACAAGAGTTTTGGAAGGCTGAGACTAAGGCGGAGGTTGTCCTGTGCCTGGAGTGGGCGTGGCAACGGAAGCAGCCGCTCGCAATGTGCCATTTAAACTGGAGCCGGGACGAAGAAGAAGAGTTTGTGCCTCATCTTCTTGTGCCTCATCGTCTGCGTCTTAATGGCGTGTCATTATTATGAGCAGCAACAGCAGCCGCAGCAGTCGAGGCAGGTGCTGCAGATGCTGCAACCCAAGCAGGTGCGGGGGGATGAGGAGGAGGGACAGCGGAACGGGTTGGTCGAGCGTCTGGCCTGCGACAGTTTGGGGCTCGAATTGAAATTTAAACGATGGCGCAAACAAAAAAATAAAGAGGCCAAACAAAACGAAATCGAAAACAAAAACAAAAAGCGAACGAAACGCAAAGCGAAAACACAAAAGCGCTCGCGGAATTCCAAGAAACGGCCGCCCGGACTGTCGCAAGTCCCTGCCCCAAGTCCTTGCCCCACCTGTCCCTTGCCACATTCCCCTACTGCAATATCTCTCTATCTGTGTGTTGTGGTTGTTGTTGTGGCAGCGTCTTGACGCACATAAATCGCAACGAGGCTCCCATTTGAAAGTCATTATGGGGCAGCAGCAAAAACAGTGAGAGATATGGATGGGGTAAGGGGTAAGGGGGAAGGGGAGTGGAGTAAAGGAGAAGGCAGGCAGGCGCGTGCAGCTGCCTGGTGGCCACTTGTTAACGCAAGGAGCACGAAACCGGACTGCCTACACACCGCAGACATCGACATCGACAACGACGACAACGACGACGACGACGATCCTCGACGCAGCTCTCGACGCTGATTTAAAACATCTGACAACAAAAGTAAAGCGCGAAATTGACGCAGGTTTCTTGGCTGTTGCTGTTGCCGTTGCTGTGGCTGTTGCTGGTGTTGTTGCGTGTGTTGAAAATTAATGCGCATTCCAGGCAAAAGGCTGGCTGGCTGGCTGGCCGTCGAACGAGGCAACTGCAAGCAACAGCAACAGCAAAACAAAAATACAGGAAAAAAAAAAAAAAACACAGCAAACCAGCGAGTGCATAAAAAACAAACCAGAACAGAGCAAATGAATGGCGCTGCAAGAATGTGTTGCAAGCACACATACACACACACACACACACTCAGAGAGAGAAAGAGTCACAGCCACAAATGGAGTCGGAGCCCCGACTTTGGGAACTGGGAACCGGGAACTCGCAATGGCAATGGCTATCGGTTTGTTATACCCGTTCTATCCGTGACATTGAAGGGCATCACAATTGCTTGGCAAACGGAACAAAACAAAAAAGCAGTACAAAGCTAGACAACAAAATTCAATGAGTTGAGTCGAAGACATTAGCTGCCATCCCTCTCTTCGTTCTCTTTACTGTATAATTAAATTTAATATTTAATACTCGATTTAATATAATAAAATACAGAAAAAATAATAATAATAATAATAATAATACAGAAATAAAAACTTTGAAAGACCTTCAGTAAATAAAATGACAATATTCGTGTGTATAAATAACAAAATTACTTTTTAAACTCCTTTAAATCAGTATATTTCGAATGCAGTACTTCATCGATACATCTTCGGCATATTTTAGTATTTTTGCGGTATATGGTTTGGAATATTTTAAGAAGAATACAGCACTGTTTTGCTATTATTAAAAAAAAAATAGCGAGTATCTCAGCTTTCTTACTTGTTTGAAGTGTATCGGGTATCTTAGAGTCGAGCAAACTCGACGCCACTTGTTTGCAGTTGTGACTGCGCAACTGGGGAAAAGATCAACCTCAGACTGCGACTGCAATTCGCTGGCCAAATAGCAATCAAAATATTTTTGTAATAAAAGATGAACTGCATTACCTGCTGCATAATTGCAACTGAATGTGCAACATGTTGCACGTCAACATGTTAAATGGAGAGCATTCTATGCAGATTGCCTTTAAGCCCTTTTGCGTTTCTTTAATTTCCATTTCCAATTCCATTCACATTTTTTATGCGCAGTTTGCATCTTTATTACTTCAACGAATCGATTTCAATTCAAAGCTTCGATCATTTTTTGATTGTTTATTCCAGTATGTTATTTAAAAATACTGAAATGTCATTGTACAATTTGTATTTTTATTGACAAATTTCAAAATTACTTTTCAAATTATCGAATATTAAGATGCTATATAAAATATATTTAATAATTGTGGTAAATATTTAAGCAAAAAACCAATGTATCAAAGTATTTGTATTTTTTGTGACTTTTTAAAAATACTTTTAAAATATTTTTACATTTATATTCTAAATATTTTTATATTTGTTTTAAATGGTAGCAAACTTTAAGATGGATTTTATTAAATTATTTAAAAAAATTTTAGATTAAAATAAATTATATATATTTTTTTTTTGATTTTTATGTTTTTAAATTGAAGTTCTCTGAAACTATTTTTTTTTTTTTTTTTGAAATTTCAATGAAAGTAATTAAAATTATTCTTAATTTTTTGTTACATTTAGCTACAAGCCATAGAAGCTACGATTACTAAATAAAATAAAGTTAAAGAAGACATAAAAAGATATTTTTGTTGAAATTAGCATTACTTTCAAAATAAAGTGATTAAAATAATTATTATTTTAAACGTAGACAAATCTAGCCATTAATATGTTGATAACATGTTGTTTGACAATTTCAACATGTTGCTAACGCTTCGAATGTTGCCAACGCCAAAGTGCAGCTAATGCAAATGTTGCTAATGCTTAATGTTAATGCATTTCGCCTGCTTCATTCATTGTTGGCCACTAATTTGATTAGTCACACACACTGACAAAAGCAAAAACAAAAGCAAAGGCCACACACATGCACAAACTGGGTGGAAAAACAACTTTGGCTGAGGCTGATTGTTGTTTTGGCTTTGGCTTGGCTTTGAATGAGCAGAGAGCAGAGACAACATTAAAACACATAGAATAACAGTTATTAATCAAATGAAATGCCAAATTAAACAGAATAAATTAAGAGACAGCATGAAAAACACATGTTTTGGCCTCAGCAGCAGCAGCAGCAGCAACAACATTAGCAACCAGTAACTACATAGAAGTGAATGGTAACTTTGTGGTCGATGTTTAGCGGCTTCTTCAAATGTTTGCTTGTCGAGAAATTAGCATAAAACTGTTAGAAATTAGTGAAGGTGCCACAGCGAGGCGGGACAAAAGATGCGTTGCAAAATGGGCGTGACCCACGAAAGCGAGTAGCTACCGCCACCGCCCCCGCCCCCGTCTCGCAGACCTGTTGATGTGTGTGTGTGTGTGTGTGTGTGTGTTCAACCTGTGCCGCGTATTTCATTAAACGCTGTCGAGGGCGTAACGCGACAACGATGATGACAACAACAACAGCAGCAGTAGCAGCAGCAACAACAACATTTGTTAGACTTAACTGTTGTTGTTGGCCATTAAGCAGAGGCAGTTAACAGCTTGTAAAACACTAACACCTGCTACAAGTTGCTCTTGCTGTTGTTGTTGTTGTTGTTTTTGGTGTTGTTGCTGCACAGAGAGTTCAATAAAACTTGAGAGCAGCGGCAGCAACACTATCGACAGCAGCAACTATTGCTCGCAGCAAAAGGAGCAATAGAAAAATCACGAACAACAATAACAACAAAATGGAACTATACAAACAAACAAATAGACAACAACAACAGCAGATTAAACACACACATACACAGAAGTACACACACACACACACACACACACACACACACACACACACACACACACTCACAAACACACTCGCTTAAAGATATGGCAAAAATTCTTGAGCAATGGAACCTGTTTCTGTAGACTAAAGACTGAAGACTGAAGATTGAAGAAGACCGGAACCAGCAGTCGAAGATGCTGCACAGGAGCGCAGCGCGGTGAACAGCGCGCCCAAAACAAAAGCACAGCAGCTACGCTGGCGTTTTAAGCGCCACAGCAAACGAGGGAAGGGGATGGAAGCAGAGAGAGAGAGAGAGAGAGAGAGAGAGAGAGAGGGGGAATGCATGTAAACGAGTTCGAAATCTGCATTCCAGCAACAGGATTTGAACTTAAGTGAAGCAGACAAGTTCCCTTCTCTCTCTCTCTCGCTCTCTCTCTCTCGTTCTCTCTCTCTCTGAATTTGCACGCCCCACCTGTTGAATGCAGCTGTTGAGCTGCACTTTTCCCCTCTCGAGGGGCATCTTCAGGGCGAGCGTTTTGGAACGCTGCGTGGGCAACGAGAACGATTTGTATTGTTTGGTTGCCTTTCGTTAACTCCCCACCGCTCTCCTCAAAAGATCATGAAAACTATAGCTTCGACTTATGTTTATGGGCGCGGAGCAGCGTGTTGCACGCCCACACACACACACTGCATGTTGCATGCTGCGTGGGCGCCTGCCTGAGCCAGGATTACGTTTATTAAAATTGTGGCAGTGACTTACCTTTTTTTGTTAACCGCGTTCTGGCTTCAGTGTCACTTCACTACAGCCCACTCTCTCTCGCTCGCTCTTTCTCTCTCTCTCTCTCTCTCTCTGGCACACTCTTTTGTCTTCTCGCTCACTCGGTCGTTGGAACTGTCTCTTTCCGGTTGAACTTAGGATTGCATTTTAGCGCACACAGCACACAAAGGCGAAACTGCAATGGAAATGGGGAAAAATAAGATAAATGTTTTCAATCGTTTTCAAACAAAGTATATAGATACGATGGGGAAAAGGGTAGATGGGGGGAGGTGTGCCACACACATAAATATTGAAAATAGATGGCACTTTTAATGAATTTCTAAATAATTGAGGCCTAAAGTGGCACAAAAAAGCTCAGCGACAGGCAAATAAATGCGAAGACTATAAATAAAATGCCGAAAATATCAAAAGAGAAGAGCGACAAACTTGGAAAAAGAAGAAGCATCAAACGAAGAGCTAGACATTAGGGTTGCTCTCAAAAAATATACTATACATGATATATGGTATATTATTGCATAATGTGATTTGGGAAATAAAAGTGCATTGCTCTAAGTAAATATACTATATGTGATATTTGGTATATTACTGTATAAAGTGATTTGGGAAATATAATTGCATTGCTTTTAAAAAATATACTATATACATATGTTAATATATGGTATATTACTGCAATAAAATTGCATTGCCTTCATTCAATCATTAGTTTTTTGTTATGTTTTCACAGCAGTTAAATATATAATGTCGGTGATAATTGTTTTATTGCAAAACTGACAAAACATTATGGGGAAAAAATAAAGTAATAAAAATCCACGCCAAATGAATTCATTCTTTGCGATTTATTTCCGCTTCAAATTGCCTTTCAACAGAGATTAAAATTCGCCTAAAATTTATGTATGTGTGTGTGTGTGTGTGTGTGGGATCTGTGCTCATCTTCAACTTTTGTCTGTTTATGCACATAAATCAGTTTATTTGGAATTCAATATAGTGAATGCCCCCAATGTCTGAGGGCTACATTTGAAGTCCCTTTTAGTGTTTGCTTGTCCATTTAAAAACACATAAAACTAAGAACACCAAAAAACATAATGCTCTGCATACCTGGTTGGGTGGATGCCCCAAAACTGAGTGTGTGTGTTGGAACGTAGAACATGTCATAAATATATCAAATCATTTTTAGTTGAATGACTAAAAAATGTGGCAAAAATACATAAATAATAAACACGCAGAGAGCGAGAGAGAGAGAGAGAGAGAGAATGGAAGAACCTCGCGGAGGTCTCAGCTCTTCATTTGGTGCATTAAATATGCTTTTAATTAATTTATGTTTTGTGATTTGCCCCACGTAACGCCATAGTCCCCACCTCCTTCACCCCCTCCGCTTCTAATCACCTTCACTCTTCCCCCTCCACCCCCACATGATGCTTGGCATGCAGTTGTTGGCCCATAATTTCAAAAATATTTTGAAATGTCGCCAAGTCGAACAGCGCGTGAAAACAAAAACGAACAACGACAGCAACAAATACAACAAATACAACAGGGCAACACTATGTTATAATAACAAGCAAAATTTAAAGAAACAACAACGAATTTGTTGTTCAAACGGCCGAAAAACGGAACAACAATAAAAGAAAAGCACACAAAAATTCAGCGCCACCCCCAACACAAAAATAGCCAACAACTTGTGTGTGTGTGCGGGTGTGAGAATTTACTTCAACATGCATGTGTATGTGTGTATATGTGTATGTGTGTACTGTATGTGTTAACGACAGTTGTCATTTTTCATAAATATTTTTCAATTTTCTTTTCCTTGAGCGATGCCAGCAAATACGAATAAAAACGAAAGCTCGACTAGCGAATACCCTGTACTAAGAAAACTGCAGAGATTCATTAATTATAAAACATTTCCTCCAGAAACTTTGAACAAATTTCGTTAAAACGCAAATATTTAACGTAACTTGATTTTGTGGAATATAATTTTCATATTAACCAAATGTTTCGTTCCAAATTTCATTTCTTTCTTGACATTAAAATACGTTCAAATGATTATTAGCATTGAAACAGCTTGGCAATAACTATAAAATTAAAAGAATCGGCAGCTCAATTAGTTTGAATGCTAATGACATACTTTAAATACAGAAATAATTTAAAATTCAACAATTTGAGTATCTAATATTAACTCAATAATATTTTTAAAATGTTATAAATATTTGTGCATTTCTTGATATGTCCAAAAAATATTTAAAGAATATAATTATTATTTATATTTGAAACATTATTAGAATAATATGAAGAGAATAATTATTAGAATAATAGCAAGTGTGATTAATTTGATCTTTGCTATTTAAACAGATTAAATAAATGATTAATACATATATAATAATATATATAATTTGGAGAGAAAAGAGCATTTACAATACCCCAAGAAATGTAGGCTAAAAATTAAAGTAATATTATTTTAATAACAGCTAAGTTTGCTTCTAATTTATATGATTAATATTTAATGAAAATCAATTTATGCCAGCAACATTTTGTGTTGTTGCCAATGAATGTTGCTAGCAGCTAAATGTTGCTAACTGCAATTGACTTGTTGCCATATCTAATGTCGATGATGACGATGTCGATTTCGATGACAATGACGATGATGACGATGACGATGACTCATTGCAATCGCCGCACACGATTTTCGAGTCATTTTTATTGGTCAAGCAAATTAGAAATAGCTGCAACAGCAACAGCTACAACAACAACAACATTAAAAAAAATGACAGTGCAGCTTTTATTTGTTGGTCGCGTTGTGTGGGCGTCTGAAGCACGCAGCGAGGCAGCGATTGCTGCTGCTGTTGCTGCTGCTGAGGCTGCAACAGTTGGTGTCGCATCGCTTTTATTGCCGATGGCAAGATTCTCACAGCTGCCTTTTACTTTTGTCATAATTAATGCACACGGCATGCAATTTCTTGCCAGCGCTTTTTCTTGTCGCTGTTATTACTATTATTATTATTAGCACTTGCAGGGCCCTTGCCGCAGCGACTGCAACAAGCAGTTGTTGTGGCAGCAACATATTTGCCCTGTGGCACAGCGAGGCATTTGAGCTAATTTGCTGTTGTTGCTTTTGATCGCATTCCATGGGTGAAAGCCTGCCTTGAGTCAGAGTCAGAGTCGCTGTTGCTGCTGCAGTTGCCGTTGCAGTTGCTGTTGGAGTCGTAGTCCAAGCCACATGCCACATGCCACATTTACATCCATGACATTCACATGGACACGCGCCCGCTGGCAGCAATTGCAGCTGTGGCCTAGCAACATGCAAAAACCACAACGAAAGATGCAAAAGAAAGAAGCATGCAGCAATCATGCTCCAAAATTTATGCGTTCCTCCTTAAGCCGCTCTTGGCGACTTTATTCCACTGTGAGTGTGTCTGTCTCTTTCTGTGTCTGTGTCGTGTGTGTGTGTTCATATAAGGAGAGCGACTGCAGCTTCGTTCACTTCCAGTTTAATTTGCTCTCTCTCGTTCAGACTCTGTTCGCTCTCATTGTTTTCTCGCTTTGCCAGCTGTTCTGCATTCTTCTTTGCACATTCCCATTTTTGGTGTGCTTAGCTTTGCTCTATTTGCCCTTTATTCCCCCATCTCCCCTCCCTTCCCACCAGACCCATCATCTCTTTCACTGTCTCGTGTCACTTGCATGCTTCTTCTTATGCATTTTTCAAATGCTTCGCTTTTGCTACGCCGCTCTCATTAAAATCAAAAAAAAAAAAAACTCTCTGCGACGCGGGCGGCGACTGCGCAGTCGGCGTTAGCCCACCATGTTCAATGATTGCTATCGTTGACATTGTTGCTGCTGCTGTTGTTGTTGTTGTTGCCGTTTCATTGCAATTTATTTGATTTTCATTGCATTAAATTTCTGTTGTCTGTTGTTGGGCTTTGTGTTTGTTGTGTTGTTGTTGCCTTTTGTTTTGGCTTGTGCCTTTGTTTTTGGTGCGTCGCCATCTTTGATTTCGATCTTGGAATTTCAATTTGCATTCGTTTTCTGTTCGTTGTGTGTTTTGTTGTTGTTGTTGTCGTCGTTGCTGTCCCCTCTCGTCATGTTCTTCTGCTCTTTGGCATTGCACAACATTTTTGATGCCACCTAACGAGCTTCTTCTCAAGCAATTCATCATAAACAGCTGCCATCTCTCTTTCCCCTCTTTCTCTCTCTTTCTTACACTCCCTCACCCCTCACCTATCTCCCCACTCACTCTGCGCATCATTAAGATATTTTTGTAACAGTTTCCGCTGGTTTCAAATTTGAATTTTTAGCTGGACACCCTCACCTGAGTGCCACGCCCACGCCTTGAGGCGACGCCACATACACCACATCAGAGTGTTTCCCGCATTTTCGTAGCATTTTTCTTGATTTTGATCTCGAGGCTACCGCATCATATGGGCACCTCTTCTAATGGGCCACCTAATGAGCTGCACACAATCTGCTTTAGAATCTCGTGCCCACGTTGCACGCTGCACGCTGCACAGTGGACAGTGGGCAAATTGTGCAAATTAATATGAGATCCATCAACAATATTTTGGCTTTTTGTTGGCACAGCCAGATAGAAACAGGAAATGCAATAGTCCACCGAAAAGAAAACAGCAACAGCGTGTCCATTTTATCTGGCAGTCGAGTCGCGTCGCGTCGCGTCGTGATCGCTGGCGGCGCTGCCGCACATTCACTTGCCACTTGCCGCACAGTTGCCGCATGTGGGCCAAACATATAAAAATAATTCTTTTCGCACGACAGCAACAGCGGCAGCAACAGCAATTGCCGCACACCTTGCTGCCGGCTGAAAAGCCACCTCCGCTGCTGCTGTGCCACATGCCACATGCCTCATGCCGATGCCGTTAATTTTCATATTTTTTTTTGTTGCCGCCAGTTGGCAAACGGCCACGAGACGCCAACAACAACAGATACAACGATGACGACGTCGATGACGATGACGACGACGACGACGACGATGCAGACAACATTGCTGCTGTTGGTGCCACCGGGTGGCATCAAATTGGCCCACATTCAGCTACATTTTGTTTTTATTTTGAATAACCAATCGGTCTGTCTACTGAGCGTTTCAATTTAGATATAAAGATATGCTTCGTCAAGTTGAAAGCTATCGATCTTTCGACTTTCGTTAAAAAAAAACACTAATATTAGTAGCGATTATAACGGAATAAGCTATCGAATGACAATCGATATCCAATAGGCATGTCTACTGGGCATTTCAATTGACTTGTCATGTTAAAAGCTATCGATCGTTCGACTTTCGTTAAAATGTTTAAGCATAAAACACTAATATTAATAGCGATTATAACGGTATATACTAATCCGTAAACTATCGACTTACTATCGATAATTTATCGCACTCAAAATATCCTGCATGTTGCCAAATGTTTTTAAATTTGAGAAAATATTTCGCAGGTGATCGTCTGTAGTTTAACCGGGAATAGGAAGGTTCCAAAAACATTTAAAGTACAGCAAATCAATCAAGTTTAAAACAAAAAATGAAGAGTAGATTAAAATTCAAATGGGGAAAGACTTAACCTCAGACTGTTTAAATCAATCGATCATTGGCGATATTCAGAAAATACTAATTTTCTATTCTGTTGCTTTTGTGATATCATCATTCAAAGATATTCTTATGCAATATTATATTTTTAGTTTCAATTGTAAACACAAGTATATAAAGAGTATTACAAAATCAACTTGGTGAAATCTTACACGTTATAAAAATAGAAGCAGATGTTGAGATTTGAAGGTATATTAAACATGACAATAATTACGAATCAATGGTAAAAATTCAAGATTTGTGATTGTATAGAAGATTTATGTTTACGTAGCATAAAAATTAATTAAATACTGTAAACCATATTCTAATTCAATATTCATAAAAGTAGAGTATTAAAATATTCGATACATGATAATTTCAATCATTATATTATATGTTTATAAAGTAGTAATTTCTGCATTTGGCAAAAGGGTAGTCTCATTGTTTTTTGAGTTTCAGAGAGGGAGAGTTGGGGTTGCAAGGTTGCGAGGTTGCTGGGCTGCTCAATTTGCGTCAGACACAACAGTTGTTTTTTTGTGCATATCATTTTGCTGTTATTTTTCATTTCATTTTGGTTTTCCACTCGTTTTGGCTTTCTTGTTGTTGTTGCCGTTTGTAACTTAAAACGCGAGCCAAGTTCTTTGGTTACCTGCGGGCAGAGACAACAACAACAACAGCAACAGCAACAACAGCAACAACAGAAACAGAAACAGCGAAGAAACAATGGCCAGCTATTGTCATTGCTGCCTTCCTGTGGCCTGGGCCTAATATGTTCATTAATTTTAATTATGCATAAATAGCCAGAGCCAAAGAATCACAGCAACAGCAACAACAGCGAACCAAAC
The DNA here is from genome assembly GCA_023558445.1 of Drosophila pallidifrons. NCBI lineage: Eukaryota > Metazoa > Arthropoda > Insecta > Diptera > Drosophilidae > Drosophila > Drosophila pallidifrons. Next base: position 17,881,525 of record CM042351.1, read on the forward strand.
GGCACACAAAATCAGAAACTCTAAAGCAGAAAGCAACACTGACTCGAAATCATCATCGAAAATTTGATACATCGCAACAGCTCGAGAGATGGGTGAAGAAGAGGAGGACGGCTATTGGGCTTTTGTTTCGACGGTTTTTGGTTGGATTCCTGTGTTCTGGACACACAGCAACGTCAGTCCAGTTTTACTGAATGGGACGCCGCCAGAAACGTGCCTCGATATCGGTTTACAGTTTCATTATAAACTCAGCGAATCTCGAGTGCAAAGTGTATATGAAAATACACACAGAGACAAAGAAAAAAACCAAAAAAAAAAAAGAGGGAGAAAAAAAGTGCAGTCTTACTGTAATCCAAGAAGATACAGATTGTGAATATTGTTGCCAATTTCGTCATCGAGCGAATTGAACTTAATGCGTGACTCGAAGTCGCGTGTGGCACAAGAAGGGGGCAAAGACTGAAAGAGAGGAAACAACTCAATCTGGCGACTGGCCAAATATAAACTAAACGTGACATAAAAATCACAAAAACTCAAATTAATTATACAATTAAGCACGCGTCTTCGTCCGGTTGTTGTTGCTGTTCTTGTGGCTATCGTTCTTGTTGTTGTTCTTGTTGTTGCTGTCATGCTGATAGACGCTGCTAATAATCATAAACAATTACATGCAACAATGTCTGCATTAACACCAACCAACAACAACGACAACAACGGACATTCATTAAGTGGCAATATAAATTTGATAGCATCGCAAAGTTGCAGTTTTTATGCTTATGCACATGCCACAGAGTGTTGCACACTCGAGTGTTGCATGTGCAAGTGTTCTGCAGAAGCCCTTTTGCATTGTCTGTGAAATGGGAAATGAAACCAAAGTGAAATAAAAACGAGAGACGAAGTTCAAGATTTCCCGCTTGCCTTCCAAAATTCTCATGAAAAATGCAATTGATGCTGAACGTGAGGCATGCAGCGGCCAAATGGCGCGTGGCACACACCAAAGCATCAACATCAACATCAAGAACAGCCCACAGGAAATTTGAAGCTTGCCTTCACTTGATTGAAACAAGTATTGCAAAAATCAAGTCTGATCAAATGTTCAAATTTCTTCAGAAATTATTGCTTCATATTTGATTTTATTCGTGACAATTGAATTAAGTAACGTATTTATACGAAAGATTAGAAACACTTTGCAATCTTTGCACTTTGCACTTTGCAAATAAAAACAAAATACTTAAATGTTTTGCTTATCAAACGTCTTTAAAATGCTCAGGGGATTTCCAAATGAATTTTAATTGAATTTTCAAAAATGTTTTTTCGAGTAGAGATATGATATTTGATTATAATATAAAAATCGAATGTATAAATTAACTTTTATATTAATACGCTGCTGAATCGATTTATATTTCAATTTTTCAATTTTACACAGCTACTCTCATGAATTATTATAAACTTTGAGTTGGAGAGAGTCAAAGTGTTAATCCGAAACTCGAATTGATGATCTCATGCCAATTACATATTCATATATTAAATAGTTACGATTCGCATATGACATTATTATCATTGGCACTCCCTTAGCGTATTACATAATTTCGAATTCTTGTTCTTCTCCTTTTTGAAATTCAAGCCAAACGATCAGACAGAAATTTAACACAATTCTTTGCGTCATACTAATTGATTATAATACTAAATAATTAAGGAAAATTACAAGTTTTATACAAAGAAATTAAATTTAAAATATGGCAAATATTTTTAAAAAAAGTGTCCTTTATATGTTTGGATAATATTGTGTATATTTGGTAATATAAGTGTTAAGATCTTAAACTGCGAAATTTGTTTCGATTCTACAGGGAAGTATCGAGCTATTTCGAACATTCTCTTTTTAGTGTTTCGGATCGGATCTTAAGTTTTTAGTTTTTTTTTTTCAGATTTTTATGTATAGCATTTTAGTTTGAATTATTATCGGAAAAATGTAAAAGCCAAAACACGATACAGTCTCATCATTCAACGTTCCTCAGGCGCCGCTTGGCTTTTGTATGTTTTTTTCTATATTTTTTTGTGTGTTTTTGGTTTTTTATTTCAAATGCGATGTGTGTATGTATTTGCGTCGTGGTTTTTATTGTCGCGCGGCTGCTCTTTCAATTTTATTAGATCATATTATCTATTTTGGTACGACAAATTTGTAATTTAGATCGACTCGACAACAACAACAACAGAAACAGAAACATCGACAGCGACACGGCACCTTACCAACTTCAGTAAGTGGGCAGTGAGTGAAGGGAAGGTGAAGGGGAGGGGTTGGTTAGGTGAATGGGTGCCCACTGAGAAAAGGGGTCTAACGGTTATGGGCTTTTAATTAATTGGCATTCTGTTATTTAATTGAAGCCACCGAAATGAAACAACCAACAACAGCAGCTCAGCTCAGCTCCCACAGTTAGTGATGCGTAAAGACGACGAACCTCGTAACCCCGCTGCTTCCTACCCCACCGACCCCTTGTTGATCGACTGCTCCAAATTCTGCAGTCTCAATTGAAAGTCGGTTAGTTGATTGAATGAACGAAATTGAAACGCAAACACAACTGCGAGAGTTTCTTGTTGAATTCTTACAATTTGATTTGTCGTTGTTCCTGTGTTTGTTGTTGGCTGAGGAGAGACGAAGGGGACAGAAGGGTGGCGATGGGGTACAACTAAAGTAGAGTATATAGTCTTGATCGATCCCATATGGCAGCTCTTTGGGGTTCTCTCCGACTTATCGCTGTTGCTGTTGCTGTCAAACGTTTGTTTTTCACATGAAATGCAATAAACCCAATTTAATTTTTGTTTTTATTTGTTTCATTTATTTACTCGCCCGGACGTGAGAGACTCGCTGGCATACGTGTGTACATGTGTGCGTGTGCGTGTGCGTGTGTGTGTGTATGTGTGTGTGTGTCTCGGCTCCATTCTTCATCTGTTGTTGTTGTTGTTGGCACGCCTTATCAGCGAGTTAAATCAACCGACAACATTGTTTTTATCACATAACGTAAACCAAACTTTTGACTTTGAATCGAGAGTGTGCTTAGAGCTTATCTATAAGGTTCGCTGCCCTCTTCTCTCCGTTCCCTCCCTCCTTCGCCCCCATCTAATATTTCTCGCCGTACTTGAAACAGTTTTGGAGGGCAAACAGTTGCCCCAACTGTCGACACAGGATGTTGTCCTTGGCCCCCGAGTCGGACGAGTCGGAAACAATTAGCAGCGAAGAATGGAGTGCTTTATTCCCCTCCTCAACGCAACTCAACTCAACTCCAGTCGATGCTCAATGATCGCAGTGAGCGACGCCTTGGAATGCAGTCAACTGGTTATTGCTGTGTTGCGGTGTTGTTGCTCGTTTCCAGAGAAATGAAACGGGCTGTGGGCTAAGCCCGAATGGTAAAGGCAAAGGCAAAGGTAAAGGTAAATGGGTAAAGGCAAAGAAAAACAATCAATGAAAAGGTTGCTCTCGACTCTGACTCTCTGTCGGGCCCCAACTTGTTGACCATTCCCCCTATCTATCTATCTCATTCCTCATTCCTATCCAACTCTATCCACATCCCATTCTATATCCCATTCCCATTCCCGTTTGTGTCTTTGGTATGCGCGCCAAGGTGAACCAACGAAAAAGTTGCAGCAGTGACAAAACGTGACTTGGACTCGACTCGACTCGACAAGCTGCCTCAGTCTCAGTCTCAGTCTTAGTCTTGGACTCAGACTCCCAACTTGCAGTTGGAGTAATACTACTTGGTCCGGTTGTGATGCAAATGCGGATGCAACAGCAACAGCAGCAGCAGCAGCACGGACTGCATTTCATTGTTATAATAAAGCAGTTAAAATGTTGCCGATGTCGTCGAATGGCATCGTTAACCTTCAACATCTCTCTTTCTGTTCAACTCTTCATCTCTTACCCATCTGCCATCGTCTCAGGTAGCTCTCGGTATCTTTTTTTTTTTTTTTGTAGGCGTCATAAACGAGACAACCGTTGAACTTTTGCCTATTTATGAATGAAATGCGTTTGTGGTTTTTCATCTAAGCTACGTTTTGTTTTTCATTCATGAATGAATGCAACGCGCCAGTCAACGTATTGTGAGTTTAACGAGTCGAGTTTTCAATGCCCGTTGAACGCCATTTTGCATTTGTTGCTGTGGCAAGAAATAGTTGCCATGTTGCCCCAAGCTTATCACATGCTTCAATGCGTTCGCAGAACTCTCGAAAAAATACCCATAAATGGCTCCCATGTCAAATTAACAACAAATGGGCAACAACATTTCACCCCCCACACACCCTTCGCCATCAACTCAATGCAATCATTGTCCCCCTTTCTCATTTCTTGTTTGTTCCGCCTGAATGCATCTGCTGCAATAACAAGTTCGCTTTTGGATAGTTAACCAATGTTCCGGTATAACTAGAAGACTTGCAGCTAATCCAAGTACAACAAAAAAAAACCAATAACTTTTCAATATACTTATGGACTTCAAATTGCTTCAAATTCAAAAACTATTTATACTTTTGGAAAACTTGCAAATATTGTTATTTAATATACATTTCATTCTAGATATTCATTTGGTTTGTAAGTAAAATATTCTACTATAATTATATTAACTTGGGAACATTTTCATTTAGTTATGACGTTGAATATTAATTTATATTAACTTGGAGTAAGCTTCCCCATTCTTAATTTTGTTAGTTTTATTTTAATAATTTGTAAAAAAAAATTGTAATTACATTTTAAATGTGAAAAACACTTACAAACATCAAAATTTTCATAAGATTTTACTTCAATCTATCATGAGAGAATATTTTCTATTTTAAAAGAAATTCTTTGTTACATTTCAACAGGACTGGAAAATAGATTCGGATATCGGACAAAAACATATACATATATGTTACATATTGCATATTTTTCAGTTTATTCTATTTTGTTATATTCTGTAATTCGTTTATAAAAAAAAGTTGAGTAAATTTCATTGAGAATTGTCATTTAATTTTAAATGCGAAATATTTTTCTGAATGAATTCTCAGATTACTATATAAAACAATAGAATACTCTTTTCATTTCCATTTCTTTTTAATCTACTTTTAATGATCGTAAGCTGTTGATCTTCAGATGAAAATTGTTTCACTTCACTGCACTTGAACTATTTAGGCATTAAACTGTTTTTGTTTGGCAAAGATTGCAAGCCTTCTATGGACTAATCCTGCCAAATCCTTTCCTTTTGTGTTGTATGAATGGATTATTGTATCCTGTCAACAGAGTCTGACCTTGCCTAATCTATTCAATGGGTTGGAATGTTGGCTGCGAGAAAGGAAATGCTTCGGTTGGCAGTCTTAGGCAGCTTAGGAATTTGCAGAATGTGGAATGTTCATTCTTTTCATTTTTTTCTTTCTTTTCCAATCACAATTCTAAACTGGCGCAGACTTTCAAAAAAAAAAAAAAAAAAAAAAAACAAAAAACAAATAAATAAAAGAAGCAGAGCTAGAGGAAGAGGAAGAAGGAGAGGCATAAAACAGCAAACGATGCCATGACTCGACGCGACTGGAGTCGAGTCTCAGTCTCAGTCTCAGTCTCAGACTGAGTCTGAGTTGGAGTCTCGATCTCATGATGATGCTGCTGCTCAGTTGCCCAGTTGCTGGCTGGAATGGCGCCCGAGGGGGGAATCTGATGGAAACAAAATAAAAATGTGCGCTCACCGATTGCTTTCTACTCACGCAGTCGGCAGCGGAGATCGGCCAAAATGATCATTGGCATCGACACACAGTATGGTAGAAAGAAGTGCTCCGATTAGAGCAAAACTTGTGTGTGCTCCGAGAGTGCTCCAACTGCTGCTGCTGCTGTTGCTGTTGCTGCTGCTGTGGTGTCTGCTTATCATGAACGTTGATCTATGACTCGGCGCAACTTGGTGCGAGTTGGCGCGTTCGCTTGAACTCATTTTCTAATTGCCCACGGTAAGGAATGTCTGTCTATTCATTGTGGTTGCCTCTCAGCTCAAACAGTTACTCTGGTATGTGTTTATTAAGCTTCCTCCACCTCCCTTCCTTTATTTTATTTTTTCTATTTTTTTTTTTTTTTGCCTTCATTGCCTTCTTCCCAAGCAGCTTTAATTACCAAACAGCGAGAGAGCGCAAGCGAGATACGTGCAAAGTTCGAATCTCAATTGGAATCTTTAAGTGCGGATCTTGTCGCCGTCATTTGCATGTGATTTTGAGTTCAACATCGGTAAAGGGAATATATATACAAGTCGTGTACGTACTATATATGAATTGTACTGTGTAGTAATCGGTCGAGGTGGGTTTTTTTTTTTTTTTTTTTGCTGCCGCCGCCGCCGTCTGCTATTTTAATTGAGTTCACAAATGTGCTCCTCCAAAACTGACCCCAAACACAGCTGGCGGCCTCTATGCCGCTGACAGCTACGTGCTGCGATCACAGAGAGTGCCTAACCATTGAGAGATAGATAGATAGATAGTTAGTTGGGCTCTTTGGATTATTCAATCTGTTCACATCATTGTGAGAAATTAATACATCATCAGACAAATCAACTATGCCTTTCACGTCTCGCGAGACGCTGTGGGAAGGTTTCACATTGCCACTAATTAAAAAGTCAAGTAAGAAACACACACTACACACACCGTGCTGAGATCATAACTATTTCATTTTTCTCATCTTAGTTGGCAGCACAAGCTCTGCCCTCCCTAACCCATCCCCCCACATCCAATCCTGGTCAAGTTCCGAATGATTCACTCTCTTCTGCTCTGATTACTCTCGACGGTTCGCTGTCAGCAATGTCAGTGCAATCTTCAAGACGTCGTTGTCCTGTCCTGTCCACCGGCTACCTAAGTAGTTAGTAGTTGTCTGTTATGATGTCGTCGACGACGACCTCTGTCTTCTACCTGTGTCAATGTCAACCTCAACGCTAAATTGCCGCTTATTAAATATCCCTCTCCGCCTTCCTTTTTTTTTTGGTTTTGTTTTTGGTATGAATGGGACGCGGTTGAGCTACTTTATCAGACTCGAATTCCACGTAACATTGTCTCTTGTCTGTTCTCTGTCTGCCGAAAATTATGACTTGTTTGGAAGTGCAAATAGCTCACTTCCTGCCTGTTTTCTGTATCTGTATCTGTATCTGTATCTGTACCTCCCTCTAGCACTCTCTCTCTCTCTCTTGCTCCCTCTCTTCTCTAACTATCTATCTGTCAATCCCTCCCTAGGTGTGCCGCCTCTGTCTGCCAATGTCTCGTCGCGCAGCCGCAAATTGCTTTGATTGCTGCTTCTATTGCTGCTGTTGCTGTTGCTGCTGCTGCTGTTGTCGCCGTCACGGCCCGACGATGGTCGCTGATAAGGCCATCATCGTTACCATCACAGCCATACTGTTCTCTCTCTGTTCATTCCCCTTACCCATTCCCATTCACATTCACATTCTCGAATCCCATTCCCATTTTCGATATCCTCGCAGCGATAACGCGTCGTTCGCTACGTGCTACTGAGTTAGCTTTTGTTTGCTCTCTCTCTCTACCCCTTTCTCCTTCTCATGCTGCTTTTGGGTTCAATTCGGGGTTCTGATCTCAAGGTTTTCGAGCTGGCTGTACTTTCTGTTGTTCTTTTTTTTCTTGTTTTTTTTTTTTGGGGTTAATACGTGTGGGCGTGTCACAACATATGCTATCACATTACGTATATGGCTTGTAATGCGCTTCCGTTTTTTCCCCCTTCTTCTCTTTTCTCAGAGGGTAATTGCCTGAGATGAAGACGAAGAAGCTGCGGCAAAGGCGCCGACAACGACAGCGAAGACGTCGCTTTGCGAACACCCGTTTTTCTGTTTTATGTTCGGCTCATTTGTAGCCGCTACTTAAGGTCGCTGTGATTTGGTTGTTATTCTGATTTGTTTTTGGTCTGTAGCGAGGTCGGGTCGTGTTGGGTCGGGTCGAGTCCAGCCAGCAATTACACTTCCGCTTTGTAGCAGGGGGCAGTGCAGAGGGCGGACAGCAAGGGGAACTGAAAAATACCGAAAAAGACCGAATCAAAAAAAAAAAAAAAAAAAAACGAAACCCAAACTCAAACTCAAAGAAAACGCAACCCGCCAGCGTTTCATTCATGCAGACTCGCTGGCTCTCGATCTCGATCTCTTGTCCCCTCCTTAACCTTCTCTCTCTCTCTCTCTCTATCTCTAAGTGTTTCTCCCATTCAGTGATCGAGCATTCATTCATTCGGTTTTTTTCTGATTGCCACCTTTGGGCTTTTTGGGGCCGCCTCACGATAACCTCTCTCGCTCTCTGTCGGTCTGTCTCCCATCTGCTGCTCCAATGATTTGTCTGCCGTCTCTGCTAATGAACAGGCGGCAGCTACCTAGTGCAAAAACCCAAATGCCGAAAAAAAAAACCGAAAAAACGCCAATAGCTCTACGAAAAACCGGCAAACAAACAGAAATCAAATCCAATTTATGCTTGTTTTTACCTCTCTCTCTCTCTCTCTCTCTCTCTCTCTATCTTTTTTTCTCTCTGTCTTCTCTTTGATATTATTATTTTTGTTTTTTTCTTCTTGGGGAAACATTAATCATAATTTTGGTGTCCGCTTGGCGAGCGTGAAATAATTTTTATGCGCCGTTTTCATGGAACCAAACCAAACCAAGCCAAAACCAAACCGAATGGAACGGAACGAACCCCAAATCCGAAAAGGTGTCAATCGCTAATTTGACGGCCAACTCGCAGCTTGATGGGAAATGCAGGCAGCAATCACAGCTCACAGCTCAGCCAACAATCGGTATAACAAGAGAGTTGCATTGTGTTTTTGCAATTAGCGAAAAGTAAATTGAATTGTTTGTTACCAGGCCAGGTCATTAGGTCAAAATCGCAACTTAAAATGAAATCAGGGCCAATGGCAAATTCCAATAGCTAAAGTTTTTGTTTTCATCTAATTGGCAAAATTAAGTCAATTGTAAAAGGTAAGTTTTTGAAAGAAAAATAATCCTAGCACAAATACGAAAGATAAATAACATGTATAATTCTTTGTATATATGACCTAGAAACAATATATAATAATGCGTATTTAAAGGATTAAACCAGTAGCTTCATTAAGGAAGTTAATCTAAGCAAATCAAACTATCATTTTATCAATGGTCAAACTAAGAGTTAACAAATCAATAAAGAACAAGACAATCAAATTGTAAATATTGCTCTACTAAAATGTGTCAATATGTGAAATGATTAAACCTATCTCAACTATCAAAGAGCTGCAATGTTTCCGATGCATGCATTCAGTAAAGTATTACAGTCAAGCTTGATATGAAATTCCCAGACATACAACACATATATATTCTCAGTCATTCAATAAGCCAAGATCCAGGTTAAAAGATCTTCATGAAATCTTTCAACTCGGTAGCTGTCAGTGGACAGACAGAGGGACTATAAAGGGCAAGGAGAGAAAGAAAGAGAGCGGGAGAGAGACAGAGAGGGAGAGAGAGAGAGACCAGTTAACACAGACAATGATGACGTTGCAAGTGCACTGGGCAGCTGAATGACCAGCAAAAGGCTAAAAGGAGGGAGACTTTTTTTTTATATTTTCAAAGATATGGGGATAGAATGATGGGAGGGGGAAGAGCATCAATGCGGGGGGAACCTGTTGCAGTTTTGTTTAGCCACTTGAAAAGCAATTTTTTGAAATTTATTTTCCATTTATTGCTTTATTTATTTTGTACCTTTTTCAGTGTGGGCCCAATTCTCATTCTCGTTCTCATTCTCAATCGCATTCTCATTCTCATTCTTAGAGCTGTTCCCATTCTATCTGCTTATGCGATTAGAGTGTTGAACGAGGTCCAAAAGGAGCTCAGCTTGGCATTGCCATTGAGATTGGGATGCTGTTGATGCCGTTGACGGCCGTGTGTTTATTTGTTTTTGGGCCCAGAACTATTCACTAAAGGGCAACTTTAGTCTCTCAATGGGCGCAGCAGCGACGTCGTCGTCGTCGTCGTCGTCATCGTCGTCATCGTCATCGTTGTTGTCGTTGTCGGTGCGGACAACAATCGAAAGTAATAATGAAATCTCATAAACTACAACAACAAGAGCAACAGCAAGAGCAACAGGAACAGCAACAACTACAACACAAAGCATCAGGTCGCCGAAGTAGAAGAAGGAGAACAAGAACAAAACTGTCTGCGCCCTTTTTGCCTGTTGCCTTTTGTAACTGAGACTGCGACGTCGACAGCAACAGCGACGACACTTGCCTTGATTTTTATTATGTTGGGCTTTTCCACTAGCACAACACACATAACATACACACACACAGAGATGCAAGAGCATTTCTGCATTGTTGTTGATGTTTGCTGCTGCACTGCCTTTTGATTTATTGTTAGCAGGAATGAGAGAATGGGCCCAGTCGTAGAGCAACAGGAACAGCAACAACAAGAACAACAACAACAACTGCACAGCATGGTCACATTGTAGCCATGCATGTTCTCTCATTCTCTTGCTCTCGCAGTTGCTCTCTCTCTCTCTCTGGCTGCAGTTGTTGCTCTTGCATTCCTCGGCTCTACGTTTTTACCTTTTGCCAAGAATTGTGCGTGCCTGAGTGAGTGTGTGTGATGGTTTCTATTCTTGTGCGGGCAGCAAGCAGAGCGAAGTCGACGTCGACGTCGACGCTGTTGTAGACAGTTCATTAATGTTATCAACAGCATGAGGCATTTCATTGGACATGGGGTCGGAGGAGTTGGGGTTGCTTTTTTTTTGTTATTTATTTTGGCCGCATCGTTGTAGGTAAGAAAGAACAGGAGCAGCAACAACAAGCAGGCGACAAGTCTGCAATTGGGTTCGTGTCTTCGGTAAGCAACTTTTCATCTGCTGCAATTTCTTGTTTTGCGCAAAAAATGGACCAAAATCGCATCAAGCGAGTGAGAGACAGAGATGGAGACAAACCAAAAAAGGATATGACAACATGCGTCGCTTGACTTGACTTGGCTTGGCGAACAAATTGTCAGCTTGAAGATTGAACGTGCAACGGGCCCAGTTGCATTTTATGGACAACTTGTTGACCAGCTGAACTACTTTCCACTCAACTCGCACAATTTGCCGTTAGCTTGTCGCTTAACTGCTTCATCTTCATCTTCTTCTTCTTCTTAGATAAATTGCTAAACTCACCTGTGCGCTACAGTTTGGAGAGCTGGATAAAAGACAAAAGGCGCAGCTCTTGAAGGGTGTCCAAATGTTTCTTCTTCGATGAGATCTATTGGAATCACACGAACTTGGATTAGCGGCAACACTTTTATTATTTTTATTTTCTTATTTTAAGCACTTGGTGGTAAAGAGACAAAAGAGCCATTTCAACGAACAACAACAAAAAAATGCTAAAAATCCATTTAAATGTTATGGCGCAACAAAATACAACAAAGAGCAAAGAAATCAATTCTTTCAATTTCTTGTTGTTGCGCTCTCTTTTAGTCACATCCGTTGGCAGCAAAGCGACAAAGCAACAAACGGCACATTTCCGAAAAGCTCTTAAAAATATTTGGCATCATTTACAGGCAAAGGCGAAGAGGAAGAATGAAGGAAGCCGGCAATAGCCAAAGGGAAAGTAGAAAAAAAACGCAAGAATGTTAAGTTTACGATTTTTGAATGAACAGCGTAATTGATTAGCATATGTTATATTTGGATTTTTTGTTTTTAAAAACTACAACATTTCAATATCGTAGTCAATTTATAGTATCAAAATGTTATAAACAAACACTTGCATCCTGCACCTGTTTAGCTGGCCTTACATCGTTTGCATACACTCAAACATACATACAAACATATATACATACATGCATATGCAAGTGTTTGTCAGTGTGCGTATTTATGTCACTTTGTCGCCTGTTTTTCTGCTTTTGCTTTGCAGCTGTTTGCCGGCCAACGTTTTAAAAATACAAACAAACTAAATACGAATACGAAATTTAAATATAAATAACAAGAATTGCTAAAAACAAAAAAAAAAACACCAAAACATTGCTTTCTTTACCCCACTTCGTCACACGCACTTTTTTTTTTGTTTTCCGATGGTTTGCTTTGCACTCAAATTACGACTTTTTTGCGCAACTTGCATTTGATGCTGCTAATTGATGTTATTAACAGTTAGCCCAATCAAATGATTATTATCTTCTGCATCAATGATAACAATTCGCACACGCATAAACTGTTTCGTTTGTTGCTCTATTTGCGGCTTTTCGCACAAAACCAGAAAAAAAGACACAAACACAAAACACACGCCGAAATATAAAGACGCCAAAAATAATGAGACAAAAAATAAAAGAAGCGCACGCAGCTGCCAGAACGTACAACCTGCCCGCGTCGCGTCACGTAAGTAACTAAACGGTGACGGTGACGGCGACGGCGACAGCAGCAGCATCGACAGCGACACGAAGACTAGGCCTGCAAAGTGTTCGGCTCGTTTCGGGTGACACGATGCAGAAGAATGCCGACGAAGACGCGCTTGCCAGAATGCCGTTGCTGCTGCGCTGCAGTGCAAAAACCAAAGCGCTGGCTGATCATCAATGCATCCACAAATACAGATAAGTCCATTTGTATGCGAATCGATGAGCTTTAATAAAGGCTGCGTTTTGGAAGCCGCCTCTCTTCCCCCGACCATTCCAATGCGTAAGACAAACACGTGCCAAGCGATTGCCTTTTGGTTTTAAATATTTTTAAAGTTTTTTTTTTGTTTTTTATTCACTTAACAGTTTTGTTCGTATTATACATTTATGTTGATGTTTCTTCATATAATAATTTTAATATTTTTTTTTTTGAAGTTTATACGTTTGTTCAATAAACTTGTAATATAAGTATGTATATTTAGTTTAAATTTATAAACTTTGTGCATGTGTGTGTGTGGGTGTGAATGTGTATTCAAATGTGTGTGTGTGCGTTATATGCAATTGTAAGGTTAGGACTGTTAAATTTCAAGCTGCACAACATTTTACACTGGGGCTTCTCAACAAAAGGCAATTCGTCGAATCGAAATCAATGAATGGATAAATAATTAATAGATTATTTATAATTAGTTGTAGTTTCTTTAACTTCGTCATCATCATGTTCTTATTCTTCTTCATTCTCTTGGCTAGTATGCGTTGTTTGTTGCTGTTGTGTTTGTTGTTGGTGGTTGCATGAGTTAGTTAGGCCTTAAAGTTCTATATATGTATGTATGTATGTATTATTATGCATTTAGTAATTATTAATAGGTATGTATGTATTCCATATATAACTTTATTGTTTCGTTTCGAGTGTTTTGTTTGTTTCTTTTGTGTCTCACTTCTTATGGCCGTTGTATACATTAAAAGTTAGTTGTTTGGTTTTCTTTTGTTTTGTTTTTTTTTTTTTTTTTTATCATTATTATAATAATTATTTTGTTTTTTTTTCCCCATTCATTTAAGATTAAATATAAAAGAAGCAATTGCATCGTATCGTTCGTGGTGTTGTTGGTTGGATTGGATTAATGATTAATCCATGGATCTCTCATTGCTTAGTCATTTCTACGATACAACAATTAGCGCAGTGTATAAATTTACCCTTTGTTTCATATATGCAAATTACATATAACAAAAAGTTGGTTGATTTATTTAATAAAAAAAATTATAAGAGGCTAACTTCTGGTGTGGGATTCTTGGGGTTGCTTTAAATATTAAACGACTGGAGGTTCAGTACCGCCATGGGCTTCATCATTACTGCAATAATAATAAAAATAATAAAAAATGAATAATAAAATAAATGTTCAAACAATAAAAAAAGAATAACAATGAGGTAATTCATAAAACACTTAAAGTTCCAAGTATTTTGTGTGAGATTTACTTAAAAAATAAGAGAAGAAAGTCAAAGAAATTAAACGTTGAATGATAAAATATACAAAACTATTACTCCAAATACTTATATAGAGTAATAAATGTAATCTAGTGTCTAATTGTAATATTTAATCTAATACTTGTTCCATGAGTTTAGGATTAAGAAGCAAAAATTTAGCTAAATTTGTTTTGTACTGCTCTATAGAATGCTAGGCATAAAATCATTGACTATTTTGTTTTGTGGTTGACTGTAAGCATTGTAACTAATTTAGTTGGGAGAAGTTCCCACATCAGTAGTTTCTCCATTATCGTAATCGTTCTACGAGTAGTGTATAAAAGTGCTGTCTATATCCGTATTACTGCAATTTCAGACTTTGTCTCAACGAGAAGAGCTTCAAACTCGCCTGCGCCTGCCTTTCGATATTATTACGTTTAATATAGTAGTATATCTGTATTAACTAAATATGTATATATGTCGAGTACATTATTCTATATGTACCTATAGATTTGTGTATATAGTAGAGTTTCCATTAGAGATTACTGGATTATCTGACCCTCGGACCCTTTTTCTTAGTGTTCCAAGTTTTTCAAGTACATACTGTCATAAGTAATCGGTATCTTAAGTGGTATTATATATAAGATTTAACGATCTTTAACAATATTTTGGTGCTAGCTATTCGACAATAAAAAAAAAAACAAAAATTTTTTTTTGTATATTTAAGGTATGTTTTTGGGTGTATGTTAGATCGTTTACGACATCGATTATAGTAAATTGGTATTGCAAACATTTAGCTTTAGTAATTATCTATATATATACTTTGTATATATATATAATATATCGATATCTGGGTCGATATCGAATTTATAACATGATATTTTGCAATGATATGGCACGATTAGTTTAGTATCTCAAGGATGTTTTTTTTTTCTTGTGGGTAATATCAATCCATTTAACTGGGCACCGACAGCAGTTGCCAGAGTCGACAGTAGACAGTGGAGACGAGTAGACTTAGAGGCGGCACTGCCACGCCCACTTGTCGTGTGGCTCTTGCCACAATGCCGTAGCCCTGACTGTGTTGCAGCTGATTGAAATTGGGACGCGGATAAATGATGTGCACCGGCGGCGGCTGATCGAATTCATCAAAGAAATTCGGATCATATCGCACATCGTTGGCATCGTATCTGTGATACACAACGCTGGATGGAAAATCATAGCTACTAATCTCCGTCAGCATGTTAAAAAGAAGAGTAACTCTTAGCTAATATATCGAAGTAGTATTTCCCCCGGTTTCCATTATTATTATTGGATACAGATTTTCTTTAAGATACTTACACAGGACAGGTGTCCACGTTGATGCCACGGATAGAGGATTTGCCCAGATTGATCTGGCCCTCGCCCTCGACAAAGACAATGCAACCGCTAAAGTTGCGGCTATAGCGATTGCCCGTAAATTGCGATATATCCGGTATGCCACCTAATTATTAGAGAGATAAATAGAGGTACTTAATCGTGTGAGGTGGGAAAACAAACAGTTGGTTAACTTACCGACAAACACATTGCCTGGCAGATGCATAGTGTCTTTACCGGTTGGTCGCGTCTCGCCCGAATAGGAGATGCGATCGACCTCCAGATAGGCTGTGCTCGCCGATCGCTTCACGATGACAATGTGACGATTCCCATCGTTCACTGGCGTATCACTGTTGCGAATCACCGCCTCCTCGCCGTCGAGACGAAGGGCATACTCCACATAGCCATCGACAACGGCCAGTGCGATAAAGTCCTGGCCGGTGAACTCTTCGCCAGCCTCCTGTCCCCACCATAAGAGCAAACCGTTGGGTTTGTTGGTGGAGAAGACGACCACGGCGGAGGTGAAATCTTGATCCACCTGTTCGCTGAACTGCTTGCGATCCAATTCCAGATATCCGTTGCCACGGAACGAGGCATTGAAGCCGATTTGAATGTCTGCAGGAAAGGGTAGAGTAAGTGAAAGTTGAGGAAAATGTAAAAGTTGAAAAAATAATACAAAAAAGAATGTCCTAAACCAATATTTCGCTTAATTGCGACAAAATATTCGTTAAATGTTTTTGCTAAGTTAGTTTTTGCTTAACGTATTCATTAAGTATCGAATTATTGTGACTATTAAGCAAAACAAAAATAGGGAAAATTCATTGCTTCCATTGCAAATGGATGCCGCTAAGTGAATTTTGTGGCGGTTACCCCAAAAAAAAGAATAAGAGGACACTAAAAGAGTCATCTTACTTTTGCTTTTTGCTAAGTTTGTTTAAATTTAAGGTAGTTCGCTTAGGGAAGACTGTCTGCCCCTAAGCTAATTTTTGTGGCCGTTAAGCGCGTAATGTGTAAAATTATAAAAATAATAAGAATGAATTAGAATTTAGCGTTCTTTCTGAGTAATAGCAAAATTATCTCAATTATAGTAATAAAAAATCGTTGAATAACTTACGATCTTCGCAGTGCTTGCCACTGTAGCCGAGGTTGCAGGTGCAGACAGCCTGTTTGCCCACCTCGGTGCAGGTGCCGCCATTCTCGCAAGGCTCGTTGGCACACGGGGCACTTTCATAGGGCTGGTGCTCGTCATCGGAACCGTGGCCCGTCTGTTGATCTTGTCCCACCGCCGAGAGCTGATCACCATCGATGTCATTGCCGTCAATCTCATTAAGTTCACCGCAATTCTGCACGTTGGCCGCATCGACAACATCCACCAACAGATTCACTGGCATCTTCGAGTCATACAGTCGCGAGATGCAACCATCGAAGCCAGTTGTGATATTCACATCGCGATTGATCTTCACCGTCGCCCGATCATAGCCGCCCACATAAAGTGGCGTCTTTAGCGACAGCGTCCGTGGAGCGCCCGCTGCCTTCGCATGCTGTGGCGCCGCATTGCCCACCTTGAGTATGCTCTCGCCTTGGCGACGCATCAGCTCGACACGTGTCCAGCGGTGCAGCGGCAGTGGCTCCAGTGATCGCACCACCACCGGCTTAAGGCGTGCCGCCGTATTGATCAGCAGCTCGACGTGACCATCGCGCAGCACAAGCGCCACGTAATCGCCGCTGGGTAGCTTCGATTCGGCTGTGTAGAGCAGCACGGCATCTTGTAGGCTCGAGGGACGCAGCGACAGGGTGACGTTGATGCGTGACACACGAGGTGTGCTGTGAATTAAAGAAGTGCAGGAATATTTTAATAATTGATATAGGAAGTAAAGGGTAGCTAATTATCTAACTGGACTTCTATTCTTTCATACGCCGGAGAGTGCCTAACAAATCGATTAATTTTCTTTCTCTTTTAAAACGCTCAACGATCGCCAGCCTAAACAACTGATTGAATAACTTAAGCTAGTATTTAAGATATGGAATATGGAATCATATTTTAGTAGAAACCAAATAGGTTATCTTAGTATAACTGCAGAGGCCGCTGAAGATCGAAATACGGCGAAGACTTTTTTAGAGGTTCTAGAAATCAGTTGACTTTCAATTGATGGCTTCCAAATTGATTTACTTTCTTCCTGCCTCAATATCCTTAACGATCGCCAGCCTCATCGAAAATGATCGTTAAGAGCTTTAACCCACTCGGACTTACCTGAAAGCCGCGTAGCTGTTGCGCTTGAAGTTCAAGCTATGCTCGTTCAGGTGTTCGATGTACTGGCAACGATCTCCGGTGCGATTCAGGGGGCAAAGGCATTCCATGTCCAGTTCGGTGTTCTCACAGCGTCCGGCTCCACAAATTCCGGGAGTGCACTGAGTGCCAGCGATGGCGCAATTGCGTCCCGTCCAGCCCTGTTGGCAGACACAGGTGTAAGCGAGTTCCGTTTGGCTTTCGAGACAGATGCCGCCATTGGCGCAGGGTGCGTTGGCACACGGCTTGCAGCTGGTGATGCCCTCCTTGATCTTGGCCTCCTTCATCAGCTCGACGGTGCGACCCTGGAGTGCCAGGCGACTGATGCAGCCAACGAAGCCGCTCTGCTCGGACACCGCATCGGCCGGCAACAGATCCCAGCTGGGCACTGCGCCAATATACAGATCCTCAATCAGTTCCAAGGGCGGTGTCTCTGTCAGCGTGGGGAATGCCACTGGATGTTGCTCGTCCAGCTGAATGTAGCCATCGCGACGTGATCTATGCACTCGCACCGTATGCCATTCATTCAGTTCGAGCGGTTGTTCGGCACGCACCATCAACGGCTTGCCACCGAAATTGAAATGGAATTCCACATTGCGATCCTTGAGGGACAAGGCAATGTAGCCGCCGGAGCCGCGAGTGCGTCCATTGAACAGCAGCAGACCGTTGCCAGTCTCCGGTCGGAAGGTGATCTCAAAGTTGAACTTGAACGATGAGTTCGGCAAGTAGGGGAAACTCATGTAGCTGAGCGGTGTCTGATGGAAGTGCGGTATGGCGCCGGTGGCCACCAGAATGCTTGGATAGTCCACGGATTCACCATCCGCATAGACAGCAGTGCAGATGTAGGTGCCAGCATCATTGGCCTGCACATCGGTCAAATCAAGTTGGTTCTGTAAATGAGAGGAAAACACGAGAAGAGTAAAATTAAAGTTGCGAAATTACTGGAGAAGAGTTTTTGAACAAACAAAAACCACAAGAGGCCAGTAATTTTCAAGAAAACCTA
Source organism: Drosophila pallidifrons (assembly GCA_023558445.1). NCBI lineage: Eukaryota > Metazoa > Arthropoda > Insecta > Diptera > Drosophilidae > Drosophila > Drosophila pallidifrons. Next base: position 17,899,950 of record CM042351.1, read on the forward strand.
ATCAGTGCGGTATTATTCCTAAAATATACCAAAATATTCTACCAAAAATACTTAAATATACCGAAGGTTATATTTGGTATATTGATAATTAGAAAAGGTATATTGAATACTGGAATGTAATGCATATATAGCATATTGGCAACCAATAAAATACCGAAAGCTACATTTGGTATATTTAACATTACATTCCAAATATACCCTAGAGTGAAATTCGGTTGGTTCTATTTACATTTTATTATGTTAATGGCAAATATTTCGAATTATGTTTCAATTTTGAAAATACAAAATTGCAAAGTAAAGTTAAAATTAAACAAGTAAAAAAAGCTATAGTCGAGTGTACTCGATTGTGAGATACCCGCTACCCATTTTGAATAAAATCAATATGTTTTGCGGTATTATTCTCAAAATATACCGAATATACTGCAAAAATATTAAAAATATACCAAATGGTATATTTGGTATATCGATATAGTACCACATTCAAAATATACCATAGACGGCACAATATACCAGATTGTCAGCCAAAGTAACTAAGACTCCTAGGTAGTAGGCGTTTTTGCCCATACAAAAGTATTTCTTTAACAACTTCCACAATTTTTTTCTGATCGCGACAAAATTTTCAGGAATCATAACTACTATAGCTATTATGGTATATACCTAAATTTGCAACTCTAGCTTTAAAATTACGCTTGTTACTCGATTTTTTGATTTGCGGGGCCGGAAGTGGGCGTGGAAAAAATTTGAATCAAACTTGATCTGCGTGCAAACATAAGAAATGCTGTAAAAAAAAAATTAGAACTCTATCTCTTATAGTTTCTGAGATCCAGTGTTTCATACGGACAGACGGACAGACGGTCATGGCTAGATCGTCTCGGCTGTTGACGCTGATCAAGAATATATATACTTTATAGAGTCGGAGATGCCTCGTTCTACCTGTTACATACATTTCCTGCCGGCACAAAGTTATAATACCCTTCTACTCATAGGTAGCGGGTATAAAAAGCAGTGTTACTCACATTGAGAATATCGCGTCCGTGTTGTAGTTGTCCATATTGACGGGACCAGCGATAGCTCGGCTGGCGACTGTCATCGGCACCGCAATTGAGCTGCGCATTCTCACCGACCTGGGCATGAACGATCTTGGGGCGTCGCAACTCGTGGGGCTGCTCCTCAATAGCCAGCTCATAGCTGGTGGTATAGAGATCGCCCTTATCCGTGCGGCACTTGCACACATAGTTGCCAGCATCGGCAGCAGTCACCTGAGCGATGACCAGACGATTGCCCACTTGCTGTAGGGAGAGAAGAGTGATGATGAGTTTCAATTAAATATCAACTTAGTGGCAAGTAGATGACTCACTCGAATATTGTCTGAGAGTGGTGCACCATCGGAACGTTCCCAGATCACATCCGTGTAGCTGTTGTCCGAGGAGTAGCACTCCACTTCGGTGGATTCGCCCACATGCAATTTCGACGATTGCTGATCCAATTTCAAGCTGTAGTCACGCGGGATTATCGGCTCTCTTGGTGGCAGATATTGGGGCGGATAGTTGGCTGGAGTTGTGGCCAGACCCGCTGCACCACCGACCAAAAACCACCACCACCATCATAATCATCATCATCATCATCATCATCACGAGCAGAGAGGGAGATAGAGAGACGGCACACACAGGACACACAGTACAAGCGGAACAAGAGAACGGAGATGACGCGAGGAGACGAGAACGACGAAGACGAGGGCGACGACGAAGATGTTTTATTCGACGTTACGTTCACAATTGGCGACAATTCACAATTGGATGATGCATGGAGTGCAAATTTGGTATAGTGTATATGTGTTCGTGAGTGTATATCGTGTATGTGTTTCGTGTGTGTTTGTGTGTGTGTGCGAGATGAGGCATCGACATGAGGGATAAGATAGTAAAAAATACACAGAGAGAGAAAAAAAAACAGTTAGCAAAATTACATGTCAAATATGGCGATTTATACAGATAGTTTTATGCGATGTTTATCGAACGTTTCACGATTGATTGGCCCATCGCTAGAGAGTTGCTAGAGATGGCATAATCATCGTTGTGTGGCTTTGTGTGGGTGTGTTGGTTGTGTGTGTGGGTTCGATACGCATCACATGCTTTAGTTTGATATATTTCTGTTTTTGTTTTGGATTTGATTTTTGGTTATTTATGTTTTGGAATTTGGAATACATAGAAGGGGTCGTAAGGAAGTTGAGGAGTTCGTTTTGTTTTTTTTTCGGGAATTAGGAGGGGGAGAGTTGAAGATCGTTGATGCTGATACAGACTAAATTAACAAAAAAATATATAAGTACATAATGATAGTCAACAGAAAGTGGAGAAGAATAATAATGACAAACAGACTAGGGAAAAACACAGCTACATTTTAGACTAATACGGCTACTGGTTCGAATCACATTGAATACAAGAATACGTGTATGTGTATGTTTTTGTGTGCGAAAGTGTGTGTGTGTGTGTGTATGGGATTACAAATGAGTTTTTTTTTTGTGTTTGGCTAATTACGAATTACGCTTCGATTGTTATCGATAATTTGTCAAATTGATGTTTCATGGACATGTAAATCCAGATACTTAAGTATGATACATATACAAATATACTTACATATATTATTTATACATTACAACTAAATACACAATATTATACAATCGCAAAAATCTACAAAATGTTTGCTAACTAATTCAACAATTATTATTATTATTTTGATGGCAATTTTGTTTATCATTTTTTTATTTGTTGGTTTGTCGATTGAAAGATTTTTAGTTTACAAAACGATTTGTTCGATATTTCGTTATTTGTTCTTACGAGACATATGTGTGTATTTGTGTGTGTGTGTATTTGATTTTTTGGCGTATTATTTACGAGAATTTTGATATTTTAATATACACAAAGTAAGAAAGCAACTATTTTTAGTGGGTTAGTACAGTTTGGATACCCACATGCGATTAGATTAGGCTTGAGATATCGATAACGATATCGATTGTTGCTGTGTGTGTTTGTATAGCCCGGAACCAAGTTGCAGTTGTTGTTGTTGCTGTAAAGTTGTGGAAGAGGAACTGGCAAAGCATTTTTGTGTTTGTGTCTGTGTTATCGATAACGATTACGGCAGTGTATCGATTGTGTTATCGCTACCATTACGACTTACGAACTACGGAACACCGGCGTTCTACCCTGTTGTTGTAATCGATAACTTTAGTATCGATAATTTGTTGTCGATAACTTATCGATAGTTGTGTTGTGGTTGCTGTTGCAATTGCAGTTGTTGTACTTGTTGCTGTTGTTGTTGAAACGTGAGTTGAGTGCAAATCAAATTCAAAGAGCAGAGACAAAACAAAGATAGAGAAGATAGCCAGGAAAAAGTGATAGAGAGAAAGAGACATAAGTGGAAAAAGAAAAGAATAGCGGGAGTGTAACAAGAAGGAGAGGGAGACTAAAAGTGAGACAGCGATAGAGTTTAAAATAAAAAAACAGCTGAAGCTGGAAAAGTGGAAAAAAAAGAAACTCAAGACAAACCGAAGCTTTGGCTCAGCATTTCTTGTTGCACAACTTGTCGTTTCCTCGTCCTGTCGCGTCGCAGCTCCTGCTTCCACATTTTATGCTTGTCGCTTGCGCTTCCTTTGTTGCCCTTGCCCTTGCCATGTCCATATCCGTTTCCGTTTCCGTCTGCGTTTCGGTTTGCGAATTGTGGTTGACTCTTCTTCCAGCGTTTGAAATTGTTTCCTCCTCCGCCTCCGCCTCCAGCTGCTGCTTTGTTTGTTGTCTTGCTGCCAAAATCACGCGTGCAGTTGAACTCATCCGAGTGATCCGTGCAGTCGTAGATGCCATCACAGACCATGCTCGATCTCACGCACGTATGCGGATGCGAAACGCACTTGAAGTCATTCGGTTGGCACACATACGAGATGCTGGGGCCACGAGCTGGAGCCACTGCTGATGTTGCCAGCGTTTTGCTTGGCGTCATTTGCTTAAGCTTGAAATCTGTGTTTTGCATGTTGCGACAAATGTTTTTGTTTTTTGGGCGGTATAGTTCACGTTCGTATTTTTTTTGTTTGTTTGTTTGTTTGTAGAGAGCATAGTACAAGAGCATTAGCATATTCTTTGACATCTATTTAACACTTTCGCCACGGTTAGTACAATACTAGTGGTTGAATTCCCGTCACAACTGCTTCAAATCGCATATCACGTATACGAACCGTTTGCCAAGTAACCAGCATGCATTTAATGTGTGTTCGTCAACTGTTCTATGTGTGTGTGCGTTTGTGTGTGTATATGTGTATGTGTGCGGGGAAATTGCAATCTCACTACAACTAAGAAATACTAAATACTAAATAATACCAACTAATTGCAAGCAATTTCAAGGCAACTGTGGAATGTGATTTGATTTGATTTTAATAGCGTGAATAAATAGGCACGTTTTGTGGCACTTTCGTTAAATCTTTTATGTATACACAGATCGTAGGACTAGTGTTAGGCTTGATAACGGCATTACAGGGCCAATAGATGTACATTATTTGTACAATGCACAAAAAAAGAAATTAAAATAATCAAAGTTGGTAGTGTTACAATAATAATAATAAACAAAAACGAGATAACATTGAAAGTGGGTTAAGTAGCAAAAAAAAATTAATAAAAAATGGCCAGAAAATAAATCATAAGCAAAACAATAATAATCGTAATAATAATCAAAATAATAATGATAATCGCAAAAGATACTAGTAAATATGTTCTTGGGCTTTAGCATGATTAACGGGCGATATCGGCAACACACCTGCGCATATAAATAAAACCATGCAGGGATAATCGTGGCGGCCATACACACTTGTTGTGTACTTTTTTTTCTACGGTATTTCAATTGATTGTTGTTGTTGCGGTTGTTGTTGCAGTTGTTGTTGCAGTTGTTGTTACAGTTGGTTGGTGGTTGGTTGATTGGTTGTTGTCGCAGTTGTTGTAGTTGTTGCCGCATATATCATATATATATTATATATTGTGTATATAGTATAGGGTTTATACCATGCATATACATGAATATATATATGTTTTGTATGAATTATGTGTACATGAGCATATATCATTCAGATTCAATCAGATTGGTATTGTTTTTTTTTTGTTTTTTTTTGGTATTTTATCATTTGCAAAGCGCACGAAATAAATATATATGTGTGTGTATGTAATATTGTTTTGGTTTTTTGTATGTTTTGCATTTTGCACAAGCGCACATGTAAGAAAGAGAGAGAGAGACATAAAGAGGGAGAGAGAAGAGAAAAAAGCAGTAAAGAAAAAGAGAAATAAAATATATATATGAAATCATTTGATGTGTACCATTTGAAAAGGATTTCTGACCTATCCAGAACTAATGTAATTCATAATTTGTTTTTCACTTTATTTTTTTCAATTCTTCTTTGGCAGAGCAGAGCTAATTTGAAACTTGACGATTTTTTTGGTATTTTGAATTTGAATTTCAGAATGAATATACAAATTGATTGCTTTGCCAATGTTGCTTATAGTTTTTGCTTTGAAACTGATTTTAAGTTATTCAAAGGTATAAAATACAAATAGATGATTATCTAAACATTTTCAACTTCGAGATTATTTACAATAGATTAATATGTGTACAAAGATTTGCTTGTTTTGTACATTGATCACAAAAAATATGGTATTTGGAATTCACTGTATTAATACATACATATTTTTTTTTGGTTTTTGCATATTTTTTTTTTATTTATTTGTTGTTTTTTTTTGGTGAAGTGCAAGTGCTGCTTGTGTGCAAGGGAAATAGGTGAGAGATCGATGAGAACATCAAAAAGAGAAGAATGTGCAGTGCAGTGCAGTGTTTTTTTATTATACAATATATTTTTTATATTCATATTTTGTTGATTGATATTGTAGTTCTATTGATTAAAGACACTTGAGAAAGTGTAGTTTTTCTCACGCCGTTGAACCATATTGAGGGTGGTGGGAAAAATGAACAAACACCAGAACAAGAAACGACAAAGTGAACACGTATCCAACACCAATATATAAAAAAAAAACAAAAATTAAGGGAGGCCCAATAATAAATAAATACAAACAACAGACACAAACTCAAAAATCAAAAAGATTGCAAACTTCGACATATCAAAGTTGGAAATATCCTTGCAGAGGTTTCAAAAAAAAAAAAAAAACTGTAGCATTATTTTAAAATGAAGCAAAAAAAGATCTTAAATTTAAGCAGACAGACACAAAATGGTATTTTTTTTTAGTAATTAATTTAGTATCTCCCTTGCAAGAATATTTTTTTGGCACTAAAAGGAACATTAATCAAAATGTTAATAGTTAACGAAATAAAAAGAATATGTTACAATTGTTTGCTTTACACAATTTGATGTTGTTGTGTAAAATATGTTTGTTAATATTTTGGTTTTGTTTTTTTTTTTTGTTGTTTTATTTTTCACTTAGTGGATTTTGCTGGGACTTAAAATGTATTGTATTAGATATGGCAGCCACTTGTAAGCTTAAAAATTTAAAAATATTATCAATATGTGTGTTTTATGCTTATGTCGAATGCTCTTCAATTGCATTAAATATGACAACAAAATTATCGTGTGTTTTTACATATAAAGAGAGTTTTATCGATATAATTGAATTGAATTCATTGTGTGTGTGTTTTTTTTGGCATTTCTTTCTCATTGCATTTGTAAGTTTTGTGTGTTTCACTTAAGATTAAGGATTTGAAAATTTGAAAAGTATCGAAAAAAAATGGCTGCATTGGGTGGGTGCTTTTTGATTACTTGAATTTTTTTAGTATTTTTTTTTTTTTTTTTTTTTGGTTTGGTTCTTCGAGGCATGCATTGGGCAGTATATAGTTGGTAATTATCTTTAGCTTTCTGTTGATACAGATTTTTCGTTTTGTATTTTACAAGATGAAGTTATCTTGGGGCAGTTAATTGTTAAAGAGTTTTGACACCATCACCAGATTTGTTCTTTTTCAGATACTTATAAGTACATATAGATACAGATAAAAGTTTTTAGGTGTCTGTGTGTGTGTGTGTGTTCTTACATTTCAGAAAGTTACAATTGTTAGTGGCTGTCTGTGTGTGTGTGTGTGTGCGTGTGTTTGGCTTATTGTCATATATACAAAGTGTGGTTTTGTGCCCTAAACCCGTTTCCGTATCCATTCCGTTTCCATTTCCGCTTCCGATTACATTATTCTTTTCGGTTGTTTTGTTTTTTTTTTTTTTTTGTATTTCTTTTAACTCGCTTGTGAACTGTGTATGTGTATGTATGTGTGAGTGAGTGTTTGTGTGTGTATAAAGTGAAGGGATAGTCAAGATACTTTGGTAGTTTTCTCAGCTCGCGTATTTACAGAGTAGTGACTGAGTTTTTATCGGGGGGGTTCTGAGTATATTATTTATAAGGATTGAGTGTGTGTGTGTGTGTTTGTGTGTGTAGGTGTTTAGTCAAAAAACGTTGCTAGATATACACATATGTACATACATACATATACATATGGATACAAATACAGTTACAGCATAAGGAGCAAGATATAGTAGATATATAGTAAATAGAAATACAAAGAGATGTTGATAAAAGAACAAAGTAAAATCAGCGAGCGAGCGAGCCTTTCATCTTTCAATCTGCTCTGAATAATATTGCCAACAAAAGCCTAATTCTTCTTTGGTATTCTCAATTTTGCCTTCATTCGATCCTCTTCCTTTTTGGTTAAATTTTTTTTGTTATTTTTTTTGTGTTTTTGATTTTTTTTAAGTTTTAGAAATTCTCTTGTCTGAGAGCTGGCCTAACACTTTGACGTAAGAATCGTATATAGTATATATATAGTTTTGGGATTGTGATTGTGTGTATGCGTGTGTGTGTGTGTGTGTGTGTGTGGTGTGTGTGTGTGTGTGTGAGATAAGAGATATTTCTGTTCTGCTGTTTCGCATTGTCGGACCTGACATCTGTGACACAACTGACACAATTTGGACTGGCGGGAAGGAGGAGGTGGAGGGGTCTACTCACTTAGTACACGCAAATCAACGGAGGTCTGTGGCAAACGCTGATTGTTCTCCAAGTCATACGAGTCGCAGATGAAGCGACCGCTATCCTCGATGCGCAACGAATTCAGGATCAGCACTTGACTATCGGGACGCGCATCGCGCGGCAGTGGTTCATTATCCTCGCGACGCCAATTGAACTGCAATCAAATTTGAATTTGGATTCGAATTCAATGATGGGGAACGGGGAATGTGGAAATGAAAATGGAAATGAAACTCACCTGAATGTTATCGCTGTGTGGCTCACCACGTGATGTTGTTACACTGCAACGCAACTGAATGCTTTCGCCCTCGCGTCTCTCCTGCAGCTGCGATTGCGGCTGCGCCTGATAGTTGGGACGTCGCACCACAACCTGGGCATTCTTGCTCACATTGCCGAACTCGTTGGAGGCCGTGCAGCTGTAGCCGCCAGCATCGGCTGGCGTGATGGCCTCAAAGCGCAGATATGGTCCATCGATGTAGACAGAGCTAAACGAGTGAAATCATCGAGCATCATAATAAGTTGCATCAAAGTATGGAAAACAAGTAAGAAGGCTACAGTCGAGTGTGCTCGACTGCGAGTTACCTACTACCCATTGAGAATAAAACTAAAATAGTGTAGTATTCATTATAGAATATAGTAAATTCATATACCACAAAAATGTTGCTATATTGATTTAGTAGTACATGCTAAATATACTATAGAATGAGAGGTAGAAATATACCAGATTATCACCGAACGCAACTAAGACCCTAGATGTTCTAGGTATTCATACAGACGGACGGACAGAGAGACGGATAGACGGAAATGCTTCCATCTGCCAGTTGGATTTCCTGAAGGCACAAAGTTATAATACCCTTCTACCCTATGGGTAGAGATGAAGAGTTTAACATTTGTGGTTTTGCTACTGCACTTACCTGGGCAATGGTCGATTGTTGTCGGTGGTCCAGTGCACGTCCTCGGGTCTGGCATTGGTCACCTGGCAGTAGATGGCGACGTTGCGATCGGGTTCGACCTCAAGCGGAATGCTGGGATGGAATGTGATCTGTGGCAGTGGCAACAGAACCAGTTCACGATCGAAATGGGCAACGATATAGCCACGCTGATCGACGGCATTGCAGCGGTAAGTTCCCAGATTCAGTTGCGTCACAAATGTGATTTGCAAAGTGTTTTGCTCGGAGCGAACATTGGGCTGCATTGGCTGACCATCGGCACGCACCCAATGGGTTTGGCCATAGGGACGCAGATCGCAACTGAATGTCACATTTTCGCCAATATTCGTATTGTAGATGTTGTCGGCGCTTGGCTGCTGTTGCCTGTTGTCATAATCATCTGGATGATCAACTTCGCCAATAGCTGCAAAATGTCCCAGAAGGTTAATCAATTGTAAAGTGAATGAAATTATAGGATGTGCTGGGACTTACGATCGGGAATATCGCCACGCTTCTGCTGCACAAAGATGCGAATCGATTGCTCATCGCTGCCAAACTCATTGGTCGCCTCGCACTTGTAATCATTGGCATCGGAAGCACGCACCGAATTGAAGTGCAAGAATGCCTGATTGCCGTGGTAGGCATTGGCCTGGATATCCTGTGTATCGCGCGTCTGATGGCCATCGGGATAGATCCAGCGCACCGAGGGATTCGGATAGCCGCTAGCCGTGCATATGATTTCCACCTCATCGCCGACGGTGTAATGTCCCGACGTGCTGTCCGCGGTGATCGTGACAACCGGACGCTCCACCACACGCAGTGTTGTCACTGAGCTGACGCGACCCACGGAGTTCTCGGCGACGCACTCGTAATCGCCGGCATCGGCAATTTGGATGTCATCAAAGCTGTTGCAAGACAAGAACATAGACATAATATATCGATCTATCTATCAAATTTACTATCGATATCGATTGTACTTACAGCACGTAGCCCTCGGCCTCGACGCGATGACGTGGCGATAGCGGAGCACCATCGACACGACGCCATTGTACCGTGGGCGTGGGAATTCCAGTGCCCGTACAGTAGAGCATTCCCTGTGATCCAACCAGAGTCGGTTGCGACGGTGAAATGTCAACGCTCGGAGACTCCCGAGCTGCAAACAAGTAAATTATCGTTGTTGTACAGATTAGTATTAGGATCAGACTGTGCGGACCTGTCTTATTACCGACTCCATTCTTATGTGCTTTTTTTTTTGGTTTTTCAAATTTCATTTAAAACATTAGATAATATGATTTGGAGACAAATTGAAATATACATTACATTACCCAACATTTTTGTTTAATAGAGTGTGGGAAAGCATCCGAAAGAAATAGAGCAAAGAGAAGTTTTTAATGCAACTATTACGGGTACTTTGGCTTTGGTTTAAGTTTGAACAAAAAATGTTTTGTTTATAGGGAGTCTCTCTATAATTGCTGGATAGTATGAAGTCAAATTAAAGTCATTTAATAAATAAATTTTAAATTTAAAAAAGTAATTTAAATATTTTCATATTGCAGAATTCTGAATATAATTTGTTTGTCTGCAAATTCAGCATTTCCAGTAAAGTTTTCATGATCTTCCGTTTATTGCCTTTATTACTTATTTTTTAGAAGCCTTGACAATAAGTAATTAAGTACGTTAAATAATCGAACTAAAGTTTTAAGTAGTCAGTCAGTCATGTATAGAAATCTTTTCTTTAACCAAAACGAATACTCAATTAATAAGTTCTAAGAATGTTAGAAGAAAACAAATTTAAAAATGATGTATTCACTTACGATCAATATCGATACTCGCACGAACTTGATCTTGGCCATGGGCATTCTCAGCTATGCAGAGATAGAAACCACGATTCTCGATCCTTGCGTTGATGATGCGCAACACATTGCCGGTCTGATGGACATTTGATGCGAGCTGATCATTGATCTTGGTCCATTTGATGGTCGGGTATGGGGAGCCGCTTGACTCGCAAGTGATGCTAAAGTCGCTGCCCTGCACGATCGTGTTGGCCTCGGGGAAGCGCACAATAACGGGTGCAATGCTAACAAAGAGAAGAGAAAGACAGTTAGCGATATAATAATAATGATGCTTTAGTACACCTACCCGTCGCCAGAGGGCGGCTGCTGACGCTGCTCAATGTAGACGCGAGCATCCTCAGTGTAGTTGCGTTGACTGCGCAGATCGATACCGACACAGGTGTAAATACCAGAGTCCCGAGCGGTGGCATCACGGATCTCTAGCGTGTCGCCGCTGATGAAAATGTTACGCTGTTGCTGGGGATTGAGTGGATAGCTGTCGTGCAGCCACTCGTAGTGCAAGAGAGCGCCGCTAGTCGATTGACAGGTGAAGCGCACAGTGTCACCGGCTTCGCCATTGTAGTCCTCGGGCTGAATGTAGACACGTTCACGGGGTGGCGGTGGCACTGGGGCATTGCCACGCACATAGATCTGCACGTATTTCTCATCGCGATCGTATTGATTCTCGGCGGTGCAACGGTATTGTCCTTCATCGGATTTGCGAGGCGATTCGAAGATCAAGCGACCGCCATCGGTGCGAATGTGTCCATCGGCCTGGCCATCGACGCGTGTCCACTTCACTGACGGAGCGGGGTTGCCATCGACCTGGCAGGTGATCTCGTAAGCTTGGTACTCGTCAATGGTCACCGTCGATGGCAGATCGATGATGCGAGCGGGGGAACGTTGCGATTGTTCTGTGGGAGCAGCAAGAGGAAGGGAGAGAGTTAATCAGTCGAGGGAATTTACTCACAGTCGGTTGAAAACAAAATAAATTCAAAAAATAATACAACTAAAAAGAATTTCAATTGAATATAAATTGGAGGGTCTAAATTATTTCATTTAGAAGAACTAAAATGGATTGATTGAAAAAATGTTTGAAATAAAAATAAATCATAAAAATCTTAAGCATATTTTAATAAAATATAAGTTTTTAGCTATTTATACTTTGGTGAACCTTTTGTTCTAAAAATAAAAGTTAAAATATAAAAAAAATTATATTTTTCGAAAAGACTAAGTAAAGAGTTTGAAAAGTTTGAATTCAATTAAAATCAAAAAAGTTAAAGTTAGTAAATCTGAAAGTCTAAAAAGAAAGGTAGTCTCCTAGTTCAAATTATTTGATTTCTCAAAAATTAAATGTTTTTGGAAAAAATTTAAAAATTGTATATAAAATGAAGGAAAATATAGGTAAAGAAAATCCTAACTATTAAATTTAAATTATGTATTACGTTTAGTAAAAAATACTTGAATAACATAAAAAAATATTACTACTCAATTATTAAAAATTGTATCTAGTAAAAATTATTTGAGAAGCTTTTGCTACCATAGCGAGCCAACATTTCCTTGGCATATCCTTTGAAAGCATTTAGGTGATACACAAAAAGAGTTTTCATTACAGATTTAGCATTGATGTGAGGGAATTAAGAATCTATAAGACTTACGTGTCACAGTGATCGAGACACTGTCCTCGAAGGTATGCGAGGTCTGATTGTTGATTGCTCTGCAGGTATAGACGCCAGAATCGCTCAATTGCAGCTGGTGGATATAGAGATCACCGCCATTGACTTCGGCGTTCACTGGCAGCAAACTGTTCTGCTTGTACCAGCTGACGACAACAGGATCCTACAATCAACCAAAAGAAACACCAAATGTTATAGTAAACAAATGTGAAATTATCTGAAATCACTTATATAATATATAGTACACTCACATTATTCCACTTCATGCGACCGCTGCACTTAAGGGAAACAGATCCACCCACTGGCATAATGGTGATCTGGGGCTTCGAGATCGACACAATGATCTGGGTGCGAATATTTGGTACGTCTGGTGGGGTTGGTTCCGGGCTGCCATTGTCTGATGGCGATGTGGAAAATGTATACATACAAATAAACGATTAGTTCAACTATATTTTCTACAACAAAACGAAATACCAGTTAACATTCTTAACTTTTTACTATCGATTGTGTTAGTGACAAAAATAAACGAGAGAGGTTTCACGATCGAGGTCAAGTGTCAATCGGAAGTTGTTGTTTGAAGTAGGTTCTATGTATTTTTTAGATACACATTCAGCATGGGGTAGGTAAACATATATTTTATTTCTTACTAGTTCAAACTAAGACTGTGACTTAAGTGAATAAAACGATCACAGTGTTACCCAAATAAATTAAACTACGACAGATTATTTAAAGCTGATTTGGTCGTAGGATTGAGTTAGTTGCAGCAGAGGGAGATATAGAGAGACACAGAGAGATCTACAGAATCCAAAGTTGTCATAGTTATCGCCTGGCCTAGAGAACGAACTAAACACAAAGTTATTGAACTACTCTAAATACAGAGAGTATATTAAAACACACTTAAAGAAATAATCAATACTATTTCGATTAAACAACAACACAAGTTTTGCAATTTTCAATTGCTGCTGGAATGAAGAGCAATCGCTCCTCTCGAAGGAAAATGCGAAAGTGACTAAAAGGTAGAGCACACAGTCATATCACATTCCCAACATCGATTTCGTTATCCAATTTGTCTGAATTTAGAAAAAAAAAACTTCCATACAAATGGTATAGTTTCTATTATAAATTCGAGTAAAATCGGAATTGGGAATGATTTCTAAATTTAGCTACGAAGGAGTTGAGGAAAATTTGGGTGAATTACTGAAATGTAACTCATAAGATATCGTAGTGAGGGAATTAGAGGACAGACATTAAAAGTAAAGGGTATTAGATCTCAATTGTGAGGAACATATAGTACATATTAACTATGCTATGTATGTATGTGTGTAGTTGGTTTTCGTTTTTTGCAGTGTACAGATAAGTTTACAAAAGTAAAGAGACATAGAGTAAAATAGAGACAGAGACAGAGAAGAAGCGATAGTTGTTGTTGTTTGTAGAGTTTGAGTTTGAATCGCTCGATTGATTGGTTTGATTGATTGACTGATTGATGGGGTCGCGAACCTCGCAGTTGGCAGCCATTGCGCAGTTTCGTAATTTTTCCTATGATTCTATTGTCCTTATGTATCATCAGTGTGTCATTGTATGATATTGTCTCGTTGGGCGCAATATCGAAAAGAAAGCCATTGCAACAGAATCCCCCGATTGAATCGCATATCTTGGGCGGTTCTTCAATAATGCGAGATGTGTCTAGAATGTGGATGGATTGGATGGTTTTGTTTTTTGTTGTGATGATTTGTCAATTTGTTGTCGGTTTGATGATTGAATTTGTTTGTTTTTTTTTTTCATAAATTTCAAAATAGATTTCAATGACAGATTTTTGGGGAGGGTAGGAAGACAGGCGGATGTATGAATAAGAAAACAAAGTTCAAAAATAATGTTGAAAAATTGTATAAAAGTGACATCGCAGCGCGCTTAAAAGTAAAGTTTAGAAGGAGAATGGGCTTGGGGCGTTAGGATAAGGTGAAAATGTCGTTGGGGGGCTCAAGTGCTTGGGAAGGATAAATGTGTGTAGTTCTATGTTTTTGTTTTTCTTGGTGGTGGTACCTCATGACTTCAAGAATCTACTGACTGGCTACTCACCGTATTCCGTGCAACGATCGCCGGTGAAACGTGGCTTGCACACACATTCGGGATAATCGCTGTTGCTCAGATGACAACTCTGGGTGTTATCCTTGTGGCATGGACACGAGACGCACTGATTGTTCGCAGCGCGATAATGCAAAGGAGCGCAACTCTCGCACGAGTTGCCAACATATGCGGCAGGACACTGGCATGTCTCAATGTCGACAGCATGCTCGGCACCGGGCTGAGCACGATCCACGGACACTTCGAGGGTAACATCTTGAATGGATGTCCTGGTGGTGGGTATCTTGGGTGTGGCACGAATGAGCAGATGCTCCACGTTGGTCAGCACACTCATCACATCGCTGCGCGTGGCAGGCACCGCGCGACCCGAATCCAAACGCTGCCATTGCTCCTCCTCGCTGAGCAAAACGCTGTATTGATCGCTATGCGAGAGCTCGGCAGGTCGTGACCAAATCAAACGAATACCGTTGCCAATTAGAATGACATCGTTTCCGGGCTGATACTGGGTCTGGGTATAAGATTCGGCATTCAGGGTGTAGTTAAGAGCGCCGCCATAAGCATTCAATTGATTGCCTTGTACATTGCCGCGCAGACTCCAGTATTTGGGCGTATACGTGGGGTACGAATAGGTGTACTTATTGTTGGGTACATCCTTAGTCAGGTTGTCTCTGGTCATCTCCTGGCCATCTTCGTTGGTGATCAGCGCTTGGTTGCTGATGAAATCAACGGCGATCAGTTGGCGATAGAGTGACGCTGATTGGCACTGGGTCGACTGGCCGGAACAGAAGCATTCCTTGCAACCGTTCGGGGTGTAGAGCGACAGTCCGAAGGTGCCATCGCGACACTTGTCACAGCGGCTGCCAACCACATTCGGTTTGCATTCACAGTAGCCGTCGCGACAGCTTTGGGTGCCATCACTGTTGCAGTATTCGCATCTCCTCTGATCGTCGGGCCTTGGCGGTGGTGGCTGTGGCTGTTGTCCGTTGTTATCGGGCTGGCAGTCATAGGATGAGCCGCGTGTGGCATCGCCCACATAGCCAGCGGCGCACTGTTCGCAGTTCTCGCCTTCGGTGTTGTCAGCGCAGTTCTGCAATGGGGAGAAGAAAAGGAAAAGTTTTAACGGACTATATTTAAGTACTGGTCGAGTACATTAGGTCGTGTTAGACCCTTCACAGTTAATCGGAGACCGTTTGAACTCCAGCAAAAGCTTCTACAAGAACTATAACTATTTTTTAGTAATATAAATAAAATCAAAATTAATATAAAATTGCTTTGCTTACCAGACATTCGCCAGTCTCAGCATCGCACTGCGACGAGTGACCGTTGCATTCGCAGGGTTCGCAAAGACCGAGATAGAGACCCTCCTCGGGATTGCGCTTATAGCCAGGAGCACAGCGTTCGCAGGACAGACCAATGTAGCCCTGAGGGCAACGGCATTCCTCCACTTCAAATGCGCGGGGTGCACCCAGATTGGTGGACGTAGCAGTGTCGAGGGTGACCTGCTGGAGGGCGCCCTCCTTGGTGCTGGTGGTGTACGTGGCCTTGATGTAGATAGAATCGATTTTACTGAGGGCCATCAACAGATGCTCGCGATTGGCAACCTGGCCATCGCTGCGATGCCAGGCACTCTCAAGGATGGGCACAGCATACGAGCTGGATTGGCTGGGATTAACGGCAGACTTGCGATAATGGATGAGCGTTAGATCTTCACCACTCTTGATGACCACATCGGGTGCATTGTTGCGGGACATCAGACCACCAGGCAGTGGACTGTAGCTAACCGTGTAGCTGAGACGGCCGCCATATGCGGTCAGTTTGTTGCCCAAGAAGGCAGCGGGCAGACTCCAATATAACGTATCCGAGCCGTAGTCCGATTCCGAATAGAACGAGATGCTGGTCTGTGCCGTCACGAAGGGCACAGTTTCGGGTGCGGTTTGGGTGTAATCACGCACCAGCTGGAAGCCATGTGGCACAGAGGAGCGTCCAAAGCTGCTGGTCACCTGATCGCGATACCACGAGGTGCTGTCACATTCGGTCTGCAGGCCGCTGCAGAAGCACTCAATGCAACCGGTGAACGTGAATGAATTGAGATGGAAACTCTTGGGTGCGCAGGTGTCGCAACGCTCGCCGGTTACCAGCGGCTTGCATGTGCAGCTGTTTTCGCCCACATGATAGGTGCCCTTGTCGTTGCACGTTGATTCGGGTATCTTGCGGCAGTTGCCGCCAGGTATCAATGGGTTGCCCTGATAGCCAGCCGCGCAGGCCTCGCAGCGGCGACCCGTGTAGCCTTCGTGGCACTTGCAGCTGACATCGCCGTCGGGACTAAGTTCACAGCCGCTGGCAAAGTTATTGCTGCCACTCTGGGGGCAGGGGCATTCGCGACAAGCGATGCCACGACGTGG
Organism: Drosophila pallidifrons; assembly: GCA_023558445.1. NCBI lineage: Eukaryota > Metazoa > Arthropoda > Insecta > Diptera > Drosophilidae > Drosophila > Drosophila pallidifrons. The sequence continues at coordinate 17,916,910 of CM042351.1, forward strand.
GTCACCGTAGGTGCCGGCGGGGCAGGGTTCGGGTACGAAGGGCACACAGTGTCCCAGCCAGGGGCCGCCGGGTTGACGCACGTAGCCAGGGGCGCAGGTCTCGCACGAATCACCCACATAGCCGGGAGGACAGTTGCATTTCTCGACCAAGGAGGCGCTTCCCAGACCCTGATCCGAGGTGCCAGCTGAGTCCATCACAATGTTAACCACCTCCACTTCACGTGCCACGGTATCGATGTAGCCCAGGCGAATCAACACATTGTCCACATTGGCCAGAATCATCATGATCTCCTCACGCGTCGCCTTGCGTCCATCGGGCTTCAGCCAGTTGCCGGGCAGGAAGGGAACCTTCACCTTATTCGAGAGATTGGGTTGTGTGCCAACACTGTGCGTGAGGGTCAAACGATTGCCGGTGATGATGACATCGGGTCCAAACACTTGACGTCCATTGCCGAAATAGCTGACCTCGTACTTGAGCGAGCCGCCATAGGATTTGAGCTGATTGCCCATGTAATCGCTGGGCAATGCCAGGTACGGTGTTTGGCGACTGTTGTACTGCACATCGGAGGCACGGAACTGCACGCCATGATGCAGATTGAGCACATTGTGTCCGGGCGATTCATTGATCACGATCTCGTGGTAGGGACTCAGTTCGACGCTGACGACACGATTCGCCTGAATTGGCGGCTGGATGGCATAGATAAAGAGATTGGCGCTGTCACAAGAGCTGGCGACACCGAAGCAGAAGCATTTGATGCACTCCTCACTGGAGCGTGCAAGCATATTGAAGAATCCTGCCGAGCAATACTGATTGCGGTCGGGTGTCACCTTCACAATCGTATCGGGGGTGACAAAGTGTGTGCCGCGTGTATTGATGATTTCACACGAGTATGCACCGCTATCCTCGTGACGCATATCGGGACAATAGAGTTCGCCGCGACCATTGTTGCTCTTCGACGTACACTTGTCGGGCACATGACCCCAGTTCAGACGCCACACAATTGTGGGCACTGGCACACCGGTGGCTGTGCAGGTCAGTTCCAAGGGTTGACCCTCGAGCAGGGATTGCATTGGAGGCGGTGGACGAATGGGCACAGGTTCCACTGAAAGAAAGAGTTAAATATGAAGAGTGTTAGTTATGAAAATTTCTTCACTTGCATTTTGCAAAACTTACTGCAACCGATTTCATCGCTGCCATCGCGACAATCGTTGAGATCATCACACTGGAAGCTCTTGGGTATGCAATGGCCGCTGGAACATTGGAATTCATTGTAGCGACAGGGAGCGCCACTTGGTTCGGGATCACACGATTGCTCATCGGAATTGTCACCGCAATCGTTTTCACCATCGCAACGCCAGGTGCGTTCCACGCACTTCTTGTTGCTGCATAGGAACTGATTAGGTTGACAACGACGTCCCTGACTGCAGCTGTGCTCGTCGGAGCCATCGGAACAGTGGGGAATGCCATCGCAAACGTTGGACTTGTCAATGCACTCGCCGTTCATGCAAGTGGCCTGATATTCGCTGCAAGCTGTCGGTGGACGATCGTGTCCGAGATCGTTAACTGCAAAGAGAGTTGGCCCAAAAAATGGAAGGGATTAATGGAGGAATTCTCTCTTTTTGATGGTTGCTCCAAGTTTCCTGTAGACACGCTTACCCAGTTCGTTAGCCAGTAGCGGCGTTAGCAATAAGAGAAAATAGGTAACGTATATTAATTACTATATTTAGTCAACTAACAACTAGCACTGAACGTACATAAATCAGAGAGAGAAAATAAAAATAAATTGTAGTGAATATAAAATACAGCTGTTGAATAATATTTGACTCGGGTGCAAAGCATCAATTATGCATTTGTAATTATAAGTCAAGTATTCACGCTTACTCTGTAATTTATATATCTAGTTTGTATAATTTTTAAGTATTTTATATGTGGAAATAAAAATTTCAAAGTTATATTGCTAAGAAAAATATTGTTAATGCTATTTGTGTAGCAAAAACTTCAAACATCGATTTTCGGATAAATACTTTTTATAAGAAATTTTAAGATTCAACTTTTAAGATTCAAATAATTTGAATTATTCCTTTTTTTTAATAAAATTTTAATTAAATTAAAGATTTTCTACAATTTGTATCTCCTACCTAGACCAAAGAACTCGAGATCTATATGTGGCACTGTGCCATATTTGATGCGATTCGATTTGGGCTCCTCGTATTTGTGCTGGCCCCAAGCTGCAGTTCCATTGGATAAAACATATCGAAATTCACACCCAAACCCGAAAATGAAAAACAGGATCTACTTACAGCGTTCGACAGTCAGATGAACGGTAACCTGTTGGCCCTGCACGTAGTTGGGATAGCCGACAGCTTCACACACATAAGTGCCAGAATCCTCCACCTGCATAAAGTAAAAATCAAAGAGATTAGTAACACACTCATTCATAAATATATAGTATACTCGATACTTACGCGAATGTTGGGAATTTCCAGACGTCCGTTCTTATCGGTGAAGCCAACGGGCAAAGGACGACCGCCGGGACGTGACCACCTGACCTTGGCGCGAGCTGGACCCTCATCACGACAACGGAAGATGACCTCGCGACCTGTACGTTGCCAGAAGAAAGCATTAGCCACATTCGTATACAACAAGGTATTCTAGGGATAGCATAGCAATAGATCTGCGGGATTTCATACAATCGCTGTGAAGGGAGTTTTTGTGGGTGTTGTGTTTGGATAATCTAACAAGCTAACTGGTAGCTTTTTCTATCGGGAATTTACATAGTAAGTACTACAAAGTGTGCTGACAATAATAAATTTCGACACAGAATATACAACGTCGAGCCGAGCCAATTTGTTTTGTTGCTGGTGCTGTGCTGTACTACACTTATATGGTGTGTAAGTATGGTGTGTAGTTAGATCAACTTACCCTCCCTAATATATCCTGCAGGTATTTTAATTGTAATAGGTTATGGCATTGTATTTTTTTTTTGTTTTGGTTGGGTTAAGCATTTAAAAGTAATGGTAGAACATTATGTAGAGTAGAAGAAACATACGAGTAGAACATATATATATAGATTTTCTTGTAGGTATAAACATAAAACGTTAAACTCTTCCGCAATGCCTTGCAAACTAGTCTAATTTCAATTTATCTTCATTTTTTTTCTAGATGCAAGGCATTCTTTCTTCTTGAGCTTTCACTGCCACAAACGGTAATTTAAAGGAGATAGTGAATTCCTGATTGGATTTACTTACTTTCTTTGATGATCTGGCTATTGGGATAGGTCTTCAGGTTCAATTGATTATTACGTCCAGTCGATTGAGGTTCTTGGGCTGTGAATAATAAATATCAATATACAGAGTATTAGTTTGCCATCGAATTGCAGTTTTAGTTTAGTTTCCATATTCTTTTTTTAGCATAGTCTACTGCGTGATTAGCCTTCCCGATTAGTAGCTACTGAGGTTGGTTAGTTTCAAGATAGACTCTGGGGTGATTTTGCTGTGGTTGTGGTGTTGGCTGGTGTTTGCAATGGTGATTGTAGTACTCGATTGTAGTGGGTTTCGTACTGGCACCGATTACTTTTGGGCTGGGGTACAATCGAACTTACTATCGATCTCATTAGTGATGGGACCGCAGTCCAGCTCATCGCTGGTATCGAACGGACAATCGACCACGCCATTGCAGCGCAATCCGTGCGCAATGCACGGTCCATTCTCACAGCGGAATGTTGTCGACGGGCAAATGATGCGTAGCGGCATCAATGAGGTTGTTGGGCTTGAGCTTGTTGTCGTTGTTGTTGGTGGTTGAGGGATTGGTGTTGTGGTCGTTGTTGTTGTCGGTTTGATTGTTTTGCTTGTTGGTGGCATGCTCGAGGTTCTCCCGCCAGCAATATGTGAATGACCTTATGGCGTATATAGCGAATGCGGTGTGATTGTGGGTGTATAGCGTATGATTGATTAAATGATTGACGATTGAATGAATGATTGATTCAATGAATATATAATTAAATGATTGATTTATTGCACGATTGCTTAATTGAATTATATGATTTATTGTTTGATTGATTGAATTATTATATAATTGATTGTTTATATATTGATCTACTACATGAGTGATTAAATGATTATATAATTGACTGTTTGATTGATTGATTATATATTGATTGATTAAATTATTGCTTGATTGAATGAACAGGAACATTTAGATAATGATTCTATTGTTTAATATTGATTGATTCGCTGATGGACAATGTTGTTGTTGATTGTTGCTGATTGAATGATTGAACGGAAGCGACCCCATATCCCGTTGACTACTTACCACAATTTTGCTCATCGGAACTGTCCTGGCAGTCGGTTTGGCCATTGCAACGCACTGCGGCGCTCACGCACTGTCCGTTGCGGCAACGGAACTGATTCGCCTGGCATTGCAGTGGACAATCAGCCTCATCGGAGCCATCGATACACTGGGGATAGCCATTGCAGACATCATCCAGAGACACGCAGTCACCATTGCGGCAACGGAACTGATCCGAAGCACAGCCTATATTCAATAGAAGGGGGGAGGGGAATTGAAATATATCGATTAGTAAATGGTTTGATTGAATACGCATACGCTACGACTGTACGGAGGGAATCAAAGTAGAATTACAAGTATATTCAATTAAGAATTCAGAATTTATAGAAAAGCAAAAAAAAAAAATAATAATAATTGGATTCTTCAACAGTGCATACACATGTGTAACTTTTCAGAATAGTTTTCCGACTAGCATGCAAATAAGCTTAAGAGCTAACTAAGGATCATCGATATAAATAATAATGTTATAATTTAGATATAAGGACCATATTATATAGCTAATCTATGCAGCTACGTACTAATTGAATAGCATTAAATAAAAGGATAGTGCAGTAATAATTTAACATAAGTAAATTTCGTATTGTTTTTGTTTTTGTTTTATCGTATTAACCAATGCAGTTCTGTTCATCGGAAAAATCTTTGCAGTCGTAGAAGCCATCGCAGTGCTGTGTTGCATTTATGCAAAATTGTCGATCGTAACAGATAAATTCATTATCCTTGCATTGGGTACCTGTATTATCATTATCATTATCGGGTTATCGGTTATCAGTTATCATTATTACAATTACAGTTTGTGCAATTGGCAAAAGAAGAATTGTCCAAAAAAGAATGATATACGAGAAATAAGCAAAAGAAACAAATTTGTGAGATAGATAAAGATATATTTATATATATAGAGAGAGAAAGGTAGAGAGTGAGAGAGAGCGACGAATAAGCGCATTGCGGTGAATGTGCGCAAGAGTGAGTGAAATAGACAGAGCAACAAATGAAGATTACTATATAAAGCAAAGTAGTTGAAATGATAACATAGTCTACGGTCACACAATTGATAACTTAAGGTGCCTGTGCCTCACATTTAGAAAAAGATACGCCATCAATTAAAGTAAATCAAATGATTAAACAAAAGTAAACAAAAGTGCTTCTAAAATTAGAGAGCTTAGTAAGAATATTGTATAGTCTATACCACGAATCGATATAGTTATGAAAGTGTTAAAAATTGTCTTCTATCTTGTTTTAGTTAAATATTTACTAACATTAGTTGAAAGAACATACAAGATATATTTTTAATGCGTCTGTCCGTTTCCGTTGAGCCTTGTTGTCGTATGATTAAATTTGAATCGATTAATTATAACTAACTGTCCTATTCGCGTAATAAGACTAATTTTTCGCTATTCCCCTTTAAAACCTGCTCCATTAAAAAATATTTGAGATCACCTATGTGTGTCCTAAGAAATGAGGGTGAATTGAATTGTTAATAGATATGAATGCAAACTTACAGTTGGCCTCGTCGGAGTTATCCTCGCAATGACGCTGGCCATCACAACGTTCCACCTCCGAGTAGCATCTGCCACTGGGGCAAGTGTGCTGTGGACACGGTAGCGATGAATATGATGGATAACGTGTCGGCTGAATGGGACAATCACGCTCATCACTACGATCGTTGCAATCGTAGTGACCATTGCATTGTTTCGAGCGATTCAAGCACAAATTATCGCAAAAGAATTGATCCCTGTGGCAATCTTCGGCAGTTTGGCGAGTGGTGGCTATGAGATGGCGATTTGGTTGCGGTTATCATGCGGTTGATTGATGAAAATGTTTATTCATGTCGATGCGATGGTTGTTGTTATTGTATTTTGTTTAATAAGAAAGAGAGAAAGACAAGAGAACGCAATGAGCAACACTTTCTTACGTTACACAATTAGATCCATAATCTGTTAAGCATCGTGTTAAGCATCACAAGTACAAACCTGTTCGATTTGCTAACCCCTCTCCCATGTATAACATATAACAGATTATCCCCAAAAATTGGAGATCACAAACTTACAAACTAATTATGCATACAGCTTGTTGATTAAAGGGGGATTGATTGCGATTGATAAATTGGGTCGCGGATTGGATTGGTTTTTGGGATAGGGTGGAGAGTATAGAGAGAGTAGATAATTCGAATTTTGTTACCCTGTCCCTTGCAGTTATCGGGCCATTCATCCGATTGGTCCTCACAATCGAAGTGGTCGTCACACAAATATTTTTCATTGATGCATTCAAAGCTCTGGCATTGCCATTCATTTGGCAGACAGTCTCTGAATCTTGTTGTGGGCGTGTGTATGTCTACATATATGTATGACGAGATATATATATACATACATATTTTTATATATATATATATATAAATATATATGTGTATGTGTGTGTGTTTGTGTGTAGCGCATGTTTGATGAGAGCAAAACACCATAGGAAAATAAAAAAAAAAAAACAAAAAAAACAAACGATATTGAATGGACATTCAAAAATTATAAACAATGGGTGCAAGGCAGAAGAGCAAGGACTACAGAATACAACAAAGAAATATATATATAGAGAGAGAGAGAGCGAAAGAGAGAGATAGAGAGAGAAAGAGAGAGAGAGAGATGTATATAAACAGAATTTGTAGCGGTGATTGGGTGCAAAAAGAAAAGGAACGCAAGAGAGAAAGAGTTGAAGCTGTAGACTGGAGCTGAAACTAAACTGATCGATATCGATAGTTAAAGAACTTATCGATAAATCGCTAGCGATAGTATTTGTGTGGATTTGTGTGCAATATGGTTGATCATTTGTAAAATTGTGTTACCCTGACAATCGAGCTCATCGATGCCACCTTCGCAATCGTTGCGGCCATTGCATCTAATGGATTCATGGACGCATTCTCCATTGCAAGCAAAATAACCCTGCAGACATGCATTGCCAGCTTTAAGCAATAAACATATAATGAAAAAATGAACAAAACAAAAAACAATATATCATGTAAACAAACTTCTTTAACACGCTCATAAAATTGAACTATGAAACTAGCCTACAAATAAAAATTAAATAATAATAAGCCAAACTTCTAAAAATAGAAGAAAGCAAAGTTCTACGATAGTACTACGATAGTATTGCAAATTACTAAATGTTGCAGCAGTCGGGAATGATGTAGTATGACATGATATTAAGGCTTACCGCAATTGTGCTCATCGCTAGCATCGGAACAGTCCACGAGGCCATTGCACTGCAGTTGCGATGCAATGCAATCGCCCGTGTGGCAGCTGCGCCAATGTGCGATAGTATTTTTGTTATCGTTTATCGTCAATGTGATGTGATCGTGTATTTTTGGCGTGTGAGATTGGTGTGGTGGATGGTGGATGGTGGATGGTGAATGGTTGGTTTGATATTTGGGGCACACAAAAACATAGAAGAAAAGCAAAGGCGAAAAGTCATTGCATTGCACGTTGATCGTTTAAACGATCGATAGTTCGATAAATTGGCAGACATAGTCTTACAGAAAGGCGTCGTCGTGACAAAAGGTACAGTTACGCTCGTCGTTGCCATCGTTGCAGTTGACAATGCCGTTGCACAGCTGATCGCGTGTAATGCAGTAGTCGTCGCACTCGAACTCATGCTCAAGGCAATGCTCTGCAAAATGATCACGATCACGTTGAGTTGAGTTGAGTTGGGTATGTGTGTGAGTGTTGTTGGATGAGTAATTCAGTGTGTGAGAGTGTTGTGTTTGGTGGGTTGTTAAGGATTAACAGTTGACACAATATCCATTTTGTTAGCAGCCTCTCTCCGTTGTGGATGATTGTTTACCTGTGAAAGCCGGACAGCCGAGCTCGTCGGTTTCATCTTGACAGTCCGGATAGCCATCGCATTTCTTCTCTAACGGTATACACTGGCCCAAGTCACACTCAAAATAATATAGATCGCACTCATTCAATGGATCATTGCCATCATTCTCATTGCTGTTGTCGTTGGTATCTAAGTCTGGGTCAGAGTCTAGATCTAATTCATGTAAATGTAGTGTGTGTGTGTATGTGTGTGTGTGTGTGTGTTTGTTTGATGAAAAGATAAAATAAATGCATTCGTAAGATATTGTATCCATGATGTGAAGATGACCTATCTATGTATGTATAATATCTAGCATATGGCACTACCATAGTTCGTATCGTCATAGTTGAAGAGGCAATTGTATTCGTCGGCGCCATCAGCACAGTCCGTGATGCCGTTGCAACGCTTGTAGCCACTGATGCAACTTCCGTCGCCGCATTGATACTGAAAGGACATGCACTCGACGACCGGTCGACTTAGATTGAACTTGGCATGGAAGTCTGTATGTGATGTTTTCGTTTACGTTTACGTTTTTGTTTTTATGATCGTATGATGATGTATTTTTTGTTCATGTTGTTTGTTGTTGTTGGTGGTGGTGGTGGTGGTGTTGTATGTGGCAGTTGCGGATATCACAGCACAGAGAGAATATGAGAGAGAGCATAGAGCAGAGACAGAGAGACGGCGATTCAACACAGTTGATATATGTATATATATATATAGCGTGGAAAAAGAGAAGAGAGAGTACAGTTAGCGGCATGAAATATTCTAAAAACTAGAAACTGCAGGACCAAAGCAAAATAAATAATTCTGATTGTGAGTGAATGTTAACTGGCTAAGTACCAATTGAATGCTGTTAAAAGCTAATTAATTGAGAGTCGTTTGGCTTTGCTACTTAAAGAACAAGTTTCAGAAAATTATGATATATTGTACCTAAATAATATTAATGTATTTAGTTTGCTATTCGGAATTTGTTATGGATAGAAATTAGTTTGATTATCACTATTATTAAAACTACTTTTTTTGAAAGGGAAAAGAATCTACTTCGTGGTGAGTTTGATTATGATAAGCGGGATAGTAAAATAGATAGTTGCTTCATTCAGAGTACTTACGGCAAGTGCTCTCATCGCTGCCATCGCGGCACTGAGATTTGCCATCGCAGACTTGAGTCTTGGGTATGCAACCGCCGCCGCGCAGACATTTATACTGTGTGTGATGGAAATACGGGGGGGCAGAGGGCAAAGTGGGTGTCATGTAAAAATGCACAAGAGTGTATGTGTGTGTGTGTGAGAGATGAGGTATGATGGGCGCTGTGAACTCACCTGGTCGCCGCTGCAATTGCATAGCAAATAATCCTCATCCTCACGCTGGTCACAGTCTGCGATGCCATCGCAGACGCTCTCAATTGAAATGCAATCGCGATTGTGGCACGCGAACTCAATGTTTTCGAGGCAATTGCTGGTGGCCAAAGGTGGCAATGATGATGATGATGACGATGAGCTGACTAAATGGTGTTGTGTGATTTCATATGTATGGTACGTATGTGTAGAGTATTTGAGCGTGGAGCGTAGATAGTGGGGGGCGGTAGCAAGGAGGCATATATTTATAATGATACGAACGTGAGCACGTGAATATGACAGATACACATATACAAAAACATAAAACGAGAGAGAAAGAGATACATAGTGAGAGTATGAGAGAGAAAGAGAAAATGTGTGTACAGGTGTGTGTATTGGCATCAATTAAAATTGAAGAAGAATGCATACAAACTATAGAATAACGTAACATTAAATACTAAATTAAACGTTTAACTTTATAACTAGCTTTCGGTGTGTGTGTGTGTGAGTGAGTGTGTGAACTTAGCTTAAGTAAATTTCAATGTTCGACGCTAGAGTCACAGACATGGCATGCACTTTGTTTTCGACAGAGAGAGAGAGAGAGAGAGAAGGAGAGTTAAGAAATAACACCAGCACCCGAAAGTATGCAACACATTTTTAACCTACTCGCTGCACCTGTTCCTGCTGTTGTTATTGTTGGTATTGTTGGTATTGTTGGATTTGGGTTAGTGGTGATGCGACTTGCTGTTGTCGTTGTTGTTCTTGTTGGTTGACGTTCAAGCGCAGCTGGCGCCGCCGTTGTCCATGGATTATACACGGGGGCAATTGTCACCGACGGCAACGTTGGCCGCTTTACGATTGGTCCTCGTGTCGTCTGCGACGGACGATAGCGTTCACAGTTGTCCTCATCGCTCATATCGTTGCAATGATGAAAGCCATCGCAACGCAGATGCAATGGAATGCAAACGTTGTTGCGACATTTGAACTGATTCGATGCACACGGATTCTGTGGCGTCGATTTGTCATATTGTTCCTTTGGCAAATACAAATGATAATCGCGCAGATCTTGTTCATCGAGCCCCTCGGTGTCGGTATCGCGATTTTGATCGCGATCGTAACCCGTATTCAGCGGTGGACGAGGTCGACCACCGTGATCGCCATAATTTCGTATAATGCCGTCTTCATCGACGGTATCGAGATCGTTGATGTCGTTCGTCACTGTTAGCCGCATGCATTGATTAGGTTTTATTTTTGGGAGTGAGGATAAAGGGAAGGAGGAAGGTTGTGGGATCACCGCATGCAAAGCCGTTGACATTTTTGGGGGATTTTGGTTTTTTTTTTTGGACATGCAAATTTTGTTGTTGAGCCAATTGATGGGATGTTGAAGTTGTTTTTTTGTTGTTGTCGTTCCAGCGGTTGTTGTTTCGTGCAATTAATCGATTAGTTGGTTGGACACATTCGATAACCACAACCAATTTTTATACATTTTTGTTTTCGGGGAACGAATTGGAAAGAAGAGAAACAAAAATTGGAATTTGTTAAACGAAAAAAAATCAAAATCTTATCAAGTTGACACGCATTAAGAGCTACCACACAAAAGGACGAAGCAATCGAAGCATACTGAGAGACAACTCAGACAGAGAAGACAGCAAAGGGAAACAATAGTTGCTGAAAAGTTAAGAAACCAAACACCACAATTTTAATCACCACAAAGAGAGCAAGAGAGACACAGAGAGAGTGAGAGCAGCAGCAGGAAGCATTAGACTCTAATACACTTACTTAATTCATAATTTAAGATACAATTAGAGAGAGACACACAGATTTATCGATTACTATCGAAGTCTATCGATGCGACAAGCACTTACCGCAGTCCTGCTCGTCTGTGTAATCGTTACAATCGTAGATGTTATCGCAATACTGACGGATCGGTATGCACTCACCGTTCCCGCAACGGAATTCATTATACAGACACTGAAGTTCATCGTTGCCACCTGATGTTATTGCGATTGTTGTGTTATTTTCAATGTGTGTGTTTGTGTGTGGTTATCGATTGTCAATATATTGTATGTGATTCGATGATGGGGGTAATGGAGTTAGCTATGTAAGTTATGTGGCGAGAGGGGGGCGGGGGGCAGAGGGACAGAGAACGCGAACTCGAAACTGACAGCGCAACATCGTAGAAAAAAACCGTAGCTGCAAGTGCGAAACAGTGTCGTGTGTGCCCCATTACTCACCTGCCACACACTCACACTCACACAAACACAGTGCAGTTTCTTTTTACGGTTCACTCACACTCACCATCGCAATAGCGCTCATCGGATATATCCTCGGGACAATCGATGTTGCCATTGCAGAGGAGCTCCTTGGCAATGCAGGTGCCGTCATCACACTGCCACTTGTCGTACAGACAGGCTGCATGTGCAACAACAAACAGATAGAGAGAGAGAGAGAGAGAGAAAGCGAGAGAGAGATATACAGATATACAGATATAGAGAGAAGAGCGAGAGAGAACTGTAAAACATACGGCAACCCTCCTCGTCGGAACGATCGTGCGGACAATCGGCGCGTCCATCGCAACGATGCACAATCGATATGCAGCTGAGATCGCGACAGGTGAACTTGCCCTTGGGGCACGTGTAGCGCAGCTTGGGCACAACTGTGCACCACAGCAAATGCAGCAAGAAATCAAAACGGAGAGCATTTAGTTATGAGAGAATGTTCAGTGATTGATTGCTGATTGATGCATTGTGTACTTGAGCTCTTAAGCTGGACTAAAGCCATTTCAATTGTAATAATTAATAGAATTGAATAAAGTATTAATGAAACTAGAGGCAAATATATGATTGAAACGTGATTGAAATATAAGAGACAAATCCAGTCCTATTATTAAACACTAAGACTGATTAAGTGAATGATTGAGGAATCTTAATTGAATTGATTTCAATAAAAATAATAATAATCCTCAAATGATTGATATATCCTAACGTTGCGATTGCAATAAATGCAGAAAATGAATTAACACTGTATTAAACATATTTACCATCTCTTCCATTTATAGACTTCTGACTAAATCTAGAATTTTTGGAACAAGTACTGAAACCTAGGTAACTGATTGATTGATTGAATGATTAACGAATCTTCTCTTGTATAGAATTGAATTCATTGAAAGGTATCTCAGACTTTTGAAATGTAAGTTGTTAATTTGACAGCATTGGACAGATGATTGATTGATTGAGGACTCCTCTCTTGAATGTAATTGAAATTTGCTTAAGGGAGTTGCTGCGAATGATTGCTGTAACTTATCATCAACTAAAAGGAATTTCTTTGAAAGGAATTTTTACCTTGTAACTGATTGATTGATTGAGCAAAAACATTATGTTAAAGTTTTGATATCAGTCCAGTGAATCTCAAGTAGCTTATGCAGAACAATTGATATGATTGGGTGATTGATTGATTGATTGATTGACTGAGAATGGTGTTAGGTTCGATCGTGATGTGATACTCACTTCCGTCGCAGTTCTCCTCATCGTCGCCTTCGTTGCAATCGGCGTGGCCATCGCAACGCTGGCTGTCGCTGATGCAGTGTGAGCCATCGCGACATTGATACTCCATGCTGCTGCAGGCGGCAGCTGATGATGTTATTAGTAGCGTTATAGCGAGCGGTATTATGGTTTTGGATTTGGTTTTAAGTGTTAGTTGGCCGATTGACCAGCGCAGGCAGAGTGCAGTTAGGGGGGGAGCGAGAGAGAGAGATAATAAAAAAAAGATAATGGGTTAGTGGATAATACGATTTGGTTAATTGTTAATTTTAATCATGATTGAATTGCGTTTATGTTATAGGCTTGGCAACCCGAAGCAAAGCAGTGAGACCGCAGTCGGGAACGGTTTTGCTCATCGGTTATCGAATATCGATTATCGACTATATGGGGCTAAGCTTACTTGCTAGTTTGTAGTTGTTGTTGTTGCTTAGTCAAACTTAGTTTACGCATAGACGCCCATAAGATTATTCTTGGGCTTGTCTACCAATAATATTAAGTATACGTAGTGTTTGTTTGTAAGCGTGTGTGTGTGTGTGTGTGTGTTTGTGTTTTAGATACTTTTGGTATAGATACATAGATACATAGTGTGATCTGTGAGCTACTACTTACGGCAGTCGTCGCCCTCATCTTCGCCATCGGGACAATCGTTGACGAGATCGCATCGCTGTCTGGCCTCAATGCACTTTCCACTGTGGCATCTAAACTGATTCTCATGACATTCTGCAATCAAAAGAACATGAACAACATTAATAAGCATAGCAACAAATACATTTTATATTCATGATTGTGTGTGTGTGTATATTTTTGGATATGGCAATCTTGCAATTAGCCCTCAACCGGATGCAGTTTAACAAGCACTTCCCTTTGTGCCTCGATGTTGTTGTTGTCGCTGCTCTCGCTCAACTTGAAAGCAAAAGTTTGTTAGGTGTCTCTCTGTGTGTGTGTTTCGCTCTGTTGATAAGTTGATAAGCCTGACAACAATTCAACTCAACTCGACTCGACTCGACTCGACTCGAATTCGAATTTTAACTGAAGCTTCCCATTCCGCTTTGACATCCTCTCCCCCCGCTCTTTGGCATCGTTAGCCACAGTTTCCTGTGCATGTTTTTGCCTTTTGAACCCTTTTTTCTGGCTGTGTGTCTGTGTTTCTGTGTGTGTGTGTGTGTGTGCGCGCACATAACACCTCCCACTCTTGGTTGTTGGACAGGACGCCTAAAATTTCCTACTCTGGCTTTGGCTCTCTGTCTCTGGCTAAGGTCTTAAGTTAAGCATTTTCACAAATATTTTTCCACACTTTTCTTTGGCCTTTGGCCTCGACGCGCCCGAAAGTATGCAGCACAAAGTGACAAGCAACGCGGATTTGATTACAAGCAACATTACACACACAAACACACTCACGTTCGCACACGCACAAAGCGAACAAAGCAACATCATTGCGAGAGCTAGAAAAGGAGGCGTCAACACAGACCAAAGAGACACAGCGAAACAGAAAAGAGAGCGAGAGAGAACGAGATCTGAGAACGGCTAATTAAAAGCAAAGAGACTGAAGACTGCAAAAGCCAAACGTGGGCGGACTGGGGCGTGGGCGTGGCACTTAGCTCAAGTGTAATCAGAGGAGCTTTAAGTTTTTTGTTGTCACAATCAACAATTAGCAAAGTATTTAATGCGCAGCCGAGCTATTTATGGCTTAACAAATATATTAATAAATATACAAAATAAATATAAATATTTTCAGTTTGTAGAGTAATTATTATTTGTCAGCGTAGTCTCTTTAACAAACACTCATATATATAAATATATAAAATTAATGTATATATTTTCAAATTTATAGTAATTATTTTGTCAGTCTCATTTTTGCTTTGTTGATTTGAGTTGACTTTTACTTCGAATTGAAAGAGTTGATAATTCTTTTCCTCTTTTTTTGGGGGGGTTCATTGTCCGCCATAAATGCACAATTGTCGTTTTCAACGCCATCGTCATCGTTAACTGCAGCACCAACTTTAACTACTTTTTGGGCGCTCACAAATCGCCAAAGTTCATTTTTTTCCATTTGGTTTCGTTTCGTTTTGCTTTGGTTTGGCTTTGCTCGCAATTTGCAACACGAAGCTGGCGAAAGCGTTTTCTTATTATTATTTTGTCGGCATGTCAGCCATATAAGAAGTTTGTCTGTGCCGCAATTGGCACGCCCCCATGTCATGCCCGCCTCCTCCGCTGACTGCAGTTTGACAATTTCGCTTTGCGAATTTTGTTGCTCAACGTTTTTGGCGGCGCAATGCGGCGCCTCAAAGTATGCAACTAAATTCGCAGGCAAAACAAACAAAACAACAGCAGCGAAAAACCTGGAAAGGCAAATGGCAAAAGGCAAAAGGCAAGAGAACAGACGAGGGGAAAGCAGCAAGACGAAAGACGAACGAAATGAAACAAAGGTTTTTGCTTATTGACATTAAAGATTCAATAATGGCCAACATATGGCAGCTGCCGGATTTGGCTGCCAATCTCATCAGCCGACACAACATACATAGCAACCTTCAAAAATGCGACTACCTCGACGGCTCGACAACATTTGCGAGTACAAGACTCAAAGATACGCTTTATTTTTCAAAACAAAAATATTTTATTTAAGCCATCTATTAAAGTTTACTCTTAGTCGATGGCCTTCGTTGCTAGCACTCACCTCGTTTAATTAATTTGTATAATAATTAACATGTAAATAATAATAGAGTTTACTCAACAGTTTCTTTGTACAATTTGTACATTTCTAAAGAATGCTATTTGGGTTCAAATTTATGGATCAGATAGGTATTTTCTTATAGAAATAATGTATATATAGTGCAATAGTTATTCATATTATATAATATTTAAGTGTTTGTTTTTAGAGAAATCATCAGACAAAGAATTTGCAAAAGAGGAGTAAAAATGCTTCTACAATTTTAAATCTGTTTTTATTATATTATATTTCTTTTTTTCTATTTTACTATTCCTATTTTCTATTTCTATTTCTTTTTCTATTTTCTATTTCTACTTTCAATTTCAAGTTTTAATTTTATTTTTTATTTTCCAATTCTATTTTTTTTTCTATTATTTATTTTCTTTTCTCATTTTTCTATTTCTACTTACAATTTTCTATTTCGAGTTTCTAATTTAAATTTTTAATTTCTGTTATATATTTTCTATTTCTAGTTTTCATTTTTATTTTCTGTTATTATATTTTTATTTAAATTTCTTACAGTTAACTTTTTATTACATTTTCATTTTCTATTGCTATTTTTCCTTCAGTTACCTAATGGTTCTTCAAATAAATAGCCAAAGCCTTTTCATAACTAATACAAAAATTCTTGTACAAAATTTTAAAACAAAATTAAATTCGATTTCACCAACAAATCAGAAATTTTAATGAAAACATTTGTGTATAAATAAATTACAAACTATTATAGTGTTCTTTTGTTACATTTTGAGTTGCAACATTCCTGCCCAAGGCAGAACTGATTACTGGGTATAAAGTGTGAGGCTTCCAATTATAGTCGAGGCGAGCAGACGGAAGCTGAGCTATTTGCCGGCTCGTTTGATGCCGCTTTTTTTTTTTTTTTGGACATTGGGTAAACAAATTACGTGCAGCATTTATAATCCGCAAAAACCGAAAACAAAATGCTCGAATTTTTGTTGAGTTTGATCTGGGTTTGCAAAACAAAAGGATGTAAACACAAATTGGCCAATTGCATCAGCAAAATAATAACAAAGGGTAAAAGACAACGGCAGACAACGTCAGACAAACAGGCAACAGGCAACAGGCTAATGCGAAATTGGCAGCTGCCGCACACATAGTTGCAACACTTGGTTGCTGTACGCCTGTTGCCTGGTCAAATAAAGAGAGAAGCAAAGAGCGAGAGGGAGATGGAGAAAAGGAAAGCCAGAGAAAGCACAAGAATGATAGAAAGACTTTATTCGCAGCTTGAAGTATCCGATTGCTTTTTGGGAATTTGTGTGTGTCTCTGATCCAGACTCAGCTTTACACTCTTCCTCTCTCTCCACCTCTCTTTTGCTCTCTCTCTCTCTCTCTCTCTTGCGAACTGCCTTGAAATGAGAGCATGTAAACAGGCGCACAGCTGTCGCAGCTGCAAGTACAATGATTGACCACACAACTCGCTGCTGCTCGCAGCAACCATTTGCACTTGAACTTAAATCGTTGCGCCTGCAAGTATGCAACACATTTAACATCCACTCACGCACACATACACACACACACACACACACACATACGAACACATACGAACACATACAGCTGCAACTGTTTCGAGTTGAGGCTGGTACTAAATTCGAGACGATAATTGATACGTGGCACAGGGAAAACGTAAAAGCGCACAAGCCAAAACCGCAAACAAACAAAGTTGAGTGTTGCGCAGCATATTCGGGGGTGGCAATTGCCAGAGGAGGGAGTGGGGAAGGTGCAAAGGAAGTTTGCGAATTGCGGGTTGAAGGTTGCTGCTAACTGTGTTTGATGGGTCACGGGGTTAGCTTACGACGCCTCGCTGGAGCAGCACAATTTTCACAAAAAAATCAAAATAAAATCAAATGAAAATAAAAGACTCAAAATATGAATCGTTTGACAGTGAGCAGAAATGGCAAAGCTCGATGGCAAGATATGCTATTAATGTTTAAGGTGCGAGGATTGTGAGATATCCATAAGCAAAATTACAAAATGAGTTAAAAATTATGTTTTCAAGGGATAAAGAATGCTGGTCAAAAATTACTATTTGAGTAATTCTTAATTCTTAACATACAAGTTTTTATAAGTTAAATAATGTAAGAGCATTTATTCTTTCATTTAATCATTGTTGTTGAAGATCTCAGCAGCAAGTATTCTCTTTACTGTAGAATTAAATGTAGTAGTTGATAATAGATTAAATATCAACATTTAAGCGACAAATTTAATAATCATTATTGAATGATTTATATTTTTGTTTTAAATGTTTTCATGTCTTTATAGAAAGCTAGCTGAAAAATAAATACAAATTATGAAATAATAATTATTAAATGAGCCTTATTTGTTGCTTAAATATTTGGCATACATTTTTAATTAAATATTTTATGTAATTCCTTTTTTTAACAAACAGAGTCGCAAAAATAAGCATAAAATGATATTGAACGCGCCTCATTGGCTGCTCAAATATTTAACATATATTTGTTATATTAATATGCTAAATAATGATTACAGGAAAGACAACAAAAATGATTTCAGTACTTGCTGCTATAGATATATATATATCAAATTGTATTGTTGTTAGTTATTAAGACAAATATTTAAAGTAAAAACTTGTTGATTAATAATCAAAAAAAAAAATTTAAATCTCATTGCAAAGACCCATTATTAAATTTTAAATGACTATTGGGACAAATATTTAAGGTGAATACTCTTAGTCAAGTAAAATAAAAATATGTATTGAAAATTCTATTCGCTAAATAGAAAATAAATAGTAACTTAAAAAAGCTGTTGCCAACTGATTTAAAGCCGCTCTTTTTTACAGGGTATAGAAAAAAGTAAATGCAAAGCAGACACGACAACGCAGCACAAAAAAAAGGAGCAAGGAAAAAAGGAAGGAAAATCGACGCGTGTCGCGACAGACGTTTAAAAGCGTTTTTCAACAGCTTGGCTGCTGCTGCTTAAAACATCTTGTTGTCACATTTAGTTGTTGTTGTTGTTGTTGCTGTTGTTGTGTTGTTGTTGTTGTTGTGTGTAATAATCGCAAGTATTTTGATTTGATTATTGCTCGTTAGCAGCGTTAGCAGCTCTCTTTCTCACCCACTCAACCACTCAAGCTGCTGATCGACTCATTAACTCGCTTATTCGTCGCAAAGTGCACAACAGACACGCCTTAACAACAGTAGCAAAAAAAAAATGAGAATAAGAATAGCACAAAAAAGAGTCCTGCGAGTGCTTTAATGTTGGCTTAAAGAGCAAACGCTTGGCAATGTTTTCGCTTGAGCCATGCAAAACGGTTATTAGTATGTATTCCCCTTCACTTCAGCATTAATTAAGTCAGAAACTATAAGCGATAAACATTTGCCGTCATGTCTAATCGATTTCCGTGCGTTTCACGTCGCGTATACGCAACATTTTTACGCCAAACGGAAGAGACGACCTCAAACGGTAGTTGTAAGCGTAACTGTAATTGTGTGCGAGTGTGCAAGTGTGTGTGAAGGATCTTGATGTCGCGATGTCAATGCGACACACACACACAAACACACACACACACACACATGTGTCTGCATAATTACAATGAGTAGTTCACTTTTCCGCCACGTGGAAGCGAGACTTTCACGCAGCGCTTATCGGAAATTAAACAGACGCAACCACATCTTGCAATCCATCTCAATGCGGCATATCAATACAAAATGAATAATTGCTGTGAGCGGTGCGGACACAAGAGCGCGCCAGCAATCGTAGTAGTAGAAATCCGTCCGTCTGTCTGTCTGTCCGCGTGTTTTTATGTTCATAACTTTCTCGGTATTGTAAGAATTGCTCTGAAATTTTGTAGAATGTTTAATTTATATGTAGTTTACATATATATATAAATTGAACAGATCGATTGGATATATCCAAGCAACAGTAGTAGAAAATTAAAGTTGCTTAACCCTCTAGTGCCCAAGACCGAACATTACAACCTTTTTGTTTAGACACATTATACGATCTTTAAAGTCTAAGTAAACATTTATATTTTCAATATTTTTGTAACTTTTAAAAAACTAAAGTAAATAGCTCTTTATGATCCGTCCGTCTGTCTGTTTGTCTCCCTTTTCTGATGTGCGTAACTTTCTGAGTTTTGTTGCGATTACAACGTTGAGAACTGTTTAATGTCTATATAGCTAGTATATATATTAAAACTGCTCAGATCGGTTGTATCCAAGCAGGAGTAGTAGAAAATCAAAGCTACTTAACCCTTTAGTGCCCAAGACGAATTTTACAATTTCTTGCTTAGACAGAGCAGCATTTATTTGTTGTTAAGTTTGAAGTATCTTCAATATTTTTGTAATTTTTAAAGTCATAGCTCAATTTGATTATAAGATCATTATTGTCTAAATAAGCATTTATTATTTGCAAAGACAGAAAAAAATTAACAATATCTTAAATTAAATTTCGTCACTTTGCCTTATAAGAAAAACAATGCGCATATTTAAATGACAATAAAAAAGAAATTCTAATGTGGAAAAAAGACGTAAAGTACATCATAATTCTTGTTAATTTATTGCACTTGAATTCATTAGCTTTTCCGCTGCTAACAATTTCAAATTCATATTCATTTCACGCACACACATAACACATGGTTGATTTGTTTGCTTTGCAGCTGCAAAATTCAGATTGATTGACAAATGATTCAGTCAGCATTCAGGTGACATTTATGATGCACTGAAGTGAATCAGCGCTGTGAATGCCACAAATTTAAGCCATTACAATTAAGTGAATCAGTTAATACTTATTATGCTGCCTCTTCGCTTCAAGCTCCATGCTCCACGCTCCACACTCCACACTCCACGCTTGAGCTTGCCACTTGCCACTTGCCACTTGCCACACAAAATGCATGTCAAGTGTCGTGTGTTGAGCTTGAGCAAACGAACTCGAACGTTGCTGCGTTCGACTGACGCTGTGCTGTCGCTTGATTGATTGTTATATTCATATTCATAATCATAATCATAATCATACTCATAGTCATATACACTCATTGTCATTCAAGTGCAACTCGCTGGCTCTTTCTATTCTATCTCTCTCTCTCTCTCTCTCTCTCTCTCTCGCTCTGTCAACGTTAAAATGGCCGCTTAACACGAAGTTGCTCACGTCGCAAGCTCATGAATATGCACACACACTTGTGGCAGGCACTAAAGTGGGGTTGTGGCAGAATTTGTGGCAGGGGTGGCAAATTGTGAAGAAGCGCATGCCGCATGCATTCAAGGCAGTGTGTGCAACCAAAATGCCGCGAGCGCGTTATTTAATGAGTCATTAGCCAACGGATTTTTTTTTTCGGCCAAAAAGGTGGCCTGGTTGCAAGTTGCTTGCAAGTTGCAACATGCTGCCGGTTCTGTTGGAGGCAAAAGCGTGTCAAATGCACGCGCTCACACGGCGACAGTTGTCAGTGTTGCAAGCAGCTAGAGAGAGAGAGAGAGAGAGAGAGAGAGAGAGAGAGAGAGAGCGAGGCACAGCACAACAATTATGTGTGGCGTCTGCAGTTTTAAGTGCGCCTTTGCATGTGCCACTGTTTGCTTAGAAAAGCGCAGAGGCGGACGAGCGGCAGACAGAACACATAGGCATTAACACACAATGTAAACATTGCATAAATACTTGCGGAGCAGCGAGAGAGACAGAGACACAGGCACTTGTTGGCCAGAGAACTCCCGAGAACTCGAAACTCGAAGCGACAACATACAAAATTTTTGGGCGCTCAGCAAAATCGATGAAATTGCTCAACACACGCGTATGTGTGTGTGTGTATCGATGTGTGTGTGTGTGTGTGTGTGTGTGTGTGTGTGTGTGTGTGTGTGTGTGTGTGTGTGTGTTAGACAAGACAAACTCTCGGTCTGTCTGTCTGTGTGTCTGTTGTTGCCCCATCTTTCCTGTTGCCGAGTTGTTGCCACTGATTTGTCGCATTCCCTGCGCAATGTGACAAACGTTAATTTTTCTGTCTTGTTTTGCATACGCCACAAACAACAACTTTTGCCTGCATGCGAGGGGGGCGTGGTTGGTGGCAGGGGCAAGGACAGGGACAGGGGCAGGGGCAGGGGCAGGCGGGTGTTGCTGCCACGACATTGCGTGCGTCGTCTTAGTTACTTGAGCAATTTATGGCAAATTAAATAAATTTATCATTGTGGCCAGGCCGCAGCTAAAGCTAACTTTCTGCGACACCCCCACTCCCCTCTTTGCACCCCCTAACCCCCGTCCCCTTCTTAACCCCTTCATGGACGCAGCAGTCCAGCAGTTGCAGCTACAGCAGAAGAAAAAACAATTGTAATTTCGCAGCTCGATTGAAAAAAAAAAAAAAACAGGAGAGCGAATCAAATTGAAGAAGTTGCTGTTGTTGTTTTTCCCCTTCTGGTTGCTGCTGTCGTCGCTCCAACCCCGCACCAACCACCCCGCTGCACCTTTTGACAAAGTAAAAGTGTCAGCGTGTGCCAGGCACAAGACACAAGGCACAAGCTCAAGTCAAGCGCAAGTTTTTCGCCAACTTTCTTAAATACTTTTGCGGTTGGCAATGCAAAGCAAAGGCAAAAGCAGAAGAAAAACAAAAAAAAAAAAACAAACCGCAGCAACAAACCGAACAACCAAAGAACCGACAACAACAACAACAATTAATGCCGCGTGGTTTGAAATTGGCTAAATATAAACAGAGCCACAGAGAGAGAGAGAGAGAGAGAGAGAGTGAGAGAGTCAGAGAGTTGTCAGTTCACAGTTCACAGGTCGTTCGCTGTTTGTACAACACAACGTGGCGTATGCGTGATGTCTGCCTCTGATTTCCTGTGTCTGTGTTTTTGTGCTTTATGAGTTCACTTTTTGACGTTGCGAATGCAACGAATTAATGCAAATATATGTGAGAGTATGTTGCCTTCTGCTCATAATGTAGATTATTTAATTCAGCGAGTCTTGAGCACTCCTTCCTCCCGCCCCCCTTTCTCCACTTTTCTATCCCCTGCCCGAAACTTAACTACAAACCCTCTCGATTGTTGTTGTTGCTGCGCTATCTTGTGATATATCGCTGGGCAATTAAATATTATCGGCCGCAGAGACGTCAAAAGCTGAAAGAGATGGCTGCAAGAGTGAGACAGCGAGACAGAGACAGAGACAGGGAGAGAGATAGCATCAGACGGACACAGACATGGCTCGTCCGAAAAATTGTCATTAATCATCGCGAATGACGCGAGCTGCACGCAACGGCAACGGCAACGGCAACAATAACTGTAACAGCAACATCGACAACAACAATAACAGAAACAGAAACAACAGCAACATGAGTAACAAGCAACATCAGCGATGGCAACAACAATCATAATAACAATTTGTGGCCAAATATTTGTTGCCCTGACCGCAAATTTCTATTCGACGCCCTTTTCAAAAATCAGCCCCCGCCTCTTCTCAGTCTCTTTATCTCCCTCTCTGTCTCTTTCTCTCTCTCTCTCTCTCTCTCATGTTAGCTGCTGCTGCTGCAAGTGATTCATATCTAAAAGCACTCAGCTATGATGCAATATTCATGAATGCTGCTCACACTTGGATCTGCATTCTCTGCACAATTGCTACTCGTGATCTCAGTTTATCTTAAAACACTTTGAATGTCGTCATGATTTGCCAGCTTTATGCGATTTTTGCTGTTCTCTAATCAAGCATGTGATCACTTACACACACACACACGCCAATTAAATGCAGCAAACAATATGCATATGATCACTGAATACAATTTAACGCTGACAATTAAGCTTTGAAATCATTTGCAGCTGATTTTCTGCATATTTTTGTGATACACAAATTAATGAGTAATTTTCCAGGCACCATAAACGATAAATGATTCTCTTTTAAAATTTGTTATGTAAAGATTAAACGTTGATGAAACGCTTTTTCTATGTCGCTTAGTGATTGATTTTTTAATGAAAACCAAAGAAATTCATGCAATTGCGAAAAATTCGAGTTCAGCTTTTATGCTTTATTTCATAGATTATTGTGATGCTGATTATAAAAAGATATTAAAAGATAGATCGTTAGGAAGAATTATCTTGAAATTATATGATATTTTCACTTATTTAAAATATTCTATTTATTTTACAAATTTCTAATTTCATTTGTTGTTGTTCGTCCTATTATGAAGCTAATTTTAAATTCTATTCTTAAAATCTTCGAATCTTTTAAGGATATATACATCCTTAAAAATATTATTTGTGTAAATTATTATTATTATCCTATTATTTGTATAAATCACTTAGAATGATTTCAAAATCAAAACTGTTAATTTCAAATTATTTTTAATAAAAATTTTTTTTTATGGTTAATATTGTATATTTAATGAGTAAATTCTATTCAAAATATGTATAATATGGAGTACAAAATATACCAGCTTGTGCGACATGATTCTGAAAATATGCCAAACGAATATACCGAAAAATACTAAACTATACCAAAAACTTTATTTGCTATATTGATATACCATAACATTAAAAATATAGTATTATTCTTATTATCATTTATTTATTTTAAAAATAAATATTTTGATTATATTTCTACATAGTATATATATTTATTGATTTATTACCATTTATTTATTTTAAATTAAACTAATTTATTCTATATCGCATCGAAGTGATTGACTTTTTTTCATTTACAGTCCTTAAAAATGTATAAATAAATTGCTAAGCTCACAAATGCTTGATTGTAAATAAATAAATTGAAATGCTTCGCTCTTAATTTATTTATTTGCTACTCAACTACTTGAGAATTCGTTGCGTGCATTCTCACATCTAACTCTGTTTAATTTGTAATGGAAGCGATTCAATTGATTCATGAATACATACAGCAGTGAATCAACTTGTTATGCATTCATAATTGCCGCCATTTATGCACAACTCAAACAACCCGACTTGCAGTTACCCTACAAAACATGTGGCTACGCAACCCCATTGATTAGATTGATGTAGGGTATGATGCAATCAATCTCTTTCTCTCTCTCTCTCTCTCTCTCTTTTGCGTTGCTGTTCATCTCATTCAACTGTCCAAACGAACCATTTCTGTACTGCATATTAATGCCGCGGCATTTTTGTGTATGAAATTCATTCAGATTTTTATAGACTTTGCCGCTGTTGCTGTTGCTGTTGCTGCTGACCACATTCAAAACACGACAGCGGCGGCACTTTTGTGGCATTTGTGTGCCACACAAACCAAATGGGAATTGCAATTGGAAGATGTGAGCGATGTGAGATGTGGGATTGGGAATGGGAATGGGAATGGGAATGGCATTTGCATTGGCACGCGTAACTTATGATGCTAATGCTGCTGCCAAATGCAGCATCGAAACGCAGCAGCAGCAGCAGCAACAGCAACAGCAACATTTGCATCCAGCTGTCTGCTGGCGATGATGTCAAGTCGCAGGCGAAGACGAAGACGAAGACGAAGACAAAGTCGAATTGAAATTGCAATTACAAAACGAAAGAGTGCTCATATGTTAGCCACGCCTCCCTTTGCACTCCTCTCATCTGGATGCTTGAGCATCTTGCATCTTGAGCGTCGATCTGACGACGTCGCTGTCATTTATCGTTGACGCTCGATTAAAATTCTTGGCGTAATTTAGCAATTGCAATGGAGAAACATGATCGGATCGAGCGTTGGAACGAGGCGGGCGTAGCAGGCGTGGCAGATCACGCGTTGTAACCCAGTAAACTCGATTGCAAATGCAACAGCGACAAACAAATAAGAAAACGACAATTGAGTGTGCTCGACTGTGAGGCACCCTATATCCTCTTTGGTGTACAGACATTATTCATAAAATATACCATACTAATATACCAACAAATGTATATTTATATACTATTATATTCAAAATATACCATAGAGCATAAAATATACCAGCATGTGCGGCATTATTCTTATAACATACCAAACTAATTTACCAAAATGGTATATTGATATACTATTACATTGAAAATATACCATGTGGTGTGAAATAAACCAGTTTGTGCGGCATTTTTCTTAAAAAATACCAAACTGTTATACCAAAATAGTATAATTTTATACCATTTCATTCAAAAATATACTACGTGGTGTAAAATAAACCATTTTGTGTGGCTTTATTCTTAAAATATACGGAACTTATATACCAAAAATACTAAAATATATACTATATGTTTGGTATATTGATATACTATTACATTCAAAATGTACCATAGAATAAAAAATACACCAGTTTGCACGGAAGAAAATACTGAAATATACCAAAAGTGTGATGTTGGCATATTGACATAATACTATAATCAAAATATACCATAGAGTAACAAGTATACCTATTTCTGCCTGTTACATTTGCCGTAGCTACAAAGTTTTAATTCCCTTCTACCCAATGGGTAGCGCGTATAAAAAGGCGCACCTTTTTGATACCCTGTAATTGTGGCAATTACCAGTCGTAATTCGTAATTTATGCAGCAATGTGTTGTGCAATAACCGTTACTCCTTCTTCATCTTCGTTCCTTCCTTGTTGTCTTGCTTATCCTGTGCGGATCAACAAAAAGCCAGAACGTATTTTTTGATTCGAGTGATTCGTGAATCGCTTTGAACTGTTTTTAATGCGAACAAACAGCAACAACGACTCTCGATTGCGATGCGAAATCAAAACGCGCCGCAAAATAAATACATTTTGTGGCATGCAACCAGCTGAGCTGCGTTGCGTTGCGTTGCGTTGCGTTGTGTTGACTTGAGCACGGCAGGCGGCGGCGGCTGGCGGTTGACGGCGGCGTATCTATGAGATACTTTATGCGCTATCTGCAATGCGCTCGTAAATTCATTTCATTCCTCGCTGTGCGCTTGTCGTTTGTCATGCAAGTCAGTAAGTCACTCAGCCCGTCAGTCATTCAGTCAGTCAGTGAGTCAGTCAGTCAGTCAGTCAATCAGTCATTTACTTAGTCAGTCAGTCAGTCGGGCAGTCAGTCAAGTCAACATTGTTGTAGTTGCCGTTGCCGTTGTCGCTGCTGGGCCGCGATTTGCATAAGGCCAAGACAACATGAAATGTCATACCATCACAATGCACAACTTTGCAAATACTCTAGAAATATTTTCATAATTATAATAATCTTTCATTTAAAGTTCCTTTCGAGTTCATATAATAAATCAATTAGAGAAATAGTAATACTATTGTCTTCCAAGAATAAAATATATATTGATATATTGGAAGCTACACACATTAATAATAAATATGCAACAACATATAAAATCTTTCAATAATTTTATTCTACAACACGATTCTATACAATTCTAAGATTCACTGAAGTTTTTCTCGACAATTTTTTAAAATATAATTCTGCACAATTTATATATTTTTTTTTTTTGCTATCGAAGTTCTAAATTTTTGTCAGTAATTGCTAATTATTAATTTGAGCTTCACATGATAAATGTAATGCTCCTAAAATTGTATTTTATTGCTACCTCTCCTTTAAGAAGTTGCTACTGTTTAGTTGCCATTTAATTATTTTGAAATGTTGTGTTCATAAAAACGTTAATCGCTCAAAGAATAATATAATATTGTTGCCAAAATTCTAGATTTGCTGTGGCAGTTGTTTGACCAACTACAATATACATGTATGTAAATCTATCTATTAGGAAGTCTGCAGTTCAGCAACAATATACACCCAGAATCTAAATAGTTTCTATATATTAATATTTAAAAAGTACTACAAATTGCATAAAATACTAGATATTCTGTTATTGCTGCTGCCTTGCCAACTACAATATTGTAAATTTAAAGTCTGCAGTTGAACTTGAGCTCTTCAGTTGTCTGTTTATACCCTTCTGCTTGTCCCTTCGATATTACAGGGTATGCTAAGTGCACTCATAATGGCTTGTGAATCAAGTGTTGCAGATACACGTGCCAAACATTTGTCACAAATCTGTTCTTCTTCTTCTTGTTGTTGTTGTTGTTGCTGCTATCTGCTTATGGATAAGCAATTAATTGCACGTCTTAACAAGTTGCATGAGTTGTGTATCGTTGTCGTTGTCGTTGTCGTTGTCGCTGTCGTTGTTTGCTGTCAAAAATGTTCGTAGATGGCCAAGAAGCTGCGCTTCAAGTGCAACTGAATTGATTATTAAAGCTGCCTTTTGCATCTGCATCTGAGAAATAAAGATCTGTCTGGCCTCAAGGTTGCTGAGTGTTGAGTCGTGGCAATCGTTTTATGTTCGATCACTGATCGAATACGTATTTCGATTTATCGAAACGTTTGGCTGGCAATTGGCCAGCGCCCAGTTTTTGTTGCACGGCTGCATAAATTTGCATGTGAAATATGACAGATAAAGTAAGATATCTTGTTACTTGCATAGACAAAGAGAGAGAGATAGAGAGAGAGAGTGTGTGTTGTATGGCTTGTAACTGTTTGACATATTTATAGGCTAACTAACCAACTGTCCGGCCACACACAACAACACAACAACAGCACACAGTTAACACTCGTTGCAACTTTAAAGCACTGCGATGTTGAGTTGATGACTGCAACAAAATGAACTTGTCAACTGGCGAATGAAGTCACGTATTTAATCAGCTAAACATTATATGAGCCTGTCTACCAGAATTTCTTCCACCAGCGTGCCAAATCGAAAAAATCGTGCCAAAACTGGGGATAACAACAACGGCAAGCAAAAGTTGCACAAAAAAATAGAAAGCAAACTTTTTTGCTCTGCTTCAACATTTTTTGCACAAAATCAAATCTCATTGCGAATAATAAAATAACAACAACAACAAGCAGAACGCAAACAGAAGAAAAGAAGAAATTTTATATATATATAGAAAACTTATTGTAATCAGCTTCCTCCTCTTTCTCTCCTCCCTTTTTTTCTCTCTCTCTCTCTCTCTCGGCACATTTCGCACGCGTTTCGCAGGCAAGCAAATTACGTGCCTCGACATTGCCCTCGCCCTCGCTGTACGCTGCACGTGGGCGTGGTCTATGCCCAATGGCATTTTGACATTTTTGTTAATGGGCCAAGCATCAAATTACACACACACACACTCTCGGTCTCTCTCTCTCTCTCTCTCTCTCTCTCTCTCTCTCTCTCTCTCGCGCGCTCACTCTTTGAGATAGAAGAACTACAGATACAGATACAACTGCAGAGATATTGTTACCCAACATTGCCGCTGGGCTGCTAAAGGGTTGCCACCATCTCCAGCTGCCCCCTTCCACTTCATATGTTGCACTTTAATTTTGGTGGCAACAATGCGAAGCTGCTGCCTGGTCTGGCCCTGAAATGTGGAGTTTGTTGTCACACAACAAGTATACACACAACAAACACACACACATACACACACACACACACACACACTTATACACTCATTCACTCACTCGCACACAACGAACAATGCCAAAGACTCTTTCAACAGTTGAAACTTGCTGCAAGTTGACACTTTGTGTGCGACAACAAATCAAATAAAATAAACAACATAACATATAACTGCAGTTAACAGCGTCATAAACTGTTAAGTTAACAGAGCTGTTAATTTGTGAATTCGCAGAATAAATATTTATGCTGCAATCCGAGCTGCGAACAAACTGCGCTACAACAATTTAATGATAAAAGCTAAATTTGAAGAGTTCGTCAAGCATTCTTGGAAACATTTAAGCAGAGTTCACGTAAATTCCTTAAATAATGCTGTTGCCAAGCGAGTACTGAGTTTATAAATTCTAGAAACTACCAAAAAAGGAGGAGAATAATATTATATTTTAAGAGAGCTGCTTTCAGTTTTGAAATTAACTTAAAATTACGAAGCAGAAGTATTGAGTATTAAAGTTTAAGCAATTCTATGAAAGTTGTACAAAAGTATTCTTTGAGATTGCAACAAAAATAAACTTGGGAAAGCATATTTAATGTGTGCAAAAGAAATTTGAAATAAGCGAAGCAATCAAATAATATAATATAATCATTTTCAAAGCATATGTATCTAACATCTGTAATGTTACTTTAATATATTTCAAAGAAAATTTAAAATGATTAAAGCATTAACAAATTCTTTTCATATTGAATTGAAATGTTTTCTAATATAGTTCAATATATATATGTTATATAACAAACATAATTTTGTATAAACATAGTTTAGAAAATGTAATTCTAATTTCTGAAAGATTTGAATTTCGGAGAATTCGAAATTATGTCTTAAATGAAGAGAATTATTGCAAACTAAAGTAAGCATTTTATTTAATTCAAACTTGTCTGCAATTGCAATAATAAATGCAAATAAAATAATTATAAACATAAAGAAATCTTTGTATGGTCATTAATAGTCTGAGGCAAGTATTATCTTTGTAGCTTTAGAACACTCATCAAGGGAATGCAAAGGAAGTAGAGAAGCAGAAGCAGAAGCAGAGGGAAAAGGAGAAGGAGAAGCCAAAGCAAAAGCAATGCCAAGTATTGTCAGCTTTGGCTCATGGTCGGACTGTTCGAGTCACCGTTACAGTCGAGTCACAATTGCAGTCACAAAAGAATAAGAGAGTAGAAGAGGGACGCGTGAGTGTATGTGCATGTGTGTGGGAGGGGAAGAGAGAGCGAGAGAGGTGAAGTGAAGTGAAGGCAACTTGAAGTCGAAAACGAAGGCGAATGTTAAGAACAACAATGACAACAAAAGCGTCAAAGCTGCCCGTAAACTGTAAATAGAAAAGCACTTTACAGTTGCACACACACTTTTAATTGTACTCTCTGGTCACACACACACACACACACTTGCACACATTGAGAAGCTGAACAAACACTTGAGCATGGGTTACATCAGCGCATGAGCATTCAGCTCACACTCAGAAGCTGCACTCGCATCATTTATTTATACAGCAGATCTCATTTCGGTTCTGATTTCATTTCAATTCATTTTGCACTCTTTTCATTTCTTCGCCTTGACGAATTCTTCAGGAAGCGCTCAACGCAGGCAACCAGAAAAAAAAAACTCAAGTCAACTTTTGTGCTTTTGTGTGCGTGTGTGCGCGCAATGCAGAGGCAGAGGCAGAGGCAGCAACAGAGAAGAGCTTTAGATTGCATTGCATTTGCACTATAAATAAACATTTCGTTGACACAACAAACAACAAGAATAGAGGTAGCAACAACAACGGGGGCAAAGAACAGGCCAGTCATCAGGCATACATACATATATAAGAATAAAAACAAATTATGAAGTCATTCGAGATGCACAGATTAGAAACCAGAGAGCCAGAGAGATGCACATCCTCCTTCCCCCTTTTCTTAATCAACGACCAGCAAAGTGCGCTGGCAAGTCGTGCATGCTCCGCATTACAGGGTATTCTGGCAGACAGACACATAGTAATTATATAAATGTGGTTATCTTAAGCCCGATATAAGGTTACACAACGATACAGATACAAAGGCACTGAGACATTCACAGTTAAGCGACATTACACACACACACACACACACACACGCATACACACACGCATACACACATGCCATTTAATGAAGTCAAGGATGACATTGTCGTAAATACATTTAACACATAGTTTTACAGTTTTTAATTTCTATGCACCTTTGTCTTTTGCATTGTTTCTTTCCTGTGTATCAAATGAACAATCTGCCAGCTCTTTTCCTCCTCTCTATCTCTCTCTCTCTCTCTCTCTCTCTCTCTCTCTGACCGTGACCAGAGACCTAGAAAGTGAGAACTACAACCACAACAACAACAACTCGAATAATGTGCAATATTTACAATGCACAACAAAACTAACATTAGATAAGTAGAGTCAAATGTGACGAATCTACATAGGAGGAAGCTTAAATCTCATTAAAATAAATATGTATATAATATATATTATTATCATATCTTTTTGGAATATCACAAATATTTATTTTAATAAATGTCACTCAAGATTTTATTATTATTACTTTGCTGACGGAAGACACTCAAAATCTTTCAAGAGAATTTCACTATTTACAATAATAAAAAAAATACAAAACCACTAATTAATGAGGAAGTTTTTCACATTGCAAAATATCTGACAACAAATTAACGTAAGTACTACAACATTATCTCAAAAAGGAAGTACAAATAAAAAGCAGAAAAAATTTCAAGTATTTTACTCTTTGATATCAAAAATAAAATCACTTGAAGAAAGCAAATGAAAAAGCATCTATTCTATTTAAAATAATATAAAGTTAACTCTAAAAAACATCTAAGTTAAGCTAATATACAAATATTTTAAAAACATTTTGAAGTGTTTTACTTTTCTATTTATTTCATATATTGAATATTCAATTTTAAACACTACAAACTAGAAAACTTTATCTGAAAAAATGAATAAATCCATTAAAGTATCTCGTGTTTTCCTAGTGAACTTGATAATTGAAATGAAAACAACTTTTTAAGTACCAACAACGAAATGAATACTATAAATATATATTTAAAAAAATATTTAAAGTGTATTATTTTGCCATATAATTTATATATAGCATAGATATGAAAGTAACTTTTTAATTTTTCTACATTAATTATAGGAATAATATGGAAATAGTTATGGAAGGATCTTTTAAATTTCTTGAATAATATTCAAATTTCTTAAAAGATAATAGAAATGGCAAATAAGAAAAAATTTAAGAATACAAATATATTTAATCTGAAATAAAGTTGAAACCAAGTGTGAAATAAAAATAGTATTTCACTTGTCAAGAATAGAAATGAAATCAACTTCTGAATTGTTCCATGACAATATTAATTGTAAGAATAAATTACAACAATTTTTCGCAAAGTGTCCATCAAAATGGCAAATATATTAATAATCAATGTCAAAATTTCATCATTGTGTATCAATTTCTTTTGTTTTTCGGCAATTTGTGAGCTATTAAATGTATTTTTGAAATGGTTGTTTAATTAATAGTTGCTGCAATTGTTGAACGAGAAATTCTTAAGAGATTGCAACATGCTTTGGGCATTTTTAAAATATTTTTGGTTTTTTTGTTCACTCTGACGCTTAACGATGCGATAAATTATTGTTGATGCCTTCCAAATGGTCAGCGACAAAGTCAAGAGCGAGGGAAACGCAGAGTAGAGCACTTGAAAGTGTGTGTTTTAAGTACTTGAGTGTGTGTGTGTGTGTAGTGTGTGTGTGTGTGTGTGTGTAGTGTGTGTGTGTTGCAGTGACGCGCGTTCGCTTCTCTTATTTCTAAATTAAGATGTTTGTGCAAATTAATTGGTCGCTGGCATCATTATTACAAAAGCGACAAACAATTAGCCTAGATTTGCTCGACAAGTGATGCGATGCAACTGTGGCACACACACATACACACACACACACACACACACACACACACACACACACACACACACATACATACATAGAGAGATAGTCCTGTGTGTTGGCGCCAGCTCACAATCTGTGCAATTGAGCTGCAATTAAATGTGGATGCCATTCTCTGATTGAAATGAATTGACAATGTGAACCACAGAGTGCAGTCATCGCAATTTCTTCATCAGCTTCGTCTTCGTCTTCGTCTTCATCTCTTCTTTATTTTATCACTCTAACAGAGTGATCGAGCAACGCCATGGAGGAAGGAACTTACCCAGATTCAAATAGCTGCTCCAGCCACGCGCCTCAGCGGCAACAACGATGAGCAGCACCCAAAGCAGCCACGAGGTGACCGCCAGGGGCTGAAGTAGCCTTGCCATGCCGGCCTGCGGTTGCTTTCCTCTTCTTCTCTCGTTCTTTCTTTGCCTCAGCTGCTCAGCTACTCTCTGTGGCAATGGCAGTGACTATGTGTGGCAGTGTGGCAGAGAGACTTGCGTCTGTGTCTTTGTGTGTGTGTGTGTGTTGCAGCTGCTTCTTGTGGCAGGGCAGGGCTGTAAGAGATTGCAGCCTATTTAGCACGCGGTGGCAGCAAGCACTTTTGGGGCAGCTCTTGGAGTGGCGCGCAATACAAATGCTAAACACAAAATGCCTCAACGCTCCCGTACCCCCCACCCCCGCGGCGGCGGTGGAGAGCAATGTGCAGCAGTAAAGCTCACAGCTGGAGAGGAGTTGGCGAGTCCAAAAAGTCAGAGACCGGACAGCGAAGGACACTTCCGGAGCAAAGTCAACGCATTAACACCCAAGCGAAGCTAAGGACAACACATTCACACACACACACACACACATACACAAAAAGGATACTTTCACAAACATTTCCGCTACAAATGAAAGCAATGAAGAGCTCTCCACCCCCGCCTCCGCCTCCTCCTTCAACATTCGCCACATTGGACACTTCCGCCTTTGTCTATGCGGGTGAAAAGTGAAAAAACGCCAACAACCAAACAAAAAACAAACAAAAATCCAAATAAAGAAAAGCGCAACAACATCGGCGACATTAAATGTTGCTTAATTTTAAATAACGCAATCTTTCAGCACATTTTCCCCGACAATAAGATTCACGACTATTCACGACACAGCCTACGCAGCGAGAAGAACCTCATCAGGATTCAATTGTCCAATTGTTGGGCGACATTTCATTCTCATCATCAACATTTCTTATGCCGCTTTGCTTTGCTTTCACAACAATATAATGTGCCCAGCATTTTATTTTTGTCCAAGTTCACAGCAAATATTTCTATTTCTAAATTAAGTAATTTTTTTTTCTATTTTTTTTTTTTCATTTTTGTTTTGTTTTGAAACACAAATTGCTTAAATTTTGAATACTTGAATATTTGGAAATCAAAACAAAAATTAGATGCCCTTGCAATATCTCAAGAATACACATTGTATTTTATAGAAATGTATTATTATGCAGAGCATTTAATACGTTTCGAAATATTTTTTGCAATTTATGACATTTTAGAGACTTTTACTATCGTCATTGAAATACAGCTAGAAAAATTTCCATTAAACGATTTGGCAAGGAAATTCAGGCGCACATTTAAAACTTTTCTATCTATATATTTCAAATATTCTCCTATA
Organism: Drosophila pallidifrons; assembly: GCA_023558445.1. Lineage (NCBI taxonomy): Eukaryota > Metazoa > Arthropoda > Insecta > Diptera > Drosophilidae > Drosophila > Drosophila pallidifrons. The sequence goes on from CM042351.1 coordinate 17,951,598, forward strand.
AATTCCGTTTAAACAGAACTGAAATAAATAATCATCTGATAAATATTATGTATATGTTTCAAACCACTTAAAAATCCGCAGTATTTTCAACTCTGGCATCCTCGAAAAATTGAGTTCTATTTATTTTCTTTTTTTTATAATAAGCCTCTCAAATATATTTCAATATTAATAGAGCCTATTTAATCTCATCATTATAACTAAAAAGTTACAAAATATATAATCAGTAGTTTAAACACATTTCAATTCACATAAAACTTTGCATAATTTTAGTATCAGGCATCTTTTTCCATTTTTCAGCATAAATTTTATTTTGCTTTTTATTCAAAAATATCTTTAATGTAGTTTTTGCCATTGAATTAGTTCAATTTTAATAGAGCTGAGATAATCTTTGCAAGATATTACGATCTACAAAAAAGGAAAATCAATTTTATTTTTGACTGAACTTTTGCCATTTTCCACTTTACATTTAATTATGATTTTCCATTCAAATATCTTTTAATGTAGCTATTCGAATTATGGAAAGCATCATCGCATCTAGTTAGCAATCATTTTATGATCTTTTCAGATGACGTACACGCTGGCAAGTAATTGTATTCTCCTCTCTCCTTCCTTCTTGTCTCTATCCATTCTTTTCGTTCTTCATCTCCATGTTGCTCTCTTTTGTTTCTCATTTTTTCACCAGTTTTTCGTTATGAATTTGATACATTAGTTTCCCCTGCTGTTTCTCTTTATTTTTCTTATTCTTCTAGTTTTCCTTCATCTAGTTTTTCTTCTTCTCCCAATTCTTCTTCTTCTCCTCCTGCCTTCCACCCGTTTTCCCCAATAGATCTTAGATTCCGTTCTTCTTCTCACAGTTTTTCTTCTTCTCCTCCTTTCTTCGATCCGTTTTTCTTGATAGATTTGCAGTATTAGTTTCCCTGCTGCTTCTTCTAATTTTTCTCCATCTTCTTCTTCTAATCGTTCTCCCTCTTCAACCCCTTTTTCTCTTTAAATTTGCTGTATTAGTTTCAGGTCTTCAACACATTTAGCAGAGAGCGAACGAAACCGATCAACTTCTTGCCATAATAATAATTATAGCAAACTAAGTGCGCTCTCTCTCTCGCTCTCGCTCTGTCTCTTTCTGGCGCTGTCGCGTCGGCAATTTGTGCAAATTTTGCACAAATTTCGTGCATAAATTACAACAAATTGTGCGCGTATTATATGGCACACAAATTCCGATTTCATGTGGCGCTGTAATGAACTTGAACTTGAAATGTCGCCCCTCCCCCTCCCTACTCACCACTCTCCACACTCTATTCCCTCCACTCTCCCCTCTTTATTACAGCCATGTGTGTATGTGTGTCTGATATTCGGCAAATCGGCAATTGACGAATCGTAAATCGTAAATCGTAAATCGAGAGTCAAGAGTGCGAGAAATGCGAATGTGACGTGAAAGGTTTCTCTTGTTGTTGTTGTTGTTGACCAACTCAATGACTGACTGAGTGACTGACTGTCTGCTTGTGGTATCCGTATCTGTGAGATACGCGTAAAAGCTTTTGTAGTTTATGCGGCGTTTGGCAAAATGCCTGCATTCTTTTTTTTTTTTGGTTATTTTTTTTTTGCGTTTGCGTTTTCTTCAAATTATTAAATGAGATAGAGCAGGAATAGTTGCTGCCGTTATTATTGTTGTTGTTGTCTATGTTTCAATTAAGTTAACATTAAAGGAATGCTTTTAGCTTGCTCGACTGTAAGTGGCCGCAACGGCAACGGCAACGGCAACTGCTGTGGCAACGACTGTGGCAGCAGCAACAAGGGGCAGCCAAGTTTTGGGTTACCCAACAAACATGTTACGCATAATAATTGGTGAATTGCAACACAATGGAGCCTGTCTGCCATGTCTGTGTGGCAGCAGCAACAGGAGCTGCACTCACACACACACACACACACACCAACACACACACACACACACATTTTCTACATTCTGTGCACTTTTTTTTTCGGCCACTAATGAGTTGAGACTGATATCTTGTGTGCTTGTTGTTGTTGTTATTATTGCTATTCAAAATGCGCAACTCTTTCAGGCCGCCAAGTTGTGGCAAGTTTGTTAATGATGCGCCACGCTGCATGCTGCATGCTGCATGCTGCTTATGCATATTAACAGCTCTTCATTAAAACTCATCTAAGCGTTCTTTAAGTTCTACATTTCTTTTTGTGCTTTCGGTTAAGTCATTAAAATTAATGATGCATAACATTTAAGCCTTCTTTTTTTTTGCTGTTTTCTTTTTTTTTTTTTTTGCAACCCTCTCTCTTTCTGCTCCTCTCCCCCTCTCTCGCTCCAGCAACACTAATGCCCAATAAACGTGCTGCATTCCATGGGAATAAGACTGACTAAAAGTGCCGCGTTGACACTTGCAAAACGATCCTCGCACAGTCAACAAGCAACCGAAAAAAAACAAAATCACAATCAAAATTCAAATTCAATTTGAATTCACTTCAATGAAATGCAAACGCTGCAAAAATGAAATTCGTTCAAATTATTTCCAACACAGCTGCTGCTGCTGTGGAATGTTGGAAAATTGATGTTGTGAATTGAAAAATCTTTTGTGTGTGTCTGTGAGTGTGTGTGTGTGTGTGTGTGTGTATGTGAACGAAAATAGCTTTTTGGCCTCGTCCATATTTGGACTTGTTATTTATAACAATTTTCCTTTTGTCACCCCCAATTAGTCACTCTGCTGTTGCATGCAACACTAAAACAAACATGTGGCGACATTGATTAGGCATCTTCTTGCTGTTGTTGTCACTATTTCCATCTGCATCTGAAAGATGCAAGCAACGATCTGCTGCGATCGCTGCCAGAAACGTTTAAAGTTCTTTTTTTTCATCGATTTAATTTGCTGGCTCAGCGACATTTTTGACTCGCAGTTGATGCTTTGATTAAGATTTACTGCCGACAACCACAACAATAATAACACAGCATTCTCTAGAGCAGAGAACAATGCGTTCCATTTGGCATTATTTATAACTGATACTCGTAGCAAATATTTACATACGAACTGTGACTGATCAGCCTCACTTGCGGCACTTGAAAGAAAAATAACTGCGCCTTCAGCTAATGCAGATTTATTGCCGACGGATGCGTTGGGATCAATGTTGAAAAGGAGGAATACGAAAGGAATCTTTACACTCTCAACATTAAATCAAAATTGCTGTTAACCCATTTTGTTTCGCTAGGAAACTAAATTAATTTCAACAAGTAAAATTTTTATGAAACACTTTTCATTTAATATACTAATCTAATAATTTGCTGAATTTTCAGTACAAATTTGAAGGATATTTTTTGAAGAAAATCATATTTTTGAGCTGAAATATTCAATATGCAAATGCAAATATTTAATTTCAAACAAATGTTTAAAGAAATTTATAAAAATTCTCTGATAATTTTCTACAAAATTTGCAGCTTTTTCTGTTAGCTGATGAAAGGACCTCAAACACGTTGAAATTTATTATTTCAAAACTCAGAATTGAAGGAATCGAAAAAACAAGTACAACTCTTCCTAGGATAACGAAAAAAAAAACACATTTCGAATAATATTCCACTTATTTTTCAATAGAACACCGAATCTGACTTTAAGGACAACGAAGAACTGCGATCAACATTTTATTGCCACACTCCAAGAATTGCGCTGCTGCAATATGCTTTTCAAATGTTTTCCAAATCAGTGAAGACACAAAAACAAAAATAAAATAAAACAAAAAAATAATAGAAAACACTAATTTCAATTTTAGTTAGTTTTTTTTTTTTTTTTTTTTTTTTCATTCTTTTTTATGCAAATTATTTCTTGGCACACATTTCAAACGTTTGGCTTACTCAAAAAACAAGAAAAAAAAAGTGTTTTCGAAAGTATTTGTTTTGGAAAATTGAAATAAACCAAAAGGGTTTTAGTCCCCGTTAAGTGATTTGCACTCGCGGCAGGCAAAGGAATCGTCACATTGGCTGTTATTTTTAATGTTTTAGTTATTTTTGAGAATTTGTAAGAATTGAAATTACAGTCACACAATGGGAAATCACAAATCACAATCAGAGTTGGCAGTTGAGTTGCAAGTGGCAGTCGCAATTGGCGGCTGAACGTAACGCACACGCAAACGCTTCAAGTCGAACTGACGCGGCAGTAAAGCAACCAGCGCCGGCATCGACTCGCCCAGCGCCCAGCGCCCCAAGCGCCAAGCGGCCTAAGCGCGCGCCCAGCGTTGAGAGGAGGCGCCGAATGCCCGAACACACGAGCCGAACGCCGAACGCCAAACGCCAAAACGAAGCAAACGAGCAGCAACAAATGCCGAAGCAGCAATCAACACAACGCAGTGAACGAAGTGTGACGAACGAAATGCACGACAACTGTTCGGCTCGTTCGGTTCATTCGGTGAGGGTGGGGAGGGGGGTGGTCAGTGGGTGTTGGAGTATAAGTGTGTGTGGGTGAGTGTAAGTAGTCGCAATGCTTGAGCGGACACAGCCAACCAGGTCGCATTTTGGCATTGCAAAGCGCAGCACAACAAAATTGTTTAATGCTGCCAAAGGGCTTGGCAGCATGTTGCTGAGCAACATGTTGATATGGCAAATGTTGCGCCTGCGCTAGTCGTTTAAGTTACTTGCAAGAATTTAATTGTTTTGCCAAGCAAACACACACACACACACACACACACATGGAAGCTGCAACGGAAGTTGTGCGCTTTTCACTTTTGTTCTTTTTTTTTTTTTTTGTTTGTTTTTTTGTTTTGTGCAAAACTCATCAGACATGCACAGCTCCCTGGTTGCCGCTGCTTAAGCGCGAGCTGAGCGAGGGTAAGGAGAAGGGCAAGTTGCTTACATTGTTTGCTCTTATGATTTTTATGATTTTTAACAACAGTCGTTGCCACTGATTGTTGTTGCTGCGGCTGCTGCTGCTGCTGTTGCCAGTTGTCTGTTCTCTGCTTTTGTCTTTGCACTAGTTGCCTTCCATTATTCTTTTTTTTCCATTTTTGGCTTGAAGTGTGAAAAGAAAAACGCTGTGGCTGGCAAATTCAATTTGCATATGTGCTCCCCAAGCGAGCAAGTGTGTGTGTGTGTGTTTGTGTGTGTATGGCCATTTAACGTAGCGAAGCTGCTAATTGACTGCAGACTCATTGAGTGGCTTAGAGCGAAGAGGGGGTGAAGGGGCGGAGGGTATTCAGCCACTTTGTGGGCCAAAAGTGCAAGTGGCGAACGCGAAACAAGAATCGATGCAAAATAATTGCATACAAAATATTTAATCAACGGCCAAGTTAAATGCGACCGCAGCAACCAGTAAAGCAAACAAATCAACAACAACAACAACAACAACAACAACAACTACACTGAAAATTGAGCTCCCTTTAAAAAAGAGCAACTTTTTGGTGTTCTATGCAGCGTGTTGCAAGTGTGTGATGTGGTTGCATATGTGTGTGTGTGTGTATTTACATAATAATTAAAATTTAGCGGCGCTCAAGTGCGGGGGGCAGCAACAACAACAACAACAAGAACAGCAACAGCGGCATCCAAATGACGCGCTTTCGAAATAACCACAGCAACAACAACAGCAGCAACAACAGCAGCAACAACAACAGCAACAACAACTACAACATTTACAACAACAATAACAATAACAACTTTGGTAACTGCCGCAAACAGTTTCGAGTTTCACAACAATCAACGCGCCTCAATAAAATATGTTTGCAACTTCAGAACTTGCAGCACCCAAAAAACATAAGAACAACAAAATGAATCGACCTTTCAACAACACCAACAACAACAACGATCTCTAAATATGTTTCACAATTTCGCTGCACGCTTCGAATTCAATTTCCACTGATGACTTTTATGTTAATTACCTCGATTGCTTGTCCCAAATTTTGACACCAAATTGTGTCAGCTGACAGTCTTGCTGAAATACGAATAATGTGGAAATAACTGAAGAATTTTCGAAAACATTTCAAAAAATGTTGAAAAAAAAAACCCTTATTGATTTTTTCTATTTATAAAATTCTATCCCAGCATAAAACTAGATAAAGAAAACTGGTTTAAGAAAATATTGAAATTGTAAATCAAAAAATAATTATAATAATGTGTAGTATAGTTTTTGGCATAAGCATAAAATGCAATTACAACTTTTACACATTTATAACGAGTTCTGACATCAGCGCAAAAGAAATATGAAATCCATCTACAATTTCATCTGGAATTTTGCACAAATTATAGTAAAAATTTGTGCTGACCTTTAAGCCATTAGAAATTTCGCCAGAATCCAAAGAAATGTGATGCTAACAAAGCAGCAAAGTTGAATTCATGGAAAAGAAATTCTAAATAATAAAAATATGAAAATTTTCTGTTTTCAAATTTGAAAAATTTCTTATAGAAATAAATTTTATATTTATGAAATGTTCTTTCCCAATTTTTGTTGCTGTTAGTTTAAATTTCTTTACGTCTAACTTTTGTTGTAATCTTTATTTGCTTTTAAAACAAAATAGAAAACAAAGACTATTTATGGTTACAATTCTACGATAATAATTCTATGATTATCGAATGCAGTTCTTTAAAAAGACATTCCAACTTATGGAAATATAAATAATACGATTAAAACAATTTGTAAAATCTTATAAAGAAATAGATTTAAGTCAATACTTTCAAATATGTATAATAAAATTTCTTTGTGTCTAATCTTTAGTTGCTGGTTAAACAAAGATTATTTATAGATAAAATTCTTGGTTCGACTGCAACTTTTATCGATTATCGAATGCAGCTCTAGTTTTAACATTTTTGGTTTTTTAGTCGAAATTCAACTTGCCCCCGCCCGCATCTCTTGCTGTGCAGCTTCAGGCAGCTCTTTGGTCGCACAGCAGCAAGTCAAGTGTCGAAAATTCATTAAATTTGCAAGGACACAACTTTGGACAGCGCTTCGCTTTGTGTGCGTGAGTAGAGAGGGAGAGATAGGAATGTATGTAAGTGTGTGTGTGTGTGTGAGTGTGCGAGCTTTTTTGTGACCTCTGACATTGCATTTAATCTCGTTGACAGCACTTAACACGCCCCCGAGTAGTAAAAGCGGCAACGCCTGCCATGGCAAAAAGACGAAAAATAAAAAAAATGAAAGCTCACTTCAAGCAGCGCAAAAAAGAGGAGGAGGATGGGAAGGGGAAAGGGGAAAGGGGGAAGCGAAGTGGATGAAGCGAGAGTCGACTGCAAGCGGATTATTTAAGTTTATAATACGCTTAGGGGTAATTTTAATCTGTTGCAAATTGTTTTTGTTTGCTGCTGCGACCCGCAAAAAAAAAAGCAACACACAACTCGCAACGCACTCGAAATTACCATCTATAAAACATCTTTTTGCATTGCTGCCACTATGTGTGTGTGAGTGTGTGTGTGTGTGTTCACATTTGTGGCATACTTCATAGATATTGCCACACACACACACACACATGTGGATAGCCAAGGGAGGCAACTGCGGTTATGATTTGAATTTGGTTTTCGGCATTGCAACTCCGTGGGTCGTTTCATTAGGCAAAACAGCGCGCACAGTTTTTCACCCCTCTGCCACGCCCCCTTCTCTCACCACTCTCCACCACGCTGTTGCCGTTTGGGGAACAATTGTAATTTCACTTTTTACAATAGCATTTCGTTGCTAGATTCTACTTTTTTTCGAGCTCTTGCCGTTGCTCGTATCTTTCGAGTTTTGTGTGTTATGTAATTTACTCTACAAACACTTGCTGAAGGGTCAGGGTCAACAACAACAACAACAACAACAGCAACAACAGCAACAACAGCAACAGCATCATCAAACAACAGCCAAGACAAGTCAACTGGGGAAAACAACTGAGCTGTTAGCAGCAAGGAAGTTCGCAGATTTTCATAAGCAATTGGATCGTTGCTGTCTGAGCTGGGAATAACTTGGTTAGTTAGCTAGTTGAGCATGTAAATGTTGCAGACGGCAAACAAGAGTAAGAAAAAAAATAGGAACGGAATGGAATTGAAAAATGAGCAGCCAAGTTGCAACACTGTGTTTGCTTGCCAAGAAGATACTTTTGTATCTTCCAACTGCTTTTTAACTGCAATAGCATCTTGCAGATACTTTTGTATCTTTGAGATACTTTTGTATCCTTGTGATAATTTTGAGATACTTTTGTATCTTTGAGATAATTTTGTATCTTTGAGATACTTTTGTATCTTCCAACTGTTTTCTTAAGATACTTTTGTATCTTTGAGATACTTTTTGTATCTTTGAGATACTTTTGTACCTTTGAGACATTTTGTATCTTCCAACTGATTTTTCAAGATACTTTTGTATCTTTGAGATACTTTCGAGATACTTTTGTTTCTTTGAGATACTTTTGCATCTTCCAACTGCTTTTTTAAATGCAATAGTATCTTGCAGATACTTTTGTATCTTTGAGATACTTTTGTATCTATGAAATACTGGAGTGCACTCCAGCTAACTTTCTTATCAGAATATTGGTTGCTGTTAAATCGTTACAATAAGTTTGACATTAATATTTCGTTTCATTAAATTATTCCATCAACATTTTTGAAAATTCAATATTTGTTAGCTGGGATTCTAACTTTAAAAGAGTCCCATTTTTACAACTACTCTATTTTAATGTCGATTCACTTGGCAATTCTTGACAATTTAAAAAATGTAAAAAAAGATTTCTGAAATTCATTTGCCAATTTTCCTGCCACAATATATTTTTCTTTTATTTCATTCCATTCCAACTGAGTAACTGATTGAGTGAGCAGAGAATATACTATATATATTTTTTTTTGTAATTCAATGTAAACTAAAACTCCCTCGCCCTCCTTCCTTTTCTTTTTATCAAATACAGTGCATTAACGAACAAGAATGTGCTTACAAATTCAGCTTACATTTTAAATTATGTTTCATTCCAACGTATCCTTGGAAATCGACCAAGTTTCAAAAAAAGCATTTAAAATAATATTGCATTTTGTATAGACCAATTTAAATCTTGATTGACTATAGCAATCTCCTCCAAAGTAAACCAAGTTTTTTATTTCAAACCATTTAGATAGTACGAATATTAAAACATAGCTAAGATACTATGTTTTCAAGAAGGTTTCATTCCGTTTGACCCACATTACAGCTATGTTGCTCTTTGCAGCTTATAATTGTTTCATTCCACACATTCCGCCCCATAATTCCAGACAATTCACGCCCCCAAAAGTCATTAATTCGTCGCGCTTTTGCAATGCAATTAAGCAGCATACTTGTATATGTTTCATTTTCCCCATAATTAGCATTGATGCAACACGTTCCGAAACGCAAAATTTAGCAAATTTGCACTCGGTATGTAATTAATCGATGCTCGTAAATTCTACTAAATGATCCCGAATTCAGTTTCAGAATATTAGAAAATAGAAATGAGAAACGGGAATGATTATGTTTTCAGATTTCCAATTTTCTTTCGTAAATAGTTGAACGCAGAATAACCTGATTTTGAATATGCGATGCGGAAAATAGCATAGTTGTATTCAGTTCAAGCGGGACAACATTGTTGGCCATGCCCAAATGAGATCAGCGATCGCCGCTGACATCATACAAAACAAAATACAAAAAGAATACATCAAACAATGTGCAAAATCAAATAGAAATCCAAATGGCAAAATGGAAAATAATAACAATTAATATGAATAAAAATACTCTTGTCGAATAATGTATAAAATTGCACAAATTAAAATGATGATAAAGTCAATTTTTGCGAATGCGAAAAATAAAAGCTTCAAATAATCGTATGTTGACTCACCCTGTGGCTGCGGTGGATTATAAATATTAACATCTTCATTATTGTTATCGTTCTTTGGCTGTTCAGGCTCCTCGGGTCTTGGTTCCTCTTCAGGGCTGGTACAGTTGGCCTCATCGGTGCCATCATCGCACTGATGAATGCCATCGCATCTCATACTGGGGACCAAGCAGCGATGGTCGTCGCATTCGAATTCGCCATCGTTGCAAACTAAAGAGCACAAAATGCGCAACGCAAGAATGCAAAGGAAACGGCAAAGAACGAAATAAAGAAATGAAAACAAAAAGCAAATTAAAGTAGCTGATCGAAATAAAAGGGCAAAAACTGATGAGAATGATGATAATGTAGATAATGTAGACGGTAGTTTCTTTTGAACTGATCACTAAAATTAAAATGGAACAGTTCACTTAACAGATTTCGCACTGTTATAGGAACTGTTCACTCTTTCCAGAACTGTTCGCTTTCCTATTAACAAAGCTATTTGCAGAACTGTTAACAACGCTGATAACTTAACTGTTAACAGATCTGTTTACGTAACTGTTAACAGCGCGTTTACTTAACTGTTAACAGCGCTGTTGTCTCAAGTCTTAACAGCGCTGTTTACTCAATTGCTAACAGAACTGTTCACTTAAGTGTTAACAGCGCAGTTTACTTAACTGTTAACAGAGCTGTTCAACTAGTTGTTAAAAAAGCTGTTCACCTATCTGTTAATAGAGCCGTTCACAGAACTGTTAACAGTGCATTTCACAGAACTGTCCTTAGAGCTCTTCATAAAATTGATCACGCAACTGTTCACTTAACTGATCACGCAGCTCTTCACTAAAATGATCACTGAACTGATCTTAAGTGACGTACAAATCGGAATACTACATCATGGAAAGGGGAATATGGTAAAGAGCTAAGGGAATTACTGGGGAACGGTTGGTAACATGAAAATAGTGAAGACGATCGATGATATGGTTTCATGAATCATTATTACCGCTGGGACAATCCTCCTCATCTTCCCCATCGGGACAGTCTTTTCTGCCATCGCACTTCACCTCATCGCAGACACGATAGCCGCTGTGTGGGCAAATGTATGTGGAATCACCGCGACATTCAGATTGTTCCGGTTTCGGGTCGGATGCGGGTTCGGGTTCACCGGAGCCATCTTCATCAGCGGTCTCGGGTATTTCAGGGGCGTTAGGATCTGTGTTTGCGTGTGTATGTGTGTGTGTGTGTGTGTGTGTGTGTGTGTGTGTGTGTGTGTGTGTGTGTGTGTGTGTGTGTGTGTGTGTGTGTGTGTGTTTGGAAGGCACCAGAAATCAAATTAGCAATCTTGTAAATCATAAACAGCAGGACAAGGACGAACAGAGAACATTGCACAAAAAGAGGATGAGAAAGAGAAAAAGAGAGAGCAAGAGAGAGAGAGAGAGAGCAAGAAACATAGACGTAGACGTAAACAACACACAGAGAGCGGGATGAAGGAAATTGGAATGTGGAAGACATTAACTTCATGAGTGTGAAAGCAAATGTGTTGATGTGTATGTGTGTGTAAAACAGAGCGAGATAAAGACAAAACAACAGAGCATGTGGGAGCGAGAGGGACAGTATGATAAAACGATCGAATGAAGGAGCGATGTGTGGAGTGTTGAAGAGATCAATGATGAAGCGAGGAAATGAGTTTGGATATTCCCGCTTATTAATATAGTTAACATGATAAAGTATACAAGTGTGTGTGTGTGTATGTGTGTGTGAATAAGATCATATGTGTGTGTGTGTGTGCTTTAAGCAAACCCAGAGAAAAACGAAACGAAGCGAAACGAAACGAAGACCCAGAAGACATCATGAACACATCATCCCGCCAATTGCAAAGCAATCGTTTATCGTTATCGTTAATCGGAAACAAACCACGCGCATTATTCCGAGATGGGATCGAATTCAACGTCCGCTGTCGTTGTTGACACATGGCTTCCACCTCATCGGAGCCATCGAGGCAATCGTCACGACCGTTGCACAAATCATAGCAGGACACACTAAAGATGAGGCCACTGTGGCACTGGAAGCTGCCCTCATTGGTCGGGCACTGATCGAAGTTGCTGTAGAAGTTTGTCGACGAAACTTCACGGCGATTCGTGAAAAGCAGCGCACACATTTCCGGGTCCTCATCGGAGGCATCTTCGCAGTCGCTGCGGCGATTGCAAATATCATAGCAAGGTATACGGGTTATGGATCCCTCACACTGGAAAAATTCATCTTCGCCGCGACATTGCAGGGGCGGCGGCAACGATCCAGCCAAATCGTCATCGGTTTCGTTTGCTCCCACCTTCGGTTGACGATACTGACACAGAGCGGCAGTCTCATCGGAGCCATCGTCACAGTCGGCAACGCCGTTGCATACATTGTAACAGGGTGTGCTCAATTTTTCGCCCGACTCGCACTCGAAGTCATCGTAGTCCTGCTCGCAATGTTTGTTCGCACGCTGGCGACGATCACACAGCGCTGCATCCTCATCGGAGGCATCCTCGCAATCGCTTCGGCCATTGCAAATGTCCTCGCACATAATGTTAAACGGACTGCCACTAACACACTCGAATAGATCGCCGGGTGTACGACATTGTTCCTCATCATCGGCATCATCATCAACATCGGCGACATCGAGATCGACTACGGTCACATCCCCATCGTCTTCGGTTGGCTCGTCGTAGTACGACGCATTCGATGTTGCCCATCTCGAGTGGTTTGTATACGGATTGGGATACAATTGTACCCGTTGACGCCGAGCCAAACACATCTCGGCGTTCTCATCGGAGCCATCGGAACAATCGGCGATGTTGTTGCACACGCGCAGACAGGAGACGCTATCAATGGGGCCGGCATCGCAAATGAACTCATCAATCTCGAAATCCTTTGGATTCCTACACTGGTTATCTGCATTGGTTTTGTTTTGGGTTTTTTTTTTGTTTTTTTAGTTAAGCGCTGATTGTGTTGTTGTATTTTTGATGGGTGAGAAGAGTGTGTGTGTGTGTGTGTGTGTGTGTGTGTGTGTGTGTGTGGTACAGAGAAAGAGTTGAACTATACAACTAGACAGTGGGAGGGCATAAGGCAAGTTGCTTTTAAGCTTTACGCGTTGTCCAGCACCATAGCAGTTAATATATGGAATATATATATATGTATATATTGAGTATATAGTACAATAGAAAGGGTAGAGGGTTGGGTAATTTTGAAAGGAAAAGGTGTGTGTGTGTGTTCGTGTGTGTGTGTGTGAAACAGTGTGAGACAAATGAACTTACCCACAATTGGACGGAAGTAAAAGTCTTTGTCGAGTTGTGCACTCGTATGGCCAATGACATGATAGTTTTGCAGATGCTCGCGCAATTTATTTTCAAAATCGGGTGTGTTTGTCGGTATCTCCAGATTCACAATCACAAAGATCTTGTAGTGGTCGTTCGTTTCCCTAAAAAATGGTAAATTAAAACAGAAAAGATTGCATTTCGAAAGTCCGAATATCGGGTGTTTTTTTGATTTTGTATACACTTACCCGACGCTCACCAGCGTGCTGATCAGATTGTCATCATCGTCTTCGTGGCCGTAAGTGCTAATGAAGAGCTCATTCAAACCATTTGAAATATCATTGGCCAGTGCCTGGAACTGTTCACTGTCCTTGTCGTTGTACTCGACGCGGAATGGCTCGGTAAGAGTGATGCGTGTACGATCTGCAAAATCATTTGATTAGCCAACTCAACAACACGATGAACACCAAAATACTCACAGGTTGCGGTCTCTCCCTCAGTGCCGGAGCCGGCTTCACTCTCGTAATCGTCGTAGGGATGCTTTTGGGGCAGCGAACCTTGCTGTTGACGCTTGGCTAGACGTTGCTTTTTATTAATGCCCAACCCCTTCTTCGTGCGCTTCAGTCGCTGCTGATGTTGATGTTGATGTTGATGCTGTTGCTTTTCTGCAGTGGCGGCATTGTTGCCAAACAGACGATTCAACTCGCGACGCACACGACTGTAGCTCTTCGATAGCCAACTGCTATCGGCGGGCGTATCCTCGATTAGGGGCGCATCGGATTGCACGATATCGATGGCGGACAGCGGCGTTTCATCCTCGGTATCAAAGAACAGTTTGTCGCTCTCATCTAGACTTGAGATTTGCTGCAAGCACACAGTGAAAGAAAACAACGAAATGAATTACAAATTGAAATTATATAAATAGAATAGTATTTATTACCTACACAGAAGTAAATTAAAATGTTGTAGAATACACAATTTCATTAAATTTCAATAAATGACAATTTGTTTTTAGGCAATTACAGCGTTGCTATACACTAGAGATGGGAAACCAATTAGCGATTGCTAGATTTGCATTGCATACTTAATTTCAAATATTACCGATAGATGGCGTTCTTTGCTAGTTTCAGCACAGCAGCTATAGACAGCGCCATCTAGTTATTTTCTGCTTATATTTTGTAAATTTTTCATGGTGAATCCTCAGTCAAAAACTTTTTTAACTGATTTACCAATTTGCGAAATCAATATATAATTCATTTACTGTTTCTCTACCAATTAAACGTTTAGAAATTCAACACACAACAGAAAAAAATGTCCTCACTATGGTTTTGTTCTCTGCTAAGTTCTTGTGCCATACAGTTGAGCAGCCACTGTGTCCAACTTTTGCTCTGTTAGCGCAACAACAGTGTTGAAAAGCTCGCGTGCAACAGTGTGTTGAATTTGTGATTTCACCACTCTGTTGTGCTGACCAGTTTTATCTGTTATCAGTTGGAAACATATCAATAATGCGATTTAAGCTCAATTAAACCATAAAAAACGAACAGCTGCATATTGCGGTTTCCGTTATTACTTTTAATGTGTGCCGACATTAATACCAAAAATATAAAAAACAAACTGAACAATGCATTTCAAACTGCGAATCAATTAAGACTCAATTTTGACAATTTTTCTTTGATTTTTCCCCCATAGCATTTTCAATAGCTTAAGAATACTTCTTGTTCTGTTGTCGATCAATTTATGACTGGCGTCTTTTATATAGGGCAACAACAAAAACAACAACAATACGTTTTCCGCCTGCATCGAATCGAGACGCTATTTTTAATTGAGAATTGATTTCAAGTGTCAATTTTTTTATGACCATTTACTTAACGCATTGATTTTTGATTTCAGATTTTTGATTCATGCCTCGGCTGACTTCCCATCTTTAGTATTTTGTTTCCAACTCAAGTGTTCGTTGGCTACGTCATATTTCAATCGTCATTTTCATTCTCAGTGTTGCTGCTGCTGCTGCTTGATAAGTGTCAATGTCCAAGCAACATGGATAGATAGATATGTTGGAACATGCAACATGTGCCCCAGCAAACAAATTGAGCTATCTGATCTTTTCTATCTGTCTGCAAGCCATAAAATTCTCTTCGAGTTTCGAAGCTCACTTGTTGTGGAGAACTTACAGAAAAAGCTTCTTAAAATGTAGCCAAATAAAAATCAACTTACTTTACTCTAATTCGAATTAAAGTAAATTATGTATTATATATTATTTTTCTAAATTTGTCTTCAAAATTAAACACTCTGTTAAAAAATGTGTTTTCTAAATTGTAACTCAAAAAATCAACTATTTTTTTTTCGTTTTGATTTTTCTGCAACATATCGAAAATCGTAAATATTATTTCCAGATTAAGTAAATTAGAACTGTGATAATTAAATGCTGTCTATAAATAGAATTTCTTATTTCAAATTTTGTTTCTTTTTTAATTTACAAGCGATATTTAGAGCTGTGTTTTTGTATCTTATTTTTAAATGCACAAATATAAAAATTATCTTCATCTTTCATCTCGATCTATTAACATTTAGTATCATATAATTTTGAAATAAAACGGCTTAATATAAATAACATCAATTTAATAAGCGTTTGCTAAAAGACAACTTTACAATAAAATTTGTCATATTTTTGTAATATTTAAGTAAATGCTGTTTAAACAGAATTAGTTCTACCTAAAAAAGGAAACAATGCTAATTTATGCAGTTCTAGCAATTAAATAAACACATTAAACAAATGCAATAATTAAATGTCATTTAGAAACAAGGTAATTACATATTTAATTTATAATAATTACAACAGCTAATTGTCATAAATCATTTATTTATTATTAGTTATGTAAATATAAAATAAATCGCCGATGTTTAATGCAGCGCATGAAAGTGAAGTTTGACTGTAATTCGAGTGAATAGATTTAACCTATCTATTATTTAATGTTGCCTCCCTCTATGCGTTTCTTTCTGTCTCTCTCTGTCTTTCTGTGTGCCTGAGAATTTGTGAAATGTGGGCCAAATGTGCATTGTACTGCACCCCGCCTGTCCTCCCTCTCCCTTCCTCACCCTGCGTTCATTGATAAACGACGATAAGAATTCTCGATAAAGCGCGTCGTGTCTTGAACAGGTGGCGATATCTTTAAGTGTCCAGATGATGAGTGAAAGAGGGGGACGGGGCACGGGGGAAGCGCACATTTTCATGTTATCGCATGCCGCGTTTTCGAGCTGCATTCGTCAAATTGTCAATGCGATCTTTGTGGTGGAAATTCTCAGGCAGCAAAAAATAAAACAAAAAATATGTGAAAAGGAAAAGCCAAAGCGGAAACAACAACACCACAAAATTCAGCTGAAATTTATCAATCAAACAAAGAATCAAAATCAAAAACAAAAACAAAACTGAAGCAAAACAACAGCAAGGCAAAGCGAGGCAAAAGAAACGTTCTGTAAAACCAGCAACAACAAAAGTTGAACAAACTTTTTCTCATACCCCACGTTGCTGTTGTTGTTGTCATTTTGTTTGTCTGCCTGGTAGTTTGCCTTTAATATTGTCTACTCCGTGTCTGCGACATTGTCTGGGCCCCAAAAAAACACAGAGCGAGAGCGAGAGCGAGAGAGATGAAGTGTTGACAGCCAGGGAAGCGGAAGTAAGTGCGATATCGATGTCACTGTTTAAGTGGAGAGCGGTGGGAGAAAAGTCTGAAGTCAGGAGCTGGCTTATAAAACTGCATAGTCACGTGTCGCATCCTTAAACTTTTCCGTTTGCCGCTGTTGCTCTTATTATGTGTCTTCGCTATTTTCGGGCGTGATTTTTCGGTGGAAAGCGTCTGCGGCAGACAGACAGCGACTTGTGACAGCCAATGCACACACATACGTTAGAGAAAACGATCTGATCAAAAGCTAACTTGATCTCAACTCAATCATTATCCATATGCGATATTGTATACTTATATAAAGCAGCCTGACAATCTGGTATATTTTATATGATATACCAAATATAACCTTTAAAATATTGTAGTTTTTTTTTGTATATTAATTTGGTATATTTTAATACCCGCTACCCATAGTGTAGAAAGGTATTATAACTTTGTGCCGGCAGGAAATGTATGTAACAGGTAGAAGGAGGCATCTCCGACCCTATAAAGTATATATATTCTTGATCAGCGTCAACAGCCGAGACGATCTAGCCATGTCCGTCTGTCCGTCTGTATGTCTGTGTGTCTGTCCGTCTGTCCATATGAAACACTGGATCTCAGAGACTATAAGAGATAGAGCTATAATTTTTTTTTCTACAGTATTTGTTATGTCTGCACGCAGATCAAGTTTGTTTCAAAATCAAAGCTAGAGAATTTTGGTATAGATAATAATTACTATAGTAGTTATGATTCCTGAAAATTTGGTTGCGATCATATAAAAATTGTGGAAGTTATTATAGAAATAGTTTTGTATGGGCAAAAACGCCTACTTGCTTTGGCCGACAGTCTGGTATATTGTGCAGTCTATGGTATATTTTGAATGCGGTACTATATCGATATACCAAACATACCACTTGGTATATTTTTTAGTATTTTTTTAGTATATTCGGTATATTTTGAGAAAAATACCGCAAAATATATTTCTTTTATTTAAAATGGGTAGCGGGTATCTCATAGTCGAGTACACTCGACTGTAGCTTTCTCACTTGTTAGATTATGGTTTTATTGAAAGTGGGTATATCATAGTCGAGCACACTCTAGTGTCTTAAATGAGCTAACTTGATTGCAAAATTCTAAACCTTCTTGCTTTGCCTGAAAATTTGGTATATTTTGTACTCAATGGTATAGTTTCAATGTAGTACTATTTGGTATATTTTGAATGTAGCACTATATTGATATACCGAAGTTTTGCTTTCGAAATATTTTTGTAATTTTTTGGTATATAAGTTTGGTCATTTAAAGAATATGGCTTTATTGAAAATGGGTGGCGTGTATCTTTGGCTGGTAATCTGGTATATTTTGTACTCTTGGGTGTATTTTGAATGTAGTAGTAAATTGCCATTCTCAACTAATTTTGATATAATAACAGCAAATATCGTTACAAGATTCTAATTTGAAAACATGTTATCTTCATAATGTATTCGAAAATTCCTTTTTCAGCATCATATCAACAATAATATTCTATCATCACTTAAATATGAAGTGTGGCTAATTATAGAACATGTTTTGCATCAAAAGTCTTACTTGTGAAATATCGCGCGAATGCGTTGATAATTTAGCTGAAAGTCAAACAGTTCTCAGAAAAAAGAAGTTTTATGTAATTTCCATTTAAAGTTTACACTGAAGCGGTGACTAAATCTGCTGCGCGATATTTACATTAGCGAGAAATATGTAAGATAGACGTTTAAGAGTAACACATCTATCTTCTAACTTGGCAACTCTGTCGACTGTTTCGTTTGCTAAATCAATTGCCTAGAAGGACGATGCTCCGGATAATTGACACAGATTTGAATGGAGCCTTGTTTATTTGTTACTGCTGCGAATTTATTTACGGCTATTTTGTGAGAGCGACATTAACCAGTGGCTGTCAAATTGTGCAGCCCACGCAGTGAACTGTATGAGTTATTATACGCATTATTACGCATACGCCGTGTTGAGCAAGCAAAAACAAGACGCTGCACACGAATAATGCAAAGCAGAGAATGTGCTAAATATTTGCGTGAGCAATTATTTAACATCCTTGAACCATTTGGCAGATTTATGAAAATGCAAAAGAGAATGAATAAGAATAAGAGGCTGATTTTGCTTCAGCTTTTGCTTCTGCTGCTGTTGCACTTGTTGCACGTTCGATTCGCAAAAACAGTCGCCAAGGTCACTACAGGCATTGTCATCCAACTTTCTCTCATCCTTTCTCTCACTCTCTGTCTTTCGCTCTTTCACCTGTGCTTTGACTCATGCTCGAGCTGCGTGCGCGTTCATTGAACCCAATGCAAAACCAAACCAAAATAGACAATGCCAAAAAGCAATGCAAACAAATTCAAATCGAACCACAAACAAAAATGCATTGAGCGACTTTCCGGCAAATTAGGCCGACCCATAGACGTAGACAATGATTTTTGCTCATTTCCTGCAAATATGTAACTACAAAAAAAAAAACCAACCTGAAGAGAAATTCATTTGGATATGTGCTAAAGTGATCGACTTTTTGTTACGCTTTTAAATTTTAAGAAATCGAAATTGTTTTTTAAAATAAATATATAAGAAATTATAATTCCTATTATATATAAAGGTACATAATGAATTCTTAAACCTAATGAATAGAAACAATGTTTTTCAAAAAAAATATAAATACAAAAATGAAATTTGTATTTAGGGCAGATTTTTACATAAGTGCACTTATGAAAATAAATTGTCTTCAAACTTTATATTTTGAGTAACCCAAAGAATTCTTAACTCTAAATGGAAATACATATTTATGTATATTTTCGAAATATATAAAATTACTAAATCTAAATTTGTATTTGATAGTGCTAAAAGTAGTTAAAGCTGATTTTTAAGTAAATGCAAATATGAAAACAACATCATAACTAATGTTACTTGGAGAATTATTAATTCTAACAAAACAATCTTTACTTGTTTGAACTGATTTCTAAATAATGAAATGTATTTTTAGGCAACTTTAAATTTAAAGTTTCCTAATGGATTCCTGAAGAAGTTTGTAATGAAATGAAAACATATTTTCAAACTTCAGATGACCTGATGAGCTCTCAAGTGAGGTATCCCCCAGATAAAAGTATGTGGCAAACAGGGTATGCGGCATAGCAAAAATTACAGAGGGCGACTTGCAGCGGCTCGCTTGCCCTGTGCTCATAAATTGTGCGGCACATGTGTGTGCTGGCAATTTATTTTCATCTACTCGGCGATGTTTGACTCAATGTGCAAATCAGAAAATCGCTTTTCGCCTAGACAATTGTGCCGGCAATCGATAGCGAATATAGCAGAAAGTAAAAAAAAAGCAAAAAACTAACTGACTCTGACTGTAAATTTTTGTGGCAGGCCCACAAAAAAGGAAGAGAATTGCGCTTTCGTTGGCATTGCCTTCGATTGTCGTTGTTGTTGTTGTTGTTGTTGGCCACAATTATAAGTAACTGGCAACTGGGAAAAACATGTGAAAATTTGATTAAAAACTAAAGCTAATTGGCAACTGACAAATGGCAAAAGAGAATTTAGAATTGAGAATTACTGCGGCTGCAACTCCTGTTCCTTTTCACAGCACGTTGCGCATACGCCGCGTAGTCGGCACCGAGTGGAGGCGTTTGTTTTTTTTTGTGATACTTATCGTATGCCACCGCATCAAGCACATCAAGTGCAGCCAAAGCATTTGGGTCTTTGGGGCAAGTGCAAAGCAATTGACGCCTCCGAAAAAGATTACAGGCGATTTAAGTGCAGTGCGTCAATCTTCATAAAGCCGACAAGTCTGATAGACCTGGATACAAATGCACATACATATGTATATAGATCGGGGCATCTGGGGACCTGGACCTGGGACACGGCAATTGCATTGCTTGATGTGAAATCTCAAAAAAAACAATAACAAAAAACAAAAACAAACTCAGACGCTGCAGGCACAGCAGGAAATATTTAGAGCAGAAAATAAGATGATCCAAGTGGATGTGTGTGTGTGTGTGTGTGTGTTTGTGTGTGTGTGTGTATTGCAATTTGTTTGGCTTAATTAAACTGTAAATTTTTTGCAATTGCTTTGATTTAATTAGTTTCTCGTTTCGTTTTTGCGCTGTGCGTTCGTTTATTCCGCTCTATTTACAGCTTAAACAATTACAGGGAATGCTGCTCGAGCTTATTTTTACGCTGCCTTATTATTATACTCATATCACATCGTTTGCTAAATTCAATCTAATAGCTCAAAGCAATTCCAAAAATCGAAAAAAAAATAGTTTCTTCTCTTCTCAGATTGCAAGCGACAAACTGAGAATTTAATACGATCAAAGCCGATTTGATATACAGTGGCAAATATTCTAAACATTTGTATTCCTCTTGTCTCAAATTGCAATTGAAATTATGCAGAAAATTTGTAGGTTCAATGCTCTCGCTCAATTTCCAAATGCGATCAACTTTAGTAATCAGATACAGTCGCAGCTTTAAACGCTGATAGCTTTTAATAAATTCCCAGACTAGTTGGCACAGAAACCACAGCGGATAGTCTTCATTATATTGTGTGTGTGTGTGTGTGTCTATTTTCAATTATTTTATCCTTTACTTCACTCGTTTCCATTCCAGCTGCTTCACTCAGTGTGTGATCTATGCTGCGAACCTTCCTCAGTTTTATTTTCAATGGCAGGAAATTAAATTCCACATTACAAATAGCGCAGCGCTTTACAAATAACCATAAGGTCGTTGTCGTCAGCCACATGGAATAATTCACTCCCACATTCACACATCTTTTTAGTTGACTCCTGAGTGCAGATAGTATTTCTAGCACAATGTGAATGAGTACAAATGCCACAAAGTCAAAGTTCATGCAACAGTCAATTTCAATTTCAATTCCAATTTCTTCAACACAAAACTATTGCATTTCAATCTTTATACCCGCCACCTAGACGGTAGAAGGGTTATATCAAACTTTGTGCCTCCAGAAAATGTATTTACCAGGGAGAAAGAGGCATTTTGGACCTTATATAGGCGATATAGTTAGGATTCCTCGTCTTTGTTGTGATCGAATTGATATATAAAATACTTTTGTATGGGAAAATATGCGTATTTTCTACAGGTCTTTGACTGACAAACTGGTATATTTCGCACTTGATGGTATATTTTGCATGCCGTACTATATCAATATACCAAATATACTACCGCACCCTTTGGTATATTTTTCTACGTAGTCCTACAGCATTGTACCATAAATAGTATATGGTATATTTTTAGTATTTTTGCGATATATTATTTTTTTATATTTAAAAATTAACACCTCACTGTTTTGTTTTCATTAAAAACGAGTAGCGGGTATTTCACAGTCGAGCACACTCGACGGTAGTTTTCTCACTTGTTTTATATTTATTCATATCAGCATAAAGCTGAATTGTGTGATATGTGTGGCTAAAAATACAGCGGCTTTGGCCATGTGTGTGGATCATTATCTGGCGTCTGATTTCCGGCTTTGGCTCGATAACTACGACTATCGATAAGCGGCAAAGCTGATCGATATGCAGCTGATAAAAAAAAATAGCTATTGAAGGTCGTGTTGAGTTTTCGCTGTCAATTGTCAGTTGATAAATCTGTGTGTGGCACAGTCGGGATATATCAAGTCATAACACAGTATGCAACTCATTTAAATGTGTTTCTGGCATGAGTTGCCCTTAGAGCACGTCCTTGGCCACAGAAAAAAAAGAAGCAGAAAAGAAAAGAAGGAAGCAAGAAATGCCAGCACGCTCGTCGACTGTTGATCCTGGCGCTTTGATGTTACACAAAGTCGTCGCATCAGATTTTTACAACTTTTTTCTCGTTGTTTTTTTTTTTTTTTTTTTTTTTTTTTTTTTTGGTGGTGGTGGTGGTAGTGAGCGGAGACATTGACGTCGTTGTTTTGGCCGTGCCACTTGCGGCAAGTTGAGCATGCCGCTCACGTTTTGGCAATTTCTCATAAAACAAACGACCATTAACGCCTTTAAGTTGTCGGCTGACTTTTGACGTGGCCCTTTGCCCTCATGGGTGGGTGTCACTTTGTTCGTGCCTCATATTAAGTTGTCAGTTTTGTGGCATTCCCCACACACTCACACACACACACTTACATACACACACACACAGTTGCAAGTTGAGCTAGTCGCTTTTGATCAACTAAGCCACGTTTAATGGCCAAATTTGCCGCCTGCTGACCAGTTGCATAGTGTGTGTGTGTGTGTGTGTGTGCAACATTGTAGCTACTTGCCACACTTACATACTTGCCACACAAACTATTGACTGATATGCATATGCGAAACTGTGGCGAATCGCAGCACACACAAATGAACAAAAACAAAAAAAAACCCTCTTACAACAAAGCCAATTTGCGTGCGTAATTTGTGGCACTTAGACGCTACGTGCCGCACAGTCTGATGCTGCCACGGCTGCTGCTGCTACTGCTACTTGCCACCTGGTGGCAGCCAAACGCTTGCGTTGTCATTTGTCTGCATTAAGCAGTTTGAGTTTGAGTGTGAGGTCGGGCAGGCAGGCAAAACAACCAATTTGTAATTGAGCATTAGATGCTTGACCTGCCCATCTCTCCCACTCTCTCTCTCTCTCTCTCTTTCGCTATCTCGCTTTATCGCCTACTGGCAATTGTGCGTAATTAATGTGGCCAATTAGCTTACAATTTGCCACAAATTGTCGATAGAAAAGAAAGCGTCTGCTTGCCAAGTATTTCGCATTACATCAGCCAGGGGCAAGTGTCATGTCTGTTCCCCCCTCTGCCTCTTCTGACCCCTACCCTAGATGTTCCCAGTTAATTAAGTGCCATAAAAATATAAAGTAAATGGAAGTTAAACTTTCAACTACAAAGTTGATCGTAGTATATAAAGTATTTAAACTGTTGCGCTACACGCAATTCACGAATCTTAAAATCGCTTTGCACGTTTTTGTGACTTGTCATTTAATTGTTATGACGAATATGAAGAATGAGAAGAGAGAGACAGAGAATGAGATGATTGTGAATACTCATCATATTCACACTCGCACACTTTATATACATATGCTTTTCATTCTACCCATTTTCGACTTGTTTTGAAATTCTTCCAGTTGGTTTTTCGCGGTATTTTGCGCACTTTATCGTTGCAAAGTTTTATGTGAGCGGTTTTAATGTTTTTCCTTTTTTCTTTTCCTTGCCCGCACACACTTTTTGAAGTGTTGTTGCCAGAGTATATTTTGTAATACTCGCAATCGTATTGTCGGTGCTCATCATTTCATCGCTGTGTTTTTGTATTTGGACTTTTTATGCGTGTTCCGCGGTTTCGGTCATTTTATGGCAGCTGCTCAGCATATTCGCCACGTGTCTGTGTGAGTGTGAGTGTGTGTGTGTGTGTGTGTGTGTGTGTGTGATTGCTATTAATTTTACATTCTTAAATATGTAGTTCGAGCATGCAACACACACATATTTATAGAAATGACTTCAGATGCGCCTCAACTGCAGTTTGCAGCCAGTTGGCAGCACTCAACAGTAAGAAGAAGCACACACAAGAGCGAATGCAACTAAAAGTATGCAACAGTTCAAATTGCTGCAACGTTTGTGAATTAACTCATTCATTTTTCTTATTCATTTTCAATATGAAAATGTTGAAATATTTTTTAAGATTTTTTCCCAAAACTCTGTGAGCAATCAAATTTCTAGCAAATTCAACACATTTATAGCTGCAGACCGATAAACTTTCAAGGCTTATGGGAATAAATATTCTACACCAATTAACAACATTTATGTGGAGCAAACTTTCGATAAAGTAAAAAAAAAAAAAAATGAATATAAGAATGAGAATAGAAAATTTTTGACTTGCGTCATGTCAAGGGGTTAAATGTTTACAAAATTAAGAACATATTGATTTAACGATAATTGTCTCTCTTTCGTCGTGATCAACACGATTTTTTGTAGTTTTACGATCATCATCATCATCGTCATCGTTAAGCAACGAATTCAACTTTGTGTAATTCATTCATTGCTCTTGATTGTGAATCAACTTCAGATTTCAGCTTCCTAATTTGGCGCAATTTATCGATGGAATGTGTTGTTGTTGTTTATTTATTTATTTATTTATTTTTCTTTATGATTTATTTTGTCAATCATTATTTGTTTAAATGAAAACAAATTTTTATTTGAGGCTAGGCAAATCCATCAACGCAACTTCAAATTTCGTTGCCCCCTTCAAATGTTTTTTTCCCAGTTTTTTTTTTGCCTCGCTTTCTTGTTGAGTTTTATAACTGATTATGAAAGGCTGTTCAACTGTGTGTGAGTGAGTGAGGTAGGTATGTGTGTGTGTGCGTGTGTGTGTGCGTGTGTGTGTGTGCGTGAATTGCCCGTTGGCCGCATTTTGGTCTTGAGGAACAGAATTCAATGACTTGAACTTCTATAAAAAGCATTTACGCAATTTCTGCTACAACAGCACTTGTTGCTATTTCTCTTGTTGTTGCTGTTGTTATTGCTGTGGTTGTTGCTGCTGTGCGTTTTTATTACACATTGTTGGTGGGGTGCTATATTGCTGCTGAAGTTATTGTTGTTGTTGTTGTTGTTGTTGTTATTTATAGCCAAACAGCCGGCTGATAAGCAACACAACCCATAGACCGCGTGCTTCTCATTATGTCTGCCACGATTTCTGCAGTTTAAGGAAATTAATTCAACATTGTGAACGAAATGTGGACACAAGTAATAAATTTTATTTTAACATAACTGTCGCTCATATACAATACAAGCAACTCAAAATATATATGTTATAACATAAATATAAATATTATGTATTCATATATATTATAAAACATGCTTTACTAAAATTTGTAAGTTAATTTGTATTGCATTTACTATTTAATTTATTTCTGCAGCTTAACTCTCTTTACATTGAAAATAACATAAACTGAAACAATTTTAAAAATAAGAAAAGTTTATTTGTATAGCTCTAGATAAGTACAATAATTAGAGCTAAGAATGGTTTTGGAATTTTCGTTCTGTTTTATTTTCTGTTGTAATAATTGCAAAAATTATTTATAATATATATATAAAAATTTATATGTTTTATCGTAAAACAAATTAAGTTCCTAAAATCAATCTTAGCTCTAAATATAGTGCTTATCTAAAGCTTTAAGAATAACATTCACTTATTTTTAAAATTGTTTTAGTTTATGTTATGTTCACTGCAGTGCACTGTAAAGAATCTCGCACGGGACAAAATTTCGACATGGAATTACTCATATGCATAACACATTAAAATTAATTGCATTAAAATCTATCATCACGTTTCGCAGAAATCAATGCTTGAACATTTTTGTTCTTTTCTTGAAAACGAACAATTCCCCAAAATCAATCATAGCACCAATTATAGTGCTAACCAAGAGCTATAAGTTTCAATTTTTACATGGCATATGTTTTTTTTTTCAGTTTAAATGTCGCATTCGACATTAGAGAAATTCCCATATTATTTTCTTATCTAAAGTACCGATCAACTTGGAGAAAAAGAGAAAATACACAGAATTCCCGTAACGTTTGACGTAAATTCGAAAATATGAATACATAAATATATTATGAAATATGCAAGAAATCTTAACACTACTTTGTATTAAATTTAATTTAAGAACATTGTTAAAGAGCAGCTCTTTAAATAAATATAAATTTGACTTAAATTAAATGTATATGCTCAAAAATATAACAAAATTATTAAAAAATGCAATTAATATTTTGTAACGCATTTATTAATCTTAAAATTATACGTTTTGGCATTTTCGAAAAGAGCAAAGGGGTGAAAAATGAAATTTACTTAATGTTGGATTTGACTTCGTCTTAATTTCGTTTATTGATTGACCGAATTTTAATGATTTTAGAGTCTGCTGCTTGTCTTGAACTCATAATAACAAAGACGGGCTTTGTTATCTATTTTTTTTTTTTTTTTTTTGGGTATTTTGCGACCGCTGAGACCTTTGTTGTGTGGCAAGCGTCCTGCGTGCTGTAATCTGAGCTCAATTAGTTGCAATCTCAGTTCCATGGCCAAAATCCAAGCAGCTACAGAGTTTTGAACAACATTTTTGGCTTCCAGTTGGCGCGCTTCAAAATTTGCCCAAAAATTTAATTTGACCAACAACAAATCACAGCAACAACAACATCGACTGCGAGTAGAAGCAGTGCAGACAAAGTGGCTGTGGAGATGGCTGCTGAGTGTATTTCTGTGGCCACGAGTGTTTCAGTTTTAATTTGTCTAAAGTTTTAGCTACTAAGTTGGCCCAAACACAACCCCTGCAACAGCAACAGTAACAGCAGCATCACATATACATATCTAGTATATGTTGTTCTTGCTATTGTTGTGTGTGTGTGGCGCAATTAGCAATCTGACCTTTTAACCCTTTTGCGGCCGCCCATAACGCCAGACAGCGACCTTGTAACCACAGCAACAGCAACAGCGACGAAATGTAAACGAAAAACGGAGCAAGAGATGCCGACAATCAAGTTAGGAAAGGAGGAGGAACAAAAAGGTAAGAGGGGGTAGGGTTTTTTTGTGTCTTTGCTTTTGTTTTTGCCACTGTCTCAGATTCATTTCCATTTGTCGTGGCAGGTGCAAAAGGTGTCGTCGTGTTAAGCTGCAAGTCGTGAATTTGTGGCATTTAAATGGCGTTGTGAATTATGCTAAATGACGATGATCAGATCATAACACGATCACACGAGCATAAGGTACAAAGAGCGATAGCCTCGCTTGATAGTCAAAGAGTTGCCAGATCGCAGCAAAATATAATTAAATGACTTGACATTAAGATTAAACTTAAAAACTCAATTTCAGAGTTGATTGGTAGATCGCTTTCAGCAGAGTAAGCAACATTTTTTGACTGTAAAGAAATGTTTTAAAACTCTTTTGTTTTTAAATAACTTTGGCAGCTACAATTCTAATAAACAATATTATGTTCTATGTAATGCTTTTTCATTGCTTCTTTATTACACTTTTTAGGTATAAAATGACTAATTGACCTATGTTTTTTTTTTTTTTTTGTAAAATAAACATTTTTTAAGAAAAATGTTATAAAAAGATACATTTTTTAAATGTAATGAAAAATGTAGTTTAAAAAACATATTTTAAAAGAATCAGTTACTATTTAAGAATTAATAAATAAAATAATATTTATAAAAACGAATCAAAAGACATTACTTTGCATTGCACCTAAGCTCAGCCAACTTAATAATGCAGTTCATGGCGTTGCCAGATCACGCTTTTTTAACACAAAGCGAAACTAATTGCATAAACAAACATGAGTTTGATTGCATTCAAATGATAAAGCGTTCTGCTTTTCGATTTAAAAATTGATTGAGATATTCTGTTCGTTTTTGCAATGTCAAATGTCAACAGCAACTAATTAAGAATTTCGAAGTGGGCATGCCTTGAATGAAGTGCATGACGAAGAGAATAACATCAGTAAAACTTGATCAGTCACGTCAAAATATTTTCAACTGATTCATTGTGCATGAGAACAAAAACTGAGCAATAGTGGACAAATATTCAATCGATAGAATCATAAATTCACGACTATTGCATTATGTCAGACTTTATTTGTTGATAGACAACTGTGTCAGGGAAATGATTTCGCTTCGATTCTGGGTAAACAATGTGTTATCAAACGTGAGAGCTTAGTGTGCTCAAGTGCTGGTCGTGCAAAAGTCGTGTCACGCGACCATCTCTGACTGTGATTGGTGGCGCAACAGTTGTCAGCGAGGAGAGCAATCGATGACGATGATGTCATAACGCAACGTCCGACCAATATACTATGTTATGTCTATGATATCATAGTTCACAATTGTGTTTGTTGCCAGTGCACTTGGCTTAGCAACTGTTGTTGTTGCAGTTGTTGCTGCTGTTGTTGTTGTTGTTGTTGCAAGCACGGCGCCGCTGGCGCTAAGTTTATATGCAATTAGCTTTGGCTATGAATCCATATCGACTTTGACTTTAAATTGCCCGAGAGCAAAAAACCGAGAACCGAAGTTTCTCGATTTACCGATTTACCGATCACCGATAAACCATTGATGACGATCATCATCATCATCGACATCATCATCATTACGTTTGTCTGCATTGCACGTTACGACGAACGTCAAGCCTCCATTAATCAAACACAGCCGCAAATCGGCCATCAAGATGTTAACAGCTAAATTATATAGCCATGAAAAAAGCTAAAGTTTTGCAGCCCAAAAAACAAAAACAAAAAGACAAAATGTTTGAGGCTGGCGCCGGCGGTGTTAGTTCGTTGGTGGTGCCATGGAACCTCCTTCGTCTCCGCCTAACAGTTTCAACTCAGCTGCTGTTGTCGAAGTTGTTGTTGTCGTTGTTGTTGTTGTTGTTGCCACTTGCCGGTGGCCCGATGCAAATCGTAAATGGCAACCGCTTGTCGACGTCGACGTCGTCGTCGTCATCGTCATCGTTGCCGGTTCAACTTCGTCGACGCAGTCGCCGCATAAAGCGTGTTTAATTGCGTGCAATTTGTTTTAAGCTCGTGCAAAGCTACCAAATCACAAACACACATACACTGACACACACACACACACACACACACGGTCACACATAGACAGATAGGCAGACGTACAGTGCAATCTGGCTACAAGCAATATTTGCCTGCATTTACAATAATGTCATAACTTTTATGCTAGCCACGAATTTTACAGTGTAGGCTTAAAAGTAGGACAAAAAAACAGGTGCTGCAAGGCTATTCAAAGCATAATCGACGTCCTACAGTGAGGACTTGACCATTAGAAGGAAATATGTCACTGCAAGCAAGAGTTGCTGCAACTATACTATGACATATATAATAATAAATAATTAAGAGCATAATGCAAGCAATGGAAATTCAGATTTCATTTGAATAAAAAATGTTTTAACGATTTTTCAGTTCATTTTTAAGTTAGGAGTCTATTAAAAACAAAATTGTATTTTTTAAACTAAAAATTAATAATCTATCAATTTTCTCATTATTATTTATTTTTTTTTTAAATTTTGGCATTATTATTAATTACTACATTTTTTTTTAATAAAATGTGTATAATAATTTAGGATTTTTTTTTCAAAAATTACTCAATGAAAAACAATTCAATTTTTTCCCGTTACGTTTGAGTAATTTATTTTCTGTTTATTTTACATTCTTTGCGTTGCTTTTGAGTAATTTATTTCATTTAGATTATATTATTTGTGGCATCGAATGCTTTTATAAGAAGAATATCTGGTCGCTGAAATCGCGCCTGCCTAGCAGCGGAAAAGTCAGCTGTCGAACGCTTTCTTCTTAAGTAATTTCTTCTTAAGAAATGTTGCGGACTTTCAAGTTCATTCATCAATTTATTCAAATTGCTCAGTATACAAATATATTTCAAAAGAGATCTTTAAGAGACACTCTAGGCAGTGAGCACTGTACTCGCCTGCGAGCATCTGACAAACAAATGTCTAAGTGTCTGGCTGTGGTTGTGACTGTGACTGCTTTGTGTTTGTGTGTGGGGGCGGGTGACAGGGAGGCTTGTAATATGCTACAGCCACTCACAAAAAGCCAGAATGTTTCAACGTATTTATTGTGTGTGTGTGTGTGTGTGTGTGTGTGTGAGTGCATAGATATAGATATATACGATATATGTAAATATGTTTACTATATTTATATGCAATTTTTGTTGGGTTTAGCATTACAGCAACTCATTAGGCACGCACAGACGACGACGATGACGATGACGACGACGTCGACTACGACGGCGAGTCAGTGGCTTCGTTGTAGGTCAGTCTGCTAACTGACGTCTGTAACTGTGACTGTTCACTGTGACTGTGACTGCGACTGTGACTGTGATTGCGACTGTGACTCTGACTGGTTGTCAACGCTGAAGGCGTCACAGAGCTCGCTTGTTTTTATGTTTTTTGTGTGTGTGTGTTTTTGTTGTTTTTGTTGTTATTGTGCCTGTGTCTCAACTTTAAACTTAATTACCTGACTGACTGACTAAGTGAGTGAGTGTGAGTAGACAAACACACAGAGTTGCTTGCGAATATGGTCGGAAAGAAGTACGCATAGTTGAGAGTTATTGTTTAACAGCCTCAGAGCCAAAGTGTTATTTTTATATTTTTATTTTCATTTTCATTTTATTTTGTGTGGTCAACTTCCTTATGGGCATTGGCCAAAAGACACAAACAGCGAGTTAGTGAATGTGAGTGCGAGTATGGGTATGAATATGAATTGTACACTCGAAGCCAAATGCTTTTAGCAATACGAGTGAGTACTTTGAAATACGATCTCAGTTGAATCAGAGTCCAACAAGTTGACAGAACCTTTTTTTTTTTTTTTGCTCTAAAATGTCAACGTACTCCCCAACTATATATACATATATATTCTTGTATAAATGTATAAACATATGTTATGTATCTCCGATATGCGATAGCATTGCTAGAATATTAATCAACTGATATCGAAGCAATTGAAAGGGAATTCTAATGTGCAATTAACACCAAAATTTATGCTAATTGCAACATTTGTATGTCACTGGAGATCAGGGCATAAATATTGATTATTTATTATTATTATCGACACAGGAGAATACTCGAACTTCTATCGCAAAAGAACAAAGAACATAGAGACAACAACAAAAAAAAACAGACAACCAAAAGATGAAATTACATTGTTTGACCTCAAGACTTACGACAAAAAAAAAAAGTCGGCCTCGGTCTCTTGGTGTTGTCGAGCAGTAAAATTACTTGCATATGATTTACACTGATATGAATAACCGAACCAACAACAGCACCGCAATCGATCATACTTATTGTTGTGGATGCTGACAGTTTTTCCTTGTCAAGTCAAGTCAACTCACACACTCAGAGATTGACTGACTGTCCAGCTGTCTGTCTGTCCGTCTGTCCGTCTGTCTCGCTGTCTGTCTATCCGGCCAGGGTTTTTGAGGTCAATGCGTGTTGCTCATCATGCACCGTGCTGTGTAAAGTAGTCGAGGAGCCGCCACCGCCGACAGTTCCAGCAACACAGTAATGGCAACAATATCAATAAATTAAATATTGACGTAGCAAACGCAGTTGGCGCGATTAAGTTATCTAGGAATTGCGACGTCGCTTCGCACGCACCACAAACGACATCATTGCCACAGCGATCCCCAACCTCTGCTTCACTTCTCTCCACACCATTTACAACTGTCGGCCTCGGACCCTAACTCGGCTAAGGTAGAGGCGATTTTCACGCGGATTGAGGCTTATCGCTTAACGCTACCTCAACTCAGATATTACCTCATCACAGCTAATCGCATTCAACCAACAAAAAAAAAAAAAAAAAAAAAACTAAGAATAGAAAAAACAGTCCAAATCAAATAACAGCAACAACAACAACAGCAAAAGTGATCATAAAACTCAGCAGTGGAATCAATCAAATTGGCCGAAAAGAAAAAAAAACACACATACATTTCTGGCCCAGCCTACCAAATGAGTTAGACGGCAAAAAGCGAATGCAAAAGGCGTCCAGAACTTAAATAGGAATACCAACCAACTGACTGACTGACTAACTGATTAACTGACACCATGACTGACCGACACTGTCTCGGCATAGAAGCTGCATAATTAATGGCCATTACGAGAGAACATAAAGCAGCCACACTTCAAGAGCCAGACTTGCGACTCGCGACTCGGACACGAGCAACAACTGAAGACGCGTTTAGTGATTGTTTTTTTTCTGTTTTTTTTTTTTTTTGGCGACGTGTTTGGCGCACCAAGTGGGCGCAGCATTTTGGTTTCAGTTTCGCTTCGACCAAAGGCCCAAACATGCAAAGCACGTTGTCATCATACAAGCTAGCTAAACATGAAGAGACCCAAGAAGTCGCTTACAGTAGGCAAATCGAGATAGTTCAATGCAAATTTCAGCGTAAAAGCATATTACTTTGTCTGCCATGCGCAAAGGGGTGCTGAATTCGCAACTTCCCAGCAGCGGAAAAGTCAGGCATCAAACGGTTTTATGAAGTTCACGTATGGTCGCTAAATTCATGCATTCCAAGCAGCGGGAAAGTCAGCAATTGAACGTTATTTAAAAAATTATGTGTGGTCGCTGAATTCATGCATTCCAAGCAGCGGAAAAGTCAGCCATCGAACATTATTTTTAAAATCCTGTGTGCTCGCTGAATTCATGCATTCCTAGCAGCGGAAAAGTCAGGCATCGAACGCTGTTTTAAAAATCATGTGTGGTCATTGAATTCATGCATTCCCAGCAGCGGAAATGTCAGGTATCGAATACTATTTTGAATATCATGTGTGGTCGCTGAATTCGCGCCTGCCAAGCAGCCGAAAAGTCAGCCATCGAACGCTTTGAATGCGAATAACGCATGCACAAAATTCAGAAATTATTGTGCACAATACTTTCTGCAGAGTACAGGGCCACAATGTGTTACTTGCATTGTTTTTGCTATTCTTTTTGGTACACAAAACTAACCTCAAAATGCGGTTCATTATGGTGCTTCAAAGGGGAGATGGAGGGGCAGCTAAAAAGCCATACGCTCGAGGCTGAAAAGGGGCGAGGAGGCAGGCAACAACTCGAGTGCCAAACAATGGAGAGGCGCCCATTGCCTGCCGCACTCCAGCACCCGAGGTCCGCCCCTGTTTTTAACTGCAGTCTTCGTTGCCGTCAAGTGCAACGTCATCCTGCTTATTAAAGGTATTACACCTACACACTGCACACACACACCGACAGCACAACAGACAACAAGTAAACGTAATTACTGGAGGAGCAACTCTCTCTCTCTCTCTCTCTCTCTCTCTCTCTCTCTGTCGCTCTGTTGCACTGTCTTCGTCTCGCTCTCCGTTCATCGTTGTCGTCTCAGTTGTCAACGTCTCAAAATCTTTGTAGGCCTCCTTGTCATTGTCACAGAGCGTCTCAGTGACACTCAGTGGGGTGATGACCAGGGCATGAAAGAGGGGGGCGTGGCCTCTTGAGCGGCTTGTTGATTTCTTCAGCGCATTGCTGCACATTTACCCACAACAACGAAACACAGCAACAACAACAACAACGAAAAAAAAAAAGATGAGTTATTTCTTCTATGTTTCTAACACTTGAACTGCATTAGCGTAAGCTGCGACTGCGACTGTGACTGCGACTGCAACCGCTGAGTGGCAGCCACCGCAGCCTCCCCTCCCTCTCCGCTTCTTTAGCATGGACTGTAACTAGGTCTCAGCTGATGACTGACTGACTGACTGCCAAACTGTTGTTGGAAGTCCAAAGTTGCAAAACAATTTAACATTTGTTTAGCCCATAAACTGCAAACTCACACAGCATGCACATTTGCTCATTAGCTGTTCATATTTTTCCCCCCTTTTTTTTTTGTTTTCTCTCTCATTTTTTTTCCTTAACGTCATACGTATTTCGAACTGAAGGCCTATGCTACATTATTGTCGGTTATGCAGCCACTATTTATATTAATCATAGTGATAATCTATCGTTAAAATATTTCAAGAGTCAGCTTGACATTTGAAATTGCAAAAAAAAAATAATGTGCAAACCTTCAAATTTTAGTATGGAAATCTTTAACGAAAATCGCTTCAGAATTCCTATGTAGCGAAATAATAAAGATTGGCTAAACTCAAAAAGAATTGCGTTAAAACTGTCGAATAAAAATATCGTATCCTTCATTTGCAGTCTTGAGGGGTCTTAAATTTTCAAGAAATTAATAAACAAATAATAATATTGTTATTAGTGCCTATGGATTGTGGATCTGCATGTTAATTTCGAAAAGTGATGTCAATATGCAAATGAGGAAAAGAACTTATACAGACAGCAATGATATTAACACAGCTAAATATCAAGAGACTAATGTCTAAAAATCGTTTTCTTATCTGTTGCATTTATAATAAAGATATAAAGTCATTGTCTTATAAAGTCTAGTAAAGTTGATATATAAAGAAACATTTAATATATTATCTATTGCCATTATTATAGAAGATTTTTTTAAATACGAAAAATGCAGTTAAATGTTTTAGAGTTATAATAGTATAAGGAAATTTTCAAAATTTTAAAAAGTTTTTTCAACATAATGAAGTACCGTCGACATTCTACTAAAATTATTATATAAAAGTATTACGAGAGTTAAAATATGAAAATATAATAAACTTATGTTCTTTTGATTAAATCTTAAAAAAAAATACAATTTTTGTCATTATTATATTTATTAACTAATGCATTTTGTATAGTAAAGTAATTTCAAAGTTGAATAATCAAAAATTTGTATTGTTTATATTATTTTAGAACATTTTTTTTTTTCGAA
Organism: Drosophila pallidifrons; assembly: GCA_023558445.1. NCBI lineage: Eukaryota > Metazoa > Arthropoda > Insecta > Diptera > Drosophilidae > Drosophila > Drosophila pallidifrons. Next base: position 17,986,625 of record CM042351.1, read on the forward strand.
AACTAAATTGTTGTCATCAAATAAACTAATTACAAACGTGTTGCAAAACCTTTTTGATAAAATAGTACCATCCCAGTTAAATAAATTATATATATACTATAAAGAAACTAAGTTATGTGAGTTTTAGAAATCTTTGTTGTACAAAATATTTCTCCAAAAACTAAATTGTTGCCAAAATACATAATGAATATGAAAAATGAAACACAGCCAAAAAAGCTGCGTATAAGAAAGTATTATGAGAGATAAATAAATTGAATATATGAAAAAAACTAAGCTTTAAGAAATCTTAGAAATCTTTTTTGTTGAAAACTAAAACTACCTGATTTTGATCAATTAAAATTCATCAAATATTATGTTATTGAAAAGTGTATTTAGGATTCGGCGATGACTTTTACTTTTTGCTCAACTGACTCACAACAAAATGTTGCCTAATGGAGTGGACACCAACACGCGTCAAGGTCAAGTTGTGGCTGCTGTTGATGTTGTGGTTGCTGTTGCTGTTGCTGTTGTTGTGGTAGCTGACCAAAAATAATATATACTTATGTACTATGTGTGTGTACATCAGCGGCGTCGTCGTCGTCGTCAAAAAGTGTTGCCATTTGAAGTTTGTTTGGCGGCACGTTTTAATGTCGCCAGCCACAGCAAAAGCAGCAGCAACTTCGAAAGCAACAACAATGCCAACAACACGGCAAAAGACACAGGAAATAAATCAAGTTTAGCTTTTGTTGAGATGTTGTTGCTGTTGTTGTTGTCGATGATGTTGCTGTTTGCTGGTGTTGCTTGGTGTTGCTGTTGCTGTTGCTGTTGTTTGCTGTTGCTGTCGCCGGTTCGAGCAACAGACGGCGACAAATATTTGCCTTTTGACAGCTAATGGCCACATTTAGTGACCGGCAATTGGCTCAACGCTGCCCAAAGGTGCGTTAAATGTGTGTGTGTGTGTGTGTGTGTGAGGGTGGGACGGGAGACGGGGGACGGACGGACGACCTAGAGATTTAAGGCGTGGCTGGCACTCTTCGAGTGTGGTAGCCGCTGTTCAAGTCACCTCAAGTCGAGTCAAGTCAAGTCAAGTCCAAGCGTCAAGCTGTCTGTTTAACTTGCTTAAAAAGCCAAAAACAGCTCGAGAGAGACTTACCAATCGATCGGTTATATAGACAATATTTGTATGTTTAATGCATATTGACTCGACACATACCTGAAAAGAAGCGTAGAAGAAACAAAACAAGAAACAGTGAGAATTGTGGCAAAAATGTTTTGTTGCTAATTGAATTATTAATGCATAAATCAATGAGAAATGAGCTAACTTCAGCGCCAAACTTGTTTCTCTCTCTCCCAAAAAAAAAATTGAATATATTGTCTACCCGTAGGGCAGAAGGGTATATTTAACAGAAGGAGTCATCTTCTATCCCATAATTTAGAAAATACATTTTAAATAAACACGACTGCAATCGGGTTTGAGTTGCTTCGGTTGACAATCTGGTATATTTGGTAATCTGCGGTATTTTTAGAACGTAATAATATTTAGTATTTTTCTGTATATTACTTTCAATGTTGAAATATACCAAATATGGCATTAAGTATTTTAGTATTTTGTCGATGTATCACTTTGAACGTTAAAGTATATCTATATACTAAATTCGGTTTTATTTTAGTATTTTTGGTATATTACTTTAAACCTAGCAGTACATCCACATACCAAATGTGGCCTTTGGTATATTTCCCAATTTTTTTTAGTTTGATATATTAATTTAATATAATGTTTTACTTTTATTTTAAATGGATAGCAGGTATCTCACAGTCAAGCTCACTCGACTGTAGCTTTCTTACTTGTTTGTGTATAGTTTTCGACTAAAAGAACACAAAAAAAGTATTCAGTTCAACGTGAGCACACAATTAAAAAACCATCAATCAAGCGACTGATTAACAATCGATTACAATTCGGCTGCTGTTTCGCATCTTAGATCATATTCATACAATATATGTAGTTATGTACATATATAGAGTCGATAATTCTCTAGTTTAAAGTCACGCCACTTGTCACTTGATCTCTGCAGATGCAGGGAAAAGTTAATGAACTTGGCTAAAAGTGCTGAGTGGTATTGAGCGTATTGCATATGACACCTTTTCTTGCCCTCCTCTCTCTCCCCTCCCACCAGTGTGAATAGCTGAATATATCGGATCGGATCGAATCGGTTCGTCTACTGATCGCATATTTGGACGCTTAGTCAGCGAGCACGAGTCAATTTGAATCGCATTGAATTGAAATCGAATCAAATTGACTCGCTGCCAGTTGAGTTGTGTTGAGTTGCGTTGCGTGGAGTTGACTTGAATTCACTTCAGTTGAAGTTCAAGTTGTTGATGTTGTTGTTGTCGGGTTCAAGCAACCGAACCAAATAGTTTTTGTTTTTGGCTAAGCAGCACGAAATGTGGCTATTAAATGGCCAAGTGATAAGGCAACTAGTTCCGAAGACAAAAACGCGTAATCATAAATTGTGGCAACCGTAGCAGCGGCAGCGGCTTCTTCTGCGTCGTTAAACGCTTAATAAGCTAAACCGGTTCACCAAGAAAACAAAACCAACAACAAACTTCACAGCAGTGAAAAAAACGAAAAATATAAATAAAATTATATATTTAAAACAAAACCAAACGAGCATGCGACTTAATGCATGCAAATGTCACAAATATGCATTAAATTAAGATTCATCAGCGCACCCAACTCAACCATTTAGCCATCCAACAAATCTGGCCAAATAAATCCAACAAATCTCCGGCCAAGAACGAAACAAGATTAACATTCTCAACTGTTCCGATCAGTCTTTCAAAAGCAATCGAAGGCCTAGGTTAGCACTCATTATTTTTTAAATTAATTTACACAATTTTATAAACAAAAATAAGTAAAAAATGTAATTAAATGTGTTTATAAATAATTTGTATACATTTTTAACAATATTAAATTCAGCAATTGTATTAAAATCCCCAAGAAAATTAACTTTTTCTTTGATTTAATAACTTTAACTTTGAAAATACAAATATTTATATAAATCATTTATTTTTTAGAAAATTTATAAAAGAGTTATAATTAGAATACAAATAAAATAATTTTTTCATCATTTTATCATTTCTCTGATAAACATTTTTTTTTACAAAAATAAAATAATAATCATTTTTTAAACATTAAAAAAAATGATAATAATAATGAGATAATAACATTCTTCTTTTTTCGAGAAAAAAATTATATAATTTTGAATAATCAGCAAAATGTCAACAAAATATATAATTGGTCTTCTTTTTTGTCTATCAAATGTATATAATCTTGAGTTATAAGATAAAAGAAAACAGTTTATTTTTGGCAAATTTTGTCATTGTCTAAAAATCATGTTCTTTTATAACTTAATATTCTTTTTTTATATGTACTTACATACATACATATATCAAATGTAGATAATCTTAAGTTAAGTTCAAAGATAAAAGTCAGGGAATTATTTATTTGAAATTTTATCATTAACTTAGAATCATTTTCTTTGACAAAAATCAAGAATGAAAATTCATGATAAAATTAAAAAATTTTGCAAAATGTAAGCATTGTTTAAAAAATTTCATCGTATGTATAGTGTGTACAGTTTGGGAAGCACTGGTACGCACTATCAAGTGTTTGGCTGGGTTGTGGCCTATCAGATGCCGCTGGAGCGCGTCATGTTGCCTTCGCTTATCAACTTGGCAACAATGGCATGAGCATGAGAAGCAACAACAACCAAGAGCAGCACCAAACTATGCCACACACACACACACACACACACACAGAGTGTATATGTGTGTGCTCTATTAGTTAGTTATATCTTATCGGCAATTGACTGGCAATGCTCAACTATGCGCTTTCCTTTCCTACCACTCGAGTACAATATAGAACGCTTTACATTTTTAACTTAATTGATTCGACAACAAGGCAACAATTACAACAAAAAGCAACAACAACAGCAAAAACAACAGCAACTAAACTTGGCTGACTAAGCAAAGGCAAGCAAGTAAAATAACATGACGACAGAGCCTCATAATTAGCTAAATATTTCGGCAAACAAAACAAAAGGCCATTGAAAACTATTAAAGAAATCGAAAAAAAAATTGAAGAAACGACGAAGCTTATTTGTTTATCGACAGCGTTTGTAATGCCTTGAAATATGTTTAATGAAATGAGGGTATTTGAGATTCGTCTTGGGCTTAGCTTACATACATAAATATATGCAATAGGAAATTAATTAATTAGCATAATTATGCATTTATTGCTGCCTCATTTGATTTTTGTTGTGTGGCTTTTATGCTTTGTTTACTAATTAATTGACTGCCAACGTCCAATAGCAACAAATTGCTTAACTATTGCTTTTTATCATTTATATTGTTATTGAGTTTCATTTTCGTTTTTCCAGTTGGCAATGTAAAACGCTTTTGGCAATTAACGCCCCAAAAGTCTTCGGCTTCAATTAATTCAAATTGATGAGCAATTGCCACAAACTGAAGGAGGAGATCTCGCCTCAATTCCCCAACGGGTAGCAGCTTCTCATTCTTTAATTTTGAATTTTTTTTGTTTTTAGACAATTTGTAAGCGGCATTGTCATGCCCCAGCTGCGAGTGATGCAACTCCCTTCTCGAGACAGTCGCCAGCATTCCAAAAAAAGTACTTGGATAATCAACCATCTACTCATCAGCAAATATATTGAGTGTTTAATTTCCACGAAAACATATACACACACAAGATTTATGATTATAAATTGGCGCATATTGAAGAGTTGCAGCTGTTGATGTCATCCCAAAATACACAGAAAAAAAAACCGCATCTGGTGGCAAAGTCAACACACCCAAAAGTCTCGCTCCCAACCCACAAAAAAAAAACCGAAAACAATGATCTGATCTATAGTTAAAATACAAATATATATATGTATATAGGAAATTTCATAACAGCTGCACTGATCGTTTATTTGCTGATTGTGATTTATTATGAAGCCCTCCCGAAAGTCAATTTTGAGCAATTGAAACAATTTTGAAAGGAAATTAATCCACAAATGTGTTTTTTTGCACCATAATGTAATAAGCTCAACTTGTGATTTATGCCTTGGCGATAGCATCTAAATAAGACATTAAGATTTACATCACTTGATTCTATTTAACATTTTTCATTCAGTTAAATTTTTAATCTTAACTCGGAGATCAGCTTGCGAAGGCTGGTGAGAAACCGTTTTTTTTCTGTCGGTTTTTTTTTTCTATTTTTGGCGACACTTTGTAGACACGTAACTAAATCCAAAACAAACCGAAAAATTTGATTAATATGGAAATAGATAAATGGAGTTCAGATCATGAGAGCTCATGCAAATGGGAAAGCATTAATTACACAGACAAAAAGAAAAAAAAGCGAGACACGATTGCTATCACAAAATTCGATGGAAAAAACTGGAAACGAGCAGGAATTACCAACTAGCTGAAATAGAACCAGTTCAGTTTTAATATTTTATAAACAATTCGAATCAGGAAATCAAGAATTGTCGAAGCAATTCGATAGCCGCCCGACATTGCATACAGAATACACAAAATATACAAAATATAATTAATATCCTCTCTGTATGCCAAGCATCAGTATCAGCATTAGCATCATCGTCATCATCATCATCATCATTGCCTTCATCATTATTAGTTGGATTGTAATTCAACAATTGAATGCAATTTTCGAAACATTTTTATGATAGCAACTAATGCAAATGTTATTCGTAATGGCATTTTGCTCGCCTTAATGCTTTTTCTCGCTCATTGAAATGTTTATTGTTTTTAGTTTTAGTTTTAGTTTTTGTATCGCTTATTTTTACTTTTTAGTTTCTCAGCTTGTTAATTATATGGGCAGCTGCTGCCGCTGGGTGACTGTAGATGACACAATACGCTTACAGAGCGAACAGACAAATGGATATATATTTGTTTGAATAGATGAGACACCCACTCATCGCAGTGTCATTTTCTGCATTTTGTAATCACTAAAAGGCAAAAATTGCGACAGTTTGAGAATGGGGAATGGGGCATGGGGATTCTTCTCTCTTGCTGTCTGTTGTCTGTTGTCTTTTTCTATTTTCAACATTTACGCAATGCACAAGTCAAACAATTATTATTCATAAACGTCGACTAACGAATGTGCCAGACAAATATTGTATTACAAAAACAAAACAAAAAACAATGAAAGGAAAATATATAGAAAATCAAATTGGTTTACATTTATAACAATGAAAGCCGGCGCCCAGAGTTTATTATTTAGCTGTGTTTAGACTACGATCGAAATTGAAATGAATCGAATTAAATAATAAAGCATTGCAGCAGCATTCCAAGTGTCTGTGTTTAGATATCCGAGATGTTGTTCCTTGACAAAGTGTCGCACATGCAAATATTTACAGTTTGACAGGCGCAAGGATTGACAAGCGCTGATCGCCAAACTGTAACTAGAACAAATGATTTGTTGCTGCAGATTGTTCATCGCATTTATGAATGCTTGAGTTTGATTGTTGTTGTTGGTGTTGTTGTATCTTGTATCTTGTAGATATTGTATCTTGTATCTGTCGCGGTGACTATTTTTAGATGTTTGCCTCAGACATTTGGCTATTACAAAATGCATACATCAGCTTCTCGCTATGTTGTTGTTGTTGTTGTCAGTTGTTGGACGTTGGCCAGCTGTTTTTTTTTTTTTTTTTTTTATTTTGTTTCTTGCCCCCGGCTGTTGCCCATGTTGTATTTTAGGCCAGTTTTGGTTGGAAATAAACAAAACAGCGAAGTTGAGAGAAGAGTGCGAAGTAGCAGAAGGGCAACTGGGGGATGACTAATTGTTGATGCGCCCCTCGCATACATCTAATAAGTGGAATAAATGCCCCCAAAAGGCGGAAGCGCCGGCCTGCCAATTGTTAAAGCCAACACTTTACACTGCTATCAGCAAGTGGGCGCAGCATATAGAGAAGTGGGCTAAGAGGGAAACGCACTTGCATCTAATAATACATATTTGCTTAAAAGTAATGCACATTCACTCGAAGCGTACAACGTTGCTCTTCTCTCTCTCTCTCTTTCGCTGTCTCTCTTTCTGTGTCTGAACTTGAAGCTCAAGTGTCAAACAGTTGGGCAAACGACACAGCAACAGTCGAGGCAGCAGCAGCAGCAGCAGCAGCAGCAGCAACTGTTGCTCGTGTGCGATTGCAATTGCAAATTGTCAATTTCATGTTTGTTGCCTTGGGCGATTCCAGTGCAAATTGCAAGCGAAGATCGCAAGTTATACACACATCATTTAAGATACATTTAAATATTTTGTGTTGTATCTATGTTCGCACTCGTTCTCTCTCTCTCTCTCGCTCTTTCTCTTTCACTCTCTAGGGGGTCACGGGGTGTCGGCAACACATGCGTTTTAGCTGTGGCAACATCTTGTGCCCATATGTTGTGAAAACAAACAATTGAAAAAGTCGAAAGCAACCCAAGCGCACAAGATGAAAAGTCATCTCGAGAATTGATTTGCTGTGGCACAAAGCACTGTGGTAATTCTTCTTGTTGTTGTTGCTGTTGCTTTTTGTGGCAACTGTTTGCTGTCATTGCAAATATTTTGACAGAGACAGGCAGACAGACAGAGAGAGAGACAGAGAGAGAGAGAGAGCTAGAGAGTGTGAGACTTTGACTGAAACCCGATGACATGCAGGCCACATATGTCAGTCTTCTTTCGCTATATACAGATACATATTCTGCACACAAAAAAGATCACATAGATACACATACACACACACAGGCACACATACAGTCACACTGTGCGATCTTTTAGCTGACTGTGATTAGCGTATGACAGCTAAACACTGTTGGCGCCAACAATGACTAGAGCTTTTGACTTTTTGATCAGCTAATTATTAGTGCAGCAAACAGTTTGCAGTTACAAACGAGTAAATCTGTTTAATGTTGCGTATGCGCAATTTGCAGTTTACAGTTTTTGTTACGCATACGCGGAGTAACTTCATTCCATGTACATAAAATTGATTTATGCTTTTCGCAGAATTAAATGTGCTTGCTCTCTCTCTCCCTCTCCCTCTCCCACTCTCTCTCTTTCTCTGTCGCTCCTTGTGGCATGATAAGGCACGCCAAGTTGCAGCAATCGGGACTTTCTGTTGAAGTCCAATGCGGATTGGCCTCATTTACGCAATTTCCGATGCGATAAAAATCATTGATGAACTCAGAGTTGAGCCGAAAAAAAATACGAAATATAATGAATTGAATTTGAAATAACATTTGCCACATTTATTTCTTGTTGTTTTGTGAAATGTTAATTTAAGAAATTATTTCATTGCAAGACGACGGACAACAGCGATGACTTCGACTACATGTCATTAACAGGGCAGATAAGAATTTTTGCTATCAGCTCTCAGCTCATTATGATGGGGGCAAACACAAACACACACACACGCACACACACACACGCACACTCGCATACCCTTGCAGATAGATAGAGGCATTTTTTCTGAATTTCACAAACACTCAAATTGGCAACCCAAAAAATAAAATGAAAATCACATGAACCAAAAATCCTCATAAAAATATAAAGAATCTTATTGAAGTGTCGTTGCTTTATTCGGCATGAAGATAACCCCGTGTGCTTGACCCGATCGAGGCCAAAAACAGACACAAAAATAATTGTTTCGATTTAATTAGAGGACAGTGCCGTCGCCTATGAAATCCGGTCTCAGTCGATGATACAAATATGTGTTGCATATAGAGCAACAAACGCTTGATCTTAATATATTTCTATTTTTTTTTTTTTCTTTTCAAACAAACCCAACTCTATTTCTCTCACCCTCTCTCTCTTTCTTTATCTCCCTCTTGCTCTGTCACTAGTTGCGACTCTCCGTGATATGCTGATAAGTAATGCGTACACAAGTGTTTTTTTTTTTTTGTCGATTCGACTGCCTACTTCTTTTTACCATATAATTTTTATGCAACTTTACGACTTTGTGTGTGGCTCATTTTCATTAGGTTTTTATTAATTTGTTACAAATGAGCAAAGGTCAACAACAAGCTAGTGACTGAGACTAAGTATGTGTACACATACATATACAATAGTATGTCTATAAATTGAATTCTGCTTTTTTTCCTCTTCGTTGTACGATAATGTTGAATATTATATGTATGTAAAATAGTTCAAGTTCGTTCGCTGGCACTTTGGGGTGTTGTGTCATCGCCCATAGGGAAACTAGATCATGCGAGCAGCGTTCTTTCTCTTTTACTATCTCTCTTGCTTTCTCTTTCAGTGTTGTGAAGTAAAGATTGTTGAGATGTTGCCACCCAACTATCAGAAATGTTTCCCTTGTCGCAATTTATGTTTTTCTTTGATGTATCCTTTGATTTTCAGTCAGTTTACTCACCTTTCCATTACTCAGCGATACGTGGCAGGCATTGAGCACAAGGATAACGGCGAAGAGACGCCACAGGAGCGACAGCGTGTGTCGCTGGGATCCTGTTGATCCCATGGTTATATATTTTTATTTTATTTTTTGATTTGTTTACGAGTATATATTTGATTTTGGCAGCTATTTGGTTATTTAAATTATTATATTTATTTAGTATTCTTGTTTTGTAAATTGTAAAATGGGCAGTTTTTAGGTTCGTATTCGAGGTGTGTGTTTGTTTTCAATGCGTTTCGAAAAGAAAAGGTTACGATGTTATATATGGCACTGTAATGAGTAATTTGTTGTATATTTTTGTTTAAAGGCAAAACTTTTTAATTCAGTAATTGTCACGGCAATTGTAAATGGTGTGAGGAAACACGCAATCTGACATCAAATTATTCAAGATCAGCAAAAATAATAACAAAAAAAAGGGAAGAACAAAAAAATAAAAATCAACAAAAAATAAAAGTTATATGCATGAAACCAAAAGCCGCAACCACAAAGCCAAAAGAAAAAAATGAAAAGAAAACACAAAGCGAAAAACCGAAAAGGGAAAAAAGCCAAGTCAAAACGCGAATTCGCCAGAAAACGCTGGCTGAGAAACAGATGAAGAAGACGCAAATGGAACGAAGCGAATCGCATGGAACGGGAAAGGGAATGAAAGAAGAAGCTGCTCAAAATTCCGCAATCCTAAAATGATCAGAAAGCTTTTCCAAATAGTTTGCTTTAGCCTTCATTTTTAGTTTTGTATTTATCGATTATTGCTGTTGCATTTAATTTTGATTGCATTTGTCGGCGTTTGGTTTCGATTTGCATTTCGCGCGCGGCTTTTCAAAAATGTTTTCAAAAGTCTTTTCGGCCACTGTTTGCCCGTTTCGTTGCATGATTATCGAGTGTGTATCGATTATTTTGTTACGTTCTTAATTCTTTTTCTCGCTTCTTCTTTTGCTTATTAAATGTGCCTAGCCCTTAGCGCACTCTGTTCGCTTCTTTCTTCCTGCCTTCCTTTCTTTTTGCTGCACTAAAACGGTTCAACGCAGCAAAGCGAAAGCGAAGCGCACGAAAAAGACGAAAAAGCGGCAAAGAGCGGGGAGTAGAAACGCAAGCAACTTTTTCAACGATCCTTCGGCGCGCGCGGTTTTCATTTATTGCGAACTGTATCCTTCGAGGCGGACAACAACCAAAAAAAAAAGAAAATAAAACAATTTTCACTTGATTTGGACACTTTAAAAAAAATATATTGCACTTGAACAGCCACAAGAAGGAAACAACACCAACAACAATTGTGTGAGACAGCCAGGCGGCCAGGCGTCGCAGTCGCAATCGCAATCGTAGTCGAAGTGGCAATCGCAGTCGCAGTCGCAATCGTAGGCTCCAAGAACAACGCACCGAAAATTGTGCGACCGTCTCGTACAACGGCGCGCAACCGAATGTCCAACTGGAAGAACTTTGACAGCGACGCTGCTGACACCGTTGAAGACAGCACACGAACGACCCGCGAATGTAAAACCGAACAAGTCCCGAAGAGCCAAAGCACACATGTACACACACAAGCGCACGCAAACATACTCTCATACATACAGGCGCAAGCACACATAGCCAAATGCACTAATGCTGCGACGAAACTCAACGTGCAAAGTCGCCGCATGTTTTACCGTGACACAACATGAAATAAGACATGTTTTAGTTATGTTCGTAAGTGCTCAAGGAAAATTTATGTATATCGAATGGATTATTAGCAATTGCAAATACAGTTTTGGTTACAAAAAAATTAACAAACTTAAATGATATTAAATTGTGTATTATTTCTACTATATACAATGAATCTTCATGTAATGGCATAATATTAATAATTGTAATTTAAAAAAAAAACTCATAATTTATACTTAAAAAATAATATTTTATTTTTTCATGTGGCATTAAATTTTATCATTTACAAAACAGTAATCCCTGGAAGATTCAATGAAACCCACATTGAACCACTGTGCACCGTTAACGTTAGCGTTGGCGGCGAAGTTTTGCGTTGTTGTTCTTGTTATTTTCAGTTCCTGACTTATGGCTGTAGCCCAACACTGAAGTGAAGCGCAGCCGCCGTTGACGTCTACGCAGACGTTGACTGCATTTGCCAAGCCTGTTGCGTTGCTGTCGCTTACACTCTCTCTTGCTTTGCGCTCTCTTCCATGCTCTCTTTCACCAAAGTAACTGCGCTCTCTCCACTAACTTCATGGCGTGGGTGGCTGCGCTGCAGCAAAAGTTTATCGCTGCGCTCTGCGCTTGTGCGACTAACTAACGGACTGTGTGTGTGTGTGTTCTCATATTTATCGGCAACAGGATGCAAAGTTGGTGCTCTGCACTAATTTAGTTCCATGGGAAAAGTGTGTGTGTGTGTCTGTGTGTGTGTACTCCGAGCCCAGGGCCCAACCCCAGATGCTTTATCTCTGTCAGCTTTGGACAGCGAGTACACATTTAACTGGAACAATAGCAACAACAAATTCTTGCTGTAGCTGTCGTTGATGTTAACGGTTAACGTAAACGGCGGCAGCGACGCCGAAGTCTGCGCTCCACTGACGCTCTGTAGGTCAACTGATAAAATGGCGTGAAGAAGCGAACACGAAGCAAAACAGCAACCCAAATGCAACACCAACTGATAATGCACATACATACATACATATGTACATACTTGTATGTGTATGAATTTATTGTGAGTGAGATTTTGTTTGTTTGTTTCGCTAGATGGCGCTGTTGTAATATTGGTGTATGCCTTTTCCATTAGTTGAGCTCTTTCTTTTTTAACTTTCCAGCTTTCCCAGTACCTTACTGTGTTTGCATTTCACACCATTTGAAACAATTACTAACATTTATTTCCTATTATTTACTCTAATGAACGTAAATATTTTCCAATAATATTTATATTTATTTGTCGTCCTTTTTAAATGCTATATATTCATTTTAGCATACCCTTTTGGAACACAACGCATATAGGGTATAAACAGCGAACTAAAGTGCAAACAAATCGCCTACAAATGAGAGAAGTCAGGGCTTTAGGTTAGTTTACATAGGTCTTTTACTGTTTTCACTTTCCACTCAGTTTTTATGACTTGAAGAAAGTGTGTAAGTGTGTGTTTGTCTACTAACCTATGTTAAATGCGGGTTAATAATGACACTTTAATTTAATTATCACTTACCTTTATTATATAATTTATATTTATTTTGCCTTTATGATAGATTAGATAGATTAAGACAGAGTAACGTTTCAGCTCTGTAGTAAATTAATTTACAATTTTATCAATTGACATTTGCAAAAATTATTAAAAAAATTTTTTTTTTCATATTTCATATTTTCCATTTTGTAAATTTTATTTATGTATTTAAAATATATAATTTAATAGAGAATTATTATTTATTATATAGATTGGATACAATTTAAATTTTAAATATTTGGTATATTAAACAATAATTAAGTTTCATTATTATCTATTTTTATTTATTTTTGAACTTATTTTCTTGTAGTAAATTTTGGAAATACAAAATATTATTTTGAAACTGGAAGATCGTTCATACTATATGTAAAATGTATTAAATTTATTTTTAAGTTGACCTTGTAAATTTATTTATTGATATTGTAAATGTCTACTTAATATTTGTAGTTTTAGTGCATATCATTTAATTTAGCATTTCCTACGAAAGATTAATAATAAATAATTTTTAAGACAATGCTTAATTTTTTTTTAATCTATATGCATACGCATATTATAATTTAATATCAAAACTAAATGATAATCCAAATTGAATATTTTTTTATTTTTATACCCGCTACCCATAGGGTAGAAGGGTATTATAACTTTGTGCCGGCAGGAAATGTATGTAACAGGTAGAAGGAGACATCTCCGACCCTATAAAGTATATATATTCTTGATCAGCGTCAACAGCCGAGACGATCTAGCCATGTCCGTCCGTCCGTATGAAACACTGGATCTCAGAGACTATAAGAGATAGAGCTATAATTTTTTTTCGACAGCATTTGTTATGTTTGCACGCAGATCAAGTTTGTTTCAAATTTTTGCCACGCCCACTTCCCCCCCGCAAATAAAAAAAATCGAATAACAAGCGTAATTTTAAAGCTAGAATTTTGGTATATACAATAAATACTATAGTAGTTATGATTCCTGAAAATTTGGTTGCGATCATATAAAAATTGTGGAAGTTATTAAGGAAATACTTTTGTATGGGCAAAAACGCCTACTACCTAGGAGTCTTAGTTACTTTGGCTGACAATCTGGTATATTGTGCCGTCTATGGTATATTTCGAATACGGTACTTTGTCGATATACCAAATATACCATTTGGTATATTTTTAGTATTTTGCAGTATATTCGGTATATTTTGAGAAAATACCGCAAAATATGTTTCTTTTATTCAAAATGGGTAGCGGGTATCTCATAGTCGAGTACACTCGACTGTAGCTTTCTTGTTCATACTTATTTTCAGCAAAGATTTTACAAAGTGTATATATTAAAATCATTTATTGAATATCATAACTTATAATGAAAATGTTCGCATTATATTTATATTATTTAATTTTAATTATTCAGAATTCTGCACTTAAGAAAATTCAAAATAAAAATAAAAATTACATTTGTCGCATTTTTGAATAATCATTTGAACGTTCATTTCTGAAATTTATTATGTGACTCATTGGCCCCAACGTTTGATGTGAGATCAAAAGTGTTTGCACATAAAGAATTTCGAGCTGCTGTCCGGCTGTCACAAATTGGCAACATCGCTTGCAACATCGTGTGGCAGCCGAGTCACAATGCCTCCCCCAACTCCACCCGCTGCTCCCATGAGGCACGCACAGTCCAACACGGTTTCAACTGAGCCACCCACAGCAGGCGGGCTTCCCATTGGCGCCTTGCGGCTAAGCGGCAAGCTGAGCGCATGCGTCAAAACCGTCGACCAACAGTTAACACTCCATGCCACCTCCCCCCGGCAGCTTGCCTCACACCGCCAACAGATGGCAACCGACCAATGGACGTGTTGCGAATTTTACGCTTATAAGAATACCCCCAAAAAAAAAAACAACAAAAAAAAACAAAAAGACAAGACAAGCCGAAAAAAAAATCGAATCAAACGCAAAAGCAAAGGCTCAGGCAAGAGATTTGAATTTTTGTGGCTTCCGTTCTTGATAGTCTTGAATTCTAAAAATAAATCATCTTAATTACTAAATGCGAATGCTGTTGGCTATTGGCTCTTGGCTGCTGGCTGCTGTTGAGCTGTGCTGCTGTGATTCTGGCTATCAATAAGTAGCGACCTGTCATATCAGTTCAACCGCTCACTATTTGGGTCAGACTGCTCAAGAACACGCAGCACTCCAAATCTATAATAAACACACATATACTTGATTTCGTTTGCCTGCCTTCTGCAGAGTCAGAGGTGGCCAGCGCTTATCAGCCGCATTAACATATACATACATCACGCATATGCTACACACATATACATACATACATACATAGTATAGTATATAATAATTCAAAGTCTTGCGGATTATGTGAATGAAGTTGGGCGCCTCCATTATCAACGGCAAAATAATGCTTTATCAACATCAAAGACATTGACGCAAAATCGCTGCTGCACACTCAAATGTTAAGGCCACAAAATTCACCTCAACTGCTTTTGGCTGTTAGCACAGTTTGGGTTTTTAGCGTTTTCACAGTTTGAGAGTCACTGTGCGCAGACTGGCAGCAGAAGCTTTTAGCCAAGTCAACAAAAGCTCACATTTCAAAGCTTCGTCTAGCCAATCTTTTTATCGTATTGCAACTTTTTAGTTTGGCATCTCATTTTTTGGTAGTTAAATTGTTATTCTTTTACTTAAATTGTTCTTAAACCTTCAGAGACTCAAATTACTTTAAGAATTAATGAAAATTATGATGCATAAAATGCAGAGATAATATATTATCTACTATTCAATCTAGAAAAAATCATTCTTGAATGCAGATTTTAATCTTAAAATAAAATGTTTTCAGTCTCAAAATGCAAATATAGTATAAAAATCTTGATTATAGATTCTTTCAGCCTAAAAATGTTATTTCAAGATTGTTCTTTTTAAGATAAAAAAAATCTTAAATCAAGATTTTTGAATTTAAATTTGTTTCTCTCTGTGTAGAACAGTTGACTAAGCCAAAGAAAATTCAAAAGCTATTAAACATTAAATTACGGCTCCGATTTGTTTTAACTTTTTTGGTTAATCAAAATTAATAGAAGACTCATACCATATAGTATTATATATAGTAAAGCATTATAAAAGTAAACAATTTTTGTGATTATTTATAACCTTACTCAAAAATCATTATCTACTCACCATCATTAAAAATAACTTGTTACAATTACTTTTCATGATAAGAAAATTTAAAAGAGTTTTAAAAATAAGGCCACAAATTTATTTGTTATTCGCAAACTCTACGTAATATATGTTTTAGCAGTAACCCAATAATATATGTGTTGGATGAACTTTGAATTAAAGGAAATTGTTTTGGAAGGAAAATGATCAGAAATAATTTATTAATGTTTTTATTGCATTTAATGGAACTTCAGTGTTCTAACTTAAAAAAAAATGCATTAAAATATGACATATCATATTTTTATAATATTTCATCTTTGATTGGGTTATTATTATTATTTTTATTTTTTGAGTAATATTACAATAGATAATATCTTTTCAGCCATATTAGATTAGATTATCAATTGGTTATTTAAGTTAAGACAATTTCAGACAAAACTAGCAAAATACTTTTTTATATAAGAATTTAAATGAAATATAGAGTAGGTTAAAAAGTTTTTCGTAAGCTTAAATTGCTGCGTAAAAATGCTCGACGTAAGCTATGCGCGTTGTTATTTGATATGTGATTCGCCAAATTGGAGTACATAACACTTGGCGTGTGATTAATATGCCAATAAATGTACAATTGTTGAGCTAATAGATACAAACATCGTGATAGGGTGTTATGCAAATACATCCTGCGTTTAACGTGGCGTATACGTAACGAATAATAGTCAATCGTCAAATATGTAAATTGATGCTTTAATTACGTTGTCAGCAAATACAAGCAAATATATTCCTACTATTCATGTTCGGTAAACTTATTTACGCATTTGGACATTGCTTTTGTGTATATATTATTCACATGATTGCATTGCACATTGCATTGTATGTGTGTGTGTGTGTGTGTGTGTGTGTGTGTGTGTGTGAATTTTCAAATGTGAAACAGCATTCGGCGAGTTAGTCATCAGTATTTATTGAAAAGTACATTTCTATTCGTATCTACGAATTAGTCACTACGATTTCTTAGACTATGATTAAGTTTGGATGCAAACAATTGCATTTTTGTATTATTTAGTAAAATTATTAAAAATGTACATCGAAATGATGTAAATTTGCATTGCTGTCAGCATTTTATAGAGACATTATATAAAAGAGACAAACGAACTAAATGTATTAACTATGTTAAAGTGATATATATTTCAAATGATATCATTAAATTAATGTAAAAATCAAACTTAGTTTTAAATGAATTACACTGAAAAAAAAAAACAGAAACTAAGAACATTAGTCAGAAAATCTATAAATTCTCAAAAGAAGACTAAAACCAGTAAGTAAGCTACAGTCGAGTGTACTCGACTGAGAGATACCCGCTACCTATTTTGAATATTTTATATTTGGACGTTGACGTACTAACGGCAGTACCATCAAGTGGCCCAGCGATACCAAGCACGGGCTTGTTGACGCGCGGATAAAACAAAATAAATTTGTGAAGAGCATGCATTACACGAAAACCACGAATAAATATTAAAAGACGCTGGACAGCTAATTAAATTAGATTAAAAATATGTTAGAATATATGTTATATGCTCAAATTTAATTCGTATTTTGCAAACTACAATATCTTTTATTTGAAATTAAATTATTTGCAATTATTAAATTTAATTTGAATAATAAATACTACAACAAAATTAATATAACTTAATGTAGAATAGAATTTATTTTACTTCATAAATTCATAAATTTCACAAATAGTTATAATAAACTTTTTGTTATAGAAAAGAGAATTATTGTAGATTTTTATAACACAAATGATCACAGTGGTAATTATTTAATTATAATAGTAAATCACTTAATTATATTGATTCAATTAATTTATATTAAAATTATATTACCAAAACCAAATATATATATTTTCTGTATTTATATAATAATGTGATTGATTATTATAATGAAATATCACTATTCTGATTATTAGATTATTATTAAAATTCTACAATAATAATTCTAATTATTATATTTATAGACTGAAATTTTGAATTTTAAAATCTTGAATATTTTTTATACTTTAAATTAGAATATTTATTCTAAAAATCTTTGAGAACTTGTGTTTATATATCTTATAATTATGATTAATATAATTCAATTTGCGCAAAAGAAATCTGCAATAGTATTTCGTTAAAGATTATAACGATTATTATTTACAATTTTTATTAATCAACTTTTTGTTGAACTTAATTTTTATTTTATAATTTTTGTAGATTGCCTTTAAGTTTTCTAATATAGTTTTCTCAATCTTTGCTTATCCTTTCAGTTGGCAACGCGATGAAGCGACTGCTAAAGCTGCCGCTGGCGCTGGCCATAATGCTGAGCATATGCTTCGGCTGCTGCTTTAGCTCCAGCTCCAGCTCCAGCTCCAGCTCCAGCTCCAGTTCAAGTTCAAGCTCCAGCAATCTGCTCGGCGTGTACATTGAACGAATCGGCCGTGGCGCCCAAGGGTGACGAGGTTGTGTTCGAGTGTGAAATGAACCTGAAGCCGGATCGACTCGAGTGGCGCTTCCGCTATAGCACAACGGAAGCGTATCGCTATCTGCGCACCGCCGCCGGTTACAATGTGACGAGCAGCAACGAGGAGCGCACCTGGAAGCTGCGCATCTATGTGAGTGTGCAGACCGTGGGCGACTATCAGTGTGTGGCCTGGTACGGTCCGGGTGCGATTGCCTCGACTCCTGGTCGCCTCACGCTCGTCTCAATTGCCGTGGACAATGCGAACGGGAACGGGAATGGGAATGGATACAGTCGGCATGCGGTGCGATGGAGTGTGGCGCCCAAGAACTGTGTGCTGTTGCGTTGCGGCTCGGTCAGCTCACAGCCGCCGCCCATTTGGAGTTTCTATCGCAACGGCGAGAAGTTGCCGCAGTCCGAGCTGCTCTCAGGCGCTGCTGGCGCTTTGGTGCTCAACTCTGTGAGCGCCAAGGATGCGGGCAATTATACGTGCACGGCCACAAATGTGATTACGGGCGAGGAGTTGCGTCTGCCCCAGGTGATTGATTTGCGTGTCGATTACACGGATCGTACACCGCCGTATTTCCTGCTCCAACAGCCGGCCACACAGCTTGCCGCACGTCCCGGCGAGACCGTGGTGCTCGAGTGTCCGGGCGTTGGTTCGCCGCGTCCCAGCGCCGTGTGGAGCAGCCCCAATGTGCCCAACATCTATCACAATCGATCGCGTGTGCTTGCCTATGGACTCCAAATCACCGATGTCCAGCCCCAAGATCAGGGCTCGTATGTGTGCCGCCTGGACAATGGCATTGCACCGGTCCTGGTTCACATGATCAAGCTGAGCGTGCTGGAGCGTCCGCGCATTCTGCGTGGCCCCAACTCGACGCTGACCAACGAGGGTGATGCTCTCACACTTGAGTGCGATGCCATCGGACATCCCCAGCCGCACATCTATTGGCTGTTCAACGGCGAGGATGCCAGCTTGGATAACGAGACGAGATCCATCATGTGCAAAAGCGGCACGCGGGCGTCGTTCAATGTTTTGCCCGCAATCAGTTGGGCGAGGTAAGTGACAAGTTCCTTAATGATGTGGCTTAAGTCTAGGATACCTAGACTTTGGGTTTATCTTTATTGAGGTAGTGAATATCTAAAGTACATTTAAGCTTTTGTTTTGGTATTTTAATCTGTGCTCGAATTGTCGTTGAAAATACTAAAATAGAATAGAATATTCAAAATACTTGTAGAAATAAAATATTAATATATTAATATTTATTTTATATTAATATTTAAAAATTGGTCGCTGGTGGACTGTTTTTGGGATTTGCCCATATGCAAAATTACATTTTATGTGTCGCGCAAATCCTCCTGCTCCTCTAGTGACCTTATCTTTAATCGTAGCTCCCTCATTCTGAGTCTATGCTCCTCACGCATATTTTGCATAGCTAGATTTGTCTTCGAAACTTCAAGTCTATGCTCCTCACGCTTATTTTCCATAGTTTGATTTGTGCTCAAAGCCTCAAGCCTCTTGACCTCTGCGGCCAGCTCTTGCTCTTTACATTTAAATTCTGCCCTCTTCATTCGAAAGTAACTTCTGCGCTCATCATAATTTTGGTTCTGACCGCCGCCCGTCGTCCCACCTCCTCCCCCACCTTGAACATCTGTTGGCGTTGTGGCTGTGGCCCGCGGAGCTTGCACACCCAAGATAGGGAAGGACGTCGTAATTGTAAATACCCCGTTAGGATGAGCCATCTTTAAATAATTTTTAGAATTATTATAATTGCCAGTCTAGGAACTTTAGAAATTGAGTTTACCTTTCAGTTTACAATTCGTAGAATTCAGTCGACTTCTATCATAAATGAAAATATGCTGCTTGGGTGACTTGACAGCTTTTCCTATCTATCAAATTGACAGCTCAAATCTGTCAAGTTTTCAGCTCCAATCTACCAAGTTGGCAGCTCCAATCTGATTAGTTCATCAAATAAATGAACAACAATCGTAAGCAACATTCGGAAACTGTTCAATTCAATTGCGAATTTGTAACCAAATCTTTCTTTTTATTTTTCTTTTTTTTCCCTCGATCTCTAGACCAGCGAAGGAAATTTGTTGCGTGTGAATCCGTTGCAGATAAGCGGCGAAGACGATCAACCGCTGGGCAATGTTCCATTGCGCTTTGATCACGAACCCAGCCATGGATCCTCCTCATCCGGATCTTCGTCCTCTTCTGGCTCCTCCTCGATGACGTCATCGTCACGCAACAAAAACAAGCGCAAATATATGAGAGTTGGTAAGTACACAATTGTTATTTTTGTTGTTCTTTTTGTTGCTTTGTTCACTGTATTTCATTTCGATTTACAATTACAATTAGAGAGAATGGCTTATGGGGTAATTGATAATCGGTAATTGGTAGTCTGTAATCGGTAATCGATAAACTCCCCAGCGCCCATCCCAAAAAAAAAAAAAACTAAAAGAATTCAAAGTACAATTAAATCCGTTTACAAAAAAAATAGTTGTACAGAAATAATAATAATTACGATTGTAATAATAATAATAATAATAGTAATAGTAATCATAATAATTAGCATAAATACAATTATATGTTTGTGTGTAATAATAATATAGGCATAATTTGTAGAAGTCGCGACGTAAACACTACTTTAATCATATATAAATACGCGTTCGAGTTAGAGCAACAATTGCATTTCCAAGTCCACATAGTCCACTTGCGTCTCAGCCTCTGTCTCTGCCTCCTCTTCATTCTCCAGCTCCTCCTCTCCGTCCGCCACTTCATCGAGCTCGAGCTCAAGCTCAATCGAATCGATCTCCGCCAGCCGCAGCTGCTGCTGCCGCTGATCGTTGTTGTCATCGTCGTGGTAGACAAACAACACATCGGACTCGGGCTCCGCATCGCTTATGTCCTCCAGATCTCATGTGCTGGAACATTTGCGCAATTGCTCCTCCTCCTTTTGTAGTATGCGTATCCTCATTTTGAGCTCCTCGACTCGCAGTCGATGCACCTCGCGCATATATTTGAGCTCATCTTGCGCCTTGTTCACCTCAATTTTCTTGGCCTCCGTGGCCAGCTGTTGCTCCTTGCAACGCAACTCCGCCTCCTTCACCTTGAAGTAATTGATACGCTCCTCATAGTTATCACCGCCGCCCCCGCCGCCGCCCGTCGTCACACCTCCTCCCCCACCTCCAACACCCGTCACCGTGAGCGTTCCCGCGCTGGTGTTGACGCCGCTGTTGCCCGTTGCCGTTGTGGCTGTTGCCAGCGCCACAGGCACGGGCACAGGCACTGAGACGGAGACGGAGACGGGCACAGGGACGGAGACGGGCACCGTGGTGGCTGCCGTCACTGTGGGCAGGGCGCTGAATGTAAAGGTGGGCGTGCCGCCAGTTAGCTGCATCTTAACAGCAGCCTGTTGCTGCTGCTGTTGTTGTTGTTGCTGCTGCTGCTGTTGTTGTTGCTGCTGCTGCTGTTGCTGCTGCTGATGATGAGCTGCTGCCGCCGCTGCCGCCAACTGTTGCTGTTGTGCCGCCAACTGTTGTTGCGCCAATTGCTGGGCTTGCGCCTGAGCCTGCGCTTGAGCTTGAGCCTGTGCCTGGGCCTGAGCTTGGGCCTGCGCTTGAGCCTGGACCTGCTGCTGTTGCTGGGCTTGGTATTGGGCGAGCGTGATCTGCTGTGGCTTGATTACTATTACTATTATTATTATTATTACAATCGTAATTATTATTATTTCTGTACAACTATTTTTTTTGTAAACGGATTTAATTGTACTTTGAATTCTTTTAGTTTTTTTTTTTTGGGATGGGCGCTGGGGAGTTTATCGATTACCGATTACAGACTACCAATTACCGATTATCAATTACCCCATAAGCCATTCTCTCTAATTGTAATTGTAAATCGAAATGAAATACAGTGAACAAAGCAACAAAAAGAACAACAAAAATAACAATTGTGTACTTACCAACTCTCATATATTTGCGCTTGTTTTTGTTGCGTGACGATGACGTCATCGAGGAGGAGCCAGAAGAGGACGAAGATCCGGATGAGGAGGATCCATGGCTGGGTTCGTGATCAAAGCGCAATGGAACATTGCCCAGCGGTTGATCGTCTTCGCCGCTTATCTGCAACGGATTCACACGCAACAAATTTCCTTCGCTGGTCTAGAGATCGAGGGAAAAAAAAGAAAAATAAAAAGAAAGATTTGGTTACAAATTCGCAATTGAATTGAACAGTTTCCGAATGTTGCTTACGATTGTTGTTCATTTATTTGATGAACTAATCAGATTGGAGCTGCCAACTTGGTAGATTGGAGCTGAAAACTTGACAGATTTGAGCTGTCAATTTGATAGATAGGAAAAGCTGTCAAGTCACCCAAGCAGCATATTTTCATTTATGATAGAAGTCGACTGAATTCTACGAATTGTAAACTGAAAGGTAAACTCAATTTCTAAAGTTCCTAGACTGGCAATTATAATAATTCTAAAAATTATTTAAAGATGGCTCATCCTAACGGGGTATTTACAACTACGACGTCCTTCTCTATCTTGGGTGAGCAAGCTCCGCGGGCCACAGCCACAACGCCAACAGATGTTCAAGGTGGGGGAGGAGGTGGGACGACGGGCGGCGGTCAGAACCAAAATTATGATGAGCGCAGAAGTTACTTTCGAATGAAGAGGGCAGAATTTAAATGTAAAGAGCAAGAGCTGGCCGCAGAGGTCAAGAGGCTTGAGGCTTTGAGCACAAATCAAACTATGGAAAATAAGCGTGAGGAGCATAGACTTGAAGTTTCGAAGACAAATCTAGCTATGCAAAATATGCGTGAGGAGCATAGACTCAGAATGAGGGAGCTACGATTAAAGATAAGGTCACTAGAGGAGCAGGAGGATTTGCGCGACACATAAAATGTAATTTTGCATATGGGCAAATCCCAAAAACAGTCCACCAGCGACCAATTTTTAAATATTAATATAAAATAAATATTAATATATTAATATTTTATTTCTACAAGTATTTTGAATATTCTATTCTATTTTAGTATTTTCAACGACAATTCGAGCACAGATTAAAATACCAAAACAAAAGCTTAAATGTACTTTAGATATTCACTACCTCAATAAAGATAAACCCAAAGTCTAGGTATCCTAGACTTAAGCCACATCATTAAGGAACTTGTCACTTACCTCGCCCAACTGATTGCGGGCAAAACATTGAACGACGCCCGCGTGCCGCTTTTGCACATGATGGATCTCGTCTCGTTATCCAAGCTGGCATCCTCGCCGTTGAACAGCCAATAGATGTGCGGCTGGGGATGTCCGATGGCATCGCACTCAAGTGTGAGAGCATCACCCTCGTTGGTCAGCGTCGAGTTGGGGTCACGCAGAATGCGCGGACGCTCCAGCACGCTCAGCTTGATCATGTGAACCAGCACCGGTGCAATGCCATTGTCCAGGCGGCACACATACGAGCCCTGATCTTGGGGCTGGACATCGGTGATTTGGAGTCCATAGGCAAGCACACGCGATCGATTGTGATAGATGTTGGGCACATTGGGGCTGCTCCACACGGCGCTGGGACGCGGCGAACCAACGCCCGGACACTCGAGCACAACGGTCTCGCCGGGACGAGCGGCAAGCTGTGTGGCCGGCTGGTGGAGCAGGAAATACGGCGGTGTACGATCCGTGTAATCGACACGCAAATCAATCACCTGGGGCAGACGCAACTCCTCGCCCGTAATCACATTTGTGGCCGCGCACGTATAATTGCCCGCATCCTTGGCGCTCACAGAGTTGAGCACCAAAGCGCCAGCAGCGCCTGAGAGCAGCTCGGACTGCGGCAACTTCTCGCCGTTGCGATAGAAACTCCAAATGGGCGGCGGCTGCGAGCTGACCGAGCCGCAACGCAACAGCACACAGTTCTTGGGCGCCACACTCCATCGCACCGCATGCCGACTGTATCCATTCCCATTCCCATTCCCATTCCCGTTCCCGTTCGCATTGTCCACGGCAATTGAGACGAGCGTGAGGCGACCAGGAGTCGAGGCAATCGCACCCGGACCGTACCAGGCCACACACTGATAGTCGCCCACGGTCTGCACACTCACATAGATGCGCAGCTTCCAGGTGCGCTCCTCGTTGCTGCTCGTCACATTGTAACCGGCGGCGGTGCGCAGATAGCGATACGCTTCCGTTGTGCTATAGCGGAAGCGCCACTCGAGTCGATCCGGCTTCAGGTTCATTTCACACTCGAACACAACCTCGTCACCCTTGGGCGCCACGGCCGATTCGGGACCGCGTTCAATGTACACGCCGAGCAGATTGCTGGAGCTTGAACTTGAACTGGAGCTGGAGCTGGAGCTGGAGCTGGAGCTAAAGCAGCAGCCGAAGCATATGCTCAGCATTATGGCCAGCGCCAGCGGCAGCTTTAGCAGTCGCTTCATCGCGTTGCCAACTGAAAGGATAAGCAAAGATTGAGAAAACTATATAAGAAAACTTAAAGGCAATCTACAAAAATTATAAAATAAAAATTAAGTTCAACAAAAAGTTGATTAATAAAAATTGTAAATAATAATCGTTATAATCTTTAACGAAATACTATTGCAGATTTCTTTTGCGCAAATTGAATTATATTAATCATAATTATAAGATATATAAACACAAGTTCTCAAAGATTTTTAGAATAAATATTCTAATTTAAAGTATAAGAAATATTCAAGATTTTAAAATTCAAAATTTCAGTCTATAAATATAATAATTCATAGAATTATTATTGTAGAATTTTAATAATAATCTAATAATCAGAATAGTGATATTTCATTATAATAATCAATCACTTTATTATATAAATACAGAAAATTTATATATTTGGTTTTGGTAATATAATTTTAATATAAATTAATTGAATCAATATAATTAAGTGATTTACTATTATAATTAAATATTACCACTGTGATCATTTGTGTTATAAAAATCTACAATAATTCTCTTTTCTATAACAAAAAGTTTATTATAACTATTTGTGAAATTTATGAATTTATGAAGTAAAATAAATTCTATTCTACATTAAGTTATATTAATTTTGTTGTAGTATTTATTATTCAAATTAAATTTAATAATTGCAAATAATTTAATTTCAAATAAAAGGTATTGTAGTTTGCAAAATACGAATTAAATTTGAGCATATATGTTATAATAAGATAAATAACATTTAAATACTCGATAAATAAGCTAATAATATGGTTTTAAGCAAAGGAATAGATTTACTAGAGCAAACTACGTTATTGAGATTATTATAGTTCACACACAGAATACGGAAAGGATTATGGCAAGCAAAGTTATGAAAGAAAGTTAAAGAATGCGATATTATTTTCTAAAATATACCAAATTAATGTACCGCAAAATACATAAATATTCCAAGGGTTGCGTGTTTTGGTATATTTACATAGTAACATACAATGTGTGGTATCAATCCTAAAATATACCAAATTAATATACCACAAAACTACTGAAATATAACAAAGGTTGTGTTTTTGGTATATTGATATAATACTATTCAAAATATACCACATTACCCATTATATAATAGATTGTCAGCCATAGACTATAGTTACTATTCTATTTAAATCAAGTAAGTAAGCTATAGTCGAGTGTGCTCGACTATGAGATACTCCCTTCCCATTTTGAATAAAAACAAAACGGTATTAATATTAAAATAAACCAAATAAAAATACTGCAAAAATATTAAAAATATACCAAATGGTATATCTGGCCTTATATTGTTATAGTGCAACATTCAAAATATACCATACAGTACAAAATATACCAGATTGTCAGCCAAAGCAACTAAAACAAGTAAGTTTTTTTCCCCACAATAACTTATACAATTTGCTCTCTGAGATCTAAGATAAAAAGCATTACAATTCATTCTAAAAATTATAATTGAATTATTCTTCTACTTTTAGGTTTTCCATTAATTTTTTTTCCATTAAAAACAAAATGAAATGAACTCTAACGAGTGTAATGCATTTGTATTCAATTTACATGCGAATCGAGTTAACAAACAGCAACGACGACTAAAACGCAACCAGCGCTAAATGTTGCCGCATGCGGCATGCCACATTCTGTTGCATGATTGCCATTACCTCTAGCAGTCACGTGTTTGATGTTGTGGCAACTTGTTGTGCGACGTTTCTGCTTCTGCTTCTGTATGCTCTGCTCTTGTATACGTAAGTGTGTAAGTGCGCTTTTACGCCCATTTTGTTTGGGTGCCACAAAAAGTTGCGGCATTTTTCTTAATTTCCATTTAATTGTCGCTGTAAATAATTCACTTTCCCCTCACTTTGCATTAAGTTGACTCTATTCAACACATACATACTTGCATATTTTTAGCTGCAGCGCACATTTCATTCCACATCGCATATCCTGCAAAACTTT
The DNA here is from genome assembly GCA_023558445.1 of Drosophila pallidifrons. Classification (NCBI taxonomy): domain Eukaryota; kingdom Metazoa; phylum Arthropoda; class Insecta; order Diptera; family Drosophilidae; genus Drosophila; species Drosophila pallidifrons. Next base: position 18,013,307 of record CM042351.1, read on the forward strand.
TGCGGCTTGTTGTCCTTCTCCCAACAACATTGTTGCATGTGCCGCTTTGCCACCAACTTGTGGACGCACACATGTAATTGTGCATCGCAGGTTTTCAATTGAGTTGCACAAGTTTTCGACTATGTGGCAATTGACAATAGATTCTGCCTCCATCACACACAGAACTGCACAGTGGTCTAATACCCGGTGAAAAAGTGATCCAATTTTTATTGGTTACAATGCATATTAAATTTATATATATTTATTAAAATAACATATTTATAGTATTGCTTAATTATTATACATTTTTAATATTTCTTTTAAATTTTATATATTTATCTTTTTTTATTTATTTTTTTTTATTATTTTGTTTAGTATAGCATTTCCATTCTTTAGTAATTAAATTATTAATTTAAATTCAACAAAATGTTATAAATTTATTTTTATTTACTCTAATTTTTCTACTCTTTGGCATTTTAATTCTTAGTTTAAAATCAAATTTATAAAATAAAATTTTGTTTAGGTTTTTTTATATATTATATTATTTCTATTCTGTGGCAATTTAATTTTTAATTTATATCACAACAAAAATGTTAATTTAATTAATTTAATTCTCAATTTACTTATTGTAACTAAGTTTAGATTATAAAAAAATAATAGAATAAATATAATATTTTAAGGCTATAAGAAAACACTTTGCAGATATTAAAGAAGGAACCGAGAAACTTTTGTGACAAGTAAAGAAATTTGCATCTTTAAGATAAAGATTATTATTATTTTATTATACTATATATAACTAAATACTGTTAGCATTTAATAAACAAATTGTTTTCTTTTCTTTTTCTATTCTTTTCTTAAAAATCGAAACCTTTTTTTTCGATTTACAATTTATACTTAGGTAAAATAGTCGCATACTTTAAGGCGCTGTTCGAAATGAAATTAACTGTAAAAGAAAGCTTAAAACACAGCGAAAGCAGTTAATAGTTTGACATCGTAGCTAAGTGGCATAGTAATTGAATACAATTTGCTGCGAGCATGAGCTAAATTTCAATTGTATCAAATTAGCATGCAGCAAGCGGCATTTAAGGGACGCAGAACATGCGCGCAAGGACTTTAGAAAATCAGTGAAATAAAGGAGGTCGAGAGCAAGAGAAAATGGAGCGCTAAGCATTATTAAATATTAATTAAACTTGTGTCAGTGTGCGCTGTGCGCTGGCCCCCGAAGCAATGTACAAAACTTTTGACACACTTTTTCTACCCTCTTCGCCAATCGCAAGGGTAAAAAAGCTCACATGTCAGAGGGTGTGTGTGTGTATGTGTGTGAGAGGCTTATGACCTGGCTCGAAGGGAAGAGAGGGGTGGGGGGTTGGGAAACCCTTGACAAATTGCACTGCTTAAACGATTTTGAATTTCATTTTCCATTTTCATTTTCTTAACAACTCGACGATTGACAGTTTCGATTTGGCCAAATTCATTTCAATAAAATTTCTCAAGCCATTTGCCCTTTGCCTTTGCCTCTGCCGTTGCTTCTGTTTCGCATTTTAAGCACGGCTCACTTTGAACTTTGCCACGCAACCGAGTTGCTAATCGTTGACCATTTCCCTTCATTCGTCCTCTGATTTACACATTTTTGCTCATTTTATTATTCTTCTTGTATTTTTGTTGGTTGCTGTATTGCTTTTTGGCAACTTGCTTTTACCTTAATTAAGGTCAAAGTGCACACACACACACACACACACACACACACACACACACACACACACGCATTTGTGACACCATTGAATTTTGCCCATCAATTTAATTGACGAGCCCGTTTTATCGGTCCGGTGCCAATCGCATTGAGCATTGAGCGGCTTCTTCGAGCGGGAGATGAACCGGTGGGGGGAAGGGGGGATGGGAATTCTTTGGGGACATTTACAATTTCAAATTACAACAATAATTACAACACTTACACAATGGTCGAGTTGGGCTGGCAAAGATGCTGCCAAGCCAAATATAATGCCATCAAATTAATTAAAATCTATTTCGATCAAATTTACAAGAAATTTGCCAAAATACTTTCTGCGTTTCCAAGGGCTTAAGTTTCGTGCGCACCCTCGACCCTCTCACACCCTGCATCCATCGAGCGATTTGTGTTTTAGTTTTTTAGTGTCTCTGAGAGCTTAATGTAATCAATGTAATGTGCAATACTCAGGGTATTTTGTAGTCTATCAGCAAAATAATGTATGTTAAGTGTCTAAAAAACATTCCAGTAATCAATGTAATGTGCAATATACAGGGTATACAGCTCAGTAATGCAAATCAAGAGTGTAAACAAGTAAGAAAGCTACAGTCTTGTGTGCTGTAATTAAAAATAAACTTGATCGAACAAATATTATATCTCTATCTCTTATAGTCTCTGAGATCGTATTGTTCATACGGACGGACAGACAGACATGGCACAAATTTATAATACCCTTCTACCCTGTGAGAAGCGGGTATATAACTTTTCATTCATATAGAGCTTAATGTGCAGGGTATTTGCCAGTCGAGCGAAATATTTACAGTCGAGTTTTAATATTAAGTTATCAAACATAAAATGATTATATTAAAATAAAAAGTTAAAATTGGTGTTAAGATTAATATAACAAAACAAATAAATAAAAACAAATTATATTATGTATAAACAAATTTTAGAATTGTTTTCCAGGATATTAGACTGTCGAACATATTCAATATGTGTTTTTTTTTTTCTGTCGGTGAGTTACAAGTTAATCATGTAATAAATTGATGCCAACATTTGTATAATAAATAATTGAAGAAGATTTATCTGGTACATAAATGGAAACGCTGGAAATGACTTCCACATTTTTAATGTTTTTTTATTGCAGGATATTTGGCTATCGAGCATGTTGAAAGCAACATTTAGGTAAAGCAATAATTTGTGGTTAAAAAATAAGACACATCTAATTGTACATAAATAAATCGCTGGAAATGAATTTCACATTTTTAGAGTTTTTTTACATTACAGGGTACTTGACTGTCGATCATGTTGAATGTGTTTTGTATTGTGCCGTCGAGTTACAAGTCAACCTTGATTTGTAAACAACGCATTTGAATGTAAAGAATATGAAGTATTTGAACAAATATTTATGTGTTAAAGTATTTATAACACAGCTCGGCACAGCAACAAAGTAACGTAGTGTATTGCTCATTAATATGGCACTTAGCGGGTTGGGCCTTTAGCATGTTTGGCCTAAATGGTTTAGTGCGCTGGCTCATCAAAAGACCAGAGATTAACAGATAAAATATATATTGCCGCACTGCTCGCACTGCCATAGCAACAACACCAACAACAACAACAACAAACGGCTCTAAACAGTTAACAAAAACAAAAGGAATTTACTCAACTCGTACGCATTTGTTGTTTATGTTTATTTGCTGCAAAGTAATTAAAAGGCAATCGCTGGGTAAATACAAATACACGAGTGCGAGAATCTGGCTTTGGACCCCGCCCATGCTTGCCACCTCCTCCATCTCAGTCTCCGTCTCCGTGTCCGTTTACCCCCCTCGTTCGTAGTCCCATCCCCTCACAGGGTGGCACGAGTTAACTCTTTACATTTGTCACCCGTTGTCTCGGCCTCTCTTCTGAACACCTCTTCTCATTTTTTTGCTTATATGTATACACATTTTTTGTTTTTGCTTAATAAAACGGCGAGTGTAAACAAAAGCAAAGCATAATAAAAATTCATCTGCAGCCTTCTGATTTTGCCACCAAATGGTTGCGCACCTTTCTCCGGTATCGCATTTATATCTAAACAAAATATGTTGCCAAACGCCACGAGAGTCGTAAAAACCCAGAGAGCAATGCCGCGGGCCCCCTTCGAAAAAAAAGAAGAAGGAAAAAATATTATTCAAAGGTTCGAACAACTTTAGAGCGCACAAGAAGTAAGCCACCTAACGGTGAAGTGTGTGCAAGCAATTATAATCTCTGAGCTGAGACCAAAATACCCTTTAAGTTATAAACAACAAATATATGTAAAATAAGAGTGAGTAATTTATTTTTCAATTTCTATATTTCTTATTTGTCATTTTCAATAGAATACATTCAATCAAAGTCATTTTAAACAAATTTTATTTTAAATTTTAATATTTAAAATTGATTTGAAAATTTAATTATATTAAATATTTACTTACTAGTTGGGTGGAATATAAGTTTGAAGCTACGAATTTACAAAATTTATTTAGCAAAAAAGTGTTATTACTAGCTTGGGAAAGGTTTTTTTTTTTAGATAAACATTATAAATAAATCATCTATTGTCATCTATCGATGTTTCTCCTTTACATTTCCGAAAGTTCCAAACGCAATGCATTTGCTGAGCAACTCCTTTGAGTAGCTAAGCTTCTGCAACTTTTGGGAAGCGTATTTTTAATTAATTACAATACGCAGTCTGCCTGTGAGCTTCAGAAAAATTTTAGAAAAATATAATATTTTGATTGGATTACTTTTTGTTCTACAAAGTTAACAATTTATGCGTATAACGAAATATAACTAAAATAAATATAATTAAAAAATAAAATAAATAAAGAAATTAATCTATGGAATTTTGCAAGTATGTACATAAAAAAATGTAAATATATTTTTCGGTCTAGTTTTATTTTTATACCTATTTTATTCAAGTTTACTAAACATATACATATATTTATAAATTCTAATTTATTTTAATAACCTTTCTAAATTGAAAAGAGTATACATTATTTAAATATTATTTTGAATTAATTTCCATTTTAATTTATTATTATCTTTATCATCGTTGCGAGAACTAAATCTAAAGTAACATTTTCAATATTAAAATCTTTAATCATTTTACTACTATAATAAGCAGTACTTAATAAAAATGTTAAAAAACAATATTAATATTAATTTCTAATTATATAGATAATTTATTTTTCTAACTTAGCTAGAATAAATGACAAATGAAGTCAAATAAAGCAATATAGATATTCAAAGGAGAACAATTCAATAATAAACCTTTGACTATATCCGATGTACAATTTGCAGCTATAGAGCTTTGATTTGATTAGACTGTATTCATTGCGGTACTCAGTGGCATAATATGATCAATCCAGCAATATGAGTTTGTTTTTCAGTGGCATGGAAATTATCTTCATATCTGTGGCAATGCAATAATGTTAATTCAGTTTCATTCCAAGCACATTTCAATGGCAATGCCATTCGACCAGATGCAGTTCGGTAATTGAGTTGCAGCTGTTGCCAGCAACGAATTCTGTCTTCTTCTTCTCCTGTCCATTCCTTTATCACTTTCCTTTTTTACCACTTGCCATACTTCGTCAATGCTTTTGCAGTACCTACTTTAGTTGCCTTCCTGCTGCATTCACTCAATTTAACGCTTCATTTGCGAAACTTAGTTGCCTCTTTTGGTGAATGCGAATTGCGAGTGCGAGTGCGAGTGCGAATGCGAGTGCTGTGGATGACGATGAAGTGGCAGCAGGCGTTGCACAGCCTGGACAAATAATAATAAGAAAATAGATTGTGCTGTGGCAAGCGGCAAAGTGACTTAAGAGCATTTCCATCTCCCCTTTCCCGCCCAAGTCCAAGTGCAAGGTGCAAATCGGAAGTCCGCAGATGCTGCTGCCGATGACGATAATGCGAACGCGAATGCGAACGACGAAGAAATTTAAAATGCGCCTTAATCTTAAGCTTGCTGCTGAGTCGCAGGGGGGCATGCAGCAGGTGAGTAGTGACCACAACTGGGCAGCACTTTAAATGAGCAAAAGAAAATCGCAGTAAAGTAAATAAACACCAAGTTCTTCATCTTCTTCTTCTTCTTCTTCTTCTTCTTCGTCCAATAAAGATTAAATGCATAAAGGTGAGGTTATGTTGCAATCTTAAAAAATATTGCAGATTATTGAAGGGCATTATTAATGCCAGGAAAAAACGCAAAAGCATTATTATAATTGCGTAGTAGGAAACTAAATGCGATTTAATTATCGATAATAATTGCATAGTCCAAAATAATATTCATTTACACGCCGTTTGGCGTAATCTCGTTAACGATGCTTAATGAGTAGCAGGAGCAGGAGCAGAGCAGCAACAACAATAACACTCAGAAATAGCAACAACAGCAATAACGAAAACTAAAAAAGCTTTGCTCACATTTCAAGTCGAGTGCCGTCCATGTTCAAGCCGACGTTGCTGTCGCTTTCGCTGCCGCAGTCGCTGCCAACGTCAACTGCAACGCGCTGCAATTGTAGAGCATTTGCCTTTTGTTTTTTCGCCACTGCTATTGTTCTTTTTGTTGTTGTTGTTGTTGTTGTGCTATTTATTTAATTCTTGCTTGTTCATATTTCTCATTTGCTGTAATTTCTGCCTGCAGCGGAAGAGGGCAAGAGCAAGAGCGAGAGAGTGCGACACAATAAAAAAAAGAAGAAAAAGAGAAAGCTTTGATATTTGCGCGCATTGTTGTGCTGTGCTGGGCAGTGTTGTAAAACGAAACGTTTGCCATGCTTATTGTTATTGTTGTTCCTTCTCGTTTGCTATTGCTCTTCTTGTTGTCGTTTTTGTTGTTGCTGCTGTTGTTGTTGTTAAAGTGCGAATATCATTATCATTGCGATTGTTGTTGCAACTATTTAAAACCTGCCATTGTCATTGCCCTTGTCATTATCATTATCTCAGTTGCCGCTGTCTTCGATACCCTGTAGCCGGCCCACAAGACAAAAGGACGTACACATTCACACGGCAGCTTAAGTCTGCAAGCTAGTATATTTTTGCTCATACTCTCTCTATCATACTTAGAGGCTATCTCTCAGTCTAGCTGACTTCTTATTTCTTTACGTCGCATACGCACACACATGCGCCTACACCCGCATACATGTGCATCTACACATATGTATACAGTCGTACATTCTAATTCTCTGCTCCGCTCTCGACGGCATCTCTAAGCTTGCCCACATCCAGTTGTCCAGATCAGTTGCCAGTTGCCCATTGCCGGTTGCTTTTCAATGCCGCTCTACACGAAACAAAAAAAAAAAGAAACCTTCTCGCTATTTGCTATCGTTATCGTTATTGTCATCGACGCGAACATTGTAGGCAGCTGTTTAAACAACAACAATAACAACTCGTTTACGTGGCATTTACTTCTAATCTATCACCGCAGATCTCAATTATTATAGTTGACAACGATTGAAATTGAACATGTGAGTGCAACAGTACATTATCTCAATTGTGTTTATGACTTAATTATAGCTTAATTTAATAATATGAGTATTATTTAATTAATTGAAGTAACATTTTCATTCATACGAAAATCGCCTCAGAATAAGTGCAGCGCGAAGTACAATCGTCATACATACATATGTATGTTCGTGCATACATACACATGTATACAAGTATTTTCATATACATACATACGTGCTGCTCATTGCATTATTGCATATTCCATCTTCTTATTCTTTGCCCATGCATCTAGCGGAGGAACAACACTTTCTTATGCTTCACCGTTAGTTTCCCAATCCGTATGTAATTTTTGTCAATGTATTTGTATTTCGTATGCTCGTGTATAAGCAGCTTTTAGGCACTGCTCCTCAGCCCTAATATATTCTCTTAACATTGTTATGTTATTGCTGCTGTTAAATCACTGCATAGCGCTGTAAAGTCAAATAACATTATCATATGTATGGCGTTTTTGCTTTAACAGTAATGTTAGGCTTCAGTACTTGGTCAATACTTGTTCTATTTACTTTTTATACCCGCTACCCATAGGGTAGAAGGGTATTATAACTTTGTGCCGGCAGGAAATGTATGTAACAGGTAGAAGGAGGCATCTCCGACCCTATAAAGAATATATATTCTTGATCAGCGTCAACAGCCGAGACGATCTAGCCATGTCCGTCTGTCCGTCCGTCCGTATGAACACCTAGATCTCAGAGACTATAAGAGATAGAGCTATAATTTTTTATCGACAGCATTTGTTATGTTTGCACGCAGATCAAGTTTTTTTCAAATTTTTGTCACGCCCACTTCCGCCCACGCAATTAAAAAAAAAATTGAATAACAAGTGTAATTTTAAAGCTAGAGATACGAATTTTAGTATATACAATAATTACTGTAGTAGTTATGATTCCTGAATTTTGGTTGCGATCAGATAAAAATTGTGGAAGTTATTAAAGAAATACTTTTGTATGGGCAAAAACGCTTACTAACTATGGGTCTTAGCTGCTTTGGCTGACAATCTGGTATATTGTGCCGTTTATGGTATATTTTGAATAGCGATATAGTACGATATACCAAACATACCATTTGGTATATTTTTAGTATTTTCGGCATATTTTGAAAATGATACCGCAATATTGTGCCTTTATTAAAAATGGGTAGCGGGTATCTCACAGTCGAGCACACTCGACTGTAACTTTCTTACTTGTTTTTAACTAATTTATGTTAGCTTAACTAATGTATCAACAAACTGTGATTACGATTGCTTAAATCAACCCAATCAACCCTTTAGGATCGTAAGCTAATGGTTCTAGGAAACTATTGTAACTTGGCCATCTTGTTATAGAATTCAAACTAATTGCCAATCAGTCTGTCAATCAAGACAGCTATAAAGTACAAGTCATAACAAATGCAGTCTAACATAGCTGGACATATCCACAGTACTCGTAGCTTCCATAGAAAATGCAGGTGTGTCAAACAGTTGGAGGAGCTACACCCTCGATATACACTAGTATAAGTCATGATTTCTAGTTTTTGCCATTGTGTCACAGAACGTGGGGTCTTTTCAGTTGATTTATGAGCACCAGGAAGGCCCACAGTTGGCCATATAACAAATATAGCAGATTGGCCTGTGGAGTGCGAGGTGTGGGCAGGTGGAGGGAAGCAACCTGACCTGGTCAATGGTTATAATTAAACACTGTAAGGCGTCGCTGGCACAGTTTCTCATTTGTCCCGTTCTAATTGAAAACAAAGGGGCAACAAGAGCACAGAAGACCAAAGCATTCGACTACCAGATGCTCTACACAACTAACTGGCTTAACAAGTTGTTAAATATGTAATGCACTCAAAATACAATGAGCAAAATTCCAACACAATAGCTGAAAGTTGCAAACAATTCGGGCTCTACTTATGAATTATTTGGCAATTATTTGTTTAGGCAGCTTTAACTGTGTGTTTTATGTGAATCCTTTTAAGCCTTTAGAGTGTAGAGTATAAAAGTAAACATGGCACAAAAGATGAACACTGGCGCCGTGCACAGTGGAACTTGGGTAACCTAAACTCAAGTAAAAAATGTGAACAAAAATATACTAAAGTTACAATTTAATTTAATTTTATACTATGCTTAAATGAAATTAAAAATGTTTAAGCAATTTTTTAGGCAGTATAATTATACAGTCTGTTATAAAGGTAATTTCAATGTCTGTAATATTTCAATGTCATTTTTACATTTTTTTTTTTCACTAATTGCAACGCAATATAAAGATTCTTTTCAATTAACTCAAAAATTTCAATTACATTCATGCAACGAGACACAAAAATTTATAAAATGTGAATTGAAAAATCAATTTAATTTCTTCGTTTTTTAATAAATGAAAGTAATTAAGCGAAACTATTGAATTTGGAATTTGTATTTTATACAATGATCCACTTCAAGTACTTAATTTCTCTAAACTTCAAAGCTCATATAAGAATTGAGTACTTTTGCAAGTTTTTAGATACTGTAATCCCACTGTGCAATGGTTATGGGGTCAGTTGAGCGTTTGGTGGACTTGACAGGCAAATGAACAAAAGTTCCGTTTGCGGAGTCGGCCGTCCAACTCGTCGTCACTCAGTCAGTCGTCTGTCACCATTGCCGCCGCAGTCGCCGTTGCCGTCGCCGTCGCCGTCTGCGTCGACGTCGACGTGGACGTTGTGATATGGTAAAGCAGAGCATACAGTGCAGTGTAGCTGCTGCGAAACCGACAGCAAGCAAAACGTGACTAGGCCAATGCTGGCAGCGTTGACGTCGTCGTCATCGGCAACGTGGGCGCGCAGCACTTTTCATGCTCATGACAGCAAATTGAAGTGTGCCACACACAAATAGCATACAAAACATACGCACATTTGAAACACACACACACACACACACACTCCCTCACAATATGCCCACAAATACATAAAGCGTACTTATTTGATTTTGAGTTTTTGCACAATAAGGATGCTCGGGCAAAGCAACTTGCATGTCACATGTCGCAAACGTTGCTGCACAGCAAACAAAATCGCACTTCGAACCGAAACAGCGTAATACAGCATTTTGTATTCATATTTGTTGTGAAATGCAGTTTTATGCAAATTTCGAATTATTATTGAATAATGGAATATTGATAATTGCATCTTAAATAATTTCCATAAAATTATATGTACATACGTGCAGTGCAGTTTAATTACTCTAAATGCAGATTAGTGTAAAATCCGGAATAATGAATTAATTTTTATTATTCCAGTTATTAGCACAATACAAATAATATGCAATAGGTTTCAATTAAAAATAAACGGAAAACTAATTTTATTTTAATTGTATATTGCAAACTTTAAATTGTTACTCTGAAAATTGAGTTTAATATTCCTAATATGAAATTCAAATTCGAATATTTATTATTATTATAAGATAGCATAAGTTTTACTTTTAGTTTTTATAAATTTTGGCAGTCTTTTGCAGTGTATTTTAACTTTGATGTGAACATGCAATCAAGCCATAAATTCACACATAACTTAGCTGCATCACAGCTCAGCACTTAACAGGTCGCTTTGCTTCATTCACAATGCGCTCAGTCACGTGCTAACTCAACGGCAACAACAATAACAACTTGCACAAAAAGAACAAGAGTCGAAGCATTGCAGACACACCCTTTCCATACACACTTTCTCTCTTTCGTAAGAAATCAGACTCATAGTTAGCCATTGTTAGTGTCCACCATAGACCCCAAATGAAAGTGCGACTTCTTCTCTTCTTTTTCATCCTTTTTCACTTTATTCACCTTTTTTCGCTGTTCTTTTTTTTTGCCACAGTGCCTGCAAGTATGCAGCACAAAATACTCAAGCTGCAATGCCAACGAGTGCGGTTTGTTGGTCAGTCTCGAAAGCAAAAGCAAAAGTAAAAGTCGAAATTCCTAATTCCAATGCCAGGTCCTATAACAAACCAACAGCAAGCAGACAGAACGAAAGAGAGAGAGAGAGGAAAAGAGAGAGAGAAATACACGAAAGCAGGGCACTTTTTTCATTTAAAAGGACCCTTGAGTTGCTGTGAATGCAAAATCTAAATAAGAAATGTGTTCAGAAATCAAGTTTTCGAGTTCGCTTAAAGCTCAAAGCTCTTTTCTGAAGAATTATTGTTCCGTGATCTCAATATAACACTGTACTTATCACTCCCTACGTTTCCCTCACTCTTTCGCTCGCTTCTTTCGGTTCAACCAGCTGTATTTTCAGTGGTCTTTTATTGCTCTACAATGTATACGATTCCTGAGGAAATCGCATGTGAAAGGCATTCATTGTTGACTTAAAATTAGACAAGAAATTGTTATTTTAGCCGAAGTTATTTCAATTTTATTATGAGCTATTTTCATAGCTCGCACTTTTTGCCAAGCTACACAATTTATGGGCTTCCTATTATATACACAGCATGGCGAATAAATAAAATATATAGCCCATAAACACATGTCGATCATTCGACATGACAGAGTACTTGCTATTCGACAGATTATAGATAATTAAAAAAATACCACTCAAAGGGTATATTACTCTAAAGGGTCAAATCGTACTAAATACTTTCCATGCATTACATTCGTGTGAACTAATATTCTTAGGTCATCTTAAGTAGACCAAATAAAAAAAATTGTTACTTTTATTGTATAATGATAAAAATATTAATTGAATCGGAAATAATTATTTATCATAATAGAAGCAAATAGTTTACTAATGTACAAAAATAATTGCTTAAACTAAATCATTTCCTATTATCACAAAACTTGAACTGAATATTAATTTTCTGTATATTTATAGGGTATGCACACTGTCGACTAGTTGTTATGGCTTCTTCTGATTTACAGTTTTGAGTTTTGCTCTTCATTTGCCATTTGGCAGCTCAATAAATCTCAGTGTGTGTTGTGTGTGTGAATGTGTGCGTTAGTGTGTCACCGGTAACGGAAATTTGTTTGCAGTTTTATTTTGAGGCTCACACAATAACTACAGCAACAGTAACAGTAGCAACAAGAGCAAAAGCAGCGGCAGCAATAGCAAAAAGAACAAGAACAACAGTCATAAACAAACAATATACAAACTGTAAAAATTATATTCCGCTGGCGTTTCGTTTTGGCACACAAACACACACACACACACAGACACTCTCATAAACACAGAGAAACACACGCATTGGCACGCAGACAGCAAAGCAGAACAGTGGAGAACAAGAGCAGAGAGCAACAGAGAGAGAAGAGCGAGGCGAGGCGAGTGTGCCGCTTAGCAGTCGCTTTGGTCGCTAGTTAAACGCCTGCAATTGCACTCGCTCGGTCCAACCACCCACTCACTCACACACACAGACACAATCGCACACACAGCCATGCGGATCTGTACGGATAGAAAGCCGAACGAGCGACAAAACGAAACGAACGAACGGGACCCCAAAACGATTCGTATTTACTCGTGTCGCTGTCGCTGTCGCTAGTATTGTTGCTGTTATTGTTGCAATCGCTAGCGCTGTTGGCGTCGTCGTCGTCGTCGTCGTTGTTGTCGTCGTCCAACGGCCGCCAGAAGGATAAGTTGCTCAGATGCTTGCAAGATTCTGTCATAACGGCTTCGGCATTCGTGGCGCGCGTCTCGCACGCGGCAAAACAGCTAACTGCAGGCTACAGGCTAAACAGCAACACAGAACAGCCAAAGCAAAAGGCTGAATTTGGAGAAACAATCAAAAGGGCCAAACAAACAAAACGTTATTTTTTTTTTAAGTTTCGCGCTCACCTCACGTTTTTTCACGTTCTGTTTGTTTGTGTTGCTGTCGTGAATTGAGTTGTTTTTTTTTTTTTTTTTTTTTTTGAGAGAGAGGGAGATTTGAAAAACGTTTTCGAAAGTGCCGAGTCGCGAATAGTGTGGGAGCGAAATGCTATTGATATCGCGAGTAAGCCAAACAAATTGAAAGCAATGTTATGGTTACTATTTGTTAAATACAAGTCGAAAGATAAACATAGTCCAGCTTTACGATACGCCAAAATATTTACGACGACTGGTCCCAAAACGGCGATAATAAAGAAAAAACTAATTAAAATTCAAAGCATTTAAAAGTCAAAAACTCAAAAATGGCAGGTAAGTTTAATCATCTGCAATACTAAAATTATTTTTGAGTATAAAAATAGAATTTTAATGCCTCTCTAAGCGAATTGAATGAATCATTTTCGAACAGAGTTTACTTAAACTCAATTGAATTGTTTATAGTGTGACATTCTATTATTTTTTTTTTTTTTGTTTGAACTGTCAACCATTAAAATGAAAATTGTTCTTTTAATTGATTGTCTTCTTGCCAAATAATGTTTATTATTCGAAATGCAATTGCCGTGTTGCCAAAATTAATGAAAAGAAAATTGCATTTCACGTTCACGACGGGCAATAAAATTTGTGTTGGTTTATATCAACAAACAAATTAAACGAACATTATGTTGTTTCAAATAATTGCAAAAAAACACAAAATTTCTGCGCTGTTGCCAAATTTCAGTGGCCAAAAACTTATGCAATTTGATTTGTCGTTAAGTGAGTTGCGCACTCGACTATCAACTTTGGTCTCTGTTTGTTGTTTGTTGTTTGCGTAAAAACTGCGCAACGGAATTGATTAAGTGCTCGACTGCAGGTCCAACTAAATATTTATAAATACAATATTTCCATTCAAGAACACTCACACACATCCAAACAGATTAGTTTGTTGCATTTTTCAATTTTTCCGGGCGTTCTGTGCAATATTCATAACAACAAATGATTTTTGGTTGGGGCCGGGACAACGCAACGTATGCGCAACATTACAAATATTTACATTTCGTAATTTTGTATGCAATCTCATATATTTTAATATACAGCATATATAGTTTATGTATCGTTCGTAATAATTCGCCTTCCGGCTCCGAGGCTTGTCAGCTTGTGTGTGAGTGTGTGTGTGAAGGTATGTAAACATTTTGCCCCAACAAAAATGTGAGCGCAAAGAGACGACAAGCAAATTTTGCGGCTGCATTTCGTTCAATTTCTTTGGTGGAACGTCCGTGGCTCCCCCAAAAAATCTGTTTTTACTTTAGTTGCAGTACCCCCCCCCCCCCAAAAAAAAAAAAAAAAGTTGTAGCGACTTGCAGGCCCGGTCAGGCTGAAAATAACGAGGGGGCAGAGAGAAAGGGGGGCAACAAGGACTTTGACTGGCCAAAGACAAACTTCGTGTTGACAAAAGTTGTTACATGTTGTGCACAGACTGCTGGGCATGGAATGCACTGCCAACACACTGGTATTTATATATGTTGCACAAGTGTATGCATCTTTGAGTGTGTCTGTCATTCCGCCCGTCTGTCCGTCTGTCCGTCTGTCTGTCCGTTTGTCTGTCTGTCTGTCTGTCCGTCTGTGTGTGTTGAGCTCGTTAGCATTGGTGGCAAGTGGTGGCCGTGAAGTGCTTTTGTGCTTGCAGCAAAAACTTAAAGCGAACGTGTGGATTTTGAGTTTGCTGAAGACCAAAACTCAACGTTGAACTTGCTGTTGGCCACCGCCACGTAATGAACTGGCAAATTGCTAGATGGCTTGCCATCTGACGATGAAGTAAGTTAGCGGGCGAGGTTGACACTGATGACGCTCCGCATGAGCTTCAGTCCTGAGTCTGTGCTTTAGTCTCTCGCAGCTTCAGTCTGCGTGTGTGTGGTGGCAACTGTGTCCGACAGTACGTGCCTCATTATGCGGCAGGTGGAGCAGCGTTGCAAGTTTGCGGCTGCCGTGAACGAGCGTGTAATCAAATTGAGACACTTGCGGTTAGCTTTTTGACCAGCCCACACACACACACACACTCCTCACTCACCCACACAGGCACGCTACTAACGAAAAGGATATCCGAAAGAATACATTCTGCATACGTACATATTTTATTTCATTTTCTGTGTCGTTTTGTCTTTTTGTCCTTTTGCCTTGCATGCCTGCGTTTTATTAACACAAGTAATGAGCATGAAATGGGTTCGAAACTGTGATGTGGGTGCGACAGACAGTGAAAAGCTGCGAGTGCGAAAATTCTTACACATATATTTTTTTTGTTGTTTTGCCACAAGGTTTTGTGTGTTAAGTGTTTTTGCCATAAAAAGATTCCATTGCACTCCTCGCCGCCCTTTTCTTCTCTCTACATATACATATTTATTTATTATTGTGTTGTCATCTGTGTCTTCAACGAAATGAGCTCAACTGTAAAGCGATAAATGAACCCACAATTTAAATTTTCTTCCATCATATGGGTCGTATACGTACTTAATGCGCGCATATTTCGAACCCTTTTTTTTTTGGTTTGCGATGAATTTCGCGTAAATTCAATTTTTCGACTCGCCGCATAATATGTAAATAGGATGCCGACAAAAGATGCAATTTTATTTGATTGAAAATCACACACATATTATTAGCTTTAAGAAATTTGTCTTTAAGGCGGAACCTCACATATTATTGTAACCACAATTGATATTTAATACTCATCATTAATAATGTGAATTACATAGACAACAAGCAATTGAGAATTTTAAATGTGTGCGACAATAAACTCTCTTTAATTGCCTATAATCAACGATAATTTCTCTCTTCTCCGTTTCTGCCAGTTGCAGAAGACATTTTGCAATTGCGTAATACACAATACAAAATGTGAAAAGCTAAAGCTGAAGCTGTAACTGAAACCGATACTGAAATCGAACCTCTTTTGCGTAAGCTGATTACGGTTTGGTATCTATCAATAATTCACTATAATTGAAACGAATTGAAAGCGATAAAGAAGCCATTACGGGTTAATGCCAGCACAATGTGATGTAGAACAATGGAGACAACTCAACTTGACATTTCTGTGGTGGAAAATATTCAAACACAAAATGGCGCGAGCAACAAAATTTTTCAAATTCACATTTCAATAAATTTCAATAGTCCAAAATAATAATCACGTACATCACGTACCAGATCAACAACTAGTATTCAATAAAATAATGAAATGCTTGAAAGCGTCGGTAATCTGTAAAATGCCAAACAACATTGAAAAATCCATTTTATGGCCAAACTTGAGGTAATCCCAAAGCGGATTAACGCGCGTCTGTCAACGCTGTCATCGTCATCATACTTTGACCTTAGTTTATAGCAAACATATTTGCAATTACAAAGTGCGTGTTTGCACTTTGAGTGTATTATTTTGTCATTGTCACTTCCGTTGGTTGAATATGCAAACGCAGCCTTACAAGCCCAGATAATTGATTTATTAACTTGAATAATGCAATCATTAGCTTAACAACAAAATGTTGCAACATTTAATATGCAAAACCCAAAATGCAATTCGAATGATCCATTTAATTACACGCAAAGGCTAAAGGTTGACAAAAACAACACTCGCAATTGTTGCATATGCAACGAAGCAACACAAGCAACATTTTGCTCTCATTTTGCGATTTGTTATCTCGACATGCCAAATACGTTGCTACAAAGACAATAATCCAAAGCAACGAAAGCAAAGGCAAATATGCATTAGAGACTTTTGCGAAAGGCGACAAAGAGTTGGCAAACAGCAGTTGAGTGCGAAATCTTTGCACGTGTCGATGCTACATTGCGTATACGCAATTTTACAGGATATTGAAACGAATAAAACGTGTATTTGCATAAAAATAAATATTAAATATTTGAACTCGACTGTTTCGCCAGCGTTTTTTTTATCCGCCACACACTTTTTCAATAAAATTTCAATTTTTCGTCCAAAAAAAAAAAAAAAAGAAAACAAATGGCAAAAAAATATGCCCAACAATGGGGGTATCCATAGCTGTTGGCCTTTTTTTTACCCCATCTGAGATACAGATACAGATTCAGATACAGATACATCAATTGACGGCATTCAGCACGAGTTACGGAAATCCCCAACGCGAAGGCACAAAATTAAATTGGGGTAAAAAGTGTAGTTAAAAAAATAGAATTACTCTCGCATATCGTATATATAAAATATACTTTTGGGGAATACAAAGTACAGTTGCGGATGTTTTCCAAACAAATAAATTAATTGTGAACTTGTGATTTTATTGTTGTCGCTCTGTTTGATTCGCTGTTTGTTTACAAAGAAACGAAAATGAAATCGGAAAACAAACAACGATAACAATTAAATCAAAATGCAATTGGCCAAAAGTCGTTTTAGTCGTCTTCTATTGACGTCACTTCCACATTTTCGATCCATATCATAATCATTGCGATGATCATGATCGTGATAATAATAGATTTGTAATTTTATTGCCGACAACTGGACACAGATATTGAGGAAATTTTTTCGGTTTGAAAAGCAGCTGCCAGTTTTCAGCGATCAATGTGAAAGTGACTGAGGAGAAAGTGCAGATAGCATAAATTGCAATAAACAAATGCGAGGGCAAACAAATCAGCAGCGCTCAAGTGATAGACCCAGTTAGATACCCTTATATTGACATTAGTAATTTGAGATATTGGTATATTGATATTTTTCTTATTGATTTATTGGTATAGTGGTATATTGATATCTTGATATATTCATTTATTTACGTATTGATATATGGATATGGCAATGGAATGATATATTGATATGTTAAATAATCAAAGCTTAAGAAATACAAATTAATTTAAATTTTGATAAAGTAAAAATTCAAAATTAATCAAAATCATACTGAAGGTAAAATAATACAAAATTTCAAAATTATTGGCATAAAAAATTCAAAAAATGTTTATCTTCTGCGCAAGTATTAAATACAATATGAATATAATGTTTTCTAGTTTTTTCAATTTGAAATAAAAAAATTCATAAAATACATACTAATTTGAAAGCCAATTGTAATAGAAGGCTTTAAAAAAAGTATATCAATTAATTTACATCTTCTACTCAAGTATTAAATACAATATTAACATGTATTTGATCTTTACTCATACAATAAAGATGTGTATGAAGTTTACAACATTCCGCATTAAAGTAAAAGGAAATTTAAGTATTGATCGTTTAATGTTATAAAAACAACTAATTGAAGTAACGAAAACAAAACTTCTAGCGTAATTTAAATAAATCTTTTAGTTTGTCCCAATTAGTATTTGAAAAGCGCCTGCGGTTTTATTGTGCTCGCTATTCGCACAAGTCAAGGTTGTTTACTCTGTGTGCTGAGATCTTCTTGGCCATTCGATTACAATTCAAAGCGCTTAACTTGTGGTTGCAGTGCAATTGCCATTTGCAATGAGTCCCAATAGCTTGGGATTGCCTTTATTGCGTATACGACGTGTATATCTGTTAATTAGTTCAACAAATCGCATTCTCCGAGTCAGCTTAGAGAGAGAGAGAGAGAGAGAGAGAGTCAAGAGAGTTGTTGTTGATGTACTGCAAATCGGTTTAGGCGCGACACACACACTCACATACATACACACACACACTCGTACTTAGAGGCGAACACAATATGCAAAACTATGTAATATCAAGGGCGCAATGTGTGGGCGTGGCATTGGGTGACGCTTAAATTATTCGCACATTTACGGGATTTATAATGAAAATTTGTCGCCAGCGGCTTTTCCACAAAGATGCTGTACTTAAGCATTGCCTCAGTCTATGTGTGCATACAAATATGTGGCACACAGTGCGTATGTGTAATATCGTTATGCCGCATAAGACACCGAGAGAAATCAGCTGTATGTTGTCAAATTTTTTTGGTATGAGTGAAACTTTTTAGCACTAAAAGAAATATGAATCGTGCAATACATTTGCAAATTATGCTCAAATAAACTTTAAAATACCTAAATTCAAATTTTTTTCTTTTTATATTATTATTTTATATTATAACAAAACGAAAAATTTGTCAAATTAAAGTTATTATATTTTACACAATTATATTACATTATTTTTCACAACAAAATGATTTTCAAATTACTACTAAAAATATTTTGTTCAATTTTGATTATTTATTTTATTCAGTCTATAAATTTCTGCATTCATTTGTAATGCTGACCTTTTGTTATTTAATTGTTGCATTATTTTGTTTTTCATGTGAATTTCGCTAGCAAACGTTGTGAAACGTTTTTCGTTTGACATTTAATGGAAATTGCAAAGAAAGAAAAAAGTTCGATCGATGTTTTTCTGCTTTGAACTGATGATAATGATATGCGCTTTTATGATTTTTTTTTTTTTTTGTATTTTGCTTGATATTTTTTATTGATTTTTGCACCCACACCCACACACACACGCACACTCACATGCACATACACGGAGAGTCGCACTCGAGGCTTGTAACATAAATGTAGCATACCTTTTCGGGCCGTCGCTGCTGCTGATGCTGATGCTTCTGCTTGAGACCAAAACAATGAGGAGAGTAGGACGAGCAGCGTCAACTCTATGACATGTGTTGCATTTCATTTGACCTGCAGGCAAGCACACACACACACACTCACACACATTGTGTGGCACCAAGAATCACACACAAATAAATGTCATTTGTCGCTCGCTTTTCAGCACATTTGTTTTTCATTCGTTTTTCATTTGACATTTTGCGACTCCCCCCAAAAATGAAGAATATATGTATGTATGTATGTTCGTACGTTCAGGTTTCGTTTCTCTCCTCCTAACGGCATTTGTGTTAGCTACTAATTAAAAGGGCTAATGTCCATGACACCATATTGGTTTACATGTGTCTCTCTGTGTCTCTGTATCTGTGTGTCCGTGTGTGTGTGTGTGTCAAGGACAATTGCAATTGTGCTAGCTTCCAACTAATCAGCATATAAAACGAGTGCCGTTTGAATGCAATTCCATTCGACTGCCTTGGCAAATATACTTGCACTTTTTAATTGAATTGACGCCACAACCATCGATAGCCCACTGCAGATCCAATCGCATACTAAGCAAGTAATAAAGCTACAGTCGAGTGTGCTCCACTGTGAAATGACCGCACCTCATTTTAAATACGGTATTATTCCCAAAAAAAAATATACCAACAAAATATACTGACTATATCAAACATTATATTTGGTGTATTGAATAATATGACATTCAAATTATACCATAGAGTGCAAAATATACCAGATTGTGAAATTGCAGTATTTATTCAAAAATATACCGAAATAATATACCACGAGAATGCCAAAAACACTAAAGTCTGCATTTGATATTTTGATATAGTACTTCATTAAAAAATACTCAAAATACTTAAATACTAAAATATACCAAAGACTATATTGATATAGTACTTCATTCCAAATACATCATAGACTACAAAATATACTAGCTTGCGAAATTGCAGTATTTAATGATGCAGTAGTTCATTCAAAATACACCATAGAGTGCAAAATATATCAGATTGCGAAATTGCAATATTTGTTTAAAATATACCAAATTAATATACCACGAGAATACCAAAGTCTACATTTGGTATACTGATATAGTACTTCATTCAAAAATACTAAAATATACCAAAGACTATATTGATATAGTACGTCATTCATTATACCAGATTGTGAAATTGCAGTATTTATTTAAAAATATACCGATTTTATCTACCAAGCGAATACTGAAAATACCAAAGACTACATTTGGTATACTGATAAAGTACTTAATTCAAAAATACTAAAAATACTAAAATATACCGAAGACAATATTGATATAGTACCTCATTCAAAATACACCATAGAGTGCAAAATATACCAGAATGTGTTAAACACATTTCCTGCGAGCACAAAGTTATAATGTTATAATGCCCTTCTACTCTATGGTTAGCGGGTATAAATTTATAAATAGACAATTCCCCCTTAGACCTCCTCTCTCTCTCCCACGCTTGAAATCGTGCCACGTCGCGGCAAAATAATGAGATATAAAATAATGTGCACAAATTAATGGAAACCACTCACAATAATGACAAATGTCACATTTTTCAGTTCCCACAGTTCTCTACTCCCAGTCATTTTTCCCCCCCTTTTCAACCATTTTCCGCTTTTCTGTGTCAATGCTGCAACTTAAAGTGTAACGATTAATATTATTGTGCAGCAGCTAGAAATCAATAATTCGCAATTGCCATATAATTAATAACTCCATTGAGATCAACTAATTGATTTTTAAGGCTCGTAATTATTATTGCAAATGCTTTTACAACTTGGTGCTGCATTATGTTATAATTTTGTTGGCAAATGAATTGCGGAAAAATCGGAGACTTGAGGAAAATAATCATGCACTTTGTGACACACTTTTTGAACAATTAGCGTCGCTGAATTATTTAGTTATTCTACTTTAAAATCGATTTTGTTTAACGGTGAATAGATTTGACTATTTCTACATTTATTTATATTTTTAATATTTATCGGAAAAATTTCACTATCAGTGCTTATTAAATCAATTTTTTATGCTCCATTATTTCAATAATTTTGATTTATTATTTACTCCATCGGACATTCGCATAAATTAATTGCAAAAATGTTAAATAATTCAGTTAATTCTGTTTTTTTTTTTATTAAACTACAATTCAGCTATTTTTACGTATATTTTACTTAACCAAAAAAGCTCTGCAGAAAATAAAAACTTTGATTTATTAACATAGTTCTTGCAACTTAGAATCATCAAAGATAAATTATTTTGTATAATTAACTTTATTGCTCAGTGTTTGGTTAATAATTTAATAAATCAGGTTTACGTTCTATTCTTTTGAGATATTAATTCAGTTCATTTTCTACTAAGCGAACAAAATATATTTCAACTTTGATTTCAATTTCTCAGAACTAAGAATCTTATAAATAATTTTAGATTTCATACTCAATTGTTTAGTATTTGCATTTGTTTATTATGTCACTTTTTAGTTGAACTTGGCGAAAACGACAAAATCAAACAATCGAAAATTTATTTTGCAAATTCAACTCAATTTCAACACTTAAATTTAGTTAGAAGAAAATCTAGCTACCAAATGTTATTAAGAGCATAATTCATAAGCGTTATAACGTTGCGACGACGTTAGCCAACAAATTTGGCCAAATTAAACAAGTGCAGCGAGTGAAGTCGTTCAGAAATTTATTACTCGGCATAATGAGTCACCATTTGGCTTCATAATAAAGTTAAACACTTACCTCATTGTTATAATTAACTCATTGCTATGCAGTTAAGTACAGCGGCTTTGCCTTAACTTCATTAGCCAAGTGCACAGAGTGTGCACAGTGCAACAAAGTCGGCACAAAGCTTGCACATCCAGATTTAAAAGTTTCGAAAGCAAAAAAATAGGAAATAAAAGTAAAAATCGAATACAGTCAGAGGCATTTGTTTTTTGACATCTTTAATGCGCGGCTGCTGCACATCTCATCATCAAAAGTTAACGAAGCATGTGTGCATGAAAAATTTTCACGAATAGTGGAAGCAATGTGCAAAAGTTACTTTCGACTCTGTGGATGTTTGCTCTTTTGCCGTCGGTGCCAACGCGGCGTATGCTTCATATTTTTTGGCGACTGTGTGGCAGAGCTCAAAACTTTGACAAAATGCAGGCCAAAGAGTCGACAGTCGTCAGTTTTGTGTAAATGTCTTGGTGTTTCTTTTTTTTTTTTTTTTTTTTTGGTGGCAAGTGGCAAGTGGCAGGTGGCAGCTGCAGCTTGTTTTTAGGTGAAATATGCGGCACTCAGCTAAGGCCATTGCCATCAGCACACTCATTGCGCCACACAAGCCGCTAATTTCACTTAACTCAACGGAAATTTGCATACGTGGCAGGTGCCAGTTGCCCAGCTATCCAACTATACATCTCCCAAATGCCACGTGGCAAGTGCCACACACTCACTCACACACACATACATAGAAGTCACACGTTGGCGGCCTTTTGATTTTTGGGTTAATGTGGCCAAAACTTCGCTGCTTCGCTCATATGCAATTCCCTTTCATAAACAAAATAAAGAAGCAAAATGTAAAATTTTTACGATTCTTATGCGACCAGCGGCCATATCAACTCTTTGGCAAAGAAGATGCAAGAACTTTTGATAAGATTTTAAGAGTCTTAAATTTTTTGGTTTCCTTTGTGTAATTACGTTAAATAATTACTCGCTACGAAATTTTGTTGTGGCATGAAACACGTTCAACAAGGTTTCGGAGGTTGCTTTTGCCTAATCTAATTAAATGAAAATGATTTGCATTATTATACAATTGACTTTGAAGTAGACATATGTACATATGTAGAAGGCACAACATTTGCTTCTCTTTATTATAATACTTATACTACTATATAATACTATATTATATATATAATGCTAATATATTATTATATAATACTAATAATACTATAAATGATTGAAAATGTTGCTTACTCATAAATTGAATTGAAATTAAGACAATACAATTAATATGCTACTTATGTATCATATATTGAAAATCATTGACAAAGTAATCTGTTGGTAATGAATTGTAGAAGATATTTAAGAAACACATTGTATGGCATCAAGAATAGAGTGTTAAGTACGTTGGCTGACAATCTGGTATATGTAGTACACTACGGTTAATTTTAAATGTAGTACTATATAAACATACCAAATATAATCTTTAGTATGTTTTTGTATTTTTGCGGTATATTAATATGGTATATTTTATAAATATTACCGCACTGTTTTGCTCTTATTCACATTACTAAATTTCAGTGACAAAGTATACTGTTGGTAATCATGAATAGCTAAATATATAGTTATTTGATTAATCATGAAATTCTTTTTTCTTTGAAATTTTGAATTAAGGAAGTATAGGTATAATTTGCCGTCGGTAATTTAATATACTATTCAAAAATTATGAAAATTTTGTATGCTACTACTTTTAAGTCTTATTTTAAAAAGTTCGTAAAAAAAATGTTGAGAAAATTCATAGTTTGAACTGTGATTTTACATAGAAATTTGTTTTTAACAAAATGATATTATATGACGTTTCAATTTAATAATTATCCACAATTAACATACATATGTACATATAAAATATATTATTTGACGTCAAAAATGTTGTCTATTTTCCAATTTTCAATTTAATAATTATGCCGATTTAACATCTACAATTTAAAATGCGAAATTTTGACTATTTCTAAATCCCGTTATTATGCTTAACACTTGCAACTCAAATGCGACTTAGGACTTCTTACTTAATACTCTTGGCAATATTCGAAATTGTCATTGTCATGCAATTGGTCACTCTGAAGCACACTTTGAGCGAGTTACATCTGCAAACACTCGACGCTTTGGGGCACTCTTAACGAGAGTGGCAGCTGCCACTGCGTCAACATCGTTCAACCATAATGCAATTTGGGAGCAAAATTTTGAATGGATGAGTTTCAGTTGATTATGCTCACTTTTCGAATGTTCACTTTTTCTGTGTATTTTTTTTTTTTTTTTTTTTTTTTTCTTTGTGGTTTGTTGTTTTGGGGATTATTTCAATCGACTCTTTAGCCAAGAGTTAGGACCATGGGAAATGTAATTGACGGCTGTTTTAAGAAGCCAACGGCAGTTGACCCACAACCCAAATAAAAAAAAAAAAGGAAATGCGGCTGGATTCGTGTGCCGCCCATTTGGCTTGCATAACGCAAAAGCGCGCCGCTTTCCATTTGTGCAGAATTTCTATTTCTATTTTTAATAAAGCAACGCAAGCGCAAGGTCAGCCGCCAATTTTGATAGCCTAGCTGGGCGAGTGGCTGGCTCACTGACTGTGTGTTGACTTGTGGCTGGGTGTGGGTATGAGGCGCTGGCGTTGGCGTTGGCATTATGCTGGGTGTTGGGTGTTGGGTTAAGCCCAATGGGGTTAGAGGTTAGCACTTAGCCAGCATGAAAATGAAAGCAAAGGCGCACTAAATCTGGCACACAGAGGCAAAAGGCAAACAGCAGCAGCAACAGCGGCAGCAGCAACAGTGGCAGCGAAGCAGAGCAACTGAGAGCGACAGCGGCTAAAGAACGTTGCAAATGTTGCACCACTGACCCGAAGGACAACCAACAGGCAACAGCCAACAGCCAAATTTTGGTTTCGGCCATTTAATGGCAATGCTCTCAATGCGACTGCCAAATGCCCAAACTTGCATAAAAAATAATAATTAAAAACTTTGCAATCGAACGCGTTTGCAAACAGAGCGGAGTAAGAATGCCTACTATAAATCCAGCCACTCACAACTGAAATACAGTGTACTGTCGATAAAACAAACAAAGTGATGCCATTAAAATAACATTCTATGGCCACGAAGATCACATAATATTTTGTTTGGTGAGGTATTAAAAATATCTTTTGTGTTTAACTGAAAAAATGTTAAAATATATTTAAATTGCTGATAATTTAACTAAATACTTAAAAGAAAATATAAAAAAAATGGTCAAATAAACATGTCACAAAAATAGTTATTTTTACCTCTCTCTCAATTCATTTTTCTTTTTGTTAATGGTAAAATAAAAAGTAAAAAATATGTTAAAACTGGTAAAAATACCAATATGTTGAATTTCAACTCTTTTTTAATTATTTATTTATTTTTTACATTTTAACACATTTTAACATAATGGTAAAATAAAAGTGTACAAAATATGTTGATGTACAAAACAAAAAATATTAAAATACAAATCCCAAAATGTATTTTTCTTTTATTACTAAAATAAAATGGCGGTGAATAAAAAATAATATGCAAATAAAAAAAAATCAAATGATGTCCAATATATTCTTCTAAAATGAATAAAAAATAGTATGTACATAAAAATATCACTGCATAAAATTATACATAAAAGTGAAAATGTACAATATTTCTAAATTCATAAATTCTTTACCATCGTAAATAAATTATTTTTTTTTTTTAAATTATATTACAATCATTATGCAATTATTTGTATTTGCGTTTATCGACATTCTACTGTACCTACGTAAATTGACCGCCAGTCAATGAGGACGAACCTGGTTCCACCTGCTGTCTGCTTCCTATTTCCTTCTTTCTGCTGCTGCTGACCTGCTGTTGGCCAACGATTCACTTGAACAAAAGTTGCCAACTGGCCGCCACTTGAAGTTTGGATTGCGGCAATCAGCGACTCGATTCCCATCGAAGTGCAAGTTGCTTCGAGTGGGTCAAATGATGTGGAAATCGCTGTTTAATCTCTCTCAATTTCTCTTTTTCAATCCAAGTAGCAGCTCATCGCTCTTTCAGCGCCCATATTTTAATATCTTCTCTCTTATCCATTTACCTATCCTTTCTTTTCTCTGGAACTTTTCTGCTATTTGTGTGGTCCAGTTGTGAATTTGAGTGCAAAACTACAGCTCAAATCGTGTTGCCAGAGTATATTCATCATAAGTGCAAGTTCAATATAAACGCCTTTGTATACAATTAACTGGGACAGCGTTGCCACCTGACATTTGACTAGGGCTGTCAACTTGCTGGCTAATTGAAATAACACAAAGTAAATGTTTTATTATTTAGTGTTGAAATATAATATTTCCACCAATTCAACAAACTTTTTCATCACATAACATTAGCAAAAAAATATTAAAATTTAATTATAAAAGAAAATATTTTAATGAAGTTGCCAGTGCAAACGTATTTAGCAGCTATTTATACCGAAAAATGTCAACCTGTTGACTGTGCTTTTAAATCCAAAAGCATGAAAATAAAAAGCCTAATTAAATTTAATTAAAAATGAGCCACATTGTGCTTTAAGGAGAGCGAACTGGGATTACACTGAATCTGGTAACCATGGCTGTTTTTCATGTATTTAAACATATTAATGAATGCTTTGGGGTGGCAGCTGCCTCTTTCTCTCCCTCTCGCTCTTTCCATCTCACTTCCTCTTGCTCTCTTTCGAGCACAATGTATGTTAAGCAGGTTTCAAGTTAAAGTTGAAGTTGGCCTCTTGACTAATCAGTAAAATGGACATGAATTGTGTCCTGTGCCGCCGCCCCAGAAACAATGGACGATTGTTTTCCATTGGCCAGTGGGCGTGGCATTGAGGTAGGACGCAAGCCACAACAACAATCTGCTGTGCCTGCAGTTTGCATGATAAACAAAAGCTCTGAGAAAATCGTGCAAATATCAGACAACGTTAAGAGCCGACGCACTGGAAAATTGTGGAATAGGTTAAGGGAGAAAAACCTAGAAAGCGAGATGGAGGGCAAGCGAGGTAGAAGGCATCGCGTTATTCATATTATGCATTATTGTTGTTATTATGGCTGAGCTTTGTTTGCCAGCCTCGGACCAGGCCAAAACTGTTGCATTGTTTTCCGGCGACCAAATACATAAAACAAAGACTCAAAAACGTAAGACAAAGCAGGGCACAGCCAAAGGAAGCAAAAGAAAGAGACGTAGCAACGCTAGAAGAACAAGAACCAGAACCCGAAGAAGTGGTTGTATATGAGGAAGAAGAAGAGGCTGGGCAAAGCGTGCGACGCTTTTTTTGCTGCTTATTGTTGTGCTAGTCGTACGTGTGTGTGTGTGTGTGTGTGTGTGTGTGTGTGTGTGTGAGTGCGGCAATTGTGGCGAGGCATCCACAACGAGATACAAGTATAAGGCGCTTAAACAATGCGGCAATGAAATGTTATACTCATGCTTGTAGCCAGTGTTGCCATCCACTTTCTTCCTACAGTGTAACAAGTTCAGTAAAAAGTAACGAGTATCTTTGATGAGTTGCTGAAATAAAAAGCTGGAAGGGTATTTTTAAGGAATAGCAAATCACTCAAAAATTGAATAGTATATTGCAAACAATAAAGAGTGTTTATAGCGAGTAATCAAAAAATAACGAGTTGTAATGTAATACCGATAACGAGTATTTAGAATATGAAAATAAATGCAATATAAGAGAAATATTAATAATAATATAATAATTTATAGAAATGCACGAGTAACCGATTTAACTATTGAGTATTTAAAATAATTGTCGATGTTTACGAATTTTAAACGATCTACACGCTTAACTGCCGTAAAATGCAGCAAGTTTTTAAAGCGAAATGATAAAAACAAGTAAGAAAGCTACAGTCGAGTGTACTCGACTGTGAGATACCCGCTACGCATTCTGAATAAAATAAATATATCTTGCGGTATTTTCTCAAAATATACCGAATATACTGCAAAAATACTAAACAAATATACCAAATGATATATTTGGTATATCTATATAGTACCGCATTCAAAATATACCATAAACGGCACAATATACCAGATTGTCAGCCAAAGCAACTAAGACCCCTAGTAAGTAGGCGTTTTTGTCCATACAAAAGTATTTCTTATTCTTCTTGGGCGTGGCAAAAATTTGAAACGAAAAAAAATTATAGCTCTATCTCTTATAGTCTCTGAGATCCAGTGTTTCATACGGACGGACGGACAGACACACAGACACACAGACGGACAGACGGACATGGCTATATCTTCTCGGCTGTTGACGCTGATCAAGAATATATATACTTTATAGATGCCTCCTTCTACCTGTTACATACCCTATGGGTAGCGGGTATACTGTAATAACGAATTGTAATGCTGCAACGAGTAAATTCAAGTAGTTCCCAGAAAAATCTGTAACTTTATTTCCGTGGAATTTGTAAAGTTGAAAAAAAGGAATAGAGAATTAACGAGAATAGATAACAATGTCTACAGCAAGTAGTGCAGAATTTTATAACTTCTAGATAAAAATAACAAATTAATTAATCTAATTAACAATGTAAAGTAGCGAGTTCACATAGGCAACAACATAGCTAACAACTTCCATTAGAAAAATACGCTATGCTAACGCAATAAAGGAGTTGCGTGCGGTGCACAAATTGCATGTGAATTAATATGAAAGTTAACAGAGAGGCAACTAACGAGACGACTTATATGGCAGCTAATGCAAAGCAATGTCTGGCAAATGCGGTTGGGCAACGACGTCAAACAACGGAACAACGGCAAATGCAATATTGATGTGGAAATCCACTCACGTAATTTGCAAGATAATTTGACGTATGGCGAGACACTGTGCGAGAGGCAAGCGAACACACGCTACACGTACTATAAGACGAGGTCTACGATTGCATCTTGGACTTGGGTGTTAATCAGCCAAGTAGAACACTGGAGACAGAGAGAGAGAGAGAGAGAGTATGTGTGAGAGAGGGAAAGAATGAGATGAAGATGTTGCCGCTGGTGTAGTACATATGTTACACACACACACACACTCACACACATGCGAGTATCTGTGTCTAAGTATGTGTTTTCTATGCAACTGCTTGTGCCCCATACTTATACAGTGTTCTACAGGCATTAAATCAGCCAGTGAGTGAGAGAGAAAGAGGGAGTGCAAGCAAGACAGCTGTAGACAATGATTTGCATATGAAGCTGCAGCAGCTGCTGTTGCCACTGGGCTGCATTTACATGCATCACTTGTTCTACTTATAAATGAGCATATATGTATATATGTATGTATGTGTGTGTGTGTGTGTGTGTGTGTGTGTTATAGGCCTTGCAGTATGACCTTGATCTTCATATGTCCTTTTCCCCCATATATATGTATATATATACAAAAATGAGAAGCAAAAGTGAAACCGGCTGCGCCTTCTTAATAGGCTTTCGGTTGAGGGCTAAGCAACGACAAAATCAGATGGAAAGTGTGACTAGAAAAACAACACAAAACAAGAGCAACACACACACAGACAGAGAGATTATCAGAAAGCTACAAAGAATGTGTAATTCGAAGATCGATTCGACCAGCAGAAATAATTGCAGCGACAAAACAATAAAACTGATGTCAGATTAAAAATTAAAGCGATCAGTTATTCAGATTGTTTAGCATAAATAAATAGAAAACACAGCAACGAGATACAAAACAATAAAGTTATCAATGCAGTAAAAATATAAATGTTTACAATAATAATTAACATTTAACAGAAATAGTTTTTTCTTGTGAAAAATACAAATTCTTTTTAAATAGATAAATGGGGAAATCAGTTAAGTATCTGTGTATTTCAATACAAAAGTATTGAAATTGAAACACATAAATTTATTAATCTTAAAAGTTTATACATTTTTAAAATTATCAAAATTATTAACTTTGCCGCTTAACATTTTTTCGAAATGAATTTATTGTGTATTTAAATTGAGTTTGCTACAGAATGAGTAAAATGAGATTATAACTAAATATCATTAAAATTCATTCCTTAAATAAATAACACAAATATTTAAAATTCACATGCAACTTTTCCATTCAAAATTGTATTCAAGCGTCAGTTCGTTTTACACATTTTAAATAAGGGAATTTGTAATAATAAATTTGTACTAATAAAATCATTTATTAAATTATTGCTTTTTCAAATAAAGTCTAAAATTAATACTTCAAGAAAAAACCCCAATACATTAAAAAGTTAATAAAATATACAAAGCTGGTAAAATTCACATTTATGTTTGCCTTTTGATATTCAATAAAACTATTAACTCACCTTGAACATTAAAATAAAATTCGTTCATTGGGTTATTCAGTTTAAATAACAAAAAATGCGAAAGTTGACAAAATAGTGAAAACTAACTAAACTGAGAGGCAACTTGGGCTCTTAAAATACAATTAAAATTTTAGTTATTTTTATTATAAAAATGTACAATAATAAAGGAGATTCATTTGCGTATTTAAATAAAGTTAATTCCTGTTAAAAAAAAAATAGTCGAATTTAAACTTAAAGACATAGTAAAAACTATCAAAATTGGCACGCAAAAAGTAAATTAAACTTTAAGCTCGCTTTGAACATTTGACGTTGTTTTTAATTCCCTCACAACAATTGCAGTTTAAGTAATTTGAATACAGGATTTAAAACGTCAATCATGTTTGAATGCAATCTTGCGTTGTTTTTTTTTTCTGGAATGTTTAAAATTGAACTCAATTCTTTTTACTCATCGCACAATGACGACAAATATTGGGTCTGATGGCGATTGTTCGCTGCTCGGGTGTTTTAGCCATGTCATGAAATTCAAGTGTTTGTTATTGTTTTGTTGGCTTAGTTTTTGCTGCCGAGTGCTGTGCAATGCTCTGCGACCACAAAAGCCATAAAACTCATTTGATTAACCAACATTGTGCACATTCATAGATATACATGTATATATGTATTTACCATATATTTGTTTTGCCCGTTTTGTAATTTAATTATCCAACAATAAATAGAATAATGTGCAACTGCCCGCATCACAATGTGGATTGTCGATTCCGGATTGTGGCATTTGCCTGTATACGCGTATACGCAATAAATGTGTCCTAGCATATATTAATCATACGCCTCGTGGCCTTGTGCTGACTAGCAACCATGCGGGCAAACAACAACAACAACAACAATAATACCAAATACTAACAATAATATTAAGCAGCTTTTACCCACAGCACCACTTCGATGTATTGTGTATTTGCTTCTCAATTGCTTTCAAGCCAAATCAAGACAACACTTATGTGTCCTTTTATATGTATTTAGCAACATTCGTACAACACTGTACGAAAATATCCAGATTGGAATTAAAGTTAATATTGTTAGAACAACAATTGACTATTATTGGAAATAATTGCGAAGGTTATTGTACGCATAATTCTCGCACTTGACGTAAAGTATTTAACCAAGAAATTGATTCAGATCTTAAACAGTGATTAAAGCTAAGGAATTTATGGTCAACGTTTCATAACTTTGTACTTTCAGGAAATGCATGTAACAGGCTGAAGAAGACATCTCCGGCCCTTTAAAAAATAT
This sequence comes from Drosophila pallidifrons, assembly GCA_023558445.1. Taxonomy (NCBI): domain Eukaryota; kingdom Metazoa; phylum Arthropoda; class Insecta; order Diptera; family Drosophilidae; genus Drosophila; species Drosophila pallidifrons. The sequence continues at coordinate 18,045,163 of CM042351.1, forward strand.
ACAGTCTTGATCAGCAACAATAGTCGAAACGATATAGCCATCTCCGTCTCTCTGTCTGCCTGTATTATATCTTAGAGACAATAATAGATACAGATGTTATATAATTTTTGGCCACCACTTGATATATTTGTTTACAATTTTTGCCATGCCCACTTCCCCCTCCGCAACTCAATAATAATCGAATAACAAGTGTATACGTTTAGAAGCTAGATTTTTCGTTCTTACAACATTATCAAGAGTTTTTATGATTCCTGAAAATTTGGATGGGATCAAATAAAAATTGTAGAGGTAATGTAAGAAACTTACTACGGGTCTTGGTTGCTTTGGTTGATAGTCTGGTATATTTTCCACTCTTTGGTATATTTTTAATGCAGTACTATATCAATATAGTTTGGTATATTTTTTGTATTTTTGTGGCATTTGGTATAATTTAAAATTAATACCGCACTATTGCTTTGGCTGACAATCTGATATATTTTTTTCTCTTTCGTATATTTTTAATGTAATACTAGATCAATATTCATTGGTAAACTTTTAGTATTTTTGCAGAACATTTTAAATGTAGTACTATATCCATATACCAAAGATAGTATTCGGTATATCTTTAGTTTTTTTTTTTGTATATTAATTAGGTTTATTTTTAATTAGGTAGCTTTTAAAATTAATACTACGCCGTTTCGCTTTTATGCATAATGTGTAGTGGGTATCTCACAGTCGAGCACATTCGACTGTAGCTTACTTACCTGTTTATTTCTTAAGCCGTGACTAAAGCTGCAGAATTTCTGGACAAGTTTTTGAGATTGCTTCCGGAAAAACGTAAAATAGTATTTTTAGCGGAATAACTTTCACTTGGCTAGCCAAGAAGATGCAATTGAGACATAATTTCTCAGTACTTTTGTGCCAATTGAAGCACAATGGCTGATGGCGAGCAGCGTGGACGAGCAGCAAATTGCTAATTGGTCGGGGCAGCAGCACATTTGATGTTCTTTCGAGCTGTGTGATGATGTTAGAAAACCCGGAGCCAGGATACTGTAATGAGCTGCATGTAAATTTTAATTAATGCTCGGACAAATAAACATGCAGACTCGGCCGGGACACATTGCCCGGCTGCATTGGCAATTAGAGTTAGTCTGGGATAAGCCTGGCAAGTACTACGAGAGGGAGCTCAAAAGCAGCGAACAAAAAAAACACAAAAAAATGGGGGCGCAAAAGCAAAAGCAAAAAAAAAAAGAACGAAACGTAACACAGCAACGAACACAGGATAAACGGAAGCGGAAGAGCAACAAAACTAAATGGGCTCACAGCTGACAGCCAGCAAAAAAAAAAAAAAAAACGACAAACAAAACACAGACCAAAAGAATAGATAAACAGACAAACGTATGGCGAGAAAGAGCGAGAGAGCGTGGGAGAAAGAGAGAGAAAGAACACCAGGCTTAGGTGAATGAACAAAAACTGGCTGCAGTTGGATTTGGTCAGCGCAGCGCAACGCGACGGCAGCGACAGCGGCAGCGGTAGAAAAAGTATGCAACGTTTTTCTGCTCCCCTCTTTTGCATTGCGTTTGTTTTTTTGTTTTTGTTTTTGCTTTTGTGATGCGGCAATCTGAGCGAGCTCAGCAACAACAACGACAACAAAAATAGGCAACAACTGGCATGGGCAGCAACATCATCATTATGATGAGGAGAACGATGAGCATCATCATTATCAGCACATTGCATTGCATCACAAAGCGTAAGCTGCTTTGCCAACTGTCAGTTGGTAGCTTACAGTGCTTCCAAACTAATAGAACATGTCATCAAATTTTGGTAAAGCTGAGCTAAACATGTTTTTGTTATTTGGGAATATGTGCTGACAAGCAGTTTATTATGATTTGCTGCTCTCAAAATATGTTTTAAATAATATCAGAATAAATTTCAATTATTAACATTTGCTTATAAAGTTTATTGAACCAACCAATCATTGGTAACTATTTAATAACAATAACTTTAAGAAGTGAATGCTTTCATTACATCATTATAATACAAATTTCAAGTAACCATCAAATTCTAAAATAGAATAATATGCGCGTGAATGTGTTTAATATAAAATAGCAAATAATAAAAGTTGTACTCATATTAAAAATGTAGAAATGTGTACTGTAGTCAAAAGTTCAAGTTTTTAATATATAACGAAAACAAAAACATTTTAAAAGTATGCAATATATTGTGCTAAAGAGTTCGCTATATAAGAAAAAAACTTCGGAGATATTGATTATCACTTATGGTCCCATGTAAAAACTTTTTTAATCTCTTGTGCTTGGTAACCGAATGCATTACCTGCATTTTACTTTGTAGCTGCACTTCAGGTTAGAAATGAATCTATAATTAATTCTTTATCTTAACTGATTTACTGAGAGTTCCGTTCACAATTAAATTACAGCGTGTTGGATTTAAGATAGAATTCTTTAACTGAAACATATTGTAAAATTACAATTTTATTTATTATATTAGTACTATTTGACTTACACAATATATTATAAATAATGCACACTCATGCTCACATGTACAATCTCTGTGAAGTTCAACTGCTTGGCAACACGAATCCATTACCAGCAGCTTACTTTGTCACTGTCTATTTATCTTCACTGATTAACTGTGAATTCCGATCAAGTATCATCGACTTACACATTTACTATTTGTCTATCACAATGTTTTTTATTAAATTATAATTGTATAGTATATTTCAGTTAAAGTATGTTAAAAGCAAAGCATACTTTCAAATACGCATGTTGAGTATTAAATGTTGCTCAAGTTTTTGAGCGACGTGGTACCACTGTGCAGCTTATTGGCAACACAGCAGAGCAGAGCAGAGCACAGTGGAGCACAGTGGAGCGCAGAAGAGCACAAAACAGGCGTTGCCACTTAGCAAGTGCTCTTTCTTGTGCGACCGCAACTGCAACTCATATGGAAATTTATGCAAAATGCCGGCAAGAGGGCAAAAGGCAAATGGCAGAGGGCGTCTCTGTGGTTGCAGTTATATGTTTGTGTATCGCAGTTGTTGTTGTTGTTGGTGGTGTTGTTGGTGTTGGTGTTGCCAACAACGCTTGGCTTTGACTTTGGCTGGGCAATTACAACAATTACCCGGAGCTAGTGATGAGTAACATGCGCTCGTATACTTGGCTCTTAATGCTCACGACTTAATGTTAATGCCACTTTACATATTAACAAATGGGGAATTTTAAAAATAATGATAGTTCATTTCACTGTATTTTCATAAATAGAATGCGTATGGAACTATGTTTGCAGTTTCAAAACGATTTAAGGGAAATACTAATTATAAACTAATTACTGCAAATTTACAAATTGATTTCGTCATTTAAGTGCAGTCAACAAATTATGGCTGAATTTAAACAGGCAAAAACATGCCTAAAATATCAAAAAGGTTAACTGAAATTCTGCTCAAATTTAAATGAATAAATTAGGTGCACTTTAAGAAAGAACTAAAATTTAATAATGACCAAATAGCAAAGAAATTCTAGAGGTTAAATGGCAATCAACAGCAAATGCAAAATTGTATTAAAGTTTCCACTTTGTAAAATGGGATTCAGCTGATAAATTGTAATCCCACTGAAGCGCAATTTAATCGCTTTTAGGCCAACTCACACTCTCGCTGTTGATGCTGTCAATCATGGCACTTTGCCTTTGCCTAAACCATTTGATAATCCATCCCATCCATAGAGGGGATTTTGCATTCTTCGCCATCGCCATCGCCATCGCCATTCACAACCATGTAGTTCAATTAAGATACGATGTTCACTTTTGCCGTAACGAGTGGCTTACGAAGTCAGACAGATTTAATCCTGGCCAGAGTCTCCTGGCATGTGTAAGTCATCCACCATATTCACAGTGTTCACCGCTCAATATTCACCGTTCATGGTGCAACATGAGGCAACCTACCTGCCGCTTGCCGCTTGCCGCTTGCCACAGTCAACATTCGACTGTGATCTGTAATCCGGATTTCATTACAATTTTAACATTGCAATCCTTTGGTTGCTGCACTTTTTGACAGTCGTTGTCAATGTGGCATGTGGCAAGCTGGCAGCTGCCATCTGGCAGGTGGGCATGAAGTGGCTGGCAGCTGCCATGCGGCATAGCAACGTAACGAAACGCATTCGCTGGCTCAGTATCTCAAGCCCTTATGGCAATTGCACATTCTCCAGTTCTTCGACTACTTAAAAAACAAATACGTTGAAAAAGTTATGAATTCGATTGCTTGACCTTGAGATACCCGCTTTGGATTTAAAGTGCACTCAAACCAGACTTTAATAAACTGTTGTTAGCAACAGTTAGTAGTCAACATAGCTATGCAAATAAATAGATTTACTTGTTTTATCAATATTTATATTATGGCTTTTAAATGAGCGTTGCAATCAAATCTATAAACTGTTAAGTTTACATTTCAGCATTACACTCAGCTTATGAAGTTAACATTGCAGTATTATGCACAGAATTTTAAGTTAACATTTGCAGATCAACGTTCAGGCTCTTAAGTTAACAGTTAACACTTATTGATGAACGCTCCTAATGTTAAGTTAACATGTGCACATTAACTCTCAGAATGTTAAGTTAACATATGCAGATCAACTTTCAAACTGTTGCTCATCAACTCTCAACTGTTAAGTTAACTGGCAGTCTAACACTGTAACTGTTAAATTAGCATGACAGCCTAACACTCAAGCTGTTAAGTTAACATGACAGTCTAATCCTCAGGCTGTTAAGACTGCTAAAAGACAGACATTGCTCGTAAGTAGAATAACGTAATACTTTTGACTCACCAAGAATATGTATATTTTTGTGAAGCTGCATCTACCCACAATCGCCTACTGTCACTAAGTTATAATACCCTTCGACCCATTGCAATGGGTAGAGGGTATTGAAAAGGAACGGAATAAGCTGTCTGCCTGTGGCTTACAGTCGTGACCTTCTGCCTGAGGCTGTCACACGCTTTTCCCGCACCCGCATCCTCAGTTTGACCATTAACATTTATGACTTGTATCTTACTTTATTGTATGCCACACACGCACACACACACACACACATCAGCCATATCCTTCAGCCTTCAGCTTGTTTATGCGCATAAGTTACGACCGACATCGCGATATTTTTTTACGTCACGTTCCAGCATTAAGTTGATCTCATTTTATTTTGTCAGCAAAACTACACGACTTCTGCAATAAAATTTATTATCGAACTTTTTATTGCCTACAGCTAACAAGGGCATCATCAGACATTTAAGTGTTTGTAACAGGCAGTAAATCAACAAATCTCAGTCTCACTAAAGATTTTGTTGTGCCACCATCGGTAGTCAACATTTATCTAATTAAGGTTTTGTTTAAACTCTTTAATTGTTTTAAATCACTGCTTGAAAATGCAGTACAAAAATATTTGAAATTGCATTTCGAGTAATAATCATTTTGTCTGTTTTTGTCTGTCTTTATGCGAAAAATGTTTTCGATTTCTAACATTCGATTTCTAACATTAAACTTGGCATCCACATTGATTGCAACATTCTTAAATTCCAATTATTGCAAGGGCAATGCTACGTTTGAAACCCCTTCCTAGTCTGCTGTACCTTTTACCCACAATACTATCTTGTTTATTTCTCCTAAAGCAAACAAATCTTGCCAATGAATGAAAACTATCGTTAGCTACGAAATGAATTTGGGCAAACGAATGAAATATGTAAAGTCAGAATCCATAGATATATATTTAAATTATATTTTTATATAAGAAATAAACGAAAATATAGTAATATAATAATTTAAATTCATGATTTAATTAAAAATTTGCAGAAGAAAGCAAAGTATGTAAAATAATCGTAAACACACATTCCATTCAGAGTCCTTCAAGTTATTTAAATTAAATATTTGTAAAGAAAAAAACGATGAGAGTAATATATAAAGATATTAAAATTAAATAGTTTTAAAACATATTAAATTTGAAACTCTGAAAATTATGTAAAATAATCGAAAAATAATGCAAATATGAAAAACTATCACTGAATTCATTTTGGCATTGAAACTATCGAAAAACTATCGCTTCTGCTATCGTCTGAGAATGCTTAGACTATTGCGCCATCAGGCTGCACTTGCAACGATCTTCAAAGTAAAATATATTGAATAATTGCAGTTAAAATGTTTACGAAAGAAATAAACGAAAATATCCTTTACTGAAATTCTTACAATTTAACAGCAATCTATACAGTCACTATCGCTGATATCACTTCTACTATTGTCTTCAAATGTTCCATTTCAAAAAAACATTTTACAAGAAATAAAATGAATGAAATATCAGATACATTGATACTATCGAAACACTATCGCTTCAGCTATCGTATGCAAATCTTCAGCACTATTGCGCCATCAAGTTGCATTTGCAACGATTTGTGAATATTTCCGCCTGCGCAAAATATTGTGCACATCAATTGTTGCATGTGCTCTGATAACATTGCAATTGCAATAGTTGTTGTTGTTGCTGTTGTTGTTGCTGTTGTTGTTGCTGTTGTTGTTGCTGTTGTTGTTGCAGCTTTTGTTGATGGTGCTGCTAAGGGTCTTCAATGGCAGCTGACTGGCTGCATGGCTGCTGAGCCTGGACTCGCTTTCTCAAGGACTCGCGTGCAAAAATGTTTGCATTGATGCCCTGGCCCGTCCGTGTGTATTCCAGCTTAGCATTACAGCACTTTGTTATTTGCAATTGAGTTGCATTGCATTGATTTGTTGGCACTCCCCTTCTTTGCCCCGTTCCTTTGCAGTGCCTCGTTCTTCGACCCCTTGACTGGCTTTCAGCATGTTTTTGTGTTTGCATCGGTGCTGCTTCATTGGACGGTTATACAACATAACCTTTTCTTGACCTGAACACTTGCAGGACATCCTCACAACGATCCTGTTTGTACAACATTTCTCCATTCAAAGACAGACAGAGAGAGAGAGTCCCTTCCCCTACCCCATCCCTTTGCGCTCATGTCGTGTCTGTTCGATTGCCATTGTGTGAAGCTATTTGAATGCATACATATTATGTGAGCATTGACCGGCAGCTGATTGAGAAGTGTGAATGACGCATTACGCAAGAGAGTCAGGGACAGAAGTAAAAGCAGAGACACAAACACACACACACACACACACACACAGACACAGACACAGCCAAGCACATCAGTGTGAATGAAATGTAAGAATTTACTTCACACAAACAAACACATATTTATTCAGCAGAGATGGGCTCAATTGCGATGCGATGTTGTAACTGTAGCTCTAACTGTGACTGTGAATGTGACTGAGACTGAGACCGAGACGGGGCATGAAATAAGAATAAATGTGTAGCAGGCAATTTCAAAATTGCAAAATCTACAGATACGGTAAAATCAAAAATAGATCTTCATGCAAAAATACGTTCGTTAGCAACAGTGATTAGATAAAGATTTATAATATTCATTTTAAGTTTTTTAAATTTATTAAGGAATAAGTAAATTAGAGATAAACTAAATACATTTTCGGAGTCAATCATAACAAGAAGCAAAAAAGATAAGAATAAAAATTGATGCACTTATGTAAAGACTTCCAATAAAGACTTCGTATACTGCAAAAACAATATCTTCATTGTTTTGATAAGTAATAAATATTTAAATTAAGTTCGAATTCTATAATAGATTGTATATTCATCTTAAAATTTTATTTTACAATTATTTTATTATAATGTCATACACAAGCTTAAGTCTAAAACAGGTTTGGGCAGCTTAGAACGATTTATCGTAAATTTCGTTATTTTAATTTATTTTTATTTTAATATAATCAGTAGTAACATTTTGGAACATTAAAAGTATTACTTTAAAATAATTACGACCATATAAAGTATAATTGTATTGAGAATATATCAAGTATACACATATTACGTATACGCATAACAATTATACGAATATTAAGTATACGACCTGATGCTTGTCAAACATTTCAGAACTAGAGCTAGAACTTGAATTAGAATTTCTGTGAGCAGCTTTTCAGCTGTAGTATACGATGCTTTTATGTCATGCGACGTCTTAACATCAGAGAGTTGTACAAAATGTGCTCATCACTTATTTGTAGCATTCACATGCGAGTGCAGATATGAACATGAATATAATATTTGCACTTGAGCCAAGTTGTAATTTCTGACTCCATCTCGTTAAAATGTGTCCTGTGAACTTGTGAAGCTACTCAACACAGTTCACTCGCTGTCACTCTCTCAAACTCCAGCTCGATAGCTACGACGTAGATAGGCATACCAATTAATTCAGCCCAATTTGAGCATGAACATGATACAAAGCACATCATAATTGTGTCTAATTATATTGTGTAAGAGGATAAACAATACTAAACGCATTCACTCCGATTCATTTCGTTCGCATTGTATCATTTAAATGGTGAATACAATCAGCGAAATACTCAGTATGACGACAACTACCGCATCAAATAAACGAACAGCAGCAGCGTCGTAAAATACAACAACAACAGCAGGAACAACAAATTCGACTGGCCCCAAACGAGCGTTACGAAATTATTTTGGCAGTTTGCCCGTTGTCAAGGTCTTGGTCTGGGTCGGAGCTGCTGCTGCCAGTGCTGCCATTGTGCTGCCTGCCTAGTTGCCATTGCCATCGCCGGGGGCATGCAACGAATGTATGTGTGGGTGTGGGTGTGGGTGTGTGTGTGTGTTTGTGTGTGTGTGTATGAGGAGGAGGGACGCCATCAATGCCACTCCTGCCACTGCCAGACGACACCGAAAGGGGAGAAGAGTGAGCATATAGACTCTTCTTCTTCTACATTTTTTTTTGCCCTCTTCTATTTTGGTTTGGAACCGCCTTTAGCTACCCTGGGCTATGCCTGATTTGAGATGCCATCGAGCAACTGCGCTGACTTTGATTGAAATTTGAAAACGTGCAAACAATTCCGTTTGATTTATAGTAGGTAAAAGCAGCAGCAGCACTTGCCACCTAATGTGGCACTTCTTCGTCGTCGTCATCGTCTTCTTCACGATAGATTCCAAACCGTCTAACACACTGCAAAAGATCAATAAGCATTCCAAGCCTAAGCTTCGTTTCAAAATGTAAAATAAGTAAGGCAACTGCAAAGCCATTTAATTTTGTTTTAGTTTGTATAAAATAGTTAAATTTGGCATTAATTTAATGTAACTCAAATATTTATGAAAACTTCAAATAAATTTGATCACAAACTTATATATTATTTTATTAGTAAATCTTGTAAACTTAGTAAAACAACTACAAAGTTTTTTAATGTGTAAAATATTTAAGTTTTGCGTTGATTTTTTTTTATAACTTAAATCTTCACTAAATCTTCACTAAAGTTGGTTTTACAAAACATTTGTATTTTATTTCATTAGTAAATCTTAATAAAGTTTTAAAGTTAATTTTATAAAATATTTGTATTTTATTTGATTGCATATATTTTATGCAGCGAGAATACCAATAACTTTAGTAATTTTTAACGAAACGATATTATATTTATTTTGTTTTAGCATAAAAATAAATAAGGAACCTTATTATAATAGAATCTTTAAAGCTAATAGTGATAATAATGTCTTGTGGAAAATATAAAGAATTGGAATATTTAAAATATATTTAAGTTTTCCAATACTTTTTAAGCATTTGTTGATGCCATCTTTAGCGAATAAAAGCTTAATATTTGCAATCATAATGGATAATAAAATATATTCTTCAATAAGCTTTTCGTATATAATATGTTGTATATTGAAATCTTTTTAAACGTTTCCTTGATAAATTTAAAAAAAAAACTCTAGACGTTATTAGTATTTTGACTTAAAATAAAATACAAATATTTGATAAAATTGAAATCTTTTAGAATACTTTTTAAGCGTTTATTTTGCAATATTTTCAAATAAATAAAAAATTAAAAAAAAAGGATTCATTTAATAGAGTTTTAGCTTAAAACAAATACAAATATTTGTTAATATTAAAATAATTAAGTATAGTTTAGGCGTTTATTTGTCAAACTTTTCAAATAAGTATTTTAAACTTAAAGAACTATTTTAAAGAACTTTTATCTAATAGACCTTAGTTCAGCTAAAACTCAATTACAATCTCAGAGTATCTTTTGGGTCAGTCAGCAATAAACAATGCGAATTATACGCTGTATTGATACTGATTTATAGAGTGTCAATCTGACAAATTACACAACGCCAGGCCAGCATAAGCAGGGCAATGCAACAGTTGTATTATATTGTGATAGATACAAAGGAAACACACACAAACACAAACACAGACACACACACACACACACAGCCATCGTACGATTTGCAAGCGAGCCAGCAATAGAGTCAGAGTCACAAAGAGCGAGTGAGACGAAGCGAGCACAATAAATAGTGACGAGCTGTCAAAAACTGTGTTGTTGTTTTTTTGTTCTGTTGGTTTGTTTTTGTTTTTTGGCCTATGAAGAAAATTTCATGGTTGGTCAGCGAGGCGTGTGGCGCCCTCTGTTGGTCGTTGCTTTTATTATACGTTGAATACGAAGAAGGTGAGAACGAAAAGTAGCTGCATGTGATCGTACTTATAATGCGAACTGTCTTGTCGGTTTTGTGTTTCCTTTTCACAGTTATGTTTTGCGGATTTCTCCTTCCCCCCGGTAACTCAAGTCGAAAGCGGATAAAGTAAATGCAGCCGAGCAAAACATCGTCGAACTTGAGACAAATGACTGACACAGAGAGAGAGAGATAGAGAGAGAGAGAGAGAACTTGCAAATAACTGCAGAATAACAGACAGAGAGAATGTGGCAAAAGTGGCGAAGTAGTTGTAGTAGAGAGTAGCAACTAGGCAGAGCAAATATCATGGCGAATAGAGAGCAGAGTATAACAATTTCAATGCCAACTTGTAATAGGCAACAGCAGCTCAGCCAAGCGGCAAATGTCCTGTGGTGAGCCACTCCTCCCTCTCTTCCTCTCTCCTTCGCCAGCAACTGACAGTCAACACTCAGCAAAAAAGAAAGTATCTCAAGTCTTTGCTAGGTGATGTAACTGCTGTAAGCAGCGTTGGCCTGCCTTGAATTAGGTTTTTATTTAATTTTAATGCCACACAATGCAAGCGAGGGATAAAGAGAGACAGAGAGAGAGAGAGAGAGATAGCAAGAGCATGTATAAGGAATATATGTATGTATGTATAAGCCAAGCTCAGAGATTTGGCCAGCTGCTGCAAATGCTGTTGCAGTGAACGCCTTTAGGGCAACATTCGCTGTATGTACTATCTATCATCCACACTCTTCTCCTCCCTCTCTCTGTCTCTGTTTCTGTCTCTCTACATGCCTGACTCTGGTATGTCCTTTGCCCCATTTTAGGCTCAGGCTGTCGTTGCAAGTTGCAAGTTGCAACATCTGCTCGTCGTTGCTCGACTGTCCGTTCAAGCGTTGCATATTGCGGTTACGCTTCTTCCACAAATTGCCACTTGCACTTGAATTGCCATTTTGCCAGCCCGTTATCACTTTTCCTACACCTGCTTAACAACTTAACAGATATGGTCAGTTTTGGGTTTCAATTTAATCGAATGAATTTCAATTTCCTTTTGTTCTGAATATTACAATTCAAATGCGAATTGTTCTCTCATATTTCTTACATTTCTTACACAAATATTATGGGCAATAACTGCTCTTTAAGTTCCTCTGCTTTTCCTGGCATCAGACAACAAACGCTAGATGGCGCTAGCGAAATGCTTAATAAATATAAAGTTTATTTAGTTCATTGTTTTCCAATTTTTCTAATTGTTTGTATATTTGATGAATTCATAAGTCATTTAATACATTTAATTACTTAACAAATCATCTTGACTATTCTGTATTTACTTTAAATCATTATCAACACAAAACAAACGCTAGATGGCGATATCGCTATGCTTAATAAATAGAAAGCTTCATTATTTTTTTTTTCCATGAAAGTAAACATATGATTTACTAATTTTTGTATATTTGATGAATTCAAAAGCTATTTAATTCATTTAATTATTTAACTAATCGTTTTAAGTGGATTTAAAGTTCTTTTGCATTTACGTTGAGTCATTGACAACTGGAAACAAACGCGAGATGGCGCTAGCACAATGCTTAATAAACCGAAATTTACTTAGTTCATTTTTTTCCAAGAAAGTTAAAATAGCATTTCTAACTTTGTGTATATTTGGTTAGTTAAAAATATATTTTATTATTTAACTAATCATCTTAACTCCAAGTTCTTCTACATTTACTATAAATCATTGACAATATCAAACAACCGCTAGATGGCGGTAGCAAAAGTTTCCAAGTGAAAATTACTTTGCTAATATATCTTGTAAATTTGATGAATTTAAATGCTATTTAATTCAATTGGCGCAATTTGAACAGTTGCGTAGCTTAGCATTATTATTATAGGTTTTTGGCAACAAACTTGGATAAATACATTGAAAAGTTTTGCACAGCGCTGAACACAGTTTGTAAACTGTTCTTAACCATGTCAAGAAGTTGGATCGTTTGATTGGCAGTGCGACTGCAATTGCAACTCCAATCAAATTGCATTAAATGTGGCTGTAATAACAAAAAAAACGAAATGAAAGAAAGTTGAACTTTCAAGATTTAAGTAAATATTTGATGAAACTTCTGGCTGTTCAACTATTTATTTGCAAGTCAAGAACTATGCGTATATCCCACCATCATCAACTATGTACATATGTGTGTGTGTGTGCGTGTGTGTGTATATTGCATGTCCTACTCTACATTTAGTATACATCTAGTTATAGCACATCTAGTTTGTCTGCCCGGGAGCGTTCTTTTGCCAGCACGCCAAGTCTCATCTTATCGCAGTCACCACAATTCCAACCCGCCCCCAAAAAAGCTTTTTGCTGCGTCGTCGTCGTCGTCGTCCCCATTGTCAAATCGCGCGAAAGTTTTTAAGGTCGTTCAGGCCCCAAAGCTACAGCTGCATTCCGCCTTCATTCCTGCCTCACACAAAATTAAAAAAAAAAAAGAAAAAAACTAGACTGGGGGAGAAAAAAAGCTACGCCAATGCCCTTGCTAATGAGCAAACTACAGGAAAATAGAAAAAAATATTTGCCACAATTATATGCCTCACTATTTGCACTAATGAAAACCGACCTTATCAATGATGAATTCTATCAAAAGAGAGAAATGAGCATTTCAAGTTTTGTGTTTGTTTGCGAAAGTCAATTAGTTAAATCAAATAGATTCTTAGTTCTGTTTGCGATGTTACGCATACGACGTGTTGTACCGGTTAAGTGTTGCCTACTTTATGGCTGCAAGTTGACCAAACATAAACACAAAACATACACCAGACAGATTGACTGTATGTGTGTGTGCGCGTGTGTGTGTGTGTGTGTGTGTGTGTGTGTGTGTTAGCTGGGCCAATTTGTCCATGCTGCGTACGCATATCTTATCTGCATATCGTGTGGCCAGGTAATATGCACAAGCATGCTTGCGTAAACAGGCTGCTTGGCATGCTTGTATCAACGACAACAACAACAGCAATATCTGCCAGCTATATAAAATTAGTTTCCCCTTGCACTTGCTCAAAAACAAACTGTTGACTGCAGAACACTCTTTAATCTAGCAAGGTGAAGAAATATTTATTATTATTATTATTTTATTGAAACAACGAATACAATAATGACTATGATATGACTATAACCTTTAGGCTCGAAGGAATTTTTAAGTGTTTCACCTGCTTAAAAACAAGTGAAAAAGGAGTCAAAACTAATTAAGCATTTTCTACTTAAACAGATAAACTATAAAATGCTATAAAATTGTACAGTAAAGAAGATAAAAAACAATTTGTAGAACAAGCAAAAACTTTATACAAAATTCTTAAGATTTAATTAAAATCGAATATTATCTTAATTTGTATGTCGAGTGGTGACACTATTTAATGTGAAAAAACCATATATATATATCAAACTATATATAGCATTTAATAAGAACTTAAATTATAGCTAAGAATGATGCAACCTACATCTCTTTAAAATATAACAATAAAGCTGCCATCAAACCCGAACTTTAGTATTGAATACTTATATATTCAGTGTACATTTGTGTCACATGTTGCACGTTGCATGTTGCATGGCTTTATTCATTAGAAGACCCTCAAACAGTATTTGATGTCAAGGTTTTCGCTTACTTTTGAGCAATCTGCGCGCTTAGCTTGAGTTGGCTTTTAATACAAGATTCGCAGCTGCAAGTTTCAGTGCACTCAACTTAAGGCCTGGTCCTTGATCCCTTCTCTGTTGCACAGGGTATTTTTGTTGTTGTTGCTGCTCAGTTACTCCCCGAAAATGTCTTTGAGTGTACGTACACACACATACATATGTATTTGATATAATTTCATAAGAATTTCAATTTTGCAAGTTGTTGCAGCGTATGTTACTTTTCATAACCAACCAGAGAGAGAGAGAGAGAGAGAAACGGCAGACTTAAAGCATGCACAGCATTTATATTAACCCAAAAAATAAAATAAAATACAAGTAAGAAAGTTACAGTCGAGTGTGCTCGACTGTGAGATACCCGCTACCCATTTTTAAAAAAGGCAAAATATTGCGGTATCATTTTCAAAATATTCCGAAAATACTACAAAAATACTGAAAATACCTAATGGTATATTTGGTATATTGAAATATCATTCAAAATATACCATAAACGGCACAATATACCATATTGTCGGTCAACGCAACTAAGAACCCTAGTAAGTAGGCGTTTTTGCCCATACAAAACTATTTCTTTAATAACTTCCACAATTTTTATCTGATCGCAACCAAATTTTCAGGAATCATAACTACTATAGTATTTATTGTATATACCAAAATTCTAGCTTTAAAATTACACTTGTTATTCGATTTTTTTTATTTGCGGGCCGAAAGTGGGCGTGGCAAAAATTTTAAACAATCTTGATCTGCGTGCAAACATAACAAATGCTGTCGCAATTATAGCTCTATCTCTTGTAGTCTCTGAGATCCAGTGTTTCATATGGACGGACGGACAGACGGACATGACTAGATCGTCTCGGCTGTTGACGCTGATCAAGAATATATATACTTTATACGGTCGGAGATGTCTCCTTCTACCTGTTACATACATAATACATATATAATACCCTTCTACCCTATGGGTAGCGGGTATGAAAAAGGCGATGGCAGATGGCCCAGTTGCATTTCGGTCGTTTCTTCCCAGGGCACAACGATTATGTGCATCATTGGGTCCACAAACCGCTGACTCAACAGCTGCAAAAGTTCTTGGCACAAAATCCGAGTTACTTATTAGATGCGATGACATTACTTATAGTCCTTCCTCATAGCCTAAAGGCACGAAGCGAACGAACACAGAGGCTGCTTATCAATTAGTGGCCTCAGCATCGTTGCCCCTCCCCCCTCTCTCCGACCCCTTCTTTAAGCGGAATTCATGCTTGCAATTAAGCCAAGTAAGCGCAAAAAGCCAGGCCAAGCCACTCACTCGTCTCTGTCTCTGTGTGTGTGTGTGTCTGTGTGTGTGTGTCTGTGTGTATGTGTGTGTGTGTGTATGTGTGTCTGTGTCTGTATTCTTAGCCAAATCAACAGAGAGTAATTTGAGCTGCGCTCACGGCTGCCAACAGCCAGATGCCAGATGCCAGATGACAGGTGTGAAAGGAAACCAAGAGATGCCTCTCTCTCTGAACTCTTCCCTCTTTACTCGCCACCCCCATCCCCTTTCCTAACGATTCGGGTCACTTGGCAGCTGTGGCAGAGACAATTTATATTCGCATTAATCAATCGCAGTTATCCGACTGCCACAGCTTCAGTCCTTATGTGAGTGCTTCGCAATTGGTGCCGTCGCTGCTGTTGCTGCTGTTGCTGCTGCTGCATGCATAATTATTATTCATATTATTTCTAGAGAAACTTTCGACTAGTATTGGGTAATCTAAAAAGCATTAAAGTAGTCTGCTCGCTACTGAATTAAGGGCTTAGTTGCAATTTAATTAGATTAAAAGTTACGAACAATTTCGTTAAGGAACCTTGTGCTGCTATTTTACTACACGAAAATATTTCAAAATAAAATTACTCTCAAGTCGAAAAAATGGAGATTCTTAAATTAAGGAAGCCTTTTATTTTCTCATATTAATATTTAAATTTCTCAAGAATTATTTTGTTTTATTTAAATTGACAGCTGAATGTGGCTAAAATTGGGAATGCAGCGATAGCTGGATAGTTGATTCGTTGGATCTTTTACAACACTGACAGCATTACTTTACAACACTTTACAGCTTTCAATATCAGAATTCTATCAATGATAATTTCACAGCAAAATCAACTAAAATCGATTATGCATAGTTTAAGTTTGGATGTCTTGAACGTAGCTTGAAATACTGAACTTCATCAGAGAATAATGGCTCAACAAATACTCTGATTTATTTGGTTTGAAAAGTGAATCAGACCCAAATCGATTATGCAGTACTAGCTCGATAGTTGACTTGTTGGATCTTTTACAGCACTGATATTTTTCATATTTTGATAATATTTATCGTAGCTTGGAAAACAAGCGTGTTCTTAACTTAGAATATCGAAACTCTATCAATAATAATTTCTTAACTAAATCAAAAACTGATTTTTTAATTCTTCATATACGAGTATGTCCATCTCTAACGATGCCTGAAATACAACCGTGTATGTTTAGCGATTAATATTGGAGTCTATGCGCTAATTTACTTTGTAGAAATGCCTTGTAGAAATGCATTTTCAAATGTTTTACAGTCAATCGAACAATGATAGCAAATCTATTTACAATTTAAACATGCTGCTTTGTGTTCAGTTTAAAACTAAACAAGCAGCTGTGATCCCTGAGATTATCTAACCGTTGCTCCGAATTGACTTCATTCCACGCGACCTGAGTGTTTGCGATATATTAACAAAAAAAAAAAAAAAAAAAGAAACAGAAAAAAGATGAACAAAAAAGATGCCAACAAGCTTAGTGAGTAAACACACGGAAGACCGTTAGTTAGCTGACCTTCTCCCAGTCGCAGTGACAACAACCCCACAATAATCCCCACTGAGTTCTTGTACAACGACAACGGATGATGATGATGATGATGATGATGATGATAATGGGATGACGATGATGATGATAATGATTGTGGCGATGATGTGATAATATCCGTATGCGAGAGTCTCTAGCGTGGCTCGCGTAGCCCCCGAAGGCTATAAATACTGCAAACGACAACTGCATTCCAATCATAGTATATTTATTAATAAACAATAATAAACAGCGCTTGCTTGTGAATGGCTGCAATAAAAACGTTGTCAGCTAATGCCAAACAAAGAATCGCAGCATGCAAAGATAAATACATATATGTATATGTATGTATGTATGTATGTATGTATGTGTGCTTGAACTCACAGTTCTGCATCTCAATCAGTTGAATGCATTCGTTTACTCGCATTTTTAATTAAAACTAAGCTCTGCACTCATTTCTATCATCACAATCGAGTCTTAATACACACACACACACACACACACACACACATCCATTCACAAGTTGAACAACCAGGCTAAACAATAATTGATTTGTAATACCCTCTGCTTGCTATCGTTTTTTGGGGTATAACGATTAGCTTGCAAATATTCAACTATTGAAATATTTTACAAAAATAAATATATGGGAGTATATGTTACATGTATTATTTTTTACAAAGTATTCAAATAAATAGAACTTCAATTTTTTATCAAAAGAAGTTGATCGATTAACTAAGATTTCTAATTGAATGAATTATATTTTTCACAAACTTAAAACATACTTTAAAATCTGTCCATTTGAATTACCACAGCAAATAGTGTAGCTACCATAAAAATTAAAATTAAGCAATCGTTATTTAGTTTGGAAAAATTCGTATCTCTTTAAATGTTTTCTAAGGAGACCATTGCATCCGTAGGATGTGCTACAATTATATCCTAATCTGTTAGCGATAATACTTGTATAAATAAATCTTAATGTATTCTAAATCTAGCCCTGATCTGCCACTATATTATGTTTTAATAGTCTATAAATACAATTGTTAAAATAATATAAAATAAAACAGCCTAAATAAACTGAAAAAAATGAAAACGTAAGGTTAACTGTGTTTTAAAATCAGTTACTACATTAAATTCCCATTAAGCTTCTAGAAAAAAAAATATTAATTAGAAGATTCTTTTAAAATAAACTGTTTGCTGAATAATTCCAGAAAATACTTTTTTTTGTTGTAGAATTTGTTGAAGTAATTAAACGCTTTTCAGATTAGCATTTTTTATTTTGTTTAAAATCAGCAACCTTATTAAATGAACATTAAACTACTAAAAAAATTAAATAAATATATGTTAACTTAGAAGGTCCTCTTGAAATAATCTATTTGTTGTATGATTCTAGAATATACTTTTCTTGGGCTATGATTTGATGGAGTAATTAATTGTGCACCGCTTTTGTTGAGTAGCATTTGTTGTTTTCCCTAAAATCGACAACTTTTTTTAAGTTATTACTAAGCCTAAATTAGAAAAAACGTTACTTTGTCAAGGATCCATTCAAGAAAATAATTTGGTTGACATATACATAATTTGATAAAAAATTTTGAATTGTGCATCGCATTCCAAAACTCTAGGTCATCTGCTAGTCCAGCATAACTTGCTGTAACGTTATTACATTTCACTGCGAATTTTTCACAATTTATTTCATTTTATCTGTCGACTATCGTTCATTTGGCATAAAAGGCTTTAGAAGCGCAGCTTGCAGATGAGGATTAGATGTGGATAGTAAATTAAATTAATGAGTCTTAAGCTTAAAACATGTGCTAAGCAACACAGCCTGAATTAATGTGAAGTACGACTTTCTTTTCTCTTTCTCTCTCTGTCTCTGGTCAGTTATGCGATTTGAGGGCAAATAATGCAGCTGTCTGGCATTAAGGAGGCCAATAGTAGCATCATTAGCACCATCACACAAAGCATCAGCGAGCGATTTGCAAGGAAATCGCCAACAGCCGCCAGGACAAGGAAATTTGGCAGGCCATTCATGTCCATGCTGGAACAGATGCCATACGGTAATCTGACAGTTAGCGAAGAGCGACTGTACAGCAACAACACCACCACCAACAACAACAACATCATGTCATCAGCAGCAACAACAACAACAGAAGCAACAGCAGCAACCACATCAGTCACATCTGCAGTCACAATTTCGTCACTTTCGACAAACGATTCGAATGTCATCAATCGGCTGGCGGATGTCACAATTGGCACACATTTTGAGCCAAGCAGCGCAATGTCAGCAAATGTCAGCGTGGATCCAGCCGCCAGTTCGCCCTGGAACATCACCTATGTCTCCGTCTCGGCCACCAGCTACAACAACTGTTCCGCCCTGTTTGCCAACTACACCCAACCGCAAGCAGGTGAGTTTCTAGTCTCACTTTCATTTCTTCGTCAATTGTGTTATCCAACCTGCTTAAGACACTCGAAAAGAGCTTATTCAGTGCTGCATTGCATTTAATCCGCCAGCTAAGTGCGCATAAGCATTGCTCGACCCAGCTCACCACGTCGTATACTTGATAAACAATTGCATTGGCAAATAGTAAGTGCATAAATAATCAAGATTAATAAAAGACAGTTGAGTTTTTATTCAATTCTGTGAAGAATCATAAAATAAGGTGTCATCTAAAATAATGATCGACTTTGAGATACCCGTTACCCTCGTCGTATACTTGATAATCAATTGCATTGGCAAATAGTAAGTGCATAAATAATCAAGATTAATAAAAGACAGTTGAGTTTTTATTCAATTCTGTGAAGAATCATAAAATAAGGTGTCATCTAAAATAATGATCGACTTTGAGATACCCGTTACCCACGTCGTATACTTGATAATCAATTGCATTGGCAAATAGTAAGTGCATAAATAATCAAGATTAATAAAAGACAGTTGATATTTCATTCAATTCTGTGAAGAATCATAAAATAAGGTGACAGCACGTATCTAAAATAATGCTCGACTGTGAGATACCCGTTAACCACGTCGAATACTTGATAAACAATTGCATTGGCAAATAGTAAGTGCATAAATAATCAAGATTAATAAAAGACAGTTGATATTTCATTCAATTCTGTGAAGAATCATAAAATAAGGTGTCATCTAAAATAATGATCGACTTTGAGATACCCGTTACCCACGTCGTATACTTGATAATCAATTGCATTGGCAAATAGTAAGTGCATAAATAATCAAGATTAATAAAAGACAGTTGATATTTCATTCAATTCTGTGAAGAATCATAAAATAAGGTGACAGCACGTATCTAAAATAATGCTCGACTGTGAGATACCCGTTAACCACGTCGAATACTTGATAAACAATTGCATTGGCAAATAGTAAGTGCGTAAATAATCAAGATTAATAAAAGACAGTTGATATTTCATTCAATTCTGTGAAGAATTATAAAATAAGGTGACAGCACGTATCTAAAATAATGCTCGACTGTGAGATACCCGTTACCCACGTCGTATACTTGATAATCAATTGCATTGGCAAATAGTAAGTGCATAAATAATCAAGATTAATAAAAGACAGTTGATATTTCATTCAATTCTGTGAAGAATCATAAAATAAGGTGGCATCTAAAATAATGCTCGACTGTGAGATACCCGTTACTCATTTGCAGTAAATCCATATTCTACAAATTGTACAATATTTATCGATATTGGACTACATTCAAAATATATCATAGAGTGCAAAATATATCAGACTGTCAGCCAAAGCAACTAAGAAGCGATTGAAGTAAGAGTTTTTTGCCCATACAAAATTATTTCTTAAATAACTTCTACAATTTTGTATAATACCCTAATAAAATGCTTTAAATTTAAACAAAATATGATAGAAATGTACTTTGAATTATTGTAAATTATAATTTCATTTTTGAAACGAAAGGATTTATACAAATAGTAAATTGATTGTCAATATCCGTTTTCACATAAAATACACAACATCAATTTTGTTTTAAATATATATAATGTGCATCTAACCTCACCTCAATGTACAGACAAAAATATAGTTAGGATCAAGAGTGACCATTTAACAAAGTAAAGGATATTTAAATCAAAATAGGGCCACGTTTTTAATGCTAATTACCATTTATATAATATGGATACATTTACAACAGTTATTAACTCCCAAAATTCGTTTCGGCAACTTTATTGTGAAACTGCAAATTTAATTATTTTTTTACAAGGAAAATATTTTTCAATTATTGCAATATTGATTTCGTTTAACATTTATTCAATTCAATTCAATTAATGTTTTTTATTTTATGTTATATTGATTTTAATTTAATTGAGTTTAGCCAAATCCAATTCATTTGAATGTTCTAATAATTATAGATTAATTTATTAGCTAATTATTTTGCTCTAATTTGATTCGATTAACTTAGTGCGTCAAATATATATTAATTGAATGATTCACTAACAATATTTCACTAATTATGGAAAGCAATTCAATGTTCGAATTAGGCAAAAGTTTAATGCAGTTCATTAAAAAATCCCCAAACTATTCCAAAATATAAGTTTTGAAATTAAAAAGAAAAACGTTTACTTTTTTTAACCAGTTTTTAAAGTTTAACTATGTTTTTTTTGAAACCAAAACAATTTAAAAACAAAAATTTGTAAGCATGTCTCTGAAAAACTTTTCCAACTTTTCGACAACAGTTTTATTTTATTATTCATGTTAGCCTAGTTGGAAATGTCAAATGTTTGTGATAACTTTGCGTGTCGTATCAAAAATTTTCAGCATTTCCTTCCGGCAACTTTCATTCAGACAATACAAATTCCGAAAAATTTCAATTGTTTTTAATTGAGTATCATAATGAGCAACAAAATGATGAAAATTCTGCTGGATATTGTGGTGAAGAGCGAGGCCAATGGACGATACGTGATGGCTTTGAATGCGAGGACACAAAAGCCTGGCCAAATGGCCGCAACAACGACAAGAACAACAACAACAACAATGGTGGCAGAGCAAAAGCAGCTGCAACAAAAACAGAGTCAACAACCAAAGGGAGAGACGAAGCAGTTGCAACTGCCATTAGCTGGCGAATTTGTGAATAGACAGCCAAGTGGCACAACAACTGGTGCCCCCAGCGACAAAGAGAAGAACGACAAAGGGAATGGCTTTGTCGATGCGAGCACCAAAAAGCAACCGCCAACTGCAACTGGCAACTAGCTGCATTAATATGCAATTAAATACAATTTGAATTTTAAATTGATCACACAACAAAATACACATAGAACATAGCACAGAGAGTGCTTTTAACTACGGCATTCTGGTAACTGGGTTGTGCAGCCATGTTTTATGCAATGCATTTAATTTTTAATGCCACAGTCCTTGCACTCAATGTGTTGTTTAATTAGCCAACCTGCTGCTGTAGCTGTAGCTGTAGCTGCTGTTGCTGTTGCTGTTGCTACTTGGCAGCACAAAGACTAATCCCACCCGCATATCAATTCACACCCAACGCTTGTCGCCATATGCGTTTCGTTTTTTTGTGTGTTGTATTCTATTTGCCAATTCAATTATCTACCACGTCTCGTTCGCTCTCTCTCTCTCTCTCTCTATCTCTCTCGCTTTTGACCAGGCATTTATTGCAACTGGACTTGGGACTCGCTGCTCTGTTGGCCACCAACGCCGGCCGGCGTGCTCGCCCGCATGAATTGCCCCGCTGGCT
The DNA here is from genome assembly GCA_023558445.1 of Drosophila pallidifrons. NCBI lineage: Eukaryota > Metazoa > Arthropoda > Insecta > Diptera > Drosophilidae > Drosophila > Drosophila pallidifrons. Next base: position 18,067,919 of record CM042351.1, read on the forward strand.
ATCACGGTGTGGATCCACGCAGTAAGTAAACAAAAACTTTCAACACGAATGTCCACAACGCATTTCACATACACTTTCCTTACATTTTCAAATGTTTGCATTGTTAAAAACGGTCTATGGTATATAATTAAAGCAATAGCAGCAGCCTTTAAAGCTAACAATTGAATATTTGTATAGAAATTTCTTGAGTTATTATATAATAAGAACACATATTTTTTCTTACAATTACACTCCATATTCACTTTACACTCTCTTGGGTATTGGGTCATGCTCTCTTTATTACTCTTGTATCTCTGTTACCACTCTGTACTTACGATTACATAATTTTGAGTGTTGCGATCAGTTTTGATCGTCAAGCTGAATAAAACGGACGCTCGAAAAAGGAAAAGACATCTCTCGCTTCTACTCATACGAGTATAAGCAACTTGAGAGTTTTATTAGACTAAATCTAATGGTAGCAGAATTCGAAATATAATCTACAAAGTAACAAATGCTACTAAAAATTAACTAGAGACTAGATCTACTCATCAGAGAAATTCGAAATATAGTCCAAGGACTGATTTATTTATAAATGCTATTAAACACGAACTCTAATAATTTAATAGCTACATTCTATGATTCAATGTGATATAACTCAGATACTTTATATAGCGGTAGCCTCTAGAAATTATAATAATATCAATTTTAAACCTAAATTCTCTGAAGCTCCAATTTTCGATAATTTTCATAGCTAACAAGGTCAACTAGCAGCTGCATTGCAAACGAAGTGATAACAATACTCTAAAATGCCAATAAAGGAATCTTAATTGAGAAAATACTTTCTATATATTATTTACTCTGCAGACGAATTCCCAAAACATTCAACTGTCCCCCTTCTTTGATCATTCATATTTGCTTCACATATAAGGCAATAAATTTAATTTATATTTAATTATTTTACGTATGTTAGTGACGTAAATATACAAAACATATAAAACATTGCCATCAAGAAATTGTAATTTGCAATTTAAACATGAAATGTCATTATGCTAAAAGCGTATATGGCAGAAAACACTTGTAGTTCTTTAAATATTTATCTAGATCAAATCAATCAGCATTTGTCATTTGTGAAATTGAGCATTGAAATTGAAATTGCAAAGCAAATCAACGAGTAAGTGAGTCAGGTGTTTGGCACAGTTATCAATTAATTGGTCACTAAGGTGAACTATGCGTATCAAGAAAGCAAAGAAAGGGATGTGCTCGTGTTTGGGTTTTAACTCTCGACTATTTTGCACCTTTTGATGATATTGTTGAGCCGCATTAAATGTCGGCTTCGTTCCCATAGCGTTAAGCCAACCAAGTCTGCTGAACAAGTGTGATTATTTCTATTTTTCGCTTTCAATATTTAATAAACAAGCAAAAGCCACAACTTGACCTGGCCTCGTTTTGTCCACCTTTACAATAACCCCTCGACTTCGATTGACATAATTACTGCTACAACGGAGCTGTCATTGACAACCCCAACGTTAACTCTGACGTTGTCATTGAAGTTGAAGTTGCTTGATGGAAGCATACAGAAGGAACATGGACAACAAAGAAAATACCGAGATAAAATAGGAAAAAATCAAAGGTTATTGCGTTACGAGTGTGCAAGAAAACTTCTGCTTGGCAAATACACACACGCGATTACAGTGCTGCCAACTTGATACGAAAAGTTATAGCTATAATATAGCAAAAGCCTTAAATAGATTTAAAGCAAGTTAAGTAAATCTTATAGTCAAGCAAAATCAACTAAGTGGTCAAATATAACAAATGAGCTGGGTGCTGCCAACTTGTCAAATTGGTGTTGCCAACTTTCCAACTTGGTGCTGTCAACTTACTACTTGCCAGCTTACTACTGCCATCGTTCCAACTTGGTGCTGCTAACCTGCCAGTGTAGTGCTGCCTACTTGCCAGCTTAGCAGATGACTATTTGTCAGATTGGTGCTGGGACTGCCAACTTTCCAGCTGGGTGCTGCCAATTTGCCATCTTTGTTGATGACTATTTGTCAGATTGGTGCTGCCAACTTGTCATCTTTGTTGATGACTATTTGTTAGATTCGTGCTGCCAACTTGCCAACTGGGTGCTGCCAACTTGTCAGCTTGGGACTGCCAAGTTTCCAGCTTGGTACTGCCAGCTTGTCACTATATTATGTAATTTGAGCTCAGTAATTAACTTACAACTAGCCTTACAATGTGCAAATTGAATAAAACACATTTCAAACTAGCTTTATTACCCTTTGCAGTCTTATCAAACAACCCCACAAAATTGTAATCGATTGTCAGTTTGGGTTGTTTTTATTTTTAACCCCTCCGAAAATTGTTTAACCCAAAATTGTAACTCTGTTTGAAAAGCCAAAAGGTATAATTGATGGGAATTGATTTTCGTAAACAGAGTTTGCCAACCGCAAGTGCGAGCTTGATGGTCATTGGGGTGGCCGACCCAACGAGACTGAACCAAATCCCGCTGGCTGGACCGACTATGGACCCTGCTACAAGCCCGAGGTCATACGACTCATGCAGGAGATTAAGGATGTGAATGTGAGCACAGTACTCTTGTCATTTCCCTTAAAATTAAACTAGACTTTTGTATTCTTAATTACTACTTAATTCGTTTGATCTCATTTTGATCGACAGCTTTATATGGATATTGCACAGCGAACACGCACTCTAGAGATTATCGGACTATGTCTGTCCCTATTGGCATTGATCATATCGCTGGTAATCTTTTGCGCATTTCGATCGCTGCGCAACAATCGCACCAAGATACACAAGAACCTCTTCATTGCCATGGTGCTGCAGGTGATTGTGCGACTGACCCTCTACCTAGATCAGTTTCGACGTGGCAAACCGGAGGCGGCGACCAATGCGAGTCTTTCGGTTATTGAAAACACGGTGAGTAAATCGAAGTTAATAACCAAAAGCTATGAAAAAAAACATTTTCTTTTACCATATTGTCTTAGGTTATTCAGAAAATTTCATTTAGTGTTTAATTTTATTTAATGTGTTATATTAAATCTTAGAAGACCATTTTTGGCACCCTGAAAGTGAACTTTATTGCTTTCTATTGTACATATTCAATTTTTTCCTTTGAGTCTTTGTACCTTTAAGCTACTATTATATATGTTTATTATATTGCTTTGTATTCTATCATATATTATATTATTTCTCAATCCTTTTACTTGCAAGCTATTATATCGACATCCTTAAAGTGAAACGCAAGCAATGCCTTTTAACATATTATTCAGTTATTGTATATTGTATATTGTATACTTTCTCTGTGTCTTTTTACTTTTAAGCTATTATAGGTTTCCGTTTATTATATTGCTTTGTATTCTATATTTTATTTCAATCTTGTTACTTTCAAGCTATTATCAGTTATGTTTTTTACTAAATCAAATAAAAGTCAGTCTAACTATATTATATTTCAATCTTGTTACTTTCAATCTATTATCATTTATATTTTTACCAAATCAAATAAAAGACAGTCTAACATACTGTAAAAATGATAGCAAATATCAAATAGCAAATTCACCTTAGTTAATCTTATGTTATTTGGATTTTTAATTTATTTACTTTTTATTAAGAAATAAATTTCTGCTGATACTCAAAAGCTGCAATATTTAATGTACGGAAAAATAGTTATTCACTTGAATATGATTAAATTAATTCCATATTTCAAAATTTAAATTAATCTCGCTCTCTACATATTTGCAGCCGTATCTGTGTGAAGCATCCTATGTGCTGTTGGAATACGCACGAACCGCGATGTTTATGTGGATGTTCATTGAGGGACTCTACTTGCATAACATGATCACTGTCGCCGTATTCCAGGGCAGCTTTCCGCTCATCATCTTCTCGCTGCTGGGCTGGGGAATGCCAGTGGTAATGACCACCGTCTGGGTGCAGTGCACAGCCATATTCATGGACACATCGCTGGGCGATTGCATGTGGAACTACAATCTGACACCGTACTATTGGATACTGGAGGGACCACGGCTGACCGTCATATTGGTGAGTTGCACTCTCATTGACTGTCATTTCATTTCACAACATCACAACACAAATGCCACACCATTTATTACCACCTAGGCACAGTGGGACAAATGCATTATTTTTATTCCATTAATTCATGGAGTGAACTATTCGATAGTGAACTGAAAAAAATATAGACAATATTTGAGTAACTCGCACAGAAGTTTGCAGATAAACAGAAATTTGAATATTAAGTATACGTAAAATTGTCTTCAGCATTATATTAAAATATTGAGTATACGAAAGGTTGTCAATAAGTACTCGATGACAAACTCAAAATTTAAACTTAATCAAATTTATGTAACTTTCACAGTAATTTGCAGAAAAATATATATTGAAATATTAAGTATACGTAAAATTGACTTCAATACTAAAATATTAAGTATACGCAGGGTTGGCAATAAGTACTTGATGGCAAACAGAAAATTGAAAGGTATGAACGTATTTATGTTTGAAGTCTATAATAATAAGCATATGAATTCGTATAGCTCGCAATCTTTACAAAAAAATCTAAGAATAAAGTATTAAGTATACGCAAATTATACATAGAAGCATAGAACTCTTTAACTTCATATAGGTATTAAGAGACCAAAAAGAGAGCAAATAGAGTGACAGATTTCTATGTTTTACTTTTAATAACAATGTATTTGTTGCGGAATGCGTGGATACTTCTACATACAAATTTTTAAATTAATAGAGAAACAAACCAAATGTTCAATTCTATAATCTTATCTATTACATTGTTGAACGTAAAATGCTAGGCGCTTATGACGTTTACTAAAAGAGCAAAAACTGTTGTTGACTTGTAGTACTTGTAACTTTTATAAAGATATTGCATTTTATGTTGGCATGAATTGCAAATGAAATTTATAAGAAAATATAAGCAAATAACAATTATTCAACCGTTCAAAACTATTTATAAAATGTAAATGTATTTCTTTAAAATGAAATAAGTCTATCATAAACAACAGAAGGTATAAATTGCACAGACGTGTTTAACCCACATGAAAATTCGTGTATTAATTGGATAATTTGTACCACTGTACTGAGCATTGTCTTTCGCATTTGTTTTGTTTTGCGCTTCCTTTGCACAGCTGAACTTCTTCTTTCTGGTGAACATTATACGCGTGCTTGTGGTGAAGCTGCGTCAGTCGCAGGCCAGCGACATCGAGCAGACACGCAAAGCGGTGAGAGCGGCAATTGTGCTGCTGCCGCTGCTGGGCATAACGAATCTGTTGCATCTGGTGCCGGCACTGAAAACGGCTTGGAAATTCGCTGTGTGGAGCTATGTGACACATTTCCTGACATCGTTCCAGGGCTTCTTCATAGCGCTCATCTATTGTTTTCTCAATGGCGAGGTAAGTGCAACATCAAACCTTTGCAATGTCACAACTACAGTTTCTCTCTCCCTCTCTCTCTCTCAGGTGCGCACTGTGCTGTTGAAGAGCCTGGCCGTGTGGATGTCGGTGCGTGGACATCCCGAGTGGGTGCCAAAGCGTGCCTCGATGTATTCGGGTGCCTACAACACCGCCCCCGATACCGATGCACTGCAGCAGCCAGGCGATGCTCCGCCGCCAGCAACAACTGCGGCCGCTGGCAAGCGGTAAGTATTTGCTCTACATATTTGACAATTCATTTGGGCCATAATAATTGAATTTCGAGCAGTGTATCGCCGCCGAACAAACGCTTAAATTGCCGCAAGGCGAGCAGCGTGAGCATTGTCATCGCCAAGGAGCCGCAACGTCAGCGGCTTGTGCAACAGCAACAGCAACAGCAGCAGCGCAACAACAACAATTCGCGAAACATAATGCCAGACGATGAGGCATCCGCATCGGCAACACGCATACAGATCAAAGATGCGCCCTCGTCGGGACATCGCAACTGGATGATCGGCCTGTGCTTTCGCGGCCAAAAGGTACTGAGAGTACCGCCAGCGTCATCCGTACCACCCGAGTCAGTTGTATTTGAGTTGTCAGAGCAGTAGACCAAACCAAACAAACAAATTAACCTAATCAACAAACAATATTCAAATAAAAATACTAGTCCTAGCCATTAGTTTCGTAGTCTGTAGCCCGTAGCGCCCTAAGTACCAACCAAGCAACCTATTCACACACTTGTTTCCCTCTGCTCAGCCCACGTAGCTTAAATCCAAAATTTAACAACTACATGCATACACTTTTTGTATAATACATACTATATATATATAGCTGCTCTTCTTCTTCTACTAATACTTGCACATACGCCACATAACGCTTCCTCTACTCGCTCTCAATAGACAATACATCTCTCTCTCCCTCTCTCTGTACAAAGACCGTCGTTATCCTAGCTCAAAATTCTCATAGTTTTTCTCTTTTTTTATGGAAGGGCGTTACAAATTTGACTTAAACAAAAGGCCTACTAAACTTAGTTTTGAAATTGAAATTGGCATTTACTTGTAAACGTTCTCAAAACTACATTGCAATTGGCTTAACAACTTCAAAGTTATACAAGATAACTATCTTTCCAGGTCTAGAGCATTTCCTTTATGTATAGATCCAAAAATGTCTCAACCATCTGCAGTGTCCATTTGTATTTACTTTCGCCCACAACATACACTTCGAAACTCGTTTCTAGGATCGTTTTTAGTTGAGATACCTTTCTTGTATCATATATACTACTTACCATTTTCAAATCGACCAATGTATGTAATTGTCATTCAACCACAATGAACAAACCGCTAGTCAAACATCGCAATCGATATGCATACTATACTATACTATAGTATATATACTATATATAATTTTTATATATACTTCAAAAATATATATTACAAAGCTACTGTTAGCATGGTATTCAATAATTTTTTTCCAGCAAGAAACTATGCATAGGACTCTATCTGACAGCATGTCTATATCTGCAACATTCGAAATACAAAAAGAAAAAAAAAATAATAAGAACGTTTCTTTACAGTGTGACCGAAGTTTTTATTATAATGGTTTTTATTATAATTTGCCAATTTTTAATGAAATGGTCTTTGTAAATATGTAAATACAAAAATAGTATTTTGTTTTTGTTTTGTTTGTTGAATATTCTATAAACTCGGTCACACTGTGCATACATATTAAATTGGCAGCAGCCTCAAATTCATTTATTTTCGTTTGTTTCCGCTTCCGTTTGCGCTTCCGTTTTTCTACTTGCAAATTAAATATGATCACGAACGTTGTTAGCTGCGCTTTGTGTTTGCAACACGCAACGCACACAAATTTTGCAATAATTTCTTCTGATTTTTTTGTGATTTTTTATTGGATAATATTTACTAAAGTGAAAACGAACCACATCGAAAGCATAAAAAGTTAATGTCTATTTGTATTTATCTTTCTGCTCTCTCTCTCTCTCTCTCTCTTTCTCTCTCTCTCTCACACACACACACACATCAACACAAACATGCATACAAATGAAACATATATGAAATATTTCTGGGAATCATCGTGTTTTTGTTTTGCGACATTTGTATATTTTGTTTCTATTAACGCTACTTCTGCAAATCCATCGCCCATTTCGACTTGGTCTTGCTCTCTCTCTCTCTCTGTTTTTTTTTTTGTTTGTTTTGTTTTTGCGTCTTTCTGCTTGTGTCATTTGCAGAACAAATGTGTGATGCCTGGCGCTCAAGTGTCGCAGCAAATATTTATGACGTCACAGTTGCCTGCGCTGACAACAATAGCAACAACAACAACAACAACAACGGCAAGCACAACAATACCAACAGCAGCAGCAACAACGACGACGCCAACAGTTACAGCTCTTACTACAACAACAACTGCATCGGCAATTGCAGCAGCCGCTGCCGCCGCCGCCGCCGCAGCAACCGCAGCAGCAACAACACTACTACAGAATAAAAAGCAAACGCCCAAAGCTTAATATTTACATACATACGTACATAAATGCGATCACACTTTTCTATTCTCGCTCTCGCCCACTCTCTCTGTCTATTTTCTTCTCTTTCGCTCTCTGTCTCATTCGTAGCTTAGCATCTTAAGCTTAAGCTAAAGCTTTTAAGCCGCGCAAATTGTACTACAAGAAAACTCGAAACTGAAACTTGTGCACTTTTTAAATACATGCATACATATGTGTGTACATGTGTATGTAAATGTCTTGATATGTGTGTTATAATATTATATATACATAAATGTATACATATGTTTTTTTTTTATATTTATCTACTTACATGTAATTGCAAATCAAAAACGAAAACATAATGTTAAATCTAAATTGAAATTACACATAAATTGATTCGCAAAAAAAAAACATATTTTTTTTAGGTGTATGTATGCACGAAAATTGCAAGACAGAATACTATCAATTGTACAGATGCATATATACATATATATATACATTTATAGATGAACATCCCACATACTTATGTTGTTATATTCATATACAACAAAAACAACAAAAAAAAAGAAAAACATTCGTACTCATAGAGCAATTATATTTACACATGCCATACACATTTAATCGACACATGCCAAGGAAACTGATCAATCAAAACAAATGCTAAATAACGGTCCGATATTTGAAGTCTAGCGTTGCCAGACTGTTTGGTTGAAAGCACAACAAACTAAAACAGGAGCGTGACTGTCATCTCTCCTTTTCTCACAGACGCAAGTACCTGAAGTAATTTCGTCACACACACAAACACACACATTAACACAAACGCGCGCCTTCGAAAAGCTCTTTGCAAAAGCTTTTGTGGTTCGTAGTAGAGACTCGATTCCACCAAAGCAAAACATTTCATGATTTATATACAGAATTATGCATTAAAAAGAGAGAGATTACAATCCTTGGCAGGAGCAATCGTAGCTGATAAAAGGAAAAATACATTCACAAGTACAAATCATGCACATTTTGCGACTTAAGAACCGTTTACACTGACTACATTAGCTTCATAGTTAATGGATCATCTCATTGTTTTTTTTTGTGTCTTTTTTTTTTTAGCTAAGAACTCAATATGCAAGCCGAATTTAAGAAAAAACTAAATGAATGCAAATTATAACAACTACTTAAAGAAAACAAATGAAACAAAAACTGTGACAACTAAAGAAAACATTTAGCAAAAAAAAAAAAAAAAGAAAAAACCAAAAAGAAATACAGTGGTCAATGGCAAACTATTACGTGTATAAGCAAAAACGGAATATAGTATGAATAAACATGATGATTTTATATACATATATGTATGTACATAATTAATGAATGTGTTTTCACGCATTTTTATTTATTTTTTTTTTTTTTTTTTTTTTTTTTTTTGCATGCACAAACAACTACTAAACGAATTTCAGATATCAGAATTCAAGATTAAGAACAAGAACGAGATCAAGAGGCAAACGAAGACGTTCGATCGAAACAGATAGAAACTGATTTATAGCCTTGCCTTGCCTTGCGGTTTTTGTTGTTTTCTTCGTTTTTTTTATCATATTTGCGGCACGTGCCATGGAGCAACCATATCGATGACGCTGGAATGCCAATTTGCAACTAAAAGCAGCCAAATGAGACATTTTATGGCCCATCAAAATGATTCGTTTCATTTTGTTTTTTTTTTTTTTTTTTGTTTGTTTTTTGGTTTTGCACAATTAAAACATAAATTTAGCAGAAAAAAAAAAATTAATAATTGGTTTTTATCAAGCATCTCGCTTGAGAGAGGCACACGGCAAAAAAAAGTACAAAAACGTAGTAAGATATAAGATATATAGTACATACATTGCAAGATGTAGATAGATATAATATATAACATACAAATGTATAGTATTTTCAGCAATAACAACAACAAGGCATCAACCACAGAAACCACAACAGATATTAGAGCACATCTCAGAAAGCAACAGAAAACAGAAAGCTGCAGTCGAAAGCGGGTCGGTCCGACTGTGAAAATACTCGGTACCTAGGCCACAGTGATAAACAAAAATATGTGGAAATGAGACCAACAAAAAAAAAATAAAAAACAGAAAGATTAACAAAGATATTTTTAGTTGTGAGAAGATTAATAAAAGTATTTTCAGACAGACGGACTGTTGAAAGTAATCAAGAATATATATGTTATTCCCTTGTGTCTCGTACATTTTGCAATTCACACAATGTCATTATACCCTTGCCTTTCACAGATACCGGGTATTACATATACGGGAAAATTGAACGGGGGAAAAAAGTGTGTGTGTGAAAATGTTCAATGGTCATTGATAGGAGAGGAGGATGAGGTAGTGTTCTCTTGGGAGGAGGTTTCGTTGCTTGGATCGCGCCTACAACTAAAACAAAAGATCCTCATCGCCATCGTTCTCGAGGATATTCTGAGCCTCCTCGCTGGTGGTGACATTGTAGCCCTGGCGACGCAGCTCCTCCCGGGCACGATCCGCACACTTGCGTGCCTCCCGCTTCTTATCCTGAATCTTCTTCAAGCGATAGAACTCCTCGCGCTCCAGCTCATCCAGCTCACTGATGATATACTCAATGGTGCGATTGATGCGCGGTATAATCACTGCACGAAAGCAAAGAAATCAGTCACGCTGAATATCGTTTATAGTTCGATATTTGTTTCTAAAACAAACGCACCGTGCTCGATGGCATTGACACGCCTGTTGGTCACCTTGATCACATCGTCGAGGGTGACAAACGATGTCTGCAACGATGCCAGCTCCACCAGCAGACGCACAGCACTCTGATAGTTCTTCTTCAGCTTGGCCAACTGTTGTCCACCGCGAGCGAGACCGGCCAACTCATAGGTATCGACGCCATCCTGATAGGGCTCGAACAGCGGCAAGGTCACACCGGCCACATTGTCCTTTTTGGTGCGTATCTTGATCTGCGCTTTGGTCACATTCTGCAGCACAATCTGATTGATGTCACCGGTGGTGAATTTGACCTCAGCCAGCGAGAAAGCCGCCTCCTTCATCACCTGACCCATCAGCATTTTGGTCTGCATGCAAGAGAAACTTTAGCTGCTCTCTCACACTCTCTCTCCTTGTTCCTCTCGCATACTTTGCTCTAACAACAACATACCTCGATGATCTTGCCCAGAATGATGCGAAAGCGCATTTGTAAAGCATCCGCCTTCTTTTTAAGTAGTCCATGGCCCTTTGTGGCGCCCGCCAGACGGGATTTCATTAATGTTTGTGCACTGGTTAATAATAAAAACGAAAATGAATTCCATCCCACACTCTTTATTTCGCCATCACACACACACACGCACACACACGCACACACACACACACACACTCACCCGCGAGATGGAAATATGGGCAAACGATCTTTGGCAGCCATTATTTGTTTGTTACCGTTATTCTTCTTGCCGTTACGGTTATAAAGTTATGAATTCAAGTTATTGCTGGGACAACAATAATAACATAACATTTACAAGAAAAACACACAAAACACTAAATGCACAGCACACACACAAAAATGCAAAAAAAAAAAAAAATAAATAAAGAAGAACTATCAACTATAAATAAAAACAACAAATTATTAACTAAATATATGCGACAAATACTAAAATAAACGGACGACGACCACGAGAGCAAGAAACGAGAACGAAGCGCAAAGCAAAGCACACGACAACAAAATGGGCCAAACGACAACCAAACGGCAAACGACAAAAAGTCGCTGTCGCCATCAACGTCGACGTCGACGCTGACGCTGACGCTGACGTCGACGTCAACGTCAACGTCCAAAATAACGCGACGTTTGGGTGGATAAATTAAAGCGACCGTTGGGCCAGAGTGCTCAGCTGTTACGCAGCCAGCTGACAGCGATGGGCGTGACCAGCCTAGAGATGACAACGTGATCGCTTACTTGTTGATGTCTCTTGTTGATATTTCTATATATCTGCTATAGTTCTGTTGATTTTCTCTTGCTATGATTGGCACTTTATTGTAGTTTCTTGTTTTGCTGTTCAAATTTGAAGTAATGATCATAGGTAAGTATGCAAAATATATAAATATTTACTGCACAGAGTCTGTAAAATGAATATGTGAACAAGAAATAAATAAATCCCATACAATGGTTTGAACTTTAAGACTTTATTTTATGGTCAGTTTTATGTTAAGATATTTTTGACCATCTTTTGAAGACGACAGCAAAATAGTTAATTTCTCAACCTATAAATTATTCAATTTCAACAATTTATATTCTAAACTTCACTTAATCATCATAGCTAAACAAAGGTAGTAGGTTATTTCAAGTTTAAATTCGAAATCCCAGCATTATTTACTGAAAAGAATTTACAAATATAAACCAAGCTTTATTATTATTATTAAATATAAGTGTACCGAAAATTAGCAATTTGGCTATACAATATATGAGAAATGTTCCTTGGAGTTTTCATTGTTGTAACAACAATAAAAGCGTGAGAAACTGAAATGAATTTAGTCATAATAGTATATTAAATTTCCTTTCTTATTTCGAATGCACAAATAAAAATGCATTCATATGGCAATCAACTCATTCCACTGCTGAATTTCTTGTTGACCTTCATATAATAAACATTTCAATCAAGTGATGATTTCAAGATTTCTGTTTCGAATCACGAGTTACAGCAAATATGGCTGCCATTTTGGATGCCAGTGTGGCCAAATCGCAGCAATGACCGTTAGAGCGAATTGATTTAAATTGATGCTGATTGAGTACACTACGCACAACAACTTACGACGCGTAAATGAAGAAATTTACAAATTAGAAAAGAAAAACGCAGAATGCCAAAAAATAGGAAAAAACAAAAAAAAGAAAAAAAACGCGCTGACGTTTCTATTGTCATCCAAGTTTGGGCTTTGACCTGTGACAATAGCACACGGTCAGCGTCGGAGTAGACTAAGGGAAACACGGGGCGGGGTGGAGTGACGGAGAGGGGGTTGTGGAGTGTCATAGTCACGCAATTTGAATATGCGTCTTGTGGCGTCATGTGCCTTCAACAATGGCAAACGAAATAAATAACATATATACACACGTGTGCGCCTTATATGTGAATGTGTATGTGTATGTGTATGTGTTGTGTATGCGGAGACTAATGCCACGGCCCACTGACGGCCAGTCTGATGATGATACTATTCATTAAAATAATCAACACGGTATTGCAGATTGGAGATTGAGGGGCATGCTACATATGAAATGAAGTGCGAGAGACCTTGGAACAGACAATTGCCGATGTCTCGATGTGTGTCCATGTCGGTCCAACTACAATTGTTTTAGGGCGGGGTCGGGGCGTGACGCCCTAAGGTTCATTGCGAAAACAAAAACGATAAAAAAAAAAACAATTATGAAAGCATTTAATCACGTATTACTTTAATGGACTTCCTAATATGTTCACAGCTGTTAAGCTGCTTTCGTCAAAGAAAAAAACAAATGGGTCTCTAGGATTACTCTATTTACGTGAGTATGTCATTAAATTGTTCGTATTATTCGCATTTGTATTTATATCGAGATTCATTATTTTTTATTACAAAATGAGACCTCAAAATATAGCTTGAGATTATTTTTAATGGTAATGGTCTAAGCAAATTTACTAATATAAATTAATGAACATGAGAAGGGAAAGTTCAGCCGTTAAATGCCAAAGTGCTTTGTTGTTAAATTATTAATTGGGAGTCTTAATACCCGTTTATATTATGTTTTCTGTAAGAGCCTTTTTCACCTTAAAACCTATTAAATTATTTCCCTTACAATGTTTTTTTGTTTAATTTCAATCTACTTAAGCAAAAAAAGGTCAAATTAATCTGTACTCTTATATTGTGATGTATTTCTATAATTTAAAAGAAAGCTGTCTCTAAAATAAATAAGAAAAGAATCAAATCAATAAAAGAAATACAAAATTTGAGCATAACTTATTTTAAATTACCGCTTTTCCATGCTGACACCTGTTGCGCTCTTTTATTGAGTCGTTTTCCCCTTGTTAGATTAACGCAAATCTATTTCCATTTATTATAGCCACATACCTTATAAAGTATGCTTTTATGGCGTACATTTATTGAAATTATCATGATAGTTTTACTTACATACATACATACGTGCGTTAAAGTGCCGCCGTGCTCAAATGAAAGCTTTCAATATCAAAGCTCGATAATTTGCTATAAAAATGACACCCTCTCCATGGTGCTTCAACAGTCATATCAAAGTCAAAAAGTCGTGTGTACGCACTTATTTACATGCATGCTTCGTTCTCTAGCATGCATATTTACAAACAATACATACATACATATACATATGTAGTATGTAAGCACTCTTTACGCACACACACTCTCTTACATGCAATTAAGAATCAACAGTTGGCTTTGTTGTTGCTGGCAAATTTTAGGAGGGAGTAAATAGAAAGAGAGTAGCGAAGCGTTTGCCAAGGGAGAGGGAGAGGGGGGACAAAAAGGAAAGCAGGCGTAAGGCGTGAAGTGTTGGAGCAAAAGAAGCTTTTGTGCCTCTCTCTCGCATTTGTATTCGTATTTGCCATAAGTCACGACCAGGCAGCCAGGCAGACAGGCAATCACTCGCTTTCTCGCTCTCTGACTCACTCAACGACTCCTTCACTCGCACACACGCATTCGCACACGCACACGCACACACACACGCTCGTTAAATGCGTAAGGCGTAGTGAGGCGCGCCCCCAAAAATGTTTTTTGCACAGAGCCGTCCACACAGCGAGCATAGTTTACAGCGACTTGTTGAGCAGGGCGCAAATCAAACGACGCCACTGGGCAGGCAGCATATTTTTTATTTTTCTGTGTGTTCTCTCACACAGGAATACAGCTGGGATGCTGGTTGTCGTTGTTGCTGCTTCTGCTGCTGCTGCTGTTGCTGCTGGTTTTCTGGTCGCAGTTCGCATTTCGCAGCGCCCGCAAGTAGGTTACATATTTTTTCTAGCTCCCGCAACTCAGTTTCAAACATTGAATTTGAAGTGATAAGAGAAACAAACTAACTAAGTATTCTAAAAAGTAAGTAATTTAATGCAAATCAAATGTGTAAAATTAATAATTAAATTCGATGGCAACTAAGCAGTTCCTCTGCAGGTGATGTCAGGCTCTATGTGTGAGTGTGTGGGGTGAGTGAAGCGTAAGGGGCGAGGGGCGAGGGGCGAGGAGAGAGGGAAGTCATGGTATTTGATGAAGCTCTGTCGTTTAGGCGACGTAAATGTTGGATATAATGCGATTGTAATAGCAGCAGCGCAGCAACAGCAACAGCAACTTCAACAACAGCAACAACAAACATCAACAAAGCAAGGAGCGAGTGCAAAAGACAGACACACACATATACAAACAGACAGGCTGTGTAAAAGAGAGAGCAAGAGTGCAGCATGCGTGTTGGAATGCCAAATCCTAAGTGTATGCGTGTGTGTGTGAGAGAGAGAGAGAAAGAGAGCGCTGCCTCCCAAGTGCTCTCTAATTGAGTTATGAGAAGCAAAAATGCCACTGAGAGGAGCTTGACTCTCATACACACATACAAATTTATTCTAATGCGTATGGGTGTGTACGTGTGTGCGTCTGTTATTATTTTGAAATTACAGCTGAAGTGCTCATTAAATTGTTGAGTGGAAACTGAGGGCTTTCTATTTCAATTTAAAAATTGAATTATTTATCCAAAAGTTTTTGATTGATGAACATTTTTCAAATATCTGATCCTTAGATTCCCTATATCATTTTTGAATGCTGTTCAAAAAAGTTAATTTTTGCAAAGCGACCGCAAGCAGGTGAAAATCCTAAAGGATACTGTCGATATAGCCATTCAAAGAGCTGCAGGATTAATCAAAAACAATTATCGAAAAAAAAGAAAAAAATTGTGTAGCATACTTTGAGGGTGCACAAATATAAATTTTTACTATTATGTTATTATAGCTACAACTCGGCAGGATCTAACGGAATTTAAAAAAGACACACATTTTTGTGATCACAGATGCCAGCACTATCGATTTGCATTCAAGGATTTCCAGAAGCTAACCAAAAAATTCATCGAAAAAATTTCCAAGGGGGAGGCATTCAAAAATTTACCAAAATTTAAATTTTCCTCAGTAACTTCGCCATCTTAAGGACGATTTGGATGTCCTTTTCCAAATCGATACATATTGATATAAGGATGCCGAAACAAAAACAATATCCTTAAAATTCCTTCAAACAGCAGAGATACAATCAAATTTTCTTAAACAGAAAACTGGCTATATCTCTGGAGTCCTTGGCAGGATCAAGCTGAAATCAGCTTCAAACAATTTTTTTAATAGCACTATCAACTGGTCAAAGGGCATTCAAATAATCCTGGTACTTTTCGAATTAATAAAGATTTTGAATTTGTATCGATCCTTTATTCGTCCTGAAGCCAAAATTTTTCAAGTGTTGGATTCTTAGATGACCCCATATTTTGTTGATGTCAATCGACAGATTTCAATGCCACGAATCGAATGCAATAGGTCCTGTGAAAATATGTAAGGATATGGCCAAGCTGGGACAATTGAAAATTTGTATTTTATAAATGGCAGCAACGTGCTGGAAAAAATTTCATTGCATACTTTCGGGCTGAACCAATTTAATTCGTCATTTCGGTGACAACCCATAGATGGCGCTAGTAATTAAGCAACTTAATTTTTGTATTTCTACTTGCTGCTGATTTCTGTTCGCCTGGTATTTCACTTGCTGGTTTTGTACTTCGGCTGTTCGTGGCTATATCGACTGTGTAATAACAACAACAACTACATCTTCATCTCGACTATTTTTGTACTTTACCTACATTTTTTACTTACCTTTTTTTATTATATCGGGACTGATTTTGAAAGGACTTACCTTTTGTACTCATAAGTAACGAATTATATTCAAGCATTTTTAGGATTTCATAAAAAAAAAGTGCGTTACATTTTCATTTACATTACATTTTTCAGCTTCAAATTCCCAAAATCACACTTATCTCGACCATTTGAAGGGCTAGAAGTAGGTAAAGAGAAAATTAGTCACAACTCGCTCGAGACCTTGCATATTCTGTCCAGTCCTATGTCAATCGACGCATATTAATTAGACCTCTCAGCTAACCAAAGGATATGATACTCAAATCTTTCTTGTGTTTTCGACAATTTTCCATCCTGAAGTCAACATTTTACTTCTTAGATGTCACCACATTTTGCTGATGACAATCGCTAGATTTCAATGTCACGAATCAAATGCATATATATATTTCCGAGCTAGGTTAATTTCTCTTATTTGTAACAGCAAAAGGAAGCGCTTAAACTTATGCTATAGTTTTTTTGAATATAATAATTTTTAACTTGTTGCGTTTTACTGAATCAACATCTTAAATATATTGTAATTATGCATTTGAATGGATTTTCTATACATTCCCAGTTACGTCCAGCAAATTTTGCGCAAAATGGAGTACAAACTAATCAGTGGCGACTATTACGAGCGCGTGATTGATCATCTGCGGGACAATTTCTTTGCCGACGAGCCTCTGAATCGAGCAGCTGGACTTTGCCAGCAGGGCGGCGGCAATCGTGAATTGGAGCATCACAGCCTGGCCACGCTGCAGGATCAGCTGAGCATAATGGCCGTGGATGAGCGTAAGGATAGCGTTAACTATGGCCAAATAGCTGGCGTTATATTAAACGGTGTACTGCGTTCTGGCGATACGGAACAGGCGCTGGACAAACTGCAATTCAGCTGCGACAGTAACTACAAGAAGATCTTTGAGCTGTTGTATCGCCACAGCTTGCAGGTGGACCTGTTTGCACGCTACAATGTGCAACGCATCTTTGATGTGCGCATCCTGTCGGTCGATTCACGCTATCGTGGTCAGGGCATTGCCAAGGAGCTGGTGCGACGTGCCGAGCAGGTGGCACGTGAATCTGGCTATCATCTGCTCAAGGCCGATGCCACTGGCATCTTCTCGCAGAAGATACTGCGCTCCCAGGGCTTTGAGGCGTTCTCCGAGCAGCTCTATGCCAAATATAGGGACGATGAGGGTCGCATCATTTTGCCAGTGGAGGCGCCTCACATCAAATTGCAGTTGCTAACCAAGGAGCTAAAATATGAAAACGATCATTAGTTTAGTATCCATAAACATATTTATCTACATATACCATATACCATATATTATTTATATACTTTTACACAACAATATTTTTTTGGAATGCGCGCAAAGAGGGCGGAACACATGCTCAAATATTTATGGAGAACAAAACTTATAAGTACATTACTTGATATAACTTATTGAGTATAGATAGATAATTTCACTTAATGTCACAATTCAACAGCAATTGTTGCGACGTCACAAACATTTCATTTCAAATTGAACAATACATAAGTTGTTATTTTTGTTTTGCAAATGGGGACCAACTGTTAGCTTAAATCAACTAAATAACTAACAATAACTAAGTGTACGTGTTTGTTGAATTGCTTAAATGCAACTATAAAATAGCAATGTTATAAATGTTTACAATAATAAAAAAATACATTAAATAGAATATTGATGTTTTTTTATAATATAAATTTGTTTCCTTATAAGTTTGCATATAAGCATTAGGTACATCAGATTAGAGAAAGAGAGGCCCAGCCTTAGCACAAGCGAATGCAATGCAATTCAATTCCTTCCTTCCTTCCTTCTTTCCTACAATTTAATATCACAAGACGCAGATTCCATTCAACAACAAACAACGCTGGCAAACTGCTCGGCAAGGTACTAAAATAGCCATTCTAATTTCATTTAGCATCGACGCAGGCATCGGCTGTCGAATATATGTATATAAGTATCTATTGATCGCTGCTTTGCTGCTGCTCATAGATGAAGATAATGTCCTGATCGGTTCCAAAAGCTGTGCGAGCCGTGTCCATGGCCTCCGACAAACAACGGCAAATATCTGCAAATAAATTAATGAAGACCATTACAAATTGATGAGCAACATTAAGGAAGTTGTACTTACGTCCATCGTGCACCTCGGGATTGTGGTAGTAGAGCTTCTTGCTGTCCATGTCATAGCCGCAGAGTACCACATAGTGTCCGGCATATCTTTTGTTTTTGTCCGTGGGCAAACGTGTGTTTTGTGCAATACAAGATAGACGAAAGCAACTTGATAATAAGCAAAAAGTTAGCCAATCTACAGAGGTAACTAGGTAACTACAAATCGGCACAAATTGACAGTCAGAGGTCAGTCAATTGTTTTGAGGTTTCGCAGTATTGCAGCTATCTCTATGAAATTTGAAATTGTACTCAGTTCTCTATGCTAGATCCAGCATAAAAAAATAAATACAATTTTTATCGCTCCAAAGTTCAAGATTATTTCAAGATCTAGCTCCAAACGGTATACCCTAATAAAATTTGGAATAGTATTTCGTTTCGTTCGAAGGTATTCAATTGCTATTGTGAAAGTCCATAACTTACTAACTTGCAAGACATATGATTATTTAATAAGTATATCAATTTCTTAAGATTGCACCTCTCAGCAATTTTAAATTTAAATTATTCCGAGAGCTCAGGTTTTAGTTTGCATCTTTCAATTTAGTTGAGACACAAACCATAAAATGTCCTTCAACCAGTGCTTAACGAAGACACAAATCAGTTAGTTGTTAGATATTTAAATCATTGAAATGTTTTTGGTAAATATTGATATTTTCATTGATTGCTTACAAGTTGTTTGATTATTTTTGTTGTAAACAATTTGGGTAGTCCAGTTAAATGTTAAAAGTTTGTAACTCAAAGTTACCTTTGCTCTTCTGAACCATCAACAAAGTGTTGACTGACAAAGTATATAGTATAATTCTAAGTAGTATAACAAACTCGGACTGGACTGTATTCGGGCAGAGAAGAATGAGAGGAAGGACTAGAGAAAGGAATCAGGACTCACCCAAACTTCTCGAGCGCATTGCGTTTGCAGATGTCACAGGTAAGTAGCGATGCATTAGTCAGCAGGATGACGGGTCCGTTTCGGGCCAAATGCTTGATTATCACATCCATATCGACGGTGCGTTGCATCACCCGCAGTCCATGAGCTTTGGCATCCTTGAACTTGCGCGTCACACGCTTCTCGTCCTTGTCAATGATTTTGGAGTAATACATGTGCTGTGTGTAATTGGGATCGATGCCAAGCGTTTGTGTGTAGTACTCATGGCGCACTTGGTAGCGTTGCAGCAGATAGCATAGATCAATTGTCCAGGTGCTCGAACCAAAACCTTCCTCCTTGCAGATTGCTTCGAAATTGTTGAGAAATTGCTCGCGCTGTGTGGTGGACAATATCATCAGTATGCAGGACAGGCCACAGTCCCAGTTGTAGCGTTGTTGATAGTGTGTCAAATTGTAATGTTTACTTTGCGGTAGCACGTTCATGTTGCTTCCAAATTGTTATTGTTATTGCTTACTCCGTTTTGTTTATATAAACTGTATATTTTATTGCAATTGGAAGAAGGTTGCAATTCTAATTAAGAATTAAGAATTAATAAGTGTGCACTTCGAGTGAATGTTTAGATGCGGAATTGTTGACAAAACTGCAAAACAATTGTTGTTTATTTTAATTTGAGTTTTTATAAACAAAAAACTAGAAACTTAACCAGACGCAATGCAAACTCACTTTGCCTTGGACTTAACAGAACGCTGCTAACGCATGCAAGAGAAACAATACGCAAAAGTGAGCAGCATGCGCAAAATTGAGTAACTAAGGAAATTCGTTAAATAAACCTAGCAAAGCGTTCCACAAATTTATATTTCAATCGTACGTAATTTTAAACACCTCAACACACTTTGTTCAATACATTCATTTTACTTTTTCATCACGGTAACAAAGCAATTTTCGAATATCGTAACATTCGAACTGCAAATCAACATTAGAAATCCATTTCGAATTCGTAAGCTGGGCTCGGCTCAATATGACTTTTATAGTCTATTTTAGCATATTTTTTCAGTTTTAACTTGTGGTCACACCGGTTAAGTTGCATATAAATTGCAGGCAATCAAATATGCACATTAAATAGAGATAAAAGCTTGGCTTGCTGATTGCCACAACTACTTTTACATTAATATAAAAGTGTTACACATATTTAGAATCTTTTAAACAATAACATTCAGTGCACAAACACTATAAAAATCGTTTTAATTCGTGCATACAAAAAAATATACACATTGGGAAGCGTTCAACTTACAATATTTGATTTTAATGAAACAACTTTAAAATAGCGCGCAATTAAATTTTTAAAATATAAAATTCAATGCAGCAAGCAAATCTTCCTAAAAATATGCCAAAGAATTGAAATAACATTTAAGTGTCGTGTGAATTAGGCCGTTAACAAAATTAACGCATTTACTACTGAAAAACTTTAAAAACATGTTCATATGAACACTTGGTAATCTGTGCTTCAACTTTATCCATTCATGAATGGGAATCTGATGATTGGAATAGAAATAGAAGGTATTTAGATAAATTGAAGAATATGGTGCAAAGAAGCTGCTCTTTAAACAACGCGCCTTATCATGACGCTTCGGTTATGAACTGGTAAACATAAGGGTGAACCAAAGAATATTTATCGGGATTACTTCGATTTTTTATTTTTAAGGCACGGGTATTAAGCTAAACAGCATTACAAAAATATATTCTTATTAAAAGTAAAACCAATTATTTACTTGTGAATTTAAAATATTTGGTTGCAAAACACAACGATGTTTTTCACAAGAAAAAAATCGATATTTAGCATGTGAGAAACATCGATGCATCGATAGTGCCATCGATGTATCTTCATCTCTAGCTAGTGTGCGAATTCCAAAAGTCGTGCACGTCCAGAACTGGTCGGGTAAATAAATAAATATATTACAATAATATGAAGAGATTTGTGTATATGGCAAATTTGATATTTGGGTCAAAAGCGACATAAGAGCGGCGCCATAGTCAGTAGACTCAATAGTGTATGTGTGTGTGTTTGTGATACGCATGTCGCTAATATGTACAATCTACACATATGTGTATATTTATATTTGTATATGCATGCGCAAGCATGTGTGTATGTAACAGTGTGTGTGTGACCTTCGTGCAATCATTTAGCTTGGCCGAGTTTTGCCAATTATAATCAGAGGAAGAGGCGCCCAAGCAAGCAACCAACACCATCCTGTGTTGTCTACACATTATATGCTTTTCTTTCTTTCTTTGCTATTTGTTGTTGCTGTTTTGTTTTTGTATTATAACATAATCATTGTGTTTACCTCAGAGCAGAGCTGCTGCTGTGTCGTTCCGTTACTTTACCGGCTGCCAAAGTGCATTAAGTAGGCAGCCCTTGTGTTTGATTATGTTGCGTCTAATTAGATTTCGCAGCCACCTGAGAGAGCTTTTAACAGCGGCAGTAGCAGTAACAGTAGCAGTAGAAGCAGCATGCCATTAAACAAACAACAAGAAGAACAAGGACAACAACAATAACAACAGCACAGCTGTAGAAGAAGCAAGACCACTAATGAATTTTGTCGTTCTTTCTCTTTGCAGTTGACAGCAACAACATAAAATAATCATAATAATAATAATAATAATAATAATAATAAAGACAACTCAACTCGACATAAAAAATAGACAGCCGCCTCTGTGTTAATAGAAGACACTACGTTCTTTATACTTTATACAGTAAACAAGTCTAGTCAACAAACAAACAGACCAAATGAGCGCACAACACTTTTTCCTCCTCTTCTAGCTAAAAACGAGCAGCACAAACCAAAAAGAAAGATAAAATCATAAAAATTAATAAATCAAATAATACCAAATTTGCTACACAAATACCCAGACACACGCACGCACACTTAGTCCAAGATGCGTGTGGTGGCAATGGTAAGTGGCGGCAAGGATAGCTGCTACAACATGATGCAGTGCGTCGCCGAGGGTCACGAAATTGTCGCGTTAGCCAATTTGCATCCAAAGGATCGAGGTAACTTCATTTAACACTCCCACTACATACATAAGTACAACATATGTACATATGTACATATATTTACTTGTCAACATTGTGTATTTGGTTTATCGTTTAACAATAATGCTAATAATGCAGATGAGCTGGATAGCTTCATGTATCAGACCGTTGGACACATGGGCATCGAGATACTTGCCAGCGCAATGGGGCTGCCACTTTATAGACGGGAGACCAAGGGCAAGAGCACACAGACAGGCAAACAATATGTGCCCACCGATGATGACGAAGTTGAGGATCTCTACAGTCTGCTCGAAACGTGCAAGGTAACAACCACCCCCCCTAAATCCCCAACTTTAAATCCAACCCAGCACGAATTCAGATTCTATTGCATCCACGAGGAAATGTCTATAATAAATATTCATGAGAGGCGCACAGATTGTAGTGTCTGATTAGCGATTAACGATGCAACTAGGTAGCGCATGACGTTAAACGTCTGATACCCTGTTATTTGATAGTCACCCAATGCGGGTATAAGCCTTATTATATATTAAACGACTCTGTAAATTGTACTCATAGTTATCATATTTATAATTAGCTGTAAAATTTTTTCGTAGTCCAGAGAATTTGAGGTTAACAGTTCTTATATAAAATTAGACGACATATATATATATATTCTATATTTCATTCAGATTTCGAATTAGATATTTAATTTAATGGGCAATTTCCACACAACTTAAATTCCGATTTAAGATTGTACTTCTCATAGATTTCTATTCAGTTAAAATTGCGACAACAATTAGGTTATGCTATATATGTACATATATATTATTATAATCACCCAAAATTCATTTATAATCGAATTGATTTAAGAACTTCTTTTAAAAAAAAAAGAAACCAAAACTAAGTGCGGTTAAGGTGCATTAATTTTAGAGTTTGAGAACAGAAGGTACACACAATAATAAAAACAAGTAAGAAAGCTACAGTCGAGTGTACTCGACTGTGAGATACCCGCTACCCATTTTGAATAAAAGCAATACATTTTGCGGTATTATTCTCAAAATATACCAAATATACTGCAAAAATACTAAAAAATATACCGAATGGTATATGTGGTATATCGATAAAGTACCGCATTCAAAATATACCATAGACGGCTCAATATACCAGATTGTCAGACAAAGCAACTAAGACGCCTAGTAAGTAGGAGTTTTTGCCCATACAAAAGTATTTCTTTAATAACTTCCACAATTTCTGATCGCAACCAAATTTCAGGAATCAGGAATCATAACTACTATAGTTATTATTGTATATACCAAAATTCGTGGCTCTAGCTTTAAATTTAAGCTTGTTATTCGATTTTTTTGATTTGCGGGAGCGGAAGTGGGCGTGGCAAAAATTTGAAACAAACTTGATCTGCGTGCAAACATAACAAATGCTGTCGAAAAAAAATTATAGCTCTATCTCTTATAGTCTCTGAGATCTAGGTGTTCATACGGACAGACACACAGACGGACAGACGGACATGGCTAGATCGTCTCGGCTGTTGACGCTGATCAAGAATATATATACTTTATAGGGTCGGAGATGCCTCCTTCTACCTGTTATAATACCCTTCTACCCTATAGGTAGCGGGTATAATAATAGGTATGATTACTTTCTGAGAAAATAAACTTGCAAGGTTGTGTAAGAAACAAAAAAGAAAGAAAGAAAGAGAGAGAAAACTAAGTGCTGCTGCACCGCAATTCAATGCGTAAGTTGAGAAATCGTGACAGTCGAGTAAACTTTAGCCGTCTCTTAGTTTGTTGTTAATTCAATCAAAACTCGACAAATAAGGCTAGCGTGCTGAAGAGCACTATAAGTATTGAAGACAGCGAATCCTTTCGCATTAAGGATATCCTGCAACGTCAGCACTTGGCTACATATACGTATATATATATATATATATATATATATATATATATATATATATA
Organism: Drosophila pallidifrons; assembly: GCA_023558445.1. NCBI lineage: Eukaryota > Metazoa > Arthropoda > Insecta > Diptera > Drosophilidae > Drosophila > Drosophila pallidifrons. The sequence continues at coordinate 18,092,787 of CM042351.1, forward strand.
TATATATATATATATGGATTGTCTGTAAAATGTCCCTGAACGTGTTGTGGCGACCCACAAACAAAACAAAACGCAACGTAACGAAACAAATAATCAAAATAATTGCGGAAATTAGTTTCGCTTCGTTTGGGTAATCGTAATCTAATCACAAGAAATGTCACTAAACACGTGAAGCATTGCAAATATTTGTTTATACTTCAGTCGCTTTCTCTCTCTCTTTCACTCGCTCGTCTCTTTATCAGAATTGAACTCAACACTTTTATACACAATTTCAATCCCTTTTCAACTTGATGCATTGTTTATTCTACTTATAATTTTAATTATAGTACTATGTATAAATATATTGACGATCTGTAATACTGAGCTCTCGTCTGCATATTGATAATGCTATCACATTACGATAACCGCAAAGTCGAAGCTACAATAATCAAGGAAATTGACTTTAAAGCAAATAAAATTCAAACATCGAGCTTATATTGTGTCCATTTATATACAATGAAATTCCACTTATGTCCGCTATCAGTAATTATTATGTTAATTGCTTTGCGGCAAAGGTGTTAACAAAATGGAAACTAGCTCATTAGTCTGGAAATTTCAATAGATACGTTATCTAAAAGTTGTAATTAAGTCCGTTTTATAGCCAAATGAATTATTACTACATTTTTTATGTAGCAGTATTTTTCAGGCATTAGCTCTATAATCATAAGTTATAATTCTATTTTGTATTTAACTTACGCTTATTATTATACTTTTAACTAAGCATTTAAAATGTTGTGCCAATTAACATCTATTAAATGGAAATATACATTTTTTTATTCAGTTTAAATGACATATAAAAAACAAAAAAAAAGATGATTTATAAAAATATATACATATTTATTTAATCTTTGCTTAATGTGGTTTAAACTATTTTAGGCCAATCATTTTAAAAGACACTTTTTTAGTCAAAATGGAAATCAAATGATCAGTTTTAATAGCATATTAAAAAGAACAGATTATTTAATACCAAAATAAAATATATTTAAATTCGAGTAAATACAAAGTTTTAAATGGAAAACTATTGCAGCAAATTAGATTTGTATATTGCAGTATTTATAATAATAATTTCTATATGAGCGTTTTTGAAATATAATTAATCCTTGACATTTTGTTTATTTTTAAACATAGATCAGTTGTTATGGTTAAAAGAAGAGGTTCAAGACTTGCATACTATATAGTCTTATCATAATCATATGCTATCAAAGTTAACAATACTAAATGAAAAAGTTCTTCCACAATATATATATATATAATATATATAAAGGAAATAATATTTATCATACTTACTATAGCATATTTCTCAATGTTTTCATTGAATAAGTTCTTCCACAATATATGAAAAGGAAATAATATTAATTATACTTACAATGTTCTCAAATCATATATTATCATAAAAGTAAACGATACTAAATGAAAAAATTCTTTCATAATATGTCTTTTTCATAATATATTTATAATAATAATATTTATCATACTTACTATAGCATATTTCTCAATATTTTCATTGAAAAAGTTCTTCCACAGTAAATGAAATGGGAATAATAACATTTATCATACCAGCTTTACCATATTTCTGAATGTTCTCAAAATCGATTGGATGAATAATTTTTATAAACGCTTTTGCAGCACGAACTCAATGTGGAGGCGGTAGCCGTTGGGGCCATATTATCAGACTATCAGCGGGTACGAGTGGAGAACGTTTGCAGCCGCCTCAACTTGATATCCTTGGCCTATCTGTGGAGGAGAGATCAGACTGAACTGCTGCAGGAGATGATCGACTGTCAGGTGCACGCCATCATCATAAAGGTGCGTATTCAATTAAGTATATGAAGTATGATTAATTTTCACTCTTTTTTCTTTTAGGTGGCTGCATTGGGCTTGGTGCCCGATCGCCATTTGGGCAAATCGCTGCGTGAGATGCAGACGCATCTGCTGAAGATGCGCGACAAGTATGGTTTGAATGTGTGCGGCGAGGGCGGTGAATATGAGACATTTACGCTCGACTGTCCGCTGTTCAAGCAACGGATCGTTGTCGAGGACATTCAGACGATTATTAGCAGTGCCGATCCCATTTGTCCCGTTGGCTATATTAATTTCACGAAGCTAACGCTACAACCGAAGGAGCCAAATGCCGGCGGTGATGTGGTGTTTGTTAAGAAATCCCTTGACTATATTAGCGATCTCAACGAATCGACGTACAGTGATTTGAGTGATCCGGATTTCAGTGAAACGGAATTGGAGCTAATTGAGAAGGAGACGCGATTGCGTGAATCGTTGAGCCAGAATGAGTTGATATCGCGCAGCAATTCATTTGGACGCCATTTGGCCACATCATCGTCCTCGCCGATACCCATTGTAACGAAGAGCGCCAGCGTCGACGAGCCCATACCGACGGCAGCGGGGGGCGGTAGCTGCATCACTGGCAGCGCCTCACTGCTGCTGCTGGCCAATGCGAATCAATCCACATCGACATCTGCATTGGGCGGCGCCACAGCCACCGCTGCCACAAATAGTGGCGGTGGCGGTAGCAATTGCAATAGCAATGCCATTGGCCTTGGCCTTGGTATCGGAAGCAATGCATTGCAGGCAAACAGTTGCTGCGGCTTTGGCAGCTCACATCCATTGGGCAGCAGCACGGCCGCCGTATGCGGCTCGCTGTCGCTGGCCATCTCCTCGCTTGGGCTGAGCACGACGCAGTGCAACAATAATGCGGCGACGGCGACGATGCCGCCGGGCCAAACACAGCCACCGAGTCCCATGAAATATGAGCGAGAGTTTCGTCCACTCGCCAATGAGCCGCGTGCGGCCATCAATGCCAAAGGCTGGATGTGGCTGGCTGGCATACAGGGTAAACAAACCCGTTTCCCTTCCCTACCCCGTCACAACAAATAGCATTCAATGCTCCCCTTCTATTGATTCACTTAACTAATCAACATCAATCTTGTTTTTTAGGCTGTGCTGCTACCATGGAACTGGGCATGCAACAGGCATTGGACACGTTGCGTCAACTGTGCCACACTCATGGCTATGAGCTGTCGGATCTGTGCTTCACCACACTCTATGTGCGCTCCATTGCCGAGTATCCGGCATTGAATAGCGTCTACTTGCAGGCGTTTAACTTTCACAACCCGCCGACACGTGTGTGCGTCGAGTGTCCGCTGCCAGACGATTGTCATGTGATTATGGAGGCCATCGCATATCGGGCGCCGGCCACGCATAGCGGCGATGATAGCGAGGAGACACAAACGCTGCTCAATGGCCGACGCAATACGATGCATGTCCAGGGCATTTCACATTGGGCGCCAGCCAATATTGGTCCATATAGTCAATCCACGCGGGTGAGAACAATTTTGTAGTAGTTATTGTTGTTTGGTTTTTTGGCAACATTGTAACTTAATGGCGTGTGGTGTTACAGATTGGCGACATCACGTACATTTCGGGCCAAATTGCGCTGGTGCCGGGCAGCATGACAATCATCGAGGGCGGCATTCGGCCGCAATGCAAACTGACGTTGCGTCACATCAGTCGCATTGCCAAGGCAATGAATGCTCAGGGCCAGTTGCGTGATGTTGTCCACGGCATCTGCTTTGTCACCCATCCGGCATTCATTGGCGAAGCGCGACGCCAGTGGGAGCGACGCACCACCAACGCCATCATGGACTACATTGTGCTGCCCGCCCTGCCTCGCGACGCCCTCGTTGAGTGGCAAGTCTGGGCGCACACGCACAACGATCGTTTCGACTGTAAGCATCAATTTTTATGGAGTGTATGTAAAAGCTAGAGCTAGACGCAGGCATAAAGTGTAGTTATCCTAAACCAACTTTGCTGTAGATCAAACTATATCAAGTAAATAAACTATTCTTAAAAGGCTTAGCTATGGCAGCTATATTTCTATGTTGCTAAAATTTAGTATTAGCCAAGTTCATTCAATGCACTTATTAATCTACATATAGCCTGCAAATTGTCAATTTATAGTTGATTCCAACAAGCCCAAGAAATCAGCAGTAACAACAATATTAATTACATATAAATTAAACACTTTATAATATTATATATTTTACTGAATTTTTTGTATAGGCCTTAAACTTTATATATAACATTTTCTGTTGGATATAATAGTAACTTTCGACTTATACAGCCTAAATTCAGCCTAGAGACCATTTTTCATTGTTCGCTTAACTAACAAAATTGAACTAACTTGCAAAGATAAAAAAATTTTACCTCATACAGAACGTTTTTCAAGGCTTAAGTGTTTTGGTAGATATATTTTCTTGTAAGAATACATTTATTTTAAGAAAACTTTCACAGTAACGAATCGATTATGTTGTAAATTAACTAGGAAAAGCTCATATTGCGCAACAAACCTGAGTCTTTAATATTTGATTTTAATAGTCGTTAAGTGCCACAGTATAAAGTACACAACTTGAGAATCGCAGAGAAAGGCTTCAGAATTTACTAGACAATTCCAATTGGAAATGTGACGACCATAAATTAAGTCTCATTCTTCAATTTAAGCTTTTGAGAACTACAAAATAATAATAGTAATTAACTTTCGTAACTAGTGGTAGTTAGTAATAATTTAATTATTTAAAATTTTGATTGCTTGCCTTACATGTTATTCACACCGATTGGTTATTCGTTTGTTTTGGCAGATGAGGAAACCGGCTGCTCGGTCAGTGATTACACGATTTCGATACGTCGTCGCTGGAACTATGAGAACAATTGTGCGGCGATTGTTTGCTACGTGGCCACCGGTCTGGCCTCCTCCACCACCCAGTTGACGCAGCTAAGCGACGATGTGCTGAGCAATCACTGTCGTCTCGCCCAATGCCTGAGCGTCGAGAATCTGGACGAGATACTCACGTATATTGTGAATCGTCTGCTCAAGGATTATCCGATAGCGAAACGACAACAACAACAACAACGTCCATTGGAAGCGCCACGTGATGTTGTCGCTGATGGCGAGCAGACGTCAACAACAGCAACAACAACTACTACAACAACAGCAACAACTGCCATGCCCACAGAGGCAACATCAATGCCACAACAACAGCAACAACAACAACAACAACAGTTGCCACCCGGAGGCGCTGGCGATCAGCAGCCATCATCATTAGGCAGCGGTGAGGCGGGAATAAACGCAGCAACGACAGCGAACAGCAAATTGCCAGCGATTCACTTGAAACTGTTCTATCAGGTGAATGCGGCACCGCCAACGGATCTGCTGTTGCAGGCGTTGCATGACTTTAGGCACAAGTGCCACGAGATGGCGTCCATTGTGTACACGGTGCTGCCGGCGTGCAGTCTGCACAACTTTAGTACGTTCCTGTCCATATGTGGAGTGCGGCACGAGTAAGGAGGGGGAAAGAGATAGACAGAGAGAGAGAGAGATAGAGAGTGCGAAATGTGAATGGAGTGAAGAGAGGAGAGAGGAGAGAGCATGGGCAACTGGATGGAGCTAAAACGTCCAAAGTTTCAATTTTGAAACAAAAACACCAATACACATAGAACACACACATATACACACACACACACACACGCACACTACTTTAAACTAAGAATGCAGGCTGCAAGACGCCCATTTGTTGATATTGTTAACTAGCATCTGTATCTATTAACTATATACATATATTTACTATAACTATTTACAAAACAAACAAAGAAAAAAACAGCCACAAATTGTTTCGGACCAACAACAACAACAACAACAACTAGAAAACGCAAACAAATTGATGCATGGCAACTCGAAAGTGTTTCAAAATTTAATCATAATAAAAATGAACAAAGAAAAATGGGGAAAACAACAAAACAAAACCAAAAGAAAAAAAATACCATAAAATACCAATTGAAATCGCAATTCTCTAATCTAATGCAAACATTTTTTGTGCACAACTCGTCTATCTACAACTATTTAACTACTACAACTCTATATATATATATATATATATATACATACATACATATATATTTATGTATATGTATACTCAAGAAATCAGAAGATAACCAAAAAGCGTTAACATGATCAAAACACATACAAATATTTTCGATGTGCTTTTTCATTTTCTGCTCAGAGGTTTCGCCATTTTTTTTCGATATATTTCGATCTTATTTTCTCTACTATATATTGTCTATGTAATACTAAAATATTACACGTCAGTTTTTTTTGGATGAGACTAGCTCAACTTTTTTCGACCAAGTACGAATTGTTCTACAAGTCGTTTAACTTTAACTATGCCCATGTATTTATATATCGTCTATATACGAGATGCCTATTAAAACAACTAATAATATACCCCCTCCCCTATCTTACAAAGCGAGAAAAGAATAATACATTTTTTTTTAGGTTGTAGAAACCAATGTTTTGCAGGCAAATAAATATTTTGCGCAAATTATTTGTCCTGTTTGCCTTTCTCCCTTCGCGACCCCACTTTAAGATTAATATATGTATACATTTTATTACCACACAATTAAAAACGAGTCGATTGAGTTTGTTCAATCCTATGCAAGTCTAAAAAAAAAAAGAAAACAAACAACAAATTGTTAATAACTTAATAACTTGAAGAATTGCACAAAAATGTTGAATAAACAAAACATTTGTGGAATGAAATTGAGAATTGAGAACGTATGTTGACATGTCACTGATTATGATTATTAAATGCTATTATTGTTATGAAGAAAAAAAAATATATTGATATCGATTGCGTGTCATTACAAAAACCATTAAACAAACAAAAAAAAAACATACAAAAATGGGCGTTTCATTTATTTAGGGGGAAACATAAACTAAAATTTGAAAAGAAATTCGAGATCCGAATAATATGTCATTTGGGTATCTTTATCTTTCATAGTTTATGAAATCTAGTTGTTTGTATCAATAGACAAACGGAAATGACGATATCGTTAAATATTTGAATTTGCGAACGGAGAAATCACTGGAAACACTCCAAACAGTTCAAGTAACGTCTCGAAGTACACGTCAGTGATTAGAGAAATGCAGATTATTGATACTACACTCTTGCGAAATTTATTTGATTTTCATCATCGAATCATATATATTTCAAACAAATTCTAAACAACAATAGAAAGCTTCTGTAAGAGAGAGCGAGAGGGACATAAAAAAGGGGAGATAACGAGCACAAGCAGACAGTGTCATCGGCCTTGATTTTAAAAACGGTGACGAAAACTAAAAACGTTGTTTGAAGCCCAAGACACACACATACAAACACACACGCATACACAAACAATACTTTTGGAAGTACGCTCTCTCCTTCCACTACACTAGCATTGTTGGGGAAGTTTCCAGTTAGGTCTATCGGTTGGAGAGCGGCTACGCAACGCCAATCAGAATTGCAGCAGCCACTGACGTGTACCACACGTCAGAGCATAAACAAAGCCGTTGAATAAATAGCCCGGCAATGCAGAGAGCCATCAACAGTTTCAAAACAGACAGCAAAGAAATAATAACGCATCGGCACACATAGAAAATCGTTTCTATTACATTACATTGGAATATACATCAACTAGAACGTGCGATTCGAAAATATATTAAGTGAATTTTGTTTTTTATATATTTTTTTTTAAAACATAAACAAACTGTGACTGTGAAATTGAAATTGTGTACAAAAGTAATTAATAAAACCAAGCCAAAAAAAGACAACAAAGACTCAGCCAATAATAGTGCTCAAATTTAATATATAAGTTAGGAAAAGTAAGTATATAACTACATATATATATCAAATATTTTAAAAGTTATGTCTGTTTAACAACAAATCGACTATCGATAAATTTCCGAGTTTCACAACACTCTGTGTGAAGTTAACACTGACGTGTACTTGGCACAGCTTTCTATGTGTGTGTACATGTGTGTAGAAAGCGCCGGCACAAAGCACAGTAATCGCAACATTCTTTCAGTTCTGTTTCAAACGTCAAGAGAGAAAATTTGAAAGCAATAAGCTTAAGGCAAAGTTTCAAGTGTAAGTTTTTTTTTCATTACTTTTGCCCAAATTAATTCGATGGAAATTCTTTAACGCATTAATACGTTTTAATTAAAAGTAAATGCAAGCATACAAATTAAAGGCGGCAATGAAACTAATAACCTCGTTGCACATGTCGCTTGCGGTGTCGCCATGTTGGCAATGTGGCCACAAAGGCAAAAAATAAAAAAATGTTCCAAAACTGTAGTACATCATAGAGTAAAGCACATGTTTGTTTGTCAGTGCTGCACATGCAATGCAAGTTGTGCGCGAATAGTTTTCATATATTCCGTTCGGTCCAATTTTGTGCCTCATCAACGTCACTGCCAGTGTGACCCCTTACATTTGGTATGACGTGTAACAAAAACTCTCCAACCGTGCATAATTAACACACACAGTACACATACACTAGTGTGACAAAGACAGACAGCATCAACAAATTAGCATAACATAATTTATTAACAAAGTTCATTCACATCGAGCCAACAACCGGCTATTGATGTTGTTAGCCGAACATTTACATATTAGTGCGTCGTCTTTCTGTGTTGTACACACTGTTCTAACTGCACTTCACAGCTGTTCATTTTCGATCGATACTTTTTGCACTCTGTGTCTCTCTTCTCGCTCTCTGCTTATCTTGATGAGAAGATGACATAGCAACAACGATTGCCAGTTCAGCATTTTTTGATTATCACACAATTGCGCGAATACGCGAAAAAAAAGTAAATTCAAATTTAAAATGTGCGGCAGCACACACACATGCACATACACATAGACATGCGCCTGCGCCTACTTAACGTTGTCTGGCATCGCGTCGCTGTCTCACACACACTTGAGTAATTGTGTTGGTGTCTGCGACTCAATCAGCTTTGTACACGTCATTTAAACCAAATCCCTCAAGCTATCTAAATAAGTTGGTTATTTTACGCCGCAAAAAATTACACGTCACACATCTAAAGAGAATTAAGCACAGTGTGTTCAACATAGGCAAAACGCCAGACAATTTAAGTGTAAGTGTGAGCAAATAACATAAAAATACTTATGCAAAAAAATACTGCAAGTTTTTTTTTTGCCGGCTAGAAGAAAAGACGACGCCTACCACCCTTTGTCAACTTTCACCGGACGGGGCGTGGGCGAATTTTTGTAGTAGTATTTGTAATTCTTGTAGTTTCCTTCTTGCACATTCATTGACAATGCAAAAGGCGCTTAAACGTACCATAAATTTCGAGTACAAAACCAGTTTTAAGAGAGTTGAATAGTGTGTGACGGCCGGCAAATTGTTGTTTTATTTTGTGAGCAACAGTCTCCGCCAAGAGTGTAAGCGCGAACGAGAAAGCATACGAAACAAAAAGAAATGTTACCACGTATACAAAAAAATTCTATGGCAACGTTGTTGTTGTTCGAGACGACAACGCCGCTAACAGAGCCGCGACGTCGACGTCGGTCAGTGTCAGTGAGTTGCGCTGCTCTGCTCTGCTGCTGGGCAGAACACAAAGCTGAGCAAAGTCAAGAACAGTGTGCGGGCAGCTTAACAGTTGTTAAAAGGTTAGCCACAGAACTAGACGTGTTTTTACTCTCTCTCTCTTTCGCTTCTCAGGTGTGTGTGAGTTTGATAGTAACTCACTTGTGTTTCAAGTACATATGGCATTTTTATATTTATCACCGGCCCATAAATTTGTTTAATACTAAAAGTAGCACAGATAGCGGTTCTTTTACCTGTTGACAGCGCAACGTCAGCGCTTTTTTTTCGGCAGTTGGTTATGCTCTCTCGCATTAAGAGCACTCTCTCTTATTCTGCATACGTGTGTGTGTGCGTGTGTTTGTGTGTTGACGTGTACAAAAGTTAAGCCTAGCTTTCTCACATTTTACTAATCCGCGCATTTCTTTTCTCTCTCTCTGTCTTTGCAGTTTTTTTTGTTTAGTGTCGTGGACTAAACATTAAGACTAGTAATTAAAGGAACTCTGCAAATAAAATGAAATTGTGCATTTTACTGGCCGTCGTGGCCTTTGTTGGCCTCTCACTCGGTGAGGAAAAGAAGGAGAAGGACAAGGAGCTGGGCACTGTTATCGGTATCGATCTGGGAACCACATACTCATGGTAAGGGTCATCACTATCTTTATCGCAATTTACAAGTCGTTTCAATTAGAGGAACATACGATCACATCTTCAGTTTCCAATTGACAAATTTAACTAACAAACACGTTTCGTTTCTTTGCTGCTTTTAGCGTTGGCGTTTACAAGAATGGACGTGTTGAGATCATTGCCAACGACCAGGGTAATCGTATTACGCCCTCGTACGTGGCATTCACTGCCGATGGCGAGCGTCTGATTGGTGATGCCGCCAAAAATCAGTTGACCACCAATCCCGAGAACACTGTCTTCGATGCTAAGCGTTTGATTGGTCGCGAATGGTCCGACACCAATGTGCAGCACGATATCAAATTCTTCCCCTTCAAGGTGGTCGAAAAGAACTCCAAGCCTCATATCAGCGTCGACACATCGCAGGGTGCCAAGATCTTTGCTCCCGAAGAGATCTCCGCCATGGTGTTGGGCAAGATGAAGGAAACCGCTGAAGCCTATCTGGGCAAGAAGGTCACACATGCCGTTGTCACAGTGCCAGCATACTTCAACGATGCTCAGCGCCAGGCGACCAAGGATGCCGGTGTCATTGCCGGACTCCAGGTGATGCGTATCATCAATGAGCCAACGGCGGCTGCTATTGCCTACGGTCTGGACAAGAAGGAGGGAGAGAAGAATGTGTTGGTCTTCGATTTGGGTGGCGGTACTTTCGATGTCTCCCTGCTGACCATTGATAACGGTGTCTTCGAGGTGGTTGCCACCAATGGTGATACCCATTTGGGCGGTGAAGATTTCGATCAGCGTGTCATGGATCATTTCATTAAGCTGTACAAGAAGAAGAAGGGCAAGGACATTCGCAAGGACAACCGCGCTGTGCAGAAACTGCGTCGTGAGGTCGAGAAGGCAAAGCGTGCCCTGTCTGGTTCCCATCAAGTGCGCATCGAAATTGAATCTTTCTTCGAGGGTGATGACTTCTCCGAGACATTGACACGTGCCAAGTTCGAGGAGCTGAACTTGGATCTTTTCCGTTCCACATTGAAGCCAGTGCAGAAGGTGCTCGAGGATGCTGACATGAACAAGAAGGACGTGCACGAGATTGTGCTGGTCGGTGGCTCCACTCGTATTCCCAAGGTCCAACAGCTGGTCAAGGACTTCTTTGGCGGCAAGGAACCATCTCGTGGTATCAATCCCGATGAAGCTGTTGCCTACGGTGCTGCCGTCCAGGCTGGTGTGCTCTCTGGCGAACAGGATACAGATGCCATCGTGCTGCTCGATGTCAATCCACTGACCATGGGCATTGAGACCGTTGGCGGTGTGATGACTAAACTGATTCCACGCAACACTGTCATTCCCACCAAGAAATCGCAGGTGTTCTCTACCGCCTCCGACAACCAGCACACTGTCACCATTCAGGTGTACGAGGGCGAGCGTCCCATGACCAAGGATAACCATCTGCTCGGCAAATTCGATTTGACCGGCATCCCACCAGCACCACGCGGCATTCCTCAGATCGAGGTCTCCTTCGAGATTGACGCCAACGGCATTCTGCAAGTGAGCGCTGAGGATAAGGGCACCGGCAACAAGGAAAAGATTGTGATCACCAACGATCAGAACCGTTTGACGCCCGAAGATATCGATCGCATGATCCATGACGCCGAGAAGTTCGCCGATGAGGACAAGAAGCTTAAGGAGCGCGTCGAGTCACGCAACGAACTGGAGTCCTATGCCTACAGTCTGAAGAACCAGATTGGCGACAAGGAAAAGCTAGGTGCTAAGCTGAGCGACGATGAGAAGACCAAGCTGGAATCTGCCATTGATGAGTCGATCAAATGGCTGGAGCAGAATCCCGATGCCGATCCAGAGGAGTACAAGAAACAGAAGAAGGATCTGGAGGCCATTGTTCAGCCCGTGATTGCCAAGCTGTACCAAGGAGCTGGCGGTGCACCACCATCAGAGGGCGGCGAGGCTGGCGATGATCTCAAGGATGAGCTGTAAGCCGCAGCTTTGAGCCGAGAGTGATCGATCGCGGGGAGTAGTGGACGGATTGATTATATAAATAGTTTTTCAGACTGAAACAATTATAAACTTAATTGCAACAACAAGAATACAAGTAAATAATTAAACAAACAAACCGAGAATCCAGTAAACAAATTAACAAGGCAACAGCAAAAGAAATCTATCACAAGCACACCAAATCCCCAAAGCAACAGCAACCAGCAAAAAAAAAAGAGAGAAAGATAAATAGTTTAACAAACAGCTCAAACAACACAAATCGCCGCACTCTAAATTCCTTGTAGCACATTATATTTTTTGTTTTGTTTTTTTTTTTTATTTCTATATCGTATTACTATACTATTATTTTTTTTTCATTTAAATTATAATTTGTGAAAACGAAAAAAAAAAAAAAAAGAATTCCTTTCGGGCCTAGAATCACAAAATCGAGCAGAGAGAATTTTAGGTAGGTTGGGGAGAGATAATGATAACGATAGAACGTTTGTATGATTATGATTATAAAAATATGTCAAGTAGAATATGGGGTGAGAATCGTGTGTGTTCCTCGCATTCCTTTAACAAAAACAAAAAGAAACCACAATGGCCAATCAATTCCCTCAAAATCCCGAAAACTGTATATTTTTTGATAAAAACGATAAACGCTAATCTTCTAATTGAGGAATCACAAATCAATAGGTTAGCTTACAAGTTATAAACAATCTTATTAAGCAAGAAAAAAAAAACAAAATACAAAATGTTATATGTATAAGAAGAGCGCGTGACAAGAGAGAGAGAGACAACCGAAAGAAAGAGCTGCGGGGCAATAAAAGAGATAAACTTGAATAATTCAATTGAGTAATTACAAAAGCAAAAAACAACAGCAAGGAAAACAACACAGAAAACCACATAATAATAATAATGATAATGGATCCTTCGATTTTACGAAGAACCTAATAATTTATTTAAAAACAAAATAAAGAAAAATAAATTGAAAAAAAAACAATTTACTAGTTTTTACTTATTACTGCGCAGGATGGTTTGGGGGAAAATCGGGGACTTAGGAACACAATAGATCAAATGCACATTGAAATATTATTGATTTCAATAATGATTTTTATGTTTTGTTTTGTTTATTTTTCATTCTTATTTCTTTACGAATTTCATTTCCTTGCGCATTCAGATTCAGTTTTGTTTTTCAGAGTTACCTCTCCGATTTGTGGGGAGCTTTTCTTTGCTCTCTGCTCTTTTTCACCCGATTTGACGTGTAGTAATCTTAATTATCTTAAATACATTAAAAAAATACATAAAATATTTGTTTTGTATGTTTTTTTTTTGTTTTGTTTTTCTTGTTTGTTTTCATTTTAAATATGTATATAAATAAGCTAACGTTATATTTATATTGTTTATTGTGTACACATGTGTATTTCACTATATATTATATGTATATATATATATTCTTATATACGTATGCGCTCTCCGAAATACGACTGACAATTATTTTGGATCTCCTCGTAGCTTGCTGTTTGTTGGTTGGTTGGGTTTTTGTTTGTTGGGATAAACGGATAAAGGTTCTTCTCCTGCATTTTTTTATTTTTTTTTTCAAATATGTAGCTCATTCCAATTCGCTCCTCTCAGCATGTATTGAAAATGGGGATCGGGAAAAGTGTTGATATTGGGTTGGGAACTTGACTAAATATTATTAAAAACTATGCTAAACATTTGTTTTAGCCCTTTCACTTAGTAAATAAAATGCAAAGAATAAAATTGAATTGAATGCGCTGCTGCCCCCACCACTGACCACAGGGCTGACAAAGCTGAGTTTTCTTTGTGTATGCGTCTCTGTGTGACTGGCTGCATGTCTGTATGTTTGTACGTGTGTGTGTGTGTGTATGTGTGTAGAAGCTGCACTTTCTAAATGATAAGACGACTTTCGCATAAGCCTCGCATACATAGTCGCATAGTTGGTCCTTCCTGCTTTGTGTGTGTGTGTGTGCCTGTATGTGTGTGTGTTTGTGTATTTGGTTGTTGTTGGTGAAACGGCTGCTGCAAATACATATATTTTAGATGCGCTTTGGAATCGTATCGATGGCATTGTTCTCAGGCTCTTCGTCCTTGGGTGGCTGACCGCGTTGCTGCTGTGCCAGATCAGAATCATGAACGACATTAGAAGAGGTTTGCATTTTATGTAGAAGATTTGCCACAATTTTTGAGAGCGCGCGCAACAAGAACAAAGATACAAAGAAAAGGAAGACACAATAAAAGAGAAAGAGAGAGAGAGTGAAAAACGTAAAATGAAACAATCAAGAGAAAGCAGCAGGAATATGAAGACTATACATACGGTGTGTATCGAATATATGTATGTATTATATCATATAAAGTGTTGGGGGAGGGACGGTGGAGGGAGTAAAGGTAAAATAACGTATTTGATGTGTACACATGTGAATGAAGAAATTCGTATTGTTGTCTTTGTCGCTTGCATTGAAAATGCGCCTTGTTTGAACAGGATCAGTCAATTTGTTGGTAGTATTGATGTTTCAAAATGGTCGTCGACCTTTCAAATCCAATCCAAACTGTGAGAAAGCTGCATACATACATACATACATACACATGTACATACACACACTTGTGCGTGTGGCGCTGTCACTTGGCACTTTTTGAGGTTAGGTGCGAATGTTCATCATGATAAATAAAAAATGAATGAAGTGTGCGTGTGTGAATGGGTGCATGTACATAAGTGTCGCAGTGCAGCAAGAATAAAAGAAAAAAATACCCAACCAATAAATAAGTAATGTATAAGATACAATAAAAAATAATATGCTTGCTTTATTATTGCTTAAATGGTCATTCACAACATTCGGCATATCAACAATATAAAATCGCAAAATGATAGTAATGACGTGATGTGTTGTTGTTGTTGTCGCAAATTGTGTTGGCGTATGGGGGGGAGGAAAGCAAAATATGCATTGCGTATGTACTATGTATGCATATGTATTTATCTATAGTCAAATCTCAATGTAGCAACTAGCTTTTGTCAGTTATACAAGCTAGCTTAGGCATCGTGCATGTGATAGTTAGAAAGAGATAGCATTATCGATAGCAGTAGCATAGCTCTGTTACTGTATCACAACAGTCCTCAAACGCATTGCTAGAGAAATGGGGAGAGAATTTTCAATATCTATTCTGCTTCGGCCTCGGGATCGGGACGACTCAGGATCTCCTGACAGAGTGCGATGTAGTCCTAGGATTTTGTTGATGGATGTTCATAATTTTGTTGTAGAAAATATAAATAATAATAGAAAATGTATAGCATAGCATGGGAGAGAAATGAAATTATGAAAATCAAAAGCAATAAATATATATAAAGCCCACAAAAAAAAGAATACGATGAACAGATACATACATTGGTTAATCCAACACCACAGATCGATCCACAATACACATTGAAACGGAAACTTATAGAGCGAGCGAGTGAGTCAAGCGATCGATACATATGCAATGGGATTAGTATGATATGTGATCATATTGTATATATATATATGGATAGAGAGTCATCGATCGGTGTTGTGTGTGCTTTGCTTTTGTGGCCTAGACACAAATATTACGAAAATGATACACTGTAAAATTGTATTAAATATCAGTTTTGTTTTTATTTTAGTTATTGTTATTATTACTTGTCATCATATCATTTTTTCTTTGCTGTATTTGTTTTTTTCTTTCCTTTTTTTCTTCTTTCATTCTTATGTTTTGCATTAAATTAATCAGTATCAGTTATATATCAATTGTAAACAGTTTTTTTTTTGTTTTTCTTTTTTTGCGGTATGCACTCGTCAACTAATCAACGTTCCTTTGTATCGACTTCTCTATATATATATATTTTATTGCTAATTTGCTTAAAAAATTTTCACTTTTATTGTTATGTACTTGTTTGTTTTACGGGGTTCCTTTCTTATTTTTGATTCAGCATGCACAAATCTTCTATTACATTTTATCTTCTCTGCACACAGTGTACTTTTGTCTCTTCTTTTCGTTTTTTGTTAATCCATAAATGAAAAATGAAAAGAAAACTAATCGAAGAAAAACTAAAACACAATTTGTCGTATGTAAAATTTTATAAAACTATATTGTTTAAAAAAATATAATAGTGATATAGTATTTAATATGTATATATTGCAAAATAAACTTTCGTTTTATATTTGCGCCTATAAGAGTAACAACAAAATTATAGGTTATGTTTTTTCTTTCATTTTTTTTTACTTAAAAAAAAAATGTTTTGGACCCTTAAGAACTAAATGTGTTACGACGCTGCATGGCTAAAAACAAGCTTGGAAATCATCATTATTAAAGAACACACACAATTGATTTAATATTTGTCAACTCTGCAGCAGATCGTATTGAAACTATCATCTTTATCTACAACCAATTAGATAATCGGACTATCTTGAAGATTTTGTCGCAAGAATACTTCAAATTCGGTGTTCCGAAGTTAATGTAAGTTTTGTTTCTAGTATATGCAGCGTGGTTTCTTACAATTTAAGTGTGACCATTTCAATTAGCAAATTGTTTCGAACAGAATTGTTTTATCTTCTTTTTTTTTTGATAATATACAAATACATATGTATGCATTTAAAATATATATTAATGTCTATTAATAAACATATACATATATATAAGTATATAAACATATATAATTATGCGGGTGTGTGTGTGTGTGTGTGTGTGTGTGTGTGTTAGTGTCTTCTATCTGTGCAGTAGTTCCAAATTTACTTCGTTACAAAGTTATTTGTAGGTTGTCTTGTTCCTGGTTTTCAATAGTTTCGTGATATTGGCGAACCTCAGCTTGCTTTTGGTATGCGTCTTCACATCGCGATTAATTGGATCGTCATTGCTGTTGTAGTTGTTGCTGTCGATGTTGTTGTTGTTGTTTTGCTGCTGCATTTTTGTCTACATTACTTTTTATTCTTTTTGGCCTGCGAGACGTCCTTCCGATCGTTTTTTATTTTTCTCGAATTTTTTTGCGATTGAACTGTTGTTGCGAGACTTGATTTTCGAGTTCGTTTTACTATCGGTCTTGGTTTTCTTGTTATCGTCATCGCTATCGGAATCGCTTGTGCTAGTGGTGTTAGAGGTGGTAGAGTTGCCGCTGCTGCTTGTTGGTATTGATTGTGTAGGTTTTGTGTCTGAGCGCGACTCATCACATTTCATGGGACTTTCTTTCTTCTGTTTCTTTATTTATTTTTGTTTTAGTTTTTTTTGAAGGAGGTGGAGGAAATGAGGTGGAGGGTTATTAGGATAGGTTGAAAATAATTTTGTATTTTGTTGGTTTTTGTTGTTTACTCTACAAACATAGCTTCAATAGGTTTTTGTCAGCGCGTCAAGTGTGTGTTTGTGTGTTTTTTTTTCTTTTCTTTTTTTTATATATCTATGTATATAAATTATAAACAAGCATTTACATATACATACATATAATATTACTATTAAATAGTAAGTAATTAAATTTCATTAATTTTTTTTTTGTCGTTCTAGTTGATCTTGTTGTTCATCTTATTAGTTTGGAAGTACTATGTTGCTCGTAATCGTTGTATATGGACTAACATAACGTTACATTCTACATTCGCGCTCTCTTTCTCCCTAACTCACACCCCTTGTTTCTCTTTTTCTCTCTCTCATTTGCTGTCTCTGTCTTTCTCGCTAATTCTTGTGTGTGTGTGTGTTTGATTATTGTGTGTCTCGCTCATATTCATTATTGTGTTTTATTTTGATTTTATAATCGAATCACTCAGTTGAACTAATTGTGTTGTTTTGGTGTAGGGTTGCCACCTAAAAGTGTCCTGTGTGTGGTTTATACAACATAAAACGTTTTTTGCCATAAGTAAATACAGCTATGCTATGTTCAATTAAAAAGTAGTACACAAAAAATGAAATACAAACAATACAGAGAAAAGAGATGAGACTACAAACTAAAGACGAAACACAGGACAATTAAGATAGTTTAAGCATACAATAATTAATATTAATACTAATGTATGATTGAATTGATTGTGAATAATTAAAATGGATCTGAATTTGTAAATGTATGTCTGAACTATGCGTCTGTGTGTGTGTGTTTGTGAGCTGTATGTTTGTGTGCAAAAACCAAGAAGAAAACTTTGAAGCAGCAGCAGCAAAAACAGAAAACGTAAAATAAATTCACTCGCTATTTTGCCGCATTCAGTTTTTTTTTTTTTTGTTCTCTTAATAATATTAAATGCTAGCAAAAGAGTATTAACTATATTGTATATACAGTGATCACTCGGAAATAGAAGCTATGAAAAAGCAAAAAATAAAAATAAAACAAAATAATTTGATTGGAAATAAATTAAACAACAATGATAAACGCTAACTTTCGTGGTTATTGTCGAAAAGAGGAAAAAAAAAATGAACACATTAGAGCTGCTTTGACGTCCCATTTACAGAGCGAACACTGTACATGTGTGTGGGTGTGTGTGTGTTGATTATGGAAACGAAAAATATCGTTATTTTAGCGCAGATGAGCTTTTGAATGAAATTTCGATATCGATAACGACTGCGATCAATGTTATGGCCATTTATGGATTGAGATGCAGATGTGTGTGTGTTGCTGTGTGCATTTGTGTCATTGTGTTGGTATGTGTGTGTGTGTGTGTGTGTGTGTGTGTGTGTGTGTGTAAGTGCGTGCCTTAAGAAAAAACTTAATTTCCGTGTTTTCGTAACTCTTTCATTATGATTGGCTTCTTTGCTTTTTATATGTCTCTCCATTTAGTTATTATTTTTATATTTTTAATTACTTTATTCGGATTCTTATTTATTTTGTGTCTTTCTCTATCAATGTTGGGTTTTTTGCTTCTTTTTTTTAATTTCTCATATTACTTTGTTTTTTTTTTTTAAATACATTTTCTACTATACTTGTTCACTTCACTACGAATTTATTTATATATATGGTTCGTTATGTGTTTTTCTTGTTTTATCATTTTTAAATATAAACGCAGTTTGTTTTGAATTTTTTTGTTTGTTTTAAATTTTTATTTTATATAAATGATTTTTGCTTGTGGCGCTCAAAACCTCTGCACTTATTTAGGGTCTGTAGCTTTCGGCTCTCTCTTCAGTTGAAACTATGTCTCTCGTTTCTTTATAATCAATCATCATTATCATCATCATCATATATATATATATATATAGTATGCATGCAATGTTTATGGTTATGTTGTGTTTTGTGTTGTGTTGGTTGTGTGTGTGTGTGTGTGTTTTGTTGTGTGTGCGTGTATGCGTGTGTTTGTTTTATTTTTTTAATTAGTTTTTCTATTCACAAATGTAAAGTATGGGGAATATGGATAGTTGGAAGGTTTTTGTTTTTGGGCGGGAATGTAAAAATATCGATATCGATAGATGCAGCAGCGACGATCGTTATGATGGATGGTGTGTGGTTATCGAGACAACGCAGACAAAACAAAAAAAAAAAGACACGGCACAATTTGATATACACACACATATATAAATAGATATATATATATATATATATATTTATATGTATATGTATAGGATAGATACGATATTAAACAACACACATACACATGTGCATATGCAATAAATATATATGTTGGATTCGGTTTGATCATAGTTAGAATTGATTGTCGTTCAGATAGATGACCATTACGTGTTTTTTGTGTTGGTTGTTGTTGTTGGTTCGGTTTTGTTGGTTGGTTGGTTCAGTTGGTTGGTTGGTTGGTGGTTGTATGTGTGGGGAGAGAAACAAACAAAAAATATAGAGATATATATATGCTTAGTTGACGGTTTTTTTTTTTTTTTTTTTTTTTTGCATGTTTTTCATTTTAAGTGAGTGTTTTTTTTTTTTTTTTTTTTTAGTCAAGAAAATATAATGAATAAGAAATTTCATTTTAAATTTACCGCTCGTAGTGGCATTTTGAAATTGGCTGCTGCCTGCAGCTGAATTTGATAAGCTAAGCTGTGAATTTTAAAGCCGTACAGACTGTGAATGTTTGTTGTTGCGAGGATCGTTGTTGTAATTGTCGTCATCAGGAATTACCAGAGATTAGGCATGAAAGATAAAGAAAAATATTTCATTAGCATTCCTGGATAACAAATCGAAGTTCATTAATAGTAGAAAAAGGAGAAACACAAAATATAAAATGATCTTACAAATTCACCAGGCAATTCTTCCAATACTTGAGTTCAAATACATTACAAATATATACTATAATATTTTTCGTAGAAAATAAAGTATTTTATTTTTATCTATTTATCATTTTGACTTATTCGACTATACATAACTGATAACAAATATAAAGCTGCGTTCTGAATTTCAATTGAAACAAATATGATTCAAAAGTGCTCAAATTATGCAGACACCAAAACTGTAGAACTTTTAATATATGCACTACGTTTTCTTGAAACCACAAATATTTTAATTTATAGAAGCTTAAGCAGCGTTCCTTTTCTCCTAAAGCTTTTATTATAGCTACTGTACTAAATAGAAAAATTATTATTTATATTGCTTGCTATTCTTGAATAATTTAATACTTATTATTATACAAACTCAGTAAATGATTAAAAAGTTGAGTATGAAACAATGAATTAAGATTTGTATAATATAATATAATATATTTTGGTGTGCTTTCTCTAGAAGATAGCTAATGTATAGTTCTCTATACAATTTATAGCTGAATTACTGATAACTAAAATAAATGTTAAAGTACTACATGTATTTTTGCCTTGCATATCTTGACAATAGACAAAACAGAAATAGTATTAATAGCGGTATTATCCTATGACGTAAATACGATAACTCACCGTGGAACAAATTGATTAATAGGACGCTTGGGGCGATACTCGGGATGCACCATGAATAGCATGTGTGGAAATCCAGTGCCAAAATAGGCGCCATCGGTGTGATGATGACGCGATGATTTTGGTGTATAAACATCAATACATTTGGGGCAATAAGTTTTCACCATTGCCTCGCCGGGTATATCCGACAGGCCTGCGAGCATATGATGAAATAAGAGTGAGTTATTGCAATTATACATATAAATATTAATGTGTAACGAAGATACGCACCCAAAGGCAACATGGGCTGACTCTCGCAGTAGACACGTGGGCAATGTCCAAAATCGCCAGTTTGATATTTCTCAATCATTTGAGCGATGCCCCGATTTGTAAGTATATATCTAGCATGTATGAGTCCATAAAGCATTTCAGCTGCCTGTTCGGTCATGTCCGATTGCAATGGATTGTCTTCCAGCTCATCCTCTGTAAAAGGAAATCAAGAAAGTTAGCATTATTTGGTTGACTCAATTTGTTGGCAAGAAATTAATACTCACCGGGCTCCAGATCCAAGATCATGTCCAAGGCCTGGCGATAGTTGGGCACCTGTTCATTTAAACCGGTTAAATTGAACTTGTCCTGTATGTAGTCTTCATCAACCTGTAAGTCCAAAATTGTGCATTAGTGATTTGAGTTATTAAGTGATGATAATAATATATCTAATATATATTTAGGAAAGTTTACCTAAATATGAATAATATAATTAAAACTGCGACCTCTTGGATCTATTGTACTTTTGACTAATATAATATTGTATTTGTAGCTTTGAAATTAGCCTTTAGACTGAGATCTTTATATCAATATCTCAATATTTGAATTGCTCGCAATGCGGATATATCTTAGACTGAGAACTGTACTAAACAACAAAAGGTGACTGCGTTTGATAAGAGCCAAGCATATTTATTTAGCATGGCCATGTAAATATAGTAGTTGTAGTAAGCATTCCACAGCTACGACGCTACTCATTGTAGTATATATTCAAGGTGGATGCCGAAAAGCGACGAAGGTGTTGCTGGCATTATTCGACCATGATTTGTGGGTGCTGAAGAATGCGCGCGCGCTTAGGTAACAACAAGAAAGGTGGAATACCCAACAGATTATTGTTATTATCATTGTATGTGGAATACTTGCCTCGCAGAAGAACTCATTGCCGCGAAGCCCGCAGAACCAGGTGACCCAAGAGACTTCCTCGGAGCTGCTCATTTTGCTGTGAGGTGAGAAAATCAAAGAAATAGGTAAATGATGAAATGCGATTGCACACAAACAAAAAGAAATCAAAATTAAGGATTTGTATATTATGGATATTGCTGATAGTATATGAGTATGTGCTTGTGCGTGAATGTGTGTGAGTGCATGTATGTGTATGAGTGCGTGTGTTTGTAAATGCATGTGTGTGTGTGTCCAACCTACATTGAAGGAATTATTTTGCGTAATTTGATGAATTTATTGTTGTTGAAAAAACCATATGACGAAGGGGGCAAGGGGGAGGGGCCTTAGCCGTCAAGAAACTTATGTATGTATGTAACAAACATACACACACACGCACACCAACACAACGACGACGATGGGCCCAAAGTAAACGAATCGAATATGTCCACGAGTTTTTAGGTGCGCGTCTCGATTTACCGATTAATAATATTATTATGCTATATTATTAATACGCTGGTGATTGGTCTTCGCGGCGTTACACGTTTTCTCAGGTTTTGTTTGATTTCTATTTTTTTTTTTTTCGCTATATTTATTTATTATTATTTCGCAATTTATTTTTCTTGTTGTGGGATATTTTGATGCCTACACTATGCGTTCAATATTCAATTTGATTGTTTAATTTTTCCTTTTCTTGTTATTTTTCAACGCACACTCTATTGAACGGAAATCTGTACGCGTATTTTGACAAGCGCTGCGCTCACATACAAAATGTGCCGAGCACTACGACGATGATGAAGAAGAAGAGCAGCGAAGAAATTCAGAAAAAAAGAAAAAAAAATAAGAGACACCGAGAGCGAGTGAACAGTGAAATTTTTTTTGTAGACGACCCGTGTGGAAATCGAGCACGCCGTACGGTTCGACTTTTTTTTGGTTACACTCGATATACTACATTTCGATTGGTAGCATTGGGTTGGTTTTGGAGAGGGGTATAGGTTTTTGTATCGATATCGCAAATGCAATGATCATAGTAAAAACAAAAACAACAACAAATTTTATACAAACGTTTTGACGGCGGAAAAAAAATGGTTAAAGCGTTTGGCTTTTGGCGTGTTGTATGCATGTTCCAACTGGGCCTTAAGCAACAGCGCGCTCGCTTCGCGTAGCGGCACGACACACACACACATATAGAGACACACACACAGACACGCACACACACATAGGCGCACGCACACGCTTACACTCTCGACTGTGTATTAGATGAATTTTGCACTTGACTTGGCAACGTTTAGCGATCGTAGTGCATATGAGCAGATCGTTTTAAACGTTTTGCCATGGCACTTACCTTAATTTTCGCACAATTTTCAAAACACTTTTACTAATTAAAGCACTTTTTTTCAATGCGAAAATTTAACAAGCGAGTTGTCGGTTTTGCAATCGGTATTAGGGATGTCACGAACGTCGTATCGAACTATCGACGTTATCGGTAAGCTCGCAAGTGACCAACCACTTTCAAAATGTATACCTAAAATATACACAAAAAATGTAGCCCTGCAGTGGAAAACGACGGGCAAATTTATTTTTCGATTATTTTTTGATTGCTTTTTTTTGAAAGAAGTTACATGTATTACTAATGCGATAAAACAATTATATGTGTCTGCTTTATATATTTTGCTTATGCAATAAAACAATTGAATACAATGAGTATAAAACTATATGGATGAATACACTCAGCTGGCTTTCCAGTTCATAGT
This sequence comes from Drosophila pallidifrons, assembly GCA_023558445.1. Lineage (NCBI taxonomy): Eukaryota > Metazoa > Arthropoda > Insecta > Diptera > Drosophilidae > Drosophila > Drosophila pallidifrons. The sequence goes on from CM042351.1 coordinate 18,116,627, forward strand.
GAACGGCAAATTTTATCTCAAGTACACAGGCACTCAAGCAAGCTAAGAATTTTGCGCGCGGCTTGCTGTTAGTATGTTGGTATTTTTTGCTGTCAAACATAAAAAAAATAAAGCACTAAAAAAAACATATGTGTGTGGCATGGCAAACGCCAAATGCAACTATATTTAGTAGGCTCTGTTGTAATAGAACTACGAATAATAATAATAATCAAATGTAAATGCACAGCAAAAACCAAAAAGGTTATCAATTGTTAAAAACAAGGACACACATACAATCAGTCTATCTCGTTCGGATTCCGTCTAGTAAGCCTGCAACAACACACACACACACACACTAGCACAACACACACGCACACACACAACGTGTGTGCTGAACGCGTCCGTTGTTTTTGCCATTTGCCTCGACGAAATTATTTCACGCGCAAAAACAATTTAGCAACACACACGACGGACAATTCTTCTGGCATAGTTTTGTGATACGTATTATTTCAATTCATTTATTTTTTGTTCGCGTTGTTTTTTTTTTGCGTTTTGTTTGGTTTGCTATTTGTTGGTTTTGATTGGAAGGCGAACAAAATAACCGTTGAGGTTTATCAAGAAATACGACATTAATTTTGCCTACGACAACTACAAGAACAAGAGCAAACAACGATTGCGAGGTGAGTGAAATAAATCAAGAAGCAAACATAACATTTATAATGAACATCGTGAACATCTCAACAGCAGCAGGAACAGCAAATCATCGAAATGAGCGTGGACACGTATGCGCCAAGTTCGGCGCTATCGTTCCTCGACATGGACGACAACGAGCTGCTGCGCGGCGCCGACACGCAGCCAACGCAATACGATTATCGTGACTTCACCATGCCGTCCACATCGCAGAGTCAGACCCAGGGTGATCATCAGCTCGCCGAACTGCAGCAGGTGAGTTGACAGTTTACACTTTACCGTTGGCGGTTGCGCCCACAGTCACACGTGTATTTTGCCCGACCCTAATCAGCTGTTAAAGTCGCATGTTTATCACTTTTGTGACATTAAGAATAAAGCGTTGTGTCCCCTAAGGTAGATTTCACTGCACAACCATGCAAAGAAGTTTTGCAACTGCAATCTGACATAAAGCCAAATCTTACTTAAAAAATGAATAGAGCTATTGCCACCAAAATTGATGGCAATACTTTTACAGCTCTCAGGCAGTTACTACATAATTTTAAAACTGTAGTAAATCATGAAAACCGTGTGGGACATCACAGTTTAAAGCCGCTGATTAGAATAATCACCTGCTAAATAGATATTTAGCATAAATATTAAAGTTAGATCTGTCTGCCTGTCTGTTTAAACACATAACACAAAGACTAGAAGAGTTATGGTATTGGTAAAATAAATAATTCCCTCAATCGTTTAACAAACTTGCAAATAATAAATACATTACATTAATTTGTTTTTGCCTTCACAGCCGCGACGCGTGAGCGTGCATACCAACGAGATCCAGCCACGATTGGCATCCATCACCAATGATCTGGGCGATCTGCAGTTTGAGGAGGAGGACGACGAGGGCGGCGGTGGTGGCGGCAGTTCGGCGTATGTCAAAGAGTTGCCCGTGCACGCGTGCAAATATTGTGGCATCCACGATCCGGCCACCGTTGTGATGTGCAACAATTGCAAGAAATGGTTCTGTAATGGACGCGGCAGCACATCCGGTTCGCATATCATCAATCATCTGGTGCGTGCCAAGCATCGTGAGGTCACCTTGCATGGCGATGGGCCGCTGGGCGAGACCATCTTGGAGTGCTATTCATGCGGTGTGCGCAACGTCTTTGTGCTGGGCTTCATACCCGCCAAAGCGGATTCGGTGGTTGTGCTGTTGTGTCGCCAGCCGTGTGCCGCACAAAATTCGCTGAAGGACATGAACTGGGATCAGGAGCAGTGGAAGCCGCTGATTTCGGATCGTTGTTTTCTGCCGTGGCTGGTGAAGCAGCCCAGCGAACAGGGACAGCTCCGAGCTCGACAGATTTCGGCGGCACAAATCAACAAACTGGAGGAGCTGTGGAAGGATAACATTGAGGCCACATTTCAGGTAAATTTTAATCTGCTAACAATCGTTTTATACGATTTAAACGAATGGTTATTTTGAATTGATTTATAATGAAACATATTCTTAGTTTATAGAAGAGCATATAAAACTTTTTTTCAATAGTTGAAGAATAATTATCATCAATTAAGAACTCAATTGATACAATAATTAATCGACCTAACTTTGATTGCAGGATCTAGAGAAGCCCGGCATTGACTCGGAGCCAGCCCAAGTGCTGTTGCGCTACGAGGATGGCTATCAGTACGAGAAGACCTTTGGGCCGCTGGTGCGTCTCGAGGCCGACTACGACAAGAAGCTGAAGGAGTCGGCGACACAGGAGAACATCGAAGTGCGCTGGGATGTGGGTCTGAACAAGAAAACAATTGCCTATTTTACGCTGGCCAAAACCGATTCGGATATGAAACTGATGCATGGCGATGAGTTGCGATTGCGCTACGTGGGCGACATTTACAATACATGGAGTGAGATCGGACATGTGATCAAGGTGCCCGATAATTTCGGTGACGATGTTGGCCTCGAGTTGAAATGCTCGTCGAATGCGCCCGTGAAGTGCACGAGCAGCTTCACCGTTGACTTCATCTGGAAGTGCACATCGTTTGATCGCATGACGCATGCGTTGCGCAACTTTGCCATGGATCGCAATTCCGTCTCTAATTACATCTATGCCCGTCTCCTTGGCCATGGACGTGCCGATGGCAGCGATGAGGTGCTCTTCCGCGGTCCGCAGCCCAAACTCTATAGTGCACCGCATTTGCCGGATCTGAATCGCTCGCAAGTGTATGCCGTGAAGCATGCTCTGCAGCGTCCATTGAGTCTTATCCAGGGACCGCCGGGCACTGGTAAAACGGTCACATCCGCGACCATTGTGTATCAGCTAGTGAAGCAGCATGGCGGCACTGTGTTGGTGTGCGCGCCCAGCAACACTGCTGTCGATCAGCTGACGGAGAAGATACATCGCACCAATCTGAAGGTGGTGCGCATGTGCGCCAAGAGTCGCGAGGCAATCGATAGTCCGGTTAGCTTTTTGGCGTTGCACAATCAAATACGCAACATGGAAACCAATTCGGAGCTGAAGAAATTGCAGCAGCTGAAGGATGAAACCGGCGAGCTGAGTTCGGCCGATGAGAAGCGCTATCGCAGCCTGAAACGTGGCACCGAGAATCAACTGCTCGAGGCAGCCGATGTCATCTGCTGCACATGCGTTGGTGCCGGCGACATACGCTTGTCACGCATCAAATTCACCTCAATCCTGATTGATGAGTCGATGCAGTCGACCGAGCCCGAATGCATGGTGCCCGTTGTCCTTGGCGCAAAGCAGCTCATCCTGGTCGGCGATCACTGTCAGCTGGGACCCGTTGTCATGTGCAAGAAGGCGGCTCGCGCCGGTCTCTCGCAGAGCTTGTTCGAGCGTCTGGTGGTGCTGGGCATACGTCCGTTTCGGCTGGAAGTGCAATATCGTATGCATCCGGAGCTATCGCAATTTCCGTCCAATTTCTTCTACGAGGGCTCGCTGCAGAATGGCGTTTGTGCCGAGGATCGTCGCCTCAAGCTGGACTTTCCGTGGCCGCAGCCCGAGCGTCCCATGTTCTTTTTGGTCACCCAGGGACAGGAGGAAATCGCCGGCTCCGGCACATCGTTTCTCAATCGCACCGAGGCCGCCAATGTGGAGAAGATTACGACACGCTTCCTGAAGGCGGGCGTCAAGCCCGAACAGATTGGCATCATAACGCCATACGAGGGACAGCGTGCGTATCTGGTGCAATACATGCAGTATCAGGGCAGCCTGCATTCGCGTCTCTATCAGGAGATTGAGATTGCCAGCGTGGATGCGTTTCAGGGACGCGAAAAGGACATCATCATCATGTCGTGCGTGCGTTCAAATGAGCGACAAGGCATCGGTTTCCTCAACGATCCGCGTCGCTTGAATGTGGCACTGACACGAGCCAAATATGGCATCATCATTGTGGGCAATCCCAAGGTGCTGGCGAAGCAACAGTTGTGGAATCATTTGCTCAACTTTTACAAGGATCGCAAAGTGCTCGTCGAGGGTTCGTTGAACAATCTGAAGGAGTCGCTGATACATTTCCAGAAGCCCAAGAAACTGGTGAACAGCATGAACATTGGCGCCCACTTTATGTCCACCATGATGGCCGATGCCAAGGAGGTGATGGTGCCCGGTTCCATTTATGAGCGCAGCAGCGGCTACGGACGACAAATGCAATCCAATCCAGCGCAAGGTCTCAACGGTGGTCCCTATGCTGGCGGTCCATTTGGCGGTGGCGGCGGCGGCTTTGGAGCTGGCGGTGGTGCTGCTGGCGGCGGCAACAGCATGATGGGACCCACTGCTGGAGCTTACGGTGGATATGGTGGCGGCGGCGGAGGCGCTGGTGGCAACAATAACTACGGTGGCGCAAATGCTGCTGGTGGCGGTGGCGGCGGCGGTAACTGGAATACAGCACATCTGCATGACAATATTGGTTATATATCGAACGATCATGGCGCCGCTGCGATGGCCAATATGCCGGTGCCCGTGGGCATGTTCATGAACATGAGCAACATACCGCCAAGATTCTACAATCAGCATCAGCAGACGATTATGGCAGCCAAACAGAATCGTGCCATACAGAATCAGAATAGCTTTGCGCCGCCCATGGGCGGCAATAGTATTGCTGGTGGACCAGGTGCAGCCATTGGATCGGGTGGCAAGAAGACTGGCAACGCTGCCAGCAACAAGTTATCCAAGGCACGAACGGCTGCGACGGCGGCTAATGGACAATTGTTGCCCACGGCAAGTGGCGCAGCAAATGCTGCATCCTCGTCATCTTTATCGTCTGCGGGAGCGGCAGCAGGTGGTGCGACTGCAACAAGTGCTGGAACATCTAGTGGCATTGCGGCGACGCCATTTAGTCAGCTGCCGACATCGTTGTCCCTGCAAATGACACAGCCGAGCGGCTTTGCTCTGTCGCAGCAGCCGGAACTGTCGCAGGACTTTGGTCAGATCTCGCAAATGGATGGACTGCTCTCGCAGGACGTTTCCTTCAATGTGGTAAGTGTTAAGCATGATCATTTTCAAATTGAGCGGGAAATGACGCTTAATTCAAATTAATCGATGGTTATCGAAAGTTACAGCCAAATGCGGGCGCCATCTGTCGTTTAAAGTTATAAAGTAGGCTAGCATGCAACGCCATTTGCAATTGCTGCGACAATTTAATCGAGAACTCAAAATGGCGATGCTGTACGCCTACAACAATAATTTCCAATCAAATTAAGCACTAGAATTCACTAATAAATAATTTAGTACAAATAAAATTAACATATTCACTTTAGTGAATTTTAGCCCCAAGAAGTATGCTAACAATATAAGTAAATTTTAGATTCTAAGTGAAAATGAATAATATTAAGATCTATTATTTATTTTTGTAATATTTTACAGTCAGGCGAACGTAGTTTGAATCAATTCTCGCAACCTTACTGAGAAGGTTGAGATGGCGCGCACACAATTGCAAACAACAAAATGTACAACAACGAGAAAACTACAAGCAAACAACAAAACAATTTGAAAGAACTTTGAAGCCAACAAGCAAGCAGTGGCAACAGCAGCGGCGGCAGCGCGGTAGCGATAAACAGCAACGTCATGCGGCAGCAGCTTTTGTATGCGAAAAAAAAACAAACAACAACAAGAACAACAGACAGCAGTATCAGCAACAGCAAACAGCAAAAACAACAGCAGCAACAACAACATGAGGAGCATCAAAATGTTAATGGAGACGTGGACAACATGAACAAGAACAAGGAAGAGAGCATCATGAAAACACACACATACACAGGCAGCAGAGGATTGTCTATTGGAACAAGTAAACTCGGCCACACAAAAGAGAGCAAGACAGCAAGATGGCCACAGATCGGCACAGCGAGAGAGAGAGGGAACAGGTTGAGAGAGCAAAATGGCGAACGCGGCAGCAATAAGAAGGGCCACTCACACATACATAAACACGGACATCTTTCACTCTCTCTCCCACAACATACAGAAACTTGGGACAGCAAGCGCAAACACAAACCACAAACACACACATACACATATACATACAAAAACACAAACACATACACATATACATACAAAAACACAAACACATACACGCAACAAGCATACGAAGAAGAGAACGCGGGCCCAAAGAGAAACTCTCACAGCATACACAGATGATGATGCACCCCACAACAGTCACGGCAATGCAGCCGGTGGTGGGACGTCGCACGATTTGGGTGGAGGCGGTGGCATTGCTGACACCCGCAGCGGGGCGACAGGACGCAAGATGCGTCGAAAAAAAAACGAAAAACAAAAAATGTATGAAGCCGTTTTGGTGATCGATGTGCTAAGCATACGCGCCATAGGTATCGTTTACCGATTTTATGGGCAAGATGATGCCGCTTCAGGATTCCTGATAACCTCTTCGTGAAAACTAAAATACCGAACCGAATCAGAAAGAATCGAAAAATTAAATGATTTGCTTCTTTCCTGTTTAATTTGCTTCAACTTTTGTTTTAATTTTTTTCTATTTTTATTCTTTTTTTTTTTTTGTCTGGACATTGTGGAGTTTTTTTTTTAGAATTTCCATTCAATTCCTCTTTGCCACTGTTTGTAATACTTTTTTATAAAAACAAATACGTTTTTGTTAATTGTATGCGAATGCCAAATGTTTCTGTTCCAAGCGTGTTTCCAAAATTATCGAAATGTGGCGTCGAAATTAGCATATCAAACGGCTTGGAGATCTGTTTCTGTCCAGCAATTCGGAATATTTTGCAAAACAATTTTAAAATTTGTTACTTAAAATGCAAACAGAAAAAAACAAGAATTATTATCAAAAAGTAAACAATTAAAAAGATATCGTCCAAAAAAGTAAGACGACAAAAAAAAAAAAATACATATTGAATTTCAACAAAATTTATTTCATTGTTTAACATTTTCGACGAATAGAGAATAATTGAGTGCAAATTGTATCTTTGCAAAACATTGGAAAATGTTGTGATCCTCACACAGTTAAAAATTATTTGTTTACTACACTTAAACAAAAATACAAACAATAAACAATTATACAAGAAAACAATAATTGACAAGAAATGGTATATATATTTTTTCAACATACGTAAATATTGTGATTTACACTACACCATCCCATATCCCCAATCCCATCCAGTTTATGCCCCAGCCCCCGAAACAAGTTTTAAAAGAGAGTTCTGAATAAAGAATTTCATTTAATTTGCAAACAGATGAGAAACTACAAAACGAAAGTTGCATTTATGAATTACTCGGCAATGGTTTTGATGATGTGATGAATTTTGGATACCATCTATCGTACTCGATTGCTTTCCATATCTCTTGCAGCTCATTGGATTAACATACTTTATATTTCATGAAGGATTCCCATTTTCTTATATTTGAGGGTTTTTTTTTTGTTTGTTTTTTTAAATTGTGTTTGAAAACGTTGCATGTCAAAGACGAAAATGGGGGAATGAAAATAAAACAAATTCACACCCTTTTCTTTTCTGACATGCTTACAATAAATTGACGCGAAGCGATTAAACTTTACAATTACATTGAAGGGGGGGCTACGACTTTTATCATAATTTAAATAATGCACATAGACAAAAGAAATCAATTAATCATACTTAAGAAATCATTCAAATTCAGTGAACAAATATTTATAATCGATTGATCATTCTTAGATGCCGATGATCCATTGAATTTGAATTTACAAAATATATACTTTAAACTTTAAAACATTTCAAGTGTTGTACAAGCTGTATGTTTTATTATTTTACATTATTTTCTGTGTATATGTTTTTGTTGTGCCATCGCACATGCATCTTGCAATATGTTTTTTGGCTGGGCTGGAAGAGATGCATATTATTTGGTTTGTAAATATAAATGTATATTATATAAAATGTATAATATAATCTTTATAGAACTTGACGTGTCGCATGGTTGCTTCAAGTACTCGTTATCTTGTGTAATATATACTGATAAAATACTTTTCAATGTAACAAAGCATACGGCATGTATAAGTTTAGTCAAAATTCTCCTATATATCACAGTTATTGCAATTCTAATTTGTAAAATTTAAGACCAAAAAAGTCGGAAAAATAGCAAAGTTTTAAAATACTGATTCTAAAATGATCCCTGTAGTATTTATGGGCTAGAAAACTAACCTGTTGTGAGTATAATATGACTGCGTGTGTAGACAGACATATGCATGTTTTTTTTTTTTTTTTAGGTGTTAATCTGTCTCTTAGACAAGATTTGTGGCTGGTGTTGGCAATGATCCACCAGCCGGAATTATTTTGGCAGCAGTTGAAGCAGCCGCAGTTGCAGCAGTCGTCGATGCTGCGTTGCGTGTGTGCAACAAATGCTGATGCGGATGCTGAGCATACGTTGTTGGATGCGACTGCGAATGCAAATGCAATGCAGGCTGATGCATGGCCATACGTTGAGTTTGATGATGAATCGGTGTGAAAATGGAGGCCAAATCAAGAGTGTGCTCCAAGCGGCGTGCCGAATGCACAAATGTTGCTTTCACGCGCTCAAACGTAGCGAAATCGTATACAGAGCGTGCCGTATTTGATAGATCGAAGGGCTCTGCGAATGAACATAGGATATTGATTCTTCAGGCGCTGGGAAAATCTACTGCTGACATCATTACCTTCGATGTTCAGCTCCTTCCATTGATGTATGTCGTTCTTGGGACTCTTTGCCAGTCGACATGTTGTCACCGGCAAAATGCCGCCAGTGCGTATCGAAATTGCATTGTTGCGAAAGCTGCAATTATACGACGTAATGCGTTATTATAAGAAGTTGGAGCATTGTCTATGCTGCCCTCTTACTCGAAATTGCTGTAGTACTTGAAGAAGCCAAGTAGATGTTCGCCCAACGTTTGCGTGTTGTGCGTTTGATACGGCTCAATGGGCTCAATGAGATCGAGATCCAGGCAATCTTGTTGCCCCAAATTGAACTTCTCCGGGTAGAGAGTCTGCAAGCAGGGCAACACGTGCGGCACGCAACCGAACTGCAAATAATGCAACACCATCAACACCAGCGAATAGCTCGATACAGTCATGCGCTTGGCATCGTTTATGTCGTGATATTGCGCCCACAACTTCACGATTACAACCAGTGGCCGCGTTCGCCAATCAACTGAGGAAAGAGAATAAACATTTAGATTTAGGGGAATCCCAGAATATTGTTGTTAGTACATACGCTGCGCGTAAAATTGCAGCAAATAGGTGTTCTTGATGCCCACGCAATTGTTGTAGTTGAGATCAACTTCAATGCCATTGGTGCGATCCTTAAAGCGCAGAATTGGCACACGCGCCTCAATCAGATTAAAGTCATGAAAGGCTTCTGTAAAAAGAACAAGTAAGAAAGTTACAGTCGAGTGTGCTCGACTGTTAGATACCCGCTACCCATATTTAATAAAGGCAAAATATTGCGGTATCATTTTCAAAATATACCGAAAATACTAAAAATATACCAAGTAATATGTTTGGTATATCGATATAGTACCCCATTCAAAATATGTTATACCATAAACGGCACAATGTGCCAGATTGTCGGCCAAAGCAACTGAGACCCCTAGTAAGTAGGCGTTTTTGCCCATACAAAAGTAATTCTTTTATAACTTCCACAATTTTTATCTGATCGCAACCAAATTCTCAGGAATCATAACTACTATAGTTATTATTGTATATACCGGTATATATACTCTAGCTTTCAAATTACGCTTGTTATTCGATTTTTTTGATTTGCGGGGGCGGAAGTGGGCGTGGCAAAAATTTGAAATAAACTTGATCTGCGTGCAAACATAACAAATGCTGTCGAAAAAAAAATATCGCTCTATCTCTTATAGTCTCTGAGATCTAGGTGTTCATACGGACAGACGGACAGACAGACAGACGAACATGGCTATATCGTCTCGGCTGTTGACGCTGATCAAGAATATATATACTTTATAGGGTCGGAGATGCCTCCTTCTACCTGTTACATACATTTCCTGCCGGCACAATGTTATAATACCCTTCTACCCTATGGGTAGCGGGTATAAAAAACAGATTAAAAATAGAATGAACTATAAATTGAAGCGCAATAAAAGTCTTTTTTTTTTTTTGTGACTTGCCCATTTCTTTTAGCACCGAGTGAAAAAGATTCAAAGTCATCAGAGCTTCGGCTCGCAGTTCGTTGTGATAATGATGTTGCTGATGCTGATGCGTTGGCTGCTCCGGCAACAGGCACATATCGATGTCCGACGAGTCGGTCCCAAATCCCGTAATGGTCGAGCCCACCAGACAGATGCGAAAACGTGAAAACATTGGCTGCTGAAAGCAAAACTAAAACTCCGTAAAACTCCGTTGATTCGACGGAAAAACATTCCCGAATTGTACTTACGTTTATCCAGATGAAGAGATAACGCCACAATCGCATCTTTAGTTTGAACTTGGCATGCGTCTGTTGAGCGCCCCGAAATCGTTTCCAAATGTCCAGCGACAAATTATCGTACTTGCAGTGGCGCAACAATTGCTCCGGTTGCACGCTCAACTCCACGTTGCGTGCATGATCCAAATAGCGATCCGGTGGCAATATCAGCTCATACCATGCTGGCGTCCAAGATGCGTTGCCATTGCAGCCACAATTGGGCCCACAATAATGCGGATACGCTGGCAAATTGTGGGCTGGCGGTTGTGGCAGGCTAAATGGCATCATGGCATGCAAACCATTCATGTTTCCCATCAGCGGCGAACTCGCCAATTGATGTGGCGACAATTGCTGCCCAGGTGCAGCCACTGTTGGCGTTGGCGAGACGGACAATAGCTGTTCCGTTGGCGTTAAACTGAAAGCAATTAAATGGAATTGAAATACAGTGGTAATCAGATTCAGTGAGAGCACAACTTACTGACTGCGATTGCTCCATTGAGACTGAACATCGCTGGCCATCGAGCAGTTGGACAAGGCAGGCGATACAGCACGATGCATTGGCATGCGATTGCTGTTGGGATTGGGTCCATATTGTGCTGTGGAGTAGCACGGCGAATTGGCGTGACTCCAAGCGGCGGGATTGCTGTATCCATCGCCAAAGCCAACAAACAATTGCTGTGGCTGCTGTTGCTGCTGATGTTTGTTGTTCTGAAACAACAGTTGCTGTTGCTGCTGCTGCTGCTGTTGTTGCTGTTGCGGCTGCAGCATAAATGGCAACGCAGCATAGCCGGGACTTGGTATTGGCATCAGAGTTGGCAACTCCAAGCTCTTGTTGCTGCTGTCGCAACTGCCGCTGTTGTTGCTAATGTTGCTCGTATTGTTGGCTGCTGCTGCGGTAATTGCCTCATCGAGTTGAGCACAACTAATCATATTCGATGGCGTCGTGGCAACAGCATCAGGCGAGAGCGCCACCGGTGACAACATGCCAGGACCAAGCAGCTGCATTGTTGGCACCGGCTGTAGAAATATGTTGTTGCCGGTAACTGTTGCTACTGTTGCTCCTTCACTTGTGGTTGTTACTGTTGTTGATGACGATGGCGTTGGCGAAACAGCCAACAGCGATGGCAACTTTGTCATGCCAGCAACCATTGGTGTTGTCGCTGCTACTGTTGCTGGCGTTGCTGCTGCTGTTGTTATGATTGGTGGCGGCGGCACATCCATATTCACATAGGTGAGATTGTGAAAGTTCTGATGCTCTTTGCCATGCAGCAAGTGATATGAATGCGGATGCTGTTGCAGCTGCTGATAGTATTCGTTTTTGCCAGCAACAGCATAGCCATTGTTCCCACTGCCGCCAGCAACATTGCCATGTTGCATACGTCGATGCGAAGCATTGTAACTGTTCGATGGCCAAATCTCAAAGGACTTTTGTCCTGTAGCTCCTGTTGCAGCAGCATTGTTGCTATGGTTGTTATTGTTGTTGTTATTGCTGCTGCTGTTGTTGTTGTTGTTGTTGCTGCTACCGTAATGCACCTTTTTGTTGTACCTAAAATGCGTGTTGTGCCTATGATTATTATGATGTTGCTGCTGCTGTTGCTGTTGCTGCTGCCCGTGGGCAGCATGATGTCCATGCGACTGTTGCTGATAACCATTGTTGTAATTGTAATTAGCATTGCTTCGGTAACGTGGCTGATAACCGCCTGATTGCTGCTGCTGCTGTTGATGATGCTGTTGTTGTGACTGCTGTTGCTGCTGCTGTTGTGATTGCTGCTGTTGCTTGGTTGCCTTGTCCGCTTCAGGCAACAATTCCTTTTGCAGAAACGATGCAATCGTCAATTGTTTCGGTTGCGAATAATAATACTGATAGTAATGCGGCTGCTGTTCGGTTGTGTGTGGTGTTGCTGCTGCCGCTGTTGCTGCCGCGGCGGCGGCTGCTGCTGCAATTGCCAGCTCAGTTTCTTTTTGTGTGGCCAGCGCCGCCTCCAACTGCTGCTGTAACAAACCAAAATATTTAGACGAATGTTATCCACGCACATATCTATATGTTGTTTGAAACTGATAGATAATGCTCTATTTATATAAGGAGTCTCTTTAAACGAATATATTCGAAATCGTAGAGAAGCAAGCAGTCGTAAAAAAAACTTTATACATTACTAAACAAAAAACTAATTATATAAAAAAGGGATAGGAAAATAACCAAATTGATAAGTTTCTTTTACATTTAAATGAATGATAATCACAAGGATCGGCGAAAATGTTGTAGAGCTGACAAATATTATGCGTTTAAATGGAAATTATTGTAATGTGCAGTTAAAGGCAATACTTTTAAGTAAAAAGATCAAATAAACGGTATTATATACAGTAGTTATCTTGAATTATCTGAATAAGGGAAGCGGTAAAAGCTTTGCTCACTTCTTTCTGCTGCAATGTGGGCTGTTGTGGATAGCTCGTCTTCCAGAAACACAACGGTTGCTGTCGTGTCCTTTGAGTCTTGCTACTGCTGCTGCTGTTGTTGTTGTTGCTGCTACTGCTGTCCGACTGTCCACCGATTGTGCTTGATGGTGTTTGCTGTGCTGTTGCTGCTGTTGTCGTTTCCAATGTTGGCGGCGTGCTCTGCAATTGTTGTTGTTGCTGTCGCTGGTCCTCCTCATGATGATTGCTGCTGTTGATGTTGCTGCTGCTGCCGTTGCAACTATTGTTGCTGCTAGTTGCTGACGTTTGCAATGTCGACGATGACTCGGAACAGCTGTGATAATATGAGGATGAAGAGGCACAGGATTCGCTGGTGGATGACAGCGAGTTGTGTTTCTTAACGTTGTTGCTGTTGTTGTTCAACTGTTTCAGCTGCTGCTTTGTGTTGCAATTGTTGTTGCTATCGCTGCTGTTGCTCTTGCTATTACTGTTGTGGTTGTTGTTATTTTTATTGATATTGTTGTTGTTATTACTGTCATTGCTCTGCTTGCAATTGTTCTCGTCAGTAATATTTTGATTTTTGATCGTGCTGTTATTGTTGTTGTTGCTATTATTGCTATTAGAAAGCTTTGGTGTTGCTGCTGATGCCGCGTGTTGATGTTGTTGCTGATAATACGGCGACTGTTGCTGCTGGTGTTGTTGATTGCAGTTATAGCCATTATTGTTATTATTATTATTATTGTTGTTGTTGTTGCCATAATATTTCTTGCGCGTAAAATTATGGACATTGTTGGTGTTGTAGTGTAAATGTTGTTGCTGTTGCTGACGCTTGACATTTTTATTATCGCCGCTGCTATTGTTGTTGTTGTTACTGCTGTTGTTGTTGTTGTTGTTGTTATATTTCGCTTGTCGCAAAATATTAGCAGTTTTGTTATTGTTGTTGTATTTATTAAACTTCACTTGAGCACCACAACGATAATCGCGTTGTTGTTGTTGTTGCTGCTGCTGCTGTTGTTGTTGTTGGTGCTGCTGCTGGGCTGTTGTTGTTGTTGTCGTCGTTGGCGTTGCAGCCACGCCGTCTGCCGCGCTGCCTACAACAACACTCGTGGCAAAGATTTTCATTTCAGCCCTGGTCGTGTACATAGCCCAAGGAGAGAATTTAAAATTCTATACTTTTCTTTTTTGACGGCGCGACGCTTTGAGTATTATGCATACAGAAGAAATGACTCAAAGCGATTTTTTTTTAAATTAAGACTAAATTATTTGTAAAACGTACATGTGTAAATTTTAATTTATTTATATATTTTTTTAATATTTTATGTTTTTATTTTGTTTTTGCAATTTTGTTGTTTTTATATTTTTTTTGTTTAATGTTTTTGATTTTTATGCACAGCTTTGTGACTTTATTATTATTTCATTGATTTTGTGCAATTTTCAGTTATTTCCTATTTGATTATTTAATGTTTTTTCTTTTGCCTTTACTATGTTCTAACTGGAATGGCATAATTTGGGCCACCACTGTAGACAAGTAACTGTAGTTTTATTTCGTGCAGTGTGAGCGAAAAGGAAGACGCCCAAATTCCGTTATTTTCGAGTATGATCGTGTAAAGCAGAAATGCAGTTTATTAATGCAAATTGCGTGTACTGAAAAAAATGGCGCATATTTATATGAATTTTGATTTCAATAACAACTATAAATATTAAACATATCTCAATGGCATTTTGTATATTTTATTTAACAGCACACTCACCATAAAATTCTAATTGGAATACATTTGTAATGCTTGGGGAGCTCAGTTCACTTTAAAACGGTGCTTTTAATTCGAGGTGCGCTGGCGCACGTCTCCGTTTTGCAAATATAACACACAAGGGGCACATTAATATTAATTAAGAAACATTTATTTAAAACTTGTGGCACATTCCAATATAGTTTACTTATTTTTGTTGTACTAAAAACTAAAAAGAAGACACCGCGCTTTCTTTAAGCAAATAGGAGCAGCGTGACCGCAGCCTAATTTCAAACTACGCCAACATTTTTGGTATTTTGCAATTTGTATATCAAAAAGTAAAAAATACAACCTAAATGGTCCCACTGCGGAAATGTGCCAACTGTTTTTAATTTAATTTAAATTGGCGATGTCATAACACAAATAAAATTTTGTCTAAAAATTGTACCTTTTACTTTTTCTGGTTATGAACTGTTTAAAAACATAATTTTCAAGGAAAAAAATTAACTAATAAATAAAAATGTCTTTTAATTTATATGTGGATTTTTGTTAAAATAATAATTGATGACAAGAAATGAATTCAGCTAACAATATTTTATTGACGCTCTCAAATACCCCCGTTATTACAGTTACAGTTATCGCCATTGATCCTTTGATACCAATTGAAACAACATTTTGAATGTTATGCAATTGCTTTGAATAATTAACAAATTTAACAAGCTCGTACACTACAATATTATTTAAGCCTTAGTATTTGTTAAACAGTGTCTTCCAGAAGAGGCGTGCAGGCAACAAGGTGTCTCGTTTCATGCAACTGGGGTGCGCCAAACTAAAAATGGAAATGATTATTGTGATTTCATTGAATTAGTGGGTCCTTGATGTAACTCACAGGAAGTGTGAACGTCGCAATCGTTCCAAGTAACCATCGATGGCAACTGCAGGCAGAAAGATCTTGCGCACCACACGCGGCACTTCTGGTAACAATTGACGCGTCAATTTTAAATGAGTGTTTGCCAGACTCGCCACCTCAAAGATGCATTCCTCGACGCCCTTATCGTTGCGATCGCTGCGCAAGATGCGCTCCTGACTCACACCATGCTTGACCAGTACTTCGAGCGGCACACAAACCGCCTGTTGGCGTCCAGCATGTGGTATAGCGCGCAACAAAATGGCAATGCCTTGGGCTTTGCCCAAATGCGAGGCGGCATGATCCACCTGTAGATCCTTGATACCGCTCAACTCCACGAGCAGATGCAGCATGGATGCGCACGTTTGATCGGCATAATCCTCCAGTTCACGCAGTGTTTCAAATGCCTGATTCGCTGGACGTTCGCGTGCAGTGACCAGACGCCGCAGATAGATCTTATTTAGTTTGCGAGCGCCCACAGTGCGTCTAAGTTCTCGTAGCACAGGCTGATCCTTGACATAGGATTTGCTGGCCTCTGGTTCGAAGCACTTGTCAATGGAGTCGTACCAAAACTTCAGACGCATCTTAGCTATTTGTGGTTCGCTAATCTGTCAACATCAAAATATTCATTATTTGACTCTCCATCAAACTTCTCGATGAACTCACCTGGGCGCCAACGGACCGCGAGACTTCCACATTAAAGGCCCGCAACGCAAAGGCTGCCGGTCGTAACTCTTTGGGTAGGAGAAGCGTACTCAGATAGTTCTCATAATCATATTTTCTGCATTATTTAGTAATTATTAAATTTAAGTCATTGAATGCTTTTGAATGCTTTACTTACTGCACAAGGTTCATGCAGTATTTGGCACCATATTTATCTTCTTTACTGCTGGCCGTCGTTGTATTCGGCAGTGACTGCTGCTTTTGTGTTTGAGAAATGACGGAGGAGCCTGCCCCATTATTGCTACTCACATGTCGCGTAACAAGTTGGGACACACAGAATTGTCCATTGTTGTTTAGTAACAGCCGCCGCATTTGGTTTTTTGTTTGTAGTGGGACAGAAACATCGATGACACTATCGATTAATCTCTGCATTCCTCTACTGTTGTAAACATCGAT
Organism: Drosophila pallidifrons; assembly: GCA_023558445.1. Taxonomy (NCBI): domain Eukaryota; kingdom Metazoa; phylum Arthropoda; class Insecta; order Diptera; family Drosophilidae; genus Drosophila; species Drosophila pallidifrons. Next base: position 18,133,345 of record CM042351.1, read on the forward strand.
TTTAATTGGCAAACATCGATATTTTACTAGCCAAAAGCATTAATTATTTACACTATTAAATGATTTAAGACGATTTGAAAAAGACGTTTTTTTTAGCGCAGTAGTTCCTTGGTTTAAAAAAAATATATAGTTGCTCCGCACTTAACAGCGCTGCTCATAACGTACAGTGTTACCAGCAACAAATAAGGTCGATCGTCATTAACAGAATGTGAATGATGACCTCGAATGGCTACCAGAAAATGATTGTCCTTTATAACTTAAAATATAGCATATAAATTGTTTAAAAAATTTTGTTAAACAGAATCATAAATAATTATGTAAGGTGCTCTTAGCTTAAAATTATTGTTTCGATAAAAATGATGCGAACGTGCGCCAAGTAGATGCTATTTGTGCTTGTTTTACTTAAAAAAGTACGTATTGTTTATAATATTCACAATAATAATTACAGTATTCTATTTCGTTTAGATAAAAGAAACATTCTCTTTTAACGAACAGTTTGATAAACATTGAAATTCAGATTTATAATTGAAATCGCAGTTCGATAAATCGATCATCGCACTCTAAGCAACTCTACGACACAACACTCATCACTGGTTTTCTTTTCTAGCCGCCATTCAAAAGAGTGTGTTTCAGAGCGTTTCATCTTAAATTTCAAAAGAAAGTGCAACAAAAGTTCAAAACAAACACTAAATTATCTTTAAAACGGTGAGTACACGATACTGTTTACCATAAGCATGTCATTTGTGATTTAAACACTGGTACAGACACGAAAGCAATAGCGTTAGCTCGCTTCATGTTGACAAGCGTGTGTTTATTTATTTACATATGTGTGTGCACATTTTAAAATGTGTCTCAATCGCGTTATATTAGTAGATCGCAGGAATATCCAATACATTATAATATAACTCATATAAGTGTAATATGATTACATTCATAAGCATTCTTGTACAGGCGCATGCAAATTGTTGAGTTGCGTTGTCCGTTGGGCAATCGGTAACAACAATACACTCTACGCACGTATCTGAACCGCCTGTGGTGGCGACATTAATACTCCAAATTTGGAGCTAGCATCTATGAAACATTAAACGTATTTGTGTGCATGTAGTTGGATCTGATAATATGAAAAACGTATTAAAACGCAAAAATTTAAGCAAAATATCAAAATTGCTGTGACAGAGTTGACACCCCATCGCAATTTGCACGAGTATATCGGTTTTTTATTCGATGACGCGACAACTCTAACAAATTAATCGACAAACTTTACGCCACGGTCGATATCTTAAATGCTTTTTTCTCTGCTCAGCAGATTTTCGTGTGCACTAAAAATAATAAAAAAAAATTAGAAAAACAAATAGATTATACAAAGTAAAAATCGAATTACTTGTTAAAGTGAAAAGTGTGTATATATTTGAATTAGCAAAAGTACAATTAATAGTTGTACGCAAAGTGTTGTAATAATTATCTGCAAAATGCCAATGAGCTAAAAACAAAAAGAAAATAGTATAAAATACATATGAAAAAATCGCTAACAGCGCGATAGCAATAACAAAAAAAACCCCGAACAACAACAATAACAGCAGCAACGTAAATGTGCTACCAATGTGTGTGTGTGTGTTGTAATTGAACGGATAGCGACAGCACAACACACGGTTCGCGAGAGCGAGCGAGAGAGAGGAAAGAAAAACACACACATCGTATATTCAAATTAGAATCGTGAGGCGACAACTACAACGACGGCGACATTCCATAACTGCTGCGCTGCCGTAACCAACACTAATTTACAACACTGACAATGCAGCAGCGTACGGATCAGGATCAATAGCAAGCAGTCCCAACTAATTCCAATTGGAATTTGTCACACGAGAGAGGAGCAACAACGGGTGGAGGAGGAACAATCACGCGCCACCAATACACGCAAAGCACGAACAGCAGCAGGAACAACAACAACAGCAGCAGCAGAAAAATGTTAGCTAAATGCTAAGTTATCTACAATTATTATTTATTGGCGGCTCTACATTCGTCGAGTGTGCGTTTATGTGTGTGTTTTGAGTGAGAGCGTGTGTATGTGTGCACCCCACAATTGGACAGCAGTTATAGCCAACCTCCCCCTCCCACTATTATTGTAGCCCTATTTGAGTTTTCAAGCCAAAAAAAAAAAAGAAAAAAATGCATGCATACGCACGCGTCGTCAGCCTATTAATTTAGCATATTATTTTTTATTAATTGATGCCTTCTCTTTGTGTGCTGCGTGTTTGCCACATTGTCTAAGTTGAGAATTGTTGAGAGCTGCAGCTAATTGTCGTCCACACATGCGCGTGTCTCCCCCCTCTAACTCACCCCACAGCATTGGTCTGTCTGTCTGTCCATTTGTGCTTCATACGTCTGTTTATCCGGCATTCGTAATTGGCACACTTGCAACACTTATTTTAAAAACTATTTACTATGTACACATTAGTGTTATTGTTTGTCTATAATACAAGTAGTTCTGGTAATCAACTGGCATAACGTCCGTCTTCTCTCAACATAGTTGAGTTTAGTAGTTTACGCCATCCTCAGGGGGCGGGTCACACTTTTTACTCTCAAGGTTGTTGTCTCCAGCACCTCAATTGTATAACACACAATTCCAGTTGTGTGTGTGTTTATCTTTTGATATTCAATACGCCTGACTTTGCCAGTCTATCGCTCTCTCACTCTACAGTACAGTAAACTACCGTTGACATAGACTGCCTTTGTCCTTTGTGCCAACTTTTGATGTTGTGAACGTGACTAATCGTCTGCGTCTTTTGTTTGCCATTCGTAAACATTTTACTGTCGCAAGTGATTAGCAGCGATATTATTATATTACGTGAACGATTACTTTTATTATCAGCTTTAATTCGCTTCCAGATGATCAGATATTAGTTTTAGTCACAGAGTTGATTTAGTTTGTAGTTTTGCGTAATACTCTGACTTCATCTATTCATAATGCAGTGAAAACTTGCTTAGTTATAAGGTTTCGTATCGTTTTCGATGAAGAGTATTCACTGTAGTCTGTTTACCCACTCGCACACACACACAGATACACGTACAGCAAGACTTCGAGTGTCGATTCGCCAATGTTACGTTTGTGTGGCCCACAATGTTTACTAATAAATTCTTACAGAGCTCAACCACGTCGTGATACAACGATAATTATCAAGACAAATAACTAGAGGAGAGGAGACGGAGGAGGGGGAGTAACAGCAACACCAGCACCATGGTCAGCACGAATCTGGTGGTGCCAGTGGTGCTGTGGGGACCCACAGCGCCGACGCACTGCATCTCAAGCGTGTTTCTATCGGACGATCAATGCACACTTGTCACCGGCTGCTACGATGGACAAATCTGCCTATGGCAGGTGGAGCCAAGCACATTAAAGATGTCGCCACGCTGCCTCTTAGTGGGTCACTCGGCGCCCGTATTGTGCCTGGTACGTGCCTCACTGCTGCCAGAGAATAATTTTCTGGTCAGTTCATCAGAAAACGGTGAGATGTGCACCTGGGATCTGATCGATGGCAAATGCACCGAGGCTGTTAAGCTGCCGCAAGTGCACACACAGATCCAAAGCTATCACACGGCCAACAGCGAGGATGTGCGTCTCTTTTGCATTGGCTACTACGCCGAGATTATGGTCATGGATCCATTCAGTCTCGAGGTGATTTATGTGCTTAGCTCGAAGGTGAAACCCGATTGGATATCGGCCATACATGTGCTGCGTCCGATGCGACGCAAAGACGATGTTGTGCTGGCCATTACAACGACAGGCACCGTCAAGGTTTGGACGTTGACGGGCAATGAGAACAAACATGCGGAGCCCATCTATGAGAATGAATCAAAGGAGATACGTTGCCTCAATGCCATCACCATGAACTGTTGTGCCCAAAATCAACGTACTGTGCTCCTCGTTTGCACTAAATATTGGCAAATTTACGATGCCGGTGACTTTACGGTATTGTGCTCGGTAATTGCGCCGGCACGCGAACGTTGGCAAGGCGGTGATTTCATCACCTCAGATCGTGTGATGCTGTGGACGGACGAGGGCAAGGGATATCTGTATAAGTTGCCAGCGAATTGCATACCGGACAACAAGGAGTTCCATTCGAAGAGCGTGGTGCGCGATGCTCCCTATTTGTACTATGTTCTGCAGCATGCTGGCGACAAGGTGTTGTCGTGTCCACCGGCCATGAAACTGCTTAATGGCAATCAAACGCATTTCCTGCTGCGTGGCGATTCCGAGGGCTATATCTCGGTGTGGAATGTGCCGGAGGTGCCGTTGGATAACATTAGCATACTGCAGGCCAAACAGATGCCGCCGCGCATACAGAAGCCACATGTCTGCACCTCGCTGGTGGAGGCATGGTCCATTATGGATCCACCGCCCGTTGGCATACTCGATCAATTGTCGCGCATCACCGAATCTCCAGTGAAGCTGACGTCCAGCATTTATTTGCCACAGCAGAGTCGTTTGGTTATTGGACGCGAGGATGGCAGCATTGTCATTGTGCCTGCAACACAGACGGTCATGATGCAGCTGCTCGTGGGCATTAAGCAGAATTTCAGTGATTGGCCGTCGCATCAGATACTTTACGGCCATCGTGGACGCGTCAATTGCCTGCTCTGTCCATCGATGGTGCATCCACGTTACGAGAAATCCCATCTATTGTCCGGCGGCATTGATTTCGCCGTCTGCTTGTGGGATTTGTACAGCGGCAGCTTGTTGCATCGCTTCTGTGTACATGCCGGCGAAATTACACAGCTGCTCGTACCGCCCGAGAGCTGCAGTCCCCGGATACTCAAGTGCATCTGTTCGGTGGCCTCGGATCATTCGGTGACGCTCGTTAGCTTGCAGGAGCGCAAGTGCGTGACGTTGGCTAGTCGTCATCTATTTCCAGTGGTGACCATCAAGTGGCGGCCACTCGATGATTTCCTTATCGTTGGCTGCTCCGATGGCAGCGTTTATGTGTGGCAAATGGAAACGGGTCATTTAGATCGTGTGCTCCACGGCATGCTCGCCGAGGAAGTGTTGTCTGCCTGCGATGAACAAGCGTTGGAAGACGGCGGTGGCTCGGGATCTGGAGGCGGCGGCGCTGGTGCCGCCAATTCGGCGAGCGAAATGGGCATGGCTAATCCGGCAGTGCATTTCTTCCGTGGCTTGAAGTCGCGCAACATGAATGCCATCAGGCATGCAACTCAGCGGGGCATTCATCAGTTGCAGCAGCTGCAGGGACACAATCAGGGCAACTTTGATTTCCTTATGAAACATCGCAGCAATCCCTTGGTCATTCAAGGACTGCGCACCAATCCCAAGGATGCCGAGAGTCACATACTCTTCTTTGACATTGAGGGTTTGATCTTTGAACTGCACAGCGAGGAATATGCACAGATGACGCCGGCAACGCTGGAGGCATTGGGTGTGCATCTCAACAATCCCAAGGATGGCAAGTCAATGCACATTGATGCGAGCAAAAAGATTGGAGACTTCTTCAACAAGGTCAAGAACAAGGCAGTCGACGTGGAGAAGATACTAAAGGAAAAGGACAAGCATGGACTGGTGCAAAAGTTCAAGGAGAAAACGGAAATTGTGGAGAAAAAGGTGCAGGCGAAGGTGGAGAGTCTACAGAAAGCGGTGGAAATGCACGATGAACAACAACAGGATCTAAAGAGTAAAATCGCCTCCAAAATGGAGGTGACACACGTCATGGAGGTGGCGCAATTGTTGCTCTCGTTGCTGCACTCCTGGGGCCTAGATCCACATCTGGACAAGGTGTGCGAGTCACAATTGGGTCTGTTGCGTCCGATTGTGCCCATATCGTATGGTGTGTTATCCAAGGCTGGATACATGTCGCTCTTGTTGCCCACATGGCAGAATAACTATGCCATACCGCCGGGTCTGCAGTTGCCCACCAGCTCCAAGAAGCGACCGCTGCCCGAGGAGTTGCGTCGCTTGGAGCATTTGACTGCAATCTTTACATCCCGTCTGCATTGGGAGCTGAGCACCACACTCACCTCCAATCACATACTGGCCTTGGTGGCCATGTCCAACACACTGATGTCCATGAGCGCTGCCTCTTTTTGCCCGATAGCGAGAAACACAAGAAACTGCAACGTCTGGCTCAACGTGCCGACTCCACGCTGAGCAATGAGGAGGAACGCGAAGAGCTGTTGGCCCATCACACGTCACAGATTAAGCAGGGTTGGAGTCTGCTGTCGACACATCATTGCTTCCTGTTGCCCGATAAAATCGAAGCGTTGGAGCCAAAGAAATTCAAGCGCCCGCAGGTCGAGATGATGGTCAAACGTTGGCAGCACCATTGCATCGAGATACGCGAGGCAGCGCAGCAAATACTGCTGGGCGAGTTGACGCGCATGGGCAAGAAGGGACGCAAACAACTCGTGGAGAGCTGGGCCCAGTATCTGCCGCTCTATACGCACACGGAGCCCATTGTTGGCGCCCAACAGGTGGCCGCTTTGATCAACAGCCAGTCGGGCGGTGGTGGCAGCGCTGGTAGCGGGGCTGCCAACTCGCTGGGCAATGGCAACAACGCACTTTCGGGTGGACAGTCCATGGGTGGCGGTGGCGGCGGCGGTGTTGCAGGCAATGGCGCTGGCGGTAATGGAGCCGATCAACAGGACGAGGACTATGAGGAGGAAGAGGAGGAGATAATACGCAAACCGTCCAGTTTATCGGAGCTGAAGCGCAAGCAGACGACAGCGGTCATATTGCTGGGAGTAATTGGTGCCGAATTCGGTCAGGACATTTCACAGGAGTCGCCCAATCATCGCGGCAGCATCAGCATGAGCGCTGCCCAAACCGAACGTCGCAAGTCATCGGTGGTGGAAGGTTTCGGCATTGCCAACAATCTGGCACGCCTCACATCGATGGCCCTGGCCCATCTGCTTTATGCGCCGCCGTCACCCAAGCTGCCGCAATACACGCCGTTGCGACGTGCCGCCATCGATCTGCTGGGTCGCGGCTTTACCGTGTGGGAACCGTATCTCGATGTGTCGAAGGTGTTGCTGGGTCTGCTGGAGATCTCGTGCGAGGGCAAAGCGGTGCCCAATCTCAACTACAAGTTGCCGCTGACACCGCAAGCGGATGCTTGTCGCACCGCACGTCATGCGTTGCGCTTGATTGCCACCGCTCGACCGGCTGCGTTCATCACGACGATGGCGCGAGAGGTGGCACGCTACAATACGATGCAACAGAATGCACAGTCGATTAACACACCGCTGACGCAATCGGTGCTGTACAAGGCGAAGAGCGAAATACTGCAGTGTGTCGAGATGCTGATCGATAAGATGCAATCGGAGATTGCGGGACTCCTGGTGGAGGTCATGGACATTGCGCTGCACTGTGTGGATAGCAATGAGCTGAAGAGTCGCGGCCTTGCTGAACTCTGTCCGGCCATCTGCAAGTTTAATCAAATTTCGCATTGTGCGCAGACGCGTCGCATCGCCGTTGGCGCAAACAGCGGCAATTTGGCCATCTATGAGTTGCGACAGAACAAATGCCAGATGATACCGGCGCATACGCATCCGATCACCTCGTTGGCCTTCTCACCGGATGGCAAATATCTGGTGTCGTATTCATGTGCCGAGAATCGTTTGTCCTTCTGGCAGACATCGACGGGCATGTTTGGTCTGGGACAATCGCAGACGCGCTGCACCAAAGGCTATTCCACCGCCCCCATACCGGATGTGTCGCGTCTGAATCCGATGCGTTTGGCAAAACTCGTTTGGATCAACAATCGCACCGTTACGCTAATGCTGGCCGATGGCTCTGAGACGCGTTTCAATGTCTAAATGTGTGCAATAGATGATCGGAGATATTGCGATCGATTGTTGATTATCGATTAGCCACACGGATCGATATTGAGAGAGAGAGAGAGAGAGAGAGAGAGTGCTCAGAAGTCAGGGCGTATTCCGGAGTGAAGTCAACGTCGTTAGGCCACATAAACTGAGCAGCTGAGCTGCATACTATTTAGGCAATCAACAACGCGGACTTCAAAAGCGAGCGACCAGCTAAGTAGAGCAACCATCAACTAAAACAATAATTCAATGAAACATGAGAAAACAAATATTAATTTGAGAATCGAAAAATTAGCAGCTGAGCGGTAGTAAACATATACAAACAAACCACAAAAAAAAAAAAAAAAAAAAAAAAAAAAAAAAATAAAAAAAAAAAACCAAAATAAAGAAAAGAAAAGCAAAAAAATAGTAATGAAAATAAGCAGCTTCTGTTATTTATTATGTATAAACTATCTATTTGTATTTGTGTACGTATTTTAAATGTATTTGTGCGATTTTAAAATGTTCTTGTTTCTATCACTTAGAACAGCGCCATTTGTTCCGAATTCAGTCTACGCAATAACTTTACCATATATATATATACTTACTATATTTCGAACGAGATGGAACTCCAAATCTCCCTTAAGCACAATAATACTAACCTTGGAGCTATGTTTTTAACTATTTCCGTTTTCTGCTTTTAAATGTTCAAGACTTTTTTTTGTGTGTTTTTAAATGTTGGTGACTATTACTGCGTTTAGGGAATTCGGAATGTCGCTGTTTATTTACATTTACTCTATATATATGATGTGTATTTTATATTCTGTAGCCTAAGATTTAGCTGCTATACGGAGGGATAGATGATGAGGAAAAGTCCCGTAGTAAATGAACGCTTTTTGTTTAATTGTTATTTGCAAACTATAAATTATTTAAAGAGTTTAACAAAAAAAAAAAAAACTAAAGAAAAAAAAATAAATATAAATCGATAAATCGACTTGAAATACATTTGTTTATACGAGATGGAATTGAAACGAGATGAAATAACGAATGCGATAGCGAAGAAAAAGCGATAGAGTGATGAGGAGAGAAAGGGAAAATAAAAACAAAGAATTAATGCTGTTATTACTACTTATGCTATTATTATTATTACTACTGTAACTATTACTATTACATTATTATGATTATTATTATTACTATTATTATTGATATTGATATTTGTTATGCCTAATGTATTGTTATCTATCTACAACTACTAAAACGAAAAGTTAAACAAAACAAATATAAAATGGATTGCGCAAAGTTAAGCGAGAAAACGAAAACCGAAAACTGAAAATCTAGAAACGATAGAACATCAAACATAACTATGTCAGATACATATATATTATTATTTCCATAGTTTTCCTCAGTTTTCATCGTAATGCATACAGATAGGAAAACTAATATTATTATAATCGTATGTTTTTTTTTTCTCTTGTTAAATTGCAAGTTTACAACCTAAAGTTAAACAGTAACTAAAAACGTATTACAAAACGTCAACTACTTAAATACAAATTACGAAGTTTAGCAAACATTATTACACACACACACACACATACACCTACACACCTACCTGTATTTATATATGTATGTATGTATTAAATTATGCGCGGAGTTAAACTAATTAATACACACACACACACACACAGAATACACACATGCATCCACCTATTAACACGTATATAAAAAGTGAATAAATTGTATTTGTGCTTAATTTCAATTACGAATATATTAATATGCATATGTGTGTACATATGTATGTGTATTCGAGATCCTTCAATCAAAGTATTACACACAACAAAAAAAATATATATATGAGAATGAAAAATATATATTAAATTATATATATATATACAATATATATACATACAACAAATAAAGTCAACCAAACATGAGCCAACAGAGTTGTTGTTTTATTTAACAATTTGGGAAACATAGAAGGCATAGTTTGTAAAATATTTAGAACATTCTTCGTCGTGGGTATCAGTTTTTAAATCATTTTGCTAGGCAATATAATTTCAAGAATACCTTTTTAATTGATCTCAAACATTTTGCAGCAAGTGCTCGTTGGCAAAGATGCCCGAAACGGAAACCAAACCCACCGGCAACAGGGGGCGACCCCGAAAGTCTGTGGCCGCCGTACGCAAAGCGCCAACAGTGTCCAACGACGATGACGATGAAGTAATGGTGCCCACCAGCAGCACGAGCAGCAGCCACAAAAATGTTAAGCATGTTAATAATGCCAGTGCTGCTGATGATGTGGAACAGGATATGGAAGCTGATGAAAATGATGCAATGGAACAGGATGATATCGATGACGACGAGGTCGAGGAAGCCGACAGCAATGAGGCCAGCGATCAGGAGGACGATACCGATGAGCCGCCGCCTGCGTTCAGTCTGGCAACGCTGGGACTACAGCGTGTGGGCAGCGCCCCGCCACCCAAGCCCAAATGCCAAAAGGCACCGATACTGACGCTCAATGCACGCGGCATGCCCGCTCGCATACGCAAGCGCAATCCGCTGTTCTACGACGAGAACATAATCAACGATGACAAGCCGTTGCGCGTCAGTTTGGCGCCCAAAAAGTTGCCAGCACGTGGTGCCGGCGATAGTCCCGGCAAGCTGCAGACTACACCGTCGAAGGTGCTCAAGAAGCGCAAAGGTGTCGTCTCGCGATACATGCGCTCCAATGACAATGGCAGCGGTGCTTCCACCTCAAATTCGGCGACCAGCAACGATGAGATGTCGTTGAAGCAGCGTAAAACCCCGGGCAAATCGCTGGCACTGCCAAGCACCTCATCGGGCCTCAAGCAGCAGCAGCAACAACAGCAGCAGCAACAGCAGCTGGCCGGCGGAATGCGTGGACGTAGTGCGGGCGGCGGTGCAAAGATTGCGGCTGCCGCTGCGGCCATGGCAGCTGCCGAGGATGCAGCCAAAAAAGCAGAGGCACAGGCATCGGCCAATAAGCGTTTGGGTCAATCGATTGGCATACGCTTGCGTAATCTGCTGAAGCTGCCGAAGGCGCACAAATGGGCGATTGCCGAGTGGTTCTATTCATACATTGATAAGCCGCTGTTCGATTGCAAATACGACTTTATGAATCATGTGAACGAGCTAACGCCAAGGCTGGGCACACGCCGGCTCAATCGTCACGAGTGGGTAAACATTAGGCGCCGCATGGGACGGCCACGTCGTTGTTCGGCGGCATTCTTCAACGAGGAGCGTCGGGAACTGGAGCGCAAGCGGCAGCTGATGCGTACGCTACAGTCACGCAAACCGGGCGAATTAAAGGATTCGCTAATATTGGCCGATATGCCCGACAAGATACCGATGCCGCTGCCGTTGGGCACCAAGGTTACGGCTCGTTTGCGTACGCCGCAGGACGGCATCTTTGCGGGCACAGTTGCCGCCTACGATTCGTTGAATGCCATGTATCGTGTGACGTTTGAACGCATGGGCTTGGGCACCCAATCGATACCCGATTACGAGATTGTCTCGGAGAATTTCCATGAGATGTTGCCGCTGCACAGTTTCACCAAAGATTTTCGCCCCAATTTGATGAGCATCTATCAGACGAATAACATGGGCTTCACCACCAATTTGGGCTTCACCACAAATCTGGCCAGCAGCTATCAGGGCAAACGTAATCCGCTCGCTGCCGCAACCGCTGGCAATCTCAACAGCGGCAGCAACAACAACAACATCAGCAGCAACAGTTTAACGGCACCACAGAAACATCTGGTCAACAATAATGCCGCCGCACGCAATGCGCTCAGCATGAAGTTGAACAAGAGTGATCCATTGCTGGGACAAGACGTCATGGGTGATAGTCCAATGCGTCAGCAGCTGGCACGTCATCATGGCTATTCCATGAAATTGCTGGAGCATCTAGTGCTGCTGCAGAACTATATTGCGCTCAAGGAGGCGCGCATTCATCGCCTGAGTGAGATGAATGCCAAGGCGGAACTGGCCATGGGTGATTTGGTCACAGGAGAGACAGGCGATCGCAATCGTCGACAATTGCGTGATGATTTCCAGCGTCGCTATGCCTCCAACATATTGCGTATTGAGTACATCAACGGCAATTTAATGTATGAGCTGACCAAGGTGCAGGAGCTGTCCAGCAGCCTGACCCGCAATCCCAACATTCAGGCCATGATATCGCCGACATTGCTGCGCGAAGAGTGTCGCGCCAAGGCCAGCCAGACGGTCGATGAGATGAACAAGGGTGTGGTGAAGAGCGAGCGCATGGTGACGCTACTCAAGAATCTAACAACGCTGCTGATTGTCACACAGAATTTGGACAGCGACTGGGAGGCAGCCGAGGTGAACAAGGTGCTCGAGGGCTGCATGGAGGAGGTGCGCAGCAATCTAGTGTGCAGCGCCAACAGCAAGGTGTTCCAGAAGAGTGTGCAATCGCGCCTCGAGTACATTGCCCTCGACATCAATCGGAACATCGAGGAACGTAGCTTTAGCCAGGCATCGGCCAAATCACCAAAGTCACCCAAATCGGAAGCAAACGATACGGCCGGCGAGACGGGCGGCGAGACGGGCGGCAATGCAAAAAGCACCGAGACCGACAAAAAGGCGAAGCATGACGATAATGACGAGGAGAATAACGACGATATAACAGCAGATGATCAGAAACCAGCGGAAGAGGGGGAGGCGCAGGCAAAGAACAAGAAAGATAAATCGAAACAAGACATTGTCGAATCGGATGTGGAACCCATGGAAGTGGACAGCGAGCATGAGGATGATGATGAACTGGCGCCGGCTGAGAAGAAAAAACGAACAGATGGCGACGAGAACGAAGCTCAAGCCGATACTGACGCAGATGCGGATGCTAATCGTGATGCAGATGGCGATGCTGATGCCGATGATACGGATGCGGCTGAGAAGCCAGCAAATGATGCTGCAACGCCCGAATCAAAAGTGGATGCAACAAATACCGATCCCTGTGCCGAGGATTCACAAATCACAATCGAGTCAATGAAGGAGTCCGACGATGAGAGCCAAGCGCACGACGAGAAGGATGATGACAAGCAGCAGGAAATCAGCGAACTGAAATTGGTCGCCGAGTTAGATGATTCGGACTCGCAACAAGAATTCTTGTATGAAAAGTAGCGAGTAACGAGTTGAGAGAGCTGCGAGTAGCAAGTGCATCGTTATATTGATAGTTGGGTACTTCAGTTAAGTCGTAACAAAAAATACCAAATGTTACGTTTTCACACTTTACACCTTTTACAAAAAATTATGTATACATATAAATTATATATTATCATTTTTTGTTCCTCCCATTGGTTGCAACTGATGGTATACAAATTGTATATTGATTGAGGAGCGCTACAATTATAATCCGCCTAAGAATTATAAACTTGGAAATACGATTTTTTTGTATAATTTATCCGATTTGAAATGCGTGTTTATCATTCTCCTAATTTTTTTAAATACTAGTTTTTATGTAGTTCACATTTTAAATTTAAACGGCAAATTCTCGATTATGTCGCAATAAAAATTAAAAAAATCAATTATTTCATTTGTTTTCATTTTTTGTATGTATTCAATGATTTTTCAATATAAAACATGTAAGTGACTATTCATCATCATCGTCGTCATCATCGTCATCCTCTTCACTGGATTGATTCAGCCATTCAACCAGCTTGGCGAGACTTTGTCTCAATGTTGGCTGCTCTGTGGGATCCAGCTGTTCGTACCAGGCGAGAATGGCATCCTCAGAGACAAAATCCTTGTCATAGAGGTGATGCACCACCTGCGATATTTTCTCGCGCACCAACTCGTTCTCCTCACAAATGTCCTAAAGGGAAGGGAACAGCGATAATCATGAATGAATAAATGTAAATGAGCGGTGATTTATTAATGTTGCTTACTTCCAATGCCTTTAGGCAATCAATCATTGCATCCTCGCTTTTAATATAGTTAGAGACAACAGGTCCTAGCTGCTTGAATGCAGCATTGATGGCAACCAGCACATTATTGTTAGCCGGTTCAATAATGCTTTCCATGCCAAACACTGCCTTGACCACATTGAAATTCACCTCCTTTAGGGACATGTTGTAGGCATAGCGCGACGAATTAATCTCAAGTATAAGAAATTCAGGTTTCGATTTCTCTCGAAAGCCACGTGTCAATGAATCAATAACTTCCGACAGGAAGACTGCAAAAGCGAAATAAATTTTATGAATATTTCATTTAAGGGAAAATATGTATTGATTGCTGCTTACTGTTGGTATCATCGGGCAGAGGTGTCGCTACGCGAGATTCCTCATCGTCATCATCGCTCGAGTAGCTGTAATCGCTAGCATCGTTGGCCACTGCTTGAATCTCACACATTTTAGGTATGCCTAGTGTTGTGGTACTGGGCAACAGCTGTTCGTCGTCATCGGAATCGTCTGGATCACCAGTTGTCACATCGCTTACAATATAGGCTTTTGGTCCAATGGCATCCAATTCAACTGTTAGAGAAAAAAGTATTAAAAGTTGCAATAAAATAAATTTAAGAATCTCTTTCGATTAAAAGCCATATCTATAGTCCATACATACCCGTTTCATTCTCTTCGCTACGTTGTGTATTTGGTGAGCTGGTGACCAGTGTGTTTGCCAGCTTTGTGTTGGCCGGCAGCACACATTTGGGGCCCAGCACACAGCCAGCCTCAATGACACAACGCTCATGTATGACGGCATCAGGACCAATGACACAGTGTCGCAGCTGACAGTTGTCCTCGATGGTTACGTTGGCCATGAGGAACACATTGTTGAGCTGACAGTTTTTGCCAATGCGGCAATTGGCACCGATGACACTGCAACTAATTGTGGTGCCGCAAGCCACATGGCTGCCAGCCTGAACGACGACATTCTCCTGTAACGCCACCTTGGACACATTGGCCGAGTGACTCTTATAGATGTTATCCTTGTAGAAGACATACTGCTGCTGCAGCTTGTAGACACCCATGTCTGGTACTAGTGGATATGCCCAGCGGCTGATGATGTCGTGACTAACCAGCTGATACGACAGCCAATTGTTCACCTTATGAGCATATTGTGCTGGCGGCAATAGCGACACATAGATGCGACTATCAAGCAATTCCTCATTGATGAGAAGGCCGCGCACGAAGTCATCACGTGTCTGGAAATCAAAGTTATCGCTGAACAGCGACAGCATCGATGGTGAACCGATGGCAATCTGTGGATCGAGCAGATTGTGATGCAGCGTTACACACGCATTGCTGAGAAATATGTCGAGCGGCAACTGATAACGTGCCTCCTTGTGATGCATCCGCAAACGCTGATGATAGTGGAGACGCGAACTCTGCTTGTCCATGGCAATCAATAGCTCATTACCGGTACGACCGCAACTGCTGCTCGCCTCCTTGAAGATCAATGTGGCCGCTGCGCCCTTATCGAATTTGGCGGTGCGCTTGTGCTGCTCCAGCACTGGACGCAAATCGGCATTGGTTACCGTGTCGGCGCCCAGTAATATGAAATTGCCACGTATCAATGCTTTGGCATCCAGATCACGCATTGCATCGCCAAAGCAACGGCATCCCTCGCCGCCTATCACATGAACGGTCATTTTAAATGACCATGATGCAAATGTGGCGATGCCCTGTCTGAGAAAAACAATAAGAATTTTAATGTGGCACACACTTGTTGTGGCAAGGAGACAGGTGAACGTCACTCACTTGATGTGCTGCCGTATGTCCTGCAGATATAGGCTGGCATAGACAAAGACTTCTTCGACACCGCTGCGATTCAAGGCAATCAACGCATAGTCCAGCATGCTTACATTGACCAACGGTAGCAGCGCCTTCATAAAAAATTACAACATGCAATCAATTCAATAATAATGCAACGTGACATTCATTCAATAATACACACCGTGGAGCCTTCGTCGGAGAGCGGTTTAAAGTTCCACACATTATTGTCGGCTATGAGTACCGCTTGCACGATCTCCTTTTGAAACTGTGACATTTGTTTTATTTGTGAATACCTAGCAAATACACAGAAAACAAACACACGCAAATTTTGCGTGCCAAATGTAACTAAATTAAAAAACTTGTGTTGCCTCAGTAGGCTGTTGCTGTTGTGTCTTTAACAGCACTGTCAGCTGTTAGTGTTGGTTAAATTATCGATTGTTATTGAGCATTGCAACCCTGATCAGCTGTTGACGTTGGTTTTTTTTTTGTATTGCTATTGGCATTCGGCTGGAATGTTTTGTTGTTTATAAAGTTGCATTTTTATGGTTAGTGTATATTGTATCTTATTTGCATTTCCAATATTTGGATTAAATATAATTGCAGTTTAATGAGTTCGCTGTTGATATAATATGTGAGTCACTTTAATGATGTGTGTGTCCGAGTGTGTAACAATTGAAATCGAAAGCTGAATACAACTTTTTATCGTCATCGTCGTTCCTTCTACACACTGTCTGAATAATTGACGGCAATAGTGTGTGTGTTATTGTACAACAAAAAAGATATACCCGCCCACACCCACAAACTAACTAACTCCACGCAATGTAAGCTTAAAATAATAATAGAAAAAAATTGAAAAATGTTAAACAAATTGAAAAACGTTGAAATTAAATTGTCTCTTGACCTCGGCTCTCAACATCGCTGGCTTTTGCTTCTGTGCACTTGTAAAACAGCAAAAGAAACTCAAGCAGTGGTGTCGTCACTAGTTGTTGGCTGTTTTCCTAAAAATAGCATAATATATAGAACTACACATATGTATGTACATGCAGGAGAAGACAAATTCCGGCATTTACCATCGTCGTAATATCGTGGTTAACAATGTTATTTTCATTCTCCATTCGCTTGCACTTTAGCCACAACAGAAGTAGCAAAACAACATCAAGCAAGAAGCTTAAAAAGCGATGGAACGCGGGAGCAATTTCCCTAATGGCGCTAATGCGGCCTCGTCCATGGCCACAGCTACAGCAACAACACCTACATCAACGACAACATCCACAACTACAGCAACGGCGGCTGTGCCACCGAAGAGAAAAACAACTATGGAACTGGTGCAACAACGTTTTAAGTCGGATGAAGAAGTTCAGTTGGTAAGTGACTATTATGCATACATATGCATGCATGCATGCACACATACACACACTTAAGCATGCGAGTGTAACTGATTAATCGATTCATTGATTTGCCTGATTTTGCCATCTCTTCTCAAGTATCAAGTCTTCTCAATGTTAGCATTTCAAATGTACCACGTACATATATTTTAAATAGCTCCGTAGATAGTGATTTAATGTACTATTTACATTTAACATAACTCCGCAAATAGAGTTTCGAGATAACATTGTTTGTTCAACCTCTTTAAATGTATTTCACTGTCTGGTGATAATTATTTTCATCCACAAAAGAAAAATTAGCAAAAAAGAAAAAAAATGAATAAATGAATATACATAAAAACTAGCACACGCATCTTCAATCTGGATTTGGCTAAATAATAACAGTAATACATTTTAGATAATATTCAATAGTTCGATGTAGTAATTTGTCAGTATGTTCAGTAGTAAAAATAAACATGAGTAGAAACAGATCTCTAAAATTTGTTTGTCTTAGCTGACTTATTCAATTACTGATTGAACTATCAATGCAACAAACCAAACAGTTATCAAAATTCCCACTGTAACGATCTTAAAATGAGCAATAAAGCACATAAAGTGTTGAATTATCAGCGGGAAGATTCGCTGTTCGATTCTATCAGTCACTTTCATTGTTTCACTTAACCTGTATACTAAAAATGTTGTAACCGATAATAGCAAAATTTTATAAAGCTATATAATCGCCAATATAATCGTTTGATAAAGGAGATCTATAAATTTTGTGGCTCTTAAAATCTAGTTGATTATATAGAAAGATGGTTCGTGGTATATGATTTGATAAGATGACAGTTATTTCCAATTGGAAAACTTATAATTAATATATTTATGTATATGTTTTGTCTCTCATCAGATCTTTGAAGCATATCAAATTATAGGACAGGAGCATGTCGAGGGTCTGCTGACATTGGTTTCATCCTCTAAGGGCGGCACATATGCGCTCGTTTCTTTCACTCTCCTGCGCACACCACTGACTGTGAGCAACGATTTGAAAATAAACAAAGTATTTCCTATAAATAAAAGTTTCCAACTGACAAAGGGTAAATAACAAGTACAAGCACTGTTTTCGTATTCGTAACCTTTTAGTAATATGATTTTGAATTTATTGCAGATGCCAAGAGTTCCATAACGCAGCAACAGTTTGATTTGTCAACAGATGACGAAAGGCCAATCAAATATTATTATCACCCCATTAAAACGGACATGGAATCGGTTGATTACGACGAATTCGTTGCTCATATCTATTCCTGCAAAAAGTCTATGTCGAGTGCTGAAACACATGAGGAAAAAGTGCTGAACTTTCGGTGGCTCGATGACTATCGTGAAATTGGTGAAGTGAAGCAGGAGCTAAAAAAGCGTGAAAGTCAATATATCGTCTACAGAGATATTACGTATGAATACTGATTTTTGTAAACATATTTATGCATTTGGTTAATACTTATAATTCGACACTTTTGTAGCATTTATTGTGCCACCTGGAATGTGAATAATCGACCATGTTGGGAGAACACCAGCTCACTACAACCTTGGCTGGCACGAGGCGAAAATGCACCACATATTTATGCCATTGGATTGCAGGAGTTCGAAACAATTACCAAAATCATGATGCTCAATAGCAATCAACTGCAAATGTACACCTCACAGTGGATGTAAGTATATTAAATCATACAAAATTGTGCAAAGATAAGTCATCTTATCTTATCTTAACTAAATCGTGAGGCAATTGAAACAGCTTTCCAGCAAACAATGCCCGCTTTATGCAATGAATTAGTACAAACTAAAACAAATTTATGCTTCTAATTGTAAATCCCTTGAAACTATTATTAACACACGTTTCGCATTTTAATTTAAATTTACTTAACGAAAAATGTAATCATTTTTCATGCATTCATTAAAAATTATGAAGATGAATAGTACAATAAGATATTTTAACATAAAGTATTATGAACCATCCGCTTCCAATAACTTTTTGTTTGCTCTTGACAGACGCAAAATGATGGAGAACCTGCACACTGAGAATGGCATTGAATATGAGGAGTTAATATCGGTTCGCTTGTCTGGCATCATATTAGCCATCATTGTGCGAAAGCAGCTGCGTCCACACATTCTCCGCTGTTGCATCCACAAGGTGCCACGTGGATTCTTGAATGCAGTCGGCAACAAGGGCGGCGTTGGTGTTAGTTTGCAATTGAATGAGGCAAATCTATGCTTCATTAACTCACATCTGCCCGCGCATATGGAGAATATTACGGCGCGCAACGAAGACTACGGAATTATTGAGAATGACATGCGATTCGAGGAAGAGGGTCGACCATTTCGCACTATCAGCGATCATGAGTAAGACTTTCTTTCTGTCTCTCTCTCTCTTTCTCTTAATAATAAATATGCGTAATTATTTGTAATAATAATACTTCATTATTGCATATTGTAGTCACATATTCTGGTTGGGAGATCTCAACTATCGCATACAGGAGCCGCCTGGATATCAGCGCCCGGGGCCGATGTGTGATGCGTCAACCTTTGAGCAACTCTTGCAATACGATCAGTTACGCAATGAGATGCGACATGATCGATGCTTCAGGGGCTACATGGAGGGTGATATCAAATTTGCACCCACATATAAATACGATGTGGATACCGATACGTATGACACGTCCGAAAAGCAACGAGCTCCAGCATATTGTGATCGCGTATTGTGGAAGGGTAAACGCATAGAACAGTTGGACTACAACAGCGTCATGGAGATAAGACAAAGCGATCATAAGCCCGTCTATGCCATATTTCAAGTGCAGATTAAGACACGCGACGAGGCCAAATACAAACGAGTGCAGGAGGAGGTGCTCAAGGCGGTGGATAAGCGTGAGAATGACAATCAACCCCAGATTCTTGCATCAAAAACCGTCATTGATTTTGGTCTCGTGCGCTTCAATGAGCACTCCACGCGTGACTTTAATGTCTACAATAATTGTTCGCAACAGGTGGACTTTAAGTTTAAAGTGAAGGATGCACCAATTAATGACATTTGCGAGAAATGGCTGCGAGTGGATCCATGCTCCGATAGTCTAATGATTGACTCGGAACGCAGCATACAGCTACGCATGTTGGTCGATCCAAATTCCATAACGGGACTCCTGCGAAAGATGTGTATGACCAGGGGCAAATGCGATTTTGATATACTCATCTTGCATGTGGAGTCGGGACGCGACATTTTCATCACTGTGACTGGCGAATATCAACCGTGTTGCTTTGGCCTCTCCATGGAGACAATGTGCCGCACGAATCGACCTATTTGCGAATACAGGCAGGAGGAAATCAAGGAACTGGTAAATAGAACTTGCAAAAATGTTTATCAGATCGTAAAGTTTTAATTCGTCTTCAATTGTTGCTAGATGAATGATGTATCGCCTGAATATCGTGTGACGATGCCACGGGAATTCTTTCTACTCATCGATTATCTGCACAAGCAAGGAGATCGATTGCGGGGCATATTCCAAAGTTACGATCGCCGGAAGGCACTCAGTGCTAAGTTTAATGATGTACGCGATTGGCTCGACACTTGGTCCGAAGCTGAGTTTCGTACGTATCTCCAGCACTGCCACATTGAACCGATTGATATATTCATTATCATAATTATTCTGTTTTGCAGCTGGAACACCAGAAACAGCCGCCGAGGCTTTGCTGTTGCTGCTCGATTTGCCCGATCAGGCGCTGTTGGAGCCATTTGTAGAAGATCTACTAATCAGTAAGAGCAAATCAGAGGCCATGGAGCTGATAGCGTTGCTCAGTCCGCCGAAGCGTAATGTCTTTATGCATCTCTGCATGTTTCTGCGCGAGGGAATTGAGCGTCACGATTACGAGTTATCTAATGTTGGTGAGTTGTATACAATGATTAAAGCACAATACTATTTATATAATTGTAAATAAATTTTAATTGTATGTATGCCAATCTCTTTCCATCCATCCAGCTTCGATATTCGGACGAATTCTATTGCGCAGCAGTAAATGCGCTGTGACGATAGATTATGCGAATCGTTGCAGTGAGTTTATGCGGCGCTTTATATACATCGAAACATCTGATGCAATCGTGGGTGGCAATGGACATGGAGGTGCAACCGGACCCAGTTTGCAGACATAGTCGTTGACTCGATCGGCCTAGACGTAAATGAAACTACATTATATACAGACCATAATATGGATGTAAATTAGTTACTTATTTATTTTAATTGTAATTCGGAATGTATTTGCCTAGTTTATTGGTATGCCAACCGAGTGAGTGAGTAAGAATTGTTCAATTTCTCTGTCTCTCTCCATTTTACTGTATCTCCGTGGCTTACTCTTGATGGCTTAGCATTTACGTACATATCTGTTCTATGCTTTACCTGTTAATTGTTTATGCACCTTACTAACAACAACTACATTCATCATCGATCACCATATTATGTATTATTATAATATGGCTTGCAGCCTAAATAGGGCTTAAAACACAAAAACAAAAACTTAAAAGAAATGCAAATAACAAACAAAAACACATGCAATTAATGTACAATTAACGGAGTGTTATCGCACCCATACTTAATGGAATATGTGCTGTACATACAATATACGAAATGATATTTGCTGTTGTTGATTTGTTGATTCCAATTCATTCGACTAAATAACACTTGGCTTCAACTTAAGGTATTTACTATACATATTTAATTGTATGCATTTTGTTGTTATTTTTTTTTTGTGTTGTCGATTATTTAGTTAATAAGTTCAACATGTTTAAGAAGTGAATTAAACATCACACATTTATGGCAGTTAAACTACCAGCCAATCAATAAGAATTTTCCTTGTCGGCAGGGCTATCAATTTAATAACATAATAATTACATATATTATAATATATTTGGGGATATACGAAGATTAACACACTCTATCACTTTCTTTTTCGCCATCTATCTCCCTCTATCTCACGGTTTTACAATCAAAAGACTCTGCAATATTGTATTATTGGATTAATCTGATCGATAAGATCCACAACATGCGCCCAGAACATTCCAAAATTTAAGAGAGCAATAAATGTGAATAAACGTTTAGTTTAACACCCAAATAATGTGTTAATTAATCTATATACATATGTATGCACTATAAATATCCGTCAAAATAAAAAAAACTGACATCCATCTACATATGTTTTTAAAATTTAATGCAGTCATGTTTCTTTTATTGAATTACATTTCAGATAATAAATCAATAAAAATAACTAATTCAAAATTAAAGGACTAAGTAAAATACTTTTGCTGTTTGCAGAAAGCAACGGCAATTGATTTAATTATTGAAGCTTTAAGAATTCAATTGCCCGCTAAATTGGATGTGTTGAGTTCTATTAGAACTACAATATTATATTATCAACACTGAAATATGTATGTGGCTGTTAGCGAAATTTGCGCCAAAATATACTTCACGGTACTCAAACTGCAATTTGTCCTACTAGAATCCAGTTGATATAAGGGTAATTGCTTAATATCAACTGGATTTTCACCACCTTATGCATACCAAAAATAAAATAAAAGTGCTTAATGTTAGTTCAAATTTCGCAATATTTATGAACCAGTCACCTAACAAAACGCTATTGATATCGATAAACAATAAGAACGCTACAGTATTGTGACCCTGACTGGTAAAGAAAAGTATTTTTGCTCATACGCAATGTGGTCACACTGAAGCACAATAGCCGAGTTGTTTTTATATTCAGCAGCAAAGCGCAGAATGGAAAGATCGGAAGAGTTTATGAAATATTTGAGATTCAAAACAAATGAAACACATGACAACATACCGGACTGGGAGCGACCATCAACGAGCAGCAGCAATCCACCACCACCGTCGACTTTTTTGTTTTTCGCTCAGCAACAACAAAGTTATGACATCTGCAACAAGCTCAGCAGCAGTAACATCAGTAAGCAACGATAACAATGCCGGCCATGACAAAAAAAAGTTTGTATTAGTATTTTACTTAAGCAGGCCATCCACAGGCGAGCATGTTTGCGAATATGTTGAGCTCGACGAAATTTTTCTCGTGGATGGTAGCGTCCGTCGTCAAATTTCGTGTTCGTCAAAATGTTCGCATGGGATTAAAATTGTTCTATTTTGTCTGTGTTTGCACGAACATGCTCGCCAATGGATGGCAACGTTGGCACGAACATCATTTGCGCAATCATTTATAGCCTCTTTCCACCGCTCGGTTTTCTTTGGTTTTCTTTGGTTTTTTCACGTTCAGGCCGAATGTTACGTTCGCCCCATGTAAAAACCCATAAGAAAAAAAAGTCGGTTTTTCTACGTTCGCGAGCTACGTAGAAATAGCGAACGCACTTTTTGGGTAATTATGCGATATTTTGATCGATATGACAACGAAAAAGAGGTCACCACTAAACAAACAGCTGACATTTAAGTGCGCCAAGGTATGAAAATAGAAAAATAAAAATTTGATTTTGCTTTTGAAAGCAAATTTTTTAAATTTTAGATGAGCCAAAAAACT
Source organism: Drosophila pallidifrons (assembly GCA_023558445.1). Lineage (NCBI taxonomy): Eukaryota > Metazoa > Arthropoda > Insecta > Diptera > Drosophilidae > Drosophila > Drosophila pallidifrons. The sequence goes on from CM042351.1 coordinate 18,156,836, forward strand.
CGAAAGCCGTCAATATTGTGGACTGGCATCCACGAGGCTATGTTTTTCGAGTTATGGGAGGAGAAATGTAGTTTTTTTGGCCAATCCACGAAGGCGCTCCACAAGGATGCCAAACTCCTCGTTATTAATTTAAAAATTATCTTTAAAAAAATTCGCTATTTCCAGGAATATCGCGATCGCAAAAACACCCATGCCGTTGCTAAAAGTAAATGTATTTATGTAAATATTACATTGCTGCAAGCAATTCTTTTCTTTACTATTGGCAATCACCTATTCTTCCTTCACTTCGTTAAAATCCTCATAAAAATCCTGCAATTAAAGAAAATTTTCCATTTTAAAATGCGCGTGCTGTTTTTTGAATTGTTCGCCAACTCGTGATTACATTTGAACAGCTGATATTTCAGAGCGGCCATATTGAAAAATTTACCGTTGCCCATATTTCTCGGTTCGTGCAGATGGAAACCCCGAAACGGGACTTTAAAAAACGTAGAAAAACTGAGTGAGGTGGAAAGAGGCTATTAGTAGAGAGAAGACGTGTTTGCGAAGCGCAAAATGAGCAAAAAATGTATTCACGAATTCATTTTTTGTCTGCAAAATCAATTATTATATTATTATATTTCAATTATTATGCGCCCAAGGCTCTGGGGAAAAATTCCTGAGAATTTCAGGTCTTCATAACTTTGGCCATTACTAAATTTAACAGTTTTTCATATATAGAACTGTCCATTGGAAGAAATTTATTTGTTTCTTTTTTTCTAAGCAATTAAGTATTGCAAGATTTGTGATTGCCTGGCTTCAGTTTAGTTCAGCCTCAGCTTTAGCCTTTGGCCAGATGCGTGCAAAGCAACAAACCATCTGCGCTTACCCAGCTGAGAAGTGCCCTTCTTGTTCTTCGTTTTCTCCTAGTATCTGCAGCAGGCAGCAAAATGTTTGTCAAACTGCCAAAATGTCTGCCTGACTGACAGACGATAGGCAATCGGACAACAGACAACGGACATCAGACATTGGACACTGGTGGACATTTGGTTGGGATATGGGATTTTGGAGAAATGATGGGAAATGTCGGTCACTTCACTGGCCGAGCGTTAAAAGGATTTGCAATTCATGTATATTAACAACGACACCCAACCGCAGTGAATGTACTTATATAGCTTAAGACACTCTACAAACCAAAACAAGTAAGAAAGCTACAGTTGAGTGTACTCCGACTGTGAGATACCTACTACCCATTTTAAATAAAACAAGTAAGAAAGCTACAGTCGAGTGTACTCAACTGTGAGATACCCGCTACCCATTTTGAATAAAAGCAATATATTTTGCGGTATTATTCTCAAAATATACCGAATATACTGCAAAAAATACTAAAAATATACCAAGTGGTATATGTGGTATATCGATATAGTGCCGCATTCAAAATATACCATAGACGGCACAATATACCAGATTGTCAGCCAAAGCAACTCAGACCCCTAGTAAGTAGGCGTTTTTGCCCATACAAAAGTATTTCTTTAATAACTTCCACAATTTATTTCTGATCGCAACCAAATTTTCAGGAATCATAACTACTATAGTTATTACCGTATATACCAAAATTCGTAACCCTAGCTTTAAAATTACGCTTGTTATTCGATTTTTTTGATTTGCAGGGGCGGAAGTGGGCGTGGCAAAAATTTGAAACAAACTTGATCTGCGTGCAAACATAACAAATGCTGTCGAAAAAAAATTATAGCTCTATCTCTTATAGTCTCTGAGATCTAGGTGTTCATACGGACAGACGGACGGACGGGCAGACGGACATGGCTATATCGTCTCGGCTGTTGACGCTGATCAAGAATATATATACTTTATAGGGTCGGAGATGCCTCCTTCTACCTGTTACATACATTTCCTGCCGGCACAAAGTTATAATACCCTTCTACCCTATGGGTAGCGGGTATAAAAAACAATATGTTTTGCGGTATGATTATGAAAATATACCAAATATACTGCAAAAATACTAAAAATATACCAAATGGTATATGTGGTATATCGGTGTAGTACACCATTCAAAATATACCATAGACATCACAATATACCAGATTGTCAGCCAAAGCAACTAAGACCCCTAGTAAGTAGGCGTTTTTGCCCATACAAAAGTATTTCTTTAATAACTTCCAAAATTTTTATCTGATCGCAACCAAATTCTCAGGAATCATAACTACTATAGTTATTATTGTATACACCGAAAATTTGCGGGGGCGGAAGTGGGCGTGGCAAAAATTTGAAATAAACTTGATCTGCGTGCAAACATAACAAATGCTGTCGAAAAAAAAATATCGCTCTATCTCTTATAGTCTCTGAGATCTAGGTGTTCATACGGACAGACGGACAGACACACAGACGGACAGACGGACATGGCTAGATCGTCTCGGCTGTTGATGCTGATCAAGAATATATATACTTTACAGGGTCGGAGATGCCTCCTTCTACCTGTTACATACATTTCCTGCCGGCACAAAGTTATAATACCCTTCTACCCTATGGGTAGCGGGTATAAAAACAGCTATGGAGTATGCTATCAAATTGTTTGTAAAAAAACGTTTCAGGATCGAAAATAAGTAATATCAGCAAACGTAGAAATTAAAAATTATTTCAGTTTTTTCCTATAATATGTTATTTATTTATTATTTTATTACATTATTTTAAAATTTGTATATATTAAATTAGTAATTAATTATATAATAAAATTATTTATATGAAACAGTAAATAAATAAAAATACAAAATGAAAATACTTATCATACTTATATCGTAAAATATATATTTGAAAAGAATTTTTATTTTAGCAAATCAGCTTTGAAAAATAATATGAAGTTAAAAAAAATTTGATGAATGAGAAATTTGCCAAATTGAAGAGTTAGTAAACATACACTTGGTTAGAGTATTAGAGCTGTTAAGTGCAGCATTTTGTATATCAAGTATACGACTAGGAGTTGATGCTGTAACTGGAAAATGGGAAATTATATTTTGAGAGCTCTGCTTGTGTACAACGAAGTAAAATAATGATATTAGATGTACTCTTTCAGGACTATTATTAGAATTACACAATTTGAATATACCCCAATACAGAGTTTCGGTTTTCTGCAGGGTAGCCAAAAACGAAACGCAGTGAAGCGCCTGACGCTTTGTGCTAGTGCAAGTGCAAATTAGGAAAAATCTTTGCATGTTGGAATGCAAATGGAAGAGAATGGAGACCAGCAGTGCTGATGTGGATGTGGATGGTGATGGTGAGAAATAAGCGAGACTCATAATGTCACTTTGTGGTACTACTTACAATAAGCTTTCCTTTGTTATTTAATATTCGTAGTGGCAAAATTTTTGACAACTATATATGCTGCACTAGGCACTATAAGCTCATGTTTATTGAATTAAATATTTCCCTTTGACAGCAAAATCTTGTGGTTAAATCTCGCTTAGTTTTCTAATCAAAGTCCATAAAAAAAAAACGAATCGCAGACTCGTTAAATCACCAACTGTCATGATTCTAAAAATATTCACAATGTTAAAATGAAACCACGCATTGCGTGCTTCAATGCAAGTATATTCCCATTTGTTTGTAATGTTTGTAGCGATCCAGGATCTAAAGTCAGAGCCCCCATTGGCGTTGTGCATGCAAATACGTTTCTGATTACAAATCAGCCAAAATGACAGCAATGCAATGTGTGACGAAAGCGTGAACGGAACCAGATACCCTGCATAAAAGTACATACAAGACTTCAACTCGACTATTTCTTTTCTTGTACTTATGATCTTTTTTTCTCTGCCGCAGTGTTGATTTCATAATTTATTACATAATCGATACTTGATATCGATAATTCTTGCCACACTCCCGCATATTATTATTATTATATTATACCAAATAACTTAATCGATTAACGAGTCCTGCATAAGAAAAGTAACAGTAGTAGATAAATAAAGTCACAAAGCAATCAGCAAATCCTTTTATAGATTTTAGCATATGCACAGTGTATAAAAACAAAGGTTCAAGTGAATTATTTTGGCATTTCTGGCTGTCCTGATTGCCTCCTCCTCTTTACCTTATTCTTTTTGTTGTTGTTGTTGATGGTGTTTTCTGGGCAAGTACACAAGTATTTATATGCCTTATTACTGTTGAAAGTTGTTCGAGCGTTCTTTCTGATCATCGCTTGCTAACAAGCGTTCTTTGTTGTTGGGGATGACTCCTGCCCACACCACTGACTGTGAGCTAGGGTTGTCGAATATTTTAAAACATATCGTATCGATATTTTGCTAATCAAAAAAATGATAATATTTAACATATCACATACAAATAACGACATATTTGATATTTTTGCGTTAAATAAAAAAATGTCCTGCCTACAATAAAAAGACAATAAGTTTCTTTTTAAAAATAGTAGTATTCTTATTATACCCTTTGCGTTATGTGTGCGTCCGTCATCCTGCTTCTTATGTCGCACACAACACATTTGATGGCGGACGCCAGCCGCTCTGACAGCACTGATCTACCTGTGGGGTAACTAGATACTTCATGGTCAGCTTGTAGAGCCCTGGCATAGTCGCTTTTTGGGATTTCCACACTTTAAGTGGATTGCTTTCCCATGCAGCTTTGGGCAAACTAAAATACAGTCTTAACTCCTTGTTTTCCTTGAATTCGTTCACTCGATGTCACTTTGGAATTCAGTGACGAAAGACAACAATATCAAAAAAATATCATACAAAATATCGGAACTTCGATATTTTGGAAAACAAAAAAATCACGATATAAATATATCAATTTTTGAAAAATATCGATATATTGATATATTATCAACAACCTCACTGTGAGCAGCGATTTGAAAATAAACAAAGTATTTTCGATAAATAAAACTGACAAAGAGAAAATAACAAGTACAAGCACTGTTTTCGAACTCGTAACCTTTTAGTAATATGTTTTTGAATTTTTTCCAGATTCCACGAGTTCCATAACGCAGCAACAGTTTGATTTGTCAGCAGATGACGAAAGGCCAATCAAATATTATTATCACTCACAAATATTATGCACTCTCGGAGGCTTGATGACTATCGTGAAATTCGTGAAGGGAACAAGGAGCTAAAGAAGCGTGAAAGTCAATATATCGTCTACAAAGATATTACGTATAAATACTGAATTTTGTCAACACATTTATGCATATGGTTTATACTTATATTTCGACACTTTTGTAGCATTTATTGTGCCACCTGGAATGTGAATAATCGACCATGTTGCGAGAACACCAGCTCACTACAACCTTGGCTGGCACGAGGCGAAAATGCACCACATATTTATGCCATTGGATTGCAGGAGTTCGAGGCAATTATCAAAATCCAGATCAATAGCAATCAACTGCAAATGTACATGTAAGTATATTAAATCATACGAAATTGTGCAAAGAGAAGTCATCTTATCTTATCTTATCGTGAGGCAATTGCAACGGCTTCCCAGCAAACAATGCCCGCTTTATGCAATGAATTAGCACAAACTAAGACAAAATTATGCTTCTGATTGTAAATCTTTTGAAACTATTATTAACACACGTTTCGCATTTATAATTTTAATTTACTCACAAGATGCGTCACGAAAAATTTAATCATTTTTCATGCATGCATTAAAAATTATAAAGATGAATAATACAATAAGATATTTCAACATAAAGTATTATGAGCTATCCGCCTCCAATAACATTTGTGTTTGCTGTTCACAGACGCAAAATGATGGAGAACCTGCACACTGAGAATGGCATTGAATACGAGGAGTTAATATCGGTTCGCTTGTCTGGCATCATATTAGCCATCATTGTGCGCAAGGAGCTGCGTCGAAACATTCTCCGTTGTCGCATCCACAAGGTGCCACGTGGATTCTTGAATGCAGTCGGCAACAAGGGCGGCGTTGGTGTTAGTTTGCAATTGAATGAGGCAAATCTATGCTTCATTAACTCACATCTGCCCGCGCATATGGAGAATATTACGGCGCGCAACGAAGACTACGGAATTATTGAGAATGACATGCGATTCGAGGAAGAGGGTCGACCATTTCGCACTATCAGCGATCATGAGTAAGACTTTCTTTCTGTCTCTCTCTCTCTTTCTCTTAATAATAAATATGCGTAATTATTTGTAATAATAATACTTCATTATTGCATATTGTAGTCACATATTCTGGTTGGGAGATCTCAACTATCGCATACAGGAGCCGCCTGGATATCAGCGCCCGGGGCCGATGTGTGATGCGTCAACCTTTGAGCAACTCTTGCAATACGATCAGTTACGCAATGAGATGCGACATGATCGATGCTTCAGGGGCTACATGGAGGGTGATATCAAATTTGCACCCACATATAAATACGATGTGGATACCGATACGTATGACACGTCCGAAAAGCAACGAGCTCCAGCATATTGTGATCGCGTATTGTGGAAGGGTAAACGCATAGAACAGTTGGACTACAACAGCGTCATGGAGATAAGACAAAGCGATCATAAGCCCGTCTATGCCATATTTCAAGTGCAGATTAAGACACGCGACGAGGCCAAATACAAACGAGTGCAGGAGGAGGTGCTCAAGGCGGTGGATAAGCGTGAGAATGACAATCAACCCCAGATTCTTGCATCAAAAACCGTCATTGATTTTGGTCTCGTGCGCTTCAATGAGCACTCCACGCGTGACTTTAATGTCTACAATAATTGTTCGCAACAGGTGGACTTTAAGTTTAAAGTGAAGGATGCACCAATTAATGACATTTGCGAGAAATGGCTGCGAGTGGATCCATGCTCCGATAGTCTAATGATTGACTCGGAACGCAGCATACAGCTACGCATGTTGGTCGATCCAAATTCCATAACGGGACTCCTGCGAAAGATGTGTATGACCAGGGGCAAATGCGATTTTGATATACTCATCTTGCATGTGGAGTCGGGACGCGACATTTTCATCACTGTGACTGGCGAATATCAACCGTGTTGCTTTGGCCTCTCCATGGAGACAATGTGCCGCACGAATCGACCTATTTGCGAATACAGGCAGGAGGAAATCAAGGAACTGGTAAATAGAACTTGCAAAAATGTTTATCAGATCGTAAAGTTTTAATTCGTCTTCAATTGTTGCTAGATGAATGATGTATCGCCTGAATATCGTGTGACGATGCCACGGGAATTCTTTCTACTCATCGATTATCTGCACAAGCAAGGAGATCGATTGCGGGGCATATTCCAAAGTTACGATCGCCGGAAGGCACTCAGTGCTAAGTTTAATGATGTACGCGATTGGCTCGACACTTGGTCCGAAGCTGAGTTTCGTACGTATCTCCAGCACTGCCACATTGAACCGATTGATATATTCATTATCATAATTATTCTGTTTTGCAGCTGGAACACCAGAAACAGCCGCCGAGGCTTTGCTGTTGCTGCTCGATTTGCCCGATCAGGCGCTGTTGGAGCCATTTGTAGAAGATCTACTAATCAGTAAGAGCAAATCAGAGGCCATGGAGCTGATAGCGTTGCTCAGTCCGCCGAAGCGTAATGTCTTTATGCATCTCTGCATGTTTCTGCGCGAGGGAATTGAGCGTCACGATTACGAGTTATCTAATGTTGGTGAGTTGTATACAATGATTAAAGCACAATACTATTTATATAATTGTAAATAAATTTTAATTGTATGTATGCCAATCTCTTTCCATCCATCCAGCTTCGATATTCGGACGAATTCTATTGCGCAGCAGTAAATGCGCTGTGACGATAGATTATGCGAATCGTTGCAGTGAGTTTATGCGGCGCTTTATATACATCGAAACATCTGATGCAATCGTGGGTGGCAATGGACATGGAGGTGCAACCGGACCCAGTTTGCAGACATAGTCGTTGACTCGATCGGCCTAGACGTAAAAGAAGTTACATTATATGGATGTAAATAAGTTATTTATTTATTTTAATTGTAATTCGGAATGTATTTGCCTATTTGTTGGATGCTTTACCTGTTAAATGTTTATGCACCTTACTAACAACAACTACATTCATCATCGATCACCATATTATGTATTATTATAATATGGCTTGCAGCCTAAATAGGGCTTAAAACACAAAAACAAAAACTTAAAAAAAAATGCAAATAACAAACAAAAACACATGCAATTAATGTACAATTAACGGAGTGTTATCGCACCCATACTTAATGGAATATGTGCTGTACATACAATATACGAAATGATATTTGCTGTTGTTGATTTGTTGATTCCAATTCATTCGACTAAATAACACTTGGCTTCAACTTAAGGTATTTACTATACATATTTAATTGTATGCATTTTGTTGTTATTTTTTTTTTTTGTGTTGTCGATTATTTAGTTAATAAGTTCAACATGTTTAAAACATCACACATTTATGGCAGTTAAACTACCAGCCAATCAATAAGAATTTTCCTTGTCGGCAGGGCTATCAATTTAATAACATAATAATTACATATATTATAATATATTTGGGGATATACGAAGATTAACACACTCTATCACTTTCTTTTTCGCCATCTATCTCCCTCTATCTCACGGTTTTACAATCAAAAGACTCTGCAATATTGTATTATTGGATTAATCTGATCGATAAGATCCACAACATGCGCCCAGAACATTTCAAAATTTAAGACAGTAATAAATGTGAATAAACGTTTAGTTTAACACCCAAATAATGTGTTAATTAATCTATATACATATGTATGTACTATAAATATCCGTCAAAATAAAAAAAACTGACATCCATCTACATATGTTTTTAAAATTTAATGCAGTCATGTTTCTTTTATTGAATTACATTTCAGATAATAAATCAATAAAAATAACTAATTCAATATTAAAGGACTAAGTAAAATACTTTTGCTGTTTGCAGAAAGCAACGGCAATTGATTTAATTATTGAAGCTTTAAGAATTCAATTGCCCGCTAAATTGGATGTGTTGAGTTCTATTAGAACTACAATATTATATTATCAACACTGAAATATGTATGTGGCTGTTAGCGAAATTTGCGCCAAAATATACTTCACGGTACTCAAACTGCAATTTGTCCTACTAGAATCCAGTTGATATAAGGGTAATTGCTTAATATCAACTGGATTTTCACCACCTTATGCATACCAAAAATAAAATAAAAGTGCTTAATGTTAGTTCAAATTTCGCAATATTTATGAACCAGTCACCTAACAAAACGCTATTGATATCGATAAACAATAAGAACGCTACAGTATTGTGACCCTGACTGGTAAAGAAAAGTATTTTTGCTCATACGCAATGTGGTCACACTGAAGCACAATAGCCGAGTTGTTTTTATATTCAGCAGCAAAGCGCAGAATGGAAAGATCGGAAGAGTTTATGAAATATTTGCGATTCAAAACAAAAGAAACACATGGCAACATACCGGACTGGGAGCGGCCATCAACGAGCAGCAATCCACCACGCTCTCCGCCACCCGATGACGATGCAGCCTCCGAGCTGAATAGCAGCCTGCAAATAAGCGGTCCCATCGAAGCCTCTGATGCCGATAACAGCGAAGTCGATCATTCGATTGCCACAACAGATGCCGACAAACAAACAATTGAGTCGGAGACAAGTACGGCGTCAGTGGCAGAAACTGGGGAGATGGCGGAGCCTCATTCGCAACAAATGGACGCTAATCGCAGTTCCGTCTTCGAGGACGAGAGCAGCAACAGCGGCAGCTCGAGCAGCGGTGAACGAAGCGATACCAGTTCATCAGACTCGGATGAGGGCAGCGATGTTCGCGCTGATGCTACGGAAGATGAGCATTCACCCAATACAGTTGTCTTTGTGAGTAACGAGGAGTTTGCCGGCAGCCTTAATGTGGCTGTCGGAGAGGAGGAGGAGGGAGTTAGCAAAAGTGTTGCTCCCGCTGAAGAAATGGTTGCTAGCAGCGAGGTGACAGAGGTGGCTGTCGAAGATGTTACTCCAAGCAACGCAGTGGAAATGGCAAGCAAAGCGGAAACTCAGGCGGAAGCAGACATTGAAATGGAAGCAGTGGTGACAGAGGTGACAGAGACACCAGAGTCGCCCACCGATGACGGAGACATTGATCTGTTGCTGCCATACAAACGTATGCGTTACATGCCACCAGAAGCGTCCACATACAGTCAACATACAGAGATGCGTCAACCGCCAGTTCCGCCGGTGCCACGAGTGGTGGTACGTGATGTACGGCAACAACGGATGGCTGCGCCACCGAAACCCACACGCAATCTGCTCAACGAAGACATTGAGAACATTTCGGGCAGCAGCGAGGAGAGCAACAGCAGCGAAGAGAGCGAGGACAATGAGGATGACGATGAATTCGATGAGAATGATGATGATGGTGATGATGATACCACATCGCGCGAGATGGGGACGGCGCCCGGAACAACCGATGTGGAGGCCGAAAGTGGCGATATTGGAGGTGGCAGCGCAAGTGGCGGTGATCCGACACTGCAAAAGATCGAGATCATTGAAAATCCGAAGAAGATCTATTATATACGTCGCGACGATGGCACTGTACATGCCGGCCAAGTGTTACAATCACGATGCACGGACAACACGGGCACGCCGAACGAATACTATGTGCACTACGTTGGTCTCAATCGTCGTCTGGACGCCTGGGTAAGCAGACATCGCATCTCAACGAATGCTGAAGATTTAGGTGGCGTGACAGTACCAACGCCAATACCATCGACACCAGCGATTAGCGAACAGCCTGGCACAAGCAGTGCTAGTCTAAGTGCTAGTGCCAGCGGCATTGGGAGTGGTAGCGGCAGTGGAAGTGGCAGTGCAAGTGGCGCTAATATTGTTGTAAGCAGCAGTAGCAGCAGCAGCGGTCAGGCAACGGAACAACGACCCAAGCGACAGGTGAACAAGGATTACTATCTGTCGGCATGCGATAAGAATCGCTACGATTACAGCGACAAGAAGATGACACGTTACCAAAAGCGACGCTACGATGAGATTAATCATGTGCAGAAGAGTCATGCCGAGCTCACAGCCGCCCAAGCAGCCCTCGAAAAGGAGCACGAGAACATAACGAAAATCAAATATATTGATAAGCTGCAATTTGGCAACTATGAGATTGACACCTGGTACTTTAGTCCATTCCCCGGCAAATATGGAAAGGCGCGTGTGCTGTACGTCTGCGAATATTGCCTCAAGTATATGCTGCTAGAGAAGAGCTATCGGTACCACATGAGCGAATGCAAGCGACGTCAGCCGCCTGGTGAGGAAATCTATCGCAAGGGTACTATTTCCATATTTGAGGTGAATGGCAAAAAGGAGCCTCTATATTGTCAGCTGCTTTGTCTGATGGCCAAACTGTTTCTCGACCACAAGGGTCTCTTCTTCGACATGGATCCGTTCTTTTTCTATGTGCTCTGCGAAATTGACAAGGAGGGCAGTCACATTGTTGGCTATTTCTCCAAAGAGAAGGGTTCGTATAACAATGTGGCATGCATTCTTGTCTTGCCACCGCATCAGCGCAAAGGCTATGGAAAACTGTTAATTGCCTTTAGCTATGTGCTGTCGCGCGAAGAGGGCATCATTGGCAGCCCGGAGATACCGCTATCCGATCTGGGACGTCTCAGCTATCGCAGCTATTGGGCGTACACGTTGCTCGAACTGATGAAGGGACGCAGCTCAGCGGAACAGACGAGCATTGAGGAATTAAGCAAAGAGAGCGGCATTACCCGAGATGACATCATTTATACGCTGCAATCAATGAAGATGATAAAATATTGGAAGGGACAAAATGTGATTTGTGTGACGGCCAAGACCATACACGAGCATCTACAGTTGCCGCAATTTAAGCGACCCAAACTCACTATCGACTTGAACCTCTTGAACTGGAAGCCACACAACACATTGCCATACCTCATCACTCAGGTGCGCACCATTGTGCCGGCGCCAACGGTGCCAGGCTCGCCGGCAACTCTTGGTACTTTGGCTGCCCTTGGCGTTCATGCGGCTATCGGAGGACTTGGAGCGCCGGCCGCATTGGGCACGCCAGCGGCTCAGGGAGCACCTCCACCGCAGGAAGCGCCAAAGGCCATTGATATGCCAGAGGCATCTGAGGAGCCGACAAGTCAAGCGTCAGTCACTCAGACTGGCGGTTCTGGAGAGGAAGCCGAGAGAGTACGGAGGCTGGCGAGGATCTGGATAGTTCTATGGAGGCCGAGCCGCCGGCGACAGTAGCAAGAGTTTATTAGATTATGCTTTTTTTTTGCTCGCTTAAGTAATTTGAACCATATCCGTTTGCTTCAGATACCTATTTTTATAATAATGTATTGACATGCTAAAATTAAGTAGTTTGTATTTTTTTGTTTATTTTCTATTCTAAGCTTCAGAAAGTTAATCAAACATTAATAATTAGTGAGTTCAACCATTTTTTTTTTACACAATAAATAAAAACAGAAACTGAAACCAGTGTTATTAGTAAAAGGAAATATTACATGTTTCAATTAAATATTATGTTTACTGAGATACAGAAATTGGAAAGCATAATGCATATTGTGGATGAGTTTATAGAAATCCCGCAAGCTTAAATACTCCCCGTCGGAAACCAAAGGCCTTGCAGTTTGACCCTATAGCATAGTTCACATTAATTAGCTGATTAATGCGGGCACAGTTGATCTTAATTATAACTGCTTCAATTATAACTGAAATTTATTGGAACATGTTTGGTATAAGTTTTGGTATATTTACTTCATTTGTATTTTGCCGAGCTCATCCAACAGTAGCTTTCACACTTTTAAAGTTGTTTAATTTTTCCAATTGTTAAAAAGTTATATATTTATAGGCCATTATTTAAAACTGAAATCAGAAAAAAATAAATGTTTTTCATTAAACATTCTGTGATGTGCTTTTTGTCTTGTGTCGTCGGCTCGGTATATTTACTATCACCAGGGAGTGCTATAACACAAAATAACACTAAATACTAATACTCTGTTATCGATAACAAAAATAACTGTAGTGCTTCAGCCCTAGTCGTGCCGGCTTAATTTTGTTTGCTTGCTGTGCTGCGCCGTTTTATGTGAGGGAGCAATAACAAATCAACTGCAAGAAATGGGTCTGCTTTCCGATCCATCGCTGTCCACGCACAACAAGCTGGTGGACAATTTGGCCAAGCATGTGCGCAAACTGTGCCTCGCCCTCTACACAGCGGGTGTGGTTTGGTTTCTGTGTCTGGCGATGCCCGAATTCAATCATGGCACGTACCTATCGGAGAATGCACTGTCACCAGGTAACATTGTTAAGCGGACTGTTTCGCAAGTGCTGTTGATAGACGAGCTTAGTTTTGTGCAGGTCTTGTGTACCCGGAGATACGCATCGAGGCGAATCGCTTGGCTGTTCAGCTATTGGAGGAATTGCAGCGCGAACGTAAGGAGCATCAGTCAACAACGCCACACGCCTGGATTGCTGCCAAATTCCAAGAGTTTGGTCTCGAGACGCACACACACAACTATACGCTGCGATACCCATTTGGCGATGGCAAAGAGTTTCATGGCAAGAACATTTATGGTATATTGCGTGCACCACGCATCGGTTCCACCGAGGGTATCGTCTTCTCAGCTCCATATCGTGTGCCTAGCTCGGTGCATGTAGACATTACGCCCAGTGTGCCACTATTGCTCGCCTTTGCCGACTTTGCCAGACGTAAGTTCACCAATTCGATGACAAGAATATTACATTAATTATCTGCGTTTTAAGGTAAGAACTATTGGGCCAAGGATCTCATATTCTTGGTAACCGAACAAGAGCAGCTGGGTATGCAGGCGTGGCTAGAAGCCTATCATGATGGCGACAAGCAATCCGATAGTTCCGATGCCTATTTGCGTGCTGGAAATCTACCAGCACGTGCCGGATCTTTGCAAGCGGCATTAAACATTGAAGTGCAGGATTTGGAAGTTGGTAAGAAGTCTTCTCTATATTTCATCTTCTATTAAAGGAATAACAATATAGTTTTGGCAGTCTAACTTATAATGATGATGTTTTCCGTAGATTACATTGATGTGAAAATTGAAGGTTTGAATGGAAAGTTGCCTAATTTGGACATGTTCAATTTGGTGCAACGCATTATGGCACGCGAAGGCGTCGTGTCCGGCTATAAGCACACACCGCGCAAGAAGCGTCGTTCCCATCAATCGAACTATGAGCAAAATCTGCGCCAAATGCTGGCCATGCTGTCTTCTCAAGCCTCGGGTGTACCGAATGGCAATCACGGTCTGTTCCATCGCTATCGCATCGATGCGTTGACCATAACAGCATCCAAGCGGGTGACCAATGCTAATGTGAAGAGTAATCCAACGTCAGCGGCGGTGCCACTGTTGAAGGCCATTGAGGGCATTGCACGCAGTCTGAACAATTTGCTGGAACGCTTTCATCAGAGTTTCTTCTTCTATGTGATTGTGAATAATGATCGTTACATCTCCATTGGCGATTATATGCCAGCATTGATAGCGCTCGTTGCCTGCACATTCATCAAGGCCTATCTCACCTGGTCGACACTGGATGTCACCGTTGCTGCAACATCGGATGCTAAGAGTGCTGGTGGAAAGTCAACATTCGCCGCCGATACAATGAAACTCTCATTGCCCTATGGCTCGGTGTTGATCTATCTCACATTTGTCCTGCTCATCGGTTATTGCGGAAATGTGTTACCACTGCAGGAATACTTTTCGAAATTACCGTTGAGCGCAGCCCCTTTAACTGCGAGCATTCTAGTCGGATTGACTGCCATTGGATTCGTGTTGCCATTTGTAGTTACTCTACCGCCGGGCGGACTGGAGCTGCTTCACATTGGTCTGCTGCTCATTTATGGTTGTGCTATGATCGTCATTGGATTACTTAATTTTTCCTTGGGCTTCTTTGTGGCTGTGATTTCGATGCCCTTGATAATTGCTTTGAATACGAAGGCGGGCGATAAATCGATGCGTAATCTGACTTGTGTCTGGACTTTGTTATTGAATCCATTGGTTATCATCTATATTATTGTGTTGATCATGAGTTTCTATCAGTTTCCTGAGCTCACGGCACTGCAATTATTGCCACGTGCCGCATCGGCTGCCATGGATGCAGCCACGTTTGCTCTTATTGATTCAGTGGTAAGTTAAGCTATACATTACCAAATTTTTTGTCGGCTTGAATTATTAATTTCATTTATCTTTGCAGATCTATGGCAATTGGCTTTACTTTGTCGTTTGCACCATTTTCCTGCCACTCTGGATTATTAGCTGGACACTGGCGGTGGGCAAGCGCCGTGATGTTGAGATTACTAAGACTAAGCTGAAAACCAATTGATTTAACATTGTATTATTTCCATTTCTGTTTAATATGATATTTTAATAAATGAGAGATGTATGCGTTAGAATGTTATTGCTTCAAAATCGTTCCATATCATAAGCTACCATTTTAATATAATAAATGTGAACAATTTTATCTTGTAATCAGCACTGGGTTTAATCGCTCTATTCTTTTTCTTTTCTTTAAACTAATTTTAAAGAGGACCAACTTAAAGATAAAAATGTGAAGTTCTTCTACGTAAGTTAAAAATAAATCAAGTTCTATGGTATTTTTCTGGGCAGTTGTCCATTATAAAATGGGCAATAAAAATATAAAGGTGTTTTATGGGTTTTCGATTGCAAAGATAAGAACTAGAAAAGAGTGATTAATATTAAATCGATCAACTATTCTTGAATTGAACTTCGCTTTTTTACATGAAAATGATATATATTTAACAGTTTTAAATGTTTTAAATTTAAAACTAAAATTGATTAAGTACAAATAACCTATACATATTTAATGGTGAACATTTTTAAGCAAATACAATTTGCAAGACAGATTAACCAAAAAAAAAGAAAATAATAAAATATACGATTTTGGAAATTTATGACACTTCTGCAATCCAAATGTTATGTGAGTGAAGAGCAGCTCAGAAAGTTCGACAAGCATCCAATGAATTGAGATATTTTATTTGAAATTGTTATGGAGAGATTTCTCCCACTAAAATGTAGCTGCAAAAAAGTTGGAAATCATTATTCTCTGTCTATATATGTGGATTATGCGCAAAAACTGTGCGTTTGTTGGAAAGGGGAAGAAGTGTGTGGGAGTCTTGTGCTTGTGTGTGTACATAATTTGACGAAGTTGATTTATTGTGGCAGCTAGCGATAGTACAACGCTTTCACACTGAAGAAGAGTAGAAGAGAGCCCAACGCTGCTCCCAGCTATGTAGCAGCTAGGTGGATAAACTTTTCGACTATGACACGCAACTCAATTTAAAGTTTTGTGAAGCGGAGGCAAACGCATTGGAGGCAACCAAGGTGGTAATTAGTTATAAGCCAAAGCTTCCAGCTCAATCCCGGTAGCAGCAGCAGCGACAGTAGCAGCAGCGACAGTAGCAGCAGCGACAGTAGCAGCAGCGACAGTAGCTGCAGCAGCAGCATGGTGCACTTGGCTCAGCGATGGCTTTCCATTGGGGGAAGCTTAACAAGAAAAGTTCGTCTTTCTCACACATGTTGGGGATTGAAGGATTCGCCCCGGCGCAAGGGAGGGTGAGGGATAAGGGATGAGAGGCAGCGTCACTGACAGTGCATCGAAACCTTTATTGATTGTTAGCGACAATTGCAATGTGAGAAACCTATAAAGTCTGTGGAGTGATTAACTCGACCACGGACATATCCATGTCCGTGGTGGGTTTGGTGTGATTGAGTATTTCGTCCAGTTGGCGTTTAGATGGGCATACGGACGCTTCGAGGGGCTCCAGATCAGTCAGATAACCGGGTGGTGGCAACTCATTCTCGAGGTTTTCCTCCCCGTTGTAATAAATTTGTGGCCATATCTTATTGTCAGTTGTGTCTTCCACAGTGGAGGTTGTGTTTATGGTTTGGAGATCGCTATTAATTGGGCAGCAGACACGCTTCTTGGAGCGTTCCAAAGCGCTGCAGCAACGCCGTATGACATCCTTAAGATCAGGGCGCTCGCATTCAGCGCTCAACGCCTCAAACAGTGTGTCCACCGAGCGTCTGTTTGTCTCCAGTTCGATCTCCTGCACCAAATTAAGATCACGCTGATGCTGCGAACAGTTTATCATGTCCTCGTTCAAGCTGGTGGCATCGCTAAGCATCTTTTCAATTAGCAGATCGGTCTTATCGTATTCGTCACGCAGCTCGGCCATCATGCATTGATCCCGTGGCGATGGCGGTGGCGGTGTTGGTTCCGCTTCAATTTTACGCGGCTTGCGAGCAGTTGGGTGCGCCATACGTTGGGCGCCACCAATGGCGCCGACACCAACGCCAATGCCAGATGCATTGACATTGATCTTGGACTTTTTGCCAGTGGCTGGTGGGGTTGAGTTCGATAAGCACAATGATTTGCGAAAGTTGTTCTCATCGTTGCTCGGAATGGTCGACACACTGCTCAGCTGAAGACGCTTGGCGTGCTCCACCAGATTGGCCATCGCTTGCTCCGCCACAAACTTGACTTGACGCTGTGTATCGCTCATATTGAAGAATGTATCTATGGGCCAAAAAAATTTGTTTTTGTATAGTAAAGTGGTAGTGCTAAAAATAATGGCAAGGTTAGGGATTTTACTTGTTATACTTGGTTTAGATTCCTTTTGATTTTGATCGACTCGATTGTTGAGCACAACAATGTGTACAAATGTGAAGTGCTCAAGTCACCTGCTTCTTACTTACAGACAGTTAACTCAGAGTGAATTAAGTATTGTATATCTGAATGCCTAAATACGTTAGGTATTTATTTTTCTCTGTTCTTATAATCTCATATGTCGTTATTCTATGTCCACGAATCTTTCAACTGTAATAATATATTAATACACTAATTTCTACTTTTTACCATTATCTCTCTATATATGTAAACTATTTTGTCAGTTTCGTAGGTATTCTAGTTAAACTATCTTCACATTTTGTATGATTAAGTGAGCACATGCATATTAACTGCTAGATTGGTTCCCGACTAAAAATATACGTGTTAGCGCACTTTAGGTCTAACTATGTTAAGACCTTTGCTCACACACACCTGCATCAAATCTAATGAAAATCTATTGTGCACTCCTAGTTTTCATCCTTCTCGCATTGCGCATTCATATTTGAATTTATGACGCAATGATAATGCGCTTACAACATATTTTATAGTATACCCTGGTATTGGGTCGTCAAGCTGTATGCCTTAGTCACTGTTATACTAAGGAAATGAATAATTATATATTGAATATATTATTATTAGATTTATTTTTTAAGCATTTTGGAATTTTAACGGACTTCTTTTTCAGTCTGTTTTTCAAATTCAAAATTTTGAATTGGCACAACATGATCAATACAAATTGTGAATTTTGTATACCATACTTTAAGGCTAAGAAAACTATGCTGAGAGAGACAAGGTTAAAATACCCTTCTAGCTTATAGGCAGCGAGCGTAAAAGTGAATTTTCAAAAAATCGAAATTGCGCGACTTGCCGTAACACCATAAACCAAATTCGTAAATCTAAATTCACTAGTTAAAAATAAAGTTTATTCTTGAGCAGTCAAACAGTAGATACAGAGTTGAGTATTTTGAAACTCAGTTCCAACTGATGGCTTAAAGGCTTCTGCTTTACTTGATTATGCCTCTTAAGTTCAGCTAAATGCACATCGTATGTTACATACTCGTATGTAGGGTATATAAAAAAGGTAAGTGAGACACAAAAGGCAAAACAAGCTAGATAAATAATTCTTGGCGAAAATAAAACGGAGTTAGCTTAGGTAACTAAGGATAGGCAACGATGTGGCATAAAGGAATAAACGAAAGGCTGGGAAGCGGGGGGCAGAGGAGAGAGGACAAGACAGGGCTGGGCAGCAGATTGTTGTTGGTTCTTGCTGACGATGCTTCTGCTGATGCTGCTGAAGCTGGTGAAGCTGGTGAAGCTGCTGCTGCCAATGGAGGAGTGCTTAAATTTTCTGAAGTTCAATTCCTTTTGTCCTTTCCTTTTTGCTACGCAGTTGTTTAGCACATTAAGCCACTGAAACAACTACAATACACAGACAGACAGACAGACAGACAGACAGACAGCCAGACACACACACGACGCATGATGATGGAATGGGGTGAGCATTGAGGATGAGAAGATGAGGTGGGGCGGTGGGATGGCATCACTGGGATGATGGCATCTTTATATGCTTGCGTTGGAGTTGTCAGCTGTTTTATGGCAAAGTTATGACGTGCCTCATTCAGAGGCTTACACTCGCCCAAAAGAAAAAAAAAAAAAAAAAAAAAAAAACAAAAAAGAAGAGGAATATCTACGACAACGTTGCCAAGGTAAAGAGCAACGAGCCAACGAGCAAACGAGCCAAAAGGAGCCAAAGGAACACCAAGAAGCAGACGCCAGGCGACTGGAGACTGGAGACAGGAGACAAGGAGCCACGGCCGTGGAGGATGTGCCGAAGAGAAAAGAAAACTTTTATGCGACGCTCTCTGCTGGCGTTGAGGCAACTTTTGCCTTTTATGTCCTTGTCGTTGTCGGCAGCTATCAGTTAGTGTGCCACACCATGCGTATGTGTGTGTGTGTGTGTGTGTGTAAGTGTGTGAGTGTGCGGGCGCGCTTATGGCGTTTTGTGTGACATTTATTGTTATTTAACTGTGACAAACTTTAAGGATAAGCATGCATAGACTTGTGTAGTCGTGTCTGCCTCGACAGGCGCCAGACTTCACAATTTCCATGGCAAGGCTGCTGCTCCTCTCATTCTCTTTTAACATACTTGGTCGTATCTCTAGGGTAGCCACTCGCCTCATCCTCTAGCTGTGAACTATTATATGTGTGTGTGTGTGTGTGTGCTCTTTCTTAGCATCCTGACATCCTGAATTCGAAAGTCAACATAACATAAAATATATGTTCGCATGGCGTCGTCTTTATTGTGTCACAAAAAAGAAAATATATGAAACGGAATTGAAATCAAAACTGAATATGAACTGATGTAATGGCCCCAATGAAATATGTAGAACAGCTTCGATATTACAGATGGCTGGTCACACTGGTGCTGCGTAAACGAGAAAGTGCAATGAACACACAAAAGACGAGATGGAATGGAATCGGATGAAACGAATTCAATAATGTCTCTTAACTGCTCTAACTGTGTACAATAGTTTCATATTTCTTATTTGGGAATGATCACAATATTTTGTATTTTGTACAACTTACTATTTCAGCAATGTCTTTAAATCTGTTTTTAAATTTGTACATTTTTTTTTTATTTTTATAAATGACTATTATGAAGTAAATATGCATATCCACTCGATATAATCATTATTATATTTGTCTTCATTTATTTTTATTTATTTTTATATTTATCGGCGCTTCTAAAGAAGGAAATTCTAATTATATTTGAGCTGCAAAAATGTGTCACTTAGAAGGTTTTTTTTTTGAAGGGCACAAATACTTCATTTGAAACTTTAGGTTTTTGTTATATAATAATAAATAATCTCTAAATTGAGTGTTGTTAGTTAACGTTAAATTAAATTAAAATAAATAAATCTTATTCTCATATATGTTTGCGTTCCAACTATTATAAACTGTTATATTTCCTCTAGTAACACAATGGGCAAATTAACAGTTAGTTAGTGTACGAGTTGTTGTGTGGGTGTTTGAATGGGAGTGGGCGTGGCGCCGCTAATGATTTCCGTTATTCGCACCTTGCGGTAACGTGGACAACATGGCGGTAAATCAAAGTCAGGATGCCAAATGAAAAACAGCAGTCATAACCTACCTATCCACAGAGTGGCATTGTCTAGCGAGTGGCTGCGTTGTAGGAGGCTAACGGGGGGTGGTGGAAACAGGCAACAGGGTATGTCGTGAGCTCATTGCACTCAAAGCTGTCGGCACGAGCTGTGGAATGAGCTGTGGAAGAGTTGCAATGCATTGAGAGAAATATGAGTTTGTTTTCCCAAAATAAAATGAAATATGTTAGTATATACTATAGTATATAGTATAGTTTATAGTATGGTATATAGTATAGAATTATATATATTATAAATGTACATACATATGTTAAATACTATAAATATTATTCAACACAACCAATGTAGTAGTTAATTTAACTAAATGTTTAGTTTTCAATTATAAACTGATGCGTTTTTATTGTAGATATATTTTTGCATGGTATTATATTATTATATATAGTATATAAATATACTATTGACAATATTCAACACAACTAAAGTAGCAATTAGTTTAGGTAAATGTTTAGTTGATGCGTTTTTATTGTAAATACATACATGGTATCGTAAAAAATCTATTATATGATATTCCTTGCAATATATCGTTATTCAAATTTGCTTATGTGTGTAAGGTTGCTAATTAAAGATATTCACATTAATTTGTGATAAGTAAATATTTTTAATATAATATATTCTGAAATAACCAAATAAATATTTATATTAAGCTCTTTTATTCATTTCTAAGTAACACAGTTTGATGCTATTTCATTATTATTATTTTTAAGTTGACAATTGAAAAGTTTCATGACTAGAAGTTATGCATTTCAGTTTTAGCTGCTGCAATTTTAGATCGCAATTTTCTTTTCTCACAGTGTGGCAATGGCAGCGGCAGCGGCAGCGGATGCGCAGCATTTGAGCATTTGCACATTTCCGGCATTGTTCACTCAGCCCATGCATAATCGATTAACTGGTGCCCATAAACATGACCGTAAAATGTGCAAATGCGCGGTTGCACCGCACTGACTACGGCACTGACTTTCCCTCAGATGGCTCTGCGTTGGATCGTTGGATTTGCTGAATCGTTGGATCGCAGCGCATTGGGGTATTTTGTGTGAACGCTCGCTGGGGAGGCGGGGTGACACTGGATGACGTCGGGGGGGCAGGGGCGGTGAGGTCGTCATGCATAAATGCAAATGCTATGGCTCTAGCAATGGCAATCGCAATACATATGCAAATTTCACTTCGCCCACTGCTTAAGCGGAGCAGCACAAACAACGTCGACGACGGTGATGGCGACAAAGGGTAAAAAAACAACAACAGAAATCCCGACAAGGCGACGCGTCGGTTATGAGAGACAATGTGTATGATTGTGCGTGTGTGTCTGTGCGTGCGTGTATGTGTGTGTCGGTATAAATGCCACACTGCAGTGTGGCAACTAGTCCATGAACTAATTACAAAATGTTGCATTGTAAATTTCCAAAACGCAATATAAATTTACGCAAATTGCTACTGTCTCTCTATCTCTCTTTCTTTCTCTCTGTCTCCCTTTGCTGAGTGTGTGTTCAACATATGTTTGTTAGAGTCAAGTTGCTTCAAACCTTTTGCGGATGATTCGGACCCTGCATATCCTTTTTTTAACTCATATTCATCATTGAATAATAGAGTATCAAATCAAGATTATATTATGTATACATTGAACCATAAAGGTTTATTCTAAAAATCATATTGAAATTCCAAAAAAAATTTAGATTACCTAATCTTACAATTCACGATTATAATCTTTTTTCAAGAATAATATATCGTCAAAATGTAACTAAGAAGGCCAAATCTTAAATCAAGATTTGCAATCGTCTATTCAATCTGGAATAAAACATTCTTGAAGCACGATGATAATTCTAAGATGTTGTTAATCTTAAAATGAAAATTCAGCCTAAAAATTTAGATTTAAGATTTTTTCAACCTAAAGATCTTATTTCAAGATTTTGTTTTTGAAGATCGAGAAACTGTTAAATCAAGATTTGCAATCCACATGTATGCATTAATTCACTCTCTCTCTCTCTCTCTGCCGCTGTTGCTAACTTTTTCTTCTTTTCCTTTCCCCATATGTTCTTGATCAGTATTAAGTTGTTATGTTGTTTTTTTAAGCTTGTTGACCGTCGAAATGCTTTTGATCCTATTTAATGAACAATTTCGATAGCTATCTTTGCCTTCCTAAAGTGGTTGCATCAACAAATTCAAGTTATCTTCCGCAGAGGAACTTTAAGACAATAAGTCTGACTTTTGGCAACGCGATCTCAATCTGTGACTTACTAAACAAACTTTTGCCCTGATTTTAAATCAATTTCAGTAATATGTCTTTACCTCTTGGGTGTTTGTATGCTAAAATTAGCGATGTGCAGTTTGGGAATCTAAATTTACTTTATTGGATAATTTGAAGAATATTTTTTACATTAGTAAAAGTCAATTAACTATTTAATTAGTTCAATTAAATTTTAAATTTGTATTCATTCTATTCATATATTATTTTTACTTACCATTTCTCATATTAAAGTACATTACTTAAAATATTTTTCTGAAATAAAAATTAATTATTTTTTTAATAGTCTCATATTTAGTAAGAATATCAAATTTTTCTTTAGATACACGCAATTTCGAAGATATATATTTATTCAGTCCTTATTAAGAGACGAAACATGAATCACGAGCGTTGCCATCGCTATTGCGATGGACTTATGTTGTTTGAACTTGTGTATTCATGTTGCTGGTTTTCGACTGGTATTCGTGGTGGGTCGTCGATGGGTAGTTTGGGATTCGGTGGTGTTTTTGTTGTTAACCCGCAGCCAGCGATCCGGAGCCGCAGGCCACACAGAAGCTTTGGTGTAAGCCGGCTGGAAAAAAGGGTCGAGCTGTTAAAGTTTGTGCCAAAAATGTTGAGGCGCATAACTTGTGGCCATATTTACGCTGGTGCAAAATTGAAAAGCGACGCAGCTGCAGTCCGGGCTGTAAAACTGTAAACTGAAAACTGAAAACCGTAAGCTGAATGCTGAAATCTGAAATCAAAAATCTGAGATAAAAGTGTTGTGCATGAGGTAAATTGCGAATACACTGCACGAAGGCGGAGGCAACAGGCTCTCAAACCAACCAATTACCGCCAAAACGTTGCTTCTCCTGATTGAGGAGGAGGAAGCGAAATGGAGCTGTAAAACTTTTGAATAGAATACAAGTATAATGGTTACGCTGCTCTCTCTCTCTCTCTGTCTCCCTGTCTCGCTGTGTTAACCAGTGACTCCTTAGCCAAGCATCTGTTGTTGTACATATTCTTGTCCCTCCCCTCTCCACTCTCAGGACCACCCGTCAAGCTTTTATTTGATTTTCATGAAATGTATTGAAATTATTTCATAAGCACACGGGCATTGGATGACAACAGCAGGCAACATCCAGCCAGAGCAATAGCAACAACAATCTGTTGGCAATACTCAGGCCAAAGTTGATCCTGCGAAACTTTCAACTTAACTTATGGCAGCCTTTTGGCTTTTTGTTTTGCAGCTTCACGGCAAATGTTGCTCCCCATTTCAGTTTTACTTGGTTCGTTTGAGCTCATCTACGATCTTAGCATTGCAAAAGTTGACTCAATTTCAATTTCTATTTGAATTTCATAGTACGGTCTGTTTTACATGTGTTCCTGACAATTGATTTAAATATATTTTTTTTCTGAACAGATCAATTAGTATATAAATTCGTGTTTCTTTAAAAGTTATTTCCGACTTGCAAAAGTTTCGTAGTTGAAGAGAAATGGCTTGAAGAAATTCATTTCAATCTTTCAGGGGTGTTTCAATTTACTCAGCGGATTATAAAGGACTATCCTTGTTACCTTAAATATTATTGTAAAATGCATTATGTTACGATTACGAAACACAAGTAAAAAATATAGTATCTCTTCGGAATTTAACGATCGAAAAATCTATTGTGTTTATGATATTCGAAACTCGCTGCATCTTCCGCTTTCGCCATACTTTAAGTCTACCCTCGCACTTGTGTTAGTTTGTGCTGTTTGCTTATGGCTATATATCTGAGGAACACACATATTTACATACTATATATGTACGTATATAGTGGATATGTTTTATTTGACATCATGCACAATCAGCTTGTGGCTTTTACATCAAAACCGCAACTATGATGGGCATTATAATAAGCAAAAGCAACGACAACAGCAACAGCAACAATAGTAAGAGCAACAGCAACAGCAACAGCAATGACAACAGCAACAAGCTCAGCAGCAGTAACAACATCAGTAAGCAACGATAACAATGCCGGCAATGACAATGTGGTAAAAGTTTGTATTAGTATTTTACTTACATGTGTTTGTCGTCATACATAAGAGCCAGATGGTTAAGAGTTTGCAAGATTTGTGACTGCCTGGCTTCAGTTTAGTTCAGCTTCAGCCTCAGCTTTAGCCTTTGGGCCAGATGCGTGCCGTCCAAAGCAACAAACCATCTGCGCTTACCCAGCTGAGAAGTGCCCTTCTTCTTCTTCGTTCTCTTCTAGTATCTGCAGCAGGCAGCAAAATGTTTGTCAAACTGCCAAAATGTCTGCCGCCTGACTGACAGACGATAGACAATCGGACAACAGACAACGGACATTGGACATCAGACATTGGACACTGGTGGACATTGGACATTTGGTTGGGATGTGGGATTTTGGGGAAATGATGGGAAATGCTGGGAAATGCTGGGAAATGTCGGTCACTTCACTGGCCGAGCGTCAAAAGGATTTGCAATTCACGTACATAAACAACGACACCCAACAACAGCAGCAGTAGCAGGCAGAAGGTTGATGGCGTGGGGCATGTTGCATGAGGCACGCCACGCGGCGGCAAGAAGCATCATTCAGTGTGCAGCTAGCAGCTCACAGCTCACAGCTCACATCTCACAGCTAACATCTAACAGCAGGAGGCGGCAATGCAGATGCCAAAGCCATCGGCCAACTTGCAATGCAAATGGACTTTATTTATGGCTATGCGCAATATTTGCGATTGTGTGTACTTGTGTGTGTGTGTGTGTGTGTGTGTGTGTGTTAAGAGATAGAGAGGGAAAATGCGTGGGCTTCTTATTTTTGTGGGAGTGCTGTGAAAGTACTTCTATAGCTTAACACACTCTACAAACCCAAAAAAATAGCTATGGAGTATGCTATCAAATTGTTTGTAAAAAACGTTTGAGGATCAAAAATAAGTAATATCAGCAAATGTCGAATATATGAATTATTATGTTACAGTTTTTTTCCTATAATATGTTATATATCTATTATTTTATTTAATTATTTTAAAATTTGTATATACTAAATTAATAACTAATTATATAATAAAATTACTTAGATAAAAAAGTAAAAGTAAAAGTAAAAAGTATATACAGAAGGTTTTAAATTTTTGGGGAATATTTACAAGGGAGTATTTACAGGGGGTAAGGGTCACCACTCGCTGGATGGCCTAAAGGGCAGGTCAAGGGGGTGGCGTCTTTTAAGGCGTCTGACGTGATATGCCGAGAAATTTGCCAATTTGAAGAGTTAGTAAACATATACTCGGTTAGAGTATTAAGAGCTGTTAAGTGCAGCTTGTAGTGCAGCATTTTGTATATTAAGTATACGACTAGGAGTTGATGCTGTAACTGGAAAATGGGAAAATATATTTTGAGAGCTCTGCTTGTGTACAACGAAGTAAAATAATGATATTAGATGTACTCTTTCAGGACTATTATTAGAATTACACAATTTGAATATACCCCAATACAGAGTTTCGGTTTTCTGCAGGGTAGCGAAAAACGAAACGCAGTGAAGCGCCTGACGCTTTGTGCTAGTGCAAGTGCAAATTAGGAAAAATCTTTGCATGTTGGAATGCAAATGGAAGAGAATGGAGACCAGCAGTGCTGATGTGGATGTGGATGGTGATGGTGAGAAATAAGCGAGACTCATAATGTCACTTTGTGGTACTACTTACAATAAGCTTCCCTTTGTTATTTAATTTTCGCAGAGGAAACATTTTTGGCACAACCAACGATATACTATATGTATGCTGCACTAGGAACTATGTTTTTTTGAACTACATATTTTCCTTTGACAGCGAAATCTAGTGGTTAAATCTCGCTTAGTTTTCTAAACATAAAAAAACCGAACCGCAGACTCGTTAAATCACCAACTGTCATGATTCTAAAAATATTCACAATGTTTTTAGCAAATTTTTTGTTTTGGTTTTTTGTGGCAGCATGACAACGTAGTATTTGTGATAAACTAGTCTGTCAATTTGCTGGCCTCAACTCAATGAAATTTTATGCAGTATCATCGAGGAGCACACACATGTACACATGTACATATGTATGAACGTATGTGAACACAGATAACGTGAATTCTCTTTTTTTTGCTGTTGGTAAGTGTATTTAAGCAACGGCTTCATGCGCTTGACTATTATATTACGTGAGCATCAGGCAGTATTCAGGACGTGATCTGGACCTGGTTAGTTCGCTTGATTACATTCGCGAGACGCATAACTAACGATGACTTCTCGGCAGCAGTTGAAATGAAACCACGCATTGTGCTTCAATCATCTGCCCGATGCAAGTATTTCCCTATTTGTTTGTAATGTTTGTAGCGATGATGCGTCCACGTTTCTCTCGCAGGACTTGTGAGCATCCAGCTGAAGCCAGCTACTCAAGAAGCCAAAGTCAAAGCCCCCATTGGCGTTGTGCATGCAAACACGTTTCTGATTACAAATCAGCCAAAATGACAGCAATGCAATGTGTGACGAAAGCGTGAACGGAACCAGATACCCTGCATAAAAGTGCATACATGACTTCAACTCGACTATTTCTATTCTTGTACTTGTGATCTTTCTTCTCTGCCGCAGTGTTGATTTCATAATTTTTTACATAATCGATACTTGATATCGATAATTCTTGCCACACTCCCGCATATAGTATATTATACCAAATAACTTAATCGATTAACGAGTCCTGCATAAGAAAAGTAACAGTAGTAGATAAATAAAGTCACAAAGCAATCAGCAAATCCTTTTATAGATATTAGCATATGCACAGTGTATAAAAACAAAGGTTCAAGTGAATTATTTTGGCATTTCTGGCTGTCCTGATTGCCTCCTCCTCTTTACCTTATTCTTTTTGTTGTTGTTGTTGATGGTGTTTTCTGGGCAAGTACACAAGTATTTATATGCCTTATTACTGTTGAAAGTTGTTCGAGCGTTCTTTCTGATGATAATCATTGACATAACAGCTTGCTGGCAAGCATGCTTTGTTGCTGGGGATGGGGTGTGGAAATTTATGCAACAGCTTTTGCAGCTGGCATCAAAAAGCTTAATCAACTTGTCCTAAATTGTGCAAAAATTAAATTTTTTCAGCAAATCGCATAATAAATGCGAGAGAGCGAAAGATATAAAAATTTCAATTTTTGAAATGCAAATGGAATACAAATATTTGCATAAACACGAGCAGCACGGCAAAGAGAATGGAAAGCACAGAGCGGCCATCTGCCAGTTCCCTTGGCTTCAGAATTTCTATGTACCGGAAGAACGACGGTGAAATACTCTCTGTGTATGTGTGCGTGTGTGCTCGACTATGCAATACCCTGTGCAATAATTAATGAAACTTCGAGTTGAACGTAAATTGAATATATTTAAGACAAATAATACTGCATGTTATATATTTTAGTTATTTAAATACATACTTCGAATTTTATAATAGTGCAGTAAGCGTATTCAACGACTCACATTAAAAAACGAAAGTGAAAATCACACTTGAAATGTTGAATTCCACGAGAGGTATTTCAAATCGAAATCAGTAATGAAAGATGAAAGAAGAGCAGAGGTTAACGTTATGTTATTAACTTTGAAATAAAAATTGTGAGTAATACGCACTTAAGAGGCAACCACTCTAGCTAGCATTGCATAATCCTATTTGCTGGTAGATTGTTGGTTCATCTCACTTGATGACCATAAAAAGCCAATTATATTCGACTCTGGCGTGGATTAGATGGCGGTAAATTGTAATTAAACGAGGTTTGACCCCAACTACTTTTGCTACTACTTCTGCTCTACATTGAAACACTAGATTCAGCATTCATTCAGCTCACCAGAGGCGAAATCATTAGAAATCCTTCAAAGCGCAGCTAATCAATGTCGAAATATATGCGGGTAAAGTGGTTCAAGAGACAAAGAGAGAGAGAGAGAGAGAGAGAGAGAGAGAGAGTGAGAGAATGGAATTGAGGCAACTGGTGAGTGGGTGGGTTGGGTGACTGGTGAGTGGCTGGTGACTGGTGTCTGGTGACTGGTCGCGTCCCCAACTTCAATCAATATGGAAAATAAGAACGTGATTCATATTCAGTACGCGCCACGTTGTCGCCGAACCATTAAAAGGTAGAAATGAAATGAATTGAAATGAGCAGCGGCAGCAATTCAACAAGAGATAGAGAGCAAGAGCATCGAGAGAAGAGTGAGAAGACAACCAAAGCAGAGCAGGAGAAGGAAATTAGGTACACGCGTTGTTTATGGGGTGCGGATGGGTCTTTGTTTGGGGATGGCATTTGGTTACGGAAATTACGCCTGACTGCCGCTGCTGAGAGGCGAATGCTGAGAGACAAGACACACACACACACAGAGGTAACGGGGCAGCGGAGCATACAATATAGCATAGCTATGCTGTAGCCAGGGAACAGTTTGTTGGGGAAATAAGAGGCCTATGCCAATGCCAATGCCAATGCCATCATATCTAATACCATTTCAAGTACTTATGTCAAATGGTGCGATTCTTGGGAACGCTTCCTGCAGCAATCGCCCAAAAAAATAATAAACACAACGAACGAACATTTTGTTATCTTAATTTATATCTGCGAATAAATTAACAATAAATTCTAGGCTTTTGAGCAGCACATTGGTAAATTTTGCAATGATTTGTTTGCGTTGCTTGTTCTTTAAATATTTGATGATTAGCCAAGTGTTTTTTTATGGTGACAGCTTAATAGACCTGATATTTTACACAATTGCTGGTAAATTTAACATATTTTAAAGCTATGCCATTTAAAATTAATAGCTATTGCTATGAAAGTGGCACTTGAAATATTATTAAACGGTTATCGCTTAAATGAAATTGTATGTTAAAAAATGTATTTTTTTCTTCTTTTTCTTCAATAAAGTAGCCAGAAATGGAGTTAAATATTTTTGTTTGTTCAACATTTTAAACTTATATTTATGTATTCTTTATAATTGTAGCTTAGTTAAAGAAAATAAGATTTTCAGGTTAATCTTTAATGATGACTTTCGCATTGATTGCATCACAAAACTTCGGCTTTAAGTCGTGCATTAATTTCAACTTTGTTTCGAAAATTAAAAGAAATCTATAAAGAAAACAGTGTTGCGACCTTTTTTTGTGTTGTTTTGTTGTTTTTGGTGTCTGGGCCTGCGGCCAATGTTCTTGGAAATAATATTCGAACTGAAAAAGGTCTCGGGAGTTGAGAATATAATTTTTGAATTTATGTATGCCAAGGTGCTGGATATTATTTGGGGGAACAAAGTGAAGAAGATGAAGAAAAATGCGTGTTGAGTTTAGCATAATAAGTGAATAATTCAATTTCAGTTGTGATGCAGAGGGATGTATTCATTCTTTTTTTTTACTTCTGGGGAAGGCTGGAGGCTAATTTGAAGCAGAGCTCATTGTTAGTTTGGTTAATGCGCCATGTCAATCTCAATCTGAGTCTCAATCTTCATCAGCAACTCGAAATTGAAGCCTAGCAGTCATACATACAAAGAAACACACATACAGATATACACTGAGGGTATCCATGTCCGCATCCTTGGACTGTCTTCGGTGACAGGCTCGCAGGATTTACGATTTGTATCCTACGCACGTCTCGCTGCCAACAAATCACGCACGTTAACACCTCCAAGGCACAAGACGGAGGCGAAAGTCAGTGGCGAAATAGACATGACGACAGAGACGGAGACGGAGACAGCTGGATGGATGGATGGGTGGATGGATGGATGGATGGATGAATGGATGTGAAGTGGGCGGAGTAGAAGAGCTATGGGACTGTCCAATGGGGAGGTGGGAAGGCGGGAAGACGGGAAGGCGAACCATGCCCACAATTGACAGGCGACAGAGAAGAGTTGGCGGTGTCTGGGTGTCTCGGTGTCTATGTCAGCAGCATCAACATGATTCTGTCTGGATGTCCCTCGACGTCGCTGAAAGTTTTTCGCTGTTGTGTGCTGTTTTCAGCAACCGCACGTAGCATGCAACGCTTAATTAAGCCACCATTAAACTGTGTCGCATCCACCTCCCGCCAATGCAGCCTCATTCGCCGACATTGCGTGCGTGTGTGCAACAACAGCATCAGCAACAGCAACAGCAACAGCAACAGCAGCAACAACAACACCAACAAAAGTCGTAATTGCAACAGCAACTGATTGATAATGTTTGGTTGCCCGCAAATGTGCATATCTGTGGACAGCTACGTCTCGTCGTCGTCGTCGTCGTCGACGACCAAATGTGATTTGTGGCACGTTGGTTTCCCGACCCGACCCGTCTCGTCCCCTCTAGGCTCTCTTTCGCAGTCGCAGTCGCAGTCGCCATCGATCCGCAGTTGCAATGGGAGGCGCAGACGCCATGCTTGCTTAGCAGCCAGCTCATCTGCATGGAAAACATTTACAATGAAAATACAATTACAATTACAATTCAACACACACAGAGTGCTGGAAACTTGTTGTGCCGCAACTTTTAACTTTCAGTTTTACAGTTCGCAGATTAGCGCATGTTTAACTTTCTCATAATAGCGACAAAATTGCTGAGATAACAAATTGCAAAGTTAATCGAAAGTTAATGAACTGACAAGCCGACGCTGTCTGCGAAAAGTTGACGAATGCGCTTACAAAACAAAATGCATCAAATTAAGTGACTCTCGAGAGAGATTCAAACTCAAAGCGAACAACTCTCAGCTCTCTGTTGTGAGTAAATTTTCAATATTCACGTGACAAGATTGCTTTATGCAGTATAAGTATAAATAAACTTGTTGCTTATTCAAGATATTCCTCAATCTTATGGAACATTATATAGAGAGACTTGCCAAAAATTAGTTTCGATTAAACTTTCTGAATAGTTCGCAATAATTTAAATTCAACAACGAATAGAGTCAATCAGTGAGCAACGTTATAAAATCAAGAATTAAATATTAAATTAAATTAGCAGATGAGTTCCGGGAGTACATTTAGTCGTTATTTATATTATTGTTATTGCACTTGCAATCAGAACCACAACTGATAAGTTGACTTAATGAATTGAAGTGCAATAAAAATAATGGAAAATCAGTTTTTAATATGAATTCATAATCTGTTATTCTTTTACAAGAAATTTAAATTTCCATCGTGTCGTATACTTAATTTTGAAAAGAATAATATTATATGTACACTACAATCCAAAAATAAGTATACGACATGTGGGAAATTTGAATATCTTGTCAGACAACATTTTGTAATGAAGTGTATTATTCAGTTTAAAATTAAGTATACGACACGTTGCTGCTATTTATTTACAATCAGTTAGTATATAGTAAAATCATTTCAATATTTTATAATTATTTTGTATGTTTTTCCAGCAGTTTTAACATCATTTCAGTAACTTTAATTCAAATTTGAATTGATAGAAATGAATTCTATCCAAAATTAAGTATACGACACGTTGCATGCTTTGGCATCCGTCGACAAAAAAGTTTAACTATTGTTTTATGCTCCCAAACCCTTTGCGAACGAAGACCATTATTTGCCTTAGTTTATTATTTCGTTAATACTTTTGTTGAAACAACGAAACTCGAATATTCGAACACTCGTTGCGAGCCGTTGCCCCAAAATGCTCTAATGTTATACATAAACATGTAAATATACGATGATATTGTTCATAAGATGCAACAAAAACAAAGCAGGCAACAACGAAAAGAAAAAGGCAAATGGATGGCATAAACATTGCCCAATATGTTCTTGTAAATGGTTTACAAACATATGGAACTTTACATGAGCTGAGCTGTTTAGAACACGATTCCGGGATAAATGTGGCCACAGGCAAGAGTCCACCGCCCACCGCCCACCGCCCCCGTTTTCCGCCCGCCATCACCTTTCACTGCCACATGCCATCTCCGACCACGAGCATCCCTCGGAAAAGAAACGCCTAACAGCTTGTAAATGCTGAGAAGGAGCATTTGAGTGAGAGCTTCCGGTTTGCTTTTGAGCAGCTTTTAACGAGCTTACGTTTTGTGTACGGGAATAATGATGGGCGAGTGACGTTGCATATTTTAGCTATAAGCAAAACGAATCGAGGGCAAGGCACAGTGCGTTCTGCTACCCCTCCTCTTTTCTCATCCTTCTCCCTTCACATCCCCCGCGTAATCCACCAGAGGGCGAAAGATGCTGTTCCTTATGATACCCTTTGTTGGCTGCAGTAATGAAGAAATTATAAAACTAAAGTACAAAAATGTTTAATTATTTATTTTGCTTGTCTGGTGTAATACCTTTATGTATTATAGCTATCTGTTTTAATAATTTTCATTCATTTAATAATAATATATTATTATATTAATGTAATATTATATATATAATTTATTGTATAATATCTATTATATTTATGTATTTTATGTATTCCCTTGCCGTATTTTTCACATTTTTAACACAAATAATAACAAATATTGTATATATTGGCTGTATATTATAAGGTGCATGCTACTTCAATTGCCTGTCAAGCTTGATTTGTACCAAGTACAGGGTATGTTGTCATCGAGTGCTGCTGCCAGCTGTTCAGCACCGTTATACGCATATGTATTTGTTGGTACACATTGTGTTCTCGTTGGCAACACATTGTCTGCCAACTTCAAAAGTAAAACATGAAAAGTGTTTTGTTTTCTCTTAGCCTTAACTGTTGCCGCTGCCTTTACTGTTACTGTTGCTGTTATCGTTGCCGTAGCCGTTACCATTTCTATTGCCGTAACGGTAACGGTAACCGTAACCGTTACCAACGCTGGCGAGTTACCAAAATGGGCAACAACCGCCGCTGGCATTTCATAATTTCTGCACTCTGGCACAAAGCATTTCTGCAGTCGCTGCCAGCCGCTGCTGCGGTTTTTGCGGTCGCAGCTTGGCAAATGGAGATGGGGATGGAGATTTAGATGACGATGAGTGGGGGAAGAACAAGACCCAACAAGAAGCAGAACTTTTGGTTAAAACATACTAATAAAATGGCCAATTTAGCTGCTGCAGCTGAGCCGCTATGTAAGCCAAATTGAAAAGTTCCTTGGCCGCAATTCAGGCCAAAAGCCAAGTCAAGTGCTCAGCCCTATAACACACAACTCATGCGATTCAATAGCAATTATTTCGAATACCCAACAGCTCAATATTAGTTGCAGATAAAACGAAAGTTTATTTCCGTAATTACTGCATGATTTGGTTGAAGCACAACTCTAAATAGAGTTCGCCCATTAAAAAGTGGAATGCTAAAGTACTTTGCATATTTTCTATAGCATACTTTTTAGGGCAAGCTAATAGAAAATAAAAAATTGGTATTTCCTAAATTACATTCGCTTGACGCTGACTATGTACACTCGATTTGTATAACAAAATGTAATAATAATTTACTACTGCTATGCTATCTACAGGGTATTTTCCTATCGTTCCCTGGGACGTGTTTTGTTTGTGAATTTGTTGCTGCTGCTGTTGTTTTTTTTTTATTCGTATTTAGCCGCTGGAATTCAATTAAATGGCACACTTCTCCGGCTATTACGTACGTAAATACTCCCTGCATAACAAATGCTGGCAGCCATTTGGAGTTGCGAGCCGGCTGCTGTAGCTAATTAAATGCCGTGCCTCAAGTGCAGCGCACAAACTTTTTAATTGTTTTGCACGCAAGATGGCGCCACGAGCGCTCAACAAAAATTGACTACGATACTCTTAAGTACAAGTAGACTATATAACTATACAATGACGCGTAGAAACGAAGCCCAAAGTAACGTCCACGGCGACAGCGTGCGGATTATACAAAGCCATCGCTGCGTTTATTGCTATTTCAGTGCACTGCACTGTGGTCGAAAGTGCTCAAAGTTTCCTAAGAAATATCTCAAATTTGACGGTGTTAACAACTATTTATTGATAAGTTAAATATATTATTTTATTATACCCGTTATGCGAGGGTAAAAGGGTTATATAACTTACTTACTAATACTTTATCAATATACTAAATATAGCCTTTGGTATATAGTAGTATTTTTAAGGTATATTTATTTGGTTTATTTGAAGAAGTAGTGTAGTGTAGTTTATTTACTTCTTTTACAATTAAGTAAAAAAGTTACAGATTAAACACAAGAAATTCTGCATTTGCCCCACTGTGCAGATGTCTACCAAGTCCAAGTCCAAGTCCGCAAGGCAGTATTAAGGTACAGCAAATCAAGTGCGGATTTTTTGGTATGGAAAGCAAAAATACCCTTAGAACATTGTGAATTTTGCAGCATGAGCTTTCAAGTCGAAATTCTGTTTATGAAAAATAATGCACATTTATTGTTCACTTAATTAGCTTGCAATTGGATAATGCACTTTAAGTTCAAGTTGATAAGTAGATAAGACCTTTTCAATTAGACATCAACACCTTTTATGGTGAAGGCAATATCGAAGTTTTAAGCAGCGGAGTGCGCAATAAAATCTTTAGGGGCTTAAAATGCAGAAAGTTATCCAATAATCTGCCACAGATAAAATTGTGCAAAAATTGAAAAATAAAAGCCGTATGCTGAATTTCTTTCAAATTAAAAGTACCACTTATTTATTACATTTAACTTATGCTTTTATTGATATGTATAGATATTGATATAGATATATATATTGGCAGAATTCTAACACGAAATTTGACATTTTGCAAAGATTTCTGTTGTTTAAAAAAGGTTTTTTTATTGATGAATTTTTACATTTAAAGTTTGATTCAAAAGTGAGACTAAATTTGTAACTTTATATTTAAATCATTTTAAATTTTAATATTTACAAAGTTTTTGATATAAAGCAGCTATAAAGATTTGATTGATTGCTAAGCGTTTGATTGACCAAAGTGATTGTTTCGACGCTTCGCTAGGCGATCTGACAACTCTGCACGGATTTCATTAGTGCATTAAGTTGACGGCGCTTTGAGAGGAGGCATTGAGAGGAATTAAAGTGGAATTCCCGCAATGATGCCGCAAAAATGGACACACCATAAACGCAGTAAATAAAATCGACAACGATTTGGGCCAAGTTGATTGCAACTATAAATTTAAGCGTGAGAGACGCACACACACACACACTACTCGCCAGCAGAAGCAGCAGATATATATAAGATACATAATACATTGGCCAGGGACAGCACAATACGGATACGAAAACGAAAACGAATGCGAATAGCAATAGAAATAGAAATAGGAATTGGAATTGGATGTGGAAGTCGAAGTCGAAGTCGATGTCGAAGTGGAAGTGGAAGTGGCATAGGAAAAGAAGCGTTGCGATTGTTGTCTCTAGCTTTGACTTCTCCTTGCTCTCCTCTCTCCATTCTCTCCTCAGCTTCTGTCTCTCTGGCTGGCCACAATACTCGTGGCGTAACATGTGGCATTTACTGGCGTTACATCGCGATATCTTTAAGCGCCCCGGCTCAGTTGAGTTTTAGCTTGGAGCATTCGTTGCGGCTTTCTAGTTGGTTTATTGTCATGTCCTTTGAGAGGGGCCACAAAAGGACAACGGCGGCAGCATTTGTTAATATCGCTGGCTTAACTAAGTGCCAATGCCTTTTATGTGATTTTCGGCGTACAATCCAGCAAACACACATACTTACATTTCGGGTTCTCTGGCTATGCGTGTATGAGCGGGGAGTGGGGAGGAATGGATGTGCGTGCCATGTTAAGGCGCTCAAATTACATATGTATTGTAATAGTACTAAAGCGTATTTACTGTCCTTTTTCTGTGTTTTGGTGTCTGGTTGTAGCTTAGACAGGTGCGGCCGTTGTTTAAGTATGACCGTATACGCCAACAGTGAAAAGAGATAGAAAGATAGAGAGAGAGGGGGAGGGAGACAGAGAGAAAGAGGAGGAGAGATAGAGAGAGAGAGAGAGAGAGAGAGAGAGAGAGAGAGAGAGAGAGAGAGAGAGAGAGAGAGAGAGAGAGAGAGAGAGAAAGAGAGATTGCGAGAGATAGATATATAGAAATAGATATAGAGAGAGATAGAGATATAGAAAAAAAAATAGAGAGAGAAGAAGAGCGAAAGAGAGAGAGAGAAAGAGAGAGAGAAAAGGTGAAAAGGGATAGATAGATAGAGAGAGAGAGAGAGAGAGAGAGAGAGAGAGAGAGAGAGAGAGAGAGAGAGAGAGAGAGAGAGAGGGAGAGATATATATAGAGAGAGATAGAGATATAGAGATAGATATAGAGAGAGAGAGAGAGAGAGAGTGAGGGAGAGAGATATATATAGAGAGAGATAGAGATATAGAAAGAGAGATAGAGAGAGAAGAAAAGCGAAAGAGAGAGAGAGAGAGAAAGAGAGGTTGCGAGAGATAGAGATATAGAAATATATATAGAGAGAGATTGAGATATAGAAATAGATATAGAGAGATAGAGATATAGATAGAGAGATAGAGAGAGAAGAAAAGCGAAGGAGAGAGAGGGAAAAGGTGAAAAGGGATAGAGAGAGAGAGGAATAGAGAGAGTGAGGAAGAGAGATATTTAGAGAGAGAGATAGAGATTAAGAGATAGATAGCGAAACCACTTCACATTAGATTTCTCCGCATTTGTGGAGCGTATCTATTTCGGTGTTTTTAGCTGGTCTAAGCTTGTTTCAACATTGTATCTTATTTCAAATTCAATAAAAACACAAGCTCACCCACTCACATAGCTGTAAAGAGCACTCCACACACCATGCACCAAACCACACCACACCACACCACACCGCACATTCACCAATACCAATACCAGAGCCACGCACGCACATATCCGAATTGGCGTCCACGTGCTGCTGCTGGTGCTGCTGCTGCCACTGCCACGCCCATCTCAGCGCCTTCAACAGCATACATAGTAAATTGCTTGTCTGGCATTTAATTTGATCTGTTGTTTGATTGTGTGCGTTTCGCTTTAATTGAATTTTATGATGATAAACACACACACTCACACCCATGTGCAGCACACGGAAAGATGAAGCGAGACAGAGAGAAAGAGAGTGGGAGACAGAGACAGCGCGAGAGAAGCGGGGGGAAATGGTCTGAATAAAATGGTTCACAATGGTTGCCCCCAACAACAATGGCAACAGCTGAACTAGAAAAGGCATTTCGGACATATGTAAGCACTTACGATACATATGTATGCATGAGTGTCTATCTAAAATAAAATTAAGAACCTCGTTTAGAACTTATAAATAGACAACAAACAAACACACACACATTCGCCTTCGTTCGAGTTGCTCTTTGATGTTTGTATGCTTTGTCCACTTCTATTGCCTCTGTATTGATTCTGATTCCAGCAAATCGAATTACTCAAAAGTGAAATTCGAGCAACAACTACAGAAAGAGAGAGACAGAGAGAGAGAGAGAGTTGTATCAGTGCTTGAGCTGAAGCGCAGCCAACTTAAAAAGCATAGCAACTTCTCAAGCGTTGCCAGATTATCGAATAATCATCAAACACATCTCTCTTTGTTTTTAATTTGCCAGATTAGAATTAAATTTTTAAATGGATATTCACTCACTTAAAACTGAAACTCAAAACGCGACCACACAATGACAACCGCAACTAAATGTAGCTTTACCACAACTGCATACAACTAACAAACTAACATAATATTGTTGCAGCCACATTGCTAATCAAAAAAAAAACATACAGACACAACTGACGGCGACAGTGTCAATGACATTGTTGAACATTATAAAATTTCAACGGGACTGCATTATTAATGTAACAATGTAATAAATAATAAATGCGGATGGCAAAAGCGACAAAAACCCAGCGGGAAAAGTAAATTCGCATAAAAAAAAAAAACGAAAAAAGCGAAGCGCGAATGCGAGAAACCTGCAAATTAGTTTCCAAACATTGGGCGACTCAAAGATATCCTCGATAGGTTTACAGCATATATTCTGTTCAGTAGCATTAAGATACTCCTTTTAGCCTGTTTCACGGGGTAAACATACACACAAAGAAGTTGACTGACAGCAACACCAATGGCAACCGAAAGGTTGACGTTGATTGTTGAGAGAACCTGCTTTAAAATGTGTATTAAATCTGACTCTAAATGAGTTTAGCAATGCGATCAAATGAGTTCCGAATGGTTAAGCTCAATTTGAGCCAATTTCAGTCCTTTCAGGCCTTTCCTTTCAGTTGTCGCTCCCATCTCAAAGGAATAAGCTAATTCCAATGCGCCATTTTGATAGAGTATACAGCACTGCGGATATACTCTCTTAGTTTACACAGAATTTAATCTAAATGCATTCACTTTTTTTGTTTTCTAAAATTCAGTTGCAATAAAAAAATGTTTTTTTGTCTGCTCTGTAAATTTCATTTGTTAGTTGATTTTGCATTGTTTCATTTTGTTACTAGTTACTAGTTTTTTTTCCCAATTCGTTTGATTATGTTACCATTGTAATTGAAATTTTGGCCTCACACAATTTTCTTTTGTTGCCTACAAAAAACTGTCGCATCGACGTGCTGTCAATTTATTTTCCACAGCCTAAAATTATTTTAGTTTACTTTGTGTAATGGCTGCTTAGTTATTCAATTAATTTATAATTTTAGGACCAAGTTTAATAAGCTTTTGCTGTTGTCTCATTTTGCCATTTGAAGCTTACATTACAGAGAACATAAAGCTGAAGCTAATTCCCGGCATCAGCTTTAGTTTGCGCTCATATATCTGCATCTTATCTTTGATAAGGAAAGACAGCAATTTTTGGTCGGTCTTATTATTATTATTATTATGAGTATTTATGGCAGTAGGCACACACAATTCAATTCGTTTAAAAATGCCTTGAGGTTTGGCCGGAGGAGCCTTTTGACATGGTCAGTTTAACGAACTAAGAAATTAAGTACTTACGAATGTTTCGTAGTCGTAGTATACGTTTATTGTTATTATTATTATTGTTATTGCCGTTGTTATTGTTGTTGTTGCTGTTATTATTATTATAAAAAGTTGCAAGTGTTTTACTGGTATCTTGCAACTTGATCTACTTATTTCAGCTGTTTTCTGTGTGTGTGTGTGTGTGTGTGTGTGTATGTGTGGGGCCAATTTAACTAAAAGGGCAAATGGAGCTGAATTGGCCGCATTTTTGTCCTTGTAAATGTATTTATCCTTCAGTGCTTGACTGTAAGTAAATAGACGCTCCCTCATTCTGTTTGCGTGCGTATGTCTCTCTGCTGTGTGTGTGTGTGTATGAATGTGCAAGTGTGTGTGTGTGTGACAATAACAATGCCATTATTCTTCGAGGCTTTTGCCGCAATTTGAAATGGCTTTGCCGGCGGTTTGCTTGTGGTGTTGTGACTCTCTGTTCTCTCCCAATCTCTCTCTTGTCTCTGTCTCTGATTCTCTCTCTCTCTCTCTCTGTCTTGCTCTCTGGAATAGTCGGTGACTATGCGTTACTTACACTTAAGCGATTGTGGCAACTATACACTTCCAGCATAAAGTAATCAGCTCATAAAAACCAAGAGCCGTCCAAGCAGACCATTCCAAGTCTCGGCTCCTCAGATCGGATCAAGGCTCAGGCCTTGCAGCGCTTTTCACAGCTGTGCTAAGGATCCATTTCGTTAGCTAAAATTTTAAGTTTAAAGTGTAATTGCTGAGGTGGGCGCTCGCTGAGCGAAACAAGCAACAAGACAGCGAATAATAGAATCATATTACATAACATAGTTCGAAGTACACGTTTTACCCGGCGGCAGAGTTGGGAATTCCAAGGTGCAGCTGCTGCTCAACTGAGATGGGAATTCCTATTTGTACAGCTAAATACAGCAATTATTCGTGGCAAACAATTTCTGTGTGTGTGCTGAGGCATTTAAATTGCTCTGTAAGGGTTTAATGTTACGTATACGTAATCAATAATTGTTATTACATTTATTTACCAACGCAATTCACCCACGAGATACATTTTATTATACGTATTTCTGTCTGTTTGTGTTTGTTCACAGAACACAAAACATGAGAGAAAAAATCGTGATGTAACATTTTAATTCAATTAATTAAGTAAAGGATTGAACTTTGAGGTTTGTTATTTTTGAATTAAAAGTAATTGCTG
This sequence comes from Drosophila pallidifrons, assembly GCA_023558445.1. NCBI lineage: Eukaryota > Metazoa > Arthropoda > Insecta > Diptera > Drosophilidae > Drosophila > Drosophila pallidifrons. Next base: position 18,197,874 of record CM042351.1, read on the forward strand.
CTTTCATTGCGTATACGTAATGTTTGTTGATTTATTGCATTTCTCAATTTGTGTGTGTGAGTGTTTACAAATCGAATTATGCCCGCAGTCATGTTTTTATTGTTCTCGTTATTCGTTCGAGTTATTATTAAATAAATGCTTCATTTATTACGCAACTCAGTCAACACTTGAGCTGCATAGATCGATGGCTTTAGTTATTCAATCAAACAACAAGATAAAGCCTTGGCTGTCACCTTGCCTTACCTGTCACCCCTCCCTTCCGAATGTGGCATATTTTCCACTCAGGTAACTCTTATTGCCACCCCCAACGAACTTGCATCTCGCTTTCATTCTTAATAAAACATTTTATTTCATGCCAAATGATTCTCATTTGTCGGACGCCTTTGCTATCCCTCTCTCTCTCTATCTCTCTCTATCTCTCTCTCTCGGTCGGTCTGTCTGTCTCTTTTCCCTTGACCTCTGCGCTCACTTCGCCAACTGTCCATCTTTTTATCCGCACTTTTGCAGGTCCGTCCGTCTTTCAGTTTGTTTGTCAGTTGCATTTAATTTGCTGCCCAAGTTGACTGTAAAAACGCGTCGTTGACGAGGCAAATAAAAGCGGAATAAAAACAAGTAAGCAAGCTACAGTCGAGTGTGCTCGACTGTGTGATACCCGCTACCCATTTTAGATAAAAGCAAAACAGTGCGGTATTATTCTTATTGAGTATATTGGTATAGTATTATACTACATTCATTATTCGTAAATAGTACCAAATTCATATACCGGGAAAATACTAAAATATAGCAAAGGCTGTATTGGATATATTGGTATAGTATTATACTACATTCATTGTTCGCAAAAAAATACCAAATTAATATAGCGGGAAATTACTAAAATATAGCAAAGGATATACTTGGTATATTGATATATCATTACATTCATTATCCGCAGAAAATACAAATTTAATATATCGGTAAAATACTGAAGTATGCCAAAGGCTATATTTGGTATTAATATAAAATACAAAATGAATATACGGGTAAAATATTGAAGTATACCAAAAGCTATGTTTGGTATATTTAAATACTATAGGATACAACATACATCAAGTTGTCAATATAACAAGGGCTGATAAAGTATATATGTATTCGTCCTTATGCCAGCACATAGTTATAAAACCCTTCTACCCTTTGGGTAGTGGGTATAACAAGGCAGACCCCCAGCAACTATCTGAGCATTTCGTTACGACCACAACATACCCTCTACACAGAATATTTCTTTATATTTTTAAATGTTTTCCCACACACACACACACACACACATTTGCTGTTTTTATGGCGTGAAATTTGCTTGTGTGTGTTTATGATACCCTTTTAGGCAGTTTATGAGCACAGGGTATAATAAAAATAAAAGCGCTCACAGCATTCGCACTTGGAATAAATTTGCTGCGTGCTCGTCTGTCAAATGTAACTTAACACCCACACTCACACACATCTCGGCTGTACTTTACATACAGAACCATACTCACAAACACACACATACACACACACACATACATACATGCGATTACATAAACGTACACACACAGACAGACAAAATGAGCTTGAGGTTTGCGCAAGCAAAAGGATTAACAGTAAACAGAGAAATTACAATTTTAAGCATAAGAATTATTGCAACCAACATGTGTGGATGAGTAAGCACACACATACACATAACATATATACACACACACGCATACATACATAAAGTAGAAGACACACTCACAGAACATTCATCATCTCTTTAAAGACAGACAACGAAGCGCTCTTTAAAAATCAATGTGGTTCGTGGTCGGTTGGTTAAGTGGGTGAGTGAATGGTTGGATGCTTGGCTTCATTTCGATGTTTTATTTGCTGCTGCTGCTGCTGATGCTGCTGATGTTCGCCCCACTGTGCAGCACGAACGAAAAGCTTCCGCTGGTCATTCAAACAGCAGTTCGACGATGACAGCGATTGCCCCGAACCAGGAGCAAGCGTCAACGCTTCATTGGATTTTAGGCAATCATAAGTAGAACGCAGTTGCTGTCCGATGGCAACTGGCGACTGGCGACTGGGAGACCGAGACCGAGACTCGTAGCCTCGTAGCTGTCCATCTGTGTTGCCCATTTCGCTAAAAAGGAAATGCTCCGCAAAAAAGCGGGAGTCCCTGCGGCAAGTGCCCAGCTCTTTGACGGGCAATGCTGGCAAGCAACAAGCAGGAGGTCGAGGGAACAGGAGTTTGAGGGGTGGCCTGGCAGGCCAATGGCTACCACAAACGAAGCCGGAAAGCAGTGTTGACGCTGGCAGAGCTTTCAGTTGCAGAAAATGCCCCCCATTCCATGTAACACCAACACCCTATCGCCTCCGCACTTTCTCCTCTCCGGGAGCCAGGCAAATTCCGTGGGCGGTTGCGAACCAAAACAGACTGCGTTCACTTTGTTGCATGCTAAGCACTTTAGGAGAAATTTCAGATATGTAACGGAGCATCCATAGAATATTCATGAGAACTCACATTCACTTGTACACCGACTACAAATGCGAGTTTGAGTACACGCTAGAGTGCGAGTACTCAAACATAGTGAGAAAAAAAATCAATCCGTTTCGACTACATGGCTAGTCGAAATAACAAGAAAAAAAATGATACTAAACTATATTTCTGAAACAAAATTCAACTTTATTTTACGAGCACTTTATTTCGTTCCAATTCTTGGTTTGGTTTCAATAAATAAATTATGTCAATTTCGGTTTATTTTGCTTATTATGCTTATGTTCAACTATATTTCTATATTTCGATGTTTGATTTTTATATTATTTTAATGTACCATATTTATTAATTTACAATTTAAATGGAGCTTTGAATGGATTTTACGATTTGCAAATGTTTTCTTCAGTCTGATTTGATGCCGATCGGTAAACTCTTTGCTATCTTAGCAATATGTGTCCTTCGAATATACGTCAGAACATTGAGAACATTTTATAGTCATATCTCGGCAGAATCCTTAAGCATCTGAAAAGGTAAGTTAAAAGTGTAAGTAGAAGAGGTACATAAGTGTGGAAATATTAGCAAAAATCTAAAAAAACGATTTGTATTTCGGAAATTTGAAGGACGACGAAGTTATTTGAAGCAATAATAGTGATTACAAACCGATTAGCATTTTCAAAAGGGCGTAAATCTTTACAGGATTTGAAAAAAAATAAGCTGTCCCTCGTTATCCTAGTGACATGCACAAACGGTGCGTATGAATGAGGCATATCCACTGGCCAAAGGACATTACAGTCGTCCCTGTAGTTCTTGAGTTATTCTAATTTTCGTATGTTGTTGTTGTTGTTGGCTACACGAAATCGTCTCGACGAGTTAAAAAGTGCCCATCAGCAGATGAAATACCAGGCGAGCAGAAATCAGCAGCAAGCAGAAATAGGTAAAATCACTTAGTGGCTTAAATTTGTATTGCATACTTTTAGGGTTGCATCAAAAATTCTCAACGCTCGTTAATTATCGTTGATACTAAAAGTATGCTACACAATTTGTGTGCCATTAGTTGCCTTGAAAATTTCACTGTATCGCGCTCATTTGATGGACGATCATGATGTCCTTTAACACAAGTTTATCTCTTTTGAATACAAACCAATTGGCGTACTTAAAAGGACGAAAGTCCTTACAGGACTCGAGATAAGACGACTTTATTGTGAACAGAAATTTGCGTAAATCTCGGGCGTATCCTGTGTGATCCTTGCAGGACCTGGGTCAAACGATGTCCTTTGATCACATCTATCAGCGTGCCAAAGGACATTCAAATCGTTCCTGTGGATCTCGAGTTATTCCACTTGTAATTTTCTTAGTCTTCAATTTTTATTTTTCGCATGTTTCATTGATGTGTTGTTGTTGTTGGCCAATTGAAACCGGCGCGATTGACTGAAAAGTGCCCGCAAAGCTGATAAAATACCAGGCGAACATAAATCAGCAGCAAGCTGAAATACAGAAAATCACTTGGTCAAAAAATTTGTATTGCATACTTTCAGGATCACCTAAGAAATTCTGATAGCCATTAAATTAATCTTTGCACTAAAAGTATGCCACATAATTTTGATAAATTTTTGGTCTGCCTGAAAATTTCATGGTATTCCTTCAAGTATTCTTTCATTCTCTACTCTAAATTCAAAATAAAATGAACACAATGCTTACCAAGATTTGCTGGAAATAAAATTCGCTTTTCTTCATAAATAAGAAACTTGTGATTCGTTTTTTTTTTATTAATTTTTTTTGAATGGGGTTTTATTTATATTTAATAATTTATTTTGGTTTATATTTATACTATTTACGCATAGACTATTTTTGCTCTGTTCGCATTGACTTTCATTACCGCAAAGAAACTTGCAAACTGATTGTTTGCTTCGCCTTGTTTACTTCTCGATTCCATTCATTTACTTTCATATCATACTTTTGTGAGTACATAATTCTCTAGGGTTTTCTTAAGGTCAGAATTTGGATTTTGGGGACTTTTCTTGCGAGATCTTTTCCGAGGGGTGTGTGTGTGTGCGTGTGTTAATCTTAATCTTAAGTAAATACGTTACGATCGCTTGGCCTAAAATCCATTTACTGTGCGCGTGCTGCATGTTATTCGTATCATATTATTATTATTAACGATGCCAACCTTCGAAAACCTTGTCTTACATGCGAGTACATTCATATACATATAGATTTATATATAATCACTATTTTGTATTTCTTTTTGTTTGTCTGGACAAAAAAAAAAAAAAACAATATGAACTATTTCATAATTGTTGCATACATCAATTTTGTTTATGTTTTTTTTTTTTTTTTGGTTTTTTTGGGTTTTATCAATATTTGCATTATACCGAGGCCTGTTTCGCATTCCGTTGCAAAAAGTTCAAATTGAAATTGAAGTTATAGTTGAATATGATACTTTTGTGTTTTAATACTGAATGGCTGGCGCCATGTTTATGAGTACTGAGTACACTGAGTGCTACTTGTATGAATATGAAAACTACAATCGACTACTCGAGTGCAACATTTTGAATTGTGGCCAACTAAGTGCTTGGCTGCCACACACAAATGGCCAACTGACAACCGTCGACTGTCGACTGTCGACTGTCGAGTATCAACCGTGCTATTGGCAATAGGTAAAGGTAAATCGCAAATAGATGGGTAGTAAAAGGTAAATGGTAAATGTAAGCGAAATTTGAAACAGATTCTCCTGCTTATGTGTGTAGTTTGCTAGCTCTGTAAACACACTTTTGTATTTATCATACTTTAGATTTGGCCTCTGCAATTCTCTCTCTCTCTCTCTCTGCTTCTACTGCCACTCGCTTCTCTTGCTTGCTTCTTTTCCCGCACTCTCCATCAAACATTTTACTGCTGCTTTTTCTACTTACTTTGACAAGACTTTCGCCTGAATTTTTCCGCTCCCTTTCTCTGTGTGTGTATGAGTGTGTGTGTGTGTATGGTTGGTTTTTTTGTGGGTTGTGCTGAAAAATTGACATATTTGGTGCGCCCAACTGGAACTGAAACTCTCCTGCCACCGTTGTTGTTTTTGCCATCTCTCTACACTCTACGTTCTACACTCTACGTTCTACACTCTACACTCTTCACTCTCCACTTTCCACTCTCGATGAGCTTGAGTTTTCTTTGGCTGCTTTGCGTTTCCGCTTGGCGTTGACTAACAGCTTGAGTTTCCGGTCGAAGGGGAATCTTTTCGTGGAGCCAAGTTTTACAAACTTTGGCCAGCATGTGAATGACGGTGATGACGATGACGTTGATGATGATGATGTTTGATGTTGCTGCTGATGATGACGTTTGCTGGGAATGTGAATCTGAATCTGATTGGGATTGGGAAGTCGAATCAGGCAGCGACATCAACTGATTCAATTTATTGGCATTGCAGCTTTGATTTCTGCACACCAATTACCAAAAAGAGGGCGAGAGCAGGAGAGAACAAGAGACAGAGAGAGAAAGAGAGAGAGAGAGAGAGTGATAGTGGGGAAGCGGAAAGGGCCTTCAGTTGTTGTTGTTGTTGGTGTCGATGTTGCTGCTGCTGCTAACGGAAATGTGTGCTAACTGTAAAAGTCGGTTGGTTCAGTTACAGTTTAGCCCAAGATCTTCTTGAAATAGCTAACAGTTTCCGGTTTTGTTAGCGAGCGTCGTCGATTTGGCTTAAATGGCGCCTCAGTTTCCTCCTGTAGGAAGTTGTGTCGTGCTGTTGTGGCGTCTCTTGCATCAATTTCATCATTATCATCATCATCAGCAGCATCACTATCAGTGGCAGCTGCAGCCGCAGCAGCAGCAGCCACCTCCGCCTCTGGCTCTGACTCAGACTCTTCGCTTTGCACTCGCTTCTTGGTATCAGTTTTCATTTGAGTTGAAGCTGCTGCTGCTAATGATGTTGTTGTTGGTGTTGCTGTTGATGTTGTTGAGGCTGCTGCTGTGGTTGCATTTGAACTATTTTCATTAGATGTGGCTGGTTGTTTTGTTGTGGTCGTTGAAGGCAGATGAGGCATCTCAGTGGTCAGCAATTTTGGCGTTGCTGTTGTTGCTGCAACTCCAGCTGCTGCTGCTGTTGTTGCTGATGTGCTGCTGGCAATGGTTGTTGTTGCTGCTGTTGTTGTTGTTGTTGTTGGTGATGATGGCGCTGCTGTTGCTGTCACGCCAGCAACATTGATGCCACTCGATGTTGACATTTCAGACTCTCTTGCTGCTGCCGTTGTTGTTGTTGCTGTGACTGTTGATGTTGTTGCTGGCTTAGCGGTTGTTGTTGTTGCTGCTATCTTCACGGTTGTTGTCACCGGCAACGGAGTTGTTGTAATGTGCTCTACGTGCTCCAGCTTGTGCTCCAACTTGTGCTCGCCATGCTCAACATGTTCGCCATGCTCCAAGTGCTCCGAGTGCTCGCCGTGTTTGGCTGGCGGCACATAGTGTGACTTGACTAGCAACATTGGTGGTATGAAATGCGAATTGTCCGCCGTTTCCTTAATGTGTGGATGCTGGGGTAGCAGCAGCTCATCAACGCGTTGCTGCTGTGCCGGATGTATCGGATGTGCGATGCTGACCGTCGACGTTGCTATCGGCATTGCTGCTGCTGTTGCTGCTGTTGTCGGCGCCGGATTCATGTTGATGTTGATGTTGCTGTTAGAGTTGGCGACAACTGTAGTTGCTACCGCCTCCGTTTCCGTTGTTGTTGTCGCTGGTGCTGCTGTTGTAGTAGTAGTAGTTGTTGTTGTTGTTGTTGTCGATGGCGATGTCGATGTTGTTGTTGTTGTTTTGCTTGTTGATGACATTATGTTGATTTCAGTGGTTGCTTTTGTTGTTGCTGTCGTTAATGGCGCCGTTGATTTGGTTGTTGTCGTTGCCGCTGGCGTGTTGCTGCTGCTGCTGCTGCCTACAGTTGTTGCTGCTGTTGTTGTTGTTGTGCCACTTGCTGCTTCGGTTGTGGATGCAATTGCTGCTGCTGCTGTAGTGGTTGCTGCTGCTGGTGTTGTTACTGGCGCTGCAATTGTAGTTGTAGTTACAGTTGTTGCTGCTGTTGTTGTTGCAGGCGCTGCTTCGGTTGTTGTTGGCGATGCAGGTGTTGTTGTGGTCGTTGTTGTTGTTGTTGTCTTCTTGGTAGCTATTACTTTCTTAGTGGTTGGCAAAGGTGCAACTGTTGTTGTGGTTGCCAATGTTTCCTCCGGTATTGGCGCCATCGTGCGCAAATCCTGTGGCAAGGTCTTCTTCTTGTGCGGCAACGCCTCGAGTATCTCATTGGACACATCGCTGTCGCTGACATCCTCCGGCAATTGCTCCTCACTCAACGCCGGCTGGTCGCCCATCATCATGTCCAGATGCGACAAGGGCTTCTCCTCCTGCTCCTGTTGCTGCTGTTGTTGCTGCTGTTGCTTCTCCATCTGCAACTGTTTCTCCAGCAGCAGTTGCTTCTCCTGTTGCTGTTGCTGCTTCAACTTCTTGGCCTGATAATTGTCGTGTGCATTCACCTTCTTGGCCGATTTCTTGACCGGCATCGGCACCTCATCCGGTATATGATAGTGTGCCACTGGGCTATCAGCCAGCATCAGCTTGTCGAGGCTGAAGTGTTCTCCTGCGGCAGCTGGAGCTGGAGCTGCGGTGGCCACCTCAAGCTTGAGGGCACTGCCTCCGTAATTGGGCACCAGGGGCAACAGTTCGATGTCGTTGTTCTCGTTGTTGTCGGTGCGTATGTTGTTGATGATTTGCAGCGACTTGAAGTGCGAGTTGGTGATGTCATTGATGCGTTGCGCCTCCAGACGTTCCTTCGGGCAGATCAGCTCACGAATGGCACGTTCACGATCCTATCAAAAGACAAACGATGCAAGGCAAGTTATGTAAGAAAGCTACAGTCGAGTGTGCTCGACTGTGATATACCCGCTACCGATTGCGAAAGCAAGCAAAATAGTTTTAAAATATAATACCATATTTATATACCGAAAAATACAAAAAATGTACCAAGGGCTTTTTTAGGTTTATTGAATAAAGTGTTGTGAATAGACGCAAAACAGTGCAGAATATATTTTATAATATACTATATTAATATACCGCAAAAATACTAAAAAATATATACCAAATGATATAATTGGTTGATATAGTGTATATATTATACCGACATACTACATTAAAAATATACCATAAAGTGCAAAATATACCAGATTGTCAACCAAAGAAACTAAGACCCGGAGTAAGGAACTGTTTTTGACCATATCTGATCGCAACCAAGTTTTCAGGAATCAGAAATACTATAGTTATTATTGTGTGTACCAAAAATCAACACTTTTACTGCCGGAACAATTTATAGCTCTATTATTTAGTCTTCGAGATCCAGTGTTCCAAACGGACAGACAGACAGACAGACGAACATGGCTAAATAGTCTCGGCTGTTGACGCTGATGAAGAATATAAATATTTTATAAAATCGGAGATGCGTCTTTCTGTCTTTCTTTCGTGGAGCCACAAAGTTATAATACCCTTCTACCCTATAGGTAGCGGGTATACAAAGATATGATATAAAAGTGCGCTTCGCCTTCGTGTTTACCTCCTTGCCGCGACAAGTGTGTCGCAAGAGTCCCTCCTCCTGGCAGTTCCGGATCAGCTCAATGCTCGCCGTGTCCGCCATATACTGCATCGTCAGATTGGGCATCTCCTTCAATATGCAAGCGTCGGCCCAGCTAGGCACTGTGTGTGTGTGTGTGTGTGTGTGTGTGCGAGTGTGTGTAGTCAAACGGAAATAGATTCTCTTAGCTGCCATCGTTGATCCCTTTGGGAATCCACAAAAACTTACCGGGCATCTCGCAGAGGAACGAAGCGGTTTCCGGTCCGCCACAACGCAATGCGTGCCATCGATAGTCGCGTATGGGATCGATGACAGCGCACAGCGGAGCATCCATGAGGGGCAACGATTCGGCCCAATAGCCGGTATCCGCAACCAAGGGACGTGAGTTGCTGCCAAGCAATAGTTACATGATTTCATATTCTATGTGTTTAAAGTTCTCATCACAAAATAAAATACAACAAAAATAATAATCTTATTTGTAAGCCATTATTAAAGCCAAAGCAAAAGAGAAAACATTATTAATACTCTGTTGTCAAGCAGCTTAGAAATTCAATAGCATATGGCATAATAAATGCGCTGCAAATGATTTAATATTTATGAAAATTCTGTAAAGTCGATTTAGTCATTGATGAATTTTATATAAAATAGTATTTGGTATTTTACCACAATGTGAATTTTAAATCAGTGGCTCATTAAAGGCAAAATAAGTGGATAAATTAATTTACGAAAACTAATTCAATTCATATTGTATGATAAAAGATAAAGTGTAAGTAGTGAGAAAAGATTTAGTAATGGAAAAAGTTCAATTCGTGGAACTTTTACACCGAGTTTGTTCTTTTTTTTTTTTAAATTTATTATAAGTCTTAAACCTGAGCCTTATTTAACGTAACTACATCTTTAGTAGATAACGAAAACATTCACTGCTTGCCAAATTTTAAACTTGTGGTATACGCGATTATTTTGATTAAAGGCAGGGAAAATGGTTAATTTTAATACTGAAAACGAATTTAATATATTGAAGAAAATTCTTGTTATTTAAATTTGGGTTAATCATCAAGTTCATCAATAAAGACTAACGCAATTCTTGTTATTTTATTGCTTAAAATATAAAAGAAGTAATTAAATTTACATTAAATATTTTTGTGAAACTGTTATATTATATATAACCAGACTTGCTTAGATTCATTGAAAGCCAAAGCGAATGCATCTACATATATCTGGGAAGACCTTGGCTAATGGACAAATGATTTTGCAATTGAATTGCGTGTGCGAGTATTAAAAAAAATAAATACAAATAAAAACGTTAACGGCGCCAGTTATTATCGCACACTAAATGTCACGTTAAACTCGCATTACTCGCAAATAAAAAATAAATTTAATTGCTTTTCGTGTTCAACTTTAACGTTAACGTTTACGTTTACGTTTAGCTTTTGTTTTTGTATTTGTATTTGTGTCCGTCAAAGAATTGAAGACATTTCGAGCATGTTGTTGTTGTGGTTGGAAATTCAGTCGTTGCATTTGATATGTTAATCGTGTCGATTATTCGATTGAAGAGCTCGTTACTTGCTCTTAACGAGCGAACGGTTAGACCGTTAGTCCGTTAATATGCACGTACTCGCAACTATAATGCCAGACCATAAATACACATACACACACACACACACACATGTGTGTGTTCATGAACAACACAAACAAAACAATTACAACACAATATTTGCTGTTTATTGCTCTTGTTTTGCTTGTTGTTGTTGTTCAATGGCTGGCTGGGTTGGGTTGGGGTGTCGCGTTTAGGGTGTTGCTACTGTACTTACGACCACATAAAACGATCCGAGTTCTGCGGTCGCATGAGACCAATCCAAACGATGTCGTTCACATCCAATTCCCTCAGCAGGTCGCGCGTTGCATCAAATTGAAAACTGTTGTCGACTGGCAAAAACAACAAAGACAACAACAACAGAAATGGGTAAAAGGGTTACAAACACAACAATATAAAATACACAAGCAGACAGCCAGCAAAAGCGAATGAAAATGAGAAAGAGAAAGGGAAAGGGGAAAGAGACAAATGGTTTTTATTTGTACGATACGAATATATTTCTATTAAATTTGCCAAGCGCATTGTTTTTTCATGTTGAATATTTGGGACAGTGACCAAAACGAGAAAAAAAAAACCCCCAGCAACAAAAAAATATATACATCCCAAATACATCCATTGAGAGGGGGCTCCCTCTCTCTCTCTCTCTCTATCCTCCCTCTATCCCTTGAGCAATCCAACAACACGCCAGCTTCCAACTCGAACCCGATCGCTTGGTCGTCCCTGCTCCCAGCTTGTGTCAACACAAATTGTTGTAACACACACAGCATACCAAAAAAAATTTAGAGAGAGAGTGAGAGAGACAGACACAAGCCGACTAGGACTCGGACAACAGAGAACAGAGTGTTGACACTAAGTAATACCCTGTGATTGATTTGCATTGCAGTCGGAAAATTAACATTGAATTCTATTTTTATTAAATTTGAACTCTATTCGAATGTCATATAAGATTTGATTTACATAGCGTAATAGATTTGAATCCGATTCGTACATCATATAAGTTTTAATTCATCGTAATTTAATCCTTTTCGTCAATCGTCAATTTTGTGCAATAGAACTAAAAGTTTACCATAACAAATCGAAATAATTTTAATGACAGTTTTTACTCTTAAATTTTGGCTTGGTTCTTCAGTAAACAAAATTGCAATTTATTCTATATTTTTAATCAATTTTTACATTTTAATTTTAGCTTAGTTTTTCGCCAATCTTTTCTAAATTTTTTTTTTTTAATTTTTTCTTAGTTTTTCAGCAACAATATTGCAATTTCTTCTACATTTTTAAGTAGAATTTTTACATTTTATCCTTTGCTTAGTTTTTCAGCAATCTTTTGTATATTTTTAAATTTTCATTTAGTTTTTTTAGCAAAAAATTTTAATCTTTTCTATATTTTCTAATTCCAGTTTTAGTCTTAAATGTGTGTTTAGTTTTCAGCAAGAAAATTTGAATCTCTTCCAGATTGGTTAATAAAATTATTTGGTCTTTAATCTTTTGCAGCAATAAAATTGCAAACTTTCTTCTATATTTTCTTCGTAAGCAAACTAGATCTTATTTGCTTTTAATTATCGTACTTTATGGCAATGTTAAAAGAAAAGAAAACATTTCAAAGGCATCTCAGCCAGTTAAGCCACCTTTTTAGTGTGTGTATGCTGTGTCGCTTGTCTGTTTGATATATCTATTTATTTATTTGGTCATACTCTTGTGGTTATTTAGCTGTGTACTTTCCGAGTTCTTCTTGTTATTTGTTGTTCATCTGTTTCACACATTTACATGGATCCATGGATTCAGCTGCCTGCTGCAACTTATTTATGCGCACTGTCTGCCACACACACACACAAACGCAGAGTTATTTCCGTTGTTGTGTGTGTAAAACACAGGCAAAAGGGATACTTAGTGTATTGTCGAAGGGTGGCCAAGACCATGGACCCATCCATATCTACATATATTGAAGCGAATGTTGCTAAGATTATGTTCTTTTACTTTGAACCGGAAACTGGGAGCCAGACAAAATGGTATTCCCTCGATACCAAAAAGAATACTTTTGTAAGAGAAAGGAAGAAGAGAATAGAGAGTAAAAGAGAGAGAGAGAGAGAGAGAGAGAGCGGAAGAGTTGTCCCAATGACACACTTGCATATTTTGAGATATGCAAAACTTGAATTGCCATTGTCATTGAGTGGCATGCACAATTTATATGCACACAATATCTAACAGAGAATTTATATCTGCTATTTGCGAAGCAAACACACATTGTTGTGCTCGTACAGTGTGCATTCGATATGGATGACCACAGTTGAACTGTTTGCCATGCGGCTGCTGCTGTTGTTGCTGTCGCTGCTGTGATCCTCTGAACTCAACTCTCAACTCTGATCTCTGCACTGCAGTGGTTGGTATTTTGTCACAAGGATTTATAGCGACAACGACATCAAGAAGGACAACGACAACGATGAGCTATGCAGCTATGGACAGGCGCATGCAGATGACACTGGGATTGGCATCGGCATCGGCATCGGCAACGGACAATAGAGCATGGACATGGATATGGACAACGAGACATGACCCCAAATGCCCTTGGTCTGGGTCTGATGTCATTTTGCAGTGCTTTCTATTCATTTGCGCCGTGCATCGCAGTGTCCAGTCAAGGTGCAGCAGCATGTGCCCCACAACAACAACAACAGCAACGGCAGCAACGACAGCTGCCGGACATTTGCAATAATGTTCTCTAGCAACACTTCCGCCTTGCACGCTCTCTGCTCTTTGCTCTATCTCTATGCGTTGGCTTTTTGTTCTTGGCTGTCATTGGGCTTATTTGCATTTCACATTTTGTGTTGGCGTTTAGTATTCCATTACATCCTCTTTGTCAGCTGCTGCTGCTGTTACAGCTGCTTTTGAATATTGCAGTCTCTAATAAGCGTAAGGCCAACCTTGATTTTTGTTGCTTTTGTTGGCTAACTAGCTGCTGTTGATGCTGCTGCTGCTGCTGTGTGTTTCATGTCTCACTCTGCAGCTCAGCTTTTGTTCTATTCATTTCGCTTACCTGTCACCAGATTGGCATGATGGAACTGGCAAACGGCGTCAGCCTCGAACCACGAGATGCGATCACGAAAGAAGCGATAGAACACATTCAGGCCCTCCTGTGGCATTGTCCAGGTGTTGCTCACGTTCACCTGCAAAGTGCAAAAGCACAAAAAAATAAAGAAAGAAAAAAAGAAAAAACAGCATGAAAACCCAGCAGCGGTAAAAGAAGCAGAGAGTTTTCCGCTTTTCTTGTCAGCGCAAAACCTTTGAGGATTGACTGTGGCACACGCTCTCAACGCGGCTTATATTTAATGTATTAAGCATACGCTACGTAAAACGCCTTCATTTTTAATGTTGTTGCGCACACACAAACACACACAAACACACACATACATATAGAGAGCAAAAACGAGGCAGCGACATAAAAAATAAATACACCAATACACTCTCACGTATTATGTATGCAAATGTGTGTGTGTGTGTGTGTGTGTGTGTGTGGTGCGTGCTTATGTGTAAATGCGGCTAAAAAAAAAAAAAAAAGAAAATATGGAAAAAAATGAGAAGAAAATTTTACTTTGAAGGCTGGCATGTGTACGAGTAGATGTACTTCATTAGCTGAGGCAGCAGCCGGTTGAGGAAGCTTTGGGAGGTTGGCCCGCAACATGGACGGATGCTGGCATAAAACAGCCAAAGGGAGAAAGCCAGAAAGGAGAGGAGGGGTGTGTGTGTTTGGGTGCTGCAGAGGCAACTGAATAACGAATGGGACAGCTGCTATAAAGCCCTGCATAGGCCATAATATAGACCTCCTCCAGCAACAGCAGCGACTTTTCCCTTTTGTAACAAGCAAAGCATGAGGTGGGAATGGAGGATGGAGAGTGGGAGAGAGAGGGGGTACTGACTGGCTGACAGACTGTCGCGGTGCTTAGGCGCTGTATAATGCCAATGCGACTGACAACGGCGGCACATTAACTAATTACGAATGAAAGTAGAGGCCAAAAACACACACACACACACACAGGCACGCACACAAAGAGAAGCTGCTAAAAGGTGGCGAAAAGAAAGCAAGGAGACAGAAGAGGGGGAGAGCGGAAGGGGTGTGTGAAAATAAATATGCATATAAACATAAGCCAGAGCAAGATTAAGAGCACATCAAATCTTTTTATGCCCCGTTGAGGTTTATCAAAGGCGTCGCAAGGGGCCAAGCGAGAACAAAGTAACGGTTAAACGAAGCAGCACCAGCGGGAAAAAGGAAAAGGAAGAAGAAACAGAAGCAGACTGAAGACTGCATTAAATAACTGTTTATGTGTGTGTGCAATGTCAAGTGAAATGCGCTTTAATTAATTGCCATATACATTCATACAGTTTATGAATTTCTTTGCGGCTCACATTACGTATACGTAATGCATGCAATTTCGTATAGAATTCAATAATCATTGTTGGAAATGTTTGAGTAGCAATTGAAACGACATTCGAGTGCTGCAAATTGCATAAACTTGCATTCGATGCACAAGTTTTTCCATATCAAGTGGGCCACAAGGTGATGATGGTATTAAGAATGTGCATTGCGCATACGCCGCGTAGGCCAAAGCACACACCGCACCTCACACACTCCTGGAATGATTGCGAGTGTGAGGCAACAAAGTGCAAAAACGAGCCAAACGTTTCATTAAGTTAATTAACTTTTAATTGAAATTGTTTGACAGACGCGCAAAGCGCGGCGGTGTACTTTCATCTTTTAATTGCAATTTGAAAGCGAGCACTCGCCAAAAGAAATAAAAATTTCAAAAACCCGCAGCAGCAACAACGGAAGCAACAACACAAAAAGTCAACATAAAAAATGAAGAATAAAACAATAAAATTGTTGACTTAAGAGCATGCATAACGTCAAGAACAGAGCGTGGCATACAAAGCAAAAAGTCAAACACACTCCCACACACAGAGGGGAAAAGCGGAAAGGAAAACGATATCAAGAATTTCAATATTCGACATAAATATGCAGACGAAGACCAGGTTGCCATTAGCTTGCTGATTAGTCCAAGTTTAATATTTCATATCGTGTATTAAAAGCCAATAGCAGTTCAAGCTAAATTTATAAAATATTTCATTTCATTTCGAACTGGACAAACGTTATTAATGAGGAATTTATTTGCCTACAAATTTTTAGTTTTTCTCAATTCCCAATCAATTTCAAACTCTTAGCAAATTTAAGTTTGCAATTTTTCAATATTTGGATATCACAATAATTTCTTGTTAGCTAAATTTGATTTCATTTCAAATGCTAATTTTGGAAATTCAATTTAAAAATAAACAAGTAAGAAAGCTAAAGTCGAGTGTGCTCAACTGTGAGATACCCTCATATTAATTTTAAAATATATCAAAGACTATAACATATTTCATATATTGGTATACTACTACAATAAAAATATAGCAGATTGTCAACCAAGTAAACTAACTAACCCAACTACAGCAGTTCGGTATTGATATTTAAATATACGGAAAATGTTATAATATATTTCGATGACTATGTTTGATATATTGATATGGTACTACATTAAATATATACTGCAACCATGCGATATTCATTTAAAGATACACAGAAAAATACTAAACTATTACGAAGGTTATATTTCGTGTATTTATACAGTAGTACAATAAAAATATGCCATAGAGTAACCAAGTATGCTGCAACTCAGCCCAGTCTGCATAAACTTTTATTTTCATATAAAATTCTTAAATAACTTTACCATTTCTTATCTGATTGCAATCAAATTTGCAGGCATAATATACTAATAATCGCTTCAAAATTGAGCTCGCCTTTGCTTTGCTGAGACAGAATTGGGTGTGGTAAAAATCTAAAACAAACTTGATCTGCGTGCAAAAGTTAAAAGTTCGAAAACAAAGTATAGCTCTGTCTGAGATCCAGTGTTTCATACGGACAAATGCCCATAAGTATATCGTCTTGATTTGTAACACTGATTAAGATTATAGATACTTTATAGTGTCGGAGATGCCTCCTTCTATCAGATACATTCAATTGTTGGAGGCATAAAGTTATAAGAAATACCCTTTTACCCTGTGGGATAGCGGATTTCAAAACTAAAACAATTATTTTTACCAAGAACTTTGCAAGTTGACTTTTTAAACTATCGTTTAACCAAAGAAATGAAATTGACTGTCAATCAATCAGCATGAACACTTTTTCAAATTTTGTATTTTACAATACAAGTAATTTTCTTTAATTTTTTTATTTTGACTCGCATTCATTAATCATTTGTATGTATGCGCGTTGTTTTCCATTTGAAATTACGTGGACAGCTACAAATTGAATCATAATCTAAATAATTGCAAACATAATTTTTTTTACTGTTTGCGAAAATATGCAATTATTGAAGGCTTGCATTTTCGCCGAAGGTAAACGTAATTATTCAATTACTTATTTACACACAATGCAACACAGAAAAATGGCATGAATAATTCGCATGATTCGCATGAATTGGCTAAAAAATTAACTGAAATTACGCATACGCTGAATCTGCACACGATTTCACCAAAAATGTAATGAAATTTGTATGCATGAAATATTCATATTAACACTGTATACACAAATGGTTACAATTCTTTATTGGCTAAAGGAAATATAATAAATATTATTATCGCATATATGATATGTATGTACATACGAGTATATGCGAATTTTTGTGTGTAAAAATCAACAGAGCAACAAATACAATGAATGCGTTGCTGCCTAGACAAGATCTCAGCAGTTTGTTGACTCTTGTGCCTTTTGTTATTATTGTACTATATTTTTTTTTGTTTTTTTTTTCGTAGCTGTTGAGGGAGGAGAGTGATACAGAGGGGACCACTTAGCAAGTTGCAGTGCAAATAGTTCAGGTTCTTCAGTTTTGTTTGACTGTTTGCCTCGTTATTCTTTGTTTGCAGTTATGATGAAGACGACGACGACGACGGCAAGGCAAAGGCAAAGGCAAAGGGCGCGTTCTGCTGCAAAACGAGCCTGTTACAATTTAAACAAAAGAATAAGTGAAAACACTAAACAATTCCTAGGCACATACCCTGTAAAAAGAAGGTATAAACCAATCGGGTATGCTCAGTAGTTTGTTGCAGTTGCGCTGCTTTTAAAATGAAGAGTATCTTTACTGTCGATGCTGCTTCAACTCGGTTGCATTTATTTTTGATTTCTCTTGTATAATTTGGGCATTTGCATTTCCGTGCTTTACCCCTTTCTTCACTTGTTTTTAGTTTTTTTTCTGTCTCTATTTGCGCTGCACTCAAGGACAAGTTGCGCGCGCGTTGCGCTTTGTGTTTGTGCTGCGAAGTCAAAAAAGGGGGACAGAGGACAATGGGCGCTTGCTAACTGCATTCAGCGCCCATTTCAATCCCATTCCCATTTCCATTTGGCTTTGTCTTTGGGAATCAGGCCAAGAGTCGCGAACTAAAAACTGAATAAAAGAAGGAAACTTGTCGTCTATATGCTTGGACACTTGGCTAAGAGCATTGCTGTTGCATGTTGAATGAATGTACAAATTAAGACAAGATTATATATTTTTTCATTTCTTTTCATTTTATATTTTGTTGTTGGGCTAATCTAAATAGAGCCTGGCGAGCGTAATAAATAAATCCAACGTGCTGCGGTAAGTAAATAGCTTAATAAGCATTCGAGTTTCGAGTTTTATGCTTGAATGCCAAATAAATAGCTTCCTACACGATTGTCGATTAATAATGGCTGAATTAAGCCAACATAATTGCGGGTGTATACGTATACGCAATATACTCGTAGAGTGGGTCACGATAAGCGTGCTTTGCATTCACGAGTAGCAATAATTTTGATTGTGCTGTCTCCTCCCCAACGCACACACACACACACACACACACACACACACACCCCTCTGGCATAAGCTCGATTGGCTTCCAAAGGCACTTTTGTATATTCAAATTTTCAGCACACAGACAGACAGGTGAACAAGTGGCGCTTAAAAATCAAAAGTGCGCAGCATCCTTGTCACTAGATGCCACACAGAGATAGGCAAATGGAACGACGATAGACTGCGTCATCCCGACATGCCAGGGGAGTCGGCTGCCTCTGTGTTTTGGGTATTGAGTATTGGCTTTTTGCTATTCGGGGTTGAAGTTAAAGTTTGCCTGTCGAGTGCCAAACAGAGAGCAGAACGAACACACCCACACACACACACACACACACCTGTATTAGCAATCCTTTTGATGTATTGTAATATTTTATGCATGCCAACGCTTTCTACTTATTTTTGGGCAACTCCCACCTCTGTGCTGTGTGGAGGCTGCGCTGCTGATGCTGCTGCTACTAAGTACACTTAACTGTGTCAAATGTCATGTCATTCGCAAAGATATACACATAGCTACACTTTAGCCTACATGCTGCTACATACAACACGCATGCAACACCTGTCGTTACATTGTCGCATTGCGTTCACTCGCGACGTCCCTGATTGCTGAGTGCTTCTTATGGCCATTAGGGCAAAATGTGGCCCAAAAAAAAAAAAAGAAATCAAATAAGAAAGTTACAATCGAGTGTGATCGACGTTGAGATACCCGCAGTTCTTTTTGAAAGCAAAACAGTGTGGTATTATTCCTAAAATATACTAAATTAATGTACCATAAAGATACAATTTTCAGAAAAGACCAAAAATAGTTTAGTTTTGGTTTCAAAATGACACCTGCTATTCGTTTTGTGAAGGTGAAAGTGAGCGTGACAAAAATCTAAAAACAAACTTGATCTGTGTGATATGTCTTATAATATATTTTATAGTGTCGGAAATGCCTCTTTCTGCTGTTCATACATTTCCTTTAGGCACAAAATTAGAATACCCTTCTTCCCTACGGGTAGCGGGTATAAAAAGCGAAAATAAATGCGATGAAGAAAAACGTTGTAGCCAAGCCAAACGATGCCAGCGCGACATTGAGTGAATGTTACGTTCTGAATAAAATATACTATATACTTGTACTATATACAATATATAGTATAGTAGCATTTATTCGGTCTTCGTCTTCGTCCCCTTGGTTGCTAGCCAGCCAGCCAGTCAGCCAGTCAGCCAGTCGGGCAGCCACTTGAAGTGCTGTTTAAATTTAGAGCAGCGCCTGAATATTTCCGCTACTAATTGAAGGACGAGAGATGCTTCAATAAAATGAGAAGAGATGCCTTGGCATGGTAAGCGCCTTAAATTTTGAACAGAGATCCTCAAATTGAAAGCTCGTTAACTGACAATTGATATTGGCAAAGTCATTTCCCTTCCTAACTCACGAAACAGTCTGACATTTGATTACTTGGATGACATGGCGAATTCATGTGGAAACTACATATGAGCATAACTGAATTTTAATGCCAAATTTGATATCAATAAGCAAGCAAGTTTTACAGCACAAAAGTTTTCACGTTGCGTATGCGTAATTTTCGAAAGAGGGAGCAACACAACAAATGTTTCGGGGTGGAGGAGGAGGACTATCAAAACTGTAGCATTCACATTTATTTTAGTCAAACAATCAGGAATCAAGAGCTGCCAAAGCTGCTACAGCATTGGACGCTCAATTTGTTTGGAGCATCGTTGATAAACGGTACAACGACTCCGACAGTCGGACAAGGCACAAGGAAGCGAGTGACAAGCGGGGGGATGGGAGAAACTCTGATGGCATGACAGCCTGATAGTCTCTCTGACAGTCAGGTGAAATGTTTGAGAGGGCGGCAGGAGGCTAGAGGAGGGAGAAAGGAAAGGAAAGGAAAGGAAAGGAAAGGAAAGGAAAGGAAAGGAAAGGAAAGGAAAGGAAAGGAAAGGAAAGGAAAGGAAAGGAAGGGAGCGTCAGATCTGACCCCAAATGATAAATAGCGCTGAAGCTTCGAGAGAGAGAGAAAATGTACAAAAATATCTATGTGTGAAATGAGCACATGGGTGGGCATCGTTGGTTGCCCAATAGAATGGGCGTGTCACGACTTATAAATAAAGCGACGCCCGCAAGCAGACACACACACACACACTCACAATGCATTTTCCTTTGCGTGATCCCCTCTCCACATAGAGAGAAGACTCAAGCAGAAGAGCGTAGCGCAGCGCAACGCAACGCAGCTCTAACTGTAACAGTTTGTGGCAACAATAGCGGCAGCCAGCAACAGTAACAGCAACAGCAAATGTGGCAACATTGTTGCCTGCGTCAAGCGTGCAGCATTGTGGACAAAGTGACGCCACATCGCTGTCGATGTCGACACCGAAGCGTTGCTTCTTGTCCTTTTTCTTTTCCGTCTACGTCTCCGTCTCCGTCTGCGTCTCCTTCGCCAGCCAGCATCTCCATCATCGTCTCCGCGTTCTCATGTAGCTGTCAACTGTCGCGCTTGCTACATGCATCCGAAAATTTATTAAAATTGAAGACAACTTGAATGTCATCCAGTCATCTAGTCATTCAGTCACCCAGTCGAGGCGCCTTTTGCATCCTTTTGGCATGCATTTGACATTTTTGCCAAATGCTTCTTAAAGTTTTCACTTCAAGTTCTTTGAACGCTTCGCTGCTAATGACTATTTATTATTTCGTTCGTCGTCTTTTTATTGAACTTTAGTTTATTTTGAAAACACAAAAGTTAACTTAACTCAAATTGAAGAGCAATTGGCAATTTCAATTGTTTATGTGTTCTTCGTCTTATTGCATTTTCCTGCATCGATGTCAATTGTCTTGAAGTTTTCACAGTGTTTGTGAAATAACAAGTAAGTATTTAAGCATTTGTTTAAAATGTAATTGAGTCTCTTTGCTAAAGTTAAATAAAAGAGGTGCATCTGCTTTTTCTTACTTCCAACTACATATTGAAATACTTTTTATACACTTTTCTAGAGCTTTTAAGTGGCTTACAATATATATAAGTTAAATCAAAATGTTGTTTCTGTTTTTTCCTTGATTCTTGCTTCACATTGACATTTCTTTTATTTTTATATCATATTTTTTTGCGCTACATAGAAGGTATCTCGCAGTCAAATAGGTTAGCTTGTTGTAGTTAATTGTAATGTTTGAGGAATTTGTAATTATAAGTAAAAATATATTACATTTAATTTTATTTGTTATAGAATACTTTTGATGATATCCAATTTAGTCTAAAAAGTAAGCAAGAATACTTTTAGTGACTTAAAAAATAAGATAAATGCAAGAATTGTTTCTTTTTCCTTTCCTTCTTTCCACTACATTCCTACATTTTTGTAGCATACTTTCCTGCGCTGCATAGAAGGTACCTCGAAGTCGTCGAAAGTAGCTAGTTGTTGTTGTGTTTATCGCATCGAGCTGTCTCGCTTCAACTGCTGATATTTGCCATATTAAGAGCGAAAGTGTCGCTAAAACACAATGGGAAATAAAGCGCTTAAGCAAGCAGTTTACGACAAGTAAGCAGCAAGTTTACTTGCCAGTTATCTTTTCATCTGCTGTGGCTTTCTACCACTAATTCGCAATTGGTCTCTTCCTCACTTTCTTTCTATCTCTCTCTCTCTCTTTCTCTGTGTCTCTTTCTCTAGTTATTTGCGGTGGTCTGCGTTTGACATGCGTTTTAAGCCCAAGGATACTAACGTAATTTCGTGTGCATCCTCAAAGCCTTGCGCTACTTTCGAGCCAATGCTGAATAATGCACTCAACGCAAAGACGCAAAATATTAACAGTCGCACTTAAGCATATTGTACAAGTATAGTGTCTATATACAACACATATACATTTATATACATATATTATGTACATAAGTCATTTCGAATACTACAATATTCTAAGCTGTTGCAAGTGCCTGTGTCTCTCTATCTAGAGATCTCTATCTGAGGGAAAAGGCCACAGTTGGCAGTGTGCGAATTTCTACGCTCTTTACTATTTTTTCATCTTATTTTGCAACCAGCTTAAGTGATTTACTCTAATAGTGTGCTGCATATATAGGCGACTCTTTGTGTGTGTGTGTGTGTGTGTGTGTGTGTATGCGTGTGTGTGTGTGTATACATATATGCCGCAGTTATATTCAACTTGGTTGCTGCTGCTGGTGAATTGCCAAGTCGTTGCAGCTTCATCACAAGACGCTACGAATGCCAGCTGAAAAGAAATTAAATTGCTCTCTCTCTCTCTCTCTTTCACTTACTCGCTAGCCTTCTCTCACTCTTATTATCTCAGTTGAGACTGCAAAACGGTAAAAGAAACGCACAGCAATGCGCTGCCAGCAGCTGCTGCACCCAAGACAGAAACTGAGGCGCCACAGCAGCAACAGAAGCCATTCGCCATTGCTGACGACAATTTGAAAGGCAGCAACAGCAGCAGCAGCAGCAACACATCTGAGACTTTGCTTTTGGTGTGAGAGGCAGTTAAAGTTTCTAATTGAAATTGAGAGAAAGAGAGAGCGAGAGGGAGAGGGAGAGACGGACGGAAACAGTTAAACGTGAACACTCACACAGGGAAGCCAACGAAAATGGCCGACCCAACATCAAATGCACCGACTGCGATTGTTACCGACACAAAGAAAATATCAGTAAAAATAACAAAACTAGAAACTAGAGCCACAAAGATACCTTATGAAAACATCATGAAATTCCATGCCAAATGAAATATATATTAATAGCAGGAAACTAAATGCAGCCAAAGCAATTAAGTTCTTCTTTAAAGTTGCTGTAAACCATTTAATATCTTAAGGTTTTTCAATTGCTGTGCTCTGCACAATAATTGAATAGTTTCTGTGCTCGCCACTGGAGCGAACTTTGTTGATACTTATCCGAACTTTGGCTCAATTAAATTGGCAACTGAAAAGTTTGAACAGCCACAAACACGACCATGTGCATGTGCTTAATATTGAAGTATCATCATCATGTCATTTATTGTGCGGTCTCTCTGCCCACACACGACAAACGCAAAACACACGGCACTCTATGGGAGTTTACCTTTTATGGCAACGTTGACAAACTTTGATTGCGCATCCCGTGCTCCGTCGATTCGCTGTTCACCGTGCGACGGCAAAAATGTGCCGCGTGTGCTCAGCTCAGCCATGAGATAAAACTTGCACATGAATTGCCGGAGGAGTCGATTTCTAATTAAAAGCACAAAACTTTCGGCTACACGAATTTTTGGCCATTGATCGATATCAATATCAAAATCGTCGCAGTCGAAGACTAACTTAACGGACTGTGGAATGATGTTGTGAGCATTGAGATAAACCTGCAGGCCGTTAAGCGATAGCTACAAAAGAAACAATTCCTGAGGCGCCGCATTTTGTGTGGTTCAGAGTTCAAAAGAGACACAAAGACAGCAGCAGTTGCAGTTGAATGATGAATCGATTTTCGCTATTAATTGAATATCTATGTTAAAGCTGTTCGTAAAGATTACTACACTGTTATAACCTTAATCAAATGTTAACTCCAAGATATCCTACTTTTGTTAAAAAAATGCAGCATACTTTTCAGGGCACTATGCAAATAATTATGTATACGACGCGTGACAGCACATACAGCAGTTAAATTAAATTTACATTTTACTAAAGTAAACCGTGTGGTTTAATCCATTTTGAATATCTCATTATTATTTGAATTGCTATGTTGAAGCTCTTCTACATATAAGTTGTTAAATGTCATAACGTTTTATCTGTGTTTATGCAAATGTTGATCTACTTTTAAGGTATTGTGTTGCTATTGCATTGGTTCTTAAAATAAACTGTTCATTTTTCAGGCAAACCTTCGTTTAAATGGTATACAATAAACGGTAGCATACTTTTCGGGGCACTATGCAAATAATTAAGTATGCGACGCGTGTCAACGCATACATCAGTATAATTAAATTTACATTTTACTAAAGCCGTCTGGTTCAATGTTTAAAAGCAGGAGTTGCATTGCATGATGAATCGATTTCGAATAACTTCGCTATTAATTAGATCTACATGCATATGTTAAACTTATTTCATATATCAGCAGTTAAATGGCATAAACTATTATATTTGTTAACTGTCAACGGTTTGCTAATCTACTCTCGATTTGTAAAACAAAGCTTCGATTTAATTATATAAAATGTGTAGCATACTTTTCGAGGCATTGTGATAATAATCAAGTATACGACACGTGACAACGCATAAAGCAGTTAAATTAAATTTGCATTTTACCAAACAAAACTAAACAACTCTAAAATTGTAAATTGCACAGTAAGCAAGGACATCTAAAAGATCTCTAAGCTTGGTGAAATAAAAAACAATTATCATAATCATTGAGTGTTACTTTAAGTATGTGTTAGATGCTTATCATTATACCCGATATGAGCGTGAGATTACAGGGTGCAGAAAGAGAGCCAAAGCCGATGCCGAAGCCGAAAAGAAAAGTTGTTAAAGTTGTGTCACATTTAATTAACATGAATCACTGGTTTTATTTTTCGAGGGGGGTTAAGGGCTTTTTGATATGTGTTGTGCCTGCGGCTAAATGCGAGTGTGTGTGTGTGTGTATGCTTGGTTGATGGGATAAGTATTTCATTTGCTGCAAATGCCGCACATCTGTAATTTGTTGAGGCAGAGTTGGGCAATAAACTTTAAAATTTCATGCCCACGAATCATTAAACTTAAACGAGCACTAAATTAACAATTAATGCACATGGGTGCGTGTGTGTATGCCAGAGTGTGTGTGTGTGTGTGTGGGTGGGTGTATGTTTTATGGCTGAACATACACAAATTACTTAATGACATTCTTTATTGTTCAATTATTAAGCAGAGAGGACATGGGCAACATAAAAAGTTTAACACGCATTAGAGCCCAATTGCTGCCAGTTGCCATTTTTGGCCAGCGTGTTTTTGGTCATTCGGTTGTTGTTGTTGTTGTTGTTGCTTGCGTGCTGTATGAGCTTGGCTTAATCAGGCAGGCAACGGCCAGCAACAACAACAACAACTGCTGACTGCTGACTGCCTCGATTAATGGGCAAACATTAGTTATCAATGATGCCCAAGTGAACGATAATGTTTCAACGCCAGCATCGCCCAACAGCCGCTCATCAACAGCAGAAACAGCATCATTAACATTATCATCATCATCATCAGCAGCATTGCATCAATGGTTGTTGCCATCGACAACCACACACACACACACACACACACACAGAAAGAGAGCAGCCTCATTACAGCTGCTGCGCCTATGCTCATTATCGTCAGCCGGATTCATTCTAGGTGCTGAACTTTGACCGCCGTCTCAAATGTCCGCAAATTAATTTGCCTTCATTGCTCTACCAGCTGCTGTTTTCATATTTTTTGTTCGTTTCATCCTATTATGATTGTTGTTGTTGCCCATTGTTTTCCACTGTCTGCGGCTGGCCCCCAAGTAATTAGAAAAGCGAATAGCACACACAACATTCCATCATCCAAATAATATGCTACTTCTATTCTTCGAGCATTTCTCAAAAAAGAAATACACACAAATTTGTGTGGGAGTGTTTGTAAAAATATTTAATTTCCTTGTATTTTCACATAAATTGTTATCAATTCGACAAGTTAACTATTTTGAATATTTGCGCAATAAATTGTGAGAGCTCAACTCAAATTGTTTTAAATTTACTACAAATATTAATAGTTCGGTTTGCTGAC
The DNA here is from genome assembly GCA_023558445.1 of Drosophila pallidifrons. Taxonomy (NCBI): domain Eukaryota; kingdom Metazoa; phylum Arthropoda; class Insecta; order Diptera; family Drosophilidae; genus Drosophila; species Drosophila pallidifrons. The sequence continues at coordinate 18,224,134 of CM042351.1, forward strand.
TTCATTCATTTATTTAAATGCTGCAAATACTTGCATATTTTTGTAAGCTTGGAGAGTCAATTATATTTTTGCACTCTAGCAGAAATGTTGGAAAAATGTTAAGGATGTGTGATATATGTTCAGAGGGACAACATTTATTTTCTTGTCATTAAGAATACACAAAGTTTGAAAGGAATTTATTTTGTTGTTCAAATAATTCGTAGTTATATTTGTGCTTTTCACTGTTATGGATCAATCTGCTGCTTAATTTAAAATTATTCTTATTAATATTTTTTACTTTCTAAAAATTGAACCTTCATCAATCTACTCACTATCTACAATTTGAAAATAATTTAGAGACATTTCGTCACGCAGTAAACGAGTCTTTACCAGAATTCCAACATTCATTATTTGAAAATACAGTTTCAAATTTGCATATAGAGAAAGTTGCAGTTGAAAACATGCTAGCTTATAATTCTATGAAGTATTGTAAAATGTTCATAGTAACTTTTGTTTTCTCAAAATAAAAATGCGCAAAGTTTCGTGGCACTTGCAAGCTATAATTTCTGTTCTATTTCATACTTGCCTTTACAAATACTATGAATTGAAAGGGCAGAAAGGGCTTCCTTTTAAACTAGAAACTAAAATTCAAATTGCACTTAAATTTTAAAAATATTTGCGACTGTTTTATAATTAAGCATTAGGTAAGCTGCATATTTATTTCACTATTATTATTCGTAAATTGAAAGGAAGTTGAAAGGGTAGCAACAACTGCTTTTTAACTAGAACTAAAATTGAAATGCGCAGAATTGAAAATGGTAATCGGTGTGAGCTTAAAGCACTTCTTAAAATGCGCCTCGCTATGTATCGTTGTCGATAGTTTCAAGCGGCACGTGCTGCACAAAGCTGCTGCTGCTGCTACTGGAGATGCTGACTTTTATAATTTGCTGCCAAATTGAAGCGAGACGCTTTGTTTGTGCATAACGAGGCGTGCGGCGCGTTAAACAAAGCACCCGGACCGAAAGGCGCCAGCAGTGCCAAAATGGGAAAAGGAATCGCTCTGTTTGTGTGTAAAGATGAGGGAAGGGAAAGGGAATGCAGAGGGCATTTGCTTTGTGCCAGCTCGTTCGCTTTGCGAAAGAGAGAGAGAGAGAGGGAGCGAGCGCAGACGAAGTGGAAAGTGGGAAATGGGAGGGAAATCAACCAACTGCGACTGCGACTGAGACGGCGACACCCGCATACGCATATAGTACGCAATGCACAATGCATTGCACAATGTTGCACGGCGCTGAGGGACTCCCGAATCGGGTCAAAGGAGACAAGGACGAGCGCAATTGAGTTGATTACCGTTTGCCAGGACAAAGACAAAGACAAAACTGCATTGCTGCTGCTGCAGCAAGTCGATTGAATGCTCCATAAAATAAATGGCCTGACAATTATCTGGCTATAAATATAGTAAATAGATGCGCTGACATCTGTCTACTGAGAATACTATAATACATACATATGCTGCACAATCTCAGCTCAATCTAAGTGCAAATCTTAAGCATGAGCAGAGAAGCCTCAAGCAACTGAAGTACAGAAATGAAATTTATGCCACCTGAAAAACATATTTGCTCCAGTTCGCTTTAAGCAACTCGACTGAAGTTATAAACTGGTTCAATATATTAACATATATTTGAGAAGCTGTTTGTAATTAGAATTTGATTTACTTATTTTAAAGCAATTCCAATGAATGTATTGGAGTTGTTAATTTTAAGTACAATTTAATTGAATTATTTTTAACTAATTCTGATGAAGTTTTAAACAGATGAAATATATTGGAGATACTTCTAATGTAAACTTTTATTAATTCACTTGTTATTAGGAAACTTCGTTATACTTAAAAACATCTTCAATATTCGCTGAAGCTTCAATATATTGGTAGCGCTGTTAATGTAAAATTTAATGAATTTATTTATTATTAAGCAATTTCGTTAAAGCTATAAACAGCTCCAACATATTATAACATGAAAGCTACAGTCGAGTGTGCTCGACTGTGAGATACCCGCTACCCATTTGAATAAAAGCTAAATAGTGCGGTATTCATTTTAAAATATACCAAATTAATAGATTGCAAAATTACTAACAACATACCAACGTAAAATGTAGGTATATTGATATACTACTACATTCAAATTATACCATAGAGTGCAAAAAAATACTAAATTGTCAGCCGAAGCAACTAAGATCCGTAGTAAGTAGTCGTTTTTGCCCAAGCAAAAGTATTTCTTAAAAATTTTCTAAAATTTTTTAATTTAAACATGAAGTCTTAGATAATTATATTCAAGGTCACTGAAGTTACAAGCAGATCTAAAACATTGATGTCTATTATTTCAAATTATTTGATTATTTAAATTTAATAAACTAGCTTTTTACTGTCAGTGCGATAACTGAAGCTAGTCACATGTTCACTTAAGCGAATAGTTGTTTACAAAATATTAATTACACGCTATTAAGACATATAATACCTACTTGAAACAACTCGAAACTGTTGAGTATTAGTTTTAATTTGAAAATAACTTGTTCATATATATACATATATGTATATAAATTACTATATAATTCCCCCTTAGCTTTGTTTTAATACTTTTTGAATTGACAGCACTTGAATCATATTTTGTAATATGAAAAAGTGCACTTCATAGCTCATCAATGTAATGTAATGGTATTTCTTTTAGAATTGTTCAACTGAAGGTTGCACAGCTTGAACACACGTTGCAACTCGATTGTTGGATTACAATGTAATTGGGGGAAAGCTATTTAGATGATGGCGATGATGATGATGAGTGAGTTCTGAAGGTGATTTGCATGGCACGCAAGCCATGCGATGAAGGCCTCCTCTAGTTTTTTGCCAGTTGAATATTTGATCTTTGCCTCGTGGAAGGTCTGCGTCACATTGCCTGCCACATGCAGCACACAGCACACAGCACAGCACATTCCATGCGATTTCCGTTTCCGCTTTTGCCATACTCTTCTCTCTTTCTCTCTATGTGTTGTTGTTGTTTTTGCCTTTCATTCTTTTTGCCAAGCTGGGCGCGAAGTAATTGGCTGCGAAAATGCTGTCATAAATCAAAGCGATAATTATGTGGGCGACTGCGTACCGCCAGTTTCCAGTTGCCACTTGCCACTTGCCACTTGCCATACGAGAGCGAGAGGTGGCACGTTGCAGGCTCACTTTGATTGCCATACGCTCGATTTTTTCTTCTTTCTTTTTTGTTGTTGTTGGTTGGAGCCATAAATTATGATTTGATGTGCGAAATAGTTGCAGCTGGCTCAAGGTCGAATTCTTTGGTTTTTCAACTGCCAGTTTTTTGGATTTTTCTTCATTTTCTTTTTCACTTCTATACCCGGTACCGCATAGAGAAGAAGGGTATTATAACTTTGTGCTTACGGGAAATGTGTGTAACAGGAGGCATTTTTGCCCCTATATTGTATACATATTCTTTATCAGCCGAGACGAAATAGATATGTCCGTCTGTCTGTTCTTTCGTATGATCTTCTAGATCTTACAGACTTTAATAGATAGAGATATTATAGAGATACGACAGCACTTGTAATGCTTGATAGATAGAGTTTGTTTTAAATTTTTGCCACGCTGCTATCCAACCCCTAAATCGAAAATATCGAATATATAGTAAAGCTTAATTTTGAAATTGGAGCCGTTTATTTAAGAATTACCTTTATGTGGTAAAAACGTCGACTTACTACGGGTCTTAGTTTTGCATTCTATGGTATATTTTTCATATAGTACTATATCAATATACCAAATATACTACGGGTCTCAGTTGTTTTGGCTCAACAATTTGACATATTTTGTACTCTATTGTAACTCAGTATTAATATACCAAAATATAACTTTGGGTATATTTTCAGTATTTTTGTGGTATATTTTAAAATTATTATCGCACAGTTTTGCTTTTATTCAAAATGCGGAACGGGTATCTCACAGTGGAGTACACTCGACAGTAGTTTTTTACTTTTGTTTTTTTTTTTTTACTTTTATATTGTGTGTTGTCCGTGTGTCTCTCAACCATGTCCTGCGCTGTGCTGGCCTTCGCCTGGGCGAGGCGTCCTTGGTGTGTGTGTGTTTCAGTAAAAACTGAAACTGAAAGTGAAAGTGGAGCAGCCAGTGGCTCTTTTGGCAATGACTATGTGTTTGCCAGCTGTGGAGTAAGAGCAGGAGGAGGAGGAAGAGGAGATGAAGTAGGTGGGCAACTGCTATGATTAATTGCATGTTGTTGCGGCGACCACATCGTAAATTGCTTTCAGTCGTGTCACCCGCACGTGGATGCCATGAATAAAATGAAAAGCATTTGCCAACGGGCATCTATGTTAGGTGGATGCAGACACCAGACAGCAGACAGCAACCGGCAGACATAGTATTTGTGGATGTTGTTGTCGCTCTCTCTCTCTCTCTTCTCTCTCTCTCTCTCTGTCTCGCTCTGCTAATGTTGCATTATTAATGCATCTGCAACTAGCTTGCCGCATGCCCCCAAAAACTAGGCAACATTTTTGTCTTAAGCCAGAATGGAAACCAAGCCAAGCCAAGCCCAGGCAACCAACGAACCAAAAAGCAAAATGACCAACACAAAAAGCAAAGCAGCAGCAGCAACCACAGCACCACAGCAATGTGAATGAATGTAGTATAAACATGGCAGTCTACTCTACTATACGAACGAGGGTTGCTTGCAAAATAGCTATATTTATTTTAAATAATTCACAAACTTTGTAAAAACAAGTAAGAAAGTTACAGTCGAGTGTGCTCGACTGTGAGATACCCGCTACCCATTTTTAATAAAGGCAAAATATTGCGATATAATTTTAAAAATATACCGAAAATACCAAAAATACTAAAAATATACCAAATGGTATGTTTGGTATATCGATATAGTACACCATTCAAAATATACCATAGACGGCACAATATGCCAGATTGTCAGCCAAAGCAACTAAGAACTTCCACAATTTTTATCTGGATGCAACCAAATTTTCAGGAATCATAACTACTATAGTAGTTATTGTATATACAAAAATTCACAACTCTAGCTTTAAAATTACGCTTGTTATTCGATTTTTTTGATTTGCGGGAGCGGAAGTGGGCGTGGCAAAAATTTGAAACAAACTTGATCTGCGTGCAAACATAACAAATGCTGTCGAAAAAAAATTATAGTTCTATCTCCTATAGTCTCTGAGATCTAGTGTATCATACGGACGGACGGACAGACGGACATGGTTAGATCCTCTCGCATAGCAAATAATCACAGTAATCTCTATGTTAATTTTAAAATTAGAAAATTTATATATTTTGGTAGAAAATTAATTTATATTCAGTATGTAAATTTATATTACAACTTTTACAAATTTCTTTCAAATATGCGTGTATTTACTTTGCAATTTACTGGCAAAAGTATTTTTCAACTCTTTTTATTTTAAGTACCATAAACTTGAATCTATTCCTGTCGTGAACAAAAAAGTACTGTTGATTGAATTAGAGCAACTGCTGGAACTGCCCCGAGTGCAAAAAAAGGTATGTGTGTAAGTGCGTAATGCTGTAGAGGCAACTCCTGCGGCGAGTATGGCGATGGCTCTCGCTACGGGTAAAAGCAATCACGATAATAAGCATAAATAAAAAGCCCAACAAAAAATTACACGACCATAAAAAAGGGCAAATGCCAAAAGGCTGTGAGACGGGGCAACTGGCAGAGGGGAAAGGGGAAACAGTGCGGCAAGGGAATAGCAAACTGATGAGCGGGGTGAGCGGTAGAGAGGCAACGGCGACGTCGACGGCGGCGGCAACGATGGCGATACATATAAAATGGCACCGCAAGGCAAACCCAGCTAGTCCTTTAGGCTCCGGCAACATGAAGGAACCACAACAACAGCAATAGCAACAACAACAACAACAACAACAAGAACAACAATGAGTCTACAACACGGGGGAATGAGAACACAAATAAGTTTTGTAGTGGCTTGCAACCGCTGAACAACGTCGTAAAAACTTATTTAATTTGTGATTTATATGAATAAAATTTTCTAGTAAATTCCCAGAAATTATTCATTTCGCAGCGTGCTTACGGGCGGGTGGACAGCAACAGCAGCAGTAGCAGCAACAACCACAGCAGCAGCAGCAGTAGCGGGAACAACAGGAACAACAAGAGGTAGAGCAAAACAAACGGAAGAAAAATGGCACTGGTAGACAGTTGACGGGACGGACGGACGAGGTCCAGTTGAAAGGATAAACTCGCAGCAAGCAAAACAAGTCAACCAGGCAAGGATCTGGCATTTAGACTGGGCGAATTGCTTTGGCAGACGACACAGCAATGGAAACAGCGACGGCGATGGCGATGGCGACGTATTGACGCCGCTTTAGCTGCCCCCACAAACGAGAACGAAAAACGAGCAGAAGAAAAAACTTTTTGGCTTGGCTAGCCAAGAGTTCACGTTTTTGATTTACTTCCAAAACACACACACACACACACACACACACACACACACACACACAAACAGAGAAAAAGAGAGACACACAAAGAGAGTCAGAGTCAGAGAAAGAGTCGCCAGTTTACGCATATAAATTGGGCAATTCGAAGTGCTGCCAGCAGCAGAGCAGCACCATCAACAACATCATCATCATCGTCATCGTTGGTGGCCTACGCCCACCGGACACAGGACGAAGGACACTGGACACACACACACCCAACATTGGCGCCAGCCATGAAAAACAATTTTTTCTGGTGAGTAACGCTTAAATCGCTCTATTCACTGACCCCGAAACCAGTCCATCACTCGCTATCAAGAACTTTCACAAATACTCAACGCAAAACGACAAGCAAAAAAAAAAAAAAAACGAAAATGAACGAAAAAAAGTATTAAAATTGTTCCAGTTCCAAGGACATTTGATTGGTAGCATCGTCGTCGCATAGAATATTCGTGTCACAACTAAATCTAGACTCGTCTAGAATATGCTTTCTGCAAAGGTTCCCCAAGCTGTTGTTGCTTCCCTTTGTCTCCGCTTCTCTCGGGTTTATTACACAAAACAGCAAAAAGGGCCTGTCATTGGGCTTGTCAGTGTCATTGCCATTTGGTGAGGGGGGGGTGGGGGATGAGCATATTACATGTTAAGTTTCCGAGACGCTCTTCGATATGTGTTCCCAATTTCATTAATTGACAACTACATTAATGTGAGAGCTTTACACCATGTTTATTGGGTAAGTTTCCAAAATGCGTAACATAAACATACATATTATAATACATATATAGTATATATATACATATGTATGTTTCTCATAAGACTAAATATTTTACATAACTTACAACTTTTACTTGTTGTTTGAAACATTCTTTTATAAACTAGTTAAAGTTTTAATTTATTTTATATCATTATTTGAAAAGCTTTGTTCAATATTATCTGAGACTTAAGGTATTTCGTTTATTTTATTGTAGACAACATCGAAGAAAAAGAAGAAAATTATAAAAACTGTAGAGGTTGGCGCTTAAAATTAAACTGCATTTAATACTCTTTTTTGTAAGATTCTTCTATAAATTATTTTTAATTTATTTTATATCATTATTTGAAAAGCTTTTCGTTAATTTTTAAAGACAACAAAAAGTTGAACAAAAGGAATGAAGAAAGAAAATACTGTTGAGGTTGGCGATTAAAACCAAACTGCATTTAATACTTTTTTTGTAAGATTCTTTTATAAATCATTTTAAATTTATTTTAGAATATTGTTTGAAAAGCTTCGTTCTTTATTATCTAAGACTTTAAGGCTTTAGTCGAAGAAGAGAAAAAAATAAATGGAAAAAACTGTTTCCTCTCTTGAGAGCACTTGATTTAGCAATTCCTCTTTGTGCGACATTCTTCAACGCTTCACTGACAAACGCTCTCCGTATTTACTTCACTATCGATGTCGATGACTTTGCGCGAAATGAAGTAATCGCGATTGTTATTGCGATTGTGTTTGTGTTGTTAGAGTTTAACGGATAGCGCTGAGTGTGGCCACGAGCCAAGAGTTGAACTCGTGCGCGCGGCATGCGGACGGAATGTGTGGCATGTGTAGCAATGTTCGTGAGGCATGCCCCCGCGACAACAAGAGTAAAGGGCAAACCGAGAACAACAACATCGACGACCGCAATGGGCCACTTACCGCACGTGCATCGCAGCGGAGACCAAAGCTGGCGATGCATAGGCCCAACAGGGGCAACATCCAGAGCCGGCTGTAGTTGACAGCGGTACGTCTTTGTTGCACCTCTTGCAGCATTATCAGTTTATTTCCTTCTTCTTTTGTAGTTGTTTTTGTATTTCTCTTTCGTTTTTTACCGAATTGTTATTTGGATTTTTGTATGGTTTTGTGTTTGGTTGATGTTTGTTTTCGGTGTAATTCTTTTTCGTATTTTTTTTTTTTTTGTATTTTTTATTTTGCGAGTTTGTGGTTGGCGTTTATTGTGAATTGCCAGCGATTTGCACTACAAAAAACAACAAAAACAGTTCTGATAAACGAGGACGAATTTCAATGAAATGAATGAATGGATTCCAATCTGGATTCCCGAGTTTTTCTTTGCTGGGTTTTCACTTGCTGCCGTTGTTGCCGTTGTTGTCGTCGCTGTTGTTGTTCTTGTTGTTGCTACTCAGTGGAGTTAGATGGTTTTTTGTGCCTTGTCGAATTGCCGGCGCCCATGCCGCTTGTTTACTTTCACTGAAACGAACACACACACACACAAACACTCTGTAACACACACACAGACACACAGACAGGCAACGGAGGAATAACAAAACTGGCGCCATGTATTTCGCAATTGCGAGAAGAGCACAAAAGCCAACGGAATCAGCAGAAGCAGCAGTAGCAACAACACCAGCGACATCAGTGAACAGCAACAGCAACAGCAGCAGAAGCAGCTAATGAAGCCACTGTTTAACGAAACGAACCGAACGCGCACGCGGCACGAATTGTTCTGGCGTATCGGCGGCGATGGCAGCTGCTTTTGAATGGCGCCAGTGACAACGTTACGAGGATTTGCGGCGAAAGCGAAAGCTTTGCGGCAAATTCGCCACTAACAGTGCAGCATACGGACGAGCGCAAGCGAGACAGTGTGCACACAACTTCAGTGTGTGTGCGAGTGTGCCAGGCGAACGAACGAGGCGAAGAAGCAATAACGAACGAACGAACGAAGCGAACAGACGAGACGAGACGAGACGACTGACAGAGCTAGAATGTGATTGCGAGTGGAAGCGAAAGCGAGATAGACAGACAAAGGGCCTGGCGTGCCATGAAGTTTATAAAATGTACGTGACTGTGGCTCGCTTAGCGCTTGAAGTGTGTGTTAAGCTTTGCTGCCCGCTCTTCTTGTCGCTGTTGTTGTTGTTGTTGTCGTTGTTGTTGGTGCCATTGCTGCTGCTGCTGGTACTGCTACTGCTTCCGTCCCTCGCCAGACCCCTCTGCAGCCAACAAACGCTGCCTATGCATTTGGCACAAAATGCTCAAGGACACACTCATACACACGCACACAGACAGCGGCAGAGACACCGACACACACACACACACACACACTCTCGAAAGTTAATGCTTTTATTGTGCAGCATTTCTTTAGTTTTAGTTGATTTGTTTGGACACTTTCGGTTAGTTCTTTTCGCCCATTCGCCTGACCTTGGACAAACCCCTAGCGCATTTCCCTCCCTCTCTACCCTCTCAGGAGTCCATCAAACTTTGCTCCAATTACAACCATTTTCGATGGACAATGGTCGCCACTTAAACTTCACGCGCTCGATTTCACTTCCACAAGCTTTACTGGCATAATCCCTACCCCATGATGGCCCCATCCGAGTCGCATTGGCACTTTTAGTGCCACAGCCGCAGCCACAGCCACAGCTACAGCTACAGTCACAGCCAGTGCCACTTCCTTCCTGCCACGTCGCTCTGAAGGTAGTTCACTTTGCGGATTACATTTGTCGCTGCCCCCATGACACAAGGAATACATTATCCTAATCAGTGCACACAGCACAGCTCAGCATAAATAGCCAAATATGCGAGCGAGACTGCGATGCAAATATTCAGAGCAAAAGAGACAAAGAGAAAGAAAGTGAAACGTGGTATTTAGCTATTAACTACATAACTACATTGACAGCTTTTCAAAATTCATTTTCGTGTGCAATTATTCAACAAAAAAAAAGGAAATATTAATATATACTTCGAAAAGATCTACTGCATAAGCATTCATTCATTTAATTTGGACCCATTCAAACAGAACTTGCAAGTCGATTTTGAAAATCATAGCATACTTTTTAACGCACCTTCTGTTTTTCTTTCTAGCTTACTTATTGCTTAACATTACTCTTTACAATTGGTTTTTTATATGTTTTATATTCACAATAAAACTTAAATTCAATGCATGGCAATAAAAAACAAATTTGTCACATCAGTAACTATGTATTGTGTTTTTCAACAGCATTTATAATAATTTTGTGGATTTTCAATATACACCTCTTCTTTAGCGGACAATTCTATTACACCAACATCCCTCTTGGGCGGACCCTTTCCTCATTTGGTTACTTCTTTTAAGCGGATTGGAATTATAACAAACTAAATTGTTTCTTGGCCTTGAAATAATTAAAAGTGCCGACACAATACTATTTTGATCGTATTTTAAAAGGAATTTAATATACTCTTTTTTAGATTACTATCATTATTATTATTAAAAAGAGTGGTGTACTTACATTTTTTGGATGTTGATAATACTTTTTGAATAAAATAATTATTTTTGAAAATAATAATTATAATGAAGTTTTGAAATATCCATATATTTTGTTTACAAAAAGATGAAATAATGACTCCAAGTATCCATAATAAGTTATAATCCAATTGTCACTTTATTTTAAGTTGATCGTAAGTTGTAAATGCACATTCAAATATCCATAAATTCAGTGCACAAAAAACAAATCGAGTTCATAAATGCCACATAAAGATATCAAGAGTAACATGTGCAAGTAATCACAAGTTAATCACATTATCAGTCGTGTAATAACTAATCAGTTTTTACTAATCAATTTTACTAATAGCTGCGATAAGCTGATAACACACTTTATCGATAACAGGCGTATGTATGGAAATGTGACCACGCTACAACCGGAGCACGTAGGTTTTCACTTGCTCGTGTGGGGCAGGCGGCTTGATGAGTTGCACACCCGCGGCATCCACGTAACTGGTGTAGGGCAGTGTGTTGAGCAATTGAAAGTTCAGACGCTCCATGAGACGTGCCGAGTAGACGCTGGTGCAGTCGGTGGTCAGCACCGGATAACCGAGTTCGCGTCCACGGCTGCCCAGGGCAGACACGATTCGCTCACCGATGCGACGGCCACGCAGCGTAGCGTCGACTCCCAGAGCATGCAGATGCAATGCCTTGGGCACGTTAAAGCGCTGGAAAACGTTCGCATCGCGTTCAACAATCGCCAGGAAGCCCAAAATGCGACCCCATTTGGTGCCCGTTAGGCGTGCTGCCTCTTCGAACAGATGCTCGGCCTCGTCCGGCATCTTGGGACCGGCAACGGCGGCGCCAACAATACGTTCGCCACACAATGCCATCAGGCAGGTACCATGCGGCACATTGGACAACAGGAAGGCCTCGTCTTCGGCGTCAGGTTCCGGGGGCGGGCAGCCGATAGTTAGCGGCTCTTCGCGATAATAATGCACATGCAGAAACTGCATGAGACGCTCGCTGTCTTCGGCGGTGACAACTTTGAACTCAACATCGTCAAACGGTAAAATAGAACTCATCACAAAAAACGTATTGTTTATTCGTCTTTCACAGCTGATCGCGAAAATGCACAGACTACAGCTGAGTGTGGCCAAATCTTTAAAATTCAATTAGCGTAACACAAGGGAGAAATTGAAATACTAAAAATACTCACATTAATTTTTGTATTATCGATAGGCAATTAAAAATATCGACAAGCAAAAACGATACTAATTATGACGTGATGGTCGTTACATTTAAATGTTATTAAAATATACTACCAAGAATTGCAAATACAATTTTAAATTTGCGGTGATTCTATAAGCGCTTAAAAGGGAAGGAATTTACTCATTTTTCAACTGTTGCCTTCAATTTCCACACAATAATTTAATTTGAGAATACGTAGTCTGCATGTGTGTGCACGCATGAGTGTGTATGGGCGTATTGGTATGCGTCTAATAAGCATGAAATTTGGAAGAGGATAAAGCCGATAGAGGCAGCTGGGAGCGGAGGGAGGGATTTATGTGCGGGAATGCAATTTCAAACGTTGCCAGGATACAGGGAAAACAATTGGAAATCTTTGCGCTTGCCTCATCTTTCGCAATGTGTAACTAATATCACAATAATTAGTGAACCGTGTCTAATGCCCGACTCAATTAGATGCACATGTGCATGCGGATTTCAAAAAGGTGCCCGAGTCATGGCAATGCGGTTGTTACGCAGCCGCCTCCAAAATCAGCAGCTTACACACCCACATTCCTCTGACATTTGATATTATTTTATATACATACGTAATTAGCACATTCTGTACAATTGGAATTTCATTTAATGCTCAACCTTTTGCATGTCGACGTCGAAACCTATTCTGTGCAAATTACATGGCGCGCCCTTCATGGACATCATTAATTTAATGAGGAATCAGGCATACGTGTCGTATACGTAACTGTAATGAGTGTAATGCGAGCACAACAAGTTGATCAAGTGAATCAATCCTACAGTTTTGGTTTTGTATTGCAGTTGCTTATAATTTGCATTGCACATGATTTTCTTCAATGTTCTATACAATTACAAGTTTATTTCCATTAATATTTATACATCGACTGTCGATCTTTAATTAACATTAACTACAGGGTATCTTGCTGTCAAGTATGGATCCCAAAGTTGCATTAATGAATTGAATTAGATGGTCAAATTATTAGGCTGGCCAAATCTATGAGTAATTCAATATGTATAGTATTTCCCTGATTGCAAATCCACCTGTTGTATTATTCAATCGCTGTCGACTTTTCTGTTGGCATCGCCACAACATCCACAAACCAGCATCGATTCGAGCTTTGCCATTCGCCCCAGCGATGTGGTTGCTTTGATAAAGTGGCCGCCGCAGTGGCAAAGAACCGCAACGGCAGCTGGCAACAGACCGCAGACGATTTGGAATCATGCAGATGCGTATTGCCGTGTGCGGTTGCCTGGTTGACTAGTTTTGCGGTGAGTTTGTTGCCTGCCTGCTATGCTGCCATGCTGCCATGCTGCCATGCTGCCAGGCTGGCACGCTGTGTGCCATGCTGTGTGCTACGTCGCTGCCAAGGTAACTGGGAGATTATTCATTGCGCATACGCCGCGTCTGCCCCGCTAATTAGGCGCAAGTGTTGTCGATAATGAAGTGGCGCACAGTGCTCCGTTAAAGCGCATTGTGCGCCCAGTTACAACTTTAGATGCAGACCAAAAGAAAGAGAGAGATGGAAAGAGAGAGAGAGATGGAAAGAGACAGAGAGAGAGCAAGATATGGGCTGGAGATTTTCTTAGTACGCCCGTCGACGGGTGACATATGCCCGGACACTGTTTAAGCTGTGAAGCACGTCGCCAGACGTGGCATGCATTCCATGGACGAACGGACGACGGACAGACGGACAACCGTGTGCGATATATGCTCTTGGCTGTGCGCGTACTCCATTGTCCTGCCTGCTAAATGCCAGCCAACTAACTTTCTTTTCTATTTTATGTTTTCGTTTTTTGTTTTTGATGTACGCCAAAGACAAACAAGCGGCTCGAGCAAAAGTTGCAAAATGAAGCAAGCTTCGCTCTAGCTGGGCAAACGTGTCGCGGGTGAACGGCCGAAAAAAAAAACACTTGCTACAATTTACTATGGGACAGAGATTGCATTTATATGATAAATTCTCATCTCTTCTATGGTATCGAAGAGAAACGATCCTTAGATGATTACAATAAGGTTTATCCTAACATTTTATTTTCGTTAACGCATATATAAATATCTTAATTGTTGGTATAAATTAATAACAGTTCCACGGACAATGCTTTTTAAGTCAAAGTAACCAAAAACTGTAAGGAAAGATCAAAATTTTTTGAAAGTCATAAATGTTATTTTTCTTAAATGAAGAACGAATTCATATCAGTATAATAAAGAAGAAATTTCTATTTCAAAGGCATAATTTTAATTTCTTTCATTTATTGTAACGCACATCTGACAATTTACAATTTAGTGTCTGGATCATTTTTTTAATTTATCTATTTATGTATTATATATCCTAGGAGTTCAAGCTAAAGGAGTTCAGGGATAAAGTCAAGAATTCCATTTTTACCAGTTTCTCTGAACATTTAGGCTTCTCAGTCCAGAGTGCAGCGTGACAATTTCGTACAAAAACATAGGCAACTAGCTGGTTAGACGAGAGGTGTGAGACAACTTTCTTTCTCTCTCTCTCTCAGACTCTCACTCTTTCTTCCTTTCGCTCTCCCAGTGTGCACCACGTTCTTTGGCTTCTTCTACATCTTCTGCGTAACGTGCCTGTAGTTGTTGTTGTTGTTGTTTTTTTTTTGCTGTATGTTTTCAGTTAGTCACGATAAATAGCTGCCCAATCGCATGACACTGCTTGATATGCAGCTACACGTGGAGCATGCGCGACAATTTTTTGATAGATATGCGAACGGATAGCTGAACGGATTATGCGAGCGAAATGGGCTCGATCAGTTTCTGGATTGAACCTTTAACTTGGGTCATGAAAACATCATCAAATTGGAGTGAAAAACTTTAGCAATAATTTGTTAATATTGTACATTAAATAAATAAACACTTTATATAATATCCAGAAAAGTAAAGTGCACAAAGTAAATAGAGCGAATATAAATATAATATAATATAATAATATAATATGAAAAATACTTATTGGGTATGATGGTATGGTACTATATTCAAAGTATTCCATAGAGTAAAAAATATACCGGATCGTCAACTAAGATCCATAGTAACTTCTACACTTTTTATATGATTGCAACCAAATTTTCAGGAATCTTAAATACTATTAGCATATAGTAAACATCGAGGCAAAATAATATAGCACAGAAATCAAATATTTCTTATGACAAACAGATAAAGCTTGCATATTTCAGTTCAGTTGATTATAAAGACAATAAATACACAATATCGCATAATAATGAAATAAGTTGTTTAGAATTAACAAAAATTCAAATGAATACAATAGTTTATCACTCACAACATTTTAATTGTATTTTTGGAGAACTCTTTGAGCAGCCCTCGTGCATGTTGGCTGGCATGTTCACATCTCGCTGGCCAACTGGACACTTGTCCGTATGCCAGATCACGTGCTCTGTCCGGGTCCACGACAAACTTGAGCCTCCTCATCCGCATCATCCACATGGACTGAGCCACCGCCGTGCACAGAATTTTGATGCGTGCCACAGTGGGCGGAAAATTTCACTCCACTTCTCGGACAATCTCGTGTAGAAAAATGTGATGGAATAGAAGTAATTAATGTAGTTGGCTTCAATTATAAATGATTGTGCGAATCAATATGGAAGCGACATAGTTGTAGTGTGACATTTGCCCCACTGTGCGTGTGGGCAACAGTGTGAGTGTGTGTGTGTGTGTGCGACTGCAGCTGCATGTTAAGTTAAGGCATAATGGATAATGCCAAGCGGCAAGTTGAAAACAGAAAGCTGAATGCAATCTGGCCAGCTTGACGAGCTACTCGCCAAAGTTGCAAGCGGCAGATGTAAGCGGAAAGCGGCAGGCAGGAGGGAAGCGGCAGGCAGGCGGGAGTCTCATTTGTGAGCCGCAACCTGATCGCAATTGAAAGCCATCAGGGTCGTCAAGTGAGTGCCAAAGTGTCGCCCTTAAACCTATACATATATACATAAGTATATATATAGTATGTATTTGTGTATGTGTGTGTGTGTGTGTGTGTGTGTGTGTGTGGCGTATAAATAAGCAATGTGCTGGGTGTCCTTTTGTCTGCCTGTTGGTGTCGCTGTTGTCGCCTTTTGTCCTTTTTATTGCTCGCCTGTCAATATCCGGCGGCACATGGCTCAGTTTGCTTCGTCCCTCCGCTCTCCTCTCTCGCTCGTCGCTCGTCTCTTGTCTCGTCTTGGCTTGGTTTGAGCGACAAATTTGTTCGGATTCACTGTTTGTTTCGGTTTCGGTTTCGGTTTGCCTTTTCTGCACACAGTCGTATGCCCTTTGATTCCATTTCCCGTGCGGCACATAAGTAATGCAGCTGGAGACGGACACAGAGAGGAGATGGTGATGGAGATGAAGACCAACATCGAGGAGAAGAAGATGAAGTTTGGGGGAAGCTTGGGGAAGACGGACATGTAAATGTTTGTAGCTGGACCGAGTTGTTGTTTGCATGTTTCAACTTTAAGGATATGTGCCCATAAACAACAGGATGTAAAATGTGCCAGCTCCAAGTGCCTGAGGGAGCTGTGAATCAGCGACGCGAGGCATGCCTCATGCCTCATGCCACATGCCACATCCACACACCACTTCAGTTTGCCTTTACTATTTCCCCCCCCCAACTACCCTACCAAAAACGGGTTTCTTATTCAAATGTGTGCGAGTGTGTGCGTTACTACTAACAAAGTGCGAGGCTGAGAATGTAAAGGAGCAAAAGGGGGGAATAGAGGAAGCGTAACGGTTGCCCTTGGCTACGCACGATTTGAATTAAATTGCACTCGACGCAGTTGCCTGCAGCAGCAGCAGCAACAGCAGCAGCAGCAGAAAGCGAACCGAGTGCAGCAGGTCCAGGGCAAAAGGACATTCCCCTAACGTAACCTACTGCAGGATATAGTCTGGGCAACAACGATTCAATTAATTCGGGTTTTTGAGGCAGCTGAACAAGAGCAACCTTGTTGGCCACCTGCTGCCCATTTTGTACACAAATAATAAAGTTAAGTTTCACATTTAGTTCGAGAGCAGCAAAATTTATGATGAATTCAAATACTAATTAAAAACAGAACAAATTATAAATAGCAAATAGCTTGTTGCTGTTTTAAGTTTCTGTTGTTGTTTTACAAAATGTTGAGTTGAGTTGAGTGGTTACCATGAAAGTTTTCGATGGCCAAGCAGAGAGCCAGAAGGATTTGTTGCGGCTCTGTCATTTGCCAGTTTTGGCCGGAACAACAAAACAGAACCTAAGCAGAGCCAAAACCTAGGCAAAAGAAATCATTCAAGTTAAACAAAGACAAAAGCAAGATAGAACGGTGGAGGGAGGGAGGGAGGTAGGGGAATGCTGCTAGGAGATAGAACTGTCAGCCACAGCTCGACAGGAAACAAACAGCACACACAGAGAGAAATTTAATTTAAAATGTGCAATGTGCACACACAGAGCCCTGTTTATAAGCACCCAAGAACAGCAGCTGGAGCCACCTGAGATCTACACTCAAAGCAACGCCCCGGGACGCCAGTTACAGCACTAACAGTTGAGTTGAGGAGTGGAGTGAAGGGGAAGAGCAGAGGGGAGATTGCAACAGAAGGCTGGATGGCTGGCGCCATAATAAAGGTAAGAGCAAATCAAGTGCAGCATTCATTGGTCGCCATGTGTACAGCATGTGTATGTAGATATGACTGTGCACCTGCTCGAAGTTCTTCTTAATACACACACACACACCAACACACACACACATGTTGAGCTGTGTGTGTACGTGAGGATTGCGGCAACAAATACAATTTGCAATAGCTTCATCAGTCCATACCTAATTACTAAAGTAATCTACAGATCTGAACATGCATTTCTAAGTTGCTGCATGTCCGTCTCTCTCTCTCTCTCTCTCTCTCTCTCTCTCTCTCTCTTTCTCTATAGCTATTTCTTATCTCTTATCGCTGGAGCACAAGAATTCCAGCTATGTAAGTTTTGTCTGCCTAACTGCGTAACTGACCGACTGACTTCTTGTGATTGGTAATCAACGCACATGGCAAAAAAAAAAACCATTGCGAGCCAGAGCAAAAAGCCAAAAATTTCCTTGTTAATGCTGCCTTTTGCCAAATTTCACCCAAGCTGTTGAAAATCTGTTTACATTTCGTTTCGTTTTCGTTTTTCCAACATTACAATTTTATTATTTTTGTAGTTTACTTGCATTGAATGCATTTTCCTTATGAAAACTAGTAAATTGATATGATTAATATTTGATTTGCTGGATTTTCATATTTTATGATAGTCGACAACGTTATTGGTATTTAAATTCTGAACTAAAATCGATTTTCTTGTGATTACCATACGAGATTCACGTTGAAATTTGAAACCATGAAAACTAAGAGATTTAGTTTTGTACCTTGATTGGAGCTTCTAATATTTCTCCTCCGCCTTGTGCTTCTGTTTCTTTAACGGCTTCAGACCATTTAGTTTGCAAACTATTTTGCAAAAATTACGTTTATGTATACAGATTTTGCTAAAATCGATAAAATGTGTTATGTATATTATTTGATGATACGATTGCAAAGCAGGCTACAATAAATTAATAATATTTATATAATTTTAATGCTAGTTTTCTGCATTATTATTTCGGAACTTAAGCCTAAAACACATACGTATTTAGCTCACTGGCCATTAAGTGATAAAACGTTAATGCAGCAACAGCACACTATCTGCACATTTTATTTAGTCAAGCAGAATTTATGCGGCTAAGTGAATTTTAGTACCGGTCACAATTTGACCATTAAGCAAAAGTGCTTTAAGCGAATCAGGTGCATACGAGTATTTCCATATATTGTATGCACTTCATTTGATCGTTTTTGTGTGTGACCAATAATCAAAAAAATATGCCGCTATGTGAATTTTGATAGTGGTCTCAAGTTGGCCGTTACACGAAGGTACTTTAAGTGAAGCAATAACATATTTCCGTATTTGGTATGACTTTTGTGAAATCAGTTTTCTGTGTGACCAATAAGCCAATTTTGATAGCGGCCACAATTTTGCCATTAACCGAAGGTATTTTAAGTGAAGCAAGTTGTGCATTTATTAAATATTGTGTGTGCCTGATAAACAAAAAATGTGCCGCTAAGTGAATTTTGGTAGTTTTGACTCGTCAAAAGCTGCATTAATTACTTTTTTGCATTTATTAAATATTGTGTGTGACTGATAAACGAAAACTATGCCGCTAAGTGAATTTTTGTACTTTGGACTCAACAAAAGCTACATGAATTACTTTTTATCTGCAGCTTGTCGCTGCTGGCTGCCACTCGAAGTCTCTGGCAGCGACTTTGACTCGGAATGCGTCTCCACAAACGAAGTGGAACGCGATGGGCGATAGATACGCTCCTCTGTGATCTCAATGTCCTGCACCGAGACGCTCTTCACCAGCGTTGTGTTGGGCAGAAACGAGTACTGACCCAACAGCTCGCCCCGTTCGCTGGCAATCGTCTCGGTGCGCAATGGAATGGCGCCTTTGGCGGTGATCACACACAAATCAATGTTCGAACCGGAGCCGAGATCATTGAAGACACCAGCCGAGATGGCTTTGCGCACCAGTTGTTTGCCCTCCTCCAGATCAATACTGGCATTCCAACCATTCTCCAGCACTGCCATGGCAGCCAGAGTACCCGATCCCATGGCCGCATAGGGAATTTTATCAATCGAGCCACACGGATAGATGCAATTGATGTGCGGTCCATACTTGTCCACTCCGCCCAATACAAGGGCGGCACTGATGTGACCCTGATAGCGAAACAGCGTTTGGCGCAACATCATGCTGGCACAGATCACGGGCACCTGGCGTCCCATGTTCAGTTCATGCAAATCCATCTCCGCTGAGGTCAGGAGTGTCATCTGTTCCGTATCGGCAGCGGTGCCAGCGCCACAGCAGCTAACAAAGCGAGTTTAGTTTGGATAGATTAATCCAAACAAGTAAGAAAGTTACAGTCGAGTGTGCTCGACTGTGAGATACCCGCTAATCATTTTCAATAAAAGCAAAATATTGCGGTATTTTTTCAAAATATTCCAAAAATACAATTATACGAAAAATATACCAAATGGTACTTTTGATATACCGATAAAGTACCACATTCAAAATATACCATAGACGGCATAATATACCAGATTGTCGGCCAAAGCAACTCAGACCCCTAGTAAGTAGGCGTTTTTGTCCATCCAAAAGTATTTCTTTAATAACTTCCACAATTTTTATCTGATCGCAACCAGGAATCATAACTACTACAGTTATTATTGTAAATACCAAAATTCGCAACTCTAGCTCTTACGCTTGTTATTCGATTTTGTTGATTTGCTGGGACGGAAGTGGGCGTGGCGAAAATTTGAAACAAAATTGATCTGCGTGCAATCATAACACATGCTGTCGAAAAAAATTATAGCTCTATCTCTTATAGTCTCTGAGATCTAGGTACTCATACGGACAGACGGACAGACGGACATGGCTAGATCGTCTCGGCTACTGATGCTGATCAAGAATATATATTCTTTATAAGGTCTTCTACCTGTTACATACATTACCTGCCGGCACAAAGTTATAATACCCTTCTACCCTATGGGTAGCGGGTATAAAAAGAGTGAGTTAAGCTACGTACTAGATGTGCTGCTGCAGTCGATGGATCTTCGAGCAGTTCTTGTCGGACACAATGGGACCCTCGGTGGCGCGTGTGTCGGCGCCTAGTATGACGCCATCCTTGTAGATGATGCCCACAATCGAGGTGCCAGTGCGCACAGCCTGCGGTGGCTTGTAGCCCTTTAGCAACAGATCGCCATTGCTGTGGTTAAAGTTGTGATTAATTAAATGATATACATCTCCATTCTTTTTCACCGTTTGCTGTTGACAAAGCTAAAGCCGCGACCCACATCGGCAGGATCCAAGTTGTTGTTGAGAGGGAATTCGGACAGCATTTTGAACACTGAAATTTAGCTGACTTTTAACAAAATTATTGCGAGAGGATTTGCTTTTGTTATTATTGTAGAGCATTACACAGCGCCTACTATAACTAATTGTTGACATGTGCAAAGAGAGAGAGAAAGGGAGAGAGAGAGACAGTGAAGTAAACTGCATTTGGTTTGCAAATTGCAAATATCTACTAGGCCAACAAATGTGACAGCGCCTAATTGGTAAATGTGTGCATTTCTCTGGCCATCTTCAGCCTGTCACTCGGCATGTCCTTGCGGCATCCTTCTCTTGTCTGTGTGTGTGTGTGTATATGTGTGTCAACTATGCAAAATTTAACCAGTTGTCAGCTTCAACGATTATCTTAACCCATGACACGAATTTCATCTGCACATCTATTGGTTGTTCTCTAATTATAAATTAAGTCATAAATATTCTACTATACTTGATATCATCTTAGCTAGAACGTGAATTTTGAAAAGGTCAAGGCAACGAATGATCTAAAAGAATAAGTAAACTTTAAAAGCTCCATTTCAACAAATCTGTATTCTAAAAATTAATCAATAAATATTACATTAAAATTTTCTTTTACAAATTAATATATTACTCTAAAAGTTACAAAACACATCGAATGGCCTAAAATAACTTCAACAACAACAACAATTGTAATAGCTGTTAATAAATCTCAAAATTACCTAACTAAGTAGTAAGCAAAATAAATCAATTATTTTATAACAATAAATTATTAAACA
The DNA here is from genome assembly GCA_023558445.1 of Drosophila pallidifrons. Taxonomy (NCBI): domain Eukaryota; kingdom Metazoa; phylum Arthropoda; class Insecta; order Diptera; family Drosophilidae; genus Drosophila; species Drosophila pallidifrons. The sequence continues at coordinate 18,245,763 of CM042351.1, forward strand.
TAAATTAAATAAATTTAAAGTTCTGTGAACTTTGACAGCATTTTAGCTGCTGGTAATGGCTTGGTAATAAGTTCGACTAAAAATATAAAAAATGGCTTGCCAAAAATTGGCCATATGTGTAAAATTTGTTTGTGTGTGTGTTTGACTAAGCGGCGGACCGAGATAATAGTGAAGGGTAATGTATTAAGTGGGCGTGGTCAGGCAGAGGAGGTTCATAAAGATTGTCAAGCTAGCTTTTGGGTACTGTTGATGAACTGTTGCTCAACTGTTGCCACTTTTGCCAAACAGTTGTGCAGAAACGCAAAGCATTACATTTCTGGGTATTAATTTGAGGATGAAAAAAGTCATTGCCAAAAATTTCGATGTATGTTTTTCATTTCTTGTGTGTGTGTTTGACTAGACGGCGGACCGAGATAATGGTGAAGGCGAACCTGCTAAGTGGGCGTGGTCAGACAGGCGAGCTTTACAAAGATTTCGGGGCCTGTTTAAAATACTTCTACTAAACTGATAAGCAACCGTTGTGACTATTATTAAACAGTTGTGCAGAACTGAAAGACATTGCAATGCATTGTCAGAACAAGATGCTAGCAGATTTAAGCATGTGCCCGCAAAAGTCATTGCCAAAAATTTCGACGTATGCGCTTCGTATGTTGTAAGTGTGTTTGACTAGGCGGCGGACCGAGATATTAGTGAAGGCGGATGTGTTAAGTGGGCGTGGTCAGCCATAAGAGCTTATCGAAGATTGTCAAACTATATTTTGGGTACTTTTCATCAACAGTTGCTCAACCGTTGTGCAGAAACTGTACGCATTGCAGGTAATTGCTTCTTAAACGATCGGCTTTAAAAATAGCTTGCCAAAAATTTTAGTTTAAGAGAGCCAAATACATGTCTAAGTGTTTACCAGGCGCGGAACTGAGATATTAGTGAAGGTGGGTGTTAAGTGGGCGTAGTCAACCAGGAGAACTTTACAACGATTTCAAGTTGCAACTGTTGCTTTCATTAGATGAGAGACAGGACATATAACAAGACAGGACATATAACTTTATATGCACACCTAGAGCGGAAAAAGAAACCTATTTGCAGTAAAGTGGCTTTTTAGCTATCACTACTCACTGTATTAATAGCTGCATTATATAATCACTATTAATTTCAACATGATTTAAAACCTTTTCACCCTGTAAATGAGGCGTATAATAATGACAATGATAATAAGAACACTTCATTGGGATAAGAGCAAGACATTTTTAAAAGTTTGCGTATTTAAAATGATAGAAAAAGAAAAGAGGCTAATTATTTAAACAGATTAATGGAAAACAATATAAGTGACTAATACCATAAGAAAAGTTTTAGAGCAAAAGAGATTATTCGATAAGCACTTTTAAGCAGAGGGTATTTTGCAGTCGATGAGGATAATGTGTTTGGTTCAAATTAATGTCTATGCAAATAATCGAATGCGACAAATACATTTGTATGTAGTTAAAGTTGTCATTGCCACTTCCTGGCAATTCAGCAATATTAATCAATTAGACTAAAAAGTCGGGAAAAGCGCCGAATCGGCATCACTGTCGCTAATGCTAATGCTCTGGCTGTTGCTATTACTGTTGCTATTACTGTGCCTGTGGCTGTGGCTGTGGCTGTTGCTGTCACTGATGAGGCAACCCGCATGTTGCGAGGGGCAACGAATGCGAAATGAGGAATGCGAGAAGGAACTGCGGAATGTGAACTGTGTCGGAATGTGGAATGCAGAGTGTGGAGAAGTGAAATGCGCAATACGGAATGCGATAGATATAGTATCTCAAGTAAATCAATAAAACAATACAACACTTGAGCTTAAGCAGCAACGACAACGACAAGAGGGAACAACAACAACCTCTGCACACATGTCAAATGAGTCAATTAGCATTAATTAGTGCCCGGTTATATTTTAATCAACACTCGGACACGGACCGGGGGAAACTGATACGATAGACAGCTGCAAGACAGCTCTGTGAACCCGCAGCAACAATGCATTGAAGCCTATCCAGTTATGCAAATGACACACACTTTGATTGGCCAAGGGGAATCAGAATCAGAGTCCGAATCAGGGTATGGGAATGGGGCTGGAAGTGGGACTAGGATTGGGATTGGGATTGGTATTTGGATTGAGGCAGCTGGACAAGCAGGAGTTGCGAGTTGCGACTTGCAAATCAGGCAGCCAACTTTTGTTGGCAACTTAATTACGAGGGGAGCAGAGCAATGCAGAGGGGTGCAGAGGAATGTCTTCTAATGCTGGACAACAGCAGCTTGCAGCGAAGCAAGTCGCCAATCGCCAATCGCCAGTTGCCCGTTGCCAGTTGCCTGCGAACTTCAAGTTGCAAGTTTACTTAAACAATTTTGCGCTGCATTTGGCCAAAACTTTTATAGCAACATCAGTGGCAACAACAATATCAACAAGAATACTGACAACAACAACAAAACTGAATCCAAATCCGAATCCGAATGCAAATGCAACTTTCTTTTGAGCAATTTAGATTTTTGCTTTTGGCATTCGCAGCAGCAGACCAACTGCCGAGCAACTTAGCCAGCCAGTTGTGCCCGTTGTGTCCTAGTTGTGTCAGTTGTCCTCGTTGTCCCCGTCATCCTCGTTGTCCCAGTTGCCAGTTGTGCCTAATAGGGATTGTCCAGGGAGGTGCGCTGGCGAATAAACTGGCATTTCAATTAAATCGTCGACGACTCGACTTACTTAGCACCGCAACAACTTTTGTCTCAATATCGAAAACTCTTGTGTTAACACTGCCAAACCAAACTTGGGATTGCCCTTGTGCTGAAATAAATATTTAAATAGCTGATTTCTTTGATTTAAAATCAAATTCGAATGATGCAAAATTTGATAGTTGATTTAACAACAAATTTAAGTGAAATAATATATTATATGAATATTTCTTTTTTAAAAAAAATTTTTTTTTTTTGAGTATATATGAATTTTATAGATCTTGATTAGCACTTTAAGTAGAGCTAAGAATAAAAATTATTTATGTTTTTTAAGAAAAATAAATTACGAATTTATAAATTATATCATTAAACAGAAAAACTTCCTCAAATAATCGTGTTAATGTAGATTTACAAGAATAATCTTTAATTATTTTTAAAATTATTTCAGCTTATGATGTCTTGTGTCGCACGTGATAAATTCTGTTAGAGAATTACCCATCTAGATAGTAACATAGTTGATTTTATTCCCAAAAATAAATCACATATTTCAATCATAATTTGTAAGAAAACAGAACAACACATCAATGTTAAATGCAGTTTGTTCTACTTTTAAATTTCACTAAAAAAAAGCCGCTTAACTTAACATCCTAATTTTACTTTTATTATATTAGGAAATAACTAAATTAGTTTGTGAATTATTTATTATTATATGATCAACGAAAACAAGTGAAAATAAAAATAAGGAGGTGTACTTACGGTTGACTTAGATTGTCATCATATTTTCATAAATTTTACATTTCAAAACAATCGTAATATCAGCATTTAAATTCAAATTCAAATCCAACTCTTCAAGCGCATAAAATCACGTATACGACTGTGTTGATTAGTGTAACTGATTAAGCCGCAATCAATAGACACATTTTGAAAAAGTTGATTTCTTATGCGAATCGAAACTTTGTGACTTTTGTCACAACAATCGATCGTGGCTTTTGTCTCTGTTGTCATTTGATGAACAAACCAATGACGTATACTTGATATTTGTGGATTAATTGCACACAACAACAACTAGCTAGCTAGCTATCTAGCGATAGCTTAGGCTGTAGTCACGGTCTTAGGCACAATCTAAGATGCAATCTTAATGGCATTTGACAAGATTGCGCTCATGTATCAAGGCAGTAAACGATAGCTGGCTCTATAACAACAGCAGAAGCATCAACGGCAGCTTTGAAAGGATCTATGCTATCTGTTAATAAATCATTTGGACGCCAACGCGTCATTAATGCCGCTTAAGCTGCTGTCGGAAATTTGGAAGTTTATTAGCTTGACTGCCAGTCTAGACGCGGCGATGCTTCCCCCCACAACAACAACAGCAACAGCAACAACAAAAACTGAGATGTGCTTTTGCCCCCAAGCTCCTTCTACAACTTTGCTTGACTGTTTTCCTTGGTTTAATGTCCGCAACGCGAGCTCAGTATAGTCATGAGGGGAGAGAGAGAGAGAGAACGAAAGAGAGAAGCCAGTCGACAAATTTGAGTCAATGGCTTGGAATCGCGATATCTCCCGCCGTCAAAGAAATCCCATGCCAACTCCTCCGACTCTCAACCAAATGATTTATGCAAGCAAAGCAGCAGCGAGAGCAGCAACAACATCAACAACAACAACAACTGACGCTGCAATTTGGCCACATAATTAAATTAGTTATTGCTGAGCTTTTCTTTTCTTTACTACTTTTGATACTCTTGATACCCTGGACAGGGGCTGACACACAATGTGCTACCCTCTATTCTATTGAAATGAATTGAAAGTTAATTTGAGTGTAGATTGAATTACTCTGCGATTGCAAATTTCGATCTGGCCACATGCTATTCCGATTTACGTGACCGTAGAGGAAGCAGGGGACAGGAGGTGGTATGGTATGTGAGTGCAACATGTGTGAAACAATTAAAGCGGAATTCAGTTTTGGTTACCATCAAATGGCACCATCAATGGCTCCCAAAGTCACGGATGCCTGGCGATGGCGGTTACTTGGTATGTAGCAAACGTTTGTAGTTCTCTAGCTGAAGCTGAAGCTGAAGCTGTATCTGTGGTTGGCACGCACACACACACATAATGCTTGCCACAACCACAGTCAGAGCGAGTCAGAAGGAGAGTGAGAGCCATTCGCCATGACCTTAGACCAAGTTGCAGTTATATTCATATGCTGAGAGACACGAGGCAAACTGCAAAAATACTCAGTAAATGCATAACGAGAAAGAACAATAAGCAAATCGTTAAGATTCGCAAAACTTTTTGCTCCACAACTACATCAGATTCACACACACACACACACACACACACACACACTCACATAGATAGAGAAATAGCTGCGAAGTTGCTTCGCCATAAGTTCAGTGTTCATTGTTGATGTTCTGAGAGACTTGTTCGCATTGCCCTGTCTCGCCTTGCCTTGCTCATTCAGGCAAGCACACACACCTCAATACACACACACACACACACACCCATCCAGTTGACTGTGTCCTATGTGTGCATTCTTTGCAATAGTTGCGTTCGCCGTGGTTGTGGCTGCGTTGCCCTTTGGCTGCTCCAGGTGTGAAATGCACCTCGCTTCGCGCACTGTGGTTCAATGGAATACACCTAATTTCGAATACTTTACCACAGACAGTTAATTAAAGCACATCATTAAGCAATGCATTGAAAAAAATTAAGTTTTTAATATAAGAATATAAATTTATTCATTAATTGAAGAAAGATACAATTAAATGTAACAATTTGAATAGTTATGTAAGTGCTAAGAAAAATACCTTTTAATAAGAAGCAACTACTTTGAATAGTTGAATATAAAGAATATAAAATACATTTTAATAATTTAAGAGAAACACTTGACCGTAACAAATTTAATAGTAAATAAGTAGTAAGTTCAATATATTTTAATAATTAGCGAGTAGCATTTAATCGACAACATTTTAATACTTAAATAAGTTGCATATAAAATATAGTTTACTTATTTGAAAGACGCATTTAATGACAAAGTTTAAAATATATTTTAATATAACACATATACATTTTTTATCACATGCCTATAAAGTTACAGTTAAAGTCTAATATTTATTATTCACATATGAAATCAGATATGTATATAAATTTCATTTAATATAGCGACAATTTAATGTTTTGGACAAAAGTTGAGCTGGTGTATCATGCAAACCAAGTGTAGTTATGTGAGGCTAAAGCCAAATAACCAAGATTACATAAATCGAAATTTGTTGTAAAGCATAAAACTGTATTTTCTTTCGATGTATATGAATTTAAATACAATATTTGACTTATCAACCGAAGCCCATAAGCGGGATATGGGTGAATTTCGAAAATATAGAACTAACTAAATCGAAAAATGTTGTAACATATAAAACTGAATCGATAATTGGTGTATATAGATTAAAATAAAATATCTGACCAATCGACCGAGGCTGTTAAGCGAGAAATGGGTGTATTATGTAAGTTTGATGTAGTTAAGTAAAGATAGAGATAAGTTTGGTAGAAAAACCCAAAGCCAAATAAATATGAGAAATAAGGAACTGAAACTTTTATTAATGCATATGCATTTCAATGAAATATCTGACCAATAGACAACTTTTTTAAAGCACTGTGCCACAATATTGCCAGGCAAGGTTGCAATGGCCGCATACTTGCTTTCATAGCAGTTACATACATATGTATGAGTGTGGGTGTGAGTAGGAGTATGGGAGACTACTGCAGTGTGCGAATGTGTGTGTATGTGTGTGTGTGCAACAGCCGTGTTGCATGGTGCCCGTAGCTGGCTGAAGCTTATGACTTAATAAATACTTCGCAGTGTGCGCAATGTGGCTGGCAATTTAATAACGAAAGCAAACGGCATGTTGAAACAGGGCAGAGAGGGAACGAGAGAAGTGAATGAAGAGGGGTAGGGAAAGGGGAAGGGGAAGAAGAAGAAAAATGGTAGAACACAGCACAAACAGTGAAGAAGACAACACTTTTGATTTACCCCTTATGGATGCCACATGCCGCATATGCAGCATGCTGCATAGCATCATACTCCACACAGTCAGACAGTCAGACAGTCGTCGAGTAGCTGGATCTGGTTATTTGAATACGTATTTGGTATTTTTAGCACTCAACTTGTGATTGAAGTACATTTCACACACGAGTGCTGTGTAATAAAGTGATATAAAACCCATTAGAAGCACATGCTACATGCAACTTCTATCGCATCTACAATATAGTAGCTCGTAATGCCCTTCGATGACCTTTAACTAGTTGTTGCAAACGGTCATTTCTTTTAATGTCTCCATTCGGATGCTTTCAAATGAACCAAAGGCTACAACGTATATTCAGTATAAAAATATTACTGTGTAAATGCAACTTTTCATATAGAATAATCATACTTTGATTTAAATAACTATGGTTAATTAAATTTAAATTGAAAAACAATTTACGTGAGCTCACAGGAAATTTAATAGTGCAACATTAACGAATATGATTGGGCAAAAAAAATCAATAACAATATTACAGAATTGACAGATTTTGATGCGTACATATATAATGTAAAGTGAAAAGTTTACTTTGATATTATTATCGTATTACATATATATAAATAATATATAATAAATGTAAATTTTATTGTTGACCATGGTTAAAAGAATAATCATACTTTGATTTAAATAACTATAGACAATTTAATTAACATTAAACTTTAAGCAATACTTCGCCTTAAAACATTTTATGTCATTTCAAGATAAATAAAATCGGATGATAAATCAATAAGCAATATTACACACTTGGCAGATTTTGATGTGAATATTGATAAAGTTGGCCACTATGGTAAATTTCGAATGTACTTTATTTTGTATATTTTAAGAATAATACCAAACTGTTTTTCTATTCTTTAATATGGGTACCGGGTATCACACAGTCGAGTTGAATCAAAATTATACTTTGATATTATTATCGCATTAAATATTTTACTGTTTACTCTTAATGAACTGTTGCTTGATTTTTAATAAAATGACAACAAAACTCTTAGAGTTCCATAAACACAGAACAATGAAAAATAATACCAAAAGATAAAAGCAGCAGCGGAAAGCGTTGAATGATCCCTAAAAAATAAACTCTGTGTAGTAAGTTAAAAAGACACAAAAAAGAGAAAAAAACAAAATGTGCCTTAATTATGACATAACAATTCATCGATTATCAGGAAGCCCAAATGCCGCCGCCGTTGTTGTCATTATTGCTGTTGTCTCTCTTTTTTATATACATATATTTTATTTGGGTTTTTTTTTCGTTTTTCATTTTTTTTTTGTTGTTGTTGTTAATGTAGCTTGGGTTAGGTGGAGAAAGCTGTCTGTTAAGTATGCCGGGGTGTAAATGGTGCGCGATGCTGCTAAATATTTGTTCTATCAAATTCAATTAAAGTTGACATGGGTTCACAGCTGGCAAGGAACAGACCCAGAGACAGAATCAGACCCAGACCCCGAACCAGACCCAGACCCAGAGACTGAGACAGAGACAGAACCAAGCCAAGGAGCTGAGCTGAGCCGCTGGCTAAGCTGACGTCCCGCTGGAGTGTGAGAGAAGCAGCTGAAGCAGCTAAAGCAGCGAGAGTCTTGTGTTTGTGTGTGCTCCATTCTTAGTTGAAAGCCAAAGCGCTGCAGTCCCAATGACCGCCACGACCTGAGTGAATCCAATTTTTGATTCAATTTCAACGACAAACACACACACACACACACACATACACATACACACTCAGACAGACAGACAGACAGAGAGACAGTGGCGAGCAACGAGGCAAAAAGCAAAGCAAACTCAAAGGAAAGAGACTCGTAAAAGATGCTGCAGCCGACCATTAAGGTTTGCCTGTCTGGCTGGCTGGCTGGCCAAATGGGCGTGGCATGGCGACTGAAACGATACGCACACAGCTCAGCAGGCCGTGTGCTCTTCAAGCTCCAACTCCCAACTCCAACTCCAACTCCGATTCCAATGCTGACGCTGATGCTGATGCTGAGTCTCGGCCTTTGGCCCCTTTGGGCAGCAACAGGAGCAGACACGGCGTAATAAGACAACCAGGAGTAGAGAAAGGTTCCACGGCTTCTTTTCTTCTTCTTCATTTTTTTTTTTGGGCAATTGCTGTGCTGTGTTCCCTAAATTAAAACAGGCACTCACACAAATACACACACACACACACACACACACACACACACAGGAAGAGGGAAGGGAACTGGCTTTGCCTCGAGGTCCGGAAGCGCAAACACAAAATTTACAACTGGCTGGCGATGCTCCGCTTTTTTGCCAAGCTGCTGTTGCTGCTACTGAAGTCCCATTTTGATCTGGCAACAGTTTGGCAGGCAGGGAGTTGGTCTCTGCTAACAGAAGCAGATACACACCAGCCCATGTTTCCAGCTCCCCTTTCCACATCCCCTCGCCGCCCTCTGCAAGTCGCTTTTCAAACTGAATTCCGTTCCGTGGCCGCTGCTCGAGTGTAAATTTGCTCGTTAAATTTGTTGGCACTCTCGACTAATTTGCACTTGCAACGCAACGAAAAAGAGAACGGAGCGGGATGTGGCCACAGTCTGGAGATTGGGTTCGCTTCAGTTTCGGTTGAAAGTAGTAGTTGGTTGGTTGGGGAAGCTGTGAATTGCCGGTTAAGTTTCTGCATTCTGTTGGTAATTGAAAAGACAACTGGCTAGTAAGAAAATGACCAACAAGCAGCGAATATGAAACTAAAAAGAGAAAAAAATAGCAACGAAATCCACTTGTCAACATCATTTCCTTAACAAGCAGCATACATATATATTTATCTCAGATAACAGCGGCTGAGTTGCTTTCTTAAATACTATGAATAAATAACTAAAGTCATCTATCTAAGGAATTGTCAGTTAAACACCACAGTTTAATGAATTGTTCATCAGACTAAACATTGGTTCAATGCCCTCTTCATAAATATTTACGTTACGCACACACGTTGTTTGTTCGAAATTTAAATCGCACATTCCATAAACGTTCACACACACAAAAGCTATAAATAGGTGCTGTTTGCCATATCGATTATCGATTAATTTGTTGACTAAAATTGCCGGTGTTAGCAAGCTTTCTATTTTATAATTGCTGATTTTAATTAAATTTATGTCTCGTGTTCTCAACGCACTAAATCGCATGTCATCCACGCGTATTATTCAATAGGAGTTTCAATTTGAAATCATTTCCAAAAACTGATTGAATAAACATACGCCCATTTTGGAAATTATGATGCTTGATATTCCACAATTTTCTGTGTTAAAATGATTTTGAATAAATTTTAGAAATGAATTTTGCACTTACCTCCTGACATTCATGACATTCATTAAATTGAAAACGAAAAAATGCGCTTTACGTATATTATTATTATTTGACTCAATAGGCGTATACTTAATATGAAGAAAATAAGGAAAACAATATCTCAGTTTTAGTTGAGTTAAAACAAATTTTGAATAAATTTTAGAAATTAAATGCGGAGTTAAACTTTATAAGCTGCAATTGAATATGTACATAAAATGGCTCAATATGCGTATACTTATTATTTTAAAAAAATATGCCTGAGAATATCTCAGTTATAGCAGAGCTGAAATACTTTCGAATATATTTGAAAAATGAATCCTATTCTTATAAATTTTAAACTGCAATTGAATATGAAAAAAGTGCTTAAAGTATTCAATTTGTGGCTCAATGGGCGTATACTTAATATTAAATAAACAAAATAAAAATCAGATATAACTTATAATAAATTTACGAAATGAATTGCGCATTTACACTTTTTAAGCTGCAATTGAATATAAAAATAAATTGGCTCAATAGGCGTATACTTATTATTAAAAAATATTATGCCAGAGAATACCTACAAATTGTGTGTCAAAGAAAACCTTCAACAGAGTGTCAACAAATAATCGCATATATATAAATAGCTACAAAGAGAAGACAAAACTGTGTGTGCAACATTTTTGCTCATCAGCAGAGTTTCGCGCTTCAAATCATTCATTTTGGCATTCACCGCAATCGTCAACTCTGTGGTTCGGATGCGGGTGGGGGAGGGAGAAAGAGAGAGAGAGAAAGAAGCGCAAAAGTGTGCCGATGAAATGAATAATTGTGGCACATTATGTTGCATTGTTATTCGTCATCGGCAAATCAGTTGCTAAATTAATCGTATTGAATTCATTGGCGGGCCACGAAGCCATCCATCCGGTCGTCTTGGCTCCATTTGCGCAGCTCTCTCTCTCTCTCCCTCTCCCTCTCTCTTTCCGTCTGATTGATGGCTCTGGATATTTTTGCGATAAATGCCAAATGAAGCATTGTTCCATAGGCAACCACCAACTTCTGTGAGCTTCATCTGGCGGCTAAAGAACGAGGCAGATTGCGATTGCGATTGCGATTGCGATAGCGAATGAGGAATGAGGAATGAGGACAGCTACAGTTGGGGGCTACAGTTGTGGGAGAATGTTGGTCGCTGGGGAAGCTCAGTGATTACAGCGCCCGGTGGCGCCTATTTGCGGACTAAGTCTACGATCTAGCGGCTGCTGGCTGACGCCTGAGCCATGGTACTCATTACTATGCAGCTCATGAGTCTCGTTAGTGGCAAAGTTATATGAGCATACATCAGCAAGCCGCACAACTTTGCAACATGCGGCAGCGGCAGCGGCAGCGGCAGCGGATGGCGGTGGATGGCAGTCTGGGAGATGCGGATGCGACTTGCAAGCGGAAAGTGTTAAGCACAGCCAAGTAAATGCTGCCAACTTTCGAGATGGCCAAGCCATCCCACAGAGATGAGAGAGAGAGAGTGAGAGCGAGAGACTGAGAGACTGAGAGACTGAGAGAGAGCGAGTCTGTGTGTTGTTGTCGTTGCTCCAACGTCAACTAAACTGAGCTGAGCTGAAGCAACGCGTGGCGGAAGTGTTGTCGACTTGACTTAGACTTAATTTCTACCCCCCTCCTCACCACCTCTACCTCCTTTCCACTGCCAAGCTCTGCTACCAAACTAGCCACAGCATGAGGTCGTTCCCCCTCTACACCCTCTCTACACACCCTCTTGAATGCCACTGAAGCCGTGTCGCAAAGCTTTCCCAATTCGCCGCAAATTGTTAGGGCGAAGTTGTTGCTCACGCACCGCCAACACGCTCGGGTTTGGTTTCGGGTTCGACGGCGTTTGTATGGGGTTTTGTTTTCAACAAATCGACTATGTTTGCAACTCCCCACTTACCTCCTCACCACCCCCTTAGTGTTGACTGGCAAGCTTTGAGATTGCTAAGCAAAAGCGCAACTACACAGACAGAAATGGGAAGCTAACGTAATGACAAAACAAATATACCAAATAAACATAAATCTATTCAAATGACAAGCAAAATAAATAATTGTATTTCGAAAGTATAAATTGCATATTTATACAAATTTTTAATCGATTTGGCCTTCTTCAAATTTATTAAATGCATACAGTAATATATTTACGTTTAAGTTTCTACTTAATCGAATCTAATGGACTCTTCTATTACGTCGTAATATTCATTCAAACGCACTTATTTAATATGTCAATTAATTAACAAAAATAGGTTACAAATGAAATAATTGGAAACTTACTGCACTTGTTTAATATTTGAATGAATTTCATATAAAATTATATCAAAGTGCGGTTTTCTTAAGTTCTTACCAACCAAGAATGAAGAACTTTGTTTCATGCTTTGTGTATTGTCTTTGAATTAATTACATACTGTATAAGTAAAATAATAAATGAAATGAATAAAATAGATTTCATAAGTTAGAATACTAATGATAAACTATTTTAATTGTAATTATAAATAAATAAGTTAAACGAATTATTATAAATTGAAATGCATGTAATGCATTGAAAGCGAGATTTGTTTTCATTTAAATATTTTATATATTTAATATGTTGTAAATATGATTCCTTTTCATTAAACTTGTTCTTATTATCAATACGGCATCTTTATTTGACTTTACATTGAAGCAAAATACTAAAGCCAGGTGAGATATGTACCATAAACCAGATAAAGCTGCCGCATTGATAAAGAAAGCTAGCTTAATAATACACATATGTATATGGAATATCGTATTGAGACATTTAAATGTTTTTATGTATATATATTTCTATATTCCACAAAGAAGCTTTCCTAAAAATCGAGTAAAGTGAAGTAACTGTTATATTTCACCCCAAATAGTATGCTACATTTTTCGCACAGTGTCAAGCACTCAGAGCCTGAGCAGCCAAAGTGGCTAGCAACAGCAACAGCAACGGCAACAGCAACGGCAACGACAGCAGCAAACAGAGCAGTTGAACGTAGAGTCGAGTCGACAACACGATTAGCTTTAATTAGCTGCAAGTGGACAGGCAGAGGCTAAGGCAAGCACGAACTGGACAAGGACAATGAACACATTGGCCCAAGAAATTCAAGTGAATGCCTCCAAGACAAACACACAAAAAAAAAGTGAAACGAAACGAAAGGAAAGGAAAGGAGACCGTCTGCAATCATTTCGCTGAAATTCAATTATCCCAACTGTAGAGTGTGTGCAGAGAATGTGGCGACTGTGGGTTTGAGTGTGTGTGTGTGTGTGTGTGGAGGGCTGGAGCTGATGCTTATGAATTATGTGGCAGCTAATGGGGCACAAATGAAGTCTAAAATGCGAATGGATATCCAAATGACTGATTTGTGGCAATGTGTGGTGTGGCTTGATTTATGGCACTGCCGAAGGTGGCAAAAAATCGTTAAGTGTAGCAAAATGCTGACAGCTGTTTAGTGAGCCACGCCCACGGCCAAGCCCATGCCCCAAACCAGTTAACTGTTTAACAAAAGCAACAGCGGCAACAGCGGCAGCGGCAGCAACGATTGCAGCTGCGGCTTTGGCGGACAGTAAAATGCATCCCTCGGGTGCAGTTGTTGCCGTTGTTGCATCTGTTTCACTATATATGTATGTATTGTTTGTGTGTGTGTGTGTGTGTGTGTGTGTGTGTGTGTGTGTGTGTTGTTGTTGCAATCCTTTAGTTGGTTAGAGCGGGATTGGGAGTTGCGAGTCCATCGTGTGCACTCAGCTGACCGTAAGCGCATCGCATCGCAGCGCAGCACAGCAATAATTAGCAACAACTGCGGAAGGTGGTTTTTGCGGAGATTTCCAGGGGGAGGGGGTGATAAGCTGGGAGGCTGGGAAGACTTCAGACTGCAGACTGCAGGCGAAATGTTCTAGTTGTTCGGTTAGAGCTCCGTGACGGGGCATTTTGTGCGCTGAACTTAATTGAAACGAGCGCCAGCTGCAATTATTTTTCATTCTAATTCGAGTTGCTCCGCTGGGTCTGAGCGATGGGAAGAAGGCAGAAGAGAGAAGGCAGAAGAGTGAAGGGAGAAGGAAAGGACGTAGGGCAAGGGCAGTCCGCAGGAGCAACCAACTGAGCCCAATCCCAAACCCATTTGGCAATTGCCCACGTTTGGTTTCCATTTCAACTCACGCTTCAGCAACCGCACTCGCATTCGCGTTCGCTTCTAATTCGTAACCTCGTTCAGGTTCGCTCGCTGTTGTTATATTCAATTTCATTTTAGTTGCAGTCCGAATTGAATTTCAATTGGCATCGAAAATGCCGCAGCAGCAGCAGCGGGTGGCGTTTGGCGTTTGGCTGTTCCCATTTTTGGCCCCAGATACTCTGCAGTCATTTGGCTTTGGTTACAAATTCAACAATGTGCCACAGTCGCTGGCCTCATGCAATTTTCGCGTTTAATTAGCTGCAACGTCATGCGGCCGCATCGCTTCGCATCGTCGTTGTTTTGGCCATATGCCAAATTCGTGTCTGCTACTGATGCAATATGCAATTTGTGCAGCCATGTTGCAGTCCATCAACACCTTTTTATTTGTCGCCGCTTGCAACCAGCGATGTCCACAATTTCGCTCCCACTTCTGTGTCTGCTGCCACAAAAATTCAATTGCCACACGCCCTGCCACACACACACACACACACAAACACACTCTGCATCGAGTAGAGAATGTAAGTTCGAGTGTGATTGTGATTGTGAATGCGAATGTGATATGCATTGTCGCGATTGTGAATACGTATACGCCATGGGGCACGCAGCCAGCGCTTTGCCCTCGACAACAACGCGAGTCAAGCGCGCCCCTCGAAGCGCTGCAACAAATACCCTACAAGAGCGACTCTATGTAAATTTCTAATTGAATTTCTCTTCCTCTTTACCCTGGCCACACTCCCTAAGCCTGACATCGTCACTGGGCACCTGGCCGGCGGCTCTTTTTGGTGCTAACGTTGGCGACATCAACGCCTCATTCGACTGTTGGCGAGTGCAAGTGCGAGTACTGCGAACTATGACCTTTTTTTAGTCGCAGACTGCCACTTACATGGGTCAACACTAGGCGTATACTTGATCAGCATTGCTTAGCCCCATGTTGACCGAGTTGTATTGTAATTCCTTTAAAACATACAATTAAAGTTGTTGCAAGTAATAATTAAAAAGTATAAAATTAACAAGTAAGCAAACTGAGATACCCGCAACCCATTTTTAACTAAAATAAAACATTGCGGTATTAGTTTTAAAATATACTACAAAAATAATTGAAATATACCAAAGACTATATTTGGTATATTCGTGAAGCATTACATTCAAAATATACTAAAGAGTGCAAAATATAGTGAGGTATTCAAAACAGATAACAAAATATACCAAGTTAAAATACCGCAAAAATACTTAAAATGTACTGCGGCTATGTTTGATTTTTGTTTTTAAATATACCAGATTGTCAAACAAAGTTGAAGAAAATGCCTGGTCTTTTAAAAACAACACTAGGCGTATACTTAATCAGCATTGATTTGCCCGTTGGCAGAATAATATTCCAATTCGGTGATATAATTAAATCAGTTTTTAAAAGTATATGTTAAAATGCGTGGAAAATAGTATAAATATTTACGAGCTATTTTTTTACATACTATACCTCGAGTAGTATTAGATTATAAGCATGTAATAATTATAATTCATGAAATGCGATTGCACGAAAACAATAAAATATAAATATAAGATATAAGGTAATTCAAATCTAGAAAGCAATGTTTAAGTCACAATATGTCTACTTATTTAAAGTGAACACTAGGCGTATACTTGATCCACATTGCTTCGCCTGTTAACCAAATTGTAAAGCGAATAAATCGCAGCGGCAGCGGCGCGAATAAATTGCGGGGCGAATAAATCGATTGTCGGCCAAAGCAACTAAGACCCCTAGTAAGTAGGCGTTTTTGCCCATACAAAATTATTTCTTTAAAAACTTTGAGAATTTTTATCTGATCACAACCAAATATTCAGGTATCACAACTACTATAGTAATTATTGTACGATATACTCAAAATTTCGCAGCTCTAGTTATTCTTCTCTTTTTATTCGATTTTATTGATTTGCGGGGGCGGAAGTGGGCGTGGCAAACATTTTAAACAAAATTGATCTGCGTGCAATCATAACACATGCTGTCGAAAAAAAATTATTGCTCTATCTCTTATAGTCTCTGAGATCCAGTGTTTCATACGGACAGACGGACAGACACACAGACGGACAGACGGACATGGCTAGATCGTCTCGGCTGTTGACGCTGATCAAGAATATATATACTTTATAGGGTCGGAGATGCCTCCTTCTACCTGTTACATACATTTCCAGCCGGCACAAAGGTATAATACCCTTCTACCCTATGGGTAGCGGATATAAAAACGCTGCATGCGCGGTTGTGGAAAAAAAAGCTGCAAATTCGGCGTCAAAACGAATTCGCTCCTCTTTGGTGTGCATACGTTCATAAGACGCAAATATTTTTGCATGTAGATTTATTGGTAAATATTTACTAGTCATTATTCTTCACATTAAACTATGCCCTTATAGTTTAATATGCGCAGTATTTCAATATGAAATAATTAAAAGTTATAAAATGCGCTTACACAAAAGAAAGTAACTAGAAATATTGCTTTGTAAAATACTTGAAATTGTGGTAAACAATAAGTGTTTGACATTTTTGGGATAGTAAATTGTATGCACAAAATATTTATGCATTTAAATTTCTTACAGAAAAGTGTGCTTTAACTTGGCAGGATTTGAACCAGGTTTGAAAAAAAAATCGAACAGAAAATTTGTTGTATTTTAACAAGAAATGAAATTTGTAGCATTGCAAGTCATTCATCTATAGCGCCACTAGCAATAAATCCTGATGAATTTTAGGGAGCCTTTACCTTAAAAAGATGTGATTATAAAATTGCTATCTAGGCATATTATCAATGATTCATAGTTGGTTTATACATTTTTTACTTTAATAAAGTTGTTGGTTTATATAATATCTACTTACTTGATTACAACATTATCAACTACTGACTGCTTGCAGACTTTAAAACCATAGATTCTAAAACTGTACAGAGTTATTAAAGCTTTCATATGCTTTCAAAACTGTAATAGTAACTGTGAGTGTAATTGCAATTTACGATTTCTACGCAATGCTGAGACTATGTGGCAGCAGCAGCAAAAAAAGAAAAAGAAAAATGGGTTATAGACACTCAAGCGAGACTTGCAGATTAGTCGGCCCCTTAAAACTTGAAAGTGCAATCGGAGTAAAAGAAGCGGCCATTAAATGTTTATGGATGAATATGTTTGCCCATTTTCGAAGAGAACGAGAGAAAGAGAAGAGAGAGCGACAGGTAGCAACAGCAACCTGCACGGTGGTTGTGCAGCATGTGGAAAGTCGTCTCCTCAAGGAAATTGCAATACGTTGGAAGTCTGCAAAATGTAGAAGAGACGCGGAGAGGTGAAGAGAATTGGGTCTAGACCCATCAACTGCTAACCACAAGATGCTGTTGGTCGCTTGAGGCAGCATTTTGGGGCAGGGTCAGTGTGGAGAAGAAACAACAACAGCAACAGCAGCAACAGCAGCAGCATGCAACGCTTTGTGGTTGTGGCAACAAGGACATTCCACTCGAGGGTGACTCCAAGATCTTTGCCAAATTGACTTTGATTTGCCGCCCTCGCACTCAGCTCCTTGGCTGCATCGCACTGACCAAGGATGAAGGCATTTGGCCGTGTCCTGAATGCAGCCATTTTTTATGCTTCGTTGCACCACAGTTCGCACACTCACACACAAATACGTATACGCTAGGCATTTGTTGCAAAAGCAAAGCACAAACAACTTTTGCAAGTTGCCCACAATCGGAGCGGAGTTCAAACTTGTCCAGCACCCAGCATCCAGCATCCAGCACCCAGATCCAAACTCTAAGCTCAGGCCAAAGCACAGCGATTGTATGAGCGCAATCTATAAATATCTAAAAATCCCATAAAACTCAAGGACGTGGCAGGTGGCAGGTGGCAGGTGGCAGCTGGCAGGTGGCAAGAGGCTGAAAGGGACATTGCAACGAGCTCGCTTGCTTGCTTGCTTGCTGGGCGAGCCAGTAAATGTCATCATTGCTTTTGTGTGTGCACCCAACTTTAGAGACTCACATGGCTGAGCGGCTGACTGAGTGTGTGTGTGTGTGTGTGTGTGTGTGTGTGTGTGTGTGTGTGAGAGAGTGTTTGAGTGCTGGGGCGTGGCAGCAAAAGGGCGCGGGGGGGCAGCAAAAGGGAAGGGAAGGCAATGCCTACCAATTGACATGCGGTTGCAATGCTGTGGTTGCTTTCCAATTGATCAATTCAACAACGAGCCGTGGATTATCAAAACTTCGATGTCAGTCGTCAGTCGCGACACACACACGCACACACATACAGAGAGAGTGAGAGAGGGAGACACACACTCATGATTGCGAGTGAGTGTGTTCGTTTAGACAATATTTGTGGATGATTGCATGCTTGTGCAAACGGCTTTCATGTACGTGAACAGCAAATTTATTTGCACGAGTGCAATGGATGCTGGTTCCATTCGATAGTAGTGAGAGGTTAGAGAGAAGTGAGGAGAAGGGGAAGGGGAAGATAACGAGGGCAACCAGATCGTACCGACTCCACACACACACACACAGCTCTCGATTCTATTTAGAAATTTGCCTGTGAATGCGCCTGAGTTGCGCTGTCAAAGTTTGCCATTTCCAAATGCTCCTCGCCAGGTCTGACGTGCGCCATAAAAGTCTGTTGCATAAACCAATTTCGCATTTGTTCGCACAAATGCAACTCACTGGGCGACTGACTGACTGACTAACTGACTAACTGACTGACTTCTTGCCTGGGGTTTGGCTTCGGTTAGGCATTGACTTTTGCCAGAGTTTTCGGTTAGGGTTTGGGTTTTTCTCTGCGTTTCTTTTTTTTCTTTTTGGATCGGGTATTCGCTCTTCTTTCAGTTTTGTATGCGATTGGGTGGGGATTATGCAAACGTTCGAGGCTGTCAACGCAGCTTCTTCGCATTCGCAGTCGCAGTCGCATTTGGATTGGGGGAATCGGAATCGGAATCGCAATCCGGATTCGAGGACCCACAAACGCCCACAGAAAATCGTCGCTGATAACGTAAACCGCTTTGATTTTTATTTAACTGCACATTTCGCTTAGGGCGTCGCAGCTCCAATTTCATCTCTAACCATCTCACAGCCATCTCTGGCATCTCTCTTTGCCATCTACCATCTCCATCTCCATCTCCATTGCCGTTGTCGTTGCCATCGCCAGCATCTGCAATCTAACAATTTCTGGCCCGATTTCCCATTGACGTTTAATGGCAACTTGTGGAGAATTCGCTTCTGTGTGTTTTTTTTTTCTCTCTCTCTTTTAGTCTTTCTCTCTTCCACTCGCATTCGCTCACTATCTTGCTGTCTCTGTTCGCTTGTTCGCATCGCTGCGGTTTCACGAATTTTACCAATTTCGCCAGTTGGCAATTTCACAATTTTCGCAACGATTTTCCATTTTCCATTTCACGTATTTCTTTTATTTATGTATTTATTTATTCGCCCGTTGCTCAGTTGCCGATGAAATTGATAATTTATAAAATTGCTAGCAAATGTCAGAGCAAATGTGCCCTACCACATCCCACACCACACACCCCACACCCTACAACGCACTTCCCCGCCTCCTTCTCTCCACAATTCCCAACCCTAACCCCCACCTCAACGCGCCACTCAGCGATAACTGACAAAACAAACGCAGCAGCCATAGCTGATAACTTCCCCGCCCCGCTCGTTCCCAAAACAACGCCCATCAATTTGTGTTAAAAGTTGCCGCTACAATTTGCAACGAAAAAAATCTACAAAAAAATTCGAGATATTCACTAGCTAAAGGTATTTGTAAATCAATTTTAACCCAATCTAAAGTGATCCAAACTGTGCTCCGCCTTTCCTTCCCTTCCCTTCCCTTTCCATCCCTTTGCTCAATTCACAATCTATAAATTGAGTTGAGCACTGTAAAACAATTGTTTGCAGAGATGCCATCATCGTTTCTTAATTGCCTTTTAGGAGTAACGTATGCGTAATAAATCTAATAAACAAATGAACGAACGCAATGTCAAGCATAACAATTTGATGTGATTGCTACACAAATCGAGTGTGCTTCAATAACTGTCAAGCTTATTATACGCTTTCAATCAAATTTGCATTATTTATGCATTCGAAATTTGTAGCACCAGAAATTGTGGTAATATTATGGAATATGCTTAAGATGCACAGTATGCATTTCATTTGCTTTTGTTAACTATTTTCAATGCCTATTCACTGAAAACAAAGAGCAGTTGCTTAAATCAAAACATAACAATCTCATCATCTAAGAACAAACACTTCATTTAAGTCCATTTTTTGTACAATATTTAAGCTCTTTTCTACAATTCAATTAAATAAGTATTTTCTACTTTCGTTAATTATCTTGCTACATCTACAACATAACAACAATCTCATCAACTCAGTTAGAAAGCTTTCGACTGGAATAATACCAACCTCAGACAGTATCCGAATATTTTATGCGCAGTCGGATAATCGCCTAGATCATACGGGATTTGCCAACAGCTTGGAAGTGGTTTAATAATGCAACTAGTCTCGTAGTCTGCTGGGATATTCGATAGGCAGTCACACGTTGTAATTGTTAACTAAGCATTGTGGCACGCGTTTTGATAGCTACAATCCTTTAGCGGCTCGAGTTGAGCCTGGAAATTATGCACACTTTTGCCTGTTGCATTTACTTTGCGCCCCTTAAGCAGTGCAATATATTCAACTCGCTCTCTTTTTGCTGCTGGTCTAGTAACAACTGGTACTTCTTGCAGCATTGCGAACGTGCCACACATGTTCCCAGGAGTCATGGTTGCTATACTCTTCGCTTCCCTTCCATTCCTTTCCCCTACCCCTACCCCTACCCATCTTCCCAACACATTGCCAGCATCATTTGCGTTACCTCCCTCGCTTGGGCAGGTTACGTATTTATTTGGCGCTTCGCTGCTTTTATTTTTTATTGAAATTTATGATTTCTGACACAAAATTTATGTTGTTTTGCATTCAACGTCTTGGTGTGTGTGTGTGTGTGTGTGTGTGTGTGTGTGTGTGTGTGTGTGTGTGTGTGTGTGTGCGTGGTTAAAAGCATAAAATAAACCTCAAATGCTCGTAAAATGCCATACGTACAAAACCCCAAAACGACCCCGGCACGGAACTCAAAAACTCCGTAATGCCATCGCCTTCATTCAGCCACGCTTCTTGAGCCCTTCCGGTAGTCTAGCCACGACACACACACACACATACACACACACAGAGCATTCCCTTCTTCCTCTCTTGGGTTGTGTGTGTGTGGTTTTAAGCTGCCCGAATACGGGCGATATTTGCGGGCCCCCTCGACCAACGAGCGCGTGAATTATTTAATTCGAATAAATATTGAAAACTCAATTTTTTATGATGTTTTCTTGTTGGTTTATTGCGCTTTTGTGGTGTTTTAATATCGAATAACCTTCGCCGTCGACTGTCTCCATTTGTAGCTGTGCGCGCGTGTGTTTGTATTGGACAACCACACCGATACACACACACACACACACACACACACACACACACACACACAGACAAGCATATAGAAGCAGGCGTGTGCGAGCGAATATATGTATATAGTATAAAGGCAAGCGTGTGCTCTTTATATTTATGTGTGCACACGAAAAACACCAACAAATTTACCAGAGCATATCTGCTTGAGATACCCTGTAAAATACTTACAATCTGCGGCGGCCCTTAAAGCATCGATAAGCAGTTAAGCCACAACAACTGAGCACAATGTGCAATTTGACAGACTTTAATATGGAATTGAACAGCTTAAACAACTAAATAAATCCTCGAGGCAAAGGCTAAGAGCAAATTAAGGACTATTAACAACCTTAGGAACTTTGAAATTTGACTCTAAAACCAAACAAAACATACAGATATAACCCAGTGTATCTGTATCGCAGCATGCTGTGTTTTAGGCCAACAACTGTAACATTTTGCTTGGCATCTTGTCGGCAAATAACAGACAACAACAACAACAATACCAAGTACAACCCATAAGTTGACTGCATACACATTTGCCATGCGAAATAATCCCCAATAGAAGAAAATTGTGTAAAATTTGTGTTGTGTTGGTTTCACTGATTAAGGATGGCTTACTGGCCTGTTTGCCAGCAAAGTCGGAGGCAGAGGCAGAGGCAGCGGCAGCGTAGCTCAAGCCCAAGCGGAGGTCCCGAAGCACAGCCAACGGCAGAAGCAGAAGCTGGAGCAGGAGCAACAGCAGCGACAGCGGCAGCAAATAGAGCACACACCCAACACCCTTTGGGGGATATCCTTTGAAAAGCGAAAGATGTATAGACCAGTCCGGCAGTCTAATATGTGCGAAATTTATCAACAACGATACTGTGTCTGGCACACAAAGGCGCACAAGGCAGGCAGGATGAAACCAACCGACATGGAAAATCGCAATAATAATTTTCCAGTTCAAGCTTGAGAGTCCTCCTCCTCAGACGACGACAACGACAACGGGGGGGTTAGAAGCAGTGGTGGATCTACATACATACGTTGAGTGGATGTGGAGTAATACGTTTGGACTTTGTCGGACCAGCAACATATGCTGAAGCATGCCAAGTGGACAATTGCATATTGCATGCTTACTAACATACAAAGAGACAGAGTACAGAGTAGAGAGCACAACAGCAAAGCTCTACTGGACTCGGACTGCAATTATTTGAGATTTCTGGCAACCGCAGGCGCTACAATCTGTGAATGGTTAGAGATAGAAATTGAGATGGGAGCTGGCTAACATACAACTGAATAATAATAATAATACTCTCCGCACATATTTGCATATGCTCAACTAAGTATAACTTATATTTGTTGCATTTGTGTTTAGTAACAGAGTTTTGATTAAATTGTACATTTGCATTTACAGACACATCTCAGATCCACTCTCAGCGTTTAACTCGTTGCTCCAATTGCTATGTTATGTTATGTATATGTTTATATTTATATAAGTGTATATATATGTATATAGTAAGTAAGTTGTACGATAATGTGGGCCCATGGTCCGAATTTGTTGTTTTTTTTTTTTGGCTTTTCCTTTTCTTTTTGTTGTTGCGGTTTCTTAGGTACTTATGCGCTTCAGTTTATCAGGTTCGTTGTTAGCAGCCTGGGTCAATTTCTAGCATTCGATGGGATGCAGAATGCCGTGCACATGACTGCCAACCACATGTCTGTGAATCAAATTGAGAGAGAGAGAAAGAGAGATTTTAGAGATAGATTGCAGGCAACATAATTGATGCTTCTATCACGTACCTCAGGTTAAATCCTTTTGTGCTGATTTTCGAGTAAAGTGCCAGCAGCATAAGCGCCTGTCCCATCATCAGCAGCCAATGCTTGCTGCAGACCTTGCTGACCCAACTGTTGGACTTGGTTGTTGCAAGCACATTGCTATTGCGATTATCACGCACAAAGTGCTGTGAGAAATCCCGCTCTCTCTGTTGTTCCTTCGTCTCCCTTGAAAGTTCTCTTCTCGTCTCATCGCGCTGCTCACGGCGTTCCTGTCTGCTGGTAAGATCAGCGATCTCTTCTCGAGCCAATCGCCTATCCATGCGCTCGACACGCTCATGACCTTCGCTTCGTTCTTGTCGTCGAACTTCCCTCTCCTCTCGGCGAGAAAGTTCCCTCTCCTCTCGATCCTCTCGACGCTCACGATCTTCGCGAACCTGTCTGTCAGTGTGGTCACGGTGCTCACGCCTCATTTCATTGCGAACGTCGCGATCCTGTCGTCGAGATACTTCACGCTCCTCCCGTCGAAGATCGCTTAATTCTTCTCGTCGCTCACGATCCTCTCGTTCGTGTCTGCGCGCATCATCGCGTCGCATGTCGTCACGCACTTCACGTTCTTGTCGTCGATCCTCACGCTCCTGTCTGTGTGCTAAGTCCCTTTCTTCTCGCCGGCTTTCGCGATCTTCTCGTCGAGATGCTTCGCGTTCCTCTCGTGCAAGTTCGCTACGGTCCTCTCGCCGTTGATTATTCTTCCGTTCTTGTCTGCGTGTTAGATCGTTTTCTTCTCTTCGCATACCTTCCACATTCATTCGACTGTCTGTTCGCTCAGCACGATCTTCTCGATGAGATGCTTCACGTTCTACAAGATGCATATCGATAACCCTACGCGATGTTTCTCGATCTTCTCGTTCCTCTCGTCGCTCACGATTCTCTCGCTCTTCCCTGCGATCTTCCCGTTGCATACCGTCAATTCTTTGTGTTATTTCTTGATCTTCGCGTCGGAGGTCACTGCGTTCCTCTCGTCGGTCGCGATGCTCTCGCTCTTCCCTGCGATTGAGGTCACGATCTTCTCGTCGCATATCTTCGCGTTCTTCTCGTCGAAGATTGCTACGTTCCTCTCGCGAACGTTCGTTATCTTTGCGTCGAATATCTGCGCGCTCTTCACGTTCCTGTCGCCGAGAAACGTCACGCTCATTTTGTTCTCGTCGCATGCCTTCTGTATTTATTCGCCTGTCAATTAGCTCAACACGCTCCTCACGATCTTCTCGCCGAATTACTTCACGCTCTTCCCGTCGCATGTCTTCGACTCTTCGTGAGATGTCTCGCTCCATTCGTTGGAAATCACGTCGTTCACGAGCATCGTCGCGCTCTTCTCGAAGTGGATTAATTCGTTCTGCTCGTTCCTCACGTTCATGTCGCCGAGATACATCACGTTCTTCGCGTACCTCTCGGCGTGCAACCCGACGCTCGTTTTCTGAAGTTTCCCGATCCTCTCGACGTGAAACATCACGCTCCTCTCGTTCTTGCCTGTGTAAGCGTTCATTATCTTCTCGTCGCATATCGGCACGAACTTCACGTTCGTCTCTTCGGGATAAGTCGCGCTCTTCTCGTTCCTGTCTGCGTGAATGATTCATTTCTTCATGTCTACGTTCCTCTCTTCGGAGTTCATCGCGTTCTTCTAGTCGCTCACTATCTTCTCTTTGCTGCCTGCGAGAGTCATCCATTTCTTCCCGTCGCATGACTTCACGACCTTCAACTTCTTCTCGTCGCAGATTATTGTGTTCCTCACGTACTTCACGCTCCTGTCGTCGAGATGTGTCACGAACTGCTCGTTCCTGTTGTCGTGAGAGGTCAGCATCAACTCGTCGCATATCTTCACGTTCTTGGCGATCATTGCGCTCTTCTCGTCGAACTGCATCCTCACGTTCTTGTCTGCGTGTTAGCTCAGAATCTTCTCGTCGCATATCCTCGCGGTTTTCACGCTCCTGACGACGAGTCACATCACGTTCCTCTCGTTGCTGGTTGTTAAAGCGCTCTTCATGTCGCATATCAATTCGTTCTTTGCGTTCCTGTCGCCGAGAAATGTCACGTTCTTCCCGTTCCTGTCGACGTGAGAGGTCACGACGCATATCTTCATCTCGTTCCTGACGGACCATCAGACGCTCATCTTGTCGGCGATCAGTGCGCTCTACTCGTCGCTGCTCACGCTCCACACGTTCCTCTTGTCGCTCCCGATTCTCTTCGTCTTGCCGGCGAGTGAGGTCATTGTCTTCCCTTCGCATCTCTACCCGTTCACCACTTCGCTCATTGCGTTCTCCTGATTCGCGCTCCTGCTTGCGAGACACATCAACACGTTCCTCACGTCGCATTGCATCTGCTTGGCGAATGAGTTCACGATTTTCCTGGTTGTCATTTCGTTCCGCACGCACACGAGTCTCTCGCTCTTGACCATGCCGTTGGTCACGTGCCTCATTTGGCATAGTCGTTGTTTGTCTATATACCAGATGCTCGTCGTAGTCATCCAATTGCCCGCGTCGATTCTCCAGCATGCGATGCATGGACTCCGATGTGCATTGCAATCCAAGAGTACCGCAATGCTGGTCATCGGAGCTACGCTGACTAAGGTCAGAGTGTGTCAGCTGTGGCCTGGCCAACTGCAGCAGCATGATGAGTACGTTGAGCCTCAACCATCGTGGATTTGCGGCCATCCTTGAGTGTCCTTTGCAAGTCAAAGTCGAAGTGGTTGATTTTGGTGATTTGGATTGGTTTACTGCTCGCAGCAAGCCTTGAAACTTGAATGACTTTCGCAGCGACAATGCTGGATATTTATACGAAAAGTTGTGGCAAGTGTTCCTTATGGCAGCGGCAACGACAACGCCCACGCATTGAGCAGCAATTTCCTGTTGATTGATTCAATTTCGCTTATCGCACATGTGCACCAATGCGCATTGTCTTGTGTTGCGTGTTGCGTGTTGCGACGCAGAAGATTGTTCCTAAATCACAATTTTATGAATGAAATTGGAACTGGTTCCATTTGCGCCGTGACGTCATTGATGCCCATACTCTTCAATCCTGCAGCCTATTGTTAACCAGCTGCCATTGTGCTCAACCAGGAATATATATGCCACATCATAACATACTCATAAGAAACATAGTACAATACAAGTACCGACTATGTATAGCACATAGACCCAAGTAAAGGACGACACGAAGAACGCGTAAGCAAGAAACTCGGATTGGTGGGTGCACAATTGCGATAAGAGTGTTTCAATCAAAATCAAATTAAAGTGCAATGAACAATATGTCGGACAACTGGTAAATAAATGAATCACAATTGATGCGCATCTAGGCGTAAAATTGTGTACAAGCAAGGCGCAAATGTGACCCCAGCCACCATGTAGTACTATAAAAGGCAATCCCTGCCAGCCACGTTATTGGCAGTATCATTTCAACCAGGACGTGTGCAACGTCCACTCCCGTGCCGTGTCGTGCCACACGCGGCATGCCGCCACCCGACCCGGTGGCAGGTTGGACACGACGAGAAGAGTATGGAGCGGAGTGACAACTCGATTGGCGGATCAGATCAAGACTACCCTACTAGCATGGAAGATGTGAATCGAACGAACGCCTGTCGGACAACTCATCAGCAGATGGCAGCAGATGGGTTCACTTAATTAAGAAGATGCGTTGGGGAAATTTGGTACATTTACAGTTGTAAGACACACACAAAACTTATTTGGTAACCCGTTAAACTGTTCTATAAAAATGGGTGTATTATTCTTACTCTTATCACAAACATACTAACTAACTATATACTACGAAATTATTTGAGTGTTATGTAATCAGTTTTAAAAATATCCTTATCGGTTCTATGCCGTAGTTAAATGTTGCTGTTGTTTGGGATCGTATTGTCAACAGAATGACGATGTCTTCTTATCCACAATTCGTAATTATATATCTACATACATATATACACAATATATACATATATATATTTAGAAATGTACTTAACCATATTACACTTACAAGTTGTTATATGTATGCCATGCTATAAGACGATAACCAGAAGCACATATGATAATCTAATGCAAAATAACTAAAATCGGTGTCACTCTCTTTTCGGCACTTATAATATGTATCTTAATATTATTATAGTATAATCACACTGCAAATCTCAGACAAGATCTATGTATACTCGTAAATCGCAAAATAAACTTACCTAATCCATGTGTTGAGCAAACGAACAAAACGAATTATTATTTTATTGTAGTTTTAATCCAAGCAAAGATGTGATTATTGTGTGTGTATGTGTTTGTGAGGAAACTACAATCCTCTGCAAAATGAAAAATAAACAATGTGACTGCAATTCAATTTATGAAATCTGAAAAAAGTAACACAAATATTTATTGGTTGAAGATTTATTTCGTATGTAGATAATTACCATATGGTTTTATGTATTTCTAGTTTTTGTTTTGGTTTCAGCTATTTGTATTTTTTGTTTTGTTTGTTGTACAATTTTGCAATTTGACATTCGACTTGAAGTTTCATCGGCTAGGATTTTATTTTTGTTTCCTTTTGTTACAAAGTGTTCTTGTAGTACACTAATACACGCATAACTATGCATTTGTTTAAAACTAATAAGAACACTATAGTCGATCCTATTACGACTGTTTGGACATCCTTTGCTCAGTTCAGAGATGCTTTAAATCTTCGAGATATCTTTTGATCTATATCAGATTTATACATTAATGTTTTGTTGACTGTTTTAGAAGAGTTGTGTAGTTGTAAGTTAAAACAAGTTTCATCAGATTGGTACACATCAAACATTCAAGACAGTTTTGCATTAAGTAATTCAATTATAATTTTAACTTTTCTTTTTGTTTTTGAATTTAAAGTTGGGCCTCTTTTACTATTTATGCACTTGGAGCACATTCCCTATCTCTCTCTCAATATTTATTTTAGATAGCGTAGGCGGCTGGTCATTAAAAGAGGGAGAATACAATGTTATGCCATATTAGATACGTTAACTTTGAAATATTTGTTTTGCTTTTGATTTTAATTTCTTCACACATCTTATGCCCCGTTTTCCGAGTTATAATCGAACGCTGCTGCTTACACACATAATACTTTTTGGATGGACAAATGACTGAATGCTGCCTTTGCAAACATTTTGTTGAGAATCGCTTTGCAATTCGCAGCATTTCTGACGGAACAACTTTATTGGCAGAATTTCTCGAGACGCGATTGTTTTTTTCCATATTGCTATCTCATCTCATTTCATTTCATTTCATTTCATTTTTATCGGAGGCAATTAATAGATGCTAGCTATGAGCAACTATAGTTGTCTCGCTCTATTGTATTTTTTGGCATGTTTTGTTGTCTCTTTCGATATCGTGTATGCTTTGAACAATTCTACAATCAATTACAACGCTAGTCAATTGCTAGTTTTAAACACTTTTTGGTTTTTGTTATTAAAATATACATACATATCTAACTCATTTTAAAAACTATCATAACCTTCATTATTAGCATTACCATTACAAATATTATTATTATTGTTAATTATCATTATTATTAATTAGTATTATTTAAAAGTTGACCTTTTGCTGCAAACGAGGCAGTGAGCGGAGGGCTTTCACTTTCCAAAAATTGCCGTACAATATCTTAATTTGTACTTAACTGTATATTTCTATAATATTTTCATTTTGTTATTAATATTGTAATTGCATGCCCATTAAAAAAAAAAACACAACTACACACCCTACACAACGCTAGATCAATAAATATTTACAAATAATTATTGTGAGTGAGGAAAGTTCAACTCAACTGCTAATCGAAATTGACTGATGAACTACACGCATATATCTAGTAATAAATACGACAAGTATTGGGCATGGCTCTAACAACTTTTCTCACATCATCTTAACTAAATAAATATCTTAAAACAAAGAGAAAAAAATAAATCATAATACAATTTGGCTGCAATGCTCAACAACGAGTACTCTCGAATACGTTATACAAAAATATGAATTACTTAGAACACAATTGTTATTTCAAATATTATTTCATTCTTTTTTGGTAGCAATGTGAATAGCAAACGAATTGTGTATGGTACTCGGTGAATTTTGATTTGCTTTGATTGGAATGCAACAATTCGAAATTCACATTGAATACTTGTCACATTTTTTGTTGTCACTTCTACTACTTGTTGTTGTTCTCCTGCAGCATATCCTCCAGTGCCCCATTCAGTCTGCCCTTGCTCAGCGCCTCGACAAGCATATGCAGGCGTTCCTCTCGCTCCGAATGACGTCGCTCCAGCAACGAAACCTGCAGCAATTACACACATCAATAAAAATAATAATCGCACATTTATAAAGTGATCCCATACCTTGGCTTTGAGGGCGTAATAATCGACGGGCACCTTGCGACGCTTCTGTGTGGCAAATGCCTCTTCGCGCTCGTTGAGTCGCTGTTGCAGTATGCGCACCGCTTCGTTGCACGATGCCAGCTCACGCTCATGGGCACTCTGCAGTGTCTTTAACTAGAGTTGGGTTAAAAAAAAAAGACGGCAATTTAATTGTGATTACACATAGAGCATTATCATTGAAACACTTACGTCCTGCAGTCGCTTGTCGTGCAATGTTTTGTAATCAGCCTCCAGCAAATGGTATTTGTTTTGTGCCTCCTTCAAGGCCTGGGATTCCGTGGTAGGCGGCACATGGTCCTGGTAATGCCCCTGATCGTGGCCACGACGCTGCACAGCTGCAAATGCGAAGCAGAAATACAATTGTTGAACTCATTAACAATCCAATAGAGTGTATTAATGGTGTTATACATTAATAAAAGACTTGGCGAATAACAAGTTGTTATTGCAAAGCTAGAGATTAAATAGAGTAAAGTCAAAGTGACTGGAATGCGAAAATAATTCAGAGTACTAAAAAGAAGAGTAGAGAAATTAACTAAAAAGAAAGACAGACAACCGACAGACATAAACAGAAATAAACTACGAAGTTCATTTACCCTTAATAGCTCTGTTATAAGCATGATTTTAAATTATCTTTTGATACAAAACTATTATAATTATTATTCAAAATTTCGAGTCGAAGTCCCCATTAGTAACTATAGTATTTAATATTAGATTTAATATAATAAAATACAATAAATCAATCATACCAAATTACTTATTCGACCCACAGTATTCGAATTTAATGTTTTCAAACCGAATTGTATAACTTTGTAATGAAATTACGACAAAATCAAGATCTCCATAACCAGCTATATAAACTTTTTAAAGGTCTCTCTGGTTCTTAAGTGCAACATAAACCTCTATAATGATTGTGGGATGTCACGTGCCAGTCGATCGCTTCATCGCTTTAGCTCAGGTTCAATGTACGCTGGCCCTAAATTTCGAATTGAAATTTTCACAAATAACAACAGCAGCACGAACAATAACAAAAAAATCAAAAAAAAATATAAGAGCGAACAAAAAGTAAATATACAATAATTAAATAAGAGCCAAGACTGATTGCATAACTGGCGACAAATGTATCTAAAAATTTGCATTTTTACACGCGTTTAAAATTAAAATAGTTATTTATGTTCAGTGTTGTTGCCGTTGCCGTTGTCGTTGTCGTTGTTGTGCCGTTGATGCTATTATTAACACGATATCTACATGTGTGTATATGTATGTTATAAGTTTGCCGCTTAAGGCATTTGTTTTTTCTTTCTCGATGAAAATGATGAACAAAACAAATGTAACAACAGCAGCCAGCAACAACAAGTCGATGAGCCGACTAACAAGACATGAAATTATAAAACTTGCGCGCATGCGCAAATGACAACCAAGCAGCAGCAACAACAACAGCAGCAACAGCAGCAAACGACGCGACTCAACACGACTCGCTATGTTTTGTCCCCGCCATTCAGCCAGCCCCCTCTCTCTCTCTTTCACTCTCCCTTCGGTCACTACAAGCTGCTTTTTGACGTCCATTGGGGCCGGTCCGGCAGCGACGTCGCCGTCGCAGTCGCCGTCGTCTTTGACTTTGACTTTCGCTTTCGAATTTTCTTTTCTTTTTCTTCACTTTTTCGCTGTGTCTCTCGTAAGAAAACAAAATAAAAACAACTAAAACTAAGCGCAAATTCAAATCGATCGAATGTAAATAAACGAGTCGCACACTCAGGTGACATAACCAAGTGCCCGAGATGCCATTTGCCCGAGGCAAACTTCACTAGGCGCTGCGCTGTGTGCGGGGGCGAATGGGCAGTTGATTAAAAGCGAAGAGGAGACGAGGCGAAAGAAGACAGCCATTAGGCATGCAAACGTGTTTTTTTCCTTTTCTGAGCATTTAAATACTCGGTATGTGGCTCTAACTCAAAACTGTTGCCCGTCGTTTGAAATGAGTGCAAAAAGTGTTCGGTCAAAAGGCCGCCCGAAGCTGGTCATACCGGCCTGAGGAAGCTATCTCTAGGCGGGGCGGGGCGAGGCGGGGCGGAGGCAACAAGAGAGGGGAGAAGCACCAACAACAACAACAACATCGGTCGACAGCCATGTGCAATGATTTATTCCAGCAATTTATTTGCGTGTTGTTGCCTCGTCTTTGACTTTGTGTCTTGTACGTGCTGACGAGCAGAGAAAGTCCATAAATTACTCTACAACGACCACTGGCGACCGAGTGACACACACACACACTCACGCACATGCAGAGTAACCATTATTTGTGTAGAGCTATTATTAAAGCTTGGTGCCTGCTCGCGATATCATTTCTTCCCACAATCGATACATTTGCGCAGTAATACTATCGAGATAAGCTACTTATAGGCAAGTACATCGTGATCACATTATTAATGAAATGAAAGAGAATTAATTAAAAATAAATATGTATATATAAAAACAAGTTCTTTAGTACTTAATTTCGATCAATGATTAATATAATTTAAGTCAATATTAAAGCAAAAGAATTCAAACAATCAAAAATAATATAAACATAAAAACACTTTAATCTGGATCACTGATTTATGTTACATGATTTTTTATTTTTATGATAAAATTAATAAAAAATAAATAAATTCAATAATTCAATTCGAAAAACTTTTCTTATAGAATTTTATTTTGATAATTCTGATGTAAATAATCAAGAATCAATCAATAATAAAACAAATAAATAAACACATAAAAATTAAAATAAATAAATAAATATTAGGATAAATAATTAAAAAAAAAGAATTATTAAAAGATTTAAATAAATATCTACTTTTTAAAACTATTTCAATAGAATTTTATTACGATCAATGATGTAAGGAGAATGGTGAAACAAATAAAATTAATAAATAAAACAAAAATTATTAATAAATTAAAAAAAAAACTTGTAGACTTTGGTTCCACTTACTTTTCTACATACTTATTACTTAAAAATTTGATAAAAAAAATTATCGCATACACCAATTTGAGATCACGAAATACTTAAAAACTTGATAACAAAATATACAACTTTTTATGGCTTACACCAATTTGAGATCATTTTATGTATAAAAATAATATTTTTTAAATAAGAAAAAGACTCTCTATATAGTATAGAAAATTAAACCAACATTAATAAGTGTGATATAAAAAAAAACTAACAACACATCGACAATTAGTAACTTGTGCTCCTTAAAAGAAATCCAAAACAAATAAAATAAAACATACTATCGATTAAATAGACAAGTGCATACTATCGATAACTATGAAATGCAACTACAATAAGCTATTGATCAAATTAATGGTGCACTTCACAGCTATTATTGTTTTATTCTTATTTTAATCGCAATTAGTAAGCAATCACTTCTTGATAGCAAAACAAAATTTACCTGCACTGGAGGCAACTGCTCCGCTGTCACGCTGCAGCTTGCGTATGGTCTTCTTGCACTCGTCCAGCTCACGGGTGAGCCGCTGCATTGCCTTGTTCTTGATGGCCAAATCGACGCGCATGCAACGCACCGAGCTCAACAGCTGCGAATCCTCCTTGGCCGTGCTATGACCCTGACCCTGAACCTGGCCATGGCTAAGCAGCGACAGCGTCGAATCGGACTGCGAGATGGGCAGCTTGGAGCCAATGGCAATGCGACGCTGAGTGCCGCTTTGCTTTGAGTTCGGTCGCGATGTGTTTGGCGTGGAGTTGGCTGTGCTGCTCGTGCTGCTGCTGCCAGCCGAGTGCAACTGTTGCTGCTGCTGTTGCAGATGTTGCTGACAAATGACGCTGGGCGAGGGGCAACCAATGGTGTTGGTGCTGTGATCACGCATCGCGCCATTCGATGGCGTTTGTGTCGCTGTGCTGGTTGCCGTCGCCTTTGCTTCAACTGTGGCCAACTGGCCAAGTGGCCAATTGACTGACTCCTGCTCCTCGGTCTGAGTGCAATTGTTGTAATAGCGATCGGCACGCTTCTGCATGTAGCGATCGAGAGTGCGCACCTGGGACTCGATCTGTTCGTTCAGTTTCGTGTTGATCTCTTGCAGGCTATAAAAGACAAATTCATGTTGTGGATTAACAGATAATCACTTCCATTTAGCTGTTACACTCACCTGAGAACTTGAGTCTCCAGGTCAGCGATGTGCGTCTCGTATTTGGCCTGCACCGAATTGAAACGCGCCTGCACATTGGCCAGTATCTGCTGAGCCTTCCGATCCTGCTCCTTGGCATCCGATTCCAGCTGAGCGATGCGCTGCTCCAGCAGCTTGCGACTGCTCATGTTCTCCTGATCGTTCATCGAGCAAATGCCCGGATTTTTGGATGCCACTGCAAAGTATTCAACTTTTATTTACATATCTGTGAATTTTAGTATTTTGCTTGCAACTTACCGATCAAAGCCGATACAGAGTCGGGATATTTGCGCATGAGGATGCGCTCCATTTCGCGACACTGTCGCTGCAAGTCCTGTATAATGCGCGCATCCTTATCCTTCACATCCGCCGCCTGTCGCCGCTCCTGTTGCGCCTCCTCCAGCTCCGTGCGCAACGAACGCTCCAGCTGTATGGCCTCATCGCGATCACGGCGCGCCGACAACAGCTCCGAACGCAAGACACCCGCACATTCGTGCAGATGCTGCACGTCCAGCTTGAGCATCTCGGACTCATCCTGCAGCCGTCCATTTTGCTCTCGCATTGCTCGCTGTGACTGCGACAGCGATTCGCTTTGCAAACGCACCGAAGCGAGTCGCTCCTCGGTGTCCTTAAGCTTCTCCTGCAGCTGTTCGATCTCGTGCATTAGCGCATGCTCGCGACTCACGCTGCAGCCAATCTGTTCGATGGGCGAGCTCAGTGTGCTCACCAAATGCTTGGGCGAACTGCCCACCGCCTTCTCACAGTAGCTGGCCATGGGTGCGATGGGTTTGTAGCTACGTTTGCCTGACAACGACGAGTTGGCGGTGGTGACCGCCGCCTGGCCAGAGCTGCGACGCGACTGCCCGCCAAGGACGGCACAATCCTCAGCTTCGGTAATCTCCTCCATCTGGGCGAAGAAAATTGGAAAATGCAAAAGAGCAAAACGGATAAGTTGGCATTCGTGAAAGTGCGCCTGGCAAGTGCCGGCGCCTTTTTGGGTGTGTCAAGTGCTGTGTTGCCAGTGCTGTGTATTGTGCGCTATTCGCTGTGTGCCGGCAAAATAGCAACAGCAACAGCAACAACCACAACAATAACAACCAGCAACAGCCGCAATCGCCAGCAACACCGGTAAAAACAATGAGCATCAACGGCGTCGCTCCCACACGAGCCTAAAGGCGAAGGCGAAGTCAAAGTCGAAGACCGAACCCGAAACTGATACTGAACCGTAGCCAAAAAACCTCAACCCCCAAGGCTCTGCAACCCCCTCACCTACCGCCTCTTCCTTTCTCCCTTTTTCACCCACACACGCTTCCTTTTCAGTAGGCACAAACAACAAAACCAGTCGAAGCGAAATAACAACGGCAACAACTACGCAACCCGCTGCACAGTGGTCAAAAAGCACACACAAATTGATAGATTAATAATTTAGAGCGCTAGGACTGCAAACTGCGGTTATATTTACCATATTTAAAGTTGAATCGAAGGAATAAAGTTAAGATGACAACTTTTCGCCTATTGTCAAATCAATTCTGCGACAGCTCAATTTCTAATAAATGTTTGTAGGCAATTGACATATAAAAAGTATGCGTTGCTTTTAGAGATGTGCTAGTATAAAAAATATATGCTTGTTTGTTATTTTATATCGAAATACAAAAAAAAAATGCCGAATATTATTGCCTAATCCAAAATAAAAGCATGATATTAACAATTATTCACTAACACAAATAGATTGTTAAAACAAATAATAATAAAAAAAAAACAAAAGAAAAAACAAAACACAAAAAAAATAAAAATAATAGAAGAAACTAAAAAATAAAAAAAATAATTGTATTCTAAAATCCAAATGTGTATCAACAATACTAAAAAAAATAAAAAACAATTATAATGTTTATTGTACAATAAATGTATTAGAACCAATTTTTAACATTGAACAACATTTAAAAACAACTAAAATTATTATAAATTTCTTAAGGAACATTATGTTCTACTATCTGGAATATAGAAAACTTTATCTGCAATAATACACACATCAACCAAAAAACTAATGATCGGTTAGAATATAAAAGAAAAGTCGAAAAATTTTTAATATAACACCTAATTTATGAGCAACTGCTTAAAATAATTTAGAAATATATGAATGTACATTCAAAAATGTATTCATAATATAAAATCATACAAGTATCACCATCGAAGTGATTTAAAATAACTATTTGCATTAAATTGTGTTTGCATGCTTTGGAATCAGTGTGCGACCCTCTTCGTGCCCTCGCATACACACCCAACACATAGCATGCTTCACATATGCGGACATGTGTGTTTGCCAGTGTGTGTGTTTGTGTTTGTATGCGTGTAAGTAAGTATTTAACAAGGGTAAGCGATGACGATGAAGAGCGCGACAAAGATAATTACGATGATGTGGGTGTGCAGCAACAGCAAAAGCAATAACAATAATAGCAATAGCAATAGCAATAGCAACAGCAACAACAACAACAACAACAATGCACTCATTGAAAGAGCGGAAACATTGAAGAAGAAAGTTCGTGGCTCTGTCCCCAACTTTGTTTCCACCCACGCCAACATCTCTCTTCACCATCTCCGGCATCGCCTTTTGTCCAAGCTCTATACATGTGTGTGTGTGTGTGCATTACTTTTCAAGTCTCATTACAAAAGCCGTTGTGTTTTTTACGTTGTATTTCATCTTTTTGTGTGTAGTTCACTCGAAACACTCTCGCACAGCACTCTCGCTTTCATCGCTCAGCTCATTAATAGATTCTACCTGGAAGGCATCTGTCAAGTCCCTCGAATTGGGAACTCCCCCCACACAAACTACTTAACTACTAGCCCAGTTTTTTATTTTTTTGTTTCGGTTTCGGTTTTTATTGTCTACTCCCAACTGGTATTTATTTTGGCATTTACTGGTATTTACACGTATGTTAATGATCTTTATGTACGTGCTTAGTTTCTGTTTTGCCGCCAACACTAATCCCCACTTTCCATTTCATTTACCACTCGAATAAACAAGAAAGCAACTAGCAACTAGCAATAGCTGGAGCAATGGAAAAAAACAAAACAAAACAACTAGAAAGATGTGTGTTGTTATTACCATAGTATGAAGAGCAATGCATAAATATTTAAAGTTATTCCCTTGCGATATTTCGTATTTTTGGGCCAAGAAGCAAACAGCAGCAAACACGCTGCTGCTGCTGTAATCGATCATCCATGTCTTGTCTTTAAACTAGCATATTAAAAAAGCTAAAGCCTGTCAGTCAACTGACTCGACATTAAATCTAAATGGTTACCACGAGATCGTTACAATGTTTTTTATCGTCTCTCTTTCTTTTTTATCGTAATTACTTAATTTGTGATCACTTCACTGCTCTGGCTCTGCGTAATTTGCATAGTCACTGGACAAGTTCTCGCCAGAGCGATGCCAGCGAATTCACAATGATTCGCTGAATTATGCGTAATTTGGAATGCACTTATGAGAAAGTTGATGGGACTACAAAATCACACACACACACACACATAAAAAACTATATCCAAAAGAAAACATAATATCTGCTATGAAATTATATTTAAACAATTGAGAAAAAGGTATTTTTCAAATAAATATGAAATATGAAAATATAAATATTAAGTATATAAATGTGAGATATACAGATATTAAAAATAAAGTATAAAATATATCAAAATAAAAACACTTTTCAAGAATAAACATATCCTCTATTTTTCATTAATAGTAAATGTATTTTATAGAATTGTTTTTTGAAAATTCTCATTTATAAATTTTCCTAATTTTATCTTAAAATCATCAAAGAGCATACAAGTATATAGATCATAAATTTGCTGTTCTTGGCGATCTTTTCGAGCATTTATCGCACTCTATTTGAAGGACAACTTTTGCATATGGAGATTTGAAAAACAAAAGCGAATCTCTCGAGTATAAGAAATCTTTGGATAACATGGATTGTGTGCTCCATTTGCAATTACATACTTGATAATCGAGGCGCGATGGCTCTTTAATGGCTACTCATGGCTTATGAATAAATGTGAGTGTTGATGAATGAGTGTGTGTGTAGTGCGATGAGTACTCGCGTATTAAGGACAATTTCACTACTTGACGGCTTTGCTGCTCCACTTTGGATCACTTGAGATATTCAGAGTAATGTTTAAGTCGATTGGCGCTTTGCAATTACTTGAACTCTCGCTTCTTCCTCAATTGTCATTTGATAAACACAGAAGTATGCGTGTGTATGAGTCTGTGTGTGTATGTGTGTGTGAATATATGTAAAGTGAAAGGAGCGGCAATTGATTAGAGAGCGAGAGCAGATCAGAGTGTGGGTAATGGCAGCTACAACAACAGCAGCAACAACAACAGCAGCTCAGTTGCTTTTGCTCTCACTGTGTGTATTTCTTCAGTAATCATGTCAATGCGTACAAATTGGAAACTTTTCACAGTTGCCAAGCGTGGCGATGGGGATCGCAGAGGTGAATGCGGGGGCCGCATTGATCATGGATCATCACACGTCAAGAACTCTGAAATGTGTCACTCGTGTGCCTTTTGGGTGCGTCCTCAGTGAGTGCAGCAGCAGCCGCAGCAGCAAGAGTCAAACAATAGCAAACAACAATGTGCCACATTTAACAGTTAAGCGTAAACAGTCAACAGTTAAATCTTGTTAGCATTTACAACAACTGGCACGCGGCAATTAACACTTTTCGATTTGACATCGATTCCATTTATCGATAACAAGATTCGACTAATTAATGCTGTGCACCAAACGATCGATTGATCGCGATCGTGATCGCGATAGCGATCACAGGATCCACAAATTGGGGGCAGGCTTTTGTGTTGCACATACGTATGTGGTAGATAGAAAGTCGAGCAAAATTATTAACTGCCTGTCATTCAATATTCATGTCAGATGACAAATATTTACATTATGCACAGCAAAGTTCTGACGTAAAATGCCGAGAAAGTTATTCGCAATTATGCATAATTATTTAACCTGCACTCAATTTCAATGTCTGCCTTTAATAATAATTTGCTATAATTGTTCATGATAAATGTTGTTATTAATCAACTTAAAATATAACAAGAGATTTAACAAAAAATGATTAAACCAAAAAGAATAAATCAATATTAAGTATACGAATATTATTATTACTCATACGATCACCAAAAATATGTACCCAATTTTAAACCGAATTTAATTTTATAATAAATGGTGTGAGAAATAACAAGTAATATATTTTTACATTTATTTTTTATTTTCAATTATATGAGCAATAATAATTGGTGGTTAACACATTTAAGATTTTTTATAATTAAATTAAAATAGATTGAATCTTTGAATTTAACCTTTGCAGCTATATCAATAATACTATACACATTTTAATAAATCCATACTTCATAACAATATTATTATTATGAAACTTTTTAACGTCTTCGGCGTTAGGTTTTTTTTGGATCTTACACTGAATACTAAATTTCTTTGATACATTTTTGAAGTCGTTAACGAATCTATTTTTAGTAAATCGTTGTTGAAATGGAAAACGTTTTTGGGCATAGAAATTCTTGGCATAATCAAAAATAAAAAAAAAAGAGGGGGGATTACGTATTGTGTTATCATTTAGAGACGCGGCGGCATAAAAAGTTATTGTAATACAATCCCTGAAAGAAAGCGAGAGCGGGCGGCGTTGGAGTTGCTGTTGCTTCGAGTAGTTGTTGTTGTTGTTGCGATCAGATTTGAAAATTAACATAAATGATTCGACAACAACAGCAGCTGCGGCAACAATGACAACAATTACAAAAACAACAACAACAACAACAACTACAACAAAAGCAATAGCAACAACGTCCGTCGCATTTATGAAGATTCATGCAACCGATAAGCTGGCAACGCTGTCCGCTCACAAGGAAGAGAGCGTCGCAGTCGCCGTCGCCGTCGGCGTCGCTGTCAACGTCACTGCCACAATCGTTGTCGCTGCTGCCATCGCAGCAACAGCAGCAGCGATCGCAGTCAGCGACAGCGATGGACTTGTCGCTGTTTGTGTGACCATAAGAAATAAGCAACGGCATCGTCGCATTTACATACATAACACGATTGCCGCACACACACACACACACACACACATCGAGAGACACACCCATACACTCACACACACACACGCACACATACGAGTGTAAAAAGCTTTGGCTAGCCACTGGGGACAGCAACGTCGACAGCGCTGTCAACGGCAGCCACAGAGAAAAATATCGAAAATGAAATGGCAATACTTTCCCAGCGTTGGTATAAAAGCGCCACTCCACCAATGGGACATGTCTCATTACGGTTTAGTGTTAGATCTCGCCAAGATGTACGACGCGAGATCAAGAGCAAGGCAAACAGCCAACAACAGCAACAACAACAACAACAACAAATCATCATCAACAATCACAACAGCAACAGTAACAACAGCAACAGGGATGCCATTGCTACTGTTGCTGCTCTTCATCAGCCAGACAGCATCCATGTCGCTGGATCGCTTGGCGCTCGAACGCAACGAATTGCCTGCAGTGGAACCGACAGCTGCCTCGCCCTCAGCTGTGGTTGTGGATGACATGAAGATGGCCGCAGTGCCGGCTAATGGCAACACGGATATGTATATGCTGGTGCCCGAGTCGGTGGCCAGTCAACTGGACGATACGGAGCATGTGCATCGCAATACCATCGATACCAACGACAGCGACAACGATGCCGATGAGAATGCCGATATGCTGATGCTGGAGAGCGATGATACGCCCGCCATGCAATTGGTTGAGCTGCCCAGCGACATTACCTTGGCCGAACTGGCACCCGAAGCGCAAACTGAATCGGAATTGATGTCGGAACCGGAGCCAGAGTCAGAGGCTGCGGTTGCCTCGCCAGAACTCATCGAGGAGCATGTGGTCGAGCATCCAGTCGAGGGTGTGGAGCAGCAGTCGGCGGAACAAATCCAGAACCAGGTAACCAGCCAGGAGGCGCAGCTAGAGAACGCCGAGAATGTGGTGGAAACAGTCACCGAAGAGGCACCAATTGCAACCAACGTGGAGCCGGAGTCACAGCAGGAGTTGCAAGCCGATGAGGCTGAGGAACAGCAGCAGGACTTTGCCGCGGCCACAGAAGAGGCTCTGAAGTTGGAAACCGAACAGGAGGAACAAAAGGAAACCGAGCAGGAGACAGCACCAATCCAAGCGGCTGTTGAAGAAGAACCAAAGCTAGAAAATGAGCCGATTGCCGACAACGAAGTGGACACCACTGAAGCATCTATGCTGGAGTCCATGGCCCATGGCATCGAGGAAGGTTTGAGCGCCGTCATGAGTGATCTGCTGCCCGAGGAGGAGTTGGGGGCGAGTGCCAATCAACAGCAAGAGGATGACGCTGCCGCTGAGCCTGAACAGCAGCCAAGTGAGTTTGTGCCACAGACAGCGTTGCCCGAGATCGATGTCGAGTCCGCCACCGAGCAGCAGCTGCTGCAGCAAGAGGACAACAATAATGAAGAAACTGTTCAGCCAGTGCAGCACGACGCTGCTGAAGAAACCGAAGCAGAAGTTGCTCAAGCTGAACCAATTGAAAGCGAAGCGGACAACCAAGTTGAACCTCAAGCCGAAGCGGAACCTGCTATCGAGAACAATGTTGAAGTACAACCTGAAGCTAATGCTGAGGTGCAACAAGATGCTGAGATTGCTCCCGAAGCTGAAGCGCAACCAGAAGCTGAAGCTCAACCCGCAGCTGAAACTGAACCCGAAGTTGAAGTACAACAAGAAGCCGATTCTCAACCTGAAGCTGTAGCTCAACCTGAGGCCGAGATTCAGCCCGAAGCTGAGACTCAACCAGAAGCTGAGATTCAACCAGAAGCTGAAATTCAACAAGATGCCGAAATTCAACACGAAGCTGAGGTTCAGCCAGAAGCTGTAGCTCAGCCGGAAACTATAGCTCAACCTGAAGCTGACGTTCAACCCGAAATTCAACAGGATGCCGAGGTGCAAGCTGAAGCCGAAGCTCAACCACAAATTGTAGCTCAACCCGAAGTTATCGCCCAGCCTGAAGCTGAATCGGAGCCTGAAATAGAGACTCAACCAGAAGTTGAAGCTCAACCTGAGCCAGCAGCTGAGATTCAACAAGATGCTCAGCCTGAATCTGAGGTCCAACCCGCAGCTGAGGTTCAACCTGAAGCTGAAACACAACCAGAAGCCGAAGCTCAACCTGAAGCCCAACCAGAAACACAACCTGAAGCTGAACCAGAAGCTCAACCCCAAGCTGAAGCTGAGCCTGCACCTCAAACTCAACCCGAAACAGAGTCTGAGGCGCAACAAGAGCCTGAAGCTCAAGCAGAGATTGAAGCTCAACCAGCAACAGTCGAAAAGAAACACAGAACGATGCCGAGGAAACTATTATTCCTGCTGCAATCAATAACGAAGTGCCCAAAGAAACCGAATTGCTTGAAAAGCAGCCCATTGCAGAGCAGCAATCCGAAGCGGAAAATCAGCCTGAGATCCAAGCCGACGAAACACCTGAAGTGGCAGCCATTCAGCCTGAGGCACAATCCCAACCAGAACCCGAGGCAGTGAAGCCAGCGGAACAATCCATATTGACGACAATTATTCCCGCGGTTGTGTCACACAAACCGGAGCCAATCCAGGTGCTCGACAGTGTGCTTAACTATGTGAATGCCTCGTTTATGCACAACCAGGAACAGGAGCTGCAAAAGATCGATGCTGAGGAATCTGCAGTGAACTCAAATCTGCGTCGTTATGATGGCGCTCAGGTGTGGCGTATTGTGGTGCAAACCGACAAGGATAAGAAGCTGGCCGATGAGCTGCAATCGAAATACGATGGTCAACTGTGGAAGGAAGTCAAACAGGAGGTGGACTATCTGCTGAAACCTCAGATGTTGGCTGCCGCAGAGCGTCACATTCGTGCCGCAAACTTGTCACGCATTGTGCTGATCGATAACTTGCAGCAGGTGATCGAAGTGGAGAATCCGCCAGCGGAGAAAATCGCCGAGTTGCAGAACCGCAAGGGTGAGTAGTTGCAAGGAGAATAGATTTGGGACAGCTGCCGAAGGACAGGAACAGTGAGAGGATTACGAATAGCACAAGGGTTGGAAGCAATAATAAAAAATAAAAATAAAAAGGGGCAAGAACAGGAGCGGCAACTTGTCGCAAAGGGTGTTGCCATAAACGAGCTTTTAATGCAGCTAATGGCGAGGGCGTGTGAAAAGTCATAAAGCAAAGTGACAGGACACACGACTGCAGATAATGAGGAAAAGGGCCACAAAAGAAAAGAGACATCGAGACGGCAATTGAGTGACAGTTTTGACATTCTCTTGCCACCAGGCCAGGTTGCATGCTCGCTGCACAGCACTGCACTCAACAAGCACATAAGCGCGGCACATGAACTTGAATGGCCACGCACACAGACAAGACTGGAAAGTAAGGAAAAAGTGTGGCAGGGGCCGCGACTTGCAAGACACTTGTTTAATCAATAACAGACAGACAGCAAGACAGACACGCAATTTCCTTTGCCCGGAAGGGCAATTGAGCCGTTGCAGCGGCAACTTTACAACGTGGCGCCGCGTGCAACATTTCTTCACCTACCACTTGACACGAGAATCGCTTTTATTCCTCCTGCTACTTTGGGGTTGAATGAACCGCTTGCATTCTTTTGGATTTGGGGTTGCCATAGTGTGTGTTTTTTTTTTTGTTTTTGCTAACGAAATGCTCGCTCCGCCTTCTCTGCCATCGACAGGTCATCGTCTCACGTGGCAGGCCTATCATCGTCTCGAGGACATTTACGGCTTCATCGATTACTTGGCCAAAACCTATCCGGACATTTGCTCTACCGAAATCATTGGCTACTCTGTGGAGAAGCGACCCCTGAAGATACTCAAGTAAGTGCTGACAACTCTCGATTGTAAATTTTCTTTCATTGTCTCTCTCTTTCTTCTCCCCCAATAGAATATCGAATGGCAAACCAAACAACCCAAGCATCTGGATCGATGGTGGCATGCACGCACGTGAATGGATCAGTCCGGCAACTGTCAGTTACATTGCCAATCAGATAGCCGAGGGCAACGATGAGTTGCCACCGTACTTGCAGAATGTCAATTACTATTTCCACATTGTCGCCAATCCCGATGGCTATGAATACTCCCACACCACGGATCGTTTGTGGCGCAAGAATATGCGTGCCCACGGTCGTCAGTGTCCCGGTGTCGATCTGAATCGCAAC
Source organism: Drosophila pallidifrons (assembly GCA_023558445.1). Lineage (NCBI taxonomy): Eukaryota > Metazoa > Arthropoda > Insecta > Diptera > Drosophilidae > Drosophila > Drosophila pallidifrons. The sequence continues at coordinate 18,290,014 of CM042351.1, forward strand.
TTTGGCTACAAGTGGGGCGGCAAGGGCACCTCGGCCAGTCCCTGCTCTCAGACGTACCGCGGCAGCAAAGCTTTCTCCGAGCCCGAGACATTCTACATTTCGAAATTCATCAGCGGATTCCCACGCAACACTTTCCAAGCGTACCTCTCATTCCACAGCTATGGCCAATACATTCTCTACCCATGGGGTTATGACTATCATCTAACCAAGGATCGCGCCGATCTGGATCGTGTTGCACGTCAAGCGGGCTCGGTAAGCAATGTCAACTCTTTAACTAGTGATTTATCTTTACTCACTTCTTCATTTTTTCATTTACAGATCATCACCAAGTCCTCGGGTGTCAAGTATACAGTTGGCTCATCGGCCACAACACTTTATCCCGCCGCCGGTGGCTCCGATGATTGGGCCAAGGGTATTGCGGGCATCAAGTATGCCTACACCATTGAGATGGGTGACACGGGACGCTACGGTTTTGTGCTGCCCGCCCAGTTCATTGATTACAATGGCAAGGATGGCTTCACGTTCGTCGATACCGTTGCCCGTGCTATCCACCAGGAGTTCCGCAATGGAACGGACACAAGCAGGAGCTTTGGCAGCCGCCGTCGCTTCCATTAGTTGTTGCGTTCCCCACACGCACACACAACTAGACTTTAGTTCAATACTTTTTTTTTTTTATTACGCGTCCAAACTCACTCATTTTTTTTAATGTTATTTATACGAAACTATTTATTTATTTATTTATTTGTAACTAGACAAATTGAACATTCAAAGAATAGACTGAGACATGTTTATTGACAAAAATCAAATGCAAATGTGTTTTTTTTCTTTTAGTTGGGGAAATAAACAGAGAATTACATAAAAATGTTAAAATACTGTACTGATTATAACTCTCCTTTTGACTACAAAATATTTTATACATTTCAAAACCAGAAATGAAAAATTCTTATCAGAGCCTATGAATATTATATCGAAATTCCATCACATATCAATAGATAAAATCTTAAGAAAATAATTGTGCATCTATTTGCGATCTATAAACTCAGATCTTAACTATGCATTTGCCAAAATCTTGATATTTTGATATTCATTACCCATTTAAAAGCCTAACTTACGACGTCAACCACCGCACTGAAGCATGGAGAAAGGGCAAAACAGCGAAAAAGATTCCACTTTGCAGGCCGTATAACAGAATCGTTTATGCCAATGCGATGCGTATAACAGTCGCAGCAAAGTAAAAGTTTTGCCAAAAAACAAACGCAAGAGCAGACAACACAAATATACAACAGAAAAAGCAACAGCAACATGAGTGATATATTTAAGCTATGCTAATTTTGGCCCATTGTATGGCCCAGAAAAATTGGAGAATTGAGAACACGATGGTCAAGAAGAAATTTGGCCGTTATTTGCCGGTATCTCAGCGCATCGTCAACCAAACTGAATTCAACGGCCACACGAGCAACAGGTACTCGAAGACATCTCGACGAATCTCGAGTGTGGGACCCATCAACTCGAGAGGATAAACAAACAGAGCAAACACAAGTGGAAGCAACAGCAACCTGAGCAGCAGCAGCAGCATGCATTACGCATACGCCACGTGGGCTGCAATATGCATTTGTTTGGCAATACAAGCAAATGCTACGCAGCCACGCACTCGCGATAATTTAGTGCGTTTGCCATTCTTTGGCGGCGGTGTGACGCAGCTTTTGCGCTACCTGCGACCGATGGATCGACAGGCGGGCAAAGGTCGGCGATCGGCAGTGCGATCGGCGCTGGACGAGAACTACGTTAGCTATCGGGGCGATCAGTTGTGGAAACTCAATTTCAATGGGACACGCAGGCGTGCCGACAGCTCACCGGATGCACAGTTCAATCAGTTTGTCGAAGAGTTCGGTAAGTCCCTGCGGCGACGTTCTTAATAGCCATTATAAAGCAATCAACAGCACGTAGAAAAGCTGTCAACCAGGTGTGATAAACTATGATATACCGGGTAGACAATATACAAACCAAAAGTTTGCTCTATTTGTCTTGATGTTAAGACTTTAACATAGTCAAAAGTGGGCGTGTCATAAACTTGGTTAGTATGCCAAAAAAAAACAGCAAAGCTTTCTACCTTAAATAGTTTCTTTGTGTTTAAAACTTTTTAAAAAAGTGTGCAACCAAATTTATACTAAATTTATATTTCACATAATTACATTAAATATTAATTTAATGATTTATAATAATGATAATCAGAATAATTTAATGTAACATTGAGAATAGCTACAATTAACGCTTAATACACCCAAACAATAGCTGATTCATTTGATATATTTTAAAGAATAAGAACCGCCAGGTCTGACCTTTTAGACCTTAGGCTTTTATCTTGAAAGCAATATATATTAAAAAAGTGTAAAATATTTATTATAATTGCTTCAACTTTCGATTTGCAATTAAGTAAATACCTTTATAGCTATTTTGCTACCGAGTATATGAAAGCAACAACTTTGCTTGGCGTTCTAACGACATTTGTATGCAAAAATGCCGGTCAGCAGTCGGTGAAGTGCGTGCTTTGGGCTGTTGACCTCTTGGCCGAGTGACTTGTTGGCCAGTGATTAGGCCAATAGGGAACAACAAGCTAAGTAGCACCACAAAATAGTGGAATATGTCAAGCATATTTAACGCCCAGCCACTGGCAGCGAGCCAACTCACACAGCGCACAGCGCCAGCCAGCCAGTCAGCTAGGCAACTTGAGAACCAGGTCTTTACGCATAAATTTGGCATTAATCAATAGAGCAACAACAACAACGTGTAGAACAACAGCAAGAACAGCGAGAGGCAACATCAACTTGGACAGCAGGCAAAAGAAATATTCAGTCAAAAATTATGTTGAGCTGCGTTTGACCTTCTGTCGAGAGCAACGAGTCAGTTCTGTTTGCGTAGCACGATCAGCATGATGTTCAGAATATGCTTAACTCTGCTATTAGGTCAACTACTCGGTGGCTCAGTGGAGTCACGTTTGTTGCTCTTGCGCAGCGTCCAAGTGCCAGGATGGGGTAATCTACCCGAAATCTGGATGCTCAACAGCACCGAACTGTATGAGGCAACATTTGAGCAGTTGCAGTGGCTTGTGCCCACGGACTTGCGGCGTTTCGATTTCATATCGCCGGGCTCAACGTATCAGATCAATCGACGTTATCGCAACGATGCCTCGGTGCGTCGCTACTACGGCTATCAGCTGTGGAAGCTGCACGAGACGCGTCTCGGTTCGCCTAAGTTACGCGCCTTTATACGACACTTTGGTAGCGAGTTCTTCATTATTATTCAAACTTAACTCTCTCATAATCTTCTGTTCACTTGCTTTGCAGGCAGCGAAGTGTGGAATGTCAATCAGGATGGCATCGATATACTGATCGAGCACAAGAATGTCGAAGCTGCCCAGCAGTACATGGAGAAAACAGGCTTCAGCTACAACATCATGATCGATGACATTGAAACGGCCATCGATGATACCTACACCGATGTCGTTGATAGCGAAACGGATAATCCAAGCACGAGTGCCAACTATTCGCTGCCTTGGCTCACTCGCGAGGGATCGCTGTTGACTTGGCGTCGTTATCACGATCAGGGCGATATTCAACAGTTCATGCAGAACATCCTTGAAACGCACTCTGATCTCACCGAGATCATTCAAATCGGTCTGACGCGCAACAAGCGGCCATTGGAAGTAATAAGGTGCGTATGATTGATTGATTGATTGATAATTGAATAAATGATTGATTGATTAAGTGATTGATTGGTTAATATGTTAGTGTTGGAAGTGATATGGTGCGTAGATTAATTGATTGATTGATAATTGAATAAATGATTGATTAAGTAATTGATTGAATGATTGATAAGGTGATTGATTAATAGATTTGATAATGTGTCAGTGTTGGAAGTGATAAGGTGCGTATGATTGATTGATAATTAAATAAATGAATGAATGATTAAGTGATTGATTGATTAAGTGATTGATTGATTGATTGGTTAATATGTTAGTGTTGGAAGTGATAAGGTGCGTTTGATTGATTAACTGATTTATAATTGAATAAATGATTGATTGATTGTTAAGTGATTGATTGATTGATTGTGCTAGTGTTGGAAGTTATAAGGTGCGTATGATTGATTGATTGATTGATAATTGCCTAAATGATTGATTGATTAAGTGATTGATTGATTGACTAGATGATTGATTAATTGATTGGTTAATATGTTAGTGTTGGAAGTGATAAGGTGTGAATGATTGATTGATTGATTGATAATTGAATAAATTATTGATTAAGTGATTGATTGATTGAGTGATTGATTAAGTGATTGGTTAATGTGTTAGTATTGGAAGTGATTAGGTGCGTATGATTGATTGATTGATAATTCAATAACTTATTGATTGAGTGATTGATTGGTTGAGTGATTGATTAAGTGATTGATTGGTTAATGTGTTAATGTGCTCGCTGTGCTCAGTGTGCATCGCAAATGAATCAACTAAATTAAAGATTTGATTGATGTATTAGGTGATTGATGAAATGATTGATGATTAAGTGATTGATTGATTAATTTTCGTAAACGTTTTATATGCTATCACTGTTAATACTAGTATGTCACTTATACCTTTTACTCCTATATCGAAAGCATTAAAGTTCTTAACAAAATTTCTGCTCTAAACACTTTAGTACACAAAACCGCCTTTAAAAAGCCATTTATAATATCTGATTTATTCGTTTCGCCTTTGTACATTAATCTTCTCATGTGTGAAACTGACGAAATTTTATTTATTGTGTTAGCAGCTTATTGGAATGTAAATAAAAGTTCAAGAAGGAACTTAGCATAAAAATACCGTTCTTGAAAAATTAAAATTTTTTATATATATCTAACTTCCGAGCTAATAAAATAAATTCTTGGAGTGTTACTAGAGCTGTGCATAACACATATGTACAAACATTTTATCGATATAAACTAGAAATTATAATAGGCCTTTCAAAGACGATCTTGAACACTTTAGAGTTAATTTTGCAATAATTACATAAAAGCGAGCAATTTAAATTATGTTGAAATCGAAGTGGTATGTGAATGTCTACAACTTAATTATATATTTCTGTAACCTAATATCATAATTTGTAATTTAATAACTCTTATTTCAAATGTTATTATCTTTCACACAATATTACTGCTAATATCATAGCCACATCAATAATTACAAAATTCAACGCTAATACTATTAACTAAACAGCGCAACAAATGAATATAATTTTTGTGCAACAACAGTTTAACAGCTTAGGAATGTCTCAAATTTTGGAATTTGTAATTTCATTATTATTATTCCGTCTGTAACTATCAATCCTTCTTACTATCCGATAGTAACTATCTTTGTTTCTATTAAATCTTTAACATTTCTAAACTCAATGCTTATACTGTTAACTGAACAGCGCATAAAATAGCAACATTTTGATGCAATAGCAGTGTAAAAGTTGATGAATATTTTAAAATATTATAAATTGTAATCTCATTATTATTAATACAACTATTCTTACTGTTCCATCTTTCTTCTTCCCACATCTATTCTGAACATTCTAAACTCAATGATAATACTGTTCAGCGCAGCAAACAATAATATTTTCAGGACGTGATGAAGTATTACAATATTTAAATCAATCATTATTATGCCAATTATTACTGGCACTAATCATTTTCTCACTACTAGAACAAGTCTTTACACTTTTAATTACTACTAATCACAATTTCCTTATACTCCCCAATACGTATACCCCGTAGAGTCTCCAATGGCAATCCCAAGAACTGGGCCGTCTTTGTGGACGCAGGCATGCAGGCTCGCGACTGGTTGAGTCCTGCGGCACTCACCTACGCCATCTCGAAGCTAACGTGGTTGTGGAGCCAGGGCAGAGCGGAGAAGACGATGCGTCACATCGATTGGTACTTTCTGCCGCTGGCCAATCCCGATGGCTATCAGTACTCGCGGCTCACCGATCGACTGTGGACAAAGAATCGCAACTATGACAGCGACAGCGGTTGCTATGGCGTCAATTTGGATCGCAACTTTGAGTATGCCTGGGGTCAGGCAGGAGCCACCACAAATCCCTGCAAGAATCTGTATCAGGGCGCCAAGAGTTTCTCGGAAGCCGAGACGCGAGCAATGCGTAATTTCCTACTGGGCATGCGTGACTATCTCGGGGCATACGTTTCGTTTGGTGGCTATGGCCAGACGATCACATATCCGTGGGGCGATGCCGACTATGTGACGCCCAATCAGCGGGAATTACGATACACCGCACGCCAGGCGATGCTCAATTTCCGTCGACTGAACCATGCCGAATACAGTTTGGGGAGCAGCTATCGCCAGAAGCTCGCCAGGCCGGGCAACTCGGCGGATTGGGTGCAGGATCGCATTGAGCCGCATTTCGTGTACAATGTGTTCCTCAAGGATCAGGGTCGTTATGGCTATCTGATGCCACCGCAGTACATACTCGAATCGGGTGAGGAAGCATTCGAATTTCTACGCACAATAGCTCAACAGCTGCAGTAGCTAATTTAATTCATTACTCATTAATAATTAATTATTATATATTTTGCCTTTTTTTTGCGTAACATAATAAAAAAAAAACGAGACGAGAGTGAAGCGCTTGTTTCATATTCCACATTTTTAATAATAAATTGTTTTCATTACATTTTAAATAGCAAATTGTTTTTATTATTTTTTTAATAGCTCAGCTTAAGCAACACACACTCGAGTGTGTTAAGCGTCACAATCACACAATGAGTGTAAAGCAAATTGCATTTGTGCGGTGCAGAATATTTGCAAATTTGCAATTTGATTGGCATTTCATTTGTCAGTTCATTAATTGAATTCATTTATGCAAATTTTGCAAATTAATGATGGCCATAAAAAGCGACACAAAACTGGAAATTTGTGAGACTTTTGTTGTCGTAACTGGGAAAGCAATATAGATAATGTATTGATATTATGCAAGCGTTTAACTTTCAGTCTATCGAACGTGTGCTAAATGTGTGACATAATAATAGGGCGGAAAAACCCTTTAGTCATTGCATTGAAGATAATGGTCAACGTCATCATCGTAATGAAGAAGTGCGCCTGCTTTGGTAATTCAGCAATTTGCACTGCTTGATGTCTACAAAAAAAAAGTGTTGCATGCTTTTAGGCGTCACATGCATAGTGGAAAGCTCAGCTTAGCAGACAGCAAACACTTTGTAGTTAGTAAGTAAAGTGCAGGAGTGAGCTATGCAATTTTCTCAATCAAAAATTTCGATTTCAATGTATCGATTTTGGCTAATAGTCGTAATGCGAAACTGTCAATCGAGTTATGTAAACCAGACTACAAATAGAAAGCAGTACACCACAAGACAGACTTCAAGAGAATCATCAATGTGAGAGCATGCGAGAGTGGGAGTTGTGAGTGTGAGTGCGAGCGAGATGGAGAGCAAGCAGTGAGCAGCTGGCAACTAGTGAAACTTTCACTTTCAATCGCGTTTTGAAAACCAGTAAAAGACAAATGCCGCGACGGGCGAATAACAACAGTGTAGATGTATGTATGTATAAATCGTATATGTATATTCATTTAGTTTTACATGCATATAGAAATTATGCGGGGCAGGCGAAAGGCGAAAGGCGTCGCAACTTGCTTGCTTGCTTGCAGCAAAAAGCTCAAAGCCCGCAAAGAAAGTGATTTAGACGCCGAACGCGTTACCCCAAAAACAGGTGAGAACTAGCCGCCCGCCAATCAACTAACCAACCGATGCTCGACTAACGCATACCCTACAATACACAAAACAAAAACTATGCTTAACTTTTGTATATATATTTTTGTTAAGAATAAAAGCCACAATCAAGTTTTCAAGATGCTGACCGATTGTTGTTAAATTGTTATTATATATTGTTTAGGCCGACAATAAACTGCGGCTGCAGCAGTTCGCAGTTTGCGGTTTCAAAAGGGTAACGCACAAAAGTGAAAATCTGTTAAATGAGCTCAAAAATAAACAACAATACGCAAAATACAACAACAAGAAGCAGTAGAAGAGCAGAGAAGAAGCATAAGCAGAAGCCAAAGTCGAAGAGAAGAGATGAACAAAAAAAATACAACAAGAAAATAAACCAAATTGAAGAGGGGCATGTTTATCATCATTAAAGGCAAAAGAAAGTAAAAATATGACAAGTGGGTCAAAAATTGCGCCGTCATATGAGCGTACACAAATACATCGATACAAAAGCATATATTTACATATAATCTCATAATTGTATACCATGATCAACAGATTAACTGTTAACACTTAATGATAACATCCTGAGAGAACACAATGTTATTCATATGTGAATTGAAGTGAAACGAATCAGAAGATTCGATGCGACAGGAGAAATGCAAAAACTTTCACGAGAGGACAAGTCGCAGCGTGTCGCGACGTGTTGCGACGCGCAGTTCTCGCAGTGCTCAATGTGCATCGCAAATGAATCAAGTCAATTAAACAATTGTAAACAAAGCTCGTCTCTCTCTTTCTCTCTCTATCTCTATCTCGACTGAGCACATTGTGTGTCTCATGCCTAAAGTTATCTGTTGGGTCAATTCCCAATCACCGGTTAGCAGATCACCTGGTAATTCCCACACCAACGGATTATGTTGAATTTTGCACATTTCATATGAATAATTGATTAAATTACTTCTCTCTATTAGGAAAGAGTGTTTAAGTGATAATAATAATTTAAATACTACATGATGCTAAATTCAAAGCGGGGAATTTTTAATTTCAATACTTATTACACTAAATACTAAAATAGGGTATTTTTAAGTCGACTCCAACAAGTGTACCAGCTTGATAGTTTTTTGTTTTATTTTTCTTTTTTTCATTCGAATTAAAAAAAAACATATAATAGAGTGCTATTGTTAATCACTCTAAATAGATTTCATATACTCACGTATTTTGAATAATACTTGGAGGTTATTAGTCGCGTAATTAGAAGCGTTATCAGAACGAAACAATAAAAAAAACAAAAACAAAAAAAATAATATGTAAGAAGAGTAAAGGTCGCTTTGAAACAAAGTGCAATTTTAGATTTAGCCCATATTACTATAGAAAAGGCAAAACAATCACATTAATTTCATTGCATGCCAAATGCAATTTCGTTGGAAACTTTTCATAAATCAATGGTGACAATGAAATTTCCATAATAGCTAGATTCGTGCAGATGTGATAATCAATCTAGCAAATAATGATTGTGTTGACGCCAAAAATAAATGTGTTAATTTTATGTTAGGAAACTTTAAAGCGTGTTTACTGTCATTGTGACTGCCAAACTGTGTGTGAATCCGAGATATGGGGAGTGCAAGGTGCAAAGTGCATGCAGCTGTGCTGCTCACGCTTCCAAGAAGCACAATGCAAAAGACGATAACAGAGAGTCAATGTCGTTGTAGGCGAAGAAGCATCGCAGCTAGCATCCCACCCACCTCTCACTTACTCACGCTCTCGCTTCGCTCTCTCACACACACAAACGGTGAGAGAGAAAGAGAGAGTAAGGCATGCATATGCACATGCACATGTGAACGTGGGACATGTGCAAGACAGAGCAACAGCAACAAATAATGTTAAAAAGTTTATTGTTGTCTATTTTTTTTTTTTTTTTTTTTTTTGTAAGCTTTAATCTTACCAAGCGTGACTCTCTCGCACTGCGACGTCGCAGCGCTGCTGCTGGCGACGCCGCTGCTGCTGCCGCTGCGACTGCGACTACAGCGACGCAGCTGCGGTGCGCTTGTCATTTCATTCAGTACGCGCCGATCGCTCCAAGATCGGTCGTCAGCCAGTAGCGCAATTTTTTTATTCCAAAATTTGGTTTTTTTTCACTTTCTGTTGTAATTCTGTATAACGCTTGATTCGGTCTCTTTTTTTTGTCTTTTTCTCTGATTTGTGAGCGTGTGTGATTTTTTTATTTATTTTCATTTTTTTTCTTGGTTTTGTTTGGTTTGGTATTTTGGTTTTTTTTTTGTATTTTTTTTATCGGGAAACGGCCCTCACATTGCTGCCTGGCTGGCTTTGGCTTCATATAAAAATTGAAGCGCACACAAAGGCAGCATTTAGTCTGGCACAGTCACTGGCCTGTCCAGTGTCACAGTCACAGTCACATCAACACCAACACACACACACACACACACGCACGCAGAGAACAAGAGGTGTGTCAGCAACAACAGCAAGTGACCGGCAATTGCAGCAGCAGAACGCGCATCAACATCCACAACAACAACAAGGAGACAAAATGTAAGCGAACATAAAAGAAAACAAATGAAATGAAATGAATGGAAATGAAATGTGTGTTGGTGTGTGAGAAAGTTAATGCGGATGCGTCTGCATTTAAAGTGAACTTGGTTTACCTTTCGACATCTCAGCCTCTGATTTCGCATTTACATTTCACTGTGGAACGAAACACGCACAAAATTCTCACTCATTCACTCTCAAAAAAAAAAATAACAAAAAAAACTGCAACAACGGGTTGCAACAAGTTTTCGAGTTTTACAACTCACCTCAAGGCAAACTATGCATTCGCTCCAGTTTCCAAAAAAACGAAAAAATTCATTAATATAGCGAGAGTTGCTGCTGGCAACTGGCAACGGGGACGACACGTGATTGGCACGAAGGTCGGGGGCAATTACGATACGATATCTACATCTATCTATCAATCACACGCATCGCATCATGCTGTATGTTTGTTTAGTCTTAGAACCAGTTCTCACTCCACTATTTCTCTGCACTCTGCACGAAAAAGTGAACCAAATAAACGACGCCACAACAAAACTAACAAATCTAAACGGGTCGTTGGGGAAAATTAGCACAATTGCGTGCTAACCAAAAGCGACAACAGTTTCGAAATTGAACGTTTTCTATTTTCATAGCGACAACCAACCAACTGACTGACTGTCGTGTTAGTCAGACAATAATAAAAATCCAGCTTAAAAAAATGCGAGATTTAGACCACTCGTAATTCGGATTCTGTTGACGAAATAATTTCCAAAATAATAAAAATAAAAAATAATAATAAAAACAAAAGCCAAGGCATTATCTATTTGCATCGGTATTACGCGATTGCCTGATGCATACAAATGTTGCAAATGAATTTATTATACACACGAGGGGAAGTAAAATATGTATATACATATGTATGTAGTATAAAAAGCGGCTCAAGTCAACATTTTTTTTGTATATCAGATGTTTTGCCTAAAACAAAAAAAAAATTAAAGAAACGAAATCAATCGGCGCCAGACAACCAAACAAAGCACTCAAAGCACGCGAATGCTGCACTCGAGGCAATGGCAATTCACTCGCGAGATTTGCGACTTGATATTGTAACATTGAACTTGGCCGTTTTGCTGCCAGCTCTTGGCCAAGGCCAACAAATACTCGACTCACTCGACACACACACACTCTCTCACACACACACATAACTCGTGCAACACATGCGAGACTCTTAAATTGGCCAAATTGTAAATTTTGCATTCAATTGAAAAATCGAGCATTGCTCGAAACAAATATGTAAAGAAAGTTCAATTACAACGCTGACATCATAGAAATGCAAATGTGACGATCGAAACTAAATAACTAATTAAGACTTAATAGAAATAGCCAATTTAGAAGACAGATAACTTGCAACCAAAACTAGAAAACCAAACGAAGCTCTTAACTTAATTAACTGACAGACACAATACATAACTGATAAGAAATTATTCCATAGCACAAAACATTGCTGTGATGTCAATGCGAATGGAACTTGGTCTGCTGATGGCGGCAACGTTGCTGTGTGCCACGGTCAGCGGCACAATGACAGCGCTGAATGGAAGCTCCTCGCTGCCCCTGGCTGGCATTGAGTATGGCAATGGCATACCGGAGCGTTTCGATGAGACGCAGCTGTGGCGCATCTACAACATTACGGACGCCATGCAACAGAGCATTCCCGTTGGCCAGGTGATGGAGCAAAAGTTTGGCGGCAACATCTGGAAGGAGAATTCCAAATTTCTCGACATCTCCATTGCCAAGGAGCACGTGAAGGCGGCGCGCAGTTTTCTCGATGCCCATCGCCTCGAGTCTGAAGTGCTGTCGGGCAATGTGCAGGAACTGATCGATGCCGAGCAGCTGGATGGCATCAATAGCACCCTCTCGTTGCCGGGCAGTCGCATAAGTAAGTTGCAAAGATGTTGCAAAGAAAGCGAAAAGTAATCTTCTAATTCTCTATATGCATATCATTCTTCTTTATAGAGAAGGCATCGCGCAGTGGCAGCAGCGGCATGCACTGGAAGGATTATCACGATCTGGACACGATCTATGCTTTTATGCGCGAGGTGCGTGCCAAGTTTCCGGACATTGCCCGACTCTACACCATCGGACAGACGGCCGAGGGACGTGACATTAAAGTCTTGCGGTAGGTGTAAATTAATTGACTGATCCAGCCTAAAACTATGCTGCACTTTTTTGCAATTCAAGCACACAGTTCACTTCTAAACTGCAGCTCGAAAGTATGCAGCATTTATTTTAAACATATTGTGTTGTCGATCGCCTCCTAAAAGTATGCTACATTTGTCTCCAACAGCATCTCTGAGAACCCGCGCGAGTACAAAAAGATTTGGATCGATGGTGGCATCCACGCTCGCGAATGGATCAGTCCCGCTACCGTCACCTACATCCTGTACCACCTGATGAGCAAATGGGAGACGCAACCGAAGTATTTGCGCGAGAAGACCTGGTACTTTTTGTGCGTCATGAATCCCGACGGTTATGTCTACAGTCGCACGGTGAATCGTCTGTGGCGCAAGAATCGTTCGCCATCGCGACGTGCCAACTGCTTTGGCGTCGATTTGAATCGCAACTTTGATATCGGCTGGAATGGATATGGCTCCTCGACGAATCCCTGCAGTGACACGTATCGCGGCACTTCGCCCGCCTCCGAACAGGAGACGAAAGTGGTTGCCGAATTTCTGGCGAAACGCAAACACAATTTGGATGCATATCTGACATATCACAGCTACGGTCAAATGGTTGTCTATCCCTGGGCCTACAAGGCGGTCAAGGTTAAGGATGCGAACGTGTTGCAGCGTGTGGCCAACACAGCTGTCGATCGGATTGCCCAAAAGACCGGCACCTCGTATCGTGCCTCGGTGACGCACGAAGTGCTCGGCATTGCTGGCGGCGGCTCCGACGATTGGAGTCGCGCCGCTTTGGGTGTCCAGTATGTGTACACGATTGAGTTGCGTGATCGCGGCACCTATGGCTTCGTTCTGCCACCCAAGTACATCAAGGATACCGCGCTGGAGGGTTGGATTGTGGCCGATGCGGTGGCCCAGGCCATTGCCTAGGACATGAGATACATTGTATGATGTCCCTTATTATATACGTGTGTGTATGTCTGTCTCAGAGTGAATGTCTATTTATGTATGCGTGTACATTGTACATATGTAAAGTAAATAAATTATATAAATTAATTGTTTAATTTGAAAGTCTTTTTATTGCAAGTGAAATTACTAAACCAAAAGCTGCCCGATGATTTGTTTTTCGCTTAAAATAAAACTTTAATATAAATTTCGCATTGAACATCAAGTTCTGAATTGTTCAATAATAGAAAATTGTTACTTTTATTAAATTATTATCACATGAGTCTTATTTTGAGCGGAAAAAAAATTAAAATATAAATACAATTACTTAAATTACTTAATAATTATCGTTGAAGGAACGTTTTAAAACAATTAGAACTGCAGTTTTGGTGAAAGTCCTTATACGAAAATTTGAGAGAAAATTCATGTACTATAACATACAATGAAATATTGAGACTATGTTATTTAGAAGTTTTAACCATACATAGATATTTCAAACACCATATGATTCTAATGGGCTCATCAAAAAAGCCAATCAGAACTCTGTACAACTTATAAAGATCTCTGTTCTCTCTTTCTGCATAGCATAGGAAACGAGAATTTGATAAGCATTACATCACTATACAATTTAATTTGCTGCAGGGGCACAGCTCAGTGGGATCCATGAAAATTCTAACAAGACTCCTATTCAATCAAATTCAAAAAGGTAGAAATACAATAGGCCATTGGTGTAGGTCAAGGTGTACAGTCGAAGCTAGCAAGCAAAAGCTAACAGCTACAAAACTATCTTTGCTTCTTTTTCGAGGCTTTTGCCAACCAAATTTTAATCATTGATTTAATTTAGTTAAGAGCAATATAAAAAGAAAACCCAGAAAATTCCGTAAACTGTATTGAATAAAAATTGTAGTCTCAAAACTTTTAGAGTTTAGAGTGAGGAGATAGAATTTTAAATGTATTGAATAAAATGAATACGGTGTATAAAAGCATCTGCAGTCAAGGATGCAAAACTAACTGAATTGGAAATTAAAATTAAAAAAAGAGTCCACTCACCGTATCCTCGTCGTCGTCCGTATTGTCGAGCTGTTCCAACTGCAGCTGCTGGGCGAGTAGCTCGCTACCATTGCCATTGTGTGTGTGATGCAGCATATCCTTGGGCGTGGACTCCTCGGAGATGACCGATTCCGAGGGCAGATTATCAACGAATGCCACAAAAGTGCCATCCGTTTGTGGTGTCTGTGCCCGGGCAACTCCAGCTGCTGCTGCTGCTGCTGCTGCTGCTGCTGATGTTGGCGACTCCTCTTGCTCCACTTTGGCCTGCTTTGGAGAAGCAAATGTTGGCTTGGTCGTCACATGCTCAATGGAGCGTGTGTAGCGTGTGTTTAGCCTAATGCTATTCTGTGGGGATGACAACGACTGCGGCGATGAGGATGATGGCGAACATGGCTTTAGCTGCAGCGCAGCAGTTGGTGCTACAGCTGTAGCTGGAGATGCAACCACAGTTGCATCGCCATCGCCGGCGCCGCCTAAACGCAGTTGCTGTTGGATGAGACGTTCGGCCTCCAGCAGCAGCTCGTCCACGGAGCGCATGTCTGTGTTGTCGGAGAGGCGACTGACCTCCTGGAAAATGCTATCCGGGTCGGCTGGTTCAATGTTGCAGTCCTGTTCCTTGGCGAGAAACTCAATGATCGAACTGCCGCTGGTGTAGTCAAGAGCGTCCAAATCCATGCTGGCCACCACCTCCATGCTGGTCACACTGACTGCACTGGTCACACTTGCTGCGCTGTTGTGCCGCGGTGGGCATGAACGTTGTGGGCGTTGACGCGACACAGTCTCCTGCTTGTGTGGGCTAAGCACCTTGGACATGGCGCCTTCGCTATTCGCCCCTTACCCTCACACACACACACACTTCCTCTATGTATTATTTACAATTGGATGTTATTGCTATGCTATTCACTCCCAGTCTAGGCCTTACACTCGCGTCTCGCTCGCAGCGTCTGTGTTTTTGTTTATGCTTTATTTGTTGTTGTCCCCTGCTTTTTATTTTATATCTTTCATACGTGCTTTTCGGTTTGCCGCTTTTTTTATTAGTTTTCTTAAACTTATTTAGCTTGACAGAAATTTTGACACCCGACTGTCGTCACACTCGATTTAGTTTGCGCACAACAAAAAAAAACAAACAAAATAAACTTTTGTACTTTTATTCTCGAATTAGATAGCTAGTGGTGGAGCAACATCGATGACATTCACTATCGATGACTCGATAATTTGAAACTTTAAAATCGATGTTTTTATAGCAAACACTGGTGTTATTGGCAGCCAAACAATATAATTAACATGAATTATTTATCATCGTGCAAATTATTCTTTTAAACGAATTATGAGCACTAGCTTGTCAACTTTGAAGCTGCAGCTTTGTCCACCTGTGTTAAAGTGTGACCACAAGCTAAATTTCTCAAAGTATACCAAAATATAGAAAATAAATATTCACCTTTTATGCCACTTTTGGTATATTGGCAAAATATGTCGAAAAAGGCGCGTCATTTGAAATAGCTCAACTTTATCTCAATTTCAGTCGCATTATTCCAATTGTCTTTTTTACTATAGAAAATTAAAACATACAATTTGAATATGAACACTAGAAATTTGAGAAATCGTTCTGAAATTATTATATTAAAGGCAAACTGCGAATTTGGTTGGATTTTTTGATCCACCGCAATTTAAATATATACTTTATGAATTCATTAAAGCTAATGAAATCATTTCAGATCATTGTTGAAGTCATTATTAACTTCTTGTTACAAAGAGTATCCATTCCCAAACCGAAGTAAAAAGGCCTTTGAACCAATTTGAAATAGTCGTAATAGAAATTCATTTCAATTGAATTTTATTTAATATTTTCTGATTTTTTTCTGCAAGAACAATATTTATAATTATAGTGTGTAATAGTATCCTTATAATATTTTTTCACATTATCGACAATTTTAAAACAAAAAATAAATACATATATATTTTTGTTCCCGAAATTGTTTTTTTCTCTGTGTTTATATCTCAGTTGTAAGCCTAAATATGACATTTCTTTGTTAAACATACACAATACATACATATACATACATATTTGTTTATGGATAGATTTCTGTTTCGCTTAAAATGTAGTATTTGCAATAAAATAACTATATATTTTCCTTATTTTCTGCACTTCATTGTTCACCTCATATCTTTTTACATGTGTTGTGTGTGTGTGCTTATAGAGCGTTCTATAATTATTAAAAAAATATATATGGTTCAAGTGTAAATATACATATACATTCACATATATATATATACTTTATATTATATTATAATAATTAGGTAATAGTAAAGAAATAGAAACATTAAATAAAACCTAAGTTGCGCTTCATAAAATCGTTGAATAAACAATATGTACAATTGATTATTTTGTATATGTGTGTGTTTTGTTTGTTTGTTGTGTGTAAATAGAATAATAGTTGCTAATATTGCTTATGACTATATAACGTACACATATCAGTAGTAATTTGGATCATTGAGTGGTTGGTTGGTTGTTTTCTTTATAGTGTTGGCGGTATGTAGTATCAAACGCTGACCATGCTCATGAAATTTGCTATCACTTTTCTTGTTGTTGTTGTTCTTCTTCTTCATTAGAATACAAAAACGCTAAGCTATGTGTATAAACGAAAGCCAAACAGAGCAGATCACTATATAATATTAATAACTATATCCAGTGTTTGTGTGTGTGTGAGTGACTATATAGAATACGCATCGATATACAAAACACATTCATACATACATAGGAAAATTAACAAATATTACACATTATGCAATTGTCTCTCCTACATATTTGCAATTACAATTTTTACATAGTTTCATTTTGGTGGCAGGCTTTCAGTTTGTGAGTTTATTTTATTTGGCGACGGCGGCGCACGAGGAGCGTGAGTGATGTGGTGGCAGACAATCCTTACTACAGCATTGATTAATTGTGCTGCTGCTCATGCAATTATCTGTGACTGCTGTATGTCTTAAAGACCCGTGGCATACTGCTACCACTGCTGCTGCTGCTAGTGTTGTTGCCACTGCTGCGCATTCCTTCCGATTGCCCAGCATCATTCTGATGGTGATGATGATGCGATGTCGTCTCCAGATTCAGTGGCATGGGCATCGCATGATCATCGGTATGCTCATAGATATAGTCGCGCTTCTTAAAGTTGTCAATGATCTTCTTTGTCGACTTCATGTGCGCCATAAACGCTGCCTCCAACTGTCGAAGAAGGAGTTGAGTTAGTTAAAATACTTTATTGCATTTGCAATTGAATTTCGTGATACTCACGCTGGACGTTAGGTTCATGAAAGTGTGATATTTCTCCAGCACACCAACGATCTCCTTAAAGCTATTGCCGCGCAGCTGCCGTCGCACGATTGTCTCGTACTGCTCGTTGTCGGTGATCAGGTTGCCAATCAATATGGCCGCATAGCTGCCCTTTAGCGTGTGCTCCATGTGGTGGCCAGCGCGTTGCACAACTGCAAAATAAACACAGCACACAAATTAATTGTGAAATCGATGTATCAAGTTGCAAATATTTGCTATTAATTTGTTTGTAAACGAACTAGCTTAGCTTCTCGTTAGCATTCATTACTTTAAAGGTAGAATGTTTATAAATAAACTAGCTTAGCTTTTCGTTTACATTCGTTATAATAACAGTGCGTTTTCTTATTTAACTTACGATTATTGACAGTCTCCTCGACCTCCTCCTGCTTCTTTTTGCCCTTCTCGTTGTTTTCGAGGAACGCATCCGTATTCTTTTCCACAAGTCTGCAAAAGAAGCATAGAAATTGGTTAATGATGTGTCTCATTCTGGGGAGATGAGCTCAGTATGGGCTTACTTGGCTAGCTCCTCGCATTTGTAGAAGTACTCGAGCAGAGCCTGGACTGCAGTAACTGCCTGATCGCCGGCTGGTGGATTGTCGGCCACATATTCGCCCGGCGCATGCGCCTGCATCAGGGTGGCACGATTTGGAGGCGTGTGCATGCACAGATTGATCAGCAGCGTCAGCACCTGAAAAGGAGAATTATAGAATACAATTAATGTAAGCGGAATACAGAAAAAGTACATTACAAAATACAATTAAAGTAGCAATTAAAACTTAAAAACATATAATAACGGAAAGTATGTTAAAATAAATTTAAAATTTGAGATAGCATAAATTGGTCAATCTAAAAAGCTGGCTCAAATAAAAATTCATTTCTAGAATAGATTTCCAAATTAAACTAGAAAATAACAAGTGATCAAATGGATTATGAACAGATTAGTAGTAAGTACTTTTAAAATCTACTAAAGGATCTACGATCTTTCAAAAGAAATCAAAAAGAATAGAAGCTTATAATCTATCTGTTAACTTTTAAGCCTTACTAAGGGATCTACGATTTTTGTTAAAATAAATCAAAAAGAATGGAAGCTTTTAATCCATCTGCTACTCACCAGTATGCTCAGCTCAAAGACGCAGCGATCGGGAATGTAGTTGGAGGCGAGCAGTAGCAGATGGAAGCTCGTCTCGATGACATCGCTGCGCTTGCCGAGCAGCTCGGCGCCAAGCGATGGCTGCGCCTCGTTAAACGTGTGCGTCAGATTGATGAGCACCTTCATCACAGGGATGAGGAGTTCACGCATCGCGACACCCGGATGCTCTTTGCTGTTGCTCGCCTCCGTTGTCGTCGGATGCAGCACCAACTGGCGATCACACAGGCGATACAGTAGACACAGCGTGTCCACCGCCCGACCCTTGGCAAAGGTGAGCATATAACGCTGATTCGCCTCGTTGTGTTGCGTCACATTCTCGAGCACGCGCAAACAACGCGCCACTGTTTGCATGTTGTCCAACAACGCGGGCTGCCAATTGATCAGCTCCATGTCTCTTGCTGAGGACGACGTTGAGATGATGGGCTGGCAAAAGTCCGATATTGTCTTGATGATGTGCTCCAAGCCGCCGAGTTTACGCAGATCCTCCTTGAACCATTCGCCCGCACGCTTCGATGTCAGCGAGAGCAGCGTTTCCATCGCCAGTGTGCCGACCGTTATAGACTCCACATTCAGATGCGTGCCCTTGCCCTGGGCCTTGATCTCCTCGCACAGTTCGCGCACTTTCACCTTGTTGCGTTCGTAGTTGGCGCGATCTGTGGGCGCTGCCACGCCTACGCCCACACCTTCTGCCTCCAGCAGATTGATCATCAGTTCGAGCGAATCGCGATCCAGATCCATGTTGAGACCCTCCTGCGACAGTATATACATAATGGCTGACGTGCACAGTCCCAAGCTCAGGTCCTTGTTGGCATCGGAGAGTGCCTAAAGAGAGAGAGGGTAGAGATGATGAAAAGTTATATTATACTAATTATATTTATTAAATCTTAGGCGATTATTACTCATTTTGAGCCAAAGAAACTAGTGCAGAAATTTTAAACCTGAGATGTTGTTTTATTACACTTTTACGATGCCATGAAATAATATTGACAGATGCATTGATTCATAAACTATACTTTTGTTTTCAAACGAATACAAAAACAATGATTAAATGCCTTTAAAATAATAATAAACGTTCTTGAAAAACGCAAAAATCAAAAGATTACCAAATCAGGCACGGTTTGAATGCTAATAATGTCGATAACTGCTTCATTTAACTTAATTGCATTGCATATAAATGTTATTTACGGAGTCATTCAATTTTTTTAAATTATAACTTACACAACAGCTGCCAAGGTGCAACATTTATCAGTTACTTAATTATATATCAAAAGATCACAAAATTAGGCATGATTTGAATGTTAGTAATGTCGATAACTGCCTTCATTTAAGTTAACTGCATAGCACATAATTGTTATTTAGAGATTAATGCATAATTTTGGAGACATTCCATTGTCTTGGAGGCAACATTTATCAGTTACATAATTATATATCAAAAGATCACAAAATTAGCCATTATTTGAATGTTAGTAATGTCGATAACTGCCTTCATTTAAGTTAACTGCATTGCACATAATTGTTATTTAGAGATTAATGCATAATTTTGGAGACATTCGATTTAATGGAATAAAAGTTAAACGGACATTTCTTTGGCAATGTAAATTAAATAAACTCAAAATGTTGTGTACTCGGATAATTGCAGAAGTCTCTCAACACAACTTTACTCACCTTGAAGAACTTGGTGACCACACCGTGAGCACGCACATGCATCCGGAATGCGGGCGTCATGCACTTGGTGGCCAGCTGCAGGGCGGAGAGACAACGTGTGGGCGGCGGATTGTGGGGCTGCAGTGCATCCAGTATGTACTCGACATCGTCGTACATCTCCTGGTACTCGCCAATCTCCTGAATCTGATGCGCCGTCTTCACATTCCGCACCACCGTATAGTACTCCTTTGTCTTGCGATCCACACGCAATCCAGTCGCGTTGCCACCAACTCCAGTGACACCGCCAGCTCCTCCTGCTCCACTTCCACCTCCACTACCGCCACCGCCTCCTCCACCGCTGACACCTCCTCCTCCGCCTTCGTCCGCACTGGGCTCGAGATCGAGATCAAAGGCATCCGCTGAGGCGGCGCCACCCAGCGAGGACTGAGCACTGTGCTGCGGCTTCGTTTGGCGCGCCATCAGTTTGCCCATCGCTGGACTTTCGCCACGCAATGCGGCACTGCTGCAGGTATTGTTATGATTGGAATTGCTATCACCGAAATCACTGTAGATGGCATCGATGGCATTGCCGCTCTTGCCGGCAGCCAAGCCATCGGCCTTGTTGACTCCACCGCTGCCGCTGCCCGCAGTCGTCGATGCGGACGCATTGCTGGCATCGCTGCCCGTCCCGCCGCCATTGGCCTCGAGCGCCGCATCCCAGCTGTGCTTGTACAGATGCCGCTTGGCCACCGTCGCCTGCTCGGCCTGATCGGATGGCACCAGCGCACGGCTCTTGAAGATACTGCCCTTCTTCTTCGAGATCACCAGCTTGACGGCGCCACGTTGCGTGTCTTCATTGGCCGCAGATGTTGCTCCCGCTGCAGCTGTTGGTGCCGCTGCTGTCGCTGCACTTGCTGCTGCTGCTGCGGCGGCTGCAGCGGCGGCGGCAGCTGCTCCACCCGCCGCCACTTGGGTGTCCAGCGTCAGCGTGCGCTTAAACTTATCCTTGAACTTGTAGTCACGCGGAGGCGGCGACGATGATGAACCATCGTGTTGCATCGACGAACCGTTCGACGTGTTCGACAGCTCGTCCATCGCGTGCTCCATGGCATCCGACTCGAGCTCGGTGTGCGGCACTTTGGCGGGCGGCGGTTGCACCTCGTCGGCATCCAGCTGCGCATCCTCATCGTGCTGCTCCAGCTGACCGAGCAGCTTCAGCTTCAGCTGCTCATCCTCTGCATCCGGTTCTTTTGTCTGCTGCAACACTTGCGTTACCTGCTGATTCTTGCGCTTGCGGCCGTAGCTGCGTGTGGCAGCGCCGCCTGCCCCGTTGTCTGCGGCACGACTCGCTTCCGCTTTGGCCGAGAGATTTGCGGCAATTTTGTTGATATTGTTATTGTTGCTGCTGTTGTTGTTGTTATTGCTGCTTGCCACATTGTTGTTGTTGGCCCGTGCTGCAGCGCGGCCGCGACGTGGCAACGTTTCGCTGGCCTCCGTTGTTGCTGTTGCAACTACTGCTGCAGCTGCAACAGTTGTTGTCGTTGTTGTTGTTGTTGACTCTACGGCTGACTTCTCGGGCGATTCATCCACTTCCATGTCTTCGACGCCCGTTCGCTTGGCGCCGCGTCCACGTGTTGCACGCTTTGTTGCCCCGGTTGTTGTGGTTGTTGCTGCTGCCGTTGTCGTTGTTGTTGTTGTTGTGGGCGATGTCTCTACTGCTGGTTTGCCCCTTGTTCTTGTGGCACGTTGCTCCACAGGCGGCGCAGCAGCTTCGACATTATTGTTGTTATTGTTGTTGTTGTTATTGTTCGCCTTGCGCCCTCGGCCGCGTGTTGCACGCTTCGTCTGCTGCTTGGCGGCCGTCGTCTCATCCGGCTCCTCTTCCGCCGCCGCCTCCTCAGTGGCTGTCACAGCTGTGGCGGCGCCATTGAGACGCGGCTCCACATCGCCGCGCAGCACCGCCAAGATGTCCTCCCGCAACGGTTCCTCCACCGCCGCCGCCAGCGACGATGTGGCCACCGTTGCACTGTTGCCATCCATGGTCATCAGCATCGATTCCAGACGGGATTCAATGTCGGAGGGCGGCGCCACAAGTGACGAGTGTTGACTGGTCTCCAGATCGCTGGTGATCACACTGGAGCCGCGACTGCGTATCACACAGCTGTCCTCCTGCACCGCCTGGGCGAGCAGCTGCGGTGTGCTGTTGCCCTTGGAGGAGATGCTGCCCAGCACCGAGGACTGCGAGTCAAAGTCGTGATCCGAGCGTGTTGTAGGCGAGATGACTGAGCCGCGTTGCAGTTGTGGCGGATGTTGCTGCTGCTGTGGTTCACTTAGCGCCAAGTGCGGCGATGGCGTCTTGAACTCGGAGCCAGTTACGGCTCCCTCGGGTTGCACTGTTGTGGTGGTTGCTGCAGCTGCTACTGCTGCTGTTGTTGCAGGTGTTGCTCCAGCTGTTGGTACTGTTGCCGCTTGCTGCTGTTGCTCGACTAGTGAATGCTTTGTGTGCTTGTGCTTTTTGCTTTTGGATTTCTTTTCCGCTTTGGCGATGGCGTTGCGTATTACGTCCGTTTTAATGATCAGCTTCAGTCGCTCCTTTGGCGGTTTATCCGGTGAGATTTTCACCGTACAATAATTGATTTCCGGTGGTTCGTCCTCCTCCTCCTCTTCCTCCTCGCCTTCTTCCTCCTCCTGATCCTCCTCGTCGTTGCTTAACGCAATGTTATTGTTGTTGTTGTTGCTGTTGCCCTGTGACGTCACCTCGTTGCTTGCAGCTGCTGCTGTCGTCGTTATTGCTGCGGCTGCCTCAGCTTGTGGCAAACTCGATTCTGGTGGTCGCAGCGGCTTTACGGTTATTTTCGGCGTACTTGGCACTACTGTAGCATCCGCATCCTCTTCATCATCATCTTCTGCTGCTGCTGTTGCTCCGCTTGTTGCAGATGTAGCCTCTTGATATGGCTGTTGATGTTGCAGCTGGGCAGGTGAACTATTTGGCGGCTCCTCGCTGTCCGTGCTGACCAAGCGTGAGGTACCCTGTGGAAATGGAATGGAAATGCACAGATAATGCCATTGTAGAATTTCTGTGATGTGGCGTGTGTGGAAAATGATCAGCCTATTTTCTCGGCCGTAATTAACACTTGGACAACAACAAACTAAACAAACTCGCTGAGCTGTGCGACAAAACTGTCGTGGAACAGTAACAAACAGCAACTGTGCCGCACACAGCAAAGTGAAAATGAAGAAAAAAAAAATATATATCAGTATGAAAGAAAAAACAGTCAACAACAACAACAACGCACTGAAGAAGCAGAACAAGCGACAGAAGAGAAGAAAAAAAAACTCCGTTTAATGTAAAAGCGCGCGTAATTTAACACTGTCATGTTGTTGTTATTGTTGTTGTCGCTTTCTCTTTCCCACACGCGAGACACGCAAAGAGCGCTACCAAAACAGACAGAGACAGCGCGCCAGCCACTGGAGAGAGCGTGCACCAGAGAGAGCGAGAGAGAGTGAGGCAAAGGGGTGATCGACACACTCTCTCAGTGAGCACGCGTTTCTAACTTCTGTCGCTGCCTTCTACTGTTGAGCTGTGCGCTCAGTTCAGCCAACGCACAGTGGGCAGAAGCAGTGAAACGGGAAGAACAAAATTTAACAATTGTTTTTGACTAATTCGTTGCTTGATATTAAGAAATTAATTGTGTTGAAGATTATTTTTGAAATCAAAAGCTTGGCTGACTGTCTGGAAATGTTCAATGTTCATCCTAAATTTATTAAGACAGCGATAATAGTTTGCAAAGTTTAAACTTTAAAGTTTATAAAGAGCAAAATATGCACATAAATAGGTAGATACTAATAATTTAATATTGAGTTTCAATAACTTTAAAAATGATGTAACTCATAAAATTCTAGTTGAATACAAATTTGAATTAAATAAACTAAAAAAAATCATTTCAAAACAATTTTTTAAGTAATTTAACTACATAGCAAAATACTAATAAATTCAAAACATAGTTTTTAATTGAAATAATAACTATAATTTTATATCACATTAAACAAATGTAATTAGAAATTTAATACAAATTTTGACAGCAAAATAATCGCTTAAATCCGACTTGTGCCTTTATAAGGTAAAGAATATCACGATTAATTCTTGATTGAAAAGTTCAAAAGTCCAAATTTGTTTCATAAATAAAATCGACGATAATTTTAAGAACTTTCTTTTAGAAACTAACGCTTACAAAGTGTTCAATTCAACTTGAATTTAATATTGTATATTTTACATCTAACACTATCTGCTGACGATCTCAACTTTTAACTCACAATTCAAAAGAAATCTGTTCTCAAAAACGCACAAAATTTAGAAGCTAAAACAAATCCCAACACATTGGCGAAAACACTCACTTTGGAAATACGCAGAACAATTGGCGGGTGCTCAGGTGTGCGCGAAGCACTCGACGAGGCGGACGCAGATGGCGGCACATTGCCTCCGGTTGCTGCACCAATTGCCGCTGCCGTTGATGACGCCAATCCGGCTGCCGCAGTTGCAGATGCGGCGGCGGCACTTGGAGCCGTTGTTGGTGGTGGAAGCGCTGGACTGTTGGCATCGGTTGCTGCGGCTGCTGGAGAGGAGGGATCTGTGGCATCGGCGACACGCGCCGTCTTGGGAATGATCAGATCTTTGCTGGACGAGCGATAGCTCTCATCCTCGTCCACCTCGCAATAGTTGACCGCTTTGCGGGCACGTCCCAATATTCGTGATGGCGGCGCCTCCGGTTTCAGTTTCTTCTCCTCCTTCGCCTTCTTGGACTTTTTGCCCTTTGGCTCGGCGATGGGCGGCGACGCTGCATCACCTTCCAAGTGTTGCTGATCCGCATCCAGACCGAGGAAACTATCTGCTGAACGATCCGCGGCGCCACTAAACGCACCTGGCGTTGTCGCTGCCGTTGCCGCTGCTGCCGCCGCCGATGCTGCTGCTTTCTTCTTGGGCGATTTGCGTTTCCGCTCTGCGGAGTTGCTGCCCTTCGCCAGTTTGAGCTTGATGGGCTCCTGACGCGTCGGCGTCATCGGTGGCGCCTGCTCGCCACGCATTGGCGATGTGCCACCACCGCAATGGGGCAGCTGTTGGATGATCTGGGCAATCACTTCGGGTGGCGCCGCATTACGTGATTTGAAGAATTTTTTGGGCTTTGGTGGCTCCGGCACCGACACCGACAGATCATTGGGGTCATGATCGTGCGTTGACGCTGGACTCTGGGCGGGACTGGCGGCTGCTGCGGCGGCTGTGGCAGCCGCTATGGCGGCAGCAGACAATGTGTAGGTGCGCGTTGAGGTGAAACCCATTTTGCCCCATTTGCCCACGGTGCCAACGGAACGGGCGACAGTGGGGCGATTTGTGTTCTCCTTCTCCTTGCAGAGCGAGTCCAACGGGACAACGATGTTTTTGCCCCAGCGTGACATCTTGATTGATCTTCTTGTTGTTGTTCTCTTCTAGCGGGTCTTGTTTATTTTGCAATAATTACACTGCAAGGGAGAGCGACAAAGAATTAGAACACATGTTAATTACAGTTAGCAATTAAGAGTATTGTGCTTTACTCCTTTGACCAGCAAAGAAAAACAACTCAAAGAGGAGTCTCAGCAGCAGCACCAGCACTGAAATGTCAAAAACGCAACAACAACAAAGCACAACAAACGAACTCCCATAACGGCAGCGTGCGTGCGAGCGAGCACACAATATAGTCGCATTGCGTTCCACGCATAGAGCGCGAGCAATTTATTATTTCTGTTTTCGTTTGCTTCTATTTTTTGTGTGTGTAGTTTGTATTATTATTTCACTATCAATGCAACTTCCATATTCATTTGTTGCACATTTGCCATTTATTTTAGTTTATTTAATATACACTGCTCACCTGTATCAAAACATTTGAGTTGAAGAGGACAATGTTGATTCTGATTTGTTGTTGTTGTGCTCCGTTTATTGCGTGAATGCATGTGGATATATGTGTATGGGTGCACACATGCATACATATGTTCGTTTGTGTGTGTTTATGGTCAAATCTCTGTTGCTGCTCTGTATGTATGCGTGCGAGTAGGAATGCAATAAAACAGAAGACAGCAACGTCGTCGTCCCTTTGCTTATTGGCGCAATTTTGTGTTACACGCGCGAATTCTTTGCCTTTACCTTTTGGGCTATACGTTTTGTTGTTGTTGGTGTTTGGCGAACGAACGAACGAACACACACAGTACTGTTTGTACAATTAATATTATAATTAACTAACGCACTATTGCCACTGGCGGTTGATGTTGCTTTTCTTGTTGCTGTTGTTGTTTTTGTTGTTGTTGCTGTTGCTGCTCGCTGTATGTGCATAGTATAGGTAGTAGCAACTGCATGT
This sequence comes from Drosophila pallidifrons, assembly GCA_023558445.1. NCBI lineage: Eukaryota > Metazoa > Arthropoda > Insecta > Diptera > Drosophilidae > Drosophila > Drosophila pallidifrons. The sequence continues at coordinate 18,316,960 of CM042351.1, forward strand.
TTTTTGTTGCACACATTTTCCACCACTTTTAACGAAGCAGAAGCAGAAAATCGCAAACGAGAATCAGGTACAAACAACAGCTACTAAATTATATGCATACAAATAAATGATTGCGTGTGGGAAACGTGAAATTCATGTGCATAGCGAACACAAGTTCATAAATACGCTCATAATGCACATTTGCCGTATGCAAATCCAATTGAATCGGTTAAAAACACACACAAAAATATTAAATTTTTCTTCGCAACTACGATTTTAGAGTGACCGAATTTTGTTTGCGTTGTTCAGCCTGCCACTCAGTGTGACCGCCCATTTCAGATACAAGAATTTATTATTTATCTCTGTTTCGTAAGAAAACATTATGAAAATATACTAGTTTTACGTAGCGCAATATATTGAATTTCCTAGTAAGTTTATTTTTATTCTTTAAAATAAAAGTAAACACATTTTTTGACTTGTTATGTGTCACGTTGAATTGCTCTTTTTGGCAATGATAAATTAAAAGTGCACAATAGCTAATTTTACTCTACTCCAAATTTCGGTATTTTTGTACCCAATATACTAAAAATAGTAACTTTGCAGCCGACCAGTGTTGCTTTTTCTTTTACAATTCTATAATTTCTGCGTTGCTCAACTTGCGTTACGTAGCTCTTTCTGCGGTACATCGCGCAACACGTAAAGCATACGTAACGTAATTGAGAATACATTCAAATTGTATGTTGGCGCCTCAAAGAAAATGAAGCAAATGTATTAATTATTGAATTAATTATCTTCAAGTTTATTGATTACTTTAAATGTATCTTGGGTGTGCTGCTGTTCGTTCACAATATAAGCTAGCGGATCATCTTTACTCGACTCCATCAGATGCTCGCAAGATGTTTGATTTATGGGAAACATGAAAGATAAATCAATATCGTACCGCGGCAATTTCTCTCTATAAATATTTACGATTATTAGCGTACAACGAAAATCAGCCAAGCAATTGCAATAAATTACTTCAAAAAGGTTACCACATTGACGCCCAGCGTCGCTTCCCGTGAGAGCAACAATGCGGATAAATAACGCGGGTGCTTCTTCTTCTCGGCACAGTGCATAATAAGACCCCAATTGTGATAATCCGTATCAAGCACATAGGTGTTGTAAATGCCCTCATCTGCAAATTAAACGCAATGCTATTAAAATGTCTTCTGTGCATTTAACAATTCAAATACATATATCTTCAGTATGCATCCAATGACCCGGTGTGCCAAAGTCCGGTATTAACCACGTAATATTGCCTTGCAACTTTTCGCGTAGTGGATCCTCTGCGAAAATGTAACTAAAATTCATCGTAATCTGCAATCGATAGGCATGCTAAATAGTTATTACTCTTCGATAGGTTTAGTAATGGCGGAGCACGGTACATGCAATGCTGCCAATTTATCGCGCTAAAATATACGGGATAATGGCAGCACAAAAAAAAACATATCCGTGTTTTAAATAGTTATTAAATATTACATGCTGATCTTCGCTCGAGAAGGCAAAATTGCTGCGCATGCAAGCGTATTCAGGCAGCTCCTCCGTAGATGCATAATATTCCACCACGTGCCAGTTGCCCATCATTAGCTCCACATCAAAGTTCCTTATGGCGCGCACCTATTTTTTGTTGTTTTTTTTTTTTGTGTAATGAGAATAGTGCAATTGTATTAGAAAGTTGACATGAGCTATGTAAATAATAAGATAGACACAAACAGACATAGACACGGATGCGTGCTAAACGAAATTAAAACACACACACATACACACTTGATGTAAAGCCTAGTTGCGTGAGTCAACTTTGTGCATTTGTTCAATTTGTTTTGTGGCTTTTGGCTGTGCGTTTTACTGTTTTACTTGACCGCTGTCAACGATGCGTCAACGGCGACGGCGACTGCGCGACGCTGGCAGCGACGTCAGCATTCTATGCGAGCAGACACTTAGAAAGTGTGATTGATTTTGGCATCAGTTCAGTGTGCGCACATTTCTTTGGCCCCAGACGTTCTGAATGTGCGCCTAAGTGACTTGCATATTAATGAGATCACACACACACTTAAAAACATTTCCAAATCAGAGGCAAAGATGCGACGAAGTTTTTTTTTGGTGAATTCCAGTTACAATTGAAACCGAAAATTTGAAATGGAATTGGTTCACGATCTATGTGAGAAGCTCTCGTTGAGCACGTGACGATCAAACAAAATAAAAGTGGATGAAAGCAAGGTGAGTTTGATGATCAAGGTTGCACCATTATTCACATTTGAACCCAATTCGAATCTTGGTACACGTGTTTGTATATAAACATAGATACATATGTACATATCTATATCGCAATGGTACTTTTTGCAAGTCGTACCATAATTGTGTACCATAATTTTAATTCTAAGCAATTTGTACAAATTAAAGTCTTATTTGAAAAGCGGTACACATTTTAAGTGCATTACAATGTACCATAGTTGAATTTGTACCTAATTGGTTTTTAAGTAGCAGTAAAGCTTGTGCACTTTTAATAGAAAATGGTCAATTTTTACAAGGCATGGTACTTCTACTACTTGTCCCACTAACTAATTTGAACCAAATAAAATTCTAGCTGGGAAAGCGGTACATTTTTGCTCGGTTTTTTTTAAAGCGAATCATAAGCATTAAATCATTTTATAGTACATCAAGCAAAGATTAGTCATACTATTTATACCGATATTAAATCATTTGCGCGAAAGGAAGATTTCGGTAATGTACGATTTATAGAAATAGAATCATTAGTGCATTCTATGATAATAATAGTTAAATTTGAGCAATTTAAAAGATGTTTCTGGAAGAAGAATCATACAATTTGAAATGTTATTTATTTTATCTGTAATATCCGCTTGGGTGATGCATTCCATCGTTTATCAATGTGTGTCGCAACCAATAAATTGAGTATTTCAAAAAAGAATGTTACCCTAACAATACACTCTGTTATCCTGTGGGGGGAATGTGAACTTACATTTGGACACTTCCGCCGAAGATCCGTGCGCTTTTTTGCTCGTTGCCGTGTAGCTGTTATACTTCATCCAGGCACTCGACAGTTGAAGCAACAGGATAAAGAGCAACATAGCCGTCCAATGCCACAGCGAATTCATCGTTACAGATAAAGCGGATACGGATATGGATGCGGATACGGATAAGGATAAGGAATGCTCTGTTTAGCCGTGAATCGAACGCGCACACTCGTCTCGTTGCCTGGCCTCTTACTGAGGCTGCCACATTCAGTTGCTTGAACGGATGCCGCAAGCAGCAGTTTGACTTTTAGCGGATAAGGCGCCTTATACTAAGTACATTAATACGCACACACATACAGATATTGAAATACAAGTATGTATATTTATTACACAGAATATTCATAGATGTTGTGTATTTCATTAAAACGTTGTGCGTTGTTGTCGCTCTTTTCTGCTGCTGTCGCCGCTTATTCATTATCGTAGCTGAAAATAAAAACGCACACACAATCGCACACAGTATTGCAAGGCTAGTGTTGAGTATTTGGCTGTTTAATAGTTAGATTTAATTATAGAGTTTCCTTAGTTTTCCATTCAGCCTTTTGTTGTTGTAGTTTCGCGTTCCTCATTTAATTCTTATTCTGTTTGAAAGACAATAGTATCTTAATAATATTTACATTTATATGTAAATAAAGTTAATTTATAATTAGAATAATTCAAATTGAAACGCACAAATTCTAAAAGCTTTTTGGCTGCTTTCAAGATAGATTTACATTCAAAAATTACTACTCGTACTTCCTGTTGATCTAGTAGGATCCCAAGCGATTTTTATTATAATTTGAAAAATATTTTCTCAAGCAATATTTTCATTTATAACATGAAACAAAATTCGAATTAGATATTATTTACAAAAAGAAAAAAATCAAATACATTTAAAAGTTGAGCTTGCTTACAAAGTATCTCGGTTATACAATTTTGCGTTGAAATAATAATTATTAAAATAATAATTCGAGTTTTAATTGTTTTTTAGATATTTTAAGAATAAATGAAATGATTAAATATGAAATGCACATATTCTACTACAACACATTTTAGCTAATTTAAAGCTATATTTGCCTTAAAGAATATCTTAATTATAGAGCTGTCTGTTGAGCTAGTAGAATATTTGCGAATCAGTTGCGCACAGTGACCACTGTGCGTTGTTGTCTCTTTCAATATATGCGTCATATTGATATTGAAATGTGAGCGGACTGTCAATGAAAATGAGTGCAGTGTGCATAAAGTAATCAGTCTTATCAGCCACCCACATAAACATGCCAACAAATATGTGCGTGTGTGTGACATTAATGCAATGCTTGAACCACTGTGCGACAATACGTTGGATGCCGCGCAGAGACAGCGACAAGTTGTATTTTTGGATTCATTTGGAGTTGAGAGTTTTAGCAAGTTGCGTTTTTATTTTATTTTTATTTTGCAGCACTTTTCAATTTAGTCAGTTTTCACTTGACGCTGTCGCACATTGATCTCAGTCCGGTTCCATGCGTTTGCAATGTGATCCCTTTATGGGTTCCCATGCCCCCAGCCCCAAAAGTGGAACTCGGCAAGTGGATTCCAAGCCCTGCCTGCCTGCCAGGCAACCAGCAGCAGCCTGAAAAGCAATAACAAAAGCGTAAGCGTAAGCGAGCGAACGTATATAACTTTCTCGCGGCATTTGCTGGGCCTTGATGTGATGATAAAAATGAAATTTTTATCCAGACTTGTGCGAGAGTGAAAGAGCGAGCGAGAGGGAGAGACAGAGGGAGAGAGAAGCAACATGAAAAATAAAAGAAAAGAAAAAAAAAAGGTATGCAGCAAACAGGAAACACAAATTTATTCTTTACGATCGCGAGAACAGCCTGGCTTTGGACACTTTCTCTTTATTGCGAAACTCGTTGGGCGGCATTTTCACGCAGCCATCGCCGTTGCCATTCGGCATCCACATTCACATTCACAACGACAAACGACATCCACAGCGACAAGCATTGACATCCACAACGTAACGTAAGCGACAAGTCGCTAACGCTAACGCTAACGTTAACGTAAATGTCAATGGTAACGTAACGCTCACTGTGCTGTCTTCACTTTCCTTCTTCCGCCTTGCGTTGTGTGTTGCTGTCTGTTGTGTCTCCATCTCCATCTCCGTCTGCGTCTGCGTTTGGCCAGTCAGTTAGCCAGTTAGTCAGTCAGTCAGTTGGCCAGCCCAAAAACGGCGCAAACTTTCGTCGTCGCTGTCGCTGCCGCTGCGACAACATCACTACTTGGCCATGGCCATGGCTAGTTCCGGCTTTAGCGGTCATCTCCACCATAAAACTTTGCAGCCAGCAGAACCAGCAACAGCATCAGCCAGCAGAGGCAGCGAGACCGAGACCGAGATGGACATCTCTCTCATCCAGGCGCGACGCACTTGCGAGTAAACTAAAAGCCGCTTTTTATGTGCGCCTAAAATAAAAAAATAAAACAGACAAGAAAAAAAAAGAAAGAAAGAAAAGAAATGAGCGGCCAGTGCAAAAAAGGCGAGAAAACGACCAACGAGAAATGTCTCCTGATCTTGTACACTTACACACACTCATACGCACACGTATACATGTGTGTGGGTTTATGTCTTTGCCCAGCACACCAGCAAGCTTCGTTCAATAGACGATAGTTTGATTTCAAATATAATATCGATAATTGCACACACACGATGGCATTATTAGCAAAGTTATTTCAAATCTTTAGATAATAAATTTAAAAAGTAAACATTCGCTTTCAATATATAAAAACTTTGCAAATGATTCATCAAGCTATCGCGTGTAAGCCACCGTAAAACGATTAATTTTCGTTTTCTTGGTTCACTGGGTAGCTCTTTGTGTGTATTTGTGTATACACACTTAGTTGTCGGAGATGAATGAAAATGACGGGCAATTGAAGCATGCGCCAAGGGCGTAGACCAACCCAGCCGAGTCGCTTACTAACCCATATTCCACATTCAAGTCGCTCGTTGCAGATGGGCGCGTCTCGTGACACGAACACGAGCACGAGTCTACTTCAGACTTGAGCTTCTTCCTCTTCAGAAAGACTATTTAACATAATACAAAAATGTCTGCCATTTACGACTGCTTGACTATGATTTGTGTGAGTGGGTTTTAGTGTTAGAAAATGGACATATAATGTTATATGATCCATAGTATAATAATAATATAATAGTAAGAGCTGCAAGACTAGCTGATAATAAGAGTAGCTGATAATATTATTAGTTGAAGTGCAGAGATATTGTTAAAAGATAGAAGTAGGTGTAGTTTAAATTAAAATTTTTCAGGATTATAAAAAGAGATTTTATAGTAAGCTTTAAGAAAATGAAGATCGGGAAAAGAAGCGATTATGCTTTTATGAAATCGAAATAAATTTGTATTTTTAAATTTTAACATTATGCCGCAAGGAATTTTTCCACACAAGCTTAATCATTAAAGTAGAATTGTTCTTATAGTTTTCTGTAGAAAACACCAAGAAGAAAAATCAATATTTTAGAGTTTTTAAGGTTTCATTCTAATGTCTATAAGATAATGTGGATAAGTATTAGTAGAAATATATTTTGCTATTTTATAAATAATCAATAAATTAAAATATAAGAATTGTTTAAATAAAAATTAAATCAAAATCTTGCAATGAAAATTTTAAGTTAAAAAAAAATTAAATCAAAATCGTGTGAAATATCAAACAAATTTGTTTGAATTGAATTAGTTGATTGCAATTAAATAGAAGCACGACATTAATTATTGAGCACAACAGCTGCAATTAACTGCAGCTGATAACCACTGTGCATAGTGCACTTAACAGTTCCAATGACTAGCTGATAACCACTGTGCAGAGTTGTGTGCACCGATTTCTCAATGAACATCATGGAGCCAAAAGAGTTTGTCATTAAAGTTTTGGACATGCCAAGACTGCAATGACAACAGCAATCACTTCGACAATAGCAACAACAGCAACCACAACAACAACAACAACAACAACAACAAAGACAAGAGGTTGCAGACATAAAAGAGAAAAAGTCGTGCGTATTCGTAGAATAAGTTAATGATCATGATGCTGTAGATGTTGTGATGATCATTGGTGATTTCGAGATGCTACACTTGAATGCTTGAAATGCGCCACGCCCAGCAGCAACAACAACAACAATAACAACAACAGCAACAGGTGGCAGCGGCTCGCCCGGAATGTCAAACGTTTATTTGTCGGTAATTAAATTTGAAAATGATTTAAATTTCACCAAGAAATTTTTGGAATTGGACTTAACACTTTCTTCTCTCGATCCACAGCAGATCCCCAGATGTTGTCTCCCTCGCTCTCTCACTCTCTTCAACTCTTTCACTCTCGCTCTGACGTTTTGCAGGTGGGGCCCACCCGCAAGCGCAATGTTGCATGCCCCACCAACAGCCACTGGCCATTGAGCATAAGCATACCCAATAACCAATACTGAAGACTGAATACCGAAAAAGTGAATACTGAATAGTGAATATTGAATACCCAATAGCCATACCCGGACTCGGACTCAGACTCGAACTCGGGGGCCCCCAAGAGCAATCCGAAAGATCAATTCGTCTGATTGGAGATTTGTTTTCTATTTGCAATTGATTGATGTTTGGCTGGCAGGCGGCAAATGTAAAGCCAAAAGTCTCAGTCGCAGTCGCCGTCGAAGTCGAAGTCGCGGCTGGACATTGCTCACTGTGCAGCAGCAGCAACAGCAACAGCAGCACATTGATCATCATCATCGTCATCATCTTTGACCGCCATCGGCATTTGTACAAGTATTTGTTAACTGACAACGTCTCTGTCTGTGTGTGTGAATAGACTCATGAGTTTGCCAGCAACTCTATTCAAATTGTTTCTTCAATAATCATAATTGTGCCTCTCATTCATTTCTTTTCAATTTCCATGTCTCGACGCTGCCAAATATTCCAAACTTTTTTTTTTTGCGCACTGTCTTCACAGACTGCCATTTGAAGGCCTTTCTAGCCATTTTTTGCCGTTGTTGTTGTTGGGAAACTTTGACTTTAAATTGATGCCTCAATTGAAGGAGAGTCATTGCTATACAAATCAATAAAAATGCTTTATTGTTGACATCGATCAAAAATATGTTCAATCCTGCAACACATAAATATTTAGATTCGTGTAAAAGAAATATTCATTTTTATTATGATCTAAATATTCGGCCTATACTTATTCAGAGTCTTCTGTATTGCATGTTTTTAGTATTTTTATACCCGCTACCCATAGGGTAGAAGGGTATTATAACTTTGTGCCGGCAGGAAATGTATGTAACAGGTAGAAGGAGGCATCTCCGACCCTATAAAGTATATATATTCTTGATCAGCGTCAACAGCCGAGACGATATAGCCATGTCCGTCTGTCCGTCTGTGTGTCTGTCCGTCTGTCCGTCTGTCCGTATGAACACCTAGATCTCAGAGACTATAAGAGATAGAGCTATAATTTTTTTTCGACAGCATTTGTTATGTTTGCACGCAGATCAAGTTTGTTTCAAATTTTTGCCACGCCCACTTCCGCCCCTGCAAATCAAAAAAATCGAATAACAAGCGTAATTTTAAAGCTAGGGTTACGAATTTTGGTATATACGGTAATAACTATAGTAGTTATGATCCCTGAAAATTTGGTTGCGATCAGATAAAAATTGTCGAAGTTATTAAAGAAATACTTTTGTATGGGCAAAAACGCCTACTTACTAGGGGTCTGAGTTGCTTTGGCTGACAATCTGGTATATTGTGCCGTCTATGGTATATTTTGAATGCGGCACTATATCGATATACCACATATACCATTTGGTATATGGGCAAATCCCAGAAACAGTCCACCAGCGACCAATTTTTAAATATCACATTTTGTAATTTTTCTTTGTATGGAACATTAAAGTAGATATGGCATTTTAAGAATTTAAAGCAAAAAAGAAATTTCGATCATTATAAATGCACAAATTTGTATCACACCCAATTTTATTTATAATTTTCATAATTTTACTTAAATTCGTGCTCTGCGCACACCTTCAAATCCCTTTTGTATTCTTCACAATTTTTTGCCTCTGCTTGGGCTCATATACAAATCTAAAGTAAATCACGTTGAAATAATTATGAAGCACATTTATGAATATAATAAATAATGTTTAGTTCAAATTAAAAGATTTTTGTCTTATGTTAATGTCAGCGGAAAAAGTGTAGCGTGCGACACGTAACGTGCGACACAATGGGTTTACGGCTTTGCTAAAAATCTATAAATATTATTAAGACCAAACGATCGGTTTTTGTCTTCTAATATTCTTAACTTTCTTTAGGATATTAACTTTCATAGGGTTTATTTTGCAGAATTCGATAAAAATTGCGTTTGAAATGAATATTTTGAAACTAACTTCCACTAGGTGTAGCGTGCGACACGTCACAATTTTATTAATTATTTTCAAAACAGTGACTCCAGTGAAATGGAATCTTATACCCTCCGAAAGTACTCTCAATTCACTCTAAACACATAACAAAAGTTTACGGTAAATCTTTAAAAAACCCCCCAAAAAATTGATTTTCATTAGCTAAAATCGTGCGAATGTAGCGTGCGACACGTGGGATTTGCCCATATTTTTAGTATTTTTGCAGTATATTTGGTATATTTTGAGAATAATACCGCAAAATATATTGCTTTTATTCAAAATGGGTAGCGGGTATCTCACAGTCGAGTACACTCGACTGTAGCTTTCTTACTTGTTTAAATTTATAAAATATTTTCGTTTCTATAGCAAATGGTACATCGATATACAGATTTGTAATCATATAATAAGATTTATGTTCTTAAAATGATACGAATTTTTCTTCTTATTTTTTGGAACTTGTTTCTTGTATTAAATGATGTTGCAATCAAGATGTGTTTTCTAACATTGGAATTGTCATGTTCTTGACGCACTTTTGAGACCAAAATTGTCAGTACGTAAATCGGAAATATTGATTTTTTTTTATCTGAGTAGCATACATAGCTATTAACTGAGTTCAACGATTTAAGTATTGAGGTTATATTTTTAACTTAACTATTCTGATTTTAAAGATATTATTTTGGAATTCACATTTTCAATACTTACTTAAACATTCAATCATTCATTTTCAATGATATACTCAAGCTATTTCTTATTTTTATTTGTTGTTTCAGTAATTGTGTTATTTTGTTTTAAAATAGGATTATATATCTTGTTTTCTTATTTTTTTTGTACAACATTATTATAATTATTTATTTTGTTATAGATTTGTTCTTCAATATAAAGTATCTTATAGATACGAAGTTTTCAATCCTAAGAGAGAGTGTTGATCCTATGTCTGAAGAGACAGCGGGCAATAGAAACTGCGTATATGTATATCATCTTTGTGTGTCAGTTAGGTAAATATGATTGATTGACTGTTGAGTGTTTGTGCATATATAACATATGTTAGGTTAAGTTGTCTCTTGTATGCGTGTGTGTGTGTGTGTGTGTGTTGAATCCGCGTGTTCATGCAGTTGCACACGTTTTGTTAGTGCAGTGTTATTGTTTTGTTTTGTTGCCGAGTTGCAACTAAATTATGCGCAGACACACATTCATTGGTCTCGTGTGCGTGCCCTACCTGTTGCACCATTCATCTTTGTTGCTTGCCACAACAACATCGTGCAGCACGAGTCGATTTCATTTGTTTGCGCATGCGTGGCACATTTCAGCTTGAATATTTCACATTTATTGACGTCTCGTCTGACACTCTGTCTAAGCCAAAGTCGAAGACGGAGTCTGGGATTGGATATTGGATATTGGGCTGCGGCTGCGGCTGTGACTGCGACTGACATTGAGATTTGGGGTTGGGCCTGGAGTCTGGAACGCTTGCAGCGTTTCAAATATTTCACTTCGTGATGTTATTTGCTGATCTACGAGTTTTGTTTTCATTTCGAAAGTGCGTATTATTATTATTCTTGCCTTTTTTTTTGGTTTTGTTTTGCAAACAATATATTACTTTTGTGTTCAAACTGAAGGAGAAATTTTTGAAGCCAGGAAAGTTTTGCAAAGACACTCTAGTCCAAGGTCTGGTTAAACGTAGAGAACAGATTTCATTTTCAATGTAGTTCTAAAAAAAGGAACGTAGTTATCAATATCATAAGTTAATAATGTTATAAAATGATCATTTTGAGAAACACTTGAAACACATCCAAATTATGATCAAATGTAGATCGATCATTAAGAAAAGATAATTTCTTAACGCGTTCGTAAACTGGTTAAATCAAAAACTCACTTTCGATCGCAGATGATCACAACATTCGCCTCGGGATCCGAATCCGGAACACCGTCTAATGATGTTTGGAAGTGAAGTGGGAACTGCGATGCGTGTATGCAAAGTGGGTCAAAAGGGTAAGGAAACTTGCGTTGCAAGCGTTGAACGCAACTCAAGTGGCGTTTATTTGTGGGATCAATGCAAAAGTGGCACTTGAGAGAGAACGTGAGCTTGCATGTGCGGCACTTAAAGTGTGAGAATAAGTGTGAATATACCCATAGGTATCAGTAGAAGTACGAGTATAAGTGTGTGTATAAGTGTGTATATAATTGAGAGTTTATGCGGGAGTCGAAGCGGCAGAAGAAGTGAGAGTAGAATTATGGTTGAATGCCAATGTGTAATTATATGTATAAATGGGAGTGGAGTATAAGTGTTTGCGTAAGTTATGGATGTGAAAATAAGTTTGGGTGTATAAGTAGGAGTATAAGTGGTATAGAAGTGTGGAAATCAGTTTATCCCTAGAAGTCAGGGATACGGTATAAGATATATATAACGGCAAAGGGGGATATAAGCAAAAGTATAAGTGTATGTATAAGTATGTGAATAGTTGAGAGTCTATGCGGGGGTAGAAGTGAGAGTAGAAGAGTGTGATTGGATGTAAGAGTGTAAATATACATATGTACATATGTATAATTTCGAAGATAGTATTGGTTTAAGTGTAAGCTTGGGTGTATAAGTAATAGAGTATGTAAGAGTTTAAGTGGAGTATAAGTGAGAATAGTAGTCAAAATAGAAGTGTGGGAATCAGTATGTGCTAGTGACAGAATCAGAGATAAAATATAAGATATGTATAATTGTAGGCTGAGTACATATAAAAGTGAGTATAAGTGTCTGTATAAGTAGAGGTACAACTATAAATACCAGGTTAATTCTCATTCAACATTCGCATGCATTCAATTTCAGATAAATTTTATGAAAGCATTGCTTTAATAACTTGGTACATTTATTAAACAATATTTGACTTTTAAGAGAAATAAAGTTGTGTTCTAGGAATGTCAATTCGACCAGCAATTTAAGAAAAACTAAATTCGGAAATTAAACTAAACTGAATGTTTCTTATTTTTACCTATGTATGTAAGTGAGTGTATAAGTGCGTGTATAAGTGTGAAAACATACATGACCGTGTTTGATGAGTATGTGTGAATATAAGTCTAATTATAAGTGTGCGTAATTGGTGTGTGGATAAGTGTAACTATAAGTGCAGGCATCAGTGTATGTAGAAAAATGAGGAAGTACATAAATTAAATTAGGAAATAAGACTATATTTAATGTTTTTATTTGTACCTATATAAATGAGAATACAAGTGTGTTTATAAGTCTGAGTATAAGCGTGTATAAGTGTGCATATGAGAGTAGAAGTGTGAAAACATACATGACAGAGTTTGATGAGTATGTGCGAGTATAAGTGTTATTATAAGTATGTGTAATTAGTGTGTGGATATGTGAGAGTTAAAGTGTAAATATAAGTGCGAGTATAAGTGTATGAGTGTATAGATAAATTAGGAGCATAACAATAGCCATAATTGATGCCCCTCTAGCACGCTCTTTCCGAAGAATCTTTTGGACAGCTGCTAATTGACTTTCAGTGTTTGGGTTGTTGCTGCTGCTGTTGTTGCTGCTGTTGCTGCTGAGAAAGTGAAATTGATCGCACGGCAAGTGGCATTTGGCTCATGCGCCGAGACAAGCATTTATTATGTTTCGCTTTTGGTGATTTATGAGGCTGTGTGAGAGCCAGAGATTTGCACATTCCGCATACCAATCCACAGGGATTCTAAGGAGTTGTTGTCACTGCCGCAAAAGCTGTTGCAACAGCCGTGGCAGCAGCAACAACTAAAGTTGGGGTCGCTGCTGCCGCTTTCTAAGCCGCATCTTAGCGAGTGATGCGATGATGCTGGGATGAGTTGCATGAGTTTGCAGCTTCAGCTTTTACCACGCATGCCCCGGCGACAGTTAAAAGCGAAACGAAACGAAACGAAACGAAACGAAAAGAAACGAGCAAATATCAGCAGCAACAATAACAATGGTGGCATCTCTCTTGGCGGTTGTTGGCAACAGCAACAGCTTTAACCCAATTCTTTGGCTGCATTTCCGCCGCATTGCCACTGAACTTCTCCAAAGGGCCCAAAAGAGCGACTCCCAAGCGACACAAGCGTCCAAAAACCTCTCGCTGTGGTACAAAACAAAAAAAAAAAAAAATGATAAAAAAAAGAAAAAAGTGTCTTCTCATTGCTTAATGGCAGACGTTGCTACTGTTTCATTGTTGTCTCTCTTGTTGCTGCTGTTGTTAGTTTGTTTCTTGTTTGTGGCGTTTTCACTTTGGTTGCACTTGGAGTTGGAGTTGGAGTTGAAGTTGAAGTTGCCAATGCCATTGCCACCTTGTAACCCAAACAATAATGGACACATGCGACCGATTGCAGCCAGCGCAAAGGTTATTGCAACAGCAACACCAACAACAGCAACAGCAGCAACAACATTCACAGCAACAGCAAGAGCAACTGCAACTGCAACTTGGGCAACGTCAACGCTGAATGCGGCAGATGACAAACGACAAGCCACTCGATGATGGAGTGTCAATGCAATGAAAACTAAACTAATAAATTGTGAGAGCGACCCAAATAGCTGGCTAGAAACTGGCGTGCAAAGAGGATTTACTGGGCGATGGATGGATAGATGGATGATGACGACGACGATCGCGCTCTGTTCCGACTTCAACTACAACTACAACTCTTAACGCTACGTGTTTGTTTGTTGGTCTATTGGGGGCGTGGTCGAGGGCGTTGCAAACTGTGGGAGCCGAAAACAGCATTGACATCTTCTACTAACGCCGCATCTCAATCGGTCTTCCAAATTCTTCGACTTCAACGCGCTATGCAAATGAAGTCATCAAAACTGACCGAACGCATCAAAATGAAATGTTCAACTCCAACTGAAATGGGTTCGTCTTGTGAATAACAAATGAAGAGATGCCCTACACTCATATTTGTTACTATTTATTTATTTATATTTGATTTGTTGTTGTTGCTGCTCTCTTGCGCTTTGCTACAGTCAGCACACGATGTAAATAACTTACTTTATTGAATTAATTAATTTTCATTTGGGTGGATTACGAATACATTTATTTTAGCGGAAAATAAAAGTTGAAAAATGTAGTATTCTTATTTATTTAGTTACTTACTTTGTGCTGGAGTGGATAATGAGTGAATGAAATTATTTGAGAACTTACTTTATTTAAATATTTACTCACTTTGAACTTATCTAGATTATGACTGAATGAAATTATCATAGAATTTACTTTAGACTTTTTTCGTAAGTATTATAGATTTGTGCAGGGTATGTATTTAACAGGCAGAAGGAGTCATCTCCGATCCCATATACATATATTCTTGATCAGCGTCAACAGCCAAGACTATCTAGCCATGTCCGTCTGTCTGTCCGTCCGTCTGTACGAATACCTAGATCTCAGAGACTATACGAAATAGAGATATAATTTTTTTTGGACAGCATTTGTTATTTTAGTATGCAGATTAAATTTATTTCAAATGTTTGTCACGCCCACTTTCGCCCCTGTAAATCTTAAAAAAATCGAATAATATGTGTAATTTTGGAGCTATAGTGGCGAATTTTGATACAGACAATAACTATAGTATTTATGATTTCTGAGAATTTAGTTCTAATCGGATAAGAATTGTAGAAGTTATTGAAGAAGAACGTTTGTTTGGGAAAATACCTGTACTGCAATCGGATTTTAGTTGCTTTGGCTGACAATCTGGAGTATATGGTACTGTATGGTATATTTTGTAGTCCATGGTATATTTTGGATGTAGCACTATATCGGTATATCAAATAAGGCTTTTCTTATATTTCAGTATTTATGCGATATATTATTTTGATATATTTTGAGTGTTTTGGTCTTTTTTAAAATGGGTAGAGGGTATCTCGCAGTCGAGCACATTCGACTGGAATTTTCTCACTTGTTCTACTTGCTTTTGCAACATGAGCATTTTTGTCTTCAAAAATATTTGTGAATATCGAAATTTGTGTGATTCAAATGAAATGAATATTCATATTATTTGCAGCGAGCATACAATGTATATCATATACTTCCTGCTTGACGTGCCACAAAGAAACTGAGAAAAAATACTCATGTATAATTAACCCGACTTCTTTCAGCTCGCCGGCAGATGAAAGATGATGGAGTTGACGACAATCGGGAGAGACCTTCGCTTTGGGGCAGCGCAGCGCAGCACCAAATTTGGTGCGACTCAACTGACCAACCTCCCCATAGT
Source organism: Drosophila pallidifrons (assembly GCA_023558445.1). Classification (NCBI taxonomy): domain Eukaryota; kingdom Metazoa; phylum Arthropoda; class Insecta; order Diptera; family Drosophilidae; genus Drosophila; species Drosophila pallidifrons. The sequence goes on from CM042351.1 coordinate 18,332,590, forward strand.
CTCTCTTCTCCTCTCCTCTCTCTCTCTCTCTCTCTCTATTTGCTGTCTCTTTCTGGCTTGGGCAGCAGCCATGTGTGTGAAATTGAAGCGCAATTCGAGTCTGCGGCCGGTGAAAGTAACAAGATACTTTTAATAAGACATCTGAGCAGAGAGTCGCGTAAGGTGGGGAGAGAAAAGGGGAAGGAGGGGAGGCAGCGTTTACTTAAGATGCGCGCGGCGTGCGCCCAGCTATTAAGCGGGGCAGCAACATCTTGGGAACTTGCCTCAGCAGCAACAGCAGCCGCAGCCCTTCTTTTGATATGCGAGATTGGGAAATGAAGTTGCGACGGCGCTTAGGAAAAACTGTGACTAGCCAAGTCATTGGATCAATGAGCATGCAAAGCAGATCAGCAAATAATTGATCAAGCAGACTGTGGCAGACTTTGTGGCGCGTCGCACATCGCGTCCGCGTGTTACTTAATGTGTGTTTGCAACGATAGACAAGCTGCAGCAACAACAACGTTGGCCAACTTCAGGCGGAACCAAGTCGATTGGCACAACCAGCTTTGCGATGCGATGCGATGCGATGAAATTACTCCAATTTCGAGACAAGTCATTTTGGTCATATTTAGCAAACAGGAATCTCAGGCACTGCTCCTAAATCTGCCAACTGGACTTGAAATGGCGATGAAATCGCTGCTCACCCAATGCACAGTGGTCAGTGGTCAATTCATTGCAATCATCTGCGAATTGGTAAGTAATTCCTCTTTTTTTTATATATTAATATTTAATGAATATGATACTGAATAGATAATAGACAAAGCACAGCTGCTGCGTATACGTAATATTTGTATTCATTGATTGTTCTTATAACAGAATCTATTGAATATGATATCAATTTGGATCGCGTGTCAATAATAGAAATAACAAGAGTTTATAAGTAAGAAAAGAATATCAACTGACTAAAAGTAAAACTAAAATTAAGACCTAATAATGGCTGGCATAAATAAATTAGTGAAGTAATTTACAAAAATAAAATCAAAATTATTTAAAGTATCACAATAATGCATATAAAATTTAACATATGTTATAAAGAAAGTTACAAATATAGAAATTATAGTATTAAATGGAAAACTGTGCATGCTGGAAAATAAATGTTGAAAACAATGTGAAAGGTTAAATTAAATTTAAAATACATGAATTAAAGGAAAATAACAAATAGAACATTACCTTTTAAATGCATTTAACAAAGAAGAATAGCACATAATAAATTAATTTTTAAATACATTTATTAAAGGAAATAATAAATTAACTTTTTCATACCTTTACTAAAAAAAAATCAAACAATAAATTACATTTTAAATATATTTATTAAAGGGAAATAAAATTAAAGTCATAACTTAATAGAGTTAGTTAATTACAAAATGTTTGTATTAAAAAGTGAACAAAAATTATAAAAAACTCAAACAATTATAAATAATTAGCAAAAGATGCGGATAAAACTTGAGCGGGTTAAAAATCAAATAAATTACATGTAAAATAAAATACAAAAAAATATAAATGTTTAAATATTTTTAGCTTCATCTTTCGTAATGAGATAATAAAAATATGACAATTTACACCAAATGACATAAAATATAAATTAATGAAATTCAAATGAAAATAATTAACATTCAGTTAACACTCGAATATCTTGATTAAACCTTTGTAATAAAAAGTTTGAATGAATTATAAACAAAATAAAATTATGGGAGTTTAAGTGGTAAATAATAAAAAATTCAATTAAACTGAATACAGTTAAACGGCAAACTTTTTGAGAAGCTAAAAGAAATGATGAAGAGCTAGAAAATAAAGCAAATGTAAACAATGTTCAACGTAAAATATAAATAAAATAAGTAAAATATAAATAAAATGATTTTATAATCAATATACAATTGAATTCAATTCAATACAGTTAACTCGGGAAGAAATTATAAAGAAAAACTAAAAAAAAGAAAAACTAAACACAATGGTCAACAATGATTGATATTAAAAATGGTTTTAGAATCAATATGAAATTTAATTCAATACAGTTAAACAGTCTTTCTTTCTTTGTGAGAAGATAAAAGAAACGATAAGAAAAATGAAAATAAAGCAAATATGAAATGCTAAGTATAAAATATAAACAAAATAGATCGTATTAGATTCGAATGAATTTCTCGAGAAGTTTCGCAATACTATTTTTGAAAAGAATATTGTCCAAGATGTGAGCACAGTTTGGTTTCCAGTGTGCAGTCAGCTAACGCAACCAGAGCAAGTGCAGCTCGAAGTCATCGAGGGAAATGAAGTGGCAATGGCAGTTGCATGTGGAATGGAGAAAGGGGTGGGGCAGAGAGGGAGAGAGGGGGAGAGCAGCTACAGCGTCATCGCGCCATTGTCGCTGGCTGGCCAAAGCAAAGCCAAATGCGACGCGGCACTTGGCGAAAAATATTTTATGGAAAAGTGGAACAATCGATTAAGCATTACGACGATGCCGTAAAAAAAAAACAGAGCAATCGGAGCAGCAGCAGCAAAAGAAGAAGAATTGCAATTGGAATTGGAATTGTGGCGGACATTAGGGCGCTGCATGTGGCAGCAGCAGCAACAGCAGCAACAAATGGAGGCGGTTGCAAGGTATCAATGGTAAACGCCAACGCAAAGATATTAACGCGGTCTGAACTTGATTGATCGCGAGTTAATAAAAAGTGTGTGCAACTGTGTGCGCTTGTGTGTGTGTGTGTGTGTGGCAAGTGACAAGTGGCAAGTGGCAAGAGGGTCAGTGTTGCATAGAAAGTGCAAACAGTTTGAGGACTTGTCGCGTCGTCGTCGTCGTCTGCCTTGTTGACCATTGCAACTGAAAGTTTTGTGCCGTCTGTTGCCACAGTGTAAACAAACCGCGAGTCGATGTGAAGATGGGGGCCAAACGCAGAAGAGGAAGAAGAAGATAAGCAGAAGAAGAAGAAGCCACCGATAGCGATACCATTGCGATACCGATACCGATAGCGATAGCGATAGCCAAGTTACCGATACCCGAACTTGGCAGCTTGTCGCCGTATTTGTATTCGTGTCTCACTTTTTACTGTTGTTGTTGTTGTTTTCTGCTTCTTCTTCATCTGCTGCTGCTGCTGTTGTTGCTGCTGTGTTTTTGCTGCCTATCAATGAAAAGAAGAAATTTCGCCGTCGACGCGGCAACAGCGACTGCGACGGCGACGTCGACGTCGACTGCGCTGCGCGCCTCGTGGTTGTCGGCGCCGTTGCGCATGCGAAGTGTTTCGCTACGAGAAAGCAGGTGGATGCAGCATTCGGCGCTTACCCACGGCGCGGACCAGACGCGTTTTCAACCACTTCGCTTGCCACTTGCCAACTGCCAACTGCCAACTTCAGTTGCGCCTTCAACGTGTGCTGCAAATCGCCTTCTCGCCATAATAGAAACAAAAAAAAAAATAAAAAACAAAATACAAAGCAACAACAAAGAAAAAAACCAAAAATAATACAAATCACAACAACAATTGAAGCAACAAAATAAGCCACATTTTCTCTGTATTTGTGTGTGTGTGTTGGCCAAGTGGAATTTTTGTTGCATGTGCGTGTGTGCGTGAGTGCCACAAACAACAAGTGTCCTTTTTGTCGCGTCTGTGTATTGTGTACTTGTTTTTTTCTTTCTTTTTTTTTGATTGTTCGACATTTGTCTCTTTTTTTTTGGTAATTTTTTTTTATTGTTGTGTGCCGCAAACTCGTTAATTGGCACCGCGTGTTGCATTGTCAACAAATCAACTATCAACGAACAACCAAACAACAAACGACAACAGCAACATCAACAACAACAACTGAAGTGAACAACTTTAACAGCAAGTGCTTTCGAAAGTCAAACACACTCGCAAACACATCCTGTTTGTCAGCATTGCATCAAAATTGCGCTCGAATTGCGGAGCTTGCGGAATTGGTCCGAGGCGAAGGTAAGTGCCGCTACAAGAAAGAAGAAGCAGCAGCAGCTGAGCCAAAGCCAAGGCAAACAATTTGGGGCGAATGGGGATGACGAACGGACAGTCGAAAGGGAATGCAAAGCATCTTCATTGAGAGATCGAAACAGAAGGAGAGAAAGGGATGAAGAGACAGAGAGAGAGAGAGAGAGAGAGAGAGAGAGAGAGAGAGAGAGAGAGAGAGAGAGAGAGAGAGAAGAATATAGAATTCTTTGCAAAGGATTATTATCCTAAACAGAAATAAATTTAATTCAAGTTATTTTTGGTTTCTATCCTTTACCCTACTTCAGCATTCTAACATCAACTCCGAAAGACATCTTTTTATACAATTGTTGTAGATTTTCTAAATTATTCGAAATTAACCCCCATGGATCTAACTAACACTTTAATAACATGTTTAGACGACGACTTGCATTTAAGAATTAGGATTAAAATGATGGAAAATCAAAAAATTCTCAAAATTCGCGAGTCGCAAATATATTGCTTCATAACTTTAGATTTTTCGGCATACTTTCTATATATATATTTTTTTCGTTTAATCAACTGTTCTTTTGTAACTTTATAAAAACAAATCCAAATAATATATTTTAAGTATATATAAAAAATATTCAGATTTGCAATTCCATTTAAGAATTGAGTTTAAATAGGTAAATTGGAAATTGCTTTTAAAAACTTTTGGCTAGGAACCAAGAATATTTTTTTTAATCAAATAAAATTAAATTCAATACTATCCAGGCAACTAATAGCAAAAACTATAAGATTTTCAATTAGGTTTATTATTTTCTTGCTTAGAAAATATACTTACTTAAAATTGCAAGTAAAATTCTATTTGCAAATCCAAAAAAAAAAAACATTTTATTTTCTTATCAAACATTTTTCTATGATTGTCACAGATCAAATTTGAGAAATTTATCGAAATAATTTAAACTAAAGCATTTAAAAATACATTACGTAAAAGAAAAAAATGTCTACTGATTCGATTTATTATAATTTATTATCAAATTTATGCAATTTGTCACAATATTTTGAATAATTCAACTTGTCTTTACTTCTTTCTGTTAATGTATTAAAAAAATATGCAAAATTCTCATCTTTTAAATTTGACAATTTTTTTTTAAATTTCAAAAAAATCTATTTACAATGTTGTTATTATTATCCATCAAATTATCAGCAACGAACTTCCACAAAATTTTATAACATTTAATTAGATAAACTTTAATTATTATACAATATATCAAATTTTCAGTCTCATGTTTTTTTGCGGTAGATATATTAATATACATACATATATTCATTTTTTAATACATTTTTTAAAAGCTTTTGTTTTAAGAAATTACTTCAATGAATTGAAAGTTTCTTTTTCTAATCTAAATTGATTTAATCTTTTTTTTTGTGAGGGCAATTATAATTTTATTGCAAATTTTGTTTTATTTGGATTCTATTAAAATGCTCTGCATTTTATAGTTTCATTTCATTTCTTGGAGCATAATTTAAAGCACCTCTTTGGCTTATCTTTTCCCTTGCTCAACAAGTGTTTTCTTCGATATCTCTATCTCTCTCTCTTTTTATCTGTCTCTCTTTCTCTTAAGATGTCTCTTTCTTTTCTCGCTGCTCTGTGTCATTTTTCTTGTGTCACTTTTTCTTGTCCTATTGCAAGTGATCAGTGTAGAGAGAAGAGCTGCAGAGTGTTTTCTTCTAATTGCTCGACTCGCTATTTGTCTTGGGCATGTTGACGTTGACCCACATTTGGCTTATGGAACCTATTAACACATTTCACCTGCCGGCTAAACAGGTGAATAAGTTGTCATTAAAGTGCTGCTGCTGCTTCTCCTTCTCCTTCTTCTCCTTCTTTTGCTTCTGCTTTTGCTTCATCTGCAGACATTTCTTTTGTGGCCACTGTCACTTTTTTGCTGTCGCTGTCGTTGTCGTTGTCGTGGGGCGTGGCTGATGCGGGTGGATTGCTTGGAATGTGTGTGGGTGGGCGTGGCAAATCAATCAGTTGAATGGGTCAATCAGTCCATCAGACAGTCAGGCAGTCAGTCAAGCAGCAATTTAACTGCAGAAATGAGCAATAAATTATAATTAACTGACAGATACATAGAAACCGGACACACCTGAAAGCGAAAACGACAACAATAAATAATAATGCTAACAGCAACAGCAACAGCAACAACAACAGCAACAACGACAACAACATTAATAATAATCACATGTTGAGTGCATGTAAAAGCCACAAAGCAAACACTTTCTAGTGTTCAAACTTCTTCTCCGAACTCCATCTCCAGTTGTTTGGCTGCTGCAGAGTCTAGCTTCTACTCTTGCCACATTTCATTTGCTTTTCCAATAACAATAACAACAATAACAACAACAACAACAACAACAACAATTCATTTGCAGATTACAACAAAAGCGCGCACATGACAACAACAACAAAAGCAATAAATTAATTGCAATTTCTACATACTCGAGCAACAACAACAACAACAGCAGCAACATGCATCGGCAACAGCAACACAAACATCAACAGCCAAATATCAAAGAGCAGCAACAACAACCGTCACAGCAACAACAACAACAACAAAGTTATCGCCATCGTCGTCATCGTCTTGGGATCAAACAGATTTGGCTGCCGCTTATCGTTGCCTTCCTTTCACTGCAGGTGAGCAACAAACAACAACAACACAACAAACAACACAACAAGCGAAACAATCTAACAACTTAACAACTTAGCAGCTTAAAGCTTTTCATCTTCACACAATCACAATCACACTTACACACACACACTCTCCATGTAATTAAAATTCATTTAAGCTTCATTTCGAACGCATCTCTTCGATAATTATCGATATCGACGGCAAGTGAAAGAGCTTTCAAGATGAATTAACACGCATCCGCTAACAGATTATAAGTCGATTATTTTCGTTTTCGATTATCCATTGCATTATTATAATTATTATTGTTATTGCTATTGTTATGATCATTACGATATTAGCAGCTCAATTCACAAATACCGACAATTGAGTGCTAAATATAGCAATTTGGTTGCTGAGCCAGCAACTGTTATACGAAGCTGTATAACTGCAATTTCTTTTGCTATCTTTATGCCAGTATATATTAAGCCAAAAACTGTTATACGCAGCTGTATAACACGTATAACTGCAGTTTCTTTTACAGTCTTTATTATAGTCTTTTCTATTTTGAACTTTTGGGAATTTTCAAACAAAAGCAAATAAGTTTTCTTTATAGTATTTAGACAAAGAAATTATGTTGAGTTGAAATAATGATAACTTTAATAATACTATAACGAAATTTTGGCTAGGAAAAAAATAAACTTAAGTGCTTAACATTTTGAACTTTAGCGAACTTTGAAAGCAAATAAGATTTTGTGGTATAACATATTATATTAAGGCAAAGAATAGAGGCGAATAATGGGAATCCAAAAAAATACTTCAAAAATGATCTTAAGTACTTATATTTAATATTTTCAACTTTTTCGAACTTAGAAGTCGAGTTAGATTTTTGTTGTATAGCATTTATTGAATGGGAATCGCATGAGAAAGATATTAGATAAGTAAATGGAAATTCGAAAAAAGAGAATCTTTTCAATGAAAAAAAGTCTTTTATTCAAAAATAGTCAGCTATTCAATAATTGAAGTATAAATTGGTGTCTATCTCTAAGAACATTTCCAGAAATTAGAACTCTATACAAATAATTTAAAAAATGAAATAGTAAATAGTTAAAGGGCTTAGACTAGAATCTAACTTGCTCTTTAAATGTATTAATATTATGTATATTTATTATTATTCATTACAATATTTCATTTAATCCGATTAAATAGGATTAGATATGTTGGACAATTAATGTAGTTTGGGGTTTTGAACAGAAACTTCAAATTTATTTAAAATGACAGCCACAAAATGATAATATTTAATACTTAATAGAATATGCTATCAAGAAATCAAAAAGTTTATCAAATAGTTTCTTAAAAAGAATTACTATTTTTAATTGAAAAGTAAACTCTAAAATTGTATATTGTAAAAGAGCTACCTCAAAAGCTAATAGATTCCTCTGTGAGCATTTAGTAAGCAATTGAATTGAATAGATAATAGATAATAGATAATAGATAATGTTCGCACTTCTATTACAATAGGCAACTACTATTTGAGGTCGCATCATAATTGTAATAATGATCTATGATGGATGCCACAAAAGAATGTCTTTGTCAGCGTTGTTTGTTAGAAAGTCGTCAATTAGCTGCTTGCTTTATGTTTTCCTGCTAGCATGCTTGCTTTTTTTTTTGTATTTTAGCATGTGGGCGTCTCACGTTCCTCAGCTATGACACAATTTTCCAATGTGCTCAAAGATGATTTCCCTTTCCTTGGCTGCACGACAACGGCAGCAACAGCAACAATAACAATGCCAGCAACAGCAACTGCTGCAAAACTCTTCCTTTTTTTTCTCTCGCATCTTTTGGGTTCACCTTTGAACTCCCAAACAGATCTTGGCCAGCTTTTGTCTGCTTGCCAAAAAAATAAAAGAAAAAATTGTTCGCATTCTCTGGTTAGAGAGAAGCTGTCGGCTGTGGTTGCTGTTGTTGGTGTTGTTGCTATTGTCGACTCTTTATTTCGCGTTTACTTTCTCTCGATTTGGTGCGCTGCCAGACTCGAGACTCGCGAAGCAGACGCAGACTGCCGAGCCAGACAGCAACTCGACATTTCAGCATTGGTCGAGGTCAAGATGAAGCAGCAACCACAACGACAACAGCAACCACAACAACAACAACAGCCGGCATCAGGTTGTGAGCTGTGCAGCTTTTGGTTCCGTCTCCAGCTCCGGCTGCCGCATCATTTGTTGTCGCATTAGCAGCTGGCGCTTGCAACAACAAAAAGCAACTCACGATTTGTTGCACGTCGAGTGCGACTGCCAGGCAAGGAAAAGGAAAACTTGGCACACATTTCGAGCATTTAATGCGGCACACACAGCCAGCCATAAGGAACTGGCTAGCTGACTAGCTGGCTGGTCCACTCTGCCACCACACCTTTGAGAGACTGTCCACCGGCCTCTCCCCCCTCCTTACCCCTCTGTTAAGTGCGTTCTATTCGAACATTGCGAAACCGGATCACGCGCACATCAAAAAAATCTAAAATCGAAATGAAACCAAAGTCTCGCGCGTCTCTCACTTTGCCCCATCTTTCATCTGCCCCTCTCTATCACTCTCCTCCGCCACCTTTCTTTGCAGTCTCTTCTTCTTCGTCCCCAGTCTCGTTGGTATTCATGGCCTGTGGCAAGCATCGCCCGTTGTTGGACGCTCCAAATCACTTCTCCTGTCCCCAACTATGCATGCAAATTTGTTCCTCTTTTTCTCTTCTCTTCTCTTTTATTTTTTATAGTATTTTTAGAATTTGTTTTCGGAACTCGTTTCCCAATTTATCTTAGTATGTTTGTGTGTGTGTGTGTGTGTGTGTGTGTGTGCGTCTCGTCTGCCGCCTGGACACATCACTTTCTATCTAAATAGGATTGGCGAAGGATGCCACACAGGCAAACGCGACGTCGCGCGCTGATTATGTGACATCCCCAGCGCCAGTCGCTTGATGCCACAGCACGATGCATGCAGCATGCAGCATGCGGCACGATGCTGCAGTTGCCTCGTCGTCTCGCTGCCTGGGAGAAAGTTGTTTTGGCTGCGGCACAGATTGGCCAAAAAATAAAATACTTTGCTTGGGATTGGGCCAGCTGGCCATTCAGTTGGCCGCTTCTTCCTCTCTTTCTCTATCTCTCCATATCTCCCTCCTTCTCTCTTCGAATCGACTTCCAAATGTACACTTGTCTTTCTTTCACCATAACTCCAATTTCCCAGACTTCTCAGAGTTTGGCTAATTGGAATATATTTTTCAAAATCTTTGCTGCGAAATTTTGTTGGGGTTTTTTTAACACTCAATTTTCAAATTCAAACTAAAAATTGAAATAGAAAATAAGAAAATTTAAAATAAACTTTCTTATTAGATATATATGATATTTTTATTGTACTCTGCGATAAATTATAAATTCTTTAATATATCAAAATACCAAATATAGACTTCGGCATATTTTAGTATATTTTGGTATATTATTAATGTTGTACTATAACAATGTTGAAAAACAGCTTTTTATTATTAAAATTAATAGAATATTTCTGAAGTTTATCTATTTTCCCTATTTTGAGTGAAATTAAAAAATGTTTGCTAATATTCTATTAACTAAAATTCGATTATTTTCTAGATTTTTTGCTAAAATTCTCTTTAAATGACCTCCAATAAAACTAGAATATGTGCTTTATTTTAAATTTTGAATTGAATAAATCGGACACCCATGCTAAAATTAAATAACAATTTGGAATATCTTCAAAACAAATTATCATATTTTTTTCGCTATTAATAAAAAATCCATAAAATATCCACTCAGAAACTAATTCTTTAAATAAAAGAAAATCCTGAACTTTAAGCTTCATCAGATAATTTACATTTAAACAACTTTCAAATTAAATTGAATATATTTTGCTATTAATTATTAATTATCCGAATTAATTAAAATGTTGAAAATAACCAAATTAATCTACTAACAAATATTTAATATAGCTTGAAGAAAATAGAACATTAACAAATATTTTGAATATCTTTAAGATAAATTCTATTTTTTTTATTTCGTGTTACACTTAAATGACTTTCTTCAATTAACAAATATTTAGAATATGTTCTGTTTATTGCAGAAATTATGCAAAATTTTGAATGTCTTTAAATTAAATTCCATTTTGAGAAAACTCAATTTATATTTGATTAACTTTCTTCAACTAACAAAGAATAAGTTTTTGAATTTTAATGTATTATGTGAATATATTATTTATATGTTTATAACAACTGTAAAAAGTTGTCGATATAACTGCAGATGTGTGAAATGTCGTCCTCCTTATTATTGTTCGATCGCTGTTGAGTCGCAATTATCGTTTTAATTGATCGATTAAATGCGCATAATTAGACATAATTACTGGCCAAAGAGATTGTCCATCGATGGCAACGGCGCGCTTCTCCGGTTCTAGCCTTGACATCGTTGGCGCAAAAGGCGGATCTCGGATGAGGCAATTGGGTCACTCCAAACTTGGCGGCGGCCGATGGCAAAAAAAGTGAAATTGTTACACTTTGCTTAGCTGCTTTTTTTTCTTGCTTTTTGCTTTTTTCTTTCGCTGTGCTTCTTCTCTTGTTTGTTGTTGCCTTATGCAATTGAATCACAAGTCGCATCCGCCATTCAATTGGCATGCGACATGCTTCTTCTGCTGTTGGCTGCTGGCTGCTGGCTTCTGGTTGCTCCCATTGTACTTAGTTTAGATGCTTGCCGCATGCCGCATGCTGTGTGCTGTGCAGCACCTTATTAATGCCACATTTTTTTCTACTTGCGACCCATTTTGCAGCTCGTTTCAATCGGGGCGGATGAGATTGAGGTGGTAAAGTCAGTCAATGGCGGCGCCTCTGGAGCTGGCAACGATGAGCTTACCTTGGTTATCTCCGACCATGACAATGAGGTGGACCAGATGGCACTCGAATCGGAGCAGGAACAGCAACAACAGCAACAGCAGCAACAACAACAACAGCAGCAGCAACAACAACAGCAGCAACAGCAGCCACCACAATCGATTGTCACCGTGCCCAAGGTTCAGGTGCACTATCCACACAATGGACCGCCAGCTCCACCAATGGGTCTCAATCTGGGTCCAGCACGCAGTAAGTGGGCACATCTAAATGATCATCCAACAAATCTTTAACATTTGAATCAACTCCCCAATCTCCAATTAGGCAACAATCATCAGAACATACCGATGAGCTTTGGCCAACCCTTCGGACCACCGCCGCCACCGGGAGCACAGTTTTATAAGGGACCACCGCCGCCGGCACAGCGTTTGCCACCGCCACCACCACCGCCGCAGGTGCAGCAACAGGTGCAGGTGCAATCGCTGCCCGATCTGAGTGTGGGCGCCTCCAGCAACAATGAGATTTGGGCCTCGCCCGTTCAGGATATGCCCAAGATCGTTTCGCTCGACGTCAAGTGCGAGAAGAATGGCATGAAGGTGTTTGTGCAATTCGATAAACCCTTCAATGGCATCGTCTTCTCCAAGGGTCACTACAGCAACATGAACTGTGTGCACTTGCCCTCGGGTCTGGGTCGCAGCTCGGCCAGCTTTGACATTGGATTGCATGAATGCGGCACCGTTGGCAACACCGACAACTACAATCAGGGCTACGGCCATGAGTCGGGCAACGGCGGCGCCGGTGCTGGTGCTGGCACGTACTTCGAGAACATCATTGTCATCCAGTATGATCCACAAGTGCAGGAGGTGTGGGATCAGGCACGCAAGTTGCGTTGCACGTGGCACGATCAGTACGAGAAGAGCGTGACATTCCGTCCGTTCCCCGTTGACATGTTGGATGTGGTGCGTGCCGATTTTGCCGGAGATAATGTCGGTTGCTGGATGCAAATCCAGGTGGGCAAGGGTCCTTGGGCCTCTGAGGTCTCTGGGCTGGTGAAGATCGGTCAAACAATGACAATGGTGTTGGCCATCAAGGATGATGATTCGAAGTTCGATATGCTGGTGCGCAATTGTGTCGCTCACGATGGCAAACGTGCGCCCATTCAGCTGGTGGATCAACGCGGTTGCGTCACACGGCCGAAGCTGATGTCACGCTTCACCAAGATCAAGAACTTTGGCGCATCCGCTTCGGTGCTGTCATATGCCCATTTCCAGGCCTTCAAGTTCCCCGACTCGATGGAGGTGCATTTCCAGTGCACCATACAAATCTGTCGCTATCATTGCCCCGATCAGTGCAGCGCCGAGACGAATCTGCAGGATGTCCATCACCTTCAAGTGGGTCCCGAATCGCAATACGGTCCGCCACCGCAGCTCCATGTGGATGCCTATCACGTGGCCAGCGCAATTGGCAAGCGACGTGACGAACGTCGGGTGCAGCGACGAGCACGTGCTGTGACCTCGGCCCCATCCACGGAGCAGGTGGGTCTCAATCGGATCATTAAGGTTGTGTCGTCGGGTGATCTGACCTTTGCCATTGACGAGCAATCGACGGGCAATAGCAGTGGCAACAATGGAAGTGGCGTCGCTGCCAATGGAAATTCGCAGCCACAGACGATGGTGTTTCCGTTGCGGGAGGAGGGTTTGATTTGTATGACAACGCCCGGATTTGCCATCACGTTAATTGTGCTGTTGGGCATACTGGTGACATCGTGCCTCATTTCCGCTGTGCTCTATGTGCGACTGCGTCCATTCTCGACGTTTGCGGCCAAGGAGCGTGCGGTCGCCTTTACGAATCCCCAATTGGCCGCCGGCGGTTTGCCTGTCATCCATTTGCCGGCGCCCGTTGATGCGCTGGCGGGCACGTTGTCCAAGAAGCGAGCGCTCTCATGAGCAACAGCAGAAGTCGTAGCAGCAGCAGCCACACATCAGCAGCAGCAGCAGCAGCAGTTGGAGGAATGTGTTCCCCTCAATTAGTTTAATTTTTGACAACACACAAATTATTTATTTTAATTACATTACATTTAGTTCATATTCGCCGTTCACTGGGTTCCCTACATCTCTCTCTCTCACTCTATCTCTCTCTCTATCTTGTTCTTGCACTCGCACTCGCTGTAACTGTTACTTGAACTCTTACTTTCACTCTTTCACTTGGTGGTAGTCATAAAGAAATCATAGTTTAAGTCTAGATTCTACTTAAAATCGGTGCTCACACAATTTGTTGCACTCTTTCTCTATCTCTGTCACTCTCTCTCTCTCTCTTTCTAGACTCTCTTTAATATATTTTACATAGCACACACTTTAGTTGTTGTGTGTATTTCAATTAGTCACTAAATATTTTAAGTGCTTTAAAAACTTAGTCTAAGCTCCGCTTTGTTTTTATGTTTTTTTGTGTATTCTTTGAAACAAAACGAATTCCCCCATGGAGCGTATCTAATTTAAACTTATTTATTTATTTATTTTTACCAACTAGTATCTGCCCTAAATTCCTTCTAATATTTATTACGAGTATTTATTGATTTCCAATTATTTTTTTTGTTTTTTTTTTTTTTTGTGTAATAATGTACTGTAACTCCTGCAAATAACATAAAGGAACAAATATTAAGGCAATCAAAACGGACGTGTTCAATAAAACATTAAAACGTATCATTATATTGGAAATTGAAAATCTAAAAAAATTTAGAGTAGTATAACAACTATTGGGTACTTTTTTGTGCTATGAGTATGTATGCCAGCTCACATATAACCTTACATTAAATTAAAATCCATACACACACACACACGTATCATTAGCTTCATTGTACTTATTGTATTGAGCGAATCAATAAACGAAGATTTAAAATGACTTTATTACTCTCAAATGATTCCACAGAGTCCAATTCTCTTCCACAGCAGCAGTGTTGCCAAAGTTTGTTGAGAAAAAAAAAACTGTTTTTGACGGGAAGAACGATGAAAAAAAGCTGAAAAATTTTGAAAAAAAAAAAGCTATAAAAAAGGTGATTTTTCAATTCATTGGATTCTTTATATTTTCCTAATAGTCACAGCGTGAGCGCACGAAATCGGTTATATTGAAACATATGTATGTATAGAATTTGTACAGCAGCTGCTCTAATATTCACAATATTTGGAGAATTTCATTAAAACTATCCTCATTCTTCTCATTTTTATTGTCATACTCGTATGTTCATCCAGTTCCTATCATTTTAAGGAATTTATTAGGAAGGTTATTCTATATCTATAGCAGCATTTGTCAAGTCTGAGCAAGCCATAACTGTAAATGCATGATTTAGAATAAAATGTATTTCCATTTTAAGTAGAAAACAACGAGTAGAGAAACGAATAGCGCTGTCGTCTTCAAAGTATTTAACTCTTGCTTTTTGGTCAAAACATGGCTGCGCAAATCAGAGAGTTATGCGGTGATAGTACATTTGAATTAGCTGTTTTCCGTGTCGTCCGATATTTTTGTTTAAAGTCTTTTGACTTTTTTAATACAATCAGAACACACTGATCTAAAGCTCAATTTCATTTCGTCTTAAGTGACGCTACGATAAGTATTGGCGCGTTCTTAACAATACTGTACAATCGATTTGACACTAAAAATGTTGGCAAGCATCGACAGAACAGCTACAGCAAATATTGTCCCATAATTTTGGGCAAATAGAAAAAAATCTAAAAAAAAGCATTTAAGTAAAAAAAAGCCAGAATTCCCGCTGCCCGCTGTTTGCAATTTTTTCAAGTAAATGGTATTTGAAAAAAGCCAGTTTTGACGGGAAAAAGCGACTCTGGCAACACTGGTTTTCATGTCATTGAATAATGTATAAATAATTTGCACTATTCATAGAAGTACTCAACAGCGTGCACCACGGTGCGTATGATTAATGTGACGCATTCAGCTCGTAGTTATCAAAGCAAATACGAGTATAGTAGTAAATATTTATTTGTTTTGAATAACCTGAAAACAAAACATATACTATATCTCGCCGTATTTAACAATTATTTATGCACAACAAGTTCTGCTTTGGCTTGTGGCTTCTTCTTCAATTGTAAGCAGAAGCAAACTTCGAGAGTATGAGACACGAGAGAAAGAGTTCGATGAGAGATAAGAGTTGGAGAGAGAAAAGCCAAGGCTACTCGTAAATAGTCTCACATGAAGAAAACGCACACCTGTTGAATGGAAATCACAGTTAAACATAAACAATACACTGACTCATTATACGGTGGAACTTTTCTAAGCGTTCTTTTCAAATATTAAAGTGTTGATGGAAAGTTTCAAAAGAAAATATAAAATAAAATATTAAAAATTTAATAAAAAAAAGTATTATAGAAGTGAAATAAAATAATACACATTTAATACAACAAAAATAATGATAAACAACAAATATTACAAATATAGTTAACAAAATTGAAAAGCTTAAAAGTATGTAAAATAATACAATGTTGTAAAGCTTTAATTCCATTCTTTCAATTTCAAGTTTTCAATAATATAAATAATAATATATAACATAAATATTAACGTAATTCTGAACAAAAAAAAAATATATATAATTTAGTACTTATTAAACAAAATTTAACAATATAAGAAAGGTTCTACAAATGTAAGTTTTCTTTTATAGAACACCGAAATTAATTCTGAGTAATTTGAGTTAAAATTAAGTCAAAGTCAGTTCATAAAATGTTTCTTTAAATACTTAGGATATTTTAATTAAGAAATGCTTTTATAGAACTCTGGCAATAATTTTTAGCAATTCAAATAAAAATCACGTATATAGTATACAATACACTAATCTTTTCTCTCAATAAACATGATATTTTAATCGTACTACTCCTCTTTACCTAGCTGACAATTTAAATTTTCTAAATATTACTATATTTCAATAATAGCAGTTGAAAAAAAAGTTTTCAGAATACAAACATTTCATCTATTCAGCGTACTACAATAAACTGCTGTAATCAAGGAAACTTTCTAAACTTAATTTAGAGGAGCAGCTTTTAATATGAACATGATTGAAACCAATCCACAATACCACTTGTCCTTTGACAATCAAAGCATTCGCAGCGGACTCATATGCAAAGTGTACCTCATAGTGATGTCTCAGTTGTTGGTGACTTTTGGAGCTGTTGCAATCTTCGCTTTCTCCCCCAAAGTGAAGTACTTTGCCCACCGCAATATTTGGCTCTACCCGCTGTCTACGATCACCAGCATGATGATATGTTTGAAAAAGTCTCCAACTTTTATAAATTTTTGTGTTGCTGTTTTGTGAGTTAAGCAATGAATGATAAAGTTAAAGTCAATTCTTTTTTGATATTAGAAACTTGTTGACAGCTGTAGCTGTCACTTTATATCGATATACAAGTAAATGTAGTATATTTATAATAAATTTTGTTCCATTTCATGTGGACACATCGATCTAATATGCTCCAGCTCGTAGGGCACAATTGGTATGTCAGTCTGCCCCTTGACCTGGAACAGGTTGTGTTCATTGTGCTGCTGTCCGTCAGGCTCATTAATTGCAATGTTTTAATCACTTCAGACGGAGAGAGAGAGAAAGAAAGAGAGATACACATAAATAGAAAGAGACGGAAAACAGTTAAAGTGTGGGGGGCCTCAATCGAGTTGAAGTGGCCGCCACATGACGTGGCAGCTGAGAATTTGATGGAATTGAATTCAATCAAGCGTCGCAAGGAATATTCATCAAGTGGCACGTAATAGTGTTGCATATTCCAATCTACAAGGGGGCCACAACAAGAGGAAGCCATTCAGTCAAAAATTTGTGTGAAATAAACCAAGCGTTGGGTAAACGCATAATGGCAAATGCACATGGCCAGCAATGACCTAATCAATCCAATTCCAAAACCAGCGACTCTGGCAACACTGCACAGCAGCACCAATTGAATAAGCAGCCTAAAACTATGCAATGTTTTTTACATTCAGCATCCAAATCAATTAAAAGCTTAAACTTGCGACAGCCTAAAAGTATGCTACAAAATTTTTGTTAACGTTATTTATAAAACAGAAAATTGATCCTAGTTCCGCCATATCCTTACGGATTATGACCGGCCGTGTTGCATTCGATTCGTAGCAGCGAAATCTATCGAATGACATCAAAAAATTATGTTGTCATCTAAGAAACCAACACTTGTAATTTTTTGCTCCGAGGGCCAAAGAAAACATGTAAAGATTGCAAATTGCAGGATATCTCGAGAACCATAATGGCGATGGGAATGTCGTTTGGCAGGATGATAGTCCTCGCTAATAGATAACATTTGACGTAGGACTTGCAAGGATCGGACGGGATATGGCTGAGATATATGCAATTATTTGTAAACAAGAAAGTCCTTGTAACTTGGGTACTTGCAGGATATTCGTCCTTTTGATTATGCCAATCGGTTTCATTTGACTAGCGCTATGTTTATGCTAAAGGACATCATGATCGTCCTTCAAATAGCGGAGATAGAGCGGAATTTTGAATTTTTGGCCATTTTTCCTATGCTCACCCTTGAAAAAATTTGAAACAAATTTTTTGGGAATATTCTTAAATTCTTTGAATACTAATCGATAGTATTCGTTATGCTGGTTACAAAAAGGCATGTCCTGACGAGATCCTTCAGGATTCAACCGAATTATGGCTAAAAAATGAGTGCTCTTTTTCTTAATTAAGCTATTATCTCGGCCATATCCAGCCGCATATTCAAAGGACACATATTGCTAGGATCGCAAGGACCATCTCAATCGATCGGCATCAAAAAACTCTGGGGTCATCTAAGAATCCAGTACTACTTGGGATATAGCTATCGCTGGCAATACGATGCGTATTAGTAATTTATATTACTACGTAACAAAAGCATAATTAAAACACAATTGTTTTTTTTTATCATTATTATTATATTATAATTAGACTTAACTATTCGCATTTCATTTGTTTTATGCATTTCTTTCATTACAATTTGCAGTATTTATTTTTATATTATTATAATTTTATTTTCACTTTAGTTTTACGAGTATAAAAAAAAATTATATAAAATTGTATAAATTATTTGGCCTTGACAACCGATTTGCATTTCTTGTTGCTTTGTTTGCTTTTTGTTTTTGTTGTTTTTTTGTTCTTTTTATAAGTTTTTTAGTTTTCCATTCCATTCTAATGACAATTTACTAGATATATGTATATATAAATAAGTAAGTACGTAAATCTAAATTCACAAAGGTCAGAAATCTGGTAGAAAATGTTTTTTTGTTTTTTTGAGACATAATTATGTTCTGTATGAAATGAATTTGTTGCCAAATGTAGAATGAGAGATTAATTAGAGATGCCCTAGATCTGACCTATCCGAATTTAGATGTAAATTTAACTACGAATTTTACTTAAAATTTGCTATTTAAAAAAAAAATATGTCGCATTCGAATGACTTGACTTGGAGTTAAACCGAAAACAGAATAATAAATAAAATCGAAATTGTACCTAAATATAAAACCAATTTGAATCAGAATTTTCCATGTGAGCCGTCGCTTAAGTGTAAGTGTTCCTATATAGAGTAAGTGTAAATAAGTTAAGTTAATAAGTTAAGTTATCTTAGGGATAACTTAGTTAGTCATGTGTTCTGTGTGTGTTTGTGTGTGTGTGTGTGTGTGCGCTGTACGAGTCTGATATGATTTGTAATTTGTGATTTGATTGAATTTAACGACTAAATGCACCCAGAAGCAAATTAAAAACAAATAAAAAAACAAACAAATAAAAATAAAATATAAATTGAACAACGTACGCGTATCATAATAATAAATAAATAAGTAATTAATTATTTCAGCACCAAAGTATTTGTGTGTGTATGTGTGTGTATGTGTGTATGTGTGTATGTGTGTGTGTGTGTGGACCGGGACATCCAACGCTTCCAAGTATTGCCATGTTGCCCGCGTAGCTGACGAGTTGTGAGAGAGCTAGCGTTAAATAACTAACGAGTTGACACAACAAACGAAACAAAAAAAGAGAAAAGAATGAATAACTAACGAATGCATGTTTTTTGCATGTCTCTTCTGATCGAGGTGCAAACAGAACTTGTCAGTCAATTGGATATCAAATTAAAAACACAAAAAAAGAGCGCATGAAATGCTGCAGTTAGGGATGAGTAGGAGAAAAGGGGGAGTAGGAAGGCGGGAAGGGAGTGTAAACAGGAATACTGAAGTGATCTCTCTCACTGCACCGCCTCAGCACTGGGCACCGTCTGTTGCTGCTGTTGCTGTTGCTGTCGCTGTTGCTCCTGCTGCTGCTGCTGTTGCAGGTGTCGCATGCGGAACAGACGCAACGTCATCCATGAGGCCAAAGTGCCGGGCACTGGCATTGGCGTCTGCTTCTCGAGCGCCTCCTTCTGCAGCTGATAGCGATAGAGCAGCGAGCCGGCAATCAAGGCCGACACAATTGTCGCCGATATGACCACAATGAAGAGTATGCTAAAACCGGGCACCGGCATGCAAATGCCATAGACAACCTCCTCACTGATCTTGCCCTGAAAGACGGTGACCGCCTCCTGTTTGGCATCGGGCGAAAAGGCCAGATCCGCCTCCGAGATGACATCGTACAGTCCACTGACGCCCACATCGGCGCTGCGCACCTTGCGATCGGCAATCACCAGCGACCGACGACGACGACGACGTCGCTGCTCCTGTGACGTTGGCGTCTCCGTTGAGCTCGTGTTTTGTGCCTCATCGACTGCATCATCCAAATCAATGTGATCCTCGCGTGGTTGCTTCAATGCCTCCGCCTGTGGTCGATAAACGGGACGCGGCACATCGTCCATCTCCGATTTGGGTTCGAGGGAGCGTGGTCCTGCCATCGGCACTCCCATGCGCTTTTGGGCCTCCAGCTGACGCGGTCCATGCGGGAATTTGCCGCTCTTCTTCAAGCCCAAATAACGTTCGCCATCGGCGTCCATGTCGCTGAGATCATCGTCGCCAAACAGATCGGATAGATCGGCCTCCTCATCGGGTATTTCGTGCACCGGACGCGGCTGCAAATTAACGCTCTTCTCCTCATACAAATCGCCGACGCCACCGACATTGCCTCCACCACCTCCGCCTCCCATAGTCTGCTTGTGATCGTGTATGATGTCCTCGTAGAAAATGTCATGATCCAAGCCCATGCCCAGACCATGCGTCGCCGACTGTCCGCCATGGCCGCCCATCGATGCCGGTGGCAAGGCCAAGTCGCGGAACAAATCGTTGCTGCTGCTGCTGCCCACATTGTCCACCATGTGGACATCCTTGCGCTCATTCGCGCTGCCAATGGCAGGACCGAGGCCATCGCCACCGGCCGTGTTCTGGCAGTGATCGAGGCAGCCATGACGACAGATCTCCACCTTGCATTTGATGTGCACACTCAGCGCATCGGGGAACTTGAAGGCATGGAAGAAGGCGTACGTGATCACGGTGGCACGTTCGTCGGGGGCACGGGACTTGAGGAAGCGTGAGATCATCTTGGGTCTCAGCACACAACCGAATTCATCGGATAGATTGATCACGTGTCCCGAGCCATCGGAGGCCACACACGACTTGACGCGCATATCGAATTCACCTGTGCGGTAAACAAGAGTCAAGAGTGGCATTTAAAATGAGAATTATTTCGAACGGAAAGAGAGAGAGAGAGAGAGAGAACGAAAGAGAGAGAGACATTCACTTACCGCGATAGTCATTGATGGCCACAACCAGGGTGAGCGTTGATCCTAGCGGCACAATGCCGCTCACTGGCGGCGCCCAGGGTCCCTTACCATGTTGTATCTCCATCCAGCAATCAACATTATCGCCTGTCCGGTAAAGAAAGCAACAGAAAACGCAAATCGTTTATTTCGACGGCGCTTCGGTTAATTGAAATGCGAGGAGAAATGCCAAGGGCTGCTTCTTTTTGTTTTTTGCCCCCTTCTCCATTTGTTTGCCCTTTTCATTTTTGTGGTTTTTATGGCAAAGCGCAAACTCACCGCGAAAGTCAAGCTGAATTACATCCAAATCGGCAATTACCATCGGCGGCTTGGAGGCAGTCTTCTCATAGTCATTGAACCATTCACAGCGCAAACGTTTCGCCTCGTCCCAGACCTCAAGCAGATCCTTGTCATACTGCACGACTACCTGTAGTTACAATATATAGAAGAGAGGGGTTTTTGTTGTTCTGTTTTAAGTAAATTGCTCTCCAGTGGAAAAGACCTTGCAGGCAGGTGAATGTGGGAACAAGCGATCAGTAATCGAAGTTGCAATCGATTTCGATGCAGCCCTCTGATCACTTTGATCCATTTGTGTGTTTGTAAGTTTTAGCATCACTGCTATCTGCCACTCGTGCCACTTACCGTATTCTCGTAGAACTGGCCATTGAGATCCGGTTTGGTGCCGCAGCGGGAATACGAGATGCGGAACGAGAAGAACGTCTTGCCCGTCGATGGTGGCACATACACACACCGTGGATCACTGTGTTGTCCTACAAAAACAACACACAAAACAAGCGTTGCCATTTTTACATTTACAAATCATCATCATTAGTCAAAGTTGTGGCACACGCACCTTTGGAGCTCACAATGCCTTCGAAGGGATGGGAGAAGGTCAAATGCACATCCATGTGATCCTTACCGCACATGACCTCGAGTGAAACTATGTTTGGCATTCCATCCGGCCGCTCCATGGGCCACAGTTCATTACCAGCTATGACTAAACTAAACTGTAAGCAAACAGAGAGAAAGAGAGAGAGAAAAAAAGCATTTCAAGTTTAGATATTATAATCAACACGACTTTATGGGACCCTGTAGTTATTTATGTTAACTGGAAGTCAGAACAAACAATCCCTAGATTCGTATAATGTAGCGAATTTACTCGACTTGCGAGACCCTTTAAGCAGGAGTCGAGTCGACTCTCTAAGAGACATAATACTTTTGATTAACAATAAATGTAAATAAATAAATAAATTAATTTCGAGACTGAACAAGAAGGTTGTAATCAATTTATTAACTTGTATGACCCTGTATTAATTTTTGATCTAGAGTCTACTCGACTATCAAAAGGACCCACAAATTTATAAGCAATAAATGTTAGTAATCCTTAAAAGACTGTTCGTATTTCAATTACTTAGCGAGTTTACTCGTTTTGTCAGACCCTTTTTTTAATTTCAAGTAAGATTCCAATCGACTTCCTAAGAGATTCAATACTTTATAAAGACCATTAATGTAAGCCATCACTAGTCTCGTATTAATCATTTTATTCATCATTTTAATAACATGAAGTGTAATAAATTACTTGACTTGCGAGACACTTTAATTATTTTTGAACTAGAATCAAATTGATTTTTTTATACGATTTATAAACAATTAGTGTTAGCAATCAGGAAGAGACTGCACTAATTATATAGTACCAAAATTTGCAAAAGGTTTGACTCTTGACTCTCGATGTTTAAAGACCCTCTACTCTACTGAGAGGCCAAATTATTTAATTTTCTTTTGTAAACAAACTACTCAGTTCTTTTCTTTTAACTTTGTAAACTATTTATAATAAAATATTGAATATCTTATATTAATGACTACAAAATATTTAGTTGAATTTCAATAAAGTCAAAGTCTGTGCAGAGATTTTGCCACTTGAAAGTGGTGCAACATATTTTATCTGCACTACCAAAATTTAATTAGCTTGGACTTTTACTCATTAAGAAATATATTTATCTGTTGATTTTTTGTTGGTCGTCGCTTTGGTCATGATGCACAATTTTCACATGTAGATCGTCAAGTTTAGATGCTGCCAACGATGTGTAGAGCACCGTTATAATTTCTAATTAACGCAATTCCCACAGGCAAACTTGACACCTGCAGCTGCAACTTGCAACTTGCCAGTTGCCACCTGCCACTTGCCTGTTGCCTGTTGCCACTTGCCACCACCAACTCGAACACAACTGGTATAAATCGCAGACATCGCCATCAACGAATCTGGCTTGGAATTCGCGCACTAAATTAACGGGCAGCCTCAGATACTAGTTGCCAGACTTGTTGCTTAGTTAACTGTGGCTGTAGCTGTGGCTGCGGCTGTTGCTGTGGTTGGCAGCATTTCTTCAACCCCACCGCACACGCTGCGGCACAAAAGGGTCGTCTGCTGATGGCCTTGAGGCTTGAGGCTATGCCTCTGCCTCTGCCTCTCTCAATGCTAATCACTTTATTTATTTTAATTACACTTGCTGGCCAGCCAAACATGTTACCAATAAAAACGAAATGCCGCTTCAATTTGCCAGCCATCGGAGTGACCAGCGAGAAAGCAAATTCCAATGCACTTTGGCAAAAGTTAGTGTGAGGCAGCTGCAAAGCTGCAGACAACTCGTCTATCTGGAATCTGGATAGGTCTCCGGCTAGCTGAGTAGCTAGCTGGCTGCGCCATTTGCATACTTGCCCCAAAGCTGCCTTGCCAATTGTGGCAAGACACGAGCCGGATTCCAAGAGGGGGCATCAACAAAATCCTGACCAGTTGCTCCCTCTCTGTGGTGCAGCCAAATTGCAAATGGAATTTCTCGTTGCACTTGCAACAGTAAAAGTTGCTCCACTTGCTTCACGCAAACAGCATTCAAAGACCCAAGAGCAATTCAATCCAGTTGTCTTCCATCATCCTCTTCCCCTCGCTCTATTCTTTTTGTTTTTTAATATCCAAATACACACAAAGAATAACATACAACGCAATGCGGTGCCAAATTGTCTGCAACGTGTGGCAACAAACAGCTGAGTTCATACAGCGAACCTGCCATAGGCAATAATTGATTATTAAGCACTCCAAACTGCTTTATCCTAAGCGTATTTCTATCAACACCCAAATTTCTAAGGTAGTGCTCATAAATCTTGAATATTCTCGAATGCTATTTCACCACCTTAACTCTATGAAACGCAATCCCTACGAAGTACATTGAAACCTAAAAATAAAACGTAAAACTGCAAACGCGATTAAGTTCCAACTTCATTCTAGAACAATTTTGTTAGTCACTCGAAGAATTGTTTGTAGCTATTAAAATGTCATTAGTTAAAAATAGGCACGTCTTTAATTACTTTAATTTGTGTTAATTCAACTAACCTACGACAACGATGCTATATGGGCAAATCCCACGTGTCGCACGCTACATTCGCACGATTTTAGCTAATGAAAATCAATTTTTTGGGGGGTTTTTTAAAGATTTACCGTAAACTTTTGTTATGTGTTTAGAGTGAATTGAGAGTACTTTCGGAGGGTATAAGATTCCATTTCACTGGAGTCACTGTTTTGAAAATAATTAATAAAATTGTGACGTGTCGCACGCTACACCTAGTGGAAGTTAGTTTAAAAATACTCATTTCAAACGCAATTTTTATCGAATTCTGCAAAATAAACCCTATGAAAGTTAATATCCTAAAGAAAGTTAAGAATATTAGAAGACAAAAACCGATCGTTTGGTCTTAATAATATTTATAGATTTTTAGCAAAGCCGTAAACCCATTGTGTCGCACGCTACGTGTCGCACGCTACACTTTTTCCGCTGACATTAACATAAGACAAAAATCTTTTAATTTGAACTAAACATTATTTATTTTATTCATAAAAGTGCTTCACAATTATTTCAAAGTGATTTACTTTAGATTTGTATGTGAGCCCAAGCAGAGGCAAAAAATTGTGAAGAATACAAAAGGGATTTGAAGGTGTGCGCAGAGCACGAATTTAAGTAAAATTATGAAAATTATAAATAAAATTGGGTGTGATACAAATTTGTGCATTTATAATGATCGAAATTTCTTTTTTGCTTTAAATTCTTAAAATGCCATATCTACTTTAATGTTTTATACAAAGAAAAATTACAAAATGTGATATTTAAAAATTGGTCGCTGGTGGACTGTTTCTGGGATTTGCCCATATGCGTGAATGACTCTATGAAATTCCGAACTGGAATCTACAAAATAAGCAGCAAGCAATTAATTTTCCACCTTATTCTAGAACAATTTCGTTACTTGATAATAATTCATCTAACTTCTGTAGCTATTTAAATGTAATCAGTTAAATAATAACTTAATAATAACTTTGCTATTACAAAAATATACTACAAAAATATAATATTTTATTTATTGAAATTTCCAACCGAAATCAACAAAATACAAGTAAGAAAGCTACAGTCGAGTGTACTCGACAGTGAGATACCCACTACCCATTTTGAATAAAATATATATATATATATATATTGCAGTATTTTTCTCAAAATATACCGATTACAATGCAGAAATACTAAAAATATACCGAATGGTTTATGTGGTATATCGGTGTAGTACCGTATTCAAAATATACCTTAGGCGGCACAATATACCAGATTGTCAGCCAAAGCAACTAAAAACCCTAGTAAGTAGGCGTTTTTGCCCATACAAAAGTATTTCTTTAATAACTTTCACAATTTTTGTCTGATTGCAAATTTTCAGGACTATAATAATTATTGTATATACCAAATCTCGCTATTCAAGCTTTAAAATCACGCTTGTTATTCGATTTTTTTTTATTTGCGGGGGGGGGAGTGGGCGGGGCAAAAATTTGAAACAATCTTGATCTGCGTGCAAACATAACAAATGCTGTCGAAAAAAAATTATAGCTCTATCTCTTATAGTCTCTGAGATCTAGGTGTTCATACGGGCGGACGGACGGACGGACATGGCTAGATCGACTCGGCTGTTGACGCTGATCAAGAATATATGTATATACTTTATAGGGTCGGAGATGCATCGTTCTACCTGTTACATACATTTCCTGCCGGCACAAAGTTATAATACCCTTCTACCTTATGGGTAGCGGGTATAAAATTCCATCTTTATTCTAGAAAAATATATTACTGATAAATTGAGTTGCTGCTCTTGCTTTTAAAATGTCGTCAGCTTGATAAAAGAAAGGTGTGCATTTCATTAGATTAATTTGTATAAAACTACTCTGATACCAAAAATGTTTAATTTTTAATAATTATATTACTTGAAATTTAAAACCGTAATCAGCAAATATTTATTGTTTACTTCCCAATATTAGCTCATTTCATTCATTTGTAAACATCAAATGTAAATTAGTCTTTATTTATTCCTCAACGCTCTCCGAGCATGACAAGCGCAAAACAACATCGTAGAGTGACGACGTTTTAATACCCTATAAATATATGTTTGATATAAAAGTGACGTTAAGTATTTTGCGCTAGTGACAATTTCAAACACATAAACTGTAAACATATACTTTTTTTGGTATATTACTGATAACCAAACTACAAAATAGTATTTTTTTGTATAATTTTGAGGCGCTTTCTAGAATTATTTAACGATGACAAGTTGAGCACACCCTCTTTGAGCTGCGAGCTTTTTTGTTGTTTTGGTTTGCCGAATGTGACGCGTAATGCTGATTCGCTCACTCTCTTACTAATTATGGCTGGAAGAGCTTTTCTTTCAGTCAGCTGATCGAGAGAGCGCGAGAGAGCGAAACAACCCGAAACGAAAAAAAGAGAGGAGAGCACACGTATTGTCAGTCAAGGTTGCTTCTAAGTGGACAAGTCTGGGTAATCAGCATGACTTGACGTATTTTTGGGGGGCCGCACTCACAGAGCCAGAGACCGAGAGAGCGAGAGACAGAGAAAGAGTTAAGAGATAAAGGGTTGTGTGGGGAGGGAGACGTAGCGAAAATAGTTGGACGTTGGGCAGGCGAAAAAAGCACTATAAAAGCTGCGCCCCATTGGAGCTACGGCTTCAGTTTGTGCCTTGTCACATCGGAGCAAGCAAGAGAAATTTTGATTGAAAATAATGAATCGTTGGTTGAATCGCGTTGCCGTTGTGACTGGTGCCAGCTCTGGCATTGGTGCCGCATGCTGTAAAGATTTGGTTTCCAAGGGCATGATCGTTGTGGGTTTGGCTCGTCGCGAGAATCGCCTCGATGAGATCAAGGCAGCGTTGCCCGCTGATCAGGCGGCGCGTTTCCATGCCCGCAAATGCGACGTGAGCGATGAGCAGCAGGTGATCGAAACATTCGCCTGGATCGATCAGACTCTGGGTGGTGCCGATGTCCTGGTGAATAACGCCGGCATTGTGCGTCACACCACGATCATTGGGGCGGGCAACAGTGCCGATTTGCGTGCCGTTCTCGACACCAATGTCCTGGGTGTCTCGTGGTGCACTCGCGAGGCATTCCAGTCGCTGGAACGCCGTAAGATCGATGACGGTCATGTGGTCATCATCAACAGCGTTGCGGGTCACGCTGTGCCCAACATGCCGGGCATGAGTTTCAACATGTATGCGCCATCGAAGCATGCGATCACCGCTCTCACCGAGGTGCTGCGTCAGGAGTTTGCCGCCAAGGGCACGAAAACTAAGATCACCGTAAGTTTGAAATGAAGAAGATGTTTTTGTTTGCTATACTATATATTAATCTTTCTTCCACTCTATCGCTCTCTCAGAGCATTAGTCCCGGCGCTGTGGATACCGAGATCATTGACAAGGAGGCCCTCAAGAACATCAATATCGAGTTGCCCATGCTGCGCTCCGAGGATGTTGCCGATGCCGTCACCTACTGCATTCAGACGCCACCAAATGTCCAGATTCACGAGCTGACCATTAAGCCAATTGGCGAGAAGTTCTAAACTTATTTATTAAGTACTGTTTCTTCTAGACTCTTCCAGTTACAATATTTATTTATGTACCAACAACCTTTTTTTTATATAAATAAACAACTAATCTACCATATTTATCACTATCCAAAGATCATATTAATAGCTAGCTAATAAACACTTTTGTAATCAACTTCTAATCAGTTTGAAAGCGAAATTCCCAGAAATTATATAGAACAGTTGTTGACCCATTGTCTATACTTCACTTTTATTGCTACAAAGTTTAGTTATGTTCAGTCATTAATCAATGCAATGCAATATCAAGATATAGATAATACATCGATTTAATGGTTTAGCTAATCGGAACTGAACAAATTTGTAAGCAAATTTCATAAATATTAAGTTGAAATCTACCAAATTTACTCCCAACGAGTCGTGTAAACTCAACCTTAGCTTTTCGATATCTTTTCTGATAGCCTTGAAAATATTATCGTAACATTAAGTTCTTATACGAGTGTTTGTCAAGTTCTTCGCAGGTGTCGAAAGCTTGGACATGGACAAAATTTCGTGACAAACAAATTTGTAGAAAGTTTCGATTTGTGATTGATGATGATTTCTTAAGAGAGTTTGTTAATTACCACTTATAATACCATTAGTTGTAATTATCCAGTTGCAAAGTTAAAAATAGCACTAATTCTTATTTTTAACTTTTTCGATGATCATTTATAATTTTAAATAACATATAATTAAGAGGTATCTACTTAATGTAATATGAGTTAAATGTTCGAAAGTGTTGCTATTTTTAATTTCGCATCTGTTTTACTATTATGATTAGTTGGGATTGTAAACTCACCATTAAATGTAAAATAAATATACAGCTACTCAGTCTAAGGTCCCACAGACGTGTAGGACCTTTTTGTGGGCTCCACATGCTGGCGATTTCGCCGCTGCGTCTATATCTGGAAAAGAAAAAGAGATAAGGGAGAAAGAGATTATTTGGTTTGTCATTACACTAAACATTATCATTAAATGTGGTTGTAGCTTGCAGCTACATGTGGTTTTTGTGGCTTGTGGCACGTGCGGCAGCTGTAATTTAATCGCTGCCACACTGTGGTTGCCACTCTGAATACCTTGAACAAAAAGCGAATCAGTTGTAGACGCAGCAAAATTTGATTTCAATATTAGTGATTTCCTAAATACTTTTCTATACAGATCTTTGTATCGTAGAAATTTAATTTGAACTTAAAAATAAAATATATAAAAAATAAATAGCTTTATGAATATAAGTCGAGCCCAACAATGAATTCCCATAAAGTTATTTGCTTAATTCATTTCTCGCATTAAATTTCTAGTGTTTCGGAATTTGAATCTAGAAATAACAAAATATATGTAATAAATAGATACATCATCAGTCTGCTCCATACAAAATTAATCATAATTAGTAATAAAAAGATCAAACATATTTCCAAACAATCGCGATTGCTTGTGCTTAAACAACGTTGGCAAACAAAGAATTCATATTCATAATTCACTTCTTATAACTTTGCTATATAAGTAATTATATGAATCTGACAACAGATTGTACTTAATGTAAAAATTCAAGTAAAAAACAATACAATATAATAAATAGCTCTAACAATCCAGCTTGCCTGTGCTTAAAACAATAACAAGTAAATTTTCTATATAGAAACATATAATGAGATAACGGATTTGAAATTTAGTTCCATATTACGAATTCATAAAAGACTTTTAAATAGATATTTGCTTCAATCTCTTCTATTCAGTTATATAGTATATGATTTCCCCAGAAATATTATTTCGAATTACATATACAAAATTGAACATTTTTTTTTTATATCATAAATTTATTTTGTATATGTAATTTGACAAGAACAATTATCTATATAACTGAATAGAAAAGAAATAACAACAAGAGATATTTTCACATACATTGAAGCTCGCTTGAGTTGCTAGCAATGTTCTGTTATCAGCATGCGTTATCGATAATATATATATAATAACAATCAACTGATAGAAATTCGTTAGATAACAAATTGTAAGGTCATAGCTCACTGACCAGCACCAAGACAAAGATTGGTGCAAATCGAATTATAAGTGTGATAATGCACGATATCTTTAAAGTGTTGTGGCACTTAAGTGCAACGATCAGTTGCAAGTTGCAAGCGATCGAAACCTTCGGGTCAATCAGCATCGATTACCGATTGGGCACACTAATCGGAGTCTCTCGCCACGATAAACGATATTGCGTGTAATTTCAATGGCTTGGCAATTGCCTTTGGTGGTCGTCGAAAGGGTCAAAGTTGAATGCCTCCACTTATCAATTGCCACAGAGTGTGGCAAGCCGCTAGCTGCAAGTTCCTTTGAGCTCTCTCTCTCTCTCTCAGCGATTTATCTTTGGGTATCAAATTTATGATTAACAATTTTCCAAGAGCGAGCTAAAACTTTGATAATATCAAAACAAATAAGTGAGGCTTGCAGAGAATTTATAGAAAAAATACAACTCCAAACTATTTAAAAGTTGTATTTTGAAGGGAATTTGAAAGAATGAATTAAGTTGCTTAATTAATATTGTTTGATTGTGAAAGACATTACTTAGTATATAAAAAAATTCGAATGAATGAATATCAATATCTTCAAAAAGTGCAAGTAAATATATTTATGGATCGTTAATAATCAGCGTTGGGTCACTTCAAAATATTGCATTAAAAGTGAAATAATGTTCATAAAAATCATTATATTCTTAAAAATAAATAAAGATAACACTTATAATAATTTTCAACATAATAATAGAATAAATTCCCTTTTTATGATTTTTTTAAATTTTATTTTGTTGTGTTGTACTTTATTGTAAAATATTTTAACTTTAACTGTTAACTTTTATTGTATTTTCATTTTATTTTATTTCATTTTGTTTCGTTTCATTTCATTTTATTTTATTTTGTTTCATTTCATTTCATAGCATCTCATTTCACCTCATTTCCTCTCATTTCATCTCAGTTCATTTCATTCCACTCCATCACATCTTATTTCATTTTATTTAATTTTACTTCATTTAGTTAATTTTATTCCGTTCTATTCCTTTTCATCTCATTTCGTTTCATTTCATTTCATTTTATTTCATTTCACTTCATATAGGTAATTTCATTTCATTCCGTTCTATTCCATTTCATTTCATTTAATTTTATCTCATTTCATTTCATCTCAGTTCATCTCATTTAATCTCATTTCATCTCATTTCATCTCAGTTCATTTCATTCCATTCCATCCCATCTCATTTCATTTTACTTAATTTTACTTCATTTAGTTAATTTTATTCCGTTCTATTCCTTTTCATCTCATTTCATTTCATTTTATTTCATTTCACTTTATAAAAGTTAATTTCATTGCGTTCCGTTCTATTCCATTTCATTTCATTTCATTTCATTTCATTTCATTTCATTTCAATTTATTTTTTGATATATTGTATTCTTTAAAAAATATGAATTACTTAAAAAGTAAGTAACTAGCGGATAGAAGACTCTATAAAAGATTTCTAGTCACCCATTTGAAATATACCTCGAATAATTAATTGTTGACAAATTCGAAATAGTAAAATCCGGATCGCAATGCTGAGAAAAACAGCTGCGCGAAACTAACTGTAATCAGGTGGCTCAGTTCAATTTGTGAATACGCTGCGAGGCGTGTTGCACTTTCACTGCTGCCGATGTTGGCGGAGCGGCAAGTGGTAGCAAGATTTGAAAGACGCCGACATTTGGACACTGTCATGAATCAATCAATCAATCAATCACAGCTCACTCCCAACCCACAAGCGTCGAGCAATCATAATAAAAACAGCAAGAAATGAAAAAAAAAAATGGGGGGAAAAAAACTGAGTGAACTTTAAATTCTTTTATGATTTGATTTGATTTGATTTGCTTCTCTCTCTTTTATGGATGGAGTAGTTATGCTTTATTTGATGTTTTCTTCTTTCCAACTTCTTGTTGTTTTCTTGTTCGTTTCTTCTATTTGCACACTTTTACCGCAAAGCACAGGTGATCAACAGCAGCCAAGCAGCAGCAGGGCAGGTGAAAATGAAATCGAAATTATTGTTGCGAGCGCTGCTTTCAATGTTCGATTGTATACACAAAAAGGCAAAATGACGGATCGAGTCAGCAGCTGCAGATACAGCTACAAGATACAGATACAACACACACACACACACAGATACAGATACAGATACAGCAGCAATTTAAAAGAGTCAGCTATTGTTAAGCTGCATTGTTGTTGTTGGTTGTTGCTGTTGGTTGTTGGTTTTGAATTCAAGCGCAAAAATGCGGTCAGAATCTCTCGCTGTAGAACTGTAAATTGAATACGTCAGTCGGAAAGAGCAAACAGAAAACAGCAACAACAACAATCAATAGAAATGCGATTTAACAACGGTAAATTGTCTGTATAAATTTTGTTGTATTTGTCTTTAATTTGAGCCCAATTAATTTCTCTTTTCTGTTGTTTTGCTCTGCAGCTGTTTTCACTCTTCACTCTTCGTTCTTCTTTAGTTTTCTGTGTGTGTGTGTGTGTGTTTTTTTTTTTCGACAGGCTAATTAGACAAAACTTGTAGACCACATTTGTCCGCTAAAACGGTAAAGAATCCGTCGTCAACTCTATTTATGTTGCTGTTGCTGTTGTTGTTGTTGTTGTTGGTCAGCTGTGTTGTGGCCAAGATCAAGATCAAGATTTCGAGCCAACAAAATCAAACTCGTGCCAAGCAAGCAACCAAGCAAAGAAGCAAGCAGCGAACGCGTCTAACTGTTTTGCATGTGGCTCGACAGCTGCTGCTGCTGCTGCTGTTGCTGCCACACCGTTGCAGCCACCCAGAGAGGCATAGAAAGAGAGCGAGAGAGAGACTCTTGTGTTGTTGCCACGCCGTGGCGCCCAATTAAGTGGCCCGCCTGGCCGGGATCTACTTAAAAGCCAAGTCTGCAACTCCGCCAACTCTGTCTGCCAGTCTCGAGGTCTAAATATGTAAGCCAAAGAAAGTGCGGCAACTGTTCGTTGCTGTAGTGCTGGTGTGGCATAGTGGCATGGTGGCATGGTGCGCATGTTGCACGCTCCGCTAACGCTTAATTAATGGTAATGGCAGGCAGCAACAGTTGCCGTCGCCGTCGCCGTCGCAGTTTGCAATTAACAGTATCGCATTTTGAATGAGGATTTGAAAATGATGGGAGGCGAGGTTTTTGGGGGCTTTCCACTTGCCACTTGCCACTTGCCACTGCAACTTGCTGTCTGCTACGCTATATTTGCCGCTTCGATCAAATGAAATGGAAAAGAAAATTGTCGCACAATTTTTGCGCAGTTTTCACTTTTCATTTTCATGCAGCTGACCGCTGCCCACGTTTCCCCCTCTCCCCACTCACTACTCCACCATCCGAGTTAGCTTGCCACAAATTGAGGCAAATAGCATATGAAAAGCCATTTGGGCGGTTTGGCTTGGGAAAATTGGCTTTACGGCGACCACTTTCGAATTATAGCGTTTTTCCACTCTCACACACACACACACATAATCAGTTAAACGGTAAATCACCAAACAAAACGCAGTTACTTATTGAGCTTTGTTTTGTTTCTTTTGCTTTTCTGGTTTTCTTCTAACGAAGCGGCGCCTTCTTTGAGTTGCACAAAAATGAAAAACAAACTCAACTAAAGCATATTCATGTTAATTATAATCAG
This sequence comes from Drosophila pallidifrons, assembly GCA_023558445.1. Taxonomy (NCBI): domain Eukaryota; kingdom Metazoa; phylum Arthropoda; class Insecta; order Diptera; family Drosophilidae; genus Drosophila; species Drosophila pallidifrons. The sequence goes on from CM042351.1 coordinate 18,366,418, forward strand.
CATCATCATATAATAGTACAATCCGCAAGCTGCAAGCTGCATGTGGAAAATTGTCTGTGCACCATAAATAGCAACAACAATAATAATAATAAGTAATCGCAATAGAAATAAAAAATGAAATACGTTCCCCCAAAAATGGTTCACTTTCTTTTGCACCCAATTTGAATTGAAACTGGTTTCGAAACTGCACCTGGAACTAGTTGTACTGAACTGAACTGAACTGAAGTGAAGTGAACTGGTGCTAACATTATATTGTTTATGGCGCCATTATCAGCCACACAATGAGCCACAAAACAACCAGCCAACCAGCCACTTTTTTCTTTTTGGGCAATACTTAGTTAATCGTTAGTGGGTTTATTTACCCGTTTATTGTAACTGTTGTTCGAAATCGCCACAAAGAGTTTCTTCAAATCAATGCCGACTCCGCTAGTTTCACTATCATTTCACATATTTCACATTTTGTCTAGTTAAAGTTTTTTTAAGAAATATATATATATATATATAATATGATTTAATATCAGCAAGATTCCTAAATTCAATGCAAACTAAGTTAATTTCACTATCGAATCGCATATTTCACATTTTGTCTATTTAGAATCATTAAAAAATATATATATTTATATGATTTATGTTAATATCATCAAGATTCTTAAAATCATAGCAAGCTGAGCAAATTTCATTATTTCAATCGCATCATTAACATAAAAGTTATTTAAAAAAATATATTTGTGATAATGATATGATATGATATTTGGTAAAGAAAATTTCTTAAATTTAATATCAGAAAGATTCTTAAATTTGATTTATGTTTTCTTATATTTCGCCTATTTAAAGTTATTTTTAAAATATTTATATAATAATTTTTCATAGGGGATTCCTTTGGGATTACATTTTTTATCTTTTTCATCCTTTTATTTAAAAATAAAATTAAATTTGTAATAAATAAATAAAATACTCAAGAATTGAGAGATGTTAATAAATCAAGGAAAATCAAGAGAAATATAAATATGACTTTTGAAGCAAAAGAGCTAAGAACTTTAAATAAATTATGTGTAGAATATTAAAAACATAAAATACGGCTAGATAGCAAAGTGTTTCTGTGGCTAATTTTTGATTGTGTCTTATTGATTGCTATATATGTAATTTCAACCAGAAGGCCTCTGCAATGTTATAAATAAATTTGTGTTAATTTGTATGATATTTAACTATTATAAATAAAAAATAAGTATAGTAAATTTACTATTTAACTAATCTTTCAATTATGTTTAATTAAGTGAATACTTGTTAACTACTTAGCAAATTTGTAAATGATTTCAGAAAACACTTCGAACTCACATAGTTGTAATTTGTGTAATAGGAAAAAGCTATTTATGGTATATGAATTATCTTTGCAGGCCAGTAGAGTGAATATGTAATTCGCATCTGACATATTAATCCAGCCTTATTTAGGGCAATGCAGTCTATGAAATTGGCCAGATGCCAAAGCACAACAATTTGCCACAGGCCGTTGGGATAAGGTGCAAATGGTTTGCTAATGGAAATATAAACACGCACACATACACAGAGGGGGAGAGGGAGGAAACATCCGTGTTTCTAATATTCAAAATGGGCGTCTGTGAAGAGTCGAGAACGTGTCAAATTGCCCGACAACAGCAGCAACATCAGCAACAGTAGCAGCAACAGCAGCAGCAACATCAGCAGCAACAGCTGCAACCACAAAGTGTTTTGGGAATTTGCAACTGGGAGAACTGGGAGCAGCCTTTTGTTTTGTTGCATTTAGTTTCGTTTTGTCAGCGAAGTCAACTGGCAACTTGCAACATTGCAACAAATAACAAATATATACACATTTGTGAGCATTGAACGCACTCAGAATTAAATGTATCTTTAACATTTCATCAAGAACTTTCTCCTCAGGTGCTTTAAATACTTTTATAGGATATGGCACTTTTTGTATTATTTCGTTGAATTGAATTTTATTTTATCCCGATTTAAATATCTCTAAAAATTTTTCCAAACATTTTCAAGTGCTTTAAAGACTTTCCTAAGAGACTTGCGCTTTCGTATCTTTACTTTACTCTCCCTTTTTTAAACGGAGTTCATCGAGATTTGGGAAAAGATTTCCATTTCATTATTGGAATGCAGCGGATTCGGATCGTGGAGGGGTGGGAAGAGGAGGGGAGGGGAGGGGAACAAAACAGACGAAGAAGTGAGTTGGTAACAGTCTTTATTTTTACATCTTCAACTTTGTGTTTTGTATGCAGCATAGAAAGGCAAAAGAACAGTTAGACGCCGGTTGATATTTCGAAAGAAAAAAAAAAAAAAAAAATGAAGACAGAGAACAAGAAAAAATGTTCAAATTGTTAAAGCAGAAAAATAAAAAAAACTTGTTGAACGCAAATTAACATTTTTCGAAGAAAGGCATCGCATGTTGATGTTGTATCTGTAGCTATAGCTGTATTTGTATCTGCATCTTTAGCTGTATTTGTGTTTCCGTATTCTGACAACAAACTGAAGAAGCAGAAGCAGTCAGATGATGGCCAACAAAAATCGAATTAACTTATAAATTATGCGTCATCCACAAACGGTGGAGAGGGGAGGGAAGGGAGAAGGGACTGAGGCGTTGATGTGAATGTGGATGTTGTTGTGGATATTGCCGGTAGTAGTTGGCGAACGAAAGTCGCACATAAAGAAAGATGTCAAACAATGAATGAAATTCAAATGAATCCGAATAGCAAAATCCATCAGCAGCAGCAGCAGAAGATGCAAAACATCTCTACAAGTTCTACACGAAGTGGAGAGAAGAGTGAGAAGACGGACGAAGAAGTGGAGAGAGAAGACTTGTTTTGCTCATAGATCAAATAGTAATAGAAGAATTCAACAGACAGAAGACGAGATGTCTTCTTAGGGTGTCCCATGCTGCAAAGCAAACGATTTGAGGCCAACACAGATAGACACCTAAAGAGGGAGACCGACAGACAGAGAAGAGAGAGAGAGGGAAAAGGAGAAGGAGATGGCGATATAGATGGAGTTGGAGAGAAAGAGATAGAGTGAGCAAGACATTTGCAGTTGGAGACTGTCGTTTGCTGCTGATCTCCGTTTGCCAACTTGCAACAACGATGCGACAACAACAACAACAACAACTTGCAACTTGCGACTCGCAACTTGCAACTTGGCATTGCATTTATGGCCAAGTCGCGTGTTTGTTACCTGTCTCTCTTAATGTGTCCATGTCTGTGTGTTTGTTTTTTGTTGTTGTTGTCTCTTTTTTTTTTAACTGGCGCGAGGAATTGAGTTTATTGTGCCACCGAGCGGCGTTCTTTGGTTTTTGTCGCAAGTCGCACATCAGCTTGATTAGAATTCGAAGTAGTTAACGGTGCACTTAATGCGCCCCAAGACGGATCAAATGCATTTAACACCGCTCTCTTCTTGTCAGCGTGTGTGTCTCTCTGTGTCTGTGTCTCTATGTGTGTGTGTTTCTTGCGGTATTGTTCGCTAAACGATTCGATTGCTGTTTGATTGATATGTGAACTCATTAGCTTCATTAAGACTTTGCTTGAGAAAAGAAAAAGAAACAAACAAATGCCGCACACTCATTACTCTTTAACGACTGGCAAAGATCGTTAAAGCTGCCTTCTGCAAAAATCGTTTATCGCTTATCGATTATTAGCTAACTTAAAAGCAATCTGGTAACATTTAAAATTTTGTTAGCTCACGATATGCACAAACATTCAGTTCCCAATTGCATACTTTATTATTTTCCCATGCACACACGCACACAAGCAATAAATACTCATACACAAAGCAACAAAAACAACAATGTATATTCACTTACCGGTATAAAGCAAATGTCCTCCTCGTGTTTAACTCTTTCTCGTATACGTGCTCGCGTTATTTTCGCTCTCGTTCTTGCAGCTCCTTCAAAGCTCCCACTTAATGAGAATTTTTAACGTGCACTACGTTTTTGTATGCACGTGCGTGTGTGTGTGAGTGTGAGAGAGCTGTGCTGTGCTGTGTTGTCAACAAGATTTATTTGCTCTCTGAACTAAGTCTAAAAGCTGTTCGCGCGTTCAGCAAGTGCATAAAACAAAAAAAAAAGTACATAAAAAAAAAAAAAATTAAATAAATAAATAACGTCAAAAAATGAGATGTGGAGACGAAGACGGTGAAGCAGAAGAAGCAGACGACGACGACGGAAAACGTGTAAGTACGTTAAAGAAGATGAAGTGAAATCGGCAGAGCGCTGCATAACACGTAACGTAAATAAGAACCAGCCAAGCAACAAAAGCAAAGCGCTAAGAAGTAACCAGCCAAGCAACAACAACAACCACAGCAAGCCAAGCAAGCAACTCTTGAGAAATGCTGTGGAGTTGGAAATTGTAGTTGAGGTCGGGGTCGAGGGGATAACATAAAGTATTTTTCACATTGAAAAGTTGAAAAGTCCATGATGATGATGATGGTGATGATGATGGCAACTGATTAGTGATTAGTTGCCATTTGACACATACACACATACTGTGCATGCACGTATCTAAGATATGCACTGTCTTTCTCTGTCGCTCTCTCGTTCTGTTGTATTTGGATGGTAATGGTAATGAAAGCCGGAGATAACTGACAGACGACAGTGCAGACGATATGTGTAAAAGAACAGACAGACAGACAGACACAGGTGCACTACTATCCCTCTCTCTCTCTCTCTCTCTCTCTCTCATGGACAAACTTGCAGTCTGAGTGTGTGGGAATGTGAATGGCTTGCGTATAGTATTGTCAATAAGTAACCAGAGTAAGGAGTGACAGTGATAGAGAATGAAAGGGAGCGAGGTGGGGGGGCTCATGACAAGCCACTTTTTGTGTTCTTATTTTCTTTACACATTGTTTTGATTTGTGTATAATGATGCTTAATACCTTTTCACAGCTTTTGTGTTACGTTGCTGCAACACTAAAAGAAAATAAAATAAAGCTTTGCATCCGCAAAAGAAACAAACAACAAAAAAGAAAAACGATGATTTTGATTTCGATTCTCAATTGGCCAGAGAGAGCACAGCACAGCTTTTGTGCTAATTGGAAAAAATTAGAAAGCATGAAATGCCGAGTGCGCATCCCCTCTCCCCTCCCCCTCAGCCAACTGCTGCTGCTGCTACTGCTGCCTAGCTGGTTAATCGGCCTCGGTTCGACGCGGCTGCGCAGTTGCAGCGTTGTTTACAACTGCAGCTGCTATTGCGATTGCAGCGATATTGATCTTCTGCTTCTTCAATTCTTCTTGTCGTTGCTTTAGCTGTTGTTGTTGTTGTTGTTTGCTCGTGTCCTATTTGACTGTCTGACGTCCAATTGAATTCACAATTGAATGCTGTAAGCGCACACTTTTAGTTCAATATTTTCGAAGCACAGAAAATGAAAAAACAAAAAAAGAGTTTCCTAATGTTCCTAATGGGCACTTAGCTTTTAACATTAGCCATAGTTACAGCAGCAGCAACAACAACAAACGCAAACAATAACAGTTATGATAATAACAACACTCACTTCACTAAAATATCGCTTGCTGAGAACAACACAACAACAATAAAAAAAATAACAACAAAACTTAAAGCACTTTATACACTGACACTGAGGGCTAGGCAACAAGAGCACGAGACAAAAACGAGACTCGTTCACGATCCGAGCGAAATTCGAATGCGGGCGTTTATTCGGGATTCTGATTCGGATTCGGGACTCGGATTCGAAATCGAGTTCTGTGCAAATGATGCGCCAAAGCGAGCCAAAGACGTGTGAACTCGTCGAGCGACGAACGCGAAATACACGCGAACCAACCAAGATACTTTCTTTGGCCTCGTAATGTAACTGTCGGGAACAGAAGAAGAAATTCAAGACAAGCTCAACACGCACACATGTAGAAAGAGAGAGAGAGAGAGAGACACCGCTACACACACAAACACACACAGAAATAACTGTGGCTGAGACTGAAGCAGAAGCTTGAAGCTGTAGCAGAGACAGAGGCAGCCAGCCGCCTGTGACTGAGCTGGCTGCGTCGACGCTCTCAACGATATCGAGGCGAGTCGGCTCAACACGACGCGACGCGACGCTACGACGACGACGACGACGCCAACAACTCCACAAATGAGCACAACAGAGCGACAGAGCAACAGAGCGACAGAGCAGCCTAGAACTCGAACACTTGTGTTGGTAAGTCATAAATAAGTATTGGCACACAGGCCACAATTAGCACTTGTTGCTTTTCAGTTGGACTGCTGCTGCTGATTAAATGGGCAATTGGGCGACAGAGATATTAGCACTACTTCCAATAATATCGTCAAATGCTCCTGCAGGATCTCAGTATAGTTGACAGCGCTGTCGACGTCAACAAACAAAAAAAAGCTCGCACTTGAACTTGAATATTAGGCGCAGTAACTGCGCATCGGCTAATTTGTTGTTGCCTTTGTGAGCAGCAGAGTTGCCAATTTCGCATGCCAATTGTATGTACACTATTCAAGTATTTCTATTTTACATAAAATACACATTAGGTAAACAACAAACAACTTTCTTTTATACATAAATATTATCTTTAATTAGTTTAATTTAAATAAATAATTACATTAAATATTTAGACTTTTAAGCCGATGTGCAGCTGTTATAAATCAGTAGAAACGGCAACCCTGCTGTCAGCAGCTTGCTCTGTGTTTTTGTTGTTGCTCCGCTTGTGCTTTTCTCCAGTCAGTGCAGTGCAGTGCAGAGCTGCTGTTGTTGTTCTTGTTGTTGTTTCTTCTACTGCTGCGACGTTAGCCTCTCCCGTTGTTCACAATTCTCTCCGCAGTCTCAGATGCTGTCTGTCTCACTTTGGCACACACACACTGGTAACTGGGCGCATTTCAACGGTAAACATCATGAATGCATTTGGAAAGTGGCTCGTGGTGTTTGCATTTTGCATTTCTTCGCATTCTTTTATGTTTATGTGTAGCTCTGTGGCTGCGGCTGTGGCTTTTGCTTTGCCTGCAACCATCGCACAATTGTGCCAGTAACAGCAACAGCAACAACAGCAAGAACAACAACGACGACGATGCCGAAGACGGCGTTTTCATTTCTCAGAATTGATTGGCCGTCGTGGCGGCTGCTGCTGCGGCTGCTGCAGTCAAGTTCGCATACTCCACACGCCAGCTTTTATTTCTTGTTGCATTTTTCTTTCAGCGTCTGCCACGCTGCCGCTGCCGCTGCCTCTGTCGCCGCCGCCGCCGCCGTCGCTGCCAGGCACCTGTCGTTGTTGCTGTTTTGCCACAGACGCTGCTGAGACGCCTGTTCACCGCGTGTCTGTGTGGATGCGTGTGTGTGAATGCGTATATGTATGTATGCATGCCTTTACCTTTACGATTCTGATTAAATAACGTTTGACTTGGCGGGCGACGCGTCGTCGTTTTCGTCGTCTCACACACACACACAAAGCTTACATGCGTACTTTTCACTTTATTCCCATATCCCTGTAAATGCGTGTTTGTATGTTAAGCTAGGTGGCAACACTTGTCACCCTGACACACAAACACACACACACACACACACATACATGGCTTAGTTTTGACATTCTTTAATTAACAGACATTTTAATTTAATTGCGTTATAAGCATGATATATTTTTAATATACAGCATAAATTTGTTATCAACATAATCTATACTCATGCCAAAGAGTTGCCACAGTGACTGATATAAACATCTGTACATACATTTTATATCAAAGTCAAGAATATCCGTTCGCTTCATTAGCCGTAGATGGCGAGTTTAGATAAAACTGTGGCAGGCAGCAACACAAGCTGGAGGAGGCAACAATGTTGCCACTGCCACATTGACCAGTCGTCATCATAATCTGTACATCTGACTACGAATGCGAGTGTTTCTGATTCTGATGTGCTGTTTGTTCTGTGCTCATTCTCATTCCCCATTCTACGCATGCGCAGTCCACTTTTTGAATTTGGCATCATCACAGCAGCAACAGTTGCTGATGAGCTTGCTGTTGTTGTTGTTGTTGTTGCTCTTTCATTGCTTTCTTGTTTAGTTGTTGTGTTTGTTTATTTTATTTTTTTTTTTTCAGTTTTCAGTTGGCGTGTAAATCTATTAACGTCGCCTGCTTCTCTATGACTGGCATCGCAATGTCGACCGGCACACTTTGCTATTGGCTTCAACTTAAGTTGCCTTAGTTTGTTGCTGCTTCAGTTGTTGTGGCTGCAGCTCTATGTCGTTGTTGTTGTTGTTGTTGTCATCATTGTAATTCTTCAACGCACTTTGTTGCTGCTCCTGGACATGGCCATTGCCATTGCTGTGACTGTTGCTGTTGCTGTTGCCCATTGCCGATCGCCTCGTGCCAATTTGCCTAAGTCGACCATTTAACTATTTTAGCCAAGATGCTGCTGCTGCTCCATTTGGATGTGCGACATTCTACTATTTGTATATATATATGTATATATACATATATCTAATCTTTATTTCACGGCACGTTGCTGCTTCCCATCACCAGTTGGCAGTACATCAACGTATTAGCAGACGCCACTTGTCTCTTCTTGCCCCACCTACATACAGACAATACCTATGTACATTTATCTTTCCATTTTTATTTACCAATTTACCACACACACACACACACGCACAGTCGCACATGCGCATTGCGCACCTAAATTTACCGCTAATTTGAGGCCATTTTGCGGGTCAACATACTCGAGAGTCTCAAGACGAGAGCAACGCTGCCCAATGATTGATGAACGATAGTTGGCTGCCACTTAATTGCCACGACATTAGTTGCCCCCACACTGCCAACTGATGTCTGATGGCTGCCACACATCTGTGCCACGCCCGTGAAAGTAATTATTGCCCACATGGCGTCAAGGGGCTGCCAGATTAGGAACAATCAACGGATTGCTCCTTTTTTTATTGACCGCTAAGTTGATATAGATAGATATAGATATAGATATAGATATAGATATAGATATAGATATAGATATAGATATAGATATAGATATAGATATAGATATAGATATAGATATAGATATAGATATAGATATAGATATAGATATAGATATAGATATAGATATAGATATAGATATAGATATAGATATAGATATAGATATAGATATAGATATAGATATAGATATAGATATAGATATAGATATAGATATAGATATAGATATAGATATAGATATAGATATAGATATAGATATAGATCATTTGAATGAACAGTGTGATGGAATTGCTTTGTATAGAATTGCAGCCATAAAGCGTGAGCCGGAAGAGAATTGAAGCTGAGCTGAATTCGCTCGATACGATCCGATCGATCGATCAGTGGGTGTGGGCTAATTTACTTAGTTTGGAAGTCGCGTTTAAAGAATCGAGAGACGAGACCAGAAAAAGCATTTTCAGGTTGCGGATGGGGAGGAGATGGTGGGGGAGATGGCTAAAAAACGGGACTGTCTAATGGAACTGGCACCGCCAATAGACAGTGGACAGTGGACCATGGATAGTGGACAGTGGACAGTGGACAGTGGACAGTGGACAGTGGACAGTGGTGCTAGCAATGGGACTTGCAGTTGTTATGTGGTTATCTGTCGATGCCATATAAGTCGACAAATGCGCAGTTAGGCAAGTCAAAGAAGTCTGGCTGGCATGGCCATGGCCATGGCCAATAGCTCATAGCCAGAGAATACTCGCAGCTGGTTAAGTCAGTGACAACGTGTGTGTTACGTACTCAGACTGAGACTGCGACTCAGACTTGTACTCGTATTTATGATTGGCAGCTCGCAACTTCAAACTCCAACTCCAACTCTGAAACTCTGACTCTCAGACTCTGCAGCAGTCTGCTGGCTGCTGGCTGCAGATTGAGGCTTGGTTGGCCAAGCAAACACCGTTCACTGAATAAATAAAAAGCGTACTTACGATTGCAAGATGCAGACGGCACTTGGAATGCGTTTAGTGGCGACTCAAGACCCTCCTCATCATCCTCTTGCTGCCCCCGCGAGGCAATAGCAAGAATGTTAATGCAGCTACACCAGCAGCAGCAGCAGCAGCAACAACGGCAATGGCAGCAAGAGCAACAACGACAACTGCAACTACGACATCAATGTTGTTACATTGACAACAATAGCAACAACTGCAATAGAAATGAGCACAAACATTTACTTAATCCATTTCCAATGCAACTGCTCTTATTCCCCAAGTCGTCTCCATTTCCAATCCCGTTTCCATTTCCATTCCCGGTCCCGTTCCCGTTCCCATTCACATTCCCGTTCTATGCAGAAATCATCTAATACTGTTTGTTTTTTTTTTTGTTTTGCTCCACATTTGCGGATTTATGGGAAATTTGCGGAATTTACTGAACTGTAATGTTGCCAAAACTAGACCAAGGTCGCAGTTCTTTAACAACACAATAAATCGAAATTGAATGCAAAGTGAATTGAACAGCTATGAATTTATAATAAAATATTTATTTATTTCTTACAAAAATAGTAACTCAATAGCTGGAATAACTTATGTGCTATACTTGTTTTTTGCTGAAATATTTATAAAAACTATTTTTTAATCATATATGTATAATCATAAATAAAATCGCCTTGTAAACTAGGTCAATTGTTTATTTTATCTCGATTTAAATTAGTTTCTTTTCGGCTTAAGTTATAATTGTATAAAAATAAAAAAATGCAATTTCTGGCACAACTTAGAATAGAATCTACAGAATACAGTTTACTTTGAACTAGTCCGAAACCGAATCTTCGATTGGGACTGATCGGGTAGAAAATATGACATACAGCTGAGCAGGAACACCAAGCCAAACAATGTCCAGAAGGTGATGTCACAGCTGCTGAACAGCAGACGACCAATTACATTGCTGCCCACCACGGCACCCAGGCGTCCAATCATCATGATGAAGCACATGCCCATCGCATTGATCTGTGTCGGATAGAATTCCATTGCAATGGTGCTGACCAAGCCGCCACAGTTGCCGATAGCCATGACGATCGTCAGGCCTATAATCACTAGTACAGACTGTGTGACAAAATGCAACAATATCAAACAGATCATGGTCAATATCATCCATATAACTGTAAAGTGAAAAAGAGAGAGAGACAATAAGATGTAAATAGATTATTTTATTATGACAGTAATTGCAATTTCTATTAATCGGTTTAATGATTTAATTTGAATCTTTAGGAAGTTGAAAGCACTGTAAAAATTGCCAAGTGATTAGCCAAGCGAAAATAGACTTCGCCTAGATTCAAGTATTTTACTAATGAAGGTATTATGCAAAGTTTAATATTGTGAAAATATCAAAGCATTATAGAGTTAAAATTGAAATTTATATGATAGATCCCTATCACCATAAGAATACCAATCTTCAAATTTCAAAAAGTAAGAAAACTTTGCTCAAGATTTGACTGTAATAGACCCTTTAATTTTGATCGCTCATAACAATTTCCGATTAATAAACTTTAATATTGTATTATTTTATAGCTTACTGATATTGTCCATCACTTTACATTATAAAATAGACTCTTTTAAAGCAAACTAATCCAGATCGAAGGATAGAAGTGGTAAATAAATTTGATGGTATTAAATTCGAGAAACTTTAGAGACTCGCTTTAACTCTTCCAAATTGCAGGGTCCATAATTGAATGAGACAATTTTAAAACATAGTTTGCATGTGATAAAAGAAATCGAAAAGTGCTTTTTAAAACGTTTACGTGCAAAACGAAAACTAGCACTAGCAATTAGTTGTTGATGATAAAATTCAACGCCAGGCGAAAGTAATCTTGAATCGCAATTAAATGTTATTGCAATGTTGATCGCATACTCACTGATCAGATTGCGCTTGCCAATATAATCGATGGTGTAGGCAAATATGAGGTAAATCACTGTGAAAGCGGCGCCAATTGTGATCATCACTTGGTAGGTGCTAATATCGGGATTCACAATGCAGACACCATCAACTGGCGCACCGGGAGCTGTGCTAAAGCTCTGCAGCACGGTGCAGAGCAGCGATCCTTGTGACGTCTCCTTGCCCAGTTCATTGAGTATGGTTGGGAACCACATGAAGATGCCCTGCGCCACGCCATAGATCAAGAACTGCATCAGGCAGATGTTCAAAGTGTGCGCAATACGTGACCTATAGAAAAGTGGCACAGTCTGATGCCAAATGAGACGCACTGCATCCCAGAATCCATGCACACTCGACAGACTCGCTCCGCCGCTCTGTTGAGCCAAGCGTTCCACGGGATAATCCGCCTCCGGTTGCCCCGAGTTCTGTGCGTAAATGTAGCGCATCGTTTGCAATGCCTCCGCCAGGTGACCTTGCACCAGTTGATACTTTGGTGTCTCCGGCAGCAAGTGAAGGCCGCACAGGGCCAACAGCGTAATGGAGACGTCGGCAATGAGAAAGACACGCCACGAACCGAACGCCATGCCGAAGAGCGAGAAGTCCAGCTGCAGCGGAAGGATGCCAATAGCCACAGCTGAATAGCAAAAAAAGAATATGATTAACAGCTGATTTTTAGCTTAATTATTAACAGAATTATTAGTTAAACAACTTGTGTGTGTAAATTGTTGAGCATTTTATACATGCTTCAGATCAAACTTTTAGTAGTTTTTTGAGAAATAATTTGATGTGACAAAAAATAGTTGCTGCCCTCGGGACTTAATTGATTAATTTGATTGACAATCTGGTATATTTTGAATGTAATAGTATATCGATATACCAAATATAGCACTCGTTATATCTTAGCATTTTTGGCATATTTACTTGGTATATTTTAAGAATAATACTGCACTATTTCGTTGGTATTAAAAATGGGTATGGCGACTAAACCAATTTTACTTTTTTATGTGCATATAAATTCATGCGTAACATAAATTAATTTAATTTTTAATATTCCGTTCAGAAATGCACTTACAGAAAGCAAAATGGCAAAATCTGTTTTCTTTCATTACCATACAAATTCACACACGCTTTTGAAAATGTTTCAGTTTATTTAGTTTCCATATTCATAAAGAATTCAAATTGTGTTCCAAAAGGTGAATAAAAACAGCATACAAAATCAAATACTGTAATGAAAGACTTATGTTAAATGATTCACTTACCTGGTGCAAACATCATGGCGATGCACATGAAGCAGGAGAGCAACGTAACGTGACGCACTCGCGATTTGCTGCCATGGAACTCGCCACACAGACTAAACACACACGCCTGGCCACCGGAGATGAAGAAGCCGGTGAGGAAGCGACAAACGACTAGCATCCAGATGTTAACCGAGAATGCGGAGACAATCGAACTGATGGCACTGAACATCATCGCATAGCGCAATGTGGCAACACGTCCCCACGTATCGGCTAGAAAACCCATGGCATGGGAGCTGAGCACAACGCCAAGGAAACCGGCTGAGGCGAGCAATCCCTGCTGTTCGAGCGTCGACTGCAGATCGCATTTGACCAGCGGCATTATGAGACTGACGCCCATAATCTCGACCATGACGGCCATGAAGCACAGGCCGCAGATGAGCAGCAGCTTAAGGTGAAACCTGCCGACACCTGTCAGTGTGATGGCCTCCTCAAAGCTGTATTCCTTCTGAGCGGGTTTCGTTGGGCATTTCTCTGCGTTGCCGTTGCCATTGCCTGCGAAAAGAATCAAAAAAGTTTTTATTGTCAATCAAAGTCAATCAAGATGTCGGCTTGCATTAAATGGATTTTGTAATTTGCATAATTGGCAATCGCCATAAGAGCAGCAGCAGCCAAATGCATCAGCTTCACAGCAGCAGTGATGGCCACATCGGCCAAGTCGACGGAACCGTTGTCGGACGATGTCCGTCTGCCCAAGGAGCAGCCACCGTCGGCGTTCTTTGAGTCGCAAACATTTCGTCTGCTCTCGCTCTTCATCTATGTGGGCGGCATCAGTGGCCTGGGCGTGGTGTTGGCCTTCTACTATCTGATCTTTTTCGATTCACGCATGCCGGACATTCATCTCAAGTTCCCCGTCTCAATTGGCGGTCATCCGGTGCAAAAGGTGCACGAGTACCAATGAAGTGCAGCCGAATCAGTGAACCAGGTGAGTCAATTCATGTGCCTCCCTCAGCCACCTCTCACCACTCAAATCCCCAGCACATAACACCCACAATCACGCCCCCAACGTGTAGCAAAACATCCGAGCTCATGTCTAATTGGATTTGCCAATGCCTCATTGGGGTAAACAACAGCAGAGGCAACTCGACTCGCAAGCACCTTGTATTAGAACAAAACGAAAACAGACGCTCAAATAATATCTAAATTATTTAACTAATCAGAAATATTCTCAATAAAGCTTAGATCAAGTATTTCTACAAACTTATTTGAAGAAAGTAATATCTGTGATTTTAGTGTTAAAAGTTTCGCCTTATAGCAAAGGATATGAATATCAAAAAATTCAATAATATATGTAAATATTATAAATAATTTCTTAACAAATAATTTAGAAAATACAAATTTCTATATAATTACTAAAATTGTTTTGTAGTAATGAAAATTGAAGCAAAGATTAGAAAAGTAGAAGCAGAAATGGAAATTGCTAAATAAGTTTGGTAATAATTCACCAGGAAAGTAAACTGTGCAATATACATAAGTTTTAGAAAATTAGTTTTATGGCATCAATAACTGTCTAATTTCTTAGACTTATTAAAGAAAGGACGCGACTCTAAAAAGAATGCTCTAATTTAATGGTGATTATTAAATTACTCAGTAGTGATTTAAATAATAATATTAGAACATTCTTTTGTATTGTTTTTAATAATATCAAAAGCTAAGCTCAATAAATACATTAAAAATGCTAATAAATTATCTTAATTGATTTTGAAAATATAAATTAATGAAAAGTAATTGTGCAATTTACATATTCAAACTTTAATTAGTGCACAAAAATTTAAATTCAAAATTCTTTTTCGAATTTTAATTGCAATTTTTGTTAAAATTATAATGTTGGCATAACACGAAGAGCAGATTAATTTCCTCGCTGCATAAGGCAATCAGGTGACTCTGAAAAGTATGCTACAATTTGTTAGATAAGGCAACCCTTAGCCTCTGCGTGTTGGGTATACCTTGCTAGGGTGCAAGTGCAGGGTGCAACGAGTCACAACAAAAGAACTCAATAACAAATGACGATGCGACGACGTTGACAACAAATCAAACCAGGTCAAGTGGCTAAAGAAGTGAGCACGTGATGAGGGCACACCAAGGAATGGTTACAATGGGACAAGGGAAGGTAGCTAATGAGACAGATAGCTAGCTGGGTTGAGAGAAGGGATTTGGGCGGGGGTTTGGGAATCGTCGAATCTTATTAACGTCGCGGCCAAGACGCTGCCTGCTTTTCGAGCATGCCTCGCCACTCGGTGCTTTCGTTCGAGCAGAAACAACGGCGGCAACAACAACTGGAAGCAGCCATAAAGAAACCGCAAAATACAGAAATCAACACGCCGAGCAGAGAGAGCAAAGACCAAAGACCATGCAACAAATGTGGCAAATACGGAAAATTGTGGCCAACGTGCACAACGGTCTATTGACAAAGTCCGGCGCCAATTCAGTACGCCTCCAGAGACACAGAGTCGTGGAAGACCGCTGATTCGAACGGTATTTGTTTTGTTTGTTTTCGTTTGGCATTTCGATTTTTGGTTGTTCGGTGTTCGGTGTTGCAAGTGTGACAAGTGCTCGCTAGTTGCGAATATCACGTATACGCCACAGTTAGCAAATTCATAATAATTGTAACAGCATTGCTATGTCGGCTCCATCGGGCATCACATTATCGAGTCTGGCCGCCGTGGTCAATGAGGCAAAGGACGAAGAAATTCAAGTTCCAAAATCACACGATTTCTTCGAATCAAAAACCTTTCGTCTACTCACCTTAATGCTCTACATGGGAGGCGTCAGTGGCATGGGTCTAACCCTGGCCGTTTACTATTTATTCATTTGGGACTCTCGCATGCCGCCACTTCCCGTGTTCAAGCATACGCATCCAATTGGTTAGACAGCACGTGAGAAAGAGAGAGAGAGAGAGAGAGAGAAGAGAGGGAAAGAGAGCGAGAAACGGAGAGCGGACCCTATCATATGCCATCAGTAACGAAACCAATCGGGTGAGTGTTGTATTTTGTTGCCTCAGGTCAGGGCCTTGTGCTATCTCATGCTTTCTACCAACTATGCGGATTAATTTAGGCCTACTAGGCGTAATGCAATACCTGCTGTAAGGTCGGAGAAGGGGGTGTAAGAGGCGATTTTATGTAAAGGTCTCCCTAGTTTTGGGAACTAAGAACATGGGAGGTGAACTCGGCAAACGACGGAAAAGACAGCCGACGAGGATAGATGATAAAACTAATAAAAAAAAAAACAGACATGAGAATTGTGGAGCTATAAGTACTGGAAAAAAGCCAGAGAAAGACCAGGTAGTATAAGGAACGAGACTAAGGGGGATTTGGGCATACTGAAGAACCAGAGGGACTGGGAAATCAGAGAAACAATATAGATTAATCGTCTGGGAGGGGAGAAGAATCACAGAAGGAGACTACGGGTAGCCTAAGAAACTAGGAAAACAGGAGAACTAGATGGATTAAGGGAGCTGCAGGAGGACTGGGAAGTAAAGTGAAATCAAGATTTAAACAGTCCAGGAAAACAATAGGAAAGGAAGACCAGGTAGACTAAGGAACGAGACTAAGGATGACATACTGAAGAACCAGAGGGACTGAGGAATTAGAGAGGCTATATGAATTGACTGTTCGGGAGAACAATCGCAGAGGAAGATTAGGGGCAGCCTAAGAAACTAGAAGGACGGGGGAAATAGATGAATGGAAGTAAGGAGAATTCAAGAATTAAACAGTCCGGGGAAACAATCCGAGAGGGAGACCAGATAGACTTAGGGGGGAATTAGGCAGCAAGTAAATAGACGAACTATGGAACTAGAGAGACTGAGGAATTAAGCGGACTGGGTGAATGTATAGTCACGGATTTCCACGGAGCACAAGTTCACAAAGTGACAAATCAGGCGGGGAATCTAGGTGGCTTGGGGAATAGGGAATCGAGGGAGAATATAATTGACAGTCCGGACAGGGAGATAGACAAAGAGACTTTACGGACAAGGGAACAAGGCAGAAAGTAAATAGAGGAACTATGCAACTAGAGGAGAACTCGGGAATTAGGCGAACGAGGCGAACGAGGCGCACAGTCGAACACGGCGGACTTGCCGAACAACGTATGCTTGATGGACTGGAGGGCTAGGCAAACTGTGAAAATGAGCAGACTAGATAGCGAAGGGGACTGTGTGTATTGTGGGAAGGTTGTCTGCATCCGGGGCTAATATCAAAAGTTGACAGACACGCACAAAACTAATCCGCTTTTGCACGTTCCACTAAATCGCAGAGTTGGTTTGTCCACCTCATATCGGCACCTGAACAAGAGACCGCTGCCTTCTCCTCCTCCTTCTCATTTGTGACCCCGCCTCCGCATCGAAGTAATTTAGTCTGGCTTGCGTCATGCATTTGGCGACGCGACGCCATCCGATTTTGATTTAATCGACGTCAGCGTCAATGCAATGAAATCAGTAATCGGTGCGCTGTAAAGCAAGGCAGGCCAGCTACTAGCTGCCAAGTGCCAGGTTTTTGATACTGAGATTAGAACCTAAACGCGTTCAGCATGTCCGCCGATGCTAGCTCGGCGGCAGCTGCTGCCAATTTGGCCAAAATCGTCAATCTCATTGGCTCCAATGTTAGGGAAGAGGAGCAACCACCGCAACAACAACAACAGCAACAACAGCAACAACAACAGCCACGTCAACAGTCTGCGAGAAGCGCACGAAGTGTGCGTTTGGCCAGCAGCGGAACACCGCGTCGATCCACATATTCCTATGTGCCAAAATCACCGCAACTCGAGGATATTGTATTTACGGAGCCAACGTGCTCGGAGCGCTTAGCCCGTTACTTTGTCATCGTCGTCTATCTGTGCGGTCTCTGTTGTCTGGGCTTCTTCTTGTCCATCTATCACATTTTCTTCTGGGACTCGCGTATGCCGCCCGTCTTCAAGGGACAAAAGAAATCCCCGGCCTTTGGTTAGTTCTTCACACTTAGCTAAAGATTCCCTGTGCAATATTCCACCATGTTGATGGTAAGCAATGAAAAACTATTCCATTATGCAAATAAGAAATTGAAATGATATTCGACAATCGATACTTGAGAGATACTGATTCTAGTACAATTCAATGATGTTATAATTCAACATATTTCTAGAGGAAAGAGCATAAAAGTATTAAGAAATAATTCCTCATGAAAAATATGATTTAGATACTTACTAATTAACATTTTGCAAATTTCATAATACAGAAAAGTATAAAATATACCAAATTTATAGGTAAGAAGAGAGGTATTTTGGTATTGTGACAGAATTAAATTAATGCTTATCAGTTTTATTGACACAAAAATAAAAATATAAACAAAGGGTTATGATTATTTGAATATATTAATATTTCACTACTTCCCTTAAACTGGATTTTATAATTCAGCATATAGTTTTCTTAAATTCCAAATTACACATTGGCAAATTTCTTGGCAAAGAAATATGTATAAGAATAATAATAGTTTTTTTTTTTTTTATTTTTGGTACTTAGTCTCCAGCAAATCGTATTGCATTATTAAACAGAAATGAACGGATAAATATTTAAGGCCAACTTCAAAACGTGCTTTAACTCACAAAAAATCTCACTATCTTCCCTACAACTACGAACATGATTTTGCAATCTACCGAGCAAAGTCATGTCGTAAATTGCAACTGATTATGTGTTATTCAAATATGCAGTCGACTACTTTAAAAGTCACTTCATGTACTATTTTATGCACATGCTTTAAGATGTGTTTTCCCTTTTTTAATATGTTCTCTTTGGCAGCATTGTTTGTTATGCCAAAATTGTACGATGTGCAAATGTTTGGTAAGCGAAATTTCGATTTCAGCACAACTTTTTATTGCACATGCTTCTTCTTGTTTTATTGTTGTTTACTGAATGTGCTTGTTGTTATTATTGTTGTTTTTTTGTCCAAGGAGGCGCCACCTGCGACGGCAGCGAAGACTCCTTGAGGGCCATTTTAAAACAATGTTGCAGTCGCTACTCGTCCAACTGCCCTTTGGGGTCGTGGTTGCGATTGGGAATGCGGGGATGGAGGCGAAATGAGGGTGCAAGCACTGGAAATGGGCGTGTATGCGTGTTTGGCCTACATTCTAGTGAGCTAACATGATGAATGTGTGTGTCCGACCATGTGTGTGTGTGTATGAGTGTGGGTAAAGCTTATACAACAAAATCAATGGCCAACGTTGCAAATCGCTCGTAGTCCAAGCCGTTGCCCGTACACTTTCTCTCTCGCTCTCGCTCTCATTGTCGTTGTCGTTGTGTCGCTCGCTCAGTTTTCAGCTGCACTCGCTTCGTTGTCCTAGTGACCTAGTTGCAGATTATTAACCTCCAGTCCAACAAGGAGCGAACGACCAGCGACGAACGATTTGCCGAATCGAAATAGAAAACAAGTAAGAGTTTTTGCCGAGCCTTTCGTGAAAATTGCACAACAAGACGCTACTCTGTAAAGTTGGTTGCCTTTGAGGCTTGCTTTTGCTTTAAAAAATATAATTTGCTGCTCAAAAATACAAAAGTGTGCCTTTCTTTCATTCAAATAAGTTAAGGAAGCTAAGCAAATTTATTATGTATAACTTTTTTAACTATTTTATACATATAAATACAGCAAAACATTAATCTTTAAGCTAACTCCTTCAGAAACTAAAATTCTAAAATATAATACTAATTAACACAGCAAAAAGCTTGTTGCTATGGTTGTATAGCAATGAGCTTGCGCTGAGTGAAGCTGCTTGCTACGCATGTAAATTGCGATTGCAACGCGTATACGACTTGTTAGCATGAAATGCAATAATCTTAGTTACTGGTTTCTAACTACATATATGCAACCAAACACAAAGACTTTAAAAACTTGAATTTTCATCTGTGATAGATTTGAATTTTAAACAAATCTAATATATAAGCAAAGAATGTGATCAACTAATTTGTTGCTACACATCCGAATATCACTGAACAAAAGCTGCTTGCTATGCGTATAAATTGCATTCGCAATCGCGTATACGACCTGTTGGCTGGCAGTCTGGCAAACCCGTTGCAAAAAATGTTTTGCATGCAGCACAAAAAAAAGGGGAAAGGAAAAAGCAATAAAGCAGCGCAGGTGCAAAAGCAGAAACTGAAACAGAAACAGATGCAGGTGGAGGACTCGGTGAACAGCGAAAGTTGGCCAAGCAAAAGGCGTAACAACAACAACAGCAGCAAAAGTCACATGCATTGCCCTCTGGTGTCCTTCGCGACGCCTCTTGCGAAGGTTGCGCCTGGGCATGGTCACGCGATACGAACATTAGGAATGAAGATGCAACGGCATTTAGCAATGCAATTTTTGCGCCAACAACAACAACAACTGCATTTGCATGAATGTTTGGCCATGATTTTGTACGTCTTATGTGTGTGTGTGTGTGTGTGTGTGTGTGTTTGGCAAATTGATTGATGTTGTTTTCAATTTAATTGCTTGCATTATTGCATTTGCATTTGGATATGCGAATAACTTAACGTGGGCGTAGAGTGAATTGTTTGGAAATTGGGGAATTGGAAATGTTTCGGGCGCGCAGTTTTCAGCGATTTTCTGACTCACTGGATGACTAGTTGACTGGCTGTAACTGTGTGTGTGTGTGTGTGTGTGTGTGGGCGGGCAGCTCGC
This sequence comes from Drosophila pallidifrons, assembly GCA_023558445.1. Classification (NCBI taxonomy): domain Eukaryota; kingdom Metazoa; phylum Arthropoda; class Insecta; order Diptera; family Drosophilidae; genus Drosophila; species Drosophila pallidifrons. The sequence goes on from CM042351.1 coordinate 18,387,187, forward strand.
TCTTGACACATAAAAACGCAGTGTGACAGGCCGCAGCAAGACGTGCCGACGTGACGATGCCCGCTGCCGTCGCCATTGCTGTTGTTGCCTGTTTATTTGTGCAAAATGCCAGCGGCGCGTGCCAGCTGCGGTTGTATGCAACGCCGACACAGCATTTCTCACAGGCCAACGATGAAAATTTGTATGCAAATGAAACGGAACAACAACAGGCAGCAAACATCATCAGCAGCAGCAGCAGCAACAGCAGCAGCAGCAACAGCAGCCGTAACAGGCGGGTGTGGTGTAAACAGGCATTTTATGAATGAAATTATATGCGAAAATACCGAAAAGAGCAGCAAGCAACAACGTTTTAAGGCTGACGATCGCTCTGTGACAAAGGGAGGTGGGAAGGCAGCCAGGCAGCAACACGAAGGCTGCAGCCGACGAGCGATGTCGATGCCGATGTCGATGCCGATGCAGGAGCCAACGGCATCGCTAGCAGCAACAGCAACAGCAGCAGCAGAAAGGCTCTGGCTCTGCTTTTGGTTGAAGCTATTTTGCGTTGGGGCGTCATTTGGCTTGCATTCGCTCGACGCGTCGGTTGGCAGCGTTTTGTATGCACAGCACAGTGACTCTGCAACTGTAAACAGTATGAAGAGTGTGTGAAAGAGAGAGTGAGAGACACACAAAGACACACAGAGAAAGAGAAAGAGAGAGAGAGAGAGAGCGTCACAATAACAATAATATTAATAAGCATAACAATAACAATAATAATAATAATAATAATAGCAGCTACAAAACTACAAGAAATATTGCATTTATGTACCACATACTCGTATAATTACAATTAGACTAAAGTTGCAACACTGCCACAACAATAACAATACGAACATCAACAACAAAGTTGAACATATCAAAGAGGAAAGTGCTTAAACAAACACACAACTCAAGCAAAAAAAAAAAAAAGAGCACAATCAAACAAGCCCATTGAGTTGAAATTCAATTGAAACCAAATCAAAAGTTTTGAGAATCAAAAAAAAAAGAAGCGAATCGAATCGAATCGAAGAGAAGCGTAAGAATAACAAACAACGTTAAATAAGTTAATTGTAAATTACAAAAAACATATTGTTATTAAGCGGAGGCGCACACAGCGAAAATGAATTCCAAAGTCAATTCGCTGGAGGAGAAAGTGAAACTGCCGCCCACGGAGACAATAAGCCGTTGCTATCAGCCGCAGCAGAGCAACCGTAAGGTCATCCGCATCCTCACCGTTGCCGTCTATGTGCTGTGCGTCTCATTGGCGGCCATCATGCTGTCGCTGTATTATATATTCATATGGGATCCGACCATACGACCCTTTGTTACCAAGGCCAATCAGTGCGGTAAGTTTTCATGGGGACAAACTAACTAACGGCGTCTGTAAAGAATGTTCATACTTTCGACTTTCGCAACATTCTGGTTGCGGTGACCCTAACTAGCAACTCCCTTAAAACTATGTGAAGGGAGGGAATCGGGGAGCGAGGAGCGAGGGTGGCATGTGGTCAACTGCTGGCCATTAAGGCCGGACCGCTAAATCAAACTGGGACAAACACCAACAACAAAACACACACACACATAACATAGAACTAGGCTAAATTGCACACTCTTTCCTTTCCACTCTTTCCACATGCAGCGCTCCCTTTTTGCACTCCCTCCGTCATGGGGATGGGGATGAGGATGGGGATGGGGGACTAACAATATAACGGTAAACGACTCGGAACGTGTCGGCTCGTTTTTGGGGTGTCGGCTCTTCATACCGGAAGGGCGTCGAAGTTTCTGCTTGTAGTCGCTTTTCAGTTTCAGTAAATCAACTCGAAATTAGGTCAATGGGCTATCTCATACTACATGCACACACACATACATATATATATATATATATATAGTCATATACGTTTGTGTGTGTAATCTGCTTGGCTTGGCTTTTGCGGTTCAATAAACGCATTGTCACTAACCATGAAATTGGTTCAGCGACTGCAAATTTACCGAGCACTCGAATCCAGTTCAAGCGACACACACACTCCCTCACACACACACACACACACCCACACATACACCCACACAATGAGCACTCATTGCATTCATATCCTGGCTCCTTTTCAACTGCCATTCAATCTATTGAAATGCCTTGCAGCATGCCATGATAATTAATTACCTTTTGATAAGTTTTCCACTCGCAAAACAATGGGTGTCAAATAAAGCGAACTAAAACTTTTCTTTTCTTTTCCTTTCGTTTCGTTTCGTTACGTTTCTTTTCCTTTTGGTTCTCAAAATGTCTTTTGTCGAACTTAAAGCTTTGCATGTAGAAGAATGTGTAATCCAATTACTACTGCCAAGCGTCCGTCGCGCTGTCTGTCCGCTTGTTTGCACACCTTTATTTCAAAAACTTGAAGAGCTAGAGCAATGCAAATTGCATATTATATGAATATAGCATAGTCATGTGCTTAACAAGATTTATTATTCTACTTTTACGGTACTTTCAATAAAATACAAACTTGGTTAAAAAGTCATGTAGAAAATTCTCTCTTTGATTGGATTAAGTTTTAATGCGATCTGAAATGCATAAATCAGAATTGTATTCAGCTAACTTTAGGTTGACAAATAATTTAATTTGCATCAACAGCAAACCTGTTTTAAATTATATGAATAATTAAAATGAGTGAGTGTATCTCGCAGTCGAATAAACACTTTCAAACAGTGTGCATATTGAGAATGAAGAAACTTTGAAAAGTGCGCAAAACTTGTTGAAAAGTTTCTTCTTGGCATATTTCTAGTAAATTAATTACAACAGATTATCAGATTTAAGTCACATTCAAGTTGCGGTTTGCTTTCCTTGAATGAGCTAATTTCGATTTACACATTCTTTTCTCGTTTGTAGATAAAATTGTGATACCCGAAAAAATAGCCATACGCCTACTCAACTCATCGGAAGTCACCGCGGAGCAGTTCTACAGGCACATCCTCGATCAATATCGCATCCTCAACCATCTGCAGCAGCAGCGTCAGCAATTCCTGCAGAAGCAGCATCTGCAGCTGCAACAGCTGGAGGCAAGCAATCGCTTCCAGGAGGTGTTCGCCACAGCGACCATAATCCAAGCACATCCGCATCCCCATTCGCGTGATCCACTCAAGAAGCTGCTGTCACCCGGCGCATCGTCATTATCACAACAGAATCACAGCGATTCGTCTGCCTTTCGACTCGAGTCACCCGCTGCCAATATGGATGTGGCAGCTGCTGCTGCTGCTGCGGCGGTGCCACCGTCGCCACATCACATGCCCATTGTGTTGGACACATCGCCGCCAGGCGATATGAATGCGATGAGCATGATGCATCTGAAGCGTAAGACACATCGTGGCCACTACAAGCATCATCGATCACGTGGCGGTGGCGGTGGCGGTGTCAGTGGCCAGAAGAAGCCCCTCATCGGAGGCTCATCATCAGCATCGACAACATCAGCAGCAGCGGGAGCAGCGGCGTTCGCTTTGGGCGGGGAGCAACCGACGCCAGCAACGCCACATGGCTACATGGATACACCGCTGAATCCGGCAGCGGGCACGATAGTGCAACAGCCGCAGTTGCAGCTATACACCTCGATGCCCATCCCATTGATACTGAGTCCCAGCAACAGTGAGAAGCGTCCCATGCACCACAGTCACAGTCATGTGCATGGCGAGCGGCGGGGCGGCGGTGGCAACGGTGGCGGTGGCAACGGCGGTGGCGGTGGCGGTGGCGGTGGTGCGCAGGCGCGTCGTCGCACCACAACAGCCACCGTATCGGGTTACGATGCGCAGACATATCTCAATCCCTTTCTCACCGGCGAGCTCATCTTCGAGAAGTAAATGTGAAGTGAATTTACTTTCGATATTGTTTTTCGTTTATTTTTTTTTTGTACAACGTTGGCCAAAGATTTGTATGTAGTTTAGCAGGACTCGAACTCTGTCATATCACCACAAACACACACACACACACATAAGCACGAGAGTTGTAATCAGTTATCAGACGATGAAGAGATCTGCTTTGAACTGCACCTAGTACAACACACACACACACAAGAAAGCATAACACAAGACGGCTTCAATTGTTACCGATATATATCATAATATATAAAGAAAGATAGATAGAGAGAGAGACAGAAAGAGAGAGAGGAAGAGATAGAGAAAGAGAGAGCGGAGCAAAATACAACTTTGTATACTCGACTACTACTTACTACAGAGCTAATAAAAGAGAGAAAGCAAGAGCAAAAGAGCACGGCGAGAGCACACACTGCATACACGATAGTTAAACGATAGCTAGGTACAGCGATAGATCGTACAACGATGTACCTATACGGGACCCACTCCACAAACAAATAACAATTATAATAATTATTATATAGAGCGTCACTCACACAGCAGCGGCAGCAAGCAACAACACCCCACCTAGGACACTGCTTTAAAGGCAGCTAGCGAATGCTACACCAACTACAATAAATACTACAAATATATACATACATATATACGATGAATAAATTAGTTAACTCTAGTCCCACAAACATAATTATCCAAAAAGAACTCACGATACTCTCACACGGCATCTGCATGAACACACACACACACACACACACACACACACACACACACACTCACAATTGCGAGCGGGTTCAGCTTGAAAAAGGAAAAAGATAAAAATATGCATGATACATGAACACGACATATTATTAGATTGATCAGATATTGCGTATATATCAGTTATATGGTATTTGTACATACAACAACAGAAGTGCACGGCACTCGACAACTACATAGAAATTATATTGTATATCTACATCTATATATCGTATATATACATATTCGATATTAATGTTGTTGGTTTTTTTTTTTTTTTTTTTTTTTTAATAAAATACAAATGTGATTGACAACAATATTACAAAAAAAATATACGAAATACGAATCGAAATTCAGTTCAATTTATTAATAGATTTTTCGAATTGTTCAAAACATTTTTTATATAGACATTTTTGTGAATAGCACGGTAAACAAAACAAAAATATTAAATATTAACAAAAAAAAAAAAACAAAGTGAATGAAATTGAATTTGAAATTATGTTAAGATTTGAATAGCATTCGATTTGGATCATTTTTAAAATATTTATATATATACATATATATATAATCGTACTCCTATGTAGCAAATTTTTGTGAGTAGCACGATAATAATGCCACGTGACACGACACGTGCAAACAAAATAATGTTCAACATAATCTTAAGTGATCGAAAAGGAAGATAAACCAAAAAAAAAAAAAAAAAAAAAAACAAATCGGAAATGTTTTCGAAATTTTAGTACAGTTTTGAAATAGATTTTTAAACATACAATAATTATTTCCAAATGGGATTTTTTATATACAATATGTAGCAGACATACATATGTTTAGTAGATACAAATCGGCGCGTCACACGACACCAAAAAAACACAAACAAAAAAGAAAAACAATATTCACAAAAACGTTTTCAAACAACATAAAACTGTGACAGTTAACATAACAAAATGTTGAGCGTGAGAGCATCTCGAAATGTATTTCAATCTTTAGTTGTTTTATTCTCTCTCTTGATTATTTCGTATTGCAAGACGAATTGCAAATACACACACATACACACACATTCACATATAAACATTCTAGATACATACTATATCTATATATACATATATGAAGCATACTCGTATATACCCTATAAAAAGAAAAACTATAGTATACAATGCATTCTGCTGTGGCACACTCCACTCATAAGGATAATGGATAAAGGAACTGCAAACCGCATGAGCATTTTTTTTCGAGAATTGAGAATTGAAATTGAACATACCAAGAAAATACTAAAACATACATACGTACATACTGACATACTACCTACATACTATATACTATATACTATATATGGATATCTCAGATACACAACACACACTCTCTCCTACACAATTCAGTTAATGAAATATATATAGAACGAGATAATGTACCACATAACTAAAAGTATATGGCTTTATGACATACTAGAAATTGTATCCTGTATCTGAATCTGATGGACATATGCATATTACATATACATATACTACCGTGTACTTAGAAGATCAATAATAAAATTGCAGCGGCGCATCAAGCGACTGCTTGGAACAAAAACAAAAAAAAACCAACAACAAAAATAAGAAATCTATCAATTTAATCGCAACGAAATTTGTAATTGCCAACAACTAATTACTGAAGTTGGAAATGGGTCACTTTTAAGTTGATTAAACTGCGAAATTGCATTTGCGTTTTGTGCATTAACGATATCCTTTGGCGACTCTGGCCATTAGTTGGACGGCTTTTCAAAACGTTGGCTTTCTTATCCGATATCAGAGACAACATCGAAGCTTGTCAGTTAGGTTTTATTTAGTGGTCTCGTTTAGTTAAATTGGGATTTTCGGTTGAAGGTTTAGCGCTGTGCTTTAATGCTTCATTTTCTGATAATGAAGTTCGAAGTTATTTTTCAAAAGCTTTTTACACTAATGTAATTTTTTCTTAACCAGTATTGATTTTCATTCAAGAATTTAATACTTTTTCAAAGAGTGCACTTAGCATTTTTTTTAACAGGTAAGTATAGAAAAATGATCAACAAATAAAAAAAACCGCCGATTCTCCACCATTGAAAGAAGGCCGATTACAATGAGTATACGGCAAGTTTGAATGCAGAGCAATACACATATGTTAGTACTTTCTTACTTGACAATAAAGCAAAGCATGTGATCAACAAATTTGTTGCTTTAAATCCGAATATCACTGAGCGTGCACTCGCTGACAAAAGCTGATTGCTATGTGTGCAAATAGCAATCGCAATCGCGTATACGACCTGTTGGCTGGCAGTCTTGCAAACCCGTTGCAAAAAATGTTTTGCATGCAGCGCAGAAAATAGGGGAAAGGAATAAGCAATAAAGCAGCGCAGATGCAAAAGCAGAAACTGAAACAGAAACAGATGCAGGTGGAGGACTCGGCGAACAGCGAAAGTTGGCCAAGCAAAAGGCGCAACAACAATAACAACGCAGGGAAGAGAAAAAGTCGCTTTTATTGCCGTCGAATATCCTTCTAAATGCTTGAAAATCTTGCAACAACTTTCCATTTCGTAATCGGAATAACCAGTAAAGAATTTACAAAATCGAATCAAACATGTGCAGCAAAAATAAAATTTGTAGCATACTTTGAGGATGCGCTCAGGTGAATGGGTATCATGAATACACCTACAACTCGGCAGGATCTGGATGGAACTTAAAAGGTAATGCATTTTTGTGCTCACATATGCCAGCACTACCGATTTGCATTCAAGGATTTACAGAATTCAACTACAAAAATTTTCGAGAAATTTTGCAAGGGGGTGGCATGTAAAAGTGGTTCGAAATTTAAATTATACTCTGTAACTTGGTCATTTTAGGGACGATTTGGATGTCCTTTACCACATCGATAGATATTGATGAAAGGATATCAAGCATATAACAATATCCATGAAAGTCCTTCCAACGGATGAGAAAAAAGGATTTATTTGTTTACAAAAAAGTAGACATATCTCAGGAGTCCTTTGCAGGATCAGGATGAAATTAGTGGCAAACAATTTATATTTAATTAGGCTAACAACTAGCCAAATGGTATTCAAATCATCCGGTAACTTTTCGAGATATTCAACATTTTTTGTTTATGGCGATTTTCCGAGTGCCCGAAGCCAAAATTTTACAAGGGTTGGATTCTTAGATGACCCCATAATTATTAGATGTCAATCGATAGATTTTGATTGCACAAATCGAAAGTAACGTATCCGGCCAAAATACGTTAGAAAATAGCGGAGCTAGGATCAGTTTTCTAATTTGTAAGCAACATAGCAAAGTGTAGAAAACAAGTTTTTGTAGCATACTTTCAGGATGCTCAAATTGGAATCACCTTTGGTAAATATGAACTATTGGAACATTCACTAAGACCTTCATCGATTCTTCTTTATTTGTTTAGAGCTGTCCTCAAGTTATACACGCGTCATTTAAATCTCTTTTAAATTGTGAAGATAATCTTCAGTTGAGTTAAAGATGCCATCTGGACATTGAAGTGAAATACTTATATTATATTTAAGTTGACTGCGATCTTCTAGAGAAATAATATATGATATCCTTATCATACTTTGATCTACACGACTGTTTATGCTGATCAACATAAACATAAACGTGTAATCACGTTTATTGCAGCGATTTTATGTATAAATCAAAGCCACTTTACGATACACTATTCTAAGATATTTTTTTACGGCACAAGAGCAACATGGATATTAGAGATAAGTCTAAGTCAATTGCTGTCATATAACAAATTATGATGCAATTAAACACGCCCCTTTGTAAAGCAAATGTTTACGCGCTGCTTTTGAAAATCTGTTATCAGTTTTCACTTTCAACTTCAAAACTCAATAATTCTGTTTGATGTGTCACTTTAAGAAAGAGAACTCACCGAATTCATGCTCGCAGTCAATCACATAGCCGGAATTATCCATTTTCACGAAAAAAAATAAGTAAAATAATAGTTATAAAAAAAAAAGAGAGAAAAGGCTCAGCGGTCGAATCAGATCGGATCTTGTATATAGGCATCTAACACTGGAGGAGATGCGACTGATGCGACTGCTGACACTGCCGTAATTCAACTGGCATGCTGGGAACGTCACTTCTCCTCTTTTACCAAATTTTATCTAGAAGTAATGCTTTACACTCGGCTATCATTAGAAAGACCGATTACAATTGGGTTTTGTAAAACAAAGTGTGTGTTTGTGTGCTTATAGCCATGATATTACTTCTTTGATGCTGAAACTCGTAAAACACTGGATGAGACGTAAAAAAGCGACTCGAAAATACCCAGTAATAAGTTAGAGAATGCTTCGAAAAGTTAAATGTAATAAAGTATATGATGAGTAATAAGCAAATTGTGAAGAAACCTCTTTAATCATTAAAAAAAAACTTACTTATATAATAATTTAATATTATTATAATATAATATTCTAGTGCAATAAAATGTAATATAAACAATAAAGATTGAATCGTAAGGCAACAAAAAGATGCAAGAAGCCGCTCCCATAAATATGCAATGATATCACAACCGGAATTAGAAGACCCTACGTTGTTCCTTTACAGGGTATTAAAACGCGATATCACACAACTAACAACTGAGCTGTAAAATATTAATACCCGCCTCGCTAAACTTTATAATCGCCACTCTATAAATTTATGCAAGTCAGCGCACGCTGAGACACTTGTTCTTATTCATGCTCATCGTCTAGCAGAGCACCACAACAATAGCATAGTTGGGTATATGGTCTGGGCAACAGTTGCCAACGGGGAACCGTCTCGAAATGTTGACAAAATAAATAAATAATTCAAGCAAAAACAAAAATTGCGATTTTTATATGACGGTTTAGGTTCTTAAGTTTCGCAGTCCATAGTTCAGTTAATGCTCTGAAATTTCATTAAATGGTGAAGGTGTTTTCAAGGGTAGAAGATCTGCATTCATATCATTTTCGGGAATTACGAGAATCGATTTATTTCTTTTTTTTGCCGATCTGAGATAAGAAGTTCGATATACAGTTTTTTTTTTGTGTATTTTGTTATAATAATACAGAAGTTCTTAGCATAGACTGAAAACTACGAATTAGAAAAAAAAAACACAGTATTCAATTAATGATTGACATAATATTGAAATTGATGAGGGGGAAAAACACGAGAATGAATTGCTGGAAACCTTCTTCAGGCATATACATTGTGTATGTAACAATAATGTTCGATTTTCATAATATAGTATGTATTGTATAAATATATGTATCTCTGTAAATTGCAGCGTACTTGCAGATGCATTTGTATCTATGTACATTTCATCTCACTCTTTCTCTCTCTCTCTCTTTTGTTCACTCGCTCTTTGCTTTATCCATTGTGTATTTGCCATACTCTTCGGATGCATGGACAATTACTTGCACTTTCGAAACACAGCAATCGTATTTATCTATTACGGAGAAGCTTACGGTTTATGATGATTTAGGTGTACTCTTACGGTATAACAAAAAGCGATGTAGTGAGATAGTTAAGACCGACATGCTGATAATATTTACACGAAAACAAGAACACGTAAAAGAGTTAAGCTAAACGCAATGATTTGACTTAAGAATATCATCTTATATACACATATACAGATACAAAGATACTCATACTTGAATACAGCAGAGATACGGATACGGATGCGGATACGTTAGATAGCGCTTTTAATTGGCAAAACGTTTTTACTTTTACGTCAACACATCGAAGTTGAACAACAAAAGTCTAACACCAATTTCTTTATAGGTAAGTGTAACTTATTTTTAAAAGAGTACAAAGATATATATTTCTTCTTTTTTTTGCATTGCTGATAAACCGACAATACCAGACGACAACAATCTTAATCGCATTTTGACTATATACTATATATCAATCAACGTTCATCATCGAAACATTTGCATTTCCAAATTCGTTATGCCCGCCATAATCGTTATTAAGTTAAATTCCAAAATACAAGTATCAATTAAATAGCTCTCTATATTCTTTCATAACTTCAAGTCCAAGTGAGAACACAAAAAAAAAAAAAAACAAAACAAAAACATAATTGAATTATAATTATTTAGAAATAAGAATTATACACTCTACAAACGTATTGCAATCGTATGTTCATGTCATTTATACAAAGTTATGGAAGAAATAAATGGTTAAGAGCTATATCGCTATGCAAAAAACATACACACAGAATAAATACATTTGCAATTATGTAAATTCCGATTCAATTTGCGATTCAAAACGATTTTCCATCGAAATTCTACACACTTTGTTTTTGTTTTATGTATATACATAAATATATATATATACACATATATATATAGGATATATAGATCTGAATTCGCACATGTTCTGGATATTGTGGATTGTGTCTTTTTGTTGTTCAAAATTGAAATGGCGGCGTATCGCGACAGGTGTGCGCATCCATTGGTGTGATGACCACATGCAGGGAGAGCGTATTGCGCTGATTCCCAGTCAGATGGGGACTCAAATAGGGCGATGTATGCTCCAGCTCCTCGTATGGCAATAGATTATCCAAATTGATGACACGCGCCTCATCCGAAAAATACTCTGTTCGCTCCACAACGGTTCGTATGTGCGGAATTTGATTTTGCACTCCAACAATGAGCACAGCAATCTGCAAATTTCAATTTTATTTTAATTGTTATTTAAGTGTAATGCAGTGAACGCACCTTGAAGCGCTCCTCCTCGATGTTGTTGTGCTTGCAGGTGACGCGCAATCGCACCGTGTTCAGTGAGCAGCCGGGCACATCCTCGCCACACACCATTTTGGCCTTATTGTACTTGACTCCGCGTGGAAAGAATTCGATTTCCCAAGTCATGCAGGGATCTAAAATTGTACAAAACATCAAGATAAAACAACTGTTTTTCATGCAATTCATATATGTTAGAAAATAACAAATTTTACAGTATATCAAATATATCATCAGATATTTCAGATCCTGTACTAGAAATATTTCATTCTGTGGTGAAATGCATTTGAATAATAACGGGAAATATTAGCACACATATTAATAAACTTCATAATATCTATCATTTCAGCTTGTCAAAAAATATAAAAATATAATTTCTAATAACTTCGAAGCAATATTGAGAAATATTACAGAAGTATGCACAAATAACTATCCTAATATTGTGAAATTGTGTCGATTTAAGCAAATTAATAAACTGGTAAGTCACTTTACAATATATAAAAATGACACGTAACGTAATTTAATGCAAAATGGAATATGTCAACACTCACCATCCTCAGTCTCGGCGATATGACGTTGCGAAAAGAAGCAGGTTACATAGTTCTTATAGTCCTCAATCTCATCAAAGTTGGGCACATCGATGCCCACACTCCACGTATCGTTCCAATAGAGACGTGGCGTAAATTGCAGCTCCCCGCACTCCGAATAGCGCACCTCACGCACCCGATCCTCCTGCCCAGATTGATAGCTCATACCGATGGCAATGCGCTCAACGAGGAACTTATTGTGATACTTAATCAACGGCACACACATCAATTTTGATAGCTCGGTGGGTGTCATCATCCCGAAACGTATATGCATCACCGTCTGCTCGATGAGCTCCACAAAGCTGCTAGCCTTCTTCTCGGCGCTCAGATTGCTGGTGGCCTCGATGAGATCGTGACGATGCAGTAGCCACGTCTGCAATATGTTAAACAATTTGTACTCGCTGGCGACAACAATGTCATTCTGCTGCAACAGCAATTGCAATATGGCCGGATCCATATCAACGAAATCCTTCGATTCAGCGACCATGCCCAGATTCCATTTGAGAAAACGCTTCAACGTTTCGGTGAGATCATTATGCGTGGGCGTAAATGACAATGTATATTGTAACCATGAGACCAAATAGCCACTGGTTGCCGCCTTCGCCACATGCTTCATCATATAGCCAACGCACAGTTCGATGAGGTCGCGTACATTGTATTTATCGGATAATGCCAGCATTGGCATCACCGTCTGCAGCGCCACCTCAATGTGGCCCACATACAGATACTTGATGAACTGTGGAAAGACCGCCGAACAGCAGGCTTCCTCGTGCAGCTCAATGACACGTTTGCTGCACTCATTCCACTCCGGGTTCATGAGCATCACCTGAAAGACATCGCTGCTGGCACAGAGAATGACACGATGAGCCGGATACTCGTTGCCATCGACCAGCAGCACAATGTCCGACATCAGTTTGTCCGCATACAGATGCGCAATCTTGTTCAGCACGCTATTCGCATCGATCATCTGTTTATCATAAACAAGGATTACTTACATGTAGAGTACCATATTCATCTATGTATATCAATGTAGTTGGTTGTCTTATTCTTGAGGAATATGCATACTCACTGTGCTAGCGCCATCCTGTGCCTCGTCTGTTTCCAGGCATTTGCGTCGCTTGGCATCCTGATCCTCGTTGAGGGGCGTTGTGGTGCCTTCGCTGCCACCATTTGTGGCCGCCACTGGATTTGCATTGTTATTGCCACTGGCACAATTCGCAGCATCGCCAGCTGCCACAACACCAACAGCAGGTGCCGCAGCTCCAGCGCCAGCGGCTCCAGCTGATGCGCCAGCAGCTACAGCACCGCCAGCAGCAGCAGCTGCTGCTGCGGCTCCTGAAGCGCCACCTCCAGCTGCAGCAGCACCTCCTCCACCTGCTCCACTTCCGCCTCCACCTCCACCAACAGCTCCAGCTCCAGCTCCAGAGGCAGCCGCGCCTCCGTTAATATTTGCGTTCATAAAAAACTTTACACGCGTTCCGTTTGGAATTCTCAGTGTGGCCGAAAATAAATGGAATCCCACTGCTCCTCCCACACACACACTCGCACACACACACACAAAGCTTTAAATCAAATGCCGAGTTGAGTTTGCCTGGAACAGCAGCCTTGCAGCACATTGGGGTCCAATTGGATTCACATCAATTTACCAGCCAGCTATGATAGAAGACAACAAATTGCGTTTGTGTGACTGTGTGACCGTGCGCATGCTAAGCCAAAAATACCCAAAACATCACAAGTAATTGCTATCGTTAATCAAACGATAAATTTCTCAGTAAATCGAATTTAAATGGTTATCATATGAAACAAATAAATTATTGTTGTTAATTATAGTTAATGGAAAATGAAAAGTGCATATTATATGAAATTCTAATACTATTTATACGTCAATACTGAAAGCTTCTCTAATAGAATATAATGCATATTTTAAACTAAATATTACTAAAAATAAAGTATTTTTTAATAATAGGAAAAAATAAACAACACCATTTTTTTTTTAATGTAATTATATATAATTGTATTATCAATTCAAGTCTCCGAATTAGTGCTTCATCTTGCAGCAATAAAATAAAATTATGAATTCTCTCAAAATCGAGACTAAAACCAGATTTATAACTTTGAATATTTTTCTTAGCCCGATCTTGTGTGCTTTTTATAATTGAAACTAGAATTTTAATAAATAATAGGCCTTTAAATACATTTTGATTGTTTTTATTCATAAAAGTTCTTAACTCTTATGGAGTTTAATAATTATTTAATGAATCATAATATAATGATTAACTTTATTAACAAAACTTCCAGCGAATAAATTGCGCAGAAAATTGAATATAGATATTTACGGGCACAACATAAGTAAAAATTACCCGTAATATTTGGTAAATAATTGTCAACACATTCCATATTCCATTCCCAAATTGGTTTTATTTTATTTATTTCGTTTGAGCTATATATTATTAGACATTTTTTAAACGAAACTCAATATTTAATGTGAGTCTCGAAAGTTGAGATCAAACATGCCAGATATCTATTTAAATATTCGTATCCTTGCCTTCTAGTACATAACATGTAAATAGTAGCAGCAATTTTATAAATTGTTCTACCTCAAGTCTATTAAAGTTTCAACTGTGATTGTTTATTTATAGATATTTGGCACATGTGAACAAAACTCGCAAAATACATCACAAAAGAATAAAAAATATAGTGGTAAAAAAAATAAACACTCGGAATAAAAAAGAACTATAGCGAAACAGATGAAATTAAAATATTATCAAACATTTGCTGTTGTTTTGTTTCAAATGGATGACAACTCGTTCCAAGATGGCACGACTTGGCTGTCTTGATGAACATACAGAAATTATGTTACTTTGGCGATGGCGATGTTGATGATGCTGATGTTGATGATGATGCTGATGATGTTGATCTTGATCTTGACATTCGTATGCGTGTGTGCTGTGAATTTGTTCAGTGTTTGATAATTGCAGCAAGCTCAAAGTTCATCGTGTCCAATGAATTTCCTGATGTACGCCTGCAATTCTGGCAATGAACGGCTTCCATTGTATTCATTCTGTCGCTTGCCATTCTTGTAGAGGAACAGCGTCGGATAACCCTCCACCTGCTGGTCAATGCAGATCTGTTTGTTCTCCGGCGTTGTGCAATCCACCTTGGCAATCACAATATTCGATTCCGTGGACACGGTATCCGTGGCCAATTGCTCCCAAGTGGGCTGCAGTTTCTGGCAATGTCCACACCATGGTGCATAGAATTTGATGAACGTGATGCCATCGGCAGTTGCCTTCTCGAACTCCGAATCGCCGCTCAGCTGCAGCACAGTATTCTTTTTAGCCTCATCCTTGGCGTCATCTTTCTTCGCTGCATCGCCACTTTTGCTAGGTGTCCCAATCATTTTTTCCACATAGGCGGTGAGCGTCTCCAGATCGCGTGCGCCAGCATATTTCTCAATTTTCTTGCCATCCTCAATCCAGAGCATGGTGGGATAACCTTTCACCTCAAAGTCCTGGCAAACAGAACGATACTGCGTGCAATCAACTTTGGAAATTGTCACATCGCTCTCCTTGATCAACGCCTGGGCCAATTTCTCCCAAGTGGGTGCCAATCGCTAAAATGAATGAAAATCTCCCATTAGTTTTTATTGCAAAATTAAATAATAGTTATAACAATTTTACCTGACAATGACCGCACCAGGGTGCAAAGAACTTGACGAAATGATTGCCATTGGACACATGCTTGGCAAAGGTTTCCTCGGTAAGTTCAACCACTTTGCCAGCATTTGGATTTGCCTCCAAAGCCTTCTCTTCATTCAAATCCTCCTCGCCCACTGAGTTCAGTTCTTGATTGATAAAATCGGTAATTGCTGGCAAATCGCGGGTGCCCTTGAATTTGATGGACTCCGTTTCGCCCAATTTGAAGAGACGCAATGTGGGATAACCGGTGACTTGGTGATCGGCACAAAGCGATTGATGTTTGGTGCAATCCACGCGAGCAATGGTCACCTTGGGTTCGTCGACATTCATGATTTCGGCCAACTGTTCCCACAGTGGATGCAATCTTGTGCAGTGTCCACACCTGCAAGACGCAAAAAGAATTCGTACATACAAAAATATAGAAGTAAAACAACAAAAGACAATCTATAATATTTATGTATGTTCCATATTGAAAGATCTCGATAAGCGTACGCTAGCTTATCAGTCAATAAAAACAAAGACTGATTTGGGGAAAAAAAATAATAGCTTGCCAATAATTACTCAACTTGGGCTCGTTTTCTCAACGCTCACAGTTAAGAAAAAGAGGAAATGGATTTTCTCAAGATTTCATCAGTAAATTAATTCTGAAATATCGTAAGACTCTAGTTAAAAGCTTAAAGGCTCGATAATGACATATTTAGAAACAGAATTTAAATTTAAAGCATTTTCCTACTTTATTAAGTTACGGACTTGCATAAAGACAGTCGCATTGTTGTTATCTGAACAATAGCAAATTATCGCATTAACTCGC
Organism: Drosophila pallidifrons; assembly: GCA_023558445.1. Taxonomy (NCBI): domain Eukaryota; kingdom Metazoa; phylum Arthropoda; class Insecta; order Diptera; family Drosophilidae; genus Drosophila; species Drosophila pallidifrons. Next base: position 18,403,615 of record CM042351.1, read on the forward strand.
GTTCGAGAAACGGACGCAAAGTGGCATAACTTAAGAGACTATCGTTCAAGTTTGGGGGGGAAGTTTAAAAATAGAGAGGAAAACATCATGTATGACGACGATTCGAGCCTAATCATATTCCGAGTTGAAATAGTCAGTTTGTCAAATTTGGACACGTATTCCGCTCCACGTAAAGTGAAACTTTTGTTGTTGTTGTTGCTTGGATAAGACACAAAGCAAATCATCATTAACTGACGTGTTCTTAAATATTAGTTGTCCAATATTAGTCATAACTCATGCAACACTTTTAAATCAACAACTAATTATCTTAAGCACTTGCATAGAAATTTGGAATAAGCAATTAATTAATTTGTTTATTAAGTTTGTAATCTTGAATGATCAAATAATGTCTATTATCAAAAGAAAATCTTAAGTAAAGTTAAGTTTCATCAATAGACAAACAAATAATACAAATCAAAAATAATATTTTATAATCTAAAATAATAATAATAAGAAACTATGAAATAAAATCATCATTAAAATCATACTTAAACTTATAATGTCAATCTATTTGAATATAACATATGCAAATATATATCATAAAAATAAAAAACAGATCATTAAATAAATTAATAAATAATTAAAAGTAAGAATAATAATACTTGATCAATCTAATAATCTATTTAAAAAAAGCTCCAATATAGAGAACTTTATTATCGCAAAATAACTTAAGCAGAGTTAAGTTTCTTGTAAATAAATAAAACATACGTGTTGAAACGCATGACAAGTCGACAATTGAAATATTTGAAAAGAGACTTCTACTACATAATATTAGTGTTGCTATTCTCCAATAATAAATGCTATTTAATATTGTAAGCTGATAACAACAACGAGACGCTTTTTGCCGGTCAACGTACGCCACATATATTATTAGAACATGTATTAGTTTTGTCATAGTGTCTGTCTGTCTGTGTGTGTGTGTGGGGGGGCTGACCCCAGCAAGCAAAGTTAGGAGGGCTCTAAATTATGTGTCCAAAAAGAGCCGATTTTAAGAGTGTTTTCTGAGTAGGCACATAAATAAGATCGTTTTCGGAGCGCAATCAGTGCATTCTAAACATCGACTCATAAAATGGTCTATTGTCTGAGCATATTCGGAGTTAAGTTAAGTAAGAACTGAGTTAAAACAGCGCTTAAAATAACGGAATGCAGATTTGCGATAATCGAGATCACAAAACATTTATTTAGTTTCTGCATTACGTGCCTTGCAAGTCGGTCGTGATTAGTGAACAATTAAAATTTAAAATATACGTTAAGTTAATAATGCTAAGTTCTTCATAAAACTGTGAATTTGAAATCCTAACTTTATAATATTTCAATTATTTTTAAATTTTTCTTCAAATTCTTTATATTTTTCTAATATTGTAATTTGTTGAATTAAATAAAAATTATATAAAGATCAATTTATCCACACGATTGTATAAACCAAAACGAGTCCGATAAGAATTTTTTCGGTGCGATTTAAGTGCCTAAAAATTATACTTTTATGAGTATTTTCTGAGCGTTTTCAATGCTTGATTAGGAGGGTGAAAGCACTTATTTCTGTGTCAAAAAAGAGTCATATTAGACTCAGAAATTGCCCTCTTAAAGTGCGACCGTTTTCACGGAAAAAAACGCTCTTTCCGGACTCTTTTTTGGGCACTTTATGATGTAAAATGCTCATAAAAAACTATCAGAAAACTGTCAGAAAACGTTCAAATTGCTTGCTGGGACTAAGTATGCAAGTGTATGTGCACGTATTTGTGTGCGTGTGTAATCTTGTAGTATTTGTCAATCAGAGACGCGGGTTCTTCACTTTTCTCAAAACAAAGCCCCCTTTGACCATTTGAAGCGTCCTTATCATAAATACGTTATAGTACGTGTACAATTCCCGAATAATGACAAATATGAAAGTATATCAAATGACTGCGTCAATATGACACCAAAAACTTAGAACAAAAGCAAAAGCAGCTGTTGCTGCCCAAACCAATGTATGCAAAGCTTGCTTAATTATTTAGTTGATTTGTGTCAGTCAACAGGGAAATGCGTGTGAGTGTGTGTGTTTGTACACTTGCTTAGAAGTGCTCACAAATTTACATACACACGCATGCATGCGTGCTTATGTGTATGTGCGTTTGTGTAGAGTTATGTATGTTGTGTGTACAGATGTTTTAAAGTCTGCGTGGCCGCAACAACAACAATATCAGCGTCATTTATTTGCCGGCCATGGCCGAAAAAAAACCCAAAAATTCTGCCAAGTTGCCAAATTAAGGCAGAATATAATTATGAATTTTTTCCTTTTTTTGGATGTTCTTGCGATTTTGTATTTTATAGCTTACCATGGCGCAAAAAATTTGACAAATACATTGCCGGTTGCGATAACCTCGTCAAATGTTTCCGGGTCCAATTCGATGGCGAAATGTTTTTCATCGGCCGCTTGTTTTTGCTCCTCTTCTTTGGCATTTGCCACAAATGGTGACAGGCTTAAAGCACAAATGCCAGCTAGCAGTGGTATGTATGATTTGAATAACATTTTCGACTGTTTCCAAATTGTTAATTGTATTTGCACTTAAATACTATACACAACACCACCACACTATTCTTCTAAATGGATGAATTCAGACTTTTTGTTTCTCAAAAAAAAAAGCTATCTGGTGTGACCACAAGCAAGTTTTGAAAATATACGTTTAAACGCCGATAGAACATACCAAATGAAGTAAATAAATGTGACCATTGAGCTGAAGAGTAGTTTATATTTTTGCAGCCAAAGCAGAATTAAAGATTATACATTTTTATTGTAAAAAAAACTTTAAAAATATTTGAAAAGGTATTTATTTTAGAGAAGTTATATTAAACACCAGTGTCAGTCTTTACGACACGGTCTTTTTGAATATACGCAAATTAATAATACTATGAACGATTACAATTCAAAAATTATCGATAATTGCTTCAAAAGTACTCGATGACAGTTTTTGAATTTAAATTTAAAACTTCTCACGAAATTATTTTTAAATTTTCAAAAGCAATTAAGAAGATTCAATTTGTTGTGGTGCAAATACACGTGGACCATATAGTTTATTCAATTTATATTAATGCATGCAGTCCATGCTCAACCCACCCACTATAACAAAATCGGAATTACAATGAAAAAAAAAACAGTTTAAAACCGTTTCTAATTGATATACAGGTAGTTCGAAATGAAATTGTATGTAACAATTTGTATGATAGAAACCAGAATTATATCAGTTAACTCATTTTTTTTTTGTTGTTTTGCTTTTTTATGTTTATGATAAAAACAATAACGTACATATTACCGAACAACCAAACAACTTTATCGAGCATATAGTATTCTTTCTCAGTCTACGATCCCTCGTTTTTTTTTTAAGTTTTCTACAAGTTAACTAGCTGCAGCTGCTGCTTTTGTTGTTTGTTCCACACATTCTTGTGAGTATTGAAAGTCCTTTTGTTGTCCTGGGGACCTGAGCAAGAAGAAGCTAGATTCAAGAGAATATATGAAGGGATGGGTAGGCGACTTTTGTTGTTTGTGCTACGATGGAAACAGTCTTGGAGTGGGGATATTTTGTACCATAACAATAATAGCACTTTTGTTTACTTTGTTGCCGGACAAAGCAGTGTGTAGAATTAACATTACTATTTTTTCTTTGCTCTCTCTTTTGTTTGTTTCGCTCTCTCTCTCTCTCTCTCTCTCTTTCTCTTGTTGTCACTCTCTTATTAACATGTACATATATCGATTGCAATTTGTTTTGATTTTCGTGTCTGTCTTCTCGATTTGAATTGTGAACTTAACAAAAAAACAAACACATTCTGAGCTCAATAACTGGATGCGCCAATCATTTTGCGTATCTGCTCGAATGACAACCAAAAGGTTAACGACCACGGTGCCATGCGTATCCAGCAGGGCAAGAAACCTTTGTAGAGCGCAACAAATCCTTCCTTGGCCACCGTTTGACGCAAACAATCCACCGAACCGCGATACAGCAAGCCCCTAGAAAATGTTGTTAGAGAATCCATCGATTAAAATGAGATAAACTATAAGATTATCTATCTACCTTAGTCTACTTACCGTCCCAGCTCGTCGGTCGGTTGGTTCATGATCCGTGTCTTGACCACGTCCGCGGGTGTTCCCATTATGGCCGCCACAAAACCGGCACAAATCGAGGCAAGCACATGGACCGTATGGCAATCGGGCATTTGCAGGCGATGCATAATCAGATGCTTGATCGTATCGTATGTGGTCAGATCACCGAGATTAACAAGCGCCGCCCGTTGCACATTCGGTATGCTGCCCTTCCACAGACCCTTAACACCGCCGCGTTGGATAATCTGACGAAAGGCATGCGCGGCGCCATGAACGCGCGGCGCATCGCCCATCAGACGACGACGGCCCTCCATTTGTATTTGGACCTTGACCAGATCGGCGGGCGAGGCGAGCCATTGAGCCACAGCGCCGGCGGTGACGCCGCACAGCGCTGATTTCCACACGGGCAGCGCCTGGGTGCCGTTCTGGGTGAACTCCTTGCGCATCAGATCATAGCTGCAGATGCGCACGCCACTGTCGAGGAGGAGACGAGATTAGTTCATCGCGTGCTTGCCAAAAAATTGTTTCGATCGCTAATTGCAGGCCTTCGCAGTCGCCAGGATGCGAATTCTCGTGGTTAAATGTTTTCTTGAATTTTGTTTTTTGTTTTTTTTTTTTGTTTATTGTTTTTTTGTGCCCACCTATAGACGACGTGTCTGTAGAGCGCCGGCGTCACGCCCTGCCACAATTTGAGAGCGCCCTCCTCGCGTACAATGCCAAAGGCGGTGGCGACCATGCCGCGATATTGCATCTGGTGGTTATATTGGGGGTGTGGGTTTTGTTGTGGTTACATAATATCTTGTAGTTCATTCATCGAACATAGTAGGTTTCACATTTAAAACACGCAAACTCACACACACACACACAGTACAAACATACATACAGAGACAGAGATAATGGGGAATAATGGGTGGCAGGGGGTTGGTGGGGAATTATGAATGACCTTGAACAGTCAGCTGAACTGAAAAATCTACTATGCCTCTCTATCTCTTGACACACCCCACAAAATCAATTTGCCAAAAAAACACCTCCAAATTAAATTAGATTTAAGCGCTGTGCAAGCTTATCAAAGTTTTTGTTGTTTGTTTAGGCTGATAATGGCGCACTGTGAGGTCCAAAAATAATATGTGTAGATATGTTAGTCTTTGAATTGCAACAAATTTGCACTTATCTAAGGCACACCGAAGCGTGCAATACCCTTGCAGCAAATTAAGAAAGCGCCGATTGTAAATTTGAATTGTTATCGTAATCGTAATCGAAGCTCAAAAGCTATCAAGAACTGCACTAAACGTTGATTTTACTTGTTTGAGTGTCGGACAGATGGATGAACGGATGAAAGTTAAGAAGAGTTCAGATCATGGGGCAGGGGGGCGGTGGGAATGGGGCCACTGCAAGGGTATAAGAAATTAGAGAAGCCGGGATTAAAGCCAAGGCATGCATGAGAGACCGTTATAACAACAACAAAGGGTTAACACTCTTACATTTAATAAGACATTTAATAAACATTGAAAGTACTAAACTTACATTTGCTTTGGCACCGCCAGCAACACTGGATGCCTCGCCTTGGATCTGCAGACGGGTCTTGGTGAGATCAAGCGGGTAGGTGGCCAATTCGGCTATGGATGCGGCCACCACAGATACCACATAGGTGCAGGCAAATGAATCTGCATAATCATATTTCACAGGTCGCAGCTGATGGCGTCCACTCGAAGTGGTACTGTTACTGCTGCTGCTGTTGTTGTTGGCTGTCATTGCCGCTGCTCCCTGGACTGTGCTCGCATCTGAGCTGGGCACACTGCCGGATGTGGTGATGGCCGCAGCAGCAGCAGCTGCTGTTGTAATTGTTGCTGGCATTTCTGGCTGCAAAAATTGAAAGCTTTGTTAATATTTGAATGCATAATAGCAAAACATAGCACGTTTCTTTGATTTTTGGGGGCTGGCCAAAATAATAAAGTTTGCTAATTTATAGAACACAGATATATGTAGATACATATGTATGTAGATCGAGAGGTCGCGTGACTTGCTCTATAACCAAATGAGAAAGTCGGTGTTTGGCGAACAAATCCAGTTGGATTGGTTGGCAATGTGTTTCCAAATGCTGCTGCTGCTGCTGTTCAAGGATGCTGTGCGCATCATTTTTTTTTCGTTTTGCTCAATTTACATAACTCGAAACAAACAACAACATAAGCCAAAAACGGCAACGGTTGCCAACGACGTCAATGTGTGACCAAACAAAAACAACAAAAAAACAAAAAGAAACAAGCAGTACCAAATTAGTTTAGTTTTTTAGCTTGCCTTTATTTTGTTTTTTTTTTTTTTTTTTTTTATTTTTTAGTCCGTGGGCTCAACGCCGTATTTCGGCGCTTTATATTCACTTAAACGACAGCGTTAATCGTCTGCTCATTGCAAAATTGATTTCAGTGTGTATATTTGTTTATCAGTAAATGTGTGTGTGTACTTTATGGACTCTTATCAATTGTGCATCAATAAAACAAAAAAAATTATAAATATGTGTGTCACAGAAAAACAAAAACAAACCCAAAACTGGCGACAGTGTTGCACAGCTGTTCAAAAGGCGGCCAACAGCAGCAATGTGCCCGCAGTGTTGAACGCTTCAAAAATATACCAAACAGCTCAAAGAAACTGCATAAATTGTGGCGCTGTACACAAAAATATAATAGCCTCTTTCCACCTCTCGGTTTTCTTTGGTTTTTTCACGTTCAGGCAGAATGTTACGTTCGCCCCATGTAAAATCCCATAAGAAAAAAACGTCGGTTTTTCTACGTTCGCGAGCTACGTAGAAATAGCGAACGCACTTTTTGGGTAATTATGCGATATTTTGATCGATATGACAACGAAAAAGAGCTCACCACTAACAAAACAGCTGACATTAAAGTGCGCCAAGGTATGAAAATAGAAAAATTAAAATTTTATTTTGCTTTTTAACGCAAATTTTTTATATTTTAGATAAGCCAAAAAACTCGAAAGCCGTCAATATCGTGGAGTGGCATCCACGAGGCTATGTTGTTCGAGTTATGGGAGGAGAAATATGGTGCCTTTTTTGGCCAATCCACAAAGGCGCTCCACAAGGGTGCCAAACTCCTCCCTATTAATTCGAAAATTATCTTCAAAAAATGATTCGTTGTTTCCAGGAACACCGCGCTTCCAAAAACACCCATGCTGTTGCTAAAAAGTAAATGTATTTATGTAAATATTACATTGCTGCCAGCAAATCTACTTATGTACATAGCCCCAAACTGATGGCGATTTCTTTACTATTGGCAATGGCCTATACTCTATACTCCGCTAATTTTCCCTCCACTTCGTCAAAATCCTCATAAAAATTCTGCAATTTAAGAAAATTTTCCATTTTAAAATGCGCGTGCTGTTTTTGAATTGTTCGCCAACTCGTGTTTACATTTGAACAGCTGACATTTCAGAGCGGCCATATTGAGAATTTTACCGTTGCCCATATTTCTCGGTTCGTGCAGATGGAAACCCCGAAACGGGACTTTAAAAAACGTAGAAAAACTGAGTGAGGTGGAAAAAGGCTATAACACCCAAGTGTATTGATGTAAACAAACATGGCAAACAGTCAAAATACGTTAAAGTATACAAATAGAATTTACACAAAGCAAGACAAACTGAAATTTGATTTTTTACTGTCTGCAATATGACCAGCATCGTACCGCATACAGCGTTTATCGATAGACAAGCTAACCATTATTAACTAGCGATGACAGATGGGTGGGCATAGAAAACAGCTGTTTTATGACTAAATCATCGGCCTTACTTTTCAAAAACTGGCTCTGCGTCGGCTACCAGCGTTTTATTTACTATGCACTGAGCGTTCGCTCGCTTTTGATTACTTCATAGACAAAGCGATACTTGAGCAGTTACCAGCCCCCTAAAAAATTAGCGAAAGAAACTGCGATTGCAACAATAAAGCGTAATAGACCAAGTTACGAAATCAATAAAAAAAACAAGTGATAAAAGTACGTAAGTAGTTTTCTGACATACGGTGATGTTTATTGTAATATGTTTATTTCGTATGTGTGCTTGTGTGTGTGTGTGTGTGTAGGACTGCAACGCAATGAGTAAAACAGAGACAGCAACAACTGCGGCGAAGGCGACAACGTCGACGTCAACGACGACGCCCAAAGTAGCAGAGACGAATGCGCGCCAACAGCTGGAAACGTATCGCGTCTATGTGGTCACCTGGAATGTGGGAAGTCGCTTTCCCGACAACATTTCGCTACGCCAGCTGCTGGGATTGCACGACGATGCCAGCGGCGATGCTGCTGATTATTTGCCCGATATTTATGCCATCGGATTGCAGGAGGTGAACGCCCAGCCACAGCAGCAGGTGCTGGGACTCTTCAAGGAAGACCCGTGGACGCATAAGGCAAAGAAATTGTTGCGTTTCTACGATTATGTCGCTGTGAAGACGGAACAAATGCAAGGATTACTATTAACCATGTTTGTGCGTCGGCCGCATGTGGAGCACATCAAGGACATGGAGGCGGAATTTACACGTACCGGTTTTGGTGGCATTTGGGGCAACAAGGGAGCGGTGAGTGTACGTTTCACACTCTACGGTTGCGGCTTGTCGTTCGTCGTTGCCCATTTGGCGGCGCACGATCATCAGCTGGACGAACGGATTGAGGACTATAAGCAAATACTCGAGAACCATCATTATCATGTGAAGCGGTATCGCGAGATCTACGATCATGATTATGTCTTTTGGTTTGGTGATCTCAACTTTCGGCTGCAGGGCACCGATACCTCCGCCGAGGTGCGCGAAGCGTTGCGCGACGATCGCTTACATGACGCGCTCATCAAGCGCGATCAGTTGTTCGAGGTGCGCGAGAAGACGCAACAAGCATTCCAGGTGATGCACGAAAGGCTGCCCGCCTTTCCGCCCACCTTCAAGTTCAAGGAGGGCACCTCCGAGTACGATCTGAAGCGTCGTCCGGCGTGGACGGATCGCATTATGTATGCGGTGCAACCGTTGAATCGCCAGCCAGGCATGCAGCTGGCCATTGAGCAGTGCTCGTATAAATCGCATCCCGCCTACAGTATAAGTGATCACAAGCCGGTCACAAGTGACTTCACCATCAAACTGTATCCCAATTATCGGGAACCAGGTGTGCAATTCACTCCGCCATCCGTTTGGCGCATGGGCAACGAGAATACCGTGGAGTATCGCAAGCAACCGGAGTTTGAGGAGGGACCCAACGATTGGATCGCCATCTATGCCACCGACTATGCCAGTCTGGCCGATTATGTGGCCTACGAGTATGTGAATCAGGCCGAATCGCCCACATCATCCGACTCCAATCCGGAGCGGGATTACTTTGAAACTCCGGCGCCGGCACCACGTCGCACTAGACGGCATCAGCATCGCAATCAGCAGCGTTTGCGTCGCCAGCAGGAGGCCAACGAGGAGCTGGTGCGTCTGGATTTCGCCGATGACATTGATTTGCGCCACGGCGAACAATATTTGCTGGTCTATTTCCGCAGCACAGGATTGCGCGGCGTCACCAGCATCGCCGGCATCTCGAGCACATTTGTGGCCGAGAAGCGAAGCGGTTCTCCGCATCGCACCGAATACCATGTGGACTAGCTGGCAGAGGCATTGGACATTTATATACTTTAATCAGGAGAGAGTGCTATTATGATGCCTTATGTCTTTTTATGTTACGACTTTATACCAATGTGTAATACGATCAAATTGTAGCCGCATTTCTTAGTTTTTAACAGACTATGTCAAGTGCTTGTTTTTTTTATATTATAAACATATATGAATATATGTTTGAACTATATATATATACATGTTAAATATTTTGTAAAGTAACAACTGGCATTCAAAATTTATTTTAAATGTTATATTTGAGCGTTATTCACTGATTTCTTCGACATTTAGTAAGGATTAAAAACCCCAATACCTCAAGAAGAACAACTATCCAAAGTAAATAACGAAGAAATCGTGAAATACTACAAAGTATAACATTTTTAATGAATTTTCATGGCAGCTACGTTTTAATATTGTTTTCAGTGCACATTTCAGCACTTCAAATGTGGTATATACATAAATGTTTTTTTTTTTATTATGATCATATATAAGAATTTATATATACGACTATATATTTTATATGCAAATACATACACAACTGACCATTTGGAAAGACTGTTTGCTCCAACCGACTTATATACATACATACGTTTGTAACCTACCCACATTTCCATTAGGAAAATTGTTTTTACGTTGAGACTCTCACCTCTTACACTATATAATATTTAGAGAGTGTGCGAATTTGGCAGTCTTTTTACCTTATATGGTATTTGTATTAATTTTGTATTCTCTTCTTAATGTTGAGCGAGATTTCTTGCTGTGTTCTCTTAGTCGTGCATTACGGTAATCTTTATTTTTATAAATGATGTGTGTCGATGTCTGTCTGCTAAAGCATTTGAAGCATTGCTTCTTTTGTAACCGGTTTTTGCAATGTTCGCATTGTCACACAAACGCTCAATTGCGTCACAATACAAATTGTTGCCACACCTGGGCTGCAGCAGCAGCAGCTCATTACCATACAAAAGCAATGCCAAAGATGACAAATTTTTGAGCTCAGACCATAAAAGAATTTGGATCAAAGTCCCATTCATCTTAGTCCCATCCCAAAAACAAAAAAATAAGAACAGTTGTCTTTTGAATTGTTTATAGTTTTTTATTGTACGGTGATATTAAATGATAAATATATAAATAAAATACATATACATACTATATATACTACATATAATATAATCATATAGTTGCCAGTGTGCCAGATCGTCATCAGTGTAATGAATGCACTATAGAGTAATACATACTCGTCTTGTATACTAGATAATACACATTCAAGCTATCTATATATATATGTGGATACCTCCTCGCTCTATATATCTCATCATATAATCGTGTGGGGGCTGCACAAATTGTTTGCTGAGTTTTCAGTTTCGTTATCGTTTAATTGCCCATTTTCAGACAATTTTTTCCGCATTGAATGTTGTGTGCAATAAATTAAAATTAAAACAAAAAAAAAAGAAAAATCATAAAATATAAAACCGAAAGCAAAAAAAAAAAAAAAAAATCGCACACGCCTCGAAAAATGATTGGGAACGCCTTATAAACAAGCGTACCATAAATTAACATGAAAGATATTCAAAGAATATATATAGATAACAATTTATAGTATAAATACATATATTTAGTATTCACATTACTTCCCTTTTTATATCATTCGATGGGAGTGCGAGTGCGGATGACTAAAAAGGATTGCAGACTTTTCATTTTCAATTGTTCGATTTAAGAATTGAATACTCAATTAGTTTCATTTCAAGGAGTAAAAGAACAGGGCAAAGTTTCGTTACAAACATTTCCTAAAACACTAGCGACTATTATAAACTATACTATACTACATACATCATATATGCAAACTTAGTTAAATATATTCGTTGTTGATCTTGATATTGTACATGCTTATAAGATATTATATGTATACGATGGATAATGATATGCAAAAAACATGCACTGTAGTGTTTGAAATTTCAATTAACAATTTCAATGGTTCAATTACAATACTATATATATTCTAATTATATACAAATTAATCGCTGACTGTAGATTAGTATCAAAAATAGTACATACTCGTATAAAAAGTATGTTACATTACAAAATTAGTATAATATATTCGCTGCCTTTTGCCTCAGTCAGTTAGAATTTCATATTCGTTGTGGTTTACTTGAAAAGGATTTATATAGAAAAAAAAATACATACAATTTACATATATAAACTTTACTTTATATATATATACAATCACATTTGGATATGGACAAATATATGTGTTGAACCGTACATTCTCGTTGTTTTCTTTTTTTACAATTAGAGGGAAATATTACTTTTGGCCTGAACACTTTGGAAGTACATAAACATACATATATATATTATAATTATTGTTATCTTTTTTATAGCTATCATAATACAATGCTCTTAAAACAAAATTAGTTACTGCTTCTTCTCTTTGATTTCTTGTTTCTTATTTTTTTGTAGGTTTTCAAAACGCATTTTCTTTTCTTTTTCGACATACGTTAAACGCACTAATATAATTACTAAAAAAAAATTACGTAAATAAATTAAAACGTGTTGTTAAAAAAAAATGATTGTACTGTTTTTAGTTTCTGCGTTCAAAAAAAAGGTAAATTGAAATACATTATGCAAGCGACGGGAGTCTACGTGTTTTTTCACAGATCTGGTAACACCTTTTTTGGGGCCAACCGACTAACTAACTCTAACGGCATATTGCGTCTTACTATAGTGTTTTCTGTGTGTGTGTGTGTGTGTGTGAGTGTCCGGTTAATTAAACTCGCTTTCTTATTGGCATCTTTTTTTATGTGTGTTTACGTTTTGTGTTTCTATTTCTCATTCATTGTGCTTCTGTTGTTGTTATTGTTTTTGTTTTAGGCCATTTAACCTTGATCAGTTTCGTTGCGTTGAACTTTTGATGATAAATGTAAATGCAAACGTCTCTCTGTGTGTGTATTTTTGTTTTCATTTCGTTGTGTGTATGTGTGTGTGCATATCAAAGTAAACTATTAACCAGCTCAATGTTTGTTTAATTAAACGCGCGCTTCGCTTTTCTGTGCGCCGAAAACAAAACACACACTTACAAAATTACATACACACATACACTCAGGGAAAGAAAGAGAGAGAGAGAGAGAAAGAAACATGCCTGATGTAAATAAACTCGGGCTGTGTTTACAAGCAGATAATTCATCGGTATTTTGGTAAAAGAGCGCCGCTCCCAATCAGGATCAAGTTGTGTCCGCTGCCCACATAAACGCGTCCACTATAAAGAACAACGAAACAATTGGTTAATACAGAGATAAACAACACAACAAAAATAATCATAATCATCATCACACACAGGCAAAGCAATCCTTCTCTTGCATGCTTTAATGCGTCACTTTATCTCGCATTCTAATACATTAAATAATAGCTCTGCATCTGCCCTCTTTGAAAATATATAAATATGTATTTCTTAAATGTGCGGCAAAGATGGAGAGCAACAACCCTGGTGTGATTTCTTTGCATATATCATCATCAAAAGACTGTCATCATATTAAAAATAATGCGACCAATAATCTCTTGGGGGCTGTTTAAACATCTTGATGAAGATTATTTGCAAATTACTAAGTAAATTTCAGATTTATGAGCTGATAAGTACATGTATTTCTACAATGCATCTTGGTTTCATATGAATTGTGACGAATTTGTATTGAATCATTTAATGGGCATCCACCTGAATAACTCAAACATTATTCATACTCAACTGTGTTTTGTTTATATTTGTTTTTCTTTTTTTTTTTTTTACTATTATTTATAACTAATTGCAAAACGTTACTCAGTCATATGGATTACCATCAATAACGGTAATTTAGAAGCTCAAAAAAGTGGGAACCAGATGCGTATGAGTAATATATAGAATGAAAAGCCCAATCGCGAAAATGTCCAGGAAACAGAACCAGATAGTTTCATGTTATGTGAAGAACTTTCGTTTGAATTTCATAATATTCAGATCATTTGTTTGTGAGCAACGATCTTTTATTTTCGATTTTTCAAAGACAACAATTAATATTTATAATAAATATTTTGCATATGCAATTTTAGCGGTTTATTTTAGGAGAAAACGTGCTAATTTTTCTAATTATCACAACTGCAAATGAAATTATCACTTCAACAAGTCACACTAAATATTAATCATACGCAGTGTGGTTAAAGTATTATTTATTTAAAATCAACATATTTCTCTTGGTTCAGATCAAAAAAGAAAATCTCATCTACGAATGAAGTGCACCAATAAAACCAGCGTATAAATGTTATAGATCAGTTTGGAAAAAAAAACGGATACACTTTGGGAGCAATTAAAATGTTTTTACCAAGAAACGCGAATAACGCATCTTTTGTAAACAAAAACACAAGACTAAATATTAGCTGATCATTCCTAGGAAAAACACACATTGATGATTAAAATTTAAGTGGAAATTATGCGAAAAACACACACTTTAGTTCAAGTAATTTGCCATGATGCTCCTCGTCTTGCCAGATGCCACAGAGCGTAGTGTTTACCCTCGTATTGCTTCAATCTTGTTTTTTTTTTTTTTTTTTTTAATGCTAAAACATTTTAAGCATTGTCAGCAACATTTAACCCAAAGTTTGTGATGAGAAGACAGCAAATTTGCAAAGGCTTTTGAGGAACACATAGAGGGTAAAGATGAAAGCAAGACTAAAGTAATTAATGGACAGTCGGAATGAGAAGAACAGATAGAATCTCTTCAACAAAAGCAACAAAAAAGAACATAAAAAAGTCAATTAAACCTCAAAGTATACGAGCTTCTTTCTTAACTGTGCTGCAAAAGCCAAGAATACTATCGATAATACTATCGTACATGTCTGTGGTATAATACTTGAGTTCACTATGCGATTTATCTAAGAATTTAATTCATAATTTTGCATTCACAAAAAATAATCATTCTGAAAAACAGAAAAACTTCAAGTGGACAAAAGTCACGTAGGTATTTCACATTGACGATAGTTTCAAATGATAGCACAGCTAAAATACATATATAGAAAAATATGTGTGTGCACACTATAAAAAAAAAACCCCGACTAATTGAAAAGTTAAACATCCAAAAATGTATTTTATTTATTTATTTCATTCAAGAGCTGCAAAGGCAAAAACCCACTTAAAAGATCATAAAAAAAACACACACACAAAATGCTGGAGAGAAATACCAAAATTATTGAGCAATCCGAAATGACAGAAAACAGCGACACACCAACACACTCAAACACACACACATAGATATTTGTGTGTGATGACGTGAAATGAATGCAGCCCAGCCGCAATCCGAATTAGAATCAGCTAATTTAAATGTTGCCGATTTCTCACACTCGAAATGTTTTGTGGCTGACAAGCATCAGCAGCGAGGCACTTGAAAACAAAACACAGCAGAAGCAAGAGCTGCGAAACAAATAGAATAAGAGGAGAACAACAATAATGTAGAGGAGAACCTAACTGAGAATAAAATGCCTCAACAATAAATTCCTTGTGACTATCGCTGCTGCTGCTGCTTACGTTTGCATAAACAAAACACACACACACATACACACTAACACATATGTATGCAGGAATAAAGTGCTTAGAAAGCATATTGCTGCACACACACAACATGTACTTATTGGCATTTGAATGTCTTTGAACAATGGCAACGCTTTGTCTGCCATTTTGTTGTTCCACTCCACACGCATTCCTTCTTCTCACCCACGCACATCACAACACTGCATAGCGTTTGCAATGTTTTGCAACACTGCCGTCGCCGTCGCCGCCGCAGCTTGTCTTGTCACGCCTTGTCTTTTCAATTAGAATGTTAATCTCGGCCTTTTTGCTCTCACTCACTCACTCTCCCCATAGATTGCATTGCATTGCATTGCGCACCGTTATACGGTACAATAAAAGCTTTTCTTGCGCTCGGCTCAGTTGAAATACATACGGACAAACATACTACGTAACGTATATCCCAATACCTGTGTATAGATATGTGAGTGGATTGTTCGTGTCTTTGTCGCTTTTGTGATGTCGGTTAAAAACTGATTTTAATAATACAACACACACTCATACACACGTATATATGGACAAACACTTACTCAATATACACACTTACATTAAGAAATAAGCTTGGCCAGCTGGGCTGGGCTGGGCAGTTGGAAGTTGCAGGCCATTCGCTCATTCGCTCGCTCAATGCGCGTGCTTGAATGTTGAATTTACCCGCTGCTGCTGCTGTTGTTGTTGTTGTTGTGGTGGTGGTGGTGGCTGCTATTGTTGCGGTTACTATTGCGCAAGTGTGACCGCATGTTGTTGTAGTCGGCCCGTTTCATTGTCATTGTTGTTGTGGTTGTTTCTGCCGTTGTCGTTGTTTATGTTGTTGCTTCTGCTATTGTTGTTGTAGGACTCAGTTTACTTTCGCATTGTCGCTCGTCTCAGTTTTCTGCAAAATGTTAAGAAACAAAAGGGCAACAAATGATTACATACGTAGCTACGTGAATGCGAGGGTTGCTTTTAACATTCTCACATAATGAGCCAGTTAATATATTAATTATTACTATTAGTAAGAGTAAAAATAATAATAATTATAAAAATAATGATAACCATTTTAGAATAATTATAATAGTAGTGGCAATTATAATGTGAATCTAATAAAAAAATAGATACTGCTTAAGTAATTCGCTTAACAGCCGCATCGTTTTGCGTTATTTGCACTTAACTGCATCATAATAGTTAAAGATCCTTCACCGATTCAACCTTCAACCGATTACATCCAAAGTATTTTGTTATTCTTAAAGTTATGTTCCTTAAGTTTAAGCTAACTTTGGGTGTATTTGATTTTCAAAATATTACTTCCTATTTATAAAGTTAGAGAAAGGTTTGCTAATATATTTTAGCAATAAAATAACAAAAAAAAAAAAAACATTTCCAATAAGCGTTTTTACAGTTGTGAAGTGAATTTAAATCGATTACAAAATGTAAAAGCATATAATGCAATATTTTTTTATTGCCATTCACTCAAGACTTACAAGTAATAATAATATTTTGCATCAACATTCGCTGTGCTGTGTAGAAAGCATATCAGATTGTCTTGAGGTTACCGCTGCTGTAATTTAGGCAACATATTTAATTGCCATCATTTATGTGCACTTTAAACAGTCCACTGATTTTGCATATTTGTAATTAAACCAAATTAACCTTATCTGCCCGCAGTCTAATTGCGGGTTTCAACTTTAGTTTGGATGCCACCCTCGCAGAGGAAAAGAAGACAGAAGAATAACTTCAATGCGTTTCGTTGCGGTTGAGTCGCAAATTAAAAACGGAAAAAACAATTTGCTAAAGTGTGCCGAAGTATGAATACTCTCTTTGCCTGTGTGTTGTCTGTGGCATTTGTAGATTTCAATCAAAGCGAAAGAATTCTTTTCTTTAGCCGGATATCTTTATAAGGCTGATCGTGCCGACTTTAATGGACACTAAAAGTATAATATCCTCATCTTGGCAGAGAATAAAAGGGCATTAAAAGTGAAGCGCATAAAATGGAAATGGGCCACGTTGCAATTATAGTTTGCAAAAAAAAGAGGAGAAAAAAAAAACATAAAAATTCAAATTGCCGCTAAACTCAATTAATGAACTACCCTCGAGTATGAGTGTATGTGTGTGTGAATCTGGAGCGTTTTGCATTTCTGCTGTTTTTTGCTAGTTTGACAAAAGCAAAGCGATCCGTAGACTCGCTCCGGATACTCTTATTCATAGCATTCACATTCGTATTCATGAGATACAGACACACCAAAAAAAAAAAAAAAAAAAAAAAAAGAAAAGAAAATGATGTCGATAGCACCGGTTGACGAAAGATGCCATTTCCCGTTTCATGTTTCTTGCCGCCCTCCGTTCACCTTCGTCTGCCGTGTGTACAACTCCATTGGGATCGACATGATCTGTGGATCGACTGCGAGTTGCAAGTTGCACACGGCTGCTGCACGGCTGAGCGTGACGGTGACACGTTGCCCTGGGATTATGCAAAAGAAAAGAAATTGCACAGCAACTGGCACAAAGTTGGAGTCAGGAGGCAGCTGCTTAGCCAAACAGATGCACAGACAAAAACAGACACAAAGACAAAACGCAAAACACAAAAAATATAAAGAAAACTGCACGCATTTTGCGGATGCACAGTGGGGCCAACATACGAAAATTGCTTGTTTTGGCTGGTTATAGGAAATATGGAAACATAAACAGCGCAATTACCATTCGTACTAAGGAAATCTAAAGAAGAAAATCATTGTTTACAAACACCTACAGGGAGCGCGATAAACAAAGATGTGAACTCACAACGCACAACCTTTAAAAATTTTCTAGTAGTCCGTAGTAAACAATTGAGCAGGCATTTGATTAGAGTAAACATCGGCAGCGATTGACAATCTAAATGCCTAGGTGCAAAATACAGATGCTCTTGAATTTAGTAAAAACGACGGAAAATTTTCTAAAATAATATAACATAGAATTATCGAACATTTGCGAAAATGTGTGAAACATTCGAAATTCAATTGAGAAAATTTCAAAATTCTAGTGAAATGTTCTATACAAATAAGCAAAGAATTATCTTACATTTATAGGAATGTGATAATATTCTTTATTATATACAAATATTCACGTTAAAGAAATCAATAAACCAACAAACAAAATTGAAAATAAAAACTTTGCACTAAAAAATTTCCGCAAAATGTGCTAAACAATTATTTTTGCCAAGCTTCGATAATATATTTGAAAGCCTGTTGTATTTTTTTTGCCTATATTCAATTTTAAAATGATCCCGAAAATATGCTGTATATATTTCAATAGAATAATAATACAAAATGGAATCTGGAACAAATTTATTGGCTCATATACGTTCTTTTTTTTTTTTTTTTTTGAGGTATAATAATCAAAAGGTTTTTTCAAGGCACTTAGCACAAGACTGGAAGAAGTTAACTATAAAGCGATGCTATTTTTGACGTGAAATGAAGTTGAGATTTCATCAAAAATTGAATCATCTGCGAGAAGTTGAACTCAACTGTGACTCTATTTAAATACGCCAAGCAAGAAATGAGTAAATAAACAAAGCACACACATTCCTCAAGCATATCACACTGTGCGACGTGTTAATTAAAGAATTCTATATTCTCTATATGCCACACTGTGTCTCTGCCTCAGTCTGAGGGTCTCTCTCTCTCTGGTTGAGTTGCAAAGAGTTGCTGTGGCATAAAGTGGAGTCGACTCGAGTCGAGTGGAATGAAGTTGAGTGGAGTTTGGTCGAGTGTGTGTGTACGCAAGACAGAGACGGGGCAAGTCTTGTGTAAATGCAAATGTAGATATTCCACTTGTAATTTGTTAACGTTAACAAAACTTGACCCGGCACAGTTTCGAGCCGGGTTTTTGTGTTTTTTTTTCTCTTTATTTACGTACGTTTTTCGGTTGGCATTGCCCAAAATTCGCTTGCGTAACATTTTACAACATGTTAATGGACTGTGAGAGAGACAGAGAGAGAGAGAGAGAGAGAGCGAGAAAGAGGGGCGTTTAGTATGAAATGTTTTTTTTTTTTGGTAAAACCTCATGCACAGTCATTCAGTCATGATTCGGGGCATCGACGCTGATTATTGGCATCGCCTCGTAAACAGTCCGATTTGTTACACTCCCCTCCACCCACCGCCACAGGGGCTATTCCCACATTTACCTCCGCCATCTGTTTCAGTTTCTGTTTCGATTTCTGCAGTCCAGTCCATGACGCAGTTTGCATCATTTTCATTTCGATTTCAATTTCGATTTCAATTTGAATTTCAATTGTTTTGTGTGTGTGTGTGCGTGTGCGTGTGTGTGTCATGCACACTGGAGAAAGACCCTTGCTTATCAGTGGCACAGTGTGACCATTGCAGCGATTATCTCGCACATATTTTAATGGTTTTCGTTTGTGCCATCAAAAAGAAAGAAAATAACCAAAATGAAAGGCTGCCAAGCAACCAGACACACACACACACACACATACATTGTCTGTGTGTCAAGGGTTGCGTTGATTATTTTATGGCCATGTGGAAAATCTACAGGAAATGTCCGGCGTCTAGGCGACTGCTGAGTTGCATGTTTTCCACTGAAAATCGTTGGAAAAACATTTCACATTTTTATGGCATTCTCAAGTGGCTAGCAACCAAAATGAAGAAAAACGTATTAAGACAAGACTGTTAACTTGGCGCATGGTCGTAAAGCAATTAAACAATGCCAGAAAATGGGCAAACACATACACAAAGACGATGCAAACAGGGTCCATAAACTGATGCATGTAAAATACCCAGTCGGAAAATGGAAAGCACAAACAATGGGCAACAATGAAAGACAAGCGAAAACCCAGCCAAATAGTCGTCATACGTTGGTAACATGTCCAAAACATTTTGTTAGGCGCCGCGGCGCCTTCGTTAGCAGTGTTGGAAAATTTCCCACATTTTCTGCTTTTTGGCAATATGGCAAAGCAATCTGGAAAATTGTGTTGAAGAGCACCGCCTCACAGCTTGATTCTTTTCGATGTTCGTTTTTTATTGCATAGTTTGCTTTAATCGAATACGCAAACGAAGCCATATAAACAATTGAACCATCCCCGGCTGGAAGGAATCCAAATCTACTCTGCTCATTTCTCTTTTTTATGTGGATGCCATAAAGTTACTTTGTAACTACATTTTCCATTGTGAAATCTAGTAGGTTGCAACTTGCAAGCAACACAAGTCACATCGAAGTGGAAATACTCTTGCTACATTTGGAATTCTTCATTTGGTTTGATCTTTTCTATGACAAATACAGCTTAATTTCACTTAACGGCATCAACTTTTGTGGCCGCTAAGCGAAAAGACATAGGGCGAAGAAACTGAATTTCTATTCTATGCTGTTTCTTGAAGGTTTTCGCCAAGCAAAGCTCAACATGAAATATAACGCGGCCGCTAAGCGAAAGTAATCAATGAAAACTGCGAAAAAGTAAAATAAATGTATGAATAATCTAATTTATTTCATTAACTACTACTGAAATTCAAATTTGTGACAATTTCATATAGATAACTGCGATAGTAAAAGCAGACAGATGAAAAACTTTATTCTAATGCCTAACAGAACTTTAGGGATTATTAGACAAATGTGTTTATTTTATGCTGATGATTTATTTCACTTAAAATAGCCATACTAATGAAGGTGTTGCAATTAAAAACACTGTGCATTATAGTGTAATGCGCTTAAGTGCCTAAATACTTAACTGCATATTGGCGATAACATATTTATTTTATGCTATTAATTTCCATTTAAAATGAATACAGTTAATTTAACTTCTTAAATGTATTGAATTCCAATGAATTCATTAGTTTAATATACTTAACTGCACATTAGAAATAACTTGTATTTATGGTATATAATATGCTTAACGGCCTTAATACTGAACTGCATATTAGGGATAAGTTGTATTTATGCTATTAATTTGTATTTAAATAAATAGCTTCTCAACAGTGTGTGTCTACCATTAAAGGTGAAGCAGTTAAGCGCATTATACTGTAATACTAATGATGATTAGATGGGATTGCAACGGCTTCCATCAAGTCATTGTACCCTGCACTCTTGCTGGGCATCAAAACTAGCTAAGGAAACCATAGTCTCTAAGTGGCTGAGGCATGACTCAGATAGCAGACACCACATAGACACGCTCACACACACTTTGGAGTGAAGACGCTGCAGCTAGCTTGTGGCAATGCATTTGAAGTAATCAAGCTGTAAACTTCTTATCTGCACATTAAAGTGAATAAGTCTTTGGTTTGGTTTAATGCTAGAACGGAACGGGACAGAACGGAACGCAAAGGAGTGTGGGGATTATCAATCGCTGTGTCAACGGCTCGATTTCAAGCGTGGAAGAGAAAGTGAGTAAAGTACACACTCACTTGAAGGGTGTTTATCTTAGGGTGTGCCTTTGGTCCCTCTCCTTAGTCTCTGAGGAGGATTACCTGAACATTTACCTGTTTGCATATAAGCTGCAATCTTATCAACACTCAACAGCAAACAAACACTTACCTTAGCAAATAGTTTCCATGGGTATTTTAGTTGTTGTTGCTCCTGTTGTTGCTGTTGTGGTGTTTGCTATGCTCAGCGTTGGCGTTCTTGGCGGCGATGATGTTGGCACTGCAGGTGCAGAATCATCTGGACTGGCCAAAGTCGTCACATTCATTGAGGTGTTTTGCGTAAACTCGGTGCCACATCCGGCCATCGAGGGCAATCCCTGCGAGCTGCTCGAATGCTGCACCCCATTCGTTGTGTTCGTGATGTCGTGCGTGAGTCGCGGACAACAGATGCGCTTGCAGGCGGTCCACACCTGCGGCTGACATCCCACGACAATAAAGATGAATACACCCTGCAGGGCATTGATCAGATCCGTCATTAGCCACACTTCATTGGGCCCGCCCACCAGCCACGAGATAATATCCCATATCCATGTAACACCCATTACCACAACCAGCTTGAGGCAGACGCGACCCAATGCCGATTTCTCTGACGTTGACTTCACATCGTCGCGCTTCCACAGACCGCAGGTCAACTGATGTGTGGTCGAGATGAAGAGCATTATGTTGGCGCACAACAGCAATCCGATCGGTCCAAAGAAGTACGCGAAGATCGCCGCACGATTATCGAACCAGCAATACGGTTGTCCGAATCCAGTGCGCAACAGCGCCGTCTCCGTTTCGGGCAACTGATCCACACAGGCGGCAATGGCGCATATCAAGAGCGGCACACCCCAGGCATAGGCGGAGTACAAACGCAAGCGTAGGGTCTCCTGATTGCGCTCCAGGGAGCTGGGACGAAAGTCCCGGAATGTCCACCAGATGTTGAAGCACATGGTGTTTAGCCAAAAGAAGGCGGACAAAAAGAAGAACTGCATGCCAATGGCCAGCAGCATGCAACTCATCGTCCCCGGTTCCAGGGCTCGGCTTATCTCGACAATCAACAGGATTTTGCCGAGGAGCAGACAGAAGACATAATAGATCTGACAGCGCCAGTGGAGCGCATGATGCACCGCTGGCAACATGTAGCCGGCCACCAATGTGGCCGCCAGAAACACAATCGATATGACGATGCCCACGCTGAGTATTGAGACATCGTCCGCATATTGAGCCCGGTTGGTGTCCTGTCCGAAATGCTGACTGCACGTTATGATCTTCACCTCGCCCGCACGTTCCGTGTGCTCCAGACAATATTGCAATGCGCTCAGATTCGTGAGTTGCAGTTGCAGGGCGCCCGTTGTGCGATTCAATGTTGCCTCATGCCAATCCCCGGCAATGGCATACGCACTGCCATTCCCCAGATGACACTCCGGGAGTCCGTAGCTGGTTTGATAGCTGCCCCATGGCAACTGTGGCTCCAATTGAAGCTGTCCATTAGCATCGTTGCTGCCACTCGCTGTTGTTTGCAGCGTACAACTTTTGATGTTACTGTTGTAGATGCCACGCTTGCCACAGCATTTGCGCAGACGCAACGTTGGCGGCGGTGGTGGTGGCGCCACCTGTTGAGACTCGTCCCCCGGTTGACGCTCCTGCTGTTGCATGGGCAATGGCGCATCGCGTTCAACGCAGACCAGCGCCACAAAGCGATCTACACAATAGTTGGCGGGCTGGACGAGGATGTCGCGTTCGCGCACCGACAATGTTCCATTCGAGAAGATGAGCACATTGGCGCTTCGGGTGTGGAACAGTTCCAATTGCTGATGTTGCTCGTCACACTGGGGCTGCACGTTGGGCACGAATTTGACGAAGCGCGGCTTGGAGCCTTCGGGCTCAAAGAAGCGTCGCTGCTGTATGAGAAAGACGAGCGGCACCCAATCCTTGGAGGCGCCAGCCACACAAATCCGCGAGCTGCTGTTTAAATATTCCCCGCCATGGCAACACTTGTTCAGCGTGACACGCGGCGGCGGTTGCAGGCGATCACCGTTGGTCACACTGGCTGTGGTGGATGTGGAGCTTATGGTTAAAGTGTCCTCGGTCGTTGTTATCGCTTCCTGACTGCAGACAAGCTGGGCGATCAGCAGTAATAGCCAAAAGCTTTGCATTGTGTTTGACGTGTAAGTAAAGCTTAAAGCACACAATGCACACAAAGTACTTTAGCTATCTAAGCTATCTATCACTGTCAGTTGCGCTTTGGCAAATTGGCAAAGTAGGTCTTCACTGTTTGCTGTCTCCTTCTGGCCTTCTTTTTCGTTTCAACTTGTTGAGCTTTCAAGGCAGTGCTATGTTTGTTTGTTTGTATGTGTGCGCATATTTTGAATGCCAGACAGAGTTGTGGCTGCTGCTTCTTATTGCTTGTCTTCCTACTTCTTGTATATCTTCTTACTTGTTCGCTCTCTTTGCTTGCTCTGCACGTTGTCAATAATTATGTGGAAATACAAATACTGCTTGTGTTGTTGCTGCTCTCTTTTATCATCATCATCATCATCATCTGTTGCTGCTGCTTCTCAATATTATTATTATTATTATTACTGTTTTTGTTGTTGTTGTTGCTGTTTGTTTTGTTGTCTGTCTTGCATTGTTTGGCACTAGTTATCACCCCTCCCCCGGCCGCATTTATCGACGTCGTCGTCGTCAAGCACGCATGATCTTTTTTCTCTATTCGCTTCTTCGCCGTTGTCGTCGTCTCACACACAATTGTTGTTTTCTTCGTTTCGTCGCGTTTCGGTTCTCAAGCGTAGCAGAAAAATTGCTTTTCACTTTTCTTCTCTTTCGTCTTCGTTCAATGCCATTTTCGATGCATTTTTCGCTTTTATTATTTCATTTTCGATTTGCCAACGTTTACGAACTGCAATTTTTGGTTTTATTATTTTTTTTTTATTAAGTACACTTACAATCACTTCGCGCGTCAGTTGAACGAACCACAATTGAATTTCAAGCGCGTCAAGTTATAATTAAAAGACCAAAAAAAAAGCCGAGCACACGCACGCTTGCAACACAAACGGAGTAAAAAACCGACTGCCAACTGTTTGGTTCAGCGTGACCGTGGTAAGCGCAATTCGAATTTTCGATAATATACTATTTTATGCCCACAAATATGCCACTAAGAAAATTACAAGCTGGTAACACTGAAAATATTTACTTCCAATATTTTAAGCGGCTTTTGTCTATTTGTTATTGAAATAACAATAATTTTAATTATTTTTTTCGAATATACCTTTTGAATATATTCGATATAAATGACACTTTTTCTCGTGGAATATTTTATAGGCTTCGTGAAAACAACGGCATGCTCTGTAATATGTCTATTACAATAAGAGCGTATTGAAGGCAAACGAATTTTATAATTTTATTATTGTTTATAGTTGTAAATGTTAGTAGTTTTAAGATGTAACTTAAAAACGTAGAAAATTTAAAATAAATAAAAAAACTAAATTATTACTATATAAATATTTCAATTCAAATTGAAAACGGTGAAAGATAGCAGT
The DNA here is from genome assembly GCA_023558445.1 of Drosophila pallidifrons. Lineage (NCBI taxonomy): Eukaryota > Metazoa > Arthropoda > Insecta > Diptera > Drosophilidae > Drosophila > Drosophila pallidifrons. The sequence goes on from CM042351.1 coordinate 18,428,843, forward strand.
TGGCAGTTGATAATAATTTACAATCTGACTAACTTCAATAATTAAATCTAAATTTGTGAAAGTTTTTGAAATTTTTTGAGTAAAATCTGAAATTTATAAGAATCGAAACAGCTTATTAAATTAAACAATTTTATACTTCTAAGGATAATAACAGTTTCCAACACTGATAATGTTGCCAGACTATGGAATTTAAGTGTAAAAAGAGCTTTCTCCACCAAATGTATTTTTCTGAGCTAAGGTGCAAGCCCAGGCTAGTGAGTTGCAGCGATGTTTAAGTCTTGGCTAAAATGAGCTTTGCAATCTTACTGGTTTTGTTTTAGGCTATTTTTCGTAAACATTTTTTAAATTCAAAACTAGACTATTATTTAAATCATTGCATATTTTCGGGCTGCGTGGTTTATTGCTCATCTTGTTAAATTGTGGTTAGAAACCAGACTAAGCCGAGCAAAATGTGTTCCCAGTATTTTAGCGAGAAGTGCTATAATTAGGCGTCGTCCCCTTACTGCGCGTCGAAATATGAAATATTATTTTTAAATAAATTATATTAAACCATGTGCTATATATTTCCCATTTGTTATGCATGTAGTTGAGTGAGCGTAATGAATAATTGATACTTCAAAGATTTTGGAAAACTTTCGGGAATCGTGAATTATTGTTGCACCTAGCCCAGTTAATACCTCATGAGCTCAGCTAAAAAAGCTAATAAATCGTGTGCCTCTTGAAAATGCCGAAATCTCATGCTGTGTGGCGATGAGTGCGAAGGATGGGGTGGGGGTAAGTTGCATAGAGTCTATTTTTGGGGTGCACTAGGGAAAATTAAGATAGAAAATAGAAACAAATCCATTTGATTAAAATTGTATGCCCAGGCGACTGAACTATGGAATGATGCTGCCAGCCACACACACACACACGCACACACACACACAAACACATACACACACGCACACGTATACACAGTCAGGGTGGTTCTCGAGGGGGATGGATGGAAGGGGAGGGGGCGGCGCATGGTTGGCATTAAGACATCAAATTGACAACAGAGAAAAGTTGTTTTTTTTTTTTTTTTTTTTTGCTTTGGGTGTTTGGGGAAACAGTGAAAATCGTTAAGTAAACGATGTGGAACAAGCGGACAGACAGAGACGGAAGATATTGGGCATTTGGCCTTGATGAAAAGCGGAGTGACTTTCATTTATTTTGAGCCGGGTTTATTGAGTGCGTTCTCTGGTGCTTGAAATTAGATTTTTGACTGGTATCAAATTGGCCCGTGGTTGTGATTGCGATTCCTATTTCTATTCCGATTCCCATTCTGATTCCGATTCGACATAGCATTCGTTTCGAGTCTTAGGGAAAAGCTGCAGAAGAAGAAGAAGAAGAAGATGAAGAAGTGCTCTAGCTGGCTGGCAAATCCTTCCAAAATAGCTGGTGATTTATAATGCAGGCGAGGCTGGTCCAACAAAAATAAAGGGGGAAGGCAAAGGTGGGCAACAAATAAATGTTTATGAGCGGATTATGCTGGCCTTAAACAAATTCCATTTGGATTTAATGAGCCCAAAGATTACACACCAGAGAGCGAGAGTGGGCGGGGAGGGGGAGAGGGGGAGTGTGGAAGTAGGAAAGAGAGAGAGAGAGAGAGACGCGTCGCTGCGCATTTTAATTGAAATATGTCGCGACGACATTTCATACACATTTAACAATCCATCAGGCGATGCCACTTTCCCCCCTCCACCCATCACCCTCCTCGCCTCTCCACACTCCAATTGGAGTGTACTCCACTTAATGGCTGCTCTTCGCTTCTTCTTTTTCTAATTTATGCCGCCTGCGTTGCCGCCTTTGTCTTCAATTAGTCGCTCGGCAAATGCAACTTCAACTTCAACTTCAACTGCAACTTCAACTGCAACTGCAACTCAGCTACTGCTTCACATTGTTCGTTGCTGCTGCCCCCGGGGACGCAGCGGCATCTCCGTTTACATGCTGTCCCCTCCCCTCCCCTCCCCTCCCCTGCATCCCCACTGAAATCAAACTATTCGTCTAGCATTACTTGATACTTAAACGTCCTTTATTTATGTGCCTGTCAACGCCTCTCAGCTGCTCGCTGCTCCCAAATGCAAAAAAAAAAGAACCGAAAAACAGAAAAACTCAACTAAAATCTTTCTATTAGAGCATGCAACTTGCCTTTGACTAGCCGCACTTCACATACCCTATAAATGCATTTTAAACTGCATTCAAATCGTATAATAATTTAATAAGCAATGATGAATGAATTTGAATGAGTTTCTTTTAAAAATAAGTATGTATTTCAAAGTAAAGATAAATAAAGATTTTAATCATATAATTATTATAAGAACTACTTAATTTAAATTATTTAGCTGCAATCTATAATTCTTGAATGGTAAATTTAATTAAATTATTAATTTAATGATTTGGTAAATCTAAAAAAAATATATATATATATATATATTTCTTCTATTTTCTATATATATATTTCTTTTAAATATAAGTATGTATTTCAAAGTAAAGATAAATAAAGATTTTAATCATATAATCATAATAAGAATGACTTAATTTAAATTATTTAGCTGCAATCTATAATTCTCGAATGGTAAATTTAATTAAATTATTAATTTAATGATTTGGTAAATCTAAAAAAAATATATACATATATATATATACAAAATAAATAGTTAACAATAACAAAAACAAATTTATAATTGAAAATGTACAAATAATTCTAATCTATAATTCTTGAATAAAAAATGTAATTAATGTATTATTTAGTGATTGCAAATCAGAGTGCAAATATAAAATACAAAATTCTAATGTGAAATATTTGATGTATTACAACTAAATATTAATTGTTAATATTAAATTATTATATTTATTGAAATTCGAATTTATTAAATTTGCAATTACTTGGAAAACGGATGTTAGTGAACTTTTTACTAAGCCTCTTCATTATTATTGGAGAAAAATACACAAAATAGTAAATAAGTTTAAAATAAATATGTAATAATACAAATTTTGTTTTTCATTTCTTACTCATTTTCTTAAAAATGAATAATCGGATAAATACTTAAACACTATAGTGAAATAAATTAGAAATGTTTTATTTGAAGTTAAAAATGTGTAAAATAAATAACAAATTTCAATTCCTAATGAAGAAGAATATGTTATCAAATAATATTGTTGCTTGCATTAAATATTAGAAAATTCTAAACTTATTGTCATATTCGATGCACTCATAAGCATACCCAATGTGAGGTAGAGTATAGCTCAATTTTTCGGGCCATTTAAAGAGAGGGAGCGAGGGTGGATAGGCGGGGGATAGGGGAAGTGATTGGAGAGGGAGGCGAAAACGTTTTGGGCGCCTTCCAGTGGCTCTTTTTGTTAATTGAAACCTGTTGTAAATCACAAATCATATCGACTTGCGTTGCGCCCGTTGTTGGCGTCACTTGTCCCAACACCAAGAGAAGCAACAGCAACAACGATAAGAACAACAACAACAACAAGAATAAGAAGAACAAGAAGAGCAGATGTCGTCAGTTTTTCATATTTGAAAAGCTGACTGCACTCGGGTGCAACATGTTGTGGTTCATTTGAGGCCCATTTCGGGGACTCTGACTCTGATCATAAATTGCATGCAACTCCGCCTCCCTTCTCCCTTCTCCTCCCTTCGCCTCCCTCCTCCACCCGCCACCCACACCCACAACACATTTAAGGCCCCCAATCAACACTTTATAGTGTCTCTTAAGTGCAGTTTATAAGGAAATGCAAAGTTGCTTTTATCTTGTAATCTTTTGCTAATACTTTTCAAATAATTCTCTGCAAGAATAATAATTAGAATAATAAATGATACAAGTGGAACAAAAAAGATTCGTTTTCTGTTCTAACATTGATGAAACATTAATGAAACACAATATTATATTTTCTTTAAGTAAGAGTATTGAAATTATTCTCTATATTATGCAATTCTTTAAAGAAATGTCATATCAAAAGGAAAGGTTTTCTATAGGTAAAAGTACTGAGTATTATTTTCCATATGAAGCATTTCTTTAACGAAATGTCTGATCCAAAGGAAAGATTTTTCTATTCTCTATATAAAGCAAATCTTTAACGAAATATCTGATCAAAAAGAATAGTTTTTTTTATAGGTGAAAGTATTGAGTATGATTTTCCATATGAGGTATTTCCTTAACCAAATGTCTGATCAAAAGAAATAGTTTTGTGAAATTCGAGTTGCTGTTGCGATAATGTTTTCTGATGTAAAGAGGGAAAGAGAAAGAAAGGGAGGGATAATGAGAGAGAGAGAGAGAGAGAGAGAGAGAGAGAGAGAGAAGAAAGGAGAAAGAAATAGAGGAAGAAGGAGATAGAAAGGGAGAGAGAGTCTATGTCATCATCGATCACAATATGGGAAATGAAATCAGACAACTGTAAACTAATGACATTTGCAGCACCACTCCCATTCCCCCTCCCCCACCCATTCCCTTTCCCATTTTCCCCTCCCACTCCTTACTCCACCTCCTTTGCTCCCTGCTGTGTTTGATCCTTTCCTAGCTGCTGCGTTGCGTGTTGCGTCTTGTTGTGGTCTCTTCTGCGTATCCGCTTACAAATGCTCACGATGTCCTGCAACCTTTTGAGGGTTGATCCACTTCACTCGACTCGACTCGACTCGACTCGACTTATTTATTTGTTTTGAGTGCGTCGCTTCCCTGTCCAAATATGCGGCAGCTTGTAACAATTACCAAATGACACCCTCGACAATCGGCAATCGGTAATCGGAAGTGTTCCTTTGTCCTCTTCGAAGGATGGCAGCAACAGCAGCAGCGGGAGAGGAAGGGAGAGGGGGAGTTGCACAAATGCGCAAATATTCACTTGTCGCTAAATCAATGACAATATTTTTGCCATTATCGTGTTGTTGTCGCCCAAATGAAGTAATCAAGCGAAATCAACTTAAAATTCAGTCAAGTCGAGGGCGAGTTTTATGATGTGGAAGAAAGAACTTTGCTTGCTCTCGTGATGTCCTTGCGATGCCAACAAACAACGCAACATTTGACAGCCGATGGGGTTGACTGCTCTGATGAGATTTCTCAGACACTGCGACTCGGATTTCATAATGAAGAATCCTCACTTTGTACTCTTGAATGGATCTAAAGTCGAACTTTTTTTATAACAGCTGTTTGCTTAATGCATTTGAAAGTAAACTTAAAATAGTTTTTGATTGATTCTCTATTTCAAGTAAAAACTTATTCTACTTCTTTACATTCACTATATTGGTAGAAGGTTTAAAAAACTTTCATCAAAATTGCAGAAGACATAAAGGAACAAATTTGAAAAGCATTAAATTTGAAGCCGAAAGGCTGAAATTACAAGTGAAAAGATGAACACCAAATGCCAAAACAAAAACATCACAAAAAAGTTCAACGCAAGCAGTAAAAATAAACCGCAAAAATCCTAAAACCAAAAACAATAACAAAATGTTAATAGAAAAGTTCGAAACACAAAAGATAATAAAATATATGTTTACTTTTGTATTTCCATAGCTTTAATATGAAATATGCAATCTAATAAGTAATGTCTAATTAATTAATTTCGTTTTATATAGGGTAATTTAACTACAAATTGTAGAAGTTAACATATTTAGGAACATTTTTGTGAGGGCAAAAAAGTCTACTTAATACATGTTTTAGTTGCTTTAGCTGACAATCTGGTATATTTTGCACTCTGTGGTATATTTTTGATGTAGTGATATATAAATATACCAAATAAAGCCATTGAATTATGTTTTAAGTATGTTGTGGTATATTAATTTGGTATATTATAGCTTTCTTACTTATTTTTATATTAAATTTTGTATATTATTTATATCTACATCGATTTTTATTGTTAGTAAGTCAATTTTTTTTTTAGCAAAAAACTTTTCATTTAACATCTGCAAAATTTAGCTGGAGTCAAGAATAAAAATATGAAATATAGTACGTAAAATATTATATATTATTTTTAAATCTTTAATCTATCTTTTTATTTATCACATTGTTTGAGATAATATGTGAATATTTATAAATTAAATTAATTCATTTAAATTGATAATAATAAAAACAGGAAAGAATCCTTTAAATGGACTTATTAATTATAATGTTTTAATTAACAACTTGAATTTAATTAAGTTTTTGCTTACAACACAAAGTATGGCTATTTAAAATTGGGTTGTCCAATGACATTATCTTCAGGTCAATTTTGCAATTTCTAGGAGTCGGCAATAATATAATTAGAACTGTGAGTAAGAAGGAAGAGAGAGAGAGAGAGAGAGAGAGAAGTTGAGTTGGGCCAGTCAATTCCCAGACAACTAATTTATGTAAACTGTCTGCGCATATTTCCTGCCAGAGTTGCCTAATAGCAAAGCATTGGCAGTGCCAAGGATGTTTGGGAGCCGGAGCCAAAGTAACATAATTCAAAAAGCACTTAACCCATAAAACTGAAATAATTCTATGAAATAACAAACGCACTTAACAAATTACAGATGTGAAAATTTCATTTGGAGTGTCAAGAGGAACCCAACAAGAGGAACAGCAGCAACAAAAAGTAACCCAGTTCCCCTTGGGGATAGATAGAGAGAGAGAGAGAGAGAGGAAGAGAGAGGGAGAGGATGAGCACACGACACTCGCTGGGCAACAACGAGGGGGACAACAACATTCCACTCTGCCACACTCTGCATTCCACAAATTAGAAAATGATTAATGGACTCAACCGGTTGCACAAAAATCCCCTGTTCCCCCCTTCCCCCTTCACTGCTCTCCTTCTCAGGGGGGGAGCAGCAGCAGTTGGTTTGCGTCTGGCACACTTCGGCATAAAATAGCACTCAGGAGATTCAAGAGCTGGTGTCGTCGCACCCTCGCATCTCTCCCACATCCTTTTGACCGCCAGGAGTCGGCATTAAAATCACTCTTCCGTTGCGCCACGAAATCATCCCCAAGCAAGAACTTCCGTGATGATGATGCGCGCAATCCGCATCCGCATCCGAGTTCGAGTCCGAATCCGAAGCATGCATCCCTTTCCTTGCGGGGGTGTGTTTGTTGTCATTTATTGGTGTTGTCCTTGCAATCATGTCTGGTTCCTGGTTCCTGATTCCTGGTTGCCAGTTCTTGGTACTTTGCCTGCCTTGTTGTCTGATTTTGTTCTGGGGTCACGCTTTGCTCTTTTGATCGCATTTTCCCCCTCTTGTGTCTAACCCATGAATCAAATTACACTTTAAATCCTTGATTTTAATCTGAAGGGGCTGACAAATGGATTTTGATGTCAATTTTTCCAAAATTACTGAACCCGCTCCACCCCTCAACTCCTCCACTCCTTCCTCATTCCCAAGCTAAGCAATTGAATTTTGCATTTTGACACAACGCAAAACATTGCGTAACTGCAATGTCAAGAGGGGGGAAAAAGGGAAGCGGATGCTGAGTGAGCAAGGAAGGATGGCAGGAAGGAAACAATCAGTGGGCGTAGTACTCGAAAATAAAAGGGGTGGACGCCTTTTTAATCTCTGATTAGATAGCTGCAACTGTTGACGCTGATGAGGTTGCGCATTTTGACACTTGTCAGAGTTTAAAGAACTCGGCGTCAAGGACTTTTGCATAGATGGTGTCGAGTCGATAGCGAAAGTACCGGAAATACTATGAAGATGTGCGTTCAATTAATGCGTAATGTAAGGAATCAAGGCTGCAGATAATTACATCCACATCTCATTTAGCGGCCTCAATGAACAATGAACAACAACTGAATTTAACTCGGTTTTTTTATTTAGTTCGATTCTCGACTGTGACCATTAGATGAGCTAAAAAATTATGCTACTAAGCGAACAAAGTGTAGCAGCTAAACGAGTAGAACATGCCATTAAGTGAAATGACGCTAAAACATGTTTTATTTTATGTTTATTTTAAGTAATACAGTAAATATAAATAAATATGCAATAGAAGTTCATTTTGTTGTTATTTTTTTTGTATGCTGTTTTTTAGTTTTTTATTTCTGTTTGTGACCATTAAGCGAGATAAATATGTAGCTAAGCGACATATTGAAAGATAAAAAGATATGGAAAAATATTACTGTTTTAAATTGAGCACTGATCTAGTTTTGTATTGTCAAGTATGGGTATTATTCAACAAAACTGTATAAAGAAAAAGTTAAAGTTATACACATTTTTGATTAAAGTTTACAGCTTTCAAACTCTTTATTAATTGGAAATTTTCGATTTATTTTAATTGAGCATTCTTCTTGGGCGCTTGATCAATTTGTGGGCAACTCACTAGCGTCTAATGATGACAATAATACCAACAATAGCAGCAGCAGCAGCAGCAGAAGCAACAGCAACAACAATAAGAACGCTGGCAACTGGCAAATGGACAGCGCCATAAAGAAAGAAGGTATAATAACAATAATTCAAAGTCGCCACAGGACATCATTGTTGCCATGTTAACGCTTATTTTTTGTTTACATTTTGATAATTTCCAAAGGCATAATGCAAAGAAATGAAAAGAGAACAGAACAGAACAGAACAGAACAGAAAAGAAACGAGAACAAAAATTAATAATAATAACAGAAAATACAAACAAAAAAACAACATACTAAAATCCGAAGTCGTTTGTCGTTTTGGGCTCGAATAGAAGCCGAAAAGAGAAGAGCGAGTGACGCGGGGACGCGGGAGAAACCATACAAAGAGCCAAGAGACAAAGGGAATTTCGCGGTATTTTCACGCTTCATGCAATCCGACTAAGAATCAATAAGCGGGTGTGGATGGCAGCGAGCTCGACTAGCAGATGCCCTGCATAAAACAAAGACTTCATTAAATCTCGAAAGTTTCATTTCAGTTACTTTAAGCTGATTTGTCGATAATTATAGTAATTTCATATTGTTTTCAGATTTGACTAGATTTATTTTATTTTCATTTTCTTTAATGTAATTTAATTTTAAAATTTGTTCTGTTATTATTTCATTTTTATACATTTTGTTCGATGTTTTTTATATTACTTTTATTTTTCATAAAATTAGAGGTATTTTAATATTAACATTTAATTATGAATAGTATTTATAGTTGAGTTAAAAGATGTTCTTTCGAAGTGGATGAACATTGTAATTAGACTTTATTCATTTTATTCTATTGCAATTTTATTAAAAATTCACTTTTATAAATTGTGTAAAATGCAATTCTTTTATAGTTTTACTTTAAGTTATTATTTTTTAATAACCAGTTAAATATGTTTTTTATGAAAAGTAATATGTTTTCTTTTTATTTTATTTACATTTTAGAATTTGTATTAACATTGAAATTTTTTTAACAATCAGTTACCGCATTTTAATGTGGAATAATTAGTTTTTATATATTCTTTATTATTCACTTTCTTAGTTTTTAATTTAATTTTTTAACAAACACTGCAAGAATATTTGTCATTATAGACTAGAAAACTATTTCTAAATTTTAAAATCTTTAATTTATTCTTTTGCTTAGTGTCTTTTTAAACTACTCTCATCTGTTGATTTTCCAGGGTATTCGCAGCACGCTGCGACTGGAGATTGGGACTCTTGGAAGAGAGCTCGCGGCAAGTGTCTGGCGGCTGCTGCATTTTGGTTTTTGGTTTCATTCGGGGGAATAAAAAGCCAAGACACTGTTGGGCATCGATGAGTAGTTGCCTGCGGATTAAAATGATAACAAGCCTTCAACAATCCGTTGTGATTTGGCTTTTGTGTCCTCCTCGCATCGCATCGGATCGCATCGCTGCGTTCATAGGAAACAGGCAAAGAAAAAAATGAAAATGAAAGGAACCCTCGCTAAGTCTAGGGTTAAAATCCTTTTCACGCTTCAATTTGCTGCACATTGATCTTCAACCGATGGCCAAATTTGAACTCAAAGTTCTCTCTCGCTCTTGATCTTTGAAATTAAGTCGGACGGATTGTCGCCAGTGTTTTATGTTGTTATTGTGTTTTTTAATGATCTCTGAATGGTTTCGAAACAACTTCATTTCGTTTTGTTATATGCTTTTTATGGCTTCATTTCGGTTGTCTTTGGGGCATCATTGGCATATGTCCTGCATCTTTATGAGCCATAATTAAATCTTTATGGCTAACAAGCCCCCTTTCTCAACTCGGCGCCAGGGTCATAAAACGCTTCCATTCAAATCGCGACAACTGTGTTCGATTGTCTGGGAATAAATACTGAAATGATCTTGAAGATCTTCTCTATCAGCGTGTGGATCGCGTTATCATTTAGCGCCGTTTGCATAGAGAACAGATAGAATGCTATAAAAATCTGCATAAATCATAAGATCATGCGTTTGCTGTGTTGACCTTAGTCAATGAGTCAGGGCGTTGCCAAAATGTCAATACACCGAAGGGAAAAGAAAAACCTTGCTCAGTTGGAGTTGAAGTTGGAGTCGAAGTTGAAGTTCGAGTTGAAGTTCGAGTTGTTGCATGATAAATGACTTTCGCGCGTGCCCCTTTTTGGGGCAGGCTAAGCTGAGAGCTAAGGCGAGTGAGCGACCAATACCATTGCTACCTGGTCAACGTGGTGGCTTGGCTACCTGTATTTTTGATCGACCAGGTGCTATTTTGATATATGACGTTCGCATCATCAATTAGCCGCTGCACCACTTTAGCTCGCTTCTTTCTCTTATGATCGAGGCGGTAGCAATTGATGGATTAGCGCATTAGTCGCTAATGATATACGCCCCATACAACAAACAACATTCAACATACCACCCCCACCTCCTTGAAGGCGTTGCATGCTGCATGCTGCATGCTGCATGTCGCAACGCTCGCACGCGTTCCATTTATCAGCGCATTTCCGCTTTTAATTATTGCAACGTCGCAATATTGCCGAGTCGCGGCCCTGCAATGACATGCAACCAAATTGCTGGCAATAAATTTCGCACATTTCACAACAGCAACAACAACAGCAACAGCAGCAACATCAAAAAAATGAACTGAGCAACAGCAAAAACAAAAAAAAAAGAGCTAAGGAAGGGATTGAAATACTTGGAGTGTTTCGCAAAGCGGTTCCACAATTGCCACTTGACAACACACTTTGTCAACCAACGAGGCACGTTGAAGGAGGCAGAAAGAGACACTTACAGAGAGAAAGGGAGATAGACATGCGCACAGAGAGAAAGAGATGGAGAGAGAGAGAAAGAGCGAGACAGAGCAAAGAAGAAAATGTGTTGAAGTGAAACTAATAAATTGCATTCCTATTTACGAAAACGCCGTTTTAAGATGATTTAGATAATTAGACAAAAAGTAAAATAAAATGAAATTAAATAAGATTATAATGAGATTCCACAAAGACACAAACCTGAAAAAGATTTGATTTGAGATTAATTTCGGAAAAAATGTATAAGTTTTCAACATTTTACTGCAGTTTATTTTTACTATTTCTTAGAAATTCATACTGCAGATAATAAACAATTTCAAAATAATATGTAATTATATACACAGACTTATATTTAGACTGTAACACCCCGAAGAGATTATATTAAATTTGAAAAGTACATGAAACAAAAAAAAAAAATAAAATAATATAAAAGATAGTGAGTTGTAGTTATCCACATTTTAAGATGAGAGAAATAATTATACACAAATTTCTTAAGATTACAGAAAATATTATATATTGAGTGAAAGAGGCGGGAAAAGTAGTGTACAAAATAAAATGTAGATAGAGATGGATAGAAAAAGATAGGGAAAGAAAGAAAAAGAGACACAGAGAGCCAGAGAGAGAAAGACCTTTCAAAAGTTAAGTTTGGGAAATTGATTAAATTCGCGCGAATACAAAATTGGGAACACGACAATGATTTTGTGCGTATTTGTTGTGAAGTGCTGGCTATGATGAGAGAGAAAAAGAACGAGAAGGAGACAGAATGAAAGAGAAAGAGAATAAGAAAGACCTGTGAAAAGTGAAGTTTGAGAATTTTAATCAAATCGCGCAAATGCGTAAATGGGAACACGGCAATAATTTTGTAAGAATTAGCTGCGAATTGCTGGCTATGATGCCCAGTGAAAGCAAGACAGGAACAGCTAGTAACTGAAAGAAAGAGGAAGAGAGAGAGGGAGAAAAGCAGAAAGAGAAAGAGAGAGGGACAAGGAGAAGGAGCGCAGCTGTTGGGTTGTCGGAATGCAGTTGCAATTGGCACAGCAACAAATTGCTGGAATAATTACGCACACATTGACAGCTACAGATTGATATGTTGCCGCTAAGGATAACAAGGAGCATCCCGACTAAAAGGTCTGCAAAAAGACAAAATGACTGACTGAATGGCTGTCTGACTGGCTGACTGACTAACTGACTGAGTGAGTGAGTGAGTGAGAGATGCAAGTGACAAGCACGCGGCTACTTTCTGCTCTGTGTGTTCATTGATGAACGTGAGGTGTCAAGCAAATTGACTGTCCTGGCACAAACGATTGCCCAGTGGCAGGCACTTAAAGACACGAATGCTCGAGTGGAAGCCAACGGCGACAGCGTTGTCCCCTTGAGCGACGCCACTGTGCCACACAATGTGGCACGGAGGAGAGGATGGGGATGAGGAGGAGGAGGAGGAGGAAGAGGAGACAGCGTCTCGGTCGCGTCTCTGGAATTTGCCGTTTACGTGAATTACGCTCAAATTACAGCACGCCAATCGTCAGGCAGCCAACAAAAAAACGCAACAATGCCAAACAACAAGACAGCGACAACAGCAAGCAAAAAACAGGCAAAATAAATAAAGGCTAAAAACTTGCCTGAAAATAGCTGCAGAGCAATGAGAATGCATCGCAAATTAAAATTGCTCGCAAAACGTTCAACATTGAGCTGCAATTGGAGTTGGGGATCGGGATCGTGTCTAGGGACTGCCACAGGGTGTGTACTACGCACACAGGGTGACTCTGTTCTGTTTGTCGGTTTCGTTGCGCTCATTGAGCTCGTTAGGCGATAACTTTATGCGGCATTAAATTTTATGCGGCCATAAAACAAACAAATTCGCCTCGAACACACTCATTTACAACACAAGCACAAATGCAAGCGATACTCACGCATATTACGGCAAATAAACACGACACGAACTAACAACAACAACAACAACAACATTAGCAGTAAACAATAACAATAAAGACAAGGCAGCAACAACAATAATAACAATGCAATGGGTTGTGCTCGGAATGCACTGCGAGTGAGTAACAAGCGCCCTCGCCTCCAACCAGTAGCAAAGGCATCGCAACCTCCTAAGTGTGTGTGCGTGTGTGTGTGTGTGTGTGTGTGTGTGTTTGTGTGTGTCTCTGTGGTATGCGAGCCGTATCGTTAAGTGGAACAAGAACATGTCGCTTTACGCCCCGATACAACTCAACTTGGCGCATTGTGTAGGGTTCTACATCCATTTATGGGACGTACCCAAGTTCTACCTTGAGCAAGAGGCGTGTGCAAGTGCAATTCTACCTCAAAGTTGATGTGCCTTCAGTTTACATCTCGGCTCTACTTAGCAAGTAAGTAATTATTACATTTTAGACAGTGATATCGATATAAGGTTGCAACTAAATGAGATTATTTACTACTTAATAATAAAGAAATTCTGTTATCCAAATTACTCCAATGACACCTTCTTTAATTTCTACAGCATAGATTACAGATATGTATATACAAAATACATATCTCGTTGCATTAATTCGCTTAAAAGAGTTGGTTTATTTGATAATGTGGCATTGCGTAAGGTAAAGTTCTTAAAATACAATTTTAAAATATGTATATAAAAATATAATAATAAATCCTATATGGGTTGTAAAACTTAAGAAGATAGCAAGGGATAAATTCTGAAATTTTTTAGTATTGAACTTTATAGTTATAATACATTAAAGTATTACACCAGACAAGCAAAATAAATAATTAAACACTTTAGTTCTTTATGCTGCCACTCACTGTCAGATCACAACGCTAACTAACTCCCGAGGAATGTGCGTTTAACAGACTTCCTTAACTTAAGAATCAATATTAGTTCGGATATATCATGAATCGATATTTAAATACATATCATATCCAACACTTAATACCTACTAATTTATACGAAGATAATGGAATTTAACACTTCCAAAGTAAAGTGTAAAAGTAGATTTTAAAACAGTTAACTCTAGTAAGCAAGTCAATTGTTAAATGGATATGAAGTATATCAACTAAAACGAATATCTAGAAGAGAAGATATCATATAATTAACTAGATGGAGTGCAGTTCTGCGATATATTTATAAACTAAAGTTCCATAAAGTGAAACATAGTAAGTGACTATAGAAAATCGATTTTCAAATCCACAATAACTTGTAAAAAGAGAAGGTTGTATATTCGACTTAAAGGGAATACTAAAATATTATTAAAAATTTAAAAGTTTTGTAATTTATGAAGTAAGGTTTAAAAAGTAACTAACTATAATAAACCCATTATCAAACATGTAGTCTATCATTAAGCACTGGTAACTCAATAGCATATTCTCAACGCTCAGCGTATAATTGTGGTTTGAGCTAAACAATGCTTTAAACGGGAAGTACACATATGGAAAAAGTTCTCCAGTTGCTCAGATTGCGATGTTTTCTAATCACGTGTCAAAATCTTGTACAGCATTTTGATGGTAACTCAAAACCGAAGTTCAAGTTCGCCGGCAACTGGAATCGCAACTGGCGAATCGTGATAAGGGATCTTAAGGGGCAGGGTACGAGAGGAAGGGGGGTACTTTGTATTGAGGAAAGTCAGCGAGCCTGATGTAAACTGATTAACAAGCCCGATAAGCGACAGGCCTCAAACAATTGCGGAGCACTCTCGCATTTGCCACTTTTTGATGCAGCCACAATGGAACCATTGTGAGAGCCTTTTGTCAGAGTTCGAGTTCTGTGTTCTCTTTGCCGCGGCTGTTGCTGTTGTTGTTGCTGTTGTTGTTGCTGTTGTTGTTGCTGTTGTTGTTGCTGTTGTTGTTGCTGTTGTTGTTGCTGCTGTCTGTCACTCCCTCGGTGAGTCCTTTTGTCCTGGCATTTAGGGGCGTTGCTGATGTTATTGCCACAGCTGTTCTAATAATTGAAATAATGCGTCGAATACTCTACCATTCTGCTGCTTAAGATCTATTTAAATTCTTACAATGCCAATTGGGTAGCTCAATGCCAACTATCTGCATCGATAGGAAATAATCTTTAAAAAGGAAATGCAGGTCAAGCATATAAGTAAAATCAAGTATGTATAAATCAAAAATCGTAATTATTAAAAAAATGTATAAACAATTGAAAAGATATAAAATAAATGCAATTAGTATATCAAAAATTGCACAAAAAATATAAAAAATTATATAAAATAGATGCAATACCAATAAATTTAAAAATTACTTAACATGTAAATGAAAATAAAATCAAATATTTTGTTGCTATAATTGATGAAATTAAAAAGAATAACAAGAAATTATAAAACTTTACAAAACCAAATAATTTAATAGAGATAATTATGTAATTGATCTTTATTAATTTAAATAAATAATATATAAAATATAGTTCCACATAAAGACATGAAGAAATTAAAATAAATACAAATATTTATTAGCTATGGTTATGGAGTAAAATAAATATACGACTGCGAAATAAAATAATTTTAATCAAAATGTAAGGAAATGAAGACAAACTCAAATAGTTGATACAATAATAAATTAATCAAAAGCAAATAAAAAATGTTAAACAAATTAAATAAAATACAATGTCAACAAGTAATTGAAGATAAATTCAAATAGTTAATAATATAATAAATGAATAAAAAGATTAAAGCAATAAAAAAGAATTGAAGATAAATTACAAAAATAGTATTTAATAGCTATGCTTGCAGAATAACATATATAATGAGTTTTTAGTCTAAGCATCGATCGCAAGCTGATAAATTGGCATTTGTCGCGATGGCAACCTGCTGAGTTGCAGCTCACAACGGGAGCAACAATCGAGACACAAAACAAAAAAAAAAAAAGAATGACAAGAACATTACAAAGCATCTAAGAAATGATGTGGCAAGTTAATTTCCCGGTGCTTCGTGACAATAGATTAATAGCATTCGATTCACAATGTTGTCGTTGGCAAGAAGCGTGAACTGGACCCCTAACGCTACTGGCTAGTCTTAAGAGTCAAAAGATTCTACACTACTTGAGGCTACTCTATGAGCTGAGACAGAGAGAGAGAGAGAGGTGGAATAGGGTTACCCCAAGGGGCACGTTCACGTTCTTGGTGGTGTCCCTCAGTGGCCATTAATGAGCACGACAACCATGCGACATTTGTGGGTTTTCAAACGATGATTTATGCGGCTATTCATTAAGTTCATTAAAAAGTGAAAGGATGCCTGGCGATTTGTCGATCAGACGATCAAATGATTCGACTACAGATACAGATACAGCTACAGATACAGATCGAAATCGAGATCGAGCTCTTCCTATGGCAGGTGCTTCTCAGTCAGTCTGTGAGTGAGTGAGTTTTGTTTATTTGTTTGTGCGTTTCCAAATGAGCCGTAACCAATAAATGTTTACGACTCGGCAAGGGGCAAAGTGGCAACGGGGAACGTGCAACGGGCAACGGAGAAGAACAAGGTGCCAAGGGGCAGCAGACATGTGGCAAGGGGCCAAGCCACAGAGTTTTGTGGCAACGCCTACGGTTGCCCATTGAGCACGCATAAAAAGCATCTTGAACAGCATTAAAATGACACATTGTTCACTTGTTCGAATTTGAGTTCGAGTTCGAATTTCGAGTTATGAATATTTGAATTCCAAAAGTAGATCGTTATGATGATCATTATAATCTGCTGATCGTTTGGATCAATAACTTTTGGTCGCAGGCGCCAGCCGTTGTCGCATCGCTTATCAATGCTTAACGGTGGGTCATCAACAAGACAACCCGCTGAGTTTCAAGCCAAACACACACACACACACACTCACACACATACAAAAAGAAAGCAACAACAACAACGAGAACAACAACAGCACTGAGAGCGACAACCACAACAATAATATTAACTACATTCATAATGAGCACAACAAATGCGCTGACAAAGTGTAAACTAAATTCATTAGCTAACTTACTACGACTGCCAAATACTCTGCTTTCATTTTCATTATTGTACAAATTTCATATAGAGCAATTAACGAATGAATTTATAATTAGGAAAAGTAGAAAATTGGGAAAAAATTCAATTAATTTAATTTAGTTTGAAGTCCAAATTTGAAACTTTTGTCATATTGATTTTAACTCAATATTATAAGATATTGATTATTCAATATTACATTTTATTTACTAACACAGGATATTAGAAATTGAAATTTGTGTTTTTTAGCAAACATTTGTATTCCATCAATTGTTTCTAAAGTGACTTTTTCTTATACTCTAAAAATTTAAAATTTTATATTAAAGTCGATTTCATTTACAAATTAAACAAAAAGTCAGGTATGCTCAACTGTGAGATACCTGCTACCCATTTTGAATAGCAGAAAAACCGTAAAATATACCGCAAACATACTAATATTATATATAGCGAAGGCCCTTTTTGGTATATCGATTAAGTGTTACATACGATATCTAGCACAGAGGTCTAAAGGTCTCTTATAGTCTCTGAGATCTATACAGGATAGACAGTATCGAAAGGACAGATCTAGGACAGACGGATATGGATATATCGTCTCGGCTGTTGACGCTGATAAAGAATATATATGTTTACTTTATAGGATATTGTCTGTATATCCTACAGGCCCAAGGTTAATATAATAATATAGTAATAATGTAATAATAACGCATATAAAGAGCAAAAAATAAAAAACATACATATCATATATTTGAATAATGGTTATTTCAAATATTGTTATAATTTATTTTTACAAACTTAAATTGTAATTATTCAAATAAACTAAGTAAGCCACTGAATGTGTTTGCATTAGTGGTTTATATATATATACATATTTTTGCACCCAACATTATGTTTGCATAAATTAATTCAAAGGTGTAAATGTGATACATAATAATAGGTAATTGAAAATTGAAATATATGTATTAATACTTAATATTATAATTTTAAATATATACTATATATATAACATAAATAATATATGTAATATTATTACTACTAATAATTACTAATAATTTGTATTGCCTTCTTAAACATTTCAGTGGTTGCTGTTTGATATATGTATATATGTATATTTAATAACAATATTTGTCTGTCTTCAAAATTTAAGCTTTATATATAAAACATTTACTTATTTTTCTAATTGATTCAAGTGCTCAATTTCATTTAATTCTTTCTACTTGGAAATACTTCCAACTAACTCTAGTTCAAGAAAAGGTCTTGCTCTTTCCTTTTACCTGTCTCCTCCTCCGCTTACGCCCCCGCTCTTGGCTGCACCGCACTCTGCTCCTATCAGCTGTATCTAAGACGCAGTTCAATCGACTCGAGTCTGTAGACAGGTTGCTGTTTGCCGCACTGTAAATCATACGTTGATTCGGTGACAGTTTTCCATTTGGTGGGCTTATCTCGATCTCTCGATCAAGCGATCAATTTCTGTTCGTCGCTGTCGTTGTTGCTTGTATGCAGGTAGTGGAGACAGACAAACGTGACTCAGCTGCCAGACTGCCAGATGTGACGTCACAACATGAACCTGATGGCATTTTAATTATTGCGCCCACAAATGATAAAGCGCTCAGCGTTTATCAGAGCAAATATAAGTACGACTTGAAATCAGACTTTTAGCTCGAGAGTTCAGTTTCTATAGCTGCAAGGCGTGAAGTTTTTGTACTCATCGCAGTTAGCATCGACTTTGTGTGGGGCCTCGAGTTGTTCTTGTTGCAGTTGTTGTTGTTGTGGTTGCAAGTGGGACGGCAGGTGAATAAACTGTGCTGCAACTGTCCGCCCTTTCTTAAAAAACACTTTGTGCACGCTATAATTATGCTGATCTTGCTATTTGTTTTGCCCTGGCGTACCCAAATACTGCACAGTGGTGCAAAAGCTGCAGAAATACAAATCAATAATAGAATAAACTTTAAGTAATTATTTTTGTTCACAATTGACGCGGCTGTCAATGGATTGTTTTCAGTTCTCGACTCTCAAGACGGTAGCTGCTGCTTGGCGTTTTGTTACCACTGTGACTGTGATGCGGGTTCGAGACTCAAGACACAGAGAGGTCCAGGCTCAGATTCTTGAGCCCGCACGCACACATTTTACTTATTATTTATGAGGCGTGCGCTGTGGGCGTGGCTGGCTTGTTGATCGGCGCTACATTCACCAAAACAGGGCAGCAGGTAAGCAATGAACGGACGGACAGACAGACGGACAGACAGACGGACGGACAGCCGGACGGATGGAATGGGACGTTTTCAATCAACGTTCTCGCTGGCCACTTGGCATGCCAGGCGAAGACAAGCGGGGACCACCCTTTTAATGAAGCCCTAATTACAGTGTTTATAACAAAAGGTGATTACCAAAGCAAACCAACCAACAACAACAAGAACAACAACAATAACAACAACAAACAAGCAACAAGCAACACCAGTCTAAAAGCAAACCAGACCAGACAGAAGACGCACAAGAGTCTCCTCGTTCACGTTCAAGGGACTGGACACATCAACAGCTCTTTAGGACAAGCCATCGACTGACACCGACTTCGACTACGACTCCAACATCGACTTTGACTTCGACTTCTGCTTCGACTTCGACTTCGACTCCGATCCCGATTCTCGATCCCAATCCCGATTCTCGATGCTCGATCCCGTCGTCTTTGCTGCTGCCCGAACGCACCTTGGGGGCAACTGCCTTGTTTATTTCAGATCGCAGCACGAAAGACGCAAAGACTTTGCTGGCTTCCGTTTAACTGTTCGACGGTTTAATACCCTGTAAGTTTTTATTGCATAAAACCTTTTACAAATTAGAATTCTATGAATATTAATTGGAATGAATCTTTATATTATGATTCAATTGTTTAGCTTCCGTGAATTATTTTTACTATACTATCTAAATCTATTTTTTTCCGTGCAAGCTTTCCCCTTTGATTTTATTACACTTCTAAAATAAAACACTATTGAAGAAAAATTCAAATTGTATAGAAATTAAAATTACATAAATTTTTTATCCTTTACTTCAAAACAAAAGTGGATGCAAATTAAAATTAAGAGTAAAAACCAATTTCATATATTTTACTTGAACAGTTTAAAAAGAAACAAGGAAACCTAAATTGATTTTTAGGGAATACCCTTCATACTTAAAATTATTCAAATTTCTTGTATTACGGTAGAAAAATAAAAATGTCATATAAATTGATAAAATTTGAATTACCTAAATAATATTTTTGTAGAAAAAGTTCGTTTAATATGAAATTTATTTTGTATTTTATTATTTATGTCTTCTTTTATTTCTTATTTTTTTTAAAATTATTTTTATTTTTTTTTCCAATTAATATGAACAAGCTAACTTAGTATTTTATAAATTTCGATTCTAATAGAAATATAATATTAATGTCGGTAATAATAAAAATAATATTAATAATATTTAATATGGGTTAGTTGATAATTTCAATTTAAATTTCGCTTACGAGGTATTTGTTAGCTGAGCACTTGCAAAGTTGTCTCGCAACTTGATTTGTAGTGTGCGTTGTCTCCGTCTCTGTTATCGTCACATTATTTATAACATTTCATGTTTAAATTCGTAATTTTGGGGCGCAATTCAGTTCCCCTCCTCACCCTCTTCCCTATTCTCCTCTCTCTCTCTCTTTCTCTCTTTCTCGTTGTCCCCTTCCCTGTCCATCTAAGAAGCTAACCACCCAGGCAACAGCAAAACTTACGTTCCATGGCGCTCGTGACTTGTAAATATTGATTTTAATCGAAATTGCTCTAAATTGCTTGTTTTTCATGTGTTTCGGGTATGCAATTTAAGACACTTTTGCTGTGAAGAGGCGCTCCATCGATTGATTCACTGTGGATCGATTACTTGCCATACGATGATAAATATGTAGATACTTAGCATATACTCGTATGTTAACTATGTAAACAGCACCTTGCTTTCGTTTAATTATCGCATCAATTTGAAACGATTTTGTACTTGATCAAACTTCTCATCATGGCGGAAATGAAGTATTGAAAGTTTCAATTAAGTGTACTTATAATTTTATGTTTATTCTATTATACGAATTACATTAAGGGGAAGAAATAGATTTACATTTTTTTTTAAATTTGTATTTTTATTCAATTAATGAAAGGCGGAAATAGTATTGAAAATGCAAAGTAAACTTGTTTATAATACATTTTAATTTACTATTTAAATTCGAATATAATAATCCTTTAAAATGAGAACTAATAACGATAAGAAAGTACAAGGCACATATAACATAATTTTTAACAGCATTTTCTTGACTTTTCTTCTGGTTAAAAATCTATAAAATTTCTATGAAAATAAACGCCGTTTACTTATGATGAACTTATGATGAATAATAAACTTTCATTTACTTTTTATGGCTACCATCTTGAGGGCTTGCATCTATTGCTGCCTTGAGGACTCTACAGCGAATTGGTTAAGCTCAGAGTGCTTCAATGCAATGAGGGGGCTAGGGGAATGCAATGCTCTCTCTCTTTGCGCTGTCCCTGGGGTAATGCAGCAGGATTTGCAAGTAAAACATCAATTCGATCGCAAAAGATCGTAAAGACATGAAAGGCAGCCGACTGAGGTCGGTAAAAGCCGCTCGAGCAACTTATCATGTCCAAATTAAGCTCAATTCCAAATAAACAAGAGGACGACTGCGTTTCTGTGATCCTTCCTCGGTTGCTCCATTGCCAGTTCCCATTCCTGTTCCCTTTGCCCTTCTGCTGCGTGTTGACTGCGATTTTCAATTCTCTTTGGTTGTCGATATGCCAACTCTATTTGCATTGGGGTGCGGCTAACTTCAGTCTCCAGTCTTCTCTCAGTTGAACTTCAGACTGCAGTTGGAGTCGAAGTCAATGTTGGAGTTGGAGTTCGAGTTGGGTGAAGGCGAGGCGGTTCTTGCTTTGGCGTTGGCCTTTGTTTGAATTAATCGAAGTGATATTTTGCTTGTCCCGAAATAATTTATCCCAAGCACAAGCGGTGCACTGCAGCTCTGATCGGTGCCCCAAGCTGGCGTTGCCTTTATTGGTTTTGCTTTTTTATTTTCATTTGGTTTCTTGCCTCGCAAGCTGAAACTGAAATATAAATATTCTCTATATGGGATCCATTGATACATTCTGACATGAGTTGTGGCCTAAGCGCGCGTTAATAACCGCAATTTATGCGATTTTGAAGACTGCCACGGCGCCACAAGAAACCAAAGCTGCAAAAACAAAAGTGCAAAAAAAAAAAAAACAATTCAAATTGATTTTTTGTGTGATTATTCGTGGGTTGAGGCATTTCAAATTATCTCCAAATGCGCATCTATGGTCAATTATAGACATTTATTAGAGCGATGGGTAAACTTCTGTTTTTTTTTTTATAAAATATTCTTCTATAATCTTTTATATAATACCTCAGCACTATAACACAATAATACATACTATAGAAATACTATTTCATTTCTTGATCTTATAAACATTATTTTTCCTTAATTCTTTCGTTTTTGAATGTAATTGAATTTGTTTTCATAATCTCGGAAGAAGAATGTTTTTGCAAGAATTGATTTTTTGGTTCATGAAGTTTTAATTGCTTTGCCTTATATTTTGCCTTTAGATTATTAAAAAAAAACAAATTTTATTTTCAATTGTGCATATTTTAAATGAATATTTTACCTAGTGAAAGAAAGCATTAAAAAGATTTAAATGTTATACATACATAACATATGTAGAAGCTTGTAAATTATTTGTAGAATTCATATATTTTTCCTCGGTAGTCATATGATTATATTTATCACACAGATAAATAAATATATTTCTGTATTTACTATTATTATTATAGGAAATATTAGAAATTAATTTATAACCTAGCATAAACTTATTAGGGCTGGCTGCTTTGGCCTTTGGCTAGGAAAAAGTGTGCTTAAATTACTAACAAAACAATTTGTAATATAATATTTAAGGGCTATTTAAAATTATTTGAAAAGCTTTTTTAAATTGTTTCTTCTATAATTATTTCCTGAATTTGATTGCTTTGCTTATTTACAGAATTTGAGTGCTTTGCTTTTTAATTTGATTTTAAAGAACTTTCAGCATTAACTCTTTCAATATTTCGAAATGTTCTTGTCGATCTTTATTTTTGAGTTGACAGTATATAGTTGTTGTTGCTGCTGTTGTTGTCGTTGCAACGGCCAATTTCATGGTCGTTTTGCCAGCATTGGCTGCAGCTGCCGGTTGCTTGCTGACCGTCGCGAGTTCGTTGCCTAAGTCTTTCGTTTTGCGTGCGTGTTGCGAGCGTGGCAAAAAGGGAGAGGGAGAAAAAAAAGAGGTGACGGCAATGGAGTGGCATGCTGAAAAACCTTATGCACAATTAACAAGATTCGCATAAAATTACAAAACTGACATAATTCAAGATAGCAACTGCGCGCTCGCCTCTCCACAGAACAGAAATTATCTCATTGAGAGTCGTCGCAATGTCCGCAGACGTCTCTTAAATGGCCTGCTAATGGCCTAAAGTGTACTTGCTGATAATATTTAGCGTATACGCATCACTCAGGGCCCGGTTTGCTGTTGCTCGAGTCTCGAGTCTCTTTCTCTTTCGCTCTCTGCGTTGTCAGCGCGTGAAATTTATAAAGTTTCTGGTGGCATTTGGGCGCTTGGCGAGGAGTCATAAAGTGCTTGATATTATGGCGCATGGCAGATGAAATCAATTTACATGCATTCAATTACAAATTGTGAGCCATTTCTGAGCCAAGAAGAGATGAGCAAGCCAGTGAAGTGGAAGCTGCTTGGAAGCCGTGAGTTCCCAAAACAAACGCTCAACTTTCCAGTGAAAATCTTGGGGCCATCAGTTAGTAAAGTTTACGAGCCAACTGCCAAGTGGCCAACTGCTTGTAACGGCGCGTTTTTATGAGCCAATGCAAGCTCTCTCCTTACACCTCTCCGCAGATCGTTGTTGCAGATCGTTGCGACATGTTTTGTAGCGTTGTTAAACGTTTGCATGATTTTGATTTTGATTTTAATGATACGACAAGAGTGCGAGTGCGAGAGCGAGTGAGTTCTCCGAGTTGGACTCCAGCTTAGGCTGCTGCTGTTGGCTGCTGTTGTGTGCAGCTTCGAGTGGGACTTGCAACACGTCCTAATTAGCGCCCGACTGAGGTGGCCATCAAAATAAACACTTTTAGAATACGAGCGGAGGCTGCAGACTGCAGACTACAGACGGTTGTTGGTTGTTGGTGATTGTGACATGTTTTTATGACCATAAATTCACCAAGTTTACAGTGGGAATTCGCAGATCTGGCAATGAGATTATACACACAGCACACACACAGCATGCTAGGAATTCCGTTGTGCTGACATTGATGGATATTCGATTGATCCTTAATTGAATAACCAAATACTTTTGCTCATTTAATCAGCCTGCGGATAACACCCAGAGTGCTTCTCTCTCTCGCTGTCTCTGGCGCAATAATAGCGAATTCATGTTTATGGGCGCC
Source organism: Drosophila pallidifrons (assembly GCA_023558445.1). Lineage (NCBI taxonomy): Eukaryota > Metazoa > Arthropoda > Insecta > Diptera > Drosophilidae > Drosophila > Drosophila pallidifrons. Next base: position 18,453,420 of record CM042351.1, read on the forward strand.
TCTTCAGCTTATCCGAGGCGCCCCGCGAGAATGTCTCTCTTTTTTCTCAGATTAACAATGCGACTAATGGCTAATGGCTCATCCATGCCATGTTGCCATACGCCATTTACATATCTTTATATATCCTTATATGTATGTATGTATGTCGCATACATCCTGCATTAATTCGCAACGCGACGCGATGAAACAAATGAAGCAAACATCGCAATTCTCTCTGGAGTCTGTCGTCGATTTTGCTGCCATAATTTAAATACAGACGCGATAAGACAGACTCTCTGGATGCAGTACAACAACAAAGACAGAAGACACAGACAGAGAGACGAGTCAAGCAGTTGCTTTAAGGCTATCAACAAAATGCTTTCGTTCTCTGTTTTTGGTAACTTGAGTGTGTGTATTTTCAATCACATCTTTAAGCCTCTTTTATAGCTTATAAACTAACTACATATGCTGATCTTATTGGACAAGACTTTTGCTATTTCATCTCTTTACAGTTTTTCATTTACAGAGGCATTATTTCATTTCCTTTCAGTTTTTCATTTTGCAAAAGCCATTTGTCTGTTTAAACACTTGAGCGCATGATTAAGGCGACAATTAAATGACTTTATTATAGCTTGCTTAATGAAAGTGATTGCAATAGACAAATGTGACTGTTCATTAACATACATAGAAGATTTCCCAGCTCTTATTGAAACTTGTTATTCTTGTATTCCTATTTAGCAGTAGAAGTATTTTTGTTTTTAGCAGTAACTATTTTTATACCCGCTACCCATAGGGTAGAAGGGTATTATAACTTTGTGCCGACAGGAAATGTATGTAACAGGTAGAAGGAGGCATCTCCGACCCTATAAAGTATATATATTCTTGATCAGCGTCAACAGCCGAGACGATATAGCCATGTTCGTCTGTCTGTCTGTCCGTCTGTCCGTATGAACACCTAGATCTCAGAGACTACAAGAGATAGAGCTATAATTTTTTTTCGACAGCATTTGTTATGTTTGCACGCAGATCAAGTTTGTTTCAAATTTTTGCCACGCCCACTTCCACCCCCGCAAATCAAAAAAATCGAATAACAAGCGTAATTTTAAAGCTAGAGTTGCGAATTTTGGTATATATAATAATAACTATAGTAGTTATGATTCCTGATTTGTTTGCGATCAGATGAAAATTGTCGAAGTTATTAAAGAAATACTTTTGTATGTGCAAATACACCTACTTACTAGGGGTCTGAGTTGCTTTGTCTGACAATCTGGTATATTGAGCCGTCTATGGTATATTTTGAATGCGGTATTATGTCGATATACCAAACATACCATTTGGTATATTTTTAGTATATTTGAAGTATATTTGGTATATTTTGATAATAAAACCGCAAAATATATTGCTTTTATTCAAAATGGGTAGCGGGTATCTCACAGTCGAGTACACTCGACTGTAGCTTTCTTACTTGTTAATTAGTTAGTTAGCTTTCTTACTTGTTAATTATTTTATTATTCAAAAACTGTCAAGAGTTTGTATTTGATTGTCCTTTTTGAAATAAAATACACAATATCGATTTAGTTTTAAATATATATGTAATGAACTTATATTTTCGTTACAAGCTGCGCATTTAACTACTTTTAATGTGTCATTGTGTTTAACTAGACGGCGGACCGAGATATAAGAGTGGGCGGCTGAGCTAGGTGGGCGTGGTCAGACAGCAGAACTTAATAAGGATTGCAAAGCTTGAGTTTGGGCACGTATGCTCAACTGTTACTCAACAGTTGTGCAGAACCTTAGTGCTTTGCAGGTAGTCGCTACCTAAACGATCGTGAGCGAAAATGACTTGCCAAAAATTTTACTTTATGTATGCCAAATGCGTGGCTATGTGTTTAACTAGGCGGCGGACCAAGATATTAGTGAATGCGGGCTGGCTAAATGGGCGTGGTCAAGCATTTGAGCTTCACAAAGAATTCAGAGCTTGATTAATGTAATTTTGTTAAACTGTTAATTAACAGTTGTGACTGTTACTAAACTGTTGAACAGAATTCCAAGAAATTGCAATGCTTTGCCAGAGGAAGTTGCTGGCAATTGATTTAAGCAAGTGACTGAAAAAGTCAATGCCAAAAATTTCGATGTATGTCGGTCATATTGTGTGTGTGTGCTTGACTAGGCGGCGGACCGAGATAATTGTGAAAGTTAATACCTTAAGAGGGCGTGGTCGGGCGGATGGGCTTCACACAGATTGCTAAGCTTGCTTTTGGGTACTTTTGATGAACTGATGCTCAACTGTTGCCACTATTGTCAAACAGTTGTGCAAAAATGCAAGGCATTACATTTCTGGGTATTGATTTGAGGATAAAAAAAGTCATTGCCAAAAATTTTGATCTATTCGCTTCAGATGTTGTGTGTGTGTTTGACTAGGCGGCGGACCAAGTTATTAGTGAAGGCGGATGTGTTAAGTGGGCGTGGTCAGACAGCAGAGCATCAATAAAATATGCAAGCTTGCACTTGCATACTCTGCTTTTGTGATATTCAGATTGAAGTGCTGCATATGAACAAATGTTGGCCAAATTCGTCATTTGTGATCAGATATTAAACACTTCGACATGATTATGCTTGCATGCATTAGATTTGATGTGTCTATAATGCGAAATTATCAATAATAAATACATAATAATAAATTATCAAAAATATACATATATAAATTTAAAAAGATCTAAATATTTGTAGTGCTTGATAATCAATGCAATAAAATCAACAAAATATTTTGTAATCTAATCATATAACTCAAATAATAAATAATATGAGTAGCCTAATCTACATACATATTTATAAATTTTAAGATTTGAAATAGTAAACACATAGAAATATTCTTGAGATTGTTATTCACAACTATAAATATCAATGTTTAATATATTACTGTTCTATTTTTTGATTTTAGATTATTTAGTTGATACTTATAATATTCGATTTAGTTTTTCACATACCTTCATAATTTCATTTAATTTATTTTAAAAGGTTACATATAATTAAGCTTAAACCGAACGTATTTCTAAATCATTCCCTGGAGAGACCTTCAACTTAGTTTTTCATGATTTGTTTTATCATTGTATACCAAACTTTTGTATTTTGAGGTACATATGTGTTTATGTACAAATTTTATGCGTATTATTTGGAACTTACATTTAAACAAATAAAAACGAATTTTGGCGGCATCAAAATTTATTAGATTGAATTCTTAAAAACTATAAGCAATACAAAATTCATGATCTACTTATGATGAAGTAAACAATGAAATAGTTTATGATCAATGAATTTTCTTTTTATGAAATAAATAAATAAATTCATAAATCAATAATTGAAAATTGTTCTTCTTTTTTTTATAAATTAATTAAGGGACATAATATCATTTCATAAATCAATAATTGATCAACCATATTTTTTAAAATAAAGTAGTTAATGAATCATAATATCATTGCATTACCTGAGTAATCTGCTGGCCAAATCCGAGTAGCCAAGCTGACAGCTGTGGTAAGCGAAGTAAAGCTAATCTGAGTTAAGCAGCGGACTGATTGCACTTCGATGACAAGCCGGATTCCTTTGCCAGTCAGCAATGAGAATTAATCAAATGTCGCAATGCGAACTGGAGCAGCAACAGCAGGAGTCGAGATTCGGAGTTGGAGTTGGAGTTGGAGATTGGAGACTGGTTGAATTCGGGAATGGTTAGTTGGCAGCTGGAAGAGTGGAAGAAGTGAAGCAGCTACAAAGCCTAATGGCTATAATAAATGGATAAGGAGCTGCGTTTACACGAATGCGTTGATATTTCCACAGACCAAACAATATATAAATTAAGGTAACTGCATGGGACTTGGACTTGAATTGGCGACTGGCGCAGAGAGAGAGAGAGAGAGAGAGAGAGAGAGACTCATTACTGACCACATATGGGGAAAGGGAAGGGGAAGGTGAATGGTGCAACAACGACTGGCAACAACGACGTTTTGGATGTGTCTGCTCAAGTGCTTTGTGGCATATACTTAATTTCAAGTTGTCCGCGGGAAAACTTAAGCATATTTAACCGCATGTCGCTGAATTTTATGTGTGTGCAACCACCACAGGTGGTTGGAGTGGGGTGTGGGGGAATGGAGCCCCAGCGTGCCACAGACTGTGCGGGTTGCAACTGCGGTGGATCGGCCAATTCGCGACCAGCTGAATCTTCTCTTCTTCCCCTTTTTTTTGTTTTTGTGTTGCGCTGATTTGAATGTTATGCTGCCGTCGTCTGGACACAGACTGCAGACTGAGCTGGGCTTTGGCTATGGCAATCGCTTGTCCAAAGATACAAGCTTGATCGCTTGCCTTCTTGTTTCGGTGCTCGACGCTCACGCATATTCCGCATATGCAGACAACGCGCGACGGGATGCAGGCGCCACTTGGGCATACACACACACACACACACACGCAGAGAGAGAGAGAGAGAGAGAGAGAGAGGAGAGACACACAGGTAAATGCTAATGCCAATGCCCTCGTTGCTGCTGTTGTGTGTTTCGAATGTTTGGCTGGAATCTGGCAGCTTGCAACCAGCTGACCTTTGCACATGCCACATGCAACAACAGCAACAACAACGATAACTGACGCCGACAACCTGAAGGCAGGGGAGAGGTCAGATGTCGTCAGTTGGCCTGCTAAAGCGCCATCCATTCGCCCTCTCTCTTTTGTTCTCTCTATCTCTATCTCTCTCTGTCTCTTTCTCTCTTCGCGATCAGTCGACCGTCGTCTTCTTCATCTTTTTTGGGCCGCTGTCAACGTTGCCATCATATCAAATGACAAACTCGACTGCACAACGACAACGCAATGCGTGCTGGCAGCTCGGCCAGATTATCAGAGCTCGGCCAGCTCAATCGGAAAATGATCGATGATCTCGTCTCCGTGTGTGTGTGTGTGCACTTGAAATGGGTTCGCCTTAGATCTGACATATCTATTGCTCTCTCTTTCTCTCTCTGTCTTTTTCATCCGATTCTCTCAATAAGTTGTGCTAAGGTGGCATCTCAGGCACTGCCCTAATTAAGGTCTACGATCGATCTTCCCCCGCCCCCAACTCTTGATTGCTACTGCAGCTCACAGATCAGATTTTGATGCTTTTCTTCGAATTTGTATCTTTCTTGTTTTTGTTTTTTTTTTTTTTTGTATCTCGTCATTGTCACAGCAGCGAAGCTGTTGAGTGCTCCGCTACAAGTGTAATTGCCAGTTGGCTTATGAATCATTTCCCCAATTTGAGATTGAAAATTATCTGCGTTTAATGCATCTACGACAGAGAGCAATTTAAATGCTCAGCAGTTAACGAGTTCAAATGAAAACATTTTATAAATTCTACAAATTTCTTCATATCAAAAATGTCACTTTGGAATTCTATTTCTTGGCTTCAGCACATTAATTGAAAGAAAAGTGCTAAACAGCAAAGTAGATGGAAGCCTTTTGGGAATTCAGTATAAAAAATTTTGAAATTTCGAAATTAATCACATTTTGCTTTGACAAACTTTGCGGAAATGATCAAACTTATAAATGTTGTATTTATTTTAGCAATCTGACATTTATTTTTTGTTTTTTTTTTTTTTTGATAAGTATATGAAATTGAAATGCTTTTCTATGAAATGCAAGGTTTAGTTTATTGCTGGGTTTAAGAAAATTGAACTTTGCAAGTATAATTATAGCAAATAACATTTGCTAATGAATAGATGCTTAGTCAATTTGATGCACTTTAATAATAATAATGATTTTATTTAAATTGTGGATATATTTTCTTTGTTTCAAATACAAAAATAATATAAGTATTCCTACTCTAATAAATTGTATTTTACAAGAAGAAAAAGTATTTTATTTTAATTGCCGTAATAACTTCTGTTTTTATACCCGCTACCCATAGGGTAGAAAGGTATTATAACTTTGTGCCGGCAGGAAATGTATGTAACAGGTAGAACGAGGCATCTCCGACCCTATAAAGTATATATATTCTTGATCAGCGTCAGTAGCCGAGACGATCTAGCCATGTCCGTCTGTCTGTCTGTCCGTCTGTGTGTCTGTCGGTCCGTTTGAATGAAACACTGGATCTCAGAGACTATAAGAGATAGAGCTATAATCTTTTTTCGACAGCATTTGTTATGTTTGTTATAAAAGGCGTAATTTTAAAACTAGAAATACGAATTTTGGTATAAACAATAATAACTACAGTAATTGTGATTCCTGAAAATTTGTCGAAGTTATTAAAGAAATAGTTTTGTATGGGCAGAAACGCCTACTTACTAGGGGTCTTAGTTGCTTTGGCTGACAATCTGGTATATTGTGCCGTCTATGGTATATTTTGAATGCGGTATTATATCGATATACTAACTATACCACGTAGTATATTTTAGTATATCGATATACTAAATATACAACTTAGTATATTTGTAGTATTTTTGTAGTATTTTGGTATATTTTGAAAATAATACCGCAATATATTTTTCATACCATTTAAAATGGGTAGCGGGTATCTCACAGTCGAGCACACTCGACTGTAGCATTCTTACTTGCTTAAATACAAGCCGTTATTTAACATAGTTTGGTTTTCTGTCGCACTGCTATTTCAAAGTTCACAGCTGTAAAACACATTTAATTTTTAATAAAACATTTTATTTAAATGTTATTATAAATATATACGCTTAATAAATACATTTTTATACTGGAAAGTATTTTTCATGTTAGAAAATAAGAATTAAATCTTGATGAATTATTTTTGCTGTAATATCATGATTTCATTTAATAACGAAATAAATCAATTGAACGAAATAACTCATATCAATACTGTATGAGTACTATAGCAATAAAAGAATATGCTCAAAAATAGTTGACGAATTGCGAGCGTCAATTTAATTTGGTTGAATATTGAAAGTTACTTAAGTGACATTATAAAGAGCAAAGTCAATTAGTGAATAAGTCGCAACTTGGAGCTGCGATGGAAATAGTCAAAATGGAAAGGGCTGCAATTGCGACGAGTATGTGGCAGCAACGGTTCAGCTGGCATCAAGGCAGCCAAAATAAAAACAAAAAGAAAGAAAAAAAATGAGAAAAAAACAAACAAACAAATGAACATGTCGACGTCCAAGTGTCACCACAAAATAGTAGCCAAGTAGCTGGCAACCGAAAGTGGGACACATATCCGAAGGCAAAGGGGACCGTGTCGTGTCCATGTTGCCACTGCAGCAGCAGCAGCAGCGGCAGCTGCAAGAAGGGCAGCAGGAGTGGCAAAAGGAGCAGCAGGAGGAGCAGAAGAAGCAAGGGATGTTGTTGAGCTGCCAGCGATTGCAATCTTCCGCTTCTGCGCTCTCGCCCTCGATCTGGATACGAATGTTGCAGTTGTCGCTGCTGCTGCTGTTGCTGTTGCTGCCACAGCGAACTTAATTTTCCGCCATTTGCTCATTTGGTCAGACCGAACCATAAAGCGTATGTGCCAATGCCATATGGAGAGAGGAGCAGAGTCAACATCAGCAGCAGAAGCAGCAGCAGCAGGAGCTCATCATTGCTGATCTCGTGCAGCTGATAAAGGAAACCGCCGCGAATGAAGTTGTCGCTAACCGGGACGCAGAACATACACAATTTAATTAAAGAGACGACTACCGTGCTGCCCAAGATCAAGAATCGATCTATCTCCCTCTCTTTCTCTCTTCCTCCTTTGCTCGCTTCGTGACTTGCATAAATCTCATCGATCGATCGATTTCTATATCTGTTTATCGATAAATGGAAGCAGCATTGACTCTTTAGCTTGCATTATTGCCACGACCTTGAGACACTAATGAAGATCTTTACATTTTTTTTTCATTTCGTTTATTTTTCCTCTGTTTTTTTTTTTAATTTTTTTTGGAATCGAAAGTCGTTGGGTCTGAACAAACGTGGCCGTTTGCATAATTCATTTCCAATTTATATGCTATAAAAGCCGATAATGGCCGCAATTAAGTTCGTGTCCCTTTGATAATTTTCCACATTTACGCGGCCATTAAAGTGATTCCCAGTGCATTTTTCTCGCACATTATCAGCTCCTCATTTCCATAGCCGCTGACATGCAACGCAGACGACACAAGGTTCCCCAATTCCCAGTTTCAGTTTCAGTTTCAGCTTCAGTTCCAGTTGGCTGTTGTAGCCAACACCATTCGCATTCGTTTATCGCATGTAGTCAGAGGTAAGAAAAATGATAGACGTCGCTGGAAAAACATCTTAGTTGTATTTTAAACTTACTTACGTATCTTTTTATTTGGAGGGTGAGACGACCCTAGACCCTAGAGCTGGAACTGAACTGAACTGGACGCGAGGCTAGCTGAGGTGTTAATTAGCTTTATCTTAATGCAGGTTCCGGCACACAGTTCAAACTGAATTATACATAATAATTTGTTTGCCACTCTCTTAAAGTGGAACTTAATGTAGCCAAGCTGGCCATAAAAACCAAGATATGACACCATCTTCTTCCCTTCCCATTCTTTTTCCCTCATTCGTGTTCTTTGCATTATTTCATGGCTGAAAGACGCCACCCACAGCACCCCCCACACTCTCTAGCTCAGTTCAGTTCAGTCCAGTCCAAGTTAGATCCATTGAGCCCACGTTAGCAGCTCGTGTTAAATGGCCATTAATCACATTAGATATGCATTAATATGGGACACGAATGGGAAAAGCTCGTGGACGCTGCTTCTGGTAATAACATTAGAATGAAATATGGAGACCCTCTCAAAATTTCACTGCCCTCTCTCTCTCTCTGTCTTTCTCTCCATTTCTTACAGCATATATTAAATTATTTAAATATTTTATTAGGGGTTGGAAATAATCAAAATGTTTTTATAATAAATTTGAATATCACTTTTTATTAGCAATAACAAATTAGTGAAATGCACATTAAAACGTGTATTTCATTATTTAATGAGCACACACGAATTAATTACAAATTTCTGCGTACTCTAAATATTTTATTAGGGGCTGAAACTGACTAAAATGCTCTTTTGCTTGACTTTAATACGATATTTGTTTATTTATATAATCAAACACATATTTTAGTTGAAATTCCATTTCAAGCTTCTCTTTATGCCCCTCATTTATTAGAATAAATGTCTTGTATCTGGTGTAACTTCAACCACCCACACACACATACACAGACACACACACGCACACTCAGACAAACTAACAACCCTAACCATGCACACACAAAGAGTCTCTGCTGTGCTGTCGCTGTATTAGTGCTTATCTATGTGAATGCCGTTTGCCGGCTGTGCGTGAGTGAGTGCAAAAGAGGCGGAGCTAAGCGGTGACAGTAAGAGAAGCAAATGCAACCATAAAGAGGCCGCACACTACACTACACTACTTTACACTACACTGCAGCGGTGGGCTTAAAGGGGGTTGAATTTGCATTTTAGGGTATTTCAGTTAGTGTGCGTGTGTGTGCGCTCTCTCTGAGAGCGTGTTCTGCAGCTGGTCGCCATTATAAAGCATTATTAAGCAAACAAACAAGCAAGCAAACAATGTGAAAAAGAGCATTAAACAAACAGTAAAACCAAACATAAAGCTAAACACACACACACACGCAGACAGCCGAACAACTGCTGAGCACACTCAGCCTCAGCCATTACTCACTCTCTCGCAGCGTGTGAGTGAGTGTGTGTGCGTGCGAGAGCGAATGCGCCAAAAAAGAGAAGGCACATGGCATACTCACACTCACCCGCCACTCTAAACAGAAATGCGCCTGCTGCTGTTGTTGTTTCGCTCTCACTCACGCCAAACTGGAGCTATGGGGAGATGGAGATTTTGAGCAGCGCTGCGGCTGCGGCTGCGTCTGTGGCGACGACGACGACGACGACTGTGGCTGGTTTTTTTTTGTTTGTGTTTGTTGGTTTTGTTCGTTTTCGTTTGTCGTTCTTGTTGTTGCTGCTTTTCGTTTGGCCCGGCAGAGATACTTTTCTTGCGGCGTGCACGCCATACGAAATCAGTCAATGTCTTGGAGTTGATGGCGCGAGTACACGCGACACGAGGTGACTGCGACTGCGACTGCGACTCCGACGAGTGCGAAATAAACTCGAACTCGAGCTCGAACTCGAACTGCAACTCGATATCGACATCGACATCGAACTGTTGTGTTTTTACGTGTGATATCAGCAGAAGCCGCCGTTAGCCGCAGTTAACCGTTAATCGTTTGCCGCCCGCCGTAGTTTTGTTAAGTGAACAACAACAAAATCAATTGCCAATAAATTGCAATTTTTTGCAAAAAAAAACTATAAAATTTTTTTTTTTTGGTGCAAAAGCAAAACCAAGCAAAAAGTGAAAAATTTGAAAGAAAAGAATTTAAAAAAGATATTGAAAAATTGTTAACACAGTTTTGCCACAGTTCCTAAACACAATTCTCACAAGAGACGAAACACAACATAATTCATACACAAGGAGAGGATAGCATCGCAATCACGACGTCGTCACCCGGGTCAATAATGCTGGTGCCGTCGGACATGATCGCGGCACAGTCCAAGATGGTCTATCAGATGAACAAATATTGTGCGGATCGTGTGCAGGTGCGCAAGGCGCAGATCCACAAACAGATCCAGGAGGTCTGTCGCATCGTTCAGGATGTGCTCAAGGAGGTCGAGGTGCAGGAGCCACGTTTCATCTCCTCCCTCAACGACTATAACGGTCGCTTCGAGGGCCTGGAAGTGATCTCACCCACAGAATTCGAAATCATCATCTACCTCAATCAGATGGGCGTTCTCAACTTCGTCGATGACGGCACTCTGCCCGGCTGTGCAGTGCTCAAGCTGAGCGACGGACGCAAGCGATCCATGTCATTGTGGGTGGAGTTCATCACGGCATCCGGCTATCTATCGGCACGTAAAATACGCTCCAGATTCCAGACGCTGGTGGCCCAAGCGTGCGATAAGTGTGCCTATCGTGACATTGTCAAGATGATCGCCGATACCACCGAGGTGAAGCTGCGGATCAGAGAGCGGATCATTGTGCAAATAACGCCCGCCTTTAAGTGTGCCGGCCTCTGGCCACGCTCAGCCTCGCATTGGCCCCTGCCGGGCATCCCCTGGCCGCATCCCAATATTGTGGCAGAGGTTAAGACTGAGGGCTTCGATATGCTCTCCAAGGAGTGCATTGCACTCCAGGGCAAGAACTCCGCCATGGAGGGCGATGCTTGGGTGCTTAGCTTTACGGATGCCGAGAATCGCCTCTTGCAAGGTGAGTTATCCTTCATTATTAAGGGGCTACAAAGCTTCAAGTTCTTGCTCCAAGTTGCCGTCGGCGAATTACATAAGCTTCCTCCACCAATAATTAAAAATTGATTCAAATGAAATAATTATTGGATATATAATCAGAATAGTAGAGATAAAATTTAGTCTACGCAGATCAAGGTAAAAGTTTAGTTAAGATGCTTAGAAAAACAGAAATAATAAGAATTTGAATAATAGATTTATAGAAACTAAGTATTTCAAAGTATTTCAAAACTTTGAAAATTCTTATTACCCATCTATCAGAAAAAAATATTAACAAAGAGAGGAAACATTTATTTAAAAAATTTATGGATCAACAATTTTTGAACAAAATTTAAATTTATTATTTATAAAAATAATAAATACTTTTGAAATTCATGAATCCCTTGAAAAAGAAAACGAATATTAAATACCCATTTTTGAGAGAAATAATATTTCTTAATGGGAAACCGATTTAGAAATGTAGCAAAAGTTTATAGGACAACAAAGTGAAAAATAAGGCCTGAAGGCCTGAAATTAATTAATTAAAAGATGAACCTAATAAGCTAATTGATTTAGAATCGAAATTATAATTTTTCGAGCAAAAAATGAAAAAAAGAACAATATATATTTTTAATATTCAACATTTAATATTTAAGATTAAAATCAACTAATACTTCAATGCACTTAAAATATAATACTAGTAATGCCATTGAAATAGTAATCAAATTATTATTTTGAAAGTATGATGATTAAATTTGTTGGGGAAAACCGCAGAAATCTCGACATTTTCATAGATACAGAGTACCTCAGATAGGCACTACTACATATAGTAAATATAGTATGCTACCATCCAAAGGCGATGGCTATTTAAAGAAACTTCGAGAGCAGACGAAATAGGTCTATGACTATTTATGGGTAAAACCGAACACCCCATTAAACCAAAAGCCACGAAAATAAATGCTATCCGGTTGTAAATTAATCTAGAATTGTTTTTACTTTCAATCGAATTTCAATTCATTTTTTTTGTTGTTTTTTTTTTTTTTTTTTTTTGGTTTAGTACTTGGACTGGTAGCAAACTGTCAACGGTATATGGGGAGTAGCTAACGTATTTACAATCAGTGACACACTTAAATATAATTGATTTATTTCGAACAAATCAGCGACTGTAGTTTGATATAATTGCTTGTAAATTAAGCATTTGGTCTGGCCACACGACAGACGATCAGTTTCTGCCCCCCCAAGATCGTTGAGGCCAGATACGCGATATCTTTGTGGCAGCCAAAGACCATTCGTGTTTTTTTTTTTTTTTTTGGGTGACTCTGTGTTGAGATCCACAATTGATAAGGTGTTCGTTAGACGATCGCACATTGTTTGCGATCATATCTAGTACGATATGATCAAAGTTTTGGAATAAATAAATGCCAAATTAATACTAGAATTTCACCATCACAATTCACAATCGAAATCACAATCAATTCACGATCATTTAAGCAGCAGATCGAAGCGATTTAGTTTCGAATAGCAAACGCATCCATCGTTTATCGGGAGAGAGATAAGAAATGAGATACGGGCCCCTATATGCGACTGGCAACGATCATAAATCTGTTCAGGGCGACGATTGCTGCACTGACTGAGCAAACTCAACTATTGGCTTCTCTCTCTCTGTCTCTGTCTCTGTCTCTTTCTCTCACTCTCCCCACGCGCACAAATCCGCTGATCTGAGCCAGATAAACGCAGTCGAAGTCAAAGTCGATGTCGAAGTCGAGAAGACGAAGACGAAGACAAAGTCGCGCTGGCATAGCTATAAGGTAGCCAGTTAGTCAGTTGGTTTGGTCGAAAGACCAAACGGGTTTTTGGGGTCCGTGTAGCTGTAGATATCAACAATGCCAATGCCTGAGCCATAAATAAATTTCTAAACGATTTTATAAATATTTTAAATCTCGGCGATTAGATAAAGTCAACAAATAAATAAAACAACGGGCGCGCAGTCACCAAGAAGCGCTCCCCAACGAAAACTACACACACACACACACAAAAATAAAAGCATAAACAGCAAAAAAAAAAAAAAAATAAAATAAAAAATCGAAACAACAAAAATAAAAGCAAAACTAAGAATCTTAAAGCGAATACAAAATTTTAACCGCAAACCGCGATGTCAAATACCAAATCTGCAAATCGGAAAACAAATCGAAATCAAAGTCGAAATCCAAATAGATATCAAAATCGAAATCAAGACATCAGATAGAGATTTGTTTGTCCTTTTCATCGTCATCTCAATTCTTTTTATTTTCAATTTTACTCTTTTAATTTGCATTCCAAATTTTATTCAATCAAATCGATTGAGTATTTAATTTAATACAAATTTTATTCGATCAGATCGATTTGGTATTTAATTTAATACGCTGACGCACAATCGTTATCATTATCGTTATCGCTATCGTATATCGTACTTTCTACATATTTATCAAAGTCGAAATTCTCAAAACTAAAATAAATATTTTCTCAAGCTTGATTCAATCGTTATCGCTATCGCTATCATCATCGTATATCGTTTTTCTACAAATTTCGAAATTCTCCAAAAATGTTTTGTTTAAGTTTGATTCATTTGTGAACTCAACTTACAACTCTGCAAAGATCGACAAAATTTCTTCAAAGATAATAACTACATTGAAATTTCCAAGAATATTTTGCTACAGTTTGTGAAATTTATTTGAATATTATGAATATTATTTACAGTTCTAAACATTCTATAGTATTCTAAATTTCGATGTGTAAGAACAACTATTTTTAAGCTCTATTTCTGAATTGCAGATCATGATTTCATTTTAATAATTTGTTTTACAACTTTAGTGACTTCATTTCGATTTATATTTTCAAGAATAATTCTCAATACTCAGAATTGAAAAAGAATATCGCTTGGCCATGAACTTGAGTATGTTAAAACATTCCATGGAATTATTTAATATGGTAATATAACGATGATTACAATAACTAGACGACGCACCACTATCGAAACATATGGCCTTTGGCCATAATAATAGTCCATAAGCCCGAAAAAAAAAAAAATTAAAATCATAAAAAAAACCAAGTATTGTGAAAATATAAGTGGTCTCGAACCGTGATTATCGGAGCAGGTCGAGATTAGCACGTCTCTTGACACTCCATGTCCATGATTTATGTGCTGGTTGACGTACGCGTAGGTTGATCAATCAAACCGGTTCGAGGCCTACTTACGGTAGTTACCGATCTGAGTTCACATAACATATGTTATGTACCTTGAATAATTGTGTTATAGGGTTATGGGTTTGCTTGCCAACTAGTGTCAATTAACAGCAAATTAGAAGACACAAAAGTTTGCAACACACACACACACACACACACACACACACACACACACACACACACACACACACACACACACACACACACACACACACACACACACACACACACACACACACACACACACACACACACACACACACACACACAAACACGCACTGATTAATCAGTTTCGAAAAGGAACAATTAACCTTATGATGGAAGTAGGCACTTATCAAATTTCATAAATGTTATTTGTTTGCTCAGTTTTTCAAAAGCATCGGACACTTGAGTGCCATTAAAATGAGTAATCGGGCATAATTGAAATTAATCAATGTCCAAAATAATAAATGATAAATGCTGGAATCTATTAAAATGAAAATTAAAACAACTCAAAATTCTCAAAATAATAGAGCTTAACTTGAAGTACTCTATTTATCTGACTAACTAGCTTAATGGATTGGGAAAACTTAGAACATGACTCGCCTCGTTTTTGTGATTATTATTTATGGTGTAGAAAATCCGAAAAGAACAAATTTGGGAATACCTACCACGAAATTTCTGTAAATAAGTCAGCAAAATAATATAATTCTCTATTGTGAAAATCAAGAAAGAAAACAAGTAAGAAACTTACAGTCGAGTGTGCTCGACTATGAGATACCCGCTACTCATTTTGAATAATAGCAAAATATTGCGGTATTTTTTCAAAATATACCAAAAATACAAATATACAAAAATGCTAAAAATATACAAAATGGAATTTTTGTTATACCGATATAGTACACATTCAAAATATACTATAGACCGCATAATATACCAGATTGTCGGCCAAAGCAACTAAATCTCCTAGTAAGTAGGCGTTATTGCCCATGCAAAAGAATTTCTTTAATAACTTTAATAACCAAATTTTCTGGAATCACAATTACTATAAATATTATTGTACATACCAAAATTTGCAGCTCTAGCACTAAAGTTACGCTTGTTTATCGATTTTTTTTTTTATTTGCGGAGGCGGAAGTGGGCGTGGCAAAAATTTGAAACAAACTTGATCTGCGTGCAAACATAACAAATGCTGTCGAAAAAAAAATTATAGCTCTATCTCTTGTAGTCTCTGAGATCTAGGTGTCCATACGGACAGACGGACAGACGGATATGGCTATGTATATCGTCTCGGCTGTTGACGCTGATCAAGAATATATATACTTTATAGGGTCGGAGATGCCTCCTTCTACCTGTTACATACATTTCCTGTCGGCACAAAGTTATGATACCCTTCTACCCTATGGGTAGCGGGTATACAAATTTATAAAGATTGAAAATTTATCTTTTTTATGAAAATTCTTGGGAATGCCTATTAAGAACTTTTATTAAAATTAGTACAACGTATAAGTTAAGATCTGAATATTGAAAATATCTGTAGAACTTTAATGAAGAGAAGATCGAAAATGTATTCTTTTAATTGAAGAATCTTGGGAGTACTTAATAAAATCTTTTATTAAAATTAGTTGAAAGAATATTAATCAATTGCCAGTTTAGATGCGAACACTTAGAATATCTGTAGCACCACATGAAGAGAAGTTTAAGAATGTAATTTAATTATAAAAGAAACAACTTTAGAATACTTAGTGAACAGTTTTATTAAATTTAGCCAGAAAAATAATTATAAATAGTCAGTCAAGATACAAATATTGTGAATATCTGTAGGAAAGTTAACAAAAAATTTGAGTACTTATTGAAAAATTTTAAAGGAAAGCTAGAATAAATATTATTCCAAATGTGATGAAATTAAGGAAAACAAAAGTGTGTAATTATAAGTCTGTTCATTAAAAAATAAATATATGAATATATATTTTAGATTCATTAGAAAATTAATATATAATAAACTATTTTTTATTGCATTAAGTTCCTTTTAAGATTTTAAATTATAAATAGAATTTGTCTATACGTTATTTTAATAAATTCTTTTTTCTTTTGTTCTAAAATTTGTCTATACATTATTTTAATAAATTCCTTTTTGCTCTTCGTGTTGCAGGTGCCAGCCGCCGTCGTTGCCTTAGCATATTGAAGACACTGCGCGATCGCCATCTGGATCTGCCCGGGAATCCCGTTACGTCGTACCATCTGAAAACGCTGCTGCTGTACGAATGCGAGAAACATCCGAGGGAAATGGAATGGGAGGAGAACTGCATTGCGGATCGCATCAATGGCATATTTCTACAGCTGATCTCGTGTCTGCAATGCCGTCGCTGTCCGCACTACTTCCTGCCCAACATGGATCTCTTTAAGGGCAAGTCGCCGGGCGCCCTCGAGAATGCCGCCAAGCAGGTGTGGCGCCTCACCCGCATCATGCTGACCAATGTGCGTTGCCTCGAGGAGTTGTAGAGTTTGTTTAGCTGCTAAGCAAGTAGAGAGTTGGATTCGATTCGCTTTATTTTTTTCTTTTTTTTTTGTTATTATTTTATTTTCATTTTTCTTTTTTTTTATTTAATTTTTATGTTTTTCTTTTTCTTTGAGCTAAAAAAACAAAAGTCGCATAATGCGGCCCCAAGATACGATTAGAATTTTGTAGTAGATGCGAAGGGGATTGTGGGGAAGGGGGCAACGCTCAGTAAGGTAATGTTCGTGGAGGAAATTTTAACCCAAATACTATTTGATATTTCATTAGAATTAAATTTAGTTCTTAGGTGCTTTCGAAAAGTATACGCCGCTTCAAGAGTTTCCTATATTTAATTGATACAACTACAAATACGTATACAACAACAAAAATATCTACCCTTTAAAACATACATACATTTATATATACATAATAACAAGGTCAAAAATACGCACAACATTATATATATAAAAACAAAAAATAAAAAAAAACTGCAAACTAAGTATGAATACTTGCTAAATACAAAAATACATACAAGAATTTTTTTTTGATAGATTGCAAAACATTTTTGCCTCGGCGGCAAATAAAATTAGCTAAAGTATTTAGTTTAAGTTAAGGATCAATTTTTGTAGCGCTCAACTCGGCAAAATGCGGTTGAAACCTTTTTTTTTGTTTATAATTATTTATTTGTGTTTTGCCTTTCTTGTGAGTTTAGTCAATAAAAACCTAAGTTTTTTTCAAACAACATATTGAAAATTGAGTTTTTTATTTCAAAGTTGAATAAACAAAACTTATAACTACTACAATTGGTATAACAATTAGTAGAGATCCGGGTTCGGGTTCGGGTTCTAGCATTAGGGTCTTTGATGTTTAACGGCGTCGTGTGCCATTTTTGGCAATTTGACAATTTTGCGGCAATTTATAGGTCGCGATATCTAGGAGACATCGGAGTTGGGCCTTCTCTTTGCTGTGTGTGTGTGGACAGCTCGGCCATTGAAAATGTCATCGCAACTGACAGTCGGAGCTGTAGTCGAATGCGTTGCGAATTTTAATGCGACATTAAAGATATTTCGCAGACAGCTAACAAACCCAATAAACTTTACATCAATTGAACGAAAGAAGAAAACATTTATTGCCAATTCATTGCTCGTCTTCGATTATGGCCATAAGCTAAAGTTGTTGAAGCGGCCCACTTTGAGCCTGAATCAGCCAAATGAAAACCAACAACAGCAACGAGAACAACAACAACAACAACGATAACGACAACGACAACGAAACCAATTCATCGATTGACAACGAAGCATTGCGCATACGACATGTAGATCACGTGTGAGTTTCAATTTCAAGCAACAGACATAACAGTCAAATTAAATTTAAAGCCATTCATAAATTCAATTATTTCACTTTTCGGTCAGTTCTTTTTTTTTGTGATTTTTTTATACCCTGCAAATAATAAATTAAAGCTGTTTATTTGAATTTATATTAAAGAAAAGTGATATTTATTTTGTTCAAGTGAAAAATTTTTCATTTATGATAATATATCTGAAATTGAAAGAATTTAATTAAATATTGTCATTCTCGAAATCTAAAAAGTTTAAGGGGTATTTTTAAGTCATCTCCTATTTTTTTTTGGGCTTGTTCTTCATATACATATTTATTGCTGTTGCAGTTTGATATACATAAATAGTATGTTTTATTGTCTCCAATTGATTTATGCTTGCACGTTTTTATTATATGAAATTCCAGTGCAAATGACAGTTACAATGGGAATTTTATGACATTTAAATGTGCAAGTATGTGATTATTTCATTCTATCAAATGTATGTGAAACACGTATTGTCGATAACCCAGTTGGGAATGAATATCAATCGATTTATTAATATATATATAGAAACATAAATTTGAGAAATATTATCAGAGATGTTAAGCCGATGTTCTATAAAAGATTAGTCGACATAGATCCTGATTAAAATCTGTTATCGATTACAGCAATTGCCACGTTTGAAATGAATACTTAGAATCGATAGATGGAAATGAATATCTGAATGGCATAGAAATATGATTTTAAGCAATATCATAGATACTGAACAATATCTGTGTTGTTTTCTAACTGAAAAAGTTATCGATTAAAGCAACTGCAACGCTTCAATTGAATACACATAATCGATAAGTCGCTCGTTGTTGAATGGATGCTAAGGGCGCCTATATAAGGTTCATATATGGAATATATATTCTTTAATCAATTAGGCGTCATGCCAGCAGGTTGATTGGGCGACCAGAAAAGAAGATATGGCAGCAACATTCAAAAATCGGGTCGTTAGCCGGTTAGTTGCGCTTTTAATGAGTTGTTGTTTATTGGATTTGATTTGCATTTTAATATGCCCAAAAGAAACAAAAATAAATTTATTATTTGTTGTTGTCTGCGGTTGCTTTTATATTTTGTTGTTGCTGCTGCTCTTCTTGTTGAGATAACATATTTGATTTTTGGCTCGACGCGTTTTTGATATGCTTTTTTTTTTTGTTGTTGTTGTTGCTGCTGAGTGAGTGAGGGAGTGAGGAGAAATGCCATTGATGCGTTTGCTTCCCACACAAATTAAAGAACAATTAATAAATGATAATTTTTGGCCGTAGCTTTAACCTGCCTCCCTCAACCCTTGTTGATGTTTGTGTTTGCCCTGTCATCATCAGCAGATGTCAGATATATACACATATGTATTTTTTTTTTTGGGTGTCCAATTTGTTAGCCAAATTCTCGTGCTTGTTTTCAGTTTCGGCTTGAGTTTCAGTTTTGGTTTCTGATGCGGTTACTCAATTTGGAATGTGTTTGTGTGGATCGTGTCTTAATGAATTCGCTGCAATTTATATTCATTTAATGGCCAGAAGCAAATTTTTATGAACATCTCATAATCACATTTTGAACACACAATTTGTTATAAAACAAAAGTATAAATATAATATTTGATGGCATGTGTAGAATGATGGACAAAAAAGAAAGAAACTGGCACTTTAAGTACGAGTAAATGCTGTGATAATCGGGAATTAAAGTTTCTGCGGAGATTGAGTAGCTGAGTAGCCTCTGTTGATCATGATCATTATGGAGGTTGAGGCAGCTACCAACAACGAGATTTGTGCATGGCTGTCAACCGGCATCAGCATCTCTCTCTCTCTCTCTCTCTCTCGCTCTCTCTCTGTCTCTCTGACTCTTTCTCTTGGCAGCAGTTGCAATGCGTTCTGTTTTTTTGTTAAGCGAAAATCAAAACAAATGTTTTATTTAAATGGTTAATTTGATCAGCGAAACCGGATCAGGGATCGTTTGCTTGGATTTCAGTTTTCGGTTTTGGGTTTTCAGTTTTCAGTTTTCGGTTTTCGGTTTCAGCTTGTTGCAGATAGCCAAATGAACACAGCTTACACGTTCGCTTGATGACGAGATGAGGCTCGGCAGCGAGAACACACAAA
This sequence comes from Drosophila pallidifrons, assembly GCA_023558445.1. NCBI lineage: Eukaryota > Metazoa > Arthropoda > Insecta > Diptera > Drosophilidae > Drosophila > Drosophila pallidifrons. The sequence continues at coordinate 18,473,799 of CM042351.1, forward strand.
TGAAGAACAAATGACGCGGGTCTGCCAAATCGTGAGAATTGCATTCAACTCTTCGCATGGCCATTTTAATTTGCGGACTTCAATCAAACTGCACTGGCAGCTGACTGCGATGACGGTGATGAGGAGGAGTAGAAGGAGCAGAAGGAGGAGGATATGGAGGCAACAGCAGCAGCAAAAGAAGAAGAAAGAAGCATTTGCTGTTGCATTGCGTCGGCGCTTGCCACTTAGCATAAACGGAGGCCAAGCAAAACTTGTTGACCAGTTGCAGAATCGCGTTGCGCGTTGCGCGTTGCGCTTTGCGCTCTTCGCTTGCGTGAGCCGTGAACGCTTAAAGGAGACGGAGACGGAGAGGGAGGAGGAGGAGGAGGAGAGGGGAAAACGCGAGCCAAGTGAGCCACGACCTGTGTGGCCAGTGCATCAGGGTAACAAGCTGTAATTAGAGCCCCTTAGCCTGTCATCGCCAGGGTGCTTGATTATAGGCTTTTGACAAAAAGCAAATATTAATTTAATACGGTGAGCCACAAGCGCCGCAAGGCATCGCTCGACGAGCCGCCACAGCAACGGCAACGGCAACAGCAACCATAGCTACCTCTACAACAACAACAACAACAACCATTGCAAGTTGCTTGGAAATCTTTTACATAGTTGCCGTAATTACGTGTATTTTCCTCCAGACTCTTGGCGTGAATATCGGCAAATCAGCTGCTATCAATGTGCAGAAATCTAAATACACTTTGTATACTCTGCATTTTTGGTTGAGCAACTTGTGTTTCTTGTGGATTTTATTTCAAAAATTATAAAATACATTTGTTGGCAATTTAACTTGCTCAAAACATTCAATAGTTGATGCAATTATTACTGAGATTTCTTTATTGTTATTACAAATTTCCTTAAAACTATTTTTTTTGCGATTCATATTCAAAATGCTTCAATTGAAGCAATTTTATAACTCAAAAAAGTAGTTTATTTATAGGAAATACTTTCAGTATTATTACATTTTCAAAAATTATTTTTATTTGCAGGAAAACTATATTTCAAATTAGTGTAAAAATAAAGGCTTTTACAAAGCTTTGAGGTCATGGCCTTAGTAGCTATCACTCCCTTCTTTAGTTATTATATTATATTATATTATTTTGAATAATAATTAAGCACGTAAATAAATAAATAATACAAAGCTTTGCTATAAATTTCTTTAAATTTATTTTTATTTTATTAAAGCTACATTTTAAATATGTAATTAAAGCAATTTTAATTACTAATACTGTAGCTTAAGATTTTTATAGGAAACAAATTAAGTTTCATACATTTTTATACCCGCTACCCATAGGGTAGAAGGGTATTATAACTTTGTGCCGGCAGGAAATGTATGTAACAGGTAGAAGGAGGCATCTCCGACCCTATAAAGTATATATATTCTTGATCAGCGTCAACAGCCGAGGCGATATAGCCATGTCCGTCTGTCCGTCCGTCCGTCTGTCCGTCTGTCCGTATGAACACCTAGATCTCAGAGACTATAAGAGATAGAGCTATAATTTTTTTTTTCGACAGCATTTGTTATGTTTGCACGCAGATCAAGTTTGTTTCAAATTTTTGCCACGCCCACTTCCGCCCCTGAAAATCCAAAAAAATCGAATAACAAGCGTAATTTTAAAGCTAGAGTTACGAATTATACAGTAATAACTATAGTATTTATGATCCCTGAAAATTTGGTTGCGATCAAATAGAAATTGTCGAAGTTATTAAAGAAATACTTTTGTATGTGCAAATACACCTACTTACTAGGAGTCTGAGTTGCTTTGGCTGACAATCTGGTATATTGTGCCGTCTATGGTATATTTTGAATGCGGTACTATATCGATATACCACATATACTATTTTGTATATTTTTAGTATTTTTGCAGTATACTTGGTATATTTTGAGATACCGCAAAATATATTGCTTTTATTTAAAATGGGTAGCGGGTATCTCACAGTCGAGTTCACTCGACTGTAGCTTTCTTACTTGTTTAAAATTTTATTTAGTACTCAGCTAAATTTTTAAATATTTAATAAACACAATTTTATGAAGCGAAAATATGCAAGTTTTTTATTTGTTATTTTCTATTAAGGAGATTGTCGATTTTTTAAATATCTTTTGTTTATTTAAATATATAAGAAAAAGTGAAGTTATCTTATGTTTTTATAGCATTTACTTACAACTATTTTTAATACTGCTCATTTAATTTGTAGACTATCCAATAAGTAAATTTACAAACGTTTCATATTTGCTATTTTAGAATTATTAACAAACTAAAAACTTAATTGATTTTAAAAGCATTTGTTCTTGTAAAAATTATTTTTGAAACTTCAAGATATTTTCTGTTTTTCATGTTTCTTGCTTTTATATATAAAAAGTATCTATATACTATTCGGAGAACAATTGTATAAGGTAAAATATGTTAAATTTTTGAAATAACTAAGCTGTTTTGTTAGTGCTGCGAAAGAAATGATATCAAATTAAGTATACGTATCGAATACTTAGCTTATGTTGATATACATACATTTAATTCCTTTGCATTCAATATGAAATTTTCCAGAAATATAGATTGAACTCCTGTTCTGAAACGCATTAGCGATTATCAAACTAATCCAATGCGATCAATTAAGTTTGAAGACTCTCCGCCAAGCTCAATATCAATTGCAATACTTACGAATTATCAAAGCTCAGCTCGATGTTGTTGTTGCTGTGGCTGTGATTGTGATTGTTGTAGTCAGTTGTTGTCGTCTTCTTTGTGACAATCGTACGCCCATTTTTGGTTAAAAACAATGGGTTCAAACGGCTGCGCTTCAGCGGAAAACAAAAAGCAGCCAGCGAGCCCTAAATTAATCACAAGCAGCGACATGTCAACAGCCCCAGGCGGCGAGAGAGCGAGGGATAGAGAGAGAGTGAGAGGGATGTTGAGAGAGGGGGAGAGAGACACCCGCTCAGCCGCCATGGTCGAAGCAAAATGTCAACGTGATCATCGCAGCTTGAAAAGGGCCGCCAACTTGGTCAGCTCACAAATATATGTATATATTGGCCATATAAGTGTGTACATACAAAAAGGGAATCGGGGAGAACTGAGAGAATTGCGGCTTGAGGGACTGCGACTGAGAATGGAGAATCGAGTTGAGCTGAGCTGAGACTCTGGACTATGTGGAACGTGGCGTGCCCATGCCGAAGGAGCGGACACAAAAAAAATCAAGTAAGAAAGCAACAGTAGAGTGTGCTCGACTGTGAGTTACCCGGTAACTATAGTAAATAAAAGCAAAACAGAGTACTATTAGTTTTAAAGTATACCAAATTAACACGTGTCACAAAATATTAAAAATATACCAAAATCCAGATTTTTTGGTATATTGGTATACCATTACATTTGAAATATACCATAAGATGTAAAATATACCATATATGGACATACAAAAGTATTTTTAAATAACTTCAACGCTTTTTATCTGATATTAAAAGTTCTTATTATATAATATGTTTAAAAAATAGCGACTCTACCTTTGCTCTATGCTGTTGTTCGATTTTTATCGATTTTCGGGGGCTGAAGGGGCGTGGAGTAAATTTGAAATAAACTTGATCTGCGTGCAAACATAAAAAGTGATATTTAAAAAAAAAAATATCTCTATCCCTTCTAGTCTCTGAGATCTAGGTGTTCATACGGACGGACGGACAGACAGACGGACGCTGTTATAGTCAAAGACGCCTTCTTTTGCTTGTTACATACATTTGCTGGAGGCACAAGGTTATAATACCCTTCTTCCAGTTGGCTAGCGGGTATAAAAACAAAGGTTGGGACGGATCTCTACGGGGCTGTGCGCGTGATATCTGAACTACGAAATTGAGATCGATTTTCGAGTACGTGTCTGAAATGAGAATGTCACTAAAAGGGCAAGAGAGAGAGCGAGTAAAAGAGAGATATAGAGCGGGAGAGTACGAAAGAGATAGCTTGTTGTAACAATAAATTATGATATTATTGAAAATGAACGCTAAGTAAAATGACAGCTACACTTGGACCTTGGGTTGGGTTGCGTTGGGAATCAAGTTGGGATTCGAGCACATTGCGTGATTAGCGTGCACTTGCTGTGTGAGTTAAGAGAGCACGGAGCTGACTGCACTTGTAATTAGTATGCGAGGCAGAAGATCGCGAAACACATGTACGATATACTTCTCCCATACTCTTGCTCAGTTTCCGCGCTCAGTCGCAGTCTGGACAACGCGTCGCATGCGTAATGAGGCCGCAGGCAGCGAGAGAAAAGCGGTAGATAACGCATGGGAGACAGACGGCAAACAAAAAAAAAGAAGAGAAATAAGGTAGAGGAACTGATTGAAGGGGAAACGGCTGAGAGGATTCGTGTCGCTGATTTGTTCGCTGTCATAATTCAATAAAGTAGTCAAATGTCACCTGTACTTAAGCAAAAAGCGCACGGCTTACGGCTGTTATTGCTGCCATTGATGTTCGCTGCATTCATGAGTGGAGTCGAGTCGAGTCGAGTACGGTGCAACAACAACAACAACAACAACAACAACATGAGCTGCACCACAGGCAAGAGCTTTAATAAACGGGTTTAATGGCGCTGAACTTCAACGCAAATCCGCTTAGCGTTTGCCTTTTTTTTTTTTTGCATTTGCCTAACAGCACAAAGGGAGCATGAGATTGACTTAGCGGAGGGCAAAGTAAGAGTAAGAGAGAGTCAGAAGAAGAAAGAGAGAGAGAGAGAAGACATCATGTAACTAGACCTTTTATATGCAATGCATGTGCCTGGGTTGATAATCGCATAAATAAACTCGCCATGTGATTTATTTAGGCACACAAAACGTATTTCAATTAACATTTATAGGGCTGCTCTCTATGTAAATCTAATAATCATTTGAATGTAATAGTTTCTTCAAATCAAAAGTGTTTATTTGAAATTTACAGATACCTACTCTATAAAGAATGCATATCATGTGATATAATTCAATATTGAAAGGTTTATTTGCTCTAAAAATGAACAGCTACTCAATTTGAATAGGTTTATATTTTATTAACATTTTCAGAGACTCACTCCATACAAATTTAATAATATTTTCAATGCAATAGTTTCTTGTTTCAATTTCATAGATTGCTTATATTTAATATGATATATGATAAGTTCAAATTTGAAAAGATTTTATATGACAATTCGTATCGCAGTTCAAAATGTAAGTCTCCATTAAGTAATTCACAGCTTTACTTAATAGAGACTTAAATTTTGAACGGCTAGATTTAAATAGGTTCACTTTTTATGAACTTTTTTTAAGGCTGTCCTTACTATAAATGTTACAAGATTTAATATGGAAAATGCTAATTTTAAATCGTAAGTTTGTTATAAGAATTGACAGCTTTAATTGAGATTTTAATTGTCAGCTTCCAGCTTATAAGTTTATCAAGTTATTTAAATTTCAAAGCAATGTTTTAAATACAAAGTTTTCATTCGCATTTTTTGCTGTACAAATTAGCAGTAGCTTTCAAGAAATTAGTTTTTATTGCAGTGCAATTATCATAAAGCAGTAAACCAGCAAGAGTAATTTAACATATGGTGTATAATATAGTATATAGTATAATATATTGTTATGTATACAGAAATATGGAATTAGCACTTGATTTAATGTACTTCATAGTAGATATTTTTTTCGTGTATTTTTATAAAAATTACTACTTATTATTTTTTAATTGTAATTAACGATTCAAGCTTTAATACTTCAAGGATTTTGTTAACAGAATTGACGAAGAAAATTGTTAGTTTTAATGCAATTGATTGGACATGTATTTTGTGCCTTTAAAATTATGCAAATTGCTTATTTAATAGTTTCATTATATTTATATTATTTTGTATATATGTATAGATTATAACTGAATATTTCTTAATTGCATTCAAATATTCGTAATTAATTCTTTTTTAATAACATCATTATTTTATTTGTATCAGTTGTTGAATTTTTTCACTTTAAAATTTCGCAAATTGATTTTTGAATAGTTTTATTATATTTACATTACATTTGTATATATGTTATAACTGAACATTTCTTAATTGTATTCTTATACTTTTTTAAAACCATCATTATTATATTATATTATTTTTTCCGTTGTTGCATTTTTAAACTTTTTCGCAAATGGATATGTGGATAGTTTGAGATTATATCACATTAAAAATGCTGATGTTTGATGGATTCTTTTTATAAATATTATTAATGATTTCATTAAATGACTTCGGATTGAATATTATAACATCATTTCATTTGTTGCAGTTGACTAAACATGAATTTTTTTAGCTTTTAAGATTCGCAAATTGTATTTGGAATAGTTTCAGTATTTAGCGTATACAATATAAATGCTTAAAAGAGTTTGTGTGTGTGTGTGTGTGTTGAGGATAGACATGAATAATATGCTCGTGTTGGGGATGCATGTGAAATTGTGTTATTGTTCTTTTCCATAGAAACTTGGGGCAGTTGACCAGTTGAGCAGATGAGAAGCGGCTGAGAAGCGGCTGAGAAGCGGTTGAGAAGTTAAGCAGCGGCTCTCGCCTCAGTCTCAGCTGGACAGACTGATATATCTACAAGATAAACGACTGCGTTGATGGTCAATGGTCGAGGGTCGACGACGGCGACGACGACGGTGTCGGTGACGCTTTTTAACAAAAACAAAAACAACAGCAAGAGCAAAGAGCGAGAGCAACAACAATAATAACAAGAAGCAAAGACAAAAGAGACGAAGGAGCAGAGCTGGCGGAGCAGCAAAAAAGACAAACGTTGCGGCGACAACGCAGCAAGTGACAAACGTTTAGATGGATGGATCGTTCTTCATTTGGGACCAAAAACCGAACCGAACCGGACCAGGGTTCGGGACAGAGATCGGGTAGGGGCAGGGGGCAGGGAAGAGGAGAAGAGGGGAAAGAGGAAGGCAAGACAAGCGAGCAAGCAAATAAACCAACCGAAAAACGCGACGATTGCACATAAATTATATTCAAATTTCTTTAAGATCTAAGAGATATATAAATACGGGAAAAACACACACACACACACACACACAGTCACACACACACACACTCATACAGAGACAGACAGTCGCACACTTATAAATTTATAGTACATGCTCGTTTCCACTTTTTACCATTTGGTTCTCTTTGTGCGTCTGTCCGTCTGTCTTTTGTTTAAAATTTATGCAGATATGCAACTGACGATCTGAGCACTCTGAAAATCCTAAATACCATCGCATCGCATCGCATCATCATCCACCTGGCCACAATGCCTCACTGATCTCCCCCTAAAAAGTATAGATACTATTAATTGTGATCACTTTAAGCGATCTATCGATAATAGTTCACAATATTCATTTGCCAGTTGTGCAGATTATTTCCATCCTAATTTACTCATTTTGAAACTTAACAAATATATTTATTAACCATATTTTATTCCTAGTGAAAGTCTGTCTGTGTTGTGAACCTGTTTGATTAGCTATTAACATATCAGAAGTGTCCATAACTCTTGTGGAAAATATGTATATCTCTGCACATTAATCTTTATAACTAATTGATCGTTAAACAACTTCATCACTTGGATATCTCAAATAGCTTGCTTACAGTTAACATAAGTAGTTCCTGTCTTTCTCCTCAAATGGGGCTTCGATTAATAATTCAAGCACAACACTAATATATTTCTAAATACTCAAACTATTCATTAACAATTTAGTTTTTGGAAACTATTTCTTTTGGGCAGCAGATTGATTCTTAAAATTGTCTTGCTCTTAATTCAATTGCATTGAAATTGAAATGTTTTTTTCATAATTCAAATTGAAAATAAAATTATGTCTTATTTTACAACGAAGTAATATGAAATATTAATTCTAAAGATATTAGATATGTTGAGTACTTATTAAGTCTTTACAATTTTACATTTGGAGCAAAAAAAAACATTTTTGTGTTTTTTTTTGCTAAAACATTTGCATGCAATAAAGCTTAAATAAAATTTTATCTATGGCAAAAACATTTAAACAGATTTATATTTTTGTATATTTATTTTATATTTTATATATTTTGTATATTTTTTTTTTGTATATTTAAAAAAAATGTTATCAGAGTAATTTATTATTTTTACTTAATTCCTATTTCGTACTTTTTTTTTAAGTCACAATATGAAGGGAAAACTATTTTAATTTAATTTGCTTTATAAAACATTTTATAATTTTATAAATTATATATCTATGACTATATTACTTTAAAATATTATATTATTTTACATTTCTTATTATATCTACATTAATTCTCTGTAATTTAAATTTGTCTTGATATGTATATTTGTAAGCTTTAATTTCATAGATTCAAGTTTTATTTTTTTACACTTGCTTTTAATTTATACTCAAAATTTGATCTATGAATGGAAAACTATTTATTTTTGGTTTTTAAATTCTTTGTCATATATTCATTCATTAAATTCTTACATTTGATAATCATATTTAATATTAAATATACATTTTATCACACATTCTTGGAGGCATTTCAAAGAAACGAATGACGAACTACATAGCTCAAATTTGATATGAAATTAATACAATATTTATACAAATATCTCATTAGTTTATATCTAGTATATCATTTGAAATTCCTCGCGAATCATTATAATGTTTAGCGTATTCAAATACAAATGGAAATATATATTTTAAGTAAATATAATATTATACAAAATTTTCATTTGATCATTTGGCTGTGTTTTCTTTTTGTTTACGAGAGTGTTTTGTGTATGTTTTTTATGCGTCGATCGTTTGCTGTTTGGCATCGTTTTGAATTAGTTGCCAGATGACAAGGAATTTCAACTAATTGAAAGATACAAAACAAATTTGACGAATGCTTTGATCAGCGACAATGCGGAACACTTGTCTTTAATGTCGAGTCGTCGCTTTAACTAGCCTTAAATATATATGTGTATAGTATATAGAGACTATGTTAATATATAGTATGAATACTACCTGCTGAGAAGGAGGTGGACGGAAGGAGAGGGAGAGAGGCAGAAGGAACTGGAGGTGGGGCAGACGGCGGTTGAGAACAACGCTGTCAAAAATTGCCAACTGGCACATTAATCCAGGCGACATATTTATGAATGTATCTGTATCTTGTGTAGCTGCGCGAGTATCTGTGAAATGTAAAACTTTTGTGTGTTCGTGTATCCGTGAGATATAAAGATATCGTCGTTGCCGTTGCCATTGCTGCCGTTGCTGTTGCTGTTGCTGTTGTCTCTTTGGACGAGGGTTGCTCGCTGCTCGTTGCTAAATGAGTGCACATTTCAGATAAATTATTGCACACAATTCGTGTACGACGGCGTCTGGCACAAAATGTATTTAACAAATTAAATTTACACACACACACATACACTAAGAGAAAGAAAGAGAGAGGGAGTGCAAGCGAGAGCGCATGTGACTTCAAAGAGCGCGCCGCTGCGTGACGTTTTGCAGCGTCGTCTCAAAAGCCGACGGAGCGACAAGCCGCCGGCTTCATTCTCCACTTGCCTTCTCTCTCTCTCTCTCTCTCTCTCTCTTCTTCTCTCTCTGTCTCTCTTGGTCTCGCTCTCTGTCTGTCTCTACGCGAGGCGGAGCTTGCTGTGCGGCCAATGAGCGTGCGTCGCTCACATAGATACTCTGCAGTGCGAGATACTCACTTACAGATACAGACACACACTTTGAGATACTTTCACATGGACTGCTATTAGTCAGTGTTGCTGTTGTTTGACTCTCTCTGTGGCTTCTTATTTATTTTGTTCTTTTTTTTTTGCAGTATCTTCAAGATATTTTTGTGCTGCTGCAGCTTGGCACGAGACTGAGCGACAATGACACGGCCGCTGTCACGTGACACTTTGACAGTTGCATCTGTATCTGCATCGGCATCTGTGTAGCTGCGTATCTGAGTATCTGCGTATTTGAGTATCTGTGTACTTGTATCTGTATCTGTAGCTGATGCTGCTGCTGCTGCTGCAGCTGTATCTGCATTTGCATCTGCGCTCGTGTCTGTGTGTGCAGTTTTTTATCTGAGGCAACTGCATTTGTGGGTGTAATTCATGAGATTACCATTCATGAGATGGCGGACACACACACATACATACATACAAAGAGTTGCACTTTTTCCCTGTTTTTTTGCGCAAACATCGTTTTTTGCTCACTGTGTGTGTGTGTTGGCCGAGCGTTTTATCTGCCAAAGCTGTAAATATCCGCGAGATTTACAACGCTGACGACGCCGGACCGACAACAACGACGTCGTCGTCGTCGTCGTTGTTGCGTATCTTTTCATATGAATCGGTATCGGTATCGCTTGCCAGGCATTCGACAGCACGACAAGAAGACAACACAACAACGACTCCGAGTCGCAATAACGCATAACGAAACGCAACCGTAGAAACGCGCTGCTAATCCCGGCCAGAGCCAGATATCGGGCTGATGCGGCTGTTATCGATGCAGATACAGATACAGATACAGATACAATATCTGGCCGCTACGTGCTCGCGCTTTCGATTCAACGCAATATAACACGCTGCCAAAAAAAAAGATATAAAACAAATACAAATACAAAAAAGTTCGTGTTGTGCTCCACTTGCAGCCCATTGTTGCCACACGGCGCTGTCAACGTAACTCACAATTGAATTGTTCCTTTGTCTTCAGTGTCGTTTGTTGTGCGTCCCACTCGCAACCTCCAGCCCCTTCCTCCGTACCCCCCTCCCTCTTCTCCACCGTCGTTGTCGATGCCATTTCCGATTTGGCATCTTCAAAGTCGCGTAATTGGCATACGCCTTTGAGGTCACGGCCAAGCTTCGTCGCTTGCGCTTCGTTTGTAGTTAACCGCCCAGCGATCGCAGCTCCCAAGACGATCCAAACCAGACCGACAGTCGTCAGTTGTCAGCAGTTGTGAGAGTTGTCCTGCTTCCACCTCCCCCCACCCACTTGTATATCCATAATGTTGGTCCCGCCGGACATGTTGGCCGCCCAGACGCGCATCATTTACCAGATGAATCGCTTTTGTGCCGAACGCGTCCAGGCGCGCATCTTCAAAACGGCGACGGCCATTCGCGAGATCTGCAAGATCGTTCAGGACATACTCAAGGAGGTCGAGCTGCAGGAGCCACGCTTCATCTCCAGCCTCGTCGAGTGCAATGGCAGGTGAGTAGAGCAGGCTGTAAGGGAAGAATAATATTGTAAATGCGAACATCAATAAAGGGAAGGGGAATATTTTATAAGTTCTTGAAGTTATAAATGAAATTAATAGGAATAGCTATAAATAAAGTTCTACTAAATTCATTTAAAAACTAGCATGCAATATTTGCCTACTATAAAGCAATATTCTTATTTCTAATCTAAATTCGAAATGAAATGAAATCAAATTTATCAAGTATTTTGAAACACGTGACAGAAATACAATTTGTAAAAAACTTCATTCCAGTTTCATTTTATGTGTATTGATTGCATTCTTGCATGCAATTAAAATTAAATTTTAAATAATTAAATGGGATGTAATGGGAATAGATAACATTCAAGCTAGATTCTCAATGAGAAAATTGAAGTAAAGAACTTTATATTTATTTATTATTTTTGGCAAATTTATAAGTAAATCAATCTATTTTATATAAATTCGAATATCATAAAGGAGAACATGAATCAATAACTTACAATACCTTTCAATTCTTCAGCAGCATTTTATATTCTTTTTTTGCATTCTATATGTGTCCCATATATTATTTTAAAGCTAGATATCTACGTTCTTCATTTTAAATATTGTTACTTATAGTGTTACAAATTTATAACTTCTTCAAACTTTATTACCATATTATTGAAATGAACAGAACTCTCAAAGATTCGACTAATAAATTTTTTACAAAATTATATAGAATGCAACTTCAGTTTAAACAGCTTCATAACATTTGGCATTCATTAAAGCTGCAATAAATTTATAAAATCTTCAGGTTCTGATTTATTTGTTGGTTGATATAATAATCTAATAATAATCTGTTCCTCTAAGTGTCAAGCTGCACCTCAACCATTAAACTATCAATTACATTTTTACAGCTTGATAAATTTATGGAGGTGATCGATTAAAACATTTATTTGACAGATTTGAGGTCTACAATTTAATAAAGTTTTCTTTTAACTTGTCAGTATTATTAAATTAAACATGCTTTATTCAATCATTTAATGTTCTTAGTTAGGTCAGCGTATTTTTCAAACTAGGTTGATGTATATCAATATGAATTATTCTATGCAAGAATATTAATTAAACATTTTTCTCATTGGTATAAAAGTTTAGAATGCAAGCTTAATATGATGAATCAAATTGCTTTACAGAATTTACATTAAATATATGTGAATTCAAAATGTAAAAATTGCAATAAGAAAGCAAAAATTTAGTTTTACCACTAGATTTTTACATTCTTCAATTCCTTGAATGTGAAATTCCCAGTCGAATTGTTTTCTCTTTGAAATCCTTGAAATGAATCCGACCAGCTGTGATTCTCAATTGATTTTTATCAGACCGAGGTTGAGGTGTAATAATTATTCAGCAGCTCAAAATATTTGCCTGGTGGCGAGTGTCATTGCCACACGATGTGGCGATCGATATGAGGCGATCTTGACAGCAATGACGTTGCATGTTTCGCAGAGGTGAATTGATCTGTTGCTGCCACAAGACGAGCAAGTAAGACTACATTAGTAAGGGCCACACAGTGTGGCACAGTGATGACAGACAGCAGTCGACTGAATTACGCCGATCCAATTGCCACTAAGATCAAACGCGATCGATTGCCTTCGACTAATCCGATGTTGTTGATTCTTTTTGTTATCGTTTGGATGCTTTAGGTTCGAGGGCGTGGAGGTAATCTCACCGAATGAGTTCGAGATTGTGCTCTACCTCAATCAGATGGGAGTCTTCAATTTCGTCGATGACGGCACTCTGCCCGGCTGTGCAGTGCTCAAGCTGAGCGACGGACGCAAGCGATCCATGTCGTTGTGGGTGGAGTTCATCACAGCCTCCGGTTATCTGTCGTCGCGCAAGATACGCGCACGCTTCCAGACGCTGGTGGCTCAGGCGTGCGACAAGAGCATCTATCGGGATATGGTGAAGATGATTGGCGACACCAGCGAGGTGAAGTTGCGGATACGCGAACGCTTTGTGGTCCAAATAACGCCGGCATTCAAATGCTCGGGCATCTGGCCGCGATCGGCGGCACATTGGCCGATGCCGCACATCCCGTGGCCGCATCCGAATATCGTGGCCGAGGTCAAGACGGAGGGCTTTGATCTGCTGTCAAAGGAGAGCATCGTTATGCAGAACAAGAACAACAACAATGCGGCCAGCATGGAGGGCGATGCTTGGGTGCTCAGTTTCTTTGAGGCCGAGAATCGACTGTTGCAAGGTACGTGAGCGAACGAATGAACGGTAGCTTAGTACAGTAGACACTCGCAAAGTGTAACAGCTTTGTTTTGAATCTAATTTCGAATTTACTTCATCTTAATTCTATACTTTCTTTATTCCTTTAATTTAATTACTTTCATTCTTATTTAACGGAACTTAGAAATTAGAGAATTTCTAGTTTTAAAATGAATTATTCTTTTATTTTTAATTAAATTTAAATTTGTCTAAGATTCGCTATTTTGAGAATACTTATTTTTATTTTTAATTTCAGATATATTTTGTTTTTAATGCATTTTCAAAACAATAGTAACAAAACATAAATGCACAGAACTATTCAGGGAAATATAGTATAATTTTCATTTCTTTAAATATGTATAACAAACCATAAAATTTCATTTGCAATTTCAGATAGATTAACAAATTCTTATTTCTAATTTCGTTCAACTTTTCTTTTTAAAACTTCAATTCATCATTTCATTAAAGTTTGAATTTCTGAAAATTCTTATTAGTGATTTATTTTAACATTTAATTTGTGTGTTAATTTCTCTTCAATTATTTAGATTCAATGCAATTTCTTAAAAGATTGAACTTATAGCAAATTCCAATTTCAAATTTAATTCTACTTCATTCGTATTTGAAAGAAATCAAATTTCCAATAATTAATATACCACAAAAATACTAAAAATTCATACCGAAGATTATGCTTGGTACATCAATATACTACAACATTGTTATTTACTTTATTTTATTTAATAAGTTTGTAAGTTTAAACTTGTTACCACAATTACATAAAAAGCTTCAATTTGAATATCTCTCAAAATATTTTGGGGTATGCAAATTTGTGAACTTCTACTGTAACATACTTAGTAGATTCTATTGCACACAGACTACTGACTACTGACTTTTGTTGCTGTTGTTATCTTCAAAGGTGGCTGCCGTCGTCGGTGCCTGAGCATACTGAAGACGCTGCGTGATCGGCACTTGGAGCTGCCCGGCAATCCGATCACCGCCTATCACCTGAAGAATCTGCTGCTCTACGAGTGCGAGAAGCATCCGCGTGACTTTGAGTGGGACGAGAGTTGCATTGCGGATCGTTTGAATGGCATCTTTCTGCAGTTAATCTCGTGCCTGCAATATCGACGCTGTCCCCACTATTTTCTGCCCAGTCTCGACATGTTCAAGGGCAAATCGCCCAGCGCCTTGGAGCAGGCGGCCAAGCAAGTCTGGCGTTTGACTCGTGAGATGCTCACGAATGCGAATGCCTTTGAGAAATTGTAAATGCCCTGGCCAGAGCGAGAGAGAGAGTGAGAGAGCGCAAAAACAAACAAATAAAGCAGCAGAGAGAACGTTAGCAAAAGAGAGTGTCATGTGTATGTGTGTGTGAGAGAGCGAGTGTGTATCAGCGTGTTTGTGTTTGTATGAGTCAAGGTGCTAAATTTTCATTGTCACTGCGCGGCGGCGTCGATTGCGTTAATCTGATAAAGCAACTCTGCCCTCAGTGGCTGCCATTTTGTGTGCCATGAGTAAGTTAGTAAGTGTGTGTGTGTGTGTGTGTGTGTGCATAGCAACAACAATAGCGAACAGCGAAACCCGAAGTGTTAATGCAAAGATGCGAGATAAGCCGCACATTGCCTTTGCCCACTCCTCAAATCCAGCAGAAAATCTCGCAAAAACAAAAAGCAAAAACAAAACTTCTGCTGCTGTTGTTGTTGTTGCTTCGGGCTCCTCTTTGCGCTGCCATTCCCTTGTGCATGCCTGGCTGCTTATCCAGCGAATATTGTTTTTAATAACTCTCCGCTTTCGACATGTGCTCACTCTCTCTCCTTCTCCCTTTCGCACTGCTTATGGCAAAACAATGGCAACAGCAACAACCACAACAACAACAGCAGCAATAAGCGAAACAAAAGCAAAGCGGAAAACAAAACAAATTCAGCAAAAAATCAAAACTAAGCAACAACAACAAGAAGAACATACAAAAAAAAGAACATTGGCGGCTTTCTTTGCATGTCCGCTCAACTGTGAGAGATGATTGCCAGAGTGAAAGAGAGAGAGCGAGAGAGTAAATTGAGTACTTTACACAGTTAAGTACTCATTGTAGGTAATAAATACCCCAGCATGGGAAATCGTATACGATACAACTAAATATTAAAATTACACACATATGAGCTACCTTGCATACATATGTATTTGTATGTGGACTTTATTCATTTGTTCTTTCAATCCCAAATTAAAAGCAATTAAAATACTTCGAAAATACTTTTCTCCTTCTTAAGAAATGTGTATTAATTTCTAGATTCGAAAATTAAATGTTAAATGTTCCCATTTTTGTCAACTTCTTGGTTTTATTCATATTTTTTGTGTTATATATATATATAATTAAGATTGTATTTAGATTGCTTAAGAAACAGTTGAATGCAATAAATTTTAAAACAGCCCAAGGCAATAAAAAAAGCTACATTCGGGATTTTAATTCGGAATGAGTTTAACATGAATTTTAATAATATTCTATGTTTCGATATTATATATATAATTTGAATTCGAACTGCTGACATTTACATTTAAAATGTCGTAATCGTCTTATATATTAATGTAAGACATGAATTTGAATATTATAATGTAAGCAAACAGACCTTTGAATATAATGTATGGTAATGCATATATAGTAAGATTTATTTTTAAATTAGTAGACAGTCAGAATTGGGAAGCTCAACTCTAATGTCATTTTTTTAAATATTCAAATTGCTAGAAAACATTTTAAAGTGCAGTTAACCCTTTAGAAACTTTTAAAGATCGTATTAAGAATTGTATGAAAGTCAATAACAATTTGACTAAAAATATGAGATATAAAGAAAAATAAAACTAAGATATATCTACCAAATTTATTTCCAAATAATAATAATTGTATGTGCAATTTGCGATACAATATTTTACGGAATCTAAAAAACTTTAAAGTAGATAAATGCACTAGAACTTAAAACTAGGGAAAAGATTCAAGATCGCATTAAAAAAAATATATTCGCATTTACTCCAAAAATGACATTAAGTGCATTTCCGGCAGAAGGGATCCATGGCAATGGATTGGCAAGCATGTCATCGATGGGATCGTGATCAAAATGAGGCTCATTAAAAGTGACTGCACAGATACAAAGAGAGCGAGAGAGAGAGAGAGACAGAGAGAAAAAGAGAGAGAGAGAGAGAAGGAGTGAGAGGAGACGGTGAGTTAATGTTATGAGTATTGAGGACATTGTCGGATCGCCGAAAAAGAATTTATTTGTTGCTCTTAGGACAGAGACAGGGACTTCGAATGGGAGTTGGAATTGGAGTTGGAGTTGACGCTGGAGACTTTGGAGACATTGGAGACTGTGTAAGCAGCTGCAGCGACAACTGAGCATCATTTTTATGACCCTTATTTATGGTTATGTGCTCTTGCTTCCAAATGGGGTCCAAAACAAAAACAACAAAAAGCGAATGAGAAAAAAAGTTTCAGCGAATTGTAATCGATATTTTGTGTTGCTCGCTTTGCCAAGCGATTCTCCAAAAACCGCTGACAAAAGATGTAATGCGATTGCAAGAGAGTGGAGGAGGGGGCGCAAGATGGTGGAGAGGGAGAGAGGGTGAGAGCACAAAAAGGAATGCGATAGCCAAAATAACAAATTATGCTCAAACACGCAGGATCATATTACACAGTACCGTAGACACAAGAATCCTGCAGCAGAGGCAGCATCATCAACAACGCCCAACTCATTCACAACTGCGTAGTGAAGTGGAGTGGGCGTGGCAGTGCAGGAGGCAGGGAGGGGGGTGGCAGCTTGGGAACAGCAGCATCAGGTGACGGGCAAAGTGCGCAACGTGGCAACCAGCAAACGTGGCACGTGGCACGTGGCCACATCCCATCCCATAAGCATGACCTCCAGCTCTCGCTCTCTCTCTTTCTCTCTCTGTCTCTCTTTCGCTCGCCATGTGGACCATGTGAATTACCGCAAGCTGCACGCCCCCGGCTGCTGATAAGGCACGTTTTCTGCTAAGCAGCGAAGTGTAGAGAATGAAGAAGGAGTAGGGGAGGGAGGAAGAGGAAAGGGAAGCTGGCAGGCAGCTTGTGTTTTGACAAATTATATTTGAAATGCAATTAACAAAAAGTGTACTCGACTGTGAGATACCCGCTACACATTTTGAATGAAAGAAATATATTTTGCGGTATTATTCTCAAAATATACCGAATATACTGCAAAAATACTAAAAATATACCAAATGGTATATGTGGTATATCGACATAGTACCGCATTCAAAATATACCATAGACGGCACAATATACCAGATTGTCAGCAGTAGTAAGAAGGCGTTTTTGCCCATACAAAACTATGTTATTTCTTTAATAACTTCGATCGCAACCAAATTTTCAGAAATCATAACTACTATAGTTAGTGATGTATATACCAAAATTCGTAACTCTAGCTTTAAAATTACGTTATTACGTTGTTATTCGATTTTTTTTTATTTGCAGGGGCGGAAGTGGGCGTGGCAAAAATTTGAAACAAACTTGATCAGCGTGCAAACATAACAAATGCTGTCGAAAAAAAATTAGAGCTCTATCTCTTCTATTCTCTGAGATCCAGTGTTTCATACGGACAGACGGACAGACTGAAATGGCTAGATCGTCTCGGCTGTTGACGCTGATCAAGAATATATATACATTACATTATATATACATTACATTACATACATTTCCTGTCGGCACAAAGTTATAATACCCTTCTACCCTATGGGTAGCGGGTATAAAAATAAGAAAAGGCAGCATCGCAGTCGCCGTCAATCTTCCCGCTGGCGAAACCTTTATTCAGCTTTAGCTTCTGCTTCTTCTTCTTCTTTGGCGACGTCCTTTTTCATGCGCAATCCTTTGAGCTGTCACAACTAAAGCCAAACACAACAACAACAACAACAGCAAAAGCATTTGCTTTGATTTCGCTCGTTGACATTTTTTCCAGCTCAACCCCTTTCACTCCCGCCTCCGCCTCCGCCCCATCAACAACACTAACAACAACAGCAACAACAACAACTGCCGCCCTTTGAGTGGGCGTGGCGCGCGTTGACAGGCGGCTTGCGATAATGTCACAGCCACAGCCACCGCCACAGCATTCGCATTGTTAACATCCTTTTTGTTTTTTGTTTTGTTTTTTTTTTTGTGCATTTCCTTTTGTTGCTGCTCTCCTTTGTCTTAATTGTTTACTAATGATATTTAAATTAGTCCTCTAAATGTCCACAGGCGATTCGCTTTAAGTACGAGTATTATTCACTCGGCATTTCCTTTAGTTCACCTTCGGACCAACTTCTCTGCAGTTGACACCCGGCCACAGCCACAGCCACAGAAAAGGGTATGCCTCAAAGCGGGGCGTGGCACGGGGGCGGAGCGGGACAATAACCCATTTAACATTTACAACTGCGAGTTTTGCTATAACGAACAGCTGCATTACAATTTCTCTCATTTGATTTCACAATTTTTATTCCGTTAATAGGTAAATTTTTTGAGAGTCTATTTTACGTATATTCCATTTATTTTTATTATTTTTAAGCATTTCATTTGTGAATAAATACAATTTAGTAATACAAAATTAATGTTGAGAACATTTAAAAATTACTTCTTATTGTTATAGTGTATTATTTTAATTTTAATTTAAAATTACATTATTAATTTGGTGTAACTAAAAAAATATATTTAATGCTATATTTGGTATATTGATATCGTACTACATTCCAAGCATACCACCGAGTAAATAGTATTCAAAATACTTTAGAATATACCAAATTAGTATACCAAAAAATACTTACTAATAATTTTACTCGGTATATTTAAACAGTACTACATTCCGAGTATACCACAGAGTAAAAAGTATTCAATATACTTTAGAGTATACCAAATTAGTATACCAAAAAATACTAACTAAAGGTTATTATCAGTATATTTAAACAGTACTACATTCAAAGTATACCACAGAGTAAAAAGTATTCGAAATACTTTAGAATATACCAAATTAGTATACCAAAAAATACTAACTAATAATTATACTCGGTATATTTAAACAGTACTACATTTAAAGTATATGTATATAGAGTAAAAAGTATTCAAAATAGTTTAGAATATACCAAATTATTATAGTATACCAAAAAATACTAACTAAAGGTTATACTCGGTTATATATATATTCTACATTCAAAATATTCCACAGAGTACAAAATATACCAAATTTTAAGATCTGATATCTAGCTGTTCATACAGACAGATGGACCTGGCTATATCGTCTCGACTGTGGACGCTGATAAAGAATATATATATTTCATAGAGTCGAAGATATAATTTTCTGCATGTTACATACATTTCCTGCACAAAGTTAGAATACCCTTTTAACCCTTGGGTAGCGGGTATAAAATCTAAACTAAAACTACACTCCCAACAACAAAATAGAAATAAGTACTGAAAAAGTAAAGATGCAATAAATAAATTCGATGTTAGCAATGCAAACATCTTAAGAAGGAGTTTCACCAAAATACAAAGTTTTGTAATTACTAAACATTAAGTTATTTAAAAAAAACTCGAATATATTAAATATATATAGTTTTATATTATATACATATAATTAAAATTATAGCCTAAATTAAATGTTAAAAACATAAAATAACAGAAGGAAATTTAAGCACAACTAAGCCTTGCATATTTCAAATAATATCTAATATTATATTAATTATAAAATGAATTTTAGGTAAATTCAATGATTAGAAAACATACCCAAAATTATGTAACACTTCAAACGTTTCGAAAATTTCAGCGCGAATAAGAAAACTATTTTAGAATTCTTATGTAGAATTGGAGTTTGTAAATACACAAAATTTCCTGAAGTATTTCTCAGTACTTTAGAATAATTTCTGATGAATTTCTTAATTGCGGAATAATTAGAAATACTTTAGACATTCCTTAACATGATTTGCTCTAAACCAAGTCGCCTGGATTCGATTAGATCATTGAAAAATTCCAATTATTTAGATGGTATGCATATCCTGTCTGTCTGTGTGAGCTCGGCTCGGAAACTGTGGCGTCTGGAGTCTAGAGTCTAGAGTCTAGAGTCTGGGAGACATAATTATGTCGTCATTATCAAAAACACGTGGTGCAATTTAACAAGCTGACACACAAGGAGCACACGCCACAAATTATGAATATCAAAAAATGTGCGCAAGATAAACGATGCAGGGAAAAAAGCGAATGCTAGAGTTGTGGATGGGGTTGATGAGAAATAGGGGAGTGGACGGGGAAAGGAGGAGGGAGAACTGGGAGATTGGAAAATTAGTTTTCCACGCATCGTCAGCAAACACAATGGAGCATCTCACTGGAATGGGAATAGGAATGAGAATGGGAATGGAGGGAGGGCATGGAGGGAGGGAGGGAGAGTGGCACCTACACATGATAATTTACAGCAGATTGTCGCCTTTCGCCGTAGCTTGACATCAGCTGAGTGTGGGAGAGAGAGGGCAGGAGAGTGAGGCGGGTGCAATAGATGCAACGTATTTTTGGATGGGCATTTGCATTCAATTACGGCAGCTGTGAGCCGGACAGATTTATTTATATGCCAGCGCCATAAAGAAAGCCCCAAAACTGCGCCACAGTTACAGTCGAATAGAGGGGGAGGAAAAGCAGAGAAGGGGAAAGGGGGAAGGGGAAGTTGCCACGAGGTGGAAGAGTGATGAGGCAAAAGAGTTGGCGGCAAAACGGAGGCTGCGCTCAATCATAATTATGTGATTTGTTTGCCACGCCGACGACGCTGCTTAAAGGGGGCGAATCTTCGGGGGAAGGGGAGAGGGTTGGAGGTGGGAGTGGGCGACTAATTAAACGCACCGTGCAACGGTGTGGCAAGAGAGAAAGAGAGAGGGGTGGCATGTTGACGTATTGTCGCTTGTGTCTCGTCTAGTGCAAGTTATGACATTTTGATTTGAGTTTCATTTGATGTCGCTCAGCCGTCGTTTGAGATTTATGTGGAAGGGGGATTGTGAAGGGGTAGCGAGGGGCAACTAATTAAGACAGAGGCATGCCCCACAGCTGTGGGCAATTTAAAAAGCCAAAGGATTCACTTAGATCCATTTTTTTTAAGTAGTGCATCAAATGCTAATTGCAGTGGCAGCTAAAAGAAAAAAGAGAAGAGAAGGGGCAGCAGATGAGGTACGTTTGTGTGTGTGTGTGTGGCACAGTCTGTGACACTTTGGGCCAACACAGAGCGGCAACGATAAACATTATTAATGAATGCATATTATGGGGCATGCAACACGACAAAACAAAAAAAAAAGGTTCTCGCAACAGATTCCAACTTCGAATTCAACATCAACATCAACTTCAAATCGAAATCGAAATCCAATTTCAATTCCAAGAAACGAGAAAACCCAGAATGAACGCCACAACCTCAAAGATTGTCAACATGATCATCAAGTGACCCAACTGGATGCCCACATGCTCGTGTTTCGTCGGGATCGGAATTGGAATTGGAATTGGATTCGGGATCGGAATCGGAATCGGAATCAGGGGGGCCCAGACCTTGGCCAACCTTCGAGCAACCTGTGGAATGTGTGTGCAAGATACAAACACAACAAAAAAAAATACAAAAAAAACAAAACACCAAAAAAAAAGACATGCGACAAAAGCCAAAAAGTGAAAGAAAAGCAGAGAGTGAGAGAGAGAGGGAGAGGGAGAGAAGCAAAGAAAACTAAAAAACAAAAACACAGAAACGCAGAAAAAAAAAACGAGTCAACGAATCAAATGCAGATAATATCAATTATATGTAAAAGATACACACGCATGCGATAGATACATTCGTCGCGATAAGCATTTAAATTATTAACAACAACAGTTGACAACGGCATCGACAACAACAATAACAACAACAACAACGAAAACAGTAAGCAGAAGGATCCATGACACTAAATTTATGCACAAATGTGTGTGTTTGTATCTTTAGCTGTATCTGTATCTTTGACTGTATTCGTATCTGTATCTTTAGCTGTATTTGTATAATTCATTAGAAACAACTGGCAACTTTAATCATAACCCACAGATTGAGACTGAATCTGAATCTGAAACTGAGACAACGTTCCCATGGCTGGCAATCTATAAAGAATCTCTGAAATGGAATTCCTTCAATTGCAACTCAGATATTCAAAGTATTCGAACCTCAGTAAATATTTTGATAAATATCAAGTTAGAGATTAGCTAAGTTTCAAAAGCATCTTTTTTTGTAATCTTGTTAAATATTATTATCTTATAATACATATATGTATTATAAAATAAAAATTTCCTTGTCAATATTTATTAACAACATAATTACTATGCGAATATCATCACTAAAAATTTTAAGAATTTAACAAAATGATTTTCAAGTTTGAAACACTTTTAACATAAATAGAAGTAACTTTCAGCCACATTGTTTTGTCTCTATCTCAATACAAATATTAAAGTTAAAAATCTTTGCTTTTTTTATAGATTTCCCCAATCTGATAAATCCGACGACGGCGGCAAACTTCAATTAGTAATTCGACTAAGGCTTTAATATTTTCACTTTCGGTTTATTTTCAAATATTCATAAATATTTTAAGCAAAAAAAATGTTGAAAAAAAAAATGGTTAATTAAAGCGAATATTATATAAATAACAATTAGGTATACGTATATATAATACATAAACATACAGATAAATAACATTGCGCGCTCCCAGTGCTCTAATTTATGATAGATACAATCGCATATCTTATTTTATAATCGAATACTATAATAAAATACAAAATGCTTTTGTTGTGCCTTTGCGTGCGTGCGTGCGTTCTAGCGGAGGGGGCGTGGCGGGGGCGGCGAATAAAAGCGGGAACAGTTTTGTTTGCAGTGCGCTTCCTCCGTTCTCCCACTTAGCAAGGACAGCCACCACACATATGTATTTTGGATGGTTGCTGGTTGGTTCGTGTCTGGACTGAAGCGCAAACAGCAAACGGAAAAAAAGTGTTGCCGTCTTTTGGGCATGTCACAGCAAAGCTTTCGATTAAATGTCTAAGTGGGGGTGGTGAATGTGTATAGCTTGCGGATGGTTGCTGTCCCGCCTAATCCTTGCAGTAATGCGTATGCAACACATTCTCCGTATTCGAGAGAATGGCGCCCTCGTGCAGCGGACAGAGTTTCACATACGTCTCACTTGATTCCATCGACTCGATCAGCACGTACTCCAGATAGACACGTGGCGCCGACAGCAGTCGCCAGGTGAGCGGATTGAGGAAATTCGTTGAATACTCCCAAAAGACCGTCGCATGTCCCGGATCCCGCAGATCCTTGCCGGCCAACAGCGCCGTGTACTCGTAGCCGGGCTCAAAGTACATCGGTTTGGGTGAGAATTTCATGCGTTCGGTGCTCTTGCGACTGTGCTCGTCATGCACGCGTATGGAAAGCGTCCCAATTTCACCGCCATGCAGCGTGCTCTCATCGTGACTGGACACGCGCACTGTGATCTTGTAGTGTTGACGGCAGAACGGTTGACGCTCACCAGTCATCAGATAAAACACCGGAGGTGTATCCTTTGAGTTGATCAGACCCCGTGCCTGCGCTTGACGGTAATCGTGAGCGCTGTGTAAGCCCATGCGCATGCACAAACGTCCTGGCTCATCGCAGCTGCTGCATTTGGCATCCTTAAAGCTCTACAGTATGAAAGTTGCAATTAGTCAAGCAGTTGAGATAGTAATATTATATAAGTGATCTACTTACGTCGTAGGAGTCACAGGTGATGCCGAGGAAGGGACACTTGCTGTCAATGCTCTCGGTGAAATACTGTTCGCTGCGTATGTGATTACAGCCGAGAAACTCTTGCATCGTGAGGAAGAGCGTTGCCTTCTGATTGTTCTTCATCACATCCTGCAGCTTCTTGTTGCAACCAGGGTTATCAAAGCCTCCATTCGGATAGAAATCAACGTGTCCTATTCGCTGAATGATACCCAGGCCGCCCTTCATCAAGGGGTTCGCATCCGTGTGCACAACATCCACGAAATGCGCATCGGTGCGATCCAAACGCACAATGGGATCGGTGTCGGTGAAGAGCGGTGCCGCGGGATCCAACCCCGTAATACGTCCCATTTTCAAGCCAAAGTCACGCTGCAAATGTGTGCCCGCATAGCCGGATAAATGGGCGCCCAGCGAGTGACCAATGATGTGCACCTTGTCCAGATTTGGCAATTGCAGCTCCTCGTACAACATGTGAATGACATGCGCCGTTATGGCTCCCACCAATCGTATGTTGGCCACAGCCTGGACGTAGGGTGGATTCGCACCGTGACCCCAATCAATGAGGATCACACTGCAGTTGTCCTGACAATTGTTTAGTAACGCCTTGGCCATTTCGAGCATCCATGGTATGTTGCTGTATTCCAAGTAGCCGTGGACCAGCAAATAGATTCGACCTCGGGGATTTATGCCCAATCCTTGCACAGCGTCCGGATCGGTGAGATCAATAAACTTGGGCTGATCGAGTGTGCTTCGTGTGTGGAGCGTAAAGTGCGCCTCGATCTCCGATGGCTTCTGCGGATGCACGCTGATCGTGCGTGTCACAGTGTTCCATGGTCCGTTGATCGGAAAGCAGCCGTAGACGCCGAAGCACTTCACCTCGTTGATGTCTGTAAATAGATGGATGCAAAATAATCTAAATGAGTTTCTTCAACCAAACGCAAAGTTCTATTTTATAAGTTCAGTTACAAATTATGCACAGAGAGAAGTTTTCAATCATGTATTAAAAATTCTTTATACATGATTTGAGACTTAGAATTCAGAATTGAATTGAGAATAACTTAACATGATTTAATTCTTAATTTATATTAAAATTGCGAATGTTTTTTTATTCTTTGGTTCACAATTTTATTTATGTTTTTACAACTTTTTCGCTATGTGAGCTTATTCCTATCACTCAAAGAAGCTTCAATAATGGTTTGAAGTAGTCTCTTGTTGTATACATTTCATATACACAATGTGTTCTAAGAAAATTTGAACAATTTTAAAAGATATGCCGACATTTTTGTTACCTTCCAAAAAGGAAATTAGTATTTATTATCACAAAGTAGGAAATGGATATAAAATTGCTACGATAAAAACTCTAATGAAGTAAAACAAAAAAATCTTTGAAATTTAAACAAAAGTTCATTAAAACTTTTTACTTTAACGATTTTTAAATTTCGAAAACCTTATAAAGAAGTATATAATTTATATTATAAATATCAAAACTAATTGTTTTTGTGAAGTTATTTTTTTAACGATTACGCTTTCAAAGAATGAAATACAATTATAAATTGCTTGCTAAAGAGCATCTAGTAGTCGAGCATTCTCTTCGTTTACCGATCGTCAATGGATAATTACAATGCTAAGGCGCTGTTGGACGATTGGATTAATTGTGCTGTTCGGAAGTCATTGGGCCTGTTATTGACGGTTTGGTCAACCGCATCAACAGTTGACAACGTCTCTTGGGGACATTTCCTTCCACTTGTTTAAAGTACCACAAGATATGATCGTTGAATCGATCGATCGATCGTTTCATAGCCTTCGTCGGCTGCTCAACGTTGCGTGGCATTCAGAAGTTGGCTTCTGTCTTTTTTAGTCTTCCGCTCGGCTGATCAATAACGTCATTGTTATTATCGATATTGTTGGTGCACCTTTTTTTACCTGTTCTTTTTTTTTTTATCATTGAGCCATTGAGTATGGCAGCTTATCTGAGTTAGCTAGTGTCTTATTTATATTTATATCGGAAGTCTTCAATTAGATAGGCGGGTGTATACGCCGATCTTGTCGTCAATAGATTATCGAATCGACTATCGCGAATTGCAAGCTACGAGTAGAATGTGCTTGCTGACCGAAATGCAAAATTCTTTTCGAGTTCATATGCAAATTGTGTGCATAAGGTGACTGAACGATCATCGGCTAGATGAAGCTTTCCCTTCTCATCTTCGGCATCGACAATGAGTTGAACGAACCATTTGAAACCAGAATGTTGTTTGCACAAGCCACAAATGATCATTTGAAGATGCTCTCAGACTTCAACTGAACTCGTTGTCTGAGGGGGCCAAAGTCTTGTCTCGTTTGACTAATGAATGCAGCTAAACTTTCAATCTACCTGTGAAACCTTAGAGCAACCAAACGATCAACTTCAACTGCTGATATGATGCAGTTTTTAAGAGGCGAGCATCACTACTGGTTTGCTGACTTGATTTTTAAAAGTATTACTTGTTTGTAAATTTGGAAAAATCGTTTGTAAACTTGATACTGTTGTGTGGTTAAGAAAGGAAATATCACAAGCAGCGGCAGAATTTTGAATGCTCTGGCAAATATCGAATAAATATATAAAAGTTCTGCAAATAATTTATAAATATTTTACAATCTTCATATTGCGAACTTTTGCATTAAATATTTGAAAATCTCTTATTATTATGAAAAAAAAACAATTTATCTTAATACTGTCATAATAGTAACGAGTTTGCTAATCAATATATAATAATAATGCACAGCTCTCTGATAAACCTCTTACTATAGTTAACGTAAGGAAGGGAAACAAATAATGAATATGGAAAATCCTTTTTAAAAACCATCTATTGTTCGTTATAAACTTTAGTAATATTATACCACTATTTGATAAGATTGTTATATTGTTTTGAAGAATTTGTCGCTAGGCCATAAAACTCTAGTTGACTTTAATAATATAATATTATACGATCGAAGTAATGCTAGGGCAGCGCACTTATCATATAAACAGTTTGTCTACTTGTTGCGAAATTTATAGAAATGCATAACGATCGGTTGTAATTATATATCTTTGGGAGTAACATTCTAATTACTTGAGTGATCGGTGACAAGTTCTGTTAGATTATGTTACAGTTTGGCGACTGTTGAGTAACAACAAACCAGTATTAGTGTTCTATAAAAAAAAGCTGTCCAATCTGGATGGATTACTTACCGCTTTTGGGGGCAGGTGGCAGATCGATTAGTGTGTTGACTGCCGCACGACTCGTGTGATTCGCCAAGTAGAGCATGGTCTGCAGCATGAGGCCGCCTGTTGTGTTTGCCACATACATCTTGCCACAAACGGTTCTTGTCGGTTGTTCGCTACTTCTTCTTCTTCTTGTTTGCTGAGTTTTTTGCAAGGTTTTTCTTTTTGGGTTGATGTGTTGCTGCTGTGTTGCAGTCAGTCTACATTTTAGGCAGGAACTAAACGAGTGATTTTTTTTCTTTGGTGCACGTTCACTTCACTTCACGTCAGAGTTTTGATAATTGTCTTTATAGAGATAGTGGAGCTTAACTTAAGTTGTACGATTTATGGGTATTGAATGAATTGTTTTATTGTTGGTTTTTTAATTAAGTTAAGTTAATCTAATCGCTCACACACCTGTCTCTATCTGTTGTCAGTCAGTGTCTGTTTTGTCCACTTGACGCTTTTGTGTCCACTTTGATTTCGTTTCGGGTTTTTCTTTTTGTATTTTCGCCTATTATTATTTAGTGTCGATGTCTCTACTATAAGTACTACGTGTGCCTAAGCTTTGCACGTTTTCTTTGCAATCAATCCGTTTGTTCTTTTTCGCTTTCGTTCTCTAGCTCTTTCCCGCTCGCATTCGCGTCGGCACGGTTCCTGTTAGCATATGTTTCTCGTTCTCGCTTTAGCTTTGCGCTATTGTAAATCACTTGCTGTTTTGTTTGTTGTGTGTTTCACGCTTAACGACCGTCAAAGCACTGAGCCGATCAGCTGCAAGCTACGCAATTTTTATGCCCGATCGATCGCTGACCGAAAACGAAGCGTCGACGATGGCTCAAGTTGAGCTTCGGCACTTCGTTTGGTAGTCCGGCACTTCGGCACTTCGTCGGCACTTCGGCTGATGCATGAGCGAGCGCACCGTTAGCGAACATGGGGGAACTTCAGCCCTGAGAGATAAGCGAGAGGTCTCCCTTCCTCCGCCTCACCCCCCAACTGCTCTTTGCTTGCACATTTCTTGCACAGATGCAAAGTACAAGTAACCGATTACTCTTGATGCATTTTTTCAAGATAAGAACGTCGAAGATCAAAGTCGCAGCTAGAAACTTCAACAAACTTCGATTTGTAACGGCTTTTTCTCTTTCTCTTTTTCATTCTTCATTTGCATATTGATGCTAGAAGGGAAATGCAAATAGTAAGCGAGAAAGAGAGTGAGGGAAAGAGAGTTGTACTACGCTGTGAAGTCAGAGCAACTTGGACTTTGTGATAAGCTAGAAGACAGACTTGAGTAGAGGGTACGAACTGAGTGACTGTACACATAGAAATAGAGAAAGAGAGAGAGAGAGAGTCTTATCGACTTGCCAAAGATCGACAAGAGACACTAAACTCAAAACTGTGTCAACCTCGCCGATGGGTGGGAGGTGCACTGCAGGTGATGTAAATGTCTGGGGGGAAGACCTTATCAATGATGAGAGACGCTTGTTCCGTTTACGGATTCAGACTGAGCTCTCCTATACTATATAGTCTACTATATGTGGCTGACTGTCTGTGATTCGGACTCAGACTCAGACATCGACGGTCCAAAGTCCAAAGGCAAAGGTGTTTACCGGTTTCTTAGTTGTTTGACTTTTCCACCAGGATTTCATTGCGCCATTGACGTCAATTGGCTCCATTGCTGCTGATGCTACTCGATCACCCAGAATATGGCATCGCGCTCAGTTCTTATCATCAGTGGATGCTCGCTCGTCTTCTGCTCACACTCGCTTATACATCATTTGTTTGTTTTTGTTTACGAGCACAAGCGATCGTGCCTACCATTACCACCATCCTTTCACTCTGTCTCTCCCGTTCGTTCGCTCTCACTCTCTATCTTGATCTGACACTCTTTGAGTCTCTTTCCCTCTGTCTATCGGGCAAAAAATAACCCGAATCAACCGGGATGCACAGAGAAATCTAGAGTCAGCAGACTAGTGTCTACACTTAACTGAGAATTAGATTTGTAATTATTATTTCTTGCATATCTTTCTATTTTTATATAATAATAATCATGCTTTATAATTTTGACTATATATGTATATATTTTTTTCGATTATACATCCCGAATATGGGCTTCTGTGAAATTTCATAATCTTAAACCTTAATGCGAATTCCCTTGACTTCTGATTAGCAGCTTCAACATGTTCTATAAATAGATTTTTATAGGGTTCAAACTTTTTTTGCGCATAGGGTAAACAACTCATTATGTGTACACTATTGTTGCAGTTGGCAACAAGATGTTATTAAACGGCAAAGTCTGTTTATTAAGAACACAAATTGATCGATAACCAATGACAGCAGGTAAACACGAGTGTAAGAAGAGTATTGACGTCGCCAGTATTTTCCTGCGTACAATATTTGCGCGCACATGTGTTTACAACAATATGATTTTAAAGTGCAATATTGAATAACACAACTACTACACATGGAATGCATTAGGTAACTGTTCCACTGCAGTGGGGGGCAATTACGAAGCTATTGGGAATAATACTAAATGTAAAAATGTAAAATCGGACATCCGCTTCAATAATTAATGTCATTAGTGTGTTAAAGGTCATGCGAGGGATCTAATCGTTATATAAGTTATTGCAATTCATATAATAGAAATTTAAAATTTTATATTAATACGAATTTGAATTGAATTTTAAAAAATCTACTTTATTTTTATTTTATTTTTCTTTGATTATCAATAAAAATAAAAATAATGATTCAATATTTTATAGAAATTATTGTATTATCAAATAATTGTATAATATAATAATAATTTCATTATTTAGCAAAAATTTTGTAGTTACCCAATAATTACAAAAAAAACTAAATCAATAAAATGTTGACAAAAAAATGTGGAACGCTTCACGATTTTGCGTGTCATCCTTGCGCAGGGGCCATGCTAATCTTCTCTGTATCGTTCCAATTTTAGTATATGTTCTGCCGAAGCAAGAACGAATGTAGTAAGAAAAGTGCGCTATTTATAACGTGATAGTCCTGAATAAGCAGTTGGGAATTACAACTAGTTTGTCAAATTTGAAATTAGCGCCATCTATGTTTAATTTTACAACTTGGCAGATAAATTTCACGACAATAATAATAATAATTTGTTTTTTTTTTTTGGAAACTTTATTTCTATTGGTATTTGCATTTATTAAATTTAACTTTCTGAGTTATAGTAAATATTTTTAAAATCAATTATTAATGTTAAATAATAGGAATTAGTTAAATTACATGTTGCCGCCAACAGATGGCGCTTTGTTTCTGTCTAGTGTTACCAGATTGTCGTTTATAGAAAAAATGTTCATTTTCTTTGCTTTTGTAGGGATGATTTTTCATTTTCCAAATATGTGAAAGAGCAAAGCAATATTACAAGGTATTCTTTTAAGATTTCGTGGCAACAAAAAATCTTTAAGAAATGTTTACTGACAAGCGAATAACATATTTTAATTATAAACATAATTTACTCTAATTAAATTATAAATTTGCAAAATACATTTTTTATAGTTCAAATATACCATAATATAATATAATTTCTGCTGATATGGTAACAAAAAGTTGTATGCTGATTTATATATCAAAAATACTGTTTAAATAACATCAGCATTAATGGGCTGAATATTTAAAGACGATGCAGACTACATTTAAAAAAGTTAACAATACAATTTGACTAGTCGAAATATAGTTTATAATTAAATCAATTTCCCAACTGCTCGGCGAGCGTTCTCAAGCCGTTGTCTGCCCAGCCAGCACCAGGATCTTTGGCCACCGCCGAATAGATCATGGTGGAGCCATCCTCAAACTGTTTCATGGCCAAATACGATACTCCCTCCTCCAGCCAAACGTACTCTTCGTCTTTGTCGGCAGTCGGATCAACTCTGCTGTTACAGGCATCGCCATACTAAGAAAGTTTTCTTGTGTTATATATGCGTATACTTAATGTTTGTAATATTAATCCTCACCCATTTCTCATATGTTTTTGTCGGCTGATGCGTTTGCGTCCAGCGCAACACTTGCAAATAGAATCGTAAAAATTTGCGGACATGTTGCTTCACTTCCGGCGAGCCCGATCGATTGAACTTGATCAGCTCATCTAGTGTGCTGCGGCAGATGAGACGATCCTTTGGCCTGCCCAGTGTCTGGCACATGCTCTTCGCCACCCGCATCAGGCAATCGAAATTGTAGTCCAACTCCTCAGTCAGCTTAATGGGTCCAGTCTCATCCTCTTCGCGAGTACGGCGATTGCCCATAAACAGAGGCATGACATTGAGCTAATTTTGTTGAAATAGCAAAACAAATAGAACAAACAAATTTCTGTACAATTCGACTGACAGCTGACAAAAGCATATTCAAATAATAGATTAACAATAAAAACAAATCAATTACATCTTTATTCTCATTTCTTAGTCATAAATGCGGATTGTTAGTCAAAGGTTGCAAAGTTATTAACAATAATATCTCTATCATAGAATGGTTTTACGTTTTAGAAACACTTGTTGCTCTTTCGACAGTCGCAATCGGCGACTTAAAGAGAATGAAATCAAATCGTCTGGTAGAAAAAATTCATTGAGAAGCATCATCATCATTGTCAGCAAGTGATGCCAATTCAGCTTTTATTGTTGATTGTAGCTTCGTTTAACATTAACGCCAAAATTGTGAACATATTATGCATAATTGCTTCGGTTTAATAATCAACACATAATTATGTTTTTATTTATATATGGGCAAATCCCACGTGTCGCACGCTACATTCGCACGATTTTAGCTAATGAAAATCAATTTTATGGGGGGTTTTTTAAAGATTTACCGTAAACTTTTGTTATGTGTTTAGAGAGAATTGAGAGTACTTTCGGAGGGTATAAGATTCAATTTCACTGGAGTCACTGTTTTGAAAATAATTAATAAAATTGTGACGTGTCGCACGCTACACCTAGTGGAAGTTAGTTTCAAAATTTTCATTTCAAACGCAATTTTTATCGAATTCTGCAAAATAAACCCTATGAAAGTTAATATCCTAAAGAAAGTTAAGAATATTAGAAGACAAAAACCGATCGTTTGGTCTTAATAATGTTTATAGATTTTTAGCAAAGCCGTAAACCCATTATGTCGCACGCTACACTTTTTCCGCTGACATTAACATAAGACAAAAATCTTTTAATTTGAACTAAACATTATTTATTATATTCATAAATGTGCTTCACAATTATTTCAACGTGATTTATGTACTTTGTATGTGAGCCCAAGCAGAGGCAAAAAATTGTGAAGAATACAATAGGGATTTGAAGGTGTGCGCAGAGCACGAATTTAAGTAAAATTATGAAAATTATAAATAAAATTGGGTTTGATACAAATTTGTGCATTTATAATGATCGAAATTTCTGTTTTGCTTTAAATTCTTAAAAAGCCATATCTACTTTAATGTTCCATACAAAGAAAAATTACAAAATGTGAAATTTAAAAATTGGAACTGTTTCTGGGATTTGCCCATATATTTATTAAATATTTAACATGTATTGCTTAAAATCAGCGTCAGAAAAGTATTTCAAACATATTATGGAAAATTACATTTAGAATGGTAAAATATGAATATTAATATGAAATTAGCATTATTAAATGACAAGTTATGTGTTATTCTGATTATAATGGTTTATCGTAAATACCTATTTCTATAAAATACATAAAAATGTTTATTTCGATGTAGAATATGTTAAAAATAAACTTAAAATATATTATTGAAAGTCAATTTTATAATTGCAATTGAAAATAAACAAAATCAACCGAGATTCTAGATTCAAATTTACGCTTGTTATTCGATTCCAATCGATGTTCGTAGGCTGACGATGGCGTGGTAAAAATTTGAAACAAACTTGAACTGCGTGGAAGCATAACAAGAGCTGTGGAAAACAATGACATCTTTATCTCTTATAGTCTCTGAGATCTTTGTGTTCATACGAACAGTCAGACAGTCAGACATGGCTATATCTGTTGACGCTGGTCAAGAATATATATACATCAGAGAAGACAATTTATTATTCATAGTGTGTGCAAAGCATCAAAGGCCTTCATTATTTAGTAGAAATTATTGAATTATCAAATAATTGTATAATATAATAATATATTATGATATATAATATAATATGATATTAATTTAATAATTAGCAAACAATATGTAATTATCCAAGAATTAAAAATAAATCAATACAATTTTGACAAAAAAATGTGGAACGCTTCACGATTTTGCGTGTCATCCTTGCGCAGGGGCCATGCTAATCTTCTCTGTATCGTTCCAATTTTAGTATATGTTCTGCCGAAGCAAGAACGAATGTTGCTAGAAAAGTGCGCTATTTATAACGTGATAGTCCTGAATAAGCAGTTGGGAATTACAACTAGTTTGTCAAATTTTAATTTAGCGCCATCTATTTTTTATTTTACAACTTGTCAGATATTTTCACGACAATAATAATAATAATAATTTTGTCTTTTTAGAAACTTTATTTCAATTAGTATTTGCATTTATTAAATTTAACTTTCTGAATTATAGTAAATACCTTCAAAGCCATTTATAAATGTTAAATAAAAGGAAATAGTTAAATGACATGTTGTTGCCAACAGATGGCGCTTTGTTTCTGTCTATCTGGTAGATTGTTGTTTATAAATAAAATGTTTATGGCTATAGATGGCTATATCTGTTGACGCTGGTCAAGAATATATATGTATACATCAGAGAAGACTTTTTATTATTCACAGTGTTTGCAAAGCATCAAAGCCCTTTAGATTGACCATGAGTAAATACTGAATCTAGAAGCTAATCTATTTGCTGTGGTCTAAGTCAGTTAAATATTTATGTTTACTTCGCAAGCTTGGCAAGCTTTAAGCAGAACTCATTTCAAAATTACGCATAATAATACATAAATATTTACAACTTTCCAAAAAACAAACAACAGTTTGATAGTTTCTCTAATTTATTTGATTTTTGACATTACAAAAAAAAAATGGGAATGGGGCTAAAATCAAACTGTCGTTGGCGCTGTTCTAACAAGATCTCCAGAGAGCGAGATCTCTCAGTCTAGGCGCCTTTTAATACTATTGGCAGCTGGAAAATGATTAAAACTAAACCAAACTATTGGAGTCGACGGTGGGCGTGGTGTGCGACTCGAAGGCAACTTTGCCATCGACAGCTGCGATGGCAGCGTCTTCCACCAGAGGCGCAACTGCAGTTGGATCAGCATCGGCTTCGTCATCCGCATCAGTGTCTGCATCTGTCTCATCCTCCAGCTCGGAGTCCTCGCTCTCCATGTGACGTGCCTGCAAATTGATATTCGCAGCATCTTCAGCCACAACAGCAGCAGCAGCGGGGGGAAGAGGGACAGCATTGCTAAGCGGACGATCGCGTTCGGTGCTCGCTCCACTGTTCAGGCTGAGCGTTGAGAGTGTGGACATGCTGGGCATGCTGACGGGACACATGCAGGGCACAAACTGAATCCGTGAGCCGCTTTTCTCCGCCATCGAACTAGGCGGCTGATAGTTGAAGTAATCGGGATACGGATACTGAGGACGTGCATTGTATAGATTGCTAACACGTCGCGTATAAGCTGGATACTCGGCATAGCGCATTGCAGAGGACGAAGAGGAGGATGAAGAGGAAGTGGCTTCTGTTGTGCTCGTTGTGGGTGGCGCACTTGTTGTGCTTGTCGTTGTCGTTGTTGTGGTTGTCGTCGTTGGTGGCGGTGGCGGAGGCGGTGGCGTTGTTGTGCTCGTTGTTGTCGTCGTCGTTGTCGTTGTCGCTGGCGTTGTGCTCGGCAACAAGTTGTTGCTGCTGCCACCGTTGCCACTCCCACCGCTGCCCATTGCCGGCGGCGTCACATCACCCTTGTGGCCAGCTGTGGCAGCGTCGTGTCGTCGCGCTGCCGCATAGCTGGTCACCGCATAGGGATCGTAGTGACGACCCGAGAGCAGCGGCGTCTGCGCTGCCCCAAAGCCAAAGAGCGGCACTCCAAATGTCTCGCCAGCCAGCGGCTGATAAGTGTACGTCCGGAAGTAGGTGAGCGGTATCTGTTGCAGCACCTGAGCGCGTGGAGTTTCACTGCGTATAGAATAGAAATTAGTACACTTTGAATGTGGCAACGCAGCTTGCAACACTTACGTCGTCGCCTTGGGCCACCAGAAGGCGCTGCTCGGCAGCGGCAGGCAGCAAAGGCCAGCGATGAGCTGGAAAGAAAAAGAGAATTGAGAAAGTTCAGATATTTTTATTTCTAAGCAAGTCGATTATCTATATGTTCGCAGATTTAATGTTCTCCTTATTAAATATTAAATAGATATAAATATAAGACTCCTGATTTTTGGTATATGCAATAAAAACTATTATGATCTCTCATAGAAAAGTCTATAAATTATTTAAGAATTACTTTTGTTTAGGTCGTAGTTGCTTTGGCTGGCAATCTGGTATATTTTGAGTGTAGTACTATATTAAAATGTCAAATGTAGCCTTTGGTATATTTGTAGTATTTTTTTGGTATATTAATTTGGTTTAGTTGATTTGTATTCTCCTTATCGTACTAACTAAAGAGCTTCAAATAAATTATTTTATTATTAATTTTAAGTACGAAATATTGAAAATATAAAAAAGCATCAGATTGAAGGAGAAGTAGGAAAGTTTTTATATCAGATATATTTGGTTGATTGAATGTTCACATTTTTCATTTTCAGTTTTTTTATAGTAATAATGAAATAAATTAAGCTTCTTATTAGTATTAGCTACAATATGAAATAATATATATATAGACATATAAATTAGCATCAATCTTTCGATGTTAAGAGTTTTCTAATTTGTGATTTTCTACAAAAACTATTTTATGTTGATTGAACCAAAAAATGTTTAAATTTTGATCAGATAAGTGATTGATTTTGTTGTCATTTCAAGCTATCCAATACTTTATAATCCTTACTAAATATTTATTATTGTTGAACTGTAAGTTGAATAGACAATTAAATATAGAGCACAATTAAATATACGCTTGATCTTCATGAAAAGAACAATTGGTTGGCTGCACTTTTAAAAAATAAATAAATAAATTATAATTTTGTTAGCCGAAATCGTAGCACACAAAAATCCATGATGCTTATTCTTGGTAATTAAATAATATCTTGATTTTTTAAGTATTGTGATTACAAAACATTTTTGTATTTAAATTATTGAATAGTTTTCTCAAAGCATGTTCATATTTTATTCAATGTGAATCCTTGCGATAATATTTCGAAACACATACCACAAAAAATTGCCACATTTTGATTTTCTTTTTAATGTATAAAACACTTCACTGCACTTTTTATTTAATTCGATGATCCTTAGCGGTATGATAAATAATATTAAAAAAAAAAAAATAGTTCAACACTCGATTGTCCGTTTCTCCGCACGCGTTCACAGCTGCATTTGTTCTAAACCCAAAAACAGTTATAGGCCAAGCTTTTATACCGTCTCTCCGACCGGAGTCAGCTCCAAAGGGGCGGGGTTGAGGTTCAATTGTCTGCGACTCGTCTTAGTCTCAGTCTCAGTCTCAGTCGCAGACTCGGCTTCGGTCTGATGTTGCATTTGCCCCAGAGCAATGTTCGTTAAACATGAAAGATGCCACGGCGTGTGTCTGCCTTTTGTTTCACCGGGGGAGGGTGTTTCTCGATGCAGCGGGTGGAGCGAGGGGAATAGAACAACGCAACAAAATTAATTGCAGGCCTAAAGAATCCCAAAAAAAAAAATCCACAGATAGTGAGAGAGAGAGAGAGAGCGCGAAAAAACTAAAAGTTGGGAAATCAATAATAATAATGAACATGCGTTTAGAATAGAAAGCAACATCATTGACAAAATGATTGAATGAATGACGGAGCCACATGGGGGCGGGGTCTATCTAGGGGGTAGGGGAAGTGGATTGGGAAGGGGCAATCTCTGTTTAAAAGGGCCATTGAATTAGCCATAAACATGTGTAGATGACTTTTTCTCAGTTCGGTTCTTCAGTTTTATTTGTATGCATTTCTTTTCGTCTTTTCACACATTCAAATTTTGTTTTTTTTTTTCTGGATTTTCTTTTGATTGTGGAATTTGGGTCAGAATCAGACATTGTTTCGATGTCTTTTTGCATGCAACACTCATGCTTATGTAACTGAAGCGCCCTCAAAGAAAAGTTCCACCATTAAATCTCATTTTTATGACAACTTTCTAGCCAGAAAAAAAAGAAAAACCTCCTTTTGTGTTCTGGTATTCTGTAAGGAATTTATTGCCATTTTTTATGGTAACCCACAGCGTATAACTTCAACACAATACAAACGAGTGTGCGATATAGTATACTCTGATGGAGATGAAGAAGAAGTTGTCGAGTATTCAAGAATAACTGCCATTGAGGTGTTAATGTGACTACAGTTTTAATGATCGTGTTGAGCACACATACACAGACAGACAAAGCTCTGAGGCGTCGTCGTTAAGCAGGCATTTAATGGTCATCTCGGGTGATCATGACATGATCATGATCACATATAAAAAACACATTAGAACAATTCAACAAGCTAATTGTAGCTGCCAAAGAACGGAGGATCAGCTTTGGCAAATCAACAGGTCAAAGTGGAGATCATTATGGCGAATAAGGTGAAATTGATGTTGTCTGTATAATATAATATATATTGTATATAAATAACATATAGAGCAGCGACGATAAACAGTTATATGAAATAACTTGATAAAATATACAAAATGTTTGAATAAACTAAAGAATTAAAATATCCGCATTGACAGATCAACAGATTAAAGTATGGCGAAAGGGTGAAATTGATGATATTCTATTATAATAATCATGATTGCGAATGGAAGCTTTACATTATATTTTGCAATAAAAACTAATGTAAAATAACTTGATCAGGTGTGGTAAGAATAAAGTATAAAATATCAGTATGGACAGATCATTAGACCAAAGTGTAGATCAGTATTTTAAAAATAAATAAATTCTGATGCATTATTTCTTGATACGTGTTTTTTTACTAAAGACAATATGTAACATGATGTCCGCATAAAGTTTGTATCTTCGTGATGATGTGCCAAATGAGCAAAAAGCTTAACAAGATCAGGGATGGAAAAGTAGTTTAAGGAACAGCGAGATTATAATCTACTTAATCACAGCTCTAGCCAATAAAATTCAGCATAAAAGAAAACTCAACGCATCGTGTAACAAACTTTTTTTTTAATTCAGCAAAAAAATTGTCTTAATCGTAGAAACCTTTGGCTTTGGTTTGCGCTATGTTCTGGTACCTTTGGAATTCTGCACATACTTCGATGTATAATAGTTGCTTTGGCTCTTGTTCTGGGCATTGCGATGTGGTCCCTTACAGCTGCAGAGTAAAATGAGATTGGAAAAGTTAGAGAG
The DNA here is from genome assembly GCA_023558445.1 of Drosophila pallidifrons. Classification (NCBI taxonomy): domain Eukaryota; kingdom Metazoa; phylum Arthropoda; class Insecta; order Diptera; family Drosophilidae; genus Drosophila; species Drosophila pallidifrons. The sequence goes on from CM042351.1 coordinate 18,512,654, forward strand.
TGGAAGGAATAGCGACACAAAACTCACCGTGAATTCAATATGAACCAGGTGTCACCGCCACCTGGTTCCGAGGAGTCGCCCAGCTCCACAATGTGCCCCATTTTGACCTTGTCGCTGCTCGGATCCTGCAGCAGTTTGCCTAAAGTATAGACGGGAAATGCAAAGTACTCACGCTTTAGGGAATAGCGTGAACTCTGTCTTTGCACCACTGTGCTGGGCACCACTGTGCTGCTGCTGCTGCTGGTTGCCTCCAGGCTGTCGTCCATGTAAACTATCTGCAAGGAGCTGCTCCCGCTGCTGTGGTTCTCCTCTAGCGGCACTTCATCGCTCTGCTCCTGCTCCTCCACTTGCTCCTCGTCCAGCATCTCCGATTGCAGCTCGTCGTCAGCCAACAGCGCATGATCGAAGCTACTTGTCTGCGTCTGCTGATGATGATGATGATGCTGCCGATGATTGTTGGGTGCAGCCAAGGCGTGTGAGGTACGCAACACGGGCGGACGTTGCACCACTTCCTGTGGCGAGCGATACGCATTGTAGTGCTTCGTCTTCTTGGGATGTCGCCGCCGTTTGCTGGGCGGCAATTGTGTTTCATAGGGGCGTGGCAGTGGCGTCGTGACACTATTCGTTGGCGCCGTTGTCATCTCTGGTGCTGCAGCCGAGGCGACAGCAACAGCAGTTGTCGGGGTGGCAGCCAAGGTAGTTGCTGTGGTTGTGGTTGTGGTTGTGGCTGCTGCCGTCGTTGTGGTTGTCGTTGTGCTTGGACTTGTGCTTGTGGCTGGTGGCGGTGCCAAAGTAATCGCTTCATGTGCATAGAATGGAATCAGCGTCAAGTTGAGCAACTGTCGCTGCTTGGGCACACGCAAACGTTCGACCAGCGGCTTCGGGCGAAACATCGGCGTCGATGGCGGATACAAAACTTGACCCGGCACCGGTTCCTGCATCGGATATCGCTGTGCGCTGAGCATGGTGTTGACCAGCAGCTCACCCTTGGTGCCATTGTACACAAAGATCGGATAGCTGGTGGCCGATAAAGCATTGTCTCCGGGTGCATTGTCGAACACAGGCAGCGATTGCGGCTGGCGGCGTCTTAGCTCATTGCGTGGCCGGAACATGGACTTGTGGCGACGTTGCTGCTGCTGCTGGTGATGTGGCACATAGTGGCTGGGCAGCTGCACACGATGTGGCAGGCGTGGTGGCAACGGCGGAGGCGCTGCATCTGGTCGCACCACAATGCGCAACGGCAGCTGGCGATCTTGACGCTGCGACGCATAACGTATACGCCGCGTTGTCGTCTCATAATCCTCGGTCGGATTGCGTTCGTCTTCGAGTATCCAGAGCGGACGCTGTGCGGCATCCAAATAGCTTGCACCATTCCAACTTGAGCTGCCGTGCAGCACCAAGAGCAGCGGCAGCAGCCAAAGCATCAACTTGCAACAGTTGCTCGCGAGTGTTGCCGACATTTCCATTTGCCTGCGAGTCGTGCAATTGACTGGCCAACGGCCTGGCCACAACCATGTGCTTTATACGCCACCACAAACGGAGGCAGCACTTTGGCAAAACTCGTACTTTCATTTGTTGTCACCTCACAGCTCAACTGGTTCGTCCAACTCGTTCTCAGCGGGTCAAACCAAAGCGAAGAAGAGTTCACTGGGTGAACTATGTATGGGCGAGTGTTTTGCGCGTTGACCTTGTTGCGGAGTTTTAACAGCTGTTCCAGCTACGTAGCTCCAAGTGCCGTATTTCATAATGTCGTAACTCGTCGTTTGTGGTTGTGGCAACTTGTCAAGGAAAGTTCTAAAGTGCACTGCTTTTTTTTTTTTTTTTCGTTCTCTTTTTTTTTTGTGGTTGTTGTGTTCTGGCAGCTGTCAAAAGTGGCATTAATCAAAACACTCTAACTGATTTGCTTCGACTATGAAGAAGAAATATATATATTTTGTTTCTTTGGACCCGCTTGAGTTGCACGATCAAAACATTGATGGGAATGTGGCAAGTGGGAAGGCGGGGTTAGACAAGGGTCCAACAGTTACGGCCAAAAGTAGCTTGCTGCTCTTTTGTTTTTTGGCGCTCCGTTTCCACTTTGTTTGGAAAAACAATTTGGACAACTTGCAAGACGTTGAAAGAGAACGAAAGAGAGGGAAAGGAAGAGAGGAAGAGGGAGAGGGAACTGAACAAGTGGAACGGTCGCGCCAAAAATGGGGTTAATAGCCTTTGACAGACAATTGGACGGACCAACGGGCGGTCGTGAGTTCTCACTTTTGTATATCTAGAACTAAGCCCGAAGACACAGAGAGAGAGAGAGAGAGAGAGAGAGAGAGAGAGAGAGAGAGAGAGAGAGAGAGGGCGGAAAGGTAATGGGAAAAACTGTGTGTTTGGAGAAAATGAGAATGGAAAAATGATTTATTAGCCTGGAGATCGCAGCTTTGATCGATCAATCGGCGCTACGTTGAGCTATCTGCTGGTCTCCAGCTAATTACAAAAATAAAATCATTTTCTTACCCTCGATTACCTGCTGCAACGAATGAGAAATGGGAAAAACCCGAATGGAGAAAAGAAAATCTACTACGCTTGCGTGAACGAATCGAAAAGCGATTTTCATTCATTCATATCGATTATTAAGTGCTATGTTTAGGCGGTAATTAATAGCATATAGCATATTGTATCATTGCCTGGTTCAACAATTGCGTGACTTTACAACATAATTAGATCGGGAATTGGGATCGAGAAAATGGAATGCATACTCTACTTTTTACTTTTAATTGGCCATCTTATGAGCTTTTAATCGATTCTAATGCGTTTTAAATTCGCTTGGAACCCCCTGAAAGGAATAAAATCGAAAACTAAAATACTTTGCGATCGTGTGAGAGATGCAAGCGAAGATCGTATCATATCTGGACATTCCAGACACACACACACACACACATGCATCTATCACTCACGCTAACTCGTGCCCATAATTAACAGCTGAAAATATTTGGACAGTCATAAACTACACTCAAAACACTCGAAAGCACTCATGCATTCACTCGCACTCACTCACTCGAGACTCGGCATCAAATGAAAGGCATCTAAATCATAGATGCTGGGCATCGGGCATTTTTGACACCATCAATTTGTTCTGTCAATTTGTTATATAGAATGCATTTTATGCAAATGAAAGTTGTCCTCAATCCATCTGACAGATACACTCTCAGATACATTCGTTCGTTCTTTTATCCCCCATCTCCTCTCTGGTTCTCTCTTTCATGGCACTCATAATTTGTTTCGTATTTTGGGTGTTTCTCCTCATTCTTCTCAAACTGATTGATGCACCGCATACGGTGTGCTATGAACAATAAACAATAAACTAATCAAGAGCCCACATGAGCAGATGCGTCTGTCAGACTCAGATGCAGATGCAGATGCAGATGCAGATGCGGATACTGACTCACAGACAGATAAATGTCAAACTATTGTTGCTGCCTCTTTTCCTAGAACTCATGCACTTGTCCACTGTCCACCATCCGACTGGCGACTGTCGCTAATCGCTTTCATATTCAGTATATTTACTCTTAGATACAATAACTGATAGATGCATCTGCAGCGGGAAGCCGCTAATTAAATATGCCACACCCACGCGGTAAATTCACTACGCATTGTTGGCAGTTTATAGAAATATCATTATATCGAAAATAAGTGTTGATGGCGGAATATAAAGTCTTCTTTATTTATAGATTTTTCTTCCAAACAGTCAATTATTACACAAAGAATTTGCTTGCCATATTGCAATGCATTTGTGATATAGATTTCCATTTATGATTTCATATTTACGTCATTGTAATGTATCATATAACTATATTTTGTACTAAGATAATAAGCAAGTTTAAGATTTTATTATTTCTTATATATATATACAAAGTTTTTTCTCCTGACTTCTATTTGGTAACATACTATTTAACCACATTTTTAAAAATCCATTTCAACACAATAATCTGAAATTTATGTTTACAAGTACAAATGATATTTTACTTGAATGAGTTTGTCGTGAAGTGTGGATGAGGCTTTACACAAATAATTTAATGAAAATTATTTTAAATTATTAATGTTAATGAATAGAATTCGAATTCCCATATTAATTATAATGAACAAAAACGTCTTTATAGGTTTGCAAAGATTTTTTAAAAATTTTTTTTACACATTTATCTTAATTTTTATAAATTTTTATCTATACTTTTTAAGTGAAAAAGTTTACCTTACACATTAGCGAATAAAATGAAGTTTTTATTTAACAAAAAACATTTTTCTATATAATGAAAGGTTTCAGGTAAACAATGCTGAAATTAAATTAGGGTTTGGAGCAATAAAGATGTTGGAGTTCTCGACAAGGCTTTGACATGTTGAAAGCACATACATATGTACATACAGATGTACAATATAATAGTATGTGTACTATATGTAAATAAAAATGTATAAACAGTCACTCCCCATATAATTTGTTGCGATAAATATAAGCACTTGCATAATAAAGTATAATCGAAATTTGAAAGGGAAATTATACATATGAATGTAGTTAACAATTGATTTCATTATTGGCGATAATTGGTCTTATTATGTCGAACTGTTATCAGAAAATACATATGTAGAGCAATAACTTATTACGGTTATTTATGAGCTTCAGCATTCAAAGTTTTTGATGGGATCGACCAGACAGTCAGACAGTCCATCACATATCAACCGATATACATATCTTATGTATAAGGAATACTGCAGCTGTTAGAATCTTAAGTTGAATCGCAGTTAAGCTTTTTTCGCAATCACCAACAAAAGTTGACACAAAACGTGTGGAATAAACAGAAAGCCATTAGACGAGCTGACGACAACGGTGTCGCTGTAGATCGAAAGCTTTCTGTACGATCGAATCGGTTGGCTGTTGCTGCTTTTGCTATTGTAGTAATGACGGACAGCAGCAGCAACAGCAACAACAACAGCAGCAGGAAGCTTTTCCAGCACGCGCCGGTCTCAGTTTGTCGCCAGCTGCGTCATTAAAAGCTCTGTGCCAGTAATTCTCTTCCCTCGCGTTCGCTTTACCCCGAATCCAGACCAGGGATTGTTGTTGTTGTTGCTGCTGCAGAGTTCAATTCGCCTGCTTTGGGTTCAGTGCGAATTGAGCTGTCGAAGCGCGCGGCGGTCGACGTCTGGGTAGCGTAGCATTTGTTTATCTTTGTTTTTATTCTTATTTTCGTTTTCTTATTTTTTTATTCCTTTATTTTTGTTTGTTTTTGTAAAGTTTGTATTTGTGTCAAAGTAGTTGTGCTGGCTGTTTGAATTGAAAATCGAACAACGTGAGCCTTGCTTTTAACATTTACTTTACATTTAAAAAAATGATCGCATAGTTTCGATCTCATGCATAACGTATAAAATTGTGTCTTTACATCAACAGAGAGTGCGAAACACGTAAATAATATAAAAATATACAAAACAAACATGAGCGAAGCACCAAGCATATCATCCGGCAAGCGAGCTGCCTTTCAGGTGATGGCTGGCGGCTCTGCCGGATTCCTTGAGGTGTGCCTCATGCAACCGCTGGATGTGGTCAAGACACGCATGCAACTCCAGTGCACACCCGCAGCTGCCGCACTCTCTAGCGAGGTAAGTCTAAGAGTCTAGCGAGTCGTCATGCAACTTCAATTAGCACATCAGCAATCGGACATCAGCTGGTACAGCTTTCGAATTAGCAGAGCTTAGAAAAGCCAGCGAAAGCTCAAGTTGATAAAGAAACCGGGAGAGAGAGAGAGAGAGAGAGAGAGAGGAGGAGCTGTAGAGCTTTCGAGTGGTTCGGCTTAAGTGGCTCGTCGAATAACCTTCTGAGACAGATATATAGCGCAGTCCATAAGGCTGATAAGAGACAGACGAACAAAGTTTTTATGACCAGACCAGAGCACAGCATAAGAGTAAGAATAAGAACAATTATGTGAAAGAGGAATGAGTGAATGAATTGTGATGCTTACAAAGGTCGTGTCAAGGTCAATGCGAATTCTTTTCGGAATGCGTGCTAGACGCAACAACAAACAAATTAATATATATTTAGACAGCCCAAAACAAAAGCACAGCTGATGAGTAGAAGTGGTCATCGTGATGAGTATACATATACATACATACATATGTATTATATTTGTTCACGAATATGTACTGAGAGTATTTCTGGCCTTATCGATGCAGAGAACGTTTCCCAACTGGGTTATCAGCTGATTATGCTGACTTAGAACCAATTATGATAATCTTTCTCGCATTTTATGAAATATGTACATATGTCTGGCGAAAGTCTCAGTTTTGGGCACTTGCATTTCACGCCTATCTAATCTAGCCAAAACAAGAAAAACAAAAACATTAAGCTTTTTATAATGAATTTTTGGGTAGTTTTACGAGTCTCTCAAGCACGTACATAAGTACATACATACATATATCATATAATACTTTTGAGCCGCAGCTAAATGATATTCTTGTGCTAGTTTATTTATTTTGCGTGCATATGAATAATTCTGTTTACCTAGATATACTAACTGATTTATAGCGCAATTCTAAAATAGATGCAGAATGCAAATTAAAAAACATACATATGAAAATCAGAATGAATAAGTCCAAAATATTGAGCACACTGCGTCTGAATAGCTGTCAATTTCCATGGAGAGAGGAAGAGAGCGAAAGAGAATAGATATAAAGCGAGTGCTCACTTAGAAATACCCTGTAGTTGTTATGCTAAAATATACATATGAAAGATTGAGGTTAATAATTTCTATAAGAATTCCATATATTTTAGTGCAGCAGAAATATCTTATTAGTCTTTGATCACAAAATCTTTGTTGCTAAAGATATTGATAAGATATAGATATTTGTATTTATAGGAAATATATATATAATTCAGTCTTTAGCTGAAGATATTGAATATTATATTTATTTTGTGTCTATGATAGAAGTTTTCCTTTTTTGAAACGTAGATATATATAATATAATTATTAGTTTTTATCGCATTAATCTTTAGTATTAGTCTAATCCGAGAACCTTTGTTAAGGATTATCAAATATAGTATTTATTTCTATTTACTATAAAATAACAGGATTTTGAAATATAATATTAATTTCTATTTTATATAAAAATACAAATATTTCAATAATTTGAGTTGTCCACAATTGTTTTCGGCAGGCAACTTACAATGGCGTTATCGACTGTTTCGTCAAGATGCATCGCCAGGAAGGAGTTTTATCCTTTTGGAAAGGTCTTTTGCCGCCCATTCTGGCCGAGACGCCAAAGAGAGCCATTAAGTTTCTGGTCTTCGAGCAGACAAAACCATTATTCCAGTTCGGCTCACCAACACCAACACCGCTGACATTTTCGCTGGCCGGTTTGACAGCTGGCACCCTGGAAGCCATTGCCGTGAATCCCTTTGAGGTGGTCAAGGTGGCTCAGCAGGCGGATCGTCAGAAGAAGACGGCATCCTCGTTCAGTGTGGCACGCGATATAATCAATCGCGATGGTTTCGGCAGGCGGGGACTGCTGAAAGGCGTGACTGCGACAATTGGTCGCAACGGCACCTTCAACATGGTCTACTTTGGTTTCTATCACTCGGTCAAGAACATTGTGCCGCAGTACAAAGATGAGACTCTAGAGTTCCTGCGTAAGGTCATCATTGGTTTCACATCGGGCACATTGGCCTGCTTCATCAATATACCGTTCGATGTGGCCAAGTCGCGTATTCAGGGACCACAGCCGGTGGCCAATCAGATCAAATATCACGGCACTTTCCGCTCCATTGGCATTGTGTATCGCGAGGAAGGATTCCGTGCTCTCTACAAGGGTCTGGTGCCAAAGATTATGCGTCTGGGACCCGGTGGTGCTATCATGCTGCTCGCCTTCGACTATGTCTACGAATATCTGTTGGCGAACCACTCATAGTCCAATCGTTTGGCCCTTCACAGTCTTTACTAACGCTAAGAAATCATAAGTCTATTACATTGCCGTTGTCACATACAAATTTCTATTGTAACTATTATTATATCGTATTTTTTTATTTTTTTTTCTATTGGAATGCAAATTAAAATTGCATGTTCATAAAAGTATTGACAACAAATGTTTGTAAATATATATAATAATGTTAAAATATATATAAATACAATAAATACATGGTTGAGATTACTTTTGCAAATTTTTACACTTATTAATTTGAAATCTTCACATTTTCAAAATGAAATAATAAGCGCCCTAAAGGCTGCTCTGAATAAGAACATACACAAATCGAAAGCTTTCGAAAGCTTTCAGCAACCCAAACTTGTTAACCTAACGAAAAACTTACTTAACGAAACATTTTCTTTTTAACGACAGAGCTTCATTTGAGACACAAACCGAAGCGCGGGGGCAACTAGCTTAATTACAAATTATGCGATGTCTCCCAAGCATCTGAAAGTTTTTGCTTTCGAATATATTATTGATTAGCAGGGCTGCAAATTTGAAAACTAATATTTCGTATCCTATGCAACATAATTTCGATATTTTCTTATGTATGGTGTATCGCACTTTGTATTTTATTCTTTAAATCTATTGACTTAAATGCGTCTATTTGGCTTATTATATCTATTGTGTCTATTTAATTTTTCTAATAAGTTACAACATCTAATCATGAAATTAATTTCAAAACATACTATATTTAATATATGTATGTAAGTATATTCATTTTAATGACCATCATTTTTAGTGTACAATTTGAGTGTGTAATTTTCGCTATTAAAATTTACTTATCTATAAATTTAATAAAAATTTTTATTTCTTAAGGCGTATAGAAAGGATAGAATTTTTATACCCGCTACCCATAGGGTAGAAGGGTATTATAACTTTGTGCCGGCAGGAAATGTATGTAACAGGTAGAAGGAGGCATCTCCGACCCTATAAAGTATATATATTCTTGATCAGCGTCAACAGCCGAGACGATATAGCCATGTCCGTCTGTCCGTCTGTGTGTCTGTCCGTCTGTCCGTCTGTCCGTATGAACACCTAGATCTCAGAGACTATAAGAGATAGAGCTATAATTTTTTTTCGACAGCATTTGTTATGTTTGCACGCAGATCAAGTTTGTTTCAAATTTTTGCCACGCCCACTTCCGCCCCTGCAAATCAAAAAAATCGAATAACAAGCGTAATTTTAAAGCTAGGGTTACGAATTTTGGTATATACGGTAATAACTATAGTAGTTATGATCCCTGAAAATTTGGTTGCGATCAGACAAAAATTGTCGAAGTTATTAAAGAAATACTTTTGTATGGGCAAAAACGCCTACTTACTAGGGGTCTGAGTTGCTTTGGCTGACAATCTGGTATATTGTGCCGTCTATGGTATATTTTGAATGCGGCACTATATCGATATACCACATATACCATTTGGTATATTTTTAGTATTTTTGCAGTATATTTGGTATATTTTGAGAATAATACCGCAAAATATATTGCTTTTATTCAAAATGGGTAGCGGGTATCTCACAGTCGAGTACACTCGACTGTAGCTTTCTTACTTGTTTTGAATTGGCGTAAGCGAAACAAAACAAGCTTATTAATAATGAATGATTGTTTTTTTTTTGTAAATGTAATCTTAATAGATTTAGAAAAAGATAATCTATCAGGTATTTGTCACTACGGTTTGTGGTTTTCCCACTTGCAGTTTAATCTTGAAAGCGCTGACGTATTGCTTGCAACTGTAATATATGCTACTATATAGATTAATTAGTTCACCTCTATATTACATCAACATATTTCTGAGAATAAACCAAGATTGTCTTAAAAATCGATTTCTATTTAGATTTCTATACATTTAAATTACATCAATAATAATAAAGCTATTTTATTGTAGCGATATTTGAAATGCTATCTCTAGCTTTGGCTTGGAACTTGAACTGGAACTGTTGAAAGAAGGAAGGAGCTTTTGAAGCCGTATCCCTGATAGCGCCTGCTTGACAGCACCTGCTGCTGTCAGAAACACACACATACAGTTGCTCACCAATACACACACGCACTTGAGCACACTTAGAGCCAAAGTCACCCCCAATTGCAAGCCGAGAATTCGTATTCATTATTGATTGGCGGACAGACGCATGCGCAGTTGTGAGCTTCGGCTTCGAGGTCGAATCCGATGACAAGTTCAAAGTACCGAGTCCGCTGCGAACAGAGTCCGATTCGGAAGTGCGAAAGCGAGCGCAAAGAGAGAAGCATAAGCAGAGCCAACGAGTTATCCGTGCAAGCAGCGTCACTTGCAGTCGTTTGTGAGCGTTCGCAGCGCAAGGTACTCTTCAAGTTTCCTGGCGCATTCGAACCATTTACTATAACTGTGACTACAGTTAAACAGTTAGTACAAGGTTGTCAACCTGGTTACGACAGAGCCAAGCAGAGACAGACAGAGTGAGAGCGAGCACAAGTTGTAGTTGTTGTATACCAAACACACACACATACTGGGAAAGAGAGAGAGAGAGAGAGCGAGAGAGCATTGCTCGTCGTTACTTACTTTCTTCTTTCGTTTTTTTTTTTTTGCTGTTCTTCAAGTGTCGGCATTAAAATTGTTATTCTATTTGGTTATGTTTTTTTTCGAGTGCGTGTCGAAAGCAATATGAAAGATGCATAGAAGCAGAATGCGAAAAACAAAGTGCAATTAATTACCACAAACATCTAACGGAACTTAAACTCAAAAACAAAAACGAACGAAAAGCAAAAAAAAAGAAAAAAGACAAAACAGTTTTGCAAAAAATTTTGTGCTGCCTTTAATCGTAAATTGTGTTCTTCCTCATTTTATTGTGTCTTTTGCGCAACGTGTGTGTGTCTGTGTGTGTGTGTGTGTGTGTGTGTGTGTATGTGTGCGAGTGAGCGAGCGACCGAGTGTGCATGTGTGGGACAGAGAGGCGGAGTGCGATTGAGAGAGCGAAAGTCCAGTGCGTGTGTTTGATTGCTTTGGAATTGTGCGTGCGCAGTTGTTCCACAATCGCGCGAGAGAGCGAGACACTGTGTTGGCACTTGATGTGCGAGCGAGAGCGCGCTATCTGGGGGAGAGAGAGAGAGAGAGAGGAAGATGTGAGGATATGTGATAGATTGGCGGGGTGTGGACCCAAAAAAGAATTGACTGCAGCTGTTTTCGATTTGGATTTTTCGATGAAAATCGTTTTTCCGATATTATTGCAGCAACAGCAGCGCCAGTTGACGAACAATTGGAAAATACGTGTACTTCAACTTGATTAGGTGAAGGCTCTGCAGCGAGTGCACATGGACGTGAGCGAGTAACGAGTTGAGAGTTGTGAGTAAAGTGGCGGCGGGTGGCAAGTGAGGAGGCATAAGGACGGGGCAAAGCATACGCTCTGGCGTATGTTCGCTCCAACCTACCCTATCAATGTGCCTTTCGCTCCCTCTCTCTCTCTCTCTATCTCTCTCTCTGGCTGTGGCGTAAGCTGGCTCTCTCTCACTCGTTCGTTCTCCCAGCAACTTCTACTACGTTCTACAATCAAATACTACTACGCACACACACACACACATGTGTACACTTAATAGTTGACGGTTTTCGTTGCATAGTTTTTGGGGGCAGCGCAAAAGGAAACACGAAGCGTCAGCAGCAGCAACAACAACAACAACAACAGCAGCAACAGCAACAACAACAACAACAACAACGGCTCTAGAGTGCTCTATTTGTTAATACAATATATATTCAACTCCAAGTTTTTTTTTCTGTGTTTGTGTGTGTGTTGTTAACGATTGCTGTTGTTGCTGCTGTCGCTGGCCAAGTGCAAAACGAAATCAAAACCAACAAAACGAAAAGAAAAATAACCTAAAAAATCTATGTATTTCTATAACGAAGGCAAAAGCCAACAACCAACCACAACAACACGCATAAAACAATCAAATTGAACGTTTTCAAACATACCAAAAGCGAGAAGAGAGTGTGAGCAATATCGAATTGGACAACAAAGAAAAGTGCTAAATAAAAAAAAGGAAAATGTGCGCTTCGCTGCGTCGTAATTTGTTGCTGCGGAGCCTCTGGGCAGCCGTTGTGCTTATTGGCACAGTGCAGGTGAGTCATACCGAAACCGAAATCCTATCGTTATTCTACACACAGACATATACATGTATATATATATATAGATAATATATATAGACACATATACACATACTCCCGCATACTGGAGTGGATGAGACACAGGGACACGCATCACACGGGTTTATAGCGTGGTCTAAGCGGGCTCCGCAAAGTATGCTACGAAAAATGTGCCACGGCAAAAGAGACTTCAACTCGGTCTCGTTGCCGCTACACACACACACACACACACACACACACACACTAATACACCGAGAGACATTACGCGAGTGTGCGCAAATATTGGCTTAATTGAACGGTTCTTTTTTTCTCGGTCCGCTTCGTTTTTTGGCTTTGTTTTGGTAGCCCAAAAGCGGACACAACACTTACACAACACGCAGCCAACCAATTTGCATACGAAATTAGTCGAGAGTGTGTGTGTGGAGAGGGTGGGTTAAGAGGGGGTATGAAAGGTAGTTAACTAATGTGTTTGCGCCAGCAACTTTTGATTTAAGCAAATGACACAGTCACCTGCTCACCTGGTTGGTCAATGCATTCCATTCAATCAGCAAACACACACACACACACACATCGCTTGTGTATTTAAAGCAATTCGAAAAACAATTGGCGTTGTGCTCGAGGGCTCAGGCTTTGGAGGAGCAGAGTAGAGTGATGTGCTTTGTCTTATTAAAGTTGCTGCACTTGAATAACTCAAAGCAATTTACTCAGACAGCACAAAGCAGGCATGAGCTAGCTAGAAAACAACAACAGAAAAAAGGCAGTGAAGAGGAGGAGGAAGAGGAGGGGAGGTGGAAAGGTGGGTCACCCACATGGGTTATCAAGTGGACAGGACTCGAACTCGGACTTGAGCTTAAGCTGCTTTATAAGCTGGACCCCGCTTCAGGTGGCACGTTGCACAGTTCAGGTGCTTCCTCTGCAATGCTTTTGTGTATGCAGCCAGCAATTTGATTCGCACATCCCCCTAGATCCCTAGCTCCCTAGCTGCTCCTGTTTTGTACCCCATGCTATGTGGCTGATCAGCTTGATACTTTAATACCGCTATTCATGTAAGTTGTTGTTGCTTACTGCTGCTGCTGCTGTTGCCAACAATTTATGAGTGACCCAGGGCAGAGGCTTGTGGCTGTCATAGTCATAGTCACAGTCACCTTATACAACCACATGCTGTTCCCACTCTCCATACGCTTAGAGTCCTTCAACCTTCAGCCATCAGCTCAGCGTTGAGCTTGTCGTGGAGCGAGTCGTCGTCGTCGTCGTCAACATTGCCGTGCACGTTATCGGAGCAAACGCATCGCAACGTCGACATTTCGTGGTCTCGTGTTCTCAGTGGTTGGTTGCTTCCATTCGTTTCATTCACGTTTCCACTTTGTGCCCCAGCTATGTTTTTCCTTCTTTTCCATTTTTTTGTAGATGTTGTGTTTTTCTCTATGTTGCTGCTATATTTTTATGTTGCTTCAAAGGACTCGTCGCACGCGTGTCTGACTCATGCAGACAGACAGACAGGCAGACGGACGGACAGACGGACGGACAGAGAGAAGGACTGCCAGTCAAGCTAAAGCACAATGTGCAATATGTCCACGCAACAAACCCAACTCGACAGGCGATATCGGCCTGGACTCTCTCTATCTCTCTCTCTCTCTCTTTCTCCTCAACCCATACAAAGTCTGCTCAGATACATTTAAACCCCGGCAACGGAGGAGGCAAGCAAAGAGGAGGGTTGCTTCTCTCTGTCTCTGTGTAGATAACTACGCTTTGGCCATTTGATTGTCGGGCCAACACAACTGTAAACTGGTAACTCGCAACTTGAAACTAGCAACTGGCAAACGGGCAACGGGCAACGGGCAAAACTGACAGGACAGCAAGTCGTCAATTCGCTGGTCGCTCAACTTTAGCTACCCCTAAGCCATGTTTACAGCAATCCGACTTAACGCAGTTATGAGCGCGACGGGGCTGAAACTGTCAGTTGCCGTGGCTTTAAGCCCAGTTCAGTTGATTGCTTTAAAATCAATCTCAGTTCAATTCTAGAGTTGAATGTGGCTTACACAATAAACGATAATAATAATACATGTTGACATTTATCTACACAATGCTTTGATGCCATAAATGTGCCTTCGACTAGCATAATATTCTTAATCCTTTTATTACTCATTACTCATATAAACAGCACTGGAAATATATTTCTTTCTACAATTTGTATTTTTTTTTTGGCATCAAATTGTATTTAAACAAGCGAGAGAGTCGTTAATATACTACATAAATTCTGAAATATAGCGAAGGCTACTATTTTGGTATATTGATATGGAACTACATTCAAAATATACCATAGAGTACAATATATACCAATGGGAAGTCGTTTTTCACCATACAAAAGAATTTCTCAAATGCCTATTTCAATTTTTACCTGATCGCAACAAAAGATTCAGGAATCATAAAGATCTTACATAGCTCTCAAATAACACTCGACCGTTTTTCTTATTGTGCTCGCAACGAAAAAGTTCATACTCTCTCGTTCTCGCTCTGAGCAAGAGACTCTTGCTGTCTTCATTTATGTTTTCTGTTGATCGCTTTTCGTTGAGCTCTTTGTATTTCGCTCTTTCAATGAGAAATGCGTAAATATCGGAACAAGAAACGCTCGCACAATGAGAGTCAGATTTCGCTGTGCTTGCAATTAACATATAATACTTCGTCATCAAAACAGATGCTTAACGATTTGCTTGCCTAAGCATGTGAATGTTTACCAAATGTATATACAAAAGACATTTTGTTTAACTGAACACGACAAAAGCGGAACAATCAGAACAAAACAGAATATAAACAAAGGGTTTCGCTCTGAGCTCGAGTGATCTCATTTAAGAACCCATAAATCGGTTGCTCTCTGAGTCTTTTCGTAAAGATTTAGAAAAAAGAAACTTATTGGCAGACAACATGAAACGTGAAGACTATTATGTAGTTGGTTTTTTTGGGTAGTGAGTTATACTCAAATAACTACTTTTAGTAAATTTCGAATTATTTGAATTTGTATTATCATCTTTAAAATGAAGTACAGCAAAGAATTACTTTAATGTTCATTCATATTGTCATGTTGGTGCAGTTAGTGACGACTTTTATTCATATATACATAAGTATTTATTTATCTTTATCTTGAAATTTAGCGGACTAAATATCTAATTTTATATTGCTGCGCAAAAGGTTTTTGTCTAACTAAGCGATACATTTGCAAATCACATTTGATGTATGCAATTATTGAGTATTTCTTATATAGTAATTAAGTATTTGTGTTATAGAATGAAATTCTACAGCCAGAGGCAGTCTGAACATTTAATTGCATGTTACTTTTGTTGTCGCTAACTCACATTTCATGTATTGATTGCTTTTCAAATGTTTGCCATTAAATTGGACATTTGATCAGCTGGATACCTTTTTATCCAGCTTCCCAGGTGTCCAGTTATTTTGTTTGCCTCCCAAGTGTGTTGTGTGTGTGTGTGTGTGTGTTTTTTTTTTTTTTTCTGTTCTAGATGAAATCATTTCCGTTTGCTGTCTAAGTTGAGCCACCTTTCTATGTGATTACTTTGTTCAGTGGTTTAAGTCGTCTTTAAGCTTGGTGAATTATGAAAATCCAAGTGCAATTTTGTTATGCAGTTGCCTTGGGCTTTCGTCTGGATTTGTGGCAGCAATAAAATAAAATAAATAAATAAATGGAATTGCATAAATAAATACGAGTACAGTGCTGCAAAAGTTTGCACAATTCAGCAAACAATCGAATCGAAACGTGCTGCTTATCATTTTCCATTTCACCATTTCACCATTTGCCAGTTCATTCGATGAGGTGCACGTCACCGCCATGTCATCCACTAATGATGGGGTCGAAGAAGAAGGCACATCTGTCCCCTCCCATTGTGGCACTGTGGACTGGCTTTGAGTTCGCCTCATGCCTCATGCCTCATGCCTCATGCCTCATGCCTCATGCCTAAGCATTGCTCGTAAAAACTCGATGGCAGTTAATGCCTTGTGCGTGGTCGCAGTCGCATTCGCATTCGCAGTTGCACTCGCAGTTGTAGTTGTAGTTGTAGTTGTAGTTGTAGTTGTAGTTGTTATCGAGTATATCTGTGCTCACAGCTCGCTGCTGTGGCTGCCACTTGCCATTTAATCATGGGTGGACGTTTGCATTCATTGCATGCACTTAGTCAGCGTTCCCCTTCCTCCTGTGCCTGTGCTGTGTGCAATGCCATCATGAATCGAAGCCTCCTTGTTGCCTGCTGCCTGCTGCCACCCTCGCAAATCCTTCAGCATTTGTCAGGCTTGGCAATGCCAAACAACTTGGTCAGCGTTGTCTCTCGCTTCACTCCCTTGCTCTTGTCGTTGTTGTTGTTGTTGTTCGTCTTCCTTTGCTGTTCGTGCACATTCATTAGTTGTGGTGTCATACTACACACACTCACACACACACACACACACACTAGCAAACAGTTAGACACTGTGCAGTGACCCCACTTCCTTTCAATTTCCCGTGCCACATACACAACACACAACACAACAGCTGAAATCCTTTTGGCTCGGCTTCGCCTGTCTTTGCTTCTGGCTTTTGTTTGGCTCTCTGTGTGTGTCCTTCAGCCCATGTTTCGAATCCTCAACTCAACTCAACTCAACTCAACACACAACTCGTTTCATTTCGTACGTTTCATACGTTTTGCGTTTCATTCCGCCGTCTCTCTTTCTCTTCTTGCCTGCTTTCTTCTGCTTCTGTTTTTATTTTCCGCTCGTTTTTTTTTCTTTTGCTGTTTTTCCTGCTGTCATTTCGGTTTGTGTGCAGCTTTGGTTTTTTTTCTATGTGTGTGTGTATTAGAGCTTGTCCAGCGCATCTCAACTGGGGTTTCATCCTGACTTTGTGGTCGTGCCCCGTGCCCTGTTCCCTGTTCCCCTTCCCATTCCGCTTCCCCCTTCCTCTGCACCGCCTTGCTCATCGTATCATATCCCTTAATCGGCGTATCCATGGCCATATTCAGTTACAAAGCGTTTACGCTTCAATAACTTTTTCGATTATGCATTTTGCTCATTTCAACGTTGACAAAGGCGACCCCTCGGTTGCACCCCCCCACACGTTTTGTTTCACACACATGCTGCAAACTCAGGCCTAGAATTAAGGTTAAGTATTGGATGCTATGACGAGAAGAAGCAAAAAAAAAAGGACTGAGAAATATTGAGCGATATTCAATGCGAGTGCGACGGCTCATGGCCATGCCACACGCCCCACATGCCACATGCTGCATGCTACATGCTACATGCTACATGCTACATGGTACATGCTACATGCCACACACACATGGGTCAACAACTCTTATCCTGCAGCAGCCGCAAGGTGACGACTCGCTTGCCACTTGCGACTTGCGCCTGCCAGCGGCGACCACAAAAGGATGCGCGAGGACGAAGATACTAATGTTGATAATAATGATGAAAATGGTGGAAGATGATTATGGCTGATGACTCACACAATTGAGCAAATGAACCAGAATTGAATGGCAAACGAAGCAACGCAAAGGCAAAGGCAATAGCAGAACGCAAAACGCAAAAGGCGAAAGGTGCAAAAGAGCGAAGCGAGAGAAATGTTATAGCAAAGAGACAAGTATAAAGCGAAAGACATAAAAGGCAAATCGGCGTCGGAACAGCCACGCCGAAAGTCCTTTCACACACACACACACACACACACACAAGAGAGTGAAAGAGAGTGCTAGGGAGAGAGAGAGAGAGCCGCGACGCCATTTTCCAGGCCAACAACAACAACAAGAAGAAGAACTACAAAAAAAAGGGTGCAAAAGAAGACAAACTCCAGCGCGGCTTTAACTAATGCAAACAGTCGAAACAGCAGCTCGAGCAAGGACGAGAACGAAGACGACGACGAAGAAGAGTTGGAGCAGGCGGAGAAGGAAGGGGGAGAAGTAGGGGGAGTGAGACACGCAGCTAGACGAAGAGAAGAAGACGAAGCGAAGCCCTTGAGGCAGCTCGATGAGGGGCACGATGAAGGCCTCCATTGATAGCCGCAGCTACAGTTGGAAGTTTCTCGGCTTCTCGGTTTTGTTGCCCTTCGTCCTCCTCCCAAAAAAAGGAGCTGAAGATGGCAGCTGAAGCTGAAGTTGAAAATAAAAAGTTTCACTCGGTTTTTTGGCTCGTCTTTGGTTTATTTTTTTGCGCTGTTTGTGTTGCACGTCTTGGCAGCGACGCGATGTAAGCCAATATATACAGATACATATATACAATATATACTCTATACTATATGTATATATATATATGTGTGTGATAGGAATAAACTATACGACAACGACGACGACGACAACGTGCCAAGCTCAAATTGTGGCAGGTGCTAGAATTTGGCATTTTGTTGACTGAGCCTGAACGAGTTTCCTTGTTGCTCCTTCTTGTTGCTGTTGTGCCACACACACACACACACACACACACACACACACACACACACACACACACACACAAAAGTCACTCGCATGCATTATTTGTTCGAGTGCTTGCCAGTGGGCGTGGCACACACACACAATCGCACACACACCCAAACAGAAGTCTCTTAGCCGCTAAAGTCCCTTCGAGTTTCAGTAGTTGAGCTTGCGGCGGCGGCTGCTGATTTCATTTCAGTTGCCTGCCACTTTTCAATCGCCTCACACGAGTCACGTTTCGCCCAAAAGAACGAACGAGTCAAGGAGAAAGGGAGCGGGGGAGATAGAGGCTTCAAGGGGCACTCACTCGAGTATTGAAGACAATCCGTTGCATACGTTGAAAATGAAGCTCGTCTTCTTGACTTTTCCACGCGAATTGTTTTGCCCAGAAAAGCTTTTGTCAGTTTTCTTCTTTCTTTTTTTTTTTTTTTTTGGCAAAATGGCAAACGCCAAACGGCGAATGGCAAATGGCAAATCCGGCCACACAAACACACACACACACACACACACACACAGTTGAATGGCGAATGTAACATGGAATGATGAAGAGAATGGCATCATTATCGATGGTGTCATTAGCCGCAATGTGTCGAGTGAAGTGCTGGAAGAGTTTTTTTTGGCTAGGAAATGGTCTGCACTTTGTCTTTGGCTCGAGAGATAAATAACCGCATAGATAAACATTGTTTGGTTGAGCATGGCGAATAAATGAATGCATGAATAAATGAATGAATTATTAACCTTGCTTGCATACAAATGTGACTGTCGCTTTATCTGCGAGTAATTCGCAAACAGTTGCGTTTGGCCACCACTCGAATCTGGTCATTCAAATGCAATAGTTACTTATGTGCATAATTCGTTTGCTGGCGAGCAGTCAACTCTAACCTCAAAACACTGAGAATGAGAGAAAGCGAGAGAGGTGGCAACGCCGCACGCTCTTAAGCGCTGCCAACTTGTCATCAAAGGGCTACCAATACATTTGAGTAGCTGAACTGATTTTGAATTTAATGGGCAGGTTTTAGATTGATTTAAATTTTATTGTTAAATAAATGCAATCTATTCTCTGCTTCTACTTTTCAATCAATTGTCCGCTTTTTAGATACTTTGTTCATGCTTTAAGCGCTGCCAACTTGTCAACAAAGAAGTAGCTGAGAAATTGAACCGATCTTTTAGATTCATAGTAATTTTATTGATACGTAAATATAATCTTCTCTGCTTTTTCTTTTCAAATCAATTGTCCGCTTTTTAGATACTTTGTTCATGCTTTAGGCGCTGCCAACTTGTCAATAAAGAAGTAGCTGTGAAATTGAACTGATCAATGAAATTAATATGAATCTAAAAGATATTAATTTTATTGATACGTAAATATAATCTATTTTCTGCGTTTCCTTTTTAATCAATTGTCCACTTTATTCCTGCATTAAGCGCTGCTAACTTGTTAATAACAATCTGCCAATACTTTTAGTCGCTTAGCAAACCTTAAGTATTTGGTGTTGTCTATACTAATTCCCTAACAAATAAATATTATCTAGTGGTTTGTCTGTTCTTGATGTATTTAGCCGCCGTCGTGATAAATTATTGTTGCGGCAAGCGCTGCCAACTTGTCAACGCCGAGCTGTCAACTTGACGCAATAACACACAGAAAAACTGGAATCGTAATTTAACTGCATGACAAATGCGAATGCGAATGCGAACAGTGAGTTCGAATCTGACATAAACGTGCCTTCGATTTTGGCTAAAAGATGCAAATTTTGATTAGATTTGATTCATCGTGTGTCATAGAAAATACACAAAATGTGTTTTGATAATTTATTCTTATCGTGTTCGTTGGCCGCAACGCAGCAGCTTCTTGAAGCGTCGACTCAGGAAATGAGAATGCCACAAAAGGCAAAGCCAAGGCTGACGCTGAGGTTGAGGCTGAGTTTGAGGCTGAGACCGAGGCTGAGGCTGAGGCATTCCCTTTGAGTCATGTAATTCGCGGGCGTTCTCAAGGCGATTTGGGATTTCGGGGAGAGTCTTTCAATTCCCCATTCAGGTTGTCAGGTTTTGCCGGTTGTCGGTTTGTTGGTTTGTTGGTCCCTGCTGTTGTTGGCCAGGTTTTCCCCATAAAATGCTTCACTTAAATGCAAATAATCAAATTTCCACGCAGCGCACACACACACAAACACATACACACACAGAAAGCAAACAAACAAGCTGCTAATTACGTGACCCAATTAATTCTAAACACACACACACACACATACACATAGAGCAATAGAAATAATATTCGCTGGCTTTTAAATTTTTGCTTTTAACTGGCAAAACATGGACGCAACAAAGCGGCAAAAAGCGAGAGCGAGAGAGGTAGAGACTGGGAGCTAGTGAGAAGAGAGAGAGAGAGAGAGAGAGAGCGAGCGAGCAAATGCTGATGATGATAACCAAAATGTTTATTTGAAATTTGCGCCAGGAAATACATTTGAAGCAGCGCAGCACAACCTCGTTCACTCTGTCTCTCTCTCTCTCTCTCTCTCTCTCTCTCTCTCTCTCTCTCTCGCTCGCTCCCTCTTGCACTCGCTCTCGACTTTTTATATATTTAGCCAAGCTTTTTGTGCGCCACGGAAAATCCAATTTTATTTGCATTTTCATTAACAGCAAATAATAAAACGGAAATATGATTTTTATGCCATTCCCATGCAAAAATGGGCAACCCGTGGCGCAGTTAACGCAGCAGCAGCTGGCACGCCCCCTGACCACCCTCCCACCTTCTCAACGCCCACTCACTCACAATCGCCTGGCTGGCCAGTGCCGAGCCACGCCTACAAACGACTTGTGCGCCCATTTCCAGGCCATTACAACGTGCATTTCCGCTTTGGCTTCGTTCGACGTTGTTTTGTTTGTTGGGTGATTATAAGCAATTTGTGTTATAAAATCGCAATATTGCATTTTTTGACTATGCTTTCAGCGTCCCCTACTTAGCTTCCCATCCTCCCTTCCCCCTTCCTCTATTTCCACCCATCACTTTGCTGCATGCAATTGCATTTCCATTCATTTTCCACTTTTTTGCCTTTTCTCGTTTGGCTTATTTTTCAATTGGCATAGTTTTCGCTTGCTTGCTTTTTCGCTTTTTGGCTTTCTCGATTCTGTTGATTGGAATAAATGAATCGTTGTAATGAAGCAACTGAAGACTCGAAGTGCGTTAGTCAAATGTCATTAAAAAAATACTATGAAATGAAATTCATTCATTTCTCACTCAATTTGCCTCTGGGCCAGAGACTTCAGTTTTGAACCTCGAAACAATGAAATGGAATGGAAAGCACAAAAAAAAAGGAAAAGTAGAAAATCACAAATTCCAAAACTTCAGTTGAGTTTGACACATTAATACGTTGGCCATGGCCTGTGTCTGGCTTTAGCTTTAGCTTTTGATTTTGATTTTGCTTTTACCTCTCTCTCTCTGTCTCTCTCTCTATGTCTCTGTCTCTGTCTCTGTTGTATTCCCCAAATCCCATTTGGCTATCAGCACAACGGGATTCCCATTGTTGCTGTGGTGTGGGCGGTGAACTTGTCAAATCGAAGAGCAAACGCGCCTCCCAGATCCATTTGAGGGTCATAAATGTGGGTAATGCACACACACACACACACACACACACACACACACACACACACACACACACACACACACACACACACACACACACACACACACACACACACACCATGTGGGGATTGCTTCGAAAACTCCATCCGGGTTCTGTGTGTAACTTGAAGTGAAGCGCAATATTTGTGACATAAAATTTGCTATTAAATTAAATTTTATTTGCACATTCATTCAAAATACTCGGATATGTTGCAAGGGATGGAAAAGGCATTACAAACAAGTAATGAAAAAAAATGAAAGAATATTTGACAGTGGGAAGAGATGGAGATAAACAGAGAGGGAGTGAGAGATAGGGAGGAGTGAGAGAGAGAGACATTTGAGAGCTACAAAAATTGACTTGATGTGAATTTTACGAGCGCGTTTGCAGATAATGAAATTTATACGCAAAGGCAGACAGTCAGATGGACTAACCGACAGACAGACAGACAGACAGACAGAGAGACAGATGGAAAGACATACAGACAGACAGATAGACAGTCAGACAGACAGATAGATAGAGAGACAGACAGACAGACAGACAGACAGACAGACAGACAGACAGACAGACAGACAGATATACAGACAGACAGACAGACAGACAGACAGACAGACAGACAGACAGACAGACAGACAGACAGACAGACAGACAGACAGACAGACAGACAGACAGACAGACAGACAGACAGACAGACAGACAGGTAGACAGAAAGACATACAGACAGACAGATAGATAGAGAGACAGACGGACAGACAGAAAGACATACAGACAGACAGGTAGACAGAAAGACATACAGACAGACAGATAGATAGAGAGACAGACAGACAGATAGACAGACAGTCAGATATACATACAGACAGACAGACAGACAGACAGACAAGGAGTTGGAGAAGAAAGCAGAGCTGCGCACAATTGAAAATCAATTTATTGCAGACAACGTAAACAATAAGGACAATTAAGCATGAAGCAATAAATCAGAAATATAAATATAATAACACACGCATTTACTTACATCATATCGCATCATTATCGTGTTGCGGGGTCATTAAAGTGCCTGTCAAGTTGGGTTAGGTCAGACGCATTATCGATTGCAATCAGCGGCATCGACTCGATGTCATTACCAATTATCGCATTTCATTCCCTCGTCTTCCTCTCTCTCTCTCTCTCTGTCTCCCTTTCTATCTTCAGCCAGCAAACTAATTGAAAATAATCGATTATTACTTAAGAGCTTGGCAGTTGCTATTAATCTTTGCCGTTGTTAGTTGACCACGTTTGTCTCTATTTATTTAGATTTAGCTGGCTGCAAAAAGGCTTTTAGCCGCTTTATTGCTGCAAATATGAACTGAATGTGTCGACAAAAAATGCAAACAAGAATTCCATAAAATTCATTCGTTTCGGCATTTTCAACTGAATGCGAAATGTTGTTTATTTCTCTTCCCACTCCCTCTCCACAAAATTTGTCTCTTGGCTTTGTGCGAGAGTGCAAAGTTGAGTTAATATTTATGGTGCTGTTTGGTCATTGTTTGCTTAGTTGCTAAACAAATTACGCTGTCACTAATTGTGTAAATTTAAGACAATTCTTTAGAGAAAAGATTAATCGAGTAGCGTATTTAAGCTGCGGCTTGCCACAGCAGCATATTTCACAGACTTGTTATCTCGTTTGTGCACAAGCCAGAAAAAAGATTGCAAGAGATTTTGAAGCTTAGCTCGCAGGAATGTATGTAAATATGCATATGCGTGTGTCGCCTCTGGCACTTGCACTTGTCTGCGTACGTGTGTGTATGTGTGTGTGTATGCGTGTGTGTGTGTGTGTGTGTGTGTGTGTGTGTGTGTGTGTGTGGCATGTGTCGAGCGCCAAGTCTTTTGGGCTCAGCTCCCTTTTTTGGCGTTGACTTTGCGGCTTGGCGCTTGGCTGACACAAAACCAGCCATGTCCAAAAACCCAAAGCCAAGCCGAGAGCCAAGCAACGCACATTGTTTGGTGTCCTTCTGCTGCTGCTGCTGCTGCTGCTGCTGTGGCTGCTCTTGATGCTTCACTTCCCTTGCCTCTCCTTCTGCTGCTGTCCCCTTTGCTGTACTTTGCTTGGCTCCTTCATCGTCATTTGTTTCTGCGTCGCACTTAATAAAATAATGTTGTATGCGTTGTGTCGCATAATAGCAACGAGTGCTGTTTATCTATGTGTGTGTGTGTGTGTGTGTGTGTGTGTGTGTGTGTGTGTGTTTGGTGTCAACTGTAATTGTGTTTGTAGTCAGCCAGACACACAGACAGTGGCAACGTTTGCTGCTGTTGTCGTTCTTCTTGCTCTTGTTGTAGTTTTAGTTGGTCATAATTGTTGTTGTTGCTGTTTCTGTTGACATTGTTGTTGTTGACTTTGTTGTGGTTGTTGTTGTCGCCTCTGGTTGTTGTTGTTGTGGCTGTTATTGCTGGCATGCAAGTGAGTTGGCTGCGTGGGCGGCTCTATTAAACTCTGCTGTTTGTGGCTAAAATTTGCCAGCTATGCACAGCTGTGGCAAAAAGTTAATGGCCAAGAGCCCAAACAACGAGACGACAGTTCAACACGCCCACAACGCCCATCTCTCGGCCTCTCTCTCTCTATTCCTCTCTTTGGCCATTATAAAACTTATTTTGCTGCCTCTCTCGCTTTTGCTCTCTGGTCATGTATGTGTTTTTATGCCTTTGTCACTTGGGTTCTATTAGGCACAAGCACACACACACACACACACACACACACACACACACACACACACACACACACACACACACACACACACACACACACAGTGGCTCATACACACACAGTGGCTCATACACTTAGAGTTACTTTATCGTTTAAATATTTCAAGTGTGGCACAGACACAACAACAACAGCAATGGAGAATAGAGAACAGAGAATGGAGAACTCGCAGCTAACATATCGTCATGTCCCGGTATGCGGCATGCGGCATGCAGCGCGTGGCATGGCACATTATGTGCCACTTGTATGCGACAATGACTGGAGCATAGACGCCAGAATACACTCCCCTCCTCTTAAACCCACCCCTCCCTCGACCAAAGACAAATTGTTAGTGGCGCTGCAGCAGGGCCAAAGTAGTGACATTTTCAGCGTTGTCTACTTTTAGGAGTTGTCGCTGCACACACACACACGCTAGCGCCCTCTGGCGTTCAGTGTATTGGACTCATGTGACAGACGTTAATGTTAAGGAAGAGGGGAGGGGAAAGAGCTGCAGCGGGGATAACCATAAAACTCAATTGCCATTTAAGCGCTGATTTGTGCGCTCGATTGATTAATGTGGCGTCAAGTGTGCGATTGCGAAGTGCGAGCGCGTGTTATCGATAAGTGCCTATCGATAACTACACTGACTGCTGTACTGTGCTGTATGTGTGTGTGTGTGTGTGTGTGAGTGTGTGATATAACTCTGCGTTCACGTAATCACCAGAATCGAATTTTAACTCTCTTTTTTGGCTACTTTATTTTTTTTTTTTTTTGAAAGGGGAGCCAACTGAGGCGTTAAATTTGATGACATTCAACATTTCGCCTCGCTCTCTTGGCCTCTTGGTCTCTTGTCTCTCTGTAGCAAGAGAGAGAGAGAGAGTTTCATTTTATTATTATTAAATGTTGTTGTGCCATGGATTATGGTCGAACGTGTCGTATGCGCAACCAAGCAGCAAACAACTCCTGTCGCCAGGGTCACATATACACACACATATATGTATATATACAAATATATATATATATATGTATGTATGTAATCTAGCTGGCAGCATCATAAATTTACTAAAATCGAAAGCCTCTTGGGTCACGGGCAGAACACACTTCAAATGGGGGCGGCGGCGTTTCCATTCAATTTCTTCTTTGTTCGCTGTTTTGCTGCTTTTTTTCTCTCGTTTCGTTTCGTTTCGTTTCGTTTCTTTTTTTAGAAACCACTCGAAAACTGTCCAAATCAAAGACAGCCAAGCAGCAGGCCCACACTCTCAGTGTATTCTCTCTGTGTTTTTTTCTCCCCCGTTCGCTGACGCCTCTGTGTGGCACGCCCCACACTCTCGATGTGTGTGTGTGTGGCTGACGTATTGGCAAATAAATAAAGCGCCAAAAATAAAATACTTGTGCGAATATAGGCGAAAAAGCAGAGCCAACAACATCAACAACGATAAATATTCTGATTTTTATTTTAGCCAGCGCTCGAAAGTATGCTACAAAATTGTTTATGCGCCCAGCGCTCCTCTTTTACTCTCTCTCTCTTCCACTCTCTTCATATGTATGTGTGTGTTAGAGCATGATTTTTAACGTAAATAAAGCGCTATTGATATTGAGTGTTTGCCGCTGCCTGGGCAGAGCCACTGAATACTGAGCACTGAATACTGAGCACTGAAAACTGAATGCGCTGTCATATTATGAGCTCAGGCCAAAGGCATAAAAAGTGTTTTTTATCGGCAGCAATACAACCCTTTGCCCTTTCCCTTTTCCTCTCCCCTTTTTCACATACATAACATGATGTTTGGGGTCGGCAGCCGCTTTAGTTTTCCCTACACACACACACACACACACACATCACATACACACACGTACGGAGGGCACTCGAAGCGGCACAAATACTCGCACAGTGATTGAGTGGCGACTGCATCTGTTGTGATTTTGCGGTTGACAGTTAAGTTAATTTGTTTGCCAAAAGAAATAAACGAGAGAGTGTGTGTTTGTGTGCGTGTGTTTGTGTGTGTGTGTGTGGAGTACTTATTGGCAATCCTTTTTAATATGCCATCTCAATGATACGGAAAATTAAGTGGTTAGCACTCATAGATTGGTCCGTTTAACAGACTAACCCTATCACACACACATATCTCTTCTTCATCCTAACATTAACCGCAATCAGCCGAGTTCATTTGCCCACAATTCATTTAGTTTGTGCCTTCTGCCAACTGTACCACATCCATTGAGAAAGAGTACATTAACAAACTGCATGAATTTTACTTTATCACTACATTTCTTCATCACAAATTGTTGCCAATTAATTGCACTTCAACTCCCTTTCAACTTATAATGAAAATATAAAGTTCTTTGCCAATTATTCAGCAACTTAATAAAAGCATTTTTGCATTGATATTGCATTTAATAAGAAACCATTTGAATGGAAGCAAAAGCTTTGCCCATATTTCTTGAATTGAGCATTCTTGTGGCTTCTTTTGCTTACTCAATTAAATTGCATAATTCTTGTAATTGAAGCAAGAGCATATTCTTGCGTGTTACTTTGGCGCATTGTATTTAATATTTTGCAACATTTTTATTAAATGTTAGATCAAATAAATGTGTTTGAGATATGCAATAATGCTTTTTACGGTATTATAAATAAAATGTAAAATTAATTTACAGTTTTTGTTAGATGTATAAAAAAAGTTAAAAGTTAAATTTAAAAGAAAAATTAATTAAATTATGAAATTATCCGCCACCCATAGGGAAGTTTCGGTATAGTTTAGTATATTTGAGGTATTTTAATTCAGTATGTTTTTTAACAATTTTCGGTATAATAATAGAGTATATTTTAGGATGTATTTATTCGGTATATTTTGGCTATTTGCAGTACAATAATGCTGTATAGGTCAGTATATTAATGCGGTATACTAATTCCATATAATTTAGTATATTTTCCGTATATTTTTAGAATTATACCGCATGGTTTTGCTGGTATCTCACATTCGACCACACTCAACTGTGACTTTCTTACTTGTCTGTTATTTTTTTAATATATTAATATTTTTTTTTTTATTTTACAAAATAAACAATAATACAAAATAATATTAAAACTAATTATCGCGGCGAGCACTAGCAACAAGGCCTTAAGTTCTGTTTTTAATATATAGTTACACATTAAGACAATAAAAATGCTCTTTATACCAGTGATTATTTTACTTTAGTAAAATGCATTTTATTATCTTAATTTAATTGCAATTCAAGCTCGTTTTTTATCTGTGCCAAAATGTTGACTAACAATTGCAAAAGTTTTGCTTGAGTAAGGAAAAAAAGAACAGTGTTAATCTCATTCGTTAGCTTCGCTCACTCACAAACTATAAACTTTGCCCCACTGTGCCCGAGTGACAAGTTAAAAATTCCACGTCCTGTTTCTACCTTTAAATACTGCTTGCTGCTGCTTTTGTTGTTGTTATTGTTGTTGTTTATTTGTTGTCACTGCTGCTGCTGCTGCTGCTGCTGCTGCTGCTGCTGTTGGTTTACAGTCACCTAAGCCAAGGAAATGCCAACTCACGACCCAAGTGTGTGTGTGTGTGTGTGTTGGCAAAATGTTTATGTCGACGTCTTTTTAATTTAAATTTTGCCTTTTATTTCGAAACACGATTCGCCATTTTGTTTTTTGCATTGTTGCTGCTTTCTTTGCCTTCTGTTTAGTTATTTCGCCTATTTGCATTTGACTTGATTTCCCTTATTTTTTTTTGTGCTTTTTTGCTTTTTTGGTGTTTTTTCTCTGACCTTTTTCGTTCGTTTTGCGCCCCTTGTTACCGCGTGACCCGCCGCTTTCCATGCTTTATAGCATAGGAAATTACAAAGCAGAAATAATTTTTGGACAGGAAAATATTTCTCATGTTTATTGTGAATGGTTCAAACGGCAAAGTGAAATGTGAAATGTGGCAATGGCATAGCAAACTACAACAACAGCAACAACAATGGGAACAACAAGTGAAGAAAAGACAACAATATGGAGCACAAGAAAAGGCACAAGAAAGGGAAAGAAAGAAAGAGAGAGAGAGAGAGAGAGAGATTGTAATGTGCACACGGAAACGGGATTTCCCGCTTTTAGTTTATGATCTTTTCGGGCTCTTTTTCTATCTCTGTCTCTGTCTCTGTCTCGCTTTGCCATAATTGAAACGAGTTTATTTGTTATACAGGGTTATATGGAATTGAGGCGGAGGAAGGAAGAGGCGGGCTAACCTTTGACTCGTTTGGCCCATAAAATAAAATACCGAAAAAATAAAGAAACTTTTTCGTTTGGCAGTTTTCAGTTTTGTTGCTCAACTTTTATGGCTTAAACGAAATCTTAAATGAAGTCAATGAAATGAAAAGTTCAGGGGTCTGCACTTGAACACCCAACAAGAGGGGGGTATGGGGGAACGGGGGAGGGATTAGTTAAGCTGTGGTAGTTTGATAGAGGGGGCAAATCAATGTGCAAATGCCAAATGTATGAAATATGAATGCAAATGAATGAATGTCCTTGCGAGTCCAAGTCTGGCATTCAGTCAGTAAGTGTATCTTTTTATACACACACACACACAAATACACACAACTCTACGTATGTGTGTGTGTGTGTGTATACTTACCTCAGCGCCTTTGGCGCAGCGCAACTTTCTCAAGAGTTGCTAATGCCAGCGCTTTATCTGCTGCCTGCTTATGAGCCTCCAGGGCTTCAGCACACACACATTTGTACTCTTCAACACACACACACACACACAGACACTCTCTTTTAGCAGCTCTCTTGCTTTCTTTTGTCCTCCCCCTCCACCACCTCTTTGGCCTTGCTATTTGGGCAGCCTTGGCAAAACAAAAAAACAAACAAAAAAAAAAAAGAAAAATGAAGAAGGTAAAGCGGCTTTGGTCGCTCGCTCGCTCGCTCGCTGTGGTGAATTGTTGTTGTCTTGTGGTAGGTTCACATTGCCGCCAGCAAATTTCACCATACACACACACACACACACTTTTGACCACACAGTCCCGTTGCTGCTCTACTGCTTCCACTTCAATTTTCCATTTCCCATTTTCATTTCCATTTGCAACTTCAGCTCCAAACTTCAGTTTTGGCTTCGTCTATTTTACACAAATTATTTCGAATTTATTTCGGGTTACCTGAGCCCCACAACCACCTTTTTGGCTTACGTATTTGTGTGTGTGTGTGTGTCTGTGTGTATGTGTTTGCTTGTCTGTGTGTGTGTGTGTTTGATATATTTTGTAGTATACTTTTCTGCAGGCAGCAGCAGCGCTTGTAATACAAAAAAACCAATTTCAAGCATTCATTCAAGGCGCTACGGGATTTCGTTGCTTTGCTGTTGTTTTTGTTGTTGTTCTAGCATTTTACGCTAGCTGAAAATTCTATGGTGTTGCAATGACCTGCTGCTGTGTGTGTGTGTGTGTGTGTGTTCGAGTGTGTGTTGCTATTGCTTCAGGCATTCAACGCTGACAGTTACGTGGCGCTTTTGCATAGCGACGACAGCACGCTGCCTTCCTCTCTTTCCCTCCCTCTTTTTGTGTCTCTCTCTCTCTCTGTCTCTTTCTATGTTGCCGAAAAACCCAAAAGCTCCTTTCCCCTTTCCGCACCCCGTCAGCCAGGTTTTCCACACCCTGCTACTGAGTTAACTACCCCAGTTGGGTCATTGTATAACTGCGTTGCGTGGGTTGTTACAGTTGTTGTTGTTGTTGTTGTTCTTGTTGTTGTTGTTGTTGCTGCGTGGTTTGCTTTGCTTTGGCTGCGGCTATTGTTGTTGCTGTTTCTGCTGCTGTTGTTTATTTTAAATACGCTTCAAATTTACTTTTATACGCTTTTAATTTGTGCGCATTTTGCAGCTGCTGCTGCTGTGTGGTAAATGGCCCAGTTAAAGGTTCAATGCGATCTTGTTGTTGTCGTTGCTGCTGCGATGTTTTTTAATTAAGAAATTGACACAATTTACGTGTAGCTAGCATTTTCATTTGCTCTGCGAAACATGCTTAAATTGAACCCAAGCCAAATTTCGTCGCATGTCAACATGGCCAACAAATCTGTCTGTGAATTTGTGGCCAAAACTCGATGATATTTTTACATAGTTGCAAATTGAAGTCACTTAATATTAACAAAATTAGCAACTGAAGTTAATATATTAAGTGAAAATATAAAATTTTCCTACTCTTTGTCAAGTAAATAATACAAACATTTTATGTGTAATTTAATTTAATAAAATACGAATTTAATTAAGCAAGTTTGATGCGCAGTTTCAAAGAAAGTTGCTTTTTTGTTGTGGAGTTAATAACACGATCAAATTGTGATCTATGTCTACTTCTGCATCAAAGCTTAAGTCTGTGAAAGGATCAAGAATGCAAAACTACCAAAGCCTCGACAAAGTAATCATCTAGTAATCGAGAGCTGCAAAAAAGTGTTAGCCAACATTTTTGGGATATCTTCGTCATATGTTGTGTGTGTGTGTTTGACCAGACAGCGGACTAAAATATTTGAGTGGTATTAAGTATTAAGTGAGCGTGATCAAGCAGAAGATCTTCAAAAAGATCTACAAAACTTGCTTTGAAATCCTTTGATCAATTGATAGTCAACATTTGTGGCTAAAAGGCTTAAATTGGCATTTCTAACCAACAAAATTTGCACCACATTATCAAAGACTAAAAAATACTAAATACCAATAAAAAAAAAACATATATATTAAGCCATAACTCAGCAAAAAAGTTGTGCATAACTTAAAGACATTGCAATACATTATCGTAGGAAGTTGCTGGCAGTTAAATAAAGTCTATGATTAAAAAAGTCAATGCCAAAAATTTTGATCTATTCGCTTCATATGTTGTGTGTGAGTTTGACTAGGCGGCGGACCAAGATATTAGTGAAGGTGGATGTGCAAAGTAGGCGTGGTCAGGCAGTAGAGCTTCACAAAGATTGTCAAGCTTGCTTTTGGGTACTTTTTATCAACAGTTGCTCAACAGTTGTGCAGAAGCTCACCCAATTGCAGGTAATCGGGCTTTAAGCGATCGTGTGTGAAAATCGGTTGCCAACAAATTTATTTTTTGCATGGAAAATGCATGTGTATGTGTTTGACTAGGCGGCGGACCGAGATATTAGAGTGGGCGGATGAGCTATTTAAGTGGGCGTGGTTAGACAGAATAGCTCAACAAAAGCTTCCCTTCTTGCTTAGAAGTTTATATATGTTTGTGTGTTTAACCAAATGCTGCTGTTTTGCTGAATTAAGGCTAAATTTATATGATTTATTTATATGTCGCAAATTTTGTTGGTTAGAAATGCTAATTTAAGCCTTTATATGAACTCATAAGTCAGTCAGTTACTTAAGCTGAACAAAATACCTTATAAGCGATATAACTTTATTAATGTTTTAATTCTAAATGATCTTAACCATAATTTTGATTGAGTCTAGCCTTTAAAATGAAACAGTTTAAGTGCTGTTTTAGTTACAACTCTTGTATTTCGCTTCTGTTCGTTTTACTCGTGTAATTCGCTTTGAATATTTTGTTTTACTGAAGCTTCACTGTAGCTCCACTCACATGTATGCAGAGATGTCTTTGTTGTGGTCTATTGAGCTGCGGCTCATCTATTTAAAGGAGATTTGACATACGTAGCCAAAAGGTTCTATGTCATGTCCAAAACACACACACACACACATACACACGCAAACACAGGTATGTGTGTGTGAGTTGATGTAAAGTTTGGTTCAGGTCAAGCGGCTGTCGCTGCCAGACAAAATGCGACTTTATTGCGGGCTAAATTCGTGTATGTGGCACAAAGTTGTTGAACTCTTTGAATTGATAAAACAACAACAACAACAACAACAACAACAACAACAAGAACAACAACAACAGCAGCAACAATAACAATAACCACAGCAGCAACGAGTATGGCAAAAAGAAACAACAACAAACGAAACGAAACGAAACGAAGCGACGCGACATGAAAATATCGATTTTATTTTATTGACACGAAAAATTGCGCCTTGAAATATGCAATGCAAAAGTGGAAAATATCGTACATGAATGCGGTTGGTAACGGGGGAAGTGAGAGAGAGGAGTGAGGGGCAGTCAGTGGAGGGGAGTGGAGTGGAGTGGAGTGGAGTGGAGTGGAGTGGAGTGTCAGCGTGGTTGCTTCAACAACAAAGCAGATAAGAGTCATAAAAACGCACACAATCACAAGCAACAGCGACAGACAGACGAAGGAGAAGAAGAAGTTGGGGGCAATGTTTTTTTCGGGGGGGTTTGCGCTTAACTCGCCAGCGGGAAGGGCGCGTAAGAAATGAGAGAAAGAGAGAGAGAGAGTGAGAGAGAGAGAGTCTTGGGAGTGCGACTGAAAGGCGAAACTAACGAATATGATGATGACGACAAAAGCAGCCAACGAAGAAGAAGCAGAAGAAGAGCAAGAACAACAAGTACGATTGCGAAGCAGAAGCTGAGGCTGAGACTGAAGCTGGAGAGCAGCGACAAACGTCAGTGGCAAAAATGCCAAAATAAATGACACTGCGACAAAGTAAACTTCCTTTCGGCTCTGCCACGCCCCCGCGCCCCCCCGCACCCCTCTTAACGCCCACAGGGTATTCATGAAATGAGCAGCTAAGAAAAAAACACAAGACAAAAAAAAAAAAAAATAAGACACAGAGGCAAAGCAAAGGAAATTACGCGTTGGTTTGAGGCATTCGTCTCGGGTTTGGGGTTGTTGTCTTCTTGCCTGGATCTCTTGCTATATATATATATATATTATATATATATATATATAGTCATGTGTGTGTGTGAATGTCCCTGCGAGTGTTTGTGTGCGTTGTTTTTCTTATGGATTTTGAAGCAATGCAGACTTTACAGATTACAACGAGAGCAAAAAAAAAATGACAGATGAAGAAGTCACAACAAAGCCAATTTGAGCTGTGTGTAATGAATGAAGCAACAACAAAGCCAAAACAACCAACAACAACAACAAGAACAAGAACAATGACAGACAACAAGAGACAAACATATAAGACAAAAGCAAAGCAAAGCAAAGGCCACACATGCACACACATTCACATTAAGATCCAACCCAAAACGAGAGCGAAAGAGGCTGTCAACCCCAACTTCAGTCATTCACACGCACTCATTCAGTCAGTCATTCAGACATTCAGTCAGTCACTCAGTCAGTTCGTAAAGAAGTTATGATGACTCTGCTGCAGCAATTGCTTTAGGCGTGTGTCATCGATATGTAATCGATAATTCTCTCAATTTATAAAAACGAAAATTGGCAGAAATTCTTTGACACCTTTGAAAGTGAAACTAAAGCACTTGAAATCCGATTATTAAACTTCAGAGTTGTTCAATTGGTCAATAACACAAAAATGTTTTAAAAATTATACTTTTATTTGTATTTATTGTATCCCATTTACTACACCTATGTTGTTAAGTTACTTTTATATGCTGTACAGATTCTTATCCTTATAAAAATAAAAAAATAAGATTTTTATTTGATAAAACTCACTTAATAAATATAAAAAAATAAGAAATTTATTTGATAAAACTTCAAAATTACCATTAATTAGTTCTCTAAGCATTAATATAAAAAATAAATAAATAATAATAAAAAATAATAAATAAAAGGAAACTTATTTGTATACTACAAATGCATAAATAATTAGAAAACTGACTGAAAACATAATACATAAAATAAATTAATTGTTGAACATATAAACTAGTGATTTAGAAGCAATTAAATGAAATTTAGTAAATAAAAACTAAAAATTGAATAATAATATAAATAAAGATGTCATCTACATAAATGCATAATCAAAAAAAAAGAACCATATAAATGTGTAAATGTTATTTAACTAAAAATATGAAGAAGTTTTTCGTTTTAATACATACAATATATGTTTGGATAATAATTAAAATTCTTAAAAAAATAAAAATAAAAAAATCAAATTTTATACATAAATGAAAAAATGAAAATAAACTACAAATATAAATACAAGTCTTGTTTTACAATTAAATTTGTTGTATAAATAAAAGCGCAAATGCAAATAAAAGTAAAATCGAAAAAATTCGAGAAACAAAATAACTAAAACTGAACAAATAACGAATGCAGACAGAGCTCAATCGATATTCAGAGAAATGCAATCAATGCAAACATAAATTGTAGCCAAGGCAGTTTTCATAAATTTATAAAAATTCGAAATAATTTTATTTTGCTTCGTGATTATTTTCATTTGCAAAAATAGAGTATACTGCAGAGCATCAATCTTCTTGCTTTTCTATCAGTTGCTAGCTCTCTTTGTTGGGCAAACTTTTGGCCATAAAAAGTGATAACAAAGCAAAAATCGCTGCTTTACGTTTGGCATCCCTCATATCATTTACAGCTCTGACTGTTATTGTTTCCCCTTTTCCCATTTTCCCATTTTCCCCAACACCACACACAGTGATAGAGATAGAGAGATGGAGAGATGAAGAGAGAGAGGGAAAGTTTGCCGTCCCATTGGGTTACTTTGCACACTTTGTAATTGGGTGCCATTCAAGTGTCCAACTGTTGTTAAGGCGCACAGCTCAAATTGCATATTTCACCATTATGAACTTGTTAATGTCTCCCCCCCCCATCCCCTTTCCACCCCCCTCTTCGCAGTCGAACAGTTTTAGAGAAGAGTTGGCCAACTGTCCAATCCCCGGCACTTCACTCTCTGTTCTGTTGGCGTCACTAAAAATTACGTCAATTAAACTTAATTGTACTAATTTTTAAGTTCTTCTCTCCCCTGTTTTATTCCCAACTCTAGTTTCATTTTTTTCTTCAACTTTTTTGTGCAAAATATGCACAAATATTTAACGTAGAGAAAGAGACAGAGCAGGAGAAAAGTAACTAGTAACGGAGAGCTGAGAGCTGAGAGAGCGTTTAAACAAGGAAGCCAAATGGCGTCCAGTTGACAAAACAAAAATTAACAAAGCAAAGCAAAATAAATGATATGAGAAGCATGCTCGACACCAAAATACCGCGTAAGCAGAGCAAAATTATGCAAAACTAAATGCAAGAGCAGCTTCAACACTTTTAAATGGGTGTGATGGAAAAAAAACACGAATACAGAAATTAAAAACGAAAAACTTTTCAGCGACCTTTGTGCGAAGGCGCTAGAAAGATGCACGGAAAGTTCGCAGCGAAAAGTTCAGTGGAAAGTTCAAGCAACAAAATGGGAAAAAGGTGCAATTTTAATTTACTTATTTGCCACACCTTGAATCGTGCAACGTGCAACAGCAACAACGGGGATTGCTTCAGCGTTGACTTTATATAGAAGCAACGAATTTCTATATCGATTGCAATGGCTTTAAACCAGGACACTTCACTACACACGCTCTCTAAGTGTCTCCCTGTCTGTCGACTCCTTTGCCTTGCTTAGTTCAGTCGCCCATTTTATAATGTAGAGCAAGACAGAGAGAGAGAGAGAGAGAGAGAGAGAGAGAGAGAAAGAAGGAGAAAAGGAAGATGAGGGAGAAGGAGAAAAAATTACGCACAAGTATGCATATAAAGAATTTAATTAAAGTTCATTTGGTTGGCGCACTTTGCCTTCTGCCGCCACCTCGCTTCCATTTCCTTCCCCCCTCCCGTCACCCAGTAAAGACGCAGCAACTTCTGTCACTTCCGCCTCAAGTAATTGCACTCCATCATCATCATTTTGCCTTTATATGTGAGTGTAAGCAAGTGTGTGTGTGTGTGTGTGTGAGTGTGTCTGTTTTGAGACTTGAGTTGGCAGCAGAGCGAGCTCGTATCTGCCACCAGTATCTGCTGCCACTGCTTCTGCTGCTGCTGCCACCCGAAGCCCCCCTTTGCCCCCTTTGACGACCCATTAACATACATTGAACCCAACAACCCCAGAATGCAAAATCGCACAACGACAACGCCAACGACTTCCTGGCACAATGGGTCGCAGTCGTTGAGCGTCGCAGCAATCGATCGATTAACTATATAATCGAAGCTAAGATCAGCTTGAATTCAACACTAATTGATTTTATTCTGAGAGAGAGTGAGAAACACATTATGAGTTTAACATATTTAAAAAAGGAATTCAAAATAAATTAAAGCAAAGGAATTAAGATAATTATATTTATTTTTAAGTTTGGAATAGCATGAATTCAGATTTCATTTTGAATGAGAAATATTTGATGAGTCATTATTGATTTAAAAGGAATTAATGCATGAAATTAACTTAAGCTTGGAATCTACAAAATGTAGATAATTATATTTATTTTTAAGTGTTTGAACTCAAATTTAATTTCGAGTGAGAAATACATATATAATGAGTTATTTGCAAAAAGGAATTAACTTATGCTTTAAATTTGTGAAACGTTAATAATTATACTTAATTTTAAGTTTAGAACAGCTTGAATAAAGATTTCATTTCGAGTGAGAAATATTTGAAGAGGTTTTAATCAATTAAAGAGAATTAACTTAAGCTTGAAACGTATAAAGATTGAGAAGTAGATGTATTAGTTAGTTATATAAATAAAATACAATTTTAGTTAGTTATTTATGAATAGTTTTACGTATTTAATTTAAAGTTGAGCTCAGTTTGGAATCAACCCCAATTTATTAAATTTTAAGAGTTTGATTTAAGGTCAAGAAAGTGAGAACTAGTAATTTATTCAACAAGTAATTTAAACAACAATGTAATTTAAAACAAAAAGAAGTCGATTTAACAGTTGCAAATTATTAATAATAAAATTATGACAAATATTTGTATTCATGCTTATTTCGATTTAAAATTCGATCTGTTTGAAATCAGCACTAATTGCTTTTATATAATTAACTGAAATTCAATTAAAATCAGAACAAATCACCGAGGAAATGAGAAGTGGATGATAGATTATTAATTTCTAAATACTAAATCTATGAAAAAATGTTACCATTAAATCTAAACTCTATTAGTTAATAAGCGTATTTATCGATAGCGATGTCGATTCATTGATTCGCATCCTCATTGTCAAATAAAAGATTAACGAAAACATATTGAAAATGGAAGGTGCAAGTGAAATGCTTTGAATTGTGTCCCATTGTCCGTGGGGTTGTGCTAGTTGCCTCGTGTGCACTTTTCATACTTAATTAAGAAGCCTGGGAGAGAAACTAACTATGTGTGCCCTCTATGTGCATCCCCTTGACGCACTGCTTGATGTTGATGTTGATGTGGATGTTGATGAGCTGTTGGCAAAGTTAATTCGATACGCAACTCAACGGCAGAAGAAGTTTTGTGGCCTTTTGCAACGCGCGTATTTCGTATTTCGTATTTTGTATTTTGTATTCTCACGTGCAACAAAGTTGCATGTCTTCTGTCTCCCTCTCTCACCCTCTCCTTGTGCACCGCTTTGTCTTTCTTATGTGCCACCAAACACCTTGTTGGCGTCGACATTTTTGGCCAAATTGCGCATACGCCCCATGTGCCCGCCTCTGAGGTTTTGTGCATTCGTTTTGCCACTCTCTGTTTGTAATTTATGCACGTAAGCAGCATTTATCCTCCCCCTCCTCCTCCTCTCAAGCACACACACATACATACATTCTCGTCGAGGGTAATTCATTGACTTCACTTTACAAAGAGATAATGAGAAAAACGCAGAGCAGAGGAGCAGAGAAAAATCGAAATAGCAAACAAAGTGTGAAAGGAAACAGCAGATAAACAGATAAACTGCAAACGGATACAGTGTAAATACGAGAATTGAGAAACAGATTTACTCTGCTCTATATACATATATAGTATATATAGTTTGCTTGCATTGAAGTAACACTTTTTGGTCAGATGTCTAAGTGAGAGCTGATTTAATGAACTAACTCGACCCACTGTCAGGCAATTCAATCATGGCTATCAACAAGCTTTTATCTGCGCTCACCTTATATTTCGAAAGTGTGTGTGTGGGTGTGTAAATGTGTGTGTGTGTGTGTATGTATGTGTGTGTGTGTGCTTCGAGTGACTGTCTGTGTCGCTGTATATAATGAGCGTGAAATGCTTTAAGCTTAAATCACCGTTTATCAAAGCCACTGCAATGACTTCTGTCTACCTCCTTTTCTTATCTTTTCGCACTCTCTCTTTCTCTTCTTTCCTGTCTATCGTTCTCTATCTTGCTCTTTCTCACCGTGTAGCCAGCGGCAACAGCAGCTTTGGCAGCCCAAGTTAAGCTGCAGTTCAGCATCATCATCAGCTTCAGCTTCAGCTTCAGCTTTAGCATCAGCTTCTCTGAAAAGCGGGTGCAATGCAATTAGTAACTGCAATTCAGCGTTGCCTCAACGACTTTGACTTTGAGTGTGGATGATGGCGGTGGCGATGGCGATGGCGATGGCGATGGCGATGGCGGTGAAACCGTGAATGCTGTACGGCTTATCGATAGTTCGTTTTAAGCTCAGGCAAAGTTGCTGGCTTATGTATATTTACCATTATGCTTTTAGTGCCACGTTTTCTTCCTCATCTCTTTCGCTCTTTCGCTACTTTTCAATAGCAATCTGACAATCTGGCAATCCAGCAATCCAGCAAT
Organism: Drosophila pallidifrons; assembly: GCA_023558445.1. Lineage (NCBI taxonomy): Eukaryota > Metazoa > Arthropoda > Insecta > Diptera > Drosophilidae > Drosophila > Drosophila pallidifrons. The sequence goes on from CM042351.1 coordinate 18,551,994, forward strand.
CCGCTTTAATATTGTAAAGAGCATAAATTATGCCAAACGTGCGCATACAAAATTGTTGCACAGTTTCATCTTGTTTACCCCATTGTTCAACTGTTGTTGTTGTTGTTGCGGTGCTATACAGGATATTAAGTGTAGCGGCAGCCTGAAGCGAAAGTCGAGCTCGAAACATCCTCCAGCCATGCCAAATGATTAAGCATCAAAGGTTTACACTGCCTTAGTTCGAGTCTCGACTCAAACTCAAACCGAACTCTCAACTCTCAGCTAGGTGAGGCAAGATGTGAGAAAATAAATTGAAAAAGCTTTTCATTTGGCTTACGCTTGCGATTAAAATGAAAATGAGTATAGCGAGCAGGAGGTAAAGCGGGTGAAAGAGAGCTCTGTATGGAAATGGATTTGGATATGTATGCCTGCATGTATGTACGAGTGTGCGAGTGTGTGTGTCTTGGTGTGTTGGTGTGTGCATCAAGTGAATGAGAATTAGTCGCTGTCAGGGCAAAGTTTTTGTTGGGCTGCCTGACGGCCTGACTGCCAGACTGTCAGACTGCCATTAGGCCCAAGTGTTGTCAAAGTCGCCATCTTGAAACACGCACGAGTTTCCACACGTCTCCCTCTCTCTCTCTCTCTCTCTCTCACACACACACTCTTCTGATTTTTGTATACTATGTGCTGCTGCTTCCGGTTTCAATTTATTTTTGACGCACGCCAAAGTTTTACCAAAAAGTATGCAACATATACAAACACACACACACACACACACACACTCGCACACACACAGCTGTCTTGTGGATCAGCCTTAAAAGCATCGTTTTGCCAGGCCTTGATCCAACGCAGAGTCACTTAATTAGTTTTTACACTTAATTGAATTGCAATGCCTCGTCATGGACGCAACGCCCAAAAGCATGCAGCACTTTTTTTCCTCCTCATTTATTGCTCTTTCATTCGGTTTTGCTTCTCTGTTTTTTAATTTTATTATTGTTTAATGGCTTCGACCGAGGCGCATCCATTTGCTGCCTGCCAACGTACGCCACTTAGTTTTCCACACACACACACACACACACGCACACACAAATTTCTCTTGATTTGAAATTTTCATTTTAATTTTGTGAGGCCTGCATTTCACACACGCACACACATAGAACGCACTGTTGATCCTGTAAAATTAATCATATTTATTATGAAACGTTTTTCTTTTTTTTTTTTTTGCTGCTGTGCTCTGTTTTGTTTTGGGAGCTTAAGCCCCAACAATTTGTGGCCAGCTTAAAAATGTTGTTAGCCCCAATTTGCAGTGCAATGCATTGAAATGTGCACAACGTTTTAGGGCCATTAATGCGCCATGTACATAAATATGTATATATTTTATATATATATGCGGACTCAACCCACGCTGCTCCGGAAGCGGATCTATAATCAACTCCGATCCGAACCGAACCGAACCGCACCCGGAGTATTTTCGCTGCGTAATTTTGCTGATTGGTTTGCTGATTCAGCATTTAATTTCCAGCAGACTTAATTTACAGTTTGTTTTTTTTCGTTTTTTCGCTTTTATATGGTTTTGCTATATTTTTGTGCAATTTTTAAAACAAGACTTCTTGGCAGCGTTTATAAGGTCAGTAAATCATTGTTCTGTCAAGCGACAGGTTATGATGACTATGAGTGAAAAAAGCAAACACAAAATGACTTTTAATTTAATGCGACTTAATACTCCATTTGCTGATGTAGTTTAAATACACTTTGCGAGCCTATTCACAGCGAGATGTACACAAGAAAAATAAAAAGAATAAGAGACTTCTCTAAAAGCATTCTCTTAATTAAAAAGTCTCTGCTGATAATTGAATCAATGAAGGTGCAAAACTTTAACCAGAACTGAATTGCTGAGATGAGAGTGAGAGTGAGAGCAAAGTGAACTTTTATCTTTTACGCTATTATAAGTGAATAATCTGATTGTGAATTGAATCGATAGATAGCTCATCATTCAGCAGCAGCAGCAGCAGCAGCAGCAGGAGCATTAGCATCATTAGCACGTCCCTTTCATCATCATCATCGTTATAATCGGAGGTCTTTATGGGGCCGTAAACGCACATAAAAATTTCCATCCTTGGCCATTCGAATCACACTCAATTAGCTCAAAATTGTGCTCTAAAAAAATAGAAAATGGAAGAGGATAGAGCATAGAGCATAGAGCGTGAGAGTGAGAGAGATGGCATCGTGAGGCAATTTGGCATGCTGGTGACCTGCAGCAAATCGACAAATAACGAAGTGAAGCATCAGCAAAAGGAGCAGAAGGAGATGAAGGAAGAGAAGCATATAACCCATATAATCTAAAGAGTCGCACTAGGCAAATAGAAGCCGAAAAAATCAAATTGCAAGTGCTGCCAAAAAAAAAAAAAAAAAAATGGGGCCAGGAATTGGGTAATTTCGTTTGGACAACATTGGATAATTGAAGAGATAGCTTCAGCTTCAGCTTCAGCTTCAGCTGCTGCTGCTGCGGATGTTGCTGTCTGGAAGGGAGGCTATGCAAAATCAATTAGATGCGCGCTGTGATAGCTGCAAGTGTGCAGCTGAATGCAGTTGACTGATAAAAATTGTAATTGAAATGCCAACGCAATGCCAAGCTGCTCAAACTCAGATGATGTAACTGTGTGACAAACTCACTCTCTCTCTCTCTCTCTCTCTCGCTCTCTCTGTCGTCTAAGTTTATGGCAAGCATACAACATATAGTATATGTGCACAGATAGTATGCCCTGCTCACCTCAAGCAATGTCAGCAAATGTAATTAAAACTGCTTTTTGCAACGTCAATTAGAAGGCAAGGCAACAAAGTTGCCGAATAAAAAATGTTGTTGCATACTTGCAGGCGCTCGCCTCAAAATTAATTTAAATTTGCATGCGAGTGTGTGAGTGTGTGAGTGTGTGTGTGTGTGTACTCCGTCAAAGCAATCACTTGTCTGACTTACCTGCATGCCACACACACACACACAAACACACACAAAGTTTAGAGGGAGACTGCAAATGAAGAAGAAGCTGAAGCTGAGAAGCAGAGACAGCATTGAAGCATTTTTCGGTATTTCACATGGCACACAAAAGTTGTTTTCGGCAAAGTTTTCGCTTCTTTGGAGTTTTTTTAAGTTTCCCTGTGCTCTCTGTGCACTTTTCAAACAACATTTTCCAGCCCATGTTTTCGGGGGCCCAAAGTGAATCGCCCCCAGGCAGATCTCTCTCTTTTCCTCTCAACACTTGGTACGCACAAGTAGCTACAAGAGTGTGTGTGTGTGTGTGTGCGGCACAACAGAGGAGAATCGGATTCGAGTACAAACGGGACAGAGACAAAGCGCTGAAATTTAATGGCAAATGCCAGAGGCAAGCCATAAACCCCAAACACACAACCAGACAGGCAACAAAACATACGCAATTGCAGGCGTGTGTGTCAGCGTGTGTGTGTGTGTGTGTGTGTGTGTGCTTGACATGCTGAGTCATCAACACAACTACTAGAGAATTCTTTGACACTTGAAATTGAGCCGCAACACACAAAAAAATTAAATGCCAAAAAGCGAAAAATGCACAGAAAGGCAAAAACGTAGCAAAGTCATAAATAATAGTCACACAATGTTGTTTGTGTGTGTGTGTGTATGTGTGTGTGTGTGTGTGTGTGTGGGTGTATGTGGGTGGCAGCTTTAGTGTGATTAGGTATTTGTGTTAGTGTGTGTGTGTTTGCTTGTGCAGTGGCCGAAACTTTCAACTTTGACTTACTTTAATCCCAGCCAACGAGACACGCTATTTCGTCCACACTGACTCCCAAAAAAACATTGCCCACCCACATCACTCACACACACTCACACACATACAAGCACATCTCCCCTCCCCTGTTTTGCCTGCCCATTTTGTTGGCTATTTTTCACTATTTGTCTTGCATTTGCTACGTGTTGTTTTCATGCCTGTCCGCATTTAACATGCACAACATAATTTCCATTCTTTCTCCCATTTTTTTTTTTTTTTTTTTTTTAGCTTTTTCCGCCTTTTTCGCATACATTTGCCTCTTCGTTTTTTCTTTCATTTTGTTATTTTTTTGGGGATTGCTGTTGCTGCTGGCTGTGGCAGTAGCGCAGCACTTTGCGTCGCCTCCTCAGCGACTTTGGCAAACAATAAATTTTACGTTTTTCACAGTATTTTCCATACTTCCATGATCGCTGCACACTCTGCAGCAAGCACTTCCGACCCCAATAAAGCATTATATATACTTGCGATTATATTTAAGGCGAAATAAAACGAATTCATAATCAATCGCGATGTATTTTGTACATCGTATACTTCATCTTCGTTCATATTAAGTATACTAAATATGCTAGTACATATCTTGAACCAAAATTTAAAATTGAAGTGCAGAATTATGAGAAAACATTGCTATACCTATGCATAAAATGTTGACATTGGAATTTCTTTGAAATTTTATCGAAAAATGTTTAATTAACAGCCAAAGATATATGTTATAATAGATTCGACCTCATTTAATTGGCATGCATTTTGTATTGGAACGTATACTTGATCTTATTTTATATTAAGTATACGATCTAATACTAAAATATCGCCAAAGCAGCCGCGCTAGTTAATCTACGCTATGTTAAAAGTTAATTTATAATCTAAGCTTTTTAATAAATAAATAATGTAAAATACATTCCTAGAAGTTATATCAAAATAGTAGTTAAACAATTGCATAATAAATTTCATTTGCAATTTCGGTTTATTTTTATGATTAAAAAAGCCATTTAACTTTGCTAGTTATCAAAGTGTTTAATGGACAGCCAAAGATTTTTATTACGTTAGCTTTGACCTCTGTTAATTAGGGTTTAAAACTGAATTTAATATTTCGCCAGAGTTGCTTCTGTTTTGTTTTGTATTTTTTTCTTATTGAAATCTTAAGCATACACTTATTATAAGCTTGCAATTATGAGCGAAGTACGCGCAGCTTTTAGCTTAAGTCATAATTAATCTATTTTGGTATTTTCTAGTCATTTGCTTGATGGCCTTTCTAAAGGGTATTCAATCTTTGATAAAGCCAAGCAAGATTGTTTTCTTGTTGTGTCTTCTTTGCTTAACGCGCGCTCGCATTAAAATTGTATTTGTCCCTGGCTCTTGTACCGGCTGCTGAGCGACGATGTGAAATGTGAAATGGGAAAATGGGAAGATGCCCCAGCAGACAGCAGAGAGAGAGAGAGAGAGAGAGAGAGAGAGAGTGAGGAGAGATAGAGAATGGAAAAACTTATTACGTGTGTTATTATAACGCAATTTCTTTTGTGCTTCTTTTGGTTTTGCGCTTTGCTTTGAACTTTTGCGCTCTCAAGTGTCGCCTGTCGTCGGTCGACGCTCGTTGCAGAAAACAACACAAAAAACACACACAAAAAACAAGAAAAAGTACAAAAAAAAAAGAAAACACAAGCGAAAAAGAAAAACGCCTTCAATGCCAACGCCGTTGCTGTCGCTGTGGCGAAATTAAAATATCATAAATTTGAGTTAATTACGGTCGAGTAAACATTAACATAATTGTGTTTCTGCCCGCGTTGCCACTGCCGCATTATAAGTAGCATGTACTTATTGCCCAGTTTGCTTTTCTTCTATTCTCTTTGGCGTGCTTTTCCACGAATTTCCTCGACTTGAGACTGCGTCGCCGTAAAGTGGGGGCAAATGGAATTGTCTGCGACTTTTTAAAGTCTATAAATAAATTCGAAATTGGGCGTCAGGTTTAAGTTGACTCCAGCTGGACGCATTGTGATTGTGGCTTTGCCAATCGATTCCACGAATCTCGTATCGCAAAATGCTTAAGTAACATTTTCCCTTACACACACACACACACACACACACACCCACACACACACACCCACAACAAGTTTGTCATAAATAAACAACTTGTTATACTTCCGCCTCTTGTTTTGTGTGTTATTTGTACTACAACAATTCCAAGTAACTTTTTAATAACTTTCTGCATATTTTAATGGAAATGTCCAGGCCCCGAAAAGATCCGTAAATCATTCTTCGTTCGTTTATCGCTCAAACTTTTGTGCGTGTTAAAAAACTGTGCAACAAGTAGACATCTTTCTCTTAAATACTTTGCATAACAGCTGCCACAGATTATACAAATATTTTTGTTGTATTTTTAATTAAGCAATTTAATTTAAAAAATAGCAACATTAAACATTTCTTACGCTAAATTATACAAAATCAACTAATTAATACAAGTTTCCAATACAAACATTTATTACATTAAGCAATAAATAAATTATATACAAAAATTACTGTTTTAATTGTAATTTTTGATGAAATGTTAAGTTTGAAATGTGGAGCTGGAAAAATCATAGTTGAATATAACACAAAAGTTCAAATCAGAATAATACATTGTCAATTCTAATTAGCAACATTTTAGAGCGAAAGCAAATAGTTACAGCATACTTCAATATCTAAATTTTCAAAGCATACTTTTAGGATGCAAATTATTGGCGGTAATGCAGCACATGAAATTTGAAATTGTCGAAAATTTATTGTGGCATACTTTTAGGATGAGCAAGTATTAGAATTCTGCAACCAATGCTTTAAAGCATACTTTTACTGAAACTTCTCAATTTCTGAAAATCTGCTTGCTGCTGATTTATGTTCGCCTGGTATTTCATTTGGACCAACCGACATTTTACAAGGGATCTTCGGTGTTGTCGTTAATTCGCGGCCGTCCAATTATTGTGCGCATAAACTTTTTAAAAGCATACTTTTAGGATGTCAATTAATTCTAGTAATATTGCATATAAAAGTTAAAAATGTGTATAGCACAGCCATATCCTGTCGCATTGTCAAAGCACTTGTATTGCTGGAATCGCAAGGACCAACTCTATCGATTGGCACCCAACATTTATAATTTTTCAGTTCCGTTGTCAAAATGTAAAATTCGAAATTTAAAAAATGCAGGATAACTTGAGAACCGCAAGCACAATAAGGATCATATTTTGCAGGATAAGAGTTGTTACGAATACGCTTCGATTGACACATGACACGCAAGGATCAAACAGGGCTTGGCTGAGATATTAGCTATTTTCCTTGTAGAAAAAATCTCACGTCCTGTAAGGATTTTCGTACTTTTGAGCATGTCAACCAAATGGTGCATATAAGGGTAATACTTGTAGTAAAGGACATCACGATCGTCCTTCAAATGACCGAAATACAGGACATTTTCTTCAAATTAATTAAAATTTTAAAAATATGCTTTAAATATATTTTCTGAGATCAAAGATCCCATGTCAAATGCCGGTTGAACAAACTCAAATACCAGGCGAACATAAATCAGCAGCAAACTGATTTTCAGATATTAAGAAGTTTCAGTAAAAGTATGCTCCAAAATATTAGCTATGGAATCCAAATAATTGTTCATCCTAAAAGTATGCCACGTTTAATTATTGGCAATTTCAAATTTGACATGCAGCGCGACGCAAAAAATCTCATCCTAAAAGAATGCTTTCAAATTCAAATGCGCAGGTAAAAGTATGCCGCTAATTATTGAAATCGCCCTTTAATAGGCATCCTAAAAGTATGCTAAGCTAAAATTGCGCTTCTTGTTAATTGATAATTTATTATTGTGACTCAAATTTTTGCTGTTTTTCTTACAGTACTTTTTTTTAGCGTTGCCTTTTTTTTTAAAAATTTTCAGCTATTTATATCAGACATCATATTATTAAAAATGAAAAGAAATAAGTAAAAACTAAAGATTTGAGTTATTTTTAATTTTGCAACTGTCTTTGAAAACGTATTGAGTTCAACTCATTGAAAACGTGCCACAATAAAAAATGCCGTCAGCTATTTGTTGAGCAATTCCGGTTAAGTAAATGTTTAGTCGAATGCCAACTGCTCGTGTCTGCAGTCACTTGAAGAGTGTGCTTTGACAGAGAGTGCTGTAAAATATATGCAAATTGTGTGTGTGTGTGTGTGTGTGTGTGTGTGAGCGATGAGCAATGGACGCATTGAACACAAAATTTGAGTGTTATTTATGGCGTTTGTCTAACAAACTAACTAAATACGAGTATTTTGTGCCGCACACAAAACTGCTGCTGCACATGACATGATGGTTCGAATCAATATGTCAGTTGAGTATTTGGTTTGCATGGCATGTGCTACTATTTATTGACTAGAGTCTAACCAAAGGGCGATGCTATATAATTGATAAATTGATATATTGAGTGGAAATACTTGTTAGCTTGAATGAAATGTTGTTGTTGTTGTTGTTGTTGTTGTTGTTGTTGTTGTCGATGTCGATGTCGATGTTGTCATGGGAGCCACTGTTGTAGGCTTGCCAAACTCGCCACTTCTCAACTGGCTGGTCAGCAGTACTCGGATTGCAGTTGGTGTGCGCACTCAAAGTGACCGCAACATTTTAGCATGCACTGTGTCGCCGATTTGGCAGCTGGTTGACAAGCACTCGACGCCCTGTCGCCTTGTCACTGTCACCTGAAACGAACTGAACTGAACTGAACTGAACTCAACTCTGTTAGCCCAGCCCTAGTTGGCCACGCCTATGCCCCCTACGCCCCCTACGTGTCCTGTGTCCTCTGTGTCCTCTGCTGCCTGCAAAAGGTTTTGCAGGTGTGCGTTTGATTACATTTTTGCCTTTTTGCCTCGCGCAAAAACACACGACACAAGCTTTGATTGCCAGCAACAGTGGCAAGCAGCAGAAGCAGCAGGCACTGTAGGAGTCGATGGGGAGAGGGGCGTGGCTGACTGGCTGTGCAACATTGTTGGCCTGCAGACTTTGGCAATTGCAATTGCCGTTGCTGTTGCCGTCGTTGCCTTTGGCTTGGCGCCCGTTGCAACATCCGTTTCCGCTTCCGCTGCGTTGCATGCAGTCCCGCTGTAACTTCATCTCTCTCTCTCTCTCTCTCTCTCTCTCTCTCTCTCTCTCTCTCTCTCTCTCTCTCTATGTGTGTGTGTGTGTGTGTGTGTGCGTTTGTTTAATTTCGATTTGGATTGTCGCCTGCCAATGACTCGCTCTATGTTTCGTCTGTTTGCCACTCGCAAAATGCGCCACCAGCAAATTGTTGCCAACTCATTTCCGATGATTGGCAACCTTGCAACTCACTGGCAAACACACACACACACACACACACACACATACACAGAGAGAACTTTATCATCTGGTCTGGGTCAGGCTAATACTGAATGCTTGATTACACTGCTTGCTGCTTGCCACTTTGCCACATATCCGTTTGTTTCAACAGTTGAATGAGATTTTGTTGCACACTTTCGGGTTGCAACTGAATACGCTTGTTAAACCAAAAATGTGTGTATTGAATGTGAATGTGAGAGGCGAGTGGCGAGTGGCGATTCAATTATTTATTATGATGCATTACTGCATCAGTAATTTAATTGCAGTCATAACCATTTGATAACCGCAACAGAAGCGTTCGAAATGAGCCCAGAGAAATATGACTTCCACCTGCACTTTCGATGTTCATATTTTCAATGTGTGTATCGTATGTGTGTGTGTGTGTTGGATGTGTGTGTGTGTTGGATGTGTGTGTGCTATGTGCCTGATTTGTTGTGTGAGTTTGGAGCTGTTTGCGTTGCCAGCGGCGACAGGCAGCGACAATATTAAATATGCCGCATTCTATAATGATTGCAACATTGTACGGCTTGTTGTTGTTGCACGTTGCACCTTGCACGTTGCACGTTGGCATATGCTTTGGTGTCACCATAAACAACAGCAACACCAGTAGCAGCAACAAATATGGCCAGAACGATTTCAATAATGGCGTCGAAAAGGCAAAAGCTCAGCCAAGCAAAAACTTCAGCCAAAGAATTTTTCACATGCAAACAACAACAGTATGTGTGTGTATATGAGTGTTGTGTGTGTGTGTGTGTGTGTGTGTGTATATGTTTTGTTTTGTGAATTATTAGATTGCCTGGAAAAATGCTGTGCAACGTCACAAACAACAAGAAGAAGGCAAAGGAACGAAACGTTGCAGAGCAACAATGTCGAGACGTCGTCGTTGCCGCCTTTTTGCCAACTTAATTACTTTTGAAATAGTTGAGCGCACACACACACAAACGAACACACTCACACACACACATACACACATAGGAACACACAGCCAGGCACATGAATAATGGCAATTGGTGTGTGGATAGATGGATGAATGGCTGACTGACAAGGCAGCAGCAACAACAACATCAACCGGAGTTGAAGTTGGGGCTGCAACAGGAACTCAAGCTCCATTTCTCGGCATGCAACACACACACACCAGTCCAGGGTAACTCACGCTATTATTATATTTATTAGCAAGGCAAAAGGCAAAAGGCGAAGCGAGGCAGAGCTACAGGAAGGATTCTTTAATGCAGCTACGTTACGTTCATCGTCAAATGCATTTTGATAATGGAGTTTACATGCCACTCGCCTCCTCCCCCGCCTCTTCGACACCACAGGCTGTTTTGAGGGCAGCTCAGATTTTGTGTGTTGTCATGACAGCAACAAAAACAACAACAACAAATTGCATGAAAGAAAACAAATGTGCTTGAAGCAACATTACGAAACGATGAAATCACAAGTATCAGTGAGCACAGATCAAGGATAAACGATGAATAAAATGCATGCAGGATGCTGTCACTTGTCACTCGAAGTTACATTTAATTTATGGCAGTAAATTAAAGTTGGGTTTTCAATTCCGTAATTTGAATATTTACGAAAAAATTGTTGTGTTTACTTTGATAATCCACACACACACACACACACACACACACACAAAAAGCTCTTAGATTGAAAGCATTTCGCTTCGAAAATGTTTGAATGCGCATGTGAATGCGAATACATAAACGAATACGAATGGGAATGCAGCGTAGAATGCGAATGCGAAAACAAAAAACACGAGCTGCAGCTTATCAACGGACTGATGTCAAACAATGGAGGCAACTAATGGAAATTGCAGGCAGCAAAAACAATTGCGAATGCAAGAAACAAGCGGCAACAACTGAAGGATAGAAAGAAGGAAGCATAGGCTATTAATCTGCTACGCGAAATGGGAACATCACGAAAAAGTGGCACAATGAAAAGCAACCAAAAACAAATAAAATTGCAAACGAAATAAAGTAATCATGAATTAAAATTGATCGTGGATTTAAAATACAGAATAAAGTAAAATAAAAATTGATCGAGGATTAAGTACTAAGGAGAAAAACTTATAACTAAAGAGTGAGAACTGCAAACGGATGGCAGAGTTAATCACAGCGATATGTTATGCATGGGAGTTGCTCAGTAGTTCAAATCAAAGCGAAATCATTGAATCAATCCATCAATTGATGTCGTCGTCGTTTTGCTGCTTGTCTATTCTAAACACACACAGAGACACACACACTTGGTTTTGAAATGGTCATTCATCAAAGTGCCAAATCGTAACGGGGCAAAACTGGCAATGGCAGCTGTAATGAAGCATTTAAGACATCGTTGAGGTTTCACTTCTCGTTGTGCCTAATGAGTTCAGTTGTCTCACTTGATTGCCGCATGTGTGGCGTGTCTGCTGCCACGTTTGCAAACGTCTGCCAAACGCCCATTTCACCCAACTTCTTAGCCTCAAATGTGATATCTCACACTCTACCGCTCTCTCTGTCTCTATCTTTGGCTGTCTCTAGCTGTCGTCTCGTCATCATTTTTTATCGCTCAGACACGCCCACAATAAATGGCAGCAAGTCTCACTTGCACAATGTGGCGTATGATTAATGTGTTGTGTGCGCATTACGCATACGCACAGTGTGCAGCTGCAGCTGCACATTCAAAATGCATCGATAGCGATTACATTTCTGGATTTGCCTCACGGATTTGCAATTTTTTACCTTCCCCCTCTCTCGCTCTCTCTCTCTCTCTCTCTCTCTCTCTCTCTCTTGTTATGTCGTTGGTCAACTGTTTGCTTAGCAATTAAAGCAAACGGCAGAAACGAGACATATATATTCATATATGTATATTGTGGACGACAGCTGGTCGACAGCTTGGTTGATGCAACAAACGTGACATGAATCAATTTGTTTGTGCCATCGATGAGCATGTGCCTCACTCACTTCAATACACAGAGAGCATTCAATCAACAATTCACACACACACACTAATACATACACAAATCTATGCTATTTTCTTTCTTTTGCAATACTTCGTATATATTTAATCTAATTCTATTTTCGGATTTCGCTTTGCAGGCCGCCTCGCCTCGCTGGGAGCCACAGATCGCCGTGCTTTGCGAAGCCGGTCAAATATATCAGCCGCAATATCTATCGGAGGAGGGTCGCTGGGTAACGGACCTCAGCAAGAAGACAACGGGCGCCACATGTTTGCGTGATAAAATGGATTTGCTTGATTACTGCAAGAAGGTAAGTGTGCAGGGAAATGTGTGTGCGAGAGAAATGTAGGAAATGGGCAAATGCAACAACGATGGCGATGGTGTTCATAATGTGCAGCTGATTGAATTGAAGCCGCATGAAAATTGCTATTTGCATTCACTATTGCATTTACTTTGCATATGAAAAGTGCGCGCAGAGATTGCGCATACGCCACCGCACCGCCCGGACTCATGGCAAAAATGTAATTTTATGGCCTGGCTAACGCTCAAGTGGCTAGCCGCAAGCAGCCAAAGCAAGCAGCCCAAACCACATCCGCAGCAGCAGCAGCAGCAGCAGCAACAGCAGTAGCTTGGTCCATGTCGACCTGCAAACGTGCAACGTGGAACGTGCAACGTGCAACGTGCCACTCAAAATGCAGCAACATGAAAGGCAATAAATCAAAAGAGTCAGCAATAGCAACAGCCAACAGCGAACAGCCAACAACCACAGCGACAGCGACAGACAGCGAAAGTAGATGGTGAACGGAAAACGGAGATGGAGAATGGAGATTGGAGAATGGAGATTGGATGGAGTTCGATGCCGTCTCTTCCTTCACTCCTGCTGTGTGTGGCATCAACAATTTAATTTGCGTTGCGTTGAAAGCGTTTGCATAGAGACAACATTAAACGACACTTAATTAATTTTCCATTAATTTTCACTCCGGTTTTTCTTTTCGTTTTTTGTGTCGCATACGTATCGCATTCGCTGCCACTCAGCGCAGTTTATTTAAAACGCCAACTTCAGCTTCAGCTTCGGCTGCTGGCTGTTTGGTTACTTGCCTTTGCTTGCCTTTTGCCTCGCCTCACAGCACAGCACAGCACACATGACGCATACGACACGTTGCCAACATAAATTGGCATCCCATTGGCAATGCTGCTCGCTTGTCTGCCTGCCTGACTCGCCTTGCCTTCTTTGGCTTTTGCTTTTTTTAATTAAATTTCTTGAGCTTTCTCTGGCTAATGTAGCGTTTGTAGAGCATATTTTCCCTTGCTGCTGCTGCTGCTGCTGCTGCTGCACTCAACAATAGCCCATAAATGTGGACAATGCAGGCGCAACGAAATGTCAAACGTTGAGCTGACATTCACTATAGTTCACATCCTTCGGCTGCCTTCATTCCCTTCTCTGTTGAGCGTCGATGGCGTTGGCAGTGTTAAGTGAATTGTGACTGCAAATAAAATCAGAGTAAAGCAGAGTCGAGAGCGTCGTGTGTCGAGCTTCGATAGTCGCAATAAGTTTAGCGAAATTTGCATTTGTGACCTTTAAACACAACGAGGAGTAAAGCACATGTTCTAGATATGGAAATGAATTCAGAATTGCAGAATTTACAATGCGATGAGTGCAATTGAATTTGTTTGTATGTAACATAAATATGAATGTGATTTGCAAGAGCAATTTGTTTGCAATTGCAATTTCGAGTTGTACAGAGAACAAAAGAAGCATTCGGAATTTAATCACACAATTGCCAGCCAGCCAGCCAGCAGATTGATTACTTCGTAATGCATAAAGGCAATGTTCGATATATAACAATTAAATGCACTCATCGACTTGGCTAATCTAAAGCCATTCGATTGCAATTCAAATATGAAATTCAATACAAATACAATTTCAAATACAATTGCAATTTAATTTAGTTTTCGTTTTAGGCTTTGAATCACCTTTCAATGCCAGCTACTTAGCTAATTATTGTTACATAATTGCATTAAAAGCAAATCCTTTCCCATTGTCCTTGAGTGTACTTCAAGTTGAGCTCAAACTTAATTTCTACTTCAACTCAACAATCAACGTTAAGTTACAAATGTTTGTCTAATTTTATTATACACACACAACTTCTTTTTTCTTTTGCTGTTTATTTGTGGCGCAAAAGTGTGTGGCGCATCCTTATCAGTGGCAAGGCTGCTTCTAATGAGCCTTGCGGGATGTCAAAGCTGTCGCAGTTGATTTTGACACGCAAATTTGTTGCGACCTGGTGCTGCCATCGTCATCATTGCTGCTGTTGCTGTTGCTGTCATTTTGCCACAACATAAATCAAATTACATTCGCACCCAACCAGCAGAAGAGAGAGTGAGAGAGAGAGAGAGAGAGAGGAGAACACACTCGTGTATGGCCATAAATAACGTACTCATATGATGGCTGATGGCGGCGTCTGTGGCTGCGGCTGTGGCAAATATTTTATTGGCCTTTCATTTGCATTGCGCTCAAATGTTGCCAGCGTGTATATATATATATCGAGAAGAGTATTTTATAATTATGTTAATTTATTTATTATGCTTAATTTATGGGCACATGTTTTTGATGCTGCCGCTTCGATTGTAATATAAAATGCAATGGAAATAAGAAACGCAAAGCCAAATGAAGGCCAATAAAACTCTCTGCTTTTGTTTAAAGATTTTTGTGAATTTATCTGATTAAATTTCAATTGACTGCAATGCTGGAATTTTGAATTTTGCAGTCAGTTTATGAGAAACCATAAAGCCGCATAAAAGCAGCTTGAAACAAAAATTGCTGCTGCTCACTGCATAATAAATAATTTGTGTAAGAATGCGGTTCGTTAAATTAAATTATTGAAATAGAAAATATGCTTGTACAATTCAATGCATTTTGCTATACACTTTTACTTGGCACAACAATTGATTTACTAATTTGCCGAAGAATGTTCGTATTCAATTTGGATTGATTGAATGTATTTTTAGAGAGTTTTCGTGTAATAATTACAAAGCGAACACAATATGAACAATCCGGCAGAGCATTGTTAGCAGTCCATTAGTGTTTTGGCATTGCTAGGCAACTCTGTGAGCACTTTGTGCTGATTAGCCCAAAACTCGAACCACGCACGCACATTGCGTATACGTAATGTGTACACACATACAATGGCAATAGCAGAGCACAATGCTGAGTGCTGAGTGCTGAGTGCGTTTAGCTGAAGATGCGCCAATATGCAAGTATACAAGGCATTTGACTGTTGTTCATGATTGCTGATGCCAGCCAATAGCATTCTATAGTCATTCTGAAGCTGAAGCTGAAGCTGAAGCTGCAGTTGAAACAAAAATCTGTGTACGAACGTACGAACAGCAACAACAACAACAAAAGCGATGAACTCTGCACGTATACGCAATTTTCAATCTGTGAATTTTGTTTGGCTTCGGCAGCAACACAAGCCTTGAACTGCAGTTGCCACTAACGAATACCCCAAACAAAAAACAAAAAAAAAAAAGAAAAAGAAAGGAAAACAACAACAAAATTAAAAAGAGAAAATAACAAACAGTGACTCGACTATGAAATACCCAGCAAAAAAAAAGGAAATAAGAAGAAGATGCTTACTTTATTTCATTTGTTATCATTAGCGTGCCATTAAGCGCAATAAGTGCATGCATGTGAGTAACTGGCTCTTAAATCAGATTATCCAATAAGCTAGACACAGTCGCAGTGCAGTTCCACCGACGAGTTTCACCCAGGGTAGAGAGAAAGAGCGAGCGGGAGAGCAACAGCAACAGCAAGAGCAAGAGCGAGAGCGAGAGTTTTTGGGTTGCCATTAATGTCAAGCGTGGGGCAAAGCCAAATTGATGCAAAAGCGACGTGGCAAGGCAAGTAAATTGCATCCAGGGCGAGGCTGTGCTCTGTACGTGTATGTATGTGTGTGTGTGTGTGTCGATGTGTGTGTGCGTGTGATTGTGCTGCAGTTCTTCTTAAACATTTGCTCGCTTTTTAATTTGGCTATTTTTCGTGCAGCAGCAGCACTCGCTGCCCCAAAACACAAACAAATATTTATATATACATACATATAGTATATAGTAAATTTATACAGACACACACACACACACACACACGCACACGCACATAGATTTACGCTCACTTAATTCTCGCACACATATAAAAATATATTTTATATATGTATGTAGAGGAAGAGAGAGCGAGAGCGAAACAGAAGGCCGCATTCATTTCCTCTCCACTTCACTCCATTCCATTCGCATTTAAGTCCTGTTCCGTCCCCTCCCCTCCCCTCCCCACCCCTCACTCACCACGCTGCTCGCATAGTCCACACTTTTGGTCAGAAATGCTGTTTGCTGGCAAAATAAATCAAGCCGCACAAAAGTATGCTACACTTTTTTTCAACAGTCGTTCACAAATTTTTGACGGCGGTCGCAAAAAGAAATTAATTAAATAAAACCTGTTGTCCTTTGTAGTTGCTGTTGTTGTTGTTGTTTGGTTGCGGATTGCAGAACTGGTTGCGCTTTTTTATTTTTTATTTTTTTTTTATTTTTAAGGGAGGGGGCAAAAGGACTTCGTCGAGTGCCAAGTGCAGCATAACATATTCATTTAAGTATGTGCATATTTAAATGTTGGTTTCTCTTCACTGTTTTTTATTTTATTACTCATTTGGTTTGCCTTATTTTGGTTTTTATTTCACTGTTTGCAATTCAAATGGAAATTAATTAATTTGCAGCTGCTTTAACGCCACACCCACCTGCCTTCCTCCCTTCCCGCTTTCCACTCCATTCAATATATGCCACGGGCTATGAAATGTGTCTGGACATTGTTTCTTTTTCGGGCATTACTGATATATCTGCGTCAAAGATACAATAAAATATTTCTTTGCTTATTATTGCTGTTATACTGTTATTGCTCCGGTAATGAGTTAAATTATATATTCCACAAAACAAGAACAAGCTGCTGTCGTTGTTATTTTGTACTCATTTGCATTGAACACGCATTGATTTTGCCAACCGAACAAATCCAACAAATTGCCAAGCGCGCATGTATTTATATATTCAGAATAAAATCTCTTTTAGTGCTTGCTTGATTATACCTGCTACCCAAAGCGTAAAAGGGTATTATAACTATGTGCACAGCAAAAAAAAGTTGTTAAATCAAGATTTTGGTCTGAGTTCTTAGAATTCAGCTCTCAAAACTGCAACAAAATCTCAATGTTAGAGAACACATCTTGATTTCAAGAACATTTTATATAAGACCCATGCTCTTATCATAAACAAGAACAAATTTAATAGTTTTAAGACCAAATCATATTGTCTTTTTTACTACTTACTTATTATTTTATTTATTTGCATGTTGATCACTTTACTTACGAAATATTTATCATCGATTCGCGCAGCATTTGAGCTCAAAAGGACTTCCTCTCTTAGACTGCAATTGAGAATCGTTCGCAATAGTTATTACAAATCTTTATAGCGGGTATTTTATAGTCGCGCACATTCGAGTGTAGCTTTCTTACTTGTTCTAGGAAGTAATACCATATCGATATACTAAACTTTTCGAGCAAATTAATAGGTATATTTTAAAAATAATACTGCTTTTGCTTTCATTAAAAATGGCAGCGGGTATTTCAGAGTCGAGCACACTCGACTGTAGCTTTCTTCATTGTTTTTAATCAGCTGTCCGCCTTTAACTATAATACATGCTTCAATTGTTGCGCAATAAGTTTGCAAATCATATTTCTTCTTAAGGGACAAAGTTGAAAGTTGTTTATTCCGGCTTGCAATTGTTAGATTTAATTGCTGGATTTGTATATTTAACATAGGTATTTAACTAGCTTAAAGGGTCAAATACAAAAGGCGACACGCATTGTTCAACTGGATCAATTAAGTGCATAAGCAAAGCACATTACAAATGAGTTAATGATGAGTGATATGCCAATACACACACACACACACACACACACACACACACACACACACACACACACACACAACACACACTCACACGCCCAATTACACGCAGATACATGGTAAAAGATATTGGGTCACTGCTAACTGGTAACTGATAACTCGTAACTCGTAACTGGCAACTGGCAACTGGTAACATCATAACGGTTCTGTGTATTCAATTACAAAACCTTCCTAATTAACGACATGATGGCGTACCCCCTTAGCCCTCACCCCTCGCCTCTAACAAGCTCCAGCTCCAGCTCCAGCTCCAGCTCCAAACGAACGGTTAATGAGATTTTGCGACAAATGAGCTTACATTTATATAGTATAGTATAGCGTGCGCAGTTGAAGCTCAGCTGCCCATGCTGACCCCACCGCCAAGTTGAAGCTTGCAAGTTAATACAGTTAATTGAATTTAGATGCGATTTATGGTTCAAAATGCAATTTGCTCGCTTTAATGTCAGCCCAGAAAGCGACAAAGCGAGAGAGAGAGCGTCTGTGTGTGTATATTGCTGCATTAACAGTCTGTCAATTAAAATGCGGCCATCAGATGTGAACATTAAGATACAAACACACAAACACAATGCTACGAATGCTTCTAGCTGATGCCTATCATATTTCTGCGGCTCACACTTTGGCTTTACGTATACTTAATGTCGTCTTGTAGTTGGCGTTTATGGCCAAAGCAACTGGCAGGCCATAAACTGTTTCATTCACAGATTTTGACACAACATTTTAATATACAGTGCAGTTGAAAAAATAGATTTGTTTGCTGCACTGATTGCTGAACACTGCGCACTAAGTGCTGACTGAATAGTGAGTGCTGTGGATTGTGAATTGTGAGTGGCGCATTCAAAGCGCTAATTACTCGCATTCACTGCGAACATTGCCATCATAGTGCAAGTACTTTTAAAGCAATGCCAAAGGGGACAGCGAGAGAGAAGGAGAGCGAGTGGAATAAGCAATGAGAGAGAGAGAGAGAGACACAGATACTTAGACTAAGCGAGGGGGAATACAAATGAAGATGGGCAAAACATCGATTTATAGCTAAATCAATTGCATTTTCCCTCACTGTTTTATTTATTTTTTTTTTTTTTTGATTCGCATTTACCACTCGATTCAAGTTGGCAACAAATTGTTGAGCCACATGGACATGAGCTGAGCTAATGCGCTGTTGTGTGTTGTGTGTTGCTGTTGTGCCACATATGTATGTGTAAATGTATGTTATAGATATAAGTAAGTGCATGCAGCATAAGTATATTTATAAAATGTTTATAATTAAATGCCGCATGGCTATTGAAAGCCACTGAACTGGCAAAAAGTAGTTTAGTCGTTTTTACTCAACAACCAGCGAGCCATATACAAGGCAAACTATATTATATACTCCAGCTATGTCTAAATATAAATGCCCAATACACACACACACACAGACAGACAGAGAGAAAGAGAGCAAGTTAGATAGATAGGCAGACAGATAGACACTGACACATACACATACATTAGGCCACAACTAACAAATGGGTCTGGGACTGAGGCTCAGCTTTAGCCTCGACCAAAGTCCTTAAATGCCTGACAAAATTACACACAGCGCAGCGCAGCACAGCCGCAGAGGCAAGTGGCAAGTGGCAAGTGGCCCAGCGCTGCTCCTCCTGCTGCTCCTGCTGCTGTTGGGTTGGCGGCTCATTTGGGCTGTGTGTTTGTCCGTCCACCACGCTTCCATCACCCTGACTGTGGGGCACAATTGTGCAGCGGCCCAGTCTTAATTCAATTGTTTGTAACATTGCCGGGCATTTAGGGCTAAATGCTTGCTAACACATAATGCCCATTAAAGGTGATGTATTGCATGTATACATAAGAATATTGTGGCACAAACGAGCGACGACAACCACAACTAACAAAGGACATTATTTTCTTTTCCTTTCTTTCTTTTTTGGTGTGTATTAGAGAACTTCAACGAAAACATAGCTCAATTAATTTGCTATAAAATTCCTTCTTTGAATTAAGCAAAATTCTTTGAGTTGCCTTAAGTAGATGCATAAATTATGCAAGTTTCATATTTTGGTAACTTATTTGCAAAGTGCTGGCAATTGAAATTCCCTTGGCTTGCTGTTCGATGCTTCTTTTTTCAATTAATCGAAAATTCCTTAAGTAAAAAGTTAATCGATTGGTCGCTTAACAGCAGCAAACTTATTTGTCTCTTTATTGATAATATAACCAACAAAGTTTCGCTGCCCAAAAGTTTCGTTCGCATGCGAGCAAAAAGTGTTTTGGCTAACATTTGAACAAGTTTCTAGGGTTGAGCCTTCTGCTTTGGACCACATGGCGTATACGCGTTGTCACAAAAAAAAAAAAAAACGGAAGGAAAGGAAAAGCCAAGGAAAGTGAGAGGCACCGTCTGGGCAACAGTGCTTGTCAAACTGAACTTTAAATAACGCTCACGCACACTATCACCAGCACTCGCACACTCACACACTCTAACATACACCCACACAAAGCACGCAACATTCACCCACAGAGACAGTCGAGTTATAATGTGTTTGCTTTGCCTATTTGACAGAAATGACTTTGTGACACAAAACTTTGAACTAACACACAAAAACAGCAAAAGCCCCAGCAAAGCCACAGCAACAACAACAACAACAACAATGGCAAGGGAAAACAAATGGAAGCACAACATTTAGCCTTTTTGGCCCTTACTTGAATATACATACGTCCTTATATATGTATGTGTATGTTTTGTGTGTGGCACAGCTACTCTATCTATCTATATACACATACAACACATACTACTTACATACATACCCAGCATATATTTATGTGTGCGTGAAAGGTGCTCGCTGCTAGCTGGGGGTGGGGGAGAATTATTTTTACAATTTCAATGTCAACGCATAGAAGAGGTCCAAACACACGCGCGAAGGCCGAGTGTCCACAAACGGATAAAAGCGAGGGGCATAAAGAGCACGATGGGAGAGCGAAGAGAGACGGAGCAACGGTCAGTGTTGGCCGCAGGGCAACCGTTGTTGTTGCTGTTGTTGGAGAATGGGTAACTAACTAACGTCAGCAGCATTGACTTGACTAAAACAAGCAAGAAAGCTACAGTCTTTGTATAACATGTAGTATTTCAATCCATGCTATGCTTGTTTTCAATAACTTCATTCTCAAGCCTGTTTCTAAAAAACACCTTGTGAGTTGATTGGATCACCAAATTAGAATTAGAATCATCTGGTGTTACAATTCTTCTTTAAGTAGCTGTTGTTCACTTAATTGCAGAACTGACTCAACTTTTTTTTAAATAATTTAACCAATACAACAATTAAGTACCTTAACAACTCATGCAGGAGAAACTTATTCGGGCCAAGCCTTATACTCATATCATAAGTACGTATAGTGGTTCAACTACTTACTAAATCTTAAGTCTCAAAAAAGTAGCTATTGTTGTTGACTAACTCAAGGCGCCGCTAAAACATTAAAAAGAGTTCCAAGCCACAAAATAAAGTACGAATAATAATCAGTAATAATCAGTAACAAGCTGAAGCTGCTCAGTGGCGCCATCTTTTGCTCGATCCCACAATGAGGATACCAATTGCTGAAACCTGAAAGTATGCTACAAAAATTTCTGCAATGGCTTCTGGGTAAACAGACGAAAAAGCAAATCCGTTTTATTCAGATTTTAACTTATTAAGTGGTTGAATTATAATAGCAAACTTGGAAAGTTACGAACAATAAAGACATTTGAATTAAAAACAACAAGTAAGTAGGAAAGTTTCTGTATTTCTGCTTGCTGCTCTCTTATGGTCGCCTGGTGTTTCACCAACTGACTTGACACTTGTAAGCCATTTGTGGTGGCTTAAAGTAACCAGCAACCATTCCACGTGGAGTAACTGAATACCAGGTGTTTCTTTTTGCTGTTCGCCTAGGCTTTAAAGGCTTAAACTGTCACGCATATCAGATGATTGACGCCGCTTGAGAACATGGTTGATCAAGAATATATATTTGTATATATATTTAACACATTTCCTTGTGGCACTTATAAAACCCTTCTACCTTTCATACGTAGCGGGTATAAATACATATAAACTCGAATTCAGTGCCGAGATTGACGGCGACAATGTTGTGGGCGTGGCAAAAGCACAGCAGTGTGGGCGAAGGCGGGAGCGAAGAGCGAGGTTGACGGTAAAACTTAAATAACAACAAGCTCAGCGGCGTGTACAAACAAATGCCTTTGGGGCCAGGCCACGCCCCTGCGGACTTCAAACCGCGCGCACATAAAATAAAAAATAAAATTAAAAACAAAACACAACAACACAAAAAAAAATACAGAAACAACAAGAGCAATGGCAAAATAAAAACAAAAGACGGCAACAACAAAAATGTTCAGAGGAAAATGCAAATAGAAAGTTGCCACAAAATGATTTGCCAGAACACGCACCAAGGCGGGGATCGACGTCGGTGACGACGGCGGTGGCGGCAATTGACGAGCGATGAGGCTGCCTCTGAGGGAGGAGAAGTAGGCGGGACAGCTAGAAGGGGAGGCAAGCTGAAGGTGGAGGCGGGTGCGCTGTGACCTCACCTCAATGTCGCATTAAAAAATCATTTTCAATAACGCGCTCGGCTGCAGCGACTCTCTCTCTCTCTCTCTCTCTCTCTCTCTCTTTCGCTCTCGTACTCACACACACACATACAACGCACATAGAAGTCGATTGTTTGCATTTTGCATGCATTGACAAGCACTTTGGGGCATGCTTCGCATACAATCTGTACCAAAAATCAAAACCAAACAGCCAACTGTCAGCTGCAGGCGTCAACAGTGAAGTCTGTGGCAAATTTGCGCCTCGCGGTATGCAACGTTTTTTTTGTTGTTTTCGTTTCTGTTTTTTGAGTTGATTTGTTTCGCAACAGCAAAATCCATTGAATGGGAAACTAATTTGATCAAAATATGAAAATGTTGGCAGCAGCAGGTTGGGAGGATAAAACGATAAATGGAAATTGTTTCATGAACAAAACATTCGTGTATTTGTTATGTACATTTTTCCATATTTGCGGCTTTTGGCAAAATTCTTAATTAATTTCGATTTATTTTTATTTGACAAACTGATTTTCAAATAACAAACAATATTCGAAAATGTGTGTTAAAAGTGTGCTTGCTAAACATTTCTTTTATTCAAACATTTTCCAAATATGTTATAAGCAAATTTAATGTGAGGTTATAACGATGCAAAAATATTCATGTGCATTTGAATTAACAAAAACGAGCATTGAATTTATTTACATATTTAACATATTCTGCATATATCTGAGTGACTGACTAATTGACTGATTGCTGCTTTGATAAACTATCTGATTTTCAGGACAATTAACTAATTTTGTGGTAGTAAAAATTACAATTTTTTCATACGCTCACATTATTGTTTGATAAATGAATGCCGTAAATATTTGATGAGCACTCGTTCATCGTTTCAAATTTTGAACTGTTTTAAAATGTATTTTATATTATTTTTTTGTTAATCGTCCTTCACATTTCAAGCTTCAATATGAGTTTGAATAGAATGAAAATAATTAGCGGAGATAAGTCGGTCAAGTAATAAGGAAAAAGTAAAAATTAAGTGGGCAACTAAAGCAGTTGATTTGCATCAAAAATAAGTATAGTTAAAATCGCGCAGAAATTCAAGTTGTTAACTCATTATAAACTGTTTTTGCTTTTGAGCAAATTTAAAATTTACATATTTTTGTGGCTTACATTTTCGTGGTGTAAATATAAGTAAAGTATTATAACATAAATAGTTCTATTTTGAATTCGCAAAATTAAATATAAGAAAAGTTTGACGATACTTTATTCAATGTTTGGACAGCATTGGGAACATTTATGTAGTTAGTGTATTCTTCATAAAAGTAAGTGTAAAATGGAGCTTACATTTTAGTTGAAGTATTTGAAAGCAAATGCTTTTAATTTCATAATATTTCAAATGAGTTTAAGTTCATATTTGTTGCTCTACTTTTCAAATATAAAATAGTGGGAATGCTCCCCATATTGCTTTGGGATATTTCTATGTGTGGGTGCGAGACTTTTTTCTCTCTCTCTCCCTCTGTCGCTCTCTTTGTCTGTGTTGACGCACTCGAGTGCTGCCCACGTATGCATGTGACGTATTTTAACGATCTGTGGCCAAAAATAAAGCGTATCCTTCAAGGACCAAACGTGATGTTGTTGAGGAGCATGACAACAGCAATAACTGCAGAGAGAACAATAAAAAAAAAAACAACAGCAACAACAACTACGTACAGCTGCCGCCATTTTGTGTTCAATATGTGGAATGTGGAACGCAATAAATACTATATGCAAACATATATTGTTTTTTAAATGTTTTTTGTTCTCTAACTGTTGTTTTTGATGCGGTTTCTATTGCTATTGAAACTTGTCTAATTGCATTGCTCAAGGATAAGCGCATGCACGTTTAACAATAGCAACAACACGTTCCTCTAGCTACCTCTATGGTTTGCATATGTGTGTGTGTGTGTTGTTGAGGGACAATAGCAAAATGTCAAGTTTAATTGTTTGTCTGTCATTAGCGCACACACACACATGCACACTCGCCGCTGTGGGAGCCTTGCTTTTTCTCTTATTTTTTCTGTGTGTGTGTGTGTAGTTGCTAATTTTATACAATTAAATTTGCTTTTCATTTTACTCTCGCACACAAACACACACACATATGTTGGCTGCTTGTGTGTGCTTGTGGAAAACAAAAGAATCAAATTCTGTTACAATAAGTTGCGCTGCGTGTATATTTGTGGCAAGCTCTCTCGAGCGAAGCACTTAAACAGCATCACGCTCGGTTGAATATGTTTTGATTAAGCCAAGTAGAACGAACACATTTTAGCCGGAGCCCAGCTAAACCAAACCCTGCCCTGCTTACCTTCCCTCCTTCCCATCCGCCCCGCGGCCACAACGACAACCGAGTGCCGAGAAGCTGAGACGCAACGCAACGCAACGCGATACCAGAGCGATGCGGCAGCAGAAGCAGCAGCAGCAGCAGCAACTAAGGGGGCAAGCGAGCTTTAGGCTTTTGGGCCTGCGCCACCCATGAGGCCCAGAGCTCGCAGCTCGCAGTTCGCAGCTTGCCTCCCGCCACGCCTACTTTGGCAGCACACTCGTCTGTACGTGTGAAAGTGATGCTGTGTGTAGTTCTATGTGTGTGTGTGTTGGTTTGCGCATTCGGTTGGCACGTTTATATACTCCAACGACCAAACAAATGGCGGACTCACAGTCAACCGCAGGCAGCTGCAACAACAACAACAACAAAAACAACAACAACAGCGAGCACTGGTCAGGCAAAGGCTGCCTCTGCAAATGACGTTGTCGTCGACGTCACCATCTCTGCTGCTGTTGTTGTCGTTGTTGTTATGGATGCTGCTGCCGCTAGCTGCTGCTGTTGCTGTTGTTGCTGCTGTTGCTGCTGGTGATGATGTGCGTTTTTTACATTTTCCCTTTAAATGGCAACTAAGCGATGCTGGGTGCAAACATGAGAGTGTGAGAGGGCAGGCGAAGGATACTCGTATATCAATTCGCACGCACGCAATGGGAACGACGAACAAAAGTTGCCAAGAACGCACAGTGGATCAGCTAGTAGCAATACAACACGGAGGATAACAGTATTTTATATAGATATAACAGTTTGATAAGCAAATAAGAGTAGCACTTCTCTATTGAGTATAACAAGTATAACAGTATTGTATACACATCGAAGTTTACTAAGGAGGATGAAAGTATTTTATATAGATATAACAGTTTGATAAGCAAATAAGAGTAGCACAGTAACAGTATTTTATACACATCGAAGTTTACTAAGGAGGATAACAGAATTTTATATAGATATAACAGTTTGATAAGCAAATAAGAGTAGCAGTTCTCCATTGAGTATAACAAGTATAACAGTATTTTATACACATCGAAGTTTACTAAATAGGATGAAAGTATTTTATATAGATATAACAGTTTGATAAGCAAATAAGAGTAGCAGTTCTCCATTGAGTATAACAAGTAGAACAGTATTTGATACACATATAAGTTTATTCAACAACTTCAAGCAGCCACATTTAATAAGCCACTGAGTATAAATTTGTTTTAGTAAAAAAACAGATTAATAAGCAAAATGCCACTGAGTATAATAGTTTTCCAAAAACACAACAAGTATTTTAAGTACATCAGTATTTTATAAGCAAACTCTACTCGAATGAATATAACATGTATACCAAAATGTTATATATTACAGAAGCATATTCACGTTAGAATACGGCACTGAATTCAAATATAAAAGTTTAATAAGCAATGCGCCACTAAGTACATCAAGTATAACAGTAATCTATAAATATAACAGTTTAATAAGCAAACTTTAGTGGCTATTCTAGAGTAAACATAATAAGTATAACAGTATTTCATATATGTATATAACAGTTTAATAAGCACTTTCAACTTGGAATGCGCCACTAAATATAACAGTGTTTTACAAATAGAACAGTATGATAAGCAAACTCAAGTTCAAGTACTTCATTGAGTGGTCAAAAGTATATCAGTTCTTTATAAATACAACAAGTATCAACTCCGTACAACAGTATTTTGTAAATATAACAGTTTCATAAAAATCCTTCATAATAGTAATAATAAATAAATTTCTATGAATGTGTTAATGTGGCAATCACAATAATTTCAAATTGTTATACTTGTGATAGGATTACTTAAGTAAATATCAAATAAAATAAATATATAAGCTGCAATTATAATGCTATAAATGCAGAATAATTTAAGCGAATAAAGTGATTTATTCTGTCGCACTCATAAAACATATTTACTCGCAAAAAATAATTCTCTATTTATTTACTAAGAGCTTATATAGTATTTTCGTTGCAAATTAATGTAGAGTAAATTGCTACCAAAATCTGTATGCAAATGTTCTCAACTGTTTGCATAGCAAACTAGATTAACGCCATTTACATTCAATTACGAGTATGCCAAATAAAATACCTAGAGAAATTGCAAAAAGCGTTTTACAAGCATTTCAGAATTTGTATTGTTTTCATACGCATTCCATTCTACAACAAGAAAATAAAAATCAATATTGAGCTGTAATATGTAGCAATTAGCATTCAATTTTAATGCAAAAAGGGAGGTCAAGCATTGATTTATTGCAATTTATCAATAAGCGTCTGCAAGCACATTGTAGGCATAATAATAATAAAGTCCGGCAAAAGAAAATGATGAAACATTTTCTTTATTCGGAATTTTTATTGCATATCTCAAGTGAATGCCACAGTGGCTTTTGTGCGTTCCTCTTTTTTTTTTTTTTTTTTTTTTTGTTGTTGTTGCGCTTATGGACTGAGCACAGCATGAGGCCTTGTGGCGAGACTTGTTTTACTTTCTCAGTGTATATAGTAGAGTGTACAGTGTTCAGTGTATGTGTGTGTGTATGTATGTGTGTGTGTGCTGGAGGGGGCGGGGCAGGCCTTTGGGGTTTCGGTTTTCAGTTCGACTTGACATGCATCAGCATCATTATTTTGTGCTTTTAATGTTTTATTTAGCCCGGTTGCCAACAGCTACAGCAACAGCTACAGCAACGGCAACGGCAATACATCGTATACACACAGTTGTGTTGGACGTCTAAAAGATGTGGCAACAGAGCCAGGATGAAGGATGAGAGGGGAGGGGAAGGAGGAGAGTTGGAAGGGAAGGCGGACACGAAATGGGAGATGGTTGGGGAACTTACTGTCTGGCCTCAGCTCAGCTCAGCTCGGCAAGCGGATCGTACTAGCTTATGTGCCGTTTGCACTCTTATTATTCATGTGTGTGTGTGTGGAGTGTGTGTGTAAGTATGTGTGCCATTTGCAACGAAACACTCAAACAACATTTAAAAAAGCCTCATTTTCATGAGCTGCTGCTGCTGCTTCTCTCGCTCTCTCTCTCTCTGTCTCTCTCTTTCTATGTGTGTGTATGCCACTCGGCACATAATTGTTTGAAACAAATGTAGCGCACATATACAACACACACACTCACACATAGAGTGAACATATATGCTATGTATATGTATGTGGCACGTGGATGTGTGCGATATTTTATTAGGCCATTCAGTTAGTCAGTCATTTAGCCAGTCAATCAAACCGGGCGGCCAATTAAAGTTTTACTGCTCGTTGGCCAAACAGAAAGCGACGCATGAAATGCTTGGCTAAGCAAGCGCCGCAGACAATGAAACTGGAACCTATAAATATCTAATGATTTAACCGCTTACGCTGCGCTCAACGATATGCCTTTCTTTTTCCCACCACTCCCAATTCCCAACGGGGCAACAACGCACACACAATGAATATTTATAGACTTGCTGGCTAGAGGAGAAACCGATATACTGAAGCTTTTAGTAGTAGTTCAGCTCCAGCTCCAGCTCCGGCTCCAACTTCACAATCATAATATCTGCAGCTTAAGAAAAATACAAAAAAAATAGTAGTGGAAGAAACGAGGTTGGGTTAGGCAGGTCGATGGATGAGTTGATGGCTAATCTAGCGCATTGGGAGAGAGTCAGAGTGTCAAGACTCTGGGCGATATGCTAGAGATCCTTGAGAGTTAAATGCGCACATTACGCATACGCCAAGTGTGCGTTGCTCGGCACAACACAATGGAACAAAACGAATTGAAAACTTTGATGCCCACTCAAAGGCACTCTCTTACCGTTGTGTGAGTGAGTGCTTCTTCGTAAGTGTATGTGTGTGTGTGTGTGAATGACGATTGCCCCAATTTGACTATTTGTGCTACAGACTGTGTGTGCGTGTGTGTGCAACAGTCAGGCGTCAAAATCGAAGCCAAGGCTTTTGGGTGCACTCAATTTACATGACTCGAAGTGTCTTCCACACACACACAAACACACACACACAAACAATCACATCTACACTTGACAACAAGCAGCTGCCACTTGGAACAACTCAATCAAGATGATAATTTCGTTGTAGTTGCTAAGCATCTAAATAGCACAAGTCAGGATTGAAATACACACACACACACCAACACACTCACATTTGAATAAACATTAGAATTAGTTAACATGCTCGTATTTCTTGTTGTTTCTTGTTGTTACTCCCAAAGGTAAACCGAAAAGCCAAAATAAAATCGCCACACATTATGAATTCAACATGGAGCGCAAAACGTTTACGAAACGAAATTAAACATCAAATACTTTCAAAGCATGTTCTCAAGCAATGCTTAATTCGACTTTTGTGCTCTGTGAATTTCGCATAAGTTTATCATGGCATCTCCTATAACTAACGCACAAGCATATGTGTAATCGATTCTAATTGAAGAAATTGTTCCTCAATGACTGGATCGAATTTTTGTGATTCATTCAATAAACATTGACTTGAAGTTCTCAAATCAATGCGCTCAACATTCGATAAAAATTTTTTGTAATTCTTGCATAGCTGAAACATTCTTAAGAGCTATAATAACTAACTTTACTTAAATTGCAAATTCGTCACTCATTTTAGAATTTAAGAACTATTATAATACATACATACTATTACATTTTGAGAAGTAAATTAAACACTTGAATTTTTAAAATTTCTTGTCTATTTACATCTTCAAAGCTTAGATGCTAAACCACATAGTTCATACTTACAAGCTGAATGCAATAAGTGCTGTTAAAATGCATAAGAATATTTCTGAGTATCGATCATTTTTCTACTATATACATATTTGTAGTTCTTTCACATACTTTTGTGAACTATCAACGCAAGCTGAAGGGGCTATAAAATATTGAATAATCAACCAAAACAATCACTGAATATCAGTACACTTAACGACTAGTAAATAAATTCTTATTCAATAAAATATGTAGTCAAATAAATGATTTAATTTCCTTCCTTTTTATTTGACATCTTTCAGGCCTATCCCAATCGAGACATTACTAACATCGTGGAATCATCGCACTACCAGAAAATCGGAGGCTGGTGTCGCCAGGGTGCACTCAATGCAGCCAAGTGCAAGGGAGCTCATCGCTGGATTAAACCATTCCGTTGTCTAGGTGAGTACGAGAAGGGAAAATCTGTTTTGAAATGCCACAAAAATGTGAAACATCTGCTCTTTCACTCTCTCTCTCTCTCTCTCTCTCCAACGAAAACAAACAAACAAAACAAATGCGACTTGGCCACGGGAAATGATGATGTGCAATCTGTGATGTGATGCGACTTTTGGCAACTCGTTTGGCTTCAGAAGGACCATTCCAATCGGACGCACTGTTGGTGCCCGAGGGCTGCCTCTTCGATCACATACACAATGCGTCGCGTTGCTGGCCATTCGTGAGATGGAACCAAACCGGAGCTGCCGCCTGTCAGGAGCGTGGCATGCAGATGCGTAGCTTTGCCATGCTGTTGCCCTGCGGCATTTCGCTCTTCTCGGGCGTTGAGTTTGTCTGCTGCCCCAAGCACTTTAAGAGTGAGTGTAACCACCAAAAACTAAACTAAGTACTATACTTGACTCGACTTGACTCGACTTACTTGCAGCCGACGAGATACGCGTAAAGAAGACCGATATGCCTGTCATGCCGCCAGCTCAGCTCAACAGTAACAGCAACAGCAACAACAACAACAACTTGAACGTCAACAACAACAACAACAACAATGTGGCCAACGATGAGCTTAGCGTGAACGAGGAAGATGAGAGCAATGACTCCAACTACTCAAAGGATGCCAACGACGATGAACTGGACGACGAGGACGATCTGATGGGTGATGATGAGGAGGATGAAATGGTTGCCGATGAGGCGGCAACAGTTGGCGGCGGTGCAGCTGGCGCTGGCAGCGATGCCAACAGCGGGGCCCTCGATGACATCAATGCGGAATACGACAGCGGCGAGGATAGCGATAACTATGAAGAGGATGGCGCTGGCTCCGATAGCGATGTGGCCGGCATTGCCGATGCCTGGGATCAAAATGGCAGCTCGAGCGGTGCCAAGCCAGCTGCGTTGCCCTCGTTGAAGGCTCCCTCGATGTCACCGGCTAGCCTCACAGCTGTGGATCAACAACAATCGAAACAATCGAATCAACAGCAACAAGCTGCGAAACCGGAACTTGCCACAAGCACGCCACAATTGTCAGCTGCTGCTGCCGCCGCTGCTGCTGCTGCTGCTGCCTCGTCGGCTGCCATGGCGGGTGTGGGTGCGGGTGCAAGTGCGGTGGGTGCACCGCCATCGACGGCACAGCCAACATCGGATCCATATTTCACGCACTTCGATCCCCACTACGAGCATCAGAGCTACAAAGTAAGTCAGAAAGTAAGTGTTTACGTTGAGGGCGCAGGTTTATTTATCCAACAAAAAACAAAACGTATTCTAAACAAAGGAAGCCCAACAGCGCCTTGAGGAATCGCATCGCGAGAAGGTCACCCGTGTGATGAAGGACTGGTCCGATCTGGAGGAGAAGTACCAGGACATGCGACTGGCCGATCCCAAGGCAGCCCAGAGTTTCAAGCAGCGCATGACGGCACGCTTCCAGGTTTGTTTCCTCCCTCCTACCCCCCCACCACCTCCAAAACCTCCGTATTCCACATGATCCGTTTGTAGTGCGTAGCTTCCTCCCCTATATGCATATAGTTTCCCATTCCCGATCCTACTCCCCCCGTCAACATTGCTATCTCCTCTGTCTCTATTACATTCTATTTGCACTGTCTCTCTCTCTCTCTCTCTGTCTCTCTATCTCTTTCTCTTTGGTTGCTTATGTATATGTATATACCTAACCTACACATGTACATATCTACATATGCATGTGTTTGCGTATGTGTGCGTGTGTGTGAGGGAGAAGGCACTTTAAGTACACATTTAGTTTGATTTAGTAAGCAATATAAATATATTTTAAGTACAATAACAACACATTAGAGGAAACAAATTCAAGCTGAACCTTAACTTCATATCATTGGAATAATTTTGGCAAAGGACAAGTCTTAGGATTTCAAGTGAGAGTCTCTTCGAGAGCGCACTGCCATGATTTCTCAGCCTATAACTGTGGCTTCTGTGCAGAGTGCAGCTTCAGATCTCTATGAAGGTAGTGATCACTACGATCAACCAAATCTGTGCCTTTATCTATTAGCTTCAAGTGACACATTGATTTCCTTGCCAGCTTTATTTCTGCATCTTTCGGTCACACTTCTAGCAGCCTTTAAGAGTGGACCAAAATTGATTCTCTTGTCCCGGAATGATGCCAAAATATTACGCTTCGGTTGGTTGCTCTAGAGTCTTGCGAACTTCCTTATAAACTAACATTGCGTTTAGTAGATCAGCCGTCTGGAAATCATAGAGAATTCTCGGCTTAGCAAGAAGAAATCATTCATAAGCTGCCATAGAAGAGTTCTAAACTATCTTACTGTCCGCTACCGTAGTACTATATACGTTCATGGGTCTTGAGATCGGCATCTTCAAGAAACTGTCTGACTTCCCTTGTGCGAGTGATGTGATACTCAATGGGACCAGGGTAAGTCTCGTCTAGTAGTATCTCCGTGTAAAGAATTCGTCAGAATAGAGCTTTTCAGATGCTGTCTGAAGAAATTCAGATCAGTTTGTGTTGTGTGTTAAGCTGAGCAGAAATTCTGACGCTAAAACTGATCCACATCTGCCTTATCCTTATTTGTAAATGGGGTATCTCATGATAGTGGGTAGCCGTTAGGCGTGACACCGACTTGAGACAATTTCTACAAATACACAACTTGAACACTAATTGAATCGTGACACAACCCTCAGATTTGAGAGCATGTACAATACTCGGAGGGGGCATTGTTCAAAAGCTGTTGCGCCCTTCAAGTAGCTTACAATATAATAACGTACTACAGCAATCAGTTTGTAATCAATCTATTCATAATCAGTATCAATAACATTATCGTGATCATTATCAATATCATTGCCATTATCATTATCAATATCAGTATGATTTTTGGTTTTTGCTTTAAGTTGAAACACAAAATTATCATGCACCTGTCGAACTAACGATCTAGCCATCTATTTATTTCAATTTCTGCTTGATTTCTATATCATTTATGCAACTCTCTGTATCTCACTCAAACTCTATCTGTCTCTCTCTCTCTCTTATTCTGTGTAATTATGTGTATGTGTGTATGTTCGTAGCTGTAATTTCTCTCTTGTTTTGTGTATCCATGTATGGCAAATGGGAGCGAAAGAGGCATCAGATTGTAATCATAATAATAACAAAACCAATAACAGTAACAACAATAACAAGCATAATGATTTATTAATCATACTCTCGCAATATAACGAAAGCATAACGCAAACAGAATACAGAAAACAGAAAACAGTAAAAACAACAACAATTAAACAGCATAAAAAGACAAAGAACAATAGCAACATCAGAAATACAATACAAAAAGATATCTTGTAAAATTTAGTTTTCATTATATAATATTTATTTGATTTCGTTTGCATATTTTGTATCTAAGAAAGAAAGTGCTTTAGTAGTTGAACGGATTGGCTTTATAATCTATATTATTTTATTTATTGCTATACAATTAGCGCTAACCAAAACAAAACAAAAACAGCAAACAATAACAAAACAATAACAAGAAAACGTCAGAAAGAGAAGCTGGCTTTCGCTTGTCGAAGTTTGAAAATCCTTGCAGAGATACTATCAAACAAGCTTCAGTCGAGTGTGCTCGACTGTGAGATACTCGCTACCCATTTTCAAAAAGCAAAAAAGTGATTTTTAAAGTGTACCAAATTAATATACTGAGGAAATACTAATAATATATCGAAGACTATATTTGGTACTGTCATACGTCATAAAAATTTGGTCGCTACTTCGATGTTCAATAAGCTATCTTAAGCAATAAGAAAAACTTGTGTGTGACGGCCTGTAAACAGAATAAATTGCTAATTTGCACAGCTCTAAACGATTTATAACTGCGCAAGAACTCAATACCAATTTGTGCAGCTCTAAAAATCACACGATTTTTTACAAAATGATATGAAATGAAGCCATTTATATTAAAAACCTTGTTCATTTCACTGCTCTGCAAGGCCATATTCAAAACCTGAACAAGCAAATGCTCAGCTCTCTTTCTGTCGCTAACAAAACACTCTGTCTCTATCTCTCTCACTATCTCTCTCTCTCTCTCTCTCTCTCTCTCTCTGTCTCCCTCTGTGTGTACAATACATATAAGGCTTAAATGAAATGCTGCTTCAATGCTAAAAAAAAAAAAAAAAATTAATATGGCTTAAATGCTGCGCTTAAATATTTGTATGAATGAGCTGCCTCCAATAAAAACCGATTATGTAAATAGCAATAAAAAGCATAATATAGTAATCTCTATATAGCTCGCATAGCTCTTAAGAATCGTAGAATCCGAATCCATTTCGACTCCATGCTGTTGCACTGTGGCATTCCAAATCGAAACTCCATCTCATGCGAACTCGTACAGTTTTGGATTATATCCAATAATCCACCCCCTGCCCACCCGCCCCTCACTCCACACTTCATTCACAAATCGATATTTATGTTCTAGTACTTGTATCGCTTTCTCGCTCTCGCTCTCGCTGTCTATCTCTCTCTCTCTCCTTCTCTCACTCTGCACAGCATTGTGTTACGTCAGCAGCACTTTTCGAAACTGAGTCATCCAACTCCCGCCCCCGCCGCTCACTTCCCACACACTCACACACGCTCACGCACACACACACACACACACACACGCACACAGTAAATTTAACTAACGACCAAGTGCAAGTTATAGCCATGAAAATTTGTACACAATTTAGTAAAGAACGTAACTGTATCTAAAACATCTAAAAGAGCAAAAAATCATTGCAAAATCGTAATCGTTATCTCGTTATCATAATCGTAATCGTAATCGAAGCTTTGCTGCAATCGATCGAATGAAACAAACAAAATCAAAACTGAAAACTGAAAATTCTGCAAACTCTCATGCTGATAAAATCTTTCTCTCTTGGTGTGCAATACGTCTTTATATGGGAATGTAATTTTAGACTTCTGTTCAGGCACTCGAGGAAGAAGGCAACGCCGAGAAGCACCAACTGGCCGCCATGCACCAACAGCGTGTCCTTGCCCACATCAATCAGCGCAAACGCGAAGCCATGACCTGTTACACCCAAGCGCTCACCGAGCAGCCACCAAACGTAAGTCGAGATAGATCGATAAATCGCACAGGTTCAACACAAATATCGATCGCACCCTTTTTGTAGGCTCATCATGTCGAGAAGTGTCTGCAGAAATTGTTGCGTGCTCTGCACAAGGATCGTGCCCATGCCCTCGCCCACTATCGCCATCTGTTGAACTCGGGCGGTCCCGGTGGTCTGGAGGCAGCCGCATCGGAGCGACCACGAACATTGGAGCGTCTGATCGATATCGATCGTGCTGTCAACCAGTCGATGACAATGCTGAAGCGTTATCCCGAACTATCGGCCAAGATTGCCCAACTGATGAACGATTACATTCTGGCATTGCGCAGCAAGGATGACATTCCCGGCTCATCTCTGGGCATGAGCGAGGAGGCCGAGGCTGGAATTTTGGACAAGTATCGCATCGAGATCGAACGCAAGGTGGCCGAGAAGGAGCGTTTGCGTCTGGCCGAGAAGCAGCGCAAGGAGCAGCGTGCCGCCGAGCGTGAGAAGTTGCGTGAGGAGAAGTTGCGCATGGAGGCCAAGAAGGTGGACGATATGCTCAAGTCGCAGGCGGCAGAGCAATTGCAACAGCAGCAAACCCAGCAACAACAGTCACAGTCACAGCAGCAACAACAACAACAACAGCAGCAGCAGCAACAACTGCAGGACAAGAGCATCAATAGCAAGGAGTTGAGCATGGACGGAGTTGGCGGTCTGGTGACTGCATCGAATCTCAATCTTGACACAACCAAGAGCGAGAAGGAGCTGGCTGATGCTGAGTATGCTGAGGCCACGGTCAGGTATCGATCAGTTTATCGCAACACTTATTCCATGTAATGGATCTGCATAAATATGTTTGTATGTTTTCATGTTTGATTTGCAGCACCAAAGTGCAGACCGTCTTGCCAACGGTGGATGATGATGCTGTGCAGCGAGCTGTCGAGGAGGTGGCTGCCGCTGTGGCCCATCAGGAGGCTGAGCCACAGGTGCAGCACTTCATGACCCACGATCTGGGCCACCGTGAATCGGTATTTGAGCTGCGCGGTCCACGTATCACGCCGCATCTGCCTAAAGCGTATCCTCTCTCGTTCTCATTACAGAGCTTCTCGCTGCGACGCGAATTCTCGCATGCGCACGCGGCCAAGGAGGGGCGCAATGTCTATTTCACGCTCTCGTTTGCCGGCATCGCCCTAATGGCTGCCGTATTTGTCGGCGTGGCCGTTGCCAAGTGGCGAACATCGCGTTCGCCGCACGCGCAGGGCTTCATTGAGGTGGATCAGGTATGACACTAATTAATGCAATGGATGCTTCGCTAAAGAACATTTTGTTGATGCTAGTTATAGCAATTCAAACAGCTTTCGTCATACGCATTTCACATTAAAAACTGTATAACAGTTATTTGTATAACACTTTTTATCATAATGTGTATAACAGTTTAAAACATATTTACATTTAAACATTATGAGACATATATTATGAAAGAAATTATAACAGTTGTTTGTATAACACTTTTCTTTGAAAATGAGTATAACAGTTTAAAATAGATTTACATTTAAACACTTTGGAAAAAAATATCATGAAAGATATTATAACAGTTATTTTTATAACACTTTTCGTCAAAAACATTTTGATACACATTTAATTTATATTTGAAATTTATAATTTATAATTCAATCACTCACTGACTCAAACGAAGCATCTGCAATATGCTAAGCATCTATCTCTTTCATGTTTATGCTCACGCACTAATCATATGTCTATCTCTTTCCCACCAACAAAATCTAGAATGTTACCACACATCATCCCATCGTGCAGGAGGAGAAAATCGTGCCCAACATGCAGATCAATGGGTACGAAAATCCGACCTACAAATATTTCGAAGTGAAAGAGTAAACAACTAGAGAAAAGCGAGCAAAGTAAAAAAAAAAACATTAAAAATAAAACAAACAATTAATAATTAAATGCATGCACCTAAACAAATGGCAAGAAGAAGCAGAAGCAGAATAAGAAGAAGCAGCAAAGCAAAGAGCATGGCACATCAATAAATGAAAAGAAACCAAAAAAACAAAACAAGAATAAGAAATACAAAAAAAGTAAATGAAATTAACATATAAAAAAAAACAAATAAGAAACAAACATTTTTTTTTTCGTCTAAAGGAGCGCAGTTCCGCAACATAAGTGAAATGTAATGCATCTATATATTAAATTTAAAAAATGAAAGGCAAAAATATAAAGCAAGCAATTAAATTTAAGTATTTAAATGTTTAACAAAAATAACAAAAACCAAAAAAATGTAAACAAACCAAAACAAAATGCAGTCAACAAAATAGCAGCATCTCTCTCTAGCTCTCTCTTCCCTTTCTCACATTCTAAACCTAAGACAAATACTTCAAAATGAAAATTGTAAACAGAAACATGCGTGAAATTGCAAGTGCAAATGAAAGGATACAAATGGAGAAGCTCTTCATTTTTTACATTCCCTAACATCAACCAAGTGCAGAACAAAATTGAAATGTTTGCTAAGGGAAAATAATAAATGTTTGCGCGATATAGAAAATTAAACAAATGCGTTGTTCTTGTTTAGAAGAATTGAATTTGAGAGGACTAAAGAAGATGCTAATATTTGAAATGTAATGGCAAATTCAAGAATATGTTAATTTGAGAAAACAAATAAAACGCAATTGCATTGCAACATTTTGAGAAGCAAAAGAAGAAAGCAAAAGAAAAATACGAAGATTATATTCCTAGTAAATAAATTGTCAAGACATTCACAACGCACACTCACATTCACAGACAGTCACATACACACACCCACTTTCATACACTCATACATAATCATAATGCAAAATGGCGGCATTCGCAAATAATATAAAAAGCGTAGCATACTTTTTAGCGCCGCAAGCAAAATTCTAATGGAAAGCCGAAAAGTTGCTATGAAAATTACAAAACAAAAACATTAAAATTAATGTTAAACTGCGCAGCATGCTAAAAGAAAAACAATGATGAGTAGATGCTAAAATTTTAAAACGCATAAGCAAAATACGTAAGCAAAAACCACAAACACTCACACACACACACACACACACACACACACGTACAGAGCGACACAGACACATGTGAACCTAAGAGCTACCTACGCGTACTAATCTATAAATATATATATATATACATATATCTACATACATATACAGCTATATATATGGCAAACAAAAACCACAAAAATCACATATATATATATATTGCTATATATATATATGTATTAACAATATATAAAATGAAAATGAGAAACGCAAAAGCAAAACGCAAAACGCAAAAATGTCCATAAATGTATTTATGTATCTATACACAACACCCAAAAAAAAAAAAGAAAAGCAAAAAAAAAACAAAATGATGAAAGCAAAAACTCAGCTAGTAAGGCAACTAAATAATATTAACAAAAGCAGCAAATTAAGCAACAAATGCAAGTGCATAGCCAACAACAAAAAAAAAAAAAAAAATGAAGCGCATATGAAAGAAATGAGATTATTCAATAGCAAGAAAGTTTTGCAAAAATCTCTCTTTTCGAACATTTTCTCAAGATTTTTCGAACTGGTTTTTCTTCTTTTGCAACTAACACATACACATAAACACACATAAACACACTTACACACGCACACTAGAGCCCCTGGGAGTATGCAGCAAATTTGTTATTGTGTTTGTTATAGATTTGTTCATATCAAATGATTTTGTTAAATTAGACAAATCGTTGAACTGAAGTTAGTTTTGCCAACTACTCAAAAACAACAACAACAACAACAACAAGAACGAGAACAAGAACTACCGACGACACTGAATCAATATCACAATGCTATGCAAACAAAAGTATTGAAGTATGTTCAGGGTTCACCCCAAGTTGCTCTTCAGTTGCGCTTCAAAACTGATTGCACAATGGCTGCATCAAAACAATTACTGACAATTAAAGTAAATACTGCAGACACAGGCGTATGTTACATACGGACAGGTGAACAAGTCACACAGCTGGACAAGCAATAGACAATAGACGGACCGAATCAAAGCAATTGACACTGGGAACAGATAAATGACAAGTGGACAGACAGACGGACTGACAGACAGAGGGACGGACAAGCTGGCAGGCGAGATAAACCGATTGAAATTGCTAGTTTAATTTTTCAGCTCGATTGCTTGGCAAATATTTGACAAGTGTATGCCAAATGCTTTCAGATTTGAGACGTTTTGTCATTTAATAAAAAGATTCACACACACACGAACACACACATACTCATGAACCAATACTCAGATAAAAACACGAGCAAATCCAATTTATATAAATGTAATTTGTAGTACATTTTTTTGCTATAAACCAAAGTTTGTAACCTTATTTGTATAACTATACGAATAAATCAATAATGATATATGCATATATACATATGCTATGTATGTGTATATCACACTTATATGTATGTGAATGTATATGAAATATATATTTAGCATCAACAACAAAACTCGTATTTACTCCCTTCAACAGGCACTCGATGTTGACATTCAATATTCAATGATTTCAAATACGATTTCGATTCGCGATATTCACACACATTGCATTAGCTTTTCAATTTTCTTTTGTCGTTCGCTAGCTATCAACTTTTCTCTATTGCATTCGGTTGCATTACTCAGGCCTATTACCACCATCTTCCCCCCCACAAAATCCATATTGCTGTGACACATATATAAATTTCATAACCTCTCACTTTCTCAAATAATCTACACTTAACTGCGCGAACATTGAGAAAAATACTCATATGCTTCATTGCATACGTACTTATATATATATATATATATACAAATATATATTGTAAAGCTTTTCTAGGCTCCAAGCAAAACTCCCAAACTATCCGCTATAATCATTGTTTTTGTTAACCTCTATTTTTTTTTTGCCCAATCATACGCCATACGTAAATTAGTATGTATAATATCATATTCAGAACCCCCAAAGAGCAGCTTAAAATGAGAAGAAATCCGTAGTCCATAAAACATTTATGCGGTGGCTGCATTTTCACTCACACACACACACACACTGCACACCCACGCGGACACTGGTGTTAGAGTATGACAAGATCTTCAACAGCAACAAATATATATATATATATATTTCAAATCACACAACTACAACAAGAACAACAACAACAACAACAGCAACAACACACAAAGTAAATACCAAAAAAATCTAACTAGTCAAAGCTTGAATATTTTTTAATTTATTCATTAATATATAAAAATGACAAAATATATACATATATAAAAGAAAATTATTAAAAACAAAAAAAAAAAACAATTGATATTTACACTTAGTGAAGCAAAAACAAAAAAGCAAATAGGAGAAGAGTAAAATGAAAGCGAAAATGCAAATGTGTAAGAAATAAACCCCGTCCTGCGTAAATAAAATTAAACATAAAAAGTAAAAAGGAAAAAATATCATAAATGAAAAATTTACACAAAATTTAAAGCAAAACATTAACAAAATGCAAAAAAAAAAACACAAAAACCAAAAAAAAAAAAAAAATACAAAACAAAACAACAACACACAAAAATATAAGAAAAAAAAAACGTGTAATAAGTCGCATGTGTTTTTGTCGTAGTCTCATCATAAAAACAAAAGAAAAAACAAAAATAAGAAATGAAATGAAAGGAAATAAAAGAAAACCGAAAAAATAAAATTAAAACATAACAAAGAAAATGTGTACTTCTTTTTGTCAACTATGATTTTTGCATAGGTTCGAAATGGAAACGTATAAAAAATTTAAATATTAAATGTACTCAATGACAATTGTAATTGCAACAATAATTGTACGCTATATATATTATTATTAAAGTGGAAAGTGTAAACATTGCGCCATGCAAATTGTAATTGCAAAAAAAAAAAAACATATTTTCAACAACAATATGCAACATGCTACATTTGAGGAAAATGCAACAACACAAAATGCAAAATGCAGTCGAATGCAAAAAGAAGCCATGACAAATTATGCATAACAATTGTAAAATGTTTCACAAAAAAAACGCAAAAAAAAGATGAAAGAAGAACAACCAAAAAACCAAACATAAAACGTAAGCGAAAGGAAACCAAAATAAAAACAAAAATGGAAAAAACAAAACCAAATAAAACAAAACAAAAAACCCAAATGGCAAATAAAACAATTTTCATTGTATAATCATATATTATTTAATTTTGAATTTTTATGTTCCTTTTCGAAATATTTTGCATAAATAAAATAAAATAACAGAAAAACAATATCCTCAAATGCGTCTCTCTCTCTCTCTCTTTCTCTTTCTCTCTATGTCTCGCTCTTGCTGATAACACAAATAGCAAAGTATTTTAATAATGCCTACAGATTATTATGATTTATTTAATAGGTTTTTCTTCTTTATTAAATTTCCTGTTTATTGGGTCGATCGTATATTATGTGGCAAACACACAAAAACCCCTGATAGAGTCGCCGGGACCAAGAAAGCGAAATTCATATTTGTGAATATGAAAATTTTAATCGGCTCTGCGGTAATTCACTTGATTGCCAATTGTAAAATATACTTCGATAATGGCCGACAGCACACGCAATATATTAGATTAACTTGTCAATTTTATTTGGAGTCTCTTTTGGAAAGTCTCTTTAAACGCGTTATCAATTAAGTCATTTGCAATTGCAACTTACAAATTTGTGTTAAAGAATTGATTCAAACACCAATTGAAATCGATTTCAGCTTGATTCATATTCAATTATCTTTAGGTGAAAATTGGAAAATAAATTCAAGTATGACTCACTCGAATAACTATGAAAATGCAGAAAATTTCGTATTAATTGTAACATGAATCATCGAAAAGTGAACAACAAGTGTTATTGTCAAATTGAATATGCAATAGTTATTTAAACAATTTCAGAATAAGAGCTATTGCAGTTGTCCATGCGAAACGTCCTTCACAAGTTGACATTAATCGAAGTGCGAAACGGGAGTACATTTAATAGATAGAACAATCGCAATTATCTGGCTGTACTTAGGTATGGAATACTATATAGATGGTAGAGTGGAAGGCGGAGCGAAGGCCGGAGTGGGGGGGGGGGGGCAGTTGGCACTTAATGAGGTGATTTCTATGCCGCAGTGTGCTTACGTTGATTATGATGTGTGCTCATTATGAGTTTCAAGTTGGAGTGCACGAACAAGCCTTTACAATAAATCACTTGAAACTGTGTGGAGTATATTGTATACGGTGAAATCAATGTAAAGCACTTCAGTCTATCAAGTGTCCAAAGCATGAAAATTGACGTACATTTTGATATATGAGTCCAAACAATGGGCCGCCAACCACACAGTGAGAGAGCGTTTTGCTTTTTTGTTTTTCCATATAACATATATGTGACATATTTAGTTGGCAGCTTATTTAGTTGGTTGGTTGGTTGGTTAGTTGGTTAGTTGGCTGACTACTCGAACAGCACACACAAATGATCGATGTGTAGCAGCCAATTTGGAGCACGGCATAGAAATAGATAAAGATCACAACACTAAATGCATTTATTCACTGTCTTCGATACAAGCATAACTCAATTATTATAGAGCACTTTTATCGATGATTAGAAGATTTTATTTGTAGTAAATTAAATGCAGAAAATTTCAAATTTTATTAGAAACAACTTTTAAGTTTTCTTTGTTTGAAAAGTATTCACTTGAAAATTAATTAAAGCAAAGTAAGAGCATTAAAGAGTCAGTCTGAACTTTTCGTATTGTTGTTAGTCCACAAACTTTCCAAAGTGCATTTTGTATTCCAAGTGGCCACTGTCGTCTACATGACAAATAACAAACAATGCACTTACAGAATGTGCACACAATGTACGAACAGATACAG
This sequence comes from Drosophila pallidifrons, assembly GCA_023558445.1. Lineage (NCBI taxonomy): Eukaryota > Metazoa > Arthropoda > Insecta > Diptera > Drosophilidae > Drosophila > Drosophila pallidifrons. Next base: position 18,595,069 of record CM042351.1, read on the forward strand.
ATACCAGATACAGATACAGATACAGATACAGATACAGATACAGATACAGATACAGATACAGATACAGAGATATAGCTCGATAGTCAGACAGAACGGGGCAGAACAACTTTGAAATGCACTTGAGTTGCTGTTTTAAATTAGTGAACACTTGCCAAGCAAATGCTTCAGCTGATAAACAATGCCAACTAAGACTAATTCGCAATAATATATTTCAGGTTCATTCGTTTTTTTTTTTTTTTTTTGTGTCTGCTGTTTCAGCTTAGCGCCGTCTAAGCAAAATTTCCAATCTGATCAGATTGAAGCCGATTTCGTTCTACGTAAAGAGGAAGCCAACCACTTGAAGTGCTAAAACAGATATTAGATTTCGTTTTTTCGTTTTGAGTCAAGTCATGTTCATCAATGGGTATTCACATGCCTACTTATGATTTATGTGGAATCCAACGATCGCAAAGCAGACGACAAGGCGCGAACACGCATTTTAGAGTAGGCTAGACAGCGCTCGTATATAGTATACAAAATATACTATGTAGCTGTCAAAGGGCGTAAGAAGGGGCCAGCGATAGACGTTGTCTATCTTTATCAGATAACAGTAGTCGCTGATTTCTGGCTGTGGGTGCAACAGAGATGTCAATAGTACGCTCACTTCGCTTTAATTGTAATACAGGCAGTTGCCTGCTTTTGGGGGCCGAGCGTCGTTGTTGTATCAGCTCTATATATATGTATATGTATCTGTATCTGTATCTGTTTGTATGTGAACAATGCGATAACAACCAGAGATTGTCGGCCCCCGGGCAAATTGAGCGTGATTAAATGCGAGCGCGCTACCGGTTAGCCCCCATAACCCGATAAGCCAACCACCACCCCGAGGAAAGACAACTCACCGAGTTTTTGTTGTTGCGGAGTTGTGGAGTTGCGGAGCTAAATCATAATCACTGATCGTAAGTACATATCAAAAAGTGTTTTAATGCTTACGATATGACAACAAGCAGCAAACAAATGTGACGACTACCTTATGTAGTTTGTGCTTACTGCGTTTTTTTTTTTTTTTTGTTCTGTTTCAGTTTCAGTTCTTGTGCTCGTTGTGCTCTGCTGCTGTCTCTCGTATGTAGGTTGTTCTTTCAGCTTGTATGAGGGCATTATCACAGCGTACCTCGCGTATCACACTACTGATATCGCAACGAGTTTTATACAAACAAAACACAACAGCAACAAAAAAAACGCAGTTGTAAGTGACTGTGTTGTGTCGAAGTAGCAATGCAGCTACCCTTTTGAAAGAGACCTCCCCAGACCCAGACCCACACCAGTGGCAATTGCAGTCCGGTGTACGGACGGTCAACACGTCGGACACGACTCGATAGACTCCTCAACATGCTCAGCTCAGCTCTGTTCAGCTCTGTTCAGCACTCCAGTTAAACTCGAGTACTCGAATTCCAACTACTCCCGTTGGGTCCGTTCATTGTTTATCAACAAACATATGCGCCACATAATCGTCATAATAATAATATTGTTTGTCATTATATTCACTTCATTTTGAGCTCCGATGGTCTCGTAAATGTTAACCGGAGTATGTGCTGCATTGTGGCGACTGATTGCTTTTACCGTTACATTGGTACAATTCTCACAAAATGCATTCAAATCGATTTGAAATATAGTAACTACATATTAATTAATTTGAAATTTGTCTAAACTCAAAAATTACAATATTAATTTTACATAATAAAATTTATGAAACTTGCAAAAATTAATAAATATCATATTTTCTTTACTTTCAGAATTTACAATACATTATTAATTTATTATATATAGAACTAAAACATAAAATAAAATAAACAAAATGTTTTTATTTTTCAGAGTGTTTTAATATAAGTTATTTGAATATATTAATAGAACAAATGCGCTAAAATCAAGAATACATTTGAGAATCACAATTATATGATGTCAACATTAAACCCAGAAGGTAAATTCTTAAATCTAGTTAAAAAGGATCAAAATATTTAAAATTGACATTCTGTAGTTCAATTAGGATTTTTCCTTTGCTAAACATTGTTGCAAAATTTGAAAATATTTGTTTTATCTAGCATTAAACTGTATTTACCAAGCTGAAAATATAATTATACACCATATACACCATAATAATATACAAATATATACACAACTGACTCCTTAAAGCTAAAAAAAAAAACAATTAAGAAAGTGTTTGATTGCGAAATACCTGCCACATATTTTTACTTAAAGGACAACAGACGTGTTATTACTAAAATATACCGAATTACTGGACTAATAAATACTAAACTATAAAGAAGACTATTTCTGGTATATTAATATACTATTAGATTCAAAATATACCATAGTGAAAAAATATACCAGATTTTCAACCAAAAAACTAATACACGTTACAAATCGCCGTTGCTTGCAATACAAAATATTTTTGTTTCGTGTTTTGTAATATTTTATTTCTTTGCCTTTTGGCGAATAAAAATAAATTAATATATATAATAAAAATAAACATTTTGCTGGAGTTTTCTACTTACTTTTTTTTTGCAACTATATTATAAAATTTGCAAATATTTAATAGCTTTGTTTTTAAAGAGTTTACAAAATTAGAAGCTTATGTAGGACATTGCATTTAAATGTACATTGACATTTTCCTTTGTGACTTCATAATGTGGAACCACTGTGGCACACAGCAGCAGCAGCAGGCAGCGCTAAAAACGGGGGGGTAAAAGGGTACAAGAACAAATATAAGCATAAGTCCCGATTTGGAGTCAACAGCAATCGTTGCCTGTTGTATCTGTATCTATGACTGGGACGGGGACTCTACATATTCATATATTCGTAAGCGAGTTCGTACTTGCAATCGTATTCGTATTCGTATTCATATCTGTGGACAGCACACACACACACACACACACACACACACACACACATTAGCACATGGACAAAACGCACTGATACATTATCGATATGTCGATGTGTACTTTATTTATATTTGTTTAACTCGCTTGTGTTTTTTCTACCTTTTTGTTTAATACCTATTTGACTTTAATATGAGATTGTTGTAGTATTTAAAGTGTCGAGCATTGCGCCACTCTCTGCAAGCTTCCATCTCTCTCTTTCTCTCTCTCTCTCTCCCTCTCTCTTTCTGCGTGTGTGTGTGTGTGTGTGGATCACCGTCAAGTGAGGCAAGCAGGCAATGCGCCTGGCCCCCAAGTTCGTCAGTGTCAGTTGACGCAGAGCCTCAAAACGCATCGTGAAACAAATTGCAGAGCGTTTCTTTCGATTCTTGTTTTTTTTTTTTTGCCGATTCTCGTTGCATTCTCCTGATCACCGATCACCGATCAACGGTAATCGCCAATCGCCAATACGCGCACGGTAAACTGAGAGTGCAAGCGAGAACAATCGACTATCTCCATCTATGTGTGTGTGCGAGTGTGAGAGTGCGAGAGTGAGAGAGAGAGAGCGCATGCGCATCTGCAGTTGACCAAGTTGTTTTAGCATAGTTAGTCGCCGTTGCGGCGATATCAGCGAGTGCGTAAGTGGACCGCGCTTGTCCGCTCGCTTGTTGGGGGCCGATGGCATTTTTATGGCTTATTGAAATCGCAACGACGACAGTCAAAAGCGCGCGCACCGCTCGATACAACACTCCGTCACTCCTCCACTAAGAAAATGTAACGAACCCCACAAATAAATTAACACCTACGCTACCGTCAAATGTTAATTGTTCACCATTAAAACCAACTCGTCGCGTCAAGTGGGAATGCGATAAAAACAAGAAAGCAAAAAAGCAAAAATCACAGCAAACTCAATTGCATGCATAATCAAGAAAAACAAAATGTCATAAATGAATTAGTCGATGAATTAAATAATATATCAAAACAAATCACGGCAAAGCCCAAGCAAATCAAATGAATGAAATCGTGACTAAATTGTGACCACTTAATTGCTGTTTGTTATTAGTTATTACTTAGTAGTTATTGTACACAAATTATAAAGTGATCGCGCATTAAAAATCGATCAAAGCGACGATACAGGCGACGAATATCGTGCAAATAATTGCCGCCAGCTTACAAAATAATTGATTCAATGTGCGATTGAAGTAGGCGTCGTCAACCTGCAACCATCTAACAATAACAATAACAACTTAACTCACAAATTTTTTTTTTTCGTTTGTGTTTTCGTTTTTTTTTCCCCGTTGATTTGGATTTGAATCCCGTGTTGCCGAATCACGCAAAGCACAATCAACGTCAACGGCTTTAATTATGAGCAATTATAATCCGAATTGTGGTTACTTCGAGGATTGCAGCTATTATACAAATAATGTGTATCAACAGGATTATTGCATGCAGCCGGATTACGAATACAACAAGCACGTCTACGAGTGAGTATCCAATAGACACATATTTCCTGCTTTGCATTTCCCATTTGTGTTTAGATATCATAATAATAACTGCATCTTTGTCGGGTTAATTGGGTTATGACCAAGTGGGACAAACGCACAGCAAATTGCCGACGGCATTTAACCCCATACAAAGTGCGGTTAATAATTACATGACTTATTTATAAATCCCCTCCTCGCTTTTTGTTCAGATCTTGGTATTATTTAATTTTTACTTTCAATATTGTGCATGTGTCGAGTACTTCACAACTCCTCATGTTATTTATAGATTTGGTTAGAATAATTATTCCAATTATTAATCTTAGCTTCAAAATATAATTTTTAGTAGCTTCTAAATTATACTGAGGGCACCTTTCTTTCTTTACCTTTCTTATTAATCTACTAGTTCAGATTTTGGATTTACATGCATATTTTTTTCAATTCTTTTCAACTGCATTTCATGAGATTCTTTTCATTTCATGAGAGTAGTTCACCCACAATTATTTAAACTATTTCTTTATTTTTGGATGGTAAAATTATTTAAGTTATTTATATTGCCTTGAATAATAATAATTATAATATTTATCACAATTTAAGTGTTTAAATTTGTGTCAACATTTAAATGCATTTGAACTACGTTAGATTAGATTAAGGAATTATATTTTGTATTTTATATTCTTAAATTTTATTGCCTTATGTTATATCTCTATGTTAAAGTCAATAAAACCTTTGTATTATTACCATATAATCAAATAAGTATGAACACATGAAAAATACATTTGAGTATTGATTTTTAATATCTAATAAATTTTTGTTATCCACAACTTTTTACAACAAAAAAAATAATTTTTTTCCCAAAACTCTTAAATTATATTTAAGTACAAAATGTCAATTTAGTTTCTAGCCTAGTATAAATTAACACTTCTTTGTGGCATATTCATATATATACTTAAAATAAAGTGTTTTGAATAAAAGAAATAAGTTAAATTTATTTCTAGTTTATTTTCATTTTAATCTTCCATGAAACATAAAAGTTTCTACACAAATATACAAGCTGCATTCTTTACAAAATATTGAAATATGTTGTGAAAAACTATGGAATAAGTGTTAGCCAATCGTCGGTAATTTGTAAATGCGCTTCCATCCATTTATATTTATGCCGCACCCACAAATTGCACATACCGAGGCTTAGTGTCGAGGCACAAGTGAAACACGTCAAAACAGTTCCAAGAATGTGATGCGGCAATTAAAAACAATTTGATTTAAATCAGCTAAGAAAACACAACCTAGAAAAAGACCCAAGCCGAAGGAGAACCTCAACTAGAGAGAGAGAGAGAGAGAGAAGTAAAGTTTAAAAGGATCAATTCAGTGAGAGTATTAACATTTAATGGCATAACATAATGAAATTGTTCTCGATGCCGACTACTGGCTACTGCTTATTATTATTATATGTTACTATATCGTATACCGTCATAAGCCCCTGATTTTCGCACTCTCACACACACACACACATACACAAACGTAGTTGGCTTAAGCCAATGTTACGGCATTGTGAATGGAATGGAATTGCTGAGGATCGGTTTTTGGCTAGCTGACTGACTGGCTGGCTGGTCTGACTGACATGGGCTGGTGTGATAAGCCTGAGGCAAAAACAAGCAGCGAGCAAGCAGCAAGCAGCAAGGAGCAAGCAACAAGCAACAAACAGCCAACAAACAACAGTTAGATCTGTGGCAAAGGGACGGGGCACTTAACAATGCGCATTATTTCCACTTTGTCACCTTTTGCATTTTTGGCACAACGTCGACGACGACGACGACGACTTGGACGTCGGGTTTTTCACAGGCTGCACTTTCGAAAACCAAAACACATGTTTAGTGAAATCGTTTGGAAAATCACAGCGACAGGCAGCCGCAAAGAAAGAGATAGCTAGAAAGCGAGAGGGAGAGCGAGAGCGGGAGAGTGTCAATGTGTGTTTCACAAAATTTTACTTTAATTGGGTTTGTCCATAATCGTTGCATCGAACCCTCGGCTTATCTCGGATAATGCTGTTTGCCAAATAAAAGCAAATTCTATTTATTTGTATTTTATTCTTGTGCTATTTTTGTTGCTGTTACTGTTGCTGTTACTGTTGCTTTGCTTGGTTACAGTTGTGTTATTCTTGCCAGTTTTCATTGATGTCGAAAACTCAGCTGAAACCTGCAAAAGATTCTGAAATTTCCCTATTTCGGACACAGGTTGCATATCCTTACAGGACACAGGTTGTTCGGCAAAGATCTTTCGCAATCTTTCCTCCTCCTTCTTCTTCTTTTTTCGCCATTGTTTGCAATTTTTGTTGCCAAATCCTGCCATCGTTTTAATTAACGATTTGTTTGTTGTATGTCCAAGCGGCTTGCAAAAAAAAAGAAGGAAAATTGTTATGCAAAAGCAATTTGTATATTTAGCTTCATGTTATCCCGCAAATTGTTGTGGTTCTTTCAATTCAAAATAAGTGTGTGCTCGACTGCTTTTATATCCTGGAAGACAGACTGAAGCATATTTCAAAATACACACAAAAAATTGTCAATTTATTCCTTAAAAGATCGTGTCGTTGAAATGCAAACAGTTCTCACAGTTCTTCAAGCCATCAACCAGTCAACCAGACGCAAAGAACAAAAAAAGAAGAAGACACAAAAAATTAATATAAATATGAAACCAGTTAGCTGCCTTTACCCCTTTTTTTATTTTGTTTCGTTTTGTTTTTGCGCACTTGTTTCTGGAGTAGAAAAGGACACGCTATCCACTTGTCTAGCGCTTTGAAATATGAAGTTCGAAAATATAATTTTATTTGATGATACCATTTTTTGTTGTTGTTGTTCTTTGTTTTCTGTGGAGTTCGTTTTATTAATAAAAACAAAAAAATAATAATAAAAAACTCAGAACTCTCATACCAAGAATGTTTTTGTGGAGAGTAGCGTTACTAAACGCAATTCGGAAACGCAGTCAGTCAAGTTGAACGTACTCCAAAAATCGAAAGCTTCCAAATGCCTGGGAATGTGTGCACATGTCGATGTCGCCGTCGTCATCATCATCATCATCGTCGTCGTCGTCGTCGTCGTCGTAGTCGCCGACGGATGAGCCAGGAAGTAAACAAAACACACACACGTATAGCCATCACGTATAAACGAGTAAAGCAATATTTTTCGCTTGCTGCAACGAATTGCAAATACTCTATAAAAGTAAAATTAAGACCAGTTAACAAAAAACTAATTTATTTCTTATTTAATGCTTCATCGTGTTGCATTTAAACTTTTATGTTGTTTTTATTTCGGACTTCGCAAATTTATAAATCAGTTTTCAAATTTAAAAAATCCTGAATGTAAAGAAAATTATGATAAAATTGTACTAAAGTAGCTAAAGGTTGTTTTTCTGTCTGAATTATTTATATCTCTTTTTTTTATTTTCTTATTTTAAACTCCAAAAATTATTCGCTACATATATTATTAAAAATCTTTTCAACTTCCATTTATTTTAGTATTTCATTTTAACAAATTTGCAATTTTGAAAATCTAAATGATTTTAAGTAATCAAACTTTTTAATTTTCACATTTTCTAAAGTGCAAAATTGTTAAAATTAAATACCAAATTAATGCAACGTGGAAACTAAAATCATTCGGACATTTTTCACTATAATTAAAAAAAAAATATAACATTTTTCACAATAATAAATGTACAAAAGTTTTGAATTTCCATATTATATTTACTTGGTATTTAATATTAACAATTTTGCACTTTAGAAATTATTGAAAGTATTAATATATACAACATTTAACTTCCTAGTAATTTTACCACGCTTAAAACAATGATTATTTTTAAAACTTGTTTAATATTCAAGTATGGAAGTTTTGAATGTTTTAAAAATAAAATTTATTCAACTCATTGACGTTTGTAACAAAATAATTTGTTATATGACACTTTACGAAACTACAAATGTTTCAGTATTCGGAAAACTTAAGAATATTTCCAATCACTCGATTAGCTGTTAGGGTGTCCAAGTGTGGCATGTTGCATGTTCCGAATGCGTTTCATACGCCCCTTACGCGGGATCATTTGTATTATATTTTTTTACCCAAAAATTGTTTCGCTTTTACCTTCGTTTTTGTTTTTTTAGGTAAATATTAACGATAGCTCTCGCTGCTTTGCTTTATTACTTTGGCCAGAGTTGCCGAGTAATTAAGGATTATTATGTTTATTGGACTGTGCGCCAAATTGGTTTCAATTCAATGAACTGTGCAAAAGAATTGGGAATTCAAATTATTGACGAGCTCATAAAGTAAAAGTCGCAGCCTTTGCAGCAACTTGACAACCCTAAGCAGCCTGGAACTGTCACCCATGAGCATTTCTTTTTTCCTTCGCTTTTTTCGTGAATCTTGTCTTTGGCCCCGGCTAAAACGTCGCTGTCAAAAGCGTCCACTTGCCATAACAGTCTGTCAATGTTGCTGCTGCTATTGTTGTTGTTGTTGTTGTTGTTCTGTCTGTTGCTGTTGCTGTCGCTATTGCCATTGCTTACTGGCATTATCGTCAGACTGAGCGGCATGTCACCCACAGCAGCGGCATTGGGAAACGTTTGCCAAAAAGAAACTTGAACAAAAAGAAGCACAACAACAACGACAACGACAGTTTTGTTGGGGCCAAATCAGAATCCGAAATTGATACATTTAACCAAAATGTTGCACAGCTTTCGAGTCGAGTTGACGCGACGCGTGACTTTCTGACATTTAATGCCAGTTTGTCAAGCAGTCAGTCAGTCTCAACATCGCATGCGCCATGCCAATGCGAAAATAACACAATGAATTTTGTGCATCGCCAGACGGAATGAGAACTAAAGACTAGTCTACTACTTCTTACTTCTTACTCCTTACGATTTCTTTTGTAGTTGTTATTGTTATTGTTGTTGTTGTTGTGATATTTGATGGGCCTATAATGAAGCATGTGATTGGCTGAAGTGTCACACGGCCACTGCAAACTGCGATTGCAACTGCACCTGGGGAGCACACTCGCTTGGCACCTGGCCAAAAAGCTATTTCATGTCCTCACATACATTTGGCATTGCTCGAGATTATTGCTCTAATGTGCCATAAGCCAACAACTAAAGCTGCGATACAATTCAAATCTAAATTCATATATAATTCAGAATTAGCTAAAATAATACAATAAACTCAAATGCTGCCAAAATTTCGTTATCTAATTCTTTTGGATTTTTAAATAAATTTTTCCATTTGAAAACCAATTATATTTTGAATCCAAATAAATAGTTGATGATAAATATTTTAATGAAAATATATTTTTAAAATTAATAAAGTTAATAGTACATTTTTTAACTATACTCATAAAGACTTTGTTAGTAACAAAATGTATTTGAAAATAGCAAATAAATCGTATATTTTCTGTCTGTACTAATGAATACTTTTACCATTATAATATATATTTAAAAAAAATCTAAAAATGTATTGAAAAATTAACTGAGTGCAAGTAAATATATTTTGTAAAAAAATTATATTTAAATTCATATCTTCATTTGCATTTACTACAACATAGTTTTTTCCCATACAGAAGTACTTTTTAAATACCTTATATAATTTTTAAATTAAACATAAATTTTATAACTAATCCGACAAAGTATTTAACTTTTTACCGCTTTTAATACGCATTTAAATTATCAAGAACAAAAATTCAAATCGTATGTGTTCAAAGGAAAATCCAAGACAAAATCTTATCAACGATTTAAGATTATTATTATAAAATATTATATGCTTGAATTATCAATACAAATGGCATGACTAATTCAATAATTGAACAGAGAGCCTGGTTTTTTTTTTTTTTTTTTTTGCTGGTAATGCAATATACAGGTTTTTGGGTCCAAAGACAATACCACAAAAATGGGTAAAGGTGTGTGTGTGTAGAACAAAAGTGTGTAAAATGCTTTTGGCAGTGGCCGCTGTGCCATTCATGCCGAAAATATTGCAATTGAAATTGTTTGGCATTTGAAATAAATTGCAAATGTGTATCTTGTAAATGCGTCAAGCTGTGAAGGAAGTAGGAAGTGCGCAGAGGAAGTTTCCGACAGCCGCATGCATGACTGACAAACTGACTGGCCAACTGGCCAACGAACTGGCTAATAGACTTGACCGACTGACTGCCAGACTGCCAGACTGACTGACTGACTGACTGACTCAATGAGCTGACCAAGCGAGAGCTGAGGCAACTGCTGCACAGTGGGACACACGGAGCACACATCGCAAACCCATTTGTCAATTTCGGGTTTTAGACCTTTGCTTTATTACACTCTGCGCACTTACAATTAGATCCTCACAGCCGGCTTGCACACACACACACACACGGCCACAACTATGTTTTTTTTTTGTGTTGTATGTGTTATTTGTCTTTTTATTAGTCAATGAGCTTGTCCCGCCCTTTGTCTGGCGCTGCCTGCCTTCAATCGTTTAGCATTTTCATTGACTCAAAATCCAAACTAAAGGGCCCTCCGCTTTGGAGTACACAACATCCGTTTTCTCGACTCTCAATTCCCAATTCTCTCGATGTCGTTGTCGTTGTCGATGTCGATGTCGATGTCCTTTCAATAAGAGCCATAAAATGGCATTAGCCAACGGCTGCGCTTCTGTTCTGTGGGGGAGGGGAAAAGGGAAGTGAGTATCGAAAGTGAGAAGTAATTTATCTAAATTTCGTAAGCCGAACGCATCAAATCAGTTTTGCATTTTGATTGCGAGTTCTTTAGCCAACTGACTGTTGACAATGGTGTGAAAGTTTCATAAGCCGATTTGCGCCATTTACCAAACAGTCTTCAAAGTCTTCCATAAGAGACTTGTGAGTTATTAAGCGAATGACAATTAATTATGCCGTACTTAATGCTAATAGAAGAATAAGAGAACGAGGAGTTGCAATTCTTGCTGTCTAATTATATGAGCATAATAAATCTCACAACGTTTGGTTGGCATTTAAGTAAACATGCTTTAAATTGTATAATAATATATCTTTACAGCGATGTTTTCAAGAGTTTAATGTGACAAAATAACCAAAGAAATATTTTTTTGCAAAAATAACTTATATCTAAAAATAGCAAATAGATTTTTTAATTTGCATTGTTTTTGTGAACAATGAAACTTATGTTTTAGTTAAAAACTTTACAAAGTTGTTTTGCATTTTTTTTAATAAGTACATTAAATTTTCTGAAAAGCTTTAATAAATTTGATGTATTTTGTGCCACTAAAGAAATCGCGTTGCATAATAAATTTTTATATTATGTTTTCTTTTATTTGAATTATCGAAAGTTTCACTAAAAGGGTTTCGGATAAGATTTAACAAGTTTATTGTGGGAATGAAACTAAAGACAGTGAAATATATCTTTGCTTTTTACACATAAAGCTTTACTTTTTTTCAAAAGATCTACAAATTTGTATTGCAATTTTGTAATAATATATGTCTGAATAGTTTTCACGAAAAATATTCAAAGCTTGGTGTACGATAGAAACTAGTGAAATTCGTATTCTTTTTATTCTTCAGCAATTGGATTCAATCTACGAATCATACAATATATTTAATATTTGATTTGTTTTTTTTTTTTTTTTAAATGTTGGTTTAAAGGATCCACAAGATTATTTTCATTCTTTTTTAATAATTGGAAGCCGAATTATTATAAATGTTGAAAATATAATTGCTAGTGTTCTATTTATTTGAGATTAATTGAGTTTTTAATATTGCTTTTTATAATTAGAAACAATATTAAGGACTCTGTTCAAAATATACATCTGAAATTACCAACATTTAATTAAATAGCTGAGTGTTGACAAATTTTTATCATTTCATTTCATATCACAACATTATCATCAGATGATTCAGTAATGTAAATGATAAAAATAATATAATATAATATTATATAAACATATGAATAGTATTATATTTTAAATGAATGCATATCTTTATGGTAATAAAGAAGATTCAGACTTACGCTTTTGTAATTCCATTCAAAGCCAATTTCGCACAATACAAATTTGTCACAAATCAAATGCATTAATTATCAATGGAATTCTCTTTTGATACAAAAGGTAAAGATGCTTTGATTCAAGGCTCAAGGTGGTGTCCAGCTGTATGCTCTCGATTCTCAATATCCAGCTGTATTGACACAGTTCGATGTAGCTAGGAAGTCAGTTCAATAGCCTCAAGTAGGATACAGTAGAAACGCCCATTCAGAAATTAGCAAACTACAACAGACTACAGATTGTCATTGCCCGAGATGCAATAAGATACATAACACAGAAATAGATAGGGAACAAAAGGAGGCTGTGGCAGAGTGGTTACAGAGATCACGCCAAAAAGGAAAAGTGACCGGAGGCCGGCTTGTTAAACAAACCGAAGATCAATCAAATGGTCCGATCTGTTGTAACTGGGCAGAGGGGATTGCGTAAAAGGTGAGTGAATAAGCAGCATCAGCAGCACTTCCGCCTCTATTCGAAACTCCTTGGAACAAAGTCAGAATACATATAGTTTTGAGTTTGGGTTTGGGTTTGGGTTTGGGTAAATCACTTCCGCGCAACGAATGTGGAACCCAAAAATTGTCATGGCCGTCAATTGAGAACACGAGGCGAGGGGTAGGATGCAAGAAAGAGAGCGAGAGCTAACGAAATCAAATGAAACGAAACGAAAGGAAAACCGGAAGGTAAATTAAAATGGATGACAATGGATGAGCAGACGATGTGCTGCTGCTATAGTAAACGAGCATTGAATGAATGGCAGACTGAGTGTTAGTGCTTGTGTGTGAGTGTGTGTGTGTGTGTGTGTGAGTGTGAGTGGTGTGTATGAGTGTGTACTCGTTAAAGGTGTGCACATAGCACGCCACTCTAACACACACTCATAGTTAACATTCACTGCTTGTCGCAAAACGCAAACACACACCTTTGGCAACGAAACTCTTGCTTTGCCCATACACCCCAGTTATATGTTTTGTATTGTATGCTAGAGAGATCCTCTGATTTTCTACGCCTAATGCTGCAGCAGCAGCAGCAGCCGCCGCAATGAAGCGTTTAATTGGGGTTGTTAGCCCGCCCCTTGGCGCGTTTTTTTTCATCGTCTGACATTCAACATATTTTATTGCATTTGTATGTTATAGAGGAGCGACACCAGCATTTAGCACTCGCTATTTGCCGCGTTGTATTGTATTGTTAATTGTATCTCTCGGATACGGCTCGTTTAAGTGGCCTACGCATTGTCACACTTCTGTGGAGCAGAGCAGCTGTCGCTGCTTACTAACATAGAAGAAGTTTATCGAGTAAACGAAAGCGCTTATCAGTGAAGTAGCAAATCAAAACTAGACAAAAAACTATTGGTAATTGGCATCTTGATCAATGAAAAGTGTGTACTTGTGAAAGAACAATGTTAACGACGCTATTTCGTTGCCATTCGTCCATGTACTACACACACAAGACCAGCAATGAAAGCAATGAAAAATGAATCTATTTGATAGATTAGAAACAACAACAAGTTGAAGAAATAATCTCAAGTAATAAGTCGACACGAGTCGTCAAATCGAATCGTTTCAATGAGCGGAAGTTGTATGAAATTAAAATCAATTTATTTATTGCTTGACCTTTAAATGATATTTGCAAACATTGCTTATCAAATTCATTCAAATATTACTATATATTTGATAAGTATTTATTGGGCTATTTACTGATACTAATAACAAAAATTCAACAAGTTTGATTAAATGCAAAATTGAAAAACTCTCTTTTGGGTTCGTTTATGCAATTGCCACTTAATTTGTCTTAACAAACGCAACACAAATAAATAAGCTGCAATCCTTGGGAGAGAAAACAGAAACGGGGACAACAAGGATGCCAATTGAATTGAAGCTACTTAACCCTAAACACAAAAATATACAAGCAAAACAACAACAACAACAACAAGTCGCTAAAGTAGTTTGAAGTGCTGGGAAAAATACAAGAAAATAAATAAAAATAAATAAATATGCAAAGTGAAGTGAAGCGCACAAAGTTGAGCATAAACCAAACGAGTTTTGTGCTAGAAATTCAATTGAATTTGAATGTAATTTGAATGCGATACAGATACAAAAAGATACAAGATACATTTGCCAATGTGTGTGTGTGTGTGAGAGTCATCAATGTTGTCGCTGTTGTTGTTGTTGTTATTGTTGTTGCCGCTGACTGGCTACTTAAACTTCCTGCGGAAGCTAAAACTACAACAACAATAACAACAACAACAACAATGGCGAGAAGACGTCGCGTCGCTGCCAGCGCTGAAAGGCTTTTACTTTTGGCTTATTGTTGTTATTGTTGCTCGCTATTGTTAAATGCAACATCATCATTAAGTGCATAACAATGGCCATCACACACACACACACACACACACACGCACACACACTCGCTCACTCTCTATGTATTTAGAATTCGACACAAAAAAAAAAGGGGCGTGCTCAGAAATTTCCCTTTTCTGCCAGTGCGTCGCTGTTATCCTTATGCTCGAGGGAAATTTTCCCATTACATGCGCGCAAGTGCGCCAGTGCACGCTAGCTAGCCATCTCGCTCGCACATCGCTGCCATTGGTCGAGCGACGCTAGCGACGCGCCCACTTTGCAGCCAGCAGCAAAACGCTGCCAACAACCAAAGCAACAGCGACGCCGACGGCATTACACGTAATTTCCACCAGGCGGTGTACATTAACTGTGTGTATGTGTATGTGTGTGTGTGAGGTGTGCGCGCGTGTTTTCCCCATTTTGGGAATTGTAATCCGAGCCATGAACGAGCCATGGAGTGGCCCATCCATGGCATCTCATGTGCCACACGAGTGCTACGAGCACTATACATGGAGCCGCTGCTTATGTAAAGAGACCCTCCAATGCTTTTATACTCTTCCCTTCCCTTCCCTTCCCTTCCCCCCCTTCCTACCGCACTTATATAGCATATCTAACATATGTGTGAGCTGCACGCAATGTCTGACATGTTATTTTTTTCAATTGCTAAAACTTTTCCTCCTCCTTTCCCTGCTTCCTCCACGCTTTGCCTTTGCTCAACTTAGCTAATGGTCGTTTTGATTATGTTCCTTTCAGCATGGCACAGCATTTACTCCCACTATATAGCCACATATCTATATACATATAGTATAGTATACTGCATTGTGTGTGTGTATGTGTGTGTGTGTGCTGAATCTGAAATAATTATGGGTTTACTTATGAAATCCAATTTCGAATGCCATTCTACTATGCCGTTGTTCTACATACATATGTGAGGCCTCAAGTGTGCTTGGCTCAAGTCACGACAACATTGGAGTTCGAGTTGATACTCAACTTTAACATAAATTTAAGATTGTGTTACTAACAAATCGAACAAAACACTCGACGCAGCGCAATATTTGTGTATATGCCAGAGAATTCTGCATGGAAAGCGATATCACGTATACGACCAGCAGACAACTTCAAAACGAAACAAAAAGGCATAAATATTAATATTGTAGGCTTTATGTAGTGCACATAAGCTATTCTCTTCATTCGCTTCGATTATTGATTGTTTTATTAAAGTAACATGGTATTTCCTCATCGTTTGATTTAACTTAACGACATTCTTTCGTATTTTCCAAGACTCCTAGATACTTCCAATTGAATGTTTAAAATTGAACTTAATGATATTTTAACTAAATATCTTACGTATTGTTATATCCAAATTCATCATTTACATGTTTAAAATTGAACGTTGTAATTAATATATACATAAAATATATAATATAATAAATATTAAAAGTATAAAAGAATAGTAATATTTTAGATTTAAAAAAAAAATAATAATTTCAATTTTTCATATTAGATGGATATGTCTGATATTGCAAAACTCTATGCCTTATAGTATTATACAATAAAAATCACATGAAATAATAAGTCATATGAACATTGAACTCGCATAGTCGAGATTATATTCATCGAAAATATCTATCAGATCATAATATTCGCTCTTTGTTGATAACTAGAAACGTTATAATGGTCTTAAAGCAACTTACTAATAAATTGGCTGAAATTTTAGTTTGGAAATCAAACTAATATTCAAAATATGAAAATGAAATGCAAATTTTGTTATATATACTAAAATTTTCGATTTGAATCCATGTACATATAAATCTACGCTCGTAACAATTGTTTTTTTTTTTATATAATTGAGGTAGAAAATGTTAGAGATTAAATGTAAGATAAACTTGAATTGATATCGATTTAGGAATTATTCAAAAATTAAATTTTTTAGCTCAAAATTATTTTAACTTGATTTTAGTAAACCATTTTTCGAGTAGCGTTCATTCAGCTAATATATTATAGTGTCAATATACTTTATTAGCTCTCTGGTATATTGACACTATACTGTGTGGTATATACCGCACATTATGTTGGCAATACTTAACATATGAAATTATGCAAATATTGAAATAAATTCGCTTCAGCTCTGATTTTTGAATTCCAATTCAAGCTGCAATAATTGAATGTCTTATATAGACAATAACTATCAAAATAATATTAAATAAAGAAAGACAAAATTTAAACAATTCTTACTTAGTATATGAAATACAGTAATGATATTCACTTGAATTCAACAAGATTCGCACATACAATAATTAGAAGGAGAGGAGTCGAGTATTATGCCGGATGGTTGCTATCCGTAAATGGGCGAAAAACAATTGACGGCTCACGCACACGTAGCATACACAAGTACGAGCAGACGGCGAGGCGAGAGTGAGAGATGATAATGATAAAAACAATATAATGACGCGGCAATTGTTGACAACATCAAGTGCGAGGACGAAAGCAGCAACATCAGCAGCAGCAGCCTCCAAAGACATTGCCAGAGTCCAATTGAGGCAATGAATGGATGAATGAATGGAAAAGGTGCAGAAGAGATGCGACGACTTGTGTCTGACTGGCCAAAACAGCTCGATCTACCTACTTATGTTAGCTGGCTAGCTACCTTATATCTACGCTGCATACCTCTAGCCTCTAGCCATACTCGAAGCGTCACAATGGCAGCTCTCATACATAGAGAGAGAGCCACTCGTCTGTGTATGCGAGTGTGTGTGTGTGTGTGTGTGTGTGTGTGAGAGAAGGCATAGAGAGGCGGCTCAAGTGGGCACTCGTTGGCTGCTGAGCTGGCTGTGTGAGCGAGATGGCAGGCTTAGCGCACACACTGCCCTAGGCTGGCCTTGTTTGGCACAAAGGATGCGCGACAGAGCACAAATGGTGGTGGTTGTTGTTGGTGGTGGTTGAATGAGCCACTCACTGCAGCTGTAGTTGTTGTTGTTGCTGCCGCAGCTGAGCTGCCGAGCTGCCGAGCTGCTGCTGCTGCTGCTGCTGCTGGCGTCGTTGTAGTAGTGTCTCCTTGTTAAAAAGGACATGAGAAGCCACTTAGTGCCGCGACTAAACAACAGCCAGAGAGACTCTCTACCAAGCCAATACACATAAGCACCAACGACTCTGTGTATGGGTGTGTGTGTGTGTCTCAGGCTATATACCCAATGGTGGATGGATGCGCCATATAACCAAAACTGTCTCTCTGCAGCTGTGTGTGTGTGCGTGTGTGTGTGTGTAGTTTTTGGTACTTTTGCGCCGTTGGCTGCTTGGACTCGTGTCGAGTTCTTGATGTCTCGTTAGTTGTTGATGACACTTCAGTTTGGAATGTTTAGAGTGCGGCTCTGACAACGCAATCCGAATCCGAGCACGCAAATCGTCCGATCAAAATCGCTATCATCATATTGCATTTCCAACTGCAACTGCAACCGAAAACTGAAATTGAAATTGAAATTGAAACTTTTTTATTTTGCAAACTCACACAAAACTGATTGAAATTCCTTCGTGTGTGTGTGTGTGTGTGTGTGTGTTTTCAAGGCATTCGAAATAAAATATTATGATTATGATTATTGCCTAGTGTGATTTTTGTTCGTGTTCAGTGCGTAAAGTGTTATTGTTGTTGTTGTTATTGTTGTTCGAAAGCCCGCGCGCTTTCTCGTATTTGCAACACATTTGGTACATTGAACGGCCGCAAAGTGGCGGAGAAACGCAAAAGCACACCGTCGTCGTCGCCAACGCCGCCGCAGCGACGCAAATCGGGCAACACAACGCCAACAACGCCCAGCACCGACATCGTCGTAGTCGCCAGTCCAGTGGCATCGCCAACGGCCACCGATATGACCACAACCACGACGACGAGCAACACACATGCTCCCAGCATGGAGCGAACGCCTTCCAAGCACAAGGAGCGCGAAAGGGAACGGGATCGAGTGCGAGATCAACGCGAGGCAACCAACAGCAGCGGCAACAGCAGCGGACTTGGCAGCGCCGGCAGTTTGCCCGCCTCGCCACAAAGTGCGGCCACCGTTAGTCCGGGCACGCCCACAACGCCCAAGCATCCATTGCGCACATCGACGCCATCGATGGAGCAACAGCAACAGCAGCGAGTGGCGAAAGTGATTGCCAGCACAGCCAGCACGACGGTGCCAACAACAACACCGGGCAGCGGTGCCAGCAATTTATCAGCAGCCGATCAACTCCGCATTCCAACGGGCGCGGCGGCCTTTAGCGGCTTTCCCGGTCTGCACAGCATGAGCAGCCTGATGGTGCCATCGTCGGCTGCGGTTGCGGCCGCTGCAGCGGCTCCCTTCCTGCCCTGGTCACCCATACTGCTGCCGCCGTGGAGCCACGCCCTTCTACCGGCTGCCTTCTATCCGGCGGCTCTGCGCAACGCGTTGCCCGGGTAAGAACAACTGACAACTACAACTGCAACTGCAACTTAGTCGCTAGTTTTTCGATCTTAGCTACTTTAAGTCATTAGTCAATACCTTACAAAGCTTGCATCTGTAAGCTGAAACTTGAACACATATCTCAGACAAGAGCTAATGTTTTTTAAGCTCTTCAACATTAGTAATATTATAGTTATTACTCTCTTCTCTGTCAATCTAATCGAATTTACTCAATGATGGCAAAGCTTTCATTTATAAGTAGAAAATTTACTATTTATGTTGGAATATTTTGAAAATACCTTCAGCCTTAAAAAAAGCCAAGTTCAGAAGCATTTACACAATTCATTAATTATCCATTATTCACAATTATCATATCTGAGCTGCTAGCTTCAACTCGGTCAATCTTCAAGCCATTTCTACAAAACTGCAAAGCTTTCATCCGTAAAGTGAAACTTGAGTACAAACCTTAGAAAATAATTCAGCCAAGATCAAATGCATTTTAAGCGCTTAACCTGTATTAATATATATATTACCCGTTAGTCTCTTCTCTGTCAGTCTAATCGTCTTTAGCTACCGTAAGTTAATACTCAACAACTGCAAAGCTTTCATATTTTCATCATTTAAACATATTAAACATAAAGAGCATCCAAGCAACATTTTAAACACTCTAATAACTACTCTATAAAGACTTGAGTATAAGGAAGTTAATTGATGTATAATTAAACTTTATACCAAACAAAGAATGCATTGTTCACATGCAATTTAAACAACTTATCAGCAATCTTTGTAGCTACACGATCAGTAAGCTTACACTTGTGCAGCCACAATTATCATAGTATTAGTGAGCTTTTTAAATCAAAGCTTTATAAAGCACACAACAATAGTCTGCTCTCTCTCTCTCTCTCTCTCTCTCTCTTAAGCAATTTCGTTCACTCACTTGTGATCGTGTTTTTCGCCACTTAAGAATATTATGTTATCTTAAGCCACGTTGCCCACTAAATCCAGCTGCTAAGCAACTCGATCCAATCAAGACACTTGCACTTGCCCCTCGAACAGCCTACCAAGTAAATTACCCAAATCCTTGATCACGTAATTTCCCCCGAGCAGCTAAGCAGCAAAGTAAAGTAAAGTAAAGCAGATTTGCCAAGAGGCTGGTGCAAAAGAAGAAAAACAAGAGACAGAGAGAACGATCGGCGGCTCAAGTGTCTCGTTGTGGCCTGTGCTAGGCTAGGCTTAGAAAATACGAAATTAGAAATTCCCATAGGTGAGTTGCAGGGAAACCCCAACCTGGCCGACATGTGTGCAACAGACAACATGACGACGACATCGACATCGACGACGTCTACGACGGCGTCACACTGTCTGCTCGAAGGCCAGAGCACAGTGCAAAGGGAATTCCGTCTCGAGATGCGGGGAATGCCCCGAGTGTCCGACTGTCCGACTGTTTTGTGTCTGTGGATAGATAGATAGATAGAACCTGATGCGACGCGTGGGAATTTCGCGACGAGCGAAAATTGGGAAAATTTGTGCATGGAAAAACCGGAAGCGAGTACGCTTTTTACTTGCGCCAACATGTGGCACGAAAAACAGCAAAAATCCCAAAAGAGAGACACAGGTAGAGGAGGCGATGATGATAGGCAACAAAAGCGGCGGCTTTGCGTGTTTAATTGTTGATGGTATTAGTGGAAAATCAAATTTGCATTAGCAGCAGCAAGTACGAGTCGAAGACAAACGAGAGATGGAAGATGTGAAATAAGAACAAGAGCGTGCAACGAGTCTTGATCTTGCAGGACAGAAGGTGTCAATAATCCAGCGATTTGGCTGCACTTAATCAAAGTTAATTCCGAGCAAGGTGTGAAACATCCATGCCTTGCAAATTTTTGTGAAAGTCAGTCTCAGTCTCAGTCTCAGGTACTTGCCACATGTCTTCGTGTGTGTGTGGCAGGTAGAAAGGTTCCATCCATTGTGATCTTTTCCGGTCATTCATGACATCGACACCGGATGTCGGATGTCGACTCTGATAGACAACAACTACAACTCAGCTCTTTTTTTTTCATTTGTTGCAGCCTCTTTGATGCCAAGGTGCCATCGTCACAACGCTCCGGCTTTCATATATCCGACATACTCAATCTGGATGGCTCAGAGCTGAAGAGCGCTGCTGCCGCGGCTGCCGCAGCCGCTCACCACACAACGCACAGCCAGCACAGCAGCGAACTGGGCAACGAGTCGAGCAACGGCCATGGCCATGGGCATGGTCCAACGCCCACGGCATTGTCCCCAACACCCAGCACAGCGTTGCCACCGCCCAGCAGTGGCGATGAGCTGGCCACCGCAGCAGCAGCAGCCGCCGCACATGGTGATCCGCATAGCACAGAGCAGACGCATCATCATCAGCAGCAGCAACATCAAGCGCAGCATCAGCAGCAGACGCATCCGCAGGCGCATCATCAGCATCCGCATTTGCATCAGCATCCGCATACACATCCCCATCCGCATCATCAGCAGCCGGTGGCGCCACTGCCGCTGTCGCATCATCAAAGCTCGGGCGGCGCTCAGCCGCCGATGCCACATGTGGGCGCCCATGCACATGCCGCCTCCGCTCAGGCCGCTGCCCATCTGCTGGCCAGTCACAATGCAGCGGCCGCCGCTGCAGTTGCCGCTGGACAGTATCTGCCAAAGAA
Source organism: Drosophila pallidifrons (assembly GCA_023558445.1). NCBI lineage: Eukaryota > Metazoa > Arthropoda > Insecta > Diptera > Drosophilidae > Drosophila > Drosophila pallidifrons. The sequence goes on from CM042351.1 coordinate 18,616,900, forward strand.
CTTTGCCGGCAGCTTCGATGAGATGTCCTCCTATCATCACATGGCCCAAACGATGCTCTCGCACTCCGGTCGCAGCGCATGGATCAAAGAGAATGAGCTCTATGGTAAGTGATTTATCCCCAAGAATTCGTTCTTTTAATTCATAACTATTCATAAGAGGTGTTAAGTCAAATGATCTACCTTAAAGGGGGAGTAGAAATATCAGCTACCTTTTATGCTATAGGCATAGTTCAGAAGGTGTTTTTTAGACAAGTTCCTTATAGATTTTATAGCCAACTTCTTTATCCAAATATCTAAAACATTAATTGGGCAATTTCTGCAATTTCTCCAGCTACTTAAAATCAAATGTGTAAATATATATTTTTCTCAATTCTCAATTACTAAAAAAATGGTATAAGGAATTTCCTAAAATAACTACAAGATTTGAAATGCTGTATTAGAAATGTATTTCTGAAAACAAGAATTACAACTCACAGAGTCTTCAATTTTTTATGAAGAGTTTTTAACTTATCAATAAGCAATTTTCTCATATAATTAATTTACGCATATCACAAGTTGACTTCTCGGATTAAATATTACACCTTATTTACCCAACATTTACCCTACATTCCAATTTTCATAATTGGAATTAAATTTCTCAATTTGTTATTTAAATAACAAAATCTTTTTTTAAAGTGTTTAGATCAAGCAAATTTTATAACTTCAATTGAATAAATATGAAATAATAGTCAAATAATTATAAAAACCAAGTTGGCTACTAAAAAAAGCTGTAAGACTGAATACAGTATTTACAAGTTTTATTTCTCGAATATGTGTCCAAAGTAGTTATTTTGTTGTGATCTTTTAATGATATTAACATAATTTCGCAATAGAAGGCTACCATGAGCTTATTACTAATGTGTTAGTGAAGTCATATTTACAGCATTAAAGAGTATTTATATCTGCTATTAAAAGAAATATTCAATATTGACTCTTCTCAGATTTTGCAAGTATTTGAAGCTCCAATGGGAGAAGGGGCAAACGAGAGAGGAAGAGAGAGAGAGAGAGAGAGAGAGAGAGAGAGAGATAGGGAAAGGGGAAAAGGAAAGGGAATGTGCAGCAAGTCGAGAGCAACCGCCTAATAATATTGTTCAATAATTGCCTCACAAAAGGCAGCTGTGTTTGCATACGTGCAACATGGGCAACGCAATGTCGGTGGCACTTTGTTAACCCCAGAGAGGCAGAGAAGAACCCTTCGTTGCCCATTTCTCCGATGTGGGCATGCCACGCCCCGCATTGCATTTTATTTTACAGTCGTTACTCAGATGCGTCGATGTGTCGTCGTCGATTCAGGTGCTTGAAACGCGAAGTGCCTCGAGAACCACCCTTTATTTTCCTTTTTTTTATATTTTTGATTCCCTATCAACTGCGCCCAACCTAATCTTGACTAATAGTTTGTATGCGCTTCACACTTGAGGATTAATTTTGTTATTTCATTTCTCCTTATATACAATATAAATTCCGTTTTTTTTTTTTGTTGCTCCTTTTGTTTTTTATATGATGCCTCCCCTCGACTGTTGCGTTGTTGTTGCGGACACAACATTTTTCAGTCATTCCTTTCATATAAGCCTGAAAATTTATGGCACGCACTTCCGTTTCGTCCTTTTTTTCGTTCTTTTTTTTTTTGCTTGGCCTTTCCTTTATTTTTTTATTATTTCATTTTTTCGGTTGATATGGTGCTCAGCTACAAATTATAATTGTTGCCTGTTTGCTGTTTTTTTTCTCTTTTTTTTTGGGAAATTTCACAGCTGTAAGCCGAGTCGTTTTGATTATATTAAGTTATTAATTTGTTGAGTTGTCATGGTGAGAACGATTCCAGTGGGTTGAGTGGAGTAGTGGAGTGTGTGGGGGGTGGGGGAGGTAAACCAGCAGGTTACGGGTGTTGTTTAGTCAATTGTGACGGAATGCGAAAAATAATTTACACACAGCGAACAGAGACGAACATTTTCTTGAGAGATTGGGGACTGTTCACGCCCCCTTTTGGGCGATAAATCAAACGATCTATATCCCTATAACAGAAAATTGGGCGTGCGAATTGCGAATAAACCAAAACCGAAACCGAAAGAAAGGGAGTAGGATGCTAACTATAAATTTGCAATTGAGGTACAGTGATGTCGTGATGTCTGGGGGGGATCAGAGGAAGGCAGGAAGGAAGCAACGATCGCAGTCCTGTTTGAGGTTTGCCTTTTGTGTTGCATCCCATTCATTGTGTGTCAGTTTGCAACCTTAATGTGTATTTTCATGAGCATTTTGTCGTCTCTCGATGACGACAAACAATGACAGCAGCAAAAATCGAGAGGAAACAAAAAAGGCAACACACACACACACAGAAGGTCAGAAGGCAGCAGCCCGAAAAGGTGTAACACCGCAGGGTTGCGCCCTGCGTAGAGGCCAGGGTTGTCAGGTAGTCGACCAAACGATCGTTGCTGATCGCGTTGCCTTGTCAATGGAAATATTGCCCTCTAATTAACGTTATTAGTTGAGCGTACGGTATGCTGCTGGTTTTGTTCCAAAACTGAAATGCATTTGGCACACGGGGTTGTGCGGCCTTTGCATCTGGCCACCCCGATCACCAAAATGACTCTCCGCACCCCTCGTGCTCATCTGTTTCTCTCTCCCGCTCTCTTTCCCACTCGAACATAATCCAATTGTGCGAGTGCTTGGCGGTTGTCCTGTTTACCCACTGACTTTACATTTAGCTGCCAATTTTTTTTTTTGCCTGCTCATCGGCATTGGGGTGTGTGTGTGCGGTGTGTGTGTGTGTGTGGTGTGTGTGTGTGTGCGTATGCGGTGTGTACTTTGTGTGCTGTCGCATTAATTTAGCCAAATTGGTGACAAATTGACTCGAGCTCTTTACTGCAGCTCAATGTAAAATCGAACTTGAATTGAAAAAAAGAGTTGATCGCAAATTGAAATGAAGATTGATTAAATTGAAAACCTTTTCATGCCCCTTTTTTTGCTTTAACCAATTTTATGCTTCATCAGTAGACACGCATCTCCGACTGTTTCTATGCAAATTCGAGTCGCAGTTTTACAGCAACTGAAATCATCTTTACAGCCGTATTGAAAATAGCTAAATCACAAATTTTGAAATAAGAAACTTAATATAGGACATCAATATAAATTTGTAATTTATATATTATTATTTCCTTTTTTGTAATTATTTACTCTATTACCATCCACTATTTGTTTTTCCGTCTGTCCGTTTGTCAAATAACTCAGTTTGTCCTCTTTGTTATATCAGTATTTAGTATTATTATGTTAGAATCCGTCTTTCTGTCTGTCCGCTTCTTTCTATGCAAATAACTTGCTCAATTTTTAAGCAATGTTGACTAAACTTGGCACAGCTACTCAGTTTTAATATAGACAGCATATACATAAAACTTGACTCTATTAGTATATTAGTATTTAGTATTATTATGCTAGAATCCGTCTTTCCGTCTGTCCGCTTCTTTCTATGCAAATAACTCGTTAAAATTTTAAGCAATGTTGACTAAACTTGGCACAGCTACTAAGGTTGACTATAGACAGCATATACATAAAAATTGACACCATTATTGATCTTTAACATTAAAATAAAATGAAATTAATTTCGTTACAAGTATTCGGCACTTTTGTCTAACGCATAATTTTGCTTCTTCCAATTGCAGGCACTCAACAGCCGGCTAGCCCTGACAGCACATCGCCAGTGACCTCCGAGGTGTCGTACACCTACATAGGCTCCAATTGCCAAACGTCGCCCGCACTCTCCGGCGACTACAAGAGCTACAGTCGCTCGGCGGACAGCGATGCGTTGTCGGTGGGCGATGCGTTGCACACGTTGCACGGCGCAGCGGCAGCTGGCGGCACTTCGGCGGCGCATGCGTTGCACAACAACAACAATAACAATAACAACAACAATAACAATAATAACAACCATAGCCTGAAGCATGACACGGGTGCGGGCAGCGGCAGCGCCCACGATGACAGTCTCAACGAGGATGGCATCGAGGAGGACATCGACGATGTGGACGACGCCGATGGCAGCGGTGGCGGCGGCATCAATGCCGATGGCATGCCCAACAAGAAGCGCAAGCGTCGCGTTCTCTTCACCAAGGCGCAGACCTACGAGCTGGAGCGTCGCTTTCGCCAGCAGCGTTATCTGAGCGCACCGGAGCGCGAACACTTGGCCAGCCTGATACATCTGACGCCCACCCAGGTGAAGATCTGGTTCCAGAATCATCGCTACAAGACGAAGCGTGCCCAGAACGAGAAGGGCTACGAGCATCCCGGCCTGTTGCACGGCCATGCCACGCATCCGCATCATCCGTCGGCGTTGCCATCGCCGCGTCGCGTCGCCGTCCCTGTGCTGGTGCGCAATGGGAAGCCGTGTCTGGGCGATGGCAGCAAGTTGTCGCAGGATTGCGTGAGCACCGCCACCGCCATGCAGAATGCGGCTGCCGCTCATCATTTGGTCGCGTTGAACGGTGCCGCGGCGTATCAACATGCTGCGGCAGCTGCTGCCGCCGGGTTGCATGCTCATGCCCATGCCCATGCCCATCCGCATGCACAGCGCAGCGCTTGGTGGCCCTAATATTGTTAGGTGCCTGGATTCGAGTTGGCTGCGTGGCGTGGACTGGAAATGGAACTGAAACTGGGCGTGACTGGTAACTCGAATACTGGACAATAAGTACGTGTGTGTGCGTGTGTGTGGATTGGATTAGCGGGGCAACAAAAATTGGTGCAATAATTAATAACAAAAGATGTCCCCGCTCTCTCTCTCTCCTTCTCTCCACTCCCGCTCTCTCTCGCTCTTGAGCTTTCTCTCTCTCTCTTTCTTTAGAACAGCTTGTGGCAAGGCCAGGCCAGAGAGAGAGAGAGAGAGTCGCTAAATGAAAGGTCGACGAATTCTTGGCTAAGCTAAAAACAAATTACAACAAATAAAAAGAAATCAAAACAACCAAAAAAATGTAAATGCATGTGCAACAAATTTGGCATCGCAACAAATATCATTCAACAAACAAACAAAACACACAACAACATTTTTTTCCTGCGGCTCAAAAGTCGCAGGCCATTTAATTATAAGAACTTTTAATTTTTTTTTTTTTTTTGCACGACAGTCGATAATATTATTAGAATTTTAGCTGTAGTTATCTTTTTTTTTGTTTAGCAATAAAGTAACCTATGCATATTATTATTAATAATGATAATCAACCGATGTGTAAATACGGAAAATCAAAAAAAAAAAAAAACAGATCCTAAAATCATATTCAAAATTACAATGCAAATAAAAATAATACAAAAAAAAACACACACATAGTAAATAATCGTGTAAATATATATATATTAAACAACTAAATAATTAGTGTTCAATTTTTAGGCAGAATTTAATCTTTTTATATATACATATAACTATTTTGTAGTCGTATCTATAATTGTAAAAATTATTAAAAACCCCAACTAATCAATACTTATTCATAGATATATATATATAAACTTTTTTTTTGTATAGTGCAGAAATAAAACCCAAAACAAACTCTTTGAATTTATAGTGTGTAATGAGTTCACAGACAAAACAAACAAAAGAAATTCGACAAATTAATTTGTAATATACGAAATTTAAACTAAAATTGAATAATCAAGACATTTTAGAAATTTAATAAAACTATTTACAAAAATTCAAGAACAATGTGAACAGATTTAATTCATATATTTTGGGAAATATTAAGAATATATCAGCATATATTTTGGCCATTTCAATTACATTCTCCTTCCACAAAATTGTAAATATTATTTCATATTTTTCGGGGAAATTTCAGAATGTATTTTGACAATTTCAATTACATTCCATTCTTCAAAATCATATATTATTTCTGAGAAATTTCAGAATATATTTGGTGAAATTTAAATAACTTTCTCTTTCTCAAAAATTTTAGATATTTTTTGTATATATTTTGGGAAAATTTCAGAATATATTTTGACAATTTCAATTAGATTCCCAATTTTCAAAATTTTAGATATTATTTCATACATTTCTGAGAAATTTCAGAATATATTTGTGCAATTTCAAATACATTTCGCTTCTTCAAAATTGTGGATATTATTTGTATATATTTCGGGAATATTTCAGAATACATTTTGTGTAATTTCAATTTCATTCTCCTTCTTCAAAATTGTAGATATATTCTTATTGAATTGCTAATGCTTTTGAGTATCTCGAAATTAATCAACCGGCAGTCGAAAGATAAGGTCCATTTGTCGTTTTTTATCGTAGTGCTGCGATGGACTCCACACGATGCATAATGGTGGCCAGTAAACAATGGTAAAACATTAAGCAGCCCATAAATACGCCTTGATTATGGCTTTTAGCTACCGTTTACGTCTGCAATGAGCGATTGGGATCGTAATCCATTAATGATTATACGAGTATGGCCGGAGTACTGCCCAGACCAGAGCAGAGCAGAGACCACTTATAATGCTCGCACTCGTTGTTCGTTGTGCGAGTATGTTCAATGGCAACGCTTGAACCCGCTTGATAAGCTCGGATAGCACTAATTGTGGGTGCATATAGCATATATATATATATAGGTATTATACATTGACTTTATGACACTGCAACGAATGATAGTTGATACATTTTTGTGATATGGCCAAATCGTAATCAAATCGCATCCATAGAACATAATCAATAATCTAGAGATAGAGATAGAGATAGACTACGCGTAGTCTAGCGCCGATGACATGCTCTCTAAAAACTCATAGGTGAGTGCACATAATTTGCGCAAATAAAGAACTCGAACTCAAGTAGATGCTTTTGAGTATCTCATAAAATAAACAAGTGCTTTTCGAATAAACGACAAATTAAATTACTCATCAATGAGCACTGAAAACACTCATCAATACCCACAACACACACACACACACACACACATTCAGCTGTGTGTACATATCTATAAAAAAAAATATACAATTTGAACTAGTACGCCATTAGCTTCTGAGTTGCTTTTTGGAAATTAAAGCGAAACTATTGCATGGCCACAACGAAGCCAAAATACTCTACGCAACTTAACTTACAATGATCTTAAATCAATACTTTGTAGATAGATATTTATTAAGTGAAGAAAGTATTATAGCATCACAGATAAAGAAAATGAATATAAAACTAATTATAGTGTTACCCCCAACTTTGGTTTTACCTATACAATTTGCATACTTAACAGATAAAGATACTTTTGTGTATGCAAATATATTTACTGTCGATTTATCCGACACTCAAAATCAGATTTCAGGTGCATATAAAAATTGAATTGTTTGTTAAAGCGAATACGCCGCGCGCTCTCGCTCTCACTCACCGCATTTAGACGCCATAACAATAACCATACCGGGTATTAATAAACATCGAGTGCCTGGTCATATATTTCATGCAGCAACAACAGCAACAACATGTGCAACATTTTTACAATGGCAATAAAATCAACGATTACTGTAGTCCCATAAATATTAGTATATATATATATATATATGCTTTTATGATTTCTTTTCTCTCACTCTCGCTCGCTTTCTGTGGTTGCTTTTCGAATTGTCAGCGCAAGCTTTAAATGAAAATGCAAAAATATAGCGAAAAATCAATATAATTATAAATAAGCCAGATGATGATTGGAATATATATGGCGATCATTGATAATGTTGCCTGCCAAAATAATTGCACAAAATTTTTCGAAAAAAAAAAAACCAAAAATAAAGCATTCAATATTTATAGTGAGGCAGCAGTTCCGAGTAACTAACGAAGTACGAGTATACTATAAAAATGCCTTCGATTGTAATTGCCTTATAAATTTGTGGCAATGGTCATTAACTTTATTTGCATATAGTACTAGAAATAATCAGGCAGGATGTTGATTAAACCGGGCCATTCACAAAGTTTGAGTACATTTTGTTTTTTGTTTTTGTTTTTTTTTTTCTTGGTTGGTTGTCGTTTGAAAAGATCTAGATTAGACGTAATAACTGCTCAAGACTGATAATGGCCTAGCAGCCAAGCAGTTTAACACAATAATAAACTTTTTGTTATTATTTTTAATTTTTTTTTTCCAGTCTTTTTTTTGCTCTTTCGAGATAAGCTTTAGGTCTCGCAGTGCTCCCATGCGGAGGTGCACCTGATTGCCTTTGTTTACGTGTGTTTGGATGTATGTATGTATGTGTAGCAGTGGGTCCGGCTCCGGGTCCGGACAGGGACAGGGCCGTATCAGCGATACGATATGTCTCACAATGCCGGACAACTTGGCCAAGCGATCGCAGAGTACATCGATATACGAGTATATACATATATATGTATATAGTATGTATATATTTGTACCATATAGTGGTCAGCATGCGTGGACGTCATGTCAACGACAAACGTGCCAGCTTATCATTATTTGCGACAGCCACCGCACTCACATTCAGTTCGGGGCAACACTTGATGGATGCGGCGGACGGTTGCGGTTGTGGTTGCGGTTGTGGTTGCGGAAGAAGCCCAGCTATAAAATCTATCAAAATCATTAATAACTTCATTTCTTGACGTAGTTAATTGAGTTGACTGCACACATACACATATGTAAAGGGTGCGTGTGTGTGTGCGTATGTGTGTGTTTGTGTGTGTGTGTGTGTTTGTGTGTGGTCAGGTGCTAGGGAATTGTAAAAAAGTATTCAATAATTATGGAAGATATCAGGGAACCACATTCAAAGCTAATCTTCTGTAGTTACGCGAAATTTAAACACATTGCATCAGATTGAAGTATGGCAAAATTTGTGGGAAATATAAAAGTAAAAAATGCATTTGAAAGGCTATTAAGTTATTTTTATTTCGTTATTTATTTTCATTGTAATAACGAATAGAATTCCTTGTGCAATGAAATGAGATTGGATATAAAATTATTTTTCAGACAACATAAAATCCAGTTTTTAAAAAGTATCTGTTAATATACATATGTTCTACGTATAATCAGCTAAAATTGAAATTATAACAAAAGGGAAAGGGACGAATCATATCAAAAACTAAAAATCACATTATTAAAAATATTATGAAAAATTAATATAATTATCTTTATAAAGGTTTTTAGATTTTTCCTTCAATGAGTTTGTCTAATTCTCATTTTGTATTTGGTGAATTAAATTGAAAACAAATATATGTACAATCTATTTCCATCATTCTTTTTGCAGTTAATTATTTAAAAATTTTTGGTTTTTCCCTTTCCCAAAATGATTCTCTTTATCTAATTTTTTATTTGAATAAATTATTAAATTGACTTTATAATCGTTTTGTTTTTCTTTCAATTAAGTTCTTTTTTGCGACAAACCAAATTATTTTAGGCAATAAAACTATCAAAGATATATGTTAATATTTATTAGACTCTCTTTTTGTTTGTTATCTATACTGCTTGAAGACTTGGGTCTGAATATGAAATTTGGTCTTTGGGAGATCCAACTATAGTTGGAATTTAAGCATACGCCACAGAATAGCATGATGTAATTTTGATGAACATGAATTTGGTTCACAAAAACCGAAATATTAGGCAAGCCATTTTCATACACGATAGCTTACGAAGCAATTACCTGCAATGCTGTCAGATTCTGCAGAACTGTTGAGTAACAGTTGGGCTAAAGTACCCAAAAGCAAGCTTGAAAATCTTTGTTAAACTCTACTGCGTGATCACGCCCACCTAACACATCCGCCTTCACTAATCTCTTGGTCCGCCGCCTAGTCAAACACACATACAATATATGAAGCGAATAGATCAAACTTTTTGGCAATGACTTTTTTGGGCACATGATTAAATCAACGGAGCATCTTGCTTTGATAATGCATTGTAATATTATACCATTCAGCTCTACACAACTGTTTAATAATAGTCACAACGGTTGATCAACAGTTGATCAAAAGTACCTTAAACAAGCACTCGTCAATATAAGTGAAGCTCGCCTGACTGACCACGCCCACTTAGCAGGTTCGCCTTCACTAATATCTCGGTCCGACGCCTAGTCAAACCCACACACAAGAAATGAAAGACATACATCAAAATTTTTGGCAATGACTTTTTTCATCCTCAAATCAATATCCAGAAATCTAATGCCTTGCATTTCTGCACAACTGTTTGGCAATAGAGACAACAGTTGAGCATCAGTTCATCAAAAGTACCCAAAAGCAAGCTTGGCAATCTGTTCGAAACCCTTCCGCCCGACCACGCCCACTCAAGACATTAACCTTCACTAATATCTTGGTCCGCCGCCTAGTCAAACACACACACAATATATGAAGGGAATAGATCAACATTTTTGGCATTGACTTTTTTGGTCACTTACTTAAATGAACAGCCAGCACTTTCTACTGCGAATGCATTGCAATGTCTTCCAGCTCTGCTTCACTGTTTAGTAACAGTCACAACTGTTGATCAACAGTTGAACAAAGGTACCTTAAGCAGAATTCCTTATGAAGCTCTGCTGGATAACCACGCCCACTTAAATAGCTCATCCGCCCACTCTAATATCTCGGTCCGCCGCCTAGTCAACCACACACACAACTTATGGGCAGACTTAAGTCAAAAATTTTGGCGGTCACTTTTTTTACACCTCTCGATTACCAACTGATTACCTGCAGCTTACTCTGTGAATTCCTTGCAGCACTGCTCTCTTCATTTAAAATACAATTTGTGATCCACCGATCGCTATTATTACTAGAAAATTCCCACTGAGATCGGTTCAACCGGGCGTATGAAATATTTTTTTGTGGAAAATTCCCACAAAAAGTCGTTCAACAGGTCGTATGAAAAATACCACAACATATCGAGTCAGTGAGACTAAGCTATCTGTAGAGCTTCTGCGGATCAACGAAGCGAGTTCTGATCTACTCTATTTAACCAACAAGATTCTTTGGGATTATTTTTCTGTTTTTTTAATTAAGTATGTTTGTAATTGGTTTAGCTGAAGTATTTTCAACGTGTATTTATTGGCGACTTGTAATTGGGTAATGAGAACAAGGTGAGGTAAGCGGATGGGCAATAACAACAATAATAATGATGACAACAATAACAACAACAACTACAGAACAGCACTCCAGGTTAAACTGTGAGCACTTGTCAACAAGCCCAAGAACAAGAAGAAACGCTGAGAACAACAACAAAACTGCTGTTCAAGGAGTACGTGTAGCATGTCAATCGATCGACACTTACAACGCTTAATCAGCAGCGATTTCAGTCGATAAATTGAATGTTGTTGTTGTTGCTGTAGTTGTTGCAGCTCCTGCGTTTCAAATTTGGCATTGATAAAGCTGACTGCGGCTGGCAGACTGTGCCAGACAACGTCAGCGACAACAACGACTTTGATTCGAATACTCGTATGTGGTCAGTTTGTAATGAAAAATTGATTAGCGCTATACGAAGATGTATGTGTGTATGTTTGGGTGACAATTGAATAAATAAATTTATCAGAAAATAAACGTAAATCAGTGAACAGAAATGTAGAAATTAAACAGACCAAGTAAAGGCAGCAAAGCAAATAAATGAGATTACAATTAATAAAATAATCGATAAGTGCACGAGCTCCACCCCGCTTCGCTTCTCTTCTTTTTTTTTGTTTTTGTTATACTATATAGTAGTACTTAATAATATAGCTCGCTGTTCTTGTTGTTGTATTTGTAGGCGAAAGATAATTGCGTTTTTGATTTAACCACAAGCAAACGCGACTCTGCAGCCACTTGAAACGGCGCTCCCCGAATGCTTCAAGTCTATGTCTAGAATATGCACCTTATAAGTGCCATACTAAATACCATTTCTCTATCACATTCATACATATATATGTATGTACATATGTATATATTTTGTATAGTATAGCGTGTAAAACGCAAATGACATTTAATTGGCAGTGCACAATGAGTGAGCAGGCAATTGCCAAGTGGGCGTCAACAATTTAATTTCACTCTGTGTGATTTTGCAATTGAAAATAATATCATACGTATGTATGTTATACCAACCATGCTGATTTGCTTGTCCACAAATGGGGCTGGCACTTTGAGATAAGACCCAGCGAGCTCACACATCATTGGTCTAGCCAATTCCACCAATACATTTCATCGATCGCGCTAACAAGCGCAAGTATTTATCCATTTGGATTTATAAATTCTATAAATAACTGGTTATCATTCTTCTTAATTTAGAATTCAATTTGTAATCTTTTCTCATATATCTGACATTCAATTGCTTAATAATATACACAATTTTTGTTTACTCATTTTTCTAATCATAAGAGTTTAATTTTTAATTCAAAGCTGCACCGCATAATATTTTTACATTTAAAGCTAAAGTTGCTCAAATGTCTAATATATTTAATTTATACATTTTTGTATTTTACAATTTGAGCACATTTAGCTTGACGGCTTCAGGCACTTTTTCTGTATTCCCTATTCTACTTTTTTTTGAGTAATTTAATAATTTAATTCAATTCAATAAATATCTGCACCACATTATATAGAATATTAAGATTTAGTCTAAAACTATATATTTGTCTTTTATACAATACATTTTAGCTTATTATACCTTTATCGTAACTTTTAATTTATCAGTTTAATAAAAATCTTTGCTATGATTTGGTTAAGACAAAGCGATATTATGGAAGGTAAAAGTATTTTTTATAATTCGATTTTATATAGTATATAAATATTATAAATTTGCAATGCTATTATTCTAAAACGTGACTTACAAGCATGTAAGTTGATAAAATATAACTATTATTATGACACGCGTTTCTCAACAAAATAATAGTAAAATTTATTATCCCTATTACTTCCATTTATTGTAATGTCATATCAATATGCGATTTTTATATTTAAATATATATTTTAATTGCAGAAAGTTAATTTACTTAAATGCTTGATTTTACTTCAACTTTACTTTCTTTTTAAAATATGAAATAATAAAATAAGCAGGTAAATAAATTTATAAAGAATTACATAAGGAACAATAAAAAAATGAAATATACATATATTGTATAAAATACTAAATACTAGTATATACTAAAATAATTATATATAAATCTGTATCTGTACTAAAAAAGGTATAAAAATCTGTTTTATAAGTTGAATTTGGCTGTGGGAAAATATCGTTGTCAAAAAGCAGCATCAGCATCGGGGCATCTGCCCTTTGAGGCTATAAAACATATTAAAAGGCGACCTTTTCCTCAATTAGCTAGTTTGGTTATTGGCTTGACCGTTGTCCGCAAATAAAATGCAATTTTAATGACAAAACTCTCACACATTGTATATGTGTGTGTGTGTGTGTGCCTATATGTGATAGATACAAAGTCGCAATATCGCCATTCTAATTAGCCAACGTGCTGCAATAAAGCGCCGGAAAAGAGCATCCCGCTGAGGCGAGCGAAAGGTGCTTGGGAAATCTATGTATGTATGTTCGTGTGTGTGTGTGTGTGTGTGTGTATACTTTTTTGGGGGTAGTGACTAAATGACTGACTGAGCGATTGATTGACTGAGCGATTGACTGCATTGTGGGCGCTTGCAAATCAAATCAAATTAAGTCAAAGTTGATGGCGCATTTTGCAGTTGTTACAAACGCCGTTGGGGAATGGGAATGGGAATTTAAGAGGGTGACGGGGGGTGGTGCGGTGGGAGTGTAAAATGTAATAATGCCTCATTCACAACGTTGTTGTTTTAGTTGTATGTAGTTGTTGCCATTGCCAGCGCTGTTTGTTGTTCATTTCGCGGCCATCGTCATTATCTGCATGTAATTTCTCATTTTCATAGTCAATTAAGTCAATCACACGCCCTTTTAGCCACCGCAGCGTCGTCGTCGTCGTCGTCGTCGTCGACGTCAGCATTCGTCTGTCCTCTGTCCTCCTCTCTGTCTTTTCCCGCTCGACTCGAAAGCCACCCTCTGCCAAATTAACACGTCGACGCTGTTGTCGTTGTCGTGGGTTGTTCGCTTGTTGTTGGTTGGATTGGTTCATTGATGGGTGGGTTGATGGTTGATGGTTGATGAACTGGTGGCCAGTTGATGGACTCTGTTTTGGGTTCCGTTTCCTTTGAGGCGCGTTGCCAGCCGCCAGTTGGCTTTTGTTTATTTGTAACGCAATGCAGCCGCGTTTATTGCTCAATTTTCATCGATGTTGCGTTGTATTGCGCTTGTGCGCTTGCCAAAATTACATATTCATAGCTCAGCGGCCAGCAACAGCAACCACCACACGAAGAACATTACGATTACCATTACCACAACCCACACACACACACACACACACCCCTCTAGGATGTACACAATATGAAGCAGAAACAGGACCAAAGACCAGGCTCAATAACTGTAACAATTTCAAGCACTAAAAGGACACGTGGCAGCTGCTTTTAAAATTGAATTTCCTGCATGTAATCTTGTCGAGTCAATTGTTTTTGCGTTCGCCCACCCCTCCATCTCTCCCTCCACCCCTCCGCGATGTTGTTGTTGTTGTTTTTTCCCAAACACGTGCAACGCTTTTCTGGGTGTGCGGACGTGTGCAGCTTGCCTCCTGCCTCCTGCCTCCTGTCTTCTGCCTCCGACACCCTCGCCCTGTCCAACCGCTGGTCACACTTCTTTATTTATGAAGATGCGGCCAATATGTTGACTATTTGTGAACACCCAATTTATCCCCCTCCCTCCTACATACATGGCTTTGTGTACTTAGCCATTGGCATGTTGTGGCCAGGATTAGCTTTTTGACTTTTGTCACTCGCAAATAGAAAAGCAGCGAATTGTCGAGGGGAAAAGTTTTATTTATTTTGGAAATCTCAATCTCAACTTGATGTGACAATTTAAAAACAACATATACATCAGAATAACATTTAATTAACAATTCTTATTCGCATTTTATCATTAGCTGAAGTTGAATACTTAAAATAAAACCAAGTAATTTATGTTTATGTAGGCACAATTTACACTTGTGTAATTCAGAACAAAATGTTTATGATTAAAAAGCATTATTTATTAAATTTATGTTTGTATTCCCATTAAAATTTCGATTGCATGTCAATTGTACACAAGTATGTTAATTAATATTTTTGTGTAAATCTCTTTTAGATTTTATTCGATAATGAATTCGAGATATATATATATTAAATATTGTGAATGAATAATATTTACATTTATTATTAAATATTATTTTATAATAATTATTTATATATAATATGTGTTTGCATTAAGTAGATTAAAAATTCATAAAATAGAATACTCATGAACACTTATTTTATTTGAATATGTTAAAAGCAAAAGTCTTTCATAAACTGAAACTAAACTCAAATGGAGTTCTCTACTTCAGTATGTGTTATAAATTAAAGTAAGGAAAATCTAAAAACACATTTTATTTTACTCTAAAGTAAAACAAGAGGCTAATAGATTAGATATAAATGTTATATAAATGTTCATACTTAATGCTTAAAAAATCTTTCTTATGTTGTTCTTAAACTAAAATATATTGCATCTCTTTTCTCTTTACTTCTCTAAGTTCCAGATCTTCTTCATATTCACATCATATTTAAATCTTCTACGCAGTTTATGTAACAAGAAAATTAAGTTAATACAACAAAAAATATTTTTTCTTAAATCAATACCTTCTTAATTACTTAAAATGTAAATCAATTAATTTTTATACTTAACAAATAAATAAAATATATTTTGAATAAATTTATATAAAATCAAATATATAATTCATTTTATTTTTGTAAAATTTGCCACAAAATTCTCTCAAGCATGTAAATATAATAAATTGATCGATAGCAAGATTTTTCCACGAATATTGACAAGCAAATTGAGTCTTCACAGAGGAGCGTAAAAGATTCACACGATGCAATGGAGATGATGACAACTGAGCACACAACGTAATTTGTAGTATAATTAAAATGCCGAAAAATGGAATGGCAATGAATAAATGGAAGGGAAAAAGGTCAAAGGCAAATGGCAAACGCGAAACCTTTTCATCGAGTTGGAGAAGCACTTTGTGGCGCAAGTTGCGTGTCTGGCAAACGCTGCTGTTGCCATTAAAAAGCCACCAAACATCAATTTAAATATTGCATTACAATGATTTGCATAAAAGGCAGCACGCAGAAGGAATGAGTGTGTGAGTGAGTGTGTGAATGAGTGTGCGAATAGCTGGGTGAGTCCAAGTGCTGTCTCTCAGAAATCAAAGCCAAAAAACCATTAAACCAATATAAATTTGCACTTTCACATGACCTCGCGTTGGCGTCTCCCTCTCCCTTTCTTTCGCTCACACTCTATCTCTATCTCTTTCTGTGTGTGTGTGTGTGTGTTTCTCCCTTTTGTGTAGCCGGGTGTCGTTTGACTAATTTGAATATGCCGAGCCCCGAGCAAGTCTCTCTTTCTCTCGTTGTCTGTGTGTTTAGTGCTTCCCACGATATTGATATGACTTTGTCGTGTCGCTTGGGGTCGCCTCAAATCAGAATTCAAATCAACAAACAATAAACAATAAAGAATAAAGAATAAAGAGTGGCAGCCAACCCATTAGCGTACGTCACAAAGTGTGTGGCAAGGGTTGCGTTGCGTTGCAACACCTGAGAAGTCAGGATCGAAATTCAGTTGCAAGCTGCCAATAGATCTTTTGTTTAATCTTTGATTTCGATTGCATTATTCTTATTATTTGTAAATAAATAAAAAAAACACGGATAACGTAAATAAAGACAACTTCATCGACGTCGAGGTGCACAGCAATTAACTGAACCTGAACCCAAGATCCCACTCGATCCCAATCCCGATTCCTACTCCGATCCCATGCCCTCGCTACGCCACACTACAAGAGAAAAACGGAAGTCATTAAGTTGGTCATTCAAAAGCAACAACAACAACAACAACAACGTATACAAAAAGGGTTCGCGACTCACGGCAGCTCGACGTGTGCTGCCTAATTGCGCTCGAGGAGTGGGAGTGGGAGTGGGAGTTCTCGTCCTGCCAAAAGGGTGTCCTGCACTCAGCTTGGTAATTCGAGTAGACATTTGCCGCCTGGTCGAGTCAGTCACTCAACAGCAACAACAACAACAACAACAACGACGACAACATCATAAAAGAAAGCAGATGATTTTATTGAAACGTAAATTGACCAAACAACAACACTTTGCAAATGCATAAATGAATACATTCACAATTTATTTATAATTATTCATTTACTTATGCATGTGTTTGGCAAACAATAAGATGATTTTTTTTTAAAAATTAATATTAATTTGAACAAGAAATAAAATTATACAATATATAATAATAATAGAATATAATATGTAATTTAATATGCTTAATTAAAAAAAGCAAGGCAATGCGATTGTATTCTTAAAATGCACCAAATTAATTTACTAGAAAATACTAAAAAAAAAGCAAATGCTATATTTCCTACACCGATTTTCAATTTATATTTGTATTCATATATGCGTTTTCTTTCAAATCAACCACATATTTAATACTTTTGTGTATATTATATTGGGTATATCGACATAATATTACATTTAAAATATACCAAAGATTTAAAATTATACCGAATTGTCAGCCAAAGCATCTCGATTGCAATAGACTATTTTTTTATATTTAAAAATATTTCTTAAATAACTTCTAAAATCTGCATCCGATTGCAGCCAAATTTGCAGAAGTCAAAATGACAGAAGTTATAATTGTATATACCAAAAATATAGCTTTAAAATTACGCAGCAGAAGTGAGCTTGGTAAAAATTTAAAAACACACATTATCTGTGGACAAACATTACAAGTGCCGTTGAAAGTTACAGTTCTATATCTTATAATCTTTAAGATCCAATGTTTCATACGGACAGACAGCCAGACTGACGGACATGGGTATATCTTCTCAGCTGTTGACGCTGATCAAGAATACATATGGGGTCGGAGATGCCTTCATCTGCCAGTTACATACATTTCCTGGATGCACAAAGTAATAATTCCCTTCTTTACTATGGGTAGCGGGTGGTACAGACAATAATAACTATAGATTTCTATGACGCCAGAAAATTTGGTTGCGATCGGATAAAAATTTGTATAGGCACAATGTAGTATATTTTGTACTCTACGGTATATTTAGAATGATACTATACCAAAATGTCAAATATAGCACTTAGTATTTTGCGGTATATTAGTTTGGTTTACTTTATAATTATTACCGCACTGTTTTGCCCACTCGACTGTTGCCTCTTACTTGTTTTGTTATTATTATTTCATAATTTTGTTATTATTTAAGTTCCTGCATACATAATTAGGTAAGCGATAAATACTATCAATGTTTGGTTGTTTGAAATATCCGTTGACTCAGTTAAGTAAACTTGTAATTTAGCCCAAGCATACGCCTAAGTGCTGTGGGACAAGTTGTATTGGATGATTTGGATAACTTGTCCGGGGATAAACTATGTAACTACATTCGCATGCTACGCAATGCTGATGGATAGCGGACAAAACACAAAAGCTCGAGGCAAACAATGAACAATGGCCACTGGACACTGGACAGCAGATACTAACGAAGTAACGAGGCACCAAGTGCCACATAAATCAGCAATGCGAGTTGGAGTCCCCAGAAAGTGGATGGTGGATGAGGAGTGGAGTGGAGTGGAGTGGAATGAGTGCGGGACCGGACAATTGACGTCAACAATAACTAACAATGATGTCAACTTGTAATTGAATTGATTGACAATATTTTATATGGAAGTAGAATGGACTAAGAATAGCGAGCATTCGCCTTTAATGACAAAATTTGTTTAGATTAGCATTAATGGACAACGAGGACTCCGTCCGTCTGTCTGTCCGCCACAATGATGGCTCAAAGGATGTTGGGGGACCCAGGACACAGGACACACACATACGACACAGCACTCAGATTGCGACTCGAGACTCAGGACTCAGGACACAGGACACGAGCGAGTGGCTTGGCGTGGCCATAAAAAACGATAAGGCTATTCAATAAAAATACTTTAAGCGGAAAAACAAACTTCAATGGCGATAAAAAAAAAACGAAAAAAATAACATACATCGAGAAGGGTCACACAAATCGAACACAAGTCAAGTCCGAGAAGCAAACGGCAAAAAAAAAAAAAAAAAAACTCACACTCCGCCCACTCGATTTCGGGCACAAGGACAACGACAACGACAATAACTGCGACGACAGGAACAATATGTGACAGTGGCAGAGTGGAGGGTAAAGAGTGGGGAGTGGGGAGTGGGGAGGTCACCCTTCAGTTTCGTTGCGCTTTTTAGTTAATGAAATCGTTTGCTAAATGAAACGTAAAGCCAAAGAAAAAAAAAAAAAGAAAACATCTCTTAACGGCCAACCCCATTTGCCAATCCTTTTTTCCAGTTGTTGTTGTTGTTGTGCAGTTCTGGAGCTCAAACGGAAGCGGAAATGTGTCGCCGTTCAATGGCAGCGTCAAGATTTTAAAATCAAATTTTGAAAAAATGCGATTTTCGGAAAAAAAAAAATCGGCCACAAAATCATTTTAAAGCCACTCGAAAATGGCATTTTGATCTCCGTTTGCCGCATTTAATTTGATGTGGCTAACTGTGTGTGCGTTTCCGTTTCCGTTCCATCCGGCAATCTTCTTCTGCTGCTTCTGTTTCGGCCTCTTCATCATCATCATCATCATCATCATCAGCGTCCCCTTCTCCATCAGTCTGAGCTGTGGCAGCTGTTTGCTGTGGTCTGCACTTGCTGTTTGCGATTAATTTGTTGATTTATTCACTACGGAAGGGTTGCTTAACTCTACCTCCATACCACCCTACCACCCTCCCTCCCACCCTCCATCTATCCTATCTGTATCCTTCGCTGACGGCTTTATTATTTATTTATTTTCACTAAATTGTCTCGGACTTGACCAGGGCTACATATCAAATGCTTGAAATGAGCAGCAGTCAGCATAAAGTCTAATTTATTTATTGGAAATATAATGAAAAGAAAGTTTATCTTTAATTGATTAAACAAATCAAATCACAGAATTAATAACTAGAATAAATCGTTCGGATTTTCAATTATTTAAATGAGATATTGGCATGAATATATCCGCAACACATGAATTAAACACAATAACTATTAATTGTTCAAACGAAAGAACATAAATTTGTGTCGTCAAAAAGACAATATTTTAAATTTTGTGCATACAAAAAATAATGTAATATTTTTTAACTAAAATATTCAAACACACATCGCTGAAACATTGTCGGATTTTAACTACAAACACTATAAAAATATACAAGGAAACCTATTTCTGAAATATGATTGGCAATTAGTCACGATGAATCTCTGTATTTTTTAGATTAAAATTTAAAATTATTTATATAAATTAATATTTATAGACAAAATTATTATTTTAATTAAATAGGGATAGATGAGCATAAGATAGGGAAAGTTTTGGTTCGTATTTCTTATGGTTTTGATAAAAAGAGTTTGAATTTTTCATTTAATTTGTAAACAAATATCCTTGAATTATTAAATAAAATATCCACAACATTTTTTTAATGGATAATAAATGTTTGAATTTTAAATTTAGTCTTTGAATAAAATACATATGCGCACAAATATCAGTCAAATATAATTTTATTTATTTTCAATTGATTTCGACTTGCTTTTTGCATATAAAGTCAATATTTTTGAAGTAAATATTATTAAATCTATACTAATATGTAGTATGAAGAAGCCAAAGTTAAATATTTTTTAAACTCAACATCAAGAATAACTAAATTATTTATTGTAATTTTGTATTTGCCTATCGAAATACTTTTTATTAAATATGTTAATCATATTTTACTTTTTAAAATTATTTCCGATACTGATATTAACTTTAAATAATAAAATATTACAGAGTGTGTAATCTATTTAAGTAATTTCGTGCAGTTCCCATAAGTTGCTTGTTTACTATGCGACAAAGCAAAGCATTCTTTGGGTCTGCATAAATCGACAAGCAATTGAAGCGTGAGAGCTAAAAAAAAAACAAGTAAGAAAGCTACAGTCGAGTGTGCTCGACTGTGAGATACTCGCTACCCACTTTGAATAAAAGCAAAACAAAGCGGTATTATTTATAAAAAATAAAAAATAATATACCGCAATAAGTCTAAAATATACCGAATCTCATATTTAGTATATCCATGAAGAGCTATATGTGAAATATGGCACTTAGATCAAAATATACCAGATTGTCGAAAAAATGGAATCTCTTTCTCTTATAGTCTCTTTTATCTAGGATAGACGGACATGGCCTCTCGGCAGTTGTCGCTGATCAAGAATATATAAATGCTTTGCCTCCTTCCGCCTGTTCCACACATTTCCTGCCAGCACACACTTATAATACCCTTCTACCCTAAGGCTAACCGGGTATAAAAACGAAAAAGAATATTAATTTGAGCAAGCGAAAAGTTAGTCGGAATTTGCTTTAGTAAATGCAGAAAGTTCTTGTCGACAGCAGCCAATTACTGCAATGTATTTCTTTCGAGGAAGGCGCAGTCAGGACCTTCACAGGACAATCACAGTTACAGTTACAGTTACAGTTACAGTTACAGTTACAGTTACAGTTAGAGTAACAGTTAAAGTTACAGTTACAGTCCGCTAGACGAGTATTTGCATTTGGAGCTTGTTGTCTGGTTATCAACACACTTCCGGAACTTAATGGCCTGAATCCTTTTGCTGTTGGTTGGTTTTTTATTCCCCAGTTTTGCTGTTTTGATGTTTACATATATTTTTTTTTTTTTGTTTGGCCAGGATACTTGTAAAATGCATTGGCCCGTCATAATTCCTTTGGGTCCGGATTTTAGTTTTATTTTTACACAGTTCTATTGCCTGCCTGTTGGTAATTATTTTTGGATCGTTGTGGATTGTTGTGCTCATATATCTTGCACTTTGTGTAAATCATTGCGCCGCTGTGCACTTTGTGACTTTGAATTATGGAAAATTGGCAAATTTACGAGCTGTGCCAAGAGTTGAAGCTACAACTCGGGGGTTTTTTTTGGTCAGAGTAGTTTGGTTGGGTTCATTGGATTTTATGATACGCTCTGTTTAACATCGTTTGCCATCGTATTGTTGTGTTGTTTTATTTACTTAACGCAATTTACACGCTTTGTTTTTAATGCGCTTTTGATGAAGCCATCATGTCACATTACATCAAAGAACAAGCAATAGGAAAGGAGGGTGTCAACACACCAAGTATATACACCACATATACTATATATATTCCAGCGATATACGATGTATGCACACACATATATCCCAAGCACACACAATAACAAGACAATAAAAGGCAACCAAATCTCCAGGCAGTCATCGTCGTCGTCATTCTCATCCTCATCCTCATTCTCATCCTGGCAAGCAGCAAAAATCTCATAAACACTTTCCTTTCGCTTGGCTTTCGTGTTCGTGCACAAATTGAAATCTGGTTAGGCACAAGGGTGTTACACCCCTCACACCGCCCTTCCACCTTCCTTCACTCCAAGGGTAACTGGACAAAACAAACATTGAAGCAGCGGACAAAAGCAAAAGCGTTTTGGGACATTCATGAGCAGTTCATGCGTGCAAATCAAAGCGAGCAAGTGGAAAATGTATTCGATGGGGAGGAGGACAAAAACGAGGAGGAGGAGGAGGAGGGGAGAACAAGAGGACAAAACATGATAAGCAGCAGCAGAAGGAGCGACACAAAACAGAACCGGAACAGATCAAATGATTTCACTTGCACTCTGACTGTATTTTGTGTTTATTAGCATGGTGTCTTTAGCTCTGATGCCAGCTAAATAAAAAAAAGATTCATTTTAACATATTGTTCAGGTTAACGGGTACTTGGCTGTATCCATAGATCTGTATCGTATATTTGAAGTATTTTATTAGCACTAGCTAAGTGTACTAGATATAATAGGAAGAACGACTTTGCATCGTTCACTTTTTCATAGCATGCTTTTGGGCTGAGCTGGCAAAAATAATTTTGTTTAATAAAAAAAAGAATAAAGTATCTCAATTCATCTCCTTGTTTATTTATTTATAAAAAAAAAAATATGAAATTTATGAAATGCATTTCATTCAAATATACTGGAAAAACAGTTTTCATGACTCACAATTTTGATAAGAATTTCACACAAATTATAATAAATAAGTTTTAAATTTACGTCAAAGATATTAATGTTATCATAAAAATATTTCGAATTTTAAATAGTTTGTATAAACTATGAACTTTCGATAAGAACAAAAATTAAAAGTAATATAGACTTTTTTAAGAAATCACAATTAATCACATTAAGTTGAAATTTCCAACATTTAAATACATATTGAACAAATATTAATTATGAATAAATTGAAACGCTCCTAGTTGACTTATTAATAATTCTGTTATGAATTTGATTTAAAAGCTTTATTATTTTTGTTTGTTTTTTATAGCTAATTAATTAGTGCATAAGTTATTGTCTTAACAACATGGTTATAATATTTGAAAAATTAACCAAATCACAGAAGAATTTAGTGTGCAGAAATTCATTATGACGATTATGACAAATTTGCTTAAATTTAAATTGAATTTAAATATTATAAGTATAAAAATACGATAATTTATAACTCTTTACTTAAATAGAATCATAAATGTTTCGAATGATTTCTTAAACAACTAACTTAAAAAGGTTGGAAATAATTAAAATTAACACTAACTTATTTCTAAATCCCTGACAGCAAAGGCCTTTGGCATAAGCATCTAAGTTAAATATAAAAAATAGATTAACTTTTCATTTAAATTGAGTTTAAATATTGAAACAATTTTAGAAAATACTAAATTATAATATAACAAGTTGATTAAATAACTATTCGATATAATTCTTAGGATCTGGGAAAACATCTTCAACTCAATTGCAACTCAGATATTTCGCCAACACAACAAATTGGTCTATTGAAAAGGCAACTTGAGTTTGAGGATTTATTGATCATTAGCTCAACTACAAAGTGTTGTATCTTTTCTTCAGATGATGCATTCAATGCAAGGGGAAGGATGAAGCATAAAGAATGAAGGCAATTCAAACACTCACTCGTTGTCAATGGACTGCGAGTAGTTGACTTCTTTGCTCTACTCTGCTCTTCTCGTCCCTTCTTTTTTTTAATAGTGCTGCCTCAGCAACAAGAACAACAAGAACAACAACAATGGCTGTGAGCAATGTGTCATGCTTGTTGATTTGTAAGGATGCAATGCTGCCCGCCGCGTTGTCAATTGTATTGACCGGAAAATCATAAAGCTCTTTGTGCCCAGCTCGAGTTGGAGAGTTTGCAAGAAGAGTGAAGGAGATAGAAAGACTATGTTAGAGAGAGGAAGTCAAATGGAAGCAGCAGCGTCATGCCATCCGATCGAAACTCAACTCAATAGTGGGCCCTGGTCATTTAATGTTCCATCATCGTCATCCTCATCGTTAGTCCATCTTCAGGCAAGTAGTATTTCAGTTTTTGTTCGAGCCGGAAATGTTGCTCAGCTCTCATTCAATCTTTGTCTGTTGCTCTTTCATTTTTCTATTACATGATTTTATAATCCTTTTTAATTTTTTTCCGTCTGTAAAATCTCTGGGCTTGCTTCCGCCGCAGAAAGTTGTTCTTTATTATGGAAAACTGTTTATAAGTTGACAAGCAGTAAACAGGATTTCGGAAATGCTAAGAATTTTCCGACTTTTCCAACTTGTCCACCAACAGAAATGAAAGCGAAAAAAAAGGGGTCGCTGATCGAAAAATTAACATTCAACTATGACAGGAAGTGAACTTCCAGAATGTAGGTGTATGATTGTGTGTGTGTGTGTGTGTGTCTGGTTATTGGGGAAATTGGAACAAGTGCGTAGAGTATTGTGACACAATTGATTTTAAAGGCCAGTTGTCATGCTTTGTTATTATGTGGCAACAGAAACTTAATAATATTAAATGCAAGATTTATAATTTTATTCATTTTAGCATTCAAAATTTATCAACTATTTATTTTTTTCATTGATTTAGGGATAGTAATATAAATATATATAATATAATTCAAATGTAATAAACATTTTTTGGTGGTGAAAGAAGGGGAATGATTTCAATTAAACATTAAATACGTAAATTATATAGATAAAAAATATATACTATAACTACACAGAGAGAAAAAAATATTGATTGCATATTTAAGCTAAATTTGCATTTAAAGATTGAAAACATATAACATATTTTTAAAACATAAATCATTCTGCATGAATGTGTTATTCTGGATGGAAAAGAAGATTGCAAATCTTGATTTAAAAACTTTTACGAACTTAATAAAAAATCTTGAAACAAGATGTTCAGATAGAAAATATCTTAAAACAAGATTTTGTTCTTTATTTTTCTTTATTTCGTCTGAGTTTTAAAGTGTTCAATATTGATTTAAGATTTGCATTTTTATTTCATTTTTGAGATTTTTCTATTCTTGACACAAGAATCTTGAATTTCAAGATTGTGCAATCTATTTTTTTTTGTAGAATTTCAATGTTAATTTAAGAATAAACCTTCTCAGTTCAATTTTGATATTACATAATATTGATTCAAGATTCTATTTTTTACTTTATTACTTTTTTTCATTTTGTTTAGTTGTCTGCTTAACATTATTTTAAAATATAGTGCTTGAAACCTTTTTTAAAAAGTAAGCATAAATTAAAGACATATTTTTCAATCTATCTATCTTATGAGTATACCACTAAGTTTCATAATCTTAAGAAGCAACTTCAACTGCTTGGTGAGAGTATAAGTTAAACGATTATGCAGAAGTTTGCTCGAGGAAATGACCCATAAATGACATCGCCCATAGAAAATGACACGCACACAAAATGATTTTACCCACCATCAGCTACCACCACAATATATGCACTATATGTTAGTAGAGGAAAGGAGAGAAGAGAGAAGAGGAGTTGGACACTGACCCAATCCACAAAAACAGAAAAAAGCATATGGCATGGCGCTTATCCATTTATGAGTGCACATTAGCCATTATATTATAGCTTGCTGCCGTTATGATTTACGGGAATAAGTGAAACCCAAACCCAAACCCAAAAAAAAAAAAAGAAACCCCATCCATCTAGCCATCGTCGTTGAGCGTCGTCCGGTAAGTGCCATCGTTGTGCAGTTGAGTGGAAACTATAGATAATATATTTATAGTAGTTTTGCAGTGTTGTGTGAGTTGCGAGTTGTGAGTTGCGAGTGAGGTGCATATTCATTGTCTCTGGGTCTTGACTATTTTTGTATATTAAAATGTTGCCACATTGAAATTTATTTGTCTATTTCTTGATTTATGACTTGGCATTTCTTTTATTTCCAACTGGTCAGCTTCTGTCTGGTCAGGCCTCTGGCCTCTGGTCAACAAATGATGCGTCAGCATTCGTATCACCATGCCACGACATGTGCCACACATTAAAAGATAGAGACACTTACTTTTATGCCCGCAACCCGCAGAAGGGTAATCGCTTAATTGACAGCATCTATCTCAGTGACAAAAGGTTGGCACTGCTCCAGGGATCAAGCTAAATACTATATGTATCTATAATACCTGAACTCAATTCCTGCTGCGTGTTGCGGACAGCAATGTGCAGATTTGCAGATACAAAATCAAATAGTAAACGGAAGAGTTTAAGCCGCCAGCAGCTGAGCAAATTAATTCCACATCGAAGCTGTTCAGACTAAACTATTTTACAATATCTATCCGTAAATCAACTTGAATTGTAATTAAGAAAAATCTAGAAAACATAAGTCAATCAATTCCATACTAATACTAAATTAAAATTATCATGTTTAATCAAAAAATCTTCTTTCAAAATTTTAAGATCGAAAAGTTCTTTAATCAAGATATGCATTCTACTTTTCAATCTATATTTTTTCTCTATGTGGAGTTTATCTCATTTTTAATAAATTCCAAAACTAAAACAAGACACTCATAAATTCAAATTCATGGCAACATTATCATGAATATTAAGAAATAAACAGAAATTTTAAATTTCATATTGAATTAAAGCATCTAAATCTAAATACTGAATAAAACTTCATTGATGTTTCATTTTTATTTTTGAAAATACGAATTTAAATATACAAATATTTACATATTATTAAGGAGACAACTTTTATAGAATGATGCCAACTAGTATTTTTATGTACATACATATAATATAATATATTATTTTGATTTTTTCTTAAAGAGTTCAAATTTTATTTGAATAATACTCAACTGTATTTTACAAGTAAATGTGTTTTAAATTTTAAAATAAATTAACACCGTAAATTTAGCATTACCTATAAACTAAAAGAAAAGCTATGTAAAGAAGATTTTATATATTGTTTAATATTTATATATATGTAGTTGTGTAATTCATTAGAAAATTTCTTTATAGTACTTAAACATATGCAAAATTCATATAAATTTGAAATTTTTATTACTTTTAGAAAAATATACGAACAGGAATATATAATATTAATATTCTTCCCGTTCAAATATGATTTCCATACATATCTATAAACTTCAGTTTTATATTAACATATATCAAATTATTAATTATTATGAGTTTTGAATCAAAATATCAATGAAATTTCCATATGATGTTTACAGCATATTTAAAACGTTTTGTGCAAATCTATATATTGTTAGAATAGAGATATAATTTTTAGAAATTATCAAAAAGGAAAAGCTTAAAAAGTCGCCTACATTGCGTTCATTTTGGCAGTTATTAAGTCCTGGGATAACCAATCCTATAGTAGGAGATTTGTTTCAGTTCAGTTCAGCTCATCTGTGGAGCTCTCAGCTTGCAGCGTCAGCTACGTTGCTTCTTCGGATGGACAGTTTAACTTGCCACCGCCGTGGTGGCAGCAACAAAAACTTGCCGACACTTATTAGCCTTGAGTACATCAATCATCGGCTTGTTTTAATTTTAAAAAATCGCACGCTGTTTTCCCGAGTCGTCGTCGCCCAACCCTCATGCTGCTCTCTCTCTCTCCCTCTCTCCCCACTCCTCAACCCCCTCACGAAGCCAAGCAACGATGCGAGGGGGAGTTGTGTGCGCACGTTTAAGCACTTAATTAAATGCCGCAGGCCACACGCCCCCCGTCGTTGTGGGCGCCATCGTCGTCGTCGTCGTTGTCGTCTCGTTGAATCCCGCCCACTGTGCAGCATGTGCGGCATCTCTTTCTGGCTGCCGAATGTATCTCCATCTCGCTATACAGTGGTACTTTGTGTGTGTGAGTGTGTGTGTGTGTGTGTGTCTCTGTCTACACCGAAATCCTTGGGAAATTTTCTGTTTGGCACTTAGGGAAATTTTCATATCATGTTTAAAGAGCGCCATTTTCTTTTTGTGTGTTCTCAACTTATATTTCACTTGAGTTCACTTTGTGATGATTCGTGAGGTTTGGGGTTGGGTTGGGTTGAGTTGGGTTTCGCTTTCTCGCTTCAAAATTCATTCAACTTAGGCATTTGCCTTGTGGTCTGGCAAATGGCAGTCAGCAAAATAGCGGGGCGAGTGGGAAGTAGACGACGACGACGACGACGACGACGTTGCTAACTGGGCTTATCTGTTGGCAGAAATGCTTATGTTGCGGACAAGATTGATCTGTTTAATAAGCAAAACCTTAAATTTTTGATTAAGCAAAGTGTAAACCTTTTTTAATTCGCTTTTATGTGCCACACCATAAAAAATAACATAAGATATTCATTCCCTCCCGCACACTCTGTGTGCATTTCATTATGAATACAAATTGTGAATGGGGCGTGGCATCTCATCGCCATCAAAATTATTAAGCTAACAATGAATTTTTATGTTTGCGGAAGATGAGCCAAGTTCAAAGCAACCACCGACAAAATTTTAATGAATTTTTATATGAAATATGTGTGAGAAAAAGAAAGAAAATAAAAAAGTTGATTACAGCAACAGGTAAATAATAAAAAAATATAATAATAAATAAAATAAAATAAAAATACATAATAAAAGAAAACATTTTCCTTTTTAAATATCTTACCAGAAATCCATCCATAAAAAAACAACTCGAGTTTTGAATTGAAATACATAGTTATTAATGATTCCATTTATTTTGTTTATAGTATTTTTAGAATTCAATATAAAAATAGTTTGTTGTGTATAAATAAAGATAAAGATAATCATCGTTATTGTTTTCATTGTTTTTGTTTTTTGTTTTTATAATAAATATGCTAAAGCTAATCGACCATTCATTTTCTCTAGGTCTAAGTATATAAAATAAACTCTAAAATCAGCGTTTAATGCATACAAGTTTGGCCCAACTTTATACCCCCCAAAACTGAATAATCCTGACACAATACAATATTATTTATATAGCTAAATATATATTTATATGAGTAGGGCAAAAGTTGCACGGTAAAAAGAGAACAAAAAAAAAGTACACAAAAAAAATACGTATTACAAATGTAGGATTGAAAAAACTTTTCATTATCTAGGCGAAGATTCGTGCCAAAAAATAGTATTGCTCGGTGCCATGTGAAATGCATTAATACGAGTAGCTTGCTTTATGATAATAAATAGTTGCTAGCCAGCCAAGAACAAAAAAAAAAAAAAACAAACAAAAAGAATAAAAGTATGTGTGTGTGTGTGTGTGTGTGAGAGAGAGAATAATGCATTTACAAAAGCTACAGTTTATCTCCCAACTGAGGGTTGTCTCTGCCTCTGCTTATGCTTCTGATTCTGCTTCTGGCTCCAGCTTACGTCTCAAAGTACTTGTAGATAGCTGTGATATAGGACATGACCTGTGTCCAATCGGGTCGCTCGATTTGACACATATCATTGATATTCTGTGTGTGAAATAAGAAACTTGATTAGAACAGAAAATGCATGATGAATTCAAAGAATTTTACACTCACCAACGTGGTGGTAATGCCCACAGATTCGGCGGCAGCAAAGGCTAAAGAAAAGTTGCGCCGCTTATTCACCGGACTGAGAGTATCGTAGGGTATTCGATCCGGCAGATAGGAATGTAAAATAGCGCAAAATGCCAAGCCATCGTTCCACGATGAGCTAAAATTGGTGATGTCAATGTTGCGATAGCCAACCGTCTTATTTTGACACCACTTGAGCAGTGCATTCCGCTTCGAGCCGCCATTCTTGGCCAGCATATTGAGCGGATCCTTGCGCTCACCTAAAATGAAATATATATTTCGTATTTCAAATACATCTTTGAAATGTGTTGCTGCTCCTCACCACTCAAGAATGATTTTGAGACGTTGCCAAAACTGAGACTGCCCACAAGAGCGCTGCTTGGCGATTGTCCGCCCGCCGCTGTAAGACTGGGCTGCAAGCTGCTGGGCGTGTTTGGTGTGGAAGGCTGAGATGATGATGATGCTGATGTTGCCGATGTCGCTGCTGATGCCGCACTTGCCGTTGACTGTGTCGACAATTGCTGCTGCAGCTGTGGCGGCTGCTGTGTTACTTTGGTTGGATTAGCTGCGCTTGATAGTGCTGTTGTTGCTGATGCAGTTGTTGCCGATGTTGCTGGTGGTGTGGTTGCAGCGGCAATGTTGCTTGCCACTCCTCCCCCAACATTGTTGACATTCACATGCAGATTGCTGCTCTGCAGAACAGGCAAACGTAGCTGCGTAGTCAAAAAGAGAATTATTCAAAATATATTCATTGCAAAAATAGATTTATATGCTTACGCTCTCGTGCCAATCACTGGATACGGGCAAAATGATGGGCGTGTGGCCCGCTTCGGGTGTGCCGCTGTTCAAACTGGACGTTGAGCTGTAATGAGATTCGGTCTCATCCGCTTTGCCTTGCTATAGAAAGTAGAAATCAATATTAGATCGTTTATAATCTACAATAATAATTAAGAGAGCAAGAGCAAAAAGGTCGCATAGTTAGTGTAATTTATCCGTACAATAAAACTGAATTTTATTTTACACCCTAATTTAAATATCTTCTATTATGCATTCTAAATTAGCTGACAAGCTGAATGATAAACTTAGCTCAAAAGATAAGAGTTAGAAGGCTGCACGGTATAGCTCATATAAT
Source organism: Drosophila pallidifrons (assembly GCA_023558445.1). Taxonomy (NCBI): domain Eukaryota; kingdom Metazoa; phylum Arthropoda; class Insecta; order Diptera; family Drosophilidae; genus Drosophila; species Drosophila pallidifrons. The sequence goes on from CM042351.1 coordinate 18,647,931, forward strand.
TTGCCCTTACAATAAGTCAGGAATTCTTTAAAAAATCTTACTTTAACTATCTGCGATTTAAGATTTCAACTTAGTATGAAAAACCCTATTTAGTTTAATGTTTTTTGATAGTTTTTAATGGACAATTCGTTGTCTAACTCATTGTTAATTTAAATTTCTAATTAAGCATTGTTGCTACATCAAAATGCAAACTCAAGCTAAGCTTATTGAGCATTGAGTGAATACAAATTCAACATAATTGTAAAATTAAGTTTAGTTTCAGTTATAATATTATTTACAAATATACTATAAACAGCTGTCTATTGATATTAATTTTCCCAGTTACAATAAAATTAGCCAATGAGTCAATATAATGATTGGCAATATATTCTTAATAATTATAATAGGTTTCTAGACAAGTGTTCAGTAATGATAATGAAAATATAACTTCCAACTTACCGGCTTGTTGTTCTCAATGCTCTCGATGAGCGTCTTCACAGAGAGTCGCGAATCCTGCCGACTGAAGCTGAGCTTGCTGCGTCGCGAGGCCATCTCCTGCTGCACAGTTGATAGCACCGATTGCTGTGTCTCCGTCTGCTGCAGTTCTGTTAGAGAGCAACCACAAAATCAAGAAATGAATAAAAGACTTCTTTAATAGTAGTCCACTTACGTTGCTTGGTCAACTTTTCGAGCTGCTGCTCGAGCAATCGGATCTTCTCCTTTTGCGTTTTGTTGTCCAGCACCAGCTGTTCGCGTGCGCTGAGCGCTTCAGTCTTGAAATCGTTGGCAACACGCACCGTCATGAGCAGATCGGCCTGAAACTGTTGCCACTCATCCGCCTCCCGTTTGCGCAACTGCGTCTCCTTATCGAGTCGCGATTCGCTGTCGCTCAAATGCAACTGCGCATCGCTCAGATGTCGCTGCGTTTCGCTGAGCAACTGCTGCAGCTGCGCCTTATCCTCCTGGTGGCATTTACACTGCACCTGCAACTCGTTGACACGCTCCTCGAGCGTCTGGCAATCGCCACTCAACTTGTCCTTATCCCGCTGCAGTTGCTCCAGGCGAAACTCGAGATGCGAGACAGCGCATTTGGCATTGTTCTTGGCCACCTTGCACTCCTCGGTTAGGCCGGCAAGTTGTTCGCGCAATCGCCGCAATTCCGCCTGGCTGCGTGACCATTGATCCTGCAGCTCAGCCAGCCGCTCCTCGAGCGCATCCTTTTCGCGACGCGCCGCATCGAGCACATCGCTTAGATCGGTTTTGTCGCCACGCGCCAAATCCGCCTCCAATTCCTCGATCTTCGATCGCGCATTCTCCAGCAGCGTGCTCAATCGACTGATCTCGATCGCACGCTGCGATATCTCATCCTTGGCCAGCGACAACTGAGCTTCGCTCTGCTTGCGCTCGGCATTCGCCGCATCCAGTTGCGAGTCGAGCAATGCATTGCGCTCTCGCTGCCGCTGCTGCTCGAGTTGCACAGTGTCGCGGGATTGCCGCAACTCGGCCAGCTCGCTTGTTAATTCCTCCTGCTTGAGCAGCAAGGCTTCGCGTTCCTCTTGCGATGATTGGATCAAATCGAGCAGCTTATTCTCGAGCAACATGAGCTCTTGCATCGTGCTGCGATTTGTGCGTGACTCGTTGAGTTTTTCGGTCTGGCGACAGAGCGATTGAAAGAGCACATCCTTCTCCTCGGCGAGACGTTCGTTTTCGGTTTGTGTGTCGGTCAATTGGGTTTGCAGATCGGCGAGTTCCTGGAGTGTGGCCTGCAGCTCCTCGTTGGTTGAATAGTGCGTCTCCTCCATCTGTATGATCTTGTCCTGCAGACACGCTACTGATATCTCACTGGACGACGAGTGTTTGTCCCAATCGGGCGTAAGACACGGCGTCCCATCGTTGGTCGCTTCGTTGGCCTAGTAAATTATGTCTTTTGTATTATATCTGATTTATAGAATATATATATAGAGAGCACTCTTACTGTGGGCAATGCTATCGAGGCGGGCGCTGAGCTGTGCAAACGCTGCGAATCTTGGATAATCTGTTGCTTCTCGGCGTCCGACAGTGGCGAGTTGACAACGTCCCGCAAACGATTGCGCAAAGATTCATTTTCATATTTCAGATTGCCAATTTCCATTTGAGTTTTCTCCTGTTGATTCTGTAATAAGAGGAGAAAGAGCGAGCGATCAGTTCAGTTCAGTTCAGGTGAGCGAATTCTTTCCCCCTCCCCCACATTTATTGTTGTTGTTGTTGCAACACTAACTGCAAATTGTATTTGAACTGGAATAAGAATGTTCAAATATCGATCGATTATGATCTACTTTAAGTAAAGGGGAAGAGCTAGAGAACTGCATTAAAATAAGACGGGATTTGTTTTAAACCCTCCATTAAATATCTTTCATATATTATGCAAATTATAGACATAAAATTTAGCCAAGTTTCAGTTGTTGATTGATTGAGACATTCGCCTGTTAGCTTACTTTTAATGCGCACTGTTGAGGTGGCGACAATTTCAATTAAATGAGCGCAGTTTTTTGTTGCATCGCATATATATCGAAACATATTGAATATCAATAAATTGGTTAAAGTAACGAAGCGCAACGCCCCCAGCAGCAGCAGCAGCAACAACAGTAACAGTAACAGCAACAACAACAACAACAACAACATCAATTGCAAATACAGTAACAATATTAGACGACAATTGACAGCTTTTTGCGGTTAATTGACTGACTGACTGACTGATCGAGTATATGTTTGCTTTGCCATGTGATTCAACTGGCTTTTTACCTGCATCTTGAGCAGATCACCCTTCAGTTTGGTCACCTCGCTTTGGTATGGCAACAGCTCCGTGATTCGCGTCTCCAGCTGCAATTGCTCGCGTCCCAAACGCTCCAATTGCGTCTGCAATTCCTGCATTTTGTTGTTAGCCTGAAAAAACCAAACACGTTTCAAATTTATTCCAATCTATGCATTATTTATGTATTGTTTTCATACGCACCTCTAACAGTTGTTGTTGCTGCTGTTCGTTGGTAATGAATTGCAGTTGTTGTTGCTGCTGCTGCTGCTGATAGCTGCTTGCTGCAACAGCAGCAACTGCAACAGCTGCTGCGGCAGCATTGGCTGCTGCTGTTGCGGCGTTGTTGGTGCCGGTGCTGCTGTTGTTGCTGCTGCTACTGTTGCTGGCACTTGTTGTTGTTGCTGTTGTGGTTGTTGCTGCTGCCGCTAATTGCTGATAGAAATCAGCAGCGGCAGCGGCAGCAACGCCGCCATCTTGCAACGCATTGCTGTTGTTATTGTTGCTGCTGCTGCTGTTGTTCGGCGCCGGCGCAGCTGCAATCGAAGTCATCAGTTGCTGTTGCTGTTGTGATTGCTGTGGCAATTGCTTTGGCTGCTTTTGTCCTTTGAATTTTGATTTCTTCTGCGGCAGCGTGTTGCTCAGCTGCTGTGGCTGCTGGCGTTGCTGCTGTTGTTGTTGTTGCTGTTGTTGTTGTTGTTGTGTTGTCAGCAACAACGCTGCCTCGTCACCAACATCGACACCACGTTCGTAAGTCGCCTCGTGATTTGAATAGAATTTTGTTGTTGCTGTCGTTGTTGCGTTGTTTACTTGTTGTGCTTGCAACAGTTGCTGCTGCTGCTGCTGTTGTTGTTGTTGTTGTTGTTGCTGCTGTTGTTGTTGCTCATGCGCCGTGTTCAGCGACGTGCTCGACTGTGACTTCTGTCGATTGTTGTTGGAATGTTGCTGCTGTTGCTTGTGCGTTGAATTGTTGGAGGAGGCAGAACTCGAGGTTCCTTGTCCTCTGCGGAATAATGATTTTAATTTAATCATTGTGTTGCAATTGTTATTAACTTTGCTCTCGTTGTACTCGTTGTTATCGGTGTTGTTGTTGTTGCAAAACGTAAATCATTAACTTTTCTATGTACTTTTTTATTGTAGTCGAGTTTGTTTTTTATTTTTGTATATTTTTTGTTTATGCAGTTCGTTGTATTTTGATGTTTATTAATATTTCGTTGTCGTTCGTTATAAATTAATCGTTATCGCTTTCAAAGCTGTTATCACAAAACACAAACACACCAAATTTATGATAAAAACTAAATATAAAGACTTCTTTCATTTGATGTGCAGAGAAAGTACAAAAATTTCTGCGAGACATTTTCTTCCCATTTTTGCCATTGCAAGTGAAATAAAAAAAGACACAAAAAAAAGTAAAGCGAGCGCTGCAAACCGATGAATGAAAGTTCAAAGCAGATGCTAATAAAACACAACGCGCGTCTCTTGTCTTGTGTTGCATGCCAAACAAAAACAAAAATAACCAAACGACAACAACAACAAAAACTTGTTTTATGTTGTCGGCTCTGACAATCGCATTGCATTGTTGTTGTCGTTGCTTTTGCTGTTACGCCGCCGCCCCATAGAAAGGGTGTGGAAGCGAGAAGGTCGAAGCCACCATGAATGTGTCGCTTGCTCGCTCGCTTGCACACTCGCAAGCTGCAATAACAGCGTACTGTTCTGTTAACTAACATGCGTCGCGTCAACAGTGCGTTTTGTACTAAAAACAAAAACAAAACGCAAAACCACAACAAGCACACTCATTAAGTATGCTGTTAATAAGAAGGTAATTGCAAATTGAAATGCAAAGGACAACAATGCCGATTGCAACGTCAATGGTGTCTAGTTTAAAAAATCGCACGTAGCTAAGTGCACGCATACACAGGCATATGTATGTACAGTATGTCAAGAAACTCTTTACACATTGAAAAAAACACATATTTTTTGACTTTGCATGCAAAAATAACGCCTTTAGCTATTATTTTTCAATATTTTTTTAATGCAGATCTATTATTTAGCAAATTTCAAATAAGGATGTACAAAAATAAAAACAATACAACGAAAACAAAAATTTTAAATCAACAAAATATGAGTTTACACATTTTTGACACTGTCAAGAAAGTGTTTACACACTTTAGTTTTCGATTCTGTTTTGTTCTATTTTTCGAAAAAACTGTACTTTATTGTTAACTACCCTTCTGCACTATTCGCTATTTTTGCATTCCTTTTCATTCAATTGCGAAATCTTGCTACGCACTTGTCAAAAAGTTGATTTTTAAATTATTTGACATGCCTGGAGCTAGATTGACTTATGAAGTTACCCAATTGACTGATTATAGTCACCAAATTGAAAAATCAGTAGCTTAGCTAGTGGAGCTTATTGGGGTATCCCAAAAAAATAATTTATAATGCTCCATATCGAGCCGAAAATGAAGACAAACTGCAAGCAAAGTGTGGAAATGGTCGAAAAATGGATATTCACGAGCGAGCATACCGCCTTATTATGGGCATGGTTCGTCAAAACCCCCAAATTTTGATCAGAACCCACGCCAAGGAGTTGGAAGAAGGGTGTGACACGGTCAATTCAAATTAAACCGTCCGGCAACTAATTCTGCGGAACAAATACTATTTTCCCAAATTTACAGTCAGAATGATGTTGCGCTGATGTAAGGCTGTTAACGGCTTGTGGCATACTCTAGTTGGTCCATCATTGTAGTATAGCATTTTTTTGGTTTGGACATAGAATACGACGTCATCCCAATAGTTGTCCGGCGTGATTCTCATGTTAAAAGCCAAAATTTAAGCGTTTTCAACATTTACTTTCGAAAGCAGCGGTTTCTTACGCGCAACCGTTGTAACGGTTGAAGAGTATTTGTTCCGCAGAATTAGTTGCCGGACGGTTTAATTTGAATTGACCGTGTCACACCCTTCTTCCAACTCCTTGGCGTGGGTTCTGATCAAAATTTGGGGGTTTTGACGAACCATGCCCATAATAAGGCGGTATGCTCGCTCGTGAATATCCATTTTTCGACCATTTCCACACTTTGCTTGCAGTTTGTCTTCATTTTCGGCTCGATATGGAGCATTATAAATTATTTTTGGGATACCCCAATAAGCTCCACTAGCTAAGCTACTGATTTTTCAATTTGGTGACTATAATCAGTCAATTGGGTAACTTCATAAGTCAATCTAGCTCCAGGCATGTCAAATAATTTAAAAATCAACTTTTTGACAAGTGCGTAGCAAGATTTCGCAATTGAATGAAAAGGAATGCAAAAATAGCGAATAGTGCAGAAGGGTAGTTAACAATAAAGTACAGTTTTTTCGAAAAATAGAACAAAACAGAATCGAAAACTAAAGTGTGTAAACACTTTCTTGACAGTGTCAAAAATGTGTAAACTCATATTTTGTTGATTTAAAATTTTTGTTTTCGTTGTATTGTTTTTATTTTTGTACATCCTTATTTGAAATTTGCTAAATAATAGATCTGCATTAAAAAAATATTGAAAAATAATAGCTAAAGGCGTTATTTTTGCATGCAAAGTCAAAAAATATGTGTTTTTTTCAGTGTGTAAAGAGTTTCTTGACATACTGTACATTTATGTATGTATGTGTTTGTTTTGTTTGTGTTTGCTCATGTGGTTTTTGTTTTTGTGCTGCTATTTTTTTTCTGTTTTCATTGTCATCATGTGGCCTGCGTATGGATTACTCATTCGTATATACGAATTGAGAAATTGAAATGTGCATTAAAAAGACAGACGACGTCGACAACGGCAGCGACAACGATGGGGAAGTACTGCTTGAAGTCATATAGATAAACATACGCACACACATGCGCATCATATGTTTGTATGCATGCGTATTGTCCATAAATGACACTGCTTCTTCTTTTCTGCCGTCTATGGCCGGCCGGCGCTGTTAAGGTTGCCCTGCGATCAGGTTGCGCTCGCGCTCTTTACTGTGCATGACGTCACAGCTGTTCCATAATCGCTGTGACGGTTGATAGCATTGAAGGGTAGTAGCAATAAAATACTATAACATATTACAAGCAATTTTGTGACGTCGACGTACACACAGCTTGTTGTAACCTTTTTTGTTTACATGCAATGACTTCCCACACCCAACAATCTACACGCAAATTTGTGTGCTTTTGTTGAAAAGGCTTTTTAAGGCTTTCAACTTTTTTTTGACAAGACAGCGACACATTTAAACTGAAGCAAAAATAGCAAAAGGCAACAGAAAATACAGAAAATAAAACAAACATGACATCATTGCACGCGAAAATTTCGGATTATTTCATTAATTACAAAACAAGCTAGCGAGTTTTATCTTTTTTCTTTTTTTATCAGGTGCGTGGGTCATTTCACACAATGAACAAGAATGAGAGACAGAAGTATGGTAAGGCAGTTTTAGGTTTATCTGATGTTTGTATTTTTTTGGCGATAATGCGCTAGGCTATTAGATAATTACATATTTTGCTATCATACAAAAATAAAGGTGGCTCGTGAGCTTGTTTTTTGCATTTCAATGCTAATTGAATATACAAATACACAAATTCACGTATGTTTTTAGCACACACACACACACGCGCGTTTTGCAACACTACGTAAATGTTGCAAAGGAGTGCAGCAAGAGCAGGATGCAAGACTTGCAAACACAAACCCAAGCACTTTAAGCGGAAACTGTTGCTGGGGTAACAACAAACTTAACAGCTCGCTGTAAGTGAGAGGAGAGTAAATTAAATAAAAGTAACAGCAGCACTTGAAGAATGTCGTGCACACAGAAGAAGAAAAAACCAAGACAACAGCAGCGCTTGAAGCCGTTGCGACCGCTTAACAATGAATTGAACACACGCACACACACACATACACACTCACGCATTTACAGAGGTATTTTCGTATATACAGGGGACACGTACACACGCCGCTCTAGCTTTCGATATGTGTACTCACACACATACATACGCACGCATACACTCTCATTTAATTGTTTGCAGCCAGCAAAGGTATTTTTTTTTATAGAGGTTTGTAATTTTTGCATCAATTGGACACACACATACCGCACAGTGTGTGTTAGCCATACAGTTAGAACGTATATACAGTTAGACTAAACACAAAGTCGTACAAATAAAAACAAACAAAGCGCGCACGAACGTAAAAAAAAAAAAAAAAAAAGAAAAACAGAGCTAAGAAACTGACAACAAAACGCGAACGCGACGCGACGCGCGTTTTCTGAACGAGCCAACTGTAAACGATGTGACCGTAGTTTGCAAGCGCAAAATGTTTGCTTTTTGGAGCGCGCGCGCATGTTAACAACAGCGCTATGTTACTTATGTCTGCCAACAACAGCGCATGCGTAACACGTTGCCCAACACTGTTGTTGTTGTCAGCGAGCCGCTTTATAGCACTCAACTCAACACGCGGTGAATTTGACAATTTCAAAAACGGTAAGGTAAAAACAAGTAGTCTTTTGCTTTTGTTTTCTTTTTGTTAGTATCTTAGAAGCAATTGAATTTTATTGTGATTAGGTTCGGTCGAAATATTTGTTTGTTTTTCCCATTTTTTGTTGTTCGATTTTCATGAAAATTCTACCATTTAACAATTAATAATCAATTTTTTATCGAACGATGAACGCCCCAAAGCAGAATAACGCGCCCATTGTTGAAGACATTGCCAAAGATATAGACGATGATATGCAAGTTAGCGACTTATTCGAAGGCGGACACAAATTGAGTGCCCTCGAAAATATTGGAACATCCCTGACCACGTTATGGAGCAATTGTGCCATCAATGGCATTCCAAGCAGAGAAAACCTTGATAATCACGATGGCAAGTTCAACTCCTTACTATATATGTATATATCTGTTAAATTAATCAATATGTGCATTTATAGTGAAAAAGAAGACCAACAATGCTGCCAAACAAAATGGACTTGGTGCCGTCACGTAAGTTTCGAAATCTTTAATCTAAAACAATCAACTTTCTTCTCCCTCACTCACAGCTTTTTACCTTTTAATGCAATTTAACCGGAACTCGCCAAATCGCAATCTGGAATTTGCGAAATCAATTATGCGACATTCATACATTTATAGTAAAATTAACGATTAATTATCACAAGTGATAAATGAAAATTACCAGTTTCCGGTACATATTTTTATAAAATAAAAATGCGAATGAATATAAAACAAGAAGAAATAAAGTGGAATCATTTTAATACACTTTTGAAGGATGGAAAATTTGATCCGCAAAGACTTATGAAATTAAAATGTGTTAAAGAATATAAATGAATAATAATAGCACGTGGCAGTTCGCTAAATTTCTCACTGATCTTTAATCATCAATAATAATTTAATATACGATTATTGATCTCAATCTTAATTGTCTTTCTCCTTTACAATCTACAAAGATTCTTCAGCAGCTTTCTTCTCAACTTTGGAGGCAACCCTCTGGCAAATAGAGAACCAAATGCAGAATGCAGAACCGGCAAAGGCAACGTTGATGTATCGATTTCACAGCGTTTGTCGGATTAGCGACGTGGCGTTTACTCAAGGTGGAAAGTCAGGCATGAACTTTTCCCAGGCGATAGGGCAATCAACCAAAGAAGAGTCCGAGTCCGATTCCGAGCCATTGGCTGGAATGTCTTAATAGATGACAGTTCAGTTTCAGTTTCTTTCGATGCTGTGATTCTTGCTTCGTTCTCTACAGAGCCAGAGGGCAGAGGGAGGCAGCGTGGTTAGAATAGAGACAAGCACCTCAGGTAGACAACCGGTAGATTACTTCTGATGTCTCTCTTTTGCTTTTGCTTTTGCTTTTCCATTTCAGTTCATTTCGTTTAGTATCTTTTCTATTTTTATACCCGCTAGGGTCAGAGAGAAGGGTTATTAAGACTTAATGCCAGTCGCAAACATAAACTATACGATGATTATGATTATATGAAACTCTAATTCCAAAGTTTACCATTAACTATACGATGATTATTATTATATGAAATTCTAGTTCCAAAGTTCCACATAAACTATACGATGAGTATGAAGTTCTATTTCTTGAAAAAAGATAGTCGATTTCTTTAATTTAAAATAAAAAAAATATACACATTTTTATTATTATATATGTACATATGAAAAATGTGATCATTGATAAAAGATAATTAGTTACGTTTTGAAAATATGTTCTTCAAATGTGTTTTACAATAAAATTTCAAACTTTCTTTTTTTATCGCTAAAGACTTTAGTGTGATTTCTACTACATTTGTACTAAACTTTTTTGATTCTGCAAAATATCAAAGTATTTTAATGACCTCAAATAAATTAGTGGATGATTTTTCAAAACTTTTTCTATAATTTCTTGTTACCACAAAATATTTTGTAGGTTTTTCTCTCCATTTCAACTATTCTAAATTCTTTAATTACTTTTAAGGTATCTCATAGTCGAGCAGCTTTCTTCCACTTTATTTTTTTCTTCTGTATAGCAGCTGATGCTGTGGTCTGGTAACTGCGATAGCTTCTGCTGCTGCTGCTGCTGCGTGAGCTTATCAAGCGACCCGCAGATAGACCAAAGAGATAGACAGATAGAAAGAGGGGGACGAGGGGAAGGTTGTTGGTTGCGCGGTTCCGGAACCACAAAAGCCACAAACCGCGTCGGCTATTTGCGGTTTTCTGCATTATTTCGTTCTGTTGTTTTTAATTCTACAAACGTCGCTGTTCTTCTCATTCGCTTTTTTTTATAGTATGTTTATTGTTTAGGTTTTGGTTTTGGTTATGACCAGCTCGACTTCGACGTCGTTCTTGTTGTTGTTGTTGATGGGGTCTATGACCATCTGAAACACGAACACAACGTCAGTTATCGCAACAGCGGTGATAACCACCGCATAAGGTGCTTGCTTCCAAAACACACCCCCTCTCCCCCTCTCCAACTTCTCCTCCGTCGACTCGATCGCAAGTCGTACTAACGGATCGCATTACGCCCGGCACCGACTGCGGCGGCACCTGAGAAACCCAGTGGGCAGTTAACTAGTCGAATAGTCAGACAACCAGAGAGTCGAACAGTCAGAGACAGTCGGCTAACCAGCGAGCATGACATAAGTATTTAAAAACACAAAAACCAACGACTTAAGAAATGCAAGAAAGTTGCGCTGCAACACAACGAAGTCTCAATACACTAACTAGTTTCAAATTGCATATACTTTTGTTGTTTTAGTAAAAATAAAGATCAACAACAAGTTCGATTTAGATAGTTGAAAAACTAAAGAAATTATTACCAATGAATGTTACGGACAGACCAAAGAACTGCTCTATATTATATATATGATATAGTAATCTGATCAAGCTGAACTTAATATATGCTATTAAAAATACAAATACTTTGATATCTTTTTGTTTTAGTAAAAATAAAGATCAACAAGTTCGATTTAGATAGTTGAAAAACTAAAGAAATTATTACCAAAGAAAGTTACGGACAGACAGAAAGAACTGCTCTATATTATATATATGACATAGTAATCTGATCAAGCTGGGCTCAACATATGTTATTGCAATATCAAAAATATATCTATGCACCAAATTTCGTATCAAAAGCTTTATCACTGAATGAGTTATTGCCGTGAAAAGCGACGGACAGACGGATAAACAGCTTTATTTATATGATATGTAATACTATTAGCTGATGTATAGATCGGAAACAAGTTGTATTCCAATAAATCATAAACTGAGCGAAGAAAGTCTCAAACAAAGCGACTTAGTGATCATGCAAATTCGTAAGATTTTCTGTAAAGAGTATGACAAACCAAACTCTAACACTGAGTCCATGAGCATTCACTCGTGTGAGCAGCAAAATATTTGTTTGTTTGTTTGTCGCTTTGTCGATTTCTTTACGTGTATTTGTGTGTGTTACGCTTTGGTGCGCCAGTGTTGCGCTATAATTTGGGGACTATGCGTTTCAACACCAGCTTTGATTAATGTATTAGATAAAAATAAATATTTTATTATATTAAATTACACATTCAAACTCTTTCCACAAGCAAATTATGATCGATTTATGCTTTGAAAATTACTAGTTTTTTTAAATTTGACTCTTATCGATATGAAAATCCTTAAGCAATTGTCTAATAATTCACTATTATAGAAAAAAATATTAAAACTAACATCGTACTTAGATTAAAATTTAGAAATGTGCAAAAATTTTCCAATAAATGTAGGAATTGTACAAATATAAAGTTCTGACTGATTTGATTGTCAAAAAATTGATAAAAGATATAGAGATATATGCACTTTAATTGATCGTGTCTTATTTGACGATCTCAGCTAGGTTCTTTAATTTGAACAAGCTTTGCTATTTTGTTCATCAAAATGCTAGTTATTAGAAGAATTTTCTCAAATGTACTTTAAAAGATCGTGAATTAATTGAGGTTCTAATTATTTTGTTCTTTTTTAAGAATAATAATTGAAATTAAGAATAATAATTCAAATAATTCACGACCTCTTAAAGTTAAAAACTATGAATTCATTATATTTCTATTTTAAATATTTAGTTCTCATTATAAACTGAGAATTGATATCGACCATAAGCTGTTATCGAAGAGTGTTATAAATTCAAGTTGACAACCCTCAAGATCCCCGCACTCCGCAGAGTTGCCTGGTTCCCCATTCCCACATTCCCCATTCCTGATTTCGATTCCGCCAATTCCCTTTCCACCGTTTTCATGCTCGAGAAATGTGCCTTGTTGACATGTGTGTGTTTATGTTTGCGTGTTGTTGTGTTTATCGCACGCTTTGTTCGCATTTTTACCATATGCTAAACATTTCGCGGCGCTTTTTTGTAACGCGTTTTTTTTTGTATTTTATGATTCGATTGTTGTTCATAGCCATTATAATCCGTTTTCCTTTCGTTTCTCGAGCACAACTCACAGCAAAAAGAAAAAAAATAATAATAAATACAAAATACAAACGAGATACAAAATACGAAATAAATTATTTTTAGAAAACGGTTTCATTTTTTTCTTTTCTATGTAAAAATAGAAACTAACGCTATTGTTGTCATACTTTTGTTGTTGATATTGTTGCATTTATAAACTCAGCTCATTTCTGTTGAAATTTATTCATTGATGTTGCTGCTGCTGTTGTTGTTGTTGTTAATGATTTACGTTTTGCTTATTAATGTTTTTTCTTGTATTTTGCTGTTGCAGCTGTCTCTCACCATCTCTCTCTCTCTCTCTCTTTCTGTGGCTTAGAAGCAGAAAGTGAAGTCGAAAAATTTCACTCAAATTATATAATTAATGAGTTTTTAATTAACTCTTGAAAACTCAATTTCGCCAGCCAGCCAGCAAGAAAGACAGAGAGAGCAACAGCAAAGAAGGGTCAAAGAAAAGAGAGAGCGATATACATACATATGTAGATTGTTTATAACTTACCCGCAAGACAGAAGCAGTAATAATCAATCAACGGTACACACACACACACATCTGCTGTGTTGTGTGTGTGTGTTCTGCAGCACTTGAACTTTGATTTTGTTTTTGTAATTGCAAACACACTGAAATGCCGTTAGATGACTGCGACGTTGTTGAACACTTGACTCTCTTTTCCAACTGCTGTTTGCACTATGAAACACACACATGGAATGGAAAGAAGAGCATTTAAATAGCATTACATATTTATACAAAAAAAAAAATTCAAACAAAAAAAAACACATTTTCCTCACAGCTGCTGTTGCTGCAGCAGCAGCAACGACGTCGGCGTCGACGCCGACAGCGGCGCGCACGTTAATTGCATTAGAAATTCGTATGCGTGTCGCGAATGAAGCCTTTGCAAGACATCAAAACAACAACGAAAAAGAAATGCAACTAATTAGCAATTATTTGCAGCTTGAGCGACTTTTTCTCTTTCGGCACAAAAATTCCAATTAGACAAGAGAGCATTGCAAATGCCATTTGTTGTTGGTCCCGTTATTTCTCCGACACACACACTCTAACACTGCGAAGCGCCACGGCAATAAGGAGCAAAAGAGGAAGAGGAGAGCAGACAGTGTGACCTCGCTTGATAGCCAATTAATATTCATTAAATAAATTTCGATGATGATGTTTGCAGTCTGCAGTTGTTGTTGTTCTTCTTTTTGCGCTGCTTGTTCTTATTCTTATTTTTAGATGCAACACGACCTACACAACAGCAGCAACAACAACTGCAGCAGCACCAGCAACGCAGTCACGGAGAAGGATTTAATAATTACACATACACATTCAAATTTTAATTCTTTACTAGAATTTTGTTATTATTATGTTTATTTCAATATTATTGCCGAGCGATAGCGATTGAGACGTTGAGTCTGCATGCAGCGCGAACGTTAGCAGCCTTGGCTTTGCTTGTTGTTTGTGTTTGTTTGCTGCTGAGCGTCAGCAGCGGCGTCTGTGTCTGTTTGCGTTTAGCGACCAGTGTGACCGTATCGCATTTACTATTTCAGGGCAAATAATAAACCAAATCCAGTATTCTCGATTCGCTTTTGCACGTTTATTTAACAATTACCAAAAAAAATAGAAGTTAAGAACTAAATTTTAAATTACAGTGCTTATTCTTTGACGCGTTTGGCTTCAGTAGCATCGAATGGCACCTCCTCTACTTTGGAGAAACCGCTGATACGTATAATTTTGCCAGTGCCCTCCACATTGAGATGCTTGGCAAATTGTTGAGCCGGCGAGAGAGCCGCTTCTTCAGCCGTTTTGTAGCCATAATACTTGGCCCAATCATTACGACCCGTGTAGACCATATAGCAGACGAGACCAAATGCCTGCCAAGCCAGTATCGCGTATCCAATGCTGAGGCGGCGCTTCCACAATTCTGCGCGATTCTCCGCTATGGGATTTGTGTGACGTCGAACAAACCGTCTCAGCCATTTCATCTCAAACAAGGCCATTTTCCGTAATTTGTATTATGTAAACAATTTTATTTACGAATCGCGTTGTGCGGTGAACTTCAAAACAGAAAGAAATGTGAAAACCGCAATCAGCTGTTCACCACAAGAGATGAACAACACTGCGCTGCTTAGTGATGTGCAACTGTCAAAAGCAGTGATAAAACTATCACGATTCTTATTGTGATTTATTTTGTTCGCAAAATATTCACGAAAGTTCTTTGAAATAAATTAAAACCATATAAATTAATTTGTAAAAAAATCAATCCAGAAGTTATTGACCAAAAGACGCATTTATTTGGTTTTCTAAGGTCCTAAAAACAATCGTGTGATTCTATTTGAACAAAAATCACAGTCGCATCTCATCTCTATTGCGCATAACACTCACATAACAACAGAAGCAAAAATATAGAAGCTTCTCAATTAATTGCAATTATATTTGGCAACAAATCAATTTATTGTTGATGTGATAACTAAATAGCAATTAAATAATAAACAATCGCATCACAGTGGCAAGTGTCTTATGTTTTGGGCCAAAGTGGCAACGCTATATTGGCAAACAAACGGTGCTTCATAGAATGCATTGCAGTTTTTTTTTTATTATTTGTTATAACATAACACTATACCAAAAACTCCCAAAACTTTGATTTCAAATTTTGCAAGTTAGACAACTTAATGCAAAATTGCAATAGGTGAGTTAAATGATGCTGTAATTAACATAGCACATATGTTAGATTTTTCTAGTAATAAAGTCTCGTATGTAGAACCTCTGCAGAATTTTGAAGTTATTTCGGCTGCAAGATGCCTACTGCGCAGCAGACGCCACAGCAGACGCAACAACAACAACAACAGCAACAACAACAATTGACCAATGAGGACAACAATGGCGTCAATGAACTCAAGTTAGAGGATGACAATATGCCAAATTTATCAACACTGTCACTGGATGAGCTAAAGCAGCTCGACCGCGATCCCGAGTTCTTTGATGATTTCATTGAGGAAATGTCGGTGGTGCAGCATTTGAACGAGGAACTCGACTCCATGATGAATCAAGTGGAGAACATCTCACGTAAGTTGTCATTGTCTTTTGGCATTGCACCCGGTTTAATTGTTCTGAATCGCGCAGGTGAAAACGAAAGCAAGGGCTCACATCTTGTGGAGCTCAAGCGGCGGCTCAGTGATGACTATACGGCGTTAAAAACACTAGGTGAAAAGTGTGACCAGCTGAACAAGAAATACTTGAAGAAATCCGAGGAATATGCCCCACAGCACATCAGAGTAAATATTGTTCACTAAACCCACATCACATATACTTACTATTTGTATGGTTTATGCAGGAACTTTTGCAAATTGCTGCATCCAATGCGGATGCGGATTGCGATCGGCATGTGGAGCATTTTTTGAATGGCAAAATCGATGTGCAGACATTTCTAAACACTTATCAAAGCTCGAAGAAAATTAGCGCAGAGCGCAAGGCCCGCGAAGAACGTCTTGGCACACAATTAAGTGCACTAGAGCGTGCGGGCATCTAAAATAATAAACGAGAGTTTCGAGGATTTTTGTCTATATAGAATTCTCTGTGCTCGCGTTTTTGCTCATTTGCCCGTTGTTTTTGTGTTTTACCCCCCTTAATACAAACAATATATATATGAGAGAGATGTTGTTCTTCGCAAAACCGCAATATGTAGTGATTAAGGTTTTTAGCAATTTAATATGTAGAACAAACAACGCGATAGTTATTTATAATTATAGTGTATATGTAAAGAGATAATAATGCTATACTACTATGTATGTACATCTTAAGTCGTTAGGGCAATCAAATTACGGTTTTTTTTTTTTAATTGTATGGAATTTGTGTAATAACCAACCACAACCAAGATTGTATTGTATTTAATTGTCGTCGATAGGCGCCAGTCCAAATAACTTATTATCCAACCGAATGTATGCGTATGTACCAAGGAAATATAATGTGTATGACTTAAATATATGTATTTACAAAAGATTTCAAATAGTTACGTCTTTCATATTAATTCAACAAGTACACTTAACGCACAAATTAAATAGACCGCTAGCACTGAGTTGCCAATCGACTATCGATACCCTAATTATCGATGCGGGATATCTATTTTATTGCGACATGTCGGTGGAGCTGCCACTATTAATATTTAAAAAACCTGGCAACGCCAGTTTTAATCAGCGGATCCCGCCATTTACGCGGCGCATCATCAGTTTGCAGAAATAAACGCATTCGACATTGCGGACATTCATTTAAAATATTGGACAAATCGGATAAAACGTGTAAACAATATGACGAAATGCCTATTGTGTCGCAGTGCCAACAACGATGAGCTCTTGCTGGGTAAAATGCACATTCGCCGACATGGCTTCGTTGCTGTTCACGAGATTTGTTTGGTGGGTAAAGGACAACAACAACAACAGGTCCAATAATTTGCTAACATTTTGCTTGTTACTCTTGCAGTATTTGAGCTCGAATTTGGTGCAGCGCGGCAGTGAAACTAGCAAAGATATTTGCTGTTTCACTTTAGCAGACATTAAAATTGAATCACAACGCACACAAAAATTGGTAAGTTGTTTTTTGTTTTTGTGTTTGTGTTTATTGCAGCTAATTTCCTTGTATGTACGTATGCATGTATATATGTAGTAGAAGCGTATTACAATTCACTCAACAGGCAGCAACAGCATCAATTATTATTATGCCTGCCTACGTCCACCTGCGTCCGACTATTTACTCTTTTATATCCTTAAGATTAGATTTGTTTACAATGTTTATGTGGTTGCCGAACCAAATTTGCTAAATTTATAATTCAAGTTTTCTTCCACAGCTTAAAAACCGAAATATACAAATGCTCAGTTTCGAATTGTTATAACTAGTTCTCCTCCTTCATGCAGAAATGTTTCTACTGCCACAAAAACGGTGCCAACATTGGATGCTGCGCCCAGAAATGCCGACGATCATTTCACACCGAATGCGGCATCAAAAATGGAGCCCAGAATCAATTTTGCAACACGTACAACTCCTTCTGCAGTTCGCACTTACAGAAGTTGGCACATCGACCCAAGGATCAAGAAGAATGTGCCATTTGCCTGGACACGTTGTTCAAAAAGGAAAAATTCAAGTACACAGAACACATCTTAGGCACGTGTTGCAACCGTGGCTGGTATCACAAACGCTGCTTGCAACAATATGCCAACTCGGCGGGATATTTCTTCAAGTGTCCGCTGTGCAACGATAAGGAAAAGTTTCATTTGGTTAACATGTGGGGCATCTATGTGCCAAATCGGTAAGAGATCATTGCAATGAAATAATTGCAACTGAAATTATAAATTTATTTTGTATTTTTAGTGATGCCTCGTGGGAACAAACAGATGCCTATGACGATCAACAGGTGTTGACGACATCGTGCATAGCCGAAAATTGTCAATTGCGACGCGAGAATCCAGATGAATCGGTATCAGAAACTCTATTGTATTGCAATCTCTGTGGCGGCAATCCAATGCACACACAGTGCACACCATTGGACACTGAAAATTATTGCTGCAACGATTGCAATGGCGTGGCAAATGATACAATCGATCCGAAACTGGACGATACTTTGATTCCAACGGAAACTGCCACGAACTTGAATAGTTCAGGCATGAAATTGGAGCCTTCAACGAAAGAAGAGGAGAATGCTCCAAGCATTACGCCTTTGCGTCCACGCAATTGTTCACCATCCGCAGAACATCAAGATTCTCGTTTTCGTAATCGCAATATGTGCATGACAACGACTGACATGAAGGAAGACGAGAATAACGAGAATAGTTTCTTGGCACAGTCGCAACCGATGACGCCAGTTTCATTGCTGGAAAAGGAGAATTCTTCACCGATTTTGCGAGATCAACGTTTAGGGCATTCCTTAGAAGCAGCGCTTGAACCGAAATTTAAGAACGAAGATCAATTGAGCGATTCGGATATAGGAGATGATTTGGAAACCGTTTGTGCATTGCTCAAAAAGCAAGAGGAAGAATCACGCAAAGCCAATCAATTGAAATATGAGCAGATGCCTGTTTCCGATCAACGATCATGTCACGGTGATCAAGCATCGCTTGAGTCAAAGTCTGAGATCAAAGATGAGTTGAATGATTTGGAGATGGGAGATGATTTGGAAATCGTTGTTGCAATGCTCAACCAGAAGAAAGCAGCACCAGACGCGGCAAGGCAGGCTCTTAATAGGGACATGCAATTGGAGGAGGATAAAGAGAATAATCAGCTAACTTCAAATACAACTGCAACTCAAACGCCTTCAGCTCGTATTCGCTCAAGACGCAAGACAATCTCAGTGGAAAAGTCTACGCAATCGAGTGAAACAGCTATTGAGATGTCACAGGATGTAAATGTAAAGCATGTCGAATCTCAGCCGGAGAATATAACTGTGCGTTCGAGACTGAGTTGCCGATTGCCGCAGGATGCCAATGATGAACTTATTCAATCCCAGCCAGAGAATGCTACAGTGCCTCCAACGCGCTCGAGACTGAGTTGTCGATTGCCGCAGGATGTGAATGTTGATCATATTGAATCTCAAGCAGAAAAGGATACTGTGCGTCCATCGCGTTTGCGTTCGAGACTGAGTTGCCGAATACTGCAGGATGTTCAATCTGATGAATCTCAGCCAGAAAAGATGGCTGTGTGTCAAACACGTTCGCGTTCGAGACTGAGTTGCCGATTGCCGCAGGATGTGAATGTTGATCATATTGAATCTCAAGCAGAAAAGGATACTGTGCGTCCATCGCGTATGCGTTCGAGACTGAGTTGCCGAATACTGCAGGATGTTCAATCTGATGAATCTCAGCCAGAAAAGATGGCTGTGCGTCAAACACGTTCGCGTTCGAGACTGAGTTGCCGATTGCCGCAGGATGTGAATGTTGATCATATTGAATCTCAAGCAGAAAAGGATACTGTGCGTCCATCGCGTATGCGTTCGAGACTGAGTTGCCGAATACTGCAGGATGTTCAATCTGATGAATCTCAGCCAGAAAAGATGGCTGTGCGTCAAACACGTTCGCGTTCGAGACTGAGTTGCCGATTGCCGCAGGATGTGAATGTTGATCATATTGAATCTCAAGCAGAAAAGAATACTGTGCGTCAAACACGTTCGCGTTCGAGACTGAGTTGCCGAATACTGCAGGATGTTCAATCTGATGAATCTCAGCCAGAAAAGATGGCTGTGCGTCAAACACGTTCGCGTTCGAGACTGAGTTGCCGATTGCCGCAGGATGTGAATGTTGATCATATTGAATCTCAAGCAGAAAAGAATACTGTGCGTCCATCGCGTTTGCGTTCAAGACTGAGTTGCCGAATACTGCAGGATGTTCAATCTGATGAATCTCAGCCAGAAAAGATGGCTGTGCGTCAAACACGTTCGCGTTCGAGACTGAGTTGCCGATTGCCGCAGGATGTGAATGTTGATCATATTGAATCTCAAGCAGAAAAGGATACTGTGCGTCCATCGCGTATGCGTTCGAGACTGAGTTGCCGAACACTGCAGGATGTTCAATCTGATGAATCTCAGCCAGAAAAGATGGCTGTGCGTCAAACACGTTCGCGTTCGAGACTGAGTTGCCGATTGCCGCAGGATGTGAATGTTGATCATATTGAATCTCAAGCAGAAAAGGATACTGTGCGTCCATCGCGTATGCGTTCGAGACTGAGTTGCCGAACACTGCAGGATGTTCAATCTGATGAATCTCAGCCAGAAAAGATGGCTGTGCGTCAAACACGTTCGCGTTCGAGACTGAGTTGCCGATTGCCGCAGGATGTGAATGTTGATCATATTGCATCTCAAGCAGAAAAGAATACTGTGCGTCCATCGCGTTTGCGTTCAAGACTGAGTTGCCGAATACTGCAGGATGTTCAATCTGATGAATCTCAGCCAGAAAAGATGGCTGTGCGTCAAACACGTTCGCGTTCGAGACTGAGTTGCCGATTGCCGCAGGATGCCAATGATGAACTTATTCAATCCCAGCCAGATCACCGACGGACTTGGATGTAGGTCGGCATCCAATGCGTCGTCGTAATCAACACGCGCTGCAGGCCGAGGCGATGTTTAATTGCTACGATGTTGAAGAGCAATGGAGAATCAGATTGTAGCCAAACAATTCCCAATCGAATGATCTCATGTGGTTTCAAGTACCGCAGTCTAATATAAAATTCATCCAATCATCTTTTAAGCCAAAAGCGTGACGTTTGCAGCTATATATTTTTTATAAAACATATTCACCAAGTTAAGAAATGAAGAAAGCCTGGTATAAAGCAGTTTTAAAGGATTCGAATCTCTTTAATTTAATGTGTTTTCATTAAACAGATCAACCAACCTGGAAAATATTGGTGCATATATTTTTTTTTTTTAATTCTAAGTTTGTAAGTTGTAAATTATGCAAAATGCTAAAAATGTTTGTTTGCTAATTGTTGGTTATTTTTACCTAATGTAATAAATGGATATTCGTTTTTTGATACACTTACGTTCCCTTGTCTGTAATAAATTGTTTGCACATCAACTAGACAAGGACTGAAGATGTGATTCCCAGAATATCTCGCTCGGATTTGTGCATTGCTATCGTTATCGATATACCAACATTTGATACTTTTCTATGCTACAATTTTACACCGAAGTAAGAGCTCATCGAAGATGTTTTTTTTTAAGACTAAGAAGAAACTACATAAGATATATATTTATTATTTTGCTAATGATAATTTATTATAAAATTTAAATATTTGATCAGTGACGAAAATCATATAAATGTATGTAAAAATATTATAAAATATATATAACAATATAAAACAATAACAAAATAATTATAACATAAAAACACTATCAGAGCGGAACGTCAATGTGACCACATACCAAGAGCCAGCAGCAGAATATACTAGACTCATGTCATTCACTATATATACTAGGCTATGGAAAAGTTGGGTATATTTGCGACCAAAGTAGTTATATTTGATCGTTGAGATTTGGTCACACTGCATTCCATATATTCCTGTGTTAGTAATAGTTTACTCATAATATGAATATTATTTAGGAATATGATTTTAATTAAGTTAGTGCAAACAGTCAGCAGAGCAGGTGCGAAATAATTAAAAACATAATTGCAACACCAAAAAGTGAATATTTGTGAGTGAAAACGAGCGACGACGCCTAACGCCTAAAATACAACAAAAAATCGAGGCATAATCCGCTGGCTTTGTGTGCACGAAAGGGAGAGGGAGAGTGACTAGGGAACCAAGCAGCCAGCAGCAGCACCAGCAGAGACGGAGAAGCAGAGAGGGCGACTTGCTAATTTATTGTGCGTGTGTTTGTGCGTTCGTTGAGTTGTGACATTATTAATATAAGCATTATAATTGTAATATTTTCAAAAATACGCACACTAGCAGCGCAGCAACTCAAATAACCATTGTAAGCAAAAGTTCCACTGTGCTTTCAACACAGCAACAGCAACAACAACTGATAAAATACATGGAAAGACAGACGTGAGCGTCAAGTGCTTTAACGCCGGGCCGAGAATTAAATAACAAGTAACAAAAGAAGCAACAAAAACAACAACTATAAACTCTACGTACAACAACAGCAATAACAATAGAGAGAGAGCTTATCACACATACACACACCCGCAGCTTCAGCAGAACAACAGTTTATCATATTGTTTAAGCAACCGGCGGCAGCAAGCAGCAGCAGCAGCAATAATCAGCATCAGGCACAGGCAGGCAGCGCTGTGGGAGTGAGAGAGAGCGAGATAGGCACACGCCAGTGTATGTGTGTGGGTGTGTCTGTGTGTGCATGTGCGTGTATGTGGGAGCAAGGCACAAACACGACGGCAAACAACACCACCGGCAGCGGCAGTAACAACAACAACAACAACTACAACCGCAACTACAACAATAGCAACAAGCAGTAACGAAATTTTTTTTTTTGCATTGTTCCGCAACTTGGACGCCGATTAACAATAAATTAAAACACCAACAACTACAAGCAGTAGAAGCAGCAGCAGCAGCTCCAAAATGGCACGCCACTTTGATCATATGTTCAAGTTGCTTATAATTGGCGACAGCGGTAAGTGTAAAATGCAAATACACACACACATACACACATATACAAACCCAAACACAAACTCACACTCAAATCATCATAACATAACAAGCTCACATATCCGCTGACAAGCTTGCATGCTTAGACATATGTACGTGCGTATGCGTAATATGCGCTTGCATTTTTGCATGTTTTTCACCTGACCAACAACAACAGCAGCAAGAACAACGCGAGAGCGTTATAAATAGCAACAAATCATAAAGCAACAAAAAAAAAGTGCAACGTTTGTGCTCAATTCAACATTTGGGATCTTTTCGTTGTTATTTTTTTCTTTGTGCGCTGTCTTCGCTGTTCGCTGTTCGCTGTGTTGTTGTCTCGACCAATCAGCTGTTTTGCCTTCCCTTTTGCGAGAGACTTAGTGTAAATGAGAGAAGTTTGACCCAAGCTTCGACAACTGGTTTGTGTCTTCGATAAGCATGGGTTGAAATATATGCTAAGCTTGACTTTCGTTCCTCAATCATCAAAAAACGCTTCGGATCACGTATTTACCTATTTTTAATACTAAATTTATAATTTATTTACAATCGAAAGTGCTTAATTTAAATACTTTAAAGTTCTTATAACTTTATTTTGAAATTAACGAAACTAAATATTATATTGTTGACTAAAAAACGTGCTTTGCTTTGTGTCTTCACTTAATGAACTCACATCCATTTTAGTTTGATTTGTGTCTTCATTAAGCACGGGACCAAGCTCACCTGCTTTAAGAATACGAATATTTCCCCTGTCTTGTTCCTTAATGTGCAATGTTTACGATCCTCCAGATTTTGTAGCATCGATCAATTGATTTTCTCTTAAACTGTTTTAAAACGGAACTCGTAAAGCTCTAGTTTGTTGCTAACTGTGGCTGTAATTGGAGAAAAGCAATTTACCAAATCATTTATTTTTTGATTAAACAATCGCCGAACATTCCACATAAATTGCATGGAACTTTCATTTATCTCTTTTGCTCACTTAACGCTCTCTTCTTTAAACTCATTTAACAAATACATTATTTATGGTTTTTCTTTCTTTTTTTTTTGTTTTGTCTAGGTGTGGGCAAATCCTCGCTTCTTATACGCTTCTCAGATGACACATTCTCGGGCAGTTATATAACGACAATTGGCGTGGACTTTAAGATACGCACGGTGGTCATCGATGGACTGCGTGTCAAGCTGCAGATTTGGGATACCGCTGGCCAGGAACGTTTTCGCACCATCACCAGCACCTACTATCGAGGCACGCATGGAGTGATCATTGTTTACGATGTGACGAATGGCGATTCCTTTGCGAATGTGCGACGCTGGCTCGAGGAGATCCAAAACAATTGCGATGTCGTCAACAAAGTATTAGGTGAGTATTCTCAGTCATCTATTTCAAATGAGATATAAATAAATGTATTGTGTAATCTTCGTTTTTTAGTGGGCAATAAGAACGATGATCCGGATCGAAAGGTTGTTATTACGGAGGATGCGGAACGATTTGCGCGACAAATGGATATTCAGCTGTTCGAGACATCCGCCAAAGATAACCTCAACGTGGAGGATATGTTTCTGTCGATAACGCGGCAGGTGCTCAGTCATAAGCTGCGCACCGCCTCTGATGAGCAGCAAAAGGATCGCATTGTCGTGAGCAACAAGAAGGGCAATCGGAAATCCAACAAATGTTGCAGTTGAAAGCGGCGTCGTTGCAGTCGAATCTTGATGAGAATATGTTGTGGTGGCGCGTAGTACAGGTTCATAATGGCACACACACATACACACAAACAGATAGACCAACATGTAGTTTACACTCACACACACACACACAAGACAAGTTTTTTTTTTGTTTTAATTTTTGTAATGCCTCAGAGCCGTAAAAGAGAAAAGAAAAAATTATGAAAATGTAAAGCGCAATTAATTGTATTTAGCAATTTATATACATATTATATACATATATATAAATTCGATATGTATATATATATTTGTGTATATATATACATATATGTATCTCGATATACGTATATCTATATATATTATATATAAATATACATAAAGATGAGAAAAACAACAAAAAAAAAAAAAAAAAAAACAAAACAAAACAAATTGCATATTTATACAAGAATATATTTATATTTGAAACAGAAACAAAAAACAAAAACAAACAAAATCGTATTTACAATATTATATTATAATACTAAATAATGATAACGATAATTGAAACAATAATTGCGATTATACGCAGCAGCTGAGAAAACGAGACAGAACGAGAACAAAACCAACAAAATGATCTATGATTATTATACGTTTCATCGTTGTATTATTATTTATCAATTTGTGCGTCAAAAAATGGCATTTTGTACAACACTTTTGCCAAGGAAACTGTTTTTAACACCCCTCTCCTCCTATAACTCTTCCCAAAACTGAAACTGATATTTGCCACAGCCACACCCACACACATAGTTCAGTTAACAGATCAATTTTTGATATGTGTAGTATTCGATCATCAATCAAACTTCACTTCCAATTTTGATATTTGACCACCTCCTTGCACTTACCACTTAGTTATGTTCAATTTATCAATTAATATTGTATAATTAATATAATTATTATTATATATATTTTTTTGTTTTTTTTTTTTTTTGGGTCTGTAAATTTGTTTTCCATATGCCAATTAGATATGAAAGTGAGATGAATAATAATTGTATATGATTGTATTTACTATATAGATTGATAATAGACTCTTTTTAAATCAGAAATCGTATACATATTTATTGTGTTTCAACACCAAATATAATTATTTAATAGCAGAGACTTTTAGAAAGTGCGGTAAATCCATAGTTAATTGCTATCCACACTATACATGCATATATAATTTGATATATACTCGCATATACCTCTATATATATATGCTATATATACGTGTATATATTCATATTCACAGCAGAATGAGAACGAGTATGAACGTTATAAAATAAAGCCACTAATTCAATTTTTAAAGAACTCTCTTGCACAACTTTTTGCTAGTGTGTAAGTATGGTTGAAGTACAGAACTGAAAAGGATATTTCAAAATACAATTTGTATTTGCAGATGATGTGCAATGGAATTTGAATGTGTCTTTAATACAGTTGCTTTAGTTAGGAATAACAAAGTTATTCACTCCTCGCTTTTCATGCATTTAATTGCTGTAATTATTCCTTTTTATATCAGCTACACAAAGGGAACTAGAAGTTTGTCCATATGTCCGTATAAACAGATTTTGATATTTAACAATAAGCTAAAATTTGTAGAAGTTATTAACGAAAATCTTTTAGATGACAAAAAACGGTTGCTGAAGTCCAGTTTCAATTGCTTTGATTGACAATTTGGTATATTTTGACACTCAATAGTATATTCTGTATTCAATGGTATATTTTTAATAGAAATGAATATCGATTCAGTTCGATTTTACTCGTACTTGCTTGGACTAACAATCTGGTATATTTTTAATGGAAATGTATATCGATATAGTAAAAATACAATCTTCGGTATATTTCAGTATATTTTCGTTAAACGAATTCGGTATATTTTAATAATAATACCACAATGTTTTGATTTTATTGAGAGTCGAGCTTTCTTACATGTTTCCTTTTATAGGTAGAGTTATTTTTTTTATCAATTGCTAAAGTCCAATATTTATAGTATATAGCTACATACTTAATCGCCACAATTTTGTATTTCATATCTTTGTAGCAATTCTTTAAATTGACTGGCTGCCTAATGTAACATATTCTTGACATTTTTAAAGACAATTTAATGGTGGTTTCTAATATTTTTTAAAAAAATTGATTATCAATAATTAGATTTTATGTTGCTACCTAATTTAAAATCTTAACTTGACATCCTAAATAGACCATTTTATGAAGGTTTTAATATTTCCTTTTTTAAATAATTTATAGGCAATTCTTTTATTTATTCTGCATAATTTAACAACTCTAAATTTTCAACTTTAAACAAAAACAATTTATAATGAATTTATTTTATGTTGCAGTAACATAAAACATATTTGAATTGGCATCTTTTATAGAAAATTTGTTGGGGGTCTTTAATGTTTACTTTCCTAAATGATTTATAATCAATTATTCTATTTTTCTGCACTTTTAATAACTATAATTTATTACCAATTTTTTAATTTTTTTTTGCTACCTAATTTAGCATTTTTAAATTGGCATCTTTTATATACAATATTGTTTAGCGATTTTTAGTACACATTCCAAAATCAAAGAGAGACGCAATTTGTTTGTAATTATGTTTTTTATTTAATTCGTTTTTATTCGTTTTACATTTGTATTTGTTTTATTTTTTATTTAGCGGTGTCACAGGCGAATTAGGTGCAATTGGATTAATAGAAAAGCACTGAGAACTGTGAGTTAAAGTGAGTGAGAGTTTTGTTGCTGTTGCTGTTGTTGCGGGCGTTGCGGGCAGGCAGTGCGGCGTTTTTGTAGCCAGAATGAACATCATCTCTAGCACTGTGAAACACTTAAACTTAGTGGTACTTGGCCACGGGGAAGGTGCGCGTTTGGCGGCACGAGACGAGCGCATCGCCCGATTGTCCGGCGGGGCAACGACAGACGGCGAGATGAGCTTTCGCCTCGCAGCTGGCGCCGGTGGCGCATTTGCCAATGCAGGGATCGACGCACTGATAGTTGATGCAAGCCCGGTGATCGGGGCACTCGTTGTTGCTCAAGCACTCGCCCTGCGAGACAGAGAAGAGAAGAGAAGATTCAACAATAAGTGGAAGGCAATTTCAAATTGCGAAGTGCTAAACTTACGCGCTGACAGTGCGAAAGAGGATTGCCCGTGTGTCCGGGCAGACAATTGCAGACGGGACGTTCGCGTCCGGTGTTGTCGTGACCGGGGACACAGATGGCATTGGTGCCGCATGGATTGGGCTCGCAGAGATCCTCCTTGGTGAAGGGGCGACAGCGCACAAACGGATCGCCAGTCATGTCGCGTGGACAGCTGCACACGGGCGTCAATCCACGCAGATTGCAATCGGCTCCGACACCGCAGGCGCCCTCGCATGTGTTCTTGCAGATGCCATAGAAGCAGGCGGGTCGGCTGGCTGGACAATCGACATCGCCGTAGCATTCGGGACGGCATTCGGTGTACGGACTGCCAATGTAACCCTTGGGGCACTCACAGATGGCTCGATGGTTGGCCACCGTCTTGCAATTGGCACCGATGCCGCACTGGCCGCAGGATGGGACGCACTTGTAGTTGCTGCACATGTCGCGACCGCCGCAGTCGCCGTCGTGTTCGCATTCATGGCGGCAACCGCTCAGCGGGTTGCCCAGATAACCATGGAGGCAGGAGCACGTTGGCACCGAGTTAATGATCTCGCATTTGGTGTTAATGCCGCACGGACTCGGATGGCATTGTTCCTCTGCAATGTAATCGATGCGATAAATATATTGTTATTATTTTTATCGAGTAATCCCCGCCCATGACAAATGTAATAAAGAAGCCAATATTGAAATTAAAGTGTCAACTATCGAGAATAAATGTGGACCACAAAGCGAGAAAAGAACTGAGTATAAATACAAGATGATTAAACATTGTGGAACTTGCTTGAGACTTATGTAACTGTAGGTTTAAATAAAGCTTTAACCGCCTATAATTTTAATTATAGTCGCTACTATTGTATATGTTAGAAGTAAAATTGAAAATAAAATGCTCAAGTAAATCAACAAATAATAAACTTACTTCTATTGTACATAAATAAATTAGTTTATCAGGGTGAATTTCATACAAAATTCTAAATTCTTATTCAATACATATACAAATTACTTCACTGCAATTAAATTTCGAGTGCAAAAATAAATATTGTAATAATTTCTTTTATGTAAGTTACATAAAAAATATAAATTTTTAATTGCATGTATTTTTGAATCACTTATATAAAATCTATTATTTTTTTTTTAATTACTCTGTCGCTAGGAAATCTGAATTAACAAATATATATTTCAGTTCAATATATGAATTTCATTTATGTAAATTACTTAAAAACAAGTATTTCTTAAAATCAAATACATTTTGAATTGAAAGCCAATTTTGTAATTTAAACATTTGTATTGCAAAAAATTGATTTTTTTTTGTGTATTTTTTCTTTGCATAAATAAAATTAGAAATAAAATTCGCGTATTTCAAGTATTGCTTTTCTTCAATTTTAAATTTGTTAATGCAAAATATTGATTAATATTGAAAATTACCTAAAAACAGGTAAAGTTTTATGTCAAATAAATATTGCAGATAAATGAATTGATTTCTTGAAAGAAAAGTATTTATGTTATGTATAAAAAAATATATTCTAAATTTGAAAATTTGTATTGAATAAGAATTGATTTCTTTCTATGAAAATGAAACAAAATTGTAATATTAACGAAGCAGACAATTTTGCTTTATAACATAAGTATTTCAATTTCAAAATTTTCTGATTTCAAAATAGAACATTTTTATAACGTGCTTAAAAAGAAGTTTGGAAATTTGAAAAGCTTGGCAGTTTTATAATTATATTTTCAAAAGCAAACACGAACATGCTGTTGATAAAATTTCTCAATTTTAAATAGGGATTTTTAGTCTCTACATTAAACACTTTGAAAACAAAATGTAAAAGCTGTTGACCACATTTGAATTAAGTTGAATGTACTTAGGCGAAGTAAAGACTTCACTATACTTTAAGAGAATTGCCTTTAGGGGACAACTGCGGGTTTAGGAAACTTTTGAAGGAGACAAGCGCACAGGGTATTAAGTTTTGTGGCATTCAGCATTCGGTTATCAATTTCATTGAGTGCATTTAAATAAATTTCCAATTTAAATGCAAATTTTTTTGTTTTTTTTTTTTTGGTTCAGTATTGATTCATATGCATTGCAATTAGCATTTGGCTTAAGCCCATAAATTGAAGGCATAGAAATTTATATACGCCGATTGCAGCTGTCCCAACTCTTACACAGAAAGAGACAGCTACAGACAGAGAGAGAGAGAGAGAGAGAGAGAGAGAGAAGGGAGAGAGAAGGACATTGGAGACGCCCATTTGCACTTGAATTCATGTCGCATATTTGTATATATATACACTGATGACTATAGAATATATACATTATGGGGATATACACAATAAGTACGTATCCATAATGTAAATTTCAAACAATAGGCAAAACAATGGGAATGGAAATGAAATCAGAGATGGCAATGCTGAAGTGGTCGACTGAAGCGATATTTTGTGGAGGAGGAGTCGATTGACCAAATCTATAAATAAATATGAGCATTTAGCTGTTGTTTTGTCCGTTGTTGAGTTACTTTTAAGCATTGCAATGATTGCCAAAGTGTGCCACAACTTTTGTCATGGTTACAAATGCCACAATTTCGATATCATCATCATCATCATCATCGTTATCATCATCGTCATCAATGTAAGGAATCCGAAACAAGGATTGCCGCAAAGAAAGCCACGATAATTGTACAGCAAAAAAATGAAAGTAAATTATAAGTAAAAATTATGCGCATAAATGAGCTTTGACTACTATTGTATTTGAACTGAAACTGGAGTTGGTGCTGGAACTGTGGAAGGAGATGAAGACGAAGACGGAGTTGGAGTAGGGGCCCATTGCTTTATTCGATTTATTCAGGGCTATTTCAAGTGCCATCGCCCAGCCACGCCCCCAATTATTTGCGCTTTGTTACTGCCGCATAAGTTGTCCACCATGCGGGGAACGAAGCGGGGAGGTGGGAGAGGGGAGCGGGAACTGCCTTCGACTGCCCAACTGCTCCTTTGACCCAATAGCAAACCTGCACATGAATAATATGACCCTGCATAAATCACACTCTTCGACTGTGCCAAGAAACTAATGCGCCATTCTACATGCGACGACTTCTTAATGCTCTATATATAATATATAATATATAATATATAATATATAATATATAATATATAATATATAATATATAATATATAATATATAATATATAATATATAATATATAATATATAATATATAATATATAATATATAATATATAATATATCATTATTCTACTTATTTTCCTGTAATATTAACATCTATATTCTGCAATACTTATTTATGATAATTTAACTAATTTTGAGGTATAAATAATAAATATATGTTTAACCTTAATTCTTACCGATTTCTAATAGTTTTTTTTGTGTTTTGCACTACTTTTTTTTATTATTTTATTGGAAATACATGTACTGTAATGTTCCACTAAGGTAATATAAATATTTAATATTTTCCATTTTATAATTTTAACCCACTGTCTTATTTCCTTCCTTTCCTTTAATTTATATTATAAAATCTAAATTCCGCAGTACTATTTTCAAAGCAGCTCGATAATTTAAATAAATTATTATTTCATATATGTATATGCATATAAGTAGTTCAGCTGGTGAATATGTGAGAACTTCAAACGATCACCTGAAGCACAACAACAAAAGTTCAGTAAAGCAGACGTTGTCATTAGATCAGCAAATATAGTGGCTTGAATTTATATTAATTTGAACAATACTCGCAGCATGATGAAAATGAATAACAGAAAGGAATGTCACTTTTATAACAGAAGAATTAAATTAGTTAACTAAAAGCATTTGGTACTATTCTAGCAGAAGAAGTTGCTACTTATTAGTACTTAAAAGTATAACAAAAGACGATGATAGTTTTCTAACGGAAAATGTTGCTAGTTCCTAGTCCTAAAAGTATAACAGAAGACGTTGCTACAATTCATGGTTACGCTAGTGAGAAAAGGAAAGCAGAAGACGTTGCTACTTGTCTAACAGAAGAAGTTGCCAATTCTCTAGCAGAAGAAGTTCCTACTTTTCTGATAGAAGAAGTTGCTAATTGCTAAGAATTTACTAATTGACATTGCAAAAGTATAAGGGATGAAGATGCTACTTGCTAGTACAAACGTATAAGGGAAGAAGTTGCTACTTGCTAGTGTAAAACAATAACGGAAGAAGTTGCTACTTGCTAGTACAAACGTATAACGGAAGAAGTTGCTACTTGCTAGTGTAAAAGTATAACGGAAGAATTTGCTACTTCTCAAGCTTGCGTTAGTGGGAAAAGGATAGCAGAAGGCCTTCGTTTTTGTTTTGCTAGTTGCTAGTGCTAAAAGTAAAGACGAAGACATTACTTGCAGGCAAAGAGAGAAAGAGAGAGCATGAATTATAAGAAACTGATTAATTTGCTACGTAGCCAAGTGCATTTTGTTGTTCTATTTTGTGTGGAATGAAATATTTTAGAGAAATTCAATGGGAATATATTTCTTAATTATTTCAAATATATATTGTAATTTTGAAATTATACTATTATAACAATTTAATGAATTACTATATAAATATTAATATTTATATAGAAATAAGCCAATGCATTATGTAATCAATAATATAAACAAATGTGAGTACGTTCTTAATCTACATATATGACCCTTAAGCAGATAACATTGTTTGCTAAAGATACCGAGTGCAAGATAAACTTTTCTAATAAATCTAATCTAATAATATGTATAGGAATGGCAAAGCCGATAGCAAACTTATACAGACTGATATCATTTATAGTATGCAAGAGTATCGACATTTCTGGTTTGCGTCGTTCGCTTTCGCCTTCGCCTACTTGGCCCCGTCCTTGATCTTGACAATTACGAAACAAAATGCCAGCTAATTAGCATAAAATTACAAAGAGCAAGTGCGTTTTGTATTGGGCGTTCATCACACAGCTGTTGTTGTTGTTGTTGTTCTTGTTGTTATATATAATATTATTGTTGTTGTTGTATTGAGCGAGCAAAATATTATGCACGTCAACCTACATAAAAAATGAACTGCAAAAATAAAAATTGAATCAATGCGAGCACAGCCCAGCCCGAAAATGACTTTTTTTGGTCAAAACCAGTCAATTGGCTATAAAGCGACAACAACAATAATAACAAGTTTTTTGCGACTTAAATGTAAAGTGATTTGTGTACGCATTTCGTCGAAGCGAAGAGCGCTTTAGTTAATCACACATAATGAAATATTATCGTAATTTCATTGGCTCTAATCCTTAATTCGTT
The DNA here is from genome assembly GCA_023558445.1 of Drosophila pallidifrons. Classification (NCBI taxonomy): domain Eukaryota; kingdom Metazoa; phylum Arthropoda; class Insecta; order Diptera; family Drosophilidae; genus Drosophila; species Drosophila pallidifrons. The sequence continues at coordinate 18,680,821 of CM042351.1, forward strand.
TTTATTAAAATATTTTCGGGCTTACCTGGATCGTTCAGATGGCACGAGGTATAGGGATCTCCGTTGTAGCCAGCCGGGCAACTGCAGACAGCAACATGATTTCTGGCCTGAAAACATCATGATGACATATTTCATTGGATGAAGTGAGCGCGAAGGTTGTCAACAACTTACGTCACAATTGGAGCCGATGCCGCAGGCGCCGACACATGGATTAACGCAACGATTATCCTTGCACTGCAGGTCGCCGCGGCAGTCGATGTTGTCGAGGCATTCGCCGCGATTGCAGTGCGTAAGCGGATTACCGCTAAAGCCGGGCGGGCAGGAGCAGACCGGACGGCCGCCGGAGGCTTCCTGGCACACGGCATTCACGCCGCACGGATTGCCGCTGCAGCCATAGGTTTGGCCTTCAAATGGGATGTCCAAAAAATATCAGATGGTGGCGGGTGGCAGGTGGTAGGATGGCAAAACACAGCGAGAGAGAGAGAGAGAAAGAAAGAAAGGTGTGCCGCAGTTGCATAAAGGTGTTTCGTGCGTTTGCAAAATACGACTACGACTAATTTCAACTACGTGGTTATATACAAAATACATACATACATCGGTGAGTGTGTGAGTGTGCTGATTGTGTATATGTGTGAGTGTGTGTCTGTGAGTGTGATTAAGGATGATTTAAACTCGTATTAACCAAGTGCTTTCGTTAGCTCAACTTATCGTTGCATTTCCGCTAAAGTCTAAAACAGAACTTTTTTCTCGTTTTTTCTGAAATATACTCTCTTTGAATAAAAGCGAAGGAGTGCGGTATAATTCCAAAAATATACCAATTTAATGTATCACAAAAATACTAAAAATATATCAAATACTATATTTGGTATATTAATATAGTAATGTATTCAAAAAATATACCACATAGTGTAAAATATACCATATTGCCAGCTAAAGCAATTAAGACACGTAAAATTTTGTTATAACATTTTTAAGAATTATAAGGACTATAGTTATTATTGTATTTGCTTAAAATCATTCTACGCTTCTAATTTTTTATCAATTCCATATGATAAATTAAAAAAAAAAAATGAAAAATCATAAATAGATAAATAAATCCTATTAATTCATTCTACAAAATATTGACTGATTCATTGATTTATAAATTAATCATAATTAAGCAAAAAATCAAATTCAAATTCAACAAAAAAATAATATTAATAAATATTATTTGTTTAGCGAAAAATCATCATTTAATCTACTAAAAATAATGCTCTCTTACAGTTACTATAAGTGAATAGTATTTTTGTTTAAGAACGATTAAAACATTAAGTGAAGTCTTCGATAAAAAGTAATATTCTTTTTGCTAGCGTCTCAATTTATAATTAAAGCAAAAAAATTAATAAACAAATATTGATTCATTGTAATTTTTTATCAAACTATTTGCAACAAAATCTGTCACACGATAATTTCACGGAAATGCTTCAATTTTTTTTTGCTCTGGTATTAAAAGGATAAAAGTGCCTTTGGCAGTTAGTCTTAGTCAAGAGTTAAATCATAGACAACATTGTGTGAGTATGGAGAACTGTATTCTTGTATATTGTAAATACCACGTGTGTAGACTGGATTTGTATAGATCACGCGCTGCAGGGATCGGCCATCGTTGCCATAGGTGTAATACGTACGATATGAACAGTTGACACAACGCTTCTCTAGTTTTTTGCCCATCGAACTGCCGATTGCCATGAGCATCACTGCCAGGCCTAAGAGCCGTTGATGCTGTAAAAACTGTGCAGGAAAATTGAAGAAATAAACATGAATAAAAAGTAATGTATATTAAAAGTAATAAACAAATTTATAAAATATTTTAGAAGTTACTCTTTGTAACCTTAAATTTATTTGAAATGTACAAAATAAAAAAATCAAAATTAAAAGACGAAATCATTGTAATGATAATAAATATTTCAAGAGCTAATCTGTTAGTTTATTGTACTAAAATTTTGATTTTATTTAAAAACAAATTTCAAAAGGAATACAAATTAAAAGAGCAGTGCGACTTATGCAATGCTAAATTATGATTTTTTTGGTATATTGCATTTGGTTAGTTGATCGTTGTAGATTCTCTTTGTAAAATAGAACCTAGACATATGAAATAAGCAAAAACTCCCTAAGATTTGGTTTGTTTTTCTGTATCTTAAAGTTATGTCAGTCAAATAAGTATTGTGTCTTTTTTTTTTGAAAAATGAATTTAGTGTGGAATAACATTCTATTTACTTTAATGTTTTGCTATATACGTAACATTCTATTTACTTTAATGTTTTGCTATATACGTTAATTGACTTGCTCCGAATTCGCAACAAATTTTTATTAACGAATTTCTATGCTTAACAAATTCACTAAAAGTCGAACTAATCTTAATAAGCTAACATTCGAGCCCCTCCAACTGCACTATCACGTATCTTATAATTGAAAGCAATAAAATGATATCACATTAAATGAAATTGATAAGCTATCGAATGAAATGAATACCTTGCATTTTATAGCTAATCAACTAGAAACTTGTTTACATAAAGTTCACTTAGCTTCACGCTCTTCAAAAAATACTGTGTGTCATAGCATTACTTGGAACGCAACGCAAAGCAACGCAAACAAACAAACAAAAACAACAAAATTCTAAATTCATAAATAAACAAATTAGTTTATCGTCATCGCATCGCATCGCATCGCATCGTCAGCGACAACAAATATCGTTAACATCGTCAGCGTATTAAGTATTACGACTGTGTCCGGTGAGCGTTAAATATTCGATTTAGTTGCGCTACTTAATTAAGATTGCTTTACCAAATTTGGTTCGTCATCTGGGCTCGATGGCTTTATTACATTATCTCATTGGAGATTTGCGATCGTTTTGTGTTTGCGGATGACACATGGCAAAGAAACTTGTTGTTTGACAAATTCGATTTCAGTTCGAACAAATTAAATCACTACGAAATTCCGCAAAATTATGCAAATTGTCAGCAGCTTGCCTGAATTACTTTCGGCCCCAAAAAAGGCAGCCTCAAAATCACACTTGACTAGAGCAAAGTAAGACAGCAGCCGCTGCTTTAGCCATACAAGGTCAATGCAATAGGAATATGATGATCACAAATTATGATCGAATATTAATCGCTTCACATAAGTTCAGCTTAAAGCATGCGATTAATCATCCGCATAATTCTAGCTAATTATTTTTACGGAATTCCCCAGATAGCGCTTTAAGTTGTGAGCTATCTTTAACTCCCTGAGTTTGTGGGACAAATGTGTTATTTATTAAGCCAACTAAGAATATGATTGAAAGATCTAACTTTGCTAGTTTATCGTCTACTTAACATTCCCTTTACTTAAATTTTTTGTTATATGCATTAATTGACTTGCTTCCTGAGAAATTTTATAAAGATGTGCAATTTACATATTGCTCAGAATTCGCAGAAAATTCTTGCAATTATTTTTATTCTTAGTATTTCGCACAATGTTTTGTGCTTTCTTTTGTCATTACAAATTCTTGCAATTATTTTCATTATTAGTATTTCGTACGATCTTTTATATTTTCTCTTAATATTGCATTTATTTGTGTATTACGAAATAATGTTATTTAAAATTCTTTAAAATTTTCCAACTCTTAGTCTTCATATTTTTTTATATTTAACAAAATGAATTTATATAAAATTCTATTAAAGCAAATAAATTTATTTAAATTATAAATACACATTTTGCAGTTTCATTTTGTAATTTTGTTTCATTTTATATCACATGAAATTATTCAATTTATAGGATCAAAAAACCATGCGAGTCTACGTAAATTTATTACAAAATTTATCAGATTATTCTTTTAACAGTTTGTCATTTTTCGTGTTGTTAGTTTGTCTGATTCATTGGCTAAGCCAAGTGCCGGAAGCAAACACTTCAAACAGAACTCAAATTGAAGGAATTTCCAGTGACGCCGACGCTTCACAATTTTTTTCTTATTTTTTTTATATTAATGTTTATTGTGTTCATTTAGTTTGAATATTCGGCTCACGTAGCGTATTTAAATCATGTTTTATTTTGTTTGGCATTTCTTGATTTTGTTTTGTAAAATATCGAGTTAAACAGTTTGATTTGTTTGATTTCTTTCAAGAGTTTTGTTTACATTGAACAGTTGCTCACTTGAATGCACTCACCATTTTCTTCTTCTTTTATGAAACAACAAAAACAACAGAAAAAAAAAAATATAGAAAAAAAGGAGTAGAATTTGTGATGGATATAGTCGAGTAGTTTCGTTGATTAAAATTATATGCCACTTGAAGCGTTCGATTTGAACTAAAGCGGCTTCTAGACGGTCTTGGGCTATTTATAAGCCTGTCCACGTCCGTATCTCAGTATCTGTCTCAAAAACCAAAAAAAAAGGTCGCTGAGAACAGCTGAGAAGTGAGACAATACTCGTAGAAACCCAACGTTGGCGTCATCATCGCCAGAGTCAGAGCCAGAGAGTTTTCGAGTCTCGGTTTTCGTCAAAGTTGACTTGACAAACTTGGCAGTGTTTGTCAGGTCGGAACTGCTTTTTGTTGTTCGATGTGTTTTATTTGATTTCAGTTAAAAGTCATTTACTGTTTCTTTGCTTTGCTTTGCGTTGCTTAGCTTTGCCTTACACTCAGTCATTCATTCACTCATTTATTCATTCATTCATAGAGCTAGCTTAGCCATCAGGTTATTTATATTCGTGTACTTGACAACTTGCTTTTCGGTATATGAGAGTTCTCTTATGCGTAGGCGTCATATTTTAATGTGTTATTGTTTGTGCGCTATTCAATAAAATCTAATACATGCAGTATTCGCTTCGTACATATCCATTACTTTTTCGATATATATTTAATATTCTTAATTAATGGAGAAAAAGAGTTGTAAAATCTTAAAACATATTTTTTATGCAACAAATTGTTATTATTTCGTACTATGTTTTGTATTTAAATATTTAAGAAACACAAAACTTTATTGTAATCAATAAATGAATTCAATTTAAAGACAATTAAAGATCAAGCAACGTTAAAAGTAAACACATTTTTACTGCTTCGAATTGTTGGGAAAAATGGTTTATTAAATTTATTCTATATTAGCAAAACTAAAAGTCAAATTTATTGACAGAAATTATGAAATAAAAGTATATTGCATTTTCTTTAGTGATTTATTTAATTAAATGTCTAAACAATCATAATTTCAAAATTTTATTTATTTTTTTTTAAATTTTCGATTACTTATTGGGTGAATGCAATTTTTTAATTTCTCAATTTCATTACAAGCAACTTATAATTTCATTTATTTATTAGCAAAATAAAAAATATTTATTTTTATAGCTAAGACTCAGGTTTTATTTATATATTTACGAATTTAAATTTTGCACTAAAACTCAAAATGTCTTAATTGCTAAATATATTACATTTTTAATATAGTAATTCAGAAATTCTATTATTCTATTTTGCAAAATAAAACGCATAAATTTCTGCAGCTCATCAAACCCGATTAACGAATTTGCATATTCCTCAAGGGTAGAACAATAAAGGTGAATATAATTAATAATCGCAAGATGCTTTTATACAAATTGATCTCTCTCTCTCTCTCTTTATGATTATTTCATTTGGTGTTTATCGATGATACAAATTTGTATAGTAAATACTAAATGAGATATCGCTCTTCGATATGCGCTCTCTGCGATCATCGATGATGATGATCAACGATCGCTGATCTCAATGCAGATGTCCGGCCCATAAATATGGTCATGTTTATCTCATTAATAATAGCATATACTCATGCCATGTACTTTTCTAAACGAATCGAGGCAGTTAACCAGCAATTTGTATCACACGAAGGCGTTTGCTTTTGTTATAGAGATACAGAGAGAGCGAGCGAGAGTCGCTTCTATTTATTTTAGCTGCTACATTCACAGAATGCTAATTGCAATTAAATAGATTCATTGCAGTGGGCTGCAGCATGTATTACAAATATGCGTGTTGACATTCATGCTGTTCAATCTAATTTGTTTATGTTATTTTTTCTTCTGTTTCGCATTTAATTTATGCTTTTCATTATAAGTTTTTGCCGGAAATCTGTAAATAACACGTGGAATTGACTTTGCTCATTTCCATACCATTTAATTTCCGTCGGCCCAAAAGATAATATACGTTTTAATTTTAAAGTCTATTTGATAATAGTTATGATGCCCAAAAAAAAAAAATACAAATATATATGTATATACTCATATATATAGCAAATGTCACAGAGTTGTTAAATATTTATTGAACAAATAAGAAAGCTACCATCGATAGTTCACAACTCTGAGATATCCGTTAACATTTTCAATAAAAGTATAAGTTAAAATATACCAACTGAATATACCAGAAAATACTAGTATATACCGATGATTATATTTGGTATATCGATATACTATAACATTCACGATATACCATGCCAAATTAAAATACTAAAATATACTGATGACTATATTTGGTATATAAATATACTACAACATTCAAAATATACCATAAAGTACAAAATATACCAGATTATCAATCCAAACAACTAATATAACACTTTCAAAAAATACTATTCCAAATTAATATATTTAAAATACTGAAATATATCTATATGTCAATATACTTCTACATTCAAAATGTACTAGAGTGTAAACCAAAGCGACTAAAACCCGAAAGCAGAAGCCGTTTTAATACTAATATACTACAACATTCAATATATACCATAGAGTAAAAAATTTTCCAGATTGCCATCAGAAGAAACGAATATAACACATTCAAAATATATCATACCAATTGAATATACGGGTATTAAAATATATTTGTTTTTCTTGTTGTTGGGATTAGCTCTGGCTTAAATGTCAAAAATGCTTTAACTAATAGAGTATGTATTCAAATTACCATCAATAAATTTCAAATGCCTGTTTAATAATTGTGTTTAATCGATAAAAACGAATACCTGAAATGCATACAAAAATATATTTATAAATTGGAGAAATGAAAGCAAAAAGGATTTGGCAGCAGATTTATATTTATTATTATTCGATTTAAATCGATGGATAAATAAGCGCTTTGACTTATTTCGAATTTAGTCAGTGATTTGATGCGAATGCTAATTGAACTCGATTTGAATTTGAATTTTATGAATGCCAGTTGTCAAGTATCGCAAGTAGTCACAAATTCGATTTCCAATAATTGACCTGCAATTGACATTATTTATTTAAAATTGAGACCAGGGCACCTGATGGTGATGTGTCCTTCTGTCCATCTGTCCGTCTATCCGTCTACCTTCTGTTGGCTTCTGGCAATGCCAATTTGCCGCCCGGTGGCCATTTAATTATGCGCCTTGTGCAAATCTTTCGGCTTACGCAGCTCATTTGTCAAATGGCCAAGGTCGCGACAGGTTGCCCAGAGTTTTTGGGGGCTAAGCAGGGATGGACGGGATGTTCGGATGTTGGCTGGGTTTGCCCTGTTCATAATTTATGCCGCCAAAATCAATCATATTCAATCATGACGACGCTCTGTTCTGTTCTGTTCTGTTGTGTACTGTTGTGTTGTGTTGTATCTGACGGATGGCTAAGCTCCATGGTCCATGGGTTTGAGCCCAGAAACCAGATTCGCATTGACAAATGTTATATAATCAATTTGGCATTATTAATTTGAATACACGCCGCGTTTGACACCTGTGAGCGGTGCTCCCTGATAGACATTCTATACTATACTTTAAATATATATTGTATTATATATTGTGTATCTCTGGCAAACCAAATGCAGATACGCCCACAATTCAATTGGTTCTAGTTGCTTTTTGGTTAACAATAAAACTGGTATGAACAAAGTAAAAATGCGCTTTGCTTTAGTAGCTTCATTCAACCTGTTCAATAATCTATTATTAATTCCTTATATATGTTTTATACTACTGGGTTTTTTTCTTGCTCGCGATCGCATTTTATTTCAACACGTTAAACAAGCAAAATTAATGCAGTGCAATTTCGTCATTTCGCATCTCACTCTTAATTTTAATCGCCATCAAAGAGTTAAGTGCGTCTTTAATTTGATATGGCCAGCATGAAACTTTAAGTGTATGGGGTAAACGCTTTTTGGGGGGTGGCAATTTACGCATTAAGTTGCGGGGGCAATTTGCATAAATCTAGTCTAGGCGGCCGCTATAAAAGCCAAGTGTCGAAAAGTGTTGTGAATAAAATGTTACCCGCAGTTGCTATCGACTCGACGCGTGCCTTTGACTATCAATGGATTATTTGGCGCATCTTTGGCCTGCATCCACCTGAGGGGAATACGTTCTGGGCCCAACACTATCAGGCCTATGGCATTATCATCAATTTAATTACGAACGTGCATGTGCCAATGTCCTTCTACATTGAGTGTCTGTTGAGCAGCAATCTAACCGAATTCTGTGAGACTTTCTATTTGACTTCTGTGGTTCTCGTTGAACAAGTCAAGTATTTCAATGTGTGGCGCATACGAGGCCAGTTGAAGCGATTCCATCAGATACTCCATCACCTTGATGGCCGGTTGCAGCATCAAAGCGAGCGCGACATTGTCGAGCAGCATATTAAACTGGTGACACGTATTTTTCTGGGTCTCCTTCGTTGGTTTGTCATCATTCTCACCTCGTCTATGCTGTTTGTGGCCTGCACAGCGGAGCAGGAGTTGGCGTTTCCCACTTGGTATCCATGGGATTGGCAGCGTTCGAATCGTGTGTATTTGTTCACCGTCATCTGGCAAACGTTAAGCCTATATTCGTTGGCTCTGATGACGCTCAGCAATGACACCTATCCCATGTCCTATATGACTATGGTGGCGGGACATTATCGAGCTTTGGCTCAACGCGTTTCGATGATCGGACATGGTCGAGAGTCGCAGTCGCTGGCCTATGAGCAACTCATTGATTGCATTCGGGATCATCAGATTATTTTATTGCAAGTATAATAACTCACAGAAAAAAACAACATGCTAAAATGAAAAATTTTTTCTTGAATAATGATGTCAAATTTCAACCAATAAGGTTTATTCTTGAATCAAGATCGAAATTCTACAAATATTCAAGAATGTCCAATTTTAAAATTCAAGATTTGAATCAGAAAATCTCAGCGGGCAAAATCTTAAATCAAATTTCAAACGATTTTAAATATTTTAAATCAAGATTTGCAATTTATCTTTTTCTATCTCTCTCTCCCTGTGTAGTTATGTATTAATACTCTCATGTCTCATGTTTATTTTCAGATTGGTTTCCATCATACAGGATACAATGTCGTCGGTGTTCTTCTATCAATTTGCCTGCACAGCTTGTTCGATTTGCACCTTTGCCTTTTACATTTTCTTCGTTAAAGTTAGCTTCTCGAAGTTGCTCCATTTGTTTTTCATGTTCGTGGCCATTGTCTTTGAGACATTCATCATCTGCTATGCCACCGAAGATATCGGTCTTGGTGCTGAGCAACTTTATCATGCCATCTATGCTTGCAATTGGTTGGATCAGTCCATCGAGTTTCGGCGTACTTTGCTCTTGATGCTCAATCGTGCACAGCGTTCGGTTACCATTGTGGCTGCCCATTCGATGCCTGTGTGTATGACAACCTTTTTGGCGGTAAGTAATCATTTAGTTGCAGTTGTTTCAATTCACTTAACATACGATATTTTTTAAATTTTTAATAATTTGACTTTTTATTTACACCCAAAAATGTCTTTAGTCAAGCGAACAGAATTCGAATTCTCATTTTTAATTTAACTTAGTTTGAGCGTCAATGGAAAATTGTTATATTTATGTATGTATCTTTTTAAATATATGTTCCTCTTTATTAATATATTTATTTATTTTATTTTACATTCTATATTATGTTATTGTATTAATTTATATTCCGCTTTAATTTATTTTAATTGCGCTTTCCCGTTGAATGCAATGAAATGAAAATTGCTGAAATTGTGAAATTAGTCATGATTATATACGATATTATTATTTAAGTTTTCGAGTCGTAAGAAAGGCATAAGAAAAATTAAGAATGTGCTTTATAGCTATGTAATATATGCTCGAAAATTCAGCTTCCCTTTTATGCATTTCTGTAGTGCCAATAATAATTAATATTCAATAACTTTTGAAATGCGCTTGCAGGTTATCAAAACGGCTTATTCAATGTTCACGCTGCTAAACAAAATAAAATCGTAAAATCGTCAACGCGTCTCAGTTGAATTACACGAAAGTGGAGTGTGAACATCATCATGCCTGCAATCAAATTGAAAATGCTTGTTAAAGTCGACAACATTCTCACTCACGCACAACACAGCAGCTTTTCATTATTTAAAACATGAAGCACGCAGAGCAAAAATATATAAAAAAAAAAAGAAACGGTCAACGGAGCGAATGGTCACCAATATGGCCACTGACTGGCAGCAGCGTTCCGTAGCCGTGAATATGGCGTCGAGTGGTTTGGTTTGGTTTGAGCGGAGTGGAGTGGAGTCCAGTGCAGTGCAGTGCAGTGAGTGCGTCGTGCGTGCCGCCCGCTATTTTTATTTCAGCTGCAACCGGAAATGCGCATTTTATGCAAGTGTCACCCACTGGCGTTCAGCGGAAGTTGTTTATCTTATGCCTCTTAGTCCTTTCGTCGCCCCTTTGCCAGCCTTATGAATACCCTTTTGCAGTTGGCATTCAAAACTTTGGCACGTTTCATGTGGTGCGGCATTAAAGTGCTCACTTCCGGTTGTTCAAGGCACAGCAAATGCAAATTTAATAATCAGCTTAACATATCTAAGTGCAATAAAATTAAATAAAATTTGCTTATTTATTTGCTTATTCAAATATGAAGAAGAAGTTCTGAGAACTGCAAGAGTATTGAATGGGCGACAACGATTTTACTGCCAACTTTTATATATACACTTTTTTTTGTAACGTTCATGTCAACGGATTTGCGGGTCTGTGACTTTTATGAGCCTCTGAACTGACACTGACACTGGCAACCGAACGAAGCACACACACACACACACGCACAAAGGCGACCATGGACTTTTGAAGCGCTTATTATATAATCCTGCCAGCTCATTATTAAATGAATTTACAGGAAATTTAAAAAAATAAAAAGCGGAAAAGACAGCAGGGCGACAAGAGAGACAAAAAGACAGAGAGAGAGAGAGAGCTAACAAAATGTTGTGAATGTATGTGTTGCAGCAGCTTAAAAAGCTTTGTCACCTGCAACACACAACTGCCACAACTGCCACACGTGCTTTAGTTCTTAATAGACGTTCATTAAATATGGGCATTTTAATTGATGCCTTCGCTGCGGTCGCCTCCCCCCAAACCAGAAGTTGTGCCCCAAATCACAGCTTATGCATTCGGCTTAATCATATTTACAGAAATGTTTTCAATTAAATGACAACACGCTTAACATGCTCCATCGAGAGTTCAGTTATGTACATAATATACTCGCTCTATATATGTATGTAGTTGATGTGTGCGGGGAGGGGGCGAGTCGATTAACCCGGCGGCTTGCCAAAGCCCGCATAAGTCGGTTAATGGATATGCGATTTACGATTTGCCATTGCCAATAAATTATCATTATTATTATTATTATACCCGCTACCCAAAGTGTAGAAGGGCATTATAACTTTGTGCTAGCAGGAAATGTTTGTAACGTCTGCCTGTTATATCCGATCCTATAAAGTATATATGTTACATACATATATTCTTCGTCAGGGTCAACAGCTCGTCGAGCTGTCTGTCTGTCCGTCTGTCCGTGTGAACACATAGATCTCAGAGATAGAGACTATTTTTTTTCGACAGAACTTGTAATACCAGGTTAAGTCTGTTTCACGTCCACTTCCGCATCCGCTAATCGAATAACAAGCGAAATTTTCAAGCTACAGTCGATTTTTGATACACACAATAATAATTGCAGTGTCGATAATTCCTGAAAATTTTCTAGCGATCGGATAAAAGTTATCGAAGTTATTTAGGAAATACTTTTGTATGGGTCGAAGTTGCATTTACTGACAATCTAGTATATTTTGTACTCTATGGTATTTTTGTAATGTAGTACTATACCAATAAACCAAATAAAGCCTTTGATATATTTATGGTATATTTGCAATATTATTAATTCGGTATATTTTGCGCATATCACTATATCAATATACCAAATATACGCTACGGTATATTTTCAGCATTTTTGCGGTATATTATTTTGACATATTTTAAGAATAATACCGCACTGTTTTGCTTTTACTCAAAATGGGTAGCGGGTATCTCGCAGTCGAGCATACTCAACTTTATCTTTCTTATTAATATCATTATAGTGGCAAACCCCGAAAACGAGAATTTCAATCATTTCATAGCCTTTGGTATATTTATAGTACATTTGCAATATTATTAATTTGGTATATTTTGCATGTATCACTATATCATTATACCAAATGTATTTGTGGTATATTTTTGTGGTATATTTTTTGGTATAGTTTAAGAATAATACCGCACTTTTTTTTGCTTTTATTAAAAATGGGTAGCGGGTATCTCGCAGTCGAGCATACTCAACTTTATCTTTCTTATTAATATCATTATAGTGGCAAACCCCGAAAACAAGAATTTCAATCATTTCTTTTCTCAACTGAAATACGTGCATAACATTTGTTTTCGATTATTCATTCGAATTTCTTTTTAATTCCATTTAAGTGTTTTAATCACACAAAAATACTTTAAGTCGAACAATAATGCAAAGTAAGCCACATTTCTGTAGAATACTTTGTGTATTTAAGTGGAAAAACATCGAACGAAAACAAGAAACTTTAAGCTCAAACATTCTGTTTCATTGAGTCATCATCAAATTATTCCCACAAAAAACAGCAAAGAAAAATAATAATTCAATAGCAGGTTTTATCAATATATTTACGAGAGTTTATTTCAAAAATTTCAAAAAATATGTACAAAACGCAAAGAGCAAACAAAAGTTGGACAAAAACTTCAAGGCAATTAAATGTCAAATATTTTGCAAAATATACAAAGCACAGCACCCAATATTAAATTATAAAAATAATAAAAAAAAAACAACATTCGTATATATAAAAATAACACAACACAAAAAAAGTTATTCTAGAAAATTAGGCGAATTAGTTTGGTAGCAATAAGAACAAAATAATCATAATAACAACTGCAACTGCTGCAATAAGTTAGAAAATATTTTGTAGGATATTCAATCACACACATACACATATACACACATACAAACACTCAGACATAAACATCACATATAAAACAAGTGGAACAAAAATAGCCGCAAGCAAAGTGAACAGTTTGCTGCAGTTGTCGCCGTGCTTACGACTGTTGCAACTGTTGTTGTTGCTGTTGCTGTCGTCAGGCATCGCTTAGGGATATTTCACAATATTCGTGGCGGCTGTTGGCTGTTTGACGCCGCTGTCACCTGGCAACCTTCCACTTGTTGCGGTCGCTTCACTTGCCTGTCGCTGCTGATGTTGTTGCTGTGGCTGTTGTTGTTGTTGTAGCTGCTTTGTGCCCGCTGCTGCTGAGACGGCGGCAACCGATGCCGGATGATACAAATGCGTGCCATAGTGCACGGCACCCGGATGACTAAAATACGGTATAAGAGCTGGCTGATGCTGTTGATGTTGCTGCTGTGGCTGCTCCTCAATGTAGTTGCCCACCGGCAATGCATGTGGCTGGTAAAGATGTGGATGCTGTTGCTGTTGTTGCTGTGCCATGGCTGGCTGGTAGTGATGGTAATGGTGTATCGGTTGCTGGTGCTGCCCTAATGCGTTGGCTGCTGACAATCTGACAACATGAATTGGTGGCGTTGATTCATGGGCTAGATTGTAACCCGCCTTTGGGTTATTATTGCTAAAACGTGGCAATATTGCAAATTGATGTTGCTGCTGCTGCTGCTGATGTTGTTGTTGCTCTGCTGGTGCCTGCACATAAATTGGATTGTAGTGCACGATGGGCAGTGAATGATGTGGCGGTTGTTGTTGTTGTTGCTGTTGCTGTTGCACTGCCTCATGCGTTGCTGTTGTTGCTGTTGGTAACACTAGAGTTGCTGCCGTTGCCGTTGTTGTCGTTGCTGTTGCCACTGGCGCCGATGAAACGGAAGAAGCCGTTGCTGCCAATGGCACTGCTGCGTATTTATGTTGCTGTTGTCCATGCTTGGGGCCCAATCGGACTAGACGTGCCGGTTGCTGCTGTTGTTGCTGCTGGTGATGATGATGCTGCTGTTGCTGCAGTGGTTGGTGATGTTGCTGTGCCAGCGGATATGCTATAACACATATACAGAGAGAGAGAGAGAGAGAGAGAGAGAGAGAGAGAAAAATATTACAAAAGGCTTGGCAATGTCACCTTCACCAACTCAACACTCTCTGTCTCACAATAGTCACATTGCCCAAAGGCGCTTTTCCAGTTATTTAAATTAGCGTCACCGATGCGAGCTTGCATCAAATAGACACTAATTGCCGCATCCCAATGTGAAGTAAGGACGTGAGTAGAGTGGTAACTAAAGCTTCTAGAAACAGAGTTTCAGAGTTGTTTGCTGCTATGATTGTGCTTCGAATCACTTGCAAATCATTTAGAATTCTTTAATTGATTGGCAATTATAAGTTAAAGATTCTTATTATTGTTCTTGCTACTTTTCTGTAATAAATCATCGAATATGCACATGTTGTTAGAGATTTAAAGTTTTGATTTATGCATATCGGTTTGGCCAGAACGAGTTTTCCATACATTGTGTTAAAATATGTATGTGCATATTGTTTTCTTTTTCTTACAGCACTTTTCTAGCCAAGTTTTTCATACAAAGCAGTAACTTTATCAAGATAAGTTATTGAAGGCAACATTTATTTGACAATGCGCAAACTTTATGAGGTTGCTTTATCTGTTTTTATCTAACACTGTTAAACTGTCTGTCTGTTTTTTTTTTTATATACAAACAAATTTAATACATTTGCATCAATTTCATAGGCAGCAAACTGTTGACTAAATATATTTGAAATTATTTAAATTGTAGATAAGTGTTGCATTAAATTTCTTAGCAAGAAATATTTGCTATTGCTATTGAGGCTATTAATAACAAATTCATTTGTCTCATCTGTTGATTTAGTCAAGTGTTGGCCTGAAATTCCTTGCCTGAAGTATTCCTATTCTCATTATTTTATTGATATTACATTTGTATTATTATTATTATTAGTATTCCGTTTACACTTTTCTAAAATATCCTCTTCTCTTCTTCTATAATTATAGCCAAATGTTGCCTCTAATTTCCTTCCTAAAGTTTATTGGCTTTTTCATAAGCAACTCATAAATTGTTTAAATTCACTTGCCGACTTAACTCACCATAAAGCGTGGTCTGTTGACCCACTGGCTGCTCGGTATAGATCATGGGCGCTGCTGGATAGAGGCGTGGCAGCTGAAACTGTGGCTGCGACTGATAGATGAATGGCTGATAGACTGGCGACGTTGTGGGAGCAACCTTCGCATAGGTTTGTGGCTGTTGCTGCTGTTGTTGCTGATGTTGCTGATGTTGCTGTTGCTGCTGCTGATGCTGTTGATGATGCTGCTGCAGTTGTTGTGTGGCAGCTAGCAGAACACTAGCTGGTATCTGCAGATACTGCTGAGCGTAGGGAGACGCTGCAGTTGGCCCCTCAGCTGGATAGTACTGATGACGATGATACACGCTCGGTTGATCGCGTGCCAATGGACCGAGTAGCTGGACAATTGGATGACTTGCTGAGGCAATTGCTGACTCTGGTGTTGACGGTGGTGCAGCTGTTGATGTGGTTGTCGAGGTGCTGCTTGTGGTTGTGCTGCTGCTGCTGCTTGGAGCTGGGCTCGAGGGCACTTGCAACAAGTTGCCGCCCAGTTGCTGTTGCAATTGTCGCATATATGATAGTGGTATGGCGATAATGTATTGCACACGATGGCCAGGCAACGATGCGGCTGCTGCTGCTACTGTCGAGGCTCCACCTAATTGGTATTGCTGTGGGGCAAGGCGTTCATACATGCTCGGTTCCGCCTCGACATAGTTGTAAATTGGCGCATGTTGCTTGGCAATCGGCCGCTGATAAAGCTCCACTTGTGGCTGCACTGCATAGCTAAACCTATGTGGTGGCTGCTGCTGTTGTTGCTGTTGCTGTTGGTGCTGTGAAAGTCTCAGTGGACCTGGCAGCGATGATCTGACAGCGCCATGACGCTGTTCACCAAAGCGTATGCTGCCACCTTCCAACTTGCCATAAAAGGCCTGAAAAGTGTTGTGCGTTTGTTTAATTAACGATTGCTGCTCAGAGCTCATCACTTACCTGCTGTTGTTGCTGTGGTGCTGCTGCTGCTGCATCGGCTGCTGTGTAGCGCACTGTGGTTGGCTCAAATATCGCATCGCTTTCCGCTGGCGCCGCGTAGTATGTGGCCGCTGGGTAAATGGGCCGGAAGGCGGTCTCTTTGGTCGGATTGCTTATGAACACGGTGCCTACATTGAATTTAGAAAATAAATATTTCGATGAAATTTAATTTCAGTTTTCATTTGTTCGTCATTTAGTTATCACAATTGATTGATTGAATTCAAACAAATATCACTCGGATTGATTGCTTTGCGTGTATTCTACACGCTTAATTATTAGAATTATTCTTTAATGAAAAAATATTAAATGCAACCTAATTAAACGAAATTCCTCGCATTTAATTTCAATAAATCAATGCATATTGTTTTCGCATTTGATAATACACTCTTGTGTTCCTTTTTGTTTGCTTTCATTTCATAATAAACTTTTTAGATTTCTGTGCGATGCAGTTTATAATAACAACATTTGCAGCCAATTGTTCCTTTACATATATATTTTTCGAAAAAAATAAAACTTATTGTGCAAGCTGTCAATATATCAAGTTGAAATTGCAATCCATTTATGTGTAATTCATTCTGAGTATTGCCAATATATATAATATTAACTTTATGTCACGCCCATGTATTTCAACTTGTATGGAATTATTCCATCATTTTTCTTGACCTGTTTGCTGGCGTTGGCTCTCTTTAATTTATATATTTTATTAAAAAGATTTTACTCGAATTATTGCGTCATTTTCTTTTTTTGTGATTATTACAAACATTGTTTTTGGTGCACACAAAAATAAACAGCGGGAATTATTCCATCTTCTGTTTATAGTACCATAATTTTTTGTAATTACTTTTCTTGAATATGTAGGGGAAATTATTTCCTAATTTTCTACTAGCAGATTTTGGAAATTTGTATGTATTAACTTGATATCGCATTTGTTCATTTATGTTCGGAATTATTACCATATTTTCTTTAACTGTTTGGTACAATAAATTTTCTTCAATATTAAAGATAGGTATGAATATAATTTTAAATGGAAATTATGAATACAACATCTATTTATTCTTATTTGTATGATGCACATCCTTTGTAACAATAAACATTCTGGCGATTGTTTACAAATGAAATTATAGGTGGATAATTCTCTGCCAAAAATAAAACAAATTCCATAACATTTTCTTATTATGAGTAAAGATGAATCTATAGCTCTTGATTGGCACATTAATTAGAACTAAGCATGATCTTGGAATAATTTTTCTATTTTAAGATAATTTCACTAACTAACAAATTCGTACATGATCCAAACAATTCATGAATTTATACATTTTATGATAAAATAGAAAACATTTGTAAAATCAATTTGAGCTCTAAATATAGTGCTCGTCCAGAGTTATAAGAATAACGTTTACTTATTATTAAAAGTGATTCAGTTTATGTTTTTTTCTCACTGTAAATAATGCCCGCTGGAGAATTAAAAATATGAAAATTGCAGAAAAATTTAGTAAATCACTTCTAATTATTTATTCATTTTTAACATAAATTATTATTAATTTGTTTTTAAATATTTTATTAAATAAAGGCAATTATGATGATTATGAATATAAATTCCATTTGTTTAAAAGGAATTTATTTAAGTATTTTTTGTTTGATTGTTTTTTAAATATTTGAAATTTGTTGCAAAAACATAATTTTATTTATTTAAATTTTTTTCGCTTACCTGTTTGATCTGAAGAATCGCGTTTTTCCGTCTTACTCTTCGATTCTTCGACACTGGGCGTCAGTTTGGTGGTTTCCACAGCCTCGACCTTAGCATCCGTGGGCTTAGCTTCGAGTTCCTCGGCTGACGAGAAGGAGATGCAACAAAAGAGCAGGACAGCAAGCTGTAAATGGTAGGGAAAATGGAAAATGCGAGAATTGTAAATTCATTCGAGTTTGAGTGGACATTTAGATTTAATTGGCAAACGAATAAGTGAATAAAATAATACTGGGCAGTGAGTGCATTTGGCAATTGCGATGTGCCATCATTTATTTAGCGCATTATGCGAATTGTGCAGCCGATTTAATGCATTTTTAATGCACTATTTGAATGATGCAATAAATGACAGCGGCCGCAAAACATTTGATTAAAATTGTGTTCGTTTGTGTGTTGATAGTCTTGCATGTTTGATGTTTATGCGGTGTTTGCTTTATCACAGCCATTTTGCATTGTAATTTCATAATAATTTAATTAAATTGATTTATAAATGCAATTATTAACTTAATTGTAGCCACCGCATGTGAGAGGCAGTGTTAAACAAATTGCTGTTGCTGTTTCTGTTTCTGCTGCTGCTGCTGCTGGTACAATTAATATTGCACTGCACACTCACACACACACACACACACACACACACACACACATGCACACACATTCACACACACATAATTATAAACTGTGTATTAATTATGCTGGCATCAGCCGAACACAATTTTCTGAATGCCACGTACAATGAACCTGAGCGAACACAGTTCAAATTATAGTATGTAGTTACACTTAAAACAAACAAACACATTCAGTCATTATAACTGTAATTATTTATTTAATATCAGCCAACAGCGAAATTCATACCTCGCGAAAGCTCAATAATATGCCATGCAAAGCCAACAGTGAACTATTTAGAATCCAAGTGCAAATTTATTTTATATATTTAACATGTGATTTTAGAATGCATTAAAATCAAATTTAAGAGGTCTTTAGGTGTGTGTAGTATTTACACTACTCAAACATCAATAAATTCAATATTTTATTAATTTTGCATTTTAATGATATATAACGATAGGCTTTTAAACATCTATAAGACACATTAATAATTTATTTCAATTTAAAAATTTCTTTATTTACTCATTTGACTGTAAATTTTTTTTTTTTAAATAATTTTCGTCATTGCATATAGAATATATTTTATTTAAATAAAATTAAATATGCCTGAGGACATTTATATCTATTTACCACTCTTAAATTTTAATCAAATCCATTTTAATAGTATTTTAATTTAAATTTTTTTGTTTGCTCTTTAAATGTATCGAAGGTATTCTTTAAAATTTATGATTTTGAATATTAAATAAGTTCATCAAACTATTCTTTTTCCTGATTAAAATGTTTTTAAAATAATAAAAGTCCATTGATATTATTTAGATTAAATTTAAATAAGAATACAATAATATAAAAGCATATTTGATTCATTTATTCTTGTAAGAAGTGAGTTTAAAGTATTGAACTATATTTGAAACAAAGAAATACTAAAAATTGTACATTACAAAAAAAAATTCGAACTAAAACTCGTTGTAATAGTTAAAATAAATATTCACTAATAAGCAAACACTATTTTCAAATTATTTAAAAATTTAGAACCTGATGGAAACTAAAATGCAAGCTGCTAATCGAATTAAGCCTCAGTAAATTTAGGATATCAAATAGATTGGAGATCAAAAAAGTAAGAAAAATTCTAATTTTGCATTTCAATTAGGTTTAATTCAGCAATTCAACTTTAAATTTTGCACTTTGCCGCAATAACAATAAACACAAAAAATGAAGCAAAAATTTAGTTCAAAATAAAACAAAAAAAAATTTAGTTACTGTTGATGGCAGCAAAATGTAATATGATAGGTATAAATTAATAATTTATTCACCTTTATGGGTAACATTGTTGCAAGTCGCGTAATTTTCCTTATTTCGTAGTTTCTGTTGTTGTTGTGGTTGTTATTATGCTTTTTATTGCTTTTTATTGACGCTTTTGACACTCAATTAAATACCGTAGCACGTGACAAAAAAAAAGATAAAAACATAATGCGATATCTCGCGTTGATTGTTGTTGTTTTGTTTATTTTTTTCGCTGCTTAGATTTAGTTGAATCAAATTTGCAGTTTATTTGTTGAAATGAACATTACGCATACGACACGTGTGCGCGTTTCGTACGCGAATCGCGAGTGACGCTTTGTATGTAGGTTTTGTTTAAATTTGCGATGCGATGCGATGCCTCTTGGCGCGGCCTCTTGGTTCGCGTGTTAGCTAACAAAGTGAGAGTGAAATTGGCAATGCGGCGGCGTTGCATTTTATAGGCTTTGCCCAAAAGCCGCATGCAACTAACCGATTGCCGCATGCTTGCTGGTTGCAACTTGGCCATCGGTTAGGTGCAAGCACCTGGCACCGATCGTTTCTTGTTTGTTCAGCTTGCTGTTGTTGTTGTGCTTGTTGTTATTATTGTTGTTGTTGTCTGCTTTTAGTTTGCAGTTGGTTTGCTGCTGCTGCGTTGATGGAAAATTGAAGACAGCTGCCATTTGGAGCACAATCATTACCATAATCAAACTGATTATCATTAGAGGCCGTGGTCATTGTCAGCGTCTGTTTAAAGCGCGCTGGTTGCTTTTGTTTCACTTGATGTGCCCATATTTGCTTTGTTTGCAACCAGCAACCAGCAAATGGCAATGGCAATGGCAATGGCAACAGCAACAGAAATGACACGGGGCCAAGCCAACATCAACTGCAAGTGCAACAACACAACTACAGCCAATTAGCAGTCGCTGGCGGCGCTTTGAGTTTTCTCGTTTTTCACTTTGCTGCCACAAAATGCAAATTCTACTTACTCACAAAACAACAGCAACAACAGCAACAACAAAAGCAACACGAAGTCGTTGGCTTAGTGTTTGGTCAACGCAGTAGCGATGATGTTGCTGCTGCCACAAGCAACATCTCGTTTGCTTTGAAGCCTCCTCCCCCTCCACACCCCCAGAGCCCATCGCAACCCGCTTGCCACCAACACGTTTGCTGTCCGTTGCAGGCTCGTTTTGCCGTCATTCTTTGTGCTTGTGCTGCAACATCCGCAACCCGTTAACCCGTGTCCCGTGTCCCGTGCCCCATTTGCCCCCACTTCCCGGTTGCTCCTGCAACGATATTGCCATTAATGTCTGTTTTTAGTTTATGAGCTCATATTCGCATTGAAATTTATTGCGCCCTTAGCTTATATTTATTAACTTTAATCCACGCAGCGTTCTGCTATTCATCGCAGGTATCATAGCGTATTGCTCAGCAGAATTGTTATTCAAATAATATGGCATTAAAACCAATGGGAATTGAGTGTTATAACAGTTGAAACTTAGTTCTGAATTCTATTATATTAAACATCAGTTAATTTTATTAGTTCAATTTAGAAACTTCTTATATAAAGATAACTTTTAATGAACTACAAATAATAATTAAAATTGTACATAGATGTAGGAAACAACTAGAAAATCATAATTTAAATACTATAAAAAGGAGAGAAGGCAAAGGAAAATGCACATAAAAAGGCAGTGGGAGAAACCAAAGAAACTTTTCAGAAACGTTCAAGGATGAACATGAACAAATAAATATATCACCATATGAAATTATAATTGTCATAATATCACTGGACAACTAAAACTAGATGCTAAAAATGTATCACACGCTATCTGCGCTGTGACGTGACAATTTATATCATGATAATTTTAAAAAGAAAAAAAGGTTAGAGATAAAAAATGATTGTTAGCTATATAAGAACTAGGATCTTAAGAAATAAATGTTTGTTCGCAAACAGAATTCACCCGAGTCATTGCTTTCATTCAGAAGACAAGGGAAAAGGTGCAGCAGAACTAATAGAAATGCGATGTTGATGAAGTAATGGAAAATTTAATAAAAAAGACATTCCAAAATGCAACAGAATATTTACCGTAAAGAGCAACAGGAATCAATAACTGAAAGTAAAAATGTATGACTGGCAAAAAACTAAAATACTAGCAACCATAAATCCAGTATATAAAAATGAACAAAAGATATTTTTCAAAATAAAAAGCAATAAAAATTGAGTATTTAGTCACTTTTCTCAACTAAATTAGTATCTTCAAATATGTAAGTGTATTAATCTATGCTAGTCGATGAGTACAATAAAAGAATTATGTTATTATGCAGCAAATTTTATAAAGTAAAGCAAAAAATTGCAAAAACAATTACCTAAACATAAGTTAATCAAAGAAACAGAATAAATATGAATCTGGCAATCTTAATGCTGTTCATCTGGCACACTGTCAATAAGTATCGATAGTTCGATACAATCCATTTGAAGCCAGACTCTCCTTGAATGCAACCTGTTTGTGTACTTTAAATACATCAATAAGAACTCAGTTATAGTTAAATTATATCTTTATAAAATATTGAATAAACCCATTCACATAAATATGTTTAAATCTGCTAGTCGATAACTTAAATGACCTCAGCTAACAGCAAACTAATGATCAAAGTGTAAGTGGAAATACTTGTGCAACTTAAGATGAAATCTGGGTTAAGCGTTTGGCTTTAGAATGGCACACTCTTGATGCGCATTTGATTGGCAATCCATAAAGACAGTTGGGCATGCCCAATTAAATGGGCGGGCACTTATGAACCGCATTCCAATTATCGTAAATGCGATTCCACACTCATTGTCTCTTTATCCGGCACGGTTATTACGCAAGAGCATTGCAAATTTTACATCCATTAAGAGTTTGTGACTATAAAAACTGTTTCGAGGGTCGCTTGTCTCTCCACTCTCCATCGTTCGCTCAGTGTTGGGCAACAACAACAGCAACAACAACAAAGACAATGACGAAGAAGACTTTATGAGCGTTCCTAATAAAATCAAGTGGCTTTCTGTAAAACTTAACTGTTACTTCTGGTACCATAGCAACATGAACGTAGAGCAACGCAGAGCAACAACAATGATGTCCAAAATGCCCATGTTACATCAAAAATAAAAGCCCCAATTTGCAGTCACACATAAAATGTGGCAGTGGCAACTTTAAAGCCAGAGAAGTTTGCTGTGTTTAACATACGTGTGTAGAGGAAATAAAGAATTTGCCTGGATGGTTGCTGTGCGGCACTTGAAAGCCTTGGCTGCTAACATCCATTTACAGTTACTGTCGCCATTACGTTATTGTTTGTTAGTTGCCAGTCAGGACAAGCAAAAAAAAAAGAAAAAGAGTTATAATTAGCAGTGCAAACGTTGACTGAAACGAAAAAGAAATAAAGAAGGAAAATACTCGCTGTAATAACAAAAGCCTTCACAGAGACAGAGACAGAGGCAAAGGCAGGCAGCAGTCACAGCTGGCAAGTTGAATCGAGTCGAGCCTCGACTCGACTGTTTATGATGCGCATGGCTCCTCCAACAGTTGATGTCCTCGCATACAAACAACAAGGATTAGAAAATGCTCGGAAGCAGCAAGCAGCAAGCAGCAAGCGCAAATAACACACACAACAGCAATCGACTTTGCTCAATTCCTTCTTCTTCGCTCACATCCACTCCACATTAGACCTGTAATTTTTCTTGTTTGCGCATACAATTGTAAATGCGCGCTGAATTTGAGTTTGGCCCAGTTAAGTGGCATGCTGCATGTGTTGGCAGCTTAGCAGCAACAAGTGAATCCGCTGCTGATTATTTTGAGCACTATGAATGACGGCTAAACAATAAGCATTAATTTCACTTTTAATTGGCTGTAAGACTCGAATGCGTATACGTAAGGTCAATAATATAGCGTATCATTTGCTTTGTGTATTTGTATCTTTTATCCTTATTTTATCTCAATAAATTCTAGATGCAATTTCAACATAATTTATATTCCTAAAAATAATATGTTGTTGTAAACTTTCTGTATCTATATTTTTTGTTTAAAAAAATTAAATTCAACATAAATAATAAAACAAGTAACGAAATACTCACAAATACATGAATATAAAACGTTATTCTAAACTTTGTGTATCTTTTAATTCAAAAAATTTAAATCCAGTTGCAACATTATAAAATGTTAAGCAAAATTCGAAGTGTCTTTATTTTGGCTTATTTTAAACTTGTAATTACTAACAGAAAACATTTATAAATTTGTTGATTTTACGAGACTCCAGTCTTGATGTCATCGATTTGTTAACCGCTATCGATCTATCGTGTCATCAGTATACCGATATGAAATTGATATTTTGACATAATATAATATAAATTAAATACTAATTGTTGTAAAATATTTTTTTTGTTTATTTCATTTATCCATTTATTTATTTAATTCTCGCAATAACATACAAATTCTTGAATTTAGAAATACGTAAAACTAATACGTCACTCTCAATTGAATCATGATCTTTTCATTTTGGGTAATATTTTTAATTGAATTAATAAAATTTAATTAAGTGTTGCATGGGATGACAGCTTAAACTGTTTAGGCTTATATTTTATTGTCTTTTCACTTGAAGTAAACGGATATCTGGCCCATATTTAGAGTTTTGTCTCTTTCAAAGTTCTATCTAACTGGTTTTAAAGAACTGGATTTTCGTTAGAGGAAACTTACCCAATTTAAATTTAAATCAAATTCTGAACAAATTAACAGGTAATTGTATTGTATCGACATTTCGATTTGTTTGTTTTATTTTATAATTGGAACCATGAGTCAGTTTAGCTCACAGATCGCATGCTAATGAAATATGTGACTGCTTAATCTATAGCAAAATGTTGTTTTGAGAGTACAAAAATTTCCCAAAATATCCGCTCACAGATTTATTTGACACCCGCACAAATTTTGCGCTCTCACAAACAATTTACAATCCGACTTCTTTTGAAGTTGATTATGCCATCATTTGTGTTACATTTTTGAAAATTTTTGGAGAAATTTAATTATTTAATATGAAGTTTTTGGCAAAATAAAAGTTATATTAGACGATCAATTTCTGTCATAAAAATCAGCGTAAGGTTTCGCTGATTTTTTTTAAACAATATGCATTTAATTAAAGCGAAAACATATTTTAACGATCGATAATGTTATTATATATTTCTAAAGAAAAATATTGAATTCCACATTAAAAACAATTAAATTATTTCGTAGGAAGCGCTTTACAAAACAAAAAGATATTTTACAGAGCCGATTTCTCGCACACAAATCGATTTAAGGCAACTTATTTATTTAATATGTACTAAAAAATACTGATGAAATTTTGGGAAAAATTCGAATATGTTTTATCAAATAAAAATCATATTGAAATGCAAATCAATTCAACGTTTGGCCAATATCTTAACAATATACATATATATATAGAACGATTACGTTAGTAGATTTTACTTTTGTTAAACAAAATCATCTGAAATAAAAGAAAATGAAGAAAATATTGTTATAAATATTAATTTAAATGAGTTGAAAAACTAAAATATATTACGATGAAATTTGATATGAAAAGAAGGATATTTTTCTTTATCATAAGAAGAATGCTTAGCAAAGGCTTCACTGTAGTTGATTTCAGTTGCCAAATGCGAAATGAACTC
Organism: Drosophila pallidifrons; assembly: GCA_023558445.1. Taxonomy (NCBI): domain Eukaryota; kingdom Metazoa; phylum Arthropoda; class Insecta; order Diptera; family Drosophilidae; genus Drosophila; species Drosophila pallidifrons. The sequence goes on from CM042351.1 coordinate 18,706,496, forward strand.
AAATTGGTAAATTCGCACAAATCAAACAAAATCCAAAATTATAAAGAATCAAATGACTGAATCGATGCTAATGGATGCGCATCCAAATGAAATTGTGCAAATGTTTGGTTTATCATTTCATATTATTTGATTTCATAATCATTGCATGCCATTCACGCCGTCGTCAGGTGATGATGAATGCCATCGCTTCGATGCGAGTGCAATTCATTCGATGTCCATAAATGGCAAATATAAAAGGCGACACAGAGAGTGGCCAACTGGTTGCCTGGCAACTAATTAGCTTCACGAAAACCAAACCAATACTTTACGATACAATACGGCGACGGTTAGAGCTGGAGACGGAGACGGAGTCGAAATGCTGTGGGGATATGTGATGTCCGGAAATGGCAAAATGCGTGAGTCCAAATGGAAAGCGAATATTGCATTATGCAATCGAGTGAGTGAGTGGGCGAGAGACGAAAACTAAATCAGCGCAGTGGCAGCACAAACAGCAGAAACAAGTTCCAGCTTCCCAAAAGGAAGCCAGCAAATCTGGTTGCTCGTTTACTTCAATTGCCACGGAAACGCGCGCCTTGCATTGTGGCGCCTCTTCGTCCCGCTCCCCTGCCACCGGGCAACTGTGGCACCTTTGAGAGCGTTGCTGCATTAACTGGAAGAAGCGACCAGAGGCAACACGACAACGGACAGCAGACGACCGACAACAGACAACGGACAACAGACAACAAGTTGGCAGGCTAAACAAGCAAGTCCAAAGCAGTCAACCGGCCAACAGGCTTGGGGGCCAACAGCTTTGGCCAGCAGCAGGCTCAAGCTCGGATGCAAGCAAGTGAACTGGTTTAAATGGCTTTGAATGTGCGCTCGAATTGTACTGTAGACATCCAGACGTAAATACCCTACAGTCAGTTGAAAAAGTATGTGACCCTCAAGGCTGCGTTGTCAACAAGTGAATCAAGTCTCCAAAATAACTTGTTGATGGCACTATTTTTTTGTTTGCTGTTGTTGAAATTTGTTAAATTCGGCTAAGCTTTAGCTTGCCAATTGAATCGCTTTTATAAGCCAATCAACAAGTCGGATTGTTTGCATTTTTTTACACCTTTCAGCGTAATGCATATTTATGCATTATTATTCTCGTTTTGTTTATGTTGTTATTTAATTGCTTCATATGAAAAACAAGCTTATCATCAACGCATGCATTTGTGGGTTTCAGTTTCCTATTTATAATCCAGACGAGGCTTGTTTACCACTTGACGCCGATTTACAAGCAAACCATAAATGTATTTTTCCTTTATTACTATTCTACTTAAGCTCTTGCGAAAGAAGAAACTTGTTGAGCTTGAACACGATTGAATGGGAGTTGAGAAGTAGGAGTTCGAAAATGAAGATCGTGTCTCCTTTAACGATTAAATTTTATTCTCTTTTTACCTATTTTGTATGTAATAAGAGTTTAAGTTTGCTTATATTACATATAATTAGACATTGTTAATAGCTTCTATTGAACATTACTTTTAATTATTACTATATTTTAATTATGTTAATTATTACTATATTTTAAAGCCTTATAAGAAGACGCCCAATATCAAATTTGTTTATAGTTTTCTCATCATAAAATGCAAGCTGCAATTTCATCTAATTATTGGTTGTAGTTTTGCATATCTGTTTACATAGTAATTTCAAAATTTGCACACAGCGCCGCAATTCAAAATTTTAATCATACGGAAGCGAAATTTTGTGTGAAGCAGCTCAGCATTAAAATATGTATTTAAAAGTATGTTTAAATTGCACTTGAGACAATTCTTCTGCAACTTATAAATAAATCATAATCAAAATATCAATCTGCGTATACTTAATATCCATGTTAAGTATACGACTAGTCTGAGAACGTTTCTCTTCAAATATTTAGTTTGATTGTGGAATGTTTTCCATTCTACAAATATGAAATTTAATTAATATTAAAATCATTAGTACTTATTGTGAAATGAAAATCAAATAAAATAAATATGAATTTGACATTCCTACATTTTCCTCGCATTGTTCTTTCATAAAATTAATCTATTTAAGTACAAATTGCCAAATTAGTCTCAACATTTTTTCAGTAATCTAAAATATGTTTACTTGTGAAATTGTGTTAGCAATAAAGAGTTTTAATTATTACTATTATACTTGTTTCTCTTGCAAGATCAGCTAAAATATAAAAATTGCCAAGCAAAGATTTAGTTTCAGCAATTCAACCATTTGAATGCTTCCCCTCTGGCAGCTCGAATTGAATCTCCCTATGGAAGTGTTGGCCACCTAGGCGATGTCAAGTTGTCAACAATAGCAAACTGAACCAAGCCAAAATCCCAACCCAACAACCACAACAACCACATTGACGATACAGATTTTGTTTTCTGTCTCTCTTGCTCTGTCTCAAACGCGCAGACTTCGTCTCTCGCATTTGTCGCTGTCGCTGTTGCTGGCTCCCCAAACAGTTAAAAGCAAAATTATTCATTACGATTTCCGCGCTAGCGAGAAAAACTGAAACGAAGAGGAAAAAAACTGAACTGAACTCAACTGAAATGAAATGAAATAAAATAAAACGCGCGCACGCGGACGTGGATTGTGGACAAAGAAAAAGTTTTCCATGAAAATGTTTCAAATGCTCATTTGGCGCTGCTGCTGCTGTGTGTGTGTGTGTATGTGTGTGTGGTTAAGGCGTTTTGGGTGTTGGGGTGTTGGGGCGTTGGGGCGTTGGTGATGCTGGGGCGTGGCATGACGACTTGCGCGCCGTGCGCCGAGTGCCAACAATTGACTTGGAATAAGTTTTACATTGAAATGATGCCAATTTGTTGCTCTCACTGTTCGCTTGGCTGTTATTATTATTGTTGTTGTTGTTGTTGCTGTTGTGTGTTACAGTTGGCGATGCTTAAGCTGCGACACTGCCGCAGATAATTTGCGGCGATGTTGTAATTTTTCTGGTTAAACTTTTGCCAGTAAACAACTTGAGGCGTTGTTGCAGTTCCAAGCATACCATCGTCATCGTCATCGTCATCGCCAGCGGGCTGCGATTGCGATTTGAGACTGCGTCTCTGTTGTTGCTGTTGTTATTGTTGCTGCTGCTGCTGCTGGAAGCTGTTTTTGCGCGACGTTAGCCAGCCACTTCATTTTATTGTTATTGTAATTTATTTCCTAATTTCGTTTACGCAGCAACAACGAGAGACAGCGCCTTATGCACTTGTGTGCCTGAACCAGACACTAATCCAACAGCAGCCTTCATTATCCCGCCACTTGTTGCCCCATTGTTGTTGTTGTTGTTGTTGCCTCGTTGCTGGCTGCCACAGCGCCGTTGTTCTACGTCAGAAAAACTTATGGCCGAGTGCTCAGTTCAAAAAACTTTCTTTAATTTTAATCAAAAAAGTTGGTTGTTGCTTTTTAGCGGGCAACAAAACGCGTTTAATTGGACAAGGGAATACTTGGCTACCAGCAGAGCACACCCACAATAACAACAGCGTCTAATAATGCAACAGACTAGTAAATACCCTCTAGAAAAAAAAGGCCAAATAAATTTGTACCAATTGTCATATTAATATACGCACTGTTTCGTACTCAAATTCTTTTTTAAGCTAAGCAACCATTCATTGAATTTTATGTTCAATTCTGATAAATTTTTAAAGGGTGTAAAACATAAAAACCACAAAATGTTTGTTGGTTTGCACAAATGTTTTAATAGAGTGAAGCACTTTAAAAATAATTTAAGCAACGCATAAACGAAAATGGTTTGAGCACCAATCCAAATGAAAAGTTTCTAAGGCTGTGGTCTAACAATAGTAATGGAAATTGAACGCAAAAACTTTGACAATATTGCAAACTGAATTCATCGATTTAAATGCGAGTTTAAAATTGAAGCATTCAAATGCTTGCAAATTACCTGAGGCAGTGTTTGAGATTTTTGCTTAGTCAGCGGCCTGAAAACGCATTCAACCGCATTGCAAACATCTCACAACTATGCCACAAAAAACAAAAAAAAAAGAGTAAGGAGGAAAGAAAAATAACGATTACAACTATTTGCCACAAGAAAGTGTGTAACTGACATTACGCATTTTTGACTTGGGAAGGGAAATGGAACTGAAACTGAAACCGTAAGCAAATAAGATTGAAGTGGGGGAGGAGAGCCGAGGAGGACTATACAAAATGCCAAACGCACAAAAAGACAAGGCATAATAAACACGGCACACTGGAAATACTCAGGCACAAAACACAACGCAAATTGCCCAGTCAAATGAAAAACTATTTAAATGCAATTGCTGGCCAAGCGTCGATTTGCTCACTGAATATTCGAGTGCGCAATGAAAATATTTGGTGAAGAGCCACCCGCTACCCCGCACCCAATCCCCACCCACACCAAAAAAAAAAAAACCGAAACCGAAACAGAAACAGAAACATCTATCCAAAACTCAGTTCACGAACACGAAGCAGAATCTACCCCGGGAGCTAGAAGTCAGTTAGCAGATAGTAGAAGTTCCGCTATCAGTGCTGCATCCGGTGCTCCGACTGCGAATGTGCCAGACAACAAGAGAAACAGAGAGAGACAGATAAATAGAGAGAAAGAGAGAGAGAGAGAGAGAGAGTGCTGGAAAGTGTGGGCAGGATAATGGAATTGCTGGGAGTTTAGTAGCTTAGGTCATTATGTTCATTTGTTGTTTCTCGTTTTTATACCCGCTACCCATTGGGTAGAAGGGTATTATAACTTTGTGCCGGCAGGAAATGTATGTAACAGGTAGAAGGAGGCATCTCTGACCCTATAAAGTATATATATTCTTGATCAGCGTCAACAGCCGAGACGATATAGCCATGTCCGTCTGTCCGTCTGTCTGTCCGTCCGCATGAAACACTGGTTCTCAGAGACTATAAGAGATAGAGCTATAATTTTTTTCGACAGCATTTGTTATGCTTGCACGCAGATCAAGTTTGTTTCAAATTTTTGCCACGCCCACTTCCGCCCCAGCAAATCAAAAAAAAAACGAATAACAAGCGCAACTTTAAAGCTATTTTGGTATATACAATAATAACTATAGTAGTTATGATTCCTGAGAATATTGTTGCGATCAGATACAAATTGTCGAAGTTATTAAAGAAATACTTTTGTATGAGCAAAAACGCCTACTTTTTAGGGGTCTTAGTTGCTTTGACTGACAATCTGGTATATGGTGCCGTCTGAGGTATATTTCGAACGCGGTACTACACCGATATACCACATATACCATTTAGTATATGTTTAATATTTTTGCAGTATATTTGCTATATTTTGAGAATAATTCCGCAAAATATATTGCTTTTATTCAAAATGGGTAGCGGGTATCTCACAGTCGAGTACACTCGACTGTAGCTTTCTTACTTGTTTTTCTTTTTTTTTTGGGATGCAAGCGGTTAGCTGTAATGCTAGTGGCTGCCACTCAAAGTCGAAAATATGAATAAATAAGACCACTGAGTGTGCGAACCAATTGAAGGCGCCTGCTTAACGGCGGTAACATAGTAACAAACGAGGATGAGCATCATCACACAAAACCTCATCATAAATGCGTTGCATTTGAGTTAAGCTTTAAAGTCCATTAGATATGCCTTATTATTAGCGACTTCTCGAGGGTATTTCTGCGCAAAACAACATATTACTGCTCGCTGCGAGATTTGAATGTGGAACGGGCATTAAATTGAGGTATTTATTTATGTAAATTGCAATATTTTTTTTACCTTTTGCATACTTTTCTTATCACTATTTTTACTTATCACTATCACTATGTTACAATATGCATAAATATATCGGAAGAGCATATAAAAAGTTGAAGAATTCAAAAGTATATTGCATCCAATTTTAAAAGGAATTTCAATTAATTAATTCTGACAAATTGGTATTTAAATAATTTGATAATTTTTTTGTCATTTCATAAAGAAATAATATTTAAAAAGAAACACCTGCTATACTATTAACTTAATGTAAGCAGCATTTTAATTTATTAATAAAGAGACTTTTCAACAAGCAAAAGAACAAAAGAATAATAAAAAAGTATAAATATTTCACTTGGAGTACAAATATTACGTCATTATGTTTTAATTTGTAAATATATTTTTAAATATCTTGGAAATTATCTTAATTTAATAATCAGACATGAATGTCAAGAAGAGACCATTCGGATAACAAATATCAAAAGAATTAATTTAATTTCAAATATGTGAATTCAATGAGAAATAATTGCGAATAAGTTTTGTAATGTAGTTTGTGTTGTTATTAATACTTTGATGCGTTTGCTTTGAATAACGAAATGTATGCGAAATCAAAGAGTGTGCTGATGACGTGCAGCAGCAGCACACGTCACGTAAAACATTTTCACGCATTTGCACACACATATACAGATGACTGTTCACATTCAGATTCAGACATATGAATCGTATACAATATATGGCAGAGAGATGAGTACGGACAGATCCACAGAATGACCCACACTCCGTTTTGGAATTGGTATTTTGGCAATTTGCTTTTAACCAACATGAAGCTCATTTCAGAAATGAATTTTTATCTGAGCTTGGCACCGCGACTCATCATCATCGTCGTCGCAAGCAGCAGTCGATGGAGGAGGAGGAAGCGACGAAGAGGAGCAAAAAAAAACAAAAACGCTGCAGGCGTCAACATAAACAGGCGAGCTCTGCTGTGTGGGAAATCGTGTAAGCCAACAGACAGCCGCATCCGCAGTCTCTTCACCCTGCCCCTCGTGCCATATTCTTTCTGAATCCGCATGCGAATCCCGCTGGATCATGCCAACCAATTCCCAAAGCTCATACCCTGGACGCAGTCAAGTGTGCAACACTTTGGGCGCTCCGCCAACTCCGAATACTTCGTACTTATTTATTTATTTCTTTTCGTTTATTTTCATTTTTTTTCTCGCTCCACTCTCATTCCCTCTATGCGTATATCCCGGTTCCTGGTTCCCGATTTCCCGCTTCTCTGGCTCTCAGTTCCCAGTTCCCAGTTTGTGCAGCTCGCATCTCTCTCAGTGATTCGAGTTGAGTCACTCACTCAGTCAGTTAACGTTTCCTGCCCCAGCAATTATATCACTTCCCATCGCCGACAACTGGCAACTGGCAACTGGCAACTGGCAACTGGAGCATCAGCTTCAGCTTGGGCCACTTTGGGCTGCCACTGCGTTTCACTCGTGCGTGCAAAATTTAAGCTAATTTGCTGAATTTTTTTTTCTTTCTTTTTGGTTGCTTTCTTCTTGCTGTTTTCTGTGTTTTTCTTCTTGTTGTTTTTTTTTTGTAAGTATTTTTCTGGGTGTGTGTGTGTATTTTTTTTTGCACCCGCCTAATTTTGTTAATTGCATGTTGGATTCGCTTTTTACTCGCTTTCTTGGTTTTCTTTTAATTTTGATTTAATATGAAAGCCTCTTAAATGCCACTGACATAATGCAAGCAAACTTCCGAACTGCCAACTGCCAACTCCCAAAACTGCCAACTGCCAATTCCCATTTCCCATATCTCAACCAACACGCCTAAACGGTCGAAAAATAAAATGCGGCAGCGGAAGAGAAGAATTTCAAAAGAGGAGAAGCTTTCGCACATCTTTTATCACTTGGCCGATCATCCGTAAAATCATACATATTAAATAATTCATCATGTGAATTCAAATTAATTACCATAAAATGTAACTTTACACATTTCACTGCCAAACGATTTTCATTTATTTCCGTTTACAAATGCGAGTAAGCGAGCATGATGATCTCCATACTTTAAAGTTTGGATTAAGCTGAATAATTGCTATGCATAGTGGAAAATCAAAAGACTTATAGGCAAAAGATTTGCTAGCATTGAAATAAATTGTATTCCTCAAAGCTTCAAAGTAATTCGTTCCATTTTCTTCAGTATATTCAAGAAGAGTATTTAAGCAACGACGTTTTGATGAATTTATGCACTCAGTACTCAACACTCGCACTCACAGTTGATGTTGGTGAAGAGGAAGCAGTTGGCATTAAATTATTTCGACTAATTTGCTGAAAATGATATTTGGCAACGCTCATTACTTTTATTTTATTAAAATAGGAGCGGGCCTTTTTCAAGGCGCGTTTCTTAAACTCAATGGAGCGCATATGAATCAAATGTGTGTGTGTGTGTAAGGTCTGCGTGTTAATAATTTTGACAGTCAACGTCACTTCCTGGCCAACATGTGGTATGAGTAATGTGTAGCAGTAGCGTGAATAAAGCACCTAAGTAATGACAGACTGTTTGTTCGCGCTGTGTTTGCTGTCAACTCCCTAGCATAATGTATAATGTTTATTTAAAATTCACCTCAAATGTAATTATATTAAGAAAAATCTTTGAATTAGTTGATATTACAAATGAATTAAGTTTACACTGTTAATAGTAAAGTTTAGTTGTTGTCAGTTAGATTGAAAGTTAATTAACTTTAGCTTGGCGAAACTAACGAAGAGAAATCAATAATTGTAACTTGTCATTTGCAACTTTTAATTGAAATGAGAAAATAATCGAGTGCGTAATGCGTTCGTGACAATAAACAGAAATCATCTACGTTATTGTTAAACACTTCTTGGCATTGCATTCGCTTCCTTCGCTTTATTTTATCTTTGTCTTTTGCTTCGGGGAGTTGCAGTTCTAGGCAAAAGCAAAGGCAAAAGCAAATGCGAAAAATAAAGAGAAGAGGGAAGACAGTTAGTGCTTTTGCTGCTGCTGGCAGAGGATAACGATTTATGTAAAATTGGCAATTTAATTTCCTGCGCCCCTGCGAAAAATGCAGCACGCATTTCGACAGGGCAGCAAAACGAGCATTTTCAACTCGATGCTAATATTCAAATGATGGTACTAAAAACATACGTACATACTCGTAACTTTGCTAACTGAGGGGGCGGAGTGTGTGTGGAAGGGGGAGAAGGAGGTGTAGTGAGCACTCGAAATGAACTAACGCAAATGAAATTTCATTTTCAGTGGAAAATTTACGAACGCATTAAATTTGCAAACCAAATAGCAGGCGCAAAGTGCAAACCTTTCGGGCAGAGGAAGTCAAAGTTCGAACAACAGCAACAACAACAGCAACAAGGACAATAACAGGACAATGTCTTTCTGAAGAGAGAGAGAGCGAGAGAGAAGGAGAAGCAGAGCGAGGCAAAAGCAAAGTTAATGGCAGCACGTAGCCAACACCGACACCGACACGGACACGGACACGGACACGGACTGAGACACACGGCGGATGCGAGAACAAGGGCGCCAAAATGTAGGACAAACGTTGGCATCGCAGCCTTACAGCATCGTCCAGCTCCAGCATCGAGCATCGAGCATTCGAGCAGCTTCAGCTCCATCTCCAGCTTCATGCCCAGCTTGAGCTCCATGGCCAGCTTCGCTTTTGAGTCGTTACTCGAGTTCAGGTCGCAGGCGAGGTCTTGGGCTTTTAATAATACACTTTTCTATTTGGTGCCCGCTTTTTACATTTTTAATGAAATTATTTTCAACAATTTATAATTGCCACGAGCAGTCAACCAACCCGGCACATCAGTGGCAAGCAGAGAGCCGTGGCCCACAGCCAACCAACTAACCAGCCAGCCAGCCAGCCCGTTGCGTTTAGTTAAATGCACCCCGGGGAGAGTTTTGTGCCCCAACAAATTTATATGAATTATACGATACGATACGATACGATATGTATATGCCTCTCTTTTGGCTTCTTCTTCTACTTCTTCTTTTTCTTGTATCTTGTATCTGGTCAACAATTTACATGACCTCCAGTCTTTCGAATTTGCCTCCAAGACTCTCTGGCTGCTTTCTCATTTCGCCCATTTTAGATTCTTGGCACTTGCAGTGTCGACTCCCACGGTGCTTGTTGTACTAAGCAGTTAACAGTTAGAAGAAGCGCCGTGTCCGCCGTTATAATATCGCACAAGGTGCGCTATTTATAGTCAAGGCAGATAAACACTGGCATTATCATACAAATCAACTGCAAAGTAATTCATTAATTTGCATCATTAGCGACGAATTTTTCAACATTCTGAAAATTGCTTCAACTGCGCTGCAGTTTTATTGTATATACATATATATATCATGTCAATCGTATATATTGTATTACAATATGTCAAAAATATCTAGCTACTATCTAAACTATATTTCTCCGTTAAAAACGAGTTGTTCAATTATGATTTTTTACTTAATTTATAACATAATTATTATGTTATTATAATATAAAATATTGCATATGAGTAAACATTTTGTCATTGTTAAAGTATCTCATATTATTGTATCGATATTTGACAGCAACTTTAAAAATGTCAGTCTTCGATTTTCGACAGAATCGATAACTCAAATCGATTGTTGAGCCATTGCTTTCGTTGACAGCATTAAGTGAAAAGCTAAAAATACGAGAAGCAGCTCCAAGATTTTTGTTTTGCTAACTTTATTTAGTTTTTCCAAAAAAGAAATGGCTAACAATCGGTTCGGTTTATTATTCGAGGACGATGATGACAAGACCGTCGTACTTCCTCTACCCAAGAAGGTATCCGTTGTGGCCGGAAAAAAGACATCCGTCGATCGTCCATTTGTAGAAAATGTGAAGAAAACTGAAATGGAGAACAAGTCAGGAGTTCTGAACAAAAACAATGCGGGCCAAAAGGCAAATGCCGGTGCCAGCATTGTGGTGAAGCAGCAACGCTCTGCAAGTTTAAGTGTCAACAGCAACACTTTGGCCGAAAACAATTGGCCAGATTACAACAATGAGGCTGGCAAGCGTCCGGGCAAGGCATATTCAGCACGTTACCGCAAAATGGAGAAATGCGGTAGTCGCAAACGTGAGTTTGATCGCCAGTCTGGATCTAATAAGACTGGCGTGAAGGCCGTGGAGAAACGCAAAGGCGGTGGCGCACATAACTGGGGATCTGTGAAGCAGGGCATCGATGACCTCAAGCAGGTGGACATGGACAATGAGGACTCTGGCAATGAGGCAGCTGTTGCCGAGCCTCTAATCGATGATACACACAAGCAAATGGGTCTCGATGAGTGGAAGGCTCTCAAGGAGCAGCGTCCCAAGCCCAATTACAATCTACGCAAAGCTGGCGAGGGCGAGAACAACGTGGAATGGCGAAAGATGATTGCTTTGGCCAAAAAGAAACAGTTGAACGCTGGCAAGGATTCGATCAAGCTCAACTCCAGTCTTGGACGTAAAACTGCTGGAGAGAAGATACTCCAAGGTGGACCAGAGTCTGCTGTTGCTAAGGGCAAAAAGCGTCGCTCGAAACTGGTGCCGTTGAAAGCCATATAGAACAAATATTTTGCCAGTCTTGTTTAGATTATAGATAAATACTAATATAGTGAACTAATTGATAATATCAACTCAAACTTTATTTTTTATTTAGCTGAAAAAGATATTTATTTCTAATAGTTATAAAATACAATATAGTATTTACCTAAGAGTAACATATTTACTTAATCTATTTCATGTTATCTGCTTTGCCAAAAAGTTGTACTTTTTTAATGCATTGTTAGATAGTTGAATACTTTTCTTTATAGCTGTCAAAGGTATGAATAACATTATTAGTTTTTTTTACAGATGGAAATTGTAAACCAAAAAAAAATTTCATAAGCATTTTGAGACAAATCAAAAAAAAATGTTTATTAACTTTTGGTCTCACTAGAATGCGTAGGGAAAAACATCAACTCGCATATAACTGTAAGGGAGCATGTAGTTTGAAATAGTCAGTTGACTTTTGCAGCTCCAAAAAGTTAGTTCGTTTACAATTTAATAATATTTAAATTGTGAACATAAAAAATAGTAAATATTGTCCCTGGATTTTGCATAAATAGTACAACGAGTTCGCAGTATTGATCAAAACGGTTTCTAAACCACATTTAGCTCAGCAATATATATATATATATTCGAATAATTTAACCATTGCAGTTATGAAGGACTTTGCCGAATTGCAGACAATGTTCAAAAGTGCCGTTCCAAATAGCGAATCGATAATGGAAACCGGAAGTGGCGATGATAATCCAACATTGGAGCGCAAAGACGCATCTGAAGCTGATGTTGCTGTTGCTGTTACTGCAACCGATGTGGCTGCTGCAACCGATGCGGTCGCTGACAAGGTAGAGCGTGAAGAACGTGATGTGGCAATTTGTACCCAAGAACTTGGTGGCCCCGAACCTGAACAGTGCAGCAATCTGTTGCAGGATGATGACGGCGCTGTGCTGCCCGAGGTGCTGGTCAAGCATCCGCTGCAGTATGTGTGGACACTGTGGTATTTAGAGAACGATCGCACCAAGACGTGGGAGGATATGCAAAACGAAATCACTAGCTTTGATACTGTCGAGGACTTTTGGAACCTCTACAATCACATCAAGCCGCCGTCGGAGATCAAGATGGGCAGCGATTATTCGCTGTTCAAGAAGGGCATACGCCCCATGTGGGAGGATGCTGCCAATCATAATGGCGGTCGTTGGGTGATTGGACTTAATAAGATATTGAAGGATGATTTGGACAAATTGTGGATGGATGTGGTGAGTATTTTAACTCATTTATCTCTCTTATAGTGGACCAAAGAAACGTCTTGGAATTTTCAGTTGCTTTGCCTGATCGGCGAAGTGTTTGATCGCTATGATGAGATCTGCGGCGCTGTTGTCAACATTCGAGGCAAGAGCAACAAAATCTCGATCTGGACTGCCAATGGCGATAACAAGGAGGCAGTCCTTGAGATTGGGCACAAGCTGCGCGATGCTCTGCGTCTGGGACCGCAGAATTTGTTGCAATATCAACTGCACAAGGATGCCATGACCAAGCAGGGATCCAATGTCAAGACAACTTTCACCTTGTAAACTCACAAAATTATGCAAAAGTTATGCACACACACATTGTTCACAGTTTTGCAGTTTTACAGTAGCTTCGTTAGTTTTAATCGTGTTAATATCGTGCTGAGACATCAAACACAACAAACATCATCAAACATCAAACATCGACCGGACGCTAAGTAGTAGTATAGACACACAACATATGGATACACACACATGCATACATACATATTTGTTTATGTATATGTTTATGAAAATTAATAAAGTTTAATTGATTCACGCAGTGAATCTAGAATATGAAATGGGAAACATTGTTGAATATCTTCTAACTATTTGAAAGAATATTTATTATTTTATCACATCGTTATAGACAAACTTTCAGATATATTTTATAACATTTTTAATAATTTATTTTTAGTACATACATATATGTGTATATTTATATATATATTTACGGATTCAAGATACTTTCCTATAGATTATCTTTCAAGAAGATATTTGCATAAATAAATGTTCAGTTACTAACTGAATTATAAATACCAAATTTGAGAAAAAAGCAAGAAAGATACAATCGAATTTTCAATAAAACCATAATCCTAAAATATTCCAAATTTATTTACCAAAAAATTACTTAAATATTTATTTATTTATTAAAGGCATAGACTATAAATTAATTTATAAGCTAGGGTAAATTTACTAGCGCTGGCTGCTTTGGCCTCTGGGTTAAATATACGAAATGCAATATTTGGTATATCGATATCGATTAAAAACATACCACAAAATACAATAAAGTACTACATTCCAAATATACCATAATCTACCAGATTTTTAGTCAAAGCAACTAAGTCTTTTGGACTGTGGATTAGAAGCAACTCTTTATAAATAACTTTAAATATATTATATTTAGATAGTATTTTTATACTTTTTTTGACGCTAAATATGGGTCTTACCTATGTTATTTGAATGATTTGTAATAAAATGTATATAATTAAAATAGCTTGTTAATTTTGTCAGAAATGCTTGAATTGCAATTGAAATTTTCAAATTTGACCTTTAGACAAAATACTTAAGCCAAATTTAGCTGAACACTGGGATGACTAATTTTAAATGAGCACAGGTTAAGTACCAAACAATCGACGTGGGATGCGATGAGTGATATTTGTTGTGGCCGGAGTGGGGAGTGGTTAACTCTTCGGTCCTAATACATACAGGCAATGGCAAGACCGTGTAGCAGTGTTAACATTGCGGTAAAGATAACGAACTCGTGTTTGCTGTCCTGCCACTTATTGTTATTGCATTTGCTCATGTTATTGTTGTTGTCGTTGTTGTTGTTGTTGTCATTATCTGTTGACAGCGGTAGCAGCAGTGTTGAAGCTGCAGCCAAGAGACCCTTATCAAAGTGAGAGACGCGTCACATTATTGAGCTAAATCAGTTGAACGGACATACAACAAAAACAGCGAGCAAAGCACACAAGAACAATACCAATTTAGACGCTCGTTGGGGGCATTGATCGCAATGCCAAATACTCCGTATTTTTGTCGAGTTTCAATCAATAATATATTGTGTTGGTAACTAAGTGAGACAATCAATTTGCAATTAAGTGAAATAGAAGAAAAGATTGGCCTAAAATAAAAATTGAGACGATTTACAGGGTATCACAATCTGTGTCTTCCATGGACCAATACTTACGTTTATATGCTTGCTTGAGATTTATCGAATTGGGAGATATCCAGTAAGTATTCTAATATATAAATCAATAACATTTGAGGTTACAAAGTTGCAATTAAACGAGACAAATTAGAAGATTTTCGTAAAATCGACGTTGCCAAGCTTAACAGGCTATCCAAAAGTTTGTATTATAATATTGTTTTGTGTTAATAAGCATTGTTTTTTATATTGCTACTAAGTAAGACAACCGAATTGCAATAAAATGAAATAAAATAAAATATTCTATTTAAATCAAAATAGCAAAGTTTTACTGGGTATCACAATGTGTGTCCCAAAGTCCAACATATTCATATCCATGTCACACTCAGCCAGCAAAAAGCGATGGAGACGGTCGGTAGTCAAGAGGTTTAGGCATATTTTTGGCATTTCTCGTAGCTCATTAAATTTTAATGGCCATACAATCATATCAATCAAACGAGCTTATAATGTCTGCTCTCACGGCGGCTCATTGCAAATGTCAACCGTTGGCAATAATTTGTTTAGATGCCATTTAATACGTTAGATGTGCCAGCAAGTGATATCGGCTGACAGTTATCGAAATACATTTCCAGTTCCAAAGAGTTTGAGCAGCTTCTTTTGCGATTTTAATTGTGGATTATCTTTCAGTCTGCTTTTAATTTTAATGTCCAAGTGCAATTTAGTCAGCTGCTAACTAAGTTCTATTTATTTGTTGTGTTTTACATTCATTTTAAAATGATATGCGATGCAACTGTCAAAATTGAAGCAGACCCAAAACGAATAAGAATGGAGAAAAACAGAAAACTATGTAGAAAAACTGCTGTGAAAATACAAAAGGTGGAAGCGAAAAAGTGACAAAAAAAAAAAAAAAGGAATTGTTAATGCTCACAATTTGCACAAAGAAGCTTTACAAAACAGGGCGCTGAAATGCAGCCACTTAGTTCATGAATATGCATGTTGTGTGCTTACTATGCACACTAACAACAACAACATATGTGTGTGTGTGTGTGTGTGTGTGTGTGTGTGTGTGTGTGTGCTATTAGTAGCTGTCACTCGTTACATGTATGCGCATTCTGTTGTCCCTCCGACTGTCTGTCCGTGTGTCGTTGCGGTCCTTCGGCTGGTAGCCATGTCCTGTGCGCGCATTTTTGCCACTGTTTACTATTAAATTAGCATATGAAAGAGATGCGAGCACACATTGGCACACACTTCAAACACACACACACATACATCGACACATAAATACATATACATACAGTCAGTCATGTATGTAGTTCGTCGGTCGTATGTTAGCTGAGAATTCGGCCAAATGTTTGACGGAGATCCATCATGCAAAACTAGCAAAATGCGTGGATTTTATTTGTGTGTTTGCCAGGCGCATACACACATACACACATACATGCATACATACATTCATAGTTACATAATGTATCTATGTATGCATTTGTCTATGCACACAAATAAAAGCACTTGCCAGCTGCGCTTTCATCAAAAGCGACAGCGGCGTATTTCGTATTTTTCCAACTGCTTTCGACTTTCGAAATTGAAATCGGCTTTAAAGAGCTACAAACCAAAAAACACATAGAATTAGTTATGAGCCATGTGTATACTTAATTAGCACGCTGTGCACACTTACAAAAATGTTTACAAGACTTTTCGGTTCGATTTCAAATACAATAATACGAAACTTGTTAATTAAGAGGCAGGAAATGATGGCAGGGAAAACTTGTTGCAACTTTAATCAGCACTCGCATCTAAGTACAGCAGAGTTCATCATTGTTAGGCATATCAAATTTGAGTTAAGTGCAAAGTAATTGGCGACTTCTTGGAACTGATTTCACAATTTAGGAGATGCAGTGACAATCCTCACGCCAACACTGGCCAATCCAATGCTCCAGCCGCTTGCAGAACTGATGGCATTTGGGAAAGTGTGGATGATAGCGTGATCGCTCCTGGCAGAGGCCACGATCCATGCTAATTGCCCGCGACTTGATCGAGGCTGTTCCCAGTGGCTTTGCTGTTGTCGTCGCATCCGATATAAAGATCTCCTTGTCCTCGTTCCCCGCTGGAGCTGGCTCTGGCCCTGGAGCTGCCGCTGGCTCAGGCGCAGGCTGTGGTTCCGGTGCTGGAGCAGGAGCTGGAGCAGGAGCTGGTTCTGGTGCCGCACTTGCCTCACGCTGCAGTCGCCGTGCCATGCCAGCGCTCAGGCTGAGGCACAGACAAAGGCTGAGTAACAAGATTGAAAGTAAACGCATATTTTTGTCTTCTATTTTTTTGGGTTTCACGTCTTGAATGCTGCGAATTTCAATCGCGACTGCGACACTTGATTCGCCCTCAATGCGTAATTCCAGCATTCATAGATTCATATCGCGTATCAGGCGCCTCAAGGTCAGAGGTCAATTCTAATCATTGGTGCCGCGACTTAGTTTCGATTGCCACTGCAAAACATCACAAATGTAAGGCAATCGTATTTAGTTCGTCACGATGATCGGATTGACGATAACTGTGCTAAATGTTTATACTCACAGTGCCTTAGCGCAATCTGCGGACTCTATGTAAAGCTTAGAATTTCTAGAGTGCAATATAAAATCGAGATTCTTTCGAATTATACATTGTATTTAATTTTTTTCTTTTGAATTTGATTTTGAAATTTAATTAAAATTTCTGAATTAAATTTATCTAATTAGTATCTAATTAGTATTTTAATTTTTTTTTCACATTATGAATTCTTGTTGTAATTTTGTTCAAATTACTTAATTAAATTTATAGCAAATGAAAATGGAATATACATTTTTGCTATCACTTGTAATAGTTTTAAAGTTTAAACAGCTAATTAATTGATCTCAGAATACGGCCAAACATAACATGCCAATTAAACTTTGATTATATTAAGAAGTCAATAAATTATATAGAAATAATAATACTTCAAGACACAAAAGTAAATGATTAATATAAAAACATATAAATAATAAGTGGTGTTATTTTTATATAAGAAGACTTCATTACTAGCTAAACTAGTATAACACTTTTTTGACGTCACAAATGACACAATAATTTTACGAGGTAGGTGACAAATTCACATTTGTGCGTTATGTACATCAACTTGTGTGATTTATGTGTACATCAAATCAGCTTATTAACTGCCACATGGTCATATCATGGACACAACAACAACAAGCAATCATCAATTCTATTGCTTATCAGCGGCAATTATTACGAAATATTCTATCGCTGAAAAACACATATACACTCACTTATTCGGCGTGTATATAAAAGCCTCAATTATGTTAACACATGTATACATATATATGTACGTATGTATATATAGTATAAGGAAGTAGCAGCTGGAGCAGCAGCAAAGACCAAGAATTGGGAGCAGGACCATCAAAAATGTTGAGCTGGTAATTTATGCGGAAATTTGATTTTTATGTGCTCCAATGTTTAGAGGCTGCCGCTCCCGCTGTTGCTGTAAAGTAAGTAAAATTGATGGGCGACGGACAAGGCAGTTAAAGGAACATCAAAATGCTTTGGCGCGGACTGCCAACGAATATTGCGGGCTAATTTTTGGCACTCAACCGAACTGGCATACAGACATACTTACATACACGGAAACGCATAAAAGTCCATTTGCTTTAAAATGCAAAAACAATAACAATAATCATAATAATAATACACAATAACAATAACGACAACGACAACGTCAACGAGAACGAGAATCAGCAGAAGAAGTGGATGGAGAAGGTGGAACAAACAGTCAAATGTATGGCACGATGAGTGTTCTTCTCTATAAAGAACAGCTGCCAAAACAACTTTGGAATGTTTGCCAATTGCTACAATTCGCTCTCTCTCTCTCTTTCTCTCTCTCTCTCGCTCTTTGCACCCTTTTCTCATTTCCACTTTCACTTTCCACAGCTGCTTCGGCAGCAAGAGGAAGTCAATAAAAATAATGCAATATAAAGTTGCGGCGATTTGCCAGCCACATTACATCAATATATTTTGTAGTAGCAACTCCATTAGAGGCTATTACGAAACTGCAGTTCGCATTATTTACGAGCAAAGTATTGAAATGTTATCTTATTTAAATATTCACCACCTGCCATAAACACTAAGCTGACGATAACACTGGACATCATTTAAATAATTTTAACTACCTACGAGTCGTCATACTAAAAAAAGAAGTAATAATCCATAGTTGAGTGTGCTGAACTTTTTTATACCCACTTCTCATTTCTAAAAATATACCAATAATATATATAATATCCTTATCTTTTTAAGTCTCTGATGTTCTGTGTTTCACACGAACAGACGGACGGACAGACGGACAGACAGACGGACAGACAGACGGACAGACAGACGGACAGACAGACGGACAGACAGACCATGGCTATATCTCGACTGTTGGCGATGATCAAGAATATACATATCTATATATAGTACTTTATGGGGTCGCAAATACCTTTTATAATACCCATCTACTCTATGGGCAGTGGGTATTAACGAAAAACACATTTCTATCTCATGTCTGACGGACGACACACATAAATCAATGACTCTATACATTCTCAATTTTCCATTTTCAATTTAGCAATTGCTGCTGGGAGAAAAAACGCAAGACCATTCAGAATAGCACTTGAGGCGTCAATAGCAAATTGATTTGGTAAACCACAAAGTCAGAGCAAAGACAAAGTATAATCTCAATTGCTTTTAAATTTTGTCACAAAAAAAAAAAAAAAAAAATAAAAAACAGAAAACAGAAAATCAAAAACGAAAGAAAGCCGACGCAAAAACATACAAAAGACTGCCGTCTAAACGATTTAATTCCGTTACCGGAAATGAAGCAGAATAATCGTTAAAAATAAACAAATAACAAGAAAAGCTTCAAGTAAAGTGCACTAAATTAACAGACTAGGCGACTAGCGAATGCTCTGCTCATCGAATAGCAATATTCATTTATATCTAAAACTTCTCTAGAATACTTGATATATTTTTGAAGAATTTTTTGCAAAGAAATTCGATTCGTTAGACTAACTGAATGAACAGGTGAACAAAGCCGAAGAGCGTTGTAGAAAAATTCGTTCAACTTGTTGATGGCCTCGACTGATGGTCAGGAAAAGATATTATCAGTGGGGCAACTTTTATGTATTTTTTCTCCTTGTTGTCGTTGTTGTTGTTGTTCTTTCGCTTACTTTTTTTCGTTGTTGTTTTTCGTTTTTGTTTTTGTTGGCTTTAATTAAAAAAGTTTCTTTTTGGTGTTCCTGACTTCTAAGTTTGTCATGGCGACTGACAGACGAAACTCGTATGTGCCTCCAACATTTAAATATATATACATATAATACTATATATGCCGATAAACTTACGTATGTATATGCATCAAAATCAGTTACTATATATGTAAGAATATTGTTTTTGATTTGATGCTTTTACTGTTTGTTTGGCAAATGTTATCAAAAATGTTTCATAACTTTAATAATATGCTCATGCTCATGAGCGCACAAAGGCAACGCCTGAGTCCGCTTCGTTTTGACTTCCTTTTCAGATAAAAGAAATATGTTAATCAAAAGCAAAATCAAAAGCAATACTCACACAGCACAGCACAACATCGCAATCTTATTCCTTGCTTTTGTATCCCCAAACCGTCAACCGAGGAGCATTGTGAAGTCGAGCAATCGCGCAATGCGTGAGCCAAACAAAAATATAATTTGTTTGTGCATGTTGATTTAATTAAATTTTCAAACATGTGCATACATTTGTACACACACCCACACACACAGACACATGGAGTATTTTGAAATTCGCTTTCATGCTGCCAACTGACGCTGACTTCCAAAGAAATCACTCAGAGAATATCGAAAGAGTGCGAGAGTCACATTAACATTTAGCAACAGCAACAGCAAAAGGAAAACGAATCCCTTGCTCAACAGAAAACATAATAAACAAAAGAGCAGCAGCAGCAGCAGCATGAACCATGAACAAACAAGTTATTCGGGTACTCTAGTCAATTTTCCAATTAAAGTTGTGACTCTCTCTGTTTAAGAATCACATATGTATTCCATAGTTAGTTTGTTAGGCAATCAAATACTCTGACTTGCATAGGGAAGTAAATATGTTTGGTTGTTTTGGCAGGAGAACTATGGATAGCAACAAAAAGATCTCTCAATGTATTGTGGAAATCATATAAAGGTAATAAAACCGACAAAACTCAACGCATATCATACAAAATTCAGAATTCCCCATGAGAAGCAATTGCTTGCTATAGGGACCACGAATACATATACATATGTATGTAAGTATGAACATAGTAGTTACAAAGTGGTCACAAGACCGAGTACTTGAATGCCGAAGAGTAATAAATTGCTTCACATTGTTTGTTCATACTCTAAATGCATTAAGGGTATTTTTGTTCAGCAAATGAGCTTGCCTTCTAAGCTATCTAATTGAGATAAACATTATTTATTTCCAGAAATATGGTTTAATTTTTCGGTCAACTAAAAGAAAGGTTTAAAGGTTTAAAGATTGACTAAAATGTCTTAAGCGAATTGAATTAAAATCTTAATAACTGTTTGATGCTTATCTACATAAAAAGAATGTATATCAATATTATATAATTTCAAATAAGTAAATTAAATAAATATACAAAAAATTGAAAATAATTCTTACTTCCTAGTAGGACTTTGTGAACTTCTCGAAAATATTATCTAGCATGAAGTTGTGAAGAAAAGAAAGCACTAATTAAATTTTTGCTTTATGCATCTTGTCATACTTTCCCTACGAAAGGGCACATTGCAAATACGAACAAGTGTAGATGTTTTTTTTCCTTTTTGACTTTTTGTTTGTGATCTGAGTATGAACGTTCATGACGAGATATGAGTGTGTCCTGTGTGTGTGTGTGTGTGTGTGTGTGTGTGTGTGTGTGTGTGTGTGTGTGTGTGTGTGTGTGTGTGTTGAAATGTTGATGGCTTGAAAAATGCATGACTTTGGCTATGCAATTAAAATGGACAACAACGAATCGTTGATGGCCATAACGATTCTGACGCGCTGACAGCACATTGATGTGGGTCCATCTACATACTTCTCGCAGTCACTGTCATTACGTATACGAGCTCTCTTGTGTTCAGCCTTATTCAAAGTGTGCCTGGCCAGACGTTGGCCATTTCGTTTGTGACTTTCATCGAAAGGAGTCAAACGCAATGGCATTCTCTTTGTAGTTTGATGTTTCCTTATCGCTTCCATACTGTAGTTGGCACTTGAAACGACTTTCAGTTAAGGATTTCGTAGCATTCATAGCATCTGAATTATATTTACAATGTGGGCAATACAAAATAAATAATCATACTATTGAAAAAAGTAAGCATATTATCAATTTTTTATTTTTTGATTACAATTAATTAAAAGTTTTATAAGAAAATGTAAAGGAATATTTACAAGAGATTATAGAAGATTTTATCATAAAAATGTTAATATAGTTTTCAAATTATGGTTTTATAAAACACATATATTTGTAATCTAAACTTTTATTGTGTAGCCTTAAATCTTTGAGTGGCTGTTTCATAAGAACTTTGTCTCCGGATGCCCAGATTATAATTTAAATTTAAATATGATTAAGTATATCGTATTATGTATATAGACAAAGCTGTAAAAAAAACTGACAGAGTAAGCTGTGGGTAATTAGTTGATAACCGATTTGTAGAAAAAGTGGTTGCCAAAATTTTGTAAGAATTTGTAAAAAATGCACGTCATTCTGTTTGACTAGACGGCGGACCAAGAAATTTGTGTGTGCGAACCAGCTAAGTGGGCGTGGTCAAGCAATAGATCTTCACAAATATTGCACAGCTTGCTTATGTTGATCAACAGCTGTCAGTGCTGCTAAACAGTTGTACATATCTATGTATAGACTTTGCAATGCATTCTCAGAGGAAGTTGCTGCAAGTTGATTTAAGTATATGACTAAAAAAAGTCGTTGTTTGACTAGGCGGCGGACCAAGATATTAGTAAAGGCGGATTAGCTAAGTGGGCGTGGCTTCGCGGGAGGGTTTAACAAAGATTTCTTATCTCGTAATTTCATGTGTGTGTATGTGTATGTGTGTGTACAGGTGCGATTATTTCTAATCAATTATGTGGAACTCAATTTATGTGTTTATTTGTAAAAGTTAGAACTAAAAGTATCGCATACTTATGTCTAAAGCAATGGCTGCAAAGGCTTTAAGCTAAGGATTATGAAAAATATCATCTTTGTGATTAGAATTTAATTAAGTTTATTTTGAAGAAATTAAGCTAGTAGCTGGACATCAATTAGGACAACGAACTTTATATGTATGTATAGAAAAAATTAATAAAAATAGTAAAATAATAAGAAAGCTTGCTTTAATTATATTGAAAATAATATTAAAAAATATAAAATATAATCGTATTGAAAATATAAATAGTAATATTATGGAAGCGGTTGAGTTATAGAGCTTTTTGTATAGTCAACAATAGCAAATATAACACTACGAAACTTAATTCAAATATGTTCCATATTATTCAAAAGAATAAAATTGTAGCTAGAAACAATACCAATTGAAGTAATCATTTTCTAATAATTTGCCATCAGAGATTATTTCTCATCACATTAAAAATGTGATAGTGAATGATGAATACTTGTAAAATTATTTCCATTAACAGATTGCACAGAGGTCGATGCAGTTTAATAAACTGAACGCTAGTGAGGCAATATGCGAAATTGAAGCTGCACACATACACATGTAAGTAGGCAGATAGACGCAGATACACAGACAGAGGCAGCACACACACACACATGCAAATGAATAGACAATGGCCGGTGCAGACAGCCAGCATAATTCTCGTTATCCCAGTGCTTATCGGGGCATAGGGCAGAGAACAGAACAGAACAGAACAGAACAGAACAGCACAGAACGGAGTAGAACAGAACAGAAGAGAATAGTGATAGGAAGAGGAAGAGGAAGCGACGCGCCAAAGGAGCAGAGGAGCAAAAGGCGACGGTCACAAAAGACAATCACGAACAAAACAATTTGATAATTAATCGTTTTGAGCTCTCGACTGCTCCCAGTTAGATATATGGCGCTGCATAATCACATCATATCATTTATTTTGGATGTGCTTGCTTGCATGTGTGTGTGTGTGTGTATGCATGTGTGTGCAGCCGGAAACGGAAATAGCAAAAACGATTGTACCAAAATGCTGCTATTGTTGTTGTTCTTGGTCGCGATGTCATTGTTGCTGCTGCTGCCGGCAAAGCCAATAATTTAGACCTTATTATGGCGATGATTTGAGATATGAAGTTCTTGCTCAATGTATTATTATTCAGTCTTTAAGATTGTGCTTTATAGTCACTTGATTAAGTTTGTCTGAAATTAATGTAATAGTTTTATATAGAGGTTTGAGCTGCATAGAAAATGTTTCTCAATTTAAATATGATTTCATAGTTCATCACTCTTTAATTTTTATATTTTTATCCATAAGTTTATTTAAGGTTTTCATTTTCCAACATTAAGCATATAAAATTTCTATAACACCTATCGCTTTGTCTATGATTCTTTATAATATATTACATGTACATTATTTATTTAATGGAAATAGAATAGAATAGAAAGAAAAAATATATTAAAATTAATATTAGAATTGACCACCTTACATAATTAAATATTAAATGAATTAAATAATAATAAAATAAAAAGAAATTAGAAATCATAATCCGGTAAGAATTTCGCATCCCGATTAAGTTATAGTAAATAATTGATTAAGTATGTGTTAAAAAGGTAACTTGAATAATTATATTAGACAAATAATATAAAATATATGTGAGAATCTATCGCACAACTTTTGAGTGAGAAGTTCACACGTTGGCAGTCAGAAAGTATTTTCATTTGCTGTCTGTTTACACACATTTTCTTGCTGTATTACTTTCAATTGTATTCATGCTGAGAGCAACAAACCATATTGAAACGCTTGTCAACTAATTGGGTTACACTCGAATATACACAACGATTACCATCTGTGTGTGTGTTTTCGTATTGGCAGCAGGCAGAAATGTATCATTGACCATTGACCAAACACACAGACACACACATATTCTACATCTGCTCTTGTTGGCCACAGAATCTTGTGATTTGGGCCAACATTGTCAAACAATTACATGACTTTATAATTAATTTGTCCTTACAATATGATAACAGTTCAAAAGTGACACTGCAAAATGCTCGATGTCCGGAGTGCAAAAGCAAAAGCAGAAGCAGAAGCAGAAGCAAAAGTCTTTGCTAAGGCCAAGCCGCATGCCACATGCCGCATGTCAATGTAAAATTTGTGAAATGTAAATGTAAAAATGTACATGAAAATTGTACTAAGTGCAGAAGAGCGTATGCTCCCCTGTTTAGCTTGGGTTCGAGGAGAACAAAATGAACGTGGTGGCTTGGCTGCTGCTTGGATGTGATAATAAAATTTGCAGCAATAGCAATGGGCAATGGATGGATGGGCCAGACTTTTGAGCTGAGTGACTTTGCTGTTGATGGCGTGGTGGTTTCAACTGTCTGTAATGGAGGACAGTAGAAGGAGAAGGTCAAGTCAGATAGGCAAGCAAACGGATATCATTGGAGTCTGGAGTGTGCGATGGGTTGGTTGGCTGGCACTCAAGAGTCCGCTATCCATGTTGTTAACATAGATCAACAGCTCATACACACACACACACTAGCACACAAATGCGTTGTAATCTAATCAAATGACAATATACTATACTTGTTCGCCCTCCTCCCCCTTCTCCTTTCCGTTGCCTTTAGCTTAGCCATCATCATTGTCGTTGTATATTAGCCAGATTGTTGCTGATGATGCTGCTGCTGCTGCTGCTGTTCATGACAGAGTTTGTAGTGTCTCTCTTTCGATATTGTTAGCTCCGTCTCTTTCATTGTTTGCTTTCGCAACTATGTGTATGTTATGTGTGTTGGAAAAGTCTGTCTGAGCTGCAATTTAAACGTCATTTATTTTAAATGTAATAACTATTTCAGCATGCAGTCAGTTTGTGCCGCTTGCTGCTTGCCAGCTGATTGCAAAAATGATTGCATGTAATCACTCATACGACACATTGGCCAACACACACAAATGCCAAGCCATCAAACTATCAACCCATCAACCACTCCGGCCATCGTATTTCGTTTGTATTCCTGATTTGTTTTATACTCGTCCATGTCCTGTCTCTTGTTATGCATTTCAAAATACAATCAATCATTGTTCACAGCGCTTCCACAGCAACAAATCCAGATTCATCGTATCTTTCTTCTCCTCTTTCTTGCTTGCCTGTCAGCTGATTGTGTTTCGATGTCATACTCAAAATGCACACTTAACATATAGTACGTTGTGCTTGATAACTTCGTTCCATAGTAACATCGATCTTGAAGATGTGCAAAGTAACTGCAAGTATCTCAAACTGATTCAAAGCTTTGTTACTTTGGGTTCAGAAGTCTTTAAGAAGAATCGAATTTAATGTAATAATCGCAGTTAATTGTCTTTGTTATCCACAGTTGCTGCAGCGGCGAAATTCAAAGTGTCATTATATTCTATTAAATGGAAAATTCAAGTAAAATTATTTTTCAAATTTGAAATTCAATTTTTTACGAATTGTCTTTGTTCTAACTTATTTGATAAATTTGAAATCATTGAAAATAACATCAATAAATTAATGAATCACTATCGATATCCAATGTTAGCAGTGCATTTGCATTGCACAAATTACTAACTAATACTGACCAGATAGTTGCGAATATATAGTCAAAGCAGATGGATGTGTTTTATTTTTGCTTCTGCCAAGATCTTTCCTGATGAACCACTTTGTTCAATGATTATTACCATTATCCTTATCAATATTAATGTAAGTAAAAAAAAATGTAAGTTCAACTTCAATAGTTTTCAATAGTTGTCAATTTAAAATTGTAAATTTAAAATATTTTGAATTTTTCTCGCATTTTAAAATAGAATTTAAAATGTGCTCCCCTTATAAAAAAAGTAAATTGAATTCGAATCTAAAATCTAGATTTCAGTTAAGCTGAGGAAATTGAAGTTGAACTATAAGTGAAAATAAATTAAGTTATTTTGTATTGAAATTGTAAACTTCTCAGTGCGGAAATTCTACAAATTGATTTTGTGCTGAGATACATTAAAATGCCAAGTAAACAAACAGGTAATTAGAATAAAATGATATTAATATATTAATATGTTTTGTATATAATTTATGCATCATATATTATTTACAATTTTGTTATCCTAATCAGTTAGATTAAAATATTGTTAATTTCATTTTTCTTTTTATTATTTTAATTTAAAATTTTTTCAATCAGCCTCTCACATGAACTGTCCTAATAAAATTTCAATTGAAATCGATCCTGAAATATATATTTGAGATAATTCAATTGAATTGATGTCATTCACAGCCTCTGTCTCAGATCTTTTACATTGCCCTTTCATGGCTGAATGAAGGTGCAAAAGCATGTGAGGTCAATGCTCATCGACACACACACACACGCACACCCAATACGTATTTTGAAGCATGTTAATGTGTTTTGTACTTGGCGTATTCAGCATTGAGCAGACAGTACTTGCATTATATCACTCACATACGAGAGGCCAGTCATATGCATATCTCCCAAACACACATACATGACAAACCTAATGTGTCTATGTGTGTGTGTGTGTGAGCAACGGGTCATCACAATGGCGATTTAGCTGCAGGAGGAGTCTGCAGCTCGGCTGTGATTAAAATGATATTTTCAGACAATGTCAAACAGCGTGTGACTAATGGGTCTATGGGTTGTCCGAAATGTCTGTTATTACTTGATAAATCTTGTCGGTCACACATTTTAGCCGACCAACAACACACACAGACAACAAACAGATAGCGAGTGTGCGTATATTCTTAGACATACTTATGCATGTGTGTATTCAAGGCTTGCTCTCCCCTCTCTCTCTCTCTCTCTCTGTGTTTGTTTTATGCAAATCCCTCGCAGTCGAGCCTAATGACAAATGGGTCAAAAATTTGCGGCTAATGACACAAATGTGCTTGTTTCTGCCTATAAATTTTATGCATAAATAAATCCATAGAAGGCTACAAATTGCAAAGGCAAAAAAAAATATCACAAAATAAGAAGGCAAATGCTATAGCATGAGAATAGCAAAAATAGAAAACATATGAGTAAGGCAACAAAAAGAAAAAAGGCCTCAGAATAGAAGCAAACAAACAAACTATGATTGAAGACTTTCCAGCAACGACCTTTGCGGGTTTTCTGGCATCGCACATTAATCAATGGACAAATAAACATAAGATTAACTTAAATGGTCATAAGGGTAACGCTCCTATATTATAATGGCTCTGCTTCTGTTCGCCTTCGATGGATAGACGGATAGAGTACAGTTTTGGAGAGCGGAACTTGTTGTGCTATTCTAATCTATGAATGTTTACATAAATGTGTTGAAAGCGAATTAAATGGTTTCCTTCTTTGTTGCAAGAGGCATTAGGTGGCAAATTAAAGCTTTAATATAACTAGTGTTTGTCGATATTATTGTAACTTTGATGTAAGTATCTGAATATTAATATAAGCTAGCATTAAAATTCACTAAAAGGAAATATTTAAAGAGAAAAATAGTTGACAAATGAATAATAAATTAAACGAAAATTGAGTTTGAGAAAGCAGCTTTATTTCCAAAAGCTAAAGTGGATTTGTCATTTGTTCAGGATAAAATTTTGAAGGTAAGGATAATAAAATTGCCTTTTAGTGAATCGATTCTAAAAAAGCGACATTAAAATCTTCTTACAATTAGAATTGATAATAATAATAATTCATAATAATTCAAAAGCAAGCTTTGAAAGCCCCTAAAATAAAATTTGAACATATTACAAACTTACAAATGCAATTACCTCTAAGAAAATTGCACTACAAATAAAAAGTGAAATTAATCACCGACATAAATTTGAAAATAATACAAAATTAAATAAAAATGAAATTAAACAGCATTACTTTGAAAAATATATATACAAAAAACTATAACAAATCTTAATTTTATATTAGATATATAATTTTCTCAGTTGTATTGTACATTGAATATTTTCCTCAAATAATTCGTAGCAACTAAAAAAAAAATACAAAATAATGATAACTTATGTCCAGTCGATAGATTGAATTCACGTTTACCATTTGGCAGTGCATAATTGCAATTAAACAATTTTTCGTGTCCGTCTGTGCAAATACGAATATAAATGTGCGTGATTGTGATTGTTATTGCGAATTATTTACAAAATTGTATGCTGCACGGATATTGAATTCTTGTTTAATTTGAAGTGCTCTGAAAGAACAATTAATTCTGTGCTGTGGCATTTAATGAAAATTGTGTTGTTGCACACACATATTCTCATCTTTCAAGTTAATAACAAACAAGTGCTCAATCTCTCTCTGGATGGCCATGACTAACTACGAAATATCCTATGCCAAGACATTAAATTTAACGACTGTTTTACAAACATTAGACCCTTTTCTTAAGTAGTAGGTGTGTGTGTGTGTGTGCACATTTTTAATGTGTACTGGGTATAAAAAGCCAAATAAATAGGAAATCTGTCCAACGTCAGTTTCCACTTGGGCGTAATCTCATAGCACGTACTGTATGTGATGTATTATTTACATTAGTTGTCCAATTCAAATACAATAACTGCAATACAATGAAGTAGACTCCACACAGTATTTGTCCGTCTTTCTCTCTCTCTCTCTCCCTCTCTTTCGCACTCTCGCACTCTGTTGCTCCATCTGTAGTGTTTGTATTTGTATTTGAATTTATATTTGTATTTGTATTTTTGTTAGTTGGTGGCCGGACAACAGCAGCAAGTGTGCATGGTGTGTCTCCCAAAGGAGAATCACATTGCTGGCAACAATAAAAACAAGCCACAAGGCATTCAGCAATAATACCTGACTCTAGAATACCCTATAAATAGTAAAATATGAATAAAGTTTACTTATTGTAAACCTAGAAGATTAAATCAGAGTTATGTTACTCAATAGCAAATTTATTCTTACCTTTCTTTCTTTGAATTTTAGAAAATCGGGTTTTGCTTTTAATTGTAAAATGCAAATTTAGGAAATTTATTCTTTCTCTCCTTTATTTTTGAAACTTCACTTTTAAGTTTAAAATTTAGCACACAATCTAAAGAAAATTTATTCATTCTTTCTTTTAATTTAGAAAATTTACTTTTTTGGTTGAAAATTTATCACAAAAATTTAGTAAATTTATTCCTTCAATTTTTGAACTTTAGTTTTTAGTTTTAAAATGTGACACACACATTAGTATGCACAATATGATAGGGTACTTGGAGTTGGAGATAAACTAAGGCAAACAACACATACGAAGGCACAAGTTGTGGCAGGGAAACTAAAAAAAGCGCAGAGACCTAAACAAATATGCAGTAATCGTGACACTGGTTGAATGGAGACGACTTTGAATCCATGAAGTTGGGAGACAACGACAAACCAAGAGGAATTGCCTCTATTTGTCTTCATTACGATTGCTTCAATGGTCAACAAAACCATGTTTAACAACATCGATTAAAAGTCTCGATTCGGTAAAATAGACTAAAAGTAAATATATTTTTAATATTG
Organism: Drosophila pallidifrons; assembly: GCA_023558445.1. NCBI lineage: Eukaryota > Metazoa > Arthropoda > Insecta > Diptera > Drosophilidae > Drosophila > Drosophila pallidifrons. The sequence continues at coordinate 18,736,625 of CM042351.1, forward strand.
TTTAATTAGTTAAGCGTTTGTCTTGCTTTGAAATTTCTTTAAATATTTTAAAGTGTTTTAACAATTTCAATATTTTTGGAATATATGTATGTACATATTTTTGGGGATTTTTAATACACGCAATAAAAGTTGTGTAATTGCTTGGGTGGCATAGGGACTTATGCTTGTTCAGCTGAGTGCGAAGACTTTTCGCGAGGCGACGTCTTAAATTTACTTATGTTCAACTTGATTGCGAAAGGTGGCAAAAGGGCTTAGTTGGCATTATGGAAAACACTTGACATCAGGCATCAGGCATCAGGCATCGGGCGGCGGTTGCGATGGCTGTGACAGTCCTAAGTCAACACCTTGGGCATCCTTCAGAGCGTCGCGTTCAACGCCTTCAGTCAGACAATAATAACATTGCTCACCTTGTGGTAATAAGCTTCAATATTATTATACAATTTTTCGCGAGGTGCGCGGTCTGAGCGAGAGGAAAGCGACAGCGTCGGGGCTGAGCAATCATTTTCTGCTTCATGTCTGTGCGCGGTAATTCCAGATAAATGAAAATTCATAAACAAAGAACTCATTAAATTCTGTGTGGCAAGCCGCGTGGCCAGTTACCCATAAAGTAAGGCTTCTTCTCCTCTTTCTCTCTCTCTTTCTCGCTCTCTCTCTCGCTTTCGCTCTCATATATACTCAACTCAAACGTTGTACGCTTTGCACCTGACCAACAGGCGGCAAAGGGCCTTGAGTGGCCACCTGGTCGAATGCATTTGCATTCCAAGTGCCTTCACTGAACCACCTAGCAAACCAACAGCCCAGCTTTATACACTGTGCGTCCTTTTTTGAGCTCTCTTATTGCTCTCTCTTAAAGTTATCAAGTGAATTTGGCAGATATCCAGCACGACTTTTCAGTTCCCAAGAGTTGCTGCCAATAACGATTTAAATTTACATAATTATCTATCAAGTTTAAAGTTTGCATTAATAGAGGGTATCTGCTAGTCATTCAAGTCAAGTTTTAAGGTTGCATTAATGGAGGGTATCTGCTAGTCATTCATTTCGCAACTAGTGCATTATTACTAGTTCTGTGTGTACTTGGCATAGCCTTCGCCCTTTTTTCCCCTTAGGTTTTTATACCCGCTACCCAAAGGAAAGAAGGGTATTATAACTTTGTGCCGGCAGGGAAAGTACACAGAGAAGGAGGCATCTCCGATCCTATAAAGTATATAGACGATATAGCCATGTGCCTCTGTCCATCTGTCTGTCTGTCCATCCGTCTGTATGAACACCTAGATCTCAGAGACTATAAGTGATAGACATATAATTTTCGACAGCACTTGTTATGTTTACACGCAGATAAAGTTTGTACTACATATTTTCACGCCCACTTCCCGCAAATCGATAAAAGTCGAATAACAAGCGTAATTTTAAAGCTAGATTTTTGATATATACAATAAAAACCGTAGTCTTTATAGCTCTTAAAAATTGGCTTATGATCAAACATAAATTGTAGAATTTATTTAGGAAATACTTTTGTTTTAGTTAATGTAGTACTATATCAATATACAAAATATAGCTCTTGGTATATTTTTAGTATTTTTGTGGAATATTAATTTATATTTATATTTATTTTATATTATATTTTTAAATTGTGGTATTACCCCTCTGTTTTAATTGTATTGAACAGTCGAGCACACTCGACTATAGCTTTCTTACTTGTTTTATTAAATTTCTCATTTTGCTGCTTGTCCAGCGCTCAGGAACAGAGTAAAGATTAAACGCCCCAATGGCACTCAACACTCAACTGTTTGACTTTATAATAACTTCGATTTGAAGCGATTTGCACTGAAAACTTGAAGTTTTTACTATCCCTCGCTAATCGATGTAAAAGAGGAAAGAAAAAGCATTAATAAATTGATTTTTGCAGGTGCCATTCATTTGCAATTGCAATTGAAGACACACAACTAATTTCCTGCTGTCCATTCGTTGCTAGAAATGGCAAAAAGCGTTTAAAGTCTTCAAAAATTGAGTTGAGTCAATAATTTCAACTTTGCGTCTATCGAGAGACCAATCAAATGTTACTCGTTGCCAGTTGTTGTTGGTTGTGGTCGAAGTTGAATGGGCTCAATCTAGAGTTGTGCTCGCAAACACGTGCACTTCATCATTGTCAACTGCCATTGAGACGATATGGCGATAGGCATGCAACACACACACACACACACACGCGCACACATTACTCATACGCCCTGTGTGTGTGCCCAAATATTTGCACAGATATCACTAATGCGCAGTCGTACGTTGTAGGTGAATGTTGGTGTTCTGTTGTGACCGCAAACACACACACACATGCACACATGCACTGTGTATCCAAAAGATACTTTCGCAGCACATCAAATTAGCGTTCTAACAAACTAGCCTGAATATTTGCCCAACACTTTTGGGATGCCGCGTGCAAACACGGAAATACACACACATACACACACTTGCACCTAGGTTAACAAACTCACACACACACACACTTAAAACGATACACGGTGAATGTCAGGTAGTTGAGTTGCTCTCTGCAATTTATGCCCCGGCAAAGCAAACGCAGCTCAGCCAAAAGGCAAACAAATACAAATCCTATTTGAATTGTAAGCATTTGGCTGAAGTTGCCTCGGTTGGCCCCAAAAAGGAAACGCTGCTGTGTAACGACGACTTTTACTACTACTATCTTCATCTAACTATATATATAATATATATTGTATATATATACATATATAGTTAGATAACTGCGTGTCTCAATGCGCTGCATTGGCATTGGCGCTGAACAAATATTAATCTGAATCTGCAGACGACGGGTTCTCGCGATTGCCCCGAATTGGCAAGCTTCAAACTCCTGTGGGTCTTTCTGTGCTCTAGTCTAGCCTTTGCTTTTGCTTTTGCTTTTACCAGAGTCACTTGCCGAGGCAAATCAATTGCAATTACAACAAACACATTCGGCGAACCATCTGCCAAATGGAAATCAATTTGAAATGAGAATCACGTTCTGCCTTACAGCGTCTTTCACCTTCGTTTTCTCTCTGTGTCGTCTCTGTGTTTTCTTTCGTCTTCTTCTTGTATTTTTTAGTTGCACACTCCAATTTCAGTTGCAGCTCTTCTGTTTGTAGTCGTAGTCGTAGTATAGTCGATGTCTCTATATAGCTTCTTGTTTGCATTTCGATTGCCTTGCAAAACATGTGCAATTGCAATTCGTGCATGAAATCCATGTCGCAATACCAATGGGCTTTGAATGCCACTTATCTAACTACTACTACTTCGACATTGGATGTGCACTCAGATGCGAACATGATAACGATCCTGCCAATTAACTCTACATTGAGAATACGATTTCAAAATAAAACCCTGTAAAGCTCTTTTAATAGTTCTTTGTTTTTTTTCAACTTTACTTTTACTTACTTTTGATTAGATAACTCGAAAGTTATAATTTATATTTTCGATTTAAGCATAAAACCTTAATTTTAGTATATTCCTTTATTATTCTTTGATTTCCATATTTATTTTACTTAAATTTATATGAACATAAAACTGATTAAATTTTAGTTAAAAGATGGGTATGTACATTTCATTTACATTTTTATGACAAACTAATTTGATTGCTAGTTCTTAATTTAATCAGCAGAAATAATAAATATAATCAGTAATAGATTTATATGTAACATTTTTGTTCGGCAATTGCAAGTGATTATGCACAAAAAAAAGGACACACAATTTATGGAAAGCCCAACAAAAGGATTGACAACAGCGAAAAGAAAGGTCGCAATAATAGTAACAAGAACATGCATAAATATTAATTAACGTTTAAAGTAACAACGGAAAGACAAGCACTGCCAACGCAAAAAAAAACGAAAGAAAATAAACAACAGAATTATAATATCACCTTTTCGTGTAACATTTATCATCAGTGTGTCCTTGTCAAAAAATGTGAAAAAAGTGAAAAAAATGAAAAAGAAAAACACAACAGAAAAGGAGCAGAGAAACAAAAGGAAGCCCATTACAGGAAAGAGAGAACAGAAAACAAAAAAATGAAAATAAAAATATAATAAAAAAATGCCAGGAAAAGCAATAACAACAAGAACAACACAAATAGCAACAACGCAACAGACAGTGGAAAAAAGACAAATGAAAGTCGATAAATTGTCACGTCGGCGGCAAAGTGCAAAGAAATTTGTGTTTGCTGTATCTTCGCCCCCAATGACGTGGCTTTAATGCTCATATACGATACAATGTGATCGAATTAATAACAGCACCAGCAAAACAGCAAACAGCAAAAGCAACAACATCGACGGCAAACAGCCAACAGGCAACAGTGACATGAGCAAATTGAATCGCAAATCAAACAGCGCAGTAAGCATAAACCTCATTGGAGCTCAATTAAAGGTGAATCAAATTGCAAACTCATTAGCATACAAACAACCAATAGTATTTGCACTATATGTCGTCTATACATCGTGGATTAATCACGGTCAATGCCGAAAGCCCAAAAGTCAATCAACTGAAATAGAAGACAGCAAGGAAATAAGTATTCTTCCTTGCTTTTTGCAATGGTTCTTACGAGACATTTGAAACGCTTCATATTGATATTAGTAAACTAATTTATGTTATTTTTAGTAATATCTAGCAAGTTTATAAAATATATCAATTTGTAAGGGCATTTGATTAAATCCGTTGAGTGAAATTTCAATGACAGTTATTCATTATTAAAAAATTAACAAATTTATATTTATTTTATAGAACTCTCTTGCGGTTGCTTAGTCGGGTCAATTCTGATATTTATTTCTGAAAATCCAAATCCAATCTTTTTTAAGAGTAAACAATAGTTTCTTAATTCAAATTAGAAGAATTAGAAATGCAACATATGAGCGCTTGATAACCACTTTAAGATCAAATTAAAGTGTTATAAAACGTGGAGGTAAAATTCTTTTATCGTTATGTCAGAACTACAATTCACCTTATTAATATTTAGTGTCAGTATCATTTAAGTTTTTAATTGTCAATGTATACGTAATAGTTTGCTGATGTAGTCCTTATTAAAATATAATTCACCAGTAATTGCGTAAAATTTGTAGTCAAAATTGCAATGTCACTAAATATAAAACTAAAATGAACTTAATATTAGATACTTTTAAGTTTTTCAATCGACAATTTGTATTTTTAGCTAAAGGTGCAATGCCACAAAATGTGGAACTAAGACTCTCTGAATTTATATTTTTACAGTATTTATCAGCAACTTTCATAAAACGTACCAGTTTTTTTTTTTTTTTAATTATTCTAAAGCTCTACATTTTAAAACGAAATTGCAATTATAGATCTATTAACGTTTGATTTATTCACTTAAGGGTCACATATGAAAATCAAGTTAATAAAATATATCAGAAAGGCCTAAAATATTATTCAGTTCAAATAGTTAAGTAAAGATTAAAGGCGTACTAAAGTCTTGCGTTGAAGTTTTGATGCTTCGTCTTAGTGGGCGGCGTAATTGGCGTCAGATTAGGGAAAGGGCTAGACTTGTGCCTTCATTATTTGCGCTCAGTGTGTAGATACGGAAAGTCGCCAAATGGTTATTTAATTTGTTTGCCAACTTTGCTTAACTTGCAGGTCGCACTCTCTATCTCTTGCTCTCTCTTTCACTCTCTCTCTCTTTCTGTTGTTTTCCCACCTAAATTCAGCGGCTGTCTTTGGGGAAGCTTGTTGTAGTTGCAATGCGTGTAGCATACTTTGCGGCGCCCAACGGTTGACTGCGTGCCAAATGTGCGGTTACACATACGACTACGTGTGACTGTGACTGTGTGTGTGGGCGTGCGTTTGTGACTGTAAGTGTGTGTGTGCGTGCTGTGTTTCTTGCGGTTGCTTAAGACAAATGAAATTCGATTTAATTTTTGAACACCAAACCACAAAAGCTGCCACCAAAAGTGGCAAAGTAATTAAAATTTGCATTTCAAGGTGCGTCGTCTCATTTTTGTCATAATTGCTAACTAAACTATGCATTGGCAGTTTCTCGTTTCAACTAAACGCCTTTAAAGTGCTTGACATTAATTTGATTACGCTTAAGAATCATTTGAGCTAAATATTAATTAAAAGATGAATTCCTAAAAATAATGTTGATTAAGTCTAATGAGATGCAATTACGTTGCGTCCTATTGATTATTCAAGCAAGTACTTTTATTACAAGATTCCTCTGAGCATATTACGTATACGCAATGGCTAAGATTTAAAATAAGGAATTTGTTTTTTTGTCTACTATTTGCATTGGATATGCATGTTATTTATATTATTTGTTATTTGCTGCAAATGTAAGCATAATGACAATCGGAATGTTCCTACGTAAATATGAATTGAAATTATTTGTTTATTAAATTTGATAATAAATTGGATTTTGTTTATTTTGTGTGCATGCAATATAAAAGGCGAAGTCCTTGTTGCACAATAAAAGCCTGGAGAGATGAAGATACAAAGTTCAGCAACAGTTGAGTAGTTGCCAGTTAAACAAAGATATGAAACAGCTATACTAGTTGCCTCTCTCTGTCTCTCTCTCTCTCTTATTGCATTTGACGGGAACGTAAGAGTCAAAACTGCACTCTTTATACTGCTCTGTTTTGTGCTCCCAAAGGGTGTCATAATTTTATATGCTGGCGCCGTTGATGCTAGCTACTGCTATTTCTGTGTGCCGTCGTCGTTGTCATCGACTCTTGTGGCCAACTGACTCTGGCGCTGTATCCCCTCTAGGCAAAGGGGCAGCGTAAGAGGAATTGGAAATGAAAATGGGAATGGGAATCAGAATGAGAATGAGAGTGGCAATGGCAATGCCACCGAACCGGACACACAAAGTATTGTTGAGATGTTAAGAGCTCGTCGCAGATTTTATCCTCGTCGTCGTTGTCGTCGTCCTCTGTAGTTGACATAATTATATTGTAAAATATCGTTGCAAATTCCGTGTATCTAAGTGTCAGTGTGTCGGTGTGTGTGTGTGTGTATGTGTGTGTATGTGTGTGTATGTGTGTGTAATGATATACGATGTGTGCGTCAGAGCTGCACTTTGTGCACTTTTCCGCCTGTTCGCTGCGTTCAATTCAATTCTTTCTCTACCCCTTTTGTTAATGCTGAAATTTATGAAGCATCGCGAACTAGCATATATATGTGTGTGTGTGTGAGTGTGAGTGTGAGTGTGCGTGTTCGTGTGTGACGTCATCAAATTATTTTTGATTTAGTAAATCATCTGTGGGGTGGGATATGTGAGAGCGCTTTCACATCGATTGTTACAACGACGTCAAAAGAAAAATGTGCTGCGTTTAACATTAAGCACTTCAAGTGCAACTGCATCCTTTTTCCTTTTCTTTGTGACAACTGCTACAATAGAAGTATTTTATACCATATATGGAGTATATGGAGTGTGCTGGCGTATTTGATTTTAATGCTCGTTTGTTGTCAGGTGACACGTTGAAGTTATGAATATGTTTCACATTTTTTATTAACTTTGCCATTTATTTTCTTGTTTTGAAATGGATTTGTGTTGAACTGCAGTAAATGGATTAACATTTGTTGCGAGTTTTGATAACGCATTTTCATTTTTGGATTATAGGTAGACACATAAAAATTGCTCTAAAAGAAAACTCTTGAAATAATTGTTAAGTAATTGTCTCAATTAATTTAAGCTACGCATTCTTGTAAAACGTTGATGGATCGATTTAAGTTTGTTGCCTTAAAGTCTTCTTTAAATGTGTCTCAAAGTTTCATTGCTAATCCAAGTTATCTATTTGTTTTCCTCTTACTTTGAAGAGTTCTCTATCTGTTGCTTTTGCCTTGGAACTTATGCAAGTAAATACAATATCGTCAGCCATCTGCATGTGTAATCTAAGCCTTTGGTTAGCAAAGTCCTGATACCTGATGCCATTTTGTTCATTCTCTCTTTTTTGCTTTTGCCAATTTGCCGACACACAACAGAAAAACATTATTTCATTTGTGCATATCGTATAAAAACAGCAACGGCAACAAAAAGGTTACACACACAAGCACAGAGAGGTAGAGACTCATATGTTACATATGAAAGTGTGTGATGTGGCATGCGTGTTGTATAAATTAACTGTCGTTGTAAATGGATAAAGGTTAGACGAGAAATTCATAGACAAATAACGAATCACCTGTCAGATGGTATCTGCCCATTTGTTGGGCATAAATTAAGGTATATCTATTTTGGAATGGACACAAAAATATATATATAAAAACCAACGACAGATACTGCATGTGTTGTTGGCTAATTAAATATTTATATAGATAATATAAGGTCATACGAGGAATCATACGCCCCATTATACGAGCAAATGTCACAGACACATTAGACTTTTTGGTTTTTCTCTTTCTTTTTTGTTGTTGTTGTTGTTGTTTTTGGAGAATTTCAGGCTGTCTGCTAAGATTGCCAAACAATGTCGAACTTTATTTGCTAACCCCAAATAGCAGAACAAGCCAAACAAACTCCACAGCTTGCTGTGTGTACTCGTATTTCCCTATTACAACACTGGCAAAAAGAAAGTTCAAAGTAGAAATATGGCAAGTGGTGGTGATGGGAAATGGAAGTTTAGGGTGAAAGCACTGAAAATTGAGTGCATCGCACATCATAAGGCCTCGCTCTCTCTACGTTCTCTGTGTGTGTGTGTGTGATGTGATGGTGTTTACAGGACCATGCACTTGTCAAAAGAAATTGTTTACGCTTTTTAAGTTTCCCAACAAGAGCAGCAACATCAACATCAACACAACTACAACAGCAACAACGACAAATGTTTTGTTGCATTCTCATCTCATAGACGGGCAAAAGCAAAGAATCTCAAAATGGTTGAGCTGAGCATAGACTTGTATACTCGCATACTTCTCGACGGCTTACAAACATGGTCAATGGCCAATGGCCAACTGCTATTAAGAAAGTTATCTTCTATACTTGTTATCTTCTGAACATATATTATACATAAAGTGCTTTGTGTTTACATCCCCAGTTCATTCATTCATAATTATATTAAGCAATTTTTGGCTGCGCTCGCGAAGAAATGATGTTTCATAATGTCATCTGCAAGTGCCTTTAATTAGGATCGAGGATCGAGATAAAGCACCCCAAAATATACATTCGATTGCACATCAAATTTGCTTTGCAAATAATGTTGTTAATTTTGAAACATGAATGTTTTCAAATGAACAAAAAGTCTTATTAAACTATGAAACGTAACGATTCATGTTTGTTTTTTTTTTATTATTATCAAATTTATTTACATATATTATATTTAATATATACTACGACATATTTATCGTCACCCAACTCAACCTAATTGTGATCCAACTGCATCCATATTTTCATCCCATTCTCATTCTGAATGAAGTTGTTCACTTACAGGCGATGCTGCAAGTCAAGCTGGCTAGTTGGAAACTTAGAAAATTGAAATTAAAACAAATGAACTCGCAACAAGATTTGCGGTCAAATGTGCAAACTACTTTGCTGCTTACACAAACTTCATAAAATCTTAAAATAAAGTGTCTTTGTCATTAAGTTTGCTTCTCGCCAAGAAACTTACTCACATTTTACTTCATTCATCAGACATTCTTTGGTGTTAATAAATTGTTAAGTAATTTTATGAATTTATAATATTTTACTTTTTCTTTGCTCTACTTTTATTTGCTAATTGTTTTATTTTATTTCTTAAAGTATTCAATAATTTAAATAATTGTTTTATTATATTGTTTTTTTATATTGTTTTTTTTTTAATATTTAACATCTTAGTGTACTTCCCTAAATTTAATACTTTGACACACATCTTCAGAGATTATATTTATTTCAATAAAATTGATTGATTTTGATATTTATAAATAATTTAAATAAATGTTCAATTTTGTGTATTTTATTATTTAACATCTTAGTGTACTTCCCTAAATTTAATACCTGTACACGCATATTCTTCAGATATGATGTTTATGGTTAAATTTCATAGCAATTGATTGATTATACCCGACCATATAAAGTATATATATTCTTGATCAGCGTCAACAGCCGAGACGATATAGCCATGTCCGTCTGTCCGTCTATCCGTATGAAACACTGGATCTCAGAGACTATAAGAGATAGAGCTATCATTTTTTTTCGACAGCATTTGTTATGTTTGCACGCAGATCAAGTTTGTTTCAAATTTTTTCCACGCCCACTTCCGCCCCCGCAAATCAAAAAATATTGGATAACAAGCGTAATTTTAAAGCTAAAGTTACGAAGTTTGGTATATACCGTAATTACTATAGTAGTTATGATTATTGAACATTTGGTTGCGATCAGATAAAAATTGTCGAAGATATTAAAGAAATACTTTTGTATGGACAAAAACGCCTACTTACTAGGGGTCTTAGTTGCTTTGGCTGACAATCTGGTATATTGTGCCGTCTATGGAATATTTTGAATGCGGTACCATATCGATATACCAAATATATCATTTGGTATATTCTTAGTATTTCAGCAGTATGTTCGACATATTTTGCGAAAAATACCGCAAAATATATTTCTTTTATTTAAAATGGATATCGGGTATCTCACAGTCGAGCACACTCGACTGTAGCTTTCTTACTTGTTTTATTATGAATTATGAGTAAATTTTTTTCATTATTTTATTCGATCTTATGTATTTTATATTTTTCTAATATCTTAATTAGAATTTTCAATATTCTCTGTATATATAAACATTCTTTTATTTATTATTCTATATAATACTGTGTTTGTCCACATTTGATATTTAAACATATTTCTGTGAAATTATATATTTATTACATTTCATTGCAATAAATTGTTTTTAAAATACAAAAATACTTTGCACCTCAATATTTTCATTAAATTTGTTTATACTTAATACTTACATTTACAATTGTATATCTTTATATCACTTGTTTACATTTTTTTAGTTACACATACGGTTCAACGATGTTATTCAGAGCTTGACATTCACTTCGTTTTGATATTCAGTTGGTGAGCAAGTGAAGTGTGATATTTCTTTGAATGCTTGTCAACATGTTGTAAGCCATATGATAGATATATGTAGTATAGCATGTTGTGCTTGCTGCACATTGGATTTGATTAATTATGTTGATGTTTGGTGGCTGCACAAGTATTTGTTGCAGTTGCTCAGTCATTTCGTCGTAATAACCAGCCACAACTGAGTTCTTTCTTTCATCCTTTCTTTTATTTATTTTCTTTTTTTTGTTGGCAACTGCTTGTTTAACCCCTTTGGCTTCGCCTTCCCCTATGGCTGGCCTCTGCCTGCTGTGTATTATAGTTGCCATCGAGAAGGACTCTGGCAACGGCAATGTCAGCAATGTCACGTAAACGACGACGAGTACAACGACAACAACAGCCATAATATGAACAGCCAGAGCAACAACAAGAGCAATAACAACAACAACAACGGCTACATCAGCAACTGTTGTTAGCAGAATGAAGAGCAAAATTGTTGGCCAAACCAAAAAACTGTAAATAAATATTTAAACTATTTGTAACTTTATTAACTTTGCTCAAGTGGCGCAATTTATTGCATGCCAAAAAGAGGAGAGAAAAAACAACAAAAATGAAACGCAAAAAATGTATACAAAAAAGGGGAAAAAACAATGCAGTTAAAGCAACAACAACAATAACAATAATGCTGTAAGTTTTAAACCGGCGAATGTGAAAATGGAAAATGGGGAAGATGGGGAGAAAAAACATGCAACAGCATTAAATGCTTGGGCAAATTGGTTTGAGTATGCTACAGAATGTGTTGGTGTTTGTGTGTGTGTGTGTGCTTGTGTGTGTGTGTATGTGTGTGTGTGTGCGTGTTTGTGCATTTTGTGGGCAACTACAGCCGTCTCCAGATGAACTGGCCTTTCTCTATCTTCATGTTGAAGTTGTTGTAGTTTGTTGCTGTCTAAGCGCTCTGCTTGTTATCCTTGTTGTTTAGTTTGTTGGCCGCTCTAGCGCAAACATTGAGCATACGCCGTGTACCGCGTGCCTTGTCTTCCCCTTTGCTGCATGCCGCATAGCCATAGATGCATTTAATTAAGTTGCCGCGACTCCGACGCCAAGCGACTTTTAATAAGTCACGCCCTGCACATGTGTGAGTGTGTGTGTGTGTGTGTGTGTGTGTATAAGTGAGTTTGAACATTCACTTAGTGCTCTAATTGGCTGACCAACAGTGGAACGATTCCCCTGGGACACGGTTTCCCCTGCGCATCTTGCCGCTCCACTTCCGAAGCAACTTGCTGCTGCTTCTGCTGCTGCTTCTGTTGCTGCTGCGTATCATATAACACAGTGGCAATTTCGCATTTATTAACAATGTGCATACTGAAGCACTCCACACTAATGACAAACATCAACACTCGCCCGAGTATCCACTTGAGACATTAATACGGCCACTTAATTCACGTACGAATGCTTCCGATCATTACATGCATTACGTTACAGCTCACATTGTTCTTCTCCACACTCAACTTTCAGTTGGAATATGCGTTAATGTTGATTGATTCTATTTGAAATTGAATGGTCAATTGGAGAAACATCGATGAATACTGATTGTAATGCGATATTTTAGTTAAATAATCCTTATTAAAATAAGATATTTTTGTACCCGCTACTCAAAGGGTAGAAGGATAATTTAACTTTGTGCCTGTACGAAATATAAAAGTCAGGAGGCAACTTCGATACCATCACCAGTTTCAACAGCAAAGACGATGTCATGTCTGTATGAAATTACAAATTTTCTAAACACTTAACTTGCTATGTTTGTACGCAGATAAAGTTTGTTTTAAATGTTAAAATATAGTACTATATAGCAAAAATAGCCATCGGTATAATTTAGTATTTTTTTATATTTGTTGATTATGATTGTTGTTCATATAAATATTTGAAAAAAGAAATTGGGTTAACTTAATAAATTTTGGATCAATCATCAAATTATGGTTTATTTATGCTATTTAAACTTATTTATTTACTGAATTTAATCATTTTATTATATTAATTATATGATACTTTAAAACAAAATATTTATTGGCTTTTTTAAAGCAATATAAATATATAAAACATAATTAGATAATGACAATAATTTTAATTAAGCAAAGCATAAATAAATTGATTATTGATCGATTTGAATTACAAGTTAAGAAACAAATAAATTAATGCTTTAAATATTTAAAACTAATTCGAGAAAATTAAACAAACGATTTAAGTTATAACAATATAGAGTTATCTTCTCCTAGTAGGCTAAGATTTTTTTTATAAATTTTTGTCTACTTTTATAAATAAATAAAATAATATAGAGTTAAGCTTGCTCTATTGCAAGAGCTGCTCACATTGTTCTCCGGCAACTAAAGCAATAATTAGTAGGTTGAAAATAATGGGAAGAACAAACTTGAATCTCTTAAAAATTTGTGCTTTACGATGGCAACTTTTTTATGGGTCTTCAAAGCAAATTTGAGCTTAAGGTGTTTTAAAGAACATTTTGCATGCTTTCGGGCATTTTGAAACTAATTATGAGCGACCCTAAGACCTATTTTAATATCTTCACTCCATTTGAAAGTAAATGTAATATAGTGCAACAGCTGCTCACATACACACACATACACACGCGTAGACAGTGTCACACACGCACACTCTTACTCTCACTTTCGCATACTCTTAGAGAAAAGAAAAGACAGTGAGTTTAACAGCTGTTGCTTTTACTTGCGGGAGTTCTTCTTCGTTCTCTGTGAGCACAAACTAAGGCTGACAACTTGGGACGACAAGAATTTCGTTTATTCTTTTTTATTTTGGGTGTGTGGAGGAGGGAAAGGGGAGGGGGACCATCTTTAGGTGTTGGCAGAGAAGCGAGAGAAGAGAGTGTTGTGGATGGGTTGGCCGACTGAAACGAAAGTGAAAGTCATCACTTTTATTTCATACAATTTTTATTAGGCAGCAATATTTCATTCACTTAGTCAGGGTCGCCAAAGCGTTGTCTGTCAGCGACTCCATGCGACTCCAGGTTCTGCCACGCGATGAGGTTGCATCTGTAGCATGTTGTCGTATGTATCTTCAGTTCACCATGCGGCGGTGTTTCAGTTCAGTTCAGTTCCATTCTCACACCCAATTCGCGTGACCCTGGGCGTCTTCTCTTCAACTCTATTTGCTTTTACGACACGCCAGGGCCGACTACTACGACTTAAACCTGAGCAACAATGCCATTAAACTTGTGCATGTTTCTTGTTGTTGTTATTGTTAGTATGCCCCTTCCAGCTGGTGTCTTGTGCAACAACAACACCAGCAAACAAAAAAAATAAAAAAAAAACCAAGAGTGAAAAAAGTGTCGCAATTGTTACATAAATTATTCACATGCTGCGAGCGGGGGACATTTGGTCCCGAACCCTCCTCCTCGTAGCCACCAAGCGAGCCGCTCTAAAAACTTTCAGCTAAAGAGTTGCCACCAGAGTTGCCACCCCACCTGCTCCACATGCGTGTGTGTCTGTGTGTGTGTGTGTGTGTGAGTGTGTGTGCATTTCTATGTTTATATATGCTACTACATATTTCATGCAAAATGTCAAGTCCGTCTGTTAGTTTCATGTTTCCTTTTCCTTTTTCTCGCTTGCTTCTTTTATTTCACCACCCCACCACCCTGCTCTTGTTTCCATGCTGCATAGCTGAACAAGTCTTCAAAATGCGTTCGTTAGCTTAAGGATCCAACACATTAGAATTGAATTGCCACTTAACATGCGACATATGTATTGAACGAAATTATATTAATTGTATTTCTTTTTTATACCCGTAAATATTATATATATTATATAAAAATAACAAAGAATATAGTCGGTATATTTTACTAATAAATCTATAATAATATACAATATATTATAAATTAAATGTACCAAATATCGCTTAGCGCATATCTTAGTATATTTTAGGTATATTAATATGGTATATTTTAAAGAATCGCAATATCGCGATATCGCTATGTTTTGCTTTTGTTGAAAATGTGTAGTGGGTATCTAACATAACAGTCGAGCATACTCTCACTTGCTTCTGTAGCTCTCAAACTAGTTTATTTATGTACAAAGATACATATATTATAGAATATAAACAAAAATGAGATATGTAAGGAGAATCAGTTACTATATGCATTTCGATATATTTAATTTAATTTAAGTACTGAATTCACGTTTAAATATTTTTAAAATCATCTAGTAAATCTAATAGAAAATAGTAAGATTTTATATTGATTTATAAATAAACAAACTTATTTAGTTTTCAGTTTTATTTTCCAAATTCGAAAACATTCCGTTAATCCCTGTGATTTAGCAGCTTTAAATTGGCAAAATAGAATGTGACAATTAAAAAGCGATTTTGGTTTCTTTGGTTAGCAATGTGTCATAATTGCAGATTTGCAAATATTTAATTAGTTAAAATGCGTGTAAAAAGCGAATGCAATTTAAGCAATTAACAAACATTTTCAAACACACAGACGTAGAGAAAACAAACAGCTAACAGCTAACTGCAAATAGCCAACAAACAAGCTGGCCGCATAAATTAGTTGACCCAAAAGGCACAATGCAAAAAGCCGCAAGAAAAACTTTGGCTGCATTTCGCTTTGCTGTGGTTGCTTTTTCCGTTTTCTGTATTTTCAACGACTCTGCAAGCGAGCAAGCGAGCAACTAGCAACTGCCAACTGGCAACTGGCAACTAGTTGTTGCCAAACAACTGAGCAGCGCACTAACAGTCGCAGTTGCAACCACAAACAACAATAACAACAACAATAAATTATTCATATTCTTTGGTCCAGTGTCACGAGATCCCAAAAAATACAAATAAAAAATAGAAATACGAGAAAAAACACAGGTGAATCAACTTGACAAAAACCGAGTGTGTATGACAACGAGGGCAAAAAGCGAGTGCTATAATACTCATTCTTAGTGTTCATATCATACTCACTCTCATTCTTAGTTGGACACAAAGAAATACCTCTGGCAATGTGTGCAACAATTAGCATATGGCTTCAATTCCCAGTGATAAATTGAGTTGTGTGTGCTTTGCTTTGAAATGAACAAAATATAAAAGGAGAGAGAGAGACAGCGAGAGGGAAAGAGAGAGATAGAGAAAGAGAGAGAGAGCGGGTGGGACTGAGACGATTTTGAGTAGACAACTATTAAAGTCTAGATAATGTTTCTCCAAAATGTAACATACATTGAAAATTTTGGAACAGCCCAAATAAGAAATTCTATATTCTATTATTTTTACTTAATATTTAGCACAATCAAATTGTAATTATTTTAAAATATAAGCTTAATTTATTTATTGATATTGATTCTATGTTTTTTTTTTTTTGGTTAATAGAATAATAAAACCAATGTTTCAGTTTCTTTATTTTATTCATCATTATATATATTATGATGATTTAGATTTGCCTAAAAATTAAGTGTTTTCTTAGTGATAAATTATATAAGTAAAATCGTTTATTGGTTTCGAAAATATTAATATACATATATTTAGATATTTAATATACTAAATATACATCTAATATTGCCTTAAAAATATTATGAAATTATCTGAGAGATTTATGTGTTAAGCTGCTTTCGAAGATAAAATACAATAATTAAATTATATTGTATATTTAAAAATTTAATTTACTAAATTTAAAACTTAAATTGGATTATAAGAATATGTGAATTAAGCTGAGACAATAAAGTACTTTCTATTTTCAGTAAAACTAATTAGTGCTTTTAAAAATTATATTTTAAATATACTAAATTTGCCACTTAAATGATTTTGCATTAAAATGAATATTAACCAAAAGAGTATTTGGGAAATATGACATGTAAAGTTCAGTCTTAACACTTAAGTTTTTTTTTAAATGCCGAGGGTATTGAAAAGCCATTCAGTACCTTGGAATAAGGCCAAAAGGGGTACAACTGTAAGTAGCATACTTGACATGTGTGTGTGTGTGTGTGTGTGTATGCCGCAAGCTTAGCCATGTGTTTAAAGTGACAAATGTGAGGGCAGCAAAAAGCTGCAGTGTTTGCCGCTGTCAGTCGTCGGTGAGATCAAGGCCGAAAGTGTTGGGATAACCACACGTGCTCTCGCTCACTCGCTCACTTGCTCACTCTCTCACTCTGTGGCCACGCCCCGCACTTGCCACGCCTTAATCAAATGCTAAGTTGGCGCAATAAGAGATGTAAGAAAAGACAGTATGCCACAAAACTGGCAAAAACTTAACTGCCTTCTCACACTGTTTTTGGGCATTGACTTTTGGCAGATGGCAGAAGCAGAAGCTGAAGCAGCAACTCAGAGTCGATTGCCGCCTGGCAGCGTCAAACTAATGCAAGGGGCCAAGATGTTGGATGCGTTGGCCAAGAAAGAAGCAAAAGTACCAACGCAAATACTATAGAGAACCCCGCCCACCTGACAAACAAGTTGCTACATACATGCGATTTATTTTTGATTGATATTTGCGTAACTGTCAACCTCGGTGATTGATTGAAGGCTTGCTTTGTCCCCGCTCCAATGTTCCTTCTGCAGCCTTTACTTCTTCACACACACACACACACACACATACAGAAAAATTCATCTTGCCGCTTGCGCACTTTTTTTTCTTTCTCGTTTTCCGAGGATGACTCTCTTTCACTTACCCAAAAGGCAGGCTGGGAGCGTTTTGAATAATGCGTAATACGGAATAAATAAGTGGCCTCTGCGTATGTGTGTGTGTGTGTGTGTGTGTGTGCGAGTGTGCTTGACAGATGATTTGCATTTTGTTTTTGGAAATTGGTCGATGACTTTTGCGCTTTGCACTCTCTCTCTCTCTCTTTCGGAAAGGCTGACACCTTCGCCGTAGCCCTGAGACCAGGGATCCTTGCGTATATTGGCAAGCTATATATTTAAAGTTGCGTAAGAAAAGGATTGATGAACTCGCTAAAAGACATTCGAATAGTTCTTATACTTCTCCTGTTATTCTATAAGTTCACTAAATTTTCATGAATTTGAATGGAGGAATGGAGGTAAAAATTACCTTTGATTAGAAAAGTGTTCTGTATTTCGGCCATTTGAATGTCGATCGTAATGTCCTTTGCCACACGAATATATCGTATAATGGCTAACTGATTGCTGCATTTAGGAGGACCAAGATCCGTGATAAAATGAATACAGAAAATATCTTATATCTCGATCGTGTCCTGATTGGTCTATGCAAGTCAAGTTTCAATCGAAGGATATTGTTGAGAACTTTTGTCCTTCCGATTGTCCTTGTGACTCCCGAGTTATCATTGAATTACTAATTTATGTATTCTTCATTTGGCCAACGGAACTAAAAAATTACAAGTATTAGATACCAAGCGATAGAGTTTGCTCTTATAATCCTTGGGATACATGTTTTTTTGAAGTTGGAACAGGATATGGCTAAGGTATCAGCATTTTAAATTTTTATATGGTATGATATTACTTTCCTTCTAAAAGTATGCCTTAAAATAGTTGCGTCCAACATTTGGGCGGTCGCAAACCTACGATGAGATCGAAAATCACTTCCAAAGAGCAGCAAAAAGAAAAACACAAATTGTGAAAGCGCATTAAAAGTATACTGCAAGATATTAGTTGCGTGAGTGATTTTCTGGGGCTCAATTATACATCCTCAAAGTATGCCGAGATAAATTTGTCAGGCTCTACCCAGCCACTTGAAGAAGATAACTGTTTTTTTTGGAATCTTGGTAAGAATGTTTGTTGTTTTTGTCTCTTTTTTCCACTAAGAAGCTAACATTTCTTATATTATTTTCTTTATAGTTGCTAGCAACTAAATGGACTTTATTGAAGTGCTCTTTTAATTATAGTAAATTGATTAGAACTATTTTTATTTTTTATTTGCACACAATTTCTATATACTTTGGGTATAGATGTTGACGTATTTACTTTGGCACATCGAACATTTGAAATATCAAATGCAGAAATATGACTTTAAACATTTATTTGAGGCTTTAAAACAGCGTTTTAGATACTTGTATTTGTTAACAAAATTATTATTTGCATGAATAATTTTATTGCACATAAGTTTGTAATTATTAATAAACATTAGTTTTTCTTTTTTTTTTGTTTTAACAGAGTATAAAAAATTTACATACGTATCATTCCAATATATTCAATTGTATGCGTATACGTAATATTTGCATCAAGCATACGTATTATGAATACTTTTGTTTTGTTTGCATTTCTATTGTAGTTTAAATCACTTTCCTTTTTTTTTGATTTGCCACGAAAAATACAAAAATATAAAAAAAAAAAACAGTCTTTGCTTTTGTTAATTTAATTCATTCTATTATCGATTTTATTTATTCGATATGTTTGATTTATGCCAATTCAGAAACGAGTTATGCAATGCCTGAAACGTGTTTTTAATTTATGTTGACAAAATGCAGATTCGCAGAAAACGAAAAGAAAAACAGCAAAAGAGAAAATATCGTATAAATGATGGCTGTCTTTTGGCTTTAAGCTCTCAATAACGAATAACGATGGCTGTGGGCAACATTCGAGTGTGAGAACTTCAGTTGGTGGCTTTCTGCAAACACACACACACGCACGAAAGCAAGATGCGTACACAAAATATAAAAGGACGACAACGCAAAAAAAAAGATGAGAAGTAAAACAACTTAATTACTACTGCAATAATTATTTGGCTATCGGGTCCTGTCGTGTCCTGGCCTGTCCTTGTCTGTATAAATTCATCGTTCTCGTTGTCGCTGTTGCTGTTGCTGTCCGCCTGCGGCTTCCTCTCGATGTCCTTGCGATTTATCTTTTTAAGCCGAAAACATTATTTTCTTTATCGTTCGCATTGCTGGCAAATCTGCACAATTAACACACTTTATGCGGCCCCAATGTCGCACGAAGAGTGGGCGTGGCCGTGGCCCAGGCCCACTGTCAGTAAATAGCAAATTTTTCGGCCAGCCAAATCTCAGTGGCACACAGGCACAATGACAATGCGTTAGCTGATGAAGTCAATGCCATGGATAATTATGCTGATGAACTTGACGAGAGCTCCCAAGCTAGGAGCCTGGTAACAGGGAGTTGTACCCAGTGACGCATTGCCTCATTAACGCAAAGCCCACGCGCTTATTCTTTGGCCAGTTCCAGCTGCTGATGCTGATGCTGCTGATGCTGCTGTTGGCCTTGTTCCATTGCCGCCGGGCTTAACTCTGTGCCGTGGCGTGGTCATTGGGTGTGAGCACAATTGGCACGCATGTCCCATGAAACCAAAAAGTGTCTTTTAATTTGAACGAACGTATTTTTTTCTTTTCTCCTCAATCTTTCTGCTGCTTCATTTGTCGCTGCGCAAGTATGTGTGTGTGTGTGTGTGTGCTTTGGCTCATCAAAGGCCACGTGAAGTAAACTTATTAAGCCGCTTTCATTTTTAATTGCGCGGACGTTGCTTTTGTCGGTCTTCTATTTGCCTGTCACAAAAAAATAAAAGAAAAAGAAGAAAAATTTGAAAAATCATTCAGCTACCAACATAAATTGCGCTGTTCCTGTTTCGTTTCCCAATTCCCAATTTCTTCTTCGCCAGACGCCGCTACCCAGCCAAGTGCAATCAATCACGCAAAATTTAATTAAATTTTTAATTTGATTCTGATGAGACTTCACGTCCTTAAACGCTGCGGCAAAGCGCCAAAACAACCGCAACGCTAAAAGAAAACGACTCAATGAAACCATATATGAATTTCTCATCTTGAACAAAATCATTTCAATTTATGTTTGCATATTTATTTCTCTCTCTAAATAGCAGCGAATGAAGCTGCTTTCATTTTGACTTTGACTGGGTTATATAATTTGTTTATTGTAATTGCAATAATTTGTATTTTATAGTCTAGCATTCATTGGTTCCATTTATTTGCTTATTTGATTTTTAATGTACCTTTTGATATTTATTACAACTGCGTGTTTGGTGTCAAGTTAATTGCGCATGAGTTCAAAATGTGCTCAAAATATGCAAATCGCAATTTTTTGCGAACAATTTATTGTGTGCGAAAACTATTGTAGAAATAATAATGCACATTAATCTAATGTGCAGAGTACAATAATTCACAAAAAAATCTATTTTAATTTTGGCAAACATATGACAAAACTTATTTTTTAAATTGAATGCAAAAAAAAAATGCACAAAAAAGAAGGCACATAAATCTAATGAATAAAGTGCAAAGTATTAGAATTTTTTAGTAATTCAAAAAGTATTCTATTATTGTCAGAGATATGACTAAAGAAATTTGGACTTATTTTTTAAATTTCACATCAAAAATGTGCTCAAAAATCGAATATATGAAGTGAAAAATATTATAATTTTGTAATAATTTTTAAAATATTTTATTGCTGACGAACTTCCAAATTTTATTATAATAAATCTAATAACAAGCGTAAATGCAAAGCTAGAGTTGCGAATTTTAGTATATAATATAGTTACTATTGTAGTTATGATTCCTGATTTGGTTGCGATCAGATAAAAATTGTGGAAGTTATTAAAGAAATACTTTTGTATGGGCAAAAACGCCTACTTACTTGGGGTCTGAGTTGCTTTGGCCGACAATCTGGTATATTGAATGTGGTACTATATCGATATAACAAATATACACTTTGGTATATTTTTAGTATATTTGTATTTTTGGTATATTTTGAAAAAATTACCGCAATATTCTGCTTTTATTGAAAATGGGTAGCGGATATCTCACAGTCGAGCACACTCGACTGTGACTTTCTTACTTGTTTATTTTCAATTTGTTTACAACATTTAATGACAATGAAATGTAGAGTATTGTAATTCAGCAAAATGTTATTTCCAACGAAATATTGAATAAAGTACAATATATAAAGCTATGTGCTGAGTATGTGTGCAAAGAGCATACCCAACATTTCACATTCGCCTTTGGTGCTTTGTTAAATTGCAAATTTGATTGAAGAGCCGCCGCATTCCCGTTGTCATTGTGTCAATAGTTGCTCAAACGGCAAAACAATGTTCGTTCAATTTGATTTTCGATTCATTTTCTTTTGTTTTTAATTTGACAGTTTCGACATTTAATTGTTGACAGCTTGAGGAGCTTGGCTAAACACCACTGAGTGGCGCTGAGTGGCTCAATGTACTATTGCCCACTTCTAAGGAAGGAGAGAAGTGGAAGGAGAGCAAAGCAGAGGCAGAGGCAGAGGCAGAAGGAAACAGACGAGTCAGAGGCAATAAATTGCAATGGGCGTTGCTAAGTGTGCTCCGATTGTTGCCATGCCAAACTAACGCACATAAATCATAAAAATTATATTTGTCGCCATGTGTGTGTGTGTGTGTGTGCTGCAAATGCATGTTGGTTGCATAGCCATCAGTCAAAGATGTTTAAGTGTTTCTCTATGTTAATGCCGCTGCCAGGCGATGTCCCAATGCTCCTTACTCTCACTCTCTGTCTGTCTGTATTGCATGCAACCTGTTATTGCAACACACACACACACACACACACACACACAGAGACATACACATGCAATGCAGATACTCACGAACACTCACTTGAAGCTATCCAAGAGACCCAAAGGAATTTTCGAGTGCTATTTACATCTATGAGTGCTGCAGCTCTGCCTCAATGACCAGCCACTGACGTTGCTCTGTATGCAACGTGACTGTGTGTGAGTGCGCATGTGTGTCGTCTTCTAATACTGTGTGTGTGTGTGTGTATGTGTGTGGCTGCCGCTTGGCCAGCACATTTATCACACATTGTGCTGCCATTTAAGCAGTTTGCAGTTTGCCATTTACCAGTATTACAGCGACAACAACTTTGCCCCGCTCCCCCCTCCACAACCCCCACATCAAAGCCCCCTTTAGCCTGTCTACATTTCCCCATGTTCACTCAACACTTGCGCTGCAGCAGCTGAAATAAATGCACTGCCAGCAGCTGGCGCAATAACGTTGCCAAAATGTTCGCCAACTTTGCATTGCCTGGCGAAATGCGTTTCGCGCGATCTGGCAACGCAGGCCAACAGCAACAACTTACTGATAAGACCGTGTACGCAGTTTACAGTTAAATCCAAGTTTAGCAAGAGAGCGCGATAGAGGAGATGAGAGCGCTGCCATGAGGTTGCTGCAATTGCACTTTCACTGTCAGCGTCTATCGCATCAGCCAAATCCCCCAAATACCCTTAACTGCACACTCACACACACACATACACAGACACAAACACGTACAAACACAGACACACACAGACACTTGAAGTTTGGCTGAGCTCGAATGCAGACACATTCTCCCAGACTCACTTGAAATGTAGCTGCTGTGGCACTTAAGCAACTTAAGCTTCGTGTGTTTTGCAGTCTATGCGGCCTACTTTGCTCCACTGATCCACAAAAGCAAGCGAGGATAGTGAAGAGGGAGATAACAGGGTGTGCAGAGTGAGAGAGAAAGAATGGCTGTGCGAATGGCAATGCGACAAAAAAATACAGATAAACACTTCACGTTGTGAAGAAGTTAATGTGCAAAAATGCTCAAATATTTATAGAACTTCAATTTAAAGGATGTACAATATTGAAGTATTTATTTAATGCACTTTTCTATTAATTTATTAAAAAACGTTAGATATTATTCATATTAACACTAACCTATTACTTAAGCGTTTGTTGCAGTGGCTTTCGGCTACTTTCCTATGTATTATTTGTTATAATATGAAGCTTAAATAAGCTTCCCTAAAATGAGTTGTTGCTATGTTTTTATTGTTGTTTGTATTAATGTAATTTCTTAATAAATCTAAAGTTACAACATTAATAACATTTTGTACTAAGTCAATATTGTATATGAAAGAAATAAATTAGTAATTGTAAAGTTTAAAAGAAAACTGAAGAGTCTCTCAAATAAGAAAAAAATATTTGTTGTATACAATCAAACAAACACTAATGTGTTGAATTCAAGTATAATAACAGCAAACTGTATTGCATTATCTACATAAAATTAAAATTACAACACTTCATTGTTTATTATTATAAAATCTTAACTGCTTTGAATATACTTTTTGTACTGTTAAATTTTTAATATAACTTCAGAGCAATAATATTAATATAATAATAATTAAATACTATACAATCCTCATACTTTGTATTCACATTTGGTTTAATTTGCATTTACTATTTCTGTGTTGTTAAAGTACTTATTAAGGTGCACATGTTCTTCACTTTATAGACATTATAAAAAAATTAACTAAATAAACTAAATTCTACTTAAAGAAAAAAGTAAATACATAAATTCGAATATTCATAAATAGAGAATATAGAAAATAGGTTAACAAGTAAGTAAATAAATTAAATTCATGCATAAACAAGTAAGTAAAGAATCAAACTATTCATTAATAAACAAATAACTCAAAGAATTAAAATAATTAAGAAAATACATTATTCAAAAATGAGTAAGTAACTTATTAAATACAAAAATAAGTGTATTAATAAATAATAAACTAAATTGTTTAATATAAACAATTGGTTCTATTTTTCATTAGCACAAATTCTATGTCAACGATTTCTTCACACTTCATTTGTTCACTTTTATAAATAAATTGTAATTGTAATTAATATGCACAAATTTCACACTAGTAAAAAAGAAACTATCAAACTATTACAAGACATTTATTTATAGTGGGAAATTTGCAAAATAAATGTATTAGATTTGCAAGCATCGCTTTCTGACAACTGCACGAAATGTTTCTCCCGGTGTGTCACTCATTGCTTCGTGCATCCTTAATGCTTGTAGCTGTTGTTGGCAGTTGGAAGAGAGCAAAACGTTGCTGCACTGTGGCATCTAATGCTGGCTGTAAATGACTTAAGTGCCTGGCATTTATCTAGCGAGCGAAGAACGTGTTCTTCGCTTCAGTCACCTGTTCTCTTCCTCGTTGGCATCGCATCGCATCGTTGTCGTCTTCGTCGTCGTTGTCACACCTGTTATGCGATGGGCGTTGGGAATGAAGTTAAGTTGCCACTGCGATTGCATTGTCGGACGGTTGAGTGACCCGCCCGAAAAAAAAGGGGGAAGCGAACGGAAGTTCGATGGTTCGTGGGGGCGGCGGCGATGACAGGAAACGCAAGACAACTGTTTGCACATTAAAGTTTTTTTTTTCGGGGTGGAGCAACCGAATCCGAAAAAGTTTTTACATCAAATTCATTTGGTCGCTTTTGTGGTGTAAGTGAATACCAATTGAATGTCAAATGACTTTTCAACTTTGAGCCGCTTAAGCGCAAACGAAAATAATAATGAAAATGAAAAATAAAGAAAAACAAATAATCATAATAATGGCAGTGGAAATAGTCAAAAGGAAAATGCAATGGAAATTTTGACAAATCTTTTATGGCGCTCATTGTTTGCTTTTCGCTTCTGGGATTTTAAATATCTTTTGCAGCTGCCTCACTGACTTTTCGCGTGGCCAAACCGAAATGAATGATGAAACTTTTCCATTGTGTGTGTGTGTGTGTGTTGACGCTGCTTGCATTATATGAAAAGTTCGTCTCTTTCTCTATCTCTCTCTCTAAATGCCAATCAAAATCAAGTTTAGTTGTTCCCGTTTGTTATCGGTGCTTAATGGTTTGGCACACAATTTAAAACAAAATCCTCTAGAAAATGTTAGGGGAAAACCTTAAACACGTGCTCGGGCGACACAAATGAACGACGACGACGCTCTGGGAAGATTTATTTGCCTTGTCCTGATATAAGTTACCTTCGTCTTGGACTCATTAATGTGTTGTGTCGTGCATAGTGTAGTTGTTGTGTGGATGAACGGATGGATGGAGTCTAGGCATCGCCTGCCATTTTCCAAATAATTACACATTTACATTTTCATAGACAATTTCTGCGCAATCATGAAATCAACTTCATTTCACTCGACTCGACTCTCTGGTAGGACTACTCGTAAATAAAGTCAACACGACACAGTGTTGGCCAGCAGTCATTCGCTTTTGCCGCCGGAAACGGAAGTCAATGCTCTGCCAGCGGATTGGCCCTAGACACCTCCGCTTCACTCTCCCCTCTTTCTCATGCTCACTCGTTCTGTCTCTATCTAGCTTGTCAATGCGGGGCCTGGGTCATTGTGGCTGCCTTTATCTAGGCAGCGTTTGCCGTTGATGTTGATGGCTATCTTTAAAAAGACATAAATCATGTTGTGGATGGAGTAGGGCGACTCTTCCTCTCTCCCTCTCTCTCTCTCTCTCTTCCTCTATATATACTTCCTTCTATATACATACATATATAGATGTATATACTCTCCCTGTATATAAGTCTAAATGTGTGCTGGACATTTGGTCTAGGCTCTGCGTCCGGTCGCTGTAATTAATCATGGACCAAGGCGCTGACTTAATTTTTCTTTCTTTTGCATATTGTTTGGCACTTTGACGCTGTACTTTTCCCTCCCATTTCGGAGTGCAATTTGCTTTTGCCACTGGCAGCGTTCCTCATCGTCGTTGTCGTTGTCGTCTGCTTGTTGTTTCAATTTGCGGAACCTCTGAACTGCTGCCATGTATGTATTGTATATTGCTTCTGCCCCGTATTTTGTGCCTCGTCACATTACGTATACGCATCGTATGCAGCTATGCGATGACAAAATTGTGTGTGAATCGAACCAGAAGTATGCGGCACTTAAACGCTTTTCCATCGCAGCCACTCAATTGTTAAATTCGTCGATATATCTAAGCTCAGCAGCCACCAAATGTTGAGGCGTCATTCGATTTGCTTCAATTTTTGCTTAATTGAGCGCACTTTAAGGCTTCATTTATTCGATGCAAAGTGCAGACATATTTTGATGTTATTTTCTGCGAAATATAATGGCTGAACTTTAAATAACTTAAATACAAAATTTTCATTTATTTTTGTTTATTTGTATTATATTTTAATTTAGTAAATTAATTACTAAAATCTAGTGTCTTATAAGAATTGTAAATTTTAACTATTTGTTTTTGAAAAGAAACAATCAATTTTATTTATAATTAATTGATAAAGTATTTTATTTAGCAAATTGAATAATAATATTAAAGGAATTTTTGAATTTAAACATATCATTTGGATTTTAAAAACTTTATTTTGTAAAACTTTGAAATAGAATTTTATAGAAACTATATCAATTTTATCAAAATGGAATCTAATAATTTATAAGCATTATTTTTAGGTGACTTAATATAGATTTTTTTTAATCAAATTAGTATGCTATTCTATTGATTTATTTATTTTTACTCTCATTTTGTTATTTATAGACTTAGATATAATATACAATAATTATTTAAAGTTTTTTATTATTGAATATTCTTGGATTTTAGATATCTTCATAGCAAGTATTTTAATAGATTTTATTTTTGAAATTGTAATTTTTTATCAAATCATTTTAATCGAAGAAATTTTATTAAATAATACTGATAATAACAATTTGTAATCAGCATATCTATTTTATAGTCTTAGAAATATACATTTCAATAATAAGTAAACTTATTTTATTTTACCAAGGTAATGTGCAAAAAAAAAGAATTACTATATATTATTATATTTTAGTAATTCATTTTATTCATTCTATAAAATTGTTTTCAAAGTTTTACAAAAACATATTTAATGGTTTCTTATAATTCTTTGCAAGATTGCATTATTGAATATATTATTTTTTTTAGTTATTTTATTTATCGAGCTTTATTAGCTTTCGCCTCTGACTTTTTGTGACGTTTGAACGTTCAAAGAATGCGCTGCAGTTGGATAATTGTTTAATTTGCTGGACAATGTGGTTAACCCGCATTGCGGACTTAAGATCGTGAAATCTTCTTGGAGTGTGTGAGAGAGAGAGAAAGTGATGCATTCAAAATTTCAGGCTTAATTAAATTCCTTTTGGGTGGCAGTCAAGCAGTCAGACAGGCAGCACGTCGCGTTGCGTTGCGTAAACCGCAAAATGTTATTGCAAATTGCAATTGAAGGGCCTTTCGAACAGATATCGCGAAGCGAGACAAGTGACTAACTGAAGCTGAGAGGGGACGATGACGAGGGCGACCGCAAGTGCTTGGCATGTGTTGCTGTTGAATGTGGTTGGCGACCCACAATAATAGTGACCCACAAACACACACACACACACACACACACACAGAGAGAGAGAGAGAGAGGGAGAACACAACATGCATAAGCAATTAATTATTTAAAGCCTAACAATCACAGAGGCTGTTGTTGCTTGTTTTGTTTTTGTTTTTGTGTGCGTTTTATTCAGCCCTCCAACTGTTGCTGCTCTCCTCTCTTGCGTCCTTTTTAATCCCTCCGAGTCGAGGCCAAAAACATAGACGATTACAATTAAAACTTACAAGGCGTCGAAATGAACATGAACACAAGGAATGCCACATGTGTGTCTCAGTGAGTGTGTGAGTGTGTGTGTGGCAAGCAATTGAAGTTGTGGCACGCCCATTGCCGAAAATGCGCAACTAGCTGCGACTGTTGCCCGCTCTCTTTCCTTCCCCCTCGCTTGCTGTTGCCATTGCTATCGCTGTTATTGTTGCAAGTTTATGAGCCGCACCGCCCGTTACATTCGTCATGCGGCCATTTTGTGTTCAGTTTGCTGCACAAGCGAAGGAGGGGGAGAGCAACAAGATTTCTCTGCTTATTGTTATGAGCTAGCAACCGAGCGACCAAGCGACCAAGCGACCAATTATGCTGCAAACACACACAAAGATAGCGGCAAGTGGGGAGCACAAGTGCTGCTAGGTGCGAGAACAGCGCGTGAGGAGGGGAGGGAGATGGCAGCAGAAGGAGAAGGAGGAGTTGCAGGGGCAGCTTCACTGGATTCACTGAAGATTTGAAGCGAGTGGCAATAATTTCCAAACGGCGTCCCATTTAATGTCTACAAACAATTAGAACTTATTTTTGTGTGTGTTTCTCTTATTTTTTTGTTTCGTGCTTTGTTTCGTTGCGGCTTCTGTGTGCGGGTTTTTTGTCGCCCCCTCCCTCCAGGCAACTCTCCCTCTCCGCGTGCCACATGCCGAGACTGCCCCCTGCTGTTTGCTAACGTCGCTTTAATTTAACAACCCAGACCACGCTGAACCAAAACACAACATCTCACCCGTTGTCTGCTCTTCTCCTCTGCACCCTTTTGCCTCTCAGCCACAACCAGCAAGCAGACTTCCCTCTGCTCCCCACCCCGCTAGACTCCCGCACAGATGCGGCTCTCGCTCATTTGCGCCATGTCCGCCAGCAGCAGCCTCATTAGTCCTGCTCCTGCGCCCAAAGTTGCCTGTTCCGAAAGCAAAAGCAATTCAAAACAACCATTTTTTTCTTTTTTTTCATTGCTTGTTTCTTGTATTTTTTTCTTCGCCTGTTTCATTTTTTCCCCACTGTGTTTATTTTTATTTTTTTTTTTGTTTGTTGCAATTTATGCTCTTGTTGGTTTGTTGTGGTTCTTGTTGCTTGTTGTGTGTCGACTCAAATCGAATCGAATCGAGGCGAGACGAGACGAGTCAAGGCGAGTCAAGGCGAGTCGAGTGTGTGCGCTGCGCGCATTGGGCAGTTATGCTTATTAGTTGCCTTGCAAAAGTATTCCATAAAGTAACCATCAACAAATAAGCTTTTATAAAGCTCCCAACTCACTAAAAAAAGCATAACCAAAATGTATTCAACATTTGACAAGCTTCCTTCAAAAAGCAACTTCAGCTACAACAATCTTGTCTTTTATCGCCTGATTCTTGATTTTAATTAAAGTTCAAGGACAAATCAAACGATTATGGTTTTTTATTGATAAATAATATTTGGGGAATGCATGTCAAATATATTTTTGAGGAGTTACTTTAATTCCATTATAAAATATATACATATAAATATAAAAGCATAAAAAGAAATACAAAATGTAAAGAAATATTTACAGAAAAATTACAATGAATAAAACATTTTGGAAATTATTTTTATAAAATATTTCAAAGCTATAAAAATTAAATATTGTAATCTAATTATAATTATAGCATAATTAAAAATAATGTGATATACAAAATGTGTAAGTAAATATATATGTCAAAAATGACTGATAACAAAAAATATAAAAATATCGAAAATTATGTAGATCATTTTCTCAGTGAAGCTTTCCATATTTTATTTAAGATATATAAAAAAATAAAATAGAAACATGTTTTATTCTAAGTATTTTTGTAGCTTAATTCATAAATATACATTAATAAATACACTAATATATAAATCGTGCAAATATATATTTACAGCAAATAAAAAGTATTCAGCATATGGGCATTTCCAAAATCGCGCACGGGACATTCGTACGCGTTCAAAGTAAAAACCCGGTAAAAAGGAAACGTTTTTTTTTTTCAACTGAAACGCTTAATGTATAGCATTTTCTTAGCTCTTTCATTGGTGCAAAGATTGATGTTGGGTATTTTTTCATTCAGAAGATAATTGCAAAAGTCAAGTGATTCGCACGGGACACAAAACGGAAGTGATTTAAGAGGTCAACCAATTCAAACGCAAATTTCAGCGAATCCAGAGGCAATATTTTAATGCAACTAATTTTAAATTTTTGTGCATTGATGCCTCTTTAAGAAGGTTATAATTTTTTTCAAAAACGACTTGTATTTATACCGGCTACCCATAGGGTAGAAGGGTATTATAACTTTGTGCCGGCAGGAAATGTATGTAACAGGTAGAAGGAGGCATCTCCGACCCTATAAAGTATATATATTCTTGATCAGCGTCAACAGCCGAGACGATCTAGCCATGTCCGTCTGTCCGTCTGTCCGTATGAACACCTAGATATCAGAGACTATAAGAGATAGAGCTATAATTTTTTTTCGACAGCATTTGTTATATTTGCACGCAGATTTTTAATTTTAAAGCTAGAGTTACGAATTTTGGTATATACAGTAATAGCTATAGTAGTTATGATCCCTGAAAATTTGGTTTTGATCCGAAAAAAATTGTGGAAGTAATTAAAGAAATACTTTTGTATGGGCAAAAACGCCTACTTACTAGGGCTATTAGTTGCTTTGGCCGACAATCTGGTATATTGTGCCGTCTATGGTATATTTTGAATGCGGTACTATATCGATATACCATATATACCAGTTGGTATATATTTTTAGCATTTTTGTAGTATATTTGGTATATTTTGAGAATAATACCGCAAAGTATATTGCTTTTTTGTCAAAATGGGTAGCGGGTATCTCACAGTCGAGCACACTCGACTGTGGCTTTCTTACTTGTTAATTTTGCGCCAATGCTGCCAACTTACTCCATCATTCATATTGTGTAAATAAGAGAGAGGAATAAGTTGGTACTTATGTTGTGTACTTACGGTCGCGCACGGGACAAACTTTAAATGATCACCAAAAATACAAATATTTTTTTTTCTCCAAATTTTTTTTATATATTTACTGCGCGCATAAACTCTGTTTGCAAAAAAAATTTGATGCAATTCGAGCAAGTGATTTGGATTTACTGATAAGAAATGTTGTTTTTCGGTCGCGCACGGGACATTAAAATAAGTGATAAAGCAAATCAAAATTTGTACCGTTATTGATGATCCCATATTACTTTTTGCGTTCTCTTTCGTTTCTTGCAATCTCCAAATGATTTTACAAAGCAAAAGACAAAGCATAACGCATTTATTTTAGAAGTTGTTATCAAAACAAAATATGCCCTACAAACATCATAATCACAACAGGTGCGTTTGCGGGACTTTGCATTCGAATATTTTGAAATCTATAAATGATAAATGCAAAATTCTTTCAAGTTTATTAAATTTGAATATTTCTTTATGTAACCATGTTGGAAAAAATCATTTTCAAGAACTTTTAATTTTTTGGTCGCGGTGGACCTTTCTGTGGAAATGCCCATATACAAATAATTTTGATATTAATACAAAAGTATGTATAAAGATGATTTCTTAATCGACAGTTTTTATATAATTTCCCAAATGTATACAAATTAAATTTGGAAAACTAACAACATAATTTTTAATTGCTATATACATTCAAAGTTTAGTCAACTGTATTTCCCCTATTTCCGTTTGCAAATAATTTTTTATGGGTTGCAAAAAATACGTTCAATTAAACTAATGTAATCACCGGAATTATTGTAGATTACTCGTCGACAGTTGCAAAAAAAAAGCGAAGGAGAAGAGCAAAAGTCACCGCAACAGCGCTTGTAATACTCTTGACAGTCGACGGAGAGAGAGCGGATGGTGTGTGATTGTGTGTGTGTTTGTGTGTGGTGAGGCAACCAAATACGTGATAAAAATTATGCTACATGCAACTTGTAAGCAATTAATCTTCGATTTATTACAAAATAATTAAAATTAATGAGCAGAAATTGAAAATACGCACGTGTCGCGTCTCCATAATTACACATATATACACACACACACACCTTTATAGACTCACACACACACACACACACACACACACACACACACACACACACACACAGATATACAAGAGGTTCGAGAGAATTTAGTTGACATAGAAAAAATAAAAGCGTAAACTTGGACAATTGGTAAACGGCATAAATTGGGTGTAGCTAAGGAAATTTGCAATAAGTGGTAGAGGGAAAGAGGAGGGAAAGAGGAGGGAAAGAGGAGAGAAAAAGGGGAAAATGAGGAGGGAAAGAGGAGAGAGAGAAAAGGAAAAGAGGAGGGAAAGAGGAGGGAAAGAGGAGGGAAAGAGGAAGGAAAGAGAAGAGAAAGAGGAGGGAAAGAGGAGTGAACGAGAAGGGAAAGAGGAGGGAAAAAGGAGCAAAAGGGGAGGCAAAGAGGAGGGAAAGAGGAGAGAGAGAAAAGGAAAAGAGGAGGGAAAGAGGAGGGAAAGAGGAGGGAAAGAGGAGGGAAAGAGGAGGGAAAGAGGAGGGAAAGAGAAGGGAAAGATGAGGGAAAGAGAAGGGAAAGTGGAGGGAAAGAGGAGAGAAAAAACAGAAAATGAGGAGGGAAAGAGGAAAGACAGAGAAGATAAAGTGTAGAGAAAGAGGAGACAAAGAGGTGGGCAAAAGGAGGGAATGAAAGGGGAAAGAGGAGGGAAAGAGGAGAGAGAGAGGAGGGAAAGAGGAGGGAAAGAGGAGAGAAAAAGTAGAGAAAGAGTAGAGAAAGAGTAGATACAAAGAGGAGGGAAAGAGGAGGGAACGAAAAAGGAAAGAGGAGGGAAAGAGGAGATAGAGAGTAGGGAAAGAGGAGATAGAGAGTAGGGAAAGAGGAGAGAGAGAGGAGGGAAAGAGGAGGGCAAGAGTAGAGAAAGAGGATGGAAAGAGGAAGGAAAGAGGAGGAAAAGAGAAGGGAAAACCGATGGAAAGAGGAGGGAGAGAGGAGGAAAAGAAAAGGGAAGGATTAGAAAAAGAGGAGGGAAAGAGATGGGAAAGCGGAGGAAAAGAGGTGGGTAAAACAGAAAAAGAGGGAAAGAAATAGGTGAGTAAGATGTTGGTAAAGGAGAGCGGAGAGGTGAGTGTAGGGCGGGGAGGGGAGTGGGGTTGCATGCGATGCATGCTCGTTGTAATTGCCATAAATATGCGTGTTATATAAACGCATTTCCGTTTCCGGCAGCGGGCAAACTGGCAAAATGGCGTCTCACACACACACACATACAGAAGAAGCGAAGGACGTGGAAGAGCAGCATATTTACCGTTATGCTAGGTTTTTAATTGCACAAGTACGAGCTCTGGTATGCGGTTAACCTTGTTTTCGCTCGCCATCCTCTTCAGCTCCCTCTTCTCTCCTCTTCTGAGTTGTGTTGCGGTTATGCTGAGCTAATGATGCTGGCATATTTTATCAGCATGCTCTGCGTGTTCTTTTGGCATCTCAACTTGCCCTTTGACCCCCGGCCCCCCACTCTTTAACGAATTTTTGCATCGCATCTAATTTGCCCTCGCAAATACTCGAATTTATTATTCAACTCAATAGCAAAAGATTAAAGAGTTGCAAAGCAACACTCAAAAAATATAAATAAATGTACAACACGCAAAGGTTTTAAGTATTTCACAATTCTGTTTTTATGGCTTGACCTTGTCAACGTCACCATAATAATAAATCTAACCGATTTTTTAAAGCGTCTTCTGCACATTAATTTATGTGTATTTCATTTACAAGTTTATTTCTCTTCGTTCTGTTTTTTTTTTTTTTGCAATATCCGGTGAAATGCGAACAACAACAACAAAAAAGTCCAATCAAATTCTATTAAGTTGTCTGCTGACCTTAAAAAGCATTTGTAAACTCATATGCGGGATTTATTTGCGGTCATCATGCAAAATAGCACACGAAGGCAGAGAGTTCGAAACAAGTGTGCGTATACTTAATATTCGGAAGGGAATTTCTATACTCAATTGAGTGTGAAATTTTATAAAAAAAATTACAATTTATAAGAAGGAAATTTATTCACATTTAAAATTTCAACAATTTCTTAGTCGCTTTTCTCATTTATTTCTCAAGATTTTTTGCAGGGTATTTGCCAGACAATCATCAAAAGAGCTGCTCATTTTTTTGCAGTTATTGTTGATGGAGGTTTATCAATTGAATTTGCTGCCAACTGCAGTCGAAACTCACAGCAATCTGTAACAGTATTCATTTTAGCAATTGACAACTATAAATTTCCAACGTTGTTAATTTGTTTTACACAGAACTCAATTACGAAGTTGAACGCGAGCAACAAAAAAAAAAAAAAAAAAAAATGCGTGCAATCAGAGTGAGATTCAGGCAGAAATATTTTGTTGGAGTCATGCCTGAGAAGCGAGAGAATAAATAAAATAGTTCGAAGATGGGTTCAACTCATACAATATTTTGTGGGCGCTACATAAATAATTGTAATGCATTTGCAATTGACATTTTCGGTGGTTAAGTGATTAATGCATTTCACCCTCTTAGTTTTTAACATAAAACAAGCTAATAAATAATATTGATTTGTGAAATGCGAGAGTGAAGAATTATGTCAGTTTGAGAAAAGTATAATATTTGTAGAATACCGAATTATTTAAAATTAATAAATGAAAAGTATTATAAATTAATAAGTGTTTATATTTACTGCTTAGTTTATGTTAATATACGATATTTCCAGGAAAATGTACCAGCACATAATGATAATAATGATTATAACATAAGTATTATTTTAAAAATTACGGAATAATAGTTAATAGTGTGAGAATGTCGTATGTGGGATCAATGTCCACTGCAGCCAAAATGCCAGCATTATTTCAAAACTTGAATTTATCACACAAATATCTGAGGATAACTTTAAATGTTCTGCATTAATGAATTTTTTATTTATTTGCTTAATGGATGGAATGTTGAAACAAATTAAAGTCCAAGAAATTAATTGATACGAAAGAAAATTAATAAAAAATAATTTCGTTTGTTTAATCTCATACCTGTTCGACCTGCAAATATTTGAACTTGTGTTTTCTTTACAAAAGTTGAAAGAGTTTCTTATGTGTGTGTTAAGCTATAAAAAGATTTCGTTGCATAAAAAGATATTGGATGCGATTATGTTTATTTCTCGAAATGTAAGCAAAATTAAAAATATTTCAAAAATACAAGCAGGGTGCGATTTACTGACAAATGATGTTCAATCTTTAGTCCTAAACAAATAAATATCTTTTAAAATAATGCCAGCGCCCGCTTCGGGTACTTCTCTCACTCCGAGAGCACATTATGTGACTTTCCGTGGAAACGAAAAGAAACTTTCAAGCAACTCCCATAAGTATGCAATACATTTTGCTGTCTCCTAAATATTTCTGTGCTCTGCCTTGCTGTGCTGGGCTTTAAAGCAGCAAAATAATGAAATGGCGCCCAATACACACACACACACACACACACACACACCTACATACACATACAGAGATACACACACACTCAGCATCCACAAACACATTCACAACAAGTCCTGTGCTGTGTGTTATAAACAAATTCACACATTTCGAAATTCGAATTTCGAAAAAAGCCGAATCAACTTCGTAGCACACTCTCTGTCTCTCTTAAAGCAAATCCATCTCTTTCTGTCTGCAGCTCTCTCTCGCTCTCTTTGCCAAACGGCCAAATGCTCTCTTTGGCGGCGCAATTAACGTCACACAAACACAGGAGCAGGAAATTGGTCGGCAACGAACTGGCGGGCCAACTGTTTGTTGACAAGCCAAAACACACGCTTACACACACGCAGACACTAAGTGCGAGGAGAGAAGAAAGAAGAGTGGAAAGTGGGAGGAGGGAGAAGGGGGCGATACACACCACATGCTAATCAAATTTCGCATTAGCGATTGTTTTTATTCGCGTTTTTCGACTACATTTCGTTGATCCAGCTTGCCGACTTGTTTGCCAATTGCAATTATCGCCGCCTCGCTGACAATGCCAACAACGTCTGCCTGCTGCTTTGGCAGCTTTGCTGCCTGGGCCAATGCCAATGCCAATGCCAATTTACAGACGCCGCGCCAACTTAATTGCAACAAATAAATCATAGCAAACCAAACGACGGAGTTAACGCGGCCACAATCAAGCCACCAAACAAGTTCAAACTGCCATTTTGCACAATTGGCGGATATCTTGGAATTCTTTTTATGTTCGAAATTTAAGACAAGAATCTTTACTTTATGCGCCTTTTATTTATTTGAGTTCACATGAATTATGTTTGTAAATATTTAACTGCTATATATCTTTTAATTTCTTGCAATTATTTAAGGCTATACTATAACACATTCCATTCATTCACAGGGTATAAAAAACCTGGCAAACTTTCAAATTATTTTTAATTTATTGACTTTGCCAAATATTTAAGTTAAAGTATTACAGCTTCTAGCTTTTTCCTGTTTTCAGTAATGTGGTAGGAGGCAATAACCATTTATACTCGTACATATCTAACGAAACATAATTAAAATGTTGCTACTATGGATGTTATATCCTCAATTTTATGCCAAATAAAGTATAGTAAACTTATATATGTTTGTAACGGAGGTAGAGGCTAGTCGATTGTTCCTATCGGTATCGGTTGGCATTAGCATTATTAATAACTACTGAACTATCAGTAATCGATCATCACTCTTCATTAGTATCATCAGTTGTTTAGTCGTAAGAAGTAGATCAGCAATCGTATGAATAGCATCATCAGTTGTCAAAAGTAAAACAAAAGCAGTCGTTAGCAGGAAGCAGTAATGTTCACGTGTTGACAGAAGATTGCTTTTTGAATGGGAAAAATGCACTTGAAATATCAACTATAAAAAATTATATTATATTATTATTATACATATGGGTCATTCTCTAGTAAATGTCGCGTGCGAACAGCTTTACAGTGACAAAAAAAAAAAAAACATAAACTAAAATAATTTTAAAATTAAGTGAAGGTTATTCTTAAAGCTTTGGATTAGCACTATTTTCAGAGCTAAGATTGATTTTAGTTACTTATTCTGTTTAACGATAAAATATATAAATTCGTTCATTTTTTGGTTTTGCGTACGAATTTGTTAATTTTTGCAATTATCAGAACAGAAAACAAAACAGAATAAAAAATTTCAAAACCATTCTTAGCTCTAATTAAAGTACTAATCTAGAGCTATATGTTAAAAATAACCTTTACTTATTTTTAAAATTGTTTCAGAATATGTTTTTTTTTATGTAACTGAAAAGCTGGTCGCCCGCGACATCGCTCAGAGAATTACCCATATATATTTTAATTACATTATAATATATCATACATTCTAGTTCTTCAGCAAATAAAAATATATGTTTGCATATTCGGCTTACAAGTTTTTAATTCTTAAAAACTTGGTATCAACTTTTGCTTGAACAATGCTCTATAATCGTATTAAAGATTTTGTGTAGGCTTTGCCAAAAAGTTTGCCAGAATAATATTATTTCACTTAAATATCAAAATAAAGAACAGAATAAAACATAACAAACTAATTGATATGCTAAGTAATTTCCTTGTATTGACTTAAGAGCAAAAATTGTAAATTGTAAATTGTAAATATATATATATATATATATATATATATATATTTAAACTTTCAGGTTAATCTTATAAAGTCTGAAAATACTTATTTGTTAGTTCGCATAATATATTTGGTTTATTTTATTTAAGGCTTTAGTTGAAAAGTATTGTTGCTCATGTTGAGTTGGCAAAACTAATGAGCTTCAGCTGCTGTTAGTGTATTTAATGGTTCGATATGCTGTAGCTAATATTTCAGTCTTATTATTGTTACGGTTATTATTGTGGTAACTGTTGTTTCCACTGTTGTTGCCGATGTTGTTGTTGTTATTGCTGCTGTTCGTGTTGTCGTCGTCGTGTGCGTGAGTAAAATGTGAAAGAAATTATTGGCGGGCAACGTCCAACGCAATGGACACAGCGCCAAGCGAACAATGTAGATAGGTGTACAAGTGTATGAATGTGAATGAGTGTGAATGTGTGTGTGTCTGTGAGTGTGTGGGAGTGTGAATGTGTAAGAGAGTCTGAGTGTGTGGGCATCAGCGCTATAGCGGCGTCGGCTTCAGTTGCTTCACTTTCGCACATAAATGTCAAGTGCGCGTGTTGCTCATGTGAAGCTCACGCTCTCACACATGACCACGTACGCAACACACAGAGGCAAGTTAAGTAGCTTTGTACACACACACACATTCTTATTCGCCATTCGACATCACAAACACACGCACACACACACACACAAACACACTCGCTGTCAATGTAGCACTAAGTCCACACACACAGACACAGCGATGAACGAAGCACACGGGAGAGAAGCATTTCTCGATGATGAATGCGCATAAAGTCGCCATAAATAAAATTTTTCGGCCCCAGACATTTCCGTCTTGTTTGTTGCTGCTGTTGTTGTTCTTGTTGTTGTTGTTATTGTTATTGTTGCTATTGTTGCATGGTTGTGACGTTGGTATTATGCCGGAAAGAAAAATCACACGCTTCAAAAGTTTAAATGACTTAATTCCCAGTAAATGGGCGTGGCCCGTCACCACATTTTTATCCCCATACGCGAAATCAATTCAATTTCTTTGCCTCGACTTCAAATTTGTCGATTTTTAGCTTTTGCTGCTTTTCTTCTCTTGTTTATTTCTCAATTGTTTTTTAGCTTTCATAATTGTTTTTGGTACTATTCAATTTGTGGTTTTTATTTGCATTCTTTCTGTATTGTTCGAACTTTTTATTTCTATTTTTCTTTTTTTGTATTTTGAGGCAACAATTGATGGCGGACATCCTTCAGCAGTATTTGTGGCTGACAGTGCTCGAGTGTGTATGTGAGAGAGAGTGTGTGTGTTTCGGGTGAGTGTCTAAATGTGTGTGTGTGGATGACACGGAAGTGCGCTTCACTGACACCATTTCAAGTTATGGCTGCCCAGGCACGAACCTTGTGGTTTTTTTAGCTGCTGACAGCAAACATATCGAATAAGTTCGATGCGAGCTCAAAGGATGCGACAACTTAGTCTCGTTTAACACATGTAATCATGCACAGACCTTGGCGACACAAGTTCACAATTAAAAGTATGCAATTCGATGTCTCATTATATCTGATGATGATTAAATGAGTGAAGATTCCATATTACTTAGAGACAATTAGAGAATTTTAAATTGTGGTTGATATTATATTAAAATAATATAGAAAGTCTCTCATGAGAGACTTTGTCATTTTAAGTTTATAAAATTCATGTGGATTTGCAATGAAATTTGTTGCTGATGTCAAACACCTTTGCACACCAAACTAATATAGTTAAAATGAACCAGAATTTAACTCAAATCTTGTTAAAATTCTAGAACCCAATGAAATCGTTGGACAAGTGAGCAATAACCGAATGAAAGAGGTAACTGAATGCGAGAACAAGTTGAGAGTACTACATAGAAACTAATCTGATTAGCATGCAACATGGTTAAACCCTAACAAAGCTCGTTTGGATCACAGAGTTGTCAGCATCCCGTTTTCAGTGTCATTCGCTGTAGCCGAGATGAAAGCAAATTCCAGTTTATCACGCTTTTTCCATGTATTATTTTTTTGTTTTGTGCTTTTCGTTGTCGCCGCTGTTTTGTTTGGCAAGTGCTCGTGGCAGCCACATAGAATTTGGCAAATAAAATAAAATGCCTCGACAATTTTTTGGGTACCAAACGTAGGGTAGCGTTAAGTAAAAAATGCAGCCAGCTCCGAAAAGTCGATAAGTTTGTGGGGTGTTGCTGGATGCGTGGGCAAGGCAACGGAGGGGAAGGGTGCTTCAAAGCGATGGGGTGGCAAGAGGCGGAGGTGGAGATAACAATGGCGCAATGGCGACGGCGATGGAGGCGTGGTTGGGGCCCTAACTTATGCAAATATGCGCGACTAGGCGAATATATAGGGCACATAGAATCAGAATAACAGAATCAGAATCACAAACCAAACAAGAGCAACAACAACAAGAATATGAGCAACAGCAGCGGCAACAACAACCGCAACATCAATAAGAGCAACAGCCAACAGGCAAGAGCAACGACTAGGAGCATGTGAACAATGTCTAGCCACGTTCTCAATGTCGACAATCAACTCAATTTGAGGTGAAAGGTGGCAGCAACATGCAAAACTCAAGCAAATCCTCGACTCCAGCTTGACTTGAACGCGCTTCCGCTTTGCTCTTCCCAAAATTCCCCTTTCGGGCCTGCCACTTTTCTTTTCATTTTATTTCCCTTTTTCTTTTTTTTTTTTTTTTTTTTTGAGGCGGCAACAGTAGCCAACATTTGAGCATTTCATATTTTGAATTTAATGCCTCCTTCCAACCACACATAGATACATGTATATGTAGATACTAATACATGAAGCCATCGCAACTGCTTAAGCAGCGTAACATATGCACCTCAAATTACGACCATGGATGAACATTTGGTGCTTGCTCCTTCGTTCCCTGTTCATAATTCTTGTACAATTGCTTATTTGCATAAACAGAAGTCGAAAAGAGACCGTATGTTGGTGATATAGATAGATATACATAAATATAGATATAGATATAGATATAGATATAGATATAGATATAGATATAGATATAGATATAGATATAGATATAGATATAGATATAGATATAGATATAGATATAGATATAGATATAGATATAGATATAGATATAGATATAGATATAGATATAGATATAGATATAGATATAGATATAGATATAGATATAGATATAGATATAGATATAGATATAGATATAGATATAGATATAGATATAGATATAGATATAGATATAGATATAGATATAGATATGGATAGACAGATAAACGAATAACCAAACAGATGCTCGTAGTCGGAAATGCCGCAAAATTTGTTTGGGTTTCGGATTTGAATTATTTGCGGGTGCTAGTCTCGACAATTAATGCGAGAAATTTGATAACTCAATCAGATTGATGTTCGGCTACAGGTAAAACAAGCGGGACATGAAGCCAACGGCCAGACGATGCCACAGCCACAGCCACAGTCATAGTCTGAGCTTCTGAGCTTCTGTGCTGTGGAGGAACACGAGTTACTGGCGGAAGCGTAAGCGAGTTGTATAGTAAAACGAAACATGAATTTCAAATCAAAACGAAAATGAAAACAAGTAAGAAAGCTACAGTCGAGTGTACTCGACTGTGAGATACCCGCTACCCATTTTGAATAAAAGCCATATATTTTGCGGTATTATTCTCAAAATATACCAAATATATTGCAAAAATACTAAAAATATACCAAATGGTATATGTGGTATATCGATATAGTACCGAATTCAAAATATACCAAATACGGCACAATATACCAGATTGTCGGCCAAAGCAACTAATAGCCCTAGTAAGTAGGCGTTTTTGCCCATACAAAAGTATTTCTTTAATAACTTCCACAATTTTTTTCTGATAGCAACTAAATTTTCAGGGATCATAACTACTATAGTATATACCAAAATTCGAAACCCTAGCTTTAAAATTACGCTTGTTATTCGATTTTTTGATTTGCAGGGGCGGAAGTGGGCGTGGCAAAAATTTGAAACAAACTTGATCTGCGTGCAAACATAACAAATGCTGTCGAAAAATTATAGCTCTATCTCTTATAGTCTCTGAGATCTAGGTGTTCATTCGAACAGACGGACAGACGGACGGACGGACGGACGGACGGACGGACGGACGGACAGACGGACAGACGGACATGGCTATATCATCTCGGCTGTTGACGCTGATCAAGAATATATATACTTTATAGGGTCGGAGATGCCTCCTTCTACCTGTTACATACATTTCCTGCCGGCACAAAGTTATAATACCCTTCTACCCTATGGGTAGCGGGTATAATGAAAATGGAGCTGCGAATGAAATCCGTTATCCTTGTCGACGTTTGCCAGTCGCCTTTTTTGTTCGTTCTGTCGGTGAGAAATCACAACTGGGCTACGGCAAAACAGCACTCAAAATGGAGGAGAAGGCGTACACTGATGCCAAGGCCTGGAACTGAAACTGACGATGTCGATGAAGCCAAAGCTGAAGCTGAACCTGAAGTCGAAGCTGGAGGTGGCCTAAGAGATGGGTCGCTTTTGTGGCAGTGTGTGTGTGTGTGTGTGTGTGTGTGTGTGTGTGTTTGGCACTGCTTCGTCCTAAGCTTGGCTGTGGATTCATTTAAAGGGGAGTTCAGGTGTGCCAGCAGGTCGAATGCACAGCTGTAGCTGTAGCTGTAGCCGTAGCACTTGAGCTCATTTTCATGCAATGCAGCGCCTCCTTTTAGCCATTTCACTCGTAACCACTTTTTTCACTCTCTCTCTCACTCTTTCACGCTCTCTGTGTTTTTATGGATGGCCAACTCTGGGGCAGGCAACACATCCATTTTTGCGGCTGGCAGGCAAACGTTGCCTATGGAATGGAAATCAGATTTGTTGGCCTTTATTCATAGTTTTGTTTCACAGCATTAGAGACGAAACTGTTTTACTGAATGGCACATTCGTCTTATTCCCTCCACTTTGCGACTTATTCTACTCAACTTTTTCAATTGCTTTACTTTCTTTTGTGTCGTTCAATTGGCTTAAAGTCCAGATCAGCCGATTAATTAAGCAACAATAACCAGTCATTAGTACAGACGAATATGCCTCACAAATACCTGATAACTTTGGTCATATTCTAAACTTCAGATTTCAGTTCCTTATTGTACTCGAAACGATACAATTTATTCTAATTTGCTGTGCCGAAGTAATTGAAATACTTGATTTATTCGTATTGATTTTGTGGTTACGAGATAATCTCTTTAGTGCTGCAGATATTCTACTATTAAATTTGAAGTTTAAACACATTATTTTAAATATACATCTTTTTATTTATTGATATTTCTTAATACTATTAAACAAGTATTAAACATATGTGTGAAAGAAAGAAAAAATATTTAATAATTTGCAAAGAAATAAGTTTTTTTTTTTATTTTAACAATACTTACTGTTTGTTCTTCTATTACTCAAATGATTTATTATTATTTTAAATTCTGACTTCGATTTATATAATTTTTTTGCTTTGCTAAGCAACATTATATTGTAATACAATTACGAGGCAAATCAATAAAGTTCAATGCTTCCCTATGCATTTCAAAATGAAAATTCTTAAAGAATTAGAAAAACTTCTTGAAAAGGAAATTGTGAAAAGTGCGGGTAAACGTAATTAAGCTGATGGTAAAAAGAGACGATTGGTAATTGAATTATTATCAATGTTTATGGAAGGAAATACAGCGGACAGAGCCACCGACAGGCGGATAGACAGGTGGAGTGTAATGAGTATCTGTGAACGATTGTGCTTTGTTAACGGCACTTGACTTCAGCTTGACTTGACTTCGTTGCCTTGTTGCGATGTGATTAATTGTTGCGTTATCCTTGGCTAAGGAGGCTGCTCATTAGCGAGTGCTGCAAAACGGTAATTGAAGAGACTGAGAAAGAGTGAATGTGCGAAAGAGAGAAAGAGAGAGAGAGCGATAGAGTGCGAAGGAGAGTGAAAGAGGGCGAGCATCAGTGAGTGAATGATGTTTGCTATTTGACTGACTTTGACGCCATCTGCTGATAAAGTGTGTGCCACGAGTGTGTGAGTGAGTGTGCGTATGTGTGTGTGTGCTATTCCTGTGTATGTGTGTGCTGATGTATGC
Organism: Drosophila pallidifrons; assembly: GCA_023558445.1. NCBI lineage: Eukaryota > Metazoa > Arthropoda > Insecta > Diptera > Drosophilidae > Drosophila > Drosophila pallidifrons. Next base: position 18,780,677 of record CM042351.1, read on the forward strand.
GTGTGTGTGCTCATCTAAACAAAGTCAGTGCAGACTCGATCAAAGTAAAGGGAAACCACTTGCAAAACCTCAGAATGCAATTTTCAAAGTATCGTTGTGGTAGCGCCACAGCCATGCCCATCACAACAGGCGCACTCACACCCACACTGAACACGAACACACACACACACACACACACACTCAGAGACTTGCACGCAGATAGCGAGATTGAACGACTTGGCTGCTAAGACCCCGTTGGCAGGATCACAGCGGCAAAGGGAGGCAAATAAAATGCGCATAACACGCCTCATCAACTATAAGCTTCGAATGACAGCAGCGCAACAAAATAACTTGCAGTTCTACCGCACGGTTACGCCCTCCCTTCTCCCCATTGCCAACAGCCGCCCACTCGTTACTCACACACGGTTTTGCTGCGCGCGTGTGTGTTGTTGTTTGGGTATGGATGGGCCTTTCAACATCTTACAAGAGTTGTGCTCGAACTGAGGACAGACAACGATGATGAGTGTCTTAGTGAAAACAATTTCTATATTCTACCTTGTGCCAGGAGCTTGTGAGGCAAAGAACAGTAGATGGAAGAGGCACCAGACAGACAAGATGCAAGACCTGCATAACTCTGAGATGAGTTAGTTTAGTTTGTCAGCTAGTTTCAGTTTCAATTGCAATTGCAATTGCAATTGCACTGCCGTCGTCGCACAGTAGCGACCGAAGAACAAACAGCGCTGAAAAATTAAAGCAAATGTGAGCTTTCAATATATTCAGCATCATCAACTTGTTTGTTGAATACAAAATCGATTTTGAAATAATAAGGCAATTATTTGATGTTATTATGATGTTATGTTATATATTAAGTATACGTAAACCATTTAAAATATCACGTATACGCAGTTTACGCAATATATTTGGTATACTGAGTATACGTAATATAATATTATGAAAAATATACTCTGTATATTTGGTATAATGCGTATATGCAGAGAATACAACCTTTTGGCAATAAATTTGGTATATTACGTATACGCAGCAGTACACAACCTAATCGCAGTATATTTGGTGTATGATGCTGTGGTATTATTTTTGATATACGCAGAGGTATAAAACCTTCTAGCAGTGTATTTGGTATATTACTTATACGGCGTAGTATACAACGCGGTAAATTTGGTATATTACGTATACGCAGCAGTACACAACCTTTTGGTAGTATATATTGTATGTGAAGAATAAGAAGAATAATAAGTGGTATATAAAGTATACATTAAATGCACCATATGAAATATACGACGATTTTGGGTTATTAAGTATACGTCGTATGTTCTGTATACGTAATATTGTAATATTTTTGTAGTAATTAGGTAGAAACATTTTACAAAAAATGTGAAAATTGAAAGTGCCCAAAAACGTTTGTTAGCTTCAAAATTAAACTTCTGCGTTTTGGAACGAATATCTAAATCTGATTTTAAAATTGAGTCAATAATTCGTTATGAATTGCACTACAGTTTATTTTTAAATCAATTTTTTTATAAATCAACGAATAACTTTTCAATCTTCGATCTCAATTTTTGTGATTGTATCAGAAAATTAGTCTTAGAATTGGGTAACACACTTTGAAAAAATAGCTCGGGTATAATTTTTAGATAATAAGCGTTTTCACTGTATCAACATACATATATGAATATAGTTAAGGTATGTATATAATATATAAAATAAGTATGTATGTATGATTGCATGAAGTTGACATGAAGACTACTTTATATACACTTTACATTTGACTCAACGCATCAGCATGTGTTGGATGGTAGCCCTCTATTCATCATCGCTCTTCCACACACACATACACACACACGCATCTCCATAGAACGCACTTCTTGAAATCCCTCCACTCTTCTCTCCATACGCCTTGTGAGCGCGAGCGCTTTGCCTTTTGTAAATATTTATAGAAAGATTGTTGTATGATTTATGACAATGATAATCTCGCATGCACAATGACGTGTAAGAAATATGAGTTGATATATTCTAAACAAATATTTAATTCGCATTGCCGGCAAACAAGAAGGATATGCGACCCAAGAAGGAGTACACAGACCCTCAGTTCCAACTGAGTGAAGTTCAGCTAAAGGGCGAATGCCACGAGTATCACGAGTATTCTCATATGACATACACGCAGCTGTAAGTGTGTGGCAATGTTTGCAAAAAGTCTCAGGTAATTATGGATTAAAGGTTAAATTTTAATGGCATGCTTGTAGCATGAGAACATGACAAATGGTTGGCTTTAATACTCTTTACTTTCGAATCGCAAGAAACGTGTCTTGAACCTGTCGATTTCTGATCATTGAGTTATCACATTTCTCTCATAACTCTTATTTTTTTTTTAAAACATTTCATAGCATGGTGGCCAATTGAAAGTTCTTTTGGCTATTTATTGTGTTGTCTTGTCTTGTCTGAACTTAGACATTACTCGAACTGGCAGTTTGCTTTTTATTTGACAAGAGTTCGCTGTGTATCCCTAACTAGGCTGTCGCTTTCATGCTGGACATGTTGCGATACGCGTTGCGAAAGCACATCAGGGTTGAGCACAAAAATATTGCTGGCAAATTGACATGTGATGGCTATGCGCATGGTTTGGCAACACACACACACAAAAAAAAAAGAAAAGAAAAAAAACAGCAGAGAAGCGGATACTTATTTAACCCAGTTAGCCTCGCCTTCTCGCTTGCAACCAGCTGGGGCCAAGGAGACGCCTTTGGCATCCATGCATGAGTGTCCGTAAATAGATTCAGAGTGTAGTGGCCAGCATCCTGCGTCCTGCATCCTGTTTTCTTTTTTTTTTTTTTGCTACCCAAACGAGCGCCTATGAGTCGATTGCCCCCTTTTTTTGTGCTGTTGATGTGCTTCATTTTGTTTCATAATCGATAAATGATATTGTTTAGCGTTGTTCGCTGATATGAATTGTTAAAGCACACACACACACACACATACGTATACGTCTATAGCATGCAAAATAGCCATAGGCCAGTTGCCGGGACAACTGGTAAACTAAACCCCGGCAAAGCCCAAGCGAACGAACCAATGCCGCATGGCATAACAAAAAGGATTTGGACTTAAGCAGCTTACATGTAAACAGCACACTATCACACACACACACACACACACATACATACACAGCTGGGCAAAATGTATTGCATACTTTTATGCAGATTATGAACATGGTTGTTATAGTTACGAGTTACTTACGAAAAGGGGTTGCCATTGCCGTCAAGGTAGCGCGTCTATCGCATTGCAGCTGGCGCCCCAAAAGCGAATATGTGTGCTTCCCTCTTTGCTCTTGCTTCTTCTCCTCGGCGACACATCGCCTCATTTCCATATGCTGCAAAGATGTCGCTGGCAAAAGTAAAATCCAAGTCATAAGCCATATTCCTTCATCATCCACTTTGAAGTCGACAAAAGACAGTAGTAAAAACAGTCGCGCCTGCGCAGCGAAGAGAAGTGGAGAGGTGCTTGGAAAGTAGTAGCATGGATAAATGGCAAAGATGCAAAAGGAGCAAATGGCAAATATGCTAAATGCAAGCTGCCTCCCTGACTGCTCGACTGCCTGACTGCTTGTCTTCCTGCCTGACTTGGGCTTCCGTTCTCTGTTTACCCTGCATGTAAATGAGTGTCATATTTTCTCCAGCTTGCTCTTAGCTGGCTTTGCCTTCTTTGGCTTGGGTTCAGGCATCATCAACGTCTTTGGATTGTCCCAACTTTTACACATTCCAACCGTTTCTTCTCTGCATCTTTTCCTCTTTTTCTCTGTTGGCAGCTGTTAGTTGTTAAATCAACTACTTTGCATCAAAATATCAATGCATACTTTTGCTATAGGCATAAATTACCAAAGAGATGAGATTTACGAGTGTCAATTCAATGCCCAACAAGGGTGCAGCATCGACTGACGGATCACGATGGCATCTTGATTTGTCGTTTCCATACCTTAAACTTTGTCCTGACTTAATGCCTCTTACTATTTGACAATATTTTTAAATATATACAGAATTACAGAACAATATACAGAATTCAGCTTTAGGAATTAAAGTGCAGTTAAAATCTTAAAGCGTGCTTAAATTTGCTGACAAAGCTAGAGAAAAACCAAGATGAAAAAGACTTAAAAATGAGTGATGGACGCATATGATAGTTGGAAATTTTAATATATTGTCAATTTATTAAAAATGTTTCATTATTCTATAAATTATTTTTAGATTTTACATATAGTATGTACAAACATAAACGAATACTTTAACTCAACTTAAATCTATAGCCTCAAATAATATTCTTTAAACGATTGAAGTTTTTGCGAGTGTTATTTAAAAAATATTTTAATTTTTTGATTTAAATGTAATTTTATATTCTAAAGATTAAAAAAAAAACCCCAGTATATTTGCATTGTAACTAAACGGTAACAATTAAGAAAAGATAATCAACAAAAAATGTAATATTGTAATCAAAATGCAATGTATGCAGAATAATTTTTATTCTATTCCGAGAGTTCGGACAATTTCATTTAACAAATATAAATTAAAAATTTCCGAATAAATTGCTAGAAATTACAGCTCGGCGCATGTTTTTTTAATTTAATAAATCTGAATATTTGAATGAAACTATGAAACTGTTGTAAACCGAATGCACGAGCTTAAAGCTTTAACCTGTATAATCGATTTGTCCCCAGAATAAACGATTAATCTGCAACGCGTTTATATATATAGTATACTTCAGCATGTGTAAATCATAAAGTGGTGCACCAAATTGAGCTTAGCAGTGACTATATGTGCGCATTTAACGCATAATTTATAGAAACACGCATGGAATCTTTAATTAAAAATGAAAAAATAACAAACCGACAGCCTGTGTGAGGGAGAGAGACAAAAATAGAGAGATGCAGCAATGGAATACACGTGCGTCGAGTAGATATTTATGACGGTGAATCGCAGTGACTGCAGATAATTGCATATTAGGCATACGCCACGTATGCCATGGCAGTCGCAGTCGCAGTCGCAGTCGCAGTTGCCATTGTCGTTGTCCTTGTTGCTGCGCTTTCATATTTCGATGTGCATACTTGGCATAATTTATTTATTTTTACTTTATCTCCTCTTATTTGAAACTATAAAGCAGTTCGTCGCACACACACACACACACACACACAGAGAAAGAGAGCGTGCAAAAACAAATTGCAACAAAATTGTGAAAAATCAAATGTACTTAAAGTTATTTATATTATTTTCGCTTGGCAGTTGCCGGCAGCTGTAGCGCTTTCTAGTGCACACAAACAGCCAGCGAGCGAGTGGGGTTAATGGCAAAGGGGTTGCCAAGTGGTTAGAGGGGGGAAGCAGAAGACGGAGAAGAAGAAGACGAAGAAGCTCTTGGCAACTTCTTCTGCTTCTTCTGGCATCCCTTGCTCTGTAGTCTTTGCTATCATCAGCCAAGTTGATGACTTCACACAAGCTGCAATTTGTTGTTGTTGTTGTTTGCATTTGCCACATCCCTCGACATGTGTGTGTGTGTGTTTGTGTGTGCGAGTGTGCAAGTATGTGTGTTCTTAAGTACATATTGCACTTGCACTTTGACTCAATCTGTCTGTCTGTCTCTGCCTCTCTTGGCATGCCTCAGCGGACTAATAGCTTGATAAACTGTATTTCGCGCTTTCATTATGAATGACGGTTGACACTATTTTTCCCCTCCTCCTCCTCCTCCTCCTCCTTCTCTTGTATAGCTCATGACGAATGTGGTAGATTCTTTTTCGGGTTAAACACTAAAGCGAAGCTTGTGCAATAAAAAGCATTCACTGTTAACGAAAACTCCTTTGAATTAACATAATTTAAATCATTGAACCATAAACTTGATCTGTGATTCGGTGCACGAATTCGCTTTTGTAAACAGTTGTCTACACTTTTTCACTGCAAAAACTGAAGAATAATTTACAGCTGCCTTTAGAATGTGGAGCACTCCTTTGCGGGAATAACAAGGCACAAAAAAAAAATGATAAGCTCACGACGTTGACGTTCGTTCAATCGCTCGATTGCCAAAGAATTTTACATTCAACTTTTGTTTCTTTCTTTCGCTTCTTATTATTTAAATTATATTTTATTTTATTTTCATTTTTTTTTTCCTCTCGCTTTTGAGCGAACCTGGCGGAATATAACGGGCACACCACACGGCAGACAAGTACTCATATGATGAAATACAAATTAAATTTCCACGCACAAAAAATCAGATATGAAATGTAAAACGTAAAGTAACGAGAGACGTGTTCCGAACTGTGTGTGTGTGTGTGTGTGTGTGTGTGTGTGTGTGTGTGTGTGGGAGGGGGGACAAGCTGGAGACATTCGCCGCTCGGTTAAGGAACAGAAGCTGAAGCGACGGCCGTGAATATTGCCATCCTTATCCATGGTCTTATGTATATGCCTCATGCCTCATGCCACACGACATGCGACGTACGCCACATGCCTCATGTCTCATCCCCTGTCGTTTTGCATGACACCAACGAAGACGCTTCATCAGCGACGCGTTTCCTCTTGCAGCTGTTGTCTTTATACCCAACAAATATCAACGTACAACGGGGCGTATACGTGCGACACTTTTGAAGCACAAATAATTGTGAAAACTCTTTTTGTATTCTCCATTATTTCCATTACTTTTTTTTTAAATGATTTTCGCATTAAATTTTAATACTTCGATGCAACTACGGATTAAGCACAGGGTTTATTGCTGTTGAGCAGCTTATTAAGCTTACCATTCCCCCAACCAAGCAAAGTAAGAAGAAGAGCTTCCACTTGTTTCATTCTGCGTAGGGCTCAAAATTCGCAGCTCACAGCAATTGAAGGCAAATTTAAATGGAGCTCTCCTGCTCCTCCAACGCCAGCCAACGAAACATCGTCGTACGCATGCCATCAGCCACAAGCTTTGGCATATTGCATAAAGGTGGAGTCGCCGCCGTCCCCCAAACCTGAGCTCAATCGAAATCAGCACTCAACGTTGCCACAACTTCGCCTCTGTCTCTACCTCTGCCTCTGCCCCTGCCCCTGCCCCTGTCCCATGCCACTATCATTGTGTAAATGCGTAAAAAGGCGTATAATTTGCATGAGATTTGATTTCATGCCATCACCGTAGACAGTAACGGTAAAGTTTCTTCTTTTTCTCTTTTTTTATACTACAGACACTTAGTGTCGTTGCAACTTAAAAATAAAAGTGTGGCAAGGTGCAGGGCGGTTAAACGTTTATCATAGCAAATAGGAGCTGCGTAGAATGCGAAACTAATGCCGCGTTTCACTTGCGTAGCAGCTTAAGCGATATTTTGTTTAAAACAATTTAAGCTGTGTGGGGGAGTGAAACTAGGGACGAATAAAAGATGATCTGAGAAATCGTCTCAGTAATTGTTTTGTGAAATTTATGGTAAATTAATCTAAATATTTCTCTATCTTGCAATGCCATTTATGAAGATTACTAACATAAATACATCTTTTTCACTTAACAATTGGCAAGATTTTATGCAGTAAATAAATGAGGGATTGCACTAAGAAATCAAAGAATTGTTGTTGTTACAATTAAAGATCGAATTTTATTTTTAATTTGCATAAAAGCTTTGTCAAAATGAATATAACACTTTCATTATTATTTAAAAGTGATGCCATAGTTTTTTTTTGTTGAATTTTAAATGAATATAGTAAAAATGTGAAGGTTTCTAATTAAGATTATTGATAAAACTAATCATATTTCTTAATTATGTAATACATATTTTAAATAAGTATACAAAATGAAGGCAATGTTGTTGTTTGAATTTTAAATAAATAGTAAGTAACAAGATAAAAAATAAAACAAATCACATTTTTTTTAGTTGCGTGATAAATTTGTTTACAATCAACTTTTTAACCACTCAATTGGTAATTTTTCATGAAGAACATAAACTTTGGACTACAGTAGATGCATATTAAAATTATATATAAAATGAAAGTGTTGTTTCTGAGTATTTTTCTGTTATTTAAATATTTGTTAAATAAGTATACAAAAATGGTATTAATTAGTATATAAAATATTGTTGCTGACTATTTTCGTGCTAATCTAAGAGTAAATTTTATTTGTAATTTATATAAACACTAAGTACTATAATAATTGAGATCACTGTATGATTTTATTTGTAAATAAAGGCACATTTTAAATAAATATATGGTTTATATACTAATTAGTTATAAGAAAGATAATTCTTGCAGAAACTTTAATACATTTAATTCCTGTTAAATGAAGAAGAAATTTGTTTAACCGTTTAGTCTTTTAAAAAGTGGCTTTTATTGGTTTTATTTCGAGTGCAAATTGCACAAAAATTGCTGCAGTTAAATCCGGATTAACCGAGCTAAGGTTCGCTCTCGAGGGATTCTCGCTACCACACAGCTGGACTTGGCTTCCTTTTGTGGCTGCTGAGCTGAGGTGAACTGGTTGAGCATTGATAACCACTCACGAACACATTGGATAATTTACGGTTGGAGTGGATCTAAATGCAGCTAGAAAAACGCTAGATAATTTGTATTTACGCGAATTTCATGCACGTGCTAAGCTCACCTGGTTGACACCGTCCCGCGCTCTCCTCTCTCTCTCTCTCTCTCTCTTCGCTCTCCTCACGCCTTTATTCTCTCGCCGGACTCTGACTCTGGCCTTGGGTCACCTTTCGCAATGGCTCCATGGCAATTGACAGCTTCAGATACAATGTTGCAAATAGATAGCAGCGTGTATTGCAAATGTGTTTTATCCCTTGTCGTTGATGTTGCTTTTGCTGTTGTTGTTGCTGTTGTCGTAGCTGTTTGCTGCCGTTGAGTACATATAAAAACAATAAGCAAAACGCCAAAAGCAGCAGCAGCAGAAGTAGCATCCACATTTGCGACGTGGCTCTGTGGCGATGCCAATGCCAATGGCAATCGTTGTGTGCGCTACGTTATGAGTATCACAATGAGAACCAGAAGAAGAACGAGAAAGAGAATGAGACTGAGACTGAGACAGAGTATGAGAATGGCGATGGTGGCAAAGACAAACAAATACAACAATAAATATTAATAAATTTCACATGATCATAAAAATGAATTTGTGAATCCAACACGCACATACTGAGTTACTCACACGCAAAACGAATACACCCGTAAACACACACACACACTCACACACACATGCATACAAACATATTACATTATATGGCTTAACCATAACAAGGCAATCACATTATTAGGCAGCACTGAGCGCAAATACGACAGCCACAGCACCTTCTCTCTGTCTTACTGTCTCCTCTCTCCCTCAGTCAGAGTCGCAGTTACAGTCATTCTGTCTCTCTGTCTGTCTGTCTCAATGGGGGCGTGGCTGGTGGTGGCAGGTGGGCTGGCGCTTTTGGGCTTTGGATTTTGCTTTATTTGGGGCGGTGTCGTCTTTAAGCATCAACGGCTGTTAGGTGTTTTCGCTTCAAGTGCACACACACAGACACAAAGACAGACAGAGACGGAGGCACGAGGAAACACTTGGAGAGATACTGGCACACGCATGGCTGTAATATAAACATATGCAATAAGGTTATCTTATTACCAGAGAACCAAGAAGAGGCTGAATCACCACACGTTGGGCGCCACAATGCGCGTACAGTAAATCGAAGCAGATAATTTTACCACCCAACAGCCAACACCCTCCAGCCTCTTCCTCCACCACTTATATCAATGGATTTTAGGCAATTTGTGTTGAAACTCCTTTCAACCGCTGCGGCTGTCATAGAATTGTTTAGCCATATCCGATCCGAGCAAAGCAATATATCTTTGCACACTCGCTAACCATAGTGTTGAAGGATTTATGCTCCTGAGCCGAGGACACGATGTCACAGATTATAGCTATAGCTATAGCTGCTGCGATATTTGGTCTTGGTTCAGTTTTGTCCTTTCATTTGTTGGCCACTTTAGTTTGCTTTTCTTCTAGAAACAAAAGAGAAGGCTACAGTTGAGTGTGCTCAATTTTTAATAAAAGCAATTTAATATATCGAAAAAATACTACCAATATATCAAATTCTTTATTTGGTGCATAATATACCATAGACTTCAAACCATACCATAGAGTACAAAATATACTATAGAGCCCGAAATAAACCATAGAGTACAAAATATACCACAGAGTGCAAAATGTACCACAGAGTGCAAAATATACCATAGAGTTCAAAATATACCACAGAGTGCAAAATATACCATAGAGTGCAAAATATACCATAGAGTACAAAATATACCACAGAGTGCAATATATACCATAAAGTGCAAAATATACCATAGAGTACAATATATACCATAGAGTGAAAAATATACCATAGAGTACAAAATATACCATAGAGTCCTAAATATTACATAGAGTTCAAAATATACCACAGAGTGCAATATATACCATAGAGTACAAAATATACCACAGAGTGCAAAATATACCACAGAGTGCAAAATATACCACAGAGTGAAAAATATACCATAGAGTTCAAAATATACCACATAGTGCAAAATATACCATAGAGTACAAAATATACCATAGAGCCCGAAATATACCATAGAGTACAAAATATACCATCGAGTACAAAATATACCATAGAGTACAAAATGTATCACAGAGTGCAAAATATACCATAGAGTTCAAAATATTCAACAGAGTGCAAAATATACCATAGAGTGCAAAATATACCATAGAGTACAAAATATACCATAGAGTTCAAAATATACCATAGAGTGCAAATTATACCACAAAGTGCAAAATATACCATAGAGTCCAAAATATACCAAAAAATCCAAAATATACCACAGAGTTCAAAATATACCACAGAGTGCAAAATATACCATAGAGTGCAAAATATACCATAGATTCCAAAACATGCCAATTTGCCAGCCAAAGCAGCTAAGAATCCAATCGCAATCAAATTTTGAGAAATCACATAAACTATAGTTTTTATTATCCCTGCCAAAATTCAAAACTCTAGCTTCAAAGTCGAACTTATGAATTTCTGAATTGAAGTTTTTTCATTATTCAAAATTAATGTGAGCATCGTTGGGAAGTCTTTTAATCAATTAAAACATTAATATCAATTAAGCAACACAACGAATTTGAGTATTCTTGGAAAAGACAAGCCACAATTTCTGGGAACAATTTGCCGAATGCTTTGCTGACTTATTTTATGGCATCGCATCGCATTGAATGGAATCGAATCGAATATGCTTCAGCGATCCGTCAATTTGAAAGTAAACGAATTATCACAACATTGGACATATGGAAAGAATGGACTTTACCTTGTGATATAAAACCCCGCAATGTGTTGAGCTCACACTCGCATTCTGCTCTCGATTCCCATTTGGCTTTGGGCCAGGCTGAAGTGAAGGAGGCAGGATAAGGATGCGCAGGAAGTGGCTGCTTTAATGACATGACTTGGCCAATGCCAATATTAACGTATGTACCGGTGTGTACCACCTTTCATATGTTGTGGGGCGTGTTTATTATATATGCGGTAATTTGAATGTGTACAACAATAACAGCGAGCGAGCGAGAAGAACACGAGACGTCGATGAGCAACAGCAACAGCAGCAACAACGGCAACGGTTGTTGGAACAACAGGCAAAAAGCAACCCAATGTTGCGGCTCTTCTATCGCAAGACGAAGCAAGGGGAAAAGGAAATGAAAGAGAGGGAGAGTGTGAGGGAAAGAGAGAGGAGATCTTGGAAAAAATGGACCAATCGATAAGAATGTAATTTGCCATAATTCACTGAAATTTGCTCGGGATATTGGCTTTATTTTTTTATACACACACACACACATATATATATATATATATATATATATTTCTGGCCGAGTGTGACGCTGTGTGTGTGTGAGCCATTTATGTAGGTGTGTTTGTGTGTGTGTGAGTGAGGCTGTCCTAACAAAAAATTATTAATGGCAAAAGGCAGTTGGTATTAAAATTACACCTACTAAAGGCAAAGGCCTCCAAGTACAACACAGTCATACTAATTTACGCTGTCAATACTCTCTGTGTATCCGTGTGTGTGCGTGTGACATATTTATGCATGTATGTGTACATTATGATGTTGCTCTCAGGGGCCTCTTGCGCCCTTGCATGCATTAAATTGACATTCATATTACTTATTTATGCATGGGAAATTAATTTTGATATGTTGATTTCTTGCATGAACAAATCCAGCCACACTCACACTCACATTCACACGCACACACACACACACACCTTGGACATGTGTTCAACACGTTTCGACATGTATGTATTTGTAGAGAACAAATTCCGTTTTGTAGCACACAAAAATTAGTTATACGATTCACAGCTTCCGATCTTGTGCAAGCGTGAAAGTTGAGAATTCCGGAATTAGCAAAATAAAAATAGAAAACAAAAAAAAAAACATTTCCTTTGCATTTGTCAAACGAGTATTAAATAATTGAAAATGTTTTACATTAACAAGCAAGAAAACAAGAGTCGAGTGAAATATCCGTTTTCAAGCGTCAATAATAAGAAATAGTAAATGTAAGTACAACAATTGCAGCTGCGTATTTATACAGATTTTAATTTATATAATAATATTTGAATTCAAGTTAGACTTGCTTAGAAAAAGTTTATAAGGCATATTAGATAGGGTTTCATACATTTGTAGCTAGTTATGTTTCATCTATAACTGTAACTGTTGTTAATTATAGTTATCGCTATTGTTGTTGTCCATACATAATTGAACAGCAAGCAAAAACACAACATCTTCTCATTACAATTCATTGAGTGACGACATGAAAGACTTGTTATTAAATCAAAAGTTTGTTCAAATTTTCTTTTCGTTTTTTTTCACATTCCAAAATTGCAATTTGATTGAAAAATTATTCATTTTTGCTGCATACTTTGAGGCTGAAGTAATACAAATGGTTAGAGCCACACAACAATCAAGTTCTAAGATGGGGATCTTAGGATTAAATTTGTAAATATGTTCCTGTTATTTTCATATACTTTACTACCTGCAAATATGCGCATATGATTTTATTACCCGTAATATAAGATTCTAATTACATTAACATTAGACAACAGTATAAAACTACAACAATCCTTAAAAATAATTTAGAAATTTCTACTTACTGCTTATTTCTATTTGCCAGGTATTCCACAAGCAACTTTTTATTAATAACACTCTATTATTGCTCTACTTTATTCCTTTATTAGTAATTATAATACTAAATAAGAACAAAATTAGTAAGATGAAGCCATCCATATGCTGAAACTACAATGATTAGATGAGTAATAAATGAAAAGTTAAAAAAGCACAGCACAGCACACTTAAAACAAATAATATAATTTGCGATTTACTGCATTAAAGACAAGTTTGATGCTTTAATAGATAATCTTCTAATTAATTTATGTTTATGCTCCACATAAATATATTATATTATAATTCGTAAGCTGTCAGAAAAGAAGTAACAATCAATTTGCGATTGAAAAAAGCTTTCGACTGCTGCTGATGGCTGGCATTCATTCAATGCTCGAATAAAGGCACTTAACATACCTTATCGAGTCGGTTGCTGCTTTTGCTGCTGCTGCTGGTTTCATTAACAAAATCTAGATGATTTTCGAAAGCCTCTCTCTTCAAACGAGCCTAAAGTGAATGAGTGAGTGCGAGGGAGAGTGTGAGTGAGAGAGTACTCGTACTTCACCCCCAACTGCACAATTTACTTATGCCTTGAGCACCCTCTGGGTTATTTCAATCACTGGCTTTGTTCTTAATTTATGCACGCCATTTACCAACACTTTGAACACGTTCACCAACAGCGAGGGAGGGAGAGAGGAAGACTGTCGTTCGTATACATAAATTGCTAGCTGGCCCATAATAACCATCGCCATTGGCATCGATCCGCGAGCAATGGACATCGTCCAAATCCAATTGCCCATCAGAGGTCGTCGTAGTCAGCGTCGTCGTCGTTGTCGCACATTCCCCAAAAACGAGGTGGTCGGGGCGGGGGAGCAGCAGCAAAGTGGAGAGACTTTGGCTACGCTTTCTAGTGACGCTTCCGTGACGTTAATTCATTATGCGCACTTCCTGTCATCCGGTTCGTTTCTGTTCTCGGCTCGGGACTTGCAATTTGCCATTCCTCATTGCCAAGTTGTCTCGCATCACTATTTCATTGTTTTTAATCACTTTTCAGTCAACCCATCAAAAAGCCCCGAGCAGCGACGCACTCTGATTGGCAATACAATGATTAGATGAACAGAGCATGCTTCGTACTATATTATGTCATACTCGTAGTTATTAACATTTCATAGCCCAAAGGCATTGGCATTTGCATTACTCATTAAATAGAGCGCACATCGTACATCGCACATCGATTGAAGCAGGCGTTTACCTAGCGAAATTTTCAATTAACTCCACTTCACTTCATTGTCTATTTTTAGTTGCCCCTTCGTTTGCTTGTTATACACATACATATAATATTAAAGTCACTCAACATTTACAACTTGCAGTCCTTCAAAACTTTACACCCACCTTCTTTTTTTTTGGCTGGCTGGATTGTCTTTGGTTTCGCCAACTTCTCGACCCGATTCGAAAGCGACTCAAATATCGAAAAGTTGACAGCGACGTTGGTTGATGGTTTAATTCTTTCTTTGCACTCGCAATTGAGTTTCGAGTTATTTTGGCTGTCAAATTCCCTTTAAAACCAAACTGTTTGAGTTGTGTTTTTTTTTATACCCGCTACCCATAGGGTGGATGGGTATTATATTTTGTGCCTGCAGGAAATGTATGTATAAGGCAGATGGAGGTAACTCCAACTCTATAAATTATATTTAAAGTTATCTTGGTATATTTTAAATGTTGTTGTATATTTATATGTCATATGCAGTATTTATAACTTCCGGTCCATTTTAACATTTATTGATATACCATATGTATAGTCTTCGGTATATTTAAGTAGTATATGGATATACTAAAAAAGCATTTGGTATATTTGTATTTGGGTTATTTAATGAAATCTGATACTGTAAAGTTATATAAAACACTCTATGGAATATATGTATATATTTTTCAGGTATATACGTTTAGTATTATATATTTATTATGTATAGTATATAGTATATTCACATACTAAATATATCCTTCGGTATATTTTACTATTGTAGCGGTATATTGATATTTGTTATATGTATTTAATGAATAATGTCACAATGTTTTGTTCTTACTGAAAATGTGTATCGGGTATTTCATAGTCGAGCAGACTTTACTATAGCTTTCACTTGTTTTTTCCGGTTGGTTGATTATTGGTTTCGTTGCGAGTCGTGTTAATTCATTGGATGTTGTTGCTTCGGTTTCACGAAAACTCCAACTCGAATGCTAAACACTCGAAAAGTTTGTTGCGCAAATTTTGATAAATTTGGTATTTGTTTTGTATATTTCGTGTGGCAGTTGGCTCTAGTTTGTGGCTGTTGTTGCTGCTGTTGTACGTCAAGCAATTAAGCGATAAGCATGCTAAATACACAGCACTTCCATTCCCCACGCTCAAAGTTGGGCCACCACAAAAATTTGTGCCATGAAAAGACATAACATTCGAAGTCCAACAACAACAACAACAAGGACATTATAATAAGGATAAGGTTCGGGCATATATAGAGAACATGGACAAGGCAGTAAGCAGTTGGCAGTTGGCAGTTAGCAGTTAGCAGCTAGAAGCTAGATGAAGATAACCACTTGAAAACTCATTAGTCGGAATTATAATTAGACAATTATTAGGTTTTTAATTTGTTGTTCGCTCTGCCGCTAATGCTAGTTATAGTTATAATGACTATTTGCTATTGCAATTACAATTACAAATACATTTACACTCACAATTACAATTATGATTATGATTATGATATTATTGTTAAAATTGCTCATACGCACTGTTGGCGCAATAATTGTTATTACTTCTTGATAATTGCAAAGGAAACTTCAGCGCATCATTAACATTACTTTATGTTTGTATGTTCAAAAATGTATCAAGTTTTTTCTTTGTTTTATATATAATTTATTTACAGATTTTCTTGCGATTATAATATGTATTATGGTTTGAGAAAATGAAAAACTAATTTATGTTGGTTTATGAATGTTAGAGATGTGTAAGGTGATAGATAATCAATACGCATCAACCATTTAATCAGCCGGTTCATTTCTGTATTCCTCTGTCTGCCACAGATTATCGCTATTTAGTAACTTTAAAAAGAATGAGAAGAAATGACGCGACATGAAGAAAGGCAGTCGTCACACAATTTTGTAAGAGAAAAGTTGTCATATAGAGCCTAAAGATTTAAGTCGTCGCATAGAGTTGTTAGATAAATGTCGTCACATAATCTCGTAAGAATAAAGTCGAGAAATTGAAGTCGCCATTAAGTTCAAGTTAAAGTTTCCGCCAAAATTGTTTAATTTAATGCACACTTGTTAAATGAAACATGAATAAAATAAATGTTAATTTGTCATTTCTACATTTATAAAGTTTTAAGAATTGCTTGAAATCATACTTTCCCATTCAAGAGGATAAACAATTAAAGTGTTGCGTATTTTAGTTGGTCATAGAATATGCATATTGGATAAAATGCTATTAATATTATATAGTATATGGTATTGTTGCAAGCGACAGGAGCTTTAACAGCTTATATAGCAGGCATAGAAAACAAAACTGGGGATTAGCTGCAGATCCATAAAATGATGTTGAATGTTCAGCGATGGAAATTTTTCGAAAAGCGCTTGAAAAGCCTGGCAATGAGATGTGAAAATGACGATAAGTAGAAGTGCTGGTATTATTTCAATAATATGAATAAAATGTAAGTGCCCCCCTGAATGTGTGCGTAAGTGTGTGTGTGTGTGTGTGTGTGTGTGTGTGTGTGAGTGTGCACTGAAGTACTTATGGCACGTAGCTGTGCCCCCAAATAGTCGACCGCAGAGTGGAGCTCAAACAAAAACCAACTCGACTCGACTCTGACAACAAATGCGCAGACAAAAATAAATCTAAAACAGAGCCAGTGAAAGAGACAAAGAGAGAGAGAGCGACTGGGAGATGCTTGCACGTGGCGTGTGTGTGTGTGTGTGTCGCTGTGTATGTGTATGTGTCGGGTAATAATCTTATCTTTAACTCGGCAGAAACAGAAGCCGTTGATGTTGCGCTGTTGTTGTTGCTGCTGCTGTTGCTGTTGCTGCTGCTGCTGCTTCTGCTAGCATTGCCCGTAGCCAGCAACTGTGACTGCGACGACAACAGCGACTTCGACTCTGACTGGGACTGTGACAGCGACTGGCATTGTATGGTAAATGTGCGTGCCACTCAGAGTCATCTCAGTGTCTGCACAAGAGTGTGAGTGTGTGTGTGTGTGTGTGCTCCTCTCTGAATGTGTGTGTGCAATGCCATTTCCATATGGCGTCATATTGCTGGCTGTCATGACGGCGGCTTCTGCTGTTGCTGCTGTTGCTGCTGCTGCTGCTGCTGTCGTTGGTTTCATACAATTGAAATTTGTAATTATTCAAATCGGATTTAAATACACACACAGACACAGACAGAGGCAGAGCTCACAGCTCGAAGCTCGAAGCTCGAAGCAACCGCCGACAGGTGAGGGAAGCTGCAAAGTGCGGGCGGACTTTAGTTTTGAGCCGGCAAAAGCGACAAAAGGAAAAGCAGAAGCCGAAGCAAAAGCAAAAGCAAAAGCAAAAGCAAAAAAGCGACGCCGACAGCTAAAAAATAAAATAATCAAAATTATAGTCTGCCAACAGGCGAAACGAGCGAGCGACTGATGAGAGGCATCAAGTGGAAGAGGGGAAGTGGAAGGGGGGAGAATGAGTGGCAGACAGGTGCATGCTGAATCAAGATGAAGGCCATGCGCCACACTTTTGCAACTCCTCTTGCCTGGGCCTTTGTCATTGTGTGTGTGTGTGTGTGTGTGTGCGACAACGTCAAATTGGATGAAAATTAATTCATTTTGAAGCGTTAAGATTCTTTACGCGCTAATGAGTTGAAGTGTGTGTGCACACACACACACAGAAAGAAAGAGAGAGAGAGAGAGAGGGGCAAGCACAGATTTGTTTGCAACAGATGCTTTAATGCCTCCGCCTTCTCCTTTTCTTTTCGGGCATGTGGTTGCTATGATGGGCGTGGCTCGCTGTGGAGATGAACGACCAACGAATAGTCCACAGCATCATCTTTGCTGCCTTCGAGCACGCTGCCAAGCGAGACCCACTTGAGCCCTGCAAAAACCACAAAAAATAAGATGAGCAGCAACAAGAAGCATAAAATACTCTGCTGGCATATGAGCAAAATCTTCAGCTCCAAAGCAACCGAAACGCTTGGCAACACCCAGGTCAAACCTCAATCCGTTTCACTATCCACAGCTTGTGAATGAATTGCCATTCATGGGTGGAGTTAAAATGGCCTCCATTCTTTTGAAAATACGCAAGCCACGAAAGCAAAGCAAAATAATCGAAACGTGAAGCAGAGAAAAGGAAATGTTTTAAATATAATAATATTTCCACTGTTCATTGATTTATGGCTACATGTCTTAAATAATTCCGTGTACTTTTTAAAGTTTACATTTCTTAAATTATTTAATGTTTATTTATAATCTTTTTGTGCACAACTTTTGTACTGTTATTGAATGTTTTCCAATTTATATTGTATATTGACTATGTAATTTTTGATTAAATTCATTTTAAGCAACAAAAGTTAATTTTTTCATTTCAGTTATTCTTCAAGATTGTCAAATGTATAAGTCATGCCCACTACTTTATTAGTATTTTTAAATATATTAAAATGCATTATAAAAACAAGTGTGTTTTCAAATTTAAAGCTGATCAATATAATAGTATAAACTTTATTGTAGCTTCTTTTTGGTTTTATATATTTTATGTTTTATTACAGTTTACTGTTCTTAACTTTTGCAAATATATAATATAACAAGTAAGAATGTTACAGTCGAGTGTGCTCCACTGTGAGATACCCGCTACCCATTTTTAATAAAGGCAAAATAATCCGGTATCATTTTCAAAATATACCGAAAATACTAAAAAATGCTAAAAATATAGCCATATAGCCATTCAAAATATACCATAGACGGCACAATATACCAGATTGTCGGCCAAAGCAACACAGACCCCCAGTAAGTAGGCGTTTTTGCTCATACAAAAGTATTTCTTTAATAACTTCCACAATTTTCATCTGATCGCAACCAAATTCAGGAATCATAACTACTATAGTAATTATTGTATATACCAAAATTTGCAACCCTAGCTTTTAAATTAATTTAAATTAAATTTGCGTGGCAAAAATTTGAAACAAACTTGATCTGCGTGCAAACTTTACAAATGCTGTCGAAAATTATAGCTCTATCTCTTATAGACTCTGAGATCTATGTGTTCATACGGACGGACGGACGGATGGACGGACGGACTGACGGACATGACTACATCGTCTCGGCTGTTGATACTGATCAAGAATATATATACTTTATAGGGTCGGAGATGCCTCCTTCTACCCGTTACATACATTTCCTGCCGGCACAAAGTTATAATACCCTTCTACCCTATGGGTAGCGGGTATAAAAATAACGAACTATTTCCTGTCCCTTAAATTATAAGGTAAATCTATTTGCATTATTTTGTCACAAATTCAATCCAAATAACTGCGTATTTATTTGTATAAAACCTTTTCCATTCCTTTATATACTTATTCGTTTTTATAATTGAAATAAAACCTACAAAATAAATTATTTTAACTTGTTATAGAGCATATTCCAGTTAATTCTTTTTTTTTAAGCCCACACTATAAATTACTTGAATCACCTTTTAAATTAGAGCCAAACTTTCGGTCTTGGCATGGTAATTTGCAATTGATTTAGAGTGAAATGCCACACATTAAACTATTTGCTGGCTCGTCGGATAGTCGTAATCATGAATACAATTTGCAGCGAATATATGTTTGTGTATTCGCATTCGTATGCATGCGCAGCGGGGATTCGAATCTGCAATTAGCAATTACGCACATTCGGACTATCTAATCGACTCGATCAGGAGGAGAGCCAAGGAGGAGGACTTGCAGCACTTGCAACGGTGGCCAACGTTGCCTCAGTTGTGGCAAAAGGCGAAGCGAAGACCAAGCAACTTCGATGTGGATACGGATTCTAGAGCACGAGCATAAGAACTGTGGCAATGACTGTGGCACTTATCGGCACTTGGCCATCTGGACAGCATACAAGTGGACTGCGTTCGGCTGCAGCAGATGCAAGAGCGAGTGGCGTGTGGGGAGGGGGAGGCAGAGGGGCGAGACTGGGGCAATCTATTGCCAAATTACTTTAACTCGATTCATTTTGCAATTGGTTCTGTTTGCTGGCTGCGCTTGCCTTTTCTTTTGGATACCCCTATATAGGTGTGTGTTGTATCTGTGTATGTGTGTGTGTGTGAGTGTGAGTGTGAGTGTTACCCTTCCAGAGAAAGCAGCTAACTTGAGCTTGAGCTTGAGCCTGGCAGCGACAGGTAAAGGCAAAGCTAAAGATACTTGGACGAGCCTTTTTACGGGTGCTGGCTGCGTTTTTGCTGGTTGCGTTGCTGGCTATGAAACAGATAAATTGCAAAAGTTTTTCCAAATATTTTCACAAGACGTCGACGACAACGACGACACACGACGGGAGAGGGAGGAACAGCCTTTGAATTGCGGCAAAACGTGGTTTGGTTGTTGGTTTGTGGGTTGCCGAACCGAAAAATGGATCTGCTTTTGGTTTCAGTCTTGGGCATAGCGCAAAAATCTGCAATAAAATTTTACCAATAAACTTTAGACGAGCACACACACACACACACACACACACACACACACACACACACACACACACACAGGCACACGTGGAGACGGCACGTGGATGAGAATGCGGATGTGGATGCGAATGCGGACAGGTGGAACTTTTTGAACTATACTAAATTATTGTAGTTGCTGAAAAAGTTGGCCCTCTGCAGCAGCAGCAACAGCAGCAAAAATGAAAATATATAAAAAACAAGAGCAGCAGCAACATGTCCTGCCATATACACACATGTTTGCTGTTTGACACACTCCCACACTCCCACACACACACACACGCACACACGCGTGGCGTGTTGGGACAACGCACCTTTTGACATGCCCATAGAGCCCTCTGGGCGTCTGAAGCGGAGGAAGGCGAGGGAAAAGGCCGCTGGCATAGATAACGCTGCACATATGCGAGGCGTGACGATGTTGGAGAAGGGAGATGGGGGAGATGGGCTAGAAGAGCTATAAAATGCGGTGAGCTAATGGCAGAGCAACCTTTTGCCTCCTCTGTCCGCCTTCGCTCTGCAGCTTCCTCTCTCTCCCTCTCGTTGTTGCCAGCCACTTCAGCCTGTGGCAGTTATTAACTTTGAGTGATAAAAGAAGTGACATGCAACTGAACGTGGGAAGGGCGAAAGGGGGATGAAGTGGTGGGAAGAGGGTGTCAAAGGAGGGGAGATTGTAGCTTCAGTGCCATTGCCTCATGTGTGAGTCTGCAACATTTCATTGCACTCAAAATCTCTGCAATTCTCATCTCTCTACATTTTTATACCCGCTACCCATAGGGTAGAAGAGTATTATAACTTTGTGCCGGCAGGAAATGTATGTAACAGGTCCGACCCCATAAAGTATATATATTCTTGATCAGCGTCAACAGTCGAGATGATCTAGCCATGTCCGTCTGTCTGTCTGTCCGTATGTTAAAGAAATACTGTTTTCTTTTTTAAATTCAAGTTTATCAAAAAATTGCAGCAGGTATTTAAAAAGTTGATCAGACTCGATTGGCGCAATATTTGACTTGATATTGCAGTTGTTGTTGCTGTTGTTGTTGCTGCTGCTGTTCGCCATGTCCGAAGTGACAAATGTGCCAAACTTGTTTGAAATTTCGAGATGCACAATGGCCAATGCCATCCACAGAGCGCAGAGCAGAGCAGAGTAGAGCAGAGCACAGGGCACGAGGCACTGTTGAGCATCGACTTCTGGGTCAAATGCTGTATTCAAGGTCGCTAGCAACAACAATGTGTGTGTGTGCGTGTGTCCAGCTGGTCTATTGAAACTTTCTGCTCCCAACGGTCATACTACACTCAAATCACACACACATACACACACACACACACACACAGTCACTTGCATTCATTCGGTGCTGTGAATACGCTGTTTTAGTTACGCGTCCCGCGTGGCATCTGACTTAATTTATTGATTTGGGACACTCGCAACTGGCCAAAAACTTTTGACACTCCGTTGACCACACACACACACACTCCCTTACACACACACACACACACAACTTAAATGTGATTTGTGTAATTTCCGCAAAATGCTGCAAAGCAAACCCAGCCGATTGGCGATTAGAACTTACGACCTGCTGCTGTTGCTGTTATCCAAAAACTACGCGATTGCCGAACTGGCTTTACCTGTATGATTTTACTCAATTCCCAAAATGCTTTCAGCTTCGTGTGTGTGTTTATCCAAGTGGGCAAAACCACCAACTTCAACCATTTTAATTATAACTTTCAATTATCGCGCTGTGCAGCTGTTGGCCAAAGCAACCGAGCGAGTTTATCGACAATTTATTTATTGTTTCAATTGCAGCTAAGCTTTGTTTAGCACTATAAATTTCGAGTCAAATGTTTCGACTGCTAGACCACTCTTAATTCTAATATTTATTAACAGCATTCTATAGTTATTTTATTTATTTGACACTGACCTCTGGGATTCCACAAAATTGCTTGCTGTATTTTTGTTTATTTTATATATTTTTCGGTTCATTTATTTCAACAAAATATTGTTTTCATTTAGTGGCATCATAAACAATATATCTTCTTTATATATTTAAAGTAAAACTTTCCATTACAAATTTTTTATTTATTGTATTTGTTAGTTATTTGTTCTTTCTGGATTTAAGTAAATATTTTCTTTTATATTGTGTTGTTGTGTGTTCATTTATTTTAATAAAGTGTTTTGTTATGAGATTTTAATTAATTAGTACTCCTCAGTAAAACTTTTTTTTGTTCTTCATATTGTGTTTGTTTAATAAAATCTGTGCAAGTAGAAATTTAACTTTGTCTGTGTTGTTAGAAAAACCAATCTGGTATATTTTGTATTCAATGGTATATTTTGAATGGCAATATACCAAATATAGCAATTGGTATATTTTTTGATTCTTTTGTAGTATATTTTTTAACTATTTTGTTTTAATTCAATATGAAGCATATTCCTTTCTACTTTAAAACACTTTTACTTATAAAATTGAATTTACTTTTATTTTAATGTCTTTGGTTTTAAGCTTAAGCTCAGAAAATAAGCATGATGGCAATTATTCTTTTTCTTACAAAAAAAAAAAAAAAAATACTTTTTGTCTTTGTATTCTATGAACTTAAACTCTCTCGATTGCAAGCATTCAAATTGTATTACATCTTGCAGCTAATTTATTGATCTTATACAAGATTTTGGTACCTTTAGAGCTTTATTTAAATTTAAATATTAGTATTTATTTAATTTGCCAAAATAGTCGCTTGTATCCGATACACAATCTAAATTTGTCTAACATTCTTTTACTCTAAACTGTACTTAACTTTCTTGTGTTCAATATATACCAACAAAATGGATAAACTTGGGCTAAGAAGATAAAAGAGAGAGAAAGAGAGAGAGAGAGAGAAGGAGAAAGAGAAAGAAAAGGAAGAGGAGGCCATCATGTGAGACATTTTGAGGGCAGTTTTTACTGCTTAGCCAAAGTTTGGCCACTATCAAAATCAACCAACTAATATGTCTTTCATATAATTTATGTGTGTGAGCCGCATAAAAACCAAAGTCTACACCCGGACAACGTACGACGAACGCGGCCGTAAACAAGTCAAGTGACAACAACAACAGTAACAACATCGAGGAGGAGGAATTAGAGTAGGAGATGTGAAGTTTGTGGCGGCGTTGCAAGAAAACTTTCTTTAGTTGGCACACAAGGCACGTACGCTTGTGGATACAATATGTCATAGTGGCCTCCCAGCCACTCTCTCTCCCCCTCTTTCCTTCCCCATTTAAGAGTGGTCTGCTCTACGTGGTCGTGGTCGTGGTCGTGGTCTAGCTTCTGGAGGTGCTCCCGTGGTGCAGAAACCCACAGGAGAACACTTCAAGTAACATGTGTCATTCGCGTCTCTCTCTCTCTCTCTCTCTCTCTCTGTCTCTTTCTCTCTATGTTGCACTACGACTTGCGAGTTGCGAGTTGCGAATTGTAGCCAAGTGCGCCGCACAACTTGTGGCCAAGTTCGCTTGCTGTTTTTTTGGTATTTTCCAAGCCGGACTCTTGCGGCGCCTCGTTGATAGCCACTCCTCTCGCATTGGCCTGAAGTGAGCCGCATAAATTGTTGCATTCCGTGCCTGCCAACCAAAAGCTAAAAGCTGAAAGCCAAGGCCAACCAATTCAGCTCAACTCAACTCAACTCAACTCAACTCAACTCAAGTCAAGTCAACCCAAACTCAACTCAAGTTAACTGGCCCGCTGTGAGAGTGTCGTGTAGTCCTCGTGTTATAGGCCTCTACTTATATTGCTTCAGTAGCAGCTTCCGCTTACTTCTTTGTGTTGTAGTGTGTGTGTTTGTGTTTGTGTTTGTATGTGGATGTGTAGCATGCAAATCCTTAAACAATCACTTCAACTTTGGGTCACACTTGCTGCTTCATTTGGTTTGGGTTCAGCTGAGCTGGCAAATTAAATAAGCTCTATGAAACTTATATTTTTGTGCAGTCTCAGACATGCCCTCACCTTTTTCAGTTCCTTAATATCTACACCGATTATATTGCAATTTTTGTGAGTGTTTAACTATTTGCTTTTCTTTGCAATTGTTTAATGCATAAAACATGAAAGTATCAATCTGGGCGATGACTAAGTTCATTAATAAACAATTAATTACTCAGAAAAGAGACGACTTGTTGGTATCATTTGATAGTTCAAGATTCAATTAACTTATCATATTGACGATAAGATAAACTATCGATTCATAAATGTAGCTAACATAATTATGTTAAACATCTGTATAAAATGATTTTGAACAGAGTTTGAACGAACAGCAACTATAACTTAAATTATGATTGCATAGATATTTAATTATGCACCTTTCAGCTACAGCGGCTAGGAAAATCTATGCTATATACATTTATATACCATACCAAATACTATATGTAAAATTATTTTATTATGCAAGTATTTCAATTTAGAATTCCGAATCCTATTTGAGTGAAGACAGCAATCTAAAGTTCCAAAAAAATTCAAAGCTTTCTGGTGTTCACAAAATATCCTTTATAAGTTATTGTACTCAAACTCCTAAAGAAGCAAAAATTGAGCATTGTTCTTCAAATGTTTAAAGCAAGCTATAGATCCATCTGATGCTAGAAGCTGCAGCATCTTTTAAGAAATGATATTTTATTTCTGCGCTATTAACATTTAAACAGCAATATTTCAATTTCCAATAATCCAATAATATTGTAGTTCTTTTGTGTACACAAACATTATCATATAACGACGAAAATTCAAAATGAGAGCGTGTTTTTTAAAAATTATTTCTCTTCTAAATTTCGGGTTTCTTGTGTTCTTTAAGAAACACAACAAACAGCATATAAAATATACAAAATACTCATTTTTTCGGCATTTGTGATTCGTTTTAGTTAAAATGTAATTTAAAAAAGGTTAAAAAATGTTACTTTTCAAAATATTGAATATAAAAATGAAATTATGGGATTATTTGTTGTGATTATTATTAATATTATTTTTCAATACGATTAAAATATAATTTACAAGCTCAGTTTCAGTATCAAACGTTGACTTAATTTTTTGTTCAATGTCATTTGATTTAGTTATATTTTATTTAAAGGAAGATTTTTCGATAAAATGATAAAGATGGCATTAGTATTAAAATTGTTTATTTCAGTACACAAATACTGCACTGTTTTGCTTTTATTCACAGTGGGTAACGGGTATCTCACAGTCGAGCACACTCTTACATATTTCTTAGTTGTTCACTCGCATTTGATTTAGTTTTATTTTAGACTAAATAATAGAGATGACATTCGAATTATAATTGATATTTTAGTAGTTGCATCAAGGAATAAACAACTCATTTAAAGATATTGCAGAACGTTTTTACTTTAGTATATTCAATTGGGGCTATACTTCAGTGGGGTCAGTGGCAAGCCCTTGAATGGAATGAGAAATGACAACTTTGGGTGCCCAGCAGAATGCTAAGTGAGGAAACAAGTGGAGTGGGATTGGAGAAGGGCGGAAATGGAGTTCTTTGGGTGGCATCGCACATCGCAGTTTTGTGGTGGTGCTGGGCAAAGTTGTCAATACAAGTTGCGATAAGCCACTCAACGCCTTGTGGCACCGCCGCACAATCAATGCACCACTGACCAGCTGACGAATTTGCCGCGCGGCACATTAATGCGGCTAATGGTCAAAGTTTTATGCCTGGCTTCAGCTTTATAATGTGCAACACTTGAGGCATTCGCGCCCAAAGTGCCACACAGCAATTGGCAGTGAGAGAGAGAGAGAGATATAGAGAGAGACAGAAAGAGGGAGAAAGGCAACATGCCTCGCTTTAATACGCATTTCATTTAAAGTACGACAAGCGTTTGCCAAGCTGTTATAAAAGTGTGCTACAAGCCACAAGCACTGAAGAGCGAGGCGAAAGAGAGAGTGTGAGAGGACATTCGAAAAGTGAAGAGAAACCCGAGTGTGAGTGAGGAAGTCTAAGAGAGGCACAGAGCGAGAGAGCGAGAGAGCAAGCGAGTCGCTTATCAGGCAAAGGACCAATGTTGACAATGCTGACCTGTCCAAGGCGCAACAGCAACAGCGCCCCAAAGTCTGTCAAGCCCAAGGGAAATGGGTTTGTGTGTGTTTCTTCATCTATGTGCGAGTGTGTGTGTGCGAGTGTGTGTGTGTGTGTTGCTAATAGCGGCATCTTGTAAGAGCAAAGGCAAGCGCCCAAACGATACGAATTTCGAAAGGCTTTTTCGAGTCGTCGTCATCGGCATCGAGGCATCGAGGAGCAGCATTCGGCTCGGCTGCTGTCGGTTGTCGGCTGTCGGCTGAGGCAGCTCTTGTCGGTTAGTTGGCCAGACTGATTCGACAGTTGGTTATGAAATCTGAACGTGTTCGCACGTGCCGCACGGAGCACGCAGCAGCAGCCAACCAGCCATTAAAATCAAAATCAAGCAAACATCACAAACTCTCTCTCTCAGTCTCTCCCACAACCTCAACAACAACAACAACAACAACAAAATTCAGCAAACAAAAAACAATAAACTCGAACAACATTAATCCAAATTCAAAACCAATAACCGAAAAATAAATACTTTGACTAACCAAAAAAATCCTCAAAATCAAAACCAATAAAATAACAAAACCAAAATATATATACTCAAAAGTGTTTCGACAAAACAAATTTCTGTGTGATTTCAAAATTATCAATTTCTGCAGTTTCCAGTTTATCAGTTTCATCGAAAACTCAAATCGCAAATCAAGTATCAACTTCGAATATCAACTCCATCACGCTGCGTGCAATGTTTTTTTGTTGTCTCAATACAATCAATCTAGTATTTTATTCAAAATAAACCGTCGGCAATTAAATATACTTTTTTTTTATCGTGTTTGGTTAGTTTGGTTGAGGTTTTTTTTTGTTTTTGTTCTTTTTTTTTGCTTCAATATATATATATATATATTGATAAGTGTAAATGTGCATATAATTGAAATAATAAGCCGCAAATGTAATAGAATAAAAATTCTAATAAGTAAAATTGAAATTGTCCGCGACTCTAAGTGCGAAAAGCGAAAGCGAAAGCGAAAAGCAAAAGCAAACAAAGGAAACAAAGTTTGAGAAAAGAGATCAATGCAAACTCGAGTAAAATTCCAAAGCGCGCAATGTAAGTATTGAAAAGTGTTAACAATTTATTTTTACTATGTTAAATGAAACACCACTTAAGCGAATGAAAATTGCCTTGAATGAACTGTGAAGTGTTTTTTTTTTTTTTTTTGGCAGACTGCTTAATTATTTTGAACTGAGTTATTTAAATTTTTGCACAAGAGTGTGCCGAAAGTTGTGCGAAGCACTTGCTAATGTGTTGAAGTGTGTTCTCTTCTCTTGTATTTGCTTGAAGTTAAGTAATGTATGCTAATGCTTCTATGCGAAGTACAAGAAGAAACAAGAAGCAAGAAGCGATGTCAAAGAAGTTTATTTCATTTGGAGAGTGCGGGGTAGGAAATAGATGCGTAGACAGAAACAAATAGTGAATATCGATAAGCAGGGAGGGGCAGATAAATCTCCAAGCGGGAATGTTCTTAATATGGCTTTTAGTTGTTTTCCTTGTTCCTCAGTTGTTGTTGATGCTGCGTTGCTTAGTTGCTTCGTTGCTTCGTTGCTGCTTTGCTGCTTTGCTGCTTCGTGGCTCTGACAGTTGTGCCATGTGCTTAAGTTAATTATTATCAATTAATAGCTAATCACGATAAATGTGCATGAAAACGGGGCCAGCGAATGGCGATTAAGTGTGTGTGCGGCGGTGGAAGGGTGGCGAATGGAGAAGGAAATGGCGTTGGGCGGATGGTAACTGTAATTGAGTAAGAGTAGGTGGAGGGGGCAAGGAATGTGAGGAGGTTTATGTGGTGCTCGCTGGCACGCAACAAATGGCCATGACAGCAATAAGACATGGTGTCCCGCCAGCATATATCCTGTTGATTTGTCACACGCGGCGTATGAGCGACGTCATGCCTTCGCCTTTGCCTTTGCCTTGGCTTGGCCTGGCAATTAAAAACGCGCATACGCACAGTGCGACGCACGAATATGAATATGACAGAAAGCAACAAAATAGAACACCATCAAAAAAATAAAAAAGATGCAAACAAAGCGAATTAACAGCATCAGTAGCAAATTGGGCGCGTAACAAGTGATTGTATGTATGTGTTACGACATCAACAAAGTCTCGTGTCAACTCCATCAGTTATCTTTTTTGTCAGCTGCAAAGTCAGACACTTTCATTTGATTAGCACACTTTGTATTCAACTTAAATATAAAAATCACTTTAGTGTGCTTTTCGAGCTGCGTTAACTGCAAAGCATTTGCTAAGGCTCCATTAATTTCGAATCCAAACAAAACGAAAAAAAGCAAGTAATATTTCCCCAAAGATCAAGCCATAGATCAGCCATCTAGCTTAATTAACAGGTGACAAGGCAAGCGACAATGGCAAACATTTCCGTGGTGCGTATCAAGCGCGAGTTGGGTTGGATCAAAATCGAGCTGGTCAACGAAATCTGGACCGAATTGCGTGGTGAGATACTTGGTCCTTAGAACACACGCTGGAGATCAAAGTACCGGATGACTATCCGTTTGAGCCGCCAAAAGTGCATTTCACCACATGCATTTGGCATCCGAATATATCGTTCGTATCTGGCATGATCTGTCGGGACAAACTGAAGAACAGTTGGTCACCGGCGATAACATTGCGCACAACATTGCTATCGCTGCAGGCGCTGTTATCTGCTCCCGAGCCGGACGAGCCGCAGGACATTGTGGTGTCCAAGCAGTATAAGGAAAAGCATGATTCATTTATCGTCACGGCAAAGCATTGGACTGCCGCCTATGCTGTTGGTTCTTTCAGTTCTGCCGACTGCGATGCCAAGATCCAGCGCATCAAAGATATATTATACTATAGGTGTCGATGAGAAAGTGGCGCGCACTGTACTCTCCATACAAAACTGGGTTCTGCCGTCATTATGTTTGATCTCTTTCGCTACATACAAAGTATACAAACTTAGTGAATACTACACTAACGAAACCTAATCGAAATAATATGTAACATTTACCTACTTCCATAATAAAGACTAGAACTTTGATTGATTTGGACGGAAGAAACTTTGATCAATAAATTTATTTCGTAGAAGTTTGATTGAGTTGCAAAAAAGAAACTATTAATAATAAATTGAAATGCTTTAAAATTCTAGAATTATTCTATTCTTATAATTCAAATCAGCAGTCATCACATTAAATTCAGAATATTGTATGTAGCTTAATGTTGAAATTAATTCGACAAAATACATAATTTTGTATTGCGTGTTGACAAGACTTTTACTTGATATTTTTTTTTAACTTCGATGCTGCAAGAGGTATTAAGCAATATCCAAATTCAACAGTTAGATATTTTGATTCTGTAGGAAATAAACAAAACTAACGAATATTATAAAAATTGAATTATTGAAATTATGAAAATTATATTTGAAATGAATATACATAATTTTGTGGTATACTTGATAAATTGGTTTTCCGCTTAAAAATCAATTGGAAGTAGACCTCGATAATTGCTTTTAAGTTTGCTGCCGCAGAAAGTCCTTTAATAAAACAAGTTAAATACTGCGTTAAGATTTCCCTTCACTGTGTGAGTTTTTAGCTGCAGCTGTTGAGTTGTTGTGCGGTCCATGTGCATAACATTTAATTAACTAATTGATTATAAACTTTGGCAGCGCTCTGCTCTGTCTGACTGTCTCCGCTGACAGACGTACTGATTGCATTGGAGACTGCAGCTGAAGCTGAGAGCTGAGATGATTCCCTTGCAGATACAGATGCAGCTATAGATACAGATACAGATACATTTACAGCTTCAGTCTGTGTGCATCAAAGTCACTAGCAGAAGCAGCTGCTGAATGTTTGGGGAATCAAGCGAGCAAAGGGAAACGAAAGAGCGACGAACATTTGGCATTCGTAAAAAAAATAACAAAAAAAAAAAAAAAAAAAAAAAAAAATGAAAAAGAAAAAGAAAACCAGAGGAAAAACCTGAAAACAATCGCCCTGCGTTCGCTCAGTCCTTGCGTCAATAAAGGACATTTTATTATTTTTGCTCGACTGTTTGCAACGTTCGTCGTTTCGCTGCTGCTGCCCAGTTCCGTTCGTAAGTCCCTTTGCCATCCAGTCTGCCACTCTCCCAGTTTTTTTTTTTTTTTTTGTTTTATCGTTTCACTTACAAAGCGTGGCGCATTTTACGCTGATTGCGCGCTCTCGCAAACATTTTGCTTTTGGCTGCTGCTGCTGCTGCTGCTCCCGAGGCTGAGACTGAAGCTGATGCTGATGCTGCTGGGACTCCCCGCCAGGGGACCCGGATCGCATTGTGTGCTCGTATCTATCGCTGTCGCTGTCGCTGTCTCCGGGTCCAGCCTCAGTCTGAGCCTTTGTTTTCCAGCCCAACACAGAAGAACGTAGTCAATGTGGCTGCTGGTTGCTCTGTCTATAACTGGATACGATTCGATAACATTGAGTTTATTGTTACTTCCTTTTGCAATTATCCTTGTTAGTCAGCGGAGTCAAATAGCCCCCCAAACTATCATCATCATATCTCTCTCGCTTTTACTTGTTTTTCTACGTTTTTTTTTTTTTTTTTCTTTTCTTGCTCCTCCTCGACAATAATCATCATCATCGTCATCATCGTGAGAGCAGCAACAGCAACGTTGTCATCGTTGATTGTGTTTTGTTTTTAGCATTAGATTGGTTTCGCCTTTTTGCCCTTTTCACCCTCCCACCTCCCTCCCCCCCCGCGCTTACTTCGCTGCTACTTTGCCTTTGTGCCCACCAAATTAGTTAACGGCAAATCTTTCGCTCGCATTTGTCGCAGCGCCATTTGACCCAAATAGTTTAATGACAATAGGTGCTCCATTAATCAGCAGTGGGTCTTCTTCATCCTTAGTCCTCCCCCCCCACACTCATCCACTCATCCACTCCTCCACTTTCGATTCGCCGACTCCTGCGGTTTACGATCTCTTCTCAATTGCTCAACCACTGTATAAAATTGCCCTAATGGCGTTTTTGTCGCGCTTTCATTCCCATTACTTACTTTATTTACACCCAAATGCCGTTCAACTGTAATTGTTCTTGTTGCTGTCGCTGTCGCTGTTGTTGCTGCTGAGCTTTAAAAATTATATTTATTTTGCTATGCTTGCGTTTTATCACACATCGTCAAATAAGAGTACATAATGCTTAAAGATTATTTAGTCAAGTTGTTGCTATTTTCATATTAAACTTTTGTTGCAAATAATTCATTAATTGCTGATCAGACGAGCTATTTTTAGCTGAAACTTTTTGCTATTTCTGTAATTCAGTGTGAGTAAATTTGTTTAAAATAGATTTTCTCTGCAAGAAACTCAGATAAATAAACGAATAACTTTTATACAAATTATACGTCCAAGTGTTATAATCATTAATATTACGATGTTTTATTTGTATAATAAGTTCATTAATTGTCTTTCTTTTACTACAATATTTTTAAACTAACGAGAGAGAGAGAGAAAGAAGAGCTTTATAAAATTTCGTGCTCTTTAAGAGTGACGCTTAATATTCAATCGATATTTCGATAAAGATTTCCATAGTGTTGGTTAACATAAAATAAAAAAAATATAAAATTATATTACAGACGCTAACGAAGTTTTTCTACATTTAGCATTTTAAACTCTGATTTGGTATTTTCGAAATAAAAAATAAGTTTGGTGGCAATAAATAATAATAATTACTTTGAGTTGAATTTTTGCATTGCTTAAACTTAACTCTAAACTAAACTTATACAACTCACAACTAGTCTAATCTGTTTTAGATGTTAAAAACTATTTAACATTAGTCATTAGAAGTAAAGCAACAATATATAAATCAACTGAGAATCATAACCATTTAATGGTTATAATATTATTTACAATATTTACGTTTTATAGTTATTGCATTTTTTTATTTGGTAGTTATTTTAGAATTGAGTATTTCAAGTAGTCTTATATTAAATGGATAATTTTCTTAAATTTACCTTTTCATTGCACAGTGATTTATAAAAATAATTGATGTACATTGAATAACTAAGCAAAATGAATGAAAATAGTATTGGGTAAAAGCAATTAGCGACTACTTGAGATCTTGAGATCACATAAGAAATGAGAATGCTGAGGATTATGTTCGTAGAATTTGTGTGTTTAATTGAGTAAGTAATTATGATTTGGCTGAGACCAAATGAATTTCTGTGGAAAATCCATTGGAATTAGAGATACTCCATACAACTGTCAACACACACAAACACAAAAAGAAAGTGAAATAAGTGGAACAACAAAGCGATAAGCTCGCAATTCTAAATAGCAGCAACAAAGGCAACAAAAGAGACAAAGAAATAAACAAACTTTTAAGCGAGCACACCGAAGAGGTAGACGAAGAGTGTGGGAGAAAGTGACGAAGAAAAAGCACAAGAGAGATAGAGACAGAGAGAGAGAGAGAGAGAGGAAAATGTAGCATACGCTGTGGCTGTGGCTGGCAATGTTTAATTAAAAGCGTGAGAAAAATGCAACACTCAAGAGCCAAGCTGCAAAATAGTCGTGTGGTTGGTCGCTGGAACAACAGCAAGCTGAGCCGGAGACTGCGAAGCGAGGCGAAGTGAAGAGAAGTGAAGTGAAGTGACCATGGACGTTTTTGCAAGTTGCAACCTCCGACGCGCATTTTGCCAATTTCCGTGCTTGCCATTGCCATTTCCATTCGCTGGCTAAAGCCAAAGCCAAAGCCAAAACCAAATTAAATTAATTAAATTGCAAGAAAATCTGCGCTGAAGCACGTGAAAAACTCGTTGTCGTCTTCAACGTTGTCGAAATGAAATCAGCAGAGTGAAGTCAAATTAAGTAAAACTTGGCTTAGCTTAGGCAACAACCTTAGCAACAACAACAGCAGCAGTGGGAAGGACAAGAACAATTTAAGCGAGAGCAGCAAATGCGTTTCTCTTGCTTTCGCTTTTGCTTTCCTTTTGGTTTTGGCTTTCAGTTTTTGTTCTTGCTTTTGCTTTTCACGATGTGCCCATTGAATTTCAGCATGAAAGAGAGTGATAGTTTAGTAGCTCCGTTTAAATGCAGCATAATATGTACGTATGTATGATGTGTGAAAATAAAGACTTTAAATTTACTACAAAGATTTCTATGTATTTTATTTTTCTCTTATTAATAATTACGTATAATATAAAACATCTGATAATGATAATGATATATTTTAACTTAATTGATTTTTTATGTACATATATTTTTCTATTTATTTACATATATATATATTTTTTTGTATATGTATATATATTTTCGTTTTTTTTTTTATATATAATGAATTATTGTATACTTTACAATAATGAACTTGATTAAACTCAATTTTCGCAAAATTTTATTTCAGTGGGCAGCCAAAACGTTGTGCAATTGCAAAAAAACGATAGAAAAACAAAACAAATCTAACGGCATTTTTGCTTATCACTGATATGTATGTTTCAATTTACAAAAAGAATATTCAATCATTCATTCAATTCATTCGATCAACTTATTAAAACGAAAGATGTAGTTTTTTTTCTGCCACACTGCTATTTTAACGTTCACAGCTGTATGTTGTCATATTTTATGAACCTCTTTATTAATTTATTTATAAAATTTAGATATAATTAAAAATAATAGTAGCACATTTACGAAAGCACAGGCTCCAAAGGCCCTCAGCCTAATAATGAAATATTTTCAACATTTTGAAATGTTCTAACTTAATTTAAAGCTAAACCTTTTAAAACGTGCACGTATTAATAACCGATTTGAAATTAATTTTACAGGGTATATTAAAGTCGCTCTACGCTTTCATCGGTTGTGTTGAATTTGCTGTTGTTGTTGTTGATGTTGATGTTGTTGTTGTTTTTGCTTTGCACTTTTACAGTGTAGCGCCTTTTGCGTTCTTCACGCGGTTGCCAAAGCATTGCACTTGACTTGAAGCACATCTGTGTTTTTTTTTTTCTTTTTCTACCTTTTTCGACTGCCCACATCGTGCTTATTCACTCTAACTCCCACTTCCACTCCCAATCCTTCTCTCGCTTAGTTATATAGCTCGTTGAGTCGCTTGCATTTTTTGCAATTAGCGGAATTGTTTCACATTTGCTTCACACCCAGCTTTGGTCCACACAGCTCACAGCTCACAGCTGAAACTGAACTGAAGTTGCTGTTCGCCTGCAGTTTATCTGCGGTTGTCATTGCATTACTTCGCTTTGCTTCTCTTCCCTCTTCTTGGTTTGTCGCTCGGTTGAGTTTATCTGTAAAACTTCCCCACTTCGTCGCTGTCAACTGTCGCTTTCTCTTTCTCTCTGTGTGTGCGTGTGTGTGTGTGTGTGTCCAGCATTTTGGCGCCCAAGGGAAGTGTGCTAAATCTTTTAAAATACATCTAAAAACCGCGCTGCGAACACACACATACACACACACACACACAGATGGACAAACAAGAGCACACAAAGACAACTGCTTTATGCACTTTACTTGGAAATACTCGTATGTTGTTTCCCTTCTCTCCCTCTCTCTGTCGGTTTAAAGAACTTTTGCAGAGCAACTATCTATACGTTCCAGCTGTTTTCAAGCTGTGCTCCTCCAACTCTCTCTCCTCCTCTCTCCACTCGGTTTGTCGTTGTCGTTGTCGTTGTCGTTGTCGTTGTGATGCACTCATGTGCATTTTAGTGGTAACCCAGTTTTCGTTTTAGGTGCTTAAAAGGTTTCCCCTCCCCATCCCATTTGAATGCTGTTTCCCTTTGTGTGTGTCTGTGTGTGTGTGTGTTGAAGGTGTGGCAGCTGCAAAGAGTGGACGACAGATAATAGATCTCTGGCAGCGAACAGTTTTAAATCGCCGCCGCACAAAAATTTACTTACATAAGCTCATTTTCAGCAATTCAGTTAGTTAAAAGACATAAAACTAAGACACAAACAAAGCTACAGACGAGTGTACTCGACTGTGAGATACCCGCTACACATTTTGAATAAAAGCAATATATTTTGCGGTTCTATTCTAAAACTATACCAAATATACTGCAAAAATACTAAAAATATACCAAATGGTATATGTGGTATATCGATATAGTACCGCATTCAAAATATACCATAGACGGCACAATATACCAGATTGTCAGCCAAAGCAACTAAGACCCCTAGTAAGTAGGCGTGTTTGCCCAAAAGTATTTCTTTAATAACTTCGACAATTTTCATTTGATCGCAACCAAATTTTCAGGAATCATAACTACTATAGTAATTATTGTTTATACCAAAATAGCTTTAAAGTTGCGCTTGTTATTCAATTTTATTGTATATGCTGGGGCGGAATTGGGTGTGGCAAAAATTTGAAACAAACTTGATCTGCGTGCAAACATAAAAAATGCTATCGAAAAAAAATGATAGTTCTATCTTTTATAGTTTTTGAGATCCAGTGTTTCATACGGACGGACGGACAGACGGACAGACGGATATGGCTAGATCGTCTCGATTGTTGACGCTGATCAAGAATATATATACTTTATAGGGTCGGAGATGTCTCCTTCTACCTGTTACATACATTTCCTGCCGGCACAAAGTTATAATACCCTTCTACCCTATGGGTAGCGGGTATAAAAAGGCCGAGGCACAGACAGTCATTTAGTTTGGCAGACAGACAACAACAGTTTCCTGGCCAGAAATGACATCCTCAACCTCATTGAGAGTCGCAAGATGCTGCGACTGCGACTGCGACTGAGATGGCGGCTCATCCTGCTTCCTTTCAGCTCAAACGAGTTATGCGCATTTGCCCGCAAGCCGAGAGATTTGCGTTGCTCAGTTTGTGTATTTTTTTTTCTTTATATTTTCTTGTGCTGTTGTTTGGCTTCCTTCGGTTTTCTTTTCCACCATTCGTTTCGGGTTGCCTTCTTTTTGGTTTCCGTTGCCACGCAGAAGAAATTTGCAGTCGAAATTCAGGTAAAGGCAAAAAAAAACTGAGTAAGAAAACCACCTCAAGGCGTACGTCATTTTGTTTACATAAAATCAGCCAAGTGGAGACAAGTGCTGAAAGATGTCGATTGGGAGGTGCCACACACAGAGAGAGAGAGAGAGAGAGAGAGAGAGAGAGGGGGCGTGGCAGGGAGATGAAGAGGAAGAGGATGGCAACATAAGCGTGGCAAAGATGTAAATGGAAATGGAGACTCAGGCGATGGCTAAAAGAATCTTGGCAACATTACGGCATAACATTTGCATAATTATTATTGTCAGTATGCGTGTGTGTGTGTGTGTGCATATGTGTGCGTGGCAATGTTTATATATATATATATTTTTTTTTTTTTGTGAGCAACATTTTGCATTTAATTTGCATTTAAACTGAGACAACCAGCTGATAAGTGCCAACAATTTTCAGCCTGATGACGTTCTAGGAAACCCAAACTCAAGCTTAAACTTAAACCCAAAACCCACCCAAAAAAAAAGCGTCAAAGAAACCTGATTAAGTTAAACAACTTAAAGTCTAGGAAATGTTTGAAGCAAACAAGCATCTAATCAAGTCATTTTATAATCTTGACTCTAGCTACAAATTTGCTTATTAAGTCAAACATTTCTGGAAATATTTTAGAATTCATTTTACGTAAGACACCTTCGGAATATATTTCATAAACATTTCCGCAAATATATTTAAATATATTTTGTATGAGGAAAAACTTTTTTGCAAATATTTTAAGATAAAGTTTATATTGAGTGAAACTTTTTATGAAATATTTTAAGTAAAACACCTTTGGAAACATTTGAAAATACATTTGGAAATATATAAAATATATTTAAGTTTAGTTCATATTTAACATTTAGGAAGTTCTGGAAATTAAAGTATAAAGTGTAAAGTGTAGTTTTACCAATTAATCTTGTTACTCGATTTACAGTTTCTAAAAATGTTTTAAAATTTTAATTCAACAGTTCCTTAAAATGTATTTAAAGTTAAGTGAAATCGTTCAACAATTTGACAAATCAGTTTCTGTAATTGAGTTTCAAGAAAATTCACAATCATTTGATCTATTATTCAGCTCAAAAATTCATAAGACGAAATCAATATTGAATTAAGTAATTTTATGATTAATTTTATTCAAATATGTATTATTCCCTTATAGGTATTTTCTAAAAGTCTTTCTAAAATTGTTTAAATTGTTTACTTAACAAACTTAATTTTTTTCTTTTTAAATGTAGTCAATCAGTGCGTTGTTTATTTATTTATTTTCTGCACACTCTGCAGTTATTTTGATAACTTTATTGCAGTTGGCAATTCGGTTATTTGTAGCTCCGGAATGCCGTTTATAGTGCTGAGAGTGCTTTAAGGCTTATATTCGAGCCATAAAAATGTGCTTCAAGAATTATTCATTTCTTGCTGACGCTTGGAAACTTGGATTGAGAACTCTTTATTTTTTTTTTTAGTCGTTTTTATTTTGCAATTGGCAACAATGAATGTGAAGCTTGCGGAGTCCGGGCAACATGTCAATCTTGAATGCTGAGTGGACGGTCAAAAAAAATTTCCATAAAAAAAAGATGCGAAAACGAAGGAAGAAAAACAGTTGCAAGCAGCATCAGCGGCATCAAATGAGCGCCAGCTGTGTCGCAGCAGCAGGTCCTTGGAACTAGGAATGAGCAAGTGAGTGAGTGAGTGAGTGAGTTTAGAGTGAGGCGCATAGGCGGCAGATAGGGACAACGACTCAAAGCCAGAAACGAAAACGAAAACCAGAAGCAGAACCGAAAACCAGAAGCAGAACCGAAAAACCCAGAAGAGGAGGCAGAAGAGGCTGAAAAACGGCAGAGCAAACATAAATGACAATGCATGCCACATTTTTCGCAACGGCACAAAAATTCCAATTAAGTAGCAGCTGTTGGTAACTCGCTTTGAAAATTGAACAGCGACGCAATGGCAGGAAGACAGGAAAACCAAACGAAAACCAAACCAAATCAGAAAGCGAACCAAAAAAAAAAAAAAAAAAATAAAAAACGAAAACGAAAAATGAGAGAAATGCGGAACGAGATGAAAAGCAATGCCGAAATGTGAGTTCTCTGACTTCTTTCGCCTTGCTGCTTCTGCTGCCTCTCGTTGAAATGAAAATCAATGTCACTTTGTGTTTGGAGCAGCGCTGACAAGTCAAGCTACTGTTTCCTCCCCCTTGGCCAACTCTTTCTGCAGGCTAGCTGCCCATCTCAACGGGACCAACTCGAACCATCTGCGATGCCGTGTGCAAGAGTCAAGATTTTGACCACAACAAAGATGCGAGCTGGGCAGGCATAAAAGTCACTAACATTCGGTCGCCAGTTAACAATACGTCCTCTCTCTCTCACTCTCACTCTAGCTCGCTCTCTCTCTGATTCTCTCTCTGTTTCTCGCTTTCACTGTTTTTACGCTTCTTTGCTTGACAATTGGCCAGGACATGAGCACCAAAAAAATTATATAAGATAAACATGTTTCGTGTACCTTACTTAAGTGCTGCACACTGAGCGTATGTTTGTCCCTATGTGTGGCTGTGTGTGTGTATGTATGTGTCTGTGTTTTGGTGCCTGTGTGTAGGAAAGTGTGCGCTTGTGCTTTAACCCAGCAAACCAAGAAAACTCGAACAATAATACCAAGTAATGTAAAAAGAAAATATACACAAACCATTTTTATACCCGCTACCCATAGGGTAGAAGGGTATTATAACTTTGTGCCGGCACGAAATGTATGTAACAGGTAGAAGGAGGCATCTCCGACCCTATAAAGTATATATATTCTTGATCAGCGTCAACAGCCGAGACGATCTAGCCATGTCCGTCTGTCCGTCTGTCCGTATGAACACCTAGATCTCAGAGACTATAAGAGATAGAGCAATAATTTTTTTTTCGACAGCATTTGTAAAGTTTGCATGCAGATCAAGTTTGTTTCAATTTTTTGCCACGCCCACTTCCGCCTCCGCAAATCATAAAAATCAAATAACAAGTGTAGCTAGAGTTGCGAATTTTGGTATATACATTAATAA
Organism: Drosophila pallidifrons; assembly: GCA_023558445.1. Classification (NCBI taxonomy): domain Eukaryota; kingdom Metazoa; phylum Arthropoda; class Insecta; order Diptera; family Drosophilidae; genus Drosophila; species Drosophila pallidifrons. The sequence continues at coordinate 18,820,526 of CM042351.1, forward strand.
CTATAGTAGTTATGATTCCTGAAAATTTGGTTGCGATCAAATGAAAATTGTCGAAGTTATTAAAGAAATACTTTTGTATGGGCAAAAACGCCTACTTACTAGGGGTCTGAGTTGCTTTGGCCGACAATCTGGTATATTGTGCCGTCTATGGTATATTTTGAATGCGGCACTACACCAATATACCACATATAACATTTGGTATATTTTCAGTATTTTTGTAGTATATTTGGTATATTTTGTGAAAATATCGCAAAATATATTGTTTTTATTTACTGTAGCTTTCTTACTTGTTTTAATATATTCGGTATATTTTAATAATAATACCCTAAAATATATTTTTAGTATTTTTGTCGTATAATTGGTATATTTTGTGAAAATATCGCAAAATATATTGTTTTTATTTAAAATGGGTAGCGGGTGTCTCACAGTCGAGCACAGTCGACTGTAGCTTTCTTACTTGTTAAATACATATTTCTGAGTTTCAACTACTTTTATGTTTATTATATTATATATATTTTTTTTAAATATTTATTAGAAAATGTAAAGTGATATTTGCTGTAGTCTGTCTTTCAAAATAAGAAGAAGGAAAATGTAAGAATTCTACAGTCTAGTGTGCTCGACTGTGAGATATCCGCGACCTATTTTTCAATAGATCAAATTCTACAAAAATATCAAAAATATACTGCAAAAAATCTAAAACATGTCGATGGTCATATTTGGTATATCCATATTATAATACATTAGTATGCAAAATATACCAGATTGTTCGCCATATTATTGCATTTTACCTCATAGTCTTTATTTAGTATTTTTAAGGAAAAAATATATATTTTTAAAATTAGTTCTTATATAAATTTTTAATTTAAAAATAAAAGTAGACTGTATATAAACTTAAAGCAACTTTAGCTTTTAGATTTTTTGTTCTTATAAATATATAAATTATTTAGATAAGAAAATTGGTGAAATATATTAGAAAATTCAAATGAATTGGATGCCTGGAAATAATTTGAACACAATTATTCCATTTTTTCGAGTATTTTGTATTACAATATTTCAAGTTGCAAGTATTTCGTGCAATGAGAATTAGGTATAGTAATTTTGTAATTGCTCTTAATTCATTCATTTTCTTCTTTTAATTTATAAATTGTTGCTCACTAAATTGTTTGTGAATGTATAATTGGTGTGTTGGGTTGCGCTGCTTTAGATCTATGTGCTTGTGTGCTCTTAACTTGAAATCCGTAAATGGTTTTCAAGGTCCAAAGCCATTTTAAAAGCAGCTCCAAATTACTTACAAGTCTGCCAAGATTAAAGTTAAAACAAGTCTGGCAAAAAACGAAAACACAGAGAAGGAGGAAGAAAACAGTTTATACTTAGTCATTCGCTTCGCTCGCCTAATCGTTGCTTTGAATAACTTTTTTCATTGCGGCTTGTTGTTGCCGCCAATTGTGGCAAATTGTTTTGCATCCCCAAGAACATGGCAATCGAGCAAACTTTCGGCATGTCGCATGTTAATATGAGCATGATGCGAATTATTTCCTTAAACGCACATCAATTTTCAATCAGTTTTGTAATATCATGCCACACACACACACACGCACACATTGACGATTTTATAATTGGTCGACGTCTCCCCAAAAAGAAGCTTGCTACAATTTACAGGGTATTCAAATGTTTCCAGCAGCAGCAACAGCGGCAATAAAACGAGAATCGAAACACATAAAACAGTTCAGCGAATGTGAGAGTGTTAGTGTCTGTGTGTGTGTGTGTGTGGGTGTGTATATGACTGAGTGTATGAGTGTGAGAGAGTGTGTGTGAGGCAAGCTAACAATCAAATCCCAGATGCCGGGCGAACAAGACGAAAAGGCTCACAGAACGTCGACGTGTCGACAAACCACAATTCTGCCGCTTGACGCCCTTCATTTAATACGCAGGCACACACACACACACACACACACACACACACACACACACACACACACACACACACACACACGCACACACTCGCACACTTGTTGAAGTATAATAAAAATTTGATGTGCTTAAAATATTTCATAAGGCAGACGCAAACAATGGGCAAACAACGCAATACGCACACAGGCATGTAAAAGAAGACACACACACACACATACACATAACAAATACATACACTGTAAACGTTAAATAAAAGAAACGTTGGATACTTGCAAATAAGTTAAAAAAAAAAGACAACGTGAAATAAAACCAAACTGAAAATGTCAAACGAAATAAAATTTATTTAAATACATTTACTTGCTACGGTTTTTGTTGTTTGTATTGTTGTTGTTATCTACATATTGTCTAAAGTACAATCGAAATGATTCGCGGAGTGTTAGAGCAACAATAATTTAAAAAAAAAAAACTCGTAAAAATGCAAATAAAATAAAATTCAACAAGAAATAAATCAAAATACCAAACGCAAGCATGAAATATGCAAACAAAAAACATGGAATAAAGCTGGCAATAAACATTTGAAAATGTTGCCATGTTTTGTTCCATTTTTCATACACTCGCATTTCGTTGTGGTCATTTTAGCATTTGTTTGGTTGCAAATATTATTGCGAGAGTGCAAAAATAATCTCCACATAGTGGCACGTTAGTAATAGAATTATTTGCATTGCGGCCAAACTGAAAATGCTGTAAAAAAAAAACAATTCATACACAACTATTTTTTGTGCAACATTTTCGTCAAAAGTTGATACGCACTAAAAGTATCATTGGTTAAAAAACAAGTAAAAAATTGAGTTTACCTAACATTTAATAGGATATTTTATAGTGACTCATTTTGATTATTATTTTTTAATTGCTAAAATAATAATACTTCTTATAACTTGAAGTTGATAGTGAAGCACTGAAATTGATTTTACAATACATATATTTTTTCTCAAGAATTTAAAATTTAAAAATATACAAATATATTTGATTCTATTACAAATATTTTTAAATGAAATGCAACAAAAAACATTAAGTAAAGTAATTAAAGTATTGTATTTAAATACTTTTCCAATGAATACTTTTTATAGATCGAATTAGAGTGCTAAAAATATATTATAGACAGAATTTTGTGTACTTTTAATGTAGCTTACTTTCAAGTCACTCATTTTTGTTAAATAACTTGTTATATTAAAAAAATCGTTAAATTCCACTGTATGTATTTTTGAGTGATAAGAATTTAAACATATTACTATAAATACTTTTACGATGAACACTTTCGGGAATTAAAATTAGACAGCTGGAATTATTTAAGATGGAATATAATTTACATTTAATAAAGGGCATTTTCAACTCACTCATTTTAAGCAATAAAATTAGACTGCTAAAAATGTTTAAGACAGAATTAGATTCACATTTTATATAAGATATTCTATAGACACTTATTGTGGAAAATACAATCTGACTAGGGTATATTTATTGTCACTTATTTTGAGGAATAAAATTAGACTACTACAATTATCTTAACTGGAAATTGATTCACTTTTAATAAAGGATATTTCCAAGTCACTCAATTTGAAAAATTATATACGAAAGACAGATTTTGATTGACATTTAATATAGAGTATTTAATGATCACTTATTTTGGGAAATTCAATTAAACTTCTGGAATTTGATTTACATTTAATGTAGGGTATAAAATTGTCAGCCATTTTGTTTATATTCCCCTTAAAGATGTAATTAACATAATAATATTAATAATTCAGATGGTTTCGTTTCGTTGGGCATTTTTTATTGGCATTCTTTCGCCAGGTATTTATGACAACGACAAAAACTTCATAAAGGACATTCGACTAATCAAGACAAGGTGTTTTTTATTGAGCCACCTGTCGTTATTGCCTCAGTCCCTTCTCCTTAGTCCCTCGTCCCTTATCCTGAGCAATGAGCAATGGCATTGGCAACGAGCAAAAATATTCGCGTGTGGCAACATTTGGCAAACATTTGCGCTAATTTGTCGTCGTCAAGCACGAAACGGGGCCAAAAATTCCTGCCCAGCCAAAGGGACACTTAGGGTCGATTAAGACAGCACACAGAGTGAGGGGGCGAACTGTATGCAGAGGTGGAGTGGGGGGTTTAAGCTGTGAGTTATGAGTTATGAGTGGAGTACCGTGAGCTAAATGCATAAATCTCAAGAGCTCGGCTCTATAGTCGGGAAGTGCGTGCCGTCGATTGCCGAGATAAACTAACTGTTCAGTTGAGGGTGGAGTGTGTGCGGGGGAGGGGTAAGCGAGGGGATTACAACTGCTAATTGTTTGCTGTTTGTTTTTGCTGACAATTCATTTTAAGCCCCTTTCCAAATTCCGTGCACCAAACAAAAGTGTCACGCAAATGTTTTTCGTTTTCTTTTATTTTTTGTTGCTTCGCACAGCCTCAAAAACAGATCTGCGAGCGTCGATTGCGATAGCGATTGTGATTCCGAGATTCGCGATTACGTTTGTGATTGCGATTGCGCGAGAGTTGCCAATTAATTAATTAGCCCACTTTCACTTTGGGGCGTGGCCGGGGGAGGGCGTGATTTATGGCTATACTAACTGCTGACTGCCAGCCCTCACCCAAAAAAAAAAAACCGCGAAAAACATAATGAAATAAATAAAATGTGAGCTCAACTCTCAACACGCAAAAATGACATTGTTATTGTCGCGTTTTGCATGACATTAGCATGGAATTTGTTGACGAGTTCAAAGCTCAACAGCCCGAGTCTGCAACCCACACACACAGTCTCAGTCCACACACACACACACACACACACACACACACACACACACACACACACACATTTCATTCAGTTCACTCTTGCAAATGACGCTAATTAGCGCGGCCTACAAAGAACGTGACTCGTCCTGCCACATGGCTTAAAAAGACCAAAAGGACATTCGCATGTATGTATGTAGTCATCAACAAACTTTAATCTGGAACCCTGCACTTAAATTGACTCATGTGTAGATTAATAACTGAATTCTGAATTTAGTTGGCAACAGAAAAGAGATAAAACAAATATGCACTTTTTTTTTTGCTTTCAGCTTACTTTATTTAAAAAGTTTATTTCAATATACAGTAGAATCCGGTTATAACGACGCCGCTTATAGCGTCTGTCCGGTTTTTGAGACGAAATTTCTATGACTTCATGGGTCCCCATACAAATTAAATTGATTAACACATTAATTAGTTGCAGTTTTAAAACCTATAGCAACCATAAAATAAACAAAATGTTATTTTTCATCTTTTGGTTTGTATGTGTTCCGGATATAACGACGGTCCCTTGAAAGTCGCTATAACCGGATTCTACTGTAATTCATTTTAAACTGAATTTTACTGGCAACCAAATAGAGATAGCTTTTTATTTATATTACAAAATGTAGGTAAAATATATGTAATATATAATATGTTAACTCTCTTATGTTTTAGCATATTTCATTTAAAAATTGTATTCATATATACTAATGTGTATGTTAATAACTGAATATAATTATTAACAAGAAATATAGAAAATATAAGAAATAATATTAAAGTTTATTTATAACCGAAATTTAATTTATTATTTTATTTAAAAATTTATTTTAATATAAAATACTCTTACTGCAAAAATAATGTTTTATTCTATTCAGGAAAGTTTAAGTGCCGCAAAAATGTGAATTTTAATGATGGGTTTTATTATTATTTATTCCTTTAGCTTATTCTGGCAACAATAATCTGAAGATTTGCACACCAATGACCACTCACACACACACTTACAAACATAAACAGAGACATTTTTTGATGGCTGACAAGTTTTGAGTTAGGTCATTTTGATTGCAGCTAAGCTGAGTATATAACTAAATATAGTATATTTGTATACTGTGTATTTATGTGGCGTGTGTGCGCCTCATTTGAGCATCATTATCAGAGAGATAGAGAGAGACAGAGAGATAGAGAGAGACAGAGAGAGAGAGAGACAGAGAGAGACAGAGAGAGAGAGAGATGGAGAGACTGGGAGAGTGGTTGTGAAAGCGTCTTTAAAGTATTTTCAGCACTGTTACTAAAAATACTTACACAACAAATGGGCCGCCAACAAAACAAACAAACACACACACACACACACACACACACCCCAACACACACACACACAATGGAAACCAACGCAGTTTGTGTGGGTTAGGTTTGCGGGGGATGGAACGCCCCAAAAAGCAACAATACAACAAAATAAACAAAAGCTCTGCACTGCCATTGTTAGCTTAAGACACACTAAGAACATTCATAAATTTTTTTTTGTTTTTTATTTAGCATTGCGTATACGTAATTTATTTTGAGAAGACGCCTGGCAAAAAATATGCGATATAAAAAAGCTCTGCATACTTTGCGGGGCGCACAAGCGTGCCAAAGAGACGACAGCCAAAACAGCCACATAAACAAAGCGAAAATGAAAAACAGAGAATGAAACCAGCACACGTAAACGACTTTAGAGGCTCAAACACGACTAGCAGATGCCCTACAAACGAATAGAATGTGTCTTTGTGTTTGTAGGAAATTTGAAATTTCATTTTCATACGACTCGCTCAACGAAATATGATGGCCACTTTCTTTTTTGGTTGCGGATGGCATCAAAACGATAAATAAATAAGGCAAAAGCGCAGAAACGTATGAATAATAATAATAGCCCAAAATTGGTTTGAGCTTATTTTGGCACAAGTGAAACGAAATGAAATTAGCTTTAAGTTCTGATGACTTTCGTCGTGGCCGAGGAGAAGAAGAGAAGCCCTCTAGGCTAGAGCCAGACTCTCTGATACAGTTGGCCGACAATTTGTCAATTGACGCGCAGCCAGGCGCTGAAGCTGCTTCCGCACGGCTGACTGTGAATAGCGGCGGGGACGGGAGCGGAGGCGGGGTGCGGGGTCGGTAGTCGGTGAACAGTAAGTTGCATAGAATTTTGTTGCAATGAACAAACGACGAAGCGACCATCGACCTTCTGCTCTACTATAAGTATATATTATAGCGAGAGAGAGAGAGAGAGAGTTTTGGTCGGACTTGGTGTTCCTCGCTTTTGCCATGTTGCGGACGGGTCTTTATCGCTTTTTGAAATCATCTGGCTGGAATAAATACATTTCAGCATCAAGTTGCTTGCCTGCTTTCGTTGCCTTCGCCATCAAATTGCTCGACCATTAGCTTGGGCCAACTAATGCACTTGGCTTTAGATCTCCATCGCTCGCTTTCCTCCTTCTGAGTTGAAGTGTATGTCAGCAGCTGCTGCGTGTAATAAGTGACTTTCCTTAGCTTTCTCTCTCTCAATCTCTCTCTCTCTCTCTCTCTCTCTCCTCCTATGCAAATAATCCACGAGCGACTGCAGGCACATTGATATATTGACTCTGGCAATAACATCAAAGTCTCTGCCTTACTTAGAACTAAATCTTTGTATTAACAGCATAAATTATGTTGACTTAAGTTCTGCCCAGTAAATCGCATGCGGGCAAAAGGCATCGAGTTGAGCGCCAAAACCCTTTCACGTTCAAAACGCTCAAATTGAAAACTGAGAACTGAGAACTGAAACTGAATGTGAAACCTAATGACGCATTTGATTGGCTCGTCCGGGGAAACACCACTAAAAATAGACTTTGCGACAGCTCCATGCGATTAGTCTTTATTAGATGCTTGGCTGATTCCCTTAACTCAACTCAAATAACTCGATTACAGAGCATGCAAATCGATATCGATAGCAGCCCCATGGCATCAGTTTGTTTTTTTTTATTCGCTTACCACATTCCTCTTTCAAATCTGTCTTCGCCGCTTCCGTCGCTGGTCAAAGCGAACAAGCTGAATTACATTGTTTAAGTAAAGGTCATGCTGGCTAATGTTCCATAAACTAAAATAAACTCAAACTCAAAAGCATATTGATATTGAAATAAATTATGAGCGAATGTTCATTGGGTTATGTCTTCAAGCTGGCATTTCAAAACGAATTACAAGAGTTTAAACTGCAAGTTTTGGGGCAATTGAAGTGAATATAGTTATAATTAGATAACAATTTTTTAAATGTTTAAAGAAATCGTTTTGTATGGCAAAAACAAATGCCGAAGACGGATATTACTTGTTTTGCTCTTCAATCTGTGTATTTTGTATTTAAACTGTTTGATATAGTATTTTTTTTAATTTTGTAGTAGATCGATGTACCAAATATAGACATCGATATATTTTGTATAGTTTTTAGGTATATTAATTTGGTAGATAATTTGAAAGAATAATCTGGTGTATGGTGTCATATATGGTATATTTTGAATGTAATAGTATATTAATATACCAAATATATTGATATTTGTATCAATATAGTATTTTTATGTATACTGATTTGGTATGGTATATTTTAAATGCTGTACTGGCTCAACTACTTAACAAATCTAGAAATTTGATAAATATATACCAAATAGAGCCCTCGGTATATTTTCATGTTGTTGGTATATTGCTTTTTTATATTTTATTATTTATACTGCACTATTTGTTTTTATTTCCTTATGTACTTTTGAAATATTTGAAAATGAAAAGACGTATTTTATTTTTCCATTTGTGCAGCGCCTTCCTTATTTGAAATGTTTAACATAAAAGTATCTCAGCTGTTGCTCATATGTATATTCTACATTTCTCTCTTATTTACATGCATAATATGTGTTAAGTATGAAAAGGGAATGATGATCCAATGACACTGCGTTTCTCTGACTGACTCTGAAAGCCAACAACAATTTGTATGCAGCATTAAGAAAGTGAGAGAGAGAGAGAGAGAGAGAGAGAGAACAACATAAGTCATTAGTTATCATATTACGCCCTTTGACCGCCGCGCCACGCCCACCATTTATGCTAATAAATTATGCAGCCCTGCGCTGCTCATTGACCCACGACACCAATTCCCCACTCCGCATGCTGGTTTTTTTATTCATCTTCATTGCGAAACGGAATATGTAAAACGTTCGATCCCTTCCGGCTTAGTCAGCTCTAAAAGTAGCGCAACGATGAAATAAACTTAAATGAAATTAGGTGCAGTGGGACAAGGGACAGGTTGTCACACTGACAGGCGGATTGATAGATAGATAGACAGGGGAAGCGAAAACTTTGAATTTATTGCAAGCCCAAAGCGGAATCAAAATTATTTATTTCCCCTAGCATTGGGCACAATCAGAAAAATGCCCATGACAACCCTTTGTCAGCAGAAAAGCATAATTTATTTATTTTAAGCATTACTATTATCATCAATAAAATAGAGAAGCGAAATTTTCGGCAATTTCCTATTTGCTATAAACTCTACTCTCTCAATACCCTGTAATAATTGCATCTGCTTAGGGTGAATGGGATCATTTTTGATTAAAAAATCCGGTTGTCCGATATTATCTGTTGCTGATTTGTCCCCAACTATCGCCCTCTCTGTCCCACACTCTCTCTTTCGCTCACCCTTGAATTTAGGTTCAAAGTTGGGCTCAGTTCATTGAAAGTTTTGGCGCAGCAGGCACGTAGCCAATGCCACGCCCACACACACACACAGCAACTATTTGCCCCCGCCTGTACGAAATGTAAAAGTCAGTCTGCGCTTTGCATTTTTGGCCAAAAGCAAACAGCAATAGCTACAAAAACAAAAACAACAACAACAACAACTGAAGCTCAAACAGACACAGAAACTGAAACTGAAACTCAAATGCAAACTCAAACCATGTCGTGAGAGTCATAAAAAATGGGCAACTTTTAAATTTTGTTATTTTATTTATTTATGTTAAATTCATGACATGTATTTAAATTAGTTGCTGAGCAGTTTTGTCCCTTTTTGTCTCTCTACAAGGCTTTCCAAATGAGTGTGTTCAAGTGTGTGTGTGTGTGTGTCTCTTTGTGTGTGTGCCATCAAACGCAGCCGTTGTGAATTTCTGCCACCCCAAAAAGTAGGCAGCAGAAAGGCTCTGCTGCATTAGCAAATATTCAATTATGAACCAGCCTTTTCTCTCTATTCTTTTTCCCCTCTATCTCTCTCACACTCTCTTCATTGGTTGCTCTTAGATTTTTGCGTATCTGTGTCTGGCTGCCATTAGCATTTCAAATGCAAAGACAGCATCAGCATCAGCATCAGAGGACACAGAGAAAAACCCAAAAGCGCCGAAACCCAATTCTCAGAGTTCGACCTTCAAGCTCACACCAAGCAGTTCCATCTTCATCTAGCTCCAGTTCCACAGTTCCACACAGTTTAGTTCCCCTCGTTTCAATTTTAGTTCCAGGCGAGGAACATACAAAACTTTTGCCATTTGCCTGCAAGCGGCAAACGGCAAACGACAAACGAGAAACGAGAAACGAGAAACGACAAAGGGCAAAGCAAACACGCAAACTTTTCCTGTATATATCTTGTCAGTTAGTGATATGTGTATACTAAATAGCTGCATACATTACCGCATAGCTCAATCTGTCTCTTTCTTTGTTGCCATCTCCTTTGCACTTGCTTTTTGAACAGCTTAAAAATTGCGTGTCTGGTCAAGTAAATGAGCTTTGCTGTGGCTTTTCCACTTTTGTTTCTTGTGCTTTGGACATGCTTTGCCATCCGACAGATCAAAGATACACACAAACACACACACAAACACACACACAAACACACACGCATACACATACATATAACGAACGGCACAGACACGCTGAGAGAGATTTGTGTGGCGGATGCCCAACCGGAAATTGATATTTAATTAAAGTTTCAGACGCAGCTTTTGTCGGTTTCCCACTGCAAACTTTGCCCCCCAAACGAGTTTAGTTTTCCACGCTGCTGCTGCTCCTGCTGCTGTGGAAATGCAAGTGAAAACGCCATAATGGTGAAATTGTGCAGCTGAAGCATAAACAAATATAGGCAAAGATTTCTGGCACAAAACAACAGCTCGACAACTTTTGAAATGAAATAAATTTGTCACTTTATCAACGCATGTCATATTATTTTCTGCTTGAGCCCGGAAAGAGAGAGAGAGAAAGAGAGAGAGAGAAAAAGAGAGATAGAGAAAGAAGTGGGCAATGTTGTGTGGTTTATCAAACCCACAACAGCAACAACATCAAAACTTTAAGCTTGTTTTGCCAAGTAGCATTTATGCGCAAAAATTCTGCCATCAGTTGTAGATCAACATTAATCTCAGCGCAAAGCTTCCATGATATCAGCCGAAAATGGCACTTGGACAGTTTGTGAATTATGCGAGAAATGCCAAATACAAACATATAATATGCATGTGATAAGGTGAAGTTCTTTGCTTTATGATATGCGCTACCCATAGAGTAGAAGCTGCAGGAAATGAATGCAACAGACAGAAGGAGTCATCTCTGACCCCTTATAATGTATATGTGAATATTCATGATCAGCCATGTCCGGCTGTCTGTCTGTCCGTCGGTATAAACACCTAGATCTCAGAAACTATAAGAGATACAGATATAATTTCAGACAGCACTTGTTATGTTCGCATACAGATCAAGTTTGTTTCAGATTTTTGCCACGCCCACTTTGCTATGGCAAATTTCGTCCACTGCAATGGCGTCTTAGATGCTTTAGCTGACAATATGGTATATTTTGCTCTTTATGGTATATTTCGAATGTATTACTGTCTGGTATATTTTGCACTCTATGGTATATTTTGAATGTAGTACTATATCAATATACCAAATTAAGGATTTGGTATATTTTAGCATCTTTGCTGTATATTTTTGGTATATTTATAGAATATTGTTTTATTGAAAATGGGTTGCGGGTATCTCACAGTCGAGCACACTCAAGTACTTCGAGTACTCCACTGCTGCACACTTTAAGTTAATTACCTTGAATGCTTATTGCGTTTTCCCTTTGAGCGAGCAATTCATTTGGATTAACTCAGGATTTAATTGCCGCGACAGTCGTCGCATTCCAATCGAAACTAATCGATTTCTTTCTCAAATATTGTCATTCTCTTGGTCTCAGTCTTAGTCTCGATCTCAGTCTCAGTTCAGAGCACACACCGCAAACGCAGTGTGTCGACATTTTGTTGCTCATTAAATGCACTCAGGCAAATTTATGCTCATTTATTTTAAAGGCATCGTATCTCGTACACCCAAAAAAGAAAGGTGGCAAGTGGCAAGTGGCAGGTGGAAGGTGTACATGCTTTAATGTCGCCTCGCGAAAATGCTCTTTTTATATTTATTTATTTAAATACGCGACCGGAAAGCAACAGCCGCGTCTCAGCTGCTTTGCTGATAGCGAGTCGAGTCGAGCTGGAGCTGGAGATGCTTAGGTAGAGTGCTGTGTGTAGTGTGCAGGAGAGAAAGAAGGAAGTTGGAGAGTGGTGAACAAACTTTATGACTTTTATCTACGCGCAACTTTCGAAGTGGCATCTCGCTATCTCTCTCTCTCTCTCTCTCTTTCTCACTCACCGACACCGACATCGACGACGCTCATCAGCTGAGTTTTTAAACATGCCTTACGGCCGAATGCATAAATATTTTCCCAGTGTCGCGAAAAGCAGCCGAAAAAGACAAGCATCACATTTTTCATATAAATTTATTTGGCTTGGGCAACGTTGACGACGACGCAACATTTTGGAAGCATGCCGCATTTGCATATTTGCAACAAGGCGGCAGCAGCAACAACAACAACAACAACAACAAGCTGAACAAAAATAAAAACCCATAAAAACTGGCACAGTTGAATGAAATGAAGTCAAATAACAGAGCAGCAAAGTACAACAAGCAACACAAGAGACACAAGCAAAGCAAAAAGCACTGGACACGACATCTCACATCAACAAAGCAACACCAAGGGGGTGGTAGAGGGTGGCGAAGGAAGAGTGGGAGTGGGAGTGGAAGTGGGAGTAACAAAGATATAGGTAATAAAAACTTTTTACAATATCAGATGCCACAGCCCAGCGAATGGTTGATGGCCATGCCAGCCAACGGTCAACGGTCAACAGTCAACAGTCAGCATAACAACAATCCACAGTCTCGGCTATTCTTCTTCTTCATTCTCTCTGTCATTGCTTAAAGGTGTAAGAAACAGAAAAACATTTTCAGAATGCCCAGGGACACATATCGATCACTCACAGTTTATCATCCATATTGACTAATGACACTCTCGAATATGTAGGTATATTAAAATAATCTTGTCGGCTTCTCGCTACAAAGTCAAAAATGTAACGTTAATTCACACAATCTGTCCAAATGCAATCTTTAAAGAAAATAAATATTATATTTTACACACACAATTTTGACAAATGTTGCTAAACAATTTCGTGTGGACTTAAAATACAAAAATTATATTCATTCAAACGACAAACTTTATATAAAAGAATCCTAAATCATAACTAAATATTTTGATGGCAGACTCGATACACAAAAATGTTTCCCATAAATGTCCTTCTACTTTATTTCCTTATTTGTTAGATAGAAAAATGTCGATTTTATTGCTGCTTGTAATCCGTTTAAAAACAGTATTGAACCAAATATTTATTAAAAGCTAAGACCATTTTAAAGAGCTAAACAATTTTAAACTGAATTATCATATTTGGTAGGCAGATAGAGAATCAAATTAAATTAAACTTTTATATTTTCCAGTCAGATAAATTTCAGAATTATTGCAGTTAGACAACAATAATCGTAGATTGCCAAAAAGGGTAAATCATACTTGGGTTTGTCGTGAACTGTTTACTTAATCATTTCAGCGAGTCTATTTATTTGCCGTGAATATAATGAAATTGCTTCAAACATAAAGTGAGCCATGTTTCCATCATTGCGTTACAAGTTCGTTTACATTCACGTGCAAAGACAGACGAAGAGACAAACAGACAGACAGGCAGACAGAGAGACATTCGACGGGTTTTGTGCCTATGAAAAAAATGTGGAAAACAACAACAAACATTTCGTCAGGTTTTCGCCTTGCGTTAATTCCAAAAAGAAAACACGTAATTTTTCGCACTCATACCCTCACCTTTTAAAAGTAGTAAATGGGTATGCTGAGAAAGTTGAAAGTACATTAAATGAAATATAATTTCAAATAAATAAAAATAATTGATAAAATATAATTAAAATTAAATATAAAAAATTAACACGTAAATAGTTTATTTGATAAACAGGATATCTGCTAGTTGATCACTCCCTTTGATAACATTTTACTTGTGTTTTTTGGAGCTTCGCGGCAGATTGTGTCAGATATTAAATTTATTTACGCGAATTTCTCACTTCGGGCTGTGTAAAAGCAACGACAACAACGTCGCAAGCGACTGGCCATGTGGCGCAAGGACGTTGTCAAAAAAATGTGTATAGTATATAAAAAATATATATAGGGAAATATAAATAAATAAATGAACAACAACAAAATAGAAATTGTGTAAAACAAGAAAAGAAAGCAAAGTGTTCAACTACATTGCACATGCTGTGAATGCTGCTGCGTTGCTTTTCCCAACATGTTTTTGTTTTGTTTTTATTGTTTTTTATTTTGTATTTTTTGTTGTGTTGTGTTGAGTTGTGTTGTGGGTTTTCATTTTTAGTGTTTCCCGATGCGGATTACCAACTCAAAAATGCGCTTGGCTATGCGAAGTTGGAATTTGACTGCACTCACAGCTTTTGGGGATTATGTTTCAATTAGGCAATGGAACAAAAGGACTATGGGGCGTTGATTGGATTGGAGTCGAGCACCAACAGCAACAGCAACAGCAACTGAAACTGAAACTGAAACTTGAATGCTGTAAACTTAACCCTAGCAAAAGGCACTCTTTGCCTCTTTCCTCTTGCCACTTGAGCCATTCACGTGCCATGAGTATTTCAATTACAAAACCCAATTAATATTATGAATAAAGTAAAATAAACACGAGTCGAGTGGCCTTTCCTCCCCCCCCCCCGCCAAGCCTCTTAATTATTTTTCTTATTTTTATTTAGGGTGCAAAATTCACGCGCCGAGCACACAAAAAACAGTGTTGAATAATGCGCGTAAATAAAACATATTTTTTTCTCCCATTGGCCTCGCATTATTTATGACGTGGTGAAAAGGAAACGAAACGAAATGAAAAAAAAAAACCGTAGCGCACAGTCTACAATTATTATTTCAATAATTTATCGCTGCCATTTTTTACGAGCCAGACACAACATGTGCTAAAACGAAGCAGACCAAAAATATAAAATAGAAGAGAAACAAACTGAATTGAAATAAGTAAAAGTGATCGACTAACCGAATAACACGTATACGCAGTGTTGGCCAGCAACTTGTCTTTTCAGTTTTACGATTACTTTCACAGCATAACAATGAGAACAGGTTAAACTATGCTGACAAGCAAATACGTTAGCTATTCATCTTCCTATGAATATGCTTATGCTTATGTCTGGGCACTCAAACTAAAACTCAACCGCATCCGCATCGTATAAAGTATTCTGCTGAGATTCTGCAGATTGCAGTGTATGGCTTTTATGCAAATAGCTGACAGCTTCATGGATATTGTTGTGATTTTTTTATTATGAGCATTTTGTTTTTGTTTTTTCTTCTTTTTTGTGTGTTTTCTCCACCTCTTTAAAAATTCTTCCTCTTTTAACTGCAACTACGAGTTGCTACAGTTGTTGTTGTTGTTGCTGTTGCTGTTCATGTTGCTGGCGTTATTGTAAGCCGGGTCATAAAAATATAGTACGTTGATTTTCCAACTTGTTTGGGCTCGGTCATAAAACTCTGCACGGCCAATTGGCCAATTGAACAAGGTCAAAACTGTTGCTCTTGCTTTTGGGTGTTGAACAGTTCTTCCTTCTCGTGTGTCTAAAAAAATCATTCAGTTTTTATTTATTTGTTTTTGTCTTCTCTTTCTTTTTGCAGACTAAATACTTTGGAATTTACTCACTTTGGATTGATCATCACGTAGATAGCAACGAGAGTGAAAGAAAGCAATTCGTAAGTATTAAATCGATTGCTTATGCTAAGACGAAATGCTTGTCGCCATTTTATTGCTGAAGCAGTGCATTAAGTTCTTAACTTGGCTTAGCCCGCTTCCCACCTTCCCACCTTCCCACCTTCCCACTTCCTAATCAGCTTCAGTAACGACAACTTTTGTAACGGGGCCAACTCGTTTGCTTGGGGTTAATTAAAATACGAAATACACTTTGACAAAATGCCATTTAATCTACTCAGCTCGAACTCAAAAAGTCCAGGAGCAACAAAAAAAAAAAAAAAAAAAAAAAAAACAAATAATTCGAAACGAAATGAGAGGAAAAACCAGGCGGCAAATTAATTATGCGCATATTTGTGGGTTCAACATCACCCGAAAAAAAAGAAGAAAGAAAGCAAAAAAAAAACGAAAAAAATGGAGAAGGAGTGAAAAAAGGTTCACTTTGATTTGCATTTTTTGGCGCTTTCGAATTCGCCTTTTATGACATTAACCGCACCCTCTATTAATTACAACAACAATCTACTACTAATCAGAAGCGTAGGCTAAAAACACATTTCCTCCCACAATGTGTCCATAAAGAGAAAGAGTGTTTAATGAGCCGCTGAGCCGCATAATTTACCAAGTGTTAAGACTGTCATCGACGAATCCTTTAATCCATTCATGGATAAATCCAATTGATCTAGCAGTCGATATGTGAAAGTCTCTCTGGTTGTGCGAATCTCAAAGTTACAGAACTTTATTTTCTACTGATTTATATTAGATAAATAACATAAATCGATTTTTATTGACAATCGGTCAGGGAAAATTTTAGAAAACCATAAATTGTTGATACAATTTAATTCATTTTATTTTGAGATGTAGCTTATAACTTGCATCTGAACAAATTTCAAATAATTTTCAATGTAAAAGGGAAGAAGTTGTAGGTAATCAGTTGGTTATTTACTTGTGCAAAAAAGTGCTTGCCAAAAATTATTAATTCTTTGCGAAAATTGTATATCACGAACAAAGATATGAGAGGAGGCGAGTCTGATAAGTGGGCGTGGTCCGGCAGATGATCTTCACCAAGATGGTTAAGCTTGCTTTGGTATATAAATGCGTGCTTCTACTCAACTGTTGCTAAACAGTTGTGTCGCTAGTAAAGTAAGCTGCAAATAATCGTTGTCTGAAAAAGTAATTTTCAACAATTTTGGAGTATGTCCATCATAGGTTGTGTGTGTATTTGACTAAGAGATATTGATGGGGGGCGGATGTGTTAAGTGGGTGTGGTCAAGCATCAGAGCTTCACAAAGTATGAAATCATTTGGTGACTGATAGGTGCAAAGAAGTGGCTGCCAAAAATGTTGTGATTTGTCTGTCACATGATGTGTGTGTGTGTTTGACTGTGAGTAGGCGAACCTGCTAAGTGGGCGTGGTAGAAACGCAGTAGAACTTCACAAAGATTTTACTTCCTGCAATTGCATGTATCTACATATGCGTATGTGTTTCTTTGTAATCAATTGGATGGAACCTTAGATAATAAATTTACTTAAAGTATTGCGAGAGAATTAACTTTCAAGGAGTGAAACTTTTTTTAAGTGAATTACCAATTAGAATAAAGAATTTCATATGTCGATATTCGTGTATCGAAGCCAAGTTCAACATTTATTATTTGCCAAACTTTGAAATTTATTTACTTTATTTAGACTTGAGTTTGATGCTTAACAGATTTAATTGAATTTCAATTTGAAATCGCATTAAATTTGAAACTAAATTTTGAAAACTATGATGTGGCTGGCTGATTGATGTTGATTTTGTGTGTGCGATATTGCAGAAGGGAAAGTTTTGAATTTTTGCAAAGCAATAAACACACACACTCACACACACAGACGCGTGCACACTAATGTAAATATAGTTATACATTCCTTTGTTGTGAAGTTGTCCCCGAGGCGCTGCAGCAAATTCAATTTAGAATTTGCATGGCACAGTTCATTTGACAATACATAATGAATTTGGTTTGCTGAAATCGAGTCCAGCGGGCAAGCTTTGTCTCCGCCTCTGTCCTCTGCTTTTATGATGGAGTGAGAGAAAGAGAGACGGGGAATAAGAGTGTGAGGGAGAGCGAGGAAAGGCGTTAAGTGCCATAAAACTGTCTTTAGCTTGGGCAAATGAACGGCACTTGGCTCGGACAATGGCCATGCTTATAGCACTCCAATACACACACGCACACACACTCACACACACAATGTACTATGTATGTAGTAATAAATTGCTGAGCCGCCTCACTCATTAAATATACATACATAGCATACAAGTGTATGGGTATATACGAATACATGCATGCATGTGCGTGTCTGTACATGCGTGTGCGTGTTCGTGTTCGTGTTCGTCTTCACGTTTAATTCAATAACGCAGCAGCAACTCGTTTGCCACGCCCACCACCAAACGCCCCACGGAAGGCACAGCGACAGTGGAACGTGCAGATGCAGCTAACTAGCTCTCTCTCTCTCTTACTCTTTCTCTCTTTCTCTCTCTTTCGCTCTGTGTGTGATGGGCATGTTTTACGCTTGGTTTTTGCTGTTGCCGCCTGTCGCTTCATTTTCATGTTCGATGCCAGTCTTGACGCGTTCGAGCATGTCGAGGCATTCAATTTCTTATTTCTTTCTCGCCTCTTGTCACAAATTTTCGTGTGGTGTCATGTGTGGCATGCAACCTCCCAACATCTCTCTTTCTGTCTCATTTTGTCTCTCTCTCTCTCTCACTTGCTCTCTTTGCAAATAATTTCATTTTTGCGCTGTGCTTTTATTTTTCTGCAGGACATTCTGCAAACAACAAAACTTTTTGCTCTCATTATGAGTGCAGAGAAATTGTTCGTGTTTGTTGTTGTTGTTTCTATCTTTGATATTCATTGCTCTCAAGTTCACACAATAACTTCATTTGCAGGCAACTTTATAATAAATATGTTATATATATATAAACATATTTATATATACATGTACAGTGCGCACTGTCAGTTGAAGCACAAAGCTCGAGGCTGGGCAAAAATCTATTTAATGCAATTATTGTCAACATCAAATTGATAAAGTGCTCTCCACATAACGTTGCGACTGATTGAAACGTTTACTGGAACTGGAACTGAAACTGGAATTGGAAGTGTGCCAGGCTAGAAAACTGGAAGTGGAACTCTTACAGTTCACTATTAGTTTAAGTAAAACTCTATTTAATGCAATTATTGTCAGCATTAAATTGATAAAGTGCGCTCCATAACTGATTGGAGAGTTTACTGGAACTGGAAGTGTGCCAGGCTGGGTGACTGGAAGTGGAAGGCTCTTCCAGCCTTTGCACCTGGCTCACACACACACGCACACTTCAAAGCTTGCCCAAGTTGGGCCCTAAAATTAATTACCAGTTAGAACTGCGCACACCAACCACAAGATACTTTCTCTGCCTTATCGGCAACTGTGCGAAATTTCATAAATTTCAACGAGGGAGACCGAAAAATTGGCCCACTTCATAGGCAAACAGAAAGTTGGAATCATTAAAAAAAAAAATAAAAACACAGCACACAAAATGTTCTACGCAAAACTTTTACAAAAAGCATTAAAATTTAAAAACCAATGAACAAAAAAAAAAAAAGATCGAAACGAAACACAAAATTCAGAGAGAGAGAAGGAGAGGGACAATGGACCATGGTTAAAATATTGGCAAATTTTGCAGCATGCTACGATACTATATATATATCGTATATATAGTGTATATGGCGCACATTCCATATTCCCAGCAGCCTGTTAATAATTTGTTTTGTTTCTACCTTGCGGTTGAGGAACTTTTCTCTTCTCTGCCGCCGGTTTTTTTCTATTTTGTGATTTTTGACCAAAATGTTAATAATTGGCATTGCTCGGCCATAGCTCAGAGCAAGGGGCAGGGGCAGGGGCAGAAGAGGAGAAGAGGAGAAGGAGGCTTTTTTCCATAAATTGTTTCGGAAATTACTGTTGTACCGCCAGGCCGACCATTGGCCGACTTTGGGACTTTGAAATTGATTACAGTTCATTTCATTTTTCGGGCTTTGTTTTCGCTCAACCACCAACCTCCTTCTCCCACTTCCTCTTCCTCTCCCTCTCCATTCGTCCATTCGTCCTTGTCATATTTGCTGACCATTGACGTGTATCGCTGCGTTTCACTTCGATTATCCACATTTCCACAATTTTCATTTTCATTTCTCGTTTCTCGATTTCATTTGCATTCGCATTTGCATTCGGCATTTGTTTATCTGCCCAGTTATTGCTCTTATTTTTTATATACTTAAATGTACTTTCATTATTTTTATAAGTATTATTATACCCGCTACCCATAGGGTGGAAGGGTATTATAACTTTGTGCCGGCAGGAAATGTATGTAACAGGTAGAAGGAGGCAACTCCGACCCTATAAAGTATATATATTCTTGATCAGCGTCAACAGCCGAGACGATATAGCCATGTCCGTCTGTCCGTCCGTCCGTCTGTCCGTCTGTCCGTATGAATACCTAGATCTCAGAGACTATAAGAGATAGAGCTATAATTTTTTTTCGACAGCATTTGTTATGTTTGTACGCAGATCAAGTTTGTTTCAAATTTTTGCCACGCCCACTTCGCGAATTGTGGTATATGCAATAATTACTGTAGTAGTTATGATTCCTGAAAATTTGGTTGCGATCAGATAAAAATTGTGGAAGTTATTAAAGAAATACTTTTGAATGGGCAAAAACGTCTACTTACTAGGGGTCTTAGTTGCTTTGGATAACGTATATATATTGTGGCGTCTATGGTATATTTTGAATGGTGTACTATATCGATATACCAAATATGCCATTTGGTATATTTTCAGTATTTTTATAGTATTTTCGGTATATTTTGAAAATGATACCGCAATATTTTGTCCTTATTAAAAATGGGTAGCGGGTATCTCACAGTCGAGCACACTCGACTGTAACTTTCTTACTTGTCTTTATTATTATTATTATTATTGCGATTAATGCCGAGCTTATGCATGCAATTTAAGATTTCACATTTTACCTGATTTCATTTGTTTCTATTTGCGTTATAGTTCAAATTTCACATTACTCAACTTTCTTCATGCTTTAATGCTGATTATTAAAGTGAAATACTCGTATGCATTATTGTATTTGATGTTTAATCTAGACAATTGGCTTAATATATTCAAATAAGAACAACAATTGCATTTTAAATACTTGGCGAGTGTTTGCACGTAATTGAATAATTTATGCATTGCGTGCTGTATCAATGCTCGTTAATTATTAAATAATTAAGTGCAATTCCCAGGCGGAAATTTAATTTGAGATGCACAAATATATATTTAGTAAAAAGTATAATATGAATGGAAGTATTAATATACTTTGATAGCAATTCATCTTGTGATATTTATTTAGTTTCTATACCCGCTAGGGTATTATAACTTTTTGCCTACAGAAGGCATCTTTGACTATATAAAGTATATATATTTTTGATCAGCTTCAACAGACAAGAACTCTGTCTGAGTCTGTCTGTCTGCAAACGGATAAAATGGTATATTTTGTACTCTGTGGTATATTTTAAATTTAGTACAATATCCGCTATGGTATATATTAGCATTTTGATTTTTGATTTGTTTGCAGAATCTGGGTATTTCACTTTCTTACTTGACACTGATAAATTCTCAATTTAGTCTTCAATTTTTAAGTATGCGATGCCACTTTATAATCGCTTTAAATGCTCTTAATTGTGGTGTTAATATGAATAAATATATATATATAATATTATGCTTGCAAATGTTTATTTAGTAATTTTAGTTTATTCATGGGACTGTAAAAAGTATTTATGTTTATTTTACATAAACGTATCAAAATCAATGAAAATAAAAGTCACTTTCTCCCCTATTTCTCTCTCTCTCTCTCACTCTCCTTCGATTTTATCCTTTCATCTCGAACTCCAATACGCTCAACTCCTGCTGCCCTAAAGCTAAATTGTGTAATAGGTTTTGCGTATTATGCGCATTTAATTGGAGTTTTCGTTGCTGGATTTGTTTTCGCATTTCGCTTTCGCATTCGGTTTCGCTTTCTCTTTTCCGTTTTGCGTGCCAATATGTGTGTGTGTGAATTCAATTAAATAAGCTGCAATAATTGCATAAGTTTGATTAGTTGGATAAGTGGATTTATTTGAAACGCCAGCCACAAGTCCAATTAATTAACTCAACTTAGTTCTATCGAAATTGATCTATTGTTGAACTTGTTCTACCAAAAATATATTTGCATTCTTTATTTGACAATATTATTTCGTTTTATTTTAAAAAGCTTAATTGTAATGCGAAATATTTCATTTACATCATTTTCTGTGAAGCGAATTCTCTTTTAATAATGAAATTGTTTCTTTCTCTCTTTCATTTATAAGCAATTGAATCAGTTCACGGGATAATAAGCATATCTAAATAATTTGTCGCCCAAGTTTCAATTACTCATATCGATCTAAAGGCGAAATAAAACAAAAACAATGTGCGTAAGCAAAGGCTACTTCAAAGCGAACTTCATAGTTATTTCTGTGGAATTTTCTACTTCAGTGGAATGTGGAAGAGATTGTCCCGAATTACTCGAATTTAAACCTAAGCGAGGCAAAAGTTTAGTACATTTCATCACTTACAACATATGCGAAGAAACACTAGAAAAAGGTCTTTAAATTGAACGCAAAAGAAATGTTTTTAAAGACTTTAAAGTTCAGCTAAAGAAACTATTTGAGTTGATTAACTTGTTGGCTTGATGTGAGCATCTTTTTTTAAACGAGATAAATTCGCAAAGAGAGTTAAGAAATGCACGCAGCTGCAGCGAGCTCTAAACAAAGTGAACTCTAACTCCAACTTTAGCTTTGGTCGATTGCAACCAGCACCTTTATCCAATTTGCGTCTGATTATTTGGGCAACCTTGTTGCTGTCGATGACAACGACAACGACGATGTCGATTACGATCGCAATGACAATGCCCATGAGGGAGGCTTATTCAAATAAATTTGGCTGGCTCGTCACTGCTGCCATGGCGGTCCATTTAATTGTAGGCTGAATACAAAGAAGAAAAAAAACCAAACATACACATAGAGCAACAAGGGTTGGGTTTGTTTTAGGAAACAAGAGAGGGAGAGAGAGGGAAGCGCTTGTATTTTTAGTGGCATCTAATGAAGTTGCCCGCTAGCTGCTGCTGAAGGCAGCTGGCAGACGAGCTAGCTGAAAAAGGCGAATGCGGAATGTGAATTTGAGCAGGAGCAGAAGCAGGAGAAGGAGAAGGCCAAGCAGGGGGACAAACGGGGTGTGGCACTGGTTTTAGGGGCGCAGAGTAACAGCAGTTGTCTAGGACCCTCATTTATTTTCACTTTAATCAAAGTGAACGGCAGCAACGTTGACGATGCAGGGCGTCAGGACAGCAGGACAGCAGGACAGCAAGGATGGCAGGACGGCTGGCTGGCTGGTTGGTTGGTTGGTTGGTTGGTTGGTTGGTTGGTCGGTGGGCCCAACGTTTGCTCAACAAATTTTGCTGCCTTCCCAAAAGAATTGTAAAGCGTAAAATAACAAAGACAAGGAAGAGCAGAAGTGAAAGCAACAGCAGCGGCGGCAGCAAAAGTGTATTAGTAGTTGTATTTTACACGTTATCCTTTCTGCGTGGGCTGGGGCCAGGGCTCAATTGTGGCAGCAGCAGCGAACGTGGTGAAACAAAAGCACAACAGACGCGCCGTGACGACGGTGGCAAAGAGATTCCCCAGACCCAAGTGAGCCAGATGAAAAAGTAAGCTAATTAGTTAATGAAAGATATTTTCCATTGTCTTCGGCAGCAGCAGCGGCAAAAAAAGAAAAGGCGCAAACTTTGATCGAAAGCTACGATCTCTGTGTATGTGTATGTGTGTGTGTGTGTGTGTGTGTGTGTGTGGGGTGAACGAAGCGTTGAGCGAAGCCTTCGTTCAATTATTTAAATGAAAATGAATAAAAAAGTGAAGAAAAAAGTCGTTGCCTACTTTTAGGCATGGCCTGCAAATGAGCGCAGCTCAGCTTCGTTCTTCGTGTGCGCCACATCTTCAATACACCTCCGCAATTGGAGTGTGTGTGTGTGTGTGTGTGTGTGTGTGTACACAATTCATCGCATGTTCATTGTGCGGCAATTGTGGCCTTTTACCTGCCCCACAGCCAAGCTCCCGCCTCGCTCCCTTCTCGCTTCTCGTCACGCTGCTTTACACGTCAATCGTGGGCTCCTTTGTTGGGCAATTTCGCCGTCCGCTGCTCATTTTCCATTGCTGCTACTTTCTTTTTGTGTGTGTGTGTGTGTGTGTGTGTGTATGAGCCGCAATGTGCAGCATAATTCCGCATCCATTTCACCCCTCCCTCCGCTCACTTATTCCCTAGCAGCAGTGGATTGGTTTTGTTGTTGCTCTTTCTGCTGGTCCGCTGCTCATTTGCGTGGTCAACAGCGGTTGGTTGCACCCTTTTGTAATGCAAAAATGTTTTGCTTGAATAAATTATGAACTTAAAAAGAGAGCCGTTACTTCAAGTCTTATTTTGCTTCTTTTGACCATAACACAAGCCGTTGAGTTTAATGTATACTCAAAAAAATATATATATTTCTTTTATTCACATTTCCATTCGATGGTTATGCAGTTAAAGCAAATTAATATTATACCTTTTAGCGCAACGAAACCCGGCATTACATTTGCCACTGCAACAATGCGAGTCTTTGGTACAGGCGCGTCCATTCGGGTGGCATCTTGCTGTCGCATTACTTGCCACACTCAATAAAAGAAGACAGATTAGCCACAGAGAATAATTCATGTTGTCAACTCAATTAGAGTTTTAACAATGATGCATAAATATACAAAAAAAAAAAGATTTAGCCACACGAATCAAACGCTTTTAATATGCAGCTCAAAGCAATTGGTCTCAATTGCTAGAAATTGTTACGTATTGATCGAGACTATATACATATATGTATATATATATTATGTACCGTGAAAACTCCGAAAAGTACTCAGCAAGTATTTACTATATGTTACTTTGGTTCACTTCAGCTGTTTAACAACTCTTTAATGCATAACAAACTTTCATTTCTAGCACACGATCGTTGTTTGCTTTACATCGATTAGAACGAGATGGCTGATAGCTCCAGCAGCCAAGGTTCGAGCGAGAAAGGTAGATTAAGCTAATGCTTTGCGCTGTTTGCCAAAAATGACTCGCCAGCTTTCTCTCATTTTTGGGCTATTCTATTTATATGTGTAGTACATTTTATTTTTTTGGGAGAGTTTATTTCTGTTCATGTATTTTTTTGGTAGAGAATTTGTGGGCGCACTTTGGTTTTATTATTATGATTATAACGTTTATGCTTTAAAATTGCTACAAAATGACAAGGGAAGCCTTAGTATCGCATCGCAGAGCGTCGTTGCTAAGCAGAAAATTGAGCGTGCAATTTGGCTTTTCTTTTCAATAATTTTCCATTAGACAAGAAAACGAGCAACAAAAGAGCGCACGACAATGGTTCACACACAAAAAATATAACA
Source organism: Drosophila pallidifrons (assembly GCA_023558445.1). NCBI lineage: Eukaryota > Metazoa > Arthropoda > Insecta > Diptera > Drosophilidae > Drosophila > Drosophila pallidifrons. Next base: position 18,845,915 of record CM042351.1, read on the forward strand.
GGAGCTGTGGCAGGAATACAGCAGTAGCAAGAATAAAAGGGGCAAGCCAGTTGATGCAGGGAACAGAACAGCAAGGCTAGGGCGTAAAAAAAAGGTTTGGGGGAAGAACGGATAAATGGCGCGTAGCACACACTCACACTTACACACACACACTCTCACACAACTCATGTAGGGTGTTATATGTATATATATATTCACAAATATATGTATATACATATATAGTATGGCATCGATGCGGACACGACGCGAACGTTGCCGACGACGACACTTCTGGTTCAGTGAAGCATAAGAAATTCTCGAATGAATCGCTCCGTTGACGCTTGAGTAGACTTGAAGCGATAAGCGGTTTTTGCGCCATATACAAAAATATATTTTGCTCTAGTCGCGCATCCGCTTGTGAAGCAATAGCAACAACAACAAAATATAAATATATATATAGAGCGCAAAAAAATAAAAAATAAAAAAAAGCCAGAACCCTTGGGCTCGTCCGGGAGTTGAACCCGGGACCTCTCGCACCCGAAGCGAGAATCATACCCCTAGACCAACGAGCCGTGTTGTCGACCGCTTGCTGATTGAGGCATATGGACAAAGCGAGAGAGCGAGACAGCAAGAGAGAGAGTTGCAAATTAAAAAGGGTTAAATGCATACAAACAGAGAGAGAGAGAGAGAGAGAGAGAACGAAAGCGAGAGAGCGAAGATAGCGATCTAGTGTACGAGAGAAGAGCGCACGTTAGCCCAACTCATAACTCATACGCAGCGTTCGCCGCCCCCAAAAGTTAACGCATAAATTTCAATTGTTCACACGCTTTTTTTTTTGGGACGCTTGGGACTTGTGACTAATAGAAATGGAAATAACCAAATGTCATGCTGAGTCACAAGCAACAACAGCAGCAACAACAACAAATGCGAAGACAACACATAATACTCGGTAATAAAGCACGTTGCCTATGTCAAGCCAGACAGTCTTTCCGTTTTCTTTCTCCTTTCGCTACCTTTGAGCTACCTTCTAGGTTCTAGCTGCTGCTTTGCGGTTTGTTTATTGACACTTGTCAGGTGTTTTTTTTTGTGTGTTTGAGCTGGGCGCTTAAACTTTGGCAATTGCCTTCTATTTGCTGCCAACTGCATAGTTAACAAGCATATGTCATAGCAACGCCTACAGCATCACCATCAGCAGCCGCAATAGATGGAATAGCAACAGTATTCATTGCTGTCGAGCTGACACAGAGAGACAGAGAGAGAGAGAGAGCCATAAAATTTATCTTGCGACAGCTGCTCAGCCCGCAGGCAATATTTAGAGTGTGTAGCGCACACATATCGCTGGACTGTATCGCACACACACACACACACACACACACACGGTTTTAGTGGCCAATGGAATAGCGTTTGGCTCTCGCCTTTGGGCTACATGTGTCCCAAGCGCATGCACGCGCTAACTAAATCGGAAACCAATTTGCTTATCGCCGTCCTCCATCAGCATGTGTGTGTGTGCGTGTGCGTATGAGTGTTTGTGTGTGTGTGAGTGTGTGTGTGTGTGTGTGCCAACTCAATTTGAGTTAAACGCTCGGCTCAAAAACTGTGAATGTGGCACGTAGAGCTGAAGCAGACGTTAAACATCATAATAAATACATCGCAATGCGACGCAATGCAGCTAAAAATATTATAAATTAATTGCCACACATTCGCACACAGAGGACACAGCAGCAAGGGATGGAAAGGAGAGAAGAGGAGAGCAGAGGAATAGAGAAAAAAGGATGAGGATCAAGCGGGGTCATGGCCTCTAACCTTCCGTCGAGCCAAACGACAATTTTTGCTGACAAACTTTATACCAATTGTTTGCCTTACTGCGCTTACTATAGTGTGTGTGTATGTGTGTGTGTGTGTGCGCGTGTGTGTGTGTATGTGTGTGTGTTTCGTTGTTGTTTTTCGCTGCTAACTCGCATGCGATGAGTGCCGCAACGCGGCGTCGAAAATAATTACACTTGCTGATTTATTGAGTGTCGTGGTTGTCGTGGCTGGCAAAAGGAAAAGGAAATGCCGCCGCCTCTCCCCCTCTCTCTCTCTCGCTCACTCTCTTGTCGCTTCCACCGGATGTTGTAAATGAGCCGCGACATTGCGACTGCAACGACGTCATAAGTTTAGTCCGCTCGAGTGAAATGCTGAAATGTACCGAATACGCCACATAACTAACCCGCCAACTAATTAGTTTTGAGACTGTTCGCTCGCTCCATATGCTTCAACATATTGGAGAGAGAGTTTTGCGATTTGCGTCTCTAGGGAATAACTTAAAGATACTTTATGTAAAGAATAAAATAGTTTGGCAAAAAGGTTCAGCTAGCTTTATGATTTGCTTAACTAAAGTTGAGAGCAGAACATTTTAAAGCACAGCTGATAAAAATTATAGCTAAATGTTAGAATTCGAGAAATCAATGGATATTTTTGCACACTTAGAACATTAAGTGTCATATTTGGTAATAATACATATTTTATTTAATAATTTGTATAGACCCAACGACTCGGGTGAATTCTGTTATTGAACTGACGTTTATTTTCCTTCTTTTTTTTCTTATACTTATGGCATGCAACACACAAGTACTTAACATATTGTACACTCAATTTAATAATATTCAATATTTGGAAAGTTTGTGATATGTCCAAAATTGATCAACTTTTTCTTAGTCAATTTCTTAATACTTAAAATGTATTATATTTGAAATAATATCTGGAAAGTTTATAGCTTTTTTTCCATTGTAAATCTGTATATATTTAAGAATTTTAATATTTGTGATACAATGTGAAAAATTTCGGAAGATTATGTCTGCTATTTAATACGCGACTTTTTGTGGAATAACGAAAAAAGTATAAATTTCAAATAAAATATGTTTAGCCAGCAAGCAGCTAGAGGAAGCTCATTAGCTTAGCCTTGAGCTTGCGAATTACGTTCGAGTTTGGAGCGTATTTTGCTGCATGGCCAAAAGGAAGACAATGTCAGGTTGAGCATAAAGGCAAAGGTTATTGCCAAAGGACCCCTGAATGATTTCCATTTGGCTGAGAATGCAAAGAGTGCGAGTATGAATGCGTTTGAATACTCAAGTCATGGCTCGCTCTCTCTCTCTCTCAATCTCTTTGCTCTCCTTTGAGTGGATGAATGGAATGAATATGTCAGAGATTTTGGAGACGAGACTGAAGCCAGTTCCATCATAATGCCATTAGTATGGCAACAAGGCTGATTAGTATGGCAGAGAGACAAAGCAATTCCAGGGGCAACAACAAACAACAAGTCCAAATTATGTGGTAGCATGCCATTTAGCCTTCTTGTCGGCCGGGTCGATCTCGGGGTTTGGCTTTCGCTTTGGCTTTGGCTCTTGGGTAAGGGACTCTCGGATGGATGGATGGATGAATGGATGGATGAATGGATGGAGTGAGTACCAGCAGCAACAGGAAATGACACTCTCACACTCACTCTGCGCTTAGCGTTGCTGAGGCAATAAGTTGTGGCGCCTCTCCGACATTCGCCACTTCCTGCTGCTGTCTGCGCGCCGCATTGTTGCTGCTCGGTTGTCATCGGATGGCGTGCGGTCGTCGGATATTCAAAAGCATCGCTCAAGCGAAAGTGAAATTAATTACACAACTTGAGTTCAGTTCAAGTTCGGTTCCAAGTTGACTCTGATTCGTGTACTTTTCCTTGCCGCTGGCGTAATTAATGAAAAAATCGTGCACACACACATCTAGCTTTAACCCCAGATTTCATACAATTTTACTTTGCTTTCTTTTTATACCCGCTACCCATAGGGTAGAAGGGTATTATAACTTTGTGCCGGCAGGAAATGTATGTAACAGGTAGAAGGAGGCATCTCCGACCCTATAAAGTATATATATTCTTGATCAGCGTCAACAGCCGAGACGATCTAGCCATGTCCGTCTGTGTGTCTGTCCGTCTGTCCGTATGAAACACTGCATCTCAGAGACTAAAAGAGATAGAGCTATAATTTTTTTTCGACAGCATTTGTTATGTTTGCACGCAGATCAAATTTGTTTCAAATTTTTGCCACGCCCACTTCAGCCCCCGCAAATCAAAAAAATCGAATAACAAGCCTAATTTAAAAGCTATTGTTGCGAATTTTGGTATAGATAATAACTACCATAGTAGTTATGATTCCTGCGATCAGATAAAAATTGTCGAAGTTATTAAAGAAATACTTTTGTATGGGCAAAAACGCCCACTTGCTAGGGGTCTTAGTTGCTTTGGCCGACAATCTGGTATATCGAGCCCTCGATATACCAAATATACAATTTGGTATATTTTTAGTATTTTTGCAATATATTCGGTATATTTTGAGAAAAATACCGCAAAATATATTTCTTTTACTCAAAATGGGTAGCGGGTATCTCACAGTCGAGTACACTCGACTGTAACTTTCTTACTTGTTTTACTTTAGCTTCGTTTCGTTTCTTTAGTTTCTTTCGTGTTCTTTCGTTCTCGCCTGCTTGTTTGCGTATTGCGCCAAAATTTCATTAGAGCCAACCATTTCCTCTTCTTTTAGTTTGAGGAGAAATCCCCTCCCTTTCCCCTTCCCCTTCCCATTCGCATTCTTTTCCCCTTGTCAGGCAACTGCCAACTGGCAGCTGGCACGGATTTTGATGTGGCACGTCTCCGTATCCATCTGTTGGCATCTCAATGTGAGCAACTACAACACTACAACTACAGCAACAACAACAAGTTCATAGACTATATTTAGTTGCGTCTAAGGCAAAGTGCCACACACACCAGCACCACACACATTAATTATGTATACGCCTAGTAAGCACGCACACCACGACACGCTTACGATCGCATTATGCGCACATTTGATGAATCATTTTGACACTCAACCTAAGAACACTTTGAGTCGCATAAGTTGTGCTCCCATATGCGAAGCCTGCCCCGATAACTAATCGCTCAGCTCGCAGCAAAACTCTCGCACAGTCTCTCGCATTTAGGAGTTAAACCAGCTTAGATATTTACGACAAAGATGTCGCAATTTATTACAACATAACATATATTTTAAATTTCTGATAATAAAGCAGTAGTTGCAGACACGTCGAAATTAGTGGGAATTTACAACTTACTTATTTAAGAGTAAGATTGAATTTAATTCTATTGTGATGCCAAATGAATATCTATAGCGTTGCTTCATTTCACATTTGTTGAATAGCATTGAAAGAAGTATTTATTTACAATGGAAAAGTTTGAATATTTAGAAGATACCTTAAAGAACTAACTTATTTATTACAAAATAAAGCGCTGGCAACAACTGATTTAAATAAGAAATAATATTGCAATATTTAGTCTTTCAATAATATTATAAGTTTATAATTATAAGTTTATATACTAATTTGAAAGGTAGTTTTACAATACTTTTTATACAATTTCCTATTTAAGATTTCAATTATTGGAACGACTCGAAATATCTATATCATTTATACTTTAAATAAAGTAAATTAATGTATTTAAGTAAGTGGAAATTTCTAAATTTCTTTAACAGCGTCGCGAAATAAATTGTTATTCATTACGAATTTATTAGAAACAGTTTTTTATTACTTTAGTGCTGACTACAACTATCTCGAAAAGGAATAAATAAATTAGCAGTATTTAATCCTTTTTTATATGCTTATTTTACCCGCTAGTCATAGGGTAGAGGGGCATAGCTCTTATTAAAAATGGGTAACGGATATCTCTCAGTCGATCACTTGTTACTTTATTACATTTATTGATGAATATTTCAAATTCCCTTTGATAAAAAAACATCAATCACATCAGCATAATAATGTTTGGCCTTTAAACTGTCCAAAGAAGACTGCGACACTGTGAGTTGAATCATCAAATTCGTGCGAATAATCGATACTCAATTGACCTATAGTGTCCAATGAAGGGGATGACTATAAAAGCAAGTAATTGAAGGTGGAAATATTAGATTTGCCCCATTTGCTAAGCTTTGCTCAAGCTCTGGCTGACTTTCGACTTGAAAACGTTGAAGTGTTGAAACGAAATAGGCAACAGATGAAGGAGACCTGATCCAGATCAAGATCCAGGTCAGAGGAACGAGTAAATAACATTGAAGTCGCACATTTCTAGTAGGTGCTCAGACAATGGCAGCTCTCATTAGGACATAGCGAACCATCCTTTAATTATGGGCCAATGACTGAGACGGCTTTAATCAGCGCCAATTGGCAAATACAAAAGCGAAAATTGCAAAATTGTAGCGCCAAGAAGACGAAGGACGAAGGACAAATGAGGCGATGTTGCGCCCTCAATCTGAATCTGAACGTGAAGTGGTTGGCGTTAGGGTTGGGTTAGAGTTCAGTTGAGTTTCTCGTCTCTGCCTGGAAGATGGCAAAATGACGAAGAGAAGTGGAGAGAAGAGGAAGAGGAGGGGAAGGAGGCCAGTTTGCAGCAGCTGGGGGAAAAGTGACACACACAAAAACCTTTTGCTAACTTAATTAAATTATACAATTTTCACTGGCGCTTTTTGTAGAATAATTGGCAATAAATTGATTAAAGAGTTAATTAAACGTGCGGGGGGCCGGCAAAGTACACAGTTGGATAGATAATTGCATTGGCGCAAAAGGAAGCGTCAATTAGAGCAAGTACTCGCATGTGTATGTGTGTGTGAGTGTGTTGTATGTGTGTGTGTTGCCTTTTAAATGCATTTTCAATTACACTTGGGCAACAACTGCGCCTCCGGCCGTGTCACTTGCATTTCCGGGCAAATCTTGTTAATAATTTATATAAATTGTTTACTGCAATCGATTAATCGCATGCATGGCAAATTAATTACAAATTTATTACTAATTTAATGCCATTACAAATGTTGATTGAATGCAGTTAATCTGCAAATTGCAAATTATAAATAACGATGTCCATTTTTTATTTCTCTTTTTTGTAAATCAAATTCAAATTGGTTTTAATGCTTTAACAGTTGATTTCATGATTCACGTTTATGAATAAGTAATAAATATATATTTTTACTACACATATTTAGAACATACACAAGTATTCATAGCACAAACGATTCAAGTTAAAAATAACTGCGTGACAAACTCAAAACAAATGAAATTGACGGCTTGCAAGCCAACGGCAATGAAAACAAACATGGCCAACGAACAAACGAACAAACGAATGAACGAACGACAGCAGTAAATCGACTGCAAAAACTTGCTATGAAAAATGTCAAAGTGTCGATTTCCCCCCCAAAGGGAAAACTGCTGTCAACAGCAGACTCAATTCGATCGTTACACAATTTGCTTATAGCAGCTGTCTGATTAAGCTGTTTGCTGCACACGACATTTGTGATTGTTCTCCAGCACAATTCTATCAATGATTACCGACGGCAAATCACAGAAAAATCAAAGAGTACAAATGAGTCTTTCATAAATATTGTTTTACGCCCAATGATAGCCTATGAAGGAACAATTCTTAACCCTTTTGAAACGAATCAAATATTGGGAGCATAAGAAAGTATTGTGGTTGTATTACAAGGAATATGATACATATTATATGTTACTAATACTTAACTATTTGGTGGAGATTAAACTATTTTTGAAGCTTTTTAGAAAGTTACAATGAAAATTGAACTATTATCAATGCAACTCTTTTTACTTTAGCTGTATCGTATTAGGAACTCATATCTTTAAAATAATGTTGTTATTCATTGAAGCTCTTTAAATAAGAATCAGCAGGTATTTAGCTGGTTTAATTTTACCTAGATTTGTCTTTTTTTCAGTTCAATTTTCATTGTCTATCACTGAGATTAAAGCAGACTTTGTGTCGCTGAACTCTAGCTAGACTTTTATTCCTCACACTTATCTCATTTATTCAACTAGCGTCTCAATGACAGCGTTTAACGTTTGTTCAACTTCGTAAGAAATTGTTTGTTATTCCACAGAGAACGATTATCGTTTTATTGCTCAAAAGAAAGTGAAACACAGTTGCAGAGATTCAATGTGCTGGAATTGATTTTAAGCTTCAATTGTAAAACTCAATTCTATATTAATGACATTTATATACTTTGACTGCAATAACTAAATGAGTTTTTAATATATGTATTTTTTAAATTTTACCTCTTACAGAGTGACTTGCAGCGCGATGCAGGCGATGCTTTGCCTTGTCGCAACTCGTGCGGCGTGCAACACGCCCCTGGCACAGCCGCACTAGTGGGGCAAGGGCAAGGACAAGGGCGAGGCCAGAGAACGAGAGCGAGAGCGAAAGAGCGGTTGTGACGGTTTGTTAGCCCCAGCAAAAAGGACCTAGCATGGCTGCGGTGGCAGCCCCAACCGCAGCGGCGCTGTCTGCCACAGCAGCAGCAGCAGCAGCAACGGCAGCAACAACAACAACAGCAGCAACTGTGGCAGCAGCAGCAGCAACAACTGGCGCAACAATTGCGAGAGCCTCGACAACAACGTTGGCCGGAAAGTTGCTTGGCCATTTGCAGAACCGCACAGCCGAGCTGAATGTGGAGGATATTGGCATTGCGCTGGCAGAGAGCAGTGGCAGAGTCCGTGTCAGAGGCGGTGGCAGCGACCGCATCCCTGACGATGATGATGCTGCTGACGATGATGATGTTGGCGTCGGCGTCGTCGTCGGCGGGGGAGAAGGCAGCGACGACAGTGTGGATGTTGTTAGCTCCTCGACGCCCAACAGTTATCTGTCCCTTTACGATGAGGTGGCCAGCGCCCTGGATGAGACGCAGGCGGTCGAGGAGGATGAGGCGGCGGCGGCTGGCTATGCGTTGATCGATGACATTAGCGAATGGCTGCTGAGTGCTGCCGGTGGCAACAACCTGACCATCAGTGCAGGCACAACGCCAACATCCGTTAGCAACAGCGGCAGCAGTAGTTTAAGTAGTTTAAGCAACAGTGGCAGCAGCTCAAATGACACTCTCAGCTGGCTATCACTGGACATCGCCGAGATGCAGAACACAACGCTCTCGAGTGCAAGTGGGAGTGGCAATAGCAGCAGCCTTTATGCGCTGCGCAACTTTGTCGAACAGCAATTGAATGGCGGCGGCGACACGTCGCAGGACACACAGGACATTGCGCTGATTGATAGTGCCGAGGAGAGCGCTCTAGAGAATGTCGCCGATGGCGAAACAGATTACGGCATTCTCGGTAGCTTCAATGCGGCAGCCGAGGAAGCGGCAGCGGCGGCGGGCAGCGATGTGGAACTCCTGCGGCGCACAGCAACGAGACTAACAAATCGAACGACAGTCACATCCAGCTACGATGCGGATGCCGTTTGGTTGGCGCAGGGCGCAGCAAACGCTGCCAGTGGCAGCGACTCCTCGGTTGGCGCTGGAGCTGGGACAGCGGGAACTGGCACTGGCACTGGCACCGGTGGCAGCTCGTTTATGTTGCTGCTGGAGAACTTTAACGATTATTTTCCTAACTATAATGGTAGCACGGTTTCGGGCACAACAGTCGGCACCTCAACGGCCAGCAGCGTTCTCCTCGATCAGAATCTGACGAGTTTGTACATTGAGAACTATCGAACCAATTGCACGAATGCAACGCTCAATCTAACAACGGAATCCTGTCACGAACTCCGAGTGGGTGAGTATAATACAAAATTATAAAACACTATACTATTATTTTATATATATATATTATATTTTATATATATATATTTATATATATATATATTATAAATATTATTATTTTTATACTTTATTCTTTTGAACTTTATGGTATATTATTAATGTAGTACAATATCGGTATTTTGTTGGTATATTTTTGGTATATTTGTATACGTTTTGAACTCTATTGTTCATTTTGAATATAGTCCAATATCGATATACCAAATATAGGCTTTGGTATATTTTTATATATGTTTCGGTATATTTGTATATATGTTTATTTTTATACTTTTTGTACACTATGGTATATTTTGAATGTAGTACCATATCGGTATTTTGTTGGTATATTTTTGGTATATTTGTATATTTTTATAAGTTTTGTTCTCAGTTGTTTATTTTGAATATAGTCCAATATCGATATACCAAATATTGGCTTCGGTATATTTATATAGTTTTTCTGTATATTTGTATACCATATATGTTTATTATACCCGCTACCCATAGGGTAGAAGGGTATTATAACTTTGTGCCGGCAGGAAATGTATGTAACAGGTAGAAGGAGGCATCTCCGACCCTATAAAGTATATATATTCTTGATCAGCATCAATAGCCGAGACGATCTAGCCATGTCCGTCTGTCCGTCTGTGTGTCTGTCCGTCTGTCCGTCTGTCCGTCTGTCCGTATGAACACCTAGATCTCAGAGACTATAAGAGATAGAGCTATAATTTTTTTTCGACAGCATTTGTTATGTTTGCACGCAGATCAAGTTTGTTTCAAATTTTTGCCACGCCCACTTCCGCCCCTGCAAATCAAAAAAATCGAATAACAAGCGTAATTTGAAAGCTAGAGTTACGAATTTTGGTATATACAGTAATAACTATAGTATTTATGATCCCTGAAAATTTGGTTGCGATCAAATAGAAATTGTCGAAGTTATTAAAGAAATACTTTTGTATGGGCAAAAACGCCTACTTACTAGGGGTCTGAGTTGCTTTGGCTGACAATCTGGTATATTGTGCCGTCTATGGTATATTTTGAATGCGGTACTATATCGATATACCACATATACTATTTTGTATATTTTTAGTATTTTTGCAGTATATTTGGTATATTTTGAGAATAATACCGCAAAATATATTGCTTTTATTCAAAATGGGTAGCGGGTATCTCACAGTCGAGTTCACTCGACTGTAGCATTCTTACTTGTTTTTATACTTGTTGTACACTATGGTATATTTTGAATGTAGTACAATATCCTAGTATCAAATATTGGTATTGTTATACGTTTTCAGTATTTTTGTGGTATATTTTTGGTATATTTGTGGAATATATTTTGTAAAACAATACAATTTTAGAAAATCTACTATTTTTTATTATTTATATATTTATTTAACTTCTTCTTATTATGTTTTTGATTTATATTATATTATATTATCTTATATATTTCTTATTTGAATTTTTAATCTCTTATTATGATTTATTTAAAACAAATTTATGGCCTGTATGTTAGGCAACAAAACGAAACAAAATATACCAAGCCAATTAATATGAATACTTCAATTATAGGTGTTTGTTTTTTTTTTATTGCTTTAAATTTGAACTATTTCATATTTGTAAGCTCAAATATTTTTATGTCAATATACTCACAAAGCCAACAATTTTTTCTTTATAGTGGACCACAATTATTGGGCGCTGATATTGATATTGTTTCCAATCCTAACGCTATTCGGCAACATTCTGGTCATCCTCTCCGTTTGTCGTGAGCGGTCGCTGCAAACAGTTACGAATTATTTTATAGTATCATTAGCCATAGCAGATCTGCTGGTCGCCGTAGTCGTAATGCCGTTTGCTGTTTATTTTCTGGTAAGTATTCTGTTAGCTGTTCTCAGCATTAAGATATATGGCCGCCCATTAACGCAATGGCCAGAGGGTGTGTCGATGTCAAAATCAAAATGCTAAATGCAAAATTGCCGGCAACTTGTTTACGGCACCACAGTTGGAAAAGGGATTCATTAGGTTGGTCGCAAAGTGAATACAGTTTTCTGTTTATATATATTTCATGTTTTTTTTTTCAGTTAAGAAACTATTATACTTAATTTGTAATTCTTTTATTATCCAACTACAGGGTGGTAATAAGTCGAATACGCTCGAGTGCAGCCTCGACGTCTAACTAATTTTATCAAGTGTCTGGGGGCCATCTAATAAATAAACAAGCTCATAAATAACAACAAGAGGGACGCTTTAAGAGAGTGGATATTGTTTGTGTAGCCCTGGTTGGACCTGGGCGGGAGGCGTGGCAAACCAAGTCAAGCAAACGCAAGGCAAAGCAAAGCAAAGCAAAGCCAAGGCAAGGCAATGCTCTTTACTAAATTGCGGCCATTCAAGCAATAACATTCAATTTTTGGCGGCCTAAGCATATAAATCAATGTGCATGTGCTCGCAAAAAATGAGAATGAGAAATAGCAGAAAAGAAGAGAGAGGGAGAGAGAGAGAGAGAGCAGCTTACTTATTTCCTTTGACTTAAGTCGACGTAGCTGTCATTCCATATGATTGATTGTTCGATTGACTGACTGACTGACTGTTTCCCACCCGAACAGTCTGTCATGTCTGCATCCGTCTCTCCAACTCAGCCAAGAATTGTCTATCGATTCCGACCGCCTGCCACTTTCTCTCTCTCTCTCTCTCTCTTTCCGTGATACATTAAGGGAGAATGCGTCAGAGGCTTTTAGAATGCCGACAAAATCGATTGCGACTCCGATTCGCATTGCGATTGCGATTGCAGACGACGGCGTCTCAACGAAAAGGTGTTCGAATTGAAAAATTGTTGACTAAGGTCGGCAATTTAGGCTAATAAATTTGTGCCATTTCCTTGGAGAAAGTTTTATGCTTGTTTAACCCGAAATATATAAATAAATAAGCTGCAACATTCGTCAGACTGAAGAAGGGTTCATTTACAGTCGTTTTCCTTAACAGCATTTAACTTAATAAATAAATCAATTTAACTTCACTTATCATTCTATAAGGAACTAAATTTATAATTTCGATACGAATTTCGCAATTCAATTGAAACTCGAAATTTCTTAATGAAAGTGGAATAAACCATTATTATTATTACATTTGAGATTCGATTTTCACATAAAACTCGAATTAAACTTTTCATATTGGAAAGCAAAAAGATTTTCTGATATCCACAAAATTCAATGTATTTTGTGGTATTCATTTGCATAGCAAAAGTTAAGATAAAGGTCAGCTTGTCATCCCAAGTCAATAAAACTCAAATTAAATTGCCAACTTCGATATTCGTATTGATTGATTTAAACTTTAAATAATTTGCATAGTCAGATGAAGTCGAGAACTTAAAGCAAGCAAGGGTCACTTAAATATGTCGATATGAAAATTCTAACAATTGTGTTGAATTTTGCATTTTATATTTTTGGTTACCTGTTTAAGTTGAATTTTTTTAAATTAACATGAAATATTTTGTGTGCACGGAAAAAGAGAAAAACAAATTATGAAATTCTTGAATATGAAACAATGGAAAATCAAGCTTAGAGGAGCTGTTTTTCCTGCTCGGTATTCAGATTGCTGTCAACATTGAAGCGATATGGAATATCATATTATTGTAATATTTATGTACATTTAAATCAGCATGGCTCGACTCGATTCTGTGTTTTTTTGTGTGACATTTGACAGGAGCTCAACGTTTGTCATGTTGCCCACAATTAATTGTGTGTTTATTTAACAAGTGTCTCCGCTCAAGTGTAGTTATAATAAATACAACAACAACAGCAACAACAGCGACAAGAGAGAAAACAAATGCCATATCATGCATACATATTTAATGAAAAATATAAATTGCAAATTGCGAGTGGCAAGTTGTGAATTGCGAATTGCAATTTACAATTATAAAACCCAAACATTTGTTACACGCGTAAAAAGCTAACTGTCGCGTCCGTCGCACACAATCGTCGTAATTAAAACGCTCGAAAGTCAAATGAAATTAACAAAAGCCGCACGCCAACTGGCAGATCGAAAGAAATGCGCGAAAGCGAGCGAGCAGAGTCAGAGTCAGAACCAGAGCCAACAATTGGCTGCCTGTTGACAATAATTAATGTGAGAAACTTTTTACATGCGAATAGAGTGCAATTTGCTGCAAATATATTTTTCAAACGTTTTGCGAAATTGCATTTGTACGTTGCCTGTCGCGCTCGCGTTGTTCGTTGTTCGTTGTTCGTTGCTCGCTGTTCCTTGTTTCGTTTTGCGGGTTAATCTTCGCTGACAAGCGCAGTCAGAGTCACAAAGTTTGCAACTTGGCAACGACTTAAGTCTGTCCTTTGAAAAGATTGAGAAATTAAGTGGAGCTGTCAGCATGATTAAAATACGTTTCTCCAGCATGCAGCAGAGGAAAGTATTGATTAATTCACTGACCACATTGCGTATACGCAATTACTGCAATTAGCCAAGCTATTTAGTACATCTTTAACTTGTGCACACTTGTGCGAATACGCAATATGACACTTAAATGACAGCCACAAATATTTAAGCATAGACCAAGCATCTGCCTGTTGCGGCTTTACATACATATTGCATATGTATATTTACATATATGTGTGTGTATATGAATGGCTTTCAGTCGACGGCAATGACAGCTCATTTAATTTCATTTTGATCATTAAATTGACACTCAACCAAACGACCGCCCGCCCGAAGCTGCTTTATCAAAGGACCGACCGCCTGCTGCGTGTTGATTTTCTAATACCGTTCGCCATTCACCAAACACCATACAGCATAACACGCATACACCCACACCCACAAACACACACACACATACACACACTTACGCATAGTGGCAAATTAACTTGTCATTAAATGCGCTTCGCCTTCCAATCGGACGACGACGTCGACGCTTTCTCTCTGCACTTGTGTCCATGTGTGTGTGTGTGTGCATATGTCAGGTGCTAATTAAGCTTTGCACACACACACATACACATACACATACACAAAACTGGCATTCGAACAGAGAGACGGACACAAATACACATTCAGCATTGAGTATAGAGAGTTTATATGTGTATAGAAGTACATTCAAATGGAGTCATGTTGGCGTGTCAGGTGCAGGGCACTGTATCAACTCTATAGCAACAACAACAACAAGTGGCGGGATCAACAGCAGACAGACAGAAAGAGAGAGCCAGTGAACATTTGGGAGACTGGCATTTGCTGGCAGGCAACACTGACGAAGTGTTACACCAGCTGCGACGTGCTGAACATGTCAACACACACACACTCGCACACTTGCAACTTAGTTTGTGGCAAATAGCCAAGGGTAGAAGAGCGTATCCCATTATGTGCACTGTGAGTGTTGAATACATGCATTACACGTTGCATTGACAACGTCACCTTCCACCTACGCAACAACTACTTCAAATCGATCAAATTAATGGCATAATTTAATATTCATTGCTGATTAATTCAATTTGCTAGAAATTCACACTGAAATACTGAAATTTTATACTTCAAATATTATAAAAAAAACACAATAAAAATCAATTGAAAAGCAACCTCTGTTGTTTTTTTCATTTTGCAGACTGCAGAAAAAAAAAAACTGCAAAAAATCTCTGTGATTTATTTGGCATTATAATTATTTATTCTTTAATCCTCGCAGTTATTTTTGTAATCAATTTATTTGACATTTAAATAAGTGAATTCTTATTGCAAATGCGAATAAGTCTAATTATCATTTTCGTTAAGCTTCATTTGTATTAAAAAAAATAATAATAATATTAAATCATTGAAATTTTAACTTATTAACTTAACTTTAATTAGCAACTTTAATATTTTTTAATTACATAGCTTAATATTTATTCCTTTTGTTTTAATATTTTTTATTTTTCAAACAGCTGCAAAAACTGAAAAAAATCAATGTGAAATATTTCCCACAATAATAATGTATTCTTTAATCCTTGCAGTTTTATTATAATAAACTTATTTGTTATTTAAATCAGTATATTTTTAGCCCAAATACGAACTAGATTAATTATCATTTCCCTTAACCTTCATTTGTTATAGAGATTTAAACAAGATAAAGTAAAATCTACCAAATAATATGAAATCATCAATATATATTTTCTAATTTATAATCAATTTAATTTAGAAACTTTAGTATTGATCTTATGCTCAATTTAATGTCTTCGTTTTATTGCGTCAGCACTTTACATTTTATTTCAATGCTAAAAAATGAAGTGCTGAAATTTCCTTCAATTTTTAAAGCAGTCGCGAATTTCCGGAAGCACTTCTTCGTTTTTTTGTTCGTACATAAAATATTTCATGCAATTTTTATTTGCCCCGAAGGAATCTGCATTCGCAACATAACTCGCAAGTAGATTTGATTACTCACCGTTCCCCATTCCCTTCGCCCTGTTCCACTTTCCCCTTTCCACATTCAGCTTTTTCATTTTTTTTTTGTGTGGGTTGCTTTGCTGACTGCGAAAATCTAAATGTTGAATTCGAGGTTCAGAGTCGAAATATATTTATTCGAAGCATAACTAAAATTCAGAGTAAACAATTTCTTGTCACGAAGCTTTATTCGCTTTTGTGGCAAAGTAGAAGCAAGAAGAAAAAGAAGAAGCAAAAAAAATGATAGCACACTTTTTAGCGCGCCAGCAAACGACATGAAGAAATTCGAAATACAAGCGCAATTATTTAGCTCGGCCAAGTCCATGGGCATTTGTGTTTGTCGAGGCGCCCCCAAGCCAGCATTCAACTCCCACACACACACACACACACACACACACACACACGCACAGACACAGACATGCGAGGGGCACACACGTAAACACAAATGAAAATTGATTTAGTTAAGAGGATTTGCGTCAACAACAGCACAATAAGTGGGCAGTAACACGGGGCATTGGGCGACGTTCCAATTGGACAGAGGTTGAATGAAGAAGATGGGCAGTGTTTGTATGTATGTGTGTGTTGGCATTGTGGATAGCACTTAACTCATAAAAATGAGTGAGTGTTTGGGTGTGTGTGTGTGTGTGTGTGTTGGCTGCAACGCGCTTTGCGAGTGCTGGAATGGGTGACAAAGCTAAGGAAGCAACAAGAGACGACGAGCAAAGCTGGCAACTGAGCCAACAAAGAGAATTATTGTGGAGCGTGGAGAGTAAGAGGGAGTCCCTCTCCCACTCCCTCTTACTCTCGAACAGATAGTCAAACAAGCAAGCCAACAAATAGACAAAATATACTCTGGTCTGCGTTACTCATACGCAATGTGGTGCCAGGCAAATGCTGACTGGCTAGAAGCTTGGCTCGTTTTAACTCGCGGCTAAAACAAATACACACACACAAACTCACTTACATAGTGTGTGTGTGTGTGTGTGTGTGTGTGTGTGTGTGTGTGTGTTGGGGCAGTGCTTTTCTATTTTAAGTGGTTGTATATGTCAGTTGAAAGCTTTTGTTGACATTCAAGTGCCCCATTGACAGTGTAAAAGCGTGCAACGTGCGGGACATAGCTGAGGCGTCGACCCGCCTGCCACGCCCACTCCAACGCCTCTCAAAACTGCGCCATAGAGAGAGGAAGAAGAAAACTTGCCCAGGGCACTTGAAAAGTCAAAGCATTCGCCTCGCCCAAAGTTCAGTTCCTGTTCATTGCTATAATCATACCAAGCAGCTCTCACGTTCGTTCCCTCTCCCACTCCCTATCTCTCTCTCTTTCTCTATTGGTGTTAATTGCAATGTCTTTGCTGCAACTGCAACGTTGACTGACACTTGTTGAGCAAGTGATTTCAAGTGATTGAAAATTAGCATTGCAATTGCTAATAATTCCACTCGAAGACTCCACTGCAAGTCTGCGTTGAGTGTGTCCAAAAATACTCGCCAAAGATTGCATTACATAAATAAATAAACTGATTAATCCACACAAAGAGCGATACACACACACACACACACACACAGAAGAGTGTCTTTCAAGCACTTAAGCGTGGCGAAATGAAAGGAAGCGTCAATGTCCTGCCACTGGCAGTTGTTCTCCTAATCCTGGAAGGGTGCGTGACTGTTTACATCCTGCGGTGTCCAACAGCAACAACAAGTGTCCGCAACGCACCAACAGACATTCACTTATAAATATGTATGTGTGATCGTTTCTTTCTTTCTCTCTCTCTCTCTCTTCTGCTGCGGCGCATTAAATTTATTTATTTGCGCTCCAATGAAAGTAAAAAGGGTGCAAAGACAGACAGACAGCCAGACAGAGCGGCACTTAGTCAGCATTTGGTGTAGCAAAAAAAAAAAGGAAAAATATTTTTGGCAAAAATAGTCGCGTAGTCGCCTGGCAGTGACAGGCAAGTGTCGTTGTCGCAGTCGCCGTCTCCGTCGCCGTCGCAGTCAGAGTCCTCACTCAACCGAAACCCACTTCGAATCGCCATCGCAATCGCAATCCAACTTCTACTCCACTTTTGGGGCCACACTCATACCAAATTCCAATTTCCAGAGATATTTGCTTGATATTCCTCTCGACCCGTCGCCCTTTGACCCTCTTCAAACAAAATAAAAGTAGGAACAAAAAAAAAAAAAAACAAAACACACGACGAACCCTCTGTTGTTGTCCATGGCATTTTTATTATGTATGAGCTGAAATTATTGGATTGGATTTGCTTAATATAAGCAGATAGCAGAGCCTAAGCAGGTTTCTTTTCCCTTCTTTCTCTTCATTCTCCTTCTTTTTTTTGGGTCCAAAAAGCTAAGTGGCCAGCCAACAGGCCATGGCAACTGAAGGGTCGTCACCTCAATTTTATGGCCAAAGCCAGTAGCGGAAAAACCAACATCTTTCTTTTTCTTTTTCCTTTTCTGTTATACCAATATTGAATCATTAAAATTGCCAGCTGTCAAAGCAAATGAAATTAACTACAAACTAGGCTGTTAAATTTGAAAGTTTTAGCTCTTAAATAGAGCAAAATATGATTTTAATTTATTACAAAATTAAATGTGAAATATTAGAAATTACATCTAGCAACAAATGCAATTAAATATGCATATACAATAAATACTACGGGTGCGTCCTTGAAACTTCTGAGTGCCCATTTGCACATTAGATTGCAAACGAATAAAACTTTTTTTAACCCAAAAAGAAACAGGTGGCTGCCTGTCAACAAGAGCTGCACACAAAACTGTTTCATGCGGCAAAGCAATAAAAAAAAGAACAAGTAAGAAAGCTATAGTCGAGTGTGCTTGACTGTGAGATACCCAATAAATAAAATAATAACAGCAAAAGTATTAATAATATACCAATATCTATATTTTGTATATTTGTATAGTGCTACATTTAAAATATACCATAGTCTATAAAATATTAAAAGTAATTTAAAGTATACTATGAATTTGGTACCGCAAAAATACTAAAAATATACCTAATGCTTGATTTGGTATATTGATATAATGCTGCATTCAAAATATACATATTCTGTGGTATCATATCCATTAAATTCAAAATATACCAAATAATTATATCTCAAAAATACTAAACATATACCAAAGACTATTTTTGGTGTATTGATATACTACTACATTCAAAATATTTTTTATAATATACCAAAATATAATACCGCACAAATACTAAAAATATAGCAAAGGCCTAGATATTGTACTACATTCAAAAAATACCATATAGTGCACAATATACCAAATTGTCAGATCTGAGACGTGGGTGTTAATACAGACAGACAGACGGATGGTCAAGACTTTATTGTCTCGGCTGTTGACGATGATCAAGAATACTTTATGAGGTTGGCCTGTTACATACACTTCCTGCAGGCAAAAAGTTATAATACCCTTCTACGCTATGGGTAGCGGGTATAAAAACTGAGAAGCGAATTTGCCAGCTGCAACTTATTTAGCTTACACCAACAGCATCAGCATCAGCATCAGTTTGAGCTTGAGGTTCGGCTTCAGTTCTGTTGCTGACAACAGCTTCAGCTTCAGCTTCAGTATTTTTTTTTATTGGGTGGGCTTTTGTGGCAACTGTTCTTCGGTTGCTTCGGTGCAGCAACAAAAATGTGGCACAGGATAAGAGCGAGAGCTAAGTGCTAACTGCTAACTGCAAAGCAGAGTCGAGAGCACAGCTCGAAACTTTTTTAATTTAAATGGCCATTTAGAGGGTATGCTGGCCGAAATGGCCGACACTCGTAACTTCCAGCATAGTACTTCAGCAAAGCTGAAGCAAGCTGTAAGCATGACGCCCCTTCACCCACATACATACATACATACACATGTACATAGCTATATAGTGTAAGCATAAAACAGGTGCAATTTGGACAACGACTTAAAGAGAGTTTTGGTAGTATTTTCTTTTTTTTTCGTTTTTGTTACAACATTACCATTAAAATATTAAAAGTTAGTTGGGAAATAGTTGAGCTTATGCTCTCTCAGTTTGTTGCAACTTTGAAGTCATTATTTTGTAATGCACTGTTCGACATCGATGTGCAGCATTTAATATATATATTATAATTAACTTGCATAGGTAAAACAATGGATTTTAATGAACTTTTAATGAGTTAAACAATGAATCAACAATGGACTGACTTCAATACTCGAATATATTTTGAATTTTCATATAACATTCTTTAATAGAATAATGGAATAGAAAAAAAATATCTTAGTATATTTGCTCTCAGACCAAGTGAAACCATTTCTATGCAATTATTTTAAGTAAATTCTGTTGCTGCTTTCTATGAAGTAAATTTATTTAAAAATGCACTAAATCAATATCTTTGCAAAACAATTGAATAAAAATGTTTGTATGAAACAAATTAACAGAAAAGATGTATTTTCTATAAGTAATTTTTATAAAAATATTTACAAAAAATGCTTGAATAATAATTTGCTGGCGAAAAAATCGCCAGCGACTATTAAAAAATACATATAACAAAAATGTGTTTATATTGAGAAAAGATAAATCTTATAACGCTTGATAAACACTTTATTTAGAGCTAAGAATGATTTGGTATTACTTTTCTATTTCAAGATAATTGTCAAAAAATAAAAAAATCCGTAGAAAAACAAAAATTGAGACACTTTATTTTAATTTCTTTTTTCGCCAGAAAATTATCCAAATGTTCTTTTGCTGCTTTTGATTTGCGTTGTCTACCAATCACACACAAAGATAATTAGCAAACCCCTGGCAAAAGACTAATTGCGAGCTCACATTGGAGTCTCTCTATATACTCGTATTTGCCCAGGCCAGATGTCTTAGATGTGCTGCCAATTTGCAGAAGTCAGCAGAATGAATATCTGCAGCATGTTGCTTTGTGCCATTTGTTTGGGGTCAAGAGTTCGAGGCCGCGCCAAGTGTGGCAAGTAGCTAAGCAACAAAAACAAAAAA
This sequence comes from Drosophila pallidifrons, assembly GCA_023558445.1. Lineage (NCBI taxonomy): Eukaryota > Metazoa > Arthropoda > Insecta > Diptera > Drosophilidae > Drosophila > Drosophila pallidifrons. The sequence goes on from CM042351.1 coordinate 18,866,897, forward strand.
ATAACACAAAAAGTAAAACAAATACAATACAAATAAAAAACGAAGCGCAACAAACTCCAGACACGCTGCAAACTTGAAATTGTGTGTTCATGTTGCGGCTGTTTATTTATGCAATGCTGCAACGCCAATGCCAATTGCCAATGACTGGACGGAAGTAAAGCTCTCGGTGCTCTTCTTGGCTCTCGGTGCCAAAAGAGGCGTCCAACCGTGGGGAGTTTGGGTGATTGGGATTGGGCTGGGAAGCCAGCTCAAGTGGCTCAAAAGTTCAAATGCCAGGCACTTGAGTTGAGCGACCTGAAAATTTATATAAATCCGTGGCTGGCGGCTGCCACAGGGATCCCAGTTGGTGCTTCAGAGAGAGGGGATGAGAGCCGCAGTCACAGGCCGCACATCAGTTCAAATAAATAATCCAAGAGCATAAAATTGGCCACCGACAAAAGTTTTCAACACTCACACGCTTAGCCAGTCGCTTTGCCTTCCTGTCGCCTCTTCCGGCAGCATTTTAAAGGTTTCAAGAGCACAGAAAAAAAAACAAGTAAGAAAGCTACAGTTGAGTGTGCTCGACTGTGAGATACCCGTTACCCATTTTAAATAAAAGCAAACTATTGCGGTATTAATTTTAAAATATATCAAATTAATATACCAAAAAAATAACTAAAAAAATGTACCGGGTGTCATATTTGGTATATTGATATAGTACCACACTCAAAATATACCGAAGTCAACATTTGGTATATTGATAAAGTACAATTGTGAAAATATACCATAGTGTGCGAAATATACCATAGTGTGCAAAATATACCATATTGTCAGACAAGGCTAGATGCCACCTTCTGCCTGTTTCATACATTTTCTGTAGGCACAAAGTTATAATACCCATCTACCCTATGGGTAGCGGGTATAAACACGAAACGAGCGGAGAAGAAAGATATGAAAATTCAGGCAACCTTGTTTTTTTTTTTTGGTGTATTGTTGTTGCGTGTGTTGGGAGCCTCAGCTAAATGGCTGCTATCAAAATTATCGCCAGTTGTTGCTGACGGTCGAAGGGTCGACGTCCCTGACCCCGACCCTGAACACACTTCCACACACACACACGCACACACACACAGACCAACACACGCGAGAGTTAAGTTAATGCGCGCACTTCCTGACGAACCGCAGCCTCTCTTTGGTCGCATGCTCCACATGCCAGCGAATTATGTGGCGCCGGAGAGCGTGTTGTTGTTGTTGTTGGAGTGTGTGTGTGTGTGTGTGTGTGCGTAAGTCCTGCCATGCTATTTAGCTAATTTAATACCACTATGAAAAGCTTCGCTCCCCAGACGCATCTGCAACTTAAATAATTAACAATGCTTTAAATTTGCACCCAACTCCAAAGCAGGGCGTGGCATTTAATCAAACCCCCCAGAAAAAGGTCTGCTCAAGTGCTGTGGGGAAATAGCTAAAAATAAAAACGAAAAACTTTTGTTTTTTTTCGGGCTTTTGTTTAGCTGTTTTTCGAGCACTCGAAAGGGGTGCCAAACAAATCTAAAAAAATAAAACGAATATGTAAAACTATTGCCATTATGTGCATTTGTTGCTCTGAGCTCTTTTGTTATAAGCATAAGCACTTGTTGGCCAGATTTGTGTGTGTGAACGACAGCAAAAACTAAACGAGTTCTTAAATCACAAATAGAGTATGTTAATTGAGTTGGCTTTTATTCAAACGCATGATTGATTCTTCAGTCTCAGTGTCATCATTAGCGCAAAGTCTAATTTGTTGACTTGACTCTCACTCTCTCGCTCTCTCTCTCTCTCTCTCTCTCTCTCTGTGTCTGTCTCTGCCTCTGGCAGCATGTAAACGTAATCAGGCTTATGCAAAGCTCTCATTATATCCAAAAACAAATACAGACACACACACAAGCAGAAAGACAGAGAGACAGTCGTATATAACGCGAGTCAAGTAAAACCCATTTAGGAGTAAAATATGGCGCCAGGGCGCAGAAAAAGTCATCATAAAATAAAATTTCCCTCGACGCTAATGACAACTAATTTGTGCTAAAATCTCAATACACACGGTAGCTCTGGGCTCACACACATGCGCACACATACTACATATACAAATACGTATATATGTATATACTACATATGTATATTCTTGCATAATATATGTGAGAGTTGACTGTGCCGTCGTCATCGCCTTCGGGGGCGTCCGAGGCTATTAAAAATGGCGGAGAGAACACTAAAGTTGTTACAGCCAAAGATGGTACTTTTAGCAACACCATCACACACACACACGCACACATACACACACACACACACACACACACGTGGAGACACACACTCGAGCCGAGCGAGCACACAATAAACTTAATAAATAAGTCAATTAATTGCCCTGCGCGCCTGATATGATATCACAGCAACAGCGTCAAGCGCTCCTGTGTCGCTGCTGTCTCCCTCTCTCTCTCTCTCTCTCTCTCTCTATATGTTTCTCTTTCTCTCTCTTTCGCTTTTGCTCTTTCGCACTCGCTGTATAACGTTACTCTATTAGGGCAGCAAGTTCAATTAACTTTGTCTTTGGCATAACAAAATGTATGCGGAACTCGTTTAATAGTCGTTGGGCTTTTACTTGTGGGCGTGGTCGTTTACTCCTGCCCCACCCGCTCCACTCCTCCACTCTTTCACTCGTTCAACGTTATCACACAGCGGAAATGGTGTCGTGCAAACCTAACTTGATTTTATGCTCTCGGCTTCCGTTTTCCATTGCTCGCCTAGAAGTAGGCAACGCTTTTTTCCAAACGCTCAACAAAATAAACAAAAACAAAAAACGTTTGGCAATAACTGCAGCATGGGGTTGCAACATGTGCTGCATGTCCGCATAAGTCGCAATTGCAGTTTAGATTCCAGAGCGCGCGTTCAAGCTCGCATTTAATGTATATTAAATGAAAAATGACCGTGCGGGAGAGAGCTGCTCGCTTGGCTGGGTTTTTGGCAGGCAGCATTTGGCAACATAAACAAATTATTTGATGGCTTTTACGCGACTCTGGCTTGGCTTTCAGCTGTGTTCAGCTATCAGCTTTCCACTTTTCGCTTTCAGCCATTCAGCTTGCGGTTGCTTTTCGCCTTCACATGCGCCTTGCGCCTTGCGCCTTTTGGTTTTTGGCCATTGCATGCTTGGCCACTAAGTAAACTTTTATGGCCCTCATAAAATAGGCAAAAGTCGCGCCCATTCCTGCTCCCTCCGCTCTCCGTTCTCGCTTTCGTTTTCTCTCTCCATTATACACATACTCATATATAAATATGTAATATGCGTGCCGCATAAAACCGAGAAACAAGGCAGCGAACCAGCATCCAAGTCAAGACAAGGCAAGCGAAGCGAAGCCAAGACAGCAGCAGCCAATGCCAAACGAAAATCCCTGGCAGCATTTTTATGCAGCTGTTGTGACATTTTTATGCTAAGCAGCTTCCTCGCCCCTCCCGATATAACATAGTACACAATGTTCTTCCCTTTTCCCTCTTCACACCCATCGCTCCCTCAGCATTATAGCGAATGCGCCAAATTATGAAAATTCATAAAAAGCCAAATGTTATGGCATACTTTGAGCCCGGTCCTGTCGCTGCTTTTGATGCTTTCTGCCATCGTAGTGTTTCTTGCTGCCAGAGCGTGTCCTAAACTGAACAGAAACTGAACTAAAGTGAGCTGCGCTCTGAGTGCTGCCAATTTTTAGCTCTTTTTTTTGAATTTCTCCTTGGTTTATCACTTGCGAACTAAACTCGTTTGCGCTGACTCGTTTATCATGTCGTTTCGCTGCGACAAACATCAACAAAACTGACAACACCAACACCAACACCAACACAACACAGACAACAGATGCTCAACCGAAAGGCAAGGCAAGATTAGGATAAAACACCGGGCCGAAGGGGGAGAACCCAAAAGCAGATGATGGTCGCTCAAGTGGTTTGACGTTGACGTTTAATGCAGCAGCTTATAGCTGGCTCTCTCTCTTTCCCGCTCTCTTAAGCTTCTAAGATGCGATAGGAAAAAAGTAAAAGAAAAACGAAAACGAAAACGAAAAACGAATAAAATCAAAGACCACTAAAAGGCCGGCAGCGTACGTCCGCAAAGGAAGCTATGAAATATGCTCCACTGAAAACTTGTTACCCATAAAAGTACAAAAATTTATCATTAAATTTATGCAGTCCGACATAAAGCTGTGTGCAGAACAAGTTTTCACCAACTAAACCATAAAACAAAATGCCAGTGTCATTTGAGTAATTTATCAACGAATATTTCTATTTATTGTCACATTTTTCATTATTCAATTTTGGTTAGTGAATCGGAGTATCTAATTTAATCGTTGCTAAATATATTGCTGATAAAATCAGTAACCCAAAATATAGGATTTATAGCTCATATTTCTGATATTTTTTCAAGTTGATCAAGTTGTCATCGCAATTTAAATATTTCTATTTATGGTCACATTTTTCATTATTCAATTTTGGTTAGTGAATATGAACATCTAGTTTATTCGCTGTTATACAGCCAATAAAATCGGCTTTTTATACACTTTTAAAAGCATAAAATAATCAACATAATATGGATTTTATAGGCAGGCACATATTTCTGATATTTTGCAGGCTGATCAAGTTGTCATTTTAAAGATATCATAGTAGACTTGCCAACGATGATGGCTTTATCGCTGGCCATTTCTAAAAATGAGTTGTGAAGCTTGGCAAGCCAATTAGCAGCTTCAAGGATCAAGCAGTTGCCCAGTTGCCAGCGGATAAGGGGATTGTCGATTGAGTGGTTGACACTCGAGAGAAAGGAATGAGAATCGGGGGGCAAAAGACTGACAGTTTTAGCCAAGCTGGTTGCTGGTTGCTGGCGCTTGGCCGTTGTTAGGGGCAGCACACAGAGGCTTGACGGGTGCTTAGCCATCTTAGGGCCACGCGTGCCAGCCATTAAAAGCTTTTTAAAATTAATTATAAAACCAAAAGTAGGCAAACATTTTCGGAGAAAAGCGCAACCAAAGAACGAACATAACGAACTGACAACCCTTTTGGGCTCATCATCCATCTCATATTTTGGCAAAACGCTTTCAACTTCAAACAGATTTTGGATACTCCAGTGGGCAACCGCAGGGCAGCAACGATGGTGAGGTGGAGAGGTGGGAAGCATAAACATACGTAGCAAATTATGCTCATTATGTGCCGCATAAAATAGTTGGTCTCATTGGCCATGGCCCTGGCCAAACGGTTGAGAGTTCGTGCTCGAGTCCTAGTTGAAGTTCGCGTTTACGTCCAATGCTCTGACATGCAAAAGCGTAAAGTTTTTTGATTAGGGTTTGCCCCTAAAAATGCACACAGAGAGACGTCACATCAACATGAGAAGCGAGAGCATTTGGCATTCAGCATTCAGCATTCGCATTAGCATCAGCATGAACATCAGCATTAGCATGTTTTTTGCAATCTTTTTGTTTAGCTTGGCAATTTTATTTTCATTTTATGTATATTTGTTTTTTTTTTTCTGTTTTGTTGGGCCTTTTAATGCTCGCATAAGTTTTGCGGCCTTTTGTTTAATTTGATTTTATTCGCTTTCGCTTTCGCATTTGCCGCAATCCTTCAATTCACATCCACATGTCAGTAGTTCAAAGTGTGTTTGTGTGTGGTCAGACGGTTTGCTGCGGCACGTGGCAATTTTTGGAGCACGAAACAACGAATGCTTTTGCTTTTGCTTTTGCTCGCATCTCAGTCTCAGCTACGTTGCCTTTGCCAAAAGATGTGGTTACACGCCAATGCCACGCCCATCCAGCTGCCTCTGACACGTCTCAGACTCAGACTCAGACTCAGGTTCAGCCTCAGTCTCTGTCTCGGTTTCAGCCTCATTCTCATTCTCAGTCCCAGTAGCAGGTCAGCGGACCTTCACCCCCAACTGGCAGTTAATTAGACTTGGGGCTGAGCTATTTTTAAACGCTTTTGTGTTAGAACTTCAACTCTGCAAGCCGAATTCGTCTAATGAACTGAACAGTAACGAGTCAACTTTCCATTTTTACCCACAAGAAAAAAACCATTTTGTCGAGCGCCACAAAACTGAAAGCAAAAAAAAATCTATAAATGGATGATAATAAAAGAAGTATTTCTAATTTGCACTTGAAATTTAAAGGAAAGAATTTCATCTTTTAAATAATTATTGACTTATTTCAAGTGATGAAAAACTTAACATTTTTATACCCGATAACCATAGGGTAGAAGCGTATTATAACTTTGGGCCGGCATGAAATGTATGTAACAGGAATAACGAGGCATCTCCGGTTCTATAAAGTATATGTATTCTTGATCAGTGTCAACAGCCGAGACGATCTAGCCATGTCCGTCCGTTCGTCTGTGTGTCTGTCCGTCCGTCCGTATGAAACACTGGATCTCAGAGACTATAAGAGATAGAGCTCTAATTTTTATTCGACAGCATTTGTTATGTTTGCACGCAGATCAAGTTTGTTTCAAATTTTTGCCACGCCCCCTTTCGCCCCCGCATATCAAGAAAATCGAATAACAAGCGTAATTTTAAAGCTGGAGTTTCGAATTTTTGTATAGATAATACCTACTATAGTAGTTATGATTCCTAAAAATTTGGTTGCGATCAGATAAAAATTGTGGAATTAATTAAAGAAATACTTTTATATGGACAAAAACGCCTACTTACTAGGGCTCTTAGTTGCTTTGGCCGACAATCTGGTACATTGTGCCGTCTTTGGTATATTTTGAATTCGGTACTATATCGATATACCAAATATATCATTTGGAATATTTTTAGTATTTTTGCAGTATATTCGGTATATTTTGAGAAAAATACCGCAAAATATATATCTTTTATTCAAAATGGGTAGCGGGTATCTCACAGTCGAGTACACTCGAGTACACTCGACTAGCTTTCTTACTTATTGAATTTAAAATTTCGCTATTAATTATAAAAATTAGAAAATCGAAGCTTAAAACCCCTTCAATATTTTGTAGTTACCTTTTACATATTTCACCCTTTAATCGGCTGCAAATTATAGAACGCTTAAGTCAGTCATTAAATAGTAAGCAAGATTCCGCTGATGCTGCAGAGCTTTATATAACCCGATTGTGGAAAGTAATTGAAATTCAAATGTTGGGGGAAAGCTTTTGGCAAGTTGCTGCTGCTAGAGAGTTGAGTTTTACGTTGTTTCGACTATGCACTAAGGCAGTAACAATTAGAAAAGACGCTCGAGGCTGTTAAACTTTTAATACCCCAAAAAACAACCGAAAGAACAACAATAACATTAAGAAGGAACAAAAATAAAAACAAGTGAACGTGCGACACGTGCGATGTGTCCCGAGGTCCTGAGGCAACATTTCTGCATAAAACTGAAAACACGCACATGCCCCAAAAGCGAGACACACACACACACACACACACACACACACACAGACACCGACACGAACATTCTCACCCACAAACACTCGCAATGAATAAGAGACAAGGTCAAGGCGCCATCGAGTGCTACAAAGTAATTTGTTTCCGCTTCCGCTTCATTACTTCAGCCGCTTTGCACTTGCCACATACCACATGCCATTGCTACTGTGATTGCTGTTGTTGCCACTGTCAACAGACAGAGAGACCGACAGACGAAGCGCTCAATACTGCAGAAGTATGAGTGCAACAGCTAAATATACAAATAACTACTCTCAACGCAACTCATTTGACTTTTGGATCATCGCAATTTTTATACACTTTCCGACTGAAACCTTAACTTTTCATAACCAATTGAATTTATACTTTATTATGCGAGAGAATTCTTTTGAAGGAAAATCTTTTAATCGCTCTTAAGAATTAATAACATGCATTGCACTTTAGCATAAATTTAATTATTGATTTTAAGTATATACAAGATTCAAATACATTTATATTGTATAAGGAACCAATTAATTTTTGAATCAACTGAATTGTGGCAGTCTCTAGCTTTGCCAGTGTATTGAGAAATGTGAACTTCAAGCTCAATGAAATGCGCAATTGACAGGCGCCAAAGGAAATAATGTTGTTCCAGTAGAGGAAAAGCAAAAGAGCGACCTCATTCGAATGCCATTCATACATATATATCTATATATATATATACATATATGTATGTGTATGTGTATGTATAGTGTGTATGTATATTTACAATATGTCAACAAGAACTCGCGGAGCAACATGTTCATCGTGATGATGGAGAGCGATGCGACTCGAGTTGCCATCGCCAAATGTTTATAGGCAAATACAAACACAAATACAAATGCAAATACAAATACAAATAAACAAATACACATGATTGTAAATAGCGAAGGACGCTTATAGAGATGGCAGCACAGACAGAGGAAGGAAGAGAAAGGGACACAGAGAGAGAGAGAGAGAGATGAAGAGATTTAATTGCGGCTAATTAATGTGATATCGGATTTGAGGCAATGGCCAAAAATGTTGCTGTCAGCAACATCAGAATACGGATGCCAAATTATAAATGATTTCTGGCTGTCGCGACGAGTTGTAAACAATTCCTCCCGCCTCCGCCACCGTCTTGCCCCTTGTCAAAGTTGCAGCTGCAACAATGGAAACATCGACGACGATGACAGCGAGAAGTTGTGCAAAGCAAATTGGCACAAAACTGTTGCGTGGAGTTCTCTCTCTCTTCATTTTTTTTGTTTGTTTGCGACACTTTTAGTTCTTTGCTTTTCCATAGAATATTCAACCCACACGCAGCAGCCACGCATCAGCGATTGTTCTTTGTCCTTGCGCTTGCCAGGAGCAACAATAAACATCGCTGGCTCCGATAGTAGAATTTAATTAAAAGCTGTTTCATCTGCCCAGTTTGCCCAGTGAACATTGCAACAAATGCCAGCGGCAATAGCAATAACAACAACAACAACAACAACAACAACAACAACAACAACATCGACATCAAACTAAAAGCGAATTGTGAATTTTGAATTTTGAAAGAGCCCATCAAATTCCAGAACACTGAAATCGCCTTGGGATTATTGACATATTGCGTCAACTTCACCTGAAACGTTAACGATAACTGCAACTCGCATAACTGCAACTTTTCCAGCGATTGGAGTTGCAAATTTAACTGTCAGTCTAATTACAAATAAATACATTACACAATTTAAAGAAAGATGAATAAATGATTGAACAGCTTCAAAGTGTTTTTATTCGAACATTAGCGTCAATCGATTAAACTACTTTTGTAGGACAAGTTTTTTTTGTTAAGTTTAAACTCATACAGCCTTTAAATTAACATGACCTATAGAATATTAGAAGCTAAAAATATTGTATTATTTTGTTATTTTTGTCATTACAAAAAATTTGGTATAAATTCATTAAGAAACTAAACGAAATGCCCAATTTCTTTATCTCTTTATTTAAGATTTTATCACAATAGCAATTAACTCCTTGTTAAGTTACTACAACATATTTTTTTATATATTTAATTTATTATATGTATGTAGATATATAAAATGGATTTCATTTTATTTAAAATTCTTTCAATGTCTCCATATCTCAATTAACAATGTTACCTAGAATATATTATTATAATCTTTTTGTATCTTTAAATTTTAATTCATTCATTCACAAATTTGTTTCCTTTTAATTTAAGAATTTATTACAAATTGAATTAGCTATCTTTCCTCCCAAATCTCTTAAAGAGCTGTGAATAAATAAAGTTAATATTTAATGGGAAATATTTAAGTTATTAAACGCTGCCTAATTGTTTTGTCGACAACTTGCTGAACGCTTTATGTTAATTGCCAAAACACTGGCAGTGAACATGGGTCAAGTTTGAGCCTCAAGCGAATGAAATGAAATCTGTGTTAGTGGGAGCTAATCAATTATTTTGTACTGAGCATTAGCTTAAGTCTGTTCGAAGAGTACATGTTTGGTGTATTAACTATGGAGGACTGAATGCCAGTTCAAACATTCCCTTATTTACTTATAGAGATTACAGTCCATCTATTAATAAGTTCTATAATCGATATTACTTCTCTTCTTTTGGCCAAAATAAATTCCATAGGTTTTTGGGAGGCATTCGATATTTATGCTTTGTTCGGTGAGTGGGGCGAAAAAGTCTTGCTGAATTTATACAAGTAGTTACTTACATCAAGTAGCACACTCTCAAGGATTTCATCTGCTTGCCACAAGGGGATACACACACACACACACACACACACAGACTCACACACACACAAATACACGCTCATACACGTCTAAACTCTATCTGCGTGCAAACCATAAAAACCAGAAGCTCAATTATCAAAATGCTACGTGTGTTTGCTGTTGTTGTGGCGAATGTGTGTGTGAGTGTGTTTTTTGCGACTGTGTGAAAGTGTGTGTGTGTGTGGGTGTCACATCTATGGCCAGCATTCTTATAGCCATTCGCATTCACATTGCCATTTCCATTTCCATTCTCATTGTCGCTGTCGCTGTCGCTGCCAACGTCGTCGTCTTTTTGGGGGCTTTGTCCCTTTGGGTTTTGTGTTTGTGTGTGTGTGTGTGGTCGCCTTTGACTGTGCAAATAGATAAATTTATTTATTTTATGCTCTGTTGCTGCAAAAGCCACACACATTCACACAAGAGAGATAGCCAAAGAGGTAAAGTGGGGGAGAAAAGAGTTGGTCGCAGATAGCGAAAAGAAAGGGCATTGAAATTCTTTTATGAATGCAGTCGATTTAAACGTACGACTAACTTTAAATGCCATGCCTTTGCGCTTATGTGCAAAAATCTACATAAATTGAATGCCATTGAACATTTTTGTCCACACACACACTCAGAGAGAGAGAGAGAGCGAGTGAGAGAAATAAGCCGTTCCTTCAAGTGCGCTAAGTACGTGTCTGTCTGGCCAGTTGTATAGAAACTTAGGGCAACTTGGGCAATGGGGAATCTAAGTCTAACGGGTCAATGGAAGGCCATGTGAATGCGAGCCACTGACATTGAAATGCTTTCGTGCTAGACACATTTCACATTTTTAAATTTGCATTAGATTTAAGCGTAAGCAAATATCTTTCATTTGCAGACAGACAAACAGACAAACAGACGATCAATAATCGATTCAATTGGCGCCACAAACAAATCGAGTTTCAATGGGAAAATATAGTTAGTTTTCTTTTGCCATGCCCATCGATGAAATGAAATGCCAATACTTTATAAATTATAGCTTACAGCTTTTGCCGAAAATCTTGAGTTGCTAACGCGACGTGGCGTGGCGCAACGGGGGCGTATACGTAATCCATGACATACAATAGCCTCAACAAGAACCAGAATGAAAAAGGCCAACGACTGGGAGAATAACAGCGGCGACAATAGAGAACAGGAAGCAAATAAACGCTGTAAAAATTCCTGAGCAGCTTACGTGTAACGTTATGTATTACTTAGTGTGTGTTTGGGTATGTGTGTGTGCCTGAGTGTGTGTATGTGTGTGTGTGTGTCGAAGCATTCGTGCGTATGTCTTTATATCGAAAAGTTTTTGCCACTTTCTTTGCGCTGTTCATCTTTTGTTATGCCGGCTTCATCTTCTCCTCCCTCGACTCTCTTTCCCTCTCCCTCTCTTTCTCTGTCTGTTTCCCCCTCCATCTGCGTTTCTATTTCCTCCCACCATACACCTCCGAAAATCTGATGCTTCTTCTGCTACTTCAGCTTCATAGTACTTAAGTACATCTCGAGCAAGCTATTTTCGTCTATAGTATTTGTGCTATGCTCTATCTCTCTCTCTCTCTCTCTCCTGCCTGACTTTCACTATCACGGCTAAACTTTGGGCGCCGTGTGTGTGTGTGTGTATCAAACTTGTCTCTTGTCTATGTGTACGTGTGTGTGTGTGTGCATGTCTGTCTATTTTCTCTCAAATATTTTGCACTTTTTTGTGTGAGTTTGTTTGCCTACTTTAAACATAAACCGATCGGCTTTCTATTTATTTGCCTCACCATTGTTCGGAATGCTGAAAATATTGATGCAAGAATGTATCTGCGTGTGCGTGTGTGTGTGTGTGTGTGTGTGTGTGTGTGTGAGTGCCTGTCAGATACAAACAGCTTGGCCCTGATCATCCTTCCATTCACACACACACACACACATCTCATCTGTTTGCCTCTCTCTCCTTTTGTTTCCTTTCGTTTGGTTTTTCTTTTTGTATTTCGCTTTTTCTCGTTTTATGTGCTTTGTGTGCTACAAATTGTTTGGCTTTCGAAATTCCTTGCGTTATTGAGGTTTTTATGGACTTGCGGGTGGTGTGGATGCATCCCAAGCCAAGTCATGCCAAAGTAAAGTGAAACTCATAGATAGATGCGCGCCATAAGATAAACTCAAAAACTAATTTGCAGCCAGAGTCTGAGTCTGAGTCAGAGCCAAAGCCAAAGTCAGAGCCAGAATATTGTTATTGATAGATGACAATGGTCCGAGGACTGTCGGAACAGTTTGGCCACAAGCTCGGGATTTATGTATGCTCGCTTCCCTAGCCCTCGCTCTCGCCCTCCGCCTCCGTCTCTCCCTCCTTCTTCCTGCACCCGAACGAATCACAAACACTTGGCGCTGGCAATTGGAAATTAAATTGCTTTTCCATGTGACACTTAGGCTCAAATTGACATCGTTAAATGTATTTGTGTTTGGCAACGAACGGCCAATTCCCGTCTGCAAAATGGAAACACATTCATCTTTGCTTCTATCCAAAAAAAAAAAAAAACGAAAGAAAGGAACATTGCAATGGAAATATTTATGTGTTTGAAAAAGATATTGTTACTTACCTAAATGATGCAATGAAAAAGGGAAAAATGTAATAATAATAACACAACAGCAACAACAACAACAACAACAATCAGCTTGCAGCGATTTGAAATTGATTTAAAGCATCTCTAGCTTGGGTCAAAATCTGTCAGCAAAATGAAATTTGACTCGAAGTCCAAAAAAGTAATAAACGTCATCTCTCCGTCACATGACTTGATACCCAACTGAGCGCGTTCGCATTGCAAAAACAAAATAAACCGCAGAAATAGTTTAAGACTTGCGAAAAGAGAAAAATGAAAAATATGATTGAGAGATGCAAAACAAACTTTCCGACTATTCGAGATTGTGTTCAATTGACCTGACAAAATAAAATTAAATGCGAAAACTTGCTGACAGAAAAATATTTATGGGGAATTAAACATGAAAGAAAGAAGACAAAACTGGGTAGGGTATCTGTTAGTCGGACAAGCTTTAAAGCTGCGTTGGAGTTAAAGGGTCGCAACTTTTCCAAGAAGTCAGACAATTGGCGCCCAACATGAACACAATGTACACTCGACGAGTAGCTCAATATTTTTAGCTACTATCCATAAGATAGAAGGGTATGAGGCAGAAAAATGGAATATAGAATATATATATTCTTGATCAGCTATCCGCCTGTTCATATGAAACACGAGATCACAGAGATTATGAGAGATAGAGCCATTATAATCAGTAAATACAATAATAACTATAGTATTTCTGATTCCCAAAAAATGTAAAAGTTATTTAAGAAATATTTTTGTATGGGAAAAAACGCCTACTTACTTGTTTGGCTGACAATCTGGTATATTTTGCACTTTATGGTATATTTTGAACTAAGTACTATATCAATATACCAAATATAATTTACCTATATATTAAATAAATATAATCAGACTATTTGGTATATTTTACCCGCTATGGTATATTTTGAATGTGGTACTAAACAATATACCAAACATATAATTTTAGTATTTTTGTGGTATATTAAATTGACACGTTTTAAATTTAATACCGCTTTATTTTACTCCTTTTAAAAATGGTTAGTGGGTATCAAACAGTCGAGCACACTCGACTGCAATTTTTTTACTTGCTTTTGTTGATTTTCTGTTAAAGGTTGTAGGCAAACAATAAAGGTATCTCGAATTTCTTTTCGCTTTTCCAGGTGAATGGTGCATGGGCCTTGCCTAATGTTGTTTGTGATTTCTATATAGCCATGGATGTGATATGCTCTACTTCATCGATATTTAATTTAGTTGCCATTTCAATAGACAGGTAAGTTCTCTCTCTCTCTCTCTGTGTGTGCATCATATATGTACATAAGTGTATGTACGTATATTTCTCCATCCGTTAGATACATCGCTGTGACGCAACCAATAAAATATGCGAAGCACAAAAACAGTCGCCGCGTTTGCCTTACAATACTATTGGTGTGGGCGATATCGGCTGCCATCGGTTCACCCATAGTGCTCGGATTGAATAACACACCGAATCGCGAGCCGGATGTGTGCGCCTTCTATAATGCTGACTTTATACTGTACTCATCGCTAAGCAGCTTCTATATACCGTGCATTATCATGGTATTTCTCTACTGGAACATATTTAAGGTGAGCGCAAACAAACAAGTTAATCAAAAACGGATTTAGCTCGATTCGCATTCGCATTCCGATTCGGATTTCCTAACCCACATTCGCATTTTGATTGGATATATTCAATGCGCGTGCGGTTGCATTTGCACTTGCTGCACTTGCATTTGCCATTGTCGAACCGCCTCCCCCGCCGCATATTGAATCAGCTGAATCAGTCGCTACTGATTTATGCACAATTTCCCATTAAATTACAAAGTCAGAGTTGTTTACACACATTAGCTGGGCGTCACTTTGTGTGCAAAAAAAAAAGAAGAAAAACCTGCATAAGCAAGAAACTAAATGCTGTTCCTCCACTTTCTCTCTTTCTCTCTCTCTCTCTCTCTCTCTCTCTCTCTCTCTCTCTATTCGCAGGCGTTGCGCAGTCGTGCACGGAAACAAAGGGCTGCCAGGAAGCCGCATCTGTCGGAACTAACGGGCGGCAGCGTTATCGAGAACATTGCACAGACGAGACGACTGGCGGAGACGGCACTTGATAGCAGCCGGCATGCCAGCCGCATTATGCCCGATGAGCCGGCCACGAATACGGCGAGTGGCTCGAATGAGGAGGAGGACGAGAATGCCATATCGCCCGATATCGATGATTGCCATGTCATCGTTAACGATAAGTCCACGGAGTTTATGCTTGCCACAGTCGTTGAGGAGACCGGCAAGTAAGTAACAAAAGTGCCATCAATCCCCACAAGCCAAAGCCAATGCAAACGCACTGAAATTGTTTTGCCAGCACTTTTCACTTCACTGCGCTGCACATAAAATAGAAAGTGTGAAAAACGTGCAGCGAACGCAATCAATAGTAGAAGGGGAAAAAACAATCTCACTAGAAAAACCGTATTTCAAAATATTTTAATTACCATTTAACTAATTTTAATTCATTTACATTATATTTTACATATTTTGTATGGTTTTTGTTGAGCTTTAGAGCTTTTTCTATATTTATGAGTAGCAAATAATAGTACCACGAATTTCACTTTAAATGTGTCTATATTGTTCAAAATATAATAGTCGAAATTCAAGTTTTAATATTTAGTTTAAGCGGCATAACAGGTAAAATGGAAATACAATAGCGATCGAAACTAAAATGTTCAAACTGCAGTGACTAAGAAAAACAGCATTCTTTTTCTCTTTAACTTTATTTTCATTCATTTATCTTTTAATTTATTTATCAATTTATTTATTCCTGTTTTTATTATGTTGTTTAAATTTCAAACCCCTTATAGACTCACTCGAAGCACCCAAACTTTACTTTAGTGCTGTCCAATTTCAGCAGCTTCACCTGGTCAACAGATTTCTATGCTACCAGTTGCAAATGCCACCACGTGCGGCACGTAAAAGATAAGCAGACTGGCCGTTAGAGCAATGAGAGCAGGAGAGCCGGATTGGCTGTTGGGACAGTTTGCTGACACAACAAATTGGTTGAACAGCATCGGGGAGAAGCACACAAAAAAAAAAAAAAAATTCTACTCTGTAGTCTGTACTGTGAATGCATTTAGTGCCAAGTTCCACTTAGTGGCAGCCAATGGAAAATTTGTGAATAGTACGCGTAATTGCAACTTCTTGGCAGACAACTGGCAAAACCCCGCTCCTTCCCCATCCCCTTCCCCTTCCGCAACCCTCTACTCGGTTGAAAGTGCCCCAAATCACTTGCCACTTGCTCATTTAAATTCACACGCGCTGCAATAAAATGAAAATCCGAAATGAGCACTCAGAATCTCGCCCACGCCTCCACCCCCCACAACGTCTCTCATCATTGAATAGATACACATTTGTATCTGCATCTCTGCAACTGAGTTGGAAACTGAGTGTGGCAAAAAGTAGAAAGCACACAAAGTGTGGGGCGACAACAACTGTCACATACATACAGCATTGCAGTTGATGTGCTAAGAGATTTGGCATTTTATTTACTTTGCATTCAATTTGGCAGTGATTGCCACATGAGCTTACTGCTGACAGGTCGCAAGACTGCTCAGATTAGTCTCATTGCACCAGTTGGCTTCCCCCGCTTATCTGCAGACCAAAGAATGAATGATGCGATTTTTCTTTTAATGTGCATCTGCAACTTTTTATTGACAACTGCTCTACTGCATATAAATCTGAACTAATTTTGTGGATCATGTGTATAGTTGAGGAAATTCTTAAGCAAATCTCAGTTCAACTTCATTAGTTCCGAATTTGTTGTATTGTATTGAATTGATTGTTGCTGTCACAGGAAAAGATTTGCAACTTCTTTAGCAACTTCATGATACAAGTACAGCAAATAAATGAGAAACTATTAGCCAATATTTTTCAGACATTTCTCGCATTATTTTACGTTCAACTAAAATTTTCTGATTCTGAGCAACTTAAAGCTGCTTGATGCATTTTTCTATTGAATGCCACAAAATTTTGCGGAGAGTGATTAACATGATCTCACACTGAATTTTCTCAGACTAACATTATTTTCTTTTATATTACTGAATGGCATTTTGAAGAGCGAGAATTTAATGTTTAAATTAAAAACAAGCAATTGCGAAAATATTATCAAATACTACACTTCAAATGTGTTCCATCTTGTAGCTCAAATAGTTGATAATAGTATAATAAACAATCATAATAACGATTTCTTCTATTATCCTATCGTACTCTTCAACAAACTCCTCGAACTGCCTTGAGTACTGTCAAAAAGACACTATTGCTATTCTTTCCACAATTTGCAACGTAGCATTATATATCCTTTTATATAAATGAATGAATTATGCAATCGATTTCAATTATGTACTTAAAAAAATAAAAATTTATTTATTTTGGATATTCTGAATAATATAAAAATCCAATTCAAATGAAATGATTCACTTTTCTCTACTACATGTACTTTTATTTTCTTTATAATTATGCAATATCTTATCAGTCAGCTTTCGAATTGAGCTGAGACACTTGCTGGGTAATATGCTGGTCAAAAAAAGAAAAAAAGAGCAAGTCAAGGGGAACGTTAAACGCAGTCAATTAGCGAACTGATGGGCTGCTTAATCCAATAAGGACATGAAATGAAACCATTATTGATAGGCCCTTGGAAGTGGATGGTCGAGAATGATGGCAAGAGAAAAGGAAAGAAAAGGACTGTGACGAGACGAAGTGCGGCGGTAAACCCGACAAACGACCGAACGAACAAACCATATTGAAAAGTTTTTTTTTTTTTCTTTTTTTTTTTTTTGTCTCTTCTGGCTGCTGCCAGGGAACATAATTGGGAAAAAGCTTACTCTCTCTTACATTTTGCCCACAATGTTTCAGTGTTCGCTTTGTGTGAGGCTCTGTTCGATTGGGGCCAGTCAGGGAAAAATAAATCTCAATAATTCAATTAATGCGTCACTTAATTAAAACTCAATTTTTGCCTTGTTTTTAATTGACGTTGCGCCTCGTTTTCTCTTCCACTTGCTGCCGCCTCATGCCACTCGCAACAATAACAACAACAACAACAACCACAACCACTTTACTTCACTTTACTTTACTGTGCTGGCTCACTTTTGGATGGACTGACCGTCTGACTGTCTCTGCCTTTGATTGATTGCGTTGCGTTGCGTTGCGTTGGATTCCACCCCTGATTGGCTTTCATCGACATCGATGTGACTCGTGACAGCAGCGTTGTGGCACAGATCACCACGCAGCCGCAGCTGGTTGTTGCCGATCCGAATGGTAATCATGATTCTGGTTATGCTGCATCAAACGTTGACGATGTCCTTGCAGGAGTGAGCGTTGGTGCCGCCGTTAGCAGCACAACGCCGCCCGACAGTCCAGTGCCCAGCGGCGCCACCTTGCAGCGCTCCAGTGTCAGCAGTCGCCGCAACACCGCCGAGGACTCGCCGAAGCGCGGCGAGCCAGCCCTAAGGTATGCAACATATTTTCTTCTTCGAAATATGTATGCAAATATTTGTGCATGAGCATATGGGTAATACCATGGGGAAATTTGTCCCGTGCGAGACTTTTTACAGTACACTGCAGTGAAAATAACAAAAACTGAAACAAATTTTAAAATTAAGTGAATCTTATTCTTAAAGCTTTGGATAAGCACTATAATTAGAGCTAAGCTCGATTTTAGGAACTTGTTCTGTTTTACGATAAAATATTATATATAAATTCGTTAATTTTTTGGTTGTGCGTACGAATTGGTTAATTTTTCCAATTGTCACAACAGGAAACAAAACAGAAAGAAAATTCCAAAACTATTCTTAGCTCTAATTAAAGTACTTATCTAGATTGTTTCAGTTTATGTTATTTTCAATGTAAAGAGTCTCGCACGGGACAAATTCCGTCTTGGAATTACCCATATACAATTACATTATTATGGTGCTCACAGAATGCAATGGTATAATGCTTAAAATAAAGTATATATTTAAACAAATTAAAAAATTAGTGCATGTTTTCGAAAGTTGTGTGAAGAAGCATTTCAAATCAGTGCCACAATATTTATGAATCAATTGAAGCACCGGTTTTTATTTTCTTTATTTGTTAGTTTCCTAGCACTTCAAGCATAGCAAACGATCAGCGTTTTTTTTTTATTTATAAATCAAAAATATATTACATCATTAATTACCTTCAACTTTATTTAGTCAACACTTTCAAATTTTCCCTATTTTATAAAAAAAAAGAGATATCTTAACTGCCAATGTAATCAAATTTTAATAAATTGGCTTGTATTTGAGTATTTAGACAACAATTCATTTTGTTAAGATTGGCAAAGTGTTTTCTCTTTAAATAAGCTTAATAAATTGACTTAGTTTTTTTATCAACCGCATCACAATCTCTGTATTGATAATTACTAGCAACCGAAACTTAGCATGTCCGATAAATTTGTTAAGTTTAATTAGAACGCTTTCAACTCTGAGATTGTAATTAAGTTTGGCATTCATTCAGTGTATAATTATGAAGATTTTGCATATAATATATACGTATAAGATTTATATTATTGCCGAATTCACGTGCTCACCATTGGCGTTGTTTTTTTGTTTGGCTTTGCTCTGTGTGAATTTCAGCAGCAGCGTTGCCATGAAGCCATTGTCCTTTGTGCGCTATGGTGTGCAGGAGGCCATGACTTTGGCACGCAACGACTCCACGCTATCGACCACATCGAAAACGTCCTCGCGCAAGGATAAGAAAAATTCGCAGGCGTCAAGGTGAGTACAAAAAGAACGCGTAAACTTTTCTGCTCAAAATTGCAGTTATTAGCCAAGTTCGGTTAATAGCTCAACTCGGCCAACAACGACTAAAATTGTTTGTGGCCTTGCCCTAATCCAAAAGCCAACTTTCAAATACTCATAACAAGCTTCTGCTTTTTTCTTTTTTCTTCTTTCCCTCTCTCTCTCTCTCTCTCTCTATCTTTCTCACTCTTGCTCTGTTGCAACATGAAATAAAATTGCAATTTATTGTGGCTTATTATACTGCACTGTGCGGCGTCGTAGATTCACGATATACAAGGTGCACAAGGCCTCCAAAAAGAAACGCGAAAAATCGTCAGCGAAAAAGGAACGCAAGGCCACCAAAACATTGGCCATCGTTTTGGGTAAGTCGAGGTTACAATGAACTGTTTTTCTTTCATCTTTTGGCAGCCAATTTAATATTGAATTGTTGTGGGAAATTAATACAAATTTTTTTCGCTTCTATTATTGTGTATTTCTCATTCACAAAGGTGTCTTTCTCTTCTGCTGGCTGCCGTTCTTCACGTGCAACATTATGGACGCAATGTGCGCCAAATTCGATAAAGACTGCCGGCCGGGTCTGACGGCCTTTATGTTAACCACTTGGCTTGGCTATATCAATAGTTTCGTCAATCCCGTCATCTATACGATATTCAATCCCGAATTTCGCAAGGCATTCAAAAAGATAATGCACATGGGGTGATTATCAACTAGAGCAACAACAATAAAAACAACAACAACAGCAGTAAAAACTAAACTGGATTAAGAGAAAATTGTACTCGAACTGTGCCAAAAACAAATGCAAACAAATGAAATTGAACTCAAAACTCGAAACTCAATTAGACTCATAAGATTGTTGGTTGGTCTCAATCGACTTACTCGTATATACTCGTAATCCACATGCAAGAGAATATATACACATATATATATATATATATATATATATATATATGGAAAAAAAAAGAATATAACTAGCAATATAAGCATGTATACTTGACTTGTTTTGTGTATATAGCTTTGTAAATAGCGCATAAGATTTAATCTAAACCGTATGTAAGTAGAAAGTATATAGATATATGTACTTGTGTATGTTGAGCATTATAATGAGCTGTAGGCTAGGCAACAATTTTTAACATTAACACTTAGCTAATGTCTATTTCTAGTTAATTTCATTGTGCTGTTAGCTATATATTACGTATACGCAATGGTGGTATACAACACATACAAATTTCTAGTATTACAGTTACAGAGAGATTCCCATTCAATGATGTGAGAACATTTTAGCGTGTAGGACATTTGGCTTTCTCCCGGTGACGAGATGCAATTTATTTATATTATTATGACAATTTTGATTATTCTTATTCTTATTATTATATGTATATGTATGTATGTTTGTACTTACTTCCGCACACATATCACACATTCAGTTTTTTGAGATACTCTTATGGATTTTTTGTGGCATCTACACACTGAACTGCCCCAAAGAAAATGAAACCAAACAACTGAAAAAACAAAACCTAGTTTTATAAACTGAAAAGCAAATCCCACGATGGCATAGCATATCCTCTAGAAGCAAAATACAAAAATACAACATTGAGAATCCACGCCTCTCACGCCCTCTTTTGATACTTGCTGCATTTCGCGTAGCTCTATCGATAGTATGATGTCCTAATAATAATATGCACTACAATCATACATACGCATATCAAAGAGTTAGTTAGCAGAAGCAGAGACTTGAAGTCAGCGCCACAAACACGAACTCATCGAATCGCTAAGCCGAACTGCATCTGTTAGATACTTAGGAATGCTTGAATACGATTTGTACTCTAGATTTATATAAAGTTCATCTTCATGTAGCAGACTTACTTGCGAGCATAGTTTCAGTTCGAACTGCAATTATTATCGCAGCAAGTCGAGTACAATGCAAAGTTGCACATACACACCCAACACACACGCACAACAAACACAGAATCAAATGAGCCCCACAAATTGAAAGAAATTACATAATTACGGCGCTGACTTTGATTATTCTCTGCTTGAAGCACACACTTTGGTTGGTATAAAATAAAATACTAAAAGCTGCATATGGTATGTGGTATGTATGAATGTGGAGATCTAAAGAACGTTTCGTAATAAAATGTAAGCGCATTTAAAACCTAGTCTAAGTTCTTAAAGTATATACACACAATTAGTGAATATCGTTAGGTAAAACAAGTCCCAAACAACAAAACTGTGCACAAAGTGCGCAACAAAACATGAACTAAAATACTCACTCAGTATTTGTTTGTGTGTTAAACGCAAAAAGAAATGAAGTGCGCTAGTGTGAAGCTTCAAAATGTACGAGTACTACAAGTCGGTACTACAAGTGGAACTTAAATAATGTACACTATAAGTTGCATCAGGGTATCTAAAGCGTAGGCTTTCGTTTCACTTCGTGAAATGAAACTAAACTAAATATAAAAGAACAAAATTTAAATTTAAAGATAGAATTGAAACGGGAACCGAAATGTTGTGTACGATGCTGTCTTGAATTCGCATTAACTGAGGTGCTAATAGAGAACTAGCTGAGTATCGATCACAAAGGACCTGGACGATCACACAATTACACACACACACACACACACGCACACTCTCTTCCATCCACAAATACACTGAAAACAATTGGGAGTTCAAAGGAAATTTAGGAATTGGATTATGATTAACGATGAGCCTTCATTTCGAACTGCTTGGAGTATGCCCCTTGCTCACAACCAAAGAAATAAACAAAATGGACGCGAATTCGATGCGGCATCGTGTAAATCGCACGCACACACACACACACACTTATACATGCATACACTAATTTAAACACTCACATATACACAGATTTTGGTCCCTGATTTCAATAACCGTCCTCTTCATTGTTTCTATGTGACAAATAATGTAAAATGCAGTATATAACAGAAATATACTATAAAGCAGATACTGAAATAATACCAATATATAAATATTAAATAAATACTAAATAAGCGTAAGTACTTAAATACATAGTTGTTGACTCTAGGCTAAGCGTGTTTCCAGCTCAAAACTGTGGAGCCCCCGTAGGAGAAGCTCAACAAATTTTTATACTTTCCTAAACAAAATCGAGATGAATCAACAACAAGAAGAAACCAATTGAGAATGTAGCATTTTTTTGTGTATTTTTTTTAAATCATAGAAGAAACAAAAAAAGGTAAATTCTTAAATTCTTGAGATTCTTCTAGGTGCAATAAGTGTCTCTAGGCCCTAAGACGTAAGTACTTAAGATATTGTGCAATATTCGATGTGCGATTAAGTAAAATTATAGAATAATCTAAAAAAATAAACTTGAGAAAGAAAAAGAAAGCTGAAGAGACGAAGCATTATGAGGAATGCTTTAGTTAAGTTCTTCCAAAGAAACGCTTATTAGTTATAGACGAGATCAGAATGAGTTTTTGGAGTAATGATTGAAGAGGAGGAGAACACAGCAAATTGATAGATGGATGGATGCGTTGTTTTTATCAATACACAACAAAATATACAAATATATATATTATATACGTACGAGTGTTCATTGAGTTCTGGGTTTGTTTAAATTGAAATTGAACATTGAGCATTAATAAATGAATTAATTGTACATTTTGCATTATGCTATTTATTGATTGTTAAATTTGTTTTTTAAGTACATAAGCGTACATAAGTATTTAAAGTCATACTCTTAAGATCCCTCCGCATTATCCTCAATGTGTAATGTGTAACCTAAAAGGCAATTTAAACAAAGAGGCTAAATAACATACTGAAACAATTCTCAACAAATAAAATACATATTATAAAAAAGACATATATATACTAATTAAAACAAAACAAAGCAACTAAAAATACACCACACAGTAAACAATAAAAAAAAGCAAGTAAATAAATTGTGGAAAACAAACACAATCCAAAACAAAAAAGAAACCAAACAAACAAACAAACAAGAAAAAAAAAACAAAAGCAAAGAATATAAAGTAAAAAAACTGAAACTATTTTAAAGCAATGATAACGTTTGTTTTTTTTTTTAGAATTAATCGATCCTAAAAGAATTAATAAAATGTAATCATAAGTGTGTGGGCTGCAAAAGGACCCAACTTAAAATTAAAGCAAACTATTTCGACTTTATGCAAGCATAATTACCATAGCATTATTATAATAGCGAAATGAGAGATGAAAAAAATGTTGATGAAAGAAATGGCACGGAGAAGTATGAAGGATATAAATCAAATAAACACAAAAATGAAAATATTTCAAACAAAACACCAAACTGCATTTCCAATTATTTCCCATTCAAAATGCGGTAAGTAAGGGAATTTATATTCTTTTTTTTTTTTTTGGTTCACTTTATCAACCATGTTTAGTTGGCTGAAATAAAATGTGGATTACCGTAGATGCAGCTAAATAAGCGGCTTATTGTGCATATTTCAATAATTGCCTGCTTTTGATTATTGAATAATTCACAGATAATGATTGGATATTTTTGATTGCTATGCAAAATATCAAGTATACGCAGCGGTGTTGCAACAGCGGCGAGAGCGCGTTCGTTAGTGTACGCCAATCCACTTCATATGCAAAAACGTAAATATTTCTTTAACCTTTCACCCTCGTCCCCGCCCTCGCTATTGCCGTCGGCCTCGTTGTGCGTATTGTAATATTGAAAATCAAATCGAATGATTGTAAACACGCTGAAGAGGAATTGCGAGTGGCGTTTCGGCTTTCAGTTGGTGCCTTCGTTATATGGTCACTTGGGCGTCGTCCTCGATTGGCAATACATGACCGAATTTTTGGCATTTATTCAGTGTGTAAAGCGAACTCGCATTTGTACTCGTCTGTGCTTGTGTGTGTGGGAGTACATTGTACATACATATATCAACATTTTATTGCATTTATATGAGCTGATAATAAAATTCCAATAAGCATGAAAAGAAATAAAAATACTTACACAAGACAAACAAGAACAACAATGGAACGTTGCGGAAATATCGAAGCCTCGAGTTACTCGAGTTACTACCAAAAGGACGAAGGCCAAGTCACTCTCTCTCTTCATCTCTCTCTTTCTCTCTTTCGTTCGCTTGGCATCAAATCAATTCGCATCTCCACATTCTCTTCACAAACAAGAAGAAAGAAGCAAGCAGCAGGCAGAAAAAAAGTGAATAAACTGAAACCAAAACCTAACTAAAAGCGTCTAAATAGATAAATGCAGAGTAGTTTTTGTGTTGCCCTCGCAATGGTGGACAACTTTCATCTTCCGTCTACAGTTTCCTACCTCCCTACCTCGCTCCCTCCCCAGACACACACGACTCTAATGGACACTCAGCAATCGAATGCGAATTCGAATACGAATACGAATACGAATGCGAGCACGCATTCCAATATGAGTACGCGCACGCACTATGAGTGTACTCGCATACTCAACTATACTAGATGAAGTGTTTACATATGCACTGCGAGCAATTCATAATCAACTATGGCGTATATGAAGTGCCAGCCAAAAAGTATTCGTGCATCAAGTGAACTGAATATGGAATGTGATTAAAGCTAATGCCATTTGATTTATCTCGACGCTGTCACATTTCTCGTTTCTCGCAGTGTAGCCCAATTTTATGGTGTGCTTAACAGCTACCCCGCCATCGACATCGTCATCGACATCGACATCGACATTGCCATCTTAATGCTCTGCTGTGCTCTCCTGGCCGTTGCTCATAAATGCTCGACGAATGTAAAAAGGGCAACGAGCGAGCCAAAGTCTAGGGCGACCTCATCTTCCACTCGCTTGTTACTCCTCCAGGGCGGCATTGGATTCCAAAAACTTTGCCAAAGACACAGAAGTCGAGGGAACTGTGCGGCGTATGTCCATAACTAATTCTCACTAAATGATATACTAAAGTGTTCCAGCAGCCATCTCCCTAGGATTCATATCCTCTTAACGTCACCCTCACACACATATGTGCGTATCTATGCAAGAGAGAGAGAAAAAGTGTGAGAGTGTGTGAGTGAGTGTCTGCAATGTCTTATGCCTGAGGCGATATCTTATCGTTACATTCACTGGGTGGCGATAATTGACAGACCATTAACGTTTAGATTGTAAAGGCTAAAGTAGCAGAGAGCACCAGTCCCCTCTCTCTTTCTTTATCTTCTTCTCTTTCTAACCAAACCAACATATGCATGCCATGTATGCTATGTACTATACACACACAGAGGCCTCTAACAGTCAAAGTCGCAAGCGAAGGACACTACCAAAATAGAAGTCTTCGTCTGTATCTGTATCTGTGTCTGTGTCTGTGAAAGTCATTTTCGATATACTTTGACTGCCTTTGGCCATTTGTGCTTTCGCTTTTGCTTTGACTGCTGTGTGTAGTACATCTTCTTGTGATTTGGGATTTTGCAATTGATTTAGAAAAGCCATTGAAATCCAGACGCAGACAGTGTAGAGGGACATGCAGAGGGTCACACAGATAACCGGACGGACAGACAGACAGACAGACAAGCACTTTGCCGCTGCTGCTTGATTCCCCGAAAATCTTTTGCGAGTTGCGTTACAAAAACTATCACAATAAGCAATGGCTGTGGCTGTAACAAAGCGTTGGCAAAGTTTTTAATTTATTAAGGGAGAAACCTTTGTGAATCATTTATCAATTCAATTTAATCAACTGCACACAAGACGGACACACTGCGACCACAAACAAACATCACTCACTCGCTCACCATACGAGTTAACTTGCATCAGATGCAGCAAAAGTCGAATGATAAAAACGAGACACTTCGTTGAAGCAATGGCAAAGAGAGATGAGTTTCCTTTTTTTCGCACAAAGAATTTAATTACAAATGCAATTACTTAAATGCAGCAAAAGATCATCTTCCGAATGCAAATGGGCGAGAGAAATTGAAAAAGACACGCATTCTGCACATGCAGATATAAAGTATAAAGTACGAAAATTCCAATAAGATTTTGTTTTTTTTTTTGGAAACCACAGAGTTCCCTTCACGCTTTTCCCAAACTACGGTTCTTACAGTAAGCTTAAGAGAACATGTTTTTTCTATAAGTTTTAATATATTTTCACAATGCACAATGATAGTGAAAATATTTGTACTAAGAAGTATTTTAAATACATATGTTATAAACGCAAGTAACAAAAATATAAGGTACATAATCTGCAGATACAGCCACAACTAACTTGCAACATTTGGATAATCTTTTGAAGTTTTATTTTTTATTTTTTTTTTAGTTCTGATATTCATTTTTATGAAGAGAAGTAGTATTAGAATAATTAAAATAATAATAAATTGCTTTTAATTAAAAATATTATGTGGTAATCAAATTTGTCATGGAAAATTTGGTTATTTTAGGTATGCATTGCGTATACAGTATACTGCGTATACGCACTACATGTAAGTGAGCTGCAAAGTGTACGCAATATATTTTGGGTGTAAGGAATATGCAGTATAAATATATTTGGTGATATGAAGTAGACGCAATGCATTTAGTATATTACGTATACGCAAAATTTGTGAGCAACAAACAATATATATATTTAGCGTATAAGGAATGTGCAATGTATGTGGAATATTACGTATACGTTATATATTTGGTTTCATGAACAATGCGCAATGCAATAAGTATATTACGTATACGCACTATATGTGAGCTGTGAAGTAGACACAATATATTTAGTATATAAAGTATTTTCAGTATATTTAGTACATGTATTTAGTATAATATATGACGTATACGCAGTCTATGCAATTCATTTGGTATATTACGTATACGCGCTATATGTTAACTAGAAGTTATACGCATCTTAGTATATTTGGGAGTATAAAGTATTCGCAATATATTTTGTGAATTCGCAATATATTCCACATCACAAATCAACTTATTGACTATTATATTAATAATATATTATATTATAATAATATTAATAATAAAATAAAAGCCAACAAATTTCAAATAAATTAAAACTTTCTACAGAATCTATTAAATAATTACCTGTATAATTAGCAATATCCTTTTTACTGTAAAGTGGTTCAAATACTTTTTGATTATAATATTTTAATAATTAAATATTTTATTCGTGCAACAGTTAACAACTGTCATTTTCGTCTTAAGTCCCAGTCTTAGTTTTACTTTGGTGTATAAAATTTAATTTGCAATGTCGTGCACTATTAAAGTGGCAATAAATAAACACAATGGGAGCGTGTAGCATTACGTTGACGCAGTTCGTTGGCATTGTGTTGAGCGTGAAAGCGTGAAAAGAAGGCGTGGCAGTGCTAACTGGGCTGTCTAGTTAAGCAGACAGCTTGACAGGAGCCCCTATTGTGGAGGCAGTCAGTAACAGCGTCAACATCAGAATCAGAATCAGAATCGGGAGCAGCATCAACGTCATGATGATGATAATGTTGATGATGAAAGCGTCTGCGTTTCACTTTCAGTTGGCCACAAGTGCGACATTTGTGCGGCTTAAGCGGCATGGCTTGGCCCTGCTTAGCCCACGGTCGTGACATTATCAAAAATGTTTCATGCCGCAATACAGCAGCAACAGCAGCAACAGCAGCGACGGCAACAACAATGGCAACAGCAACAGTTCAAGTGCAAAGTATAACAAGCAAAGTGCCAAACAAGCTGCAGGGCCGTAAGAAGAGTAGCGTGGAGGGAATGGAGAAAAGGAGAAAAGAGCGCTGAATGCGTTTCACAAAATTGTGCAAAAAACTTTTGTTGACGTCTCGCATTACAGGTGCAAAATGGCAAAGTTGATGAGCGAGGGAGAGAGGTGTACAAAAAGAGAGAGAGCAACCACATTTCTTTTGGTGGCAGTTATTTTGATTGCATTCTAGCTGCGGCTGCCAACATCCAGTTGAATTGTCGCCTGCCAGGACAAGAGAAAAACAGGAAAAGCGAGCGTCAGAACAACTGTTAACCGTGGAGGCACATAAATATTAAACAGTCGTGATACCTGATAAGCTGTTGCTATGCTATTTTGTGGCACCGAATTTGGGTCTTGATTAGACGGCAACATCAGTTGGCCATAAGTTGGAAATTTTATGCCTAAGCAAACAAGGTTAGCTGCTGAGGCATATCCTGACCCCTGTAGGGCCCAAGTCACCTCCCTTTCCCCCACCACCCCGGTTAGCACTCCACACTCTGACCCTAGAGGATGCCTGCCTTCCGGAAACTGGCAGCTTCTTCAAGGCTCAGCGAACCAAAGTCAAATCGAAAAATAGTTTCAATGTAAGGAAAATATTAATATGTTTGCCCCACATGGACACACACACACGCACACACACAGAGACAGACAATCTGTATCTGTTTTTGGGGGAAGAGCTGCTGGCTTGCCTCATAAAACTCAAATATTTTGGCAACGTTTTGGCCAACATTGCAGCAACCAGAAAAGGCAAGAAACTCCAGCTCAAAACTCGCTCAACTACTCGCATTTAGCTGACGCTGACAGGCGACTTTCACATCCCGCCGCCAGGGATTCCAAACAGTGGGCAGAAGCAAGGGGGGATGTGGGCGGGCGAAGCAGGGAAGCTGGGCGCAATCAAGCATGGGTCCATGTGGATGTGGATTACTGTGAAGCCGTTTCAGCTTCACGCTTAAAATCTTTACGCCCGGTAAACTGCACACCCAACAAAAATTTATATAAAAGTTTCCAGTCAAAATATAACAACAACAACAACAACAAAACACACACAGAAAACGGAAAAACTGAAAAGCAAAAAAAAAAACAGAGAACCCATTGCCTAAAAGGTTTTTGTCTTTCTACTTCATTGCCCTGCCAGCTCATCTCGACTTGCCGCAAATGCGCACACACACATACACACACACACACATACACACACATAGATAAATATGTATACATAAGTGTGTGTTGTGCCTTGTGTATTTTTGACTTTAAGGTAATATATGGACAGCAGCCTCGAGTCCACATGCATAAGTATGTATTTCAATATTTTCAAGCCCGGCTGCCCATCCAAGTCAGCCAACTGACTGACTGTCTGCCTTGGCTTGCCTTTCCTTGGCTTGCCTTGCCCTTCCAATGTCGATGATACCCTGTAAACTAGAAGGGAAAGGGATACAGTGTTTATTTCCTATGCAACAAAAGAAATAATATTTAATGCTGACTTTGGTTTTTATTTCTAAGAAAACAAACTATAAACACAGTATTTCAAAAATAATTAAATACATTAAATGCAAATCAATTTTTCACTTCAATTTGTGTTCATCAAATAATTGTCAATAGTTACTTAAAACGAATTCAAATTATAATATTTAAACTGTCTTTGTTATATACCATTTTTAACATAGTTTTAAAAGTAATGCTAATTTGAAAATTTCTAAAATAATAAATTAGTATTACCCACTGGTATATTACTATATTACTATATTATTATATTACTATATTACTATATTACTATATTATTATATTACTATATTACTATATTTCTATATTACTATATTACTATATTATTATATTACTATATTACTGTATTACCATATTACTATATCACTATATTACTATATTAGAATATTATTATTATTATTCTACATTTTCTATTAACATACATAGAATATCTCATAGCTTAGCGCACTCTTCACTCTGATGTTTCGCTTTTGGCAACGAGGATAACCACTTGACTGACTTTGTGGCGCGTGAAAATAAACTTCTTGGCCCAATGCAATATGTGGGTACACTTCTTGGAATGTACTACATACATACTTACGACGCACAGACTCGTTCATACACATACATGGCTATTGAAGTCGAGTTCCAGAGGTTAGCCCAATCCGGTAAATGTGCATTTTATTACCATGAAATTATCAACGAAAACTTTAATTTCGATGAGTTTGGCAACTCAACCAACTCTGACTAATGACAACACTGCATTGAATTCAATCTCTAATGGAGCTATTAAAAGCGTGTGGAACTTTGAAACTGCAGTCAGATCATAGGGCAAATCAGTGAATGACTGATTGTTAATTGATATGCTTGCTTACTGCGTAACTGACAGTTGTTAAGTGGCCGAGGCATGAGATGGTAGCATTGACATATCCAACTGTCTAAGTGAATAACACACAACTCTCCCTCTTCCTCTCTCTGTCTCTCTCTCGCTCTCTGTGCTGACAGTTCGTCATTCCGTCAGTCTGAGGCGACTGACTCGACAAGCTGACAACTCGCCGCAGCCAGAGGAAGAACAACTTAGTTAGGCGACAACAGCAACAAGAATCGCAAGCGATACATTATGCTGCCCTTGGAGCTGAGCTTGTTTGCCGTGTCAAGACGAATAGTGGTGGAGCAGGAGGTGGAGGAGGTGGAGTCAGCACCTGGTAAACCTGGCCAAGACAGCGCAACACTTTTGGGGCAAAAGTTTGTGCATAATGCGGTCAGAGGAAACTTTTGCCTGCGCCTCCCAAAAAGCGTTGCGTATAATTAATTTAGTTTCCTTTTGCTGCCACACGTGTCTGCGCGTCTGCGTCTGCGTCTGTGTGAGTAGAAATATGTTTGCTATTTTGTGTGCTGTTCGCACACACTTTGAATTGATGTCCTGCGGTTGGCGCACGTTGCGTATACGCAACACAGTTGCTCCACTTTCCTCCCCGCAACACTTTCACTTCCTTTAGTTCAGTTCTATTTTTTTTTATTTTTTGTTTAAAGTGTTTGCACGTGTTCTGTTAATTGATTGATTGATTGATTACTTGATTGATGTCTTTTGTTCACAGCCCAAAAATAAATAGCCACCATTAAAGTCCAGCAAAGACCACTCTCAATGCCAGTCTCCAGATAACAAATCATAAGTCATCAAGCCGATGAAGGCTGAACTGAGTCCAAGTGCAAAATTGAGTTGGTGTCAGAGTCAAAATGTTATTGTGGCCAGGGCGAGTGCAATGGAGACAGTCAGAGAGTCAACCGCATGTTGTGCATTTCGAATGAGCCAGCGACGGGGCTCACTTCTCTGCCCTCTCTCGCTCTCGGTCCCTCTGTCTGCCGCTGTCCAGAATGAAGCCAGAGCAAACCAAGGCAAACCAAACCAGAGCCGACCAAAACTTGTCCTTGTTGATCTCATTTTGGGTGTGTGACAACTACAAGTTGTCGCTTCTTGTATTCCATCTTGGCAGAGTCAAGCTCGCTTCTCTTCTCCTCTCTTCTCGTCTAGCGGCAACTATTATTTATTAATTTTAATATCCTTGTCGTCACCAGTTGTTATCCCATCAGCATTGCTACAGGCCACAGAAACCGCACCAGACTGTTAGCTGTTAGCTGTTTGCTGGCACACACAACTCTCACCTTCAAGTTGCCGCAACTCAACTTTACATTTTAAACGCATTTTTCCCCCTCAACTCCTCTGCGTCTTCTCTCTCTCTCTCTCTCTCTCTCTCTCTCTCTCTGCACGACAAATCGAAATGTGCGCCAAATCACGGTTGAGTTGAGGACATCGTTGCTTCAACGACTGCAGGATAAAGTGACGTTGCGACGTCGTGACGCAACGCTCAAAGGCATTTGAAATGCATTCGCTTTTTGATACCCTCCTCGCCAGGGGCAACATAATTATGTTGCTGCATTTGCAACGCACAAAGATTCAAAATTTTTTGTTAATCTCTCATTGCCTGAAACAATTTTAAAGCAATAAATTTTACTTCAACTTGAATTTAATATTTTTATAAAACCAATTTAGAGTGTTGAATGTTCGTTGCTTGATTTGCAGATGCTTTCACAGTTGCATTACACAAGGACTCGAAGAAGTCGTGGTAGCCAATTGGTTGCCATTTCCGGTGCAATTTTGATTGGCATGCGAATATCGCGAGTTTCATGCTGAGATTTACTGCAGATTTACTCTAAGAAGGACAGAGGAGAGAGAGAAGAGAGACAGAGAGAGAGAGAGAGAGAGAGAGAGTGCACTACGCATTTCTAATGGATGCAACAAGCAGGATGAGAGCAACAGTCTCTGATTGGCCTTGCGATTAATTGGATTTCAAGCCAGAGTCCTGTTTGGCAGTTAACTCAATATCACGATGCTCAATTCCAAACCACTTTTGAATTCAAAGGCTATTTAAGTGGCAACAATTTGCGACAGTTGTCCACTGTATAACAAAACTGAATTATTGTCCTTATAATAATACTAAGTAAGACTATGTATAGTTTATTGCATATAGTATTGGATTAGAATTGTAATTACTTTTCTCGATATTTATGATGTTTTCAATAATAGTATTTATGTATCAAAGGGTCCTTTAAGAAAAGCTAGGATAAAATAACAAAATAAAGAATTATCGGACAAAATTCACACTTGCAAACAAATTTGATTCATTAAGATGTTTAAAATTAAATAAAGAACGTCGTCAAAAATTTGATATGAAAGCGATCTTATTGTGTGTGTTTTGCTTGTGTTTTGATGCATTTACAACTATTTAGGATATAAATTGACGACTTTTATATATTAGTCGTCATTTATTTATGTTATTTATATACTTGTAAGTTTGCACAAAAATTGAAATAATTATACAGTCACAAATATATTAATTTGACATATTTTCTATAATTTAATTAGTTTTCTTAATCTGTTATATTTTATTTTACATGCAACACGAATTTTTGGTAATTTCCCACATCATTAATAATATATAATGTAAGCTAAAATGAAGTCAATAATTGTATATTGTCTTAATTAGTAATAAATAAATAAACGACCTGACTGATCTGATTCATCTCATTGCAATAAGGCATTGTATTCTTTATTTTAATAAAGTTATAATAAATATAATAAAAATAAACAAATATTGTATACTTTTATGAATTGCATATCAATTCGACACAAAATTATTAACTCTCTACGTAAATTATTACGTTTGCCATAAAATACAATAAATCATACGAATCAGTTGTCGTGCACTATTTAATTTTCCATCAGTTTCTAACCAGTTTGTTTTGTTCAGCTGTAATAATTGTGAATAAAGGCTAATAATCGCTGAATAGTTGCAAGCATTTGCCATGACAAACAGTTGCAAAAGCGTAAGAAAGACACAACAAGCGGAAGCAAGAGCACAACAAAAAATTCTCAACAGGCACATAAAAAACACTCGCTGCAAATAAAATTCTACATGAATTCGCTATAAAATGAAACCCAACTCAAGCTCAACTCACACTCAAACTCGACGCAACTCAAGTCGACTCGATTCGACTTCGAAGTGGAGTGGAAGTCAAGCAACATGGCTGTTGTGCTGCGTATCCCGTATCCGCCGTGTTAACCCGAGACTGAACCCAAGGCCAAGGACAAGGTCGGTGAAGTGAAAGGAAAAGGGAAGGAAAGAGGCAGAGACGAAGGCGAAGGCGAAGGCTCGAGGCGGAGGCGGATTGCAGGAAATGGGAGCGAACCCTAGGCGGCAAGAAGTCACCAAGGCGCATGCAAAATGAAACAGTTACATAAAAGGCAAATACACACACACACACACAGAGACATACACCTACACAAAATGTGTGTGTAGGCAGCAGCCACATGCAACAAATAAGCTAAGCCCCCAGATTGTCTTATCGCATTGAATTAGGTGTCTAACCCTTATTTCAACTGCCAGAGAAACTCTGACATTTTAACGCTTATTCTTGTTGTGTTCGCTCTTCCTTTTCCTCTTGCTTTATATTTTTTTGTATTTTTTTTTTTTTTTTTTTTGATTTTGTGCCGCTTTGCATTTGTGACTGGTTGTTGTTGATTTGCTGGCATGTACTTGCCACACCGCCTGGGGCACAATGTTGCCGTTGCCAAAGCTGTTGACACTTGGAGCATTTTCGGTGTTGTCACGCTTATCGCTGATGCAGGCAAAGTAAAGACACGGGACAGCATGGAGAGTGGAGAGACGTATTCTTCTGGGCTTTAAACATTTTTAAGTACGGGAAATTGCCTCAATTATGCAATACAAACTTGCCACCACACACACACACACAAACACATTTTACTCATTTGGTTGGACACGTGGCATAAGCAATATTTGTGGAATTTACCGACAAAGACAAAGCTCAATGGATTTGCACGAAAGTTTCTAAATGCGCCACACGAAACGTAGCAAGAAAAGAAAGAGAGAGGAAGAGAGGGAGAGAGGGAGAGAGAGAGAGCGCTGCTGGGATTTCACTTCATCTAATTGCTTGCTAATTGCCAGAAACATTTTAATTATTTGCTGTTGCAAGCAAACGGTAAATGAAACTCAAGCACACGTATCCCAAGTGAGTTGGCCAGGGGGTCAAAGGTTGCAGGCGCATTGCAGCTGAAGTTGGAGTTGGAGTTGGAGTTGGGATCAAAGTGCAAGCAAATGGCGTTGCCAATATGCGTTGTATACGTATATAACGAGGTGGCAGGCAGCAGCAGTTGGTGGCAGCAGCAACAGCAACAACAACAACGTCGACATCGACGTCGTCGTCGATGGCAACTTTTTGCGCTGACTTCCGGCGGAAGTCGGCAAAGTGTACGTACTAAGTGCTCATCAGTTGGCGGCCCTCCAGTGGCTCCAGCCTGGCTTACATGAACCACTCCTCAGCTGCCCTCGCTCCCCTCGCCAGTTACCACGATGCGCAGCATGGAGTCGGGACTGCAGTGTTCATGACACGATTTCACGGCACGTTTTGGGTTGTTTTTAATGCAATCAACTCGACGGTGGCCCATACCGAAGCACACACACACACACACACACAGACATAGCGTCCTTCACTCTCCTTTCACTCCTGCAACTGCCTCCTGCAGCAGCATTCCTTCACTATTCCCCCTCCTCTTCGATGCTGCTGCTCTGCTGCCCAGCAATCCCGTGTCATGTTTGCTGTTGGCGGTAGCTATATTCATTTTTTTTTCGCTTTTCGTTTTTTTTCTTTTTGTTTTGCTTCCTTTTCTGTGGCTGCTGCTGCCACAAATTAGATTTAGTGGCAATTTATTGCTTTGTTAGCATTTCCAAGTTTCCCACTCTACCTCCACCCCCCGGGTTTCCCTTTCTCCATCGCCCTTCTGTCCACCAAAGTTGTGTCAAAATATGCCCGAAAATGGCGGAGCTCTCATCTTGGCTCTGAATGTGCAGCAAGTGCTCGTAATTTGCTGCTGCCCAGCGCAGCTTTCTACTCTCATTTCGTAAAACGTATTTACTTTTTAATAATGTGTACTGAGTAATTCCATTTGATTTCTTTTCTATTTCTTTGCCCCGCTCTTAATTTATTATTGTTGCAGTTCGCTTCCATCACTTTGACTTAATTTAGATTTAACTTTCGAAGTTGTGAATTTCCATTTAAACTAAGTTTAATCGCTCATTTTTGTTACTCTATTTTACAGGGTAACTCATAGCTGCCATTCGGCCAAGTGAAGCGACTGCGGCCACTCGGCACACACATTAAGTAATTGAAAATTGATGCTGCCACAGCGCGAAAGACACTAAATGCCACAAAACAAAAAACCGAGACAGAAAGCTACACTCGAGTGTGCTCGACTATAAGATACCCGCTACCCATTTTGAATAAAAGCAAAACAGTGCGGTATTATTCGAAAAATATACTGAAAATAGAATACTTACAAATACTAAGCCATACCAAAAGTTTACGGTATTAAATTTTAAATAAACTAAGCTGGTATACCACAAAAATACTAAAATATATCGAAAGCTCTATTTAGAACATTGATATAGTAGTTCATTCAAAATATACTATTAAGTGTAAAATATACCCAGTTATCAGTAAAAGTTGCATTATCATACAAAAGTATTTCTTGATTAACTTTTACAATGTTTATTTGATTGCAATCAAATGTTAAGGAATTATAAATACCGTAAATATAATTGTATAATCTTTGGTTGGTTTTGTAGCTTCAAAATTACGCTTGTTATCCGATTATTATCGATTTGCGGGGGCGGACGTGGGCGTGGCAAACATTTAAAATAAAATTGATCTGCGTGCAAACATAACAAATGGTGTCGAAAAAGAAAGATAGCTTTTATCTTATAGTCTTCGAGATCTAGGTGTTCATACGCACGGACAGACAGACAGACGGACATAAAAAGGAAAATCTATACTTGACGAGGTCGGAGATGCCTCCTTTTGCCAGCAATCACAATGTTGTAATACCCCTCTAACCTATGGGTAACGGGTATAAAAAAAAAGGAAAACAAAGCGTGTGAGCGATAAGAAGACTTTCGCGCAGTGTATTTAATACTGAAGAATAACCGTCTTTATTTAGTGCGTTGAATTCTCGTGCAAGTTGCGAGTAAGAGAGACTTAATTCTATTTATGTATATCAGACACTTCAGACTCGCTGATTTCCCTCAGACGGCAAATACATTTTTCACACTGCAGTTGATTTCATTTCTCGCCTTTCTTGCCATTTCTCTCTCCTGCAAGCAGCTCATTGAAAATTTAAATGGAAATGGAATTCTTGTTGTACTTACAAATAAATTATATGCAGCTCAGCAGCTTGAGCTTTAGGGAAATGGCAGAATGTTCTGCTCTGCTCTGTTGTGTTGTGTAGCACTGCGAATGGGAATGGGAATTAAGTTGTGTTGGTTACTAAATTGTTGACTGTTTAGTAATTAATTGCATGGCAATCTGCTGCATGCAACCAAATGCGGCAACTCCACTCAGCTGCGTCTCAAATGCCAGGGGCTGCAAAGTCTAGCGACAAACTTTGCCGTTTACTTTGCTTTATTGCTACAATTATTGCGATTATTAATGTTGTTGTCTTCTGTTGTTGCTGTCATTGTCGACACGCAGGAGACAGACAATCATCATCGTTGTTGCCAAGGACCGTGTCATTTAACTGATTCTGCCAATTAGCTCTCCATATTTTAGTTCATTTATTCATTCACACGCTCACTCTTCTTCGACTTAGACACATTGCGAGTGTCTTCAAATATACCTTGTAATCGAAGCTCGGAATGATGTGCACTTATTTCTTCGCCCTTATTCTTTATTTATACTTTCTAAAATTTGTTTAATTATTTTTGAATTATATTTTGATATAATGCGATGAATAATCACAACAATACTTTTTAAAATAAATAATAACAAGAATATTGATGGGTAGAATGATTGAAAGAGTTTTATAAGTTTAAAATAAAAGAAATGATAAGAAAGAATATTTGTTTAAAATATAAAAATATTATTTATAATTCAATCAGATATTGTAAGTATTTTCATCTATTTCCATCAAATAATTCGATTGATAATCGCAAGATTTAAGTTAAATGTTGATAAATGGAATAAATATTTATTGAAAAAGTGGTCTAAGAATTTGTAATAAAAAAGACAATACGTTTTTAATGACACATTCTAAGACAATACGTTTTCATTTGTTTCCATCAAATAATGTGATTAGTGAATGCAATTTTAAATCTGTTTTAGATATTATTTGTAATTCGTAATTGTTTGAAAAGAAAGTTTAAGAAAGCAAATATAGATTTGTCGAAAATTTAGTCTACATGTAATAATAAACATATCAATTTACTTAAAATAAATTAGCAAAGACTAAACTATGTATATAACATAAAATACAACTTTTTAAATTATAATTTTCATTTTAATAATTTTAATTTTTTTATAACTATTTCATTTTGTGTATTATAAGATTATATTAATTGTCGATTGTCAAAATTAAATATTAGCAAAATTTTTAAGTAATATTTTGTCAAAATATAAATTCCATGAGTATTGCTTGCTTCGTCAAGTTTATTTACTTTTCAGTAATTTCAAATAAAAATGTTGATTTGATTCTGATTATTTATTTGCATATCGATTCTGAAATTATTGAAATTCGCTTATTGTCGTTAAAAATTGCCATTGAAAATATGAAATGCTTGGCATTTAAGCACTGATTATATGAGTTACTTGAAGTCGATATTTGGCACTCTCGTATCGAGTGGGAATTCTTTGCATTTGCCATTTGGTCTGCTTCATGCCGTTAACTGATTGCCAAATGGCCAAGTTAATGCGCAGTGGCCATAAAAGAATCGTCGAATATTTTTCTGATTCTACCCAAAAGGTAATTGTTGTTATTGTTGTTTGTTGCTGATGTTGTTGCTGTTGTTGTGGGCAGCGTGTGATTGTGATTGGGAATGTGATTGTGATTGTGATTGTGGGTGTTGCCTGGCGCCGTCATCATTCGCATTTATTTGCATAGTTTCATTTTCATTTTCACTTTTATTTGCCACCGCGTTGCCAATGCAAAATGTGTCAGATCGTTGTTGTTGTTTTCGTTGTTGCCACTGTTGATTCGTTTGAATT
Source organism: Drosophila pallidifrons (assembly GCA_023558445.1). Lineage (NCBI taxonomy): Eukaryota > Metazoa > Arthropoda > Insecta > Diptera > Drosophilidae > Drosophila > Drosophila pallidifrons. Next base: position 18,905,721 of record CM042351.1, read on the forward strand.
TGCCACAATATTTAAGAGGCAGTTGATACACGTTGTGGAAGTGGAAGAGTGCGAAACTCAAACTGGAACTGGAAGTGGAAATGGAAGTCGCGAAATGAGGAACTGGAAGATGGCCAACAACGGCAACAACGGAAACAAGACTAAACCCAGGCGACGACGGCGAGGAACATTCTGTGGACAGTGGACGAATGACAGTTATTATTGTATATCGCATCATTTCAACAAAATGGCGGCACATGTTAAGCAAACAAATTTTGGGGCGCGTTGTGAATTTCGAACCAGTTTCCATTTAGCTGCTTTGAGTTTGCTTTCGACGCAACAACGACATAAAAATGCTAAAAACAACGACACTGAATCGTGGCTGGTTTTCCACAATATAGTAGGTGAATGTCCAGTGAACAATCGAGTGAAATTCAAGCGATAGTATCGTATAATATTCACGAAAGTGCAAAGAAAAGAAGTACTAGAGAATAGTTGACATATTTTTAGGTGTTTTATGTTTTAAACTATTTTGTTTCGCTCTTTGTTGGCATGAAGAGTAAATTGTTAAAATTCGTTAATGAAGTGAAAACTTATTTACTTTAGAATTTTAAATTTTGCAAATATTTTTCAATTTGATGTATTTTATTTTTAAACAATTTTTTACTTTATTCAACTTGAATATTTATTAAATTTTTGTCGATTTTAAAATTATGACATCAAAGTTTGTCATGTTTCTATGTTAGATTTAAATAATAATATTTTTTTTTTAGTATCGAATAATTCTAGTCCATAATGTTCGATATTTCGTAAGTTAAAATATTAATCTTTTAAATCGTAACGAAATTGGTTTTTCCAATATATTCTAATCGAATATTTTGGTCCACTGGGTTGTCAATATGTGTGCCAACAAATATGCAAGTGACAGCATGTGTGTGTATATGGTTGTGTGTGTGTGTTTAGTGAAAAACAAACGCAGCTAAAAGTATGAAAATGAAACAATGGAAACGCTACGAAAAACCGAATGAAATTCAGTTTAACATACACAGCTGGATAGAGCAGATAGACAGACAGATAAAAAGAGAGAGAACGATAAAGAAAGAGAAAGAAAGAGAGAGAGAGAGGAATACAGCTAGCGACGCATCGCAAACAGAAAGGCAAAAATATTAAAATTCAAAATTTTTGTCACGTGTCAAACGCCATTTATGCGCTTCGTGATCGCACGCAGTTCAGTCTCCGGCTCACACACATACACATACACACACACACACATACCCAAGCACAAACACACGGAGAGACAAATGCGAGCACTAATGCACACACGTAGCCAACCGACTGGAGACGCACACCACAAAACACGTAGATGGCGGAACATTCGGTAGAAGCGATAAAACGTTGGGAAGCCGAAGGTAGAAAAAGAAATCATGGGAACAACTCTAGTAACAGCACATCATTAAAGAAAGGAAGGAGAGAAAGGGTAAACAAGATTGAGGCATCATTTTAATTTTGTTGTAACTATTACAATATCTATATTTACTTTTAAATATCTACTAAATACTTGTCAAATTTATTAATGGTACAAAGTATCTGAATTTCATTTATTTTGTTCACCCTCAACATTTAAATACAGAAAATTCATAAATATTCAATTTTTATGTTGCTTACTTTTAGCATCAGCTAAATAATAAAAAAGTTTAAACCAGCCGACCACTTTTCTTGATGGAAAGCCAATTTTTGAAAGTTAACAGAAGTCCGCGATTTTGGGGTCGTTAGATCAAAAAAAGAATAGACTTTAAAGTTGCGTACCAAGAATTTCAATAGAGGGCGCCACTTTTGCGAAATCAGCTTTTAAACACAGCTGATGTGATGCAAATAATAGAAAAGGTTTTTCAGAAATGCTGAATTTTTAGTAATTATGAGGCATACTTTTAGGGACACATAATAATGACAAGCATACTTTTGCGGTCAGCAAATGAATTAAAGCGCCGAATTCCAATTTGAAATTTCAATAACGAACAGAAAAGCAAAAAGCCCTTATTACTTAAATTCATCCGTTTTTTTATTATTTTTTTTGTTGTTTTTTTCATATCTTAGCCAAGTCCTTAAGGATATTGCCAGGACCTATCTTTCTGTAATCAGGAGAACAAGTTTTCTCGACTGACAATCAAAAACTTTAAGGATATTTTTATAAATTTCACCCTAAATTTTTTCAAGGGATTGGTATAGAAAAATGGTCGAAAATTTGAAAAATTCACTGTATCTCGGTCTTTTTAAAGACTATCATGATGTCCTTTGGCACAAGTATGTCTCTTACAAAATGAAAATGATTGGTGCACTCATAAGGACGAATATCCTAACAGGACCCTCGATAAAATGACCTTTTTGCTCAGAGAAAATAGCGTATATCTCGCCCATATCCTGTCTGATCCTAGCAGATCCTGTGTCAAACGAAGTCTTTTGATGAGTATTATCATTATGCCAAAGGACATTCAGATCCTTTTGGTTCTTCAGTTATCCTGCAAGTTGTGATTTTCGATAGTTTTCTTTGAACCTGAGACTGAAAAATTACAAAATCATGTCCCTTGAAAATCTGCCAGGATATGGCCGAGAGATTGCATGTTTTCGATAAAAGATTCTGAGCGCACCCTCAAAGTAAACAATAAGATTTGAATAGCTTTTAGCGCCAATTTCAAATTTGAAATTTTAATGTAACCGAACAAAAAAAGAGAAACCCTATTAAATTCAAAATTAATTTTTTATTATTTTTTTTTTTTTATTTTTTTTTTGTTTTTGATTTTTTTCTTTGCGATATCTCTCTGTCAAATTGTTAATGATCTTGCTGGAACTTACCTTTTAGTAATCAACTAGTTTTATTGGATGACATGTAAGGATTTTCAGGATATATTCACGATAAGAGGTTGGTAGAGAAATATGGGTAAAAATTAAAAAAATCCATCGTATCTTGGTCATATTGTTTCAACTCTCATCGAATGCACTTTCAGAGTTAGTTGTGATACGAAATTCGAATACGAATATTACATTTCACAGTGCTTTGGGCATGCTTTTGACATTTTCAAGGGGCGACATTTGTATGAATTCTTTATTGTTCTGTATTTCAATGATGCATCGTGTTCAGCCCCAAAACATAGTTTGATTAGAATATATCGATTGCACTTGAAATCAAACCTAAACAAATATAATAATCGCTTTGTTTATGTTTGTATTCGTGCCGTGTTTTTTGTCGCTTAATTAAAATTCAACCGAATGAAGAACAACAAACTAAGATGAACTATTAAAAATGGGATTTTATTAAATGGCTTTAATGAAATTTATGTTTAATGATTTATTATTGCTAAAGCAAACATTTATATGGTGTATAGTGTGACTGTCTGTAGGCACTTTTGAAATTGCCAACTGCAATTAAATTTTCGGTTTGAATATGCATGTTGCGCGATGTTGTGGGTCAACAATGCGTATACGCAATATTACTCATACGCCACACGCGCTCAACAATTATGTTTGTCGACCACAGAAAAGCGAGCAAACGGATCGCGAGTCTAATTAAAAATGCATTTAACAATTGCAACAGCCAATGCATTTTTAAAGTTACTTAAATGTGCAGTTGATTAACAAGTTAAATGCTAACAGAAAATGCCAAATAGTGCTGACAAGACAAAAAAATAAAAAAAAAAACAAAATGACAGGAAGAAGAGACTGGTTGGAATTTACTTGGATGACTCGGATTGTGCAACTAATGCCAAGAGATGATACTCAGCTGAAACACAATATGAGGATGAGGCCAATGGCTGAAGTAAAGTCAATGATGTGGCACATTAAGTGGGCTCCTAATGCAACTTTAGACTTCAACCAGTGCAGTCAGATGCATCTCTCTCTCTCTCAGACTCTTCTGTCTCTGTCTCTGTATACAGGTTCTCTAATCGAAAACGACAGAAGCCAATCACAGTGCCCCAAATGACCAAAAGCTGCAGTGACTCAACAACAACTCGTTCATCTTTCGTCTCTGTTTCTGAAATTGTGCCAGAAATTGTGGAATGAACTGATAATTATCGGCCATAAGGTCATTTTCATTGAGCCAACCTACCTGAATGCTGCTCAAAATTGGTCCCTTCTAATGGCATTCTGTTAACCCTTTTGTGCTCGCCAAGCACTTTTCATCCAACTTCATCAATCGCATTCAAGTCGCTTAATGCTCTAGCTAAAGCTTGGCATCTTTTTGTAATGCAAACGACAACTGAAAGCAAGAAATTAAAGAAGCTGTGATTTTACTAAAGTGATTACATTAAAGTTGATTAAAGTAATCGGAAAAAAAATGTGGTATTATATATTGGAAATAAATATTATTTCAAAAGTAGTTGAAGAAACTAATATTTGTTGCGCATATTAAATTAAAATATTTGATTGATACTAAACAAATTTCAGTGAACAAACTAACTGTCCGATACAATGAATTTAATAAAAGTAATGCATAATAAACGTAGTATTAATAATGAAAATTAAATAATAATAATAATAATAATGACAAAGAATAACGGTTTTAAAGATTTAATTCAGTTAATTCATTTTGCAATAGAAATGTCACCCCGAAATCCGATAAGAAAGCATTTAAATGAGTAAAAATAATCCTAAAAAAGAATACTTTTATTTTATATTATAATCAACAAATACTTAATATATAATTGAAGACACATTTTAAGAAATATTTAGAGCATACATAAGTTTTTAAAACATAATTTGATAAATGAAATGTCAGTCGAAAACATCAGTTGATAAAATAAATATATAATTTGCAATGAAAATAAAGTGCATACAGATTTTAAAGTTTTAATTTAGTCGGAAAGCAAGACGACAATGAAGCTGTGATTGCACTTAATAAAAGTAAAAACAAAAACATTAAAATGTATTCAAATCTATAAAAATGTTTAATATTGTACACTGAATTATAATTAAATACTATTCAAGAAATAAGTAAACAAATATCTTTATTAATATTTGAAGCATGCTTCAATTAAAATAAATGGTATTCACTAAACTAATTTGAATTTTATAAATTGTCTATTTAGCAATGCATGAAATTTGTACTTATAAATATTATTTATGCTATAAATATATAAATGTTTGAACCAAAAAGAGTGGGCAAACATGTATCTTAATAACTTCTCAACATGTTTTCTAACGATTTCGGTCATAATAAATATTAATTTACCTTTCACTTAAAAGCATCAACGGTTGCGGCTTAAGGCCTGTAGACGAATTGAGTAGACAGCATCGAATGGAGTCGCTAACGATAGAGCTTTTGGTCGTCTGTTAATGAGGGTTATATTCGCGCAACCCTCTTATGAGACGAGTGTATCCATAAAAAGGCCAAAAGAGGAATTCCCAGTCAGTCAGTCAGCCTCTTAAAGCCGCATCAGCAAATATTTAAGCTCATTTTAGGCTAAAAATACGTGACGCCCACCAGCGTACCCTCCCAAAAAACGAAGCCCGGATGAGGGAAGAGAGCATAAAACGCGTTTAAAAATAGCAAAAATGAATGAATATTAAATTACGATAAATAAAAAGCGAGTCGAAAAACTTAAAAGGCGCTACCATCCACCAGAAAGAGCAACAGAAACAGAAACGGAAAAAAATCTGAAGCACAATCTAGACTTTCTTTCAAATAGCGAATAGAAAGAGAGAAGGAGAGTGAGAGTGATAGAGAGTGACAGAGAGAGAGAGTAGAAAGCATTGGACTTATGGTTGTTGCTGTTGGCTGCTTTTATTGCATTTCCGTAAAGTAAGCCATGTAAATCACTTAAGAGTTCTGACTCTGGCTCGCGACTCGCGCCACGTAGATGCTCTAAAAAGCACATAAAGCAAAAATGCTGTGAAAATCATTTGTTACACTACGCGTATGGATAACTGTAAAGTGCCTTTCTCTCCACTCTCTCTCTCTAACTGTGTGTGTGTGTGTGTGTGCAGTTCGCTGTTACAATAATGTGCACTTATTTTTTATGGCAATCATTTAAGACAAAAATGTAGCAAAAAGCACAACGAAGTAAAAGTAAAACAAAGCAGTCAAGTCACTCACTCAAAACAAGAATAACAACAACAACAACAACGACAACAAAAGAAGAAAACGTATATACATATATATTTTATAAAAGTCTAACAAATAAAACAAAAACAAAACGAAAACGAAAAAGATGCGAAATGGCGCCGGAAATGTTTGCGCAAGTGGAAGTTGAAGAAGCCCAATTTCCACTCCCAGTTCCCAATGTTATTCCCAGATCCCCGATCCCCAATCTCCTCGCTTTCTCTCAAATTTCCACTCGCATTCCTATTCCAAATTCAACTCCTATTTCCCTTTCGAGTTGCTGCCAAGTTGTGACTGCATCAGAGCTCAAAACGCAACGGCGCCGCCGACTGCTGTCCAATCTGTCGCTGTCTCGACTTCGTTCTTTTTTATACCCGCTACCCATACGGTAGAAGGGTATTATAACATTGTGCCGACAGGAAATGTATGTAACAGGTAGAAGGAGGCATCTCTGACCCTATAAAATATATATATTCTTGATCACCGTAAACAGCTGAGACGATCTAGCCATGTCCGTCTGTCCGGATGAACACCTAGATCTCAGAGACTATAAGAGATAGAGCTATAATTTTTCATCGACAGCATTTGTTATGTTTGCACGCAGATCAAGTTTCATTCAAATTTTCGCCACGCCCCCTTCCGCCCTCGCAAATCAATAAAATCGAAAGAAAAGCGTAATTTTAAAGCTTGAGTTACGAATGCGGTACTATATCGATATACCAAATATACCATTTGGCATATTTTTAGTATTTTTGCGGTACATTTGGTATATTTTGAGAATAATACCGCAAAATATATTGCTTTTATTCAAAATGGGTAGCGGGTATCTCACAGTCGAGTACACTCGACTGTAGCTTTCTTACTTGTGTTTTTTTTTAACTTATTTCCAACGCACTTCACATTGCTGTCTATCCCCGGTTACCTCTTTCATACCCTCTCAAGCTCAACCCTCAGCAATTCCGCTGATGAGCGTCAATCAAGGAAATTGCTACTTTTTCAACAATTTTTCACTCGCTTTGTGCTTAAGCCGCGAGCTACTCGCGCTCACTTTCGCAGTCGCAGTCGCAGTCGCACTTGTTCGAATATGAAAGTCAAATCCTCGCACAGCCGACCGTAATCTGAGTACTCGAATACACTTGCATTTTGTATTCAGATTCGTGGCAGCAATCACTTTGCCAAAGACTTTTCAATTGGATGAAACAATTGAGTCTGCGGATCAACTTACGCTGCGTTTCATTCTCATTTATGAATTCATAATTTACGCACAGTTTTTTTTTCCTTCACTTGCACAATTATTGCAATTGTTAATCTACTTATTGTATTATTCATATTGAATTCAACTTTGATTTGCAAAAACGCATTTTTTTTTTTAGATTTGAATTAACATTCAGCGTGGCAGCTTAACCAAATTCATATTCATTGCATTGCAAATGCTGAATATGACTTTAGTTTTTGTTTGACTGGCAATAAATCTTATTAACTGTATGAATATTTCATAATTCATTTGAATTAATATTCTTCTATTAATTTGGTTATTTTTCCAATAGTTCTGCATTTAAATGATGATGAGAACAGATCACAAAAAAATATAAAACTACTTCATTAAAATGTAAGTAGTTTTATATTTTAAATGTTAATTTCATAAGCCATCTTCTTTTATATTAAATAATTGTGAAAATCACATTATTAATCATTATTCGCATTACGAACGTTGCCTCTTTTTTTGTGTTGGTGAATTGAATAATTGCTGAGAATGTTTTTATTAAATTTGCAATACGACAAAGTTTTTCACTCGCCTTGCATTGCGCTAAAAGCGTAATTGTTGAGCTCTTTTCGTTATAGAGACGTTGATACCTGGTGCCTGGTGGCTGATTCCTGATGCCTGATGCCTTGTGCTTTCTGTTTTCTGCTTTCTGTTTTCTCTGTATTGCTACCTGATGATGCTACCTGGGCTACACGCAGCTACAGTTTCCATGTAAAAAAGTTTTGCCAACCCATCAGGTTTTTCAGGCACATTCTTCCATAATTTTCTTAACGCAAAGTTTTTGCGAACAATTACGTACGTGTGGGCTGGCAAAGCCTCTGGTTGCCTAGTCCATGACTGCGACAACAATGGGGTTGCAGGTGAGGATGCTTTTAAAGGGTTGAGGGGCGAAGTGTACTCTGTAACTGGGTGAATGTTTTGCATGACAACTTTTTGCTACTTACCGCATCGCGAGGCATGAAGGCAGAAGGCAACGACGACGACGACGACAGTCAACCAACTAACTACATAACTGCAGACAGAATATGTCGCGGTTAAGGTGAGCGAGTGACAGCCTGACAGGTGAGGTGTGTGCGGAGTGTTCACCTTCCCCTTCTTCTTCTTCTTCATCTTCTTCTTCTTCGCTGCTCATCATCATTGTCATTATCAACATCATCATCAGCGTCAGCATCAGCGTCAGAGTTAGCAACATCATCAGAGTCATAGTCGTAGTCATCATCAGTGTCAGCGTCGTGTGCTCATTCCAAGTACTTAGGAAACTTTGCACTATATAAGCTTAACTTTTTTAACCACAACAGCGACGTGGAACGCAGCAAAAGCAAAAGCGAGGACGACGAAGAGTCACAGTCGCAGCTCTTTATAAGGCAATAATATGACAATAATGACGCTGTTGACAGTGCGACAACATGACGCACTGCCCGACCGAAAAAAGCCAAAAATAAGAATAACTAAATGTGCTAACAAGCTAAGAACAGCGCGTGAGGACTTTGCTAAAAAAAAATATGAGAAGAGCAAAAACTGTTGCATACTTTCGTGCGCATTTGAATAATTCGCAGTTGAAGTTGCAGTAAATGCAAATTGTTAAATAGCCGAGTTGAGTTGAGTTGAATTTAACATTTGGAGAGCTTAAGCAATGGACTCGATAGCTGACCAACAGGCCAAAGCAGCAGCCAAAGCAGCAACGGCAACGGCAAACAGTCTTATCAAAAGGAAATGAGAAAATTTTTGTTCATTTCCTTCAAATGTCACTACACCTACACTTTGACTTGTTGCCCTGAGACTGCTCTCGACTCTGACTCTAACTCTCGACTCTCAACTCTCGACTCTTAGGCAAATCTCAGAGGACTAAACTCGACCCACTGGGAACGAGCACCCGAAAAAGCAAAGCAAACTAAACGAAACCAAACAAACCAAAACCAAAGACATGGCAAAACCAAACTAAACCAAACCAAACCAGACTAGACTAGACTAAACCAAACTAAACCAGAGTCAGAGAAAGAGAAAGAGAGAGAGAGAGAGAGAGAGTGCAGAAAAAATAGAAGTGATAGAGACAGAGCTCAAGCCTCAATAGTTGGCATCATTTTGCTGTCACTTTGTTGGATTGTTTGTGGAAATACTTGTGCCAAGCATAAGCACTACTTATCTGCTTAGTTATTAATCAATTTGACAGCTGTTTATGCATCGTGCATCCACACTCCACAACTCCAAGCACTCTACAAATATATATGTACTTGTTAAGCAAAATGAAGTTGTAACTATTTGCTTAGCAATGACACAGACACGATTAAATTAATTCCCACAGCATATTTGGTGGTACATTTTTTGATGTCCACTTTAAGTACAAGATATTTGTCTGAAGATACAAGATACTTCGAAGATGGTAGATGATTGTTCTTGTAGACCAGTGTGAATATACTTTGTGTTCAGTTGTGGTTTGCTGATTCTTGTTCCAAGCGAACCCTGACCAGCTGAGAATCGTTGAACTTGAAGCAGACATCATCTTATTTCAATTAGAATTTGAGTACAAATTGTAAATAAAAGATTTACTTTCATTCTTTATAAATACAAAAATTGTGAGTTAAAAGCCTCGGTTAGAGATTGTTATAAGATATAATTTAGAAAATATATCAAAAGTATTTGATTTGCTTGTTGATCAGCGCTTAAACTACCAAGTAAGAAAGCTGTAGTCAACTATACTCGACTGTGAGATACCCGCCACTTATTTTGAATAGAAGAAAAATATACCAAATAAAATGAATGATGAAACACTGCATTCTTACAAAATAAGCCAGATTGCGAACAAGTAGGCAGAATTTACAATATAGAAGTATTTTTCAAATAAATAAAATAATTATTCGATCGCAATCAAATTCTCAGGAATCATAAATACTATAGTTCTTATTGTCTCTAGCTTAAAGCGGGCCAAAAAAGTGATGAATTTTTAAACAACTAGTATGTTGATCGTGGCAACAACTGAAGGCATCAAGTTCAAGTATATTGCGTCTGCCACAACGTCTGTGTTGCTCAGTTGCCAAATGGCCGTGGTAATAAGGAGACATCAGCTTAACAGTCTTAAAAGCTTTGCTCATGTTGGCCTCTTTTCTTCTCTTCTTTCCCTTTCTTATTGTTGGTTTTGTTTGATTCATTTTTAGGCAATCGCTAACTCAATTTTTCAATGCTATTTTCGATTTGTTTTTAGGGAGCAAATCTCGCCATATCATGCCCCAACCCCGTTCAGTTCAGTTCGGTTGCGGCTCACTGTTGAACGTACTGTGTTAGGCTGTGAAAATCCACATTATCTGATTTTCGTTTTCGCTTTGTTGTGCGACATTTTGTAATGCGTCGCAAATCGAAAGAAAATGAAAGCGACGTTGCGCAAACAGAAATCCTTTGTTAATTAGTAAAACGAGAACAAAAATGAACGAGAAGCAGAAGAACAAGGCAAGACAACAAGCGAAGTGGGCGGGGTGTGGGCGTGGCCACCATTGTTATGGGCGTGACATTAGCATGTACTTATTTTTGGCAATTGTAAAAATTGCCACGACGCCGGCTTAACACAAGCCAAAGAACAAACAGACAGACAAACACACAAAATTTCAAGTTCGAGATGTTGATGAAGAACACGCCGCACACAAAAGCCAAAGAAGAGGGTTGAAAGGAGGTGCAGGGAGAGGTGGAGGGGTTGCAAGGGCGAACGGAAGAGGCAGACAAACAAATGTTGACTTGGCTTAGAATGTAATTAAAAATGGAGCACAAAAAAAAAACAAAAAAAAAAGAACATGAAAAAAATTCAACTGATTATTTGGTACAAATCTCCTGTCAACCCAGTGGATACTTCTCTCCTCCCCTCCCCTCTAACCGCTCCCCTTCTGTGTCTACCACATGTATTTAAAGCTATTTAGGTAAACGTTAGACACTCGCGCGTTGCACATCGAGAAGGTGCGATTTTGGAATTTTTACATGCGCTGCCTGCACGTGACATGGCTGCCAGGATACCGAGCTAAAAGGATACAAGAATATTTGGTACAGCCTCGCAACGAGCTGCGAGAATAAAATAACAAGCCCAAAGCGTTGCTAACCCAAAATTATCGACCAAGAGATATCTCTCAAAATGAAACAAGAGATGCATTACACGGAAACACAAAGTACTTAGATATAGTATATACATTTATAAACATGATGTACTCTTAAATAGAAATAGTAATTACAATTAATTGAAATATATATCTTAATTGCTAATTATCTTTTCAAAAGAATAGAATTTGTGAAAGGCATTTCCAGCCTCAAGAGTATATTAAACAATAAACTTTAAAAAATATATGTTACTTCTCTAGTAAATCGAATTGATTTATATGTTTCTTAAAATAATTTTAAGAGCAACTGAATGCAACTAATAATAATGAATCAATAAAACTCAGAATTAAGCAAATTACTTCAATTACTTCAATTTACCATTAAGACACAAACAATAACTTTAAGCATTCCATAAAATATAAAAACAAACAATGATGATAATATTTTATGACTTTTTAATAAAGTATGTTTTATTCATGACGTGTTTTGAAAAAAATTGAAAATTAATATGCAAGCTAATACATATCATTATTAATAGAGAGAAAAGTAGTTTGAATGAAATAAACTTTATATAAAATTGTTTTAAGAAATAATCAAGCTTATGAGTATAAAATTTAAAGATTCATTAAAATGTTAAATTTATATTTATTTTTAAAAGAGAAAACAATACTTTAAATACTATAAAATGAATATCCAAGTAGTTACATTTATTATTAATGGAGAAACCAATTCTTTGAATGAAATACATTTAAAAAAAAGTTCAAGGGATTCAATTCATATTTAATATGAGTATCATAATTGAATATTAATTAAATCAATGATATACATATTTATATTTAATAGACAAAACAGTACATAAAAAATACTTAAAAGATAGAATATTTAAATAAAATGTGAAAACTAATAAAAGCTAAGTTGACATTAAGATTTGTCTTTCCACTCCTTCGGCCCTTAAGCCAAGTCGTGCATACCCTATTTGAATGCCTTTAAATGGGAGGAAACAGAATGGGGATTTACATTCATGTACCGCGCAGCACGTTGTGCAGGACGTGAGCACGAATAGCCAAAAGGAATTGTGGTTGGGGCTCAAAAAGGGGAAAGCATATGTGGACCTACATATGTATGTTATGTATGTATGTGCTTGCCATATACATGTGTAGTTATGTCTGTGTGTGTGTGTGTGTGTGTGAGTGTGGCAATGCAAACACAAAAGCAAATCATTAAAGAAAAACTTGCAGAAAATTATGTTTATTCCTTGTTTGTCTTTCCATATGTATTTTTCATACACTACACAAAAGTCGATGACGTCGTCGGTGCCGCAAGTCAAGTTAAATATTCACAAATTAAAATAATAACTAAATGTTGACAAATCATTTCAATTGAGAAGATGTTTACTTACGCAAATCAAAATACTTGATATTCTAATTTGAATTTGCAATTTCTAACAAATCGCATTAATATTTCACAATCATTTAAAGAGCATCTATTATGTGAGCTTGCACAGCGCAAGTTTTCTATCTTGTTTGTTTTCTGTTATTTTCTTTTTCTTCTTTTCATTTTTTTTTGCTTTTTTGTTTTTTGGCTCGTCCCATTTTTCCGAGCCTTTTCAACTCTTGCGATTTTCGGTGTGTTCCGTGTTTTGTCTGCCTTTCGTCGTGTCTCATATTCTGAATTTTATGCGTTCTGTTTGTCGTCATTGCGTTTGTAGACAGAAGGGATCGAGGATAGCGGAAAAGATAATGTGAATACACTCATATGGCTGGATCTATGAGTGTATGAGTGTATGAGTGTGTGGATGAGTACATGCTGCAAAGTCAACTAATTAAACATTTTAGACGAAATGAAAATTTTTCGTCTATGCGACGCAAGTTAAATATTATTTTTATGTTTCTGTTGAATTTTGGTGGTAAGAAGCTCTTAAATTTCATTTCGACGCATTTTCACTTGCCATTTCCATTCAACTCTTGTGCCTGTTATCCTTCGTTGTCCTTGCACCAAGGCAAAGAAAATGATGCGCGTATTTTGCGTCGCGCCAACTTTTCAGCCATATCAAAGGGTTTTTATTTCTTTAGATTCTCCTCCGCCGACAGCAAAACATAAACACTAAACTTGCCATACTTTTGCCTTCGCTAAGGACACTCGCAAAGGTAATCGACTTGCCACAGCAAACTTGTCAAAAGTTATTCAAATAATTATTTCATTTTAACTTTGACAGGTGCAACAAAAAGTACAAAAACAACAAATTGATTTCAACGTAAAGTAAATGTAAGTATTTAAATGTATATACTTAAATACAAAATGTAAATATTTATGCGTGAAGCTGGTTAATTTCATAACTAAGTCTAAACAAGATTTGTGAAGTAAATGTATGTATTTAAATGTGTATATTTAAATACAAAATGTAAATATTTAAACTAAGTCTAAACAAGATATGTAAATTATGTTTTATTTGCTATAAAAATATTCCTAGAAATATCTCGAAATTATCATAATATAAAAATGTATCTCAAGAGTCTAATGAAAATATTCGCTGAGTTTGAGAAAGTTACTTCTAGGAAACGGAAAAGAATACGTGCTAATGCTAATGTCGATAGAAATTGAAGAAAGTCGCTTGCTAATGAATTCAGCAATGAATTTCAGCAAATAATTAAACGCTAAAAGTGTCAAATGAAATAAAATGCCCAAGTGACAAATGTAAACGCGAGTTGGTCGAGACATATGTACATACATACAAACTCGACACTCACACACACACACACACACACATACATTCTTCTGGTAATTCAGATGTCACGTGTAGGCCAAATAAAATTGAAATATTCAAGACGTTTCCCGCGTCTCATTGCGAAGCGATGGAGTAAGACTGACGCCGAGCGTGCTCGCCTAGCGAATACCCTGTGTAAATGACTGTCATAACAAACGATAGATGGCGACAGTCTTTATGCTTGCTGCTGTTTTATGTGCGCTTCCTGTCTTCAAGAGGTTCAACAACATAAGTGTACTTTATCAGGAGAGGATTACTTTGAAGAGGATGAAATTGAATTAAACATTTTACAATTTACAAACAAATTTTCATTGCCTGTTGCAAATAGTAGTAAAAAGTAGTTTCAATTCTGGCCAGAAATTACGAATGCCATGATTATGGTTTTTAGGTAGTTGCGATCTTATCAAAAACTGAAAAGTTACTTAAAAAACGTACCTCACATACTAAGTAAAAAGGCTTATCTAATATTCTCTACAATGTTATTGCAAGTAAGTCCTTCTTCAGTTGGAATAGTAAGTGCAATAGAAACGTATATATTACTTAAAAAGTGCAGTGCTGTTCAATAATTGGACAAAATATTCGGTGTGGCCATTTAATAAAAATATCGTAGCTAAGCGACCATGTGACTAGATATTTTATATGTGATTACATTTCAGATGTTATCTTTCTATGAACATTAATGCAAAGTAAAAACACGCTTTGTGGTCTTTAGATTTATTGTAGAAAATACAAAATGGAGCCAAAAGAAATGATAAAATAAAACTGGGGTTGCTCTATTGACAAGGCTCGACATTTGACGCGACTTTAAATTCAACAGCAATTGCGACAATGCAAAAGACTTCGACTGAGATTGAGGAAATGGTGAAAGAGGGAGGAAAGGAGGCTGTGGACTGGCAGTGCATATTTAAAAATGTTTAAGTAGGAAGAAGACAGAGCAGAAGAGAGTGTGAAGCGATAACTGTGACGAACTCGTGCGCTAACTGATTAAAGTTAATATGCACTCATATTGGATTATGAGTGCTGTCAAATGGTTCTGCGAGGAGGTGAGGAGAGTGAGAAGGAGAAGGAGGCGACAATGTTAGGCACTCAACTTGAAAGCCAACGAAATAGACCAACAGCAACAGCAAATGTGTCTCAAGTGTTAATGTTGTTCTCGTTGTTGTTCTTGTTCTTGTTCATGTTCTCAGCGCTTCTTGTTGTTGGCAATGTTTTTCGTGGTTGACGCTGCTGCTTTGGCGCGCTTTGGTCTCATAATAGGCCTGGCCATGTGGCACACTCAAGCTGGGATGTCAAGTCAAGTTGCCACCCATTCCACTCGAAAGCTTAGACACTTCTTGTCGCTTAATCGGCGTACATAGGGCGTATACGTAATATAAAGTACGTAGTGCGTAAAGAGCGTGAATGCGACTTTCGCATGTATTCTATATGTATTTATATTTATCTTTGTATAGTACACATATCAAACAACTCGTTAAAGACACATTTGCATAATGAGCGACGATCGAGGGCTGCTTTATTTTTATTATTATATGATTTCTTATTATGCGCATATGCACGTTTTTAGGCTATTTCAATTGCTAACAGATGGAGGCACTAAGATAATACTATTTTTCATTAATGCTATAACGCTTGAGAACCTAATGAAAATTTACACAATTTTGCAATAATAAAATGCAGGAAGATCTTGTCTTTTATGCAACCAGAGCACAATCTGCTCTCCCCTTTGATTTCATAGGAAGTAAAGTAAAACTTGTTAAAACTTTACAGTTTAGGCAAACCATAAACGTTTAAACTTTAAACGTTTTTGGCAAACACAACTTACAACAAACAAAAGGAAATTGATAATAGAAAATAATCGATATGCAAGTTTCTCTCTTTAAATTTTACTGTGTAGAAACTTTAGCTTTATATTTTTTATGTAGAAGGCGTATTTTATTTAAATTGATTTTCAATGTTAGTATGTAAAGTTTGTTTAAATGACTACTCGAAATATATATTAAATAGAATTTTAAAATATTCAGTTGATCGGCTGACTTTATCTTATTAGCCAAACAATTGTGGTCAAAAAAAGGGTGTTCTAAAATTGCGAGAGTTTGGCATGTGGTTGTGGCTAAAAGAGAGAGAGAGAGAGCGACAGCGCTGTGCTGCGCTTTCGTCGAGACGTCTTGAAGGCTTTGTGGCAATATTTGATTAAGCAAGTTGAAGATCAATATTTGCTATTGTCGGCAGCAGAAGCAGCAGCAGCAGTTGGGATAAAGTAATTATTGATGTGGTTGATGGCTGTGGCTGCCATGCGCTTGTTTTAATTACAGCAACTTTTTGGCTCTCTGGCCAAAAGGCAATAAGCCAGTTTCAATGCCACATGAGGCAGAGGCAGAGGCAGAGACAGAGGCAGAGACAGAAGCAGAGAAAGAGATAGAGAGAGAATGAGAATAAAGGAGCATAGTGGAAACTATGGTAAATGTCGTTTGTTTGGCTTGCACTCGACTGCAAGTTAAGTGAAATTGTTGCCACATGACGCTGGCAGCTGGCAGCTGCTTGCTTCCTCTTTTCTGTAGTCTGCAAGCAGTCAGCATTCAGCTGACTGTCGCCTGCCATTAGCCATTAGCTTTGCATTTAGTTATTTGCATATTTACGCTCACACACACGACGTGCGACGGTGATTAGAATAGCGAATAAGAAGTGCGCTGCTTCCTTCTCCAAAAAAAAGAAAAACATTAGTCAGACTAGAGAGAAAATTGCTGGCTCCTTGAGTGGCTGGCTGACTGGTTGGCTGGCTGGCAACCTTGACCCAGGTGCGCTTAATAAACATCGCGCCTTTGGCCTTTGCCAGCTGCAAATTTCAGTTGTTTACCGTACTCGAGTATGTTGCACGTGTGTAGTGTGCGTTCTCGTGTTGCTTAACTCACCTTGTTGCACGCTAACCCAAAGCAAAGGCTAACTACTGTAACCCTGAGACGAAGACGAAGACGAAGACGAAGACGAAGACGAAGACTGAGCGTCGTGTACTGTGTTCGCCTAATGAGCGGCATAAATCAACGAGTCAGAGTTGCTTTCCCTTTCCTCTTCCCCCGTCAAAACTTCAGTTCCAATTCCAATGCCAACTCTGACCCCGACCCAGACTGAGACCGAGACCTAAACCGAAACTGAAACCGAGACAGAGACAGAGAGAGAGAAACAGAGACGAAGGCGGAGGCGGAGGCAGAGACGGTGCAGCAGGCACGCATATGTCTGACTTCACATTCTCCTCACTCCTTGCCCCGTTCATTCGCTGCATAACTGTGTGCTGTTAACAAAATACTATTTGATCGCGTGATGCGTCAAATGGCGAATGGCGAATGGCGGGCGCCAAAGTGTCGGACGTCGTCTACTAATCTCCATATTGAATTGCTTTAAATATTTCAAATGCGAGGGCACAACGCGGCGTATACGTAACGCAAACGTAACGTGACTTGTAATGAAAAATGAAAACTATTTGCATAGTTTAAGCGTACTTGTTGGTTCCCCTGCTTATTTATCGAGTTGCTGTCGTTGTTGCTGTTGTTGCGCCAAAGCAATAATTAATATGAAAGCCAAAAGTCTGACAAGCGCGTAATGAGCCCAGCACTAAACTCAGACTGGGGAGCGCTTTCAGCGCTTTGGGAATTGCACACAGGTTAAACGCGTCTACAGTGGATAGAAGTGAAAGCGGGGGGAGGGGCAGGGGGCAAAAGGCAGCTAACAGGTAGCTGGTTCAATAAATTTATGGCATTCATTTCGTGATCAATCGCTTGTCATGGTTGCACAGCAAATGGGAATTTGCGGTTTGCAACACAGCACAACTGCAACCGTTATATAGTAAATGCAACATGCAGGCCCCTTTTTGGTAAATTGCTGTGGGCGTGGCCAGCCACACAGCCCCCTGACGCCCCTATTCGCTTTGACAGCAACGTCGCGCCATTCGCATTTCAGTAACTTTTTGCCACTGACGCCTTATCTGTTTGAACTATTGTTAAAAACATGCTAGGCATTGTTCCAATTGTTGTTGTTGTTGTTCTTGTTGTTGTGGTTGTTGTTGCTATGACATTTTAACCTGTGAAGTCAGCCACACACACACACGGACACATATGCAGACAGAGACAATACACACGCATAAAACACTCTTGTGTATGCGTTGTGGCAGCTGTAAAAGCGGCGGCTAATTGCTTTTTTTTACAGTTCAGAGATTTGCATAAAGCGCAGAACGAGTGTGTGCGTCTGTCTGTGTAATTTATATTTGTTTATATGCATATGAATACATTAAACGGACAGCCAGAATACACAAATTACATCCAAGCACACACACACACACTGGCAATATACCTTTTGCATTTTGTGCCTTTTAATAAACCTGACAGCGGCAAACAGAGAGCGTTGGCTCAACACATTCTAAAACTATCTGCATCTATTTGTATTCCAGCAGACACTCTCTTTCTCTCTTTCTCTCTCTCTCTCTCTCTCGCTGTCTCTCTTTCCCTCATCTTAACTGCAACACTATGGCACAACATTCATATCTACATACTTGCACTCACTCAACTTTTGTTGCTCTTGTTGTTTCGTGTTTGGCTGCCCGCAGGAGCCATAATAAATTTGTCAAACTCATACAGTTCCCAACAACAACAACAACAACAACAACAACAATAATCAACAAAACAAAACAACAACAAATGACGTCTGACTGCATTTGAATCATTGCCAGTTATTAGGATCAAAAGCTCGCGTTTCATTCATTTATTTAAAACAAAATAGTTAAGGCCAATTCATACATATTTTATTTCACGAAAAAGGGGATATTAATTCAGCAACTTAACAATATTTTTTCATTTTCTCATTTTCATTAGTTTTAAATGTGAAAAGATCTTATAAAATTATGCAAATAGTTTTTATGCATTTGTTTTTCTAGCTTAACATTCCCTAAAAGTACTTTCCACCTGCATTATTGTTTTTCAACAACTGCATTTGCTGGATGAAAATGTTTGCATGATTTATGTGACAAAAACAAAACAATAAAACTACATAAAATATATATTCGTATGTGTGGCTAAATTTTTAGCAAGTTGAGCTGCAAACTAAATAAATGGCTAGCTTTCATTCGATTTCGTATTTATATGTGAATAATCTTCATATTTTATACGCATTGTGTGTGTTTATTCTTTTTTGTTTAGTAATCGACTTATTAATAATATAAATTTTATACTGAGCTGAAAGCAATTGGCATCCCTTAAATAAATGCAACTTGGGTGCAAAACTATCGATTATATTTATCGATCAATATTTCAATATATTCTTTCGACAATTGAATTATTGAAAGAAAACTCAATAATTATTTATTTTATTAATAAATACAACTAAGCTAAGGAACATTTCTTACTTCGGAAATGAAATTAATGGAATTTTAAAGTATTTAATGTTTAGAATTCGGTTTATATTTACTGAGTTAAGACTAATTGCCATCACTAAAATAGTATTAATCTAGAAATACAACACCAGTTGAAAACTATCGATAGTCTTCATCAATGTTTCGATAGTCAATTTTGAGTTACCGAAGTGTCGATAGTGCCATCGATTGTTTTTTTCACCCTTATGGCAAATTATTTCATTGCATCATTCGACATTCAAACAATTGATTTAAAAGTAAGGGAGCATAGATTTTGTGTCATGAATAATTGCTTATTTTGAAAAATATTGCCTATAACCACCAACAATTTTTTGTTGTCTTGCTTTTACCATATGACTAACAGAGTTTACTTTGCTCTCTGCAGTCTGGCAATTTGATAAACTAATTCAACTAATCAAATGGCCATCATCAGTCAGAGACATTTGGCAAATTTTGTGGTGCAGTTTAAACCTCATGAACAGCAGAAGAGCAGAGGTAAGGTATAGTGCTTAATTCGCATGTGGTTTACTACTGATCAAATATGCTGGCTGTCAACGACAAAGCTGACTGGCTGGCTGGCAACACTTGCTGCTGTGGCAAGTGAAGTCGCTGCCACTCAGCTGGCCAGTCAGCTGCCACAACAGCAGCAGCAGAAGTAACAGCAACAGCAGGGACAAAGTATGACTGACAAAGTACAAGGCTGGCCAGTTTACCCTGATGTTGCGTTGTATTATACATATGTTGTCCTGCCTTGCCGACCTCAATGTGTGGGCACTTTGGGGCCTGTCCTTTGGCTCCTTTTGTCATGCAGACATCATGCAATGTTGGCACATGAATGCTAGTCAGTATTATGACTACAAATCTGAGTGCTAGTCACTGTGTGATTGCCTTAGCCTCAGCCTCAGCCTCAACCTCAGCTTCAGCTTCAGCCTTAGCCTCAGCATAACCGTATATAGAGCACTTGTGGAGTGCTGCATAAAGTGCATAAAACATGTGCAGACGAGCATAATAAGTTTGTTGAGTCCAACTCAGTTCAGTCGAGTTCAGTTGAGTTTTTGCGTCGAGAGAGAAAGAGAGATGAATGTCTGACAAATCATCCCAACATATACAGTTGAGCTCAACTCTCAGTTTTCTCTCTGTGTGTGTGTTTGTGTATTCACAAAATAAATCTTGTTACCATTTCATTCAACAGTTTAGCCTCAATGAGCCCTTTTAACACATATAGTATTGCCAATGGATTGTATCTCTTTTGAATTTGCAGTTCAATGATAGTTTAGCTCAACAATTTACTATCGATTGACGTCTTCCAATTGCATTTAATTGTAAATTAACCGAAATTACCAATGCAAGTTCCCTCATGTTTAGCATATTGAGTTGCATTCCGGCCAAAGGCTCCTCGACACAAATGCCCAAGGCATAAATTTATTTAATTGCTCGATGCAGCCTCGCATATAACAGCAACATTACAAATTACAATGGCAATTTGATATGTCAGTTGCAATTACTTGCAACTGTCGCTCGTCCATATCTCTCTCTCTCTCTCTCTCTCTCTCTCTCTCTCTCTCTCTCTCTCTCTCTCTCTCGTGTTCTCAACTCTCAACTCTCATTACCCAACACAACATTCGATCCCAGTTGACGAAATTCGAAGGCATCATTTAACAGCAGCAATTTTGACTCCCATCCTGAAATTCCAGTGAAAATGTTGCTATCGAAGGGAAAACAATTTCTTTATATATATAAACAAAATTTGTATTTAATATTAATAGATGTTAAATAAATAAAGCTGTAAAGTATTTGAAACAAACTTTTTAATATGAAACGTTATTTGCGCTTGAATAAAACTCAAAGAAAATAGGAAAAATTATGTTTACAAATTTAGTTAAAAAGGATTAAATAATATATATGTGTATGATTTGTTTAAAAGGTAAATAAAACTTGATCTAGAATTTGAATAAAATAATGGTAATTATAATAAATAATAAAACAAATGTAAATGTTCTAAAGTTTGATTAAATTAATAAAATTAATATAATATAATAGATAGATTTCACATTAAATAATTATTAAAACTGATTTTATAATGTGATTTCTTCAAAATGTAATTTTAGATTATTCTAAAATCAATATCAAATATTATATTAATAGTGCCTTTACTTATAAAGCTGAAAAATATGTTAGAAAAAATAGTTTAAATGCGGATTGGCGAAAAATAAATTTCTCTATGAATTGAACTTAATGGATAGAGAAAAATTTATGTTTTAAAAATGTATTTAAAATGATTTTAGAATATATTTTTAAATGTTAAGAACATTACATAACAATTAACAAAATAGAAGTATCGTATATTGATTTTAGTATTAATTTGTAAGTAAAAACTAACTATTTTCATGAAAAATTTGAAATAAAATGTTGGCAATAAAACAACATTTTTTTCACTTTACAAAAATATGTAACTTCACTTAGAACTACAATTTATATATTCTTCTGTTATGAATGTGTGTGTTTTGAAACAGTTCGAGTAGTATGCAAAAGAGAAGGCATTGAATGTGTGTGCACATAAGTCTGCACTTATTATTAAAAGCATTGCGTTTCGACTGCTTAAAATTATAATTAAGCGGTAACCTGATTCGATGTGCTTCTCGTGCTGAAGGATTTGTGCATTTCTCTATTTCTCTGCACTTCTACATTTTCGGCAAGAGGCAAGAGTAGAGTGGCAAGTGGCATGAGGCACCAAGAGTCTGACTTTGTATAATTAAATGGAATTTCATAATGAATAGGCAGTCGAAAGCTGATGTTGTCGCTGCTGTTGCAGTTGCACTTGCAGTTGCAGCTGCAGCTGCTGTGGTGATGCAACTACGAGTTGCAATTGCTTTTGTCGAGTATCGCAGACAACAACTTAACCAGAACAGAACGTACTAATTCATTAAATTAATGAAATTGCACTGCATACACAATGCTGCTGCTTACACACACACACACACACACACACACACACACACACAAACACACACACACACAACACACATTCTAGCCAAGAATATGGAGTAAGTCGACTGACAGTTGAGACTACATTCGTACATGGATAGTTTGGCTCAATCCAAATGAGATCTACTTTCCAGTTGCACTATTTGCCATGAGCCTTAAATCCCACTGCCAAAGCACACGGCAAACACACACACACACACACACAAACTCGCATACACACACTCGCACACACACACACTAACACACATTTAATAGTCTAATGCAGCTGGTGGAACGAATATTGCATGTGATGGGCATTTAATATCTCACTCTTTGCCTTGTCAAATTAGATATGGCGATTGAATTTGAGCTTGAGTATTTGTTGGGAATCTTTCACCAAAATGTCTGCATTTCATTTTCAACTTGAATTTAAATTCAAATTCTTTAAATTTTTTCACTAAAATATGCATGTTGATTTATATTGCCTATGTATATTTATATAATGAAAAAGTGTAAGCTAAAGTTGCACATTTGAAGGTTTTCTTGGCTTGTTCATAGTTTTTTTATTATTAATTATTCATTATTCTAATCAATTGTAAGCTGTAGCATTGGCTTAAAATCAAAAATTATTATGTTGTGCTAATGAAAAGTATATCGCACATTGGGTTTTAAGTTGAAGTTTTTTGATGAACAGCGACTTGGAACCTACAGCAGCTACTGCAAGACAAACTGAAGTTCTCTCTCCATGGATTTGGATTTAAAAAGATATATCTTATATATATATCTTATTACTTATTATATATCTTATTACTTGTTACTTCTGGCAACCCTGCCATAGCTATTGATAGTTTGATACACGACATGCAAAATGAATTGCAACTACATTACATACTTTATGATATATTAATAAAATTCTGAATTAAAACATTACATCAATTCTATATGTGTATAATTGTACATATACAATAATCACTGGCATTTTCTTCTTCGCAGATATCGACTAGCTTTTTGGAAACCTCTCACGACACTTCGAATGCCATGTCGCACAGTCGCTTCAATTGCTTTGCGAATGTGATTGACATGCGACTTTCATTGGATTTTGACATCATCAAGTGCATCCTGAATGACAACCATATTTTTAGCTCTGTGGCCAAACTGCTGAATTCTAGATGTGCGCTTGCTTCAGCAAGATTTGGGCTAAGAAACTGTTGATTATTGGGATACGCTTGACTAGCAATGACCTCATCAATTATTAACTGCAGCTGCATCATCATTTGCCCTAGATAAAGAAGTTTGCAACTGGTATCAAATATGCGTTTAGCTTTGATACAGTGCCAGCTTAAACACCTTTGATGTGATCTTCGCGTGCTTTGAACTCCACAGTGAACTGCAGTTTAAGAAGAAGCTTCTGCCCACTGATGCAATCCCAAATGGTGTTGCAGCTACGATTACTGAAGCTGATTTGATTAATCAGCGTGCAGTGATGAATGAAAGTCAACTATGCTTTCATCTCAATGCATTCCTAAAAGTTAATCGTAATTTGTTGTCATTTAAAATGATTTAAATTAAGTACAGTGTGACACATTTTTTGTGCTCTTCGCATTGTTCCAACAAGCTGCAAGGAGAATGCAACTGAACACTGAAGAAGTATTTGCTTGCTTGTCCCTCTTTAATTTAATAAAGTTGAAAAACTCGAATTTAGTTATTACATTATTATGTTGAAGCTTAAATAGGATGTTGCTTTAATAAGCTAACATATTTGAATATTCTTGGCATTCTCGCTGCTGCTGGCAAATTCTAGTGAAAATAATATTATTTTTTTTGTGCCTTGGCACAGTTAATGAAATGAGCCGACAATTTTCATGGAACTGCAGCGAAATGTTGTTTAATGTTTATCCTGTTTTGTGGTTGAGATGTTGTCATGGCAAATGTGGCATAATGCAGATATAACTAACAATTAATTACTAATGAGTCATAATGCGTAAATTGACTTGGCAACTCGATTGCATTTCCCCCCTGTCTTTTTCCTCACACACACACACACTCACACACACTAATCGGTCTAATTGTTTTCCCGAAAACAATGATAAATAAATAATTGGATTTGTGTGAGTGTGTGTGTGTGTGTGTGTGTGTGTGTGACCGATGGCAGGTGTGGTTGCAAGTTTTCACTCAGTGTTGCACGCAAGTTGCACGCATCATCTGCTGCCGTTTGCTGCAATTCCATTCAATCGAACAGTCAATCAAACAAATTGCATTCGTTATGCTCAGAATTCAATATGTTCTCTGTGTGTGCCACAAGGGCATTGCAGCATGTTGTGTGGCAAGGGGCCATTGCTGCTGCTTGCCACACGTTGCGATGAATGTGAGTCCGAATGCGAGTGCGAGTGCGGAGAGTGAGTCTAACCAAATTATCAGCAAACACGCGTTGTTGCAGTTGCACATGTTCAGTTGCTCCTCTGCCTCTTCCCCTCTTCCCACCTCAGCCAACCGTCTGGCAACAGCTTGCTCTCCCTTGTCTGTCTTGCTGTAAAAGACGCCATTTGTTTTGCAACACCATTTTGTTTGAGTTTTGCGGGCAGCTTGCTTCTCTCTCTCTCTCTCTCTCTCTGCTCTCCAGCAGCAACTATCAAAATAAAATTGTTGGCAATAAAAATGTATACAAATGCGGATAGACAGGTGAGCAGCAGCAAAGGTGCTTGAATACTCCCTCCGGCCTGCCCGCCTGCCTCATATCTCCTGCCACCTGCTTGTCAGCAGCATCTGTCGGTAACCGGAAGAGTGGCAAGTGGCAAGTGGCAAGTGGCAGGCGGCTGATGCGAAGGGGATTTTCTTCTTTTTTTTCGGGTGGCAGCATGAAGTTTTGTATCTGCAAGTTTGCTACTCGTTTCACCGATTCACTGCTAACATTATTTATTGGCTTTGCATGTGTGTGTGTGTTTGTTTGTGTGAATTGGAATTTATTTAAATATGTTTTTGTGCAACCCATACGTCGCCACCCGCCCCCTTTTCCCCTTCCATCGCTTTCCCTCGCCTTGTTGCTGTTTCCATTTCTGTTTTCCGGCTGTCTTCGACCTTTTGCACCTTTTTCGCAAACATTTTTATGGCCTGCCATTTGCAGCTGCTGTAACGCAGCCTCCGCCTCAGCAAAGTGGCAACTGCCAAGGTGGCAGCCCGAGTGGCACTGCCCACAACGCAAACGCAACGCCAGGCAACGCCAGGCAACGCATCGACATTTTGTTTATGCGCTCGAGCATTTTATTGTCGTTGTTAAACAGCGGTAATAGATTTCGTTGGCAATCCTCTCCATTCCCATCGACATCATCGACAGCCCAGCAAAAGTCTCAGGATAAACACGTTCGACTTGCAACTGAAACTGGCAACTGAAAACTGAAAACTGAAAGCAGCGACAACAGCAACTTGTTCTAAGCAGGTGTGCAATAGATGCTGCCAAATGTATCACCTGGCACAAGTTGCAGCTTCTTCTGGGTTCTAAACTTGCTGCCCCGCAAGTTTCACGCTCCAATTTTTGAAGTACTCACAAAACGTTTGCCTAAGTAGCATACAAGGAGTGTCGCTGCCAACTAAAAGGCAGGCTTAATGTGCTTCAATTTCGTCAAGCACTTTCTGAAGCACGAAAAAAACATTTAAACAGAGTACTTAAAGTTGCAACTATTTAGCAGCGAAAGCTATCGAATAGCAATAGGAAACATTTGCATACTTTTAATAACTACAATGATTCATGAATTTGCTTCCGATTTAAAGAATAATGATATTACACAAAAAAACCAGCTACTGCAGTTGATTTGTTTTGGTTTAAAATCCGATATAGTTTATGCTCTATAGTATATTTTGAATGCAGTAGTTTATCGATTTACCAAATAGAACCTTTGGTTTAATTTAGTATTTGTTCGGTAATTAATATATAATATAATAATAATATAATTTAGTATTTGTTCGGTATATTAACTTATATTTGGTATAGCTTAAATGTAGTAGTCTCTCAATATACCAAACATAACCTTCGGTGTATTTAAGTACTCTCAGTCGAGTTTAAGCTTGTTTGGTTGACAATCTGGTATATTTTATGCTCTATAGTATATTTAAAATGTAGTAGTGTATCGATATACCAAATAGAACTGTTGATATATTTTAGTATTCTATTTATTCGGGATATTGTTTTAGTGTGCTAGTAGTATATTGATATACCAATTATAGCCTTTGGTATTCTTTAGTATTTGTTCGGTATATTAACTTGGCGTGTTATATTTTGACTGTATACCTTTTGGTATATTTGAGTATTTTTAGGGTATAATAATTTGGTATATTTTAAGAATAATACCGCTACAAATTGAAGCCTTAAGTCTACAAAATGAAACTTTCCAGGTTTATGCGTTAGTAGTATATCTACATACATGCCAAATAAAGTATTTGGTATATTTTAGTATTTTTACGGTCTATGAATTTGGTATATTTTAAGAATAATACCGCATTTCTTTGCATTTATTGAAAATGGCTAACGGATATCTCCCAGTCAAGGACACTCTAGAAATTGAAGCCTTCAAAAATGTATTGTCCATAAAGCTTTCGGCTTTCATCAGTCATTCATTCAGTCAGTGCAAAGACTTGTGTTTAATATAAATTATAAATATATGTATGTATGCAGGCAAGGCTATAAAAAGTTGAATTCAAGTTGAAGGCAAAGTTGTAGACGTCGCTTAAAGTGATGGCGTTAACTGCTGCTGCGTTTTTATGCTAACCGAGCTGTAGACGAAATTGTAGTTAGGGTTGCCATCTTTGTGCACGAGTAGATAATGAGCGAAAGATAGAGTTTGTACTTAATGCTATACCTTTTTCTCATTCTCTCTCTCTCTCTCTCTTTTACTCTGTCTCGTGACTCTAGTGAGGAGAAGTGCTGCGGCTGCCGTTAGTCATTTTACATTTTATGACTTAACTGTCACTTTTAGTTTTAGGGTTGAACGGCAGCTGCTTTTGGCTTCGGCTTCCGCTTCCGCTTTCAGCTTTCTGCTTTCAGATTTAGCTAGAGCTTCGTTCGGCCCATGGCCAAGTTTGATAATCGCTCATTTGATTACAAAAGTAGTGCGCTTAAAGTTTGTAATTGAGGTATTTTTCTTTTGAGTTATTTATCTTCATTATCGCTTAATACTTAACCAACTTGCTGCCACTGCTGCTGCTTTACACTGCGAAAAACTGCGAGCCGTTTAGCAAAAATTCAATGCGCTATTCTTGCATAGAGCAAATCATTTTTTGTTGCAGTGTATGCAGCAAGTGGTGTCACATCCTTTTTTGCCTTGTTTTTTTGTGCTTTGCACAACAAGTTTTGCACAGTTTTTGCTTGCTGTGTGTGTGTGTGTGTGTGTGTGTGTGGCACACAAATCATGCCCCAGCAAGTCAACAGCAGCAACAGCATCAGCAGTAGCCATCAGCGTCAGCGTCATCGTCACAAGCGGCAATCAAACGCAATAGCCAAAGAATGAACAGAAGAGACAGAGTGTAGAGCGAAGGTCCTGTTAGTGTCCTGACTACTGACTGGATCGCGGACTCGGACCCAAAAACTCCTCACAGAGAGTATATGTGTGTGTGTGTGTGTGTTTTCATAGGTTTGTTGTAATCAAGGCATGTCGCGAGCGCCAACTAGACAAAAGAAACTCAGCAGCAGCAGTGGCAAAAAGTTGAAAAGTTATTAAAGTTAAGCCAAACACGATTGGAATATCAACTAAGTTTCCTTCCTCTTCTGCATTTGCTGATTTCATTTTATTTGTTTTTTTTTTTTATGTTTTTTTTCTGTCCCAACAAAAACTGGCGACAACCGAAGTTGCCATTAATGAAATTTTTAACTTTTGGCCAGCAAGTGAAAACTGCAGTCGAGAGTGGACTAGACACTGAGACACTTGAAGAATATTGCCGGCTAATTTGCTGGCACAAGCTTTTAATGCTCACTGAACACAGCACAACACAACAGCAAAGATCATGTGACAATTTATATGATTTATATGATTCATATTTTTCCGATCTGCATTGAGAGCATATAGAGTCCATTAAAAGTAGTTCTCTTTTCGCAGTGATAGAAACATCGATAATGCTTTCAAGTATATTATTTACCTGCCTGGTAATAAGGCTGATTAATTTATATAATTTTTTAAATCAAATACTAAATTTCACCAGTCAATTGGCGTTTGTTTGATTTTGTGGAAGGCAGAAGGTATCTTTAGTGTCTCTTAAAGCCAGTTGCAAAAATTTCCATTTCGAAATGATGCATAAACTATGCCCAGATGGCAACTTATTTAATTCAATATACTTGGGGATTACAGTCGCACACGCACACACACACACACTCACACACACACGCACACAGACATACGTATAGTGAGCCCTCCCACAAAACATATTATAAAATGGTGTGCCTAATGAAGTGTGCAAGTTTTTCGAAAGTTTTCTATGCTTTTGCAATTGATACACATTTGAAGTCCTCTCCATGGCCATGGCCACAACGAACACACTCACACACAGACAGAGCAGGCAAGAGTGGGAGTGTGTGTGTGTGAGAAAAATGGTGACTTTGAAGTGCTCTTTTCGGCCGTTGATGCCTCTGCACCGAGCATGAAATATTGAAAAGCTAAGCTTGGGACCACAGGACACAGCCATCTAGCCTCTCTCTCTCTCTCTCTCCCTCTCTCTGTATGTGAACTGAGACAGCAGACCGTTGCTCGCACATTTCGAAATCTTTAATCCCAAAATAATTGGCTGGACATTTTATGGCCACGTGTGTGTGTGTGTGTGTGTGCAGTGTCCATAGTCCACTTTAGTAGCCCAAGGACGAAGTAAAAGGAGACGACAGTCAGTCCCTAGTCCTGCTCTTGTGTGTATGAGTTCAATTTCATTTTATTACATTGCGTATACGCCATATTAATTTCGGTGTAATAAAATCAACAACAAACTGCACAAACTTTAAACTATGCCCGTCCAATGCAAGCGACCAACATCTGAAAACTGTAACAAACTAAAACGCAAAACTGTGAACCCAAAAAAAAAAAAAACTAAAACTTCTCCAAGATTTTATTCGGTTTTTACTTTTGTTTTTGCGCCTGTAAACTGTAAACTGTAAACTTAGTTAGGCCATTCAGCATTGACTTTTACATCCGAAACCGAATGCGAATCCTCATCCAAAAATACGAATCTACATTTGGTACAACATCTGCAGCGTAAGCTTCGCTTTTCACATTTTTGTTTTTTTTTTTTTTTTTTGCTTTACTCTATGGAAACTTTTTGGCCAAAGTGCAAATCTTTTTCCAATGTCTGCACAGAGTGTGCACATGTATGTGTGGAAGTGTGTGTGTGTGCGTGTGTGTGTGAGTGTGTGTGAGATATGTTTGTGTCTCCATCTCGACTCTTGGGTGCGTCTAATATTTGTTAAATTTAATTACTCAATGCCACAAATTTTCATTTCATTTCATTGCACACACTCTCTCTCTCTTACTCTCCCTCTCTCTCTCTCTCTCTCTCTCTCTCTCTCTCTCTCGCTCTTTCTCTCTCAGGTCTGACCTTTGGCCATGCGAAGTTAAAACTGCTTTAGCTCTAATGTGTGTGTGCTTATGAGTTTTATGCAATTTGTGGCATTGACACTTATTAGGGTTTAGCTACAACTTTGACCAAAAAAAAAAAAAAAAAGGCTAGCAACCTCTGCTATAACTATAACAATAATCTGCCAATATTTATGAAGCATTTGCTTTTGACTCTTAAAGCTATTTACAGCATCGCAAGGATGTTTATAGGACTTAAGCTAAACTACTTCAAGTAGAAACTGCAAAAACGCTGGGTTTAGTATATAAAATATAATATTTCAACAAGATTCAAATGAAAACTTGTTCAATTTTAGTTCTTTCTCTCGACATTTTGATTTGTTTGTGAATCGTTTTTAAGTAAAGTAGTTTTCAATTCGATTTTTTAATAATAATAAGAAAGAAAGAGCTTTGACCAAATGAGAATTGTTAAATTTTAATTCGCTTTTTACGACAGCTCTTGAAGCATACTAAGTATAATGTGACATCGTTTATTTGCAATACATTTTTAAATGGAAGTAACTTTAATTGTCTTTTTCTATACTATAATGGAAACTATAATTAATTTCTTTAAAATAAATTCAAATAGTCTAAGCTTTGTCTAAAAAAAAAAAACTCTTTTAAATTTTAGTTAGTTTTTTTTACATTTTCTTAATCAGCTCTTTAAGCAAATGCCGCCGGACATCGAACAACTTGCCGGCTGATATCTTTGAACTTTTGTGGACATTGTCAAAGTAGAAGTCTGCTATCTGCTATCGAGATGCTGCTATGTAATGTGTGTGTGTGTGTGTGTGATCAGCTGTCCGACTGCTTGACCAGAGTTTGGCATTTGTTTTCTCGTCCCTTTTGTTTTCATTCCTTTACAGCGTTCTTTCAAGCCATTTGGACATCCGCTGATTGGGTTGCGCTCTCAAACAAACTAGTTCTTATTGTTATTACATGAAATTTGCTGCAATTCGAACAAACAGACTCCCGAGATAAGAATTGCATTTGTACCAAGAAAATAATAAAATGTGTCGAAAATTTGTATTTTTAAACACTTAAACAGCCGCAAATTGATTATACACATTTATACTCGAACTCGCACACATTTCCAATTTAAATCAATCTGAGTTAGTGAAAAGGGTTGTCTATAGATATGTCTCAAAGCGAGTCAGGATTAATCAATCCGCATTTCATTAATTACTTTATTACAGAAGTAAAAGTAAATAAAGAAAGAAGTAAACAGTTGACTTTGTGTCTTTGACAGCTCGACTAGCGAACCACAAAAGTATGCTACACATAAAGTTTGTGTTACTTTTGCAAACGCATACAGACATTGACACACACACATGCCAAGATAACCCAGCGAACTAAATTTGGATGCACGATATGCTTTAGAGTGAAAATTAATTGCTTGAGATACATTTTTAAATGTTGAGTTTTTTTTTGTATTTCATTCCATGGAAAAATGAAATGTATTTTTTTGTTTTTAATTCCTCAAATTAAATTTGTCTGTAATTATTATACAAAAAATACTATGTCCAAATGAACTAGATTAATAAACACAGCTATTTACAACTGTTCAGAATTAAAATATGACATACTAAATAATAAATGCATAAATTTAGAATAAGTTTGTAATTAAAAATATTTAATAATAAAGCTTTTTTATACCCGCAACCCATAGGGTAGAAGGGTATTATAACTTTGTGCCGGCAGGAAATGTATGTAACAGGTAGAAGGAGGCATATCCGACCCTATAAAGTATACATATTCTTGATCAGCGTCAACAGCCGAGACGATATAGCCATGTCCGTATGTCCGTATGTCCGTCCGTCCGTATGAAACACTGGATCTCAGAGACTATAAGAAATAGAGCTCTAATTTTTATTCGACAGCATTTGTTATGTTTGTACGCAGATCAAGTTTGTTTCAAATTTTTGCCACGCCCACTTTCGCCCCCGCATATCAAGAAAATCGAATAACAAGCGTAATTTTATAGCTGGAGTTTCGAATTTTTGTATAGATAATACCTACTATAGTAGTTATGATTCCTGAAAATTTGGTTTCGATAAAAATTGTCGAAGTTATTAAAGAAATACTTTTGCATGGGCAAAAACGCCTACTTACTGGGGGTCTGAGTTGCTTTGGCCGACAATCTGGTATATTGTGCCGTCTATGGTATATTTTGAATGGTGTACTATATCGATATACCAAACATAATATTTGGTATATTTTTTTAGTATTTTAAGTATTTTCGGTATATTTTGAAAACGATACCGCAATATTTTGCCTATATTTAAAATGAGTAGCGGGTATCTCACTGTCGAGCACACTCGACTGTAACTTTCTAACTTGTTTTAAATTGCGGATAATATACAAATTTAAAAATATAACATAATAAATACAAGAATTTTAAGTAGCTTTATAATTAAAATATAATAGTATTATAAAAAAACATAATAACGTAAAAATAATAACATAAATAAATCTATATAAATAATATTTCTAAGTAAGTTTTGAAATTACTCGCTGGGCTGCTGGGTAGACACACACACAGACACAGACACAGCCACAGACAACGACACAAAGACAGAGGCAGAGACAGAGACGGAGACGACGACTGTCATTGAATTGACGCTCATGATTATTTACGCAAAGTGGATTAGAAATTTTTTATGGTTTCGATAAGCCGCAAATTAATTTTGCGCAGCATGACATCAATAGGGGAATAAGAAATAAGGCGTGGCATTGGACTATGGCATAAATCAGCATATATGCCAACACTTTTAGCCAACAACTCGACTTAAGAAGGATAGATATGAATTATATTCAACGTAAGTTTCGCTGCCAACCAACTGTTAGTTAAAGGTGCATTCTGCATATAAAGTCTTCTTAATCAACTATACATTTTATTATTTTTGTGAAGTTTGTTGTTAAAGTTAGCATTCGATCCACAGCAAAGAGTTTCATGTATGCAAAGACACACAATCTATGAGATACACTTAAGGATAGCTGAAGTGGAAAATACATGGAAAAGAAAAGAGATGCAGAAAATAGAAATAAGCATAAAGTTGTAATTTTATCTATTCAATTCAGTTTGTTATTTAAGAAATGAAATAAAGCCAAAACATTTAAGAATCATGATAATAATATAAGTAAATTGCATGTATAGAAAACTCTCTTGTCTGAAAGTATACTTTAAATGTTTTCGCTGAAAATTTTGATTGCTTTTATATATCTTTATGATAGAGGAGCAGAGAACGAAAAAAAAGAAGAGAAGAGAAACGCAATACTCGCAAAATTCAGTGTTTAATTTATTGGCACTCATTGAAGCAACAAGAACGGCAAACATGCAACATCAAGTTGAACGAAGTAGAATACAGAAGGAGCAAACGAACAGAAGCAACTACATCAACAACAACAACAACAACAGAAACAACAACAACAATAACGAATGCCTTACAACACCTAAACGTTCCATTAAATTTACGTTTTACAGTTTTAAATTACCTGCTACATAAAACCAGAGAGTTACAAGGCAGCAAGCAAAACAGTAGCAAATGGGAAGGGAGGGGGTGTTAGGGTTGCCACCTGCTTGGCAGCTGGTAATCGTGCTGCGCAGAGGTGTGGCAGCAACAACTTTATTGCAGCAAACTTGCCAAAGTTTTGTATTTGAAAATGATTTGTAAGCCAAAAAGGGGGGCAAACAACTGCGACTGCGACTGCGACTGCGACTGGAAATAAGAATGAGAATGAGAATGAGAATGAGACTGAGAACTTACTGGTGGGTGGGTGAAACAGAGGGGAGGGGAGAGGGCTTGCTGGGTGGTTTCGATGTGTGCGACATGGCGGAAAACTTTGTTGCCAAATAGAGCAACAACAGGAACAACAAGAAGAGCAATAACATGCATAACAACTGCAGCAACAAATTAAACAAATCGAAACTTTTTGGTATAGCGAAGTCAGCGAACAACAACAGAAGCGAGTGCGACAAGGAGAATGCAAAGCAAACAGAGAAACAGAGAAAAAGCGAATGGCTGAGATGGTGAAATGCAACTATAAAACACACATAAAATTCGGAAAAGGTAATTGTGCAAAAACAACGTTGTTAACATAAAAGTTTAATTGCTCGAAGAAGTTATTTCAATTTTATATTGAATCCCGTCGTTGTGCATGAGAAATTCATTTTTGCCACTTATTAATGGCTTATTCAATTTTAATCTGCGATCTTTTGTGGTTCTTAGTATATTTAATATGTTAATATTCATATGATGCGCATGGTCCGCAGCTACCTAAGCAAACGAGAGCTGATATACCAGACGGAAAGTGGGACCAGGCGAAAGACTGTCACTTCGGGTGCAGCACAGGGCTCTATCCTCGGCCCGGACCTGTGGAACGCTAGCTATGACAGCATCTTTTCAATAGAAACTATCACTAAACTACTTAGGCATCTGTATCGACCCAAGAATGACTTTCTGGACCCAAATACACCATACAGTGGAAAAAGCGTCAAGGGCAGTGGCATCACTCAGTAAGCTGATGGCAAACGTTGGTGGCCCAACTGAGGGTAAGCGTAAACTGTTGATGTCAACAGTAAACTCGATACTGCTTTACGGCTCTGAAGCATGGGCAGACACCCTGACCATAACACAAAAATGCAAAACACTGTTGGCCGTTCAGAGGACGGCGGCACTTAGAGTAACGTCCGCATACCGGACAGTGTCGACAGCAACAGTCTTGGTGATTAGCAGCGAAATCCCCATAGATCTGAAGGCCAGAGAGCGACGGCGCACCTGGCTAAGGCGCCAAAATAACCAAGAATCTGACACCGACCCCAGAGAGGAAACTATGCAACAGTGGCAAGATCGCTGGACAAACGACGAAACCGGTAGGTGGACTGCCAAACAAATACCTGACGTAAAAATATGGAGCAACCGAGATTTCGGTGAAGTAAACTACTATTTGACACAGCTGCTTTCTGGGAACGGATACTTCGGAAAGTACCTGCACCAAAGAGGACTACGCCAACAGCCAAGCTGCGTGTATGGCGATGCCGATGTAGATGACGCAGAGCATACCTTTTTCTTATGTACTCAGTGGCAAACAGAAAGAGAGCTACTCGAATCGCAGATCGATGGAATCTGGAGACCTCAAAACGTTGCCAATCTGCTCGTAAGTAACGAGCAAAACTGGAAATTAATAACGAGACACGTCGAGAGAATCCTCCGACGCAAAAAGAGGCGCCTGGACGCAGGCGAAACGATGAGCTAAAAAACACCAGAGCGCCCAGTCTGAAGTTATGCGCATTCAATGCGGTTCCGGGCTGGGAAATTCCGGCCTGAAACAGCGAAAGGGGAGTTTTTAGCGGGTCAGCATGCATATGCGATCCCCGCACAGCCATAGTTTGAGACGTCGCTATGGTGGTGTGTAGACATTTTCTTCCCTACCTCAAAAAAAAAAAAAAAAAAAAAAAATTATTATTATTATTATTATTATTATTATTATTATTATTATTATTATTATTATTATTATTATTATTATTATTATTATTATTATTATTATTATTATTATTATTATTATTATTATTATTATTATTATTATTATTATTATTATTATTATTTTTATTATTATTATTATTATTATTATTATTTATGATTAGTAATATACAACAGAGTTTAGTACTTTTCACCCATGCAAAGGGGCTCTTAAAGTATCGCTTTCAAAACAGTCCAACACATAGTTGCACCCAGAGATGGGTGGGGATATGGAGTGTTTTTGGGTCACACAAGTTGACCAACTTAATGGGCAGCCCGACGAAGATAAAGGAGACGGAGTAGAAGGAGAAGAAAGCAAAAGTAAAAACAGTAAACTAGTTTAAATAAATACAGACTGGGTGCGTAATAATATATGTATACTTAGATGTATTTGGGCAGACGGACAGACAAATAGTCTGAAAGAGAGATGATTGCGAAAAGAGGCGGAAAGAGTGCGGCGGAAAGGGACGGAAAGGGGCAGAAAGGCAACGCTGGCGTTTTGTTTGACCCGCATTAATCACATGAGTCCGTCTATCCCAAGTCGATAGCCTTTGACGTAGCCCCGACCCAAAAGCAAAAAATATATATCCAACTCGATCCGAAGGCACCCAAAAAAACAACAACAAAAAACAAGAAGAGAACGGAATGGAGCAGCATAAAAGGGAACACAATGCGATAGCATCGGCTCGCTGGGTGTGAGAGTTGGGCGAAAGGAGCTCAGATGTCGCACCATTACATCCAATAACAAATCGCAACTAAATCGCAACGAATCGAATTTAAAAGCGAATTACAATCAAATGTATTTAAGCACTAAGCCGACCAAAAATTTAACCTCTCCACCAACATGACAGAAACACCCACACACACACACACACACCCACACACACACATACACACACACACACATACGGGAACACACACATGTAGAGCTCTCAATCAGAGATACACACGCCCCAAATGCCGAAAGAGAGACGCCACCCAATTGACTTTCGTTACACCGAAAATAAAAAAAAAGAGACAACAACCAACAGACACTGACTGTGTGTGTGCTCCAATTGTTGACTGACTCGATTGAACTTTATTCATGTGCGTGTGTGTGTGTGAGTGTGTTGTTTTTTTCTGCTTTGCCCCCATTATGTGCATGTGTGTGTGTGTGTGTGTGGTTTGGCTGCTGAGAGGCAAAGGGAACGGGGTTTGTTTTTATATAGTGCTGCTAGCGTCAATCCGTTGTCGTTGACGCCGCCGGAAGCCGTAAAAATCCCCAATCCACACAAACAACAACAAGAACAACACACACACACACACACACACACACACACACCAATAGAAATACATACACACACAGACACAAACACAGTCACCCACAAAACTGTGTACAAAGAGTGAGCCTCGAATAGGCCGTTACGAGAAATTGCCACAAAAAACGCAGCCACAAAGCCGACATTGCATTGCCGAAATGGCAACAGCGAAACAGAGAGAGAGAGAGTGAGAGAGAGAGAGTGAGAGTGAGAGTGAGAGTGAGAGTGAGAGGGAAAATAACCCGGCTCAACCCAAATGGCATCATTGAAATTACCTCTCTCTGATGGACTTAAATAAGTTTTCAGGTATTCGATGGGATCGCCAGTTGTTGCCATTTCTTTATTCCAGATTGTCACAATCAGAGCCATCATCATCATCGTCATCATCATTATCATCATGCGAGAACTGAATGTTACACGTTATGTTAAACTCGATGAATTTAAAGTCGAAATGATCATCATATTGATTACCGCTTTACTGCCACAAGCATCGATTGATATGTACGCGTCAACTGACAGTTTACGCATCGACTCATCGCTCCGCACTGCGCACACTTTGCGGCAGTAGCCGACGCCAAAATACCCGAACCACGAAACGCAAAATACCTGAAGTGGTCCAATTAGGACAAGAAGTACTCCTCCACGCATTCAGCTCCGAGTTCATGTCAAGTACACAAAACGTTAAGTGCTCTTGGTTAGTAAGAAAACACAGCTAATTTGTGAGACACTCAACTCAACTCAACGCAACTCAAGTCAACTCAACTCAACTCGACACACTTCACGAATTGTTCTCAACTTAATTAAATGCGATTAGAATGTAAAGTTTAAGCAAAGCATGTGTTAATTATCACGGCAATTACAAAGCACAAATTTCGACATGCTTCCCATTTCGATTGTACACTTCAAACTAAAGAAGCGCAAAAACAATTCATTAATCAGCTACTCATGAAAATTTTAAGTTTTCTAAAATTAATGTTTGATTATTCAAAATTAAAAATAACAACAATTTTTATTTCAATCTATTTTTTAAATCATATAAATAATAAATATTCGGAAAATGAATTTATATCATATTTTATTTATGATTTTGTAATGCAATAAAAGTTAATTTAGATTGCACACTTGAAACTGAAGAATAGCCAAACAACAATGGAACTTTTAATTACTGAAGATAACTATAAATTTTAAATAATTGCCAAAACATAACGAAAAGTGACACAAATTTTAATTTCTACCTTTTCTGTTGTTAAAATAAATATTAAATATTTCTGTAACTAAGTTTTTTATATATAATTTTGTCAATTCCTAAAATGTTTGTTTTTGTAGTATTTTAACTTTAATGAAAGTGACAATCAAAAGATAAAAAATTCATCTTTAGTTAATATTAAAAAATTTTATATATGTTTTTTTTTTCAGTTTAGATAGAGAATTACCCATATGGTGATTTAATTTAACAATATCACGACACCAAAGGATTCGCTATATCATATCAATCAGTGTTGTTGGCCTTTAACCATCGGTTGAGTGTGTGTGTGGACACGAGTATGTACATTGCTTATGTTTGAGTTTGTATGTTGATTGGCACTACCAACCCGGAAGCTCGGACTATAGACACCCAACCACACACACACAGACAGACTGAGAGATAGCTACACCCACACACACACACACACACACACACACACATAGAGACACACACACACACAGAAACGTATGTAGTACAATCAGCAAAGAAGCAGAGCCATCGACATGGACAGGCGCATGAAAACCAATAAATATTGTTCATCCACTCGAATGCTTTTTAACTGAAAACCGTTGAACCCTTGCCTCAGCCTAAAAGTGTGCTACGAACACAACACACTACACCATGTTCCATGTCCATGCTCAAGTGTATGCTTGTATGTGTGCGTGTGTGTGTGTGTGTGTGGCATAAACATAGAGCAACATCCGCTAAATGCGGCGCAATGGAGCTGAGCTGAGCTGAGATACCAGACTGCTTTCAAACAGATCGATGCTCAGCAAAACCCAACAGCAAAATCGGGCAATAAAAAAGCGAGAGACAACAACGCAGTGTAGATTGGATAAAAAAAAAAACGAAATAAGAAAATACAAATGGGGAAAAACTGAAAACATTTTCATCCGATGTATTTCATCTGGTATCAAACATTATAGCGCTATGCATTATACCTGGCTGCTTAAAGTCGTGCTAAGCTACTGCCCTTTGTCCTTTGCCCCTTGCTCCATTCTCCATTCTCCATTCTCCTTGCCCCTTGCACCCACCCATTCCTTGGCTTGCGTTGCGAACTCGTTTTTCACATTAGTCTACTCAGTAAGGGATTCCTTCAACCTAAGCAATGCTCAAGTAATTAATCACGGTGACAAAAAAACAAAAACGGCAACGCAACATACTCGTATAAAAGCGTTAAGTTTTAAAGTGTTTGGCACGCAGATACCCTGTAAAAGACGGGCAGAAGTACAATGAAATTTGAAAAAATTATATAAAACAAAATGAGTTGTTCTTACCAAAAAAATTGTATTGTATTGTTATCAATTTGGCGTTTGCTCAAACGAAAAAAGGATGAATTATTATCTTAAGATAGATTGTAAATAAAGTATAGATTAAAATAAAAAAAATTACAAATTGTGTTCGTATATTAAATTAATCTCAGAAGTTCAAATGTTATATAAAATAAAAAATTTGTTATTACTTTTTAAGTATGAATAAGGTTCTAAAAAGTGCATTGTTATATTCTTCTTGTTAATTCTTTTAAATAAAGTATACCTTAAAGAAAACATTAAATATTATATTTTTATGATTTATTTTGTAAAATTACTTAATATATTGCTATATACCAGAGGCAAGCTTTTGTTGCTCTACTTGCAGGGTATAATAAAATAAAGTAAAAACAAAATGTCAACAAAAAATGATTTTAAAATGCCCCTCGGTGATAATTTAGCTGATGCTTGAAAATAAATTATAGCTAGGGGAATGGCTAAAGCGTGACAGGCCGTGATTTCAAGCATGGGGATTCTGACATACTACTATATACCATATACTATATATGTAGGTGGGTTGATTTGGGGGAGGGACACTCAAATGGATGCCTGGTGAAAATTTGACTGTCAGTTTGGAGGATGCTGCGATTGGCGATGCTTTGTTTGTTTGTTCGTTCGTTCGTTCGTTTTGTTTTGTTTTGTTTTGTTATGCGACATTGC
This sequence comes from Drosophila pallidifrons, assembly GCA_023558445.1. Classification (NCBI taxonomy): domain Eukaryota; kingdom Metazoa; phylum Arthropoda; class Insecta; order Diptera; family Drosophilidae; genus Drosophila; species Drosophila pallidifrons. The sequence continues at coordinate 18,945,868 of CM042351.1, forward strand.
AATGGCAATTGCATAATAAATGAGCCACTTCAAAGGGTTTCACACACAGAAGCAGCAGCAGGAGCTGCAATACTTGTAAAATTTATAGCCTTATTGAAAATTCCAACAGTTTTCAAACGGAGCTCAAGCAAATGGTCGGAGAAATCAAGAGAAAGGGGAAGGTGATGCAGCGCGACGTCATTGTGGCGGCAACAGCAATAATAAATTTTGTAAAAGTCATTAATCTTTTCTGCAGTTAAGAGCCCCTGTGCTGAGCTGAGCTGAGCTGAGCTCCGTTGTGTTGTGTTGATCTGGACTGCCGAGGAGAAAAGAGTGGAAAGCAGTGAAGACGAGGAGACAGAGGGCGGGAATCTGCTTAGCTGCCACTTCCGTTGCCGCTTGATTTCTTAGTTGGCAATAAAACAACGTAATAAGATGTCTCGACACTGCACCGCCCCGCTGTCACGCTCATGAAGCGCGTCTGCGTCTGAAAATCTTTGCTACTGCAATTTGATATATGCACGTGCCAGTGTGCGTGTGTGTGTGTGTGTGTGTGTAGGTGAGGTTGTGTCCCCTGTCAAGAGGAGAGTGTACTCTGTGTGTGTGTGTGCATCAACATTTTTGCGTTTGCACTCGGAACTTTTTAATATGGCTTGTTAGACGAGGATTTTGCAAGCGTGTTTCATTGCTATGCAGCAAGTGCTGGCTGCGGCTTGAGGCACATGGGGCATAGAGCTGGGGGCATGGGGCAAGCAACAAGCAAGGAAATCGGTCTGCCGAGAACGTCAACATGTTTTGCCGCTCCTACAAAGTGCAGGCGATCCATCAACGTTGCCAAGTTGAAAGCGAAACTTTCGCTTCCACACATACACACACACACTCACAACTTGCAGCTCTTTTTCCAGTCGGAGTCATTTGGAGCGGCAAACACTTTAAACTATATCCCCAACTGCAACTTCAACTCCATCTCCATCTCCAACTGCAACTCATTCTCGGTTTCATTCACTTTTGCTTGCCAGCTTTCAATGCTGCACTTTTATTGCAGATTGATAAATTATTTATACTTAGCTCTTGACATGGGCATATAGATATATTTTATACAAACTTAACTCAATCAGAGCATAAATAGAACAACCCTTTTAACTTAAAAGAATATCTATATTGTGTTAAAGTTTTGATTATGGAATACTTAACATTAAGAGTAGGTAATCCCTCCAACTCCCCACACTACCATGCATATTCGTTTGACTTGCCAATTTCTACATTTCCCATCAATATCTCCCTCAGCATCGTTCTCAAGGCCAAAGCAAACTAAGCGTAGTGTAGGATTTTACACCATTTAACCTTTTTCTATTCCGTGTACCAAGTTTAATACTAGTCGAACAGAATTAAGCAGCATATACAATCATCTGATATTCAGTAAATCATCGTATATATAGGTAATTGTAGTTTTTGATCACTTCGAGCTATTATCAACGCATATAATGTCGCAAGTCAGCTGGTAAAATGCCAGGCGAAGCGAGCAACAAGCAGAAATACTGCAAGTCACTTAATTGCTGCCCATAAAAGTGTGCTACAAAAATTGCAATATACATATATTCCATCAGCCTTTGCGAAACAATTTAAAATTTAGTATTAAAAAAAGATAGATAGATAGATAGATAGATAGATAGATAGATAGATAGATAGATAGATAGATAGATAGATAGATAGATAGATAGATAGATAGATAGATAGATAGATAGATAGATAGATAGATAGATAGATAGATAGATAGATAGATAGATAGATAGATAGATAGATAGATAGATAGATAGATAGATAGATAGATAGATAGATAGATAGATAGATAGATAGATAGATAGATAGATAGATAGATAGATAGATAGATAGATAGATAGATAGATAGATAGATAGATAGATAGATAGATAGATAGATAGATAGATAGATAGATAGATAGATAGATAGATAGATAGATAGATAGATAGATAGATAGATAGATAGATAGATAGATAGATAGATAGATAGATAGATAGATAGATAGATAGATAGATAGATAGATAGATAGATAGATAGATAGATAGATAGATAGATAGATAGATAGATAGATAGATAGATAGATAGATAGATAGATGAATAGATAGATAGATAGATAGATAGATAGATAGATAGATAGATAGATAGATAGATAGATAGATAGATAGATAGATAGATAGATAGATAGATAGATAGATAGATAGATAGATAGATAGATAGATAGATAGATAGATAGATAGATAGATAGATAGATAGATAGATAGATAGATAGATAGATAGATAGATAGATAGATAGATAGATAGATAGATAGATAGATAGATAGATAGATAGATAGATAGATAGATAGATAGATAGATAGATAGATAGATAGATAGATAGATAGATAGATAGATAGATAGATAGATAGATAGATAGATAGATAGATAGATAGATAGATAGATAGATAGATAGATAGATAGATAGATAGATAGATAGATAGATAGATAGATAGATAGATAGATAGATAGATAGATAGATAGATAGATAGACAGATAGATAGATAGATAGATAGATAGATAGATAGATAGATAGATAGATGAAAGAATAAAAATACGCCTTCGATTGTGTTTAACAACATGTCATAACCGAGCTGTCATTAAATTAATTGGTTGTGTGTGATGGCAGCTTTAATCCATCTAATAGCTATTCTTCACTACGATTATGCATATTCCAATCATCAAGTGTGCAACGCAGAGAACAATAATTGAAGCTGGCAAATAAATTGCAAATAAATGAGAATCAATAGCTTTCGCTTTTAAAGTCAATTTGCTTTGCACATCTAATGAATTTCTTAATTGCTAAATGAAAAGTTAATATGCATTTGCCGGGGAGAAGAAGTGTCAAATGTTGTGTGTGCGCTTGTATTTTATTATGATATTTTGGTAGACGAATAATGAATGTAATGAATATTAATTATTCTGTGTAGTTGTCATTCACATCATGCTCTGTTGTCTTTCCGCTGTCACACAGAACACACACACACAAGCCAACAAGAGACAGACAGACAGATAAGCAAATATACATATTTAGATATGTAGACAACATCGTCAGCATTTTGTTCATATTTAATTTGAATTTCTAACCATAAAACCGCAAAAGTGTAATGCAATTAGGCTGATAAATAACTGAACTGTACTGAACGCACAAGTCCTGCTAACCCAGAGAGCTTTTGCTGCCCTCCCTCGGGCCACACCTCAACTAACATAAATGGCATTTTAATTATTTACAAAATTGATTTCAATGAATGCTCTCCCCGACCACCCAAATACAAAAAGACTCGCATTCAAAAATATGTCACAGCAACAGTCGCCGTTTCCCTTTTCGCATTTCCCAACTGTTATTCCTGTCCTGATGTCCTACAGAGTTTCCTGACCCAGCCCAACCTCAGTCTAATTAACACTTCATTAGCTTGATTTAGCGTGGCAGCTCGGACCCAAAATTGAATGCCATTAGAGCCTATACAAACCCCAAATGATAGCCTCTCTGATTATCTGGAGGGTAGGGGCATTGTTAAAGGTATATGTTATATGGGATTGCCGAAGGAGAACAATAACAATAAATCGGACCATATTGATTTTGTTAGCACCATTTTTGGGGATAGACATTTCTGGAAGATTTATTAATACCGACGGCTTGAATAGTTTCTAAATTCTTCATTTGAATTGAAAGTTGTAACACTAACTTCAATTGAAAATGATGTCATGGCTATTTAAGTTGAAATTTTGAAATCCATTCTTTATTATTAATGAGGAATTTAAATTATACACAAATCTAGCTACTATAGCATCAGCAGAAGATGCACTTCATGTGGATTTTTAATGAGAATGGGAGACCATTTGATAAGTAAACACCAAGCAATAAGTTATCTCAATTAATTACAAGAATTATACGTAAAGGTATTTACACCTTAATACATGTACATACATATGTCTAATTTTTAATTTAATGCAAATCTTTTTAAAATTAAACAAAATATAATTTGAAAACCATTTGCATAGTGAACAACAGAGAATAGATTCATTTAGTTAAATAGTATCGTAAAATTATACATTTAAAATTTGTAATTGAAATTGTTAGTCTCGATTGCGAAATTAAATGGAAATCTATTTAAAATACAAAATACAATTCATGTGGATTTTCTAATGTGATTGGACGCACATTTTTTGTATCTAAAGATAATACATTACTTTATTTCAGCTTTAAAATGAGCAGCGGTTAAATAAAGTGGTGGCAAAAAAGAGCAGAGAAGAAAGACGGGAGCAATAATTGTCCAGTTGTGAAGTTGACAACATTTTGCGTTCCCTTGATAATTGCGAAGCTGCAAATCTGTAAAAGCCTATTGAAGGTCACTTCAATGCTGGAAAATGCCCATGGCACTAACACACACACACACACACACACACACATAGGGAAACACATTTCCTTTTATATTGTATACGAAAAGAGAAAGAAAAGAAAGAAGAATAAAATGAAATGTAAGCAAAATGTTAGAGAAGCAGGCAACTGTCTTAGGATCTGTCCGTCTGTCTGTCCGTCTGTCTGTCCGTCTGTCTGTCCGTCTGTCTGTCCGTCTCTCTGTCTGTCTGTCAGGTGGGCTTTCATAGTGGGCTTCAAATTGTTTGAAGTTTTTGATGAACAAAATATTTGTACAATTGATTTTTATTGAATGAGAAAATACAATTTGGAGGCCAGATGAAATCTTGCGTCAATTATGTTGAAGCTGCCCCATTGTGTGGCACACAAAGTGTGGCATTTGTAACTGATTAGTGTGCGGGCTGCAAGTCGGCAGAGGGAAGGAGAGACTTTCAAAAGCACAGCACAACTCTTAATCAAAAAGGCATTGCATTCAATTTGAGTTAATGCCAGAGCCTAAGCCACACTCACGTCTAAATTAAACGATGTCTTTCATTTGAAATGCATTTCAATTGCCAACCACCAGACAACTGGACAGTGGCAAGTGCAACAGGCTTTGCTCCGCGACATTGCCAGAAGCCCAAGCAATTCAACCAGTTGACATGCTACAGCAGCTTAGACTAAAGACTAACCTTCAGCTTCAATCCACTCTCGACATAAGCAGCATAAAAAATTGTATGGCACTCTTGTTCATAATGCAGGCGCAACAGGCAACAGGCAACAGGCATCATTCGAACAAGAACAAGAACAAGAACGAGTTCGTTTCACAAAAGCGACTACAAAAGCCGAAGAAGAAGCTAACCGCGCGCCAAGGAAAGCTGCTTATAAAGGCAGCTATACCCGGATCATGGCCTAATCTGCCGCTTGCCACAACTTGTGTTCAATGTTTTTTTTTTCCTTCCATCTTTTTTGCTGGTTGTGGCAACTGCATTTTAAATTAGCCACAATCGTGCCCAAATCAAGAGGCAAACAGCCAAAAAAAAAACAATAGCATTATTGATATACTTAATACCTTTCAACTTTATATACACAGCAACAGCTTCTTAGCACTTTAAATTGTGTCTCTTTGAAGTTTGTAAGGAGGCTACTTAAAGTAAAATGAGCTCGACATTCGCAGCACTCAAAATCGCAAAAATAATATCATCTTCTCAAATATGTTGCGAGTTACAATTTTTGCTTAACGACAACATCAACAGCAAACAAAAATACATATTTAATATTTTTGTCTCTAAATAGTATTTTATATGACAAAAATCGGCAGCTGCAGTGACAATCTTATATATTTTGTACTTCATGGTATATTTCGAAATTAATAGTATATTGATATACAAAATGTAGTTTTTGGTATTTTGTATTTAATGGTATATTTGGAAATGAATAGTATATCGATATACAAAATATAGATATTTGTATATTTTAATATTTTTGGTATATTAATTAGGTTTATATTGAAAATAATAAGGCACTGCTTTCTGAGTTTTAATAATAATATATAGCGGGTATCTAAAAAATACTAAAATATACTGAAAACTATATTTGTTATATCGATATACGATCGATTTAGAAACGGTCGAGTTTACTCGAGTGTAACTTTCTGACTTGAATGCTTGCTACATTGTTATTTTCCACACTTAAAATTAAGTTTTGTCGTTGATGAGCGTATATTGAAAAGCGTGTCTCATTAATTTGCATTATATTATTTATTAAATATATTTAAATTTGAAATGATGAAAACAGTTTTAAATTAGATTAACGAAATTTAATAAATACCTTTACAATCGAAAGAAATTTTTTAGATATTGGCGAAATGTAAGTGTTCATAATTGCATATTAGAGACAATAAAATAGTATTTATTAAATATATTTAAATATGCAATTATTAAAACAGTATTAAACATGTGTGTATGTATACTTAGTACTTTTGCAATCTTCTTTGATCAAATAGATAGATGTAAATGTTCATTACAGGAAATTAACTAAGATGAAATGAATTCGCTGAATTCATAGTTCATCAAAAGTTCTTTTACCGCCACCAAAACAAAATAACTGAACACAAGCACTAGGCTGAATACTAAAAATTAAATCAAAATAGTGACTGGCATTCTGGGAGAGTGTGAATGCAACAACAGGATTTAGCACTCAGCTCTCGCGAATACTCGTTTGGTAGTTTGTAGTTGGTAGTGGGTAATTCAGACAACCCATTTGCTTCGCATACACACGGTATAATGGCATAACGTTATAAAGGTATAACGTATGAGAGTACATAAATATGCGTATGTTGAGTATGTAGAAACTGTACATAAATATCGCATGACTTTGGTGTAAGTTGAGGCGATGTGCACTCAAGTTCACACACACACACACACACACACACACACACACACACACACACACACGCACCCACATACCAGATGAAAAGTGTACGTAAAATATTTTCACGCGCCCCAGTGAATAATTCAACATCGCTGTTCGCTGTTCGCTGTTTGTCGAGGCCATCATCAAGTGCCGAGCCGAAAATGAGTTACTTTACATAACTAAGTAATTGGCGGGCCTCGGTGACAGCGGCTCAAATGTGAAATTATTATAAACAAACCATTCGGCAGTCGTAAAAAAAAGCAAAAAACCAAAAACGAGAAGTAAATTTGCTGGATGACATAAAAACGGTGGGAAATTTCTTCATTATGCAAAGGCTCGTCCGCAGAAAAAGCTGGAAAAAAAAATCATACAAAAATGCGCCAGAAGTGCCAAAGGGAGCAGCCAAAGTATAAAATATATATAACATATTTAAATGCAATAAAGTAGCAGCAGCAGCACAAACACACACACACACACGTACAATTGAGTCATAAATGTATGTATGTATATGTGCAATGCGTCAATATAATTACGCTCTGTGCTCGATAAGTATAAGAGTATAATCACTTAGCAGCAATTTACGCGACAGAGATAAACCACATTAAGCTGATGCTTTATCTCTACAAATACATTTAAAAAGTGTAAAATCAATATGTGTATATAAAATGTAAAATATATATAAAAATAATTAATAAAAGCATTTTTTCCAAGATTTCTGCTTTAACTGTTTTAAATCAGTAGAAATCGAAGTTGTAGTTCAAATAAAAAAAAACTTGACACTTCGAAATTAAATAATAAAAAAAAGTATTTGAAAGTTGTAACTTAAAAGGAGATTTTCTGAAAACTGTATAAACTCATTCAGTACTTTACTTAATAATTTTATTATATAATATTTTCATCTCTTAAGTAACTTATTTTCTTAGGTTTAATGTAATACAGAATATTTGTGACTTAGGAAATTAAATAAGAATGCAGACTAAAAGCAAACAGTATAACACTTTAATATTGTCTTATAATATCCCCATTTCATGTTTAACAATGTTAATCGTCAAGTCATTCTAATCGACCATGGCTTCGATTTGTCAATGCTGCATTTGATTTGGAAGGAAAAAAAGTGAATATTGTTTATCAGTTACCCTGCAGAGCATTTACAATTTGAGCGTAGATCCAAAGTAGTAGAAGGTGATCGAATTTCTCGTCAATTATTTTCAAAGTAATTGAATGAATGTGGAATATAATTCCACAAATAATAGCGACTTTTTTTTGTACGTTTATGAGTGAATTAAGCTTCCTTTCTATGAATTCCACTTCTATCATATTGTATTTCTTTTCATAAAATTAACAAGTTTTCTGTGATTATAAGACATGAATATATTATATAATAAAGTTGCTCTGCCATCAAACAGCTGTAAGCAGATAAAATTGGACGATATCATTTTGAAATATTTGAATATCTTAAAAGCCATCTTTGATTTACTTTGTTCTTATTTCTATTCATAACATTAGCAAGATTTCTGTGGCTTTAAGAAACGAATCTTTCTTACAGATAAATACAATATTTAATACACAATTATTGCTTAAAGTTGCCTTGCCATCAAACAGCTGTAAGCAGGTAAAATTGGACGATATCATTTTGAAATATTTGAATATCTTAACAGCCATAGACAATTTACTTCAATTAAGATATTTAAATTATTTCATTAATTTGCGGGAAACAAATGCTAAACGCAAACGCGAACGCGCCGAGCGAACTTTCAAATAAAAATCAACAATGCTCGAACGGCGCAAATTTCTCCCAACGGATGTCGGGGACAATGCGAATGGACAGTGGACAGGGGGCAGGGGGCAGGAAGTGTGCCTCCTCAGAGCTCTTTTTTGGTAGGTCAAAATAAAGTGCGTTTGCCTCTGCTATTTTTTTTTTTTTTTTTTTTTTTGTTGTTGTACATTGTTGTCGGTTTGACTCGCTTTTGGTTTGGTTCGAGTGTGTTCTCCCTCTCGTTCTCTGGTCGCCATCTCTCTCTCTCTCTCTCTCTCTCTCTCTCTGTCCTTTCGATTCTATCTCCGATTCCATCTCCATCTGCCACGCACTCACATCTCACGCCTTTACCGCGGAACGGCCGCGGCTTGCGTTGATTGTTATTTTATTGCCAAGCGCTCATGGAGCGAGCGTCACGGACCAAAGCAGAAATTGTTTGCTGCTGTTTGCGGTTGAAATCTCATTTCATCGTGCAAGCCTCGACACCACAATATACCACCACAGCAGCAGCAACAGCAACATCCCCATCTACAAACTATGTCTGTCTTTGCCTCGAAAATTGGCGAACAATTTTGCAATTAAAATGTGAACACAAAAGTTGCGCCAGATATAAAATTTGTAACCATTTTCTGCTAATTATATAAGTAGTCAACCCCCTCCAATAAAATGATAGTCTACCAAAGCAAATGACTTTCAATTGCACTTGTATATATTTTTGGGACTTTTCCCTAAACACCATGCGGAAAATTCAATAGACAATTGTCACAACACATTAATGCAACCTAATAAGCTTTCGAGTTTCCGCTGAATATTCGCTGCTAATTGAAAGCATAAAACTGCAAATGGCGTTGCACAAAGGACTGACTAACATATAAATAAAATTTAAAATTTAAAATGTTAAAAGATATATTTATAATTTAATACTTTAAATATACATTTATGATTTGCACATAGAATGAATACAATACAAGAAATATTTTTATAATAAGTATAAATAAACATCAAATAGCAAAATTATCGAAAATTATATTGAAATTTCATTCACAATTCTAACTAAAGAACTTAATTTACTTTATAAAACATTGACATTATTCATTAGCGTAATCAACAGTTCGGTTGTTAAAACAATTCTATTCGACATCTAAACCTTTGTTCAATGAAATAGATTTTTATTTAATATAAATAATTATATAAACAAAATTTAAGTGTTGGAATGGCGATTGTCCTTCTTTCAACAATTTATCATACTAATAATAAACCTCTTCTAAATATAAAACAACAAAAGAAACTAAATTAAAATTTGATGTATGGCAATCGGTAAGCTTTCACGCACACATTTGGCATCTATTTATATATATATATATATGGTATATATATTATTATAATACTTCTTTGAAGTCGCTTTAAATTTAAAGTAATCAATTAGTTTGTTTTTTCAAGTTATGCTCAACAAGTTAAAAGTACTTACACTCAAATACTTTCAAAGAAAACCAAAAATTAGCTCTTCTAATTAACATCAGTGTTTTATTCAATATTTCAGCTCACAGTTTTTGTCGTGTTTATCGATCCCTTCAGCGCCTCAAATTCAATGCAATTATAAACGTAAATATCACACTTGAAAATATGAAATAAAAATCAATATATGTAAATAAGTTCATGTGTGCGGCTTTGTGTGAACCAAACAAATGGACAGCAAATGAATTTCATTGTTTGCCACATTTAAATGTTAATTGAAAATTTTTACTAATAAGAATAGAGTGAATTCCATCTTTTGACAGCTCTAAGCAATGAGTTCCCTGTGTGTGTGCGTATGTTGGTGTGTATGTGTGTGTGCGTGTGCGTGTGTGTGTGTTAGAAAGGCGTGTGGGCGTGACAGTGGGCTAATGAGCGTGTCAACAGCAATTTGAGAGTCCGCACGGACAAGTGGCTCAAAAATGTTTGAGGGGCACTTTATAATAACTTGTTGACAATTCAAATTATGCAGATAAGTTCGAGGCATCCGCAAGCTTCAAATGTGTTTCTAAATGCGGCTTAAATATGCATATGTCCAGCACGCACACACACACACACACACACACCATCACACACATATACAACACTCTTGCACATTGAGTTTGTATACACATAAACAGTGGTCACTCGTTAATAAAAGCGCTTTAGAATAAAGCTAGATTACATATATCTTCTCGAAAAAAAAAATATTTTTAAAATTATGAAAAAGGTATTTAATTAATATAAATATTTAGTATGCAAAATGTGCACGCTCAGCGATTTTTTAAACTTTAATCAAAAGAAAAAGAACGTTTTCGTGTTGACTTAAGCAAGAATTTTTGAGTATATACTCTGAATTCTATTCATAAATTAATCTTCTTTGCGGCTTCAAATTACAAAATATACCAAAGCTACAATATTTTGGCTAAAAAATTCTCGAATCAATCTAATCCCACATAATAATTTTAGTCTACTCATTAGTGATCTGTCGCTAATTATTCTTCATGTAGTTTGAGATTCTGGGTTCTCAAATGCAGCTCGATGCTAAGTATTTCACATTCAGCACTCTAAAATAATTATATGATGTCAATTTCAACAAATAAATTTTGAAATCTAGATTAAAACTCTGCAATAATTCGAGATTAGCCATTCTCATAATTCAAGAATACATTTTTAATTCAAAATTGTAAGAAAGATTTGAAAGCTTTTCGAACTTAAACAAATATTGTATTAATCATCATTTTGAGAACGATATTTTATTTTAAGAACTTTTCAACCTGAAATTTTTATTTTAAATTTTTCTTAAAGATCGAAAAGTTTTGGAAATGAAAACCTTAAATTTATTTTGATTTTTTTTTTCAGTGGATTGTATTAAACAAATAAGTGTAACTGAACTTTTTATAAATAAATGTGTAAAATAATATTAATATTCATATTTGATATTCAATAATTTGTTAAATTGAAATCATTATTTAGACCATTTTGGGTACTAAACAAAATCGATTGTCTTCAAGTCAAATTCATATTGAGATCGCTTTATTTATCCCAAATTTGTTCTGTGCATCAAAATGAATAATTATGAAATTTTGACAAACTTTAAAGCTACTAGCAGCCACTGTACGAATATAAATTTACCCATATGAGCATATATATTTATGTACACATATGTATGAAGAGCATTAGAAAGAGCACGAGAGTGAGAGAGATAAAGAGAAAGAGAGAGAGAGACAAAGTCCGTTTATTTATGTTAATTTAAATCAACATGCAAAAATTAGCGCTTGACATGACAAGCAGACAGATGTACAGATAGACAGATGGACAGACAATTAGACAGCCAGCAGTTAGAGCGAGATGGGAGAGAGAATGAGAGAGCGATAGAGAGAGAGAGAGAGAGAGAGAGAGAGAGAGAGAGGGAAGTTTTGTGCATTGCGGCAGGCTGAAACCATTTAATTTAGTTAATTACTTGGCCCTTGATTAACATATTTAAATGAAATGCCGCAACGCTGGCAAATTATTTTACTTAGCCAGGTGTTTGGGTTTGGGGCTGCAAAAACTGGATGCGGGCGGGGCAGCTGAAGGATAAAGCATCAAGGAGGCGAAACACTTTGTTTTGCTTGGAAGGGAGGAGGGGGCGAGACCGTTCACAACCTGATGACACGAACTGGGCGTTAGGGGGCGTGTCAACATAATGCACGCTTGATTGCCGCTTGGCACGGTTAAACAGACTGACCCAAGCACTGCCCCTATGCCACTGACTCAGCACTTTTGCAAATGGCCCATAACTGGATTTGTGTTTGGTTTGCTTTTGCATTCGGATTTTCAACTTTTGCACTACGAATTCCCCAGTTGTGTTGACCTTCAGCGTGTGCAATTTGTTGCTGCTGCTGCTGCTGCTGCTGCTGCTCTTAGTCTAGTCTGACCGCAAATAATTTTGATTGAATTTGCATTAATTAGCTGTGCATTGTGCAATGTGCCTTGGCAAATGTTTAGCTAATATTTCCCATTTAACTCGGGGGTGATTTCACTGCAATTTGTAATTTGCATAAACTTCCTTCACAATTTCAATTCAAACTCTTCAATGCGCTACTTAAGAACTCTATGATTATCGGAAGCACATCGATTTGATATAATCGCTATCATCGTGTACTTTGTCATAAGTTTATTGTTCTTGCAAACGCATCACATTTATTCAGTCAGCTTTAAAATATGTTTTAAATTAGAATGCAAATATGTAAATAAATTGTATTTACAATTTCTTTTTCGAAATTCAATTTGCAATATTTTTTTATTGTTAATCGAATTCTCTTTGTTGTCGAAAACAAAGAAAAAAGAAGTTCTAAAATCAAGATTTTCGTCTCAAAATTGGGTCAAGAACATGAAAATCTTGAAGTTAGCAAACACATCTTAATTTAAAGAACATTTGCTATAAAACCAAGTTCTTCTCTTTAAGATGAAGAAGTCTTATAGTTTTCAAGATCAATAAAATATTACCTCATATTTTATTGTTTTTCTTTTTAATTATTTATTTATCATTTTACTATATTTTGCAGTAAAAAGAATTCGTTATTAAACTGCACTCATTTAAAGAACGGAATTTTTAAGACACGTCTTCTTGGTTTGAGCAAATGATATTTTTTTTCTGTGAACGAAAATAAAAAGGTATCGATTCATTTAAATATTTAATAGAGTGGCAAATATTGTATTGAAATGCAATAATAAAATTATCAAGCAATAAAAGTTTGGATTTCCAAATGATTAAAAAACTGATTTCTTTGTTAATGTCCTTAATAACTTATTAATGTTTAAGATTAATGTTTGAAGTTTAAAATAACCTAAGAAAGAAACCAACTTTAAAATACTGTAAATAAAAATTACCATACGAAATAAATAGTTGTAATATTTCTCACCACATTTTGATGAACTAAAAGCTATTTCAGTGCTTTGACCTTTAAATATATAACAAAGACAAAAAGCAGACTAAACCCAAGTCAAACGCTGATTAATTCTCAGAAAAGCAAATCAAATACAACTCAAATGCAAATGCAGGCGAATGCTCCCAAGTGAATGCGAAATAAATGTAAGCAAATTGACAATTGGTTGCTTAACAATGACATCATGAAATGAGGAGCAAGGAAGTTGAATGCTGTGTGCCTTTCCCTTTATAATTACCATTTGAGTTGAGAGCGAAACCAGCGAAACCCCAAGCACCTTCTCAACCACCTCCTGACCTGACCATGGCGACCACTTAGAGCAACAACTAGGAGTAGTAAATGCGATAAGACAGGTCGAGGACATGCGGTGGCAAGTGTATGAACAGCGGCAGTAGAGAACAGGGTCGCCTTTCTGGCTAAGCAGATTAAATGCCTTATGCGCAGGTTGCCTGGCGACCGACTAGGATCAGTCGCAAATGATAAAAATAGAAAGTCCGCCAGGACAATGTCGATGTCGCAAATGGTGTCGCTATCGTTGTCGTTGTCGTTGTCGTTGTCACAGTCGAACTGAAAGTCGTTGTCGGTTGTCGATGTCGCTGCCAGGTGAAACAAGTACATAACTGGATGTGTCTATGTGTGTGTGTGTGTTTGTTGCGGCTGTATGACGCATGCCACGTCTAAGCTGTCGATAGCCGGAAGCATGGCCAAAGGACACAGGAGGAGACGGAGGCGGAAGGCTGACAAACAACATGCGAACAACGGGGCAACCGAACAAGCGCCATAAATAAATTTAAATTGCGCCAAAAATCGCACGCTATTATTATTATTTATTATGTAAGCAATTTGCTGGCATTTGTGCGTATATATTATATATACGCTTGTGCTTCTCTCTCCCTCTCTCTCTTTTGCTTTGTCTGTGTGTGTGTGTGTGTGCGTGCTTGGCAGCGAACAAAGTTTATTAGAACTTTTGTCACAAAATCAACGCCGAATAACTTTAAGGAATTTAATGTCCCCGCAATTTACCATTTGGCTGCCAATTGCTCTTGCTCTCTCTCTCTCCCCCTCTCTATCTCTCTCCCTCTTTCTTTCTCTGTGTTTCTGCCAACACAGCAAATAAATCTTGGAGACGCGAAGCGAGGCGAAGAGACATTGGCGGTGTGTGTCGGAGTGGATATTCTGAACAGCGCTCCTTTTCGCATTCAACTAATTATTATAGCAGTGACAGTGGAACATGCATACAATCAACAATGTGATGTGCAGACTAACGTGATACCCATTAAATAATATTTTCTTTAGCTTTTTATTTATTAAGTAGTTAAACTAGTACAGCAATAAAGTACCATAACAATACATTTTTGGGAAAACTCAGTCTGGCCAAACCTCATTCAAATTATTCAACAATTTCTATCAATAATTCGTAAGTATCTCTCTTTATCTCTATCCTTATCAATCAAAAAGCTTTTCTTTATATAATTAAATTTAATAAATTCGCAAATAAACTTCAATTAGGTTAATAAGTATATAATATAATAGCCTACAAACATTTGTCGCTCTAACTCAGTTCATTGCAATTAGGAAAAGAATAATAATAATTATCTAATCTAAACCATTTAACCTTTCTATATTGTTGTCATCATTAAAAGCTATATACTCTTAAAAAATATATCAACTATAAAATAAAAAAACCTAGTTCTTTTATTTAAATGAGTTCATAATTAAGCTGAACACCAAAATAACGTAATTTATTCTTAATTTGATCAATAATATATAAATTAACAGCGCAACAGTTTTAATATCTTGTTCAGATCTGTTTTACAAATATAAAAAGAAATGTTATTAACATAAAATACAACAAAAATACAAATGCATAATTTATTTATATTAGTTACTTATTTTTTTAAAAAATCTAAACTTAATTTTCTTTTTATTTTTGATTTATTTAAGTTGCCCAGTTAGGTAACAGTGCACCTATCTTTGTTATCATTTCGTAATTAATTTAATAAAAAAAAAATCTAAATACACGATTTTAATGGCAGTTTACTGCCATTGGCATTTAATTATATCTAATGAAAATATCCTTTATTTAATTCAATTCATTGAAATGCAATAATTAATGTGGGAAATGTAATAAGTATCCAACGCACTCTCTAGCCGATCATACCCGCCTTTCCCAGCACACTTCAATGTGGCCAGTCGGCGGCCTAAAAGTATGCATTAAAACTAATTAACTTTTCGCTCAGTCACCGGGGAATGCCGCAAGCTTAGTTTCATGCACTCGAATTCATGGATGGTAGTTCCAGCGGGTTCCAGACTGTTGCCCCAAAATGAAATTATGAAAATTTCAAGCTCTGACGCTTTCGCCAAGAAAATACACCACAATGCGTCGTACACTTAGTTATTGAATTTATTTCATTTTCATATGTATACAATGTTTTAGTTGCTGTTGTTTCGCTTTTCTTGTTGTTGTTGTTGTTGTTGTTGTTGTTGCTGTCGACAATAAAAATAATTTGTGTAGCTTGACATACGCGTTGTTGTAAGTATGTAAGTAAGTATATAGTATATATTTTAGTATATATAGAAATTATGTTCATCTATGTATTTACTTATTCATAATTGTATATGTATATGCATGTATATTTATTTATTCATATTCATTATACTTATATTGTTGGACTCGAAGACCGTTTAGCCATAGCTTGTTATAAATGAATTTCGACAATCAAATGACAAACTTAAATGCAATTGGTTTAGTTACTTATCAAGTTAATTTATATTATGGAAAAAAAAGACCACAAAAAAAAACTTTATCGATATCTAATTTGTGCATTTATCAGAGATAGGTTTAATTATTCGCTTCGAGTGGATGAAGGAATTGCTAATTGTTTTGTGCTTTCTTTTCATTTAAATTGCTATGTATATAACCTTTGAAGTAGATATGAACTTTGGTACAATTGAGCACAATCTTTGTTGTTGTGGAAACTTGTTCAGTGCCCTGAAAAGTATGCTATACTATTTGTTCTCCATATTTATATTCGACTAGTTTCGTTATTTGATTTTTTGTTGTATTCAGTATGCTACACAAACACATATCATTGTACGTATTCATTAAACTTGATATGTGCCAAATGCTTAGTACTATAGACATGATGTTTTTTTTTTATTTTTTTGCGCTTTGGTCTCTCTCTATCACCTAAAATTCTTTGTTTTTTAGGCATAGCTGTTGCGTTTTTCTTCTTTCTTTTTGATTGGTGTTTTGTCTCATTTTCTATGGTCAAGTTTATTTATAATAATCATACACACGCAAGTGGGGAAAAAGAACAATACATTTGGAAATGTAAATACAGACCTACTTAGATTTTGTTTAAACTTCACTTAACTAGCGACAATCGAAAGGTGTTTTTAGTTTTTGCTTCTGATTAACTAAGTTTATATACTATAAAAAACATACAAAATAATGCTTCATATATAATTCGCACTTTGGAGTTTGGCAACGAAAAGGCAGAAGAAACTGCAACTCTCTCTCTCTCTCTCTCTCTCTCTCTCTCTCTCTCTCTCTCTCTTTCTCTCGTTCTATTTGTCTCATTTATCTGTCTATCTCATTCGTTTCCATACACACACTTAAGCTTAGGACAAAGAAAATGTGTTTCCTTAGTTTTTTTTTATATATTTTTGGAAATTGAAATTTGCGAAAATTCTCTTTTCAATATTGTGTTCTATTATTATTTTTGTTGTTTGTTGTTTGTTGTTTATACATTCAATATACATACATAAGTAGTTATACAAATAGCTAGTCACACAGTTATCTAGGAGCTGACCCTTTGAGGTCTGCCACTTACAATTACAAATTGTTTATATCTACTAAATACATACACAGCTATTACACGCACACATGCACGCGATCTGGTTCATATAAATGAAACGTTCTATTATTGTAATTATTATTATTAGAGATACTTTTGTTTGGTTGTGTTAACACTTTCGATTTCAAGTTGTTTCGAAATTGTATTTGTTTTTTTGCTTTTTCTTTTTACTGTTGTTGTTGCGCTAGTTGCTTTGGTGTTTTGCTGTTGTTTAAGTCTCGGCTTTTTGGTAAATTATGGCCCAGGCTAATCGGCTTATAGTCGGTGAATGCCCGTGCCCAAAAAATAAACTATGCAATCGGTTTATCGTCAGATATTCTTTTTTTCATAGGCACAATGACTGACGTTCTCTCAAAATTACTAAATATATATTAAATGAATTATTTACTTGCAGAATTCATTGCGTATGCTTAATAATACGTTAATTTCTTTGGTAATTTTCAAATAGTTTTTTTGGTTGTGTTGTGTGCACTGGAATATAATTATTACAGACTATAAATTTTGTAAATCATTTTTTTTTTTTTTTTTTCGATTATTTTTTAACTAATTTTCTTTTTTTCTTATTTTTTTGTGTTACACTTGTAATTAATTCAAGTAGTTTGTCAAATATTTAAGTCATTTGAGATATTTTCAATTGGTATAAAAAATTAAACTTTCTCTTAAAAAAAAAAAAAAAATTGATCGACTCTGCAAGAAAACAAACGACAATGCAAACATATAGCACATGACAAACTGTTAGCTCTATAAGCACTAAAGACAATCATCATCTTCCATAGAGGTGAAGCTATTCCTTTAGATATATTTTCTTTGTTTATTTGCTGCGCTTTAGTTTCTGAGATCTTTTCCGTTTCGATTCTGTTTACCAGACTTCGCACTTCTTGGTCGGATTCATGCGTTTGTCGGGCTTACACTGGAATACCTCGGCGAATTCCTTCATATTCGACAGCGTGCCAATAACGCGAAATTGTGACGGTGAATGCGGATCCTTTTCCATTTGCAGCAGATTTGTCTCATCCGTTGTGCTGGAGCACCAAACCTGCAAAGCATTAATTCACATTTAAATACTGATATCAAATGTTGTAACACTTTCCAGCTCACCTGGGCAAAGGACACAAAGAAGAGCTGTTCATGAGTTAAATTCAAGCCGGGCAGCCTGAGGACATCTGCATCCCTTTCGGGCTTAGTGCGCAAATAGGCATGATACGCAGCCTTCAGGCCGCCATTGTCAGCAATGTTCTCGCCTACAGAATGTACATGAAATTTCATATTAAATACCAACCTAAATAAAATCACTTCTTAAAACTAATTTCCAAACTTAAAAAAACCTGAATTTTGCAATTCAATTGGGTTCCACAATGTTTGCTTTTGTTTGAGCAATTCGTTACAGAATAGCCAAAAAAGAAATATATATATATGTACATATATGGTATATCTCCCCAACTTCAATTCAAATCATATCATATATTTTGTTCACTTCATACATATAATATATATCTCATCACTCACCCAACGTCTGTTTGCCATTCAGATTGCGTCCGTTGAGCTTAAAGCCGCTGTATTGTCGAGCAATGCACTCGGATTTCTCATTGAAACGTTCGATGCTCTTGGCATCCCACCAACGATTAATATTGCCATATTTGTCATACTCCCGTCCCTGATCGTCGAAGGCATGCGTCAGCTCGTGGCCCATCACCACGCCCATGGCACCGAAATTGAGACTCTTGGGATTGTTGATGTCGAAGAACGGTGTCTGCAGGATGCCGGCGGGGAAAACAATTTGATTTTTGGTCGGCGTATAATAGGCATTCACCGTTTGCGGTGTCATGCCCCAATTCGTCTTATTCACTGGCTGATCCAACTTCTTCAGATTGCTCTTCAAATTGTAAATGGCCACTTGAATGTTATTCTCGAAATACGCATCCGCAGTGATATTCAGTTCAGCATATTTCTTATCCAACTCAATCGGATCGAGTATGTAGTCGGGAAAACCGATCATATCTGAGATCTCATTGGCCTTCTCAATGGCGCGCTCACGCGTCTGCTTGTCTACCCAGCTGAGATTTTGTAAATTCATTTTAAAGGCTTCGCGTATCTCGCCGATCATTTGCTCCGCCGCTGGCTTGGATTCGCCATGGAAGGCCTGCCGCACAAATATCGCACCGACTGCAAAGCCAACCACATTGTTCGTATCGGAGACGCAATAGCGCCACACCTCCTCGCCGCCATCGGAGCCCATCAACGCCTTACGCACGCCCTTATACGCATCCCTGAAGGGCTTGGACAAGCAGCTGGTCAGCGTGCGCACTGCCTGCCACGTCAGATAGTTGTTCAGAGTGCTGTGAATGGGTAGAGTGTGGATCAATTATTAAGAAAGTTATAATATAATAATCCAATAATAATGTAGTAATAATATAATAAGTATTTAGAACTCTAGTTCAAAGCAATGCTGAACTCTTAACCCGATCTGTACTCCTATTCACACTTTAATATGTATCTTTGATTAGATAAAATTTCTTATACATTTATTCTTCTATAACTATTTGGTACAAATCATTGTTGGAGTACCTAAAACTTAGTCTAGTAGTTAGTATAGAAGCTAGATATTTATTAATACTATAAAAAATCGCTATGAAAGACTAGCATAAAATTAACAATTAAATATCACTTATTAAAACAACTTAAACCTCTCATTCTAAAAACAACTTGAGCCTGAGGCACTCTTCACATAAATTGTTTTATCCAAAAAAAAAAAAAGGTTCTTAAGTGATTTCAATTAGAGTTGTCAGTTGGCAATTATCAAATATCATAAGTTATTCAATAAAAGCAACAGTACTTATGATTCTTGACATTTTGGTTGCGATTAGATAAAAGTTCGCGAAGTTATTACTTTACATACTTTTTATGAGAAATATAGTATTTTTTGCACCGTATGGTATATTATGAACTTATTCCTGTATTAATATACCACATATTGTATTTAGTATATTATTAGTATTTTTGTAGTATCTTAATTTGGTGTATTTTAAGCATATTACCGCACTGTGTTCCTTTTATTTAAAATGGGTAGCGGGTATCTGACAGAAGAGCATACTTTATTTTAACGTTCTCATCAAAAAATGTGAGGAAGGTAAAGAAAACTTCCCTTGTTAAAAAAGTAATGACAAAATGATAGTCAAGAAGGACCACAAAGTATTTGTAACATACCTTACAAATGAATTCATTTGTTTACTAACCACAAGTTTCAAGAGATCTTCTATTTTAAATAAAACAATTATCTCGGCACTTACTAAACTAATCATTGTATAGCAAGCAGCTAGCACTTACATTTTGCCAGCTTCCGTTTGCTGCATGTTCATTATGATGTTGGAGAGATTCTTGAGAAAGTCGGGCGCATAGACGACGACAACTTCGTCGTCGGTGACGCGTCTGTTCACCAACTGCATGGCATTATCGAAGTGATCGGTCCAGTTGAGAAACGGAGCAAGCACATTGAGTTCCTTCAGTTTCATGGGATGATACATTGCCTCCTCGTTGCGTCGATCCTCCATCGGGATGGTGATGTTGGCAAGTTTCTTCTCAAAATTGATGACGCCCTCCATCTGGGCACGCGCATCCGTCTCATTGGCACCCAAAAGCACACAGATCTTGGTCATGTATTCGATATACTCGCTGAGCACCTTGCGATGAATGTCCGTCTTATTGTTGTAATAATCCGCAGTGGGCAACGTGAGGCCACCCTGATCAATCTGTATAACGTGGCGAGTGGAGTTCTTGTCATCTTCGCCAATGGCCCAACCAAACAAACAGTTGAAATTGTATCTGCAATTGAGAGTAATATTTATTAATCTAATATTGATATTCATTTATGTATCCACTCTCACTTGTTGTGCAATATTTTGAGGGCACTGCCCAGTTTCCATTTGGTCACATTGTAGCCACTCTGCGTCACATTCCAGCCTCCGATTTTGGTGAGCAAATCATTCATTGGCTTCGCGCCCAGCTTCTCCATGTGCTCATCCACATCCAGGCAGGACTCGTAGTAGACTTTTGCCTTCCGCTCAGCGTTCGATTTGAAACTCTTGGCCGGCTTGTCCAGCACATTGCGTATGATCAGCTGATTCATCTGCTCCAGCTTACCGAAAGTGCCCCACGTCGATTTGCCCTCGGGTATGGGATTGTTTTTGATCCACTGATTGCTGCAACGTAACAAACGTTAACGATGTGAACAATTTGTAATTGCCAAAAGTTAAGTTACTTGTTAGTTAATAATATATTGGGTATTTAAAGAAAAATTTAAACTAGTAAATAAAAATAGGTAATAGGTGAAGTTGGTTAGACGAAAGCCAATAAAATGGAATGTAATTATATTTTCATTATAAGTAAAATGGAATTGAATTATTTCTTGTAAAATGTTAATATTGTACCCTTTATTAAACTTATAACAAGAACTCAAACTGAGGTTGTTCCGATACTAAAAAGGTGTTATATTTTACAAAAGTTTAATTAAACTTTAATTTTGTTGGCTACCATTTAATGGTTGCAACATAGTTTTTTTTTATAGAATAATTAGTTTTTAAGAAAGCATAATTTTGCAAATATTTAAATAAAGTTAACAGATGAAATTGATTTAAGACTTAGCAAGAGTGAATAAAAAAAAATTGAATTCGGTATTTATTATAAGTAAAATAGTATTTCACGTTCTTAATACTGTTTTTATATTACAAAAGTGCCACAGAATCGTTTTTATTATAGTTATGTAAATGATTAATAAAACTTAGGTTTTTAACACTTTTTGATGTAGTAAAAGTGTTGCAACTACTAACATTTTAATAATGTAAAATATTTATGTTAATTAGTCTCTTAAATTGCATTTCCTTATCTTTCTTTCAATCCTTTTCGTTATTATTTTTAGTCAGATTTATTTTGTGATTTATTTCTTACCAAGCATATCCATAGAAATCATCGCAGGGATCCACAGTGACATCAATCGACCTTAGAATCTCGCTCGACGCAAATATGCAGTGCTCATTGAGGCAGGGCAACTCATTGGCCGAGAGGCAATCTGCAATGTGATTGAATTGATTAAGGTGATGCCAATTAATATTATATGATTGTGCGTTTACCTTTCTTGTGGGGCTGCACATGCAACACATGCTTTGTGTTGTCATTTGAGTTATTGGAGAATAAAACACAGAACTGTGTTAAAATCACAATTGCCATCACAAATGTGACAATCAGTAAGAGTTTTTCAGTTTTGTTTCGTGATCGCCAGTTCCATGTTGCCTGTAAATAACAAGAAGGTATTATTACAATTATTATAGTACACTAACTAAACAAAAAGGAGATTGCAGATGGACAGAGAAAACTAGAACAAAAATCTTAAACTTGCGAACTTTTCGATCTTGAAAAAAAATATTGTCAATATAAAGTCTTGAACAGGACTCTTAATAGGATCTTATCGTTTAAATCTGGTTTTGAGATAGAATAACTCCTTAAATCAATAAATTTGGTCTTGTTTCATAATTGTTGTAATTCTCTTTTATTAAAAATTATAACCTAGATACTGATGTTGTTGCTGTTAGATCTTCATTTTTTGCTCTGGATTTCATTTTAACTTTAATAGTCTTGAAATTAGACTATAATCTTGAATTTTTAGAATTATCAATTAAGAATTATTGCATAAGTTGAATCTTGATAAATAATTAATTTTCCGCCTTCAATTTTGACATCATTTCACTGTGATTTTGCTATTTACTCAACAAGTTATTAAACTATTTGCATATAAAAATGCAATATAGTTATGGAAAAATTAGAGTCAATATTTGTATCATAGTGCACCTTAATTAATTGAAAAGAAACATAACTAATGCCCCTAGAGTAAAAATTACTTATTTATTTATGTTACATTATAAGAACAGCACACAGACTTTAAGTAGATTATATAAAGAGGAACTTACATAAAACGATTTATTTATTAATTAAAAAAAAAAAAGAATTTCTCTAAATTTAAGTTTACTCTTCAATATTACAAGACAAGAATCTCATCAACGATTATTTATTTAACAAAATGAATTTCTAAATAAGCGAGTATAAAATCATATATCTTGAATATATCAGCCTAATTTATACTACAATGTCGCACTCTTTAGCACAACATCTGCAACTCAGAGTAATGCTACGTTTTTTTTATCTGTATGTGGTTCTGTATCTGCAACTGAGTCTGTATCTTTATCTTCATCTTCATCGTCGTCTGTTTGTTGTGTGTGGCTTTTGCTGCTGTAACTGCCATTGTACTCACCCGCGCCGTATGATAACGTATCTGCATGCCTGGATGTCCCGACGCCTCGTTCAGCTGAATGCCGCCAATTGAACTTGAATCATCTTCCGTAAATTCGGTCTGTTTGTAGCGTGTCATCTGTGTGGAGAGGCAAAAGATACAGATTGAGATTCAGATTTATGATTCAATGTCAGTCGGTTAGTCGGTTACAATCTGCATTCTGTTAGTCGAGATGCGCAATGATCCAGATAAACATCTGGCAAATACATGTATCTACTTTATACGAGATACATTTTTGTATCTGTATCTACAAATGCATGTGAGTAGCTGGAGGGCGACCTTAATTAAGTCGATTATTATCAGCGTCTCAGTTTCGACTGGCCGGCTATTGTTGTTGAGCCTTATGTGCACATAAGTAAATCGCAAGTAAGCAAAAACACCAACAAATTTCCATAACAAACAGACACTTACATTCATTTCTCATTTGTATAGGTTTACCTCAAGAATGCTTCTCAGAAAACAACAGAAAACAATATAAAAATCTGTTATCTATTATCAAATCAAAATATTCTAATTAAAATAAGTTTAAAAATGAATTTCATTAGATTTGAGTTGTGTCAAAGTTTAATTAATTAAAATTTTCCCAATTGAATTCAATATTAAAATCAAATTGGGTTTAATAGTCAATGTTATACATGTTCTATACATGGATTTGAATTTTTTGACATTTTATTAAAGCAAATTATTTATAATTTCTCATTCTTCAAAGCGTTCGCACTTTATTTTGAACATTGTTTTTATTCACATGGCGAGTGCTGTAAGTGCCTTGCTTATTTGTTTATTGTGGATCTGATAAAAGAGTGAAAGACACAGACTTCTCCACAAAACGCACACATTCGCATATGCGGGAGAATATCAATTTGTAAGTATTATTTGGGCTTTTGTCGGCTAAAGCTTTTTGTTTTGTTTTTGTTTTTTTGTTTTGAGGCCCTCCACTCGGTTGTGTCTCTTTGTTTGTCTCTCTCTTTTTCTCTCAGGGCCCCAGGGCTAGCGTCTCTACAGTTTGTGCTTTTTCTCACATTTTGTGTTTGCCAGCCCCCCCCGCTCCCCTTCTCTGCTTCTTTACTTATTGAATGTGCAGTCTATTCTCCATATGCCGGTCAGCTTTTTTCGGATTTCGCATTTGCTCAGGTCAAATATGTGTACTTATTGTTAACGCATTGTTTTTAAAAATTACTGATCTGATTATTGTTCTAATTATTCTTTTTATATTCTCATTTAATCCAAAGTCTTCATTACTCATATTTATAAAAACATACACACATCTTTCGTGGTCTCTTTGTTTACATAAACAACAACTTAAATTCTTCTACAGCTAGAATATGTTTATACATTGTAGACTCTTGCAAACGCAGACCAAGAAGTATGAGCAATCGAAACTTTTAATCGCAAAACTATGAAAACTCTTATAATACGCATGTGAATAATAGTGCACGATAAGCCAAAATAATGAAATCCCTTTGATTATGATTTATAAATATGTTATGTATATGCGAGCACTTTTCAATATATATTTATATACATATATTTATTACTGGTGCCATGTAAATTTTGTATAGAACTAGATAGAAACAGAGATATTGCTGACGATTTTATCGCTGTTTGCCCATAAAAATCTGTATGCAAACTGTGCTCGGTTTGATAAGCCAAATATCCAGACACACCCAGACATAGCCACACCACAAACACACACACCGCACACCCACAATACACACACACACACACACACACAGACACACACACCTACCGTGCGACAATCGGTGAGCCACATTTTCAGCAATTAGGCGACAGCTACAACAGAATCAACAGTGAAAAACGAGCTCGATCAAAAAAAAAAATTTATATACTATATATACACGATATATATATATATTCTCAGTTTATAATGTTTATTTATTGCTGTTGTTGTTGTTGATGATGTTTTCCTCCTTTTTATGGGTGCAAATGTTTGGCGCGCGTTTTGCGAATTAGATCTTGGGAGTGAACTGAAACTGAAGGGAAGCGAACCAGAGATAAAGCGTTGAACACACAATATCCGATGTTCATCCCATGACCGTTGAATGTGCACTGAATCGGCGCCACGACGATACCGCGTTGTTGCTTCGATACCGATGCTGATGACGCTGATGTCGATGTCGATGCCGATGCCGATGGCGATGGCGATGCCTTTGGATACTCGCAACCGAAACGAAGTCCGAAACTATAGCAATATGTATGTATGTATGTATTTATATTTATATTGTAACACATGGCACAAACACGCATACACATCATATACATGCATATGCATGTATTAGTCTCCTGCTTTCGGTTTTCCCGCATTCTAATAGTTCTGCACCATAAGCAAATTAATTGACTCAATTGTGTAGTTGTATTTGAGCTTCGGTTTATACATATACATACATACATACATATACATATATAGATTGTTATAATTGCTTGCGCCTCCTTGAACTTCAATAAATACTCTCGTAACGCAAAAGAATTGTCATGTTGAATGATCATCATAATATTTGATAAAGCTGTCATTATGTTAATTGATGCACCGTAAATCATCTCAACTTTTAATGTGACAGTTAGTAAGCATCTTTAGTATATATACACATACTTATATAGTATATCTATATACTATTATCATAGGCTGGCAGTAAAAGCAGCAGGACAACAAATAATGATGTAAGCATATTCAAGCCTATATTCAATGTACTCAATGAATAAAAATGAAATTTACTGCCCTCACATTTGTAGCCTTAAACCACAAAATATCAGCAAAATAGTTTCGCTATAATTGCTTTTAAACATAATATTTAAAAATGCTGGTATATTAATTAATGTTTACCAATTGATTCTTTGATTAATAATTCAGTTATCAAATATTGTGACAAATTTAATTTATGACTAATTGAGTGATTTTTTGATGGCAGATTGATTGAGAAGTTGCTTTGTGAAGTTTATTGTGTAAAGAAGTGTGGTTGATCTGCAGATCAATTATGCATCGATTTTGGCTCTTAAATTATAATTAAGAAAAAACAATAAAATTGTAAGTTATAATAATATGAAAAACTATGTATTTGATTATTCGTTTAGTTCTAAATTTATTTTCGCTTCGCGCATTTACAACACTTAGCTTGAATTACGATTGATTTAAAACAAAAAGTCAAATATTCCAACTGAAAATCTTTTATTTTAAACTATGTGAATAGATTATTATATTAACTTAATTCACAATATTACATTTAAATTATAATTCTCATTTAGTTATTAGATCGTAATCCAAGCCAAGTTTTTCATATTATTATATATTATTATACCCGCTACCCATAGGGTAGAAGGGTATTATAACTTTGTGCCGGCAGGAAATGTATGTAACGGGTAGAAGGAGGCATCTCCGACCCTATAAAGTATATATATTCTTGATCAGCGTCAACAGTCGAGACGATCTAGCCATGTCCGTCTGTCCGTCTGTTCGTCCGTCCGTATGAAACACTGGATCTCAGAGACTATAAGAGATAGAGCTATAATTTTTTTTCGACAGCCTTTGTTATGTTTGCACGCAGATCAGGTTTGTTTCAAATTTTGCCACGCCCACTGCCGCCCCCGCAAATCAAAACAAGTAAGAAAGCTACAGTCGAGTGAACTCGACTGTGAGATACCCGCTACCCATTTTGAATAAAAGCAATATATTTTGCGGTATTATTCTCAAAATATACCAAATATACTGCAAAAATACTAAAAATATACAAAATAGTATATGTGGTATATCGATATAGTACCGCATTCAAAATATACCATAGACGGCACAATATACCAGATTGTCAGCCAAAGCAACTCAGACCCCTAGTAAGTAGGCGTTTTTGCCCATACAAAAGTATTTCTTTAATAACTTCGACAATTTCTATTTGATCGCAACCAAATTTTCAGGGATCATAAATACTATAGTTATTACTGTATATACCAAAATTCGTAACTCTAGCTTTCAAATTTCGCTTGTTATTCGATTTTTTTGATTT
This sequence comes from Drosophila pallidifrons, assembly GCA_023558445.1. Taxonomy (NCBI): domain Eukaryota; kingdom Metazoa; phylum Arthropoda; class Insecta; order Diptera; family Drosophilidae; genus Drosophila; species Drosophila pallidifrons. Next base: position 18,973,577 of record CM042351.1, read on the forward strand.
GCAGGGGCGGAAGTGGGCGTGGCAAAAATTTGAAACAAACTTGATCTGCGTGCAAACATAACAAATGCTGTCGAAAAAAAATTATAGCTCTATCTCTTATAGTCTCTGAGATCTAGGTGTTCATACGGACAGACGGACAGACGGACAGACGGACAGACACACAGACGGACAGACGGACATGGCTAGATCGTCTCGGCTATTGATGCTGATCAAGAATATATATACTTTATAGGGTCGGAGATGCCTCCTTCTACCTGTTACATACATTTCCTGCCGGCACAAAGTTATAATACCCTTCTACCCTATGGGTAGCGGGTATAAAAATCGAGTAAGAAGCCTAATTTAAAAGCTAGTTGCGAATTTTGGTATATACAATAATAGCTATAGTATTTATGATTCCTGAAAATTTGGTTGCGATCAGATAAAAATTGTGGAAGTTATTAAAGAAATACTTTTGTATGGGCAAAAACGCCTACTTACTAGGGGTCTGAGTTGCTTTGGCTGACAATCTGGTATATTGTGCCGTCTATGGTATATTTTTAATGGTGTACTATGTCGATATACCAAACATACCGTTTGGTATATTTTTTTAGTATTTTAGGTATATTTTGAAAATAATACTGCAATATTTTGCCCTTATTAAAAATGGGTAGCGGGTATCTCACAGTCGAGCACACTCGACTGTAACTTTCTTACTTGTTTTATTATTGTTTTATAGTCGCCAAGTTGAACTTCTTCATTTAAATATGCACTGAATTTTATTAATATTTATATTTGTTTGCTTAAAGCGGTGTTCATCTCCACCGTTTCGCTTAGCCAGTGAGCACTGTATTTATTTTGTATTGACTTACAATATGCTTGCAATGCGCACCATTTATCGCCCATCGACCGCATATTTCGAGTAAAGATGAAAACTGTTGCGCAGTTCGTTTTCGTTTTCGTATCGTTTTTTTTTTTTTGGTTGTTTGTTTTTGCGTTCTTCTTTTCGCTGCCAATTCGCTTTTGTGGTTTGTTGGCCACAGGGGGTTGCAAGGGCAATAATATTTGCCCAAAAAATTTAGCGCCGACATGCAGCAGCAGAAATGTTTTGATGCCATGTAAACACACGCGAATCATTTGCCACCCCATCCAATGTAAACAGATATTAAATCGCATTTGGCTGCCCATAAGGCATTCTTTAGACTCTCGATGGGCAACCACACACACACACACACACACACTCAAGCTGCATCGAGTGGCATGCAACATGAAGACAACGAAAATGAATTATTTAACTTGCAGCACTTGAATGTGATCTGAAGTTGCTGTTAAAGTAGCATTAAGTTATCAAGAAACAATCAAGAAATCGAGGAAAGTGTCACAACAATTCGGTGGCGTATACGCAATCTTTTATATAAACAGAAGCAAAGATATAAACATATTTCTAGCTAGTTTCACACATCGTTAATAGTACTAATAAGTTTTGTGTTTAATTTTATAATTTATTGGAATTCTTATAATTCTTATAAATCGATAAAACTTGAGAGCTGTTACTAAAAGGCTAGAAAGTGACAAAAAACTTTTCACAAACAATATTATAAATGTCAAAATACTAAAAAGGAAAATAATACAATAAATATACAAATCATTTAATCATCAAAGTAAACATATAAAAAAAACGGAAATACTGTAATTAAATCATTGTTTAAACATCCGAGTACTATACACTATATTTGGATATTATCTTAAAGTAGATTGTAATTGAAAAAAACATACGTAAGAAACATAAACAAAAGTGTATTACAGTTTGCAAACATTAAAATAAAACCAAACATAAACTGGATGGAAACTTAAAAGCCTTCGAAATTATGGTTCATGTGAATAAAAAAATATTAAATTATAAAGATCGATATATTTTTGTAATTTAATATTTACTTATTCCCATGGAACTGAATTTTAAATGTTTTCAAATTGTTGTTTTATACCTAAATTATTATAGAATAATAAGTTTAAATTCGCAATTCAAATGTTTTCCTTTAATACAAATTTACGCAGTGAATATTTTTGAATATAAATTTGTACTTCAATTATTAAAAAGTAATAAATTGAAATTTGTAATTAATACAAATTTGAGCGGTAAATATTTTTGAGAATACGCAAATCAAGACAATTTGTAACTCAATAGGCATAAAAATTGAATACAAAACTGCGCAGTTAAATTGTAATGAGAATGTCTCTAATGGAAATAGAATTTGTGAAATATTGTATTTCATGAATTTGATAGCTTTCACATCAAACAAATTAGCAGTCCGTCCATAGGTTTTTGGCAAACTGCGCATATTTATCAAAATAGCTGTAAGTATACACAAAGTGTGGCGAGCTGCGAACGGGGATGGATGGATTTATGCTGCTGGGGATTATATTGAGGTGGGGGAGGAGGAATGAGGGGAGGGGGAGGAGAGTTTGTAGCCAGGGAATAGAAGTGAAAAATGCAATTTGCAGCACAGCAACAGCAACAGCAGCAGCTGTTCATGCGCCAAATTGCATTTGAGACAAGTTCAACTTTAATTGTAATCGAATCCGCACGCACACAAACACCCCAAACTTATGTTGCTATCTCTCTCCCGTACACACACACACACACACACACACTCGGTTAACTGTGGTTGTCTTATGTGACATATGTTAGACATATGTCTTGGATTCGAAATGGCTGCAGGCTCCATTTACAGTGCAGTCCAAGTTACTTGCCTACAATCTATCCAAACGCACTTTACATCGTGAAGAGGAGGAGATGTGTGTGTGTGTGTGAATGGGGGGTGAGGCTGGGAATATGAGCTGATTAAATTGCGATGCCAATTAAAAATTTCATTTACTGTAAAACTCATTTGCAATATGGGGAGAAAAGGCAGCAGCAGTCGATGGCCTGCAGCATTGTTGATATCGCAATCAACACACACAAACACGCACACACACGCATACGCACATAAAAGAGAGTGAGAGAGAGAGAGAGAGAGAAAGAGAGCGAGAGAGAGCGAGAGAGAGCGAGCGCTCTTTGCCTACCTTTGCGCTCATTTTCTTTATGCGCCTGAATAGATGCAATAAACTTTTTTCCCAGCTCGCTGTTGCTGCTTCTCGTCGTTGCTGTTGTTGTTGTATGTCGCCTCTTGTTGTTGTTCTTCTACTACTTCTTCCTCTTCTTCTTCTTGTATTTACTATTGTTTAATGTTGATTATTTGCTGATATACACACATACATACGTATTTGTGTACATTTTTTGGGAGTTTGGTTTTAACCACTTTTCCGACACTTATTTGTTGCTTTCCATTTTCATTTTCGTGTTTAGTTTGGCTTCTTGTTTATTTTGTATTGTTTTTGTGCCAAGAGCTGGCCATAGCACTAATTTAACCTTAGCCACATTCTCGTTTTCTATTATGTTTATAATTTAGCGAATTCGCGATGGGATCGGAAAAACCAAAATAATTCAATTTTCTTATTTTATTTTTGGCAACTGCTTTTTGGCTGCCGCTGTTGGCGCTTGTGCTGCAACTGAAAATTCCACCACCAGAGCCAGCAGATTCAAGCCTCCAGAAGCCAAGTTAGCAGCGGACCGAGCCGAACAATGTCACTATCAAGCCAAAAAGCAATAACACACATACACAAACACACACACACACTGACACACACACAAACACACTCAGATAATGACTGACTGAGTGCGACGATGCTGTGCGAAAAGCTATTGCCATCCGTTGGAAAACCGCAGCATAGAAGAACACAACAAATAAACACACGAACGTAGTAAAAGCCTAAAACACACGACACTCTCTCTCACACACTCACACACACACACACTCTGTCTCTCTCACACACACACACACACACCCTTTGACTTTGTTCTGGGAATCGCGCTTCAGGGGGATAAACTTTTCTAGTGGAGTGCTCAAATCGTCACTGCGTTTCTATTGCGCAGCTGCAGTAAAGTGGCAACGCCACGCAGCGCTGCCATATCTAGGGTAACAATCTCTACGCCAGGTGGCGCCACAGTATTCATTTTCATTTCTTACCCATTTTACAAAGTGCTACTGCGTTTTATTACATTCCTGTGGATGTAGGAAAATTCGAATCGCAAAATTAAGTCTGCCATAAAAGAAATTCAAGATATAAATTTATAAAATATTGTTTCGTTTATTTAGTTGCATTTAGTATATTTAAATAAAATATGGCTTGTTAATGATCTTTAAATGATTTTTAAAGAAATACTTTTGAATATAGAAAAAACGCCATCGAGTCTTATTTATTTTTGCAGCTATACCTGATCGATATATATATATATATATTTTTTTTTTTGTATAAAATTTGTTGTACTATATAGTTTGAAAAAGAATGTAGTACTATCTCAATATACTAATTTTATGAATTATGCTATACATAAAGTGGACACTTCAAAATTGGAAGGTTTTAAATTTAGTATATACTTAATTTTATTGCAAAGCGTCGAACAGAACAAGTTCCTAAATTCAATCTTAGCTCTAAATATTGTGTTAATCCAAAGCTTTAAGAATAACCTTCACTTATTTTTAAAATGGTTTTAGTTCATGTTTTTTTCACTGTAAAGACTGTCGCACATATGTTTTTTAATTTACTTATTTTCAATCAAAATCAATCTAATATCATTTCTTTTAATTATAATATTCTTTCTTACATTTGTAAACAAAATTAATCTTAAATATTCTACAAAGAGTTGATAGTTTAAACCATAAGAACATACAAATGTGCGCTTCAAAATACTGAAATATTTCCAATAATCTCCGTTAAAAGTAAAACTAAATTTATGTGTTCAATATTAAATGAAAAAGTGGATCAGCATAAATTTGAATAGATGTATTTCTCACTCTCATTGTTATTGAGAAAAAAGAATAATTTTTGTACTATAATATCAAGTTCAAAAACTAAATGCAAAAATGTTGTTTAATATTAAGTAAAATCAATATCGTTGGAAAAACACTTCCAATAACAATAACAACAATATTGTAACTTACGTTCGTGGGCAGGTAAATAAAAGTCGACCTATTTATTACGCATCTACGAAAAACATCTCAAATGCTGTCATACAATAAACAAATGCATACACATATGTATGTAAATATGGTCGCGACTGTGGCGAAGAAAGCAAACAACATTTTCGTGACCCGTTGACAATTGTTGCATGTGAGTAAAGGCGCAAATATTTGGCTTTTGCTTCGCTTACAACAACGCAAGTGCATTGTCTGAGTCTCAGACTCAATTTCGATTTCGATTTCGATTTCGATTTGTTGAGTGTGTTGAGACCAGTCATAAACGAAAAGTGTTAAAAAGTGTTACCCAAAATAAAAGTAAAAGTAATGTTTAATATCAGCAGCCGAAATTAACTGAGCTTTATATATGAATTTCAAGTAGAGGATCAGAAGCCACACTCGAGAAGTCTCAACAGACGCCTGTTCGAACGCTTCGTCATGCATATCATTAATGAGCCAACAAATTAACGTGTTCTATACCGGAAAAAAACGCTTGTGCTTCTTCACGTAAATTCGTGCAAATTACAAAAAAAAAACACCAACAACAACAACAGAAACAGTAGCTTCTTACACAAATTTGCGTGTTCTGTATTGCAATAATACGAATCAACCTCAACAACAATGAAAAAGTGCTTAAAACAATTTGTAAAAAACCAGGCAATTAATCGTCAAGCTGCCGTTTTAATACTCTACAATATTCAATTTGAATTATTTGCTAAAGTATAATATTTATTTAGATGTTAGTAGCGCACATTTGACTCGAGCAATTCAGCGTTTATTCCCTAAAGTTTCAATGCTGTTAAATATTTGTAAACCCGTTCATTTACTTCTAAGTTTAGCATCTAGCTCCTCACTTTTGTATTTAGTAATTCATGATTTTTTCACTCAGCTGATAAATGTTTTAACATACTTTAGTTTACTTTTTAATGCAGCACTTAAATGAGTACATTTCTGTTTAGTAATTCATATTTTAAATACTATATAGTGCTTTACTCTACTTTACTTCCTTATTTACTTCATTTTATCAGTGATCAGCAAACAACTTTATAAAGAAGTAAAATACTGCTTTATAAACTTTAATCGCTGCTTATTGATAAAATGAAGTATTAAACCTAAAAAAGTTTCAATGCTGTTAAATATTTTTAAACACTTTCATTTCCTTCTAAGTTTAACACCTAGCTTCAAACTTTTGTACTTAGTAATTCATGATTTTTTTGCTTAGCTGGTTAATATTTGAATATTCTTTAGTTTACGTTTGCATTTAGTAATTCATATATTAAATACTTTATTGTGCTTTACTTCCTTATTTACTTCATTTTATCAGTGATCAGCAAACAACTTTATAAAGAAGTAAAATAATGTCAAATATTTTAATGCTTTATAAACTTTAATTGCTATTTTTTGATAAATCGAAGTATTAAATATAAAGAACCATAATTAGTTGATTCTATATTTTCCCTAACTTTTCATTGAAGTTTGTGAGCAAACTCCACGAGATTTATCTAATACCCAAAGTAAGGGCGCCATGAGCAGGTAAACAATTAAAAGCAACAAAAGTAATGATGACTCGCTGACAACAACAAGCTCAACAGATCGAGCAAGAGAAAGAGAGAGAGAGAGTGCGAAGAAGCGAGAGAGCACCAAGTCGAGATTTGGGGAAGGGGAGAACTCAGGGCTGGCTGTTGTGGGAACCAGTTTAAAACCGTTGACGTGATGCCGCTAGCGAATTAGTTGCAGCTAGTCGGCCAAACCTTAAACATGTCTCAAAGCGATCGTCGGAATTGTGTTGTTGTGATTTGCCTTTTGGCCACACTCTCCCTGGGTGAGTGAGCTCCTTGGATTACCAGTGAACAAACAACAAAAAAAAAACGAAATAGCAAAACAAAGAAAACAAACGAAATTCAAACAAAATGCACATTATGTATCCGCAGTGTATGCCCAGGGCACTTGGGGCGGCGGCAACGCAGCCGGCGCTGGCGCCTGGTCCAATTCACAGCCCGGCGGCGCAGCTGGAATGCATCCACCCGGCAGCCTCGGTGGCCAGGATCCACAGATAAGCTACGGCTATGCGGGCGTCGATTCTCGAGGCGGCGCCTACGGCGGAGCTGCCGGCAATGGGGGATACTATGTGAGCGGCACCGATGAGCATGGACGTCCCTTCTCCTACAACGGCGGCGTCGGAGCTGGCGGACAACCTCTGCCCGGACAGCCGGGCTATCGCAACTATGGATACTATAACGGAGCTGGCGCTTTGGCAGCATCTGTGAGCATGGCTCTAGCCATGGCTTTGCTTGCCTCCAGATCGTAGAGTGCATTCTCTATAAGCATCAACAATCATTCTATTTTTTTTTTTTTTAGTGTTTATAAGTTTAATTTATACAAATGAGATACCAAATTTATTGTGAGTTCTGCAGCAATAAAAACAGAGTTTGTATTAGGCGCTAAGCAAATCGCAAGTTGATTTTATTTGAGCTGCTGCATCATCATTTTTTTTTTTTAGTTCGCAATAGAATCGAGCTTTTAGAATTCAATTTGTAATCAAGCCAGGCGTGTAATTACAAAGTAATTAATGAAACTGCGAAACTCACTTGGAAGAAAACCTCACGACTATTTTTTTATTTTTGAATACATTAAATTGCAAATCTCTGGGAAGCATATTGCGTTTCTACATTTCCATTAATTCCGAAATGAGTGGCCATTAATTAACGTCAATTTACGAGCACTGCAACAACAATGTGAAACAATTAATGAATAAGAGAATATTTCTACCATATCATTTAATAAACTCACAAAAATCAAGCTTGAACTTGAACACTTTACAAAATATAATTTCAGTATTCGCAAACATATAAAAAGTTAACTCGATCACAAGAAAAAATCATAACAACAATATTTTACTTAAAATATGAATAATAAATTTATTGAAATTAAGCTAAAGACATTAATATTTTTAATATATAATATATGAATAAATGTGCAACAAAAATTTAAGTTATAACAATAACACAAATCTTTTGAATATATAAAACAATTCTTTCACGTTACGTTAAATAAAAATTTAAGCAATAAAATTAATATTTTAAATACATAATAAAACTGCTTAAAGTATTTTTAAAAAAAATGTACATTAAATTAAAATTAAAACCATTAAAAATATATTTCTAATAAACAACACAGCAAAAAAACTTAAAATTTAATAAAGCACAATTACATTCATCTGAAAATCAATAACAAATTTAAATATAAATATAAAAACAACACATCTAAAATATATAAATAAATGTATTACATTAAATTGAAGTTAAAACAATGATAATTTGTTTTATATAATACAGCATATATTCAATAAACACAATAAAATAAATAATAAATAAAATCAATAAAATAAATGAAAGAAATTTCAAATAAATTTGCTACATTACATTGAAAAATAACATTTTAAATATACATACTATAAAGCTTTAACAATATATAAAAAAATGTGTTAAATAAAGATTGTAAACCTCCTAAAATATTGTTATAAAACGCTCATTAATCGTATTGAATTAACATATTCAAGTAAATGTATTTATGACAGCACTAATCTTTAAATAGAGTAAATATATATGCTTAATTATTAAAAACACCAAATTCTTCAGAAAGGAGTATTTCATGTTTTTCTGGCTTCCGGTTTCATGCTCGCATTTAAACGCTTTCTTGCCACTTTCCATTGCAACCGTTTTGTTTTGTTCTAGAACCTGTTTCATTTCCAGTTACCACAATACTCAAATTTCTTCGTAAACAAGTTAAAAGCCGCTACAAGTACTGTTTAACAGCTTCGTTTCTAAGCTTTCCTCTTTATTACACTGACTTAAAATCGCTTTAAAAATCGCTCCCATTTAACCTTGAATATTTGTAAGTTTCAGCTGCATAGCTTCAACAGTTTGCTGAGCTATAAATAGTTTGTAACGCAGTAATTTCCCACGCAGTTGCACAACATAATCGACTGTCAACCACATGAGCAAGTTCGTCATGAGCAACGCCCATTTACAATTGTTATTAGCCCAAAACATGGAAAACATATAAAAAAAAAAGAAACAAAACAAAAAAAACTGGAAACATTCTAATGTGGCCCAAAGCGTAGCTTATAAACTGTAGCAAACACCTGTAGATTGAGCACGAGCTATATCATCTGACTCACTGGCTTCAGGTTATGAGCTCATCGTAACGAAAATGAAAACAAACGCCCAAAAAATTACTGATACGTTGATTCTCCGTCAGATACACGAGAGCATTTATTTATTCAGATACTAATTGGTGGGCACATCTACTACTCACCTCAATGCGAATACGTAAATGAATCCAAATACGTATGCGAATACGAATACGAAAACGAATACGACACTGAGTGCTCTAAGTGATTCTGCATACAGTGGGACGAAACGTTCAAGCAACATATAAATAAATAATATATGTGTATACATAGCCAAACTTCTAATTTTAAAGAGTTGCGAGTTTTGGTATATACAATAACTACTATATATAGTAGTAATATATAGTAGTTATGATTCCTGAAATTTGGCTGCGATCAGATAATAATTGTGGAAGTTATCAAAGAAATACTTTTGTATGGGTTGACAATCTGGTATATTGTGCCGTCTATGGTATATTTTGAATGGTGTACTATATCGATATACCAAACATATCATTCGGTATATTTTTAGTATTTTTTAATATTTTCGGTATATTTTGAAAATGATACCGCAATATTTTGCCTTTATTAAAAATGGGTAGCGGGTATCTGACAGTCGAGCACACTCGACTGTAACTTTCTTACTTGTTTTTATTCGTTAGCTTCCCTTCAATAAAATTAAAGTACCCCCGCAATTTATAATTTACAATTTACAGTCTATAACTTAAACGTTTAATTACACCTCATTAGTTTTCATTATTTTACTATTCAATTTTAACTATTTTTTTGTCGACTGTTTAAACTCGAATAATATATTAAGCTTGATTGGCTGATCGTTTCTATAATACTTAAAAATTCTAGCTTACTTATCTAGTTAATTCCGCTTGCACTCTATTTGCATTGCTGAAGCGATTATTATAAATAAAGTCTCAAAAGTGCGAGGCTAGTTAGCAAATAAAATAAACAGAGGTTCTAAACAAAAAAAAACATAGAAATAAATTTGTATTATCATTCATTTCAAATTTATAAAATTTTATTTTTATGTTTAATGTTAGCAGCTTAAAATGTAATTTCTTTTTTCATATTTGTAATAACATCTCTAAAAACCTGAAATGATTTTTTATTTAGGCAATAAAGTACCATCCAAACATTAAGGAAAAATAAATAAAATAAATAAATTTGAAGACCACTGTACGTGCTTGAATAGAACTTGACAAAGTTTGTCGGAGGTAATTGGCCTGCTGTTGTTTGTTGTGAGAACATGAAAATGAATTGCTGACTTTCTTTAAATATGAATAAGTAATTTACCTAAGCATGAGAACATGCCACCAAGTAGCAACAACAACAGCAACAACAGCAAACAACAAATGCTGATGCGATTAACTTAATTGCGGTCGCAGCTAATTTCAGTTAAGAGACTTGCAAAATATTTTGTGGTTTCGCTATGCGTCAGTCGACCCGAGCTCATCAATGTCAAGTTAAGCCCCGCCCCGCTCCGCCCCAGCACAGCCCCGCCCCCGCCCCCGCTACTCCCTGGATAGATACATACGTGCAACAAGTTCAGATCTACGTGTATTGGATGTTTATCAAGCCTTCAAGCTAGGCCGCCGCGGAACTTTGTTGTGGGCGTGCGTGACTGACGATGTGCTAATTCACTTGCAGCTGGAACTCAAACTCCAACTGCGATTGCAACTGCGGTTGTGGCCAAATACAAATAGCTTCCCTAGGTCGTGTGAACTTGACTTGGCTGCCAACTGCACTCAAGGTTGTGGGTTTCATGTCTATCACATCAAAACAGATTTCGAGCGCTACACGAAATTGCTGCTAATCAATTTGCCAACGCGATTGAGATATACACTTCAAACTGATTTAATTCAAAATTCATTGCATAAATAATTGAAATTACTATTAGATCATGTTTTGTATCATGAATGCAAAAAAAAAAACGACGTGTCGCTCAAATTTGCATTGCAAACGCTGTAAAATTTTATAAATTCAACAAAGTTCATTTAGCTATTAAATTTGCAATTAATTATTCATTATTGTTGGCATTAACTTGGGTTCCTCTCTTTCTCTCTTACCCACAATCATCTCACCTATTTGTTTTAACTTGTTTAACGCTGCTTTGTAAAACGAAATGTGGAATACAGCGAACAGATAATGTTGTTTAGAGTCCTGTTTAAATGTGTGAGTATAGAGGCAAGCAAGTTTATAAAAGACTATTATAATGGGCACTTTATTTCCACAGGTTTGAAATCTATGGATTGGCGACAAAAAGATGATATGAAGTTTTCCAATCCAAAACAAGACAAATTTTAGCATCAGAGCAAAGGGAAAGTCGTTTATAATGGCATAATTCTGATTATATCGAATAGTAACAAGACAATTTGAATTTTATTTACGCCAGTTGATAACCCTTTTAAAAGTAAGTTAATTAAATTTAAGCTTGGGCAAAAACTTCTGCGACAAATCCAATTAACTTACTTGCTTATTTAGTAGCGCCATCTATCGTTCGTTCGGTATCACAAAATATTCATTTTTTGTGACATAAATTACATATTCAGTCTTTCCGCTTGCTGCTCACTTCTGTTCGCTTGGTATTTCAACTACTTCAAGTGTCAGTTTCTAAGCAATAACATTCAAAAATATTTCCGACGGTTCTACAAGTTGCTTAGTAGCGCCATCTATGGACAAGATGCGTTCTCTAAAATTGTGTACTTAGGTAAAAAAATACAATCATTTGTCTAATAAAATAGTAACAAGACAATTTGAATTTTATTTTCGCCAGTTGATAACCCTTTTAAAAGTAAGTTAATTAAATTTAAGCTTGGGCAAAAACTTCTGCGACAAATCCAATTAACTTACTTGCTTATTTAGTAGCGCCATCTATCGTTCGTTCGGTATCACAAAATATTCATTTTTTGTGACATAAATTACATCTTCAGTCTTTCCGCTTGCTGCTCACTTCTGTTCGCCTTGTATTTCAACTACTTAAAGTGTCAGTTTCTAAGCAATAACTAACATTCAAAAATATTTCCGACGGTTCTACAAGTTGCTTAGTAGCGCCATCTATGGACAAGATGCGTTCTCTAAAATTGTGTACTTAGGTAAAAAAATACAATCATTTGTCTAATAAAATAGTAACAAGACAATTTGAATTTTATTTTCGCCAGTTGATAACCCTTTTAAAAGTAAGTTAATTAAATTTAAGCTTGGGCAAAAACTTCTGCGACAAATCCAATTAACTTACTTGCTTATTTAGTAGCGCCATCTATCGTTCGTTCGGTATCACAAAATATTCATTTTTTGTAATATAAATTACATCTTCAGTCTTTCCGCTTGCTGCTCACTTCTGTTCGCCTAGTATTTCAACTACTTCAAGTGTCAGTTTCTAAGCAATAACTAACATTCAAAAATATTTCCGACGGTTCTACAAGTTGCTTAGCAGCGCCATCTATGGACAAGTTGCGTTCTCTAAAATTGTGTACTTAGGTAAAAAAATACAATCATTTGTCTAATAAACAATATTTTGATTTTTATTGACCATTTTGCGTGTTATGATTTTTGTTAATTGCTAAATGTGTTATTTTTCGCATTTCAGCATATGTAAAAACATTTCATTGCTGAGGACATTACCGAAAAAAAAACATTGTTGTGTGTGATTTGAACAGAATATCGCTTTTGAACTCATTGTGTTAAATTGGGTAATTTGGGGTGAGTTTCAAGATACCCCGTCGTAAATGGGCAGCATAAAAATTCAACTTGATTACATACATAATATAATAATTGTACAATAATATCGAATTTGCAGCAGTATATATACTTTCTATATACTAGAATATGCATTTAACTACTATTTTCTTTTCTTTCTCTTTTTTTTGTTTCATGTTTGGGGGAAATTGGAAACAAATTACACAGAAAATTGTCGAACATTTATTCTTCGTTAATGTTAATGACAATGGAAAAGGGGGAATTGAAAGGAAGAGTAAAGGAGAGGGGCGGGGCGGGGTGCGGGCTGTTTGTGGGAAAACAAACATTTGATTTTAGTTTCATTTTGGCTACATGCTAGTACAATTAATTAATTGATAACATTCGTTTCAAAAACCATAAAATTTTGTTCTTTTACTCATTTGTTGTTGTTACGTTACATTTTGTAGATTGGTATTTTCTTTTTCATTTTTTATTTATTTTTCTTATTACTTTTGATCAGGCATCCTTTGTGTGTGTGTGTGTGAGTGTTGTAGTGTATATTTTTTGTATGTTGAATGTATCCAGCTTGTGGAGTTCGTTATTCATTTGCAGATCAAACGAGACATTATCAAAAAAAAAAAAAAATTACATCTGACTATTATACAAATATATGTATGTGTTTTTTTACTCTTTTACTGTTTACTGTTGTTGTTGTTGTTGTTGTTCCATCGTCTATAGAAATATATATGTGTATGTGTATATAGTGTTGTATATGTATGCATATGTATTGTAGACTTGTCCAGCATGCTACTCTGGCCCAATATATGTTGCAAGTGTTTCTCTGTGTGTATGTGTGTGTCTGTGTGTCTGTATAGTATATACATATATACCAATGTATATATGGGGTATACGATGTCGTACAAATATAATTCGTGATTTATTATTTTACTTGTATTTTATATCTTTTCTTATTTTTGTTTTTTTGTTTTTCTTTTTGTTTTTGGCTAGTTTCTTGCTCTCTGTATACCACCTCTCAATGTTGTAATTGAATTGTTTTTATCCTGCATCTGTGTTTGCGCATACATTCCCGTTAAACCCCCAAGTCCCCCCCCCCACCCCCTTGACAAACCTAACGCATTACCCATTACCATTCCCTATATATGGTCCGAGTTGTAAACTGTCTTTTTATTTCGTTTTTTGATTTTGATATATAAGTTTTGTTTGTATTTTTGGTATACATGTTCATATGTTTCTGCTATGCTCCCTTTATACTTACTTATGTATACTTTATATGTACGTATGTATGTATGTATGTATGTATGTGTGTATTTGTCTGTGTGAGTGTGTGTGTGCGAACGTGTTTCATTTGCTTCTTCTTCGGCTGTTCCTCTTTCACACATACACACACACTCGATTAATTCGAGTATTCGCTTCACTACGCTCTCTAACGCTCTACATATAGCACTTGACACGCCTACTTTAGCCCCCTACATGCTTATATGTAATATGTACGTGTATATGTTTGCTTGTCTTTGTTTTTTTTTTTGTTATGCTTCCTACTAAGTTTCTTGGCACACCTTCAACTATCTCAAATCGTATACAATCGAAATAAATTAAGCAGCCCAAAAGTATGCAACACAATTTTACATAAAAAAAATTCGAGTTTTGCGAAGACTTCGTTAATATTTCTGCACAGTGTCAATTTAGCAATTTAACACGATCTATGAAATACTATTAAAAAAAAAAAAGATTTATATTACTACACGCACTATTCAACCTATAATTAAATTTACTGGAACTTTCTAAACTTTATAACATTTCGTTTGATATTTTTGTTCGGCTCAAAAATAAACAAATAAAAGACAAAAATCTTTTTTGTTTTCTCTTTTTCAAAAAAAAATAAATCAACTAAAAAAAGAGTCTGTATGAGTGTTCGATTAAAATGGATTTTTATTATGGGCTTTTCTTTTAATATCATAAAAAAAGAATTTAGTAAAAAATAATAATGATCATATTAATAATAATATATATAATATATAGATAATACACTGTATATATGTATGTCTGTGTTGGTTGTGTTCTGTGTGTGTGTGTGTGTTTTTGTTTTTAAATTAAGTGCATAAATTAATTTGTATTTGGTATAAAACAAATGTTTCTCAATTGCTTACTAACTAAAAACGCTAAGCATTACAATTAAATAATATAGTTAAAGTACTTCTTGTTAATGTATGTGACTTGTAGTTGTTGTTGTTTTGTTTTCTTTTGTTTTTCTCTCGATTGTTTATTAAGGATTTTTGTTATGCAACTTAAAGATAGTGCTTCAATTATGTTAAGAATATATATGTATATATATTTATATTTCTATATGTATTTATACATAATTATATATATAAAAAAACTTTTTAGTATATGTACTTAATTTGGTCTAAATCATATGTGTGTATAAAAAAAAACTATGAATAATTTGTTGCAGAAATCAAATTTCTCAAAGTATTTTGCTCAACATAAACTAAAAAAAAACAGGAAAAAAATTAAATATACTTTGCAAACATGCTTAAGGTTTTTCTCTTCTTTCTCTTTCTATCTTCATTCTCTTTCTCTATTCCGTTCTATTATTTCTTTCTTTTTTCACTTGCGTGGTTTTTCTTTTACTTTTATTTATTTATTTATTTTTTGCTTACAAAAACTAACAACAAAAAAACCAACAGCGCGTAGAATTGTGTTAAGTTTTTTCTTTTTCTCTTCTATTTTTCTCCCTCTTTCTTTTTCCCTCTCTTTCTGTGGATTTTAACAACGATTTGTTGATTCTCCAATTTTAGCAGAGCGTGTGCGCAAAGTTGATTTGCCTGAGCATTAATTTTGTGGAGTAGTATTCAGTTGAAATTGAAATTCAAATTGAAGTTGAAATGAAATCGAATTGAAACTAAGAATAACAAACAAAAAAAAAAGGTAGAATAAAATAATTGAGAGATGAAACTTAAGATTGTTGACTAAACTCGATAATAAATACATTTAACTTAATAACAAATTATGCGTGTGTGTGTGTGTGTGTGTGTGTTGGGGTGTATTTTTTGTTTTTTTTTTTTGGGTGTGTGCGTTGGGCGCATAATAAATAATAAATTATGTAAATTACAATTACATATACAATGTAAATCCGTTTCTTGCATTTCCTCATTAACTCTCATTTCGCATTTTCTTTTGCCCTCTTCCCATTTTGGTCGTGTGTGTGAGTGTGTGTGTGTGTGTAGGTGTTGCTTTTGTCTTTGTTGGTTTAGCATCGATTGATCTAATCCTCTGTCGCCTCTTAAAAGCTAATGAAGCATACGTATCCTAAGTTTTCCATTTTGTTTTTCTGCTTCCACTTTTCTTGCCTCGTCATCGTCATCGTCTTCGTCATGATCATCATCATCATCTCTTGTTATCTCTATCTCCAGTTGCATTTCCGTTCCCATTCCCATTCCTATACCCAATCCAATTTCTTTGTGCTGTTGCTGCGATTGTTGTTTGGCTCGGCGCTAGCTGCACACGAGCGGATTCTTTTGGGGCAACTTGAGCAGGCGACGCGTCCGGAACTCGTAGGCACGACGACAGAACATCACCAGCTCCGGATTGGTGTGATCGGGCACGGTGCGGACAGTGTAACAATTTGCCGTATTGCTGCGACGCGGCACAATGCTCACATCCTCCACATCTTCCTCGGCCGCGCGCAGACGTCGACGATATCTAGATTGAAAGTACATTTTAGGTTTCATATGCATTCCATTTAAAATTGCAATCATCACTCACCTGCAGTACTCGCTAAAGGTCAGCACGTAGCACTTATCCTCGATGCAGGCCACAGAATTGTGATCCCGATGCCGTGATGCGTACACCTCATCGGGGCAATCGTTACGCTGTCGTCCCTGATCCGTGTGCTCTGGTCGATAGTACCACAGCAGCGACATCATCATCTCGCCTGCAAAATGGAGAGCATGATTAGAAAACAATTACAATAACTTAATAACAATTTAAGCAATGATTTAAACTAACGGCATAATAAAAATTTAAATATTTAAAAAGTATTCTTTAACATTCTATCCTATACATATTCATTAAGTTACTTTTCAATTTATGCCTTAAAAAGAAGTTTTTCAATAAATCGAATAATATTAATCTGAGCTGAAAGCCTTTCATCTTTTCCTTTCTGTACCTTTAGTTATAACTATAAGGATGCACAATATATATTTATGTAACATAATATCAAAAATTTGAACTTGCAAGACAAATCAACTAGCATACATTCTTAAGCTCCCTACATAATAGCGTATACATGAAATTTATTTAGTTTTAAGTTGCATAAAACTTGGGCTAATAAATATACGAATTTTAAACATTCGTAACAACAATTGCAGCATAATAATAATAACAAAGTGTTTCAGCTGAATACAATAATGACAATACTGGAAAATCTTCGTAACCTAAATATGTTGAACCCAAATTATTTTTAATTCTTATAGAAACTATTACAGATCAATAAAATATTAATATACGAACATTTTTAATACTACAGCATATAATCTAGAGAGCCTAGTTTTCATCGGTTCTGGCAGAACAGTAAAGAGAATTGACTTATTGTCTGGGAGCTTTGCTAACAATATTTTAGTCATACAAAAATAAGTAGCACTAAATTTAAGGTCCCTAAAATAGTCAGTTGAGTCGCAATTTATCGCACTATGTTATTCAGTTATTGATTTCATCTTTCTTATATACTTTAGTTAACTGTGCTTGTCAAATTATCAAGTATTTTCATATTATTTTTAATACAACCTCCACAATTTCTTAAAGTATCGAAACTTAAGTCGTTCCCGAAAGGGTTAATAAGCAGATAAGCGGGCAGACAGACAATAGTAAATGTTGCTGCTGTAGAGCAGCTTTTAACTCTAGCATGCGTATGAAAAATAAAAGCAAAATAGATTCGCTGATGATGTGATGTGTGGCACAGTACAGTACACGGCAGCTTACCATCCTCGGGATTCTGCCAGAGATGCGCCACCTTGGCGACATAGGGCAGCTCGTTGTCCTCGTTCGCCTTGAGCAGCACACAATCGCGGGTCCTGATGATGTCGCCCTCCACATGTCGCATCGCTGGATAACAAGTGCGCAGCACCAAAGGATCATCGCTCTAAAATACAGAGAGAGAGAGAGAGAGTAAAGCAATTAGTATGCAAAATTCAAATTCAAATTGACATTGGGATGAACTTACATTGAGAAAGACGGCGCCTTGGAAAGCTTTGCCCTCCCACATCCAGCCGTTGTTCCACTTGGGCACCACATTCGCCCGCGTCGCCGGCGGCTGCGTCTCGTCTAGCTCGTTGCTGACGCCTCCGGGTCGCTGTCGCTGCTTCTTGCGATTGCCAAATTTGCAACGTGAACGCGCGCGTTTTGTGTGCGTTGTTGCATGCGCTTGACGTGCTGTTGTTGCTGTTGCTGTTGCTGTTGCAGCTGTTGTTGTGGGCGTTGGCGTGGTTGTGGGCATGGTTGCATTTGTTAACATGGACTCGAGCGGCGTTTGAGGCACCAGGAACTTGTGTTGCTCATCGGAATGTTGCTGAGGCGGCGTGTTTGCTGCTGTAGTTGCTGTTGCTGTTGTTGCTGCTGTTGCAGTTCTTATTGTTGTTGCATCAGCTACTGGCACTGTGGGCGTGGCACTGCCTTTTTGTGCCTGCAAATCGGCCGTTTGATACTCATTGTTGTTGGTCTCAGCAGCAGTTGTTGTTGCTGTCGCTGCTGTGCTGGTAGCAACTGTTGTTGCTGCTGCTGCTGCTGCTGCTGCTGCAGACTTGCGGCCCTTGGCTGTTGTAGGTTTACTCTTCGCCTTGACCTTTGCTGGCTGCTTACGCGCCTTCTTGGCCGGTGGCGCTTCCGCGCCAGCTGAGGTAGTAGACTGTTGCTGTTGTTGCTGCTGAGTGGTTGCTGCTGTTGCTGTTGTTGCCTGCAGCGTTGCTAGCGTCACGCTTGCCAGCGGCTTTTTCGTCTCCGACTTGGAACGTTTCTCGGCCAGCGGCAACGTTGCTGTCGTCGTCACCGCCAACAACGGCGATGGTGTTGCTGGCGCATAAAGTTGCTTGTTGGCTGCGCCGCTGCTGGCGCTGACATTGCCACTGCTGCTGCTGCTGGTGCTGTTCAATTCGGGATCACTGAAGTAGCCACGCGTCAGCTGCGTGTCCAGACTGCCCAGCAGATGCAGCGATGCAATCGCCTGCTTACGTGGTCGCACACTCTTCGGCGACGCACTCGGCGAACAGCCGCTGGGCAGCCCCAATGTCGAGGTTGATTGCTCGCAGATGTCGCTGGTGCCAATGGCCACCGTTGCCATCGTTGTTGCCGTCGTCTGTTGTGCCACATGTGTTGCCTGATGCTGCTGCTGCTGCTGCTGTTGTTGTTGCTGCTGCTGTTGCAAGTGTTGCTCGCGTCGCTGAGCGCGTAGTCGCTGCTGTTGTCGCTGTGTTAGCACCAATTGGCGACGCTTCACATACTTGGCTTGCGTGCGTCCGTAGCGACGCACAAATTTGCGACCTGGACACAAATAATTCTTTGGCTCCGCCTGCTTGATGAGACTCTTGTAGCTGTGCGTTTTGCTTTTGGTTGCTCCCGTTGCCGTTGCTGTTGCTGCTGTTGTCGTTGACGACAGCAAATTGAGACGCTGCTTAACAATGCCATTGCTGTTGGTGTTGCTGTTGTTGCTGTTGTCGTCGGTCGCATTGCTGTTGCTGCTGGCAACTGTTGCTTCCAGCTCCGCTTCGGGTTCGGTTTTGATTGTTGGCTTCAGATCGTGCAGCTTGCTGATATGTGTGTTGCATGTTGCTGTTGTCTCAGCTACTGCTGCTGCTGCTGCCGCTATGGCTGCTGTTGCTGCTGCTGCTGTGGCTGTTGCTGCTGCTGCTGTTGCATCTTCGTGCTCGATTTTGATTTTGGTCTCTGGCTTCGTTTCCGTTTCCGCTTTGATTTCCGCTTTAAGTACAAAAGGCAATTGTGGCTCTGCTTCTGCTTGCTTCGTCAGTTGCAATTGCAGCTGCAACAGTTGCTGCTGCTGTTGTTGTTGCTGCTGCTGCTGCTGCTGCTGCTGGGCTGCATAGACCATCTCTCTGGCCATACTTTTGCCAATACGCGCTTTACGTGGCATCACGCTTGCCACCATCGGCGGCGGCGGCGTGCTGCCCGTTAAATCATACGATTCAATATCTTTGGCAACGCGTTGCTCTCGCTCCGCTTCCAGATCAAGAGGTTCTGTGTCCTGCTCCTCTAGCAACTTGTCATCGCTGGCGCAATAGCTTTCGGGCGGCGTTGGCGGCGGCATCACGTGTGCCTCATATTGCATTTTGGTCGTGTGATTGTTGCTGTTGCCATTGCCGTTGTCGACGTCACTCGATGTTTTTAGCTCGGTTTTCACTAGCATTTGGCACTGTGTGCCAATGTTGTTCGTTGCCGTTGGTGTTGTTGTTGTGCCAGCTGTTGCCGTTGTTGTTGTTGTTGTTTTTGTCGTTGTCGCCAGTGTGGCGAACGTTGTTGTCGTGTTGCTAGCAACACGCATATTCATGTTGCTGTTGTTCATCTTTGTGTTGTTGTTATCAGTGTCATTGTTGTTGTTGTTTATGATAGTATTGTTGTTGTTGGTGCCATTTTTAACTGGGCCCCTACTGGTAGTCAGCGTTGTTGATGTCGTCGACGATGTGGCTGCTGCTGTTGTTGTTGCTGTCGCTGCTGTAATGTGGCTGGTGGCTTTCAATGTGTTGCTGCTCTCGCTGCTCGTATTGCTGCCAAACACAGGCATGTTGCTGCTGCTGCTGTTGCTCGTAGTACTCAGCATCAAACTGTTGCTCGTCTTGTGTGAGAAACTGTTGCTGTTGTTGCTGTTGCTGCTGCTGTTGCTACCAATATGAGGCCCAGTATGGACGTTTTTTGGACACGACTGTTGCATTGGACATGGGCACTGTGGCGGATATTCTGCAAAACAAACCAAAAAATGTGAAAGACTATTTAATAACTTGTTGCAATTCGATGATGGAAATGTGTATTTTCAGTCATGTGATTAGATTATATAGTACTCTATACGTCTAGATCCGATCCGATATTCGGAAAGTTATCTTAACAAATAAACCAAAAACCAACTGGCGTGATACTTTCTAATCACTTAAAGCCGCGCGTATCTTAATCAAACTTCTCAAATAATACTGTTGCTGTCTTACTTTATTATATATTTTTATTATTTTTTTTTCATATTTTCCTATTTTTGTGTAATAAATCAAAAAGGGAAATAAACACTTTAAAGCTATAAATTTGGAATTACCAAATCTGCATATTTGTGAACAATCAGAGTTTAAGTGAAACATTTTTAATATGTTCGAAATTACTCGTCAATCGATGTCTCTATTCAACTGAAGTGCTCACTTATTCAAATGCTTATCGCTGGCAAATAATAAAGTTTATGCGCCACAATCATGAAACTTGCTATCAACAACTCAGTGCATAGAATAAACACACACACAAACAAATAAATAAAGCACAAATGTGGCGCTAAGATAAGTTCACTGTAGTATTACCAGTCAATATTTGCAATATAAAAAAAATTGTTTGTTAATACATATTTGGAAATTTACTTCAGTTGCAACAAAGTTACAAATTACAATGTCTAATTACTTCAACTAAAAGCTATAGTCGAGATTCAATAAAAGCGAAACAGTGTGGTATTTTTTTGAATATACCAAAGAATTGCTTGAATATAAAAATGACTATATTTGGTATATCGATTTACTACTACATTCAAAATATACAATGCTAAAATAATATTCCTTAAAAATAATTCAATATACATATTTGTTATATCAATAAACTACTACATTTTAAATATACTGCAGCAAATATACCTAAAGAATACTTAAATATACCGATAGGTATATTTGGTATATCGATATATTACTACATTAAAAATATTGTTATTATTAAAAATATACCATGCCAAAATAATCTTTCTAAAAATACTAAAATATACCAAAGGCATTATTTGGTATATTGATAAACTACCACATTCAAAATAAACCACAGCATATCAATGTACCTAAAAACTATTAAATTATACGAATGTCAATATTTGGTATATCGACTGTACTGTACTGTAAATTAATATTCCTACAAAATACTAAAAAGTATCAATAGCCAATATTTGGTATATCGATATACTACTACAATCATAATAACAATCTGGTATATTTTGTATCCTATGGTATATTATCATATGTATGGTATATTATTATTATTAGTATTATTTGTGTGGATTAATTTGGTATGGTAAATTAATCCACGTAAATAATACGGAAATATACCAAAGTCTATATTTAGTATATCAATATACTACCAATCTTAAAATATACCATAGGTTACAAAATATACCAGTTTGTCAACCAAAGCAAAACGAAATTATGTACAAACTTTTCAACCTAAAACATTTACTGGCTAGTGTGTGCATGAGACATGGATCCGACTGGGGGAGTAAGAACCATACTTTTGCTTACCCATGTAAGGGTAAATTAATATTCTCACAAAATACTAAAATATACCAATAGCTATATTTTGTATATCGGTATACTACTGCATTCATAATATACCACACCATATCAATGTACCTAAAAAAAATATTAAATTATACGAATGTCATTATTTGGTATATTGATATACTGTACTGTAAAATACTAAAATGTACCAATGGCCACATTTGGTATATCGATATACTACCTTACATACCATACCAAATTAATCCACCTAAATTATACCTAAAATATACCAAAGTCTATACTTAGTATATCAATATACGACCAATCTCAAAATATATTGTACCATAAGATAAAAAATACTATATACCAGATTGTGAACCAAAGCAAAACGAAATTATGTACAAACTTTTCAACCTAAAACTTTTACTGGCTAGTGTGTGCATGAGACATGGATCCGACTGCTTACCCATATAAGGGTAAATTAATATTCCACAAAATACTAAAATGTACCAATAGCTGGTATATTGGTATATCGATACACTACGACATTCAAAATATACTGTATCAAATTAATATACTTAAAATATACCAAAGTCTATACTTAGTATATCAATATTCTACCAATCTCAAAATATATTGTACCATAAGATAAAAAATACTATATACCAGATTGTGAACCAAAGCAAAACGAAATTATGTACAAACTTTTCAACCTAAAACTTTTACTGGCTAGTGTGTGCATGAGACA
Source organism: Drosophila pallidifrons (assembly GCA_023558445.1). Lineage (NCBI taxonomy): Eukaryota > Metazoa > Arthropoda > Insecta > Diptera > Drosophilidae > Drosophila > Drosophila pallidifrons. The sequence continues at coordinate 18,996,749 of CM042351.1, forward strand.
TGGATCCGACTGCTTACCCATATAAGGGTAAATTAATATTCCACAAAATACTAAAATGTACCAATAGCTGGTATATTGGTATATCGATACACTACGACATTCAAAATATACTGTATCAAATTAATATACTTAAAATATACCAAAGTCTATACTTAGTATATCAATATTCTACCAATCTCAAAATATATTGTACCATAAGATAAAAAATATACCAGATTGTCAACTTTTCAACTTAAAACATTTACGGGCTAGTGTGTGCATGAGACATGGATCCGACTGGGGGAGTAAGAACCATACTTTTGCTTACCCATATAAGGACCCTGCAGTCCTCGCGTGTAGCACTGACCGGCGGCACTGCCGCCCCCCGGACTGTAGCCGGCGTAGTAGCTGGGCGGTCCGGGATAATGCTCCAGATGCTGAGGCTGTGGCTGATGCGCTGGCACCAATTGTGTGCCCGCTGGCGCTGATGTTGCCCCAGCTGCGGCTGCTGCTGCTGCTGCGGCGGCAGCGGCTGCCGCGGCGGCTGCAACCGAAACGGGTTGCTGCTGCTGCGAATGCTGTTGCGTTGGCACACCGCTGCCTGGTTGCTGCTGTGACGACGACAGCGGCGGCGGCGGCTGCTGCTGCTGCTGCTGCTGCTGTGGCGGCGGCTGTTGATCGTAGAGATCGGGTGGCGGCGGATGGCCGGGCGGTGGCGCAGCGTGCTGATAGTAGGGATAGCGACGATAGGCGCCCGGCGGTGGCGGCGGCGGCGGATGGGCAGCCGGATGGCCTTGTGGCGGCGGCGGTCCGCTCTGATACACCTTGCTGGAGAAATAGGGCTGATAGGCGGGCGGCGAATAGCACATGACCTCGCCCGGATACGGTGTATAATAGTTGGGCGGATACGCTGTCGAATAGTGCATCTGTGCTGCGTGCATCGAGCGTGGATACGGCACGCCCGGATGTGCTGCTGCCGCAGCTGCTGCAGCTGCAGCCACAGCGCTGGCACCGGAATAAGCTTGCTGCTGTTGCTGCTGCTGTTGCTGTTGCTGTTGTGCTGCCGCTGCTGCTGCTGCTGCTGCTGCTGCTGCCGCTGTGGCTGGATCAACTTCAGCACTAGATGCTCCTGCTGCGACGTCTGTGGCAGCGTCTTCAGCTAGCTTCTTAATTGGCTGCTGCTGTTGCTGTTGTTGTTGCGCTGCTGCTGCTGCTGCTGCGGCCGCTGCTGCTGCTGCTGCTGCCGCGGCTGCTGCGGCGGCTGAACCTGCTGGCGGTGGCGGCGGTGCCGCAATCACATGCGGCGAGATCAGCGGACCCGCCGGCTGATAATAGCCTGCAATTAGACAAATCATAAAAAGGATCAACGATTAATATTGTGCTTGCAACTTCTTCAGTAAATTTCAGGTTTTTTTTTTCATTTTTATTTTTTATTTTTTTTTTTTGTTTTTGTGGTTGCTTGTGCCAAGTGAAATGCGGCAACGAAGCATAAAGTGAAAGTTGGTTGGTTGGTTGGCCAAAAAAAAAATAAAATACAAAAAAATGTATATAAGACACCGAAAAAAAAACCAGTTGAGCGAGCCGCAGCAAGCAGCTGGTCGTGCAACAATCTCAGCCTATCAAACCCTGCGCGAGGCAACCCCCAAAAATGTTCCCCTCTCCCCTCTCCCCTCTGCCCACGCCACCCGGTCGTGGTTTACCTCGTCCAAGCATGTGGGCCGCATACAGAATGTCGCGAAAATGATGCGCCGCATGTTGTTGCAAGAATGTAAACGACTCGGCAATGTTTGCCGCCAGCGCCTCAGCAGCAGCTGCCTCATCCATGTTCGCCGGCAATGTGGGCATTGCAGCCAGCGGCGATAACGACGATGACGATGATGAGGATGATGATGAGGAGGACGATGATGATAATAATGATGAGGCGGATAATGTTGAACGTTCCGTTTCGCAGGTGCCGCTGCTGCTGGTGCTGCCAACACTTGAGCAGCGTTGTTGCAGATACTGTTGCTGCTGCTGCTGCTGCTGCTGGTTCTGGTGTTGCTGCTGTGTAATTGTTGGCGGCGAGTGGCGCAGCGTTTTCAGCAGTTCACCCGACAGCAGCGTCGGCAGCGACGTCGTCTTTTTTGTGGTTTCTTTTAGGCGCATCGCGTGTATGTGTTTTTTTTATGTTTCTTTTCTTTTCTTTTTTTTTTTTTTTTTTTTGGTTCTCTTACTTTAATGTTGTATTAAAAATATAGTTTTTTTTATATGTATATACATATATAATGTTATTTCTTATGTTATGTGTATATATTCCTTGTATATAAGTGTGTATATTTGTTGTATATATGTTTGTTTGTTTTTTGTTTTTTTTTTTTTTTTTTTTTTGTAGATTATGTCAACAGGGAAGTTTCATTGTTAAGGCAACTCTTTTTAGTATATTATTATGTTTTTTACACTCTTTCATTTTCAATTTGATTATAGCATGTTTCTCATTTCATTTCTTCCATTTGCTGCAAAGTAAACAATTTTCTTCGATAAGTTGAGATGTCACACACACTAACACACACTCGCACACACACACACACAGACGACGAGAGCCGCTCGTAAAAGTTGCAACATGCTTGTAAAATATTTTCATTTTCGTTTCGAGTTTTTTTTTTGTTGGTTGTTTGTTTGTTGTCGTAACGCGTTTCGCGCGCGGTTTTCAATGTGGTTTTGTAGCGTTTTTAAAGCCCGTTTCTCTCGCGAATTTTTGCTGTTGACCTTTTGTTAAAGTGTTTGTTGTTGTGTATGTGTGTGCTATGTTGTATATACAAAACCCTCCCGCCGCACCCTCCCCACTTCCGTCAACGTCTTTGTCAACATTGGCAAAATGAATTTTCCGCAACTGGTAAACGAGTGTAAAAGTCACCTGGTTGTCAAATATTTGATCAGTTCACAAAAAGGAAAGAATGCTGTCGATGCTGCCGCTGCACAAAAGACATGAAGCACAAACAGCAAGGGGACAAAAGAGGGCGACAGAGTGTCGGTCAAAGGTATGGCAAATACATGGAAAGCATATCGGAAAACCACTTGCCGACAGGTGGCGCTACATTGGTGGAGGGGGACAGCAACTGTAATGCAAGTCCCCTCCTGCATAAACACAGCTACGTACACACACGAGTGTATAGATGTATGCGTGTGTGTATGTATGTATTTGTGCCATTGACTGGCTTCGCACTCGTCCAACAGCAACAAACAGCTGTCGACTTTTCAGCTCAACCAACTCACTGTTCTCTCTCACTCTCTCTCTCTCTATTTCGTTCGCTCACTTGCTACTGCTCTCTGCATGGAAAAATCGAGAAGTCAAAAACGCACAAGCAGAGAGTGGGGGCAGAACTCCTCCACAAAACAAAAACAACAAAAAGAAACAACAACGTGTCTGTGTTGAAGCGTGTGAACATTGACGCCAAACGCACATCGAACAGTGGATCATTTTCGTTATTAAACACAACAATATTTTTGTATTTAAGAATTCGAAAACATTCATATTTAAACACAAAATAATTTTATTTTAATTAGCATGCTTTCTTAGAATTAGAGAAATTCAGCAAAACTTATATCAATTTTAAAACTGATCAATTTAAAATGTGCCATTCAACTATCTTTCTTTTGCTGTTCGATTTTTTAAATTGTTTAGAATCAAAACATAAAAAAATATACATACGTTGTGTGCGCTTATGTATAAAATATCAAGCTTTTTTAAATTGAAACAAGTAAGCTAAATATATAAATATATATATTAACAAAAAAAAGAACCTTGTTTATCAGCATAACAAAAAATTCAACAACATTTTATTGGCGTTCCACTTTTAACAACATTATTTATCAGCAATAGTTTTCAATCAACTATTTTTTTGTATTTCGTTCTACTTATGAAATTGTTAAATTGTAACGCGCATATAAAAAATGTAGTAATAATTTATAATCTGCGTAGTTTGCCAAGAGTGCTTTTAAAATTTCACTTATTCAGCAAAGTTTATGTCAATTTTGAGAATACACTTATTTATAATGTTTATCAGCAATAGTTTGCAATCAACTAGTTGATTTTGTTCGCATTGAAAAAAACTGTCGAGCTCAGCATTAAATATTCCAATAAAAGCACATTTCCCATATAATTTGTCAACATTTAAAACAAAGTTATAAGAAAAAAAGTTAACACTGCCTCATTTCATTTATAATTCGTTATCAATTAAAAAGTGTTTGGTATGCAGATTTCATAATTATTTGCTAAGTGCGTAATAATTATTCCAAGTACTATTATCAAACATTTGCGAATAAATTACTTGGATATCTTAACTGTTGTAGATAAGCTTAGTGTGTTCTATGTTCTGCCAATGACTGCATTTCAATAGAATGTCGAGACACTGTGCAATGGCATGCCTAGCAGCACGTAGACAAGCGCAGACGAAAGAAACCAGCAACAACAACAACAAGCAGAATAAGAAGAGGAAGAAGAAGTGAGTGCAATGATGACAGCAACAAAAACGTACGCTCACATTTCCTTACTCTCTCGCTTTCTCTCTGACTCTCCGCTCTCCGCTCTCTTTGCTCTGACGTCACTGAACCGATGACATTCGAAATGACAATGATGCTGACTGGCTGGCTCTACTGTTGATGCTAATGATGACGTTCTGTCATCAGCGTGTGTTTTATAGACAGAAAAGCTTTTGACGTTTCGAAGCGCATTTACTTAGTTCGCCAAGCTCAGTCAAAGGGCAGAGAATGGGAAATTGCGAGAGAGAGAGAGTAGAATAACTGTAACAGACAAGGAGAGAACATTTTGGTGGTGGTGGTGATGGTGGATAGGGTGAGCTTGTCACCTGTGGTGGGTTGCTGTTGGGCTGTTGGGTTGTTGCTGAGTGTTGCTGTCAGGTGTTATTATTTAATGTCAGCGCCTGTCAAATGCAACAAAATTGTATAAGACGCATATAGACAAACAATTTGTCAGAGCTTGCACTTGACCTACAATGCGAACAGACTTCTATGTTTGTGTGTGTGTGTGTGTGTGTCTCTGTGTGTGCGTAGGAAAAAGAAATAGCCAGCAGAGCAGAAGTGAAAGAGTACTACGTGTGGTATACTTGATGTTGTGCATTGACAACTAGTCGTATGTATAATCGTTAAAGCCTTATCCCTACTTTTTGTATTTAATCAAATTGAGTGGCAACATTATGGCAAATGGCTTCAGCGCACGATTTTAATTTAATTGAAGTCTATTTTATTCACCATACGCTATTTTGCATATAATCGATTCTTGGCTATTAAAAGGTTTGCCAATGCAAATGCACTTCGCATTCGCCAGTGTTGCGCAACGTTTCATAATAAATGTGATTGGATGAGCCTACATAAAGTGAAGAATTCCAATTTAAATCAAATTTAATTTAAATCTATTCTTAATTACTGAGCTCTAAATTATTTACTCTTAACAACATGATTTTCATTTTATCATTATAGTAAGAAAGTTATCAGATAGTTTTTAAAGAAGTGTTGTGAAATCTTAAAATAATTTATAGCCATGGCTTAAGCATTTTATTTTTCCAACATCACATTAATCAAATCTAGCGAACACTACGAAACTTTGTTTTAAGATACAGTATTAAATATTTGTTGTTTACTTTCTAAATTCTTGAACTGTATTTTTTGTCGATTTCAAAAGTAAATTTTTGCAATTTTTAATCACATTAATTTTCATTGAATTTGCAAATCATTGAACTAAGTTTTCTAGACACTTTCGTTTTTCTAATATCACTTAAAATTCAACTTTTTAAATCATTGATTCAAATAAAATTTGTATACCATAAAAATGTACTTCATTTTCCTATAATTTCATAGCAGTAAAAGATTTGTTTTTCCAAAAATTGAAGTTTTAAAAAAGTAGTCAACTATATAAATCAAAGTTTAATATATAATGAATTTTTCATGAAAAAGCATTAAACTGTCGTTCTCAATAGTAAAAGTTTTAAAGTCTATTTAATATTTATAGTTGACTATATAACATTTTATTTGAAAGATATTTCTATTAAAAAACAATGCGTGCCTATCAATGATATAACTAAAAAGGTTTTCCACAATGCATTTAATCAAAATAATTTAATAATAATGAATAAAAAATAATAATAAATCATCTTCTTAGCCATATTCTCGGTTACTCCAATAATTCACCCAGATCGAGCTACATAATTAAATTGCAGTTGAGTGTGAATAATTGCTGCGAAAACACTCTGTAGCATTTTGTAAAGATGTGCTTGCTTGATTCTAATGTGCCTAGTTAGTTATCGCTAATGGGCCGATTATGAATCACGTGAGAACAACACTGCATAACCACAACAACAACAACAAGAGTAAAAAAAAAAAAAATGTAAACTGAAAGCAAACAACAACGACGACGAGACGTAAAGACACCTTCTGGGTATGGATGGGGGATTAGACCGCTGAAAACTGGATGCGGATCGGGGTGACCATGGGGCAATTAGCAGGCGGCGACGGTGGGGACGACGGCGACAGCGGAGGAGGCGGAGGCGACTTCGGTGGCTGTGCCAATTAAGAGTTGTGATGAGACGACGGCAAAAATAAAGGGCCCGACGTTGTCTTGGCATAACAACCAAAGTGAATAATTACGCACAATTAAATGCACGCAACAACAACGTGACACGCCTCCTCCACCCAGGTACACGCCCCTCGCCCTTTTGCACATGTTGCTGCCTAATCCCACGCACCTGTTGCATCAATGGGCAACGCTGCAACTTGGCAGCGATTTAGCAACTTCAGCAACTGCAACTTGAGCGTGTGAAAGTCGCCGCCATCTCTGGTTGCATCCGCACTGCGTTCCTGCAGCGTGTGGCATCAGCGTGTGGCAGCCCAACAACAACAGCAGCCCAACAACAACAGCAGCCAGCCACAACTTTCTCCTTTCACAACAGAAAAAAAAAACATGGACAAGCCAATGGAATTTATAGCATGTATCGATCGGTTGGGTGAAAGGTAAAAAGGGGGTCGCCATCGACTTCGTCTTCGACTGCGACTGCGACTTCGATTGCGACTGCGACTGCAAGCAACTCCAATTACATTTCGGGCAACACGAAAATCGAATACTCATCCCGTTTGAGTGGCCCACAGCAACAACAAATTATGAGCACAACAACCGAAAGCCGACAATCAATGGGATAAAAGATTCTCTCTCTCTCTCTCTCTCTCTCTCTCTCTCAAGCAAATGTTGCACAACAACGAAAACGATTCGAATTTAATTTTGTGATAAAAAAAAAAAAAAAAACAAAAACTAAATATGAAGAAAACTCTTTTCATTTCCGACTGAATGCAAGTCTCAATTGTTGTCTGCAGTTAGCATTGCATTTATCTGATCAACTAATCGATAAGAAATCATTGAAATGGTTTATAAAAAAACAGCAAACAATTTGCTTTGTCATCGTTGATTATAAGGAAATTATGTTGCATTCAAAATTAATTACATACTTTTGCTAACTAAATTTGTAGTTCCTTTCTAGTATTCAACTAATTTATTGAACAAATATTTGTATTCCGCTAACTACTATCAACTAATTGATAACACAATTTTGTTTGAAAAACGCTGCGAACAATTTTGTTTGCCATCGATAATTGAAAATTATATTATAAAAATCATTACATATTTTTGCTAACTAAATTTGTAGGTTTCTAATTATACCCGCTACCCATAGGGTAGAAGGGTATTATAACTTTGTGCCGGCAGGAAATGTATGTAACAGTTAGAAGGAGGCATCTCCGACCCTATAAAGTATATATATTCTTGATCAGCGTCAACAGCCGAGACGATCTAGCCATGTCCGTCTGTCCGTCCGTCCGTTTGAAACACTGGATCTCAGAGACTATAAGAGATAGAGCTATAATTTTTTTTCGACAGCTTTTTTTATGTTTGCACGCAGATCAAGTTTGTTTCAAATTTTTGCCTCGCCCACTTCCGCCCCCGCAAATCAAAAAAATCGAATAACAAGTGTAATTTTAAAGCTAGAGTTGCGAATTTTGGTATATACAATAATTACTATAGTAGTTATGATTCCTGATTGGTTGCGATCAGATAAAAATTGTCGAAGTTATTAAAGAAATACTTTTGTATGGGCATAAACGCCTACTTACTAGGGGTCTTAGTTGCTTTGGCTGACAATCTGGTATATTGTGTCGTCTATGGTATATCTTGAATGCGGTACTATGTCGATATATCAAATATATCATTTGGTATATTTTTAGTATTTTTGCAATATATTCGATATATTTTGAGAAAAATACCGCAAAATATATTTCTTTTATTCAAAATGGGTAGCGGGTATCTCGCAGTCGAGTACACTCGACTGTAGCTTTCTTACTTTTTTATTGAATAAGTATTTCATTCTTTTGTGTTTCTTGACAAAACTTCTTCGTCTAATTTATTGCAGAAATATTTGTATTTCGCTAGATAAATTTGAAATTTATGTATAGTATATATTCAATTAATGTAATGAATAAATATTTTTATTTGTGTTTCCTTTATGAACTTCTTCGACTAATTTATTTAATAAACATTTCATTATTGACATGGAACAATAATTGAATCAATCATTTACTAAATTCAAATTTTCCTAACTAAATTATAGTAACATCAACGTTCACTAAATTTGTCTATAATTTTGGAATAATTGTCAAGGTTCCAATCTCAGTTCCTTACTCAATTGAGGCTGTTTAAATAAAGTAAGAATGCCATTAAAAACCTAAAACAATTCAACTAAGTTGAGCGCCCTTTTTCAAGCAAGATAAATACAATTAACAGCAAATAATCCTTTAAGCCCGTTTTGCTGATTGCTTTGGAAGCAGACTGAACTAAACTGAACTCATTTCCATTCCCATTCCCAATGCTATACACATTTAAATTCGCATTGTATTGTTGGAAGGCACTTTTAAGTAGGTATTAACAGCAGTTGGCATTGCGAATTTCTTAAGCAAATTAGGCACTAATACAGAAACAACAATACGAACAACATTCAGCGCAATTCATAAAGAAGATAAATGAACGGAAGCCGCAGTCAACAAGACCCGACCAAAAACACACACACAAAAAAAAAAAAAAAAAGGCAGAAAACAAAAGGAAAAACTTCTTTCTACCAACGCGCAGTGAAAAGTGGCAACAGCAGGCAGAGCTCTCGCACTTCACCTTGCCACCAGATGAGTCCTCATCCTCCTCCTCCTCCTCCCGCTCCTCTCTTTTTCTCTCTCTTTTGGACTCTGTGGTCGTTGGCGTGCAGTCAACAGTAAAAGTCAAATATTGTAATTATGCAAAATACATAATTTACTTTGAATTAACAGCTGAAAACGAAGGAAGCAGCAGCAAAAAACACAAAAGGAGAATGAGAAGAGAGAACGAAGAACCGCCGCATAAAATGATATTGAAATTGCCCAAGAGATAAGACTCTGTGGCAGCAGCAACAGCATGGGGCACAAGCAGCAATCGAGGCGTTGCCCAAATGCCGCTCGAGAAACTGAAATAAAATTCAATTAAATTGCAAGCGGGCCGCAACGCTTCGTCGGTCAACAGGTAACAGGTACAAAAGGTGAACGGCGTCGTCTGCTTTAGTTTTGCGGTTTTTTTTTGTGGTCTTCTCTCTGTGTTGTGCTGTGTTGTGGCACCTGCCACAAGCCACAAACAGTCGAGAGTCGCAGTCGGAGTCGGAGTCAGAGACGAAGACAAGAGTCGGAGTCAGCTGTGCCGGCTGAAACATGTGCGAGGATCGGGCGGGCATTGCCCAGAGCCAAATATATCAGCAGCAACAGCCACAGCAACAACAACAACAACAACAACAAGAGCAACATCATCAGACAGCTGCGATTGCGAGAAAGGAAAACAAAACAAAAGTGGTAGAAGGGGCGTGTCTCGCTTCATTATTCACTTGCCCCAAAAATACAAAAATGTGAATGACTTAAGTACAAGTGGCACATCAACAACACTAACAACACCAACAACACCAACAACAACAGCAGCAGCAACAAATGTCATACAAGCAATGCGTTTATAATGCCAAATGCAAAAAGAATTAATCTGCTGTCATTTGACTAATTTCGCTCATCATCACAATAAATATGGGTTTGTATTCTATACTTTACTTTAGAGATAAGATAGTACCTAAAAGTTTATTGGAATTAATCTTCTACTCCTAATACTTAATCTCATATTAAATAAGATAAAAATCAAATAAATTGAGCATAAAACTTGACAGAATTCTTTAAAGTTACAACAAAGGCAAATCTTTTAAATTTACAATATTGTATTAAATAAAATTATAGTTTCTTTTATGCAATTATTTAGCCAATTTAGTATGTTCAATATATAGTATTAAATTTTTGCCATGTACCCATAAATATTCACATACATATATAGATTTTGTTGGTTGGAACATTTGCATAAAAGATATTTGATCTATTAAATTAAATTTGCCATAAACTCACATTTTTTGTGAAGCAGCAAGTTTGCCAAGATTCAATGAAATTCTCTTTTAAAAATTGAAATTGATTGCCTAAGAATCTTGCTATAACATCAGCTCAATCAAAATTATTGATAAGAGCGATATATTTCATCACAAAAATAATCAAGAAGAATTTCAGATTTGAATTAAATCTGCATTAGAAACATTTAAGAAACATGGAACAACATCTTAGAATGTAGCTTAAATTTGTTAAAACAGAAATGATTACTGAAAAGTTTGTGAAGTTTAAGAACTAAAATATCATTAAATAAATGTGTGTACTTAAAACGAATTATTCCTCTATTAAATTCAATATTTGCACAAGAAAAGTAAGTAGATTGACAGACATAAAACATTGAATGGGAAAATTGAGTAATTAATTAATGAGTGCATTCGATTGTAGAGTTAAGATAAAAAATTTGTCAAGCATAATTAAAAAGCAGTTTGGTTTTATAACAGCAATTGAATGTTGATTCAATACATATTAGACAGCAATAATGTTTTTGAAAAGTTGCACTCAAAGGGCACTTTAAATGCCACATGAATGTGGCAATCTGTTTCCTCTTCAGGTGCTCCTTCGTCCTGCCATTGCCCCTGTCCCTGCCCCTGCATGACAGCAAATTAAATGATTGCGCTGCAAATCGAAGACAGGTGCAAAATTGTTGCCGAAAAAAAAGAAAAGAAAACAAGTAAGAAAGTTACAGTCGAGTGTGCTCGACTGTGAGATACCCGCTACCCATTTTTAATAAAGGCAAAATATTGCGGTATCATTTTCAAAATATACCGAAAATACTATAAAATACTAAAAATATACCAAATGATTTGTTTGGTATATCGATATAGTACACCATTCAAAATATACCATAGACGGCACAATGTACCAGATTGTCGGCCAAAGCAAAGCCCATACAAAAGTATTTTTTTAATAACTTCCACAATTTTTATCTGATCGCAACAAAATTTTCAGGAATCATAACTACTATAGTAGTTGTTATATATACCAAAATTCGTAACTCTAGCTTTAAAATTAGGCTTGTTATTCGATTTTTTTGATTTGCGGGGGCGGAAGTGGGCGTGGCAAAAATTTGAAACAAACTTGATCTGCGTGCAAACATAACAAATGCTGTCGAAAAAAAATTATAGCTCTATCTCTTATAGTCTCTGAGATCCAGTGTTTCATACGGACGGACGGACAGACGGACATGGCTAGATCGTCTCGGCTGTTGACGCTGATCAAGAATATATATACTTTATAGGGTCGGAGATGCCTCCTTCTACCTGTTACATACATTTCCTGCCGGCACAAAGTTATAATACCCTTCTACCCTATGGGTAGCGGGTATAAAAAGAGAAAAGAAGGCAGCGAGAGGGAAAAAAAAAGAAACAATTTGCCAAATGAATGCGGCGGAGATAAATGATGAGGAAATAAGCGACTTGTGGGCGTGTGAGCGTAAGTCCAAAGGACGAACAGTTGGAGCAATGAATGAATGAATGCGTCAATGAGTGAGTGAATGAATGAGTGAATGAATGAGTGAATGAATATAGTTTAAAACGAGACAACAACAACGTGATTATGTTAAATTGAAAGAAACAACAACAAGAACAATCAGTAGAAGAACACAGAGAGACAGAAGACGAGCAAAACATTTGAAACGTTGACCAAAATACTCACACAGCAGCCGTCTCTCTCTCTCTCTTTCTCTCTCTCTCTCTCTCTCTCTCTCTCTTGCGTCTTCTCTGTCTCTTTCTATCACACGCCTACACTCCCACTCTTTCTCTTTCCCTGCAATCTCTCTCTCTCTCTCTCTCTCGGTCAATGAGATTTTTGTTGCTCGCACTCGCGAATTTTGTTTAATTTGATTTTTTTCTTTTTTTGTTCACTTTTTTGTTTGTTTAAAATTTGATTTGATTTTGGTTTTATAATTTTTGTAGCTGCTAAAAGTATTTGAACGATTGAGTATGCGTATAAGTGTCTATGTGTGTGTATGTGTGCGACTTTTAGGCCAAGTAAAAACCGCATGCAAAAAGACAAAAACAATAAACACAAAACACAAAACAACAACCAAATTGTTGCCCATTTCGATGTGCGCTTTTTATTGCCTTTTGTCTCTTTTTTTTTTCATTTTGGTTTTAAACATTTTTTGTTTTGTTTTTTTTTAGTTTCTGTTGTCGCTTGGTTTTGTTGCTAGTATTTATTATTGCTGCCCGTTTATGGCTCATATTTATTCATTAGCTTTGCCGTCGCTTTAAGTTATTTAATGTGCTCTGAACTATGCCAAAAAATAAAAAACAAAAACGACAAAAAAGAACAGCAACAAAAACACGAATCCACAAAAATTAAATAAAGACCAAAGAAAAAAAAAAGACAAATACAAAATAAAAGGTGTCGCCGGCTCGCATGAACTAAAAAGCCAAAACGAAAAAAAAAAGCTGCAGCACTCAAATTCAAAATCAACTGCCTGCCAATCAAATTAACACATTCCAATTAGCATTTTGCACGCAACACACACACACACACACACACACACACACACACACACACACACAGACATACATTTATTTTCAGCCTCTTTCTCTGTCTTGTACACACAAAAAAGGTTTTGCCACTGATGCAAAGTAATCGATCGTGTTATCACCAATTATCGATCATTTATTGTACAGTTACTTTTGCAGATGATCCATTTTTTGCATTTGCATTTATGATTCACAGATTCTGGACATTTTACTGAATTCCAAATTCCATTTGATACTGTACAAAATGTACTTTCTTTCTTCTTTAATGTAATCGATAGTATTCAATAGTATTTAATGGAAAGGAAGCTTTAACTTAGCTGAAGCTTAACTTAAAAATGTTAACACTATTTAGCTGAAAAATTCGCAGTGAATTCGAATTCCGTTCAACTAAAGTTCCATTTACGGATAATGATAGCAGCGTGTTCTCTTATTAAATGTTATCGATAGTATTCTATAATATTTGATGAACTTGTAGCTTCAATTTATCTGTCGCTTAACTTAAATTCTTAACATTCATTAGATGAAATAAATTTGGAAGGAATTTGAGATCCGTTCAACTAAAGTTTATTATTAGCGGAATGTTTTTTCATCGCACTTAACTCATATCGATTGTATTTAGTTGTCATTCACTCCATCTCAATTTGATCGATAGTTTTTGATAGTATTTTATGAGTTCTATGTTTCAAACGTGTTTTCTGCTTCACATCAAGTTTGTAACACTCATAAAGAAAGTATAAATTTGCAATGAATTTGAATTTCGTTAAACCAATCTCCGAGGATATGCTGTTAGTTGAAAAGTAATTTCTATACATGCAAATGTTATCGATAGTATTTCATGAATTTTAAGTTTGAACTTGTTTTTGCAGCTTATGCAGAAATTTGCATCACTTATTTGGGAAAAACTGAATTTGCAATTCGAATTGCGTTGAACTAAAGTCGCATTTTGGGGAACACCCTATAAACACGCACACACACACACACACGCACACACACACACACACACACACACACACACACACACACTCATAGATTATTGCGGCAATAACATAGTAACTATTTATGGTCATGTATACATAATAGTTGTGCACTTTAAATCTGTTGTTGACTTTATGTTTTGGCTGTGGTTCAGTTTGTCGTTGAATTTTTATGAAATATTCGCAAGGTTATTCCACACGCGATTTTAATGACTCGCGCTGGGGGCATAAGTATTTGCTTAGGTGTTTTATGAGCCACCAAAACCAGCAGCAGCAACAACATTAACAACAACAACAACAACACCAACAACAACAACAACAACGCAAAGAACAAGCGTAAAAACAAAACTAATAAACATAAAAGCAACAAAATACAAAAATTTGGAGGAAAAACCTCGAGTAAAACTATGTGAAAATTACTAGAAAAATATTTAATAAAAATAAGAAAAACAGGAAAATAATGATAATAAAACGAAAGAAAAGGAATTGACAAAAAAACAAAAAAAAAAACAAGTACAAACATTTAAAAAAGGGCAATCCAAAGTTAATCCACATGGTAAAATGTTCGTGCATTGTTGGGCGTGGCAAATTTTTATTTTTGTCTTGTTGTTATTGATGTTGTTGTTATTGTAGTTGTTGCCGCTGTTGTTGTTGTTGTTGCTGCTGCTGTTGCTGCTGTTTGTTGCACACGTCTTGTTGTTGTTGTCGTTTTAAGTTTGCTTTTGGTTTTGTTTTGTTTAGCTGTAGTTGTTGTTGTTATTATTGTTATTATCACATTGTTGTTTTGTTGATTGTTTTGCTAGCTGTTAAGTGTAGTTGTTATTATTATTGTTGTTGTTGCTATTGTTGTTGTTGTCGTCACTTGAGCCCTTAGTGAACTCGACAAGGCATCCAAAATAAACCCCAAGCAAGCATTTAAACAATAAACAAACTCTGAGCAGCGCATGCTGGCAATCAAGACGACAGGCAACAGGCATCAATCCATAAGATACGTTTACAACTTAGAAGAAGCAGCAGGAGCAACAACAACAAATAAAACTTCAAATTGAAAATGACGCCGTTGCCGTCATGTCTGGCAGTGTGGCGACAATTTGTGCATAAATCAAATTAGGCTGTCAATCTGACATTGCTGTTGCTTCTGCTTCTGCTTCCACTTCGAATGTATCTGTATCTGTATCTGTATCTCTGGCTTGTAGCTTGTATCTTGTGTGCGTAGATGTATCTTCGAAATAACTTCATTAGCATTTCAGCTGACTTACTGAATGACGTGCAGTAGGTTTATTTTGTTTTTATACACTTGTAATAAACGCGACTCAACGCTACAGTCAAGCCACGCAGCGACAAACACGAAAGCTTTAGCTACAAGTGATTATCGATTTATTATCGATAGCATTTTATTGGTAGGCAACTCATTGGTGCAAATTTTAAGCATCAAATTGATCGAAAATATATCGATAGCATATCGATAACATGCCGAGTATTTATCTATAACATTTATACATATTTCTGTGCAATTTGCAAAACTCATCGAACTTATCGATACATAATAAATCGATTTATTATCAACATATCAATTTATCGATATAAAGCACGAATGATTATTTGTGCTTATCTCTAACAATTTATGAAACGATGAATTCATCGATAAAATATCGATGTATTATCGATTGCATAATTGTCCGAAATTCTGTGCCCTCAGTAATCGATAATATATCGCTGCCATACTGATGTGTGTATAAATAAGATATTTATAATACGCAATCATATTTTACTATCGATATTTCTCGATAGTATTGATTATATTGTTTTTCTCACAACAGGCAACAAAGAAACTTGTTAAAAGCTGTCGTTAGTAATCGATAATATATCGTTGCCATACTGATATGTGTATATAGAAAATATAGGCAATACGAAATCATATTTTACTATCGATAAATTCTCGATAGTCTCAGTTCCCCACAAGAGGCAACAAGTATACTTGTTACAAGCTGCCTGCTCATCGCCCATCGATTGCTTCAGCTAATGGTTCACTGTATGACAACTTCACCGTACACACATATATCGGCTTCTAAGTGGCATTTTAGCCAGACATTAGGCGCTGGCGAAATTTACGATGATATTTCTCAATAGCACTTCACATTTTTTCCCCATTTTTTTGGCTTTTTTTTTTTTTTTGGTTTTCAGCTTTTTGAAGATAGCAGCGAGCAAACGCTGCTGAGAGCTGAGAAGCGGCCGCTCACTTAAAGCGAGTTACTTTCTATGGGCTGAGGCAAAGAAGAAGAAGAGGAGGTTACGAGGCCAGGAGGCGGGAGGCGAACGAGGAGACGGAAAAACATGTTTGGGTCGCCGTTCGACTCTTTTCTGTTTCTGTTTGTTGTTGTTGCTGGTATTTTTTCGATGTTGTTGCTTTTGCTTTTGCGCTGGCTTCCGGTTTCGCAGCGAGTGCCGGCGAGTGGTTCATTATATTGTGGCTCATAGACTAAAGTAGCATTTGATGAATGCGACGCCGTCGCCGTCGCCGACTGTCAACGAATTAACATATGGAACTATGCGATAAAGCGTGGACTTGCTTCGATAGCACTCGCAATGCGATACACTCCAAAAAAAAAAAAAAAAAAAACACAAAAACAATATAATAAAATACACAAAAGAGCTAAACGTGTTCTAAGCGGATTGGCTATTTCAGTTACAGCTGACTGTCAACTATAAAGCTGAATGCTAGCAACAGCATGTTAACAGCATGAAAACTTAACAGTTATCTCTAATGTTAACTGTAATTGGCTGCCAGAAGCTATTCGCAAATTAAATATATTTACATGATTCGGTAGTTAACAAATTCTCAATAAGTTAACTAAATATGTATATGAATCTTACGAGAAATAAAGTGAAAAAGCTAAACAGTACGAAACTATTTAGAATCTCTTACATTTACATTGTTTCAAATAGTTAACAGATGTAAGCTACATAACACTTAACAGCTGCTTATAAGCAACATAGACATTTGGTGGGTAGTAACACAAACAGGTAATGTTAATCACATACAAATTTAACAGAGGTATATAATGTAACACATTTTACCGCTGCTTGTAAATTTAACATTGTTAACAGTGCAACAGTTTAACAGTTGTCTGTAACGAAACAAGCTACAATTATATTTATCTGATTTGTAGATTACGCACTTAACAGCACACTTGTGAACATGTGCATGTTAGGAAAAGTAACAGGTAATTTGAACAGCATAAATATTCAACACAGGTCTGTAATGAATTGCAAGCAAATTTATTTTGATACAAATTACAGCTGTTTGTAAATGTAACATTTGAATGTTAGGAAAAGCCACAAGTTATGTTAACAGCGCAACAGTTTAACAGTTGTCTGTAACGAAACAAGCTACAAAACTATTTGTTAACAGTTACTCACTTAACAGCACACTTGATAACATTTGCAATCAATTGTATTTTGATAGTCAAAAGTGAATACAAGTTATAGCTGTTTGTAAATGTAACATTTGAATGTTAAGAAGAGCAACAAGATAACAAGGAAATTATTTGTTAACAGTTACAGACTTAACAGCACACTTCATAACATTAGCATGTTAGCATAAGCAACAGGTAATGTTAACAGTTGCCTGGCGTGTTAAAGACGATCGCGAGAAACGATTTACAGCAAATTATAACGCTTTGATATTCGCGCAGTGTAATGCTCATAATAAGCAACGCTGGCGACGACGCGCTGCTATGCGAAGGTCACACACCATCGGCAACAGCAACAACAGCAACAACAACAGCAACAGCAGTAGCAACTGTTGTTGCCGTGTCTGCCCAGTTGGCGATAGTTGGGGGGAGGGAGAAGGGAGGGAACGTGGGCGGAGTTGAGCGATGAAGGCGCTAAACAAAATGTGAAGCCGGAGAATGCGAGAGTTGATTTGCATTCCATTGTGGAAAATTTGTCATCAGCCAAAGAAAGAGAGAGAAAGATACACACGACAAGAGCGAGAGAACGTAAAAAGAAAGAGAAAGGAGTGGGAGTCGAAACAGAAGAAAAATAGGGAGGCAAGTGAATGTTAAGTCGAAGCATTCACAAGCACTCACAACACAAGTGAATACACATGCGAGTATTCACGCGTTGAGTGCGCACATAATCCATGATAATTCACTTGCAACAGCTTCGAGTTATTCGAGTACCCAAAAAACAGTCAAATATTCACAGTATTCACAGTTTAACAAATGCCGCCATCGACTTGTGTCAATTCAAGTGTCTCTCAAGAGAGACTTCGACCAACGATGAATTGAACACTGAACTCAACTCTGAGCTGAGCTGAGCGCATGATTTATTCAACTGTGAATAAATATGCATTCGATTTTTCGCCCAGATATGATCAAATAATACGTTCATTATTCAATTGGTCCTTGCTGTGGATATTTATTTGTATTTAACCAATCACATCGAATCACATTCACTTTGCATACGCATTCTAAGCAATTAATTTGGTGGCAACTGTTTGAACATATTTAATTAAGAATGAGAACTAACATAAATATTTTGGTGTATATTGAAATAGATAATATTATATGTTTGTATATGTTAAATTGAATTCATTTCTTAGTACCCACAAAGAGTCGCAAATGTTACTTTAAGTAGTGTCATTTGAAATACCCAAAAATTTAAATAATCGACCTATATAAATATGGGTAATTCCATGACGGCTTACAATTTACAGGACGTCACAAATTCCGTCATGGAATTACCCATATTTGAATATATTTACTAAAAATCTTAATTTATTATTATGTTTTTTTTTTTTTTTTTTTTTTGATATAACGAACACAATTCCTTATTGCAATCAGATGAACCAGAGCGACTGAGTTTTATCAATTCAAATACTTTAAAATGGTATTATTACATATATATAATTATTTTACATTACTTAAGAGTAAAAATTGTACTGCAAATGAAAATATCTGCAAACATTTTTTTATAGACTTTTTATACCAAAAATTATTTTAATTACAAAATATTGAAAAATATGTGAAAATTCTAAATTGAAAATTCTTACAACTTTGATGATTTATTGAACTCACAAAAAGAGTGAAAACAAGTAAGAAAGTTACAGTCGAGTGTGCTCGACTATGAGATACCCGCTACCCAAATTTAATAAAGCCAAAATATTGCGGTATCATTTTCAAAATATACCGAAAATACTAAAAAAATGTTAAAAATATACCAAATGGTATGTTTGGTATATCGATATAGTACACCATTCAAAATATACCAGATTGTCGGCCAAAGCAACTAAGACCCCTAGTAAGTAGGCGTTTTTGCCCATACAAAAGTATTAGTTCGATAACTTCCACAATTTGTATCTGATCGCAACCAAATTTTCAGGAATCATAACTACTATAGTAATTATTGTATATACCAAAATGCCTCCTTCTATCTGTTACATACATTTCCTGCCGGCACAAAGTTATAATACCCTTCTACCCTATGGGTAGCGGGTATAAAAAATGAACTATCCACATTTTGAGCAGCATATTCGCAACTGGTTAACAAAATGTACTTGTAATACTATTCATAACGCTTTCAATATCGCCAATATCGGCAGCGTGTGTATCTCTCTCGATAAATCGAAGTGCGAGCAGGCCACAAGCTTTGGAGCTTACCAATGGCTTTAACGACTCCCGATAATATCTAAATATATGCCCACATGCCCCTATAAAGAGTTAACGATTTTGTACTCTCGACTGAGACATACTTATGTCTGTAGCTGTGGGGGTGACAGAGGGAAGGGGCTGAACTGACATTGCCGTGCAATTGCAATTGCGCAGCTAAAAACCGAGAGAGGCAAAACAAAAAGGAAAACACAACAGCACAAAATTGCAAGCAGCAACGGTTTAATTGCATTTCCAGCATTGCCACAGATATGTCGGAGTCGGATCTGAATGGCTGCATGTTTATTTATGAGTCGATGCGATTCGATTCGACTCGACTTGACTCGACTCGACTTCGAGTATATATGTATATATGTATATATCGACGGGGGCCACTCAGATTGCGTTTGCGATTTGCGTTTTGGCTGGCAAAATGCAAATTTGTTTGCCAACAGTTTTCCCATAGAGCGCAAAGCACTAAAAACAAAAACAAGAATGCAAAAACGAAAAAAACAACAACGGAGTCGCTGACAAAAACAAAACAACATTTATAAGTCGGCCTAGGGGCTGAGCCACAAGACAAACGCAACTAGCAACAACTACGACAACAACAACAACAACAACTGTTTGTCGCTCAAGGACATTTTCAAAGTACGTCGCAAAATGTGAGCGAGGCAAAGAAAACGAGTTTCAAATGCCATCCATCGAAAAGAAATGCAAAAGAAGCCCAAGCAAAACCCTAAACACCAGCTGACAGCTGACTCTATGAGTGTATTTGAGTGTGTCAGTGTGTGAGTGTGTGAGTGTATGAGTGTATTCGAATAACAATACAATAACGCAATGCCGCGTTCAACGGGACAACCCTTAATTTCAATACGTTTCCCAAAAACTTGCCAGAAAAAAAAAAAAAAAAACAAACAAGAGAATAAGAAGTGAAATAAAACTGATGAACCTTCTTCTTCTTCTTGCTACCCAAAAGTGAACCTAAAAAGCCAAAACTGAAAAGCCAACTTTGTGACAAGGGATGAGCACGATTCACAAATTTGTTCACCTATTGCATATCTACATATGCTGATTAGTTGATACCCTGTAATAAGTGATATCTAGAGCGAAACTATTGTTTGGAAAATCTTCAAATTATGGAACTACGTTTCTCATCAATTTTCGATCATAGCAAAGTCAAAATTATTTATTTATTATATTATTAGTTGTAGAAATAAAGAAGAATAATATTAGCATTGTTTATCAACACTTTATTTTTAATTCTATTTATTTATAGAAATAATGTAACTACTTAATATAAATAAATAACAATAATAGCATTGATTTAGCATGATTTATCAAACATTTTTGAAATTATGTAGTTCTTATTTGAGTTAGATGATTTGCAGCAGATTTATTGAAATTTTGAACATGATTTAAAGAATCTTCTAAACTGTTTTAATATTTATTTGCGAAGAATTTAACAATGTTCATAGACAGTAAATTATTATAAACGTAGTTTAACATAGAAGAAAGATAGAACCTATTAAAAAGATTTTAAATTAAGCAACGAATTTCTTAAGAAATTCAACAGATTTCTGATAGCAACAATGTTATTCTTAATTTTGAATCTAAGAAACGTGGGCTTTCTTAAACTAGATCAAAATCAATAGATTGTAGATGAATTTCATATTAAATATTATATATTAAGTATTTAAAGTTTTCTTTAGGGTTTCTATACGAAAAGATTCTTATAGAAAACACTCTTCATACAACGAAATTAAATGCGCTTCAAAAAAAAAATACATTTTGTATACAGAACTTTAATGGTAATTATCTGAATTTCATATTAAATATAGTTTCCAAACGAAAGATTCCAGAAGAAGAGACTCTATTCATAAAAGGAAATTAAATGCGCTTCAAAAGAAAATAAATTCTTTAGACAGAACTTTAATAGTAATCATCTGAATTTCATAATAGATTTATTTAACTGTTTCTTATAGTTTCCAAACGAAAGATTCTAGAAAGATTCTTCTAAATTGCATATTAAATACGGTGAATTATATATTTATCTTCTTTTTTAACTTCTATTCGAAGTATTCTAGAAAACACTCTGAATTTCATATTACATATAGTTTCCAAAAGAAATATTCTAGAAGTCATTCTCTTCATGAAAGCAAATTAAATGCGCGTTAAAAGAAAATAAATTCTTCATCAAGTATTTTAATTTTCTGTCCATATTGACAGGATAGCCTTAACTTTTTTGGGAATATGTTACACAGGGAACAACAACAGCAATAATAATCATAAGCGCTATTATCATCATCACCATCATCATCATGTTAGTCGTCGTAGTAAGCATAATGATGATATCAACAATGTGCGCTGCGTCATAGGTCGCAGAAAACACACACAAACAACGGTGGATGATGAGGGAAGCAACAGCTTTTGGCTGCTTCTCGATTACGCATACGCCGCATGTAAGCGACAACAACAACAACAACAAACCGAATGAGAACAGCAACAACAAGAAGAAGAAGAAGAAGCAAGGCAAGCAGGTAGCAAGGAACGAAGGCAACGGTAAACGGTAAACGGCTGCCTGCCAAGCATATTAGTGGCCGGCTTAAGTGCAATCCATTCATGAGCGGGCAACTGAAACGGATAAGCGGCGTGCGAGCGAGATGGCATGCGGATGACAGCAAGAATGGGAACAGAAACGTGAATGGGAATGGGAATGGGGAATGGGAACAGCAGCAAAGGATGAGAACGCTTTGTTGCTGTTGCTGCTTGTGTTTTCCTTGCTGACCCTACAAAGTGTTTTACGCTCTCTCTCTCTCTCGCTCTCACTCGCTCGCTCGCTCGCTTGTAAGTGGCTGTGTGTGTGTGTGTGTTTTCTTCTTCTTTTCTTTTGCTTCGCTGTGCACGTCCTGCGCGCGTGCACAGGCAACAACAACAACAACAACAAGAAGAAGAAGAAGAAGAAGAGCAACAACAACAACTGAAGTGAGTGGCAACAACTGCTGCCGCTGCTTATTGACATTGGAGGCTTCGTGGCTCGAGTAACACCCGGCGCAGATGCTAAATAAGAAGCAGGAATTAAAGTGCAAAGGTGTACGCCGACAACAACAACAACTACAGCAACAGTGTGAGACAGAGAGAGAGAGAGAGAGTGAGAAGTGAAGTAAGAGTTGTGTTGAGCGTGTTTGTGTGCTGAGTACTTAGCGAACTAACAATGCCAGGATACGAGTCAATATACACACACAAAGCCAAACTGGCGAATGCATTCTGAAATATCCTCACACACACACTCACACACACACACACACACACACACACACTATAAGGAAACATTAGAAACTGCGTCACAAAGTTAGACTGTGTTAATTTCTAACCAGACCACAAATTTGCATAGAGATCAACCTTCTCCTGATCCTCTTTGAAGCATACGAAACTAAGCTGTAAGCCAACTACAGTGCACTCTCGAATTACGCAAGTGCAGCCTAGTAATTTATATATAAACAAATTTGCATACTATAATATGCCAACTAAAGATATGATGTCGTCATGCATACAGTTCAACTGCGATAAGAAAGCGTTCTTCAAAGTTTGATCAAGCTATCTTGAAAAAATGAGAGAATACTTTGCCTAGCAACAGACTATATTGATATCTTTAATCTATTTTCCCACTTTTTACAATACCAAAAACCTCACTTTTATAGGTTTTATTTTTATATATTTTGAATATATTTCAAGATAATTTATCAAATGTCTAAATATATTTTCAATATATTTGAAGATTATTTATTTTGTGTCTTAATATAATAAAAAAAAAAAAAAAAATAATAATATAATTCTTATGTATACACTTATTAGATTAAATGAAATATTCCAAAAATTCTTCCCTACAAAATATATCAATTTAATTGCAAAGTGACTATAAAAACCTAGAAAATTCTTCTTACGAGGAATTTCAATTCATTTCAATTCAAATTTCACTTAAGTTTCGCATGTGCAAAGAAAAAGATTTGAAAATAATAATATGCTTTTCTTTAAAAACTTGTGAGAAGTTGAAGAACTTTAACATAAAGATGTTTACAAAAATATTTCATTCAAATGCAAAGTGATTATTAGAAAGAATGCTCTAGAAAAATCTAAGAAACTTTTAATGAAATATGAAATATTTGCTTGAAAGTCCGTATTTATTCCTTATTCCATAAAATTTCAATTCAAATTTTACTATTGTTATTTACTTTAATTGAAATTCTGTTAATAATGTTCGATATTGAAGTAAATGATGAACTTCTGTACAAAATATTTGATTTAATTTCAAAGTGATTATTAGAACTCTCTGTAAAATTCTGCGTAATATCTGTTAACAATATTTATTCCCAATATTATATATTATTTTTCGTGTAAATCATTTCAATTTATAGTTCTTAAATTGATGGCAAAAGAAACTAAAAGAACAGCAGAGAAAGTGCATAAGAAATGCGCAATAATTGTTAACCGCATTTTTGTTTATGATATCAACATTGTTTTGGCCTAAAAGAAAATGTTCTTACACAGTTTTTTCTTTGTTTTGTTATGAAATATGAAGCATTCGCATTCACGTTTTGATGTGATAAACAAAAAGCGCACTTGTTGCGCTGCATATAAACAATCGACGACGAAAAAGTCATATGATCTAATTGGAAATACCCCGAGAATATATATACGTAACATACATACATATATATACATATTCTCATATGAATCGATCGACTATTAAAACAGCAGTTTTTCCGCGTATTGGGCAACTAAAAGTTCTCTGGAAAATCGATGGATTGCCAAAAGGCTAAGTGACAAAAACAACAACCACAAAACCGAAATCAATTCCAACTAAATGTGGCTTAGATTGTTTAAACAATATGCATAAATAAATTAAATGAACTTTTATGTCTAAATTTAACCAAAAATAACAAAAAAAAAAAAAAAACTCTATTCAAATTTCGCCGACGTTTTGGAATTTGCTGTTTGCTGATATCTCGGCAAATTTAGCGGGAAAAAAACTATATGAAAAAGAAAGAGAAGCACAAGAAAAGCAAAAAAAAAAAAAATAACAACAAAAACAAATCAACTGAAATTCCATTCATTATCAGAAGGCGCGCACACAAATACATAAACATATATATATATATATATATATATATATATATATGTATTTATGTACATACATTAATAATTCGTATGTCTGGCTGTCAGATTTCGAGTAATTTCTCGTTGAAATTGTTGTTGTTGTTGTTGTTGTTGTTGTTGTTGTTGTTGTGGTTTTGTGTCGTTTGTCGTTGCTTAGTTGCTGCTCTCGTTGCTCGTGTTGCACGTTGTTTGCTGCAACAACAACAACAACAAACTTGTTGCTTCCTTCACGTTGTTCTTGTTGTTGTTGTTGCAGCCAGCGAATAAAATTGCCAAATAAGCGATGAACATTTTTTATCAGCCACAAAACTTGTTGCTCCGCATATGAGAGTGTGAATTCTTGCAAGTGTGTGTGTGTGTGTGTATGACTTTATTCATGTGCAGCTGAGTGAGTGTGTTTGTGTGTGTGTAGGCTTACTTTTAATTATTAATTATTTGTGTATTTTTTTTTCTGTTAGATTTTCGCCGTCGTCGTTGTTGTTTATTTGTATTAATGCACAATTGCTTGGGGCATTTTCAAATTTTCATTTGTTTTCGCATTTGTTGCGCACTTTTCACCAAGACCAAAAAAAGCACAAAACACACACAAAACAAAAACAAACTTTTTTTTCTTCTTCTCACTGCTTTTTGTTGTTGTTGTTGTTGGATTTTTTTCGTTTTATTCGCGATCGAAATGAATTTGCACGTCAAAGTCGAAACAACTACATATGCACACACACACATATGTACATGTGCTCGCGAGCGTGTGTGTGTGTGTGAGTGAGTGTAGTCTCTCCTATGTGTGTGCGACGGGGCGTATGAGCAACGGCCGAGGCGAAAACTTTGCCACTTTGTTGCGTCGCCGTTTTGTTGTCTGCGCAAAAACACATAAAAACCAAAAACAGCAGAAAAACACAAATCAAATGAAACGAAAACAAAACAGCAACAAAAACACAAACACAAAAAAAAAACGTAAACGCAAAGCCAAAAGCAAAACGTCAAAGTAACGCGCAAAACTTTACTTTACTTTACACACACAACTGACGTTCGTTCGTCGTTCGCTGCTGCTGCGACCGCGGCGGCGTCGTCGTCGTCGCGTTTTAATGCGGTCTCCGCGCGTTGTAAGCGAGTCGACAGGTAAAGCAGCACTGAAATCGTTCGCGTTGAGCACACCAACTAAAAATGCCGCGACACAATGTCAAGCATGTGAGTAGGAGAGCGAGAGCGAGAGCGTTCCCGTTCGCGTTCGCTCTCTCACCAGCCTCTCTTGGTAGCCTTTTACACTCAGAGAGTGTGAGAGCGCAACAGCAGCATTCTTGTTGTTGCCTTTTGCAATACCATTTACATTGTGTGGTCCACTGCTAGTCGACATCGTTGTCGCCGCCGTCGCCGTCGTCGGGCAGGCAACTGTAAATATTGCTGGCGTTATGCAACAACAGCGACAAACGAATGATTCTGATTGGTCGCAGGATGTGCAGCCGAATGACAAAACGAATGCCGAACGTAACATCGGCTCGCGAGCCGAGCTCATACACTCGCGCTCTCACACCACACCACACCACACACCACTCACCCGAAAGCAATGCTGACCGCTCTCGTTTGGTCAAGCAATTGAGCGTAAAAAGAGCGACTGAGACTGAGACTGAGACTGAGACTAAAGCCAGTGTTTGTTGCTGCTGCTGTGGCGAAGCTCTCTTTGTTTTTTTTTTTTGTCTTTCTTATGTTTTGTCGCTCGCGGTTGCAAAGAGGAAGGAAACGTTTCACTCGCAGTCGCCTTGTGACATGGCAACTTAAATGTCATCGTTATCGTGATCACTATCAGCAACGATTAAGAGAGAAACGGAAAGAGAGAGATGGGGGCGAAAGAGAGAGTGTTTGATCGCAACCAAAAGGATTTTGGGAAAGCTCTAAAAACCTCAGAAGCTTTTGTGCTAATTCCCTACATATTGTTCACTTCATATTGATGAAATTAAGTTAAGATTTCAATTCTCTGAATTTCAAAAATTAATTATTTTTAATCACAACTTATTTATTTTGTTTTAAGTTTTCTTCAAATTCATAACAAATCAAAAATAAAATAGTACTTAAATATAAAGTTTTCCCAAATTAACATTACCTTCAACACAAAGTATTTCCAAATTGCGATTGTCTAACATATTTTCATGAATTACGCATTTAAAAAAAAAACCCACAAAAATAAATAGCTAATTCCCAATTTCAATTTTTAGTTCGTACAATCAATTGACTTAAATTAAATGTTTATTTCAATTGTTGATTACGCTTCATTTTCGAGAAATTTGAATAATTCGCTACTTATGTTTTTTTTTTTTGATTTACTAAAAAACATTATTAATTTCCAAATGTCATTATATGTTAAACACCTAACTCAATTCATACTCTATGTTTTTATTTTAAGAATTTTAAATTTGATAAACTTCAATTGCAGTTGTGTGACAACAATTATAGATAAATTATCAATACTTTGATATTAATATTCTTGCATATATGGAATTAGTCATATATGACAGATCATTTGCTTTGTGCAATTCTTGATTTCATCACTGCCATGAGAACACGATAAAATAGTTTCACAATTCAAGTAAATGCAGAAAACAGTCATTTTAATCGTTCTATTTCAGTAAAGAATCGAAATAAACTACAAAGAGCGCAACAACAAAACGTTTTACATACTATATAGTATATATATATACATACTGTATATATATTTGCTATTTTCGCATGCAAATTGTGAGCGTGTTTCTCTGAGCACAAGTATTTCCATTTAAAGAGCTGACTTTTTAACTAGCCATAAAATTGCTGGATAATTGCATTTAATTTCGCAATTCGCCAAAATACGCTTGGGCAATAAATAAATATTGCAATTTCAAAATGATGCACAATGAGTTATTTAACTTTAGGTGAAATACCATTTCACAAAAATCTCTAAAAACGTATCTGTTTAATATCACACACACACACACACACACACACACACACAGGCGACAAAAACAACAAAACAAACAACAAGAAAAATCCAGACAGCAATTAACGATAAAGCATTCAAATTGTTTTTTTTTTTTTTTTTGAGTTTTCACCGATTGTTTTGCTTCTTGTTTATTATTTTGTTTGTGGTTTTTTTTAAATTTATTTTTAATTTGCCAGCTTTGTCACAAAAGCAGCACAAAATATTTGATTGTTTTTGATAGTGATAAACTGCGAATCTGCTGCTTTTGCTTTGCTTTAGTTTTTGGTTGTTTCCCTTTCTTTCTATTATTTTTGTTCCCCATTTGATTTTTTTTTTTTTGCACATTTTGTTGATAAGATAAGACGCGAGAGGCCATATACAAAATACGAAATAAAAAAACAGAGTAGAGAGTTGTTTATAAAGTGCAAAATTGAGCGCTCGTGTCACATTTTGCCCCCTTTGATAAGGTGACAGAAAGGAAGGAAGGCGAAAGGTGGCTTGACTTATATAGTGCACATGAGTCATGCATATGGCAAAGTCCATTAAAGGTGAATCATTCATGCCTCTCCCCCCCTCTTGGTGATTGAATAGCGCCCTTGACCCGCCATCGCCATCGTCGCATTGCATTTGCCAGATACATTTTCGGGTTCGCTTGTATCTTTGTGTATCTCGAACATTAAGGGCAGCTCCATACAAAATGCATGGTGAAAGTCGTCGCCTGTGCTCAGTGTGCTGTGAAAATGCTGCTGGCCCCAACTTGGTTTTCCGCTTGTAATTTGCCAAAAGGGGGGAAAAGCGTGCCAACAAGACAAACAGCAAAAGAGAGAAAGAGAGAGAGAGAGAGAGAGAGAGGCAGGGGCAGGGAAACTAACTCGTACATCAGCGCATGCTGCTTATGTTTAATTTCTTTTCTATTTTCTATTATTTTTTTTTTTTTGTACAAAAGTTTTTTTTTTGTTTTTGTTTTTTGAAGTTTCGTTGTTAGTTTGGCGCACGTTTTGTGCGCCAAATTTCTTCGTGCTCTTGACCATGCTAGCACAGCAAACTTGTTTGAAAGCCTACACGCGACAGTTACCCCTCCTCCTTCTCCTTCTCCTCCCCGTTCACCGTTTCCCCTTCCGCCTTCCGCTCGCCTCGAAAGTGTCGCAGTCCTCACAACAATAAATGTTGCCAGCCAGCCACAAGCTACAACTATGCATAGAGAGTCACAAATACAGACACAGATACATTTACATTCGCATTCGCATTCGCAGATGCAGATACAGTTGCAAGCACAACGAATTCAATGGACAATGGATACTTTGCGAACTGCAATTGAAATTGGACTTGAACGCTCTGAAGACAAAGAAATACTGAGAGAGAGAGAAGAGATTTTTATAACAACTCTAACCTAGAGTATTATCATTTTCTGACCGTAAAGAAAGACTAGAAAATATAGAGGCAGCAAATTTTGTGATAATATTCAGTATTTAAAAAAGTTACAATATATTCTGAGTAATAGTGAATAATTCTCCAATTGATACTAACAACTTCAAAAGGTTAATTCAGAAACAATTTGATGGAAACAATTTGAAACAATTTGAAATTTAGTTGGCTAAAAACTTACTTTTACACCATCACTCAAAACAATAACAAAAGTGTGATTAAACTTGACTTATTTCGTATAGAATATATATATATATATTTGAAAATATAAATGTCTCTGGTCACACTAAACATTGTTGTTTGTAGATCATTTTAGGAATACTTTAGTAAGTCGAAAAATTAAAATTGTGTTGTCAGCTACATTTGAGTTTATATTTCTCTTGTTATAAAACAAAAAATGTGTGTTAAATTACTTACTATAAACAAAATGTTTAATAATAAGTGGCTCTGGTCACACTAAATATTTTTATATTCTATAAAAGACTATTTGAGAAACAATTTTAGCAGAAAGTGCAAAACTGCTATTGAAATTTGTTGGACTTAACCATGTACTTTAAAGCATTGACTATGGAAATGGATTAAATGTAAAAAAAACTAACTTTGGTCACACTAATTATTTTTGCCTTGTATTGAAAGTTAGTTGTGAAACAATTTCTTTTGCTTAAACTTAGTTGAATTGAATCCACAGCAAAAGAGAAAAGTTGCTGGTAAAACTTCGACTATTGAATTGAACATTTTGTAAGAAAAAATGTGACTTTGGTCACACTAAAAATGTGCAGCAGGAGTAACTCACAGTCGAGCATGGTCAGCTGTAACATTCTTAGTGTTTTTGGCCCACATGTGTCTAGAAGAAAGGCAACAAGGAGAACGGAAATCAAAATTTGAACACACACGAAGCGCACAACAACTTGAGAGCAGCAAAAGTACAAGATAAACGCCTGGCGAAAGGCGAGAGAGAGAAAGAGAGAGAGAGAAAGAGAGCGAAAATGGGAGAGAGGAGTAATAATGTCAAAATGGTCACGCTTACTTGCACATGGGCAGAAAATTGTGACCGTCACAAAAGTAGGAGAGAAGAAAGATGAAGATGAAGAAGCATCGTGAGAACGAAAGCCTCTTTCAGGGCACAAAGAGCAGCGAATGAAGTCAAGAAGCGTCCAAGCGTGCAACGGCTGCCCATGACGATCACACTGAGTGTGAATGTGAGTGCAAGGGAGAGGCAGAGAGAGAGAGAGAGAAAAGGAGAGATACAGAGAGAGTCAGGAGTGAGGTAATGAATGATTAAGTGTTGTGATAATCAAAACTGTAGACAACTGCAACGAGACTGAAAAACTCGGCTGTTCACTCATTCTTTCATTCACTTATTCACTCCACACCAAAAAATGAATGAATGAATGACAAGTTCCTACAAAAAAAAAAAACACAAAAAAACATTAAACTTATTTGAACACTGCTGCACAAGTTAATTGCTTGATGACCAAATTTTATTACACTTCCAAGTGTGAAAAGATAAAACAAAGAACAAAGGTAACATTCTCGATTAAAGAATTGATTGCATTGAAATTTCAAAGAACGAAAAAGATACGAAAAAGTATAATTTTTCATTTCAAACAAAATAATATTTATATTATTATTTAATTGAAATTGCAAATCAACAAAAAAGTAAAAAAAAATAAACTTTATTTGAAATCAATAAAAGTAGAAAACCTTAGCACAATTTGAAAAGATATTCTATGGAATTGTGTATCTAGAAAATAAGTAAATTCTATGCACTTTAAGCAATTGGGATTGCAGAAGAAGAAAGATGAGCAAAACGATTACAAAAAGAAGACAACTTTTAAAAGGATAACAGCATAATATTCGAACATTTCAAATATTCAATTAGAAGCAATTTGATGTTGAAATAATAAAATGAACTTGAAATTAGAGGTTCTACACGACTTACGTATTACACATTTCAAATATTGAAATATATATTATTGAATATACTAAAAAAGACAAAGAACTTTCATTTCGTGACTCAACTCTTCAGTTTGCGAATTAAACCGATTGCAACTAACCTTATCACCTTATAGTAAACCGAACAATGGGAAACTTTTCTTTTCTGTTCATGCAATCTATACTGTCACACTTATTCAGCTAATACAGTGAAGCATCGCTTGAAGTGACTATTATATTAAATTGAACAAATTGTCATTCAAAGTAGTAAGATTAAGAAAACTTTATGCAATGGTCGACTGTAAATTTCACAGAAATTGAATAACAAACTGATTACGAGTAAGCTGATATTATTTAATCAACAGCTGTCAAAGCGACACGTACTTTATGGTATATTAATTGATGTATTTGTTTTCATTTTGATAACATGGCAATTAATCAGTTTGCAGCGAAGTGAAGTGAAATCAAGTTTGCATTTCTGTCTGTTGCAGTTGCAGTTAATAATTTAAAGGGCAGCCAAGCGCAACCTTGACACACTAAAGCAGCTGCAAGGACTTGCAACAAGGACATAGCTCGTGCTCCCCTCCCTGTCTCCCTGTCTCTCTCTCTCTCTCTCTCTCTCCGAGCTAAACTCATTTGCCTAATAGAACAATTATCGACGCCCACTTCAAAAAAAGGCGTTGCATAAACATCACACGCGCTCACGATGATTACGATGCTGTTGCCGTTGCCTATGATGATGATGTTGATGATGATGACGGTAATGATGATGGGCAGCAGCAGAGCAATAACCACAACAAGCAACGCGCAACGCGCAACGCGCAACGCGCAACGTTGCAACAACAGGTTACTTCAAACGGCAGCAGCAACTGAGACAGAGACAAAAGCCAGAGGCGGCGTGGCGACATCATCAAATGGGCATCGAGAAATCATGCCATTATTTAAATGGATTCAAACGTGGAATCAATAACAATATGTTAATACGATTCTTTATGGTAATTGACACCCCTCACCCCTTTCCCCTATCCCCTCCCCCTCCTCTGGTGGCACACGTTCCGACTACGCCCCTGCTGTTAAGCTTAATGCGTGGCCACAAGCCTTAAGGTGAAAGGAAAACACGTTCCGTTTCAGGCTTTTGCTCATCAGCATTAAACCACATACCGAACGAATACTACTTCTTTTGCATATACATATTGTATATATATATATATATATATGTATATATGTTATGTGTACAAATTGGGAAGTCGTCGAACATGACACGGAACATAACAACAATGCTGAAAGTGCTCAGGAATTAAGCTTTAGAATTTATGGTTTGCCGCATGGCTTAAAACCAAAAACCAAAAACACGAAAACTCTATTTAAATACAGTTAAGACTATTTGTTGTACATATCCTGGCAGAGCGTAACATTTTATCAATAGTTTTTGTTTAATTAGGAAACTGTTTGAATGGCGATATTTTGAAATCGTCGAATCTTTATTTAAATATTTGTATTTAACGAAGCTTTCATTCTAAGCTTAGTTGATAGTTGAAATATAAATTCCTATTTCTCTTTTAGTATTGTTTTCTTAATTTCATTTTCAAATAGATTTACTTGCTAAGTTAAATATAAATAAATATTTAAATTTAAATGAATCTTCATTTCAATTTTAATGCGACTTAAGCTGGGAATTTTGAAATTGAAATTTTTACATATTCCATAAAAAAAACTTCTTTTATATTCATTGAAGATTTATTTGTTTTATTTGAATATTTCTATTTACCTTTATTTTATTCCAGCAACAAAAACATTTTATATGATTACTGCCCTCAAAATAAAGCACATAAAATTCACATTTACAGTGCTTAATAAAAGGTATTAAGTAAGTCTATTTTACTAATTCTTTGCATTACAAGTGGCAATAATATAAATATAAAAATGTGTTGCCTGATGAAAATGTAAACAAAAACATTAAATTATAGCCTGAAAGCCTTTGTTGCTCTGGCTTATCTCATTGCAATATTCGTTATTACAATAAAATAATAATAACTTTAAATTAAAAATGAAATGTAAGGTAAACATTAAATATTTACTCTCAAAAGACATGATATAAAATTAACATTTACATTAGTAAATAAATGCCTTTATTGCCTTTTATGTTATATTAATATTTTGTTTTGAAAGTTGTAATGAAATAAATCATATCAAATCAAATTTTACCTAATTACCATATTGTTTTAATATGTTCATTCACATATCAATTTATTTCATAATTATATTTTATGCTTACGAAAGTATGAAATATGAATTCACAATCAACAATCCATTTTTCTCTTTTAAATAAATAGGAATTAGGAAATTAAAGCATCACGATGACAAAATATATATTTATTTATACTTTATAAAGTAAACTTCAATCCTTGAATCCTTATTCTCAACTCTACACAAATCTTGATACAAATCGGTTGTTATTCATAGAAGCTGCACAGTCTTGAAACAGTTTGAAGAAATCAAATTGAAAACCACAGCGATGCATACACTGAATGTAAGAATGTGACATCAATTTGCATACATATGTATGTATAAAGTACTTTAGGTTATGCTGTGTTTATTGCACAACGCGAAAATTGCTAAAAACGTCAGTTTTGAAAGGTGAATTTCGCTGGCTCGCTGGCTCAAAGCATTTGCCTTAACAAGCTGCATATGACAATGGCTCTTAATGGCTGCCAGAAGTGGGATAATGGCGGCGAAGATGAGCTTAGCGGAGAGAGGGGAAGGAAAAGAAGAAGAGATGCCAACAGATGCCACATGCCAAAAAAAAAAAAAAAAAGAGACACACACAGAGAAAAGGGAAGCGAGGCGCATTGCATTGCAATGAGAAGGAAAAACAAAAAAAAAAGAAGAAAAAGAAAGCAAACGCAAATAACGCGACAAGGACGATGCATGAAAATGGCAACGAGGCCATCGGGGCTCAAAAATGTCAAGGCCCTTGGGTTCGGTAGTCCTGACAACCCTTTTGCCAAACGCCAACAAGGACAATGACAATCCAGTTAACAGTCTCTGGCAACAAACAACAACAACAACAACAACAAAATGAAAAAACCGATTGGCGCTGTCATTTTATACTTGGCTAAAAAAAACCGAAATTCATTGAATAACAAATTCAAATTCATCAGATTTGCATATTAAAAAAAAAACAATTCACAAAATGTTTTAAGCGCCGCTCGCTTGAAATGTGATTCCTCCAAATAAAATCAAATCGAGAGAAAACATTGAAAGTATTTCTCTTTATTTCTTAATAATTTTGAAAAGCTGCGCAATGAAATTCGAACCACATTTTGGAAATCCGATATAAACTAGCGACATCCAAATGCGATATTAATGCGTTTAAATTGGTCTTTCAAATCGAAAAGTAGCTGCCATAAAGCATAACTACTTTCGCTTTGTTTTCAACTGAAAAATTAAAAGAAATTTACAGTATAAAGTATATATTTTAAAGTATAAAAAGAACACTGAAATATTGTTTAATAATTCAACGCTTTGCTATTGAAAAAGTTCTCAAAAGTTCAATTTAAAGATGGTTAATATATTTTTCTTCAAATTTTACTATCTAACATAAATTGAAAATATGAAATTAACCAAAATATACAGAATAGTCAAAAATTATTGGCGCCTCACAAAAATGAAGTTCAAATAGTTCTATAATTAAAAACAATGAAGCACTTTAATGTATTTGAATGATAAAAATTTGTATGCAAATAAAGATCAATTATTACATTTTAAAATACAAATCTTATATGATAATTTTCCACAATTTTTACTCTGACATTGTTAATATCAGATATTATGAGTTTTTATTTTAAAAGCCAAAAGAAATTAAAGAAATTATTGCTCAAAACATAAAGAATTATTAAACACAATAAAATATGTAGTATTACCAATTTTCCTAGGATCAAAAGATAATTGATTTAACGCAAGCTGGTCACACTAAAAGTGTTTTGCTCTTCTCATTCAACTTTTCCTCATTCCTTTGAATGAATTGTTTTAAACAAGTGAATATTAATCGAAGATTTTATAGCTTATTTAATTGTGAACAAATTTTTACAAAAAATTGCAATACAATTTTTTATTATTGAAGGCTTTACTCACAAAAAGAAAGTGCACATAATTTGATTAATTTTCATTTGCATTTAGTAAACATTATTTTATATATTGAATATGTATGCAAACATATGTTGATTAATGACAATATTTAAAAATATATATTTTTACAACTTTGAATTATATAATAATATATTACATTTGCAGTTTGTTGAGACTTTAATGAGTTAGAACTCATTTTGAACTCGTTGCGAACCAGTTGCGAAAGCTCAGCTCAAAAGCAACATGGCAAATTATTGAATTATTTGCAGAACTTTTTGCAATTGATTTGGAAAATGAGCAGTGGAAAATGTGTAGCGGGAAAACTGTGTGTGTGTGTGTGTGTGTGTGTGTGTGTGGATTAAGCTTCGTTGTTATTGTTGCAGCTGCCGCTTAATCGTGTTCCAGCAAAACACTTTGGCCAATCTTCATCGCAATGTTCGTCTAGATTCTAGAATATTTACACGCCAATCAATGCTCGAAACCCTCTCCTTTCCCCCTCTTTCCCTCTCTCTCTCTCTCTCTCTGAAACCCATTTAGCTAGCTGGACATGGATGAATGTTGGTTGCCTGCCTGCAGCATTTGCTTTGCGTGTCAAATCAGATTTTGTAATTTTGTGTTGTTGCTGCTTGCCACACACAAAACGCTTTGTACACAATTCTTTTTGGCGGCTGCTCTGCCTTCAACCTGTTCACTTTGACGCCTCACTGGGCTGTGCAGAAGAGGGAGGGGGAAGGGAGAGAGGAGAGGGGAGTGTGAATGTGAGTGCGAGTGCGAGTGCGAGTCTGAATGCCATTGCGATGTTTATCGAGAGCAATAATGTAAATGCTGGTAGCACTCGCAAATGGCCTGTTAATTGCTCACGGTTGCTGCACACACACACACACACACACACGCATAGCCAAAAAGTGGGTGTGGCGCAGAAAACGCTAAACAATCGCCACACACAAGTAGAAGCCACAATTTGCAAACACAGCTGAATAGCTGAATGAATGCAAATTCATTCGCCTCGTTGTCGACGGAATCAAACAGGTGCAGCACACAAAATGGCCAACGCAGGAAACGGAAACGGAAAGGAGAGGAAAGGCAAAACGTAAACGAAAACGAAAACGACGCAGCAGCAGCTTCTGCTACTCACCGCTGGCGGCGCCAGTGCCATAAACCACAAAATTGAAACGTGCGTGCAGCGAAATTGCGTTTGCAGGGGCTAACCGAGCATACACAGCACACACACACACACACACACCCATAGGCAATCCTAACACACCATCACACACACACACACACACACACAGCACACACACACACACACATTTGCCTGACCCAATTAATGCAGTGCGTGTCCTTGGTGTCCCGTTGGAACGTTGACCAAAGGTCAGCTGCCATTTTACTGCCTTTGCCTGCGTTTAACCCACAACAACAACAACATCATCATCATCATCATCATCATCAACATAGTGCCGCATGAAGGCTGTTTGGTGGGCGGTGGGCGGTGGGCGGTGTGTGAATCTTGGTTGTCGTTTGGCTGCCAGGCACGTTCCTAAATGGATGATGGATGCAAATTCGATTTCATTGTTTTTGCATGCATCCAATCGAGCAGCGTCTCTATCTCTCTCTCGCTCTCTGTCACACACTCTCTCTCTCTCTCTCTCTCTCTCTTTGCAAATGCAGACTTTGAGAGGATTGCTTCCCAATTGCATTTTGTGGGTCGAGTGCGTTAATGATTGCATTGCAATCGAATGCGTATGAGCAAAAGTACAATCCAAAATATAGCAACGAGTAAAGTGAAGTAAAGAAATTAAAGATTAAAATAAAATAGAATAGGTGACCAAAGAAAACTTGTAAAACAACAACAAATTTGATAAAAAGTTAAAAAGTTATCAACAAGATGATAAATAATCTAAATAGCTACAATTATCTATAAAATATAAATATAAATATAAATATAAATATAAATATAAATATAAATAAAATTAAATTAAAATTAAAATAAAATAAAATAAAATAAAAATAGAAATAAAATAAAAATAAAATAAAATAAAATAAAATAAAATAAAAATAAAATAAACATAAAATAAAAAATAAAATAAATATAAAATAAAATAAAAATGAAGCAAAAAAAATAAAAATAAAATAAAAATAAAATATAAAAATATAGTAAAATAAAAATAAAAATAAAAATAAAAATAAAATAAAAATAAAATAAAAATAAAATAAAAATAAAAATAAAATAAAAATAAAATAAAAATAAAATAAAAATAAAATAAAAATAAAATAAAAATATAATAAAAATAAAATAAACATAAAATGAAAATAAAATAAAAATGAATAAAAATAAAAATGAAATAAAAAAAAAAAAAAAAAAAATTGGTGACCAAATGAAATTTGTAAGTAAAAAATTAAAAGAAAAGTTTAAAAATAAAATAAATTAAACACAGAAATATTTTAAAAAGAAAAAAAATAATAATAAAAATAAACATAATAACAATAAACATACTAAATAAAAGAAAGTGCAAATGAACGAAATTCAAAAAAGGAAATAAAATTAGGTGTCGAATAAAAGTGGCAAAGAAATGAAAGAAATATTAAAACAACTCATTTTAGTATATTATTATTTATATTATAATTTCCAGTGAACACAATTCAAGGATTATGTCTTGCAACATAAAATATTATTATTAATAGGAAAGCTTTGTCATAAAGAATTGTTCAAAAGCCGGTAAATAAAATGGAATAAAATTAAAGTATAAAAATAAAAACTATTTTATAAACAAAAATAAAAACATTTTCTATATGATCAAATATAGAAACTAAAATATAGTAAAATGTAAACAATAAAACAACAAATAAATAAATATTTAATAAAAATATAAATTTTCCCTATAAAATTACTTTGAGATGCGAACTGAAATAATCCACTTAATAAGTTTAGTGCATTTCTGACCATAAGAAGAAGGGAATTATCCTCAATTCATCGCAAAAAACCAAACAAAATTACATTAAAACATTAAAAAAAAACTGATTTGATAAAAATAATTGATTTTGCGAATATTTTCAATGTATTTTACAGAAACTTCATATTACTATTCTCCAATCAATCAATATTAATTGGAATTAATCACATCCTCTAGGAGTAGGACAGAATAACATTAACAATTACCATTACAAATAGTTATTATTTGTTATAAGAAAAGTCAGTCTTAGTAATTTTTATTTAGTGATTTTTATATTCAGCATATTTCTTATGGAGAAAATACTTTTAAAATGAGCAAATCTTGCGAAATGCACGCCAAATAAGCTGCCAATAGCAATAGTCGATATTTAGCAGTGCTGCCCACTTGCTGCTGCAGCGCTGCCACTTTGCAGTTGAGTGTGAATTTTGTTGTTCAATGCTTTTAGCATGTGCATGATAAATACGCATAAAGAATTTGAAATTGCGCATTGCTAAATTATGATTATCTTCTCTATTTATGCAACTGCATCAAATCGCAATGGTGTTTGGGTGTGTGTGTGTGTGTGTGTGTGTGTGTGTGTGTATTGTGTATGTGTATTTGTCTGTCAGTGTGGAGAACTTAATAAACTGCCAGAGCTAATCATTGTGTCAGTTGCTAAACTCGACATGGGACATGGGATATACATAGGAGAGATGAGAGATGAGAGATTGAAGATGGGAGCAGGTCACGTACGGCTATCATGTCTACTAAATTTCTCCTCAGCTGCATGGATAAATCCCCCTCTCCCTCCTCTCTCCCCTTTTGCCTTAGTGGCGCTCTCTCTCCCTCTCGCTCTGTCTCGCTTGCACTGACACACTGCAAATCCACACTCACTTTTTTATGTGTCACGTTGAGTTATTTTCAACGCGAATTTTCGAAATTTATTTGTCGAACATTGGCTACGCCAGAGGGATCTCATGTGTGTGTGTGTGTGTGTGTGTGTGTGTAGGGAACAGGGAGGAAGGTTAAGTGGGCAGCAGAGAGCAAGAGGGGAAATCATTTCGGTTTTTGTATTTTTCAATATGCATTCCCCTCATTCGCATGCACATTCTTCTGACACAGCTTTTCTGTTTTCCCCCTTCCCCACCTTCTCTCACTCCCTCACCCTCTCTCTTTCGCTCTTGCATACGCGATTCTTTTTATTATTATTTGCTGCTTCTTTGTCGTTGCTTTGTCGTTGTTTTTGTTTTCATTTTATTCTGATGCTGATTTTGAATTTGCTTTTTGTTTTTGTTTGCTCGTTTTTCTTTTTTTATTTGGACATTGCCAGCGATGGCATTTTTGTGGCCTAAATGCAGGCGACTGTTGGCAGGGTGAAAGGGGGAAAAGGGGGAAGGGGAGGCATCGGCTGCAATGTGTCAGCGCCAGTTGCCTCAATGAAT
Source organism: Drosophila pallidifrons (assembly GCA_023558445.1). Classification (NCBI taxonomy): domain Eukaryota; kingdom Metazoa; phylum Arthropoda; class Insecta; order Diptera; family Drosophilidae; genus Drosophila; species Drosophila pallidifrons. The sequence continues at coordinate 19,036,333 of CM042351.1, forward strand.
CTGTTTACATTTTCCACTCGATTGTCGCCGTCTCGCTTGCACTGCAGGACATCATCCAAACGGTTCGATGTTCAGCTCAGCAGCACATGCCACATAAATGTTGCACGTTCATTGCTGGTGTCTGTGTGTGTGTGTGTGTGTGGCTTCTGCTGATAGCTGATAACAGTTAGCTGCTAACGGCTACAAAAAAATGAAGCAAAGCAAAGCAAAGAGAGAAACAGGCAAAAGCCACCGCCCACTGGCTAAACTTTATTTTTTTTTTTTTCACACTTGCAAGCGATTCTCTAACACACACACACACACACACACACACACACATGCTTGACCGAAAAGCACCGTTAAACGGTGACAGACTCAGCACAAAAAGCAGTTGCAAGCAACCAACAACAATGTCAAACAAAAACTCGAACGAGTTGCCTTCGCTGCCGCTGCCGCAGTCGACGTCGACGACGACGTCGCACCACGACAGCAACTTCTAATAAAAACCGGGACAGCAACAACGCAAAAAGCAACGCAGCAGGAAAATCGTTCAAGAAAATTCCTATAAGAAATTAGCAAAAAAAAAAAAAAAAAAAAAAAAACAAGGCAACGAAAAAAACACCAGAAGTTTAAGAAGAAGAAGCAGCAGCACAAGCACAAGCAGAAGCAGAAGCAAAGGAACAACAACAAAAACTAAAACAAACGACGACGTCAGCGGTGCGATTTTCTGCCGTTAACTTTTTATGCGGCGCACAGAGCAAAGCTCCCAGAGAAAACTGCAAGATAAAGAGAGCGCACAAAATTGCAAACTATACTGTGTGCAATAAGACTGCGAGAGAGCGCCGCATTGAGAGCAGCAGCAGCACAAGCACAAGACACAGTGAGAGAGCACGCGGTCTAAAGAGCGCAGCTAAAGGCGCGACTTGACTCGCTGTCGTCGTCGGTGTCGTCGTCGGTGTCGACGTCGCTGCTGCTGCTGCTGCTGCTGCTGCTGCTGTTGACGTTGACGTTGACGTTGCAGCCGCTGCCTAAAGAAGACAACTGCAGTGCACACAAGTCAAAATAACAACCGACAAAGGCGTCGCTAACGATTTCGGTTAAATGACATTCAATAGTTTTGAATTACAACTTGCAATTTTCATTTGATGCACTTATTATTTTTATTAGATAAATGTACAAACATTTCATTAATTATAATGAAATGTTAGTTTAAAAACTGTAGAAATATTAAAAAAAAAAAAAAATAAGAATATATTAAGAGCGAAATAAAAAAATAATATTTCAATGTGTAAATAAAAATAAAAATAATATCAAGATTATTGTTTCTTAATTGATTATTTGCTAGTATAATAATTAATAACTTTATTTTAATTCAATATAATCAATTATATAAAAACGATCATGGCATTGATAAAGTCTTATTTATTTCATCTTTACTATTTCAGACAGAAACTAAGTTTTGCAAACGATGGCTTTTAGAAATTAATACGAAAAAGTAATAAAAATATATCATATTATTTCATACATACATACGTACAAATGTTATGATAATATATGCTTAAGTCACAGTACATTACATATTTGTATTAATTTCTTGGAAAAAATTGTGATAATGATTAAATCTAATGCTCGAATTTGTGTCAAGCAACAACAACACCAATAAGCTCGACACATTTGCACTTAAATTCGGACTCCAAACCAGTAACAAGTTGATTATATTCTCATGTTATAAGAATAAACTTTATAATACTCTGAATTTTTTTTTTTCGATTTCCTTGGAATCTTTTAAAGCACATTAAATTCGTCACTAGAAAAAAAATGTGGAAAACAAAGTGATGATGATTTCACAAATTCTTAAAACATTTGTCACATTTTTGTCGCCTGCACTTGAGCACGAAGAGCACTTTTCAGTCAGCAAACGCTGTAACGTCGCCAGCCGGATGCTTTGCTAGTAGCTTTTTTTTTCTCAATCAAATAAAAGCAACAGCAAAAAATAAAAATGAGAAATAACAAAACAAATGAATGCAAAGCGAGAGACAGTGTGCTATAGATAGAGAGAGAGAGAGAGAGAGAAAAGTGGTCGGCGGCGCAGTTAAAAAATTGCGTTGTTCATAAATCAGATGCAATTAAAATTAACTGGAAAATGGAATGCTAATTAGATCTGCGGTCTGCGACGGCGGCTTGTGTCTCGATATTTTGCAAGTGGCAAGTTCTGCTAACCGCGCCTGGACCTTGTGCATTGCACATTTGCTGGCAAAAGCCAAACAACAACACGGAACACGGAACACGGAACCGGCAACCGGCAACTTGAGCGCAACAAAAAAAATGAAAAAAAAAGAAGCGAAACAGACACAATTGGGCGGGGCGACGCGGCGTATGCGAAATACGAAATGCGATATACGGCAAGGCACAACAACAACAAAAAAAAAAAAAAAAATCGAAAACAAACAATGCGTCATTTGTTTAATAACAATAATAGCAAGAAGAATTGCAATAACTATAACAACAACAACAACGAGTCGACAATAATTGCCAGTTGTTGTTCACTGTGTGCCGACAATAACAACAACGAGACACGACAACAGCAAAAAAAAAAAGACAAACACAATTATTATCTATCAACAGCACGCGCGATTCACATTACGTATACGCAATACGATTCACACGACAAAAGCGTCGTCGCCCACTTCACATCATCATTAACATCATCATCATCATTATGATGTTCGTATTCTAACCACAAAACGTCGTCGGCATTCTCGTTGTCGTCGTCGTCGTCGTCGTCGTCACCGTCGCCGATTGCGTTACGTTAACGTTACGTTGTCGTCCCGACGTCTAAATGAGCACTAAAAACGTAACTCGCTGGCAGACGCCGGCCAGCCGGCAAAGTCAAAGCGCAAAAACGAATAAAAAAAAGAATAACACACGAAAAAAAAGTAAACTAAACGACAAAAAGAATAACAACAACGAGAAGAAGCAGCAACAGAAGAAGAAGCACATTGTATAACGCTATCCTTACACTCGCTTTCGCTCTCGCTCTCACTCTCTTAGGAAGCGTTGCCTCTCTCAGTTTGTGTTGGCATCTCGCTCGCACTCTTTGGCTTCGGCAGCCGCTCTCGCAGAGCAAAGTGTTATCAGCAGTTTGTAACAGAGACGCAGCAGCCAAAGTAGCAGTAAATGCATCTGCTGCAGGACAAAAGCAAAGCTACTCTCTTCACACACACAAACACACATACATACATACGTACACATATATGTATGTGTGTGTGATGGCTGAAACATGGATGAACGAACGTCAAATAGAACATGTGCTAATGAATTATCAACTGTCAGCATAGCGTAAAGTGCAAACACTCACGCGGACAACGAAGGATGAATGAATGGATGAGCACAGTAACAACAACAACAACACATAAAAATTGCAAGCAATATATGTTTGCCTATGTATTGGTGTGTGTGTGTGTGTGTGGATGTAGGACAATCCAAGTGGTAGCCTACTTAATAGAGACAGTTTTAGACACTGTGCAATCAACGACGGGCGAATGAATAACAGCTTAATGAATGAGTGCAGTCAAACTGAACGAACGAACCAACGAACGAGCGAATGAATGACTGGGCAAACTTATTGTGAATCATCGCCATAAGCCGATTGTCCACCCCGCACTTCTCAACTAACACCTCCCTCCCCTCCCCACCCCTCGCCACCCCACGACAAAAGTCAAGCAGGACCAACGTTGATAAAAATTTCAATTCAATATAAAAGCTTAGAAATTAAAATGGGAAAAAAATATTTAAATAAATGGCAAGAAAATATATTTTGATAAGCTTATGCAATTTAATTCAAACAAACTGGAAGAAATGCTATTGTAATAAAATTTAATAAATAAATCATTATTAAAAAATAAAAAAAAATAGTTGCTTTGAAATTAAAGTAGAAGAAATATTTAAATTGTTTGAAAAACATATAACTTAATAAGCTTTTTGCTTTTAAATTCAAGTATTTTCATTATTAGAAAAACAATCATAAATTTAGTTTAAACTGTTGCAAAATAGAATCAAAATTAAAGATAGAAGAAAGAAGAAACCAAAATGTTTTCCCTAAAATACTCACAATATTTAACAATCTAAATAAATCACAAAATCAAAAAAAAATGCAATGCAAAGTTAAAAAATCTAGACAAAATTCTATTCAAAATTATATATTTTATTTATATAATATTTAAGATGTATTTAAAAATTTTTAAATTAGTATTAAATATATTTAAATTGCAAAATTAATGAAATGAAAAATAAACTTTTTTAAGAAATCTAATCGAAAATAAAATTGCAGAAATCATTTAAAGATATTTTAGAATGCAAAATTTTGAATTGGAAAATTTGTTATCTGAACACAGTTCTTAAATAACAAAATTTAAAAATGCAACACAAAGTATTTATCAAGAAATCTAAATAAAATTGTATCACGAATTAAGTAATTTATTAAATTTCGTAAAGCATTTAAAGATGTTTACATTTAAAATATATTTTTTAGCACTCAAATTCGTATTAAATACTTTAAAATTGAAAAATCTGTTGCTGAACGAAATTCTATAAATTAACTTGTTGCGCAAAGTCATAAATATTTCTTAAGAAATTAAGACAAAAAACGATCATAAATATTTTAAGATATTTATATTTATCAAATATTTTAGAATTGCAGTATTAAATACTTTTAAACTACAAAATATTTTGCGAAAATACTTTCAATATTTGGCAAAATAAATCAATTAATCAATCACCAAATATATTGCAACTGCAGCAATAAATTGAAAACTTAAGTTTGTCATAAAGAAGAATTGACGACACAAAAACAAAACGAAGCTCAGAAATATGGGCGATGTGATATGATTTAGTCAAAGTTATCGATAAACAGGGCAGAGGATGTGTCGGTCTATTGTTAACCTTGGGGCGGAATTGCCATTACTTATACCATTCACAAGCACACACACACACACCACACACAAACACCACACACACATAAATACACAAGCATATGCAGCCTCAGCAGCCACAGAAAGTTATGTAGCACACTTTCAGGCGCTTTGCGAACGCAACTTTCTGCAACATGCATTTGTGTTGAGTCTCTTTGCGTGTGTGTGTGTATGGCACGCCTGTCTGCGTCTGCATATATACAGATACATATATATATATATATATATGTGTGTATATATATATTTATAGCAAAAGGTAAATGACATCAATAGAGGTTGGCTGGCTGCTCAGTCGCTGAAGCTGAAGCTGACGTTGACGCTGCTCCTGACTCGCCTCTACTCGACTCCACGACTGCCGACGGCGGCGGCAGCGAGTGCATCATGTTTACTGTTATTTTTTTTTTTTTTTTTTTTTTTTTTTTGTGTTGTATTTGGCTTGCTTGCATTCTCTTCTGCTGGTCTCGGTCTCGGTTTCCGTTTGCTGCTTGCCTGCTTACAGTTTCCGGCTTTGGCCCAACACTCTCGCACACTCGCACACACACACACACACTCGCACACACACACACACACACTGGCACACACACACAAAGCAAAGAGTTTTCCATGCGCGCGCCTAAATGTATGCAATACTTGTTTTCAGTTGCTCTACACACACACAAAGTAAAACACATCTTGAAGCTGAAGCACAAGGCTCTTTAATAACTAATCAGAGACCAAAATGTGGGCAAAATGTCTGCAGGGCATTTGCCAAGTTATTTGAGATGCGTTGAAAAGTTTTTGGTTTGCGGGAAATGATAGAGAAGAGAGGCAAGGGGAGAGGGAAAGGAGGGATAGAAACTAGAAATTGCCGCTCATTGTTTGCTGATAACTGAAATCAAAGCACGGCGTGTGGCAAGTGGCAAGTGGCAAGTGGCAGGCGTTGCACTGTTCAGGTTACTTTGGCTGACTCTTGCTCTGGCCGTATGCCAAAAATTGGAAATCATTACGTTATGCACGATGGATCACCCCGAACACTCAGATGCTCTCTTCAAATCGATGAAAACTATTTAATGGTCGATTTCAACACACCCGCATATAATTTTATAAGTTTTATAAAAATAAATTCATTCCCAATATACTTCAAAAATATTATTTGAATTTCATAAAAATAAGTCAGTTAAGTATTCAGAATAAAGATAGAGGTTTAACTATATAATTTGTCTCAGTAGTTGTTCTCCAGAATATTATTAAATATGTAAGTAATAACAGAAATCTTGATCTTCACTATTGAAAATATTCCCAAATAAAATATTGAATAAGAGATTGTTTAGCAATGAAATGCAACAAACTCAAATATTATACACAAATATAGTAGTTTGCTATTATGCACTTAAATGCAAATTGCTATTCAGATAACTGCCTAGTTTATGGAATGGAAAATTATTTTTCTAACTTTCTAAATATAAATTGATATTAGTGTTATTGCATTGAATTATCAAATAAATATTATATAACATATCTTCAGCTCTGAACTTTGAAATAGCAGTGCGTCAGAAACAAAAATGTATAACTGGTGTTTTTATTTATTCTTGTTAGTGGATTGCTAGAGATAAGTAACAAGCTAAAACCCCAATAGATTTGTTCTCATTTACTAACACAAAAGTTGAAAATGCACATTAATTGCATATTTCGGATAATTTACTAATTTAATATAGCTATTTAATATTTAATTTTATTTGCATTTTTTGGAAAATTGCCAAATTTAATATAGCTATTAAATATTTAATTATATTCTTACGTTCTACAGTTGTTCAGAAATAAATTACGCATTGCAACAACACTATCAAGATAACTGCTCATGAAGTTTCCATCATGATATTTCCATCTTATTTACTTTAACTGCATTTTAAGGATAATTGCCTAATGTTTTATTACTTTTAGATATTAACAACACTAGCTTCAGAGATATTTTGATTTGTATATGCACAAAAATAAAGTATACGCAATGCAACGTGACATTCAAGATAACTGCCTATTTACATATTACGAATAGCACTTCTCGGATAACTGCCTAACTTAGGCTTTTCATTGGAAATTATATCAGATTTCGCACGTTGAGAGGATGCTTTAAAATAAAGTACATGCACTGAAAATATAAAATTTTGTGCAATGAAATTCTCTCAGATTTAATCAACAATTATTCGGATAAGTGCTAAATTTGATGTTGCAAATAAATGAGGCGCATTAGGCAGCCATTAATTTTATTAGCCAGAGTTCCCACCTTAATCCCTTAGCTGATGGATCCATTCGACCAAAATACTCTACGCTTATTAGGAGGAATCACAACAAAGGCCAAAATCAATTTTGTTGGCCAAACCAAAAAGTGGAGAAAGTTTATTATGCAAAATACTTTGGTCGCTAACTTACCGCTGGGATCGTGATGCGGCTGCTGCTGCGACTGTTGTTGCTGCTGCTGCTGCTGCTGATGATGATGATGATGATGCGGATTCGGAGCACAAAACGCACTCGAACCGCCCCCCAAAGTGGGCGGTGGCCCAGCTGCCGGAGGCGGTGGATAGGCGCTCGCCCGATACGATGGCGGCGGCGAGCCAACATCACAGCGATCCGGCGGCACCGGCGGCGGTCCAACGGGCGGCGGTGGGGGACCGCCATAGTGATGAGCCTGCGGCGGGGTCCACCATAATGATGCGGTGGCGGCGGCGGTGGCGGCAGTCCGCCATGATACTCGGCCGCCTGCTGATAGTGATGAGCGTGCGCCGCATGCGCCGCATGAGCAGCCGCATACTGATGCTGATGATGCATGTGCAAGACGCCGCCGCCAGAGGGCGCCAGCTGATGCGCATGATAAGCGGCGGCAGCGGCCGCTGCTGCTGCGGCTGCCGCTGCATACGACGGCGGCGGCGGACCATGATGATCCGGCGGAGCGTGCTCCGTGTGCAGACCCAGATCGGGGGCGTGGTACATCCCAGCACTGAGCGGCTCGCCGGGCAGCAGAACGTGCGGCGCCGGCGGTTGCACGGGCAGCGGCGGCGAGCTGTGAGCTGCGGAAACACACAAAGTTATTAAACACAATTGTAGGAAAGGCAGTTAATGAAAAAGTCGAAATATTATAACATATATCACATTTGGGTAATTCTCTGTCGGAATTTGTCTTGTCTTTAAAGAGAAATTAAAACAGAAACTAAATCAATTTTAAAAATAAGTGCAGGTTATTCTTAAAGGTTTTATTTAGAGCTAAGATTGATTTTGGGAACTTGTTTTGTTTTACCAAAAAAATATATAAATTCGTTAATTTTTTGGATTGCGTACGAATTTGTTTATTTTTGCAATTATCAGAACAATAAACATTCCAAAACCATTCTCAGCTTTAATTAAAGAACTAATCTAGATTTAAAAGAATAACCTTTTCTTATTTATTGAAAATTATTTCAGTCTGTTTTTTTTTTTCACTGTAAAGACAGGACAAATTCCGTCAGAGAATAACCCATTTATATTTACATATATTTGTTGACAAATTTGATATAAATTAATTATTGAAACTGTTATTTCTAATAGTTAAAAATAAGCTGTGTTATATATTCCATTTAAATTTATAACTTTGAAATTTTAAGTAATGTTGACAACTTTTATTTAAATGGCATATTGAAACAATTATTTCTGATAGTTAAAAGTTCTTTTATCTTTTGAATTTTAAGTAATGTTAACGATTTGTATTTAAATGAATAATTGAAACAATAATTTCTGGTATTTAAAAGTTAGTTGTGTTATATTTAAAATTTATACAATATCTTTGAAATTTTAAGTAATAGTGACAATTTTTATTTAAATGAATTTATTGAAACAATTTTGTCTGATAGTTAACCTCTACAAAATAGTAAAATACTTTTTTTAAGGATGTTCAGTGTGAAGATAATTCTTAGGAGAACGCAATCTTTATCACTTTATTTATATGTTTTTTATTTTATTTACCCCCTAACGATTTAATACTGGAATTAATATACTTCGCTTAGTGGCCTTATTATCAATATAACTTTTCTGTTTGCAATGCAACTTTTGTTAGGTTTATCAATGTGGCCATCAAGCAAACAAAACATATAGCTAAGCGAATTTTTGGTTGTAATATCAATGTGGCTTTATAGATTAATATGGCTGTTAAGTGAATAATAATATATGTCATTACAATGAGTCCTTTAAGAGGATCACATACAGCGGCCGTTAAGCGAACTATGAATGTATGAGTATCACATTTTGTTTAGAACACTTCAAAAATAATGCAATAAACATATCGAATATATATCGATAGCTTTTCCAAACTTTGTACTACTCACTTTGATTAGGTTTATTGATAAATATGGCCGTTAAATGTATATAATATGCCACTAAGCGAACTTTTGAAATAGCCCTTAAAAAAAATGATGCAAATCGAATGCATTCAATAACTTTATTAGAGATTTCAGAACGTGCAACTGAACGTGATTGATTGATAATGTTGCCGTTAAGCGAATGTATTGAATTTATCCAATATGCAATAAATGCAATAAACATATAGAATTCAATAATTTTTCAAAATTGTTCCTTCTTGGTTTATAGTTTAATGAGGCCGTTAAGTGAGATATTAATTATATGTATTGAATTTATGCAATATCTCCTCATTAAAAATAATGAATACAAATAATGAAGTATAATCGATAACTTTACTAAAGTTTTCAACACGTACAACTCACATTTATTACGCTTATTGATTGATATGACCGTTAAGTGAATAATATATGTAACTAAGCGATCTTTTGATGAAAATTATAATGCACATATAGAAAATATATTCGATAATTGTTGAAAAGTTTTCAGAATGCGAGAATTGTGCATTCAGAAAACTTATTAGGTTTATTGTCGAATGTGGCCATTAAGCGAGAAATAAGTTTATGCATTGAATTTAAATTAAATATTATATATTCAATAATGAATAACATATAGTATTCGATAACTTCAACTCACCTTCACTAAGTCCTGAACTGGCTCCCGGTGGCAACATGCTCGACAAGGCGCTGAGCGGCGTGTAGGATTTCGGAGGTTCCACCGAGCCGGGACGCAAGAGACGCTCCTCGGTGACGCTGGACTGGACACGATACTGCATCTTGCAGTAGGCCTCCTGGGCAGCACCGTTGCTGGCATTCACGTAGACACCCGTGATGGTTACGTCGGTGTCCTGGACGATGACGACACTCGAGGAGGTGGGGCGACTGCAGTCCTTGGCATCCTTGGCGCTGCTCGAATCGCCGCGATAACCGGTCGTCGTGATTGTGGTGTCCGTGTTCGTCTCCTTGGTCTCCTTGGAGTACTTGGAATCGTTGCTCTCCTCGATCATGTTGCTCTGCGGCTTCGCAGCTGCCTCACGTTGCTCTTTCAGCTCCTTGCTCTCGCGTTCCCTCTCACGTTCCCTTTCTCGCTCCCTTTCCCGTTCCCGTTCGCGTTCCCGTTCACGCTCCTTGCTCGAACCATCCTTGGGCTCCTTTTTGATGTGAAGTTCGGCTTGCTGCTTGGCCGCCTTGGCTGCGGTTGTTTTGCTGATCGCCTTGGCCGTCTCCAGCTCATCGTAGCTCTCGAAGCTGCTGCAATCACTGGCCAAATTCTTGTCCAGATGTCGCTCCACCTCGTAGGTGGCCGCAACAATGGCGCTGGCATTCAGGCTGGCCATACGCTTGCGTGCCAGAATGCCTTTGTAGTCGCCAATTAGTTCCTCGGTGAAGGCGCTTTTACGTTTCTTCGGAAGCTGTTTGGGTGTCGCCTTCACCTTGTCCTTCTCCTTATCCTTCTCCTTGTCCTTGTCTTTATCCTTCTCCTTGCTTTTGTCCTTGTCCTTATCTCTGTCTTTGTCTTTGTCTTTGTCCTTCTTCTCGGGCGGTTCCTTGTCGTGTTCGTCATCGTCGTCGGTGTCCTCGACCAGCGTTGCTTTCTTTTGCGTCTTCGGACCGCGTTTCGTTTCCGTTTCCTGCTTCTTGGCCGGTGTTTTCTTCTGCAGCTTCTTCTTCTTCTGCTGCACAATACGCTGCAGCTGCAGCTCCTCCGCCTCGCTGTCGCTGTCGAATTCCCAATGCTTGCCCACACCACGACCGCCGGTCACGTTGCGCAACTCGCGACGCGGCTCCAACTCTTTCACCGGTGGCGTCTCGTTGCGTTCATTGCGCTCCTTCTCCTTCTCCCTCTCCTTCTCTACATCCTTTTCCTTATCCTTATCGCGCTCTTTTTCCTTCTCCTTCTCCTTCTCTTTATCTTTGTCTTTGTCCCTTTCCCTGTCCTTATCGGGTGGCTGCAACTCCAACTTGTTGTTGTCATCGTCGCTGCCATCAAGAGTTCGAATTCGAGGCGGTTGCTGCGTTGCCTTCGACAATCCCAACTCGTGTGCAGTCCTCGATTCGTTCTCATAGAGGCACTGCACCTTGGCCAGCGCATTCAGCGATGCCATGCGATGCCGCTTGGCCCCGTAGCTGCTCAGCTTCTTCTCGAACTCCGAGTCGCTGCTCTCCGTATGCGAACTGTCGCTCGGCGGCGGTTGCAACACTTTTGATTTTCCGCCCGCTGGCTTCTTTTTGGCCCCTGTTGCTGTGGTTGTTGTTGTTGTTGTTGGTGCAGCAGTTGCTGCTGTTGTGTGGCTGCTAGTTGTTGTTGCTGTTGTACAAGTTGCTGTGGTTGCTGCTGTTGTTGCTGTTGCTGTTGCTGTTGTGGGTGTTGGTGTTTGCAGCTTGCGTTTTGTTTGCTTCTTGTTTGCACCTTTAGCGGTTGTTGTAATTGTTGTTGTTGTGGTTGCTGGTGTCTCATATTCAACACTTGCTGCGGCACCAGTCTCTTCTTTTGTTGCTGCTGTTGCTGTTGTTGCCGCTGTTGTTGTGGCTGCTGTTGTTGTTGCCACGGCTGTTGCTGTTGTTGCAGCTACTGTTGTTGCTGTCTCCTCTTTGATTTCCTTTTTATCCAACAACTTTTGCTGCTGCTTCAGCAACTCGAGCAGCTTCAGCGGCTTGTTGTCCTCATCGGAAAACTCACGCAACTCCTTCAGCGTTGGCAGCACCATTTTGATGGGCTCCTCATCGTCGGAGCCCGATTTGAAATCGTAAATATCCTTGGCCGCATTTAGCGCACTTAACGAACTTTTACTGCAGGCCTGCTGCAGTCGCGCTTTGCTCGCTGTTGTTTTACTGTACTTGATCTTTGGCCGCTGCTTCGTTGTTGCTGCTGTTGTTGTTGTTGCTGCTGCTGCTGCTGTTGCTGTTGCTGTTGTTGTTGCTGTTGTTGTTGGTGTTGCTGATGTGGCTGCTGTTGTTTCCACTGGCGTAGATGTGCAGCCAATCTCTTCAAGTTCCATTTGCACTGATTCCGTATTCGAATCGAGTTGCGCACGCGTTTTATTAGCTTCTTTTACTGCCCCAGAAGTTGTTGTGGTTGCTGATGTGGTTGCTGTTGTGCCTGCTGTTGCAGTTGCTGCTACTGTTGCACTTGCAGTTGCTGAACTAGATGCTGCTGTTGCTGCTGCTGTCTTTTTGCTCGCTTTGCTGCTGCTTTGACGCGCTGCTGTCGCCTTCTCCTTTTTCGTTTCGCCTGTTGTTGGCTTCTTGTTCGAGGCTTTGCTCACTTTACTGGGCGGCGTCGTCGTCTGTGGCTGTGGCGCCTCCAATTTGGCCTTTTTCGCCGTGGAGTGCTTGCTGCTAGTCTTGAGAGATTCTTGATCCTTGCCCTCGCCTAATACTGTCTCCTTCAATTTCTCCTTGTCCTTGTCCTTTTCTTTGTCTTTGTCCTTTTCTTTGACTGTCTCTTTGTCTTTGCCATTGTCCTTCTCCTTGTCTAGGTCCTTTTCCTTCTCCTTTTCCTTTTCTTTTTCTTTTTCTTTTTCTTTCTCCTTCTCCCTTTCTTTTTCCTTCTCCTTTTCCTTCTCCTTTTCCTTCTCTTTTTCTTTCTCTTTCTCTTTCTCTTTCTCATGCTCACGCTTTCGCTCCTTTTCCTTCTCCTTCTCCGCCTTGCTGCCATCGTGCTCCACTCGCTGTCGCTTCACATTTATCGGCTTGCCGGGATTGAGGCTGGCAATCACTTTCACCGCAGCTGCACGGGATTTCGTCTTCACATTCTCCGATATGGAGGACTTAAGACCTTCGCTCATGCGCTCCTCGCCACTGGGCAGCAGATTGTCGAAGCCATGAATCTTGATGTCCAGACTCTTGAGCATTTTGTTGATGGCCCGCGCTTTGCCATCTTCCTGACGCTCCTCGGCCGTTAGCTTCAGCTGCGACGAGCTACTCGCTTTATCCGACTTATCCGCTTTATCCGATTTATCCGACTTAACCGTGCTGCCAGCTGTGGTTGCTGCCCGCTTCGTCGCTGCCTCCGATTTGCCACTCGACTTTTTAATGTCGTCGGCATCATCTGTTGTCAACTTCTGCTGCTTGCCGCCGTGACGCTTCTTCGACACTGATGTCGACGTCGACGTCGACGTCGATGATGTCGTCGTGGAAGCACCTGACGTTGTCGTCGTCGGTGACGTTGCTGTTGGCGTTGACGTTGACGTTGACGTTGACGTCGCCGTCGCACTTGCGGCTGCCGTTGATGTGGAGCGCTGCTGTCGCTCGGCGACGCTCGAACGCTTCTTTGGACCCATCGCTGTGCGCTGGCCAAGCAAGAGACTGCATGGGATGAGATGGGAGATGGGAAAAATGCAGCGACTTAGACAAAGATTTAATAGGTAAAAGAGTAAGAAAGCTTCAGTCGAGTGTGTTCGACTGTGAGATTCCCGCTACCCATTTTGATTAAAAGTGGTATTATTCTCAAAACAAAAATACTAAAAATGTACGAAATGGTATTTTGGCATATCGATATAGTACCACATTCAAAATAAACTGTCAACCAAAGCAACTAAAACCCCTAGTAAGTAGACGTTTTTGCCCATACAAAATCGCTTTAAAATTACGGGGGCGGAAGTGGGCGTGGTAAAAATTTGAAACAAACTTGATCTGCGTGCAAACATAATAAGTGCTGTTGGCAAAAATTATAGCTCTATCTCTTATAGTCTCTGAGATCTAGGGGCTCATACAGACGAACAGACAGACAGACAGACGGACATGGCTAGATCGTCTCGGCTGTTGACACTGATCAAGAATATATATACTTTATAGGGTCGGAGATGACTCCTTCTACCTGTCACATACATTTCCTACCGGCACAAAGTTATAATACCCTTCTACCCTATGGGTAGCGGGTATACAAATGTTGCCCTCAAGCTTTGACTGCATTAGACCCTTTAGTGGATTACTTGGAATCTTTGTAACTCGAATTCGTTTCGTGTATGCATAATACATTGCAGCTTGTCGCAGCGGGCATTTCTATTAAGCGGCCCCCTTTAAGTGGACATTTTTGAGCGATAATAAAGCGGACCCCCTTTAAGCGGACACTTTTTTGAGCAATACTTTCGCGGACGCTTCTTGTGGCGTACACTTTTTGTGCTCTTTTTGGTGATTAAAATCTTTTAAGCGACACCCTGTTGGCCGGACGCGGACACTATTTATTAAATAATTATGTATGTGAAAGAAGTCTGTGGTCGCTTGTCGGTAAAAATGAATTTTAAATGTAGAAACAAATATTAAAAAAAAAAACTATTGTATTATTTATAGTGACTTTTCTTTGTTTTAGGGACTTCAACTAAACATTGGTCAGAAATTTGTAATTTTATGAAAGTAGTTATAGCTTGTGAGCGTCTACCATATTGTTTAAGAATGATTTAAGCTTTAGTTAGTTTATATTTTTAATTATAAAACATTAAAATTTAGAATACGATCTCTTATCCAAAGGCAAAGTAATACTTTTATAGGGGACGAAACAATCTCACAACTTTTAATGTTTTCTATAATCTGAAATCGTGTTTAATCTAGCATATAAAACACCCTTTCAAAGAAAACCTACAGAAATAATTCTACAGATGAATGTGGTGCACAGTTATCCAGTGACAACTTTATATTATTTAAAAAGCAAAGGAATTAAGTCAATAAGCACTCTTTAAATATGAATTCTTGATTTAAATATTGTTTTTTTTTTTTTTTTTTTGTATACCATAGTGTTTGTCTTTTGTAAGTAAATATATGTACATATATGTATGTCAAAGCGAGCAGCTGGATAAGGCAAATTTCCACTTCACTTTTGTTGTACTTTACTTTTTCTCAGTTGCCTTGTCTCGCTTTTTGTTCAAGTGGCGGCACGTGACGAGCAATAAGAATTTTAGTTGAAGAAGTTTCTTCACAGTGTTTTCTCTTCTTTTACTCTTTGTCAAATCTCTTCTCTCACACCATTAAATCCTGGAGCAGCGACTTTAACAATTGTGTGAAATTTCACGAAACTGTCGCTCTTTAAAGGGTGTGGCAGCATGTTCCAAAATTAGATCTGGTATTATGCTAATTTTATTATGATTTTTTGTTTTGGGGAGTATATCAAAACATCGATTTACTAATAATGAAGAATTTGAGATTATAAAAGTTGCATTCGTGAAAATCTTTATAAAATGCATAAATCATTTGGATAATTTTCTATTTGACGTTTTTCCACTCGATGCGAATAATTACTTTGCATTGGCATTACGTAAAGTATAGCAGATTGCTGTTGGCTTAATAAAACATTGATCGACAAAAATGTTGTCTGTATCAAAAAGTTCAGGAAATTATATGGTAGCAGTTTCTACAAAGTAGGCCCACTAATTCTATCTTTATTACCATTTCGTTATTTCAAAATAAAAAAAAAAATAAAATAAAAAACCTACTTTATATAAGGCATTATACAGATAATGCAAGGTAATTCGTATCAAAATTGTACTATCTGAAATGTTTTAACAACAAAAATATGAGTCTATAGTAAAAGGTTTTTTTTTTTCATAAAATCTTAAAATTATAAAATGTAATTTATTTTTTTCAAAATATAAGTTGATAATTATTGGTTGATTAAATTCTTCGTCCTCAAATCATTTCTGAAATATTCAAATATACATACAATACGATTTGAATATATATTTTGGTAGAAATTAACAATACAGTGAAAATTCCCTTAATAAAAAGCTCTATTAACGTTAGACCACCCCCTTGGGCGGACACTTTAACCCTTGATATAAACAAAATCTGACTAAACCCTCTCTTTGATGCACGTAAATTTTAAGCAAAGAAAATTGCAGATCAAAATATGAAAAAAAAAATCATTTTTGTCTAATGCTGATTTACTTTATTTGGAAATAAAGCAATTAGAGGTAAGCTTCTCATAGTGGACATTACTATTAAACGGACCCCATTTCAAGCAAACTGTTATTGTGCGATACTAGTTGCAGTTTTCATACAGAGATTTTAACTGCTCTCAAACTCTCTCTCTATCTCTTTCACATTCCCCGCATCACAAGGATCGCAATGCAACAACCACTTTTGAAAACTAAAATGAAAGCAAACAAAATGCAAATTCAATTACAAATACAGCTGCAAAATGTAAACACATACATTTGCACATTTGTTTTGGGATGTATTAGTAAGCCAAAGTCGAGCTCCAAATTCAAGTAGCAGCTTAAAAACTTAGTATATTTACCTCACTCTCTTGCCCCGCTCTCTCTTTGGCTTTGGCACTCGCTCGCTCTCTAGCGCGCGCTCTCACTCTCTCTCGCTCGCTCTCTTAGTTTAGGTGGCTTTAGGTGAGCTGGGAATACCAGTAACAGTTCAAGCCAAAGCCATTGCTGGGCATTGGCAGCAGCGGCGCCATGCTGTGCTCTTTCTTATTAGGATTCAATTTTGTTAATGCTTCTTTCACTTATTTGTGTTTTATTGTTTATTATTTATTGTCTGTATTTTGTTTTTGTGTTGGGGGAGGAGTGAGGCGGTGTTCGTTATCGTTGTTGTTGCGCCTTTTTAGCCTATTGAAAATACAAAATTCTGTTGTTGATTGCTGTTGTCAACATAAACAAAACGGCAAACACACGCATCTTAAGCAGATTTCGTCGAATTATTTATGCATTGCATTTTATGCAAATGCGCCAACACTCACGTACACACACACAACATACACATACACATTTACACGCATACACATACACTTGAGTTGTAAGCCAAAAAGTTACAAGACACATTTGTTTACGTTCGCTCAAACGCGACGATATGGCAACGCTCTTCCTCGTAGTTTTGCTCACGTATACATACACACACTCACACTTATATACGCACACACAACACACACTTGGAAACATTGCTAAATCAACATCAACAATCGAAAAATCAAAAATGAAAACACAACATTGCGCTGGCAATTTTCAACTCATTTATTAAATGTAGTGTTAATTTCATTTTGTATTTTCCCTTGCAATATATCACTACAGCAGCAGCAACAACAACAACACGCACGCACACACACACACACGACCACCATTGGGGAGAACGCCCGCCCGCTGGTGAGAGATGACAATATTAATGCAGTTGTTGGCTCTTATTGGAAATAGTCGAAAATTGCATCGCAGACCTAGCTGCTGGCCATTCAAATATTCGGCGATTATGGCAAATAAAAGAACAATAAAAAAAACAACAAAATAATGGATTAACAGCAGAGCAGTAGCAGCTGCTGCTGCTGCTGGTGTTGCTTAGTTTTTAGGCACACGCACACGCAGCGAAAAAAATCGTTTCAACACGGACGCTCGACACACACGCTCACGAGCATCTTATCAGACTGGCGCTCTCCATGAGACACAGGGTGGCCGCGAGTGTCTCTTCAAAATATACTATTTAATGTCACCAAATATACCGAAAAATGTATATAATATAATATTAGTGGTCATACTCTTGGCGCTGTTCCTGTTAAGTTCACAGTGTAAACATATAAATGTTGTATTACTAAACCGTTTCGTTTAAAAATAAATTATTAAAAAAATAGTCAACAAAACATAAATGAATAATGAATAAGTTATGGAATTAGGGCTAACAAATTTGTAACTGTAAACCAATTTCAATGAATTGATGAGTCTTATTTTACATTATAATTAAAGAATTAAAGGATAAATATTGCTATAAAGCTATGAAATAAAAATAAAATAATGTATTCTAATAATATTTTAATAATTCGAATTTTTTAATTTAAAAAATAAATAATGATAATAAATAATTTCTTTACAACAAAAAATAATAATTTTTATTATTATAATTATTATATATTGTCAATAATAGTTGCTGTCAATTTCAAAAATTCTGTTTCAGTTTTTTAATTTAGGTCTGAAATTAGCGTTTAAATAAAATGAAGATAAGTTGAAATAAAAAACCTTAGTGTAATCGAATTTTTTTGAAATTCAAAAAACGCATATTTTTATTTGTTATAAATAATTTAATTTTGATTGATTTATAAAAAAACACAAACATTAGAAAAGGATATTTAAAGTACAAATAATAGTTCAATTATTTTTTGAAATTTTTAATATTCTGTTAGAATTTAATCTTTAAAAGAAACTCAATAATAATTTAGTATAAATGAAATAACTCAGATTTAAAATTTGTTTGTATAGTTAAATTATTTTTTTATTGATAATCAAAGTAAGGCAACAATCTTTGAATAACAAGTTTTAAGTCCGCCTCTGATGGACCTGGGATATAGCAATGTGTTATGTATTTTTTATTGTTATTATTTTTTGGGTAACCCATAGACAAGGGATGGCAATTTTTCAATTTGCCAATTGTACAATATGGGTGAAGCCTCTTTGTAGCTCTCTCCTTAAGGGATATTTTGACTGGGTGTGAATATGATTACGTTGAAACCTGTGGAATAAACGGCGTAATATTTTTGCCCACGCACATGGTGAGCTTGTCGAGAGCATCGAAAGCGCAAATCAATTCCTTATTCTGACCAAATACGACACGGAAAATATTACAGATGACCAAAGCAACACGGAGTCCCTCACAATAGATGTTCGGATCCTGTTTATCAAACACTTCGCTATCCTCCATCGTTTCCGAAATCTTCTCCTCCGGCTCATCCTTGTGGAAACGGCCATCCAAGAATTGTGCGCTCACAAAGGGCTCGACGGCCGTGGTGAATATGCCGATAAGGAAGGTGCCATCGTTCTCAAATCGCTTCAGACTATGCAGCACATGTTTCAGAAAATAGATTTCCGCTGTCGTTGGCAGCATGGCGAATGTGGCAACGGGTTGATCCGACTCCCCGCAACTACTGGCGACCATTTCGGCAGCACAATTTCGCACCAGATCGGACTCATCCACCAGGAGCTGGAGCACCAGACGCACATAGTTGCCCACAATTTGGACATTGCCCGTGGGGAACAATTGTCGAATGTGTATTCCAATACGATCGGTCAGTTGGGCAGCCTTATAGCGCAGATATGGCTTCTGTTTGGGATCACTGATGTCCAGTGCATAGTGTAAAATCTTTAGCCAAAATTGCTGACACTCTTCCACCTCCAGCGTTTGTATATCTTCCAACATAACCTGACGCGTCACGCACAACACCAAACCGGGTTCAATGTCGCAGTTGCGTCGCTCCAACAGCTCAGTGATTGGCAGCTCCAGTTCGTCGCCTAATAGGGAGAGCAACGTGTAAACTGTGCTCCCCAATTGCGGACAATGTCCGCGCTCCTTCACTACATCGTTGGCCAGCTGCAGCACAAAGTCGATGAGCTCGCGACGCTGACGCAATTGCTCGATAAGCACATTGAGTCCGAAACGCACCTTGAGTCCGAGGGCCTTGCAATAGGCCAAAACATCGGGATCGAATTGAAAGTTCTTCAACTCAAAGCTCTCGATTATGCCACGTGTGCTGCGCACATTGTTCGCCTGATCGATGAGTAGATGCAAGAACAGATCGATGGCGAACTGTTGCATCTCTGGACGTTGCTGCTCCTTGGGCTTGATCAGCGCCTTAACCATGTGCTCGAGTATGACGTTCGCATTCTGTGTGATCCGATGCAAATGGAGGCCATAGACTTCAAAGAACTTCGGTGATATCGTGTAACTATTGCAGCGTTCATAAACTGTTGCATGATCCAGTGCGTAAATGCGCTGCAACATTGCCAACAATTTATCATTGATAGACATCCCACTGTTGGCATCTTGTAGTATGGCAATCAGCACATTCAAGGCGGCGTTGAACAGATAAATATCCTCATCGAATACGGTGAGCGCCAATTGGGCAACTGTGTGCAGCATGGCAGACATCAGTTTGCTGTCCTTCCACACAACCCAATACAGTTCTAGCAACTGCAGCAGATGGCCATGAACTGCATTCAAGTCCCTGGCATAGAGTGTCGTGACCTGTGGAAGTGAAAAAAATATGATATTAGTATGGTGCTGGAATTAGCAATGTACCCCGAAAATTGCAAGTGAAAAACTCCTACAAAGAAAGCTAAATTACGTTGAATGACAAAAACCTTGCAGAATTTTAAGCAATTTATGCAAAAAGCATCTTCTTTGTATTTGAATTGACTTTTTAAAAATAAATCCCTTCTCAGCGATTCTCAAATTGTTAAGCTAATCAGTTGTTAATCTTAGCTGCTTCTTTTAAAAAAAAAAAAACAAACATATTAACTATAAAATCCTATAGCAAAGTATTGTTTCCGTTGTCGAATTATAATGTAAAAAGTTTGCCTTATTGCAAAATACATTTTAGAAAATAAACACATAAACGAAGTCAAGTTCGTGTAGATGCTGAACATAAGTTTAAATATCATCATAGGAAAAACCTTACTTCATTTATAAGATTCATTTGTTGACTGAACTAACATTGCCGAACCCAAACGGTAAGAGCTAGGAGGCTGAAACATAGTGAGTTCTTTAAAATTCCTCCTTTATCTCAAAAAAAAAACATTGCTTTAAAGGTAAGTATTCTAATAAATATAAACAAAATAAGTAATTTGGCAATAAAGATAGAACAATAAAGACATTGTTGCTACACAAGCTTAAAAATTGCATACTAAACTAACATTGCGCAGCCCGAACGGTAATAGCTGGGAGGCTGAAAACTATTTTACACAACTTGAACGTGAATTCTATAAGATTTTGTACTTAACTTTTAAATAAAGATTGCTTTGGAAATTGACATTTAAATAAATATTAATACAACACGTTAAGCGACGGTATATATGAAGAGGGACCTAGAATAAACGTTGATGCGAGACAAGCTCATAAAAATGGCATAATAAACTAAAATTTTATAGCGGAACAAGCTGGGAGGCTGAAACCTAGTTAACATAGTTTAAACGAGAATTCTTTAAGATTTCCTACTTAGATTTGAAATAAACATTGCTTTGGAAGTTGGCAGTATAAACTAACAAACGGTACGAGCTGAGAGTCTGAAATCTTTAAACGTGAATTCTTTAAGATTCTTTTCTCTAACTCCAAAAAAAAACTGCTGTGAATGAAGAATGAAGGCATTAGAATAAGTATTAACAGAAAATGTTATATGGAGTCATGCATACAAGATAAGCTCACAATAATTGCATAATGAACTAAAACTTCACAATAATAAAAAGGCTGAAACCTAATTTGCGTAATTTCATTGCGAGTTCTTAAAAATTAATTACTCTACATTGCGTTGAAAGTAAGCAATAGAATAATTGTAACAAAATAAATGAATATAGTTAGAGACAGACGTGGAATATATACAAAAGATGCCATGAAATAGAAAGAGACATAGTAGAGAGAAAGAGAAGGAGAAGGAGACAGCGTCTTACCGGCTTGTGCTTGAAATGCTTCAAGTTGAGCACCATAAGAATATGCGCAATTCGCTCCTTGGCCGTCTTGATGCTGGTAAAATTGGCCAACACCTGGCTGGCTGTGACACGTGTCATATAATCGTGCACACAACAGATGCGCTGCAGGAAGGGCACAAATTCATTAAGCTGCAAACAAAAATCCGAATACATATTTGTAGAAAATTGAGATACACACAAGAAAAACCAAGCACTTACATTTAGCGTATTCTCAATGCCCTCCAGCGCCGAGGGATAGAGTCGACTGAGGAACTGCAGCATGGCCTCCAACTGGACAGTTTGACCGCCAGTCGACTGAACGAATTGCCGCGATGCCGCCTGACCCAGCACCGTGTGAAAGTAATCGAAGAGTGCCGGATAGCGAGTGAAGAAAATGCGTCCAGTCATGCGATTGCGCAAATGCAAATTGCCAACTTCGTTGCGTGCCCGCTCCACACCAAAGATGCGCACAATCAGGGCGGACAACAGCAACGTGGCGCAATTGCGTTCGGCCCATTCGTTGGCCACGAGACTCTCCAACGCACATCTGACGCCGCGGCCAATGAACTCGCCCACCAGCTCCGACAATTCGCTGCAACGGAACAGCGCACGCATGATGTTCAGCGCATGACTGCGAGCCGTGGATGCAGCGGAGCCGGGTTCACGGCGTTCGCACACCTCGAGAAGGAGTCTCATGCTGCGACTGAATGTGTTGTGGGTGCCCAGTTTCAGTTCGGTGCAGATCAGCGCCTGCAGCATGTAGGGAACGCCAGCGCTGCGTCGTGTGGGGCAAATCTTGTTGCCGCCGGCGCCTTCGCTGCCCGCCACCAAGGCCATTGCCTCGTCCAGCCATTGTTGTGGCAGCTGATTCAATGCCGGCTCATCGCTGTGCCAGAAGCGACGACAGAGTAGCGTGAATCCCACATAGGCCTGCTCGAAGGCGCCGCGATGCTTGATCTCCGAGAGCAGCAGCAGAAAGTGTTCGCCAATTTGTGCAACCTGCTGTTGGCTGAGGAGATGGTGTGGTTGCTTCTGTTGCTGCTGCTCCTGCTGCAGTGGCGCATTGTGCACGAGTTCGCCGGTGATGAGTGACACCTCCTTGATGCTGCGCCAGGCGCACAACAGCACCAGCTGTGAGGTCAACGTGTGAGCAGCGGCAGCAGCCTCTGCAGCTGCCTTTGCTTGCTCTGTGTCTTCCACTTGTTGCTCCTCCTCCTCTGCTTGTTGCTGCTCCTCCTCCGCTTCCTCCTCCTCATCCTCCTCTGCCGTCTCTGCAGTTGGCACATGTCCCTCGGGCGACTCGCTCGCCACCACCGTCAGCATCAGTTCGCTGACCTCCATGCTGGCCTCGAGTAACTCATTGATATATTGACGCCACAACGCCTCCTCGGCCAGCTCCGTCAGCTTCAACTGCTGCAGCAAATGCCGGCTGGCAAAGAGCAGCCCATACATCGGATTGTGTCGCGCCGCCTGCGTCAGATCCACCTCAGCCATCGCAATGCCCGCGCGCAACTCGCGCAGACACCATTGCAACACCAGATAGTAACGTGGCTGCACCTCGGGCAATTCGCGAACGTGCTGCAACAGCTCCTCGGGCAACTCCACAGCCACTTGGTGGGCCTGGCAATAGACTTGCAGCTGATAGGCACCCGTCACCGAATCGGGCGGACGTTGCGACACCAAATGTTGCATTATGTCCAACGGTTTCAGTTGTATGCAAGGCTGCAATTTGGCCAAAATCCCGGCGGCCAACAGCTTGTTGTGCTCGTAGCTGTCGCGCAGACAATGCTCCAGATAGGTCAACGCAATCGATGGCAATTGATAGAATTCTCGCAAACGCAGACGTTCAAGCATATCCAATAGATCGCCAATCAATTGCATCGATATCCAACGACGTCCGTAGTTGGCAGTGGGAAACAGATTCAGCGAGAGCAGATTTAGCAAATCGTTGACGAACTTGCTGAGCATATGATTGTGTGGCTGCAGCTGCAGCTGCTCCGCACCGCCCTTCTCCTTCAGTTGCTGCGCCAGATTCAATTCAAGCCGCTTGAAACCCTTCTGCAGCAGACCACGTGCAATTTGCCGCACGTGAGCGTTCGGCGTGTTGCAATTGTGATGCAGAAAACACATGATGGCATCGATCTCGAATTGTGTAAACGGTTCGCTAAGACGCGGCGTCTCCACCACAAATTCCAGGGCCATCAGACGTGTGTTATCGTTGAAGCCCATCATTGTCTGATTGATCTGTATCGAGAGTTCACCGAGCAGCTGCTTAACCGCTTGCTGTTGGCCATGACGACGTGCTGTCGACATCGCTGCCAGTTTGGTGCTGAGCGTCAGATTCTTGTACTGACAGAGTTTGCCGAGCACTTGACCGTCCAGCTCCACGGTGCTCTTGATGAGGCGTTCTATTACCGCGAGACGTTCGTTGTACGGTTGAGCCTGACTCAGCAGCGTCACGACCCAAAGGTTGTACCAGTCCTTGAAGTTCTCCTCCTTGTGAGCGACCGTCATCATAGCTACAAGAGAGATGATTTGATTCTTCGAATCAAACTACAAATGATATTTGCTGCACTTACACTTGTACAATGCGTTGACATTGTCATCGAGTCCCAGGTAGAAGTCAAAGATCTTTTGAAACACGGCCGGGCAATGGAATAGCACACATCTGGTGCCCATTATCTCCACCAGCTGCTCCACAATGAGGCACATCGAGGTCAGCGGTATATGCTCGCGTCCCAGCTGCGCGAACACCTGTTGCTTGATGCTCGTCTGTCCCGTCGCCTTGGCATGGATCAGCACCTGTTGCAACAGACTGGCGGCCATGTGGCGTATGGACTCCACGCTGCTGCCAATGTGCTGCAGAGCGAATTTCAACAGCAGCACGAGTATCAGATTGAAGATGACCAGCGGACGATCCTGCAGCACAATGCCCGACAATGATTTCGAATAGGTGTGCAAATGCTTGGACATATAGACAAGCAGATTGGTCACATCACCGGCTGCATTGACCTGATCGATGATGCTCTTCAAAATCTCCAACGCCTGCACTACACGCTCGACATAATCGGTCTTCTGCAGCACCAGCAATGAGGCCGCTTTAATGGGCAACTCCTCAAAAGCGCTGATCGCGTGACAACTGCGCATATACTCGTCAAAATCGTTGAAGAATCGAGCATTGTGTCCAATGGCCAAGCCGGCAATGGAACGCACATCCCACGGCGTGTCCAAGTGACGTGCCACGCTTGCGGCCAGCTCGCTAATGAGACGCAACGGTTCGCACTCCTGTGGCACAAGAAACTGTTTTAGGTCCACCATAAAGTTGACATAGAATCGCAACAGATTCTGTATAAACAAATAGAATTCGTTGCGTCGCGTTGGCGACAACTCCACAGTTGCCTCGCTGCAGAAAAGAACATGTTATATATTACCTTACAGATCTATGATATATCATACCTGATCGATGTCCAGTAGCGTCTCAAGACGAGGGGCAGCAAGGGAATAAATGCGTGAATCTCCTTGGCCAACGCATCGCGGCCAAAAGCAAAACTATGCAGACAAGCGCCCACAGAGACAAGGACATCATTCAGCATATCAATGTTTATATTGCTATCGGCAATTTGTTCCGCCAGCTGCTGCAGTGCATCGCGCAGCACTCTTAGCATGGCATCCTTGGTGTGTGTGGCATTATTGCGTTTGTTCACCTCGTTGCTCGAGAACAGTCTGCAATGCAAAATGCAAATTCAAATTGCAGTCAATCGATAACTTTAGGCAATAACTTTGTGCGCTCACCTGTTTAGAATGCCACGCACTGGATGCTTTAGGGGACAAACAAATAACAAATCGGCAAGAAATGCAAATGCTTCAGCATTCCCAAAGATCACCTTGACTACCGTAATCTGCTCGTTGCATGTGGTGGCTGCCGCAAATTGCAACACATAATCCTCCTGAGCTGCGACGCATCATACAATTGGAAATTTATAAAATTCGATAACACAATGATATTATTTGAGGTACTTACAATTTTGCCATTTTATTGGCATGCGCACGGGCGCCGAACGCATTTCGGCAAAACGTTTTGGATGTGCGCATAATTTAAGCGCAGTTACGCGCAAACTCAAGTCATTCATTTTATTTCGGCAAGTTCCAAATGAAAATAACAAAAAGCCGGCTCACTAGCCGCGTGTTGACAACCTTTCACATATGTGTGTGATAACGATAGACCACGCAAAAAGTATCGGTGCCTGCGATAGCGCAAATTTATCGTACAATCGATAAGATTAGCCATGGTACGCTGTTAACATGCAAAAAGCGTGCGAAAAAAACAATTTCAAAATATGGCGCTGATAGCACAATTTCAGGAAATAATTTAAATATTTCAAAATGCAGAGCACCTATGCTTATATCATATTTCAAAATAAAAACAAAGTTTTATTTTAATTTAACGTATGTAATCAGCGCATTTACATCTTGTGTGTTGTTCCGTTATTTATTACAAACAATATACAGACAGATGAAAAAAATGCAATTAATGCGCGTCGCTGCTGCTGCTGTTGTTGTTGGTATCTACAGACGGCGACCACGACGACCGCCCTTCCTGCGTGTGGAATCGGATGGAATAGGAGTCACATCCTCGATGCGACCAATTTTCATCGATGAACGAGCCAAAGCGCGCAGAGCGGATTGGGCACCGGGTCCGGGTGTCTTGGTCTTGTTGCCACCAGTGGCACGCAACTTGATGTGCAGAGCCGTAATGCCGAGCACCTTGCACCTCTCAGCAACATCCTGTAATGGATAGCACAAAGAAAATGTTTACATCAATGTTTGTTTATCGATAACAATGCCACTGAAATCGTACCTGAGCAGCCAACATGGCGGCGTAGGGAGAAGCCTCATCACGATCAGCCTTGACCTTCATGCCGCCGGTGACACGTGCGATGGTTTCACGACCGGACAGATCGGTAACATGCACGAAAGTATCGTTGAAGCTGGCATAGATATGTGCAACGCCGAAAACGTTCTCGCCGTCACGAACCTGGGGTCCGAGTGAGACCTGCACTTCCTCCTTCTGAACTTTAGCCTTTCTGGGTGCCATGATGCTCTAGCTGTTTATTGACGATCAGCAAACTGTGTGAATAAGAAAGAAATGTGTTGTTCAAACAATTTGTTTTCCACATTATGCTACTGCACATGGCATCTTCGTACAAATACACGCACACAACACACATACACACACACACTTGCAAAAAAAAACAAAACAAAATAAAAGAGGTGTGCAGTGCTCACAAACAGAAAATTATGCTGCAATTGCAATATATATACAATTTGCTTAATGCATTTTATGCGTTTCATGTTTTTGTTTTGGTTTTTTTTGGCGTAAAAACGTATTTTTATTTCAAAAATCACAAGAGACTGTCAAAACACGAACCAATTGCGTGAACCGGATATTAAAAAAGAAGGCTATGTAGCAGCTGTCAGAGGAGGGTTGCCACTCCTATTCACAATAGTTACACGAGCTGTCATGTTAAGCCCATGGCTGCAATACAGGGCTGCAGAATTCGTTGCAGCACAGCTATCGATAATAATTTCATTTGAATATTTTGTAGTAATCAATAATAAATTTTCTTTGTACAATCCAATAAACACTGATTTTTGTCGTTTGCTTATAAATTATGTCCTTATAAATTAATTCCTCTTAGCAAATTTAAAATATTATTTTTTAAGGAAACAAAAACTAGTTAAGGAAATTATTTTAGTTGTTGGTCATAGAAAAACGATTTTATAATTGATATGTGCAATATGTAATTACATGAATATTATTAGTGTTGCATTCTCGTTTTTATGATGCAATATGAGCCACGTAACAAATCTCTAGTTATCGATATATTCCAGCAGTCAGAATTGCGCTGAATTCGAATTGACTTCATAGATCGAAATCTTTATTAAAATGTAATCCAAACTAAATAAAGTTGATATATAGGAAGCTACTTTTTTAAGAATTATAAATTCACAATTCATTTAAAAGAATAATTGCAATAGTACTATAATTAATTACATTGCAAAAAAAAAAAAAAACATCGATGTTTTTAAACTTGTAAAATAATCGATTTATCGATGTGTGAGGATGCCACTGTGCCAGTACTCACTAGTCACAAGACAAGGCGAGCACCACAACAACTCAGCAATCGAACAACCTGAGAACCTAACAAACTAACAACCAAACAAGGAATAATGTCGTGGGTTTCCGACTATCAATATACGTGGCTGCAGAAGCTAGCACTGAATGCCCTGCAAATCTCCGGCCACATCCCCCATCACATTGCCTTCGTAATGGACGGCAACCGGAGATTCGCACGCTCCAAGCAATTGGATAAGATCGAGGGCCATTCTCGGGGCTTTGCCAAGCTGGCGGATGTGCTGCGATGGTGCTTAGACATGGGCATACGTGAGGTGACCACGTTTGCCTTTAGCATTGAGAACTTTAAACGTTCCCGCGATGAGGTCGAGGGTCTCTTCAACTTGGCACGCGATAAATTTGCCAAACTACTGGCGGAGATCGAGCGACTGGATGAGCATGGCATACGGATACGTGTGCTGGGCAACATTGAGTTACTGCCGGCTGATTTGCAGCGTTTGATTGCCAGCGCCATGTTACGTACGGAACACAATGATAAACTCTTCTTGAATGTCGCCTTTGCCTACACATCGCGGGATGAGATTACACAGGCGGTGGAGTCAGTGTTGCAGGCAGAGGAGAATCACGACGGTGAGGATGCGCTACTGCCTACCGATATAAATGAGCGCCTGTTGGAGGCATGTCTCTACACTCGCCATTCGCCACCACCGGATTTAGTGTTTCGGACTTCAGGCGAGACGCGACTCAGTGACTTTATGATGTGGCAGGTAAAGTAGTTGACAAAAGCATCTTCATTAACATATCATCATTGTCATTTCTCTCTTGCTTGCTCCAGATCAAATCTTCCGTGCTATACTTTACCCAAGTGCTGTGGCCACAGATCACCATTTGGAACTTTATGGCCGGCATCATTGCCTATCAGCGGGATCGGAGTCGCATCGAGGACTTTAGAAGTGAGCAGCGTTTGCACAGCGCTCAATTGGCCAAATCCAGTGATTTCTATAGTCTGCGCGTACAAAAGTTTCTGCACAAATTGGATGCGAATCGGCGAAAATTACTTATTGCCTTGGCCTCCAATTGATTGAGTATTTCGATTGATTGATTGAGATTGATGTCAAGCCAACTGTTAATAATTGCATGTTCAATGTTGTGATAGGGAAAATAAATTAAATGTATGTAAATAATGCCATCGATCATCAGCATTAGATCGCTTTTATTCTACAGCAGTACATTCCGTCCGGTTTTGTCTGTCCGCTTGTATTCACAGCTATAACTCGTCAATCGTTCTACTCTTTGCTATCTTAAGAGTCTAATTTGTAGATTTTAAATTCCTTTACACCATTCCATAATAAAATAAAAAACGAAAAACTCGCTATTGTACCTTAAAGAGTGTTTTGGAATGATTCCCCAAAAAATCTTCTATTATTAATTTCTTGGGGGTTTTCCTCTTACATTAATTTATTTTACCAATCTCCTAGTGACACGTCAATCAGACTTTGTACATCATTAACTATAAAGATAATTTAAAAATTAAATTGAATTGAGATGGAAAGTGAATTCCCCAACTAAATTGAAAAATAAAAATTGAAATCTAAATTTTGTAGTATAAACTCAAAAAAAAAAAAAAAAAAAAAAAAATATAAATTTCTATTAGGGAATTTTTAATAAATAATTAAAAAAAGATGCAAATACCATTTAATGATAATTTAATACGTATTATAAAAAATACTGTTTTTCAAATTATGTTTTAATTAGCATACGATTTTTGATAACATGTATTAATTATATTTTTGAATATCAAATTTTAATAATATTAGGGTATAGGGTTGCCAGGTCAATAAGAAGGCACAATCGTAGTCGAGAGTTGTTAAAATAATACGATAACACAAAGTGTGACTGTCTGTGATATATAATTAATAGTTTTATTTTAAAATACCGAAATTGCAAGCAAAGGTTAATTTATGGCCCACTTTCCAATGCTTATTGCTGTCATTTGACAAATTTTCAAAGCAAGTTCAGACATATTTGTTTTTTATGTGAAAACTGAAATCATATAAATTATATTGCCGGCTCCCAACACAAGAAGAATATTCAAAATGTTGCGCCATGTGTCACGCAGCACCAATCGAATAATGTGACCGTACCTGCGATTCGGAAGCGGTATATTTTAGCTTTGTTCTGTATATTTCGTGTTGCAAATACGGTAAATTTTGGAATTGAACGTTCGGTCACGCTGCTCTCTTCTCACATTGGTGGGTAATTGCTGAAATTACCATCTGCAAAACTTTTTTTGTTGTAAAAATATATATACAAATACACAAGAGAAGTAATAGAAAATAGTTTTTCATAAAATAGTGTAAAACAAAGTACACTTTTAGTTAGCTTTAAAGTTAGTTTTCAGTGTTCAAAGCAATTAATTTGAAGCTCTAGCTCTAGTTTTTCTTACACTAGGCGTGACGACGAAAAAATCGACAAAAAGAAAATAAGCAGAAAAAAAAACAAATTTCACTTGAAATCCGCAAATAAGATTTACACACGCGACCGCATCAAATTCGACACAAAATCAACAAAAAAAAAAGAAAACCGACATATATTTTGTGAAACGTTTCAAAAAGTAGCTCAAAATTATACAAAGTCAACAACTAACACGAAAATAAAGGGTAAGTAAATGTGCTACAATACATACATATGTACTTTCATACGAACGTACATATTTATAACGTGCGTGTGTGTGTATGTTCGCGTTGAGTGTGTGCGTGTGTGTGTTTGCTTGTATCGTTCTGCATGTTGCTCTCTTTCTGTTCTTTTTTTTACTTCCCTTTTGCTTGGCCCGCTGGCGATGCTGTATTGATTTTTTTGCGCGAACTCTGTGCCGCTTGCTGCCGCGCTAGAAAGAGAGAGAGAGAACATGCGAGAGCACACGCTAGTGTGTGATAGTGCAAGAGCAAGAGAGAGAGGGGCTGCAGCCGCTGTTATGGTACATTTTATATGCACTTTATGGAATAGAAAGAATTAAGCAACAGAAATTGTACACACACAGACAGCCAGAGTGCATGTGTGTGATATGTGTGAGCATTGCGGCGTGCGTAACTGAACAAATCAACGCTCAATTGCAATTTTCAACGCGAAACCAACAAGATATGCGCTTATTTATCAACACACACACATACACTGTCCAGTCTCCATGAGGTGCGGCAACGCTCTCGCTCTTCTTCACACACTCTCTCTCGCTCTCTTTATCGCACCGGTTCCCGAATGGCCTGCGACCCGCATTGCGGTCTCGCTTCATGTCAAAACTATAAAAATAATCACAAAAAAGTTAAAAAAAACCAAGAAAATCGTATTGCTTAGAAAAATTTATCTCCAGTTCATGTCACGTGCTCAAAAAAAAAAAACATCTCTGCAAGTTAATTACACAATTCTAATAAGAAAACGAAAAAAAAGACAATAGTAGTGTATTAACCCTATAAAGTCTGCAACATTGAATTGGTTTATTTAATTGTTGTACTGGGTATTTCCTAGTCGAGCATACGTATGTTTTAAAGTGTAATAAATTGCATTTTTGCCGGCAGGGTATTTTTATAGTTGTTCAAAGTGCTTTCTTGTGCTTCACGACTATTTCTAGGCAAATATTTTTTGTATATTGTGTAATTATTTATTTATGCAGAGTATTTTCTAGTTAAAATTCAATGGTTTACTTGACATTTGATTTTGTATGCAGTGCATTAGTGAATTACTACTCATTGTGAAAAAGACTACTTTTTATTAAGTTTTTGTTTTGAGTCTACTTTGACTTAAGGTACAGGATATTTTCTAGCGAGCTAACATTTGTTCAAACTATACTGTTACGTCTATGCTAATGCTAAACTGTTAAACATTCAAAGCTATGTTAAAGTTAAAATGGTGTACATGTTTAGAATGTTATGTTAAACTGCTGTTAATGTTAAAGTGCAATGTTCCACAACATGTTTTCAATAATCGATTTGCTCTTCATTTCTATTTGTCATCCCATTTAGGCGGACTTTGAAGGCAAATCCCGCTATCAGCTACACATAGACAGAGGAGTGTGAGTGTGATAGGAAAAGAGACAGACAGCAAGAGCGAGTGAGAGAACGCAACGCGAAGCATAACAATGTACGCTGGAGCATATGCACCCAACGCCGGCGGCGTGCAACAACAGCACACGGGCGGCTATTACGGCAACGGTGGTGGCGGCGCAGCTGCTGGCGGCGGCAATGGACCACGTCACGAACGTCCCTATTATCCGCGCAACAATTTCGCCGGCGCTGCTGGGAATGCGGCCTCATTGAATGGCGCTGGTGGCGGTGCCGCTGCCGCTGCAGCCGCTGGTGGCATGCACTTTGGCCAGCCATACGGTGTGATGACCTACGGCATACAGAACAGCATTAGCATGGGCGCTGGCGGTAATCCGTATCGTGGCGGTGGCGGCGCCAATGCTGCCATGCAAAACGGCGCCTTTGCTGGCGCCAATGGCATCGCCTTCCAGGGTGGACCCCGGGCCAAGAATCCCAATTACGCTCAACGCTATCAGAAGCCACACAATGGCATGGGCAACGGCGGCGGTGGCTATCAAGGCGGTGGCAGTGCCAACTACAATGCGGCCGCATTGGGCATGCTCTCTAAAGAGGAACGCGCCGAATTGCAACGCGAGAAGGCCAAGAATCCGGGCCGCAATCTGGTCAAGCCGCATTGGGAGAACTTGCCGCCATTCCAAAAGGATTTCTACATTATGCATCCCAATATGCAGAATCGCAGCGAACAGGCTGTCGCCGAGATGCGTCACGAACTCGAGATTACAGTGTCGGGCAACGAGCTGCCCCATCCGGTGGCCAATTTCGAGGAATGCTCGTTGCCGCCGCACATCATCGATGAGATGAAGCGTCAGGGTTTCACCAAACCCACCGCCATCCAATCCCAGGGCTGGCCAATCGCGTTGAGCGGACGCGATCTTGTGGGCATCGCCCAAACCGGATCGGGCAAGACATTGGCCTACATGCTGCCCGCCATTGTGCACATTGGCAACCAGCCGCCGATAATGCGCGGCGATGGACCCATCGCCTTGGTGTTGGCGCCCACACGTGAGCTGGCCCAGCAGATCCAGTCGGTGGTGCGGGATTATGGGCATTTGTGCAAGCCCGAGATACGCCACACTTGCATCTTTGGCGGCTCATCGAAGGTGCCGCAAGCACGCGACTTGGAGCGTGGCGTCGAGGTCATAATTGCCACACCGGGACGTCTGATTGATTTCCTCGAGAATCGCAATACGAATTTGCAGCGTTGCACATATCTCGTCTTGGATGAGGCCGATCGCATGCTCGACATGGGCTTTGAGCCACAAATACGCAAGATTATCGAACAGATTCGTCCGGATCGTCAGGTTGTCATGTGGTCGGCCACATGGCCCAAGGAGGTGCAGGCACTGGCTGGCGATTTCCTCAACGATTACATACAGATCAACATTGGCTCGATGAATCTGTCGGCCAATCACAATATCCGACAGATTGTCGAGATTTGCAATGAGAACGAGAAGCCGCAGCGCATGGTGCGATTGCTCAAGGAGATTGCGCCGACCACGAACAATGCGGCCAACAATGGCAACAAAATCATCATATTTGTGGAAACCAAAATTAAGGTAAGCTATGATTGAGTTGTATACCTGATTGAATTCCGCGAATGTATGTAGATAGATAAAAGACCTCCAATATTATATATTTATCAATTATATTATTATCTTCATCGTTTGTTCTCCTCTTTACACTTTACAGGTGGAGGACATCCTGCAGATAATTCGCAGCGAGGGCTACACAGCCACCTCCATACACGGCGACAAGTCGCAGAGTGAACGCGATTCGGTGCTGAAGGATTTCCGGAATGGTAAATCAAACATTTTGATTGCTACCGATGTGGCATCGCGTGGCCTCGATGTGGAGGATCTGCAGTATGTGATTAACTACGATTATCCAAATTCATCCGAGAACTATGTGCATCGCATTGGACGCACCGGACGCTGCCAGCAACTGGGCACTGCCTACACATTCTTCACCCCCGACAATGCCAAGCAGGCCCGTGAATTGATCTCCGTGCTCGAGGAGGCTGGCCAGACGCCATCGCAGGCGCTGCTCGATTTGGCCCGTGCCATGCCCAATTCGGCGAACTATCGCGGCAACAAGCGTTGGAATAACAATGGCGGCGGTGGCGGCAATGCCTCCGGTGTCTATCAGCAGCGCAGCAATCCGCTCAACTATCAGGCGGGCGGCAATGGCAATGTTGGCGGCAACAATGGCTACAACAATCGCGCCAACTATCAGCAGCAATACGCCGCTGGCGGCAACAGTTATCAGCCCAATGGCGCCGGCGGCGGCGGCGGTGTTGGCAATTGGAATCGTGGCGGCGGCGCTGGCGCTGCACTCAATCAACAAACGGGTCCCGATGGCGGCAATCGCAACGGCAATGCCACCTATCGCCCTCGGGCTCCCTTCAACAATGGCGGACCGCGTGCCATCATGGGACACAATGGCGCTGGCGGCGCTGCTGGCGGTGCGGCTGGTGCCCACAATGCTGGGCAACCACATTTGGGGCAACAGGGCGGCGCATTCATGCAACCGAACTATCGTGGTCGGCAATTTGTGCCACCGAATGCAGCAGCCGCTGGCAGCGGAATGCCACGTTTCCAGCAGTATCCCAAGCGTGACTATCAACAGCAGCAGCAGCAGCAACAACAACAGCAGCAGCAACAGCCACAACAGCAGCAACAACAGCTGCCGCAACACTACACACAACAGCAGCAGCAGCAGCAACAACAGCAGCAGCAGCAACAGAAGCCAAAGCATGCGATGGTGGGCGATGATAAGACTTTCAAAGAGTATGCACCGACTGTGGTCAGCACACCGCTTGTCCACTACACGCCAGCCAATTCGCCACCGATTGCCGCCGTTGCGGCAGCCGCAGCTGTGGCTGGCGGCGCTGGTCGGGCACCGGTTGCCGCTGCACCAGGTGCTGCTTACATGTATGATGCGGCCGGTGTGTTGACCACAACGGCGGCACCCGGCACCAATCCGTATGCCAGCCAATTCAATATGCCGCCCGCCTATTATGCGGCTCAGCATCATCAATTTGCACCCGCTGTGGCTGGACCTGGACCCGGTGCTGCCATCGAGCAGGCAGGACAGCATTAAGTGCTGCAAAGAAAGAGAACAACTTACTGCAACCAACTAAACTAAACAACAACAACAACAGCAACAGCAAAGAGAAGCAAGCACTACTCCACCCAGACAAAAACACACAAGAAAAACATACACACACACAAACATTTTGACACGAATGAAATGTAGTAAACATTGAATCAAACGAGTTTACACATTTGCCGCATACGCTAAACAAACAAAAGAAATCGTGAAAGAAACAAAAAAAAACACACAAAAATAACAAATATGAAACCCTGCAATTTGTCTATTAAACCAATGAATGCCAGGTGTATGGGGTAAATGATGTAAGCTAGTGTGATTCTTGGTCGATCGGATCCGGATTCCAACATCAAACATCAAACAACAAACAACAACAATCAGAGCGTCTCAACAAGAACAACGCAACAACAAATGGCAACTATTAACGATGATAAAAACAAATGAAAGATTGAGAGAAAAAAAAAGAGAACATTTTTTGCACAAGTTTAACTCCGTTTTTATTTATATCTCGATGTGGATATATGCACGCATAGTTTCTCATTTATATCTATGATTTTTCTGCTACACAAAACACACACACACACATGCCAACACACATTATGCACTCATATATTATTAACACATGGACAAATTTGAGTTATGCGTTTGGCGGCTGCAGCAGCAACAACAACAAAAACAACAAAACGGCAATTTAACAACAAATCGTTAGGGTAAGCAACAACAAATTGCAAATATTCTTTTATGTGATTCGATTTTGTTTCTCTTTCTAGGAAAAAATCGATTCCCGATACCTGCAGCCGACAACAAGCACAACAACATCTCGCTGGGTAAATGAAACAACATGAAAACAACAACAAGAACAACAACCACTACGACTATAACTAGCAACAGGCAACATCAACTAACTACTGTTACACATTATTAACTAATATATAGATACATATATATATATATATCTACATAGTTGTTAAGCATTCTTTAGCGCGAGCAGAAATCGCATGGAATGTTTACAACTTAGTTCTTCTTAGTTTCTAATCGATTCAATATTAATTTTTTTTCCGAGTGCTAAATATTATCTTAATATAAACACAAACACACACGCAGAGGCACACACACACTGATCCTATAGATATTTCGAGACAATTTTGTTAAAATTACGTTTAAGTGCTATACAAACACATACCGTGCACACTGCGTATACATAATAATAACAAAGCAACAACTTCGAAATCAAATATATTCAGCAATTTGTCAAACACACATCTACACACAGAGTCCCACAAACACACACACACACACACAACACACGCACACGTACAAAATTGTAAGAAAAATGAGAAAAGAAATTTTGTAAAACCTTTTCACTAACTTGGTTGGTATGAAATTAACGGTTTGCTTGTATAATATATTCAACAAATTATAAACGTGAACAAAGAATTCCATAATAACAAAACTAAACTTAATAATATTTATAAACTGAATAATATATAAAAACACGCACACACACACACACAAATACACAGACACACACACACACATACACTGAGAGAAAAATGCAGCTAATAGTGAAAGTGAACAAAAATTGCTAAATACCAAAACGAACTGAAAAACAAGATCAAGTTGAAGTAAAACTACAAACACTAAACACTAAAAAAAAAAACACAAAACAAAAATATTTAGAAATTTGTAAACTTCAAAAATGAAAAGTATCATCGCCCCTCCCCCCCTCCTCCAGCGGGGTGGGGGCTATGAAAACAAAAAGCAGCGCTGCTTTGGTAGAAGTATGTAAAAACGAATCTGAAGAAAACCATGAAATATGTATTGGAACAAAACAAACGAAACACTTTAAAGTTCGAGTAATATATATATATATCGTATATATAGTTTATTATCATTATTTTTGTTTGTTTTTTTTTTTTATATTATTTTCTTATTTGCATATCTCGAAGTTGAAACGCAATCTAATTTATTTATCTATATGTCTATACGAAAACATATAAATATATAATTATGTGCATTTTTTTTTTTAATTGCTAATTTCCTGTAGGCTTTAATGGAAACTCTAATAAGTACATGCAAAACATTTTTGATCTATGTATAACTCTTTGATATATAATTCACATTCGCAAAACAGAAAAAAAAAACAAAAACATGATGTATTTTTCAAAAGTGCAAATACTGGAAAAAAATCAAATTTAACACAAATTTAATTTAACGAAAATTAAAAGAGAACACATGAAGTAAAACGGAAGAAAAAAAAAGAAAAAACGCCACATTCATCCATAAAAACAAAAAAGATAATTGAAAGTGCAAAGCAGAACAGAACACAGCAAACAAAATACAACAAAAGGAAAAACAAGAAATGGAGAAGGAGAAAAACTAAAACAACACACACACACACACACACACAAAGAAAGAAAACAATAATAATGATAATGCAGTTAAAGAGCAATGCATATATATGCATATACATGTCTGTATATGGATATATATGTATGTTTATTATAGAGAAGAACAAGAACAAGAACCAGAACAACAATAACACATATATATACATATAACAAATTATTTGTTTTGTTGAGTGTCGTAGCAGAGGTTTCACATTCTTTCATTTTGTCGTAATCATCATCCAAAACATCATCGAACATCGATCATCACATTCTTCACATACATAAGGGATAAACATCGGATAAAGCCTCCCTCATTCCTACACACAATATAAGATTATTAGTTAGTAACATTTCTGTTGGTCAAAAAAAAAAAAAAAAAAAAACGTTGTTGCCCAGTGTTGAGAATAGGGTTTGATTTCGCTTGTTTCTCTTAACAATAAAAAAAAAAATACCATATTTAGAGTTAGACAATTTTCTAAGTTCATCCTCAAAACGGAAAAGCAGTACAAAGTCATTTAGCAAAAGAATGAAAAGAGCGTAGAAAAGAAAAAAGAAAAAGTAACAGTAACAGTAAAGAGACAGAACAAAAGGGGGTAAGAAAGAATCAAGCAAACAAGAAAAGAAGAGAAAAGAATTGAAAAAACGTAGAATATGTTTAGCAACAGCAATTTACAATTATTTTATGGAAAGATTAGAACAAGAAGGGTAAAAAAAAAACAAAACACTTGTATATATTTTTATATATACTACACCACATGGATCTCCTTGTAACAAAAACTACATTTAACGATAGATGACGGTGAAGAAGAAGAGAAAGAATAAAATACATATACATACAAACAAACAAGAAACGAAAAGAAAAGAAATGAAATGAATAGAAAAGGAAAGAAAAGAATTACTCCATAAAAGAAGTGGAAGAAGAGACATTGTTTATGATTATTGTTTTGTTTTGTTTTGATTTGGTTTTCTGTTTGTTAATCTCTCATACGCTTAAATTAATATATATATATATATACTTTTTTTTGTTTTAGAAACTGAAAACTGAATACTATATTATTTTTTATATGTATATGTATACACAATGTTACTATGTGAAAAAATGAACCCAGACATTGCTGGCGTCGGCGGTTCGGCGGATTATATCTTCAGTTATTACATCGATCAGTCAGTCAGTCAGTCAATCAATCAATCAGTAAGTCAGTCATATTCAGTTAGTCGATCTAATAAAATCAAACCACCCACCGCCCCGCCCGCTGTCTAGGCATTTTTTTATGCAACCGAATTGTGATGATGTGATAGACTTATAAAAAATACTAATTAATAACCAATTTAAAGAAACGAAAAATGAAAAAATACATAAAATTATGTAACAGCCGATATATATATATATATATATATATACATATATGCATGTTTACATGTATGTATGTCTATCAATATATATAAAAATATGTTATGTATATTTGTATTATTGTCGTGTATATGTATATATATACTACTATCTCTCTCTCACAATATATATATGCATATATATATATATATATGTAGACAATGTCTGATGGCTATGCCAATGCCAAAATTGCGATGATATATGGCTATAAAGAAAATATGTATTATGGATGACATGAGGCACACATTCTTTTTTTTAAGAAATAAAACCTATAGAACGCGATATTTGTATTGTATTACCTATAAGTTGTTGTGAACAAAACAAAGACAGACACAAAAGTAACACATACACACACACACACACACAGTTATACGAAACAAATGAAATGAAAAACAAAAATGCAAAAAAAGAGAAAAACAAATTGAAACTGAAACTGATAAAATTTAAGCGAAACTAACTGAAAAGATGCAACGAAAAAAAAAACCTAACACAAAAACCCACGAAAAAAAAACTACAAAAAAATTGAAAAACAAGTTTTATGAAATTATTCAGTGCAATTTGTATAAAGTTGAGGCAAACTTTTTGCCATCCTTTATTCAGTATCTCTCTCGATTTCTCAACAA
Source organism: Drosophila pallidifrons (assembly GCA_023558445.1). Taxonomy (NCBI): domain Eukaryota; kingdom Metazoa; phylum Arthropoda; class Insecta; order Diptera; family Drosophilidae; genus Drosophila; species Drosophila pallidifrons. The sequence goes on from CM042351.1 coordinate 19,075,761, forward strand.
CAACACCAAAAACAAAAACAACAAAACTGTGTCTGTCTCAGTAACTTTCTCTCTCATACACACTCTCTCTTTATCTATATACAGATATATTTATATATATGTATATATTTTTACAAATAAATATATGTACATACATATATAGAACGATGATATATAGAACAACAAACATATATATTTTTGAAAGTATGAAAAAAATGCAACTTTTGAAAAATCCAAAAGCAAAAACGAAAAAGTAAAAAAAAAAATACGTTAACAAGACAAAATGTAATACGCAACGTAACGTAACGTAACGTATCGTAATGCAACGTTAACGTAATGTAAGACAAAACGTTTCGTTTCGTTTTGTGTTTGTTGTTTTTTGTTTTTTTTTTTAGAATATTATAATAATAATGAACAAAGAAATATAAAACGCGCAACACAAGCAGCAAAAGCCAAAAACCAAAAACAAAAAAAAAAACGAAACGAAAACAACAAAGAAAAACAAAATAACGAAACACGAAACAAAGTGAGAAATGCCGTTATCCAATTTAAAATATACATATATATTTTTTGATATGAATGAATTTTTCTGTAAATGTTTTTTGTGTGTATTACTTTGCTTCAAGCGTATATCTTATGTTAAAAATCATTCATTTTGTTTATATATATATATATATACCTCTATACCAGATATGTATACATATATATATGATGGATATACATATATACATGCCAGATGTATGCATATGTATAGAATCTATTAACTACCATACAATACAATACAATACAATACATTATTTTACATACTACATACATTTATCAAAAGCCAGTCGCTGGTTACGTAACGAAAATAAAAATGAAGACGAAAATGAAGACGAAATGAGTGACGAGAAAATGCATTTAACAAATAAATACAGTGCTGGCCGCAATTACGTTGACAGCGCATCGAGTCCGCACAATTGCCAAAATGCACACACACACACACACACACACATACACAAACAAACACACACACACACACACACACACACACACACACATACAGATACACATAGCATACTTTTAAGCGCCAAAGTTAGAAGCAGCAAACAAAAGAAAACAAAAAGAGATGATGAGAACAGTTTACACATAGAAAAATTGGCAAATTTACAAAAAAAAAAAATAAAATAAAAAATGCTGAACAAGACAATTTGTTTACACAAAATTAAGAAATACGTTATGATTAAAAATATACAAAAAAGAAAAAAATTAATGCAGCATTGTAAGTGATAAGCAACATTTTTTTTGGATATTTTGGCCTCCAGTCTACTAGCTAAAATGGAATGCAAAAAAACGAAGAAGAAGCAGAAGAAGAAGACGCGACGAAGTAGAAGAAAACAAAATAAATAAGAACACAGAATGAAAGGAGAATTGTTAGAGAAAACGCGCATTGAGAAAGCGACAAACCCCATTGTGATACAGTTACATAATAATACAAATTAACAAAAAAAAAAGAAAAAACAAAACAAAAAAGGAATGTGTAGAAATACGTAGATACATACGTTAAATGTTAGCATTGCTCGTAAACAATGAAATACATATGCATACAAATATATGTGTACATTGATGTACATATGAACATACATATGTACATATGCATATGCATTTATCTAGGGTATACACAATATACATCGGCAATGACATTTGACGATAAACAATTTGACAAGAATTTATTATTGTCAATGCTTGTATTTCGACAACAAACAAAATGTGCAACTAACTAACAATGATAATGAAAACCAACAACAAACAAAACAAACAAACAAACATACAAACAAAAAAAAAAAACAAAAAAACAAGCAAACGAATACATAATGCATAATATTAAAAAGCAAGCCAACAATTTATACAAATGCTCACATTAACACACTCCACACACACACACACACACACACACACACACACTCACACACACACACCAACTCTAATACACACACACACACACACACAACCCCAATCACATGTATAAGCTATTTGGTTAATTTGAAACGGGAAACAAACCAATGAATAACAAAACACACACACACACACACATAAGAAATTGTCTTAATTTTTTATATTTATTGTGTTAGCAAAGCAAAAACTTAAACAACAAAAACAAATATGCAAATTCTAGCCATTTCGAATGAGCGTGCATTTAGACATACAAATACATACATACAATACACACACACACACACACACATACACACATGTAATATACATATATATATGAATAATTATATATATATATTTGAAAATGTATGCGCAAGGATCCATGAATTGTATGATTTTAAGACAAGATGAATTTGAATTTTTTTCGAAACACGACGATGAAGAATATATACATATATATATTTATTGAGAAAATCGTCGAAAGAAAAGTGCGAAAACAAATTGCAGTGGACAAAATCTAATTGAAAAAATTGAAAATTGAATGAATTGAAATCAATTTAATGACAACTAACTAATTTAAATTTAAAAAACAAAATGAAAGAAACAAAAAAAAAAAAACAACAAAAATGTTTAGAGCTTAAGTCAAGAACCCAACAAGAAGCACACACATTCAAACCTTATTATAATATGAAATATATATACATATATATATTTAAATAAATAAATATACATACATATACATATGTATATGTATACAAAATACAAATACAAATACATACAATTACAAATTATGTATTCTACACACATACATACATATATATATACAATACATATACACGAGCATGTGTATGTTTAATTCAAGAAATTCGATTCGATTTCGAAACTCGAAACTCGAAGTCGTCTTCATCATATGCAACAAGTAATTGAAGTAAAAACTAAATGTAATCAATTTATCTTATGTATATTAAGCAACCACACACCTCTCCCCCCTCCCCAAAAAAACGCCCTTTTCAGACCCTTGAAACAATTCCCCAATCCTACCCCAAAAAAAAAGGAAAAAAAACAGCACCCCTAGCTCCTAATATTATTAGTAATGGTCTGAAGAAAATGTTCGAGGAATCATAACTTTATTGGGCAAAAAACACCTAAAAAAATAATAATTAATTAATTACATACAACACACAAATACATAATTATGTACGAGTATGTTTACAATGCGAATGATATCTATGTAATTAAACAAAAACACTTTTAAACAATCAACAGCGTTTTATTGTTTTTCCTTTTCCTTTCTTCTGACTATAGAAAATGGTAAATGTAAATGCAAAAATATGGTCTACAAATTATCATTAACTTGATTGACATTTAAAAATAAATTGGAAGTAAGAAACTGTTTTATTCATATAATGCAATTTCAAATTATTTGAATTTCACGTTGCGCGCCCTATCAATTACGTTAATCAATACAAACTACGTAAAGCTTGTAGCGTATTAAATACCAATAATATGAATATTAGGGCAAATTGTTGACGTACCGGAGAAGCTTCTGCAGTATTTATTTCAGCGTAAAACTTGAATGCGTATGAAAGCTTGTACTTTGCATATATTTTATGGAAATTGATTAGTGAATAAACAAAAAACAACTTTAATATTTGACAAAAATATAAACGCAAATAAAAAGCTTTTTTAAATTGGCGCCAATTTTGAAATCCCCACTAGAAAGTGACAATTTTCTGTATATTTCTTTTTTCGTATAAAAAGTATATTTTGGTAAATGTTGCTTATGGTCACACTGCGACAAATAAAACAGCCTTAGGAAAGCTCTCTTTTTTAAGAAACAAAAGTCTGAATCCAACTCAAAACGAAAAAGTTTGCTTAAGGAAATTAATTAAAAAAAAATGCGTAATTAATATTATTTGTCTGCAATAATAATGTTTGTTCGGTGCAAAAAGTTTGCCACCTCTAGTTGTGCAGGTTGCATGTGGTCGTGTGTGTGACCGAAACATTGTTGTTGCAATCTTTCGTAATACGCGAATTATGTTGTTGATAGTATATAAAAATAAATAAATAATAACGCGTCAACGGTGAAAAGCGAAGGACAAACAAAATAGAAGCGCGCGCAACTTCTGCGGTTATTTCGGGAGTGATTGAAAAAGAAAAATTCACATAACAAATAAATTAGAACACATTTATTTCAAGTGCCCTCGTTCCCGGTATCCCAATAAATAGCCCCGTGTCCGTGTGTGTGTGTGTCTGTGCGTGTAATCATAATGTAAAAATATAATCGTTGCTTGCTAAATTCCATTTTTTTTATTATTTTGCATTAACCCAGCAAAACAAAACTAACAAAAACCCACGCAAAAGAAAAAAAAAACAAACTACGCATCGGCATGTCGTACACAGAGCTGGAGTCGGGATATCAGGACTTGCGTCAATCAACGCAGAGCAGCGTCGGCGCTTGCCAACTGCAGCAGCAGCAGCAGCATCATCAGCATACGCAGCAGCAGCAGCCGTTGACGGCGCACTCGCATCGCGTGGGCTTCTATTTGGGCCACGATGGCAATGTATGCAATAGCACATCAATTATTAATACACACATATGTACATACATTAATACATACATATACTTACATTTGTCGCCTCTTCAAAACATAATTTTAACTCTTTGCCTTACATTGCTGTCTCTCTCTCTCTCTCTCTCGCTCTTGCTCGTTCTGCTTTTAGAGGACGACGCTGTTCAAAATCAATATATTTCATACGGTTGGTTTGTTGTTGTTTTTGTGCAGTTGACCCTGACTTTGTGTCGTTTTCGCTGCTCTCCCAGAACAGCTGACTACAACATGCACTCTTTCGCTCTCCTGCTCTCTTGCAATTTTAGAGCTTTTGCTTGAGCTTTTTGTTGTTGTTATTGCTGTGCTTATGCTTGCCAAAGAGAGTCGAAGTTGTTGTTGTTGTTGCTGCGACAAATTGGGCAACTCATAAAAACTTGCACAAAAAGTTTTCGCGGCTGATTCCAGGCGTCAATCAACAAACAACATTCTGTTCTCACTGTTGAACGCGCGCGCTCTCTCTTTTATTTTTATTTTTATTTTGTGTGTGGCGCTCTTCCCCAAAAAAAATACTAATAACAAAATTAAACGCGTGCAACGACGGTTCCCAATAATCAAACAATATGTTTGCAATGTTTAGAGAGGTATATTACATTTAGTACCACATAAAAAATAATAATGGGCAATAGTTTTGACAAATTCGCGGGTGGCAACAATTACAATACTAATGCCAACACGTGTCGCGGCTGGAGCAGACGTCGGCGACGTCGCCTCACAGCAGCAACAATACCATCAGCAACAGCAGCAGCAGCGTCATCAGCTGCTACCCCGCTCCCCTCATCGGTGTTGGCGCCCACGGACGTTGCATTGGGCTGCAATGCGAACAACAACTCACGACGCTGTCTGCTGACACATGTCAGCTCAACTCCCAATTTGGGTGGTGCGTGAGTGTGCTATGTGTGTGTGTGTGTGCGCGCGAGAGAGCTTAAATGCGTGCGTGAGTGTGTGTGCGTGTGTGCGTGTGATTGCCAGCTGTGTTGCTCACTCATTTCGCACCGTTCGCTCTCTCTATCTGACTCTCTCTGTTCTTCCCGCAGAGACAACAACTTCCAATGACGCACTGGAGCCGCGCTCATCATCATTCTCTTATGCGGTGAACACTTTTTTTGAACTGAATATTTACGTTGCGTTTATTGTTTAATTACGGATTGAGATTATTAGCTGCGTTGCTTACCGTTTTGTTATTGTTTTTGCTTCTTTTTTTTTTTTTTTTTTTTTTTTTTTTTTTTACTTTTTTGATTGCGCATTTTTTTTCCTACACATTTTAATTGCTTGCGCATTTGTTTGCTCATTTGGCGCAACGCCTAATTAATTTTTTTCGGCGCGATGTCGCTTGATTATCTTGTTTGCTTACAATTAGGGCTCAGAATGTCCGGCCAAGCATTTTCGCTCTCTCACGTTACTAAATTCAGTTGCCAAATTGCCGTTGTTCGACTTGCTTCACATTCTATATATATGTATATATAAACGTATATATATGGTTCCTCAGCTCATTTCGATATTTGACGTAAGCTTAAACAGTTGCACTTCGCTCTAGGACTTGAATATCCTGCTAACGTGACTTCTTACGTCATATAACGTAACGCTGTGTATTGCATTTAAAGTTGCCTTTAAGTCCGCAAAAAGTGTTGCATACTTTTCAGTGCCGTGCATAAATCAAGTATACGTCGTTTGACTGTTGAACTCTTTTTTTTATTGCAAAAAATACAAATTTACTATTTGGCAGTTTTAAAAATATATTTAAAGTGATTTTTGTTTTGATTGTGTCAACATTTTTATGACTGCATTTGTTTTATATTTTGTTAATTTATTATTTGCGAAAAGTGCTTCAACTAAAAAATGATCATTGGCTGTGTTAATGTTTGTTTTCTGAAAGCAAAGTTCGAAACAATTTGAAAATTTAGACACTTAATAAATAAAACATTTTGTTTACATCTATTAAATTCATCAGCTTTTTGCTTCAAAGGTTTATTTAAATAGCATCAATTTTAATTTCATTATATGACATTTGAAATTTACTTTTTTTTAAGTTTTTAAATCGATTCGAAATTTTGTATGGATGTAAAACATAACTGAAAGTAGTTCAATTTTATGCTTCTTATTCCAACTATCTGATTAATAATTTATTTACCAAGTTAATTGAGTTGAAGGTCAGCTGAGTGTTTGATTTGCTCTGAAAAAAAACAAAATTTGTAATTGTAATTAGGACATTTACGCAATTTAATTGAAAATTTGTCGAGTTAGGCTGCGTGTTCATTGTATCAGGTGTGCACTGTACCTGCATTGGGCGATTGGTGTTGCACCTGTTGAATTTGGCACGCGTCAGGAATGTGACAAACTGTTTCGGCTCCCTTGAGATTATTCCCTTAAAGCTATTTCAGCTGGAATGCTTATCGTAATGAGCAATGTTCTGTAATGATTTACGTTCTTAATTACTCCACTGTTCCATCTCTATTATTAGTTGTTCTCTCGCTCTCTTTGTCTCTCTCTCGCTCTCTGGTGGCAACCGGACGTTACGCGTATTTAAGTTGTCGGCGTCGTAGTCTTTGTCGTCGTCGTTGTCAACAAAGATAACGTATTTAAACAATTGCAAACAAAGAGTACAATAAGCAATCCCAACAACAACAGCAAGCGCTGTAGCGCCTTTGGCTTTGTCTTCAGAGCAGATGAGAGCGAGCAAGAAAGAGAGAGAGAGAGAGAGACAGAGAGGGGTAGAGCAAGAGTAATTAGCATGATCTACACTGAGAAGACTAGACCGATTGGCGAGTGTTCAAAGCGACGCAGCTCGCTCCAATGACGTTGACGCTACGCTTCGATTCGGCTCGCTATCGCTTGAGATGGCAGCGTGACACGTTTCTCAATACTATCGTATTGTGTACTATCGTTTAAAGGCTGTCTATTTAGTACTATCGTTTGATTTAGTGATGAAACTACGTTTGAAATCTTATTAGCTAAATGAAATCGGGATATTTATAAGAAAAATTTAAATTTTATAAGCTGCTTATTTATTTGGTGTATGTTGTGTATATTAGTTTAGTTAACAGCTGTTGAAATTCATTCAAAGTTTTCATATTTTGTTGTTAAAATTCCTTTTAAGTTTCCATATATTATTGTTGACATTTTTTCACAGTTTCCATTCTTTGAACTTAAATATTTCAGAGACTTATTGAAATTGTTGAAAATTGTGTATTTTTCGAGACAATTTAGAACAAATTGCATCTTTTTTAAATGTACTATTGGAACGTATGTTTATTTGTTATTATTTTTACTCTGCACTGTTCACAAATAAACTTTTAAAAACATATTTTTTTTTTTATATTTTTTATTTACAATCTATCTATCTAAAGATAATAAGTAAATTGTATGACGAATAGAATGCCAGAAAACTTTTAATTTTTTTTACCGAGGTTATTTACAAAAAATTGTATTTACTTCCACTCTTTGGGTGGTCTAAACTTTTTAGAACATAGCACGTATTATTTTATATTTTGACTACACAACTATCGCTTTTGATGCGATATATTTGTCGTGTCGTGCCTTGGATCGTGCCTCAACCTCTTGCACATCTCTAATGCGGATCGGAGCATGGCTGATAGCCGATAGCCGATAGCCCCGTAGTCACAGTCGCTGCCGTGTCGTGTCGTGGCTCACTCGTGTGTTCAGTTTAGTTTGTGTTGCGGTGCGCGGCACGAATTGCTACCCAAAAATAATAACAAAATAAAAACAAAACAATAAAACAACAACAACAACAACAGCAAGCACAACACAAAAATTATAGAAGCGCAATTGTTGTTATTGGAATTTATGCATGTGCTATTAATCACAAATACCAACGAAAATAAATTGTGTAAAAATTTGTGCATTACGATAACAACGCAAAAGTCTTAAAGACTTTTCTGTTTTGTGCTTGTGCATGGAGTGGACATGGTTCAAGGACTGGTGGCGTCTCAAAAAGCTCCGTTCGCGCCATCAGCGACACAAAAAGAAACTCGAAGCAGCTGCTGCTGCTGCTGCAGCCAGCAACAACAACGATGCCACAAACGAGCAGCCAGAGCGGCAAAATTCATTGGCCATCGGCAAAGAAGAGCGTCGTCATAGCTTGGATGCGCATACGCCGAGTAGACGGCGAGGACGCGATCGTCAAGTGCGCAATCGGTTGAGACAACGACGGGCACAAAGTGTCGATGCTAAGGAACAATTGCCAACACCTGTGGGGGGCAGAGGAGTGTCAGGGGAGGATGAAGAGGAGGTGGAGGTGGAGGAGGAGGAGGAGGATGATGGCGAGTATGGGCCATTCAATGTTAGCGATTATATGGATTATGATTATCGCAATGCCAACGGCGACGGCAACGGCAACGGCGACGACGATGAGAGCGACGATTTTTGCTTCTGTGACGAGTGTCTCAATGTAAGGTGGTCGTCAGCTTCTTATCGTGTTCTCTCTCTCTCCCTCTTTGTATGTGCGTGTGTGTCTGTGTTTGTGTGTGGGGGAGGAGCTGTGACTATGGCCTAAAATAAGTATTACCTGTTAATCGTTTGTGTCAACGACGTCAAACAACAAACAACAAAATTGTATATCGCATATACGACGACAGTTGCTAATTGAAATGTCAAATGAACCGAAAATCGTAACGTTTTTGTGAGCTACGCTTGAGCTGCTTTTTGAATCAGCAAATGGATCGATATTTTGTTAGCTTTATCCGTTTCGAACCGCTTCGAATTTCAGCAACTATTTCAAAATTCTTCAATATGCAATTTAAAATTTAAAATTTACTTTTTGTTAGTTTCTATTGGCTTTGAATGAACAGATTTATATTTTACTATATTTTTATATGTTCAAATCAGATCGATTTTGTTAGCTTTAACCGCTTCGAATTTCTGAAACCGTTTGAAACTGCTTCAATATTCAAATGCCAATTTCAAATTCACTTTTTATTAGCTTCTATTGCCTTTTAATTTATAACCGGTTAAGTTTGTTTAACAGATTTCGATTTTACTATATTTTTAAGTGTTCAGATCTGATCGATTTCGCTAGCTTTAACCGTTTCGAACCGGTTTGAATTTCAGCAACCGTTTCAAACTACTTCAAAATTCAATTTGATATTTCAAATTCACTTTTTGCTAGCTTTTATTGCCTTTGAATTTGCGATTGTTTAAGATTGTTTAACAGATTTCTATTTTACTATATTTTTAAATGTCCAAATTATATCGATTTTGTTAGCTTTAACCGTTTCGAACCGCTTCGATTTTAAGCAACTGTTTCAAAATTCTTCAATATTCAATTCTCAATTTCAAATTAAATTTTTATTAGCTTCTATTCCCTTTAAAGTTGCGATTGTTTGAATTTGTATAACAGATTTCTATTTTACTATATTTTTAAATGTTTATATCTGATTTATAACCATTTCGAACCGGATCGAAGTTTAGCAACCGTTTCAAACTACTTCAAAATGCAATTAATAATTTCAAATTCACTTTTTATTGGTTTCCCTTGGCTATTAATTTACAATTGTTTAAACTGTTTCAAACCTGTTTAAAATTTTACTATTTCACTATATTTATAAATGTGTAAATCTGACTTAGAGTTACTGCCAACTAAATTATTTTAGAACTCTGTTTTATCGTTGCAATTTCAGTTCTTTAACTACTATTTGCTGAATTCGCTCCAAACCAGTTTTAGTGGAAAATCAATTGCAACAGACAGGAAATTTAAATAATTTTATAACTGATTTCAATTGTGTTAACTCAAGTATGCAATTGAATGCGGGAAATTCAATTTCATTTTACATTTAGATTTATCAAGTCTTTTACCAATTCAAACTCGATTCAATCAGTCAATGGGAAATTCTCTTTTCCGTTACAAAAAAAAAAACGTTTCAAATGGGTTTTACTAACTGTCAGTGGAATACTTAATAGCTACTTTTATTTCATAACTTTAGCTAAATAAAATTAAAATTTAATGCTCTTATAAAATTGCTTTGATTTGAAAATCGTTAATTCAATTTGTGCGCTTTATAATTGCTTCAAATATTAATCTGACATATAGACAAATCTGCACTTTAAGAGCTCACATAAATTTGTTGTCATTAATTTATTTATACGATTATTGCTGCTGACAGCTTTAAATTGATTTATTTCTCATTCAAGTTTTTGTTTGAATAATTGTTTAACTTAATAACATTTGTTCTACATTTTCCATCTACAGACTTTGCACTTGATGTTCACATTATTTAGAGATGCAATTAATATGAATATATTAATAACATTCGTTTATAATAACAGCGCGAAAGCAAAGTCAAATTTTAGGATTTATGCAATGTTTGCTCGAAGGTGTGAGAAGAGTTTTAATGAAGTTCAAGGGAAATGAAATATTATTTCCCTACTGAGTATAGATCATTTTGTTTACTGGTATTCCCAAGGCACTCGACAAATCAAACATCAATTTCGACTAACACAAATTGTTCAAAATTTGATATTGATATTTATACAAGTTTCTTAAATTTGATTATTATTAATTGAGAGTATCGCAATAAACAAAAACCACTTGCTTATTTAAAGGGTGACACGGACTTTGGCGATAGCAATGACGGCATGGATTCGGATACGAGCACATCGTCCAGCAACAGCAAACAAGTCGTTGTTGGCATCTGTGCGATGGCCAAAAAGACACAATCGAAGCCAATGAAGGAGATCCTCACACGACTCGGCGAATTCGAATTCATCAAACTGGTGACATTCGAGGAGAATGTGATATTGCGTGAACCGGTTCAAAATTGGCCCATCTGCGATTGCCTCGTCTCGTTCCACTCAAAAGGATTCCCCTTGGAGAAGGCCATCGAGTATGCGCAGCTTCGCAATCCGTTTGTGTTGAACAATCTGCATATGCAGTACGATATTCAGGATAGGAGACGCGTCTATGCCATACTGGAGAAGGAGGGCATTGAGATACCTCGCTATGCTGTCCTCGATCGTGATTCACCCGATCCCAAGCGTGAGTTTATCTCGAAATTATTCGAAAGTTGAAGTTGTGAGTTAATGTGTTTTCATATCGGTTTAGATCATGAACTCATCGAGTCGGAGGATCATGTGGAGGTCAATGGCATCACGTTCAATAAGCCATTTGTGGAGAAACCCGTTTCGGCCGAGGATCACAATATCTACATCTATTATCCAACCTCCGCCGGCGGCGGCAGTCAGCGTTTGTTTCGCAAAATCGGTAGTCGGAGTAGCGTCTATTCGCCGGAGTCGCGGGTACGCAAAACGGGCTCGTTCATCTATGAGGACTTTATGCCCACCGATGGTATGCTTACAACTTGTTGCTCCTCTCTCTCTCACTCCCTCCTCATTATGCTCTCCCGCCGCCACTCTTTCGTTCTCGTTATCGCTCTCGTCACTGCTTATTTTTTTGCACTGCGCTCTCTTTATCAGCTCCAGTTGCCTGGACTAAGTAATCCTGCAAAGGACTTCCATCTTCTTTCCCAGTTTCCCTATCACGTACTGCGCTCAAAATGTGTGTTGTTATAGTGTATATATAAATCGGTTATCGGTGCAAAAGTGCAACAAATTAATGCTTTAGCTTCTTCTTCTGTAAAACTTTGATGTCTTGCCCGATTACTTAAATTTAATTTACCATACATAAATTGTATTTCATAGTCGTTCACTTTATTGTAAAATGAAAAGTTTTTAGCTTTCTTTGAAAAATGTGATTTATGTACATATTTCACAATACGGAACTTAAGCTTAATTGTGTAAAATGCAAATTTCAATCAATAGTTTAAATCAATGAAGAAATAGTTGCTTAAAGATTGAATTGAATTTACAGTTTTGCAAAATAGTTTCTTAGTAGCTTCTCAAGCATTTCACTTGCAATTCCGTTAGCTTCAAATGGCTAACAAAATTTTTTTTAAAGAATCAAAATATAGTTTTGTAAATGCATAATACAAAATCATATCAAATAAATGAGATTAATATTGCGAAGCACTTAAAATGCTAACAGTTTGTAAAATGAATCGAGATTCAGTTTATAGATTTGCATCAGTTGTGTATAATAAATAATATAATTGTTATGAAAATTTTCTATTTCATTTGTAAAATGCAAAACTACTTATTTGCAAAATATTTAATGAGAAGTCTTTTATACAGCTTCATATTAATTATAACATTGTATAAAATGTGTTTAGATCTGCTTGACACAATTTTGTACAAACACGAAAGCAGTTTTTAACAGCTTTTGAAATACACTTCCTTGAGCTTCTTTGAATTGCTTATAAAATGAAAATCAAAGTTGGTTAATTAACTCGTTCTTTACATTTCTGCAATACATATGTATTTTGCACTTAACATCCCTAAATTCTTGCTGCACTCATGCACCTAACCGACATATAAACTACAGCTGCATATTTTTATTGGAAATATCCCAAGCATAAGCCATAATCTGTATATATATATATTCGTTTAACCATTATGAACATTGTCTTGCGTCTCGCCCGCCCGCCCGATCGTTGCTCGCTGCTCGTCGCTCTCTCTCTCATCTTACCCAAAATACAAAAAAAAAAAGAAAACTAGAAAAGAAAAAAAAGACAAACAAAAGCAAACAGTGGCCGCCAGTCGAACGCACTGAATCCAGCATTACCTTTACAACTTAGTATACTTTTCAGGCACGGACGTGAAGGTCTACACCGTGGGACCCGATTACGCACACGCCGAGGCTCGCAAGAGTCCCGCTCTGGATGGCAAGGTGGAACGCGACAGCGAGGGCAAAGAGATACGCTATCCGGTCATACTCAATCACTCGGAGAAGCTGATATCGCGCAAAGTGTGCTTGGCATTTAAGCAAACCGTTTGCGGCTTCGATTTGCTGCGTGCCAATGGCAAGAGTTATGTCTGCGATGTGAATGGCTTCAGTTTTGTGAAGAACTCGAACAAGTATTACGATGATTGCGCCAAGATCTTGGGCAATATGATACTCCGCGAATTGACACCGACATTGCACATTCCGTGGTCGGTGCCATTCCAGCTCGATGATCCGCCCATTGTGCCAACCACATTTGGCAAAATGATGGAGCTGCGTTGCGTTGTCGCCGTCATCCGGCATGGTGATCGCACGCCCAAGCAGAAGATGAAGGTTGAGGTGCGACATCCCAAGTGAGTAGTAATCTGTGCAGAGCAACTTGAAAACGGTGCATGCATGAGCTTACCAAGCTTAATAACATCAAGCTTTAGAGGGGTGTGTTTGTTCTCTTCGTATTTATTACCCAAATTGCGCTTAGCGGTCACACTTTACTCGCTTAGTGGCCATAAGTTATTTGCTCTTTTGCATGAGCTTACCGAGCTTAATAACATCAAGCTTTAGAGGTGTGTGTTTGTTCCCTTCATATTTATTACCCAAAATGCGCTTAGCGGCTACACGTTACTCGTTTAGCGGCAATAAGTTATTTGCTTAAAGGCAGATAAATTGAAAGCTGTTTTGCACGAGTTTACCAAGCTTAATAACATCAAGTTTTAAAAGGCTGTTATTGTTTTTGTCGTATTTATTACCGAACTTGCGCTTAGCGGCATCCTTGTTCACTTAGTGGCCAAACCTAAAAAGAAAAAGCAATAAATTTAAGCATTGATATTCTTGATGCTTCATAGTAAATTAAGGTTGCTTCACTTGACATACTTTCTCACAGCAGTCAATTTTTCGATGGGTTTTATTAGTGGTCGCTAAGCGAGACATTGTTGTATTATTAATAATCTGCTTTAATTGCCTTGACTGTGTGTCTGGTTGTCTTTTCGAACGCTATTAACTACATTGAAGTGTGTTATTAATACCCAACTTATCATCAAAAACTGTTTTGGAATATACAAAAGTTATATTCTTAGAAAATTAAATGATAAAGCTTTAATTATTTGCAATGTTTTTATGTAATTAATATATTTGAAATGCGTTAAATAATAATGAACAAACGAGAATATAAAATAATAGGATTAACTCTTTTTTCAATCAATTTGCAATATTTTCAGAAACTTGCACACCAAATATGTGAACAACTTATTTTCTTTTGCCAACATTTCTAAAACTTATTCACAAACATATTTTTAATGATCTATATATCGAGGATATAAAATAATTGGCTGTAATTATTTTAATGGCAATTCATTTATAATATTTTCAGAACTTTGCATGTCGAGCAACGATGGTTTTTTTATTGCAAACTTTTGAAATAACTTTAGAGAATATATAATATAATCACATTTAAATATATTGTTTATCATATTTATAGAATGTTTATTTGTATATTTACAATTATTTGATTTTGAAATTGCGTTTTTAACATTGCAGATTCTTCGAAATCTTTGAGAAATACGATGGCTACAAGCTCGGCCACGTGAAGCTGAAGCGACCAAAGCAACTGCAGGAGATACTCGACATAGCGCGCTTTCTGCTCAGCGAGATCCATACGAAGGCGCATGCGGAGATCGAGGAGAAGGAGAGCAAGCTGGAGCAGCTGAAGAATGTGCTCGAGATGTATGGACACTTTTCGGGAATCAATCGCAAGGTGCAAATGAAGTATCAGCCAAAGGGGCGACCACGTGGCTCCAGCTCCGATGATGGTGAGTAGTTGTGCATTGCTTTAACGAAGCTAACCACACGCTAAGTCCTATCCGTTTCAGTTGAGACGCCAGCGGAGCCATCGCTCGTCCTCATCCTCAAGTGGGGCGGCGAATTGACGCCGGCGGGTCGCATCCAGGCCGAGGAGCTGGGTCGCATCTTTCGCTGCATGTATCCGGGCGGTCAAGGACGCTCCGATTATTCGGGCACTCAAGGCTTGGGACTGCTGCGGTGCGTAGTTGACTTTCGGTCAAACACAGTACTCCATTTCATATACGTTACTATTTTCCCCATTCCAGTTTGCACTCGACGTTTCGACACGACCTTAAGATTTATGCGTCGGACGAGGGCCGAGTGCAAATGACAGCCGCTGCCTTTGCCAAGGGTTTGCTCGCCTTGGAGGGCGAATTGACCCCCATTCTGGTGCAGATGGTCAAGAGCGCCAACACGAATGGACTGCTGGACAACGATTGCGATTCCAGCAAGTATCAAAATCTGTGAGTTTAAACTTTCTATTCAATAATAGAGTAATTATTGTTCGAGAGTTTACGAGGGCATCTAAGCAACATATTAGTAAATAAATTGACCATTCAAAGACGTATTGGTATAGACAATATTAACTATTAATAATTCCTGAGAATTTGGTTAAAATCGGATAAAGTTGTAAAAGTTATTTAAGGGAAACGTACGCTTACTGCAATGGGATCTTGGTTGTTTTGTCTGACAATCTGGTATATTTTTACCTTTGTGGTAAATTTCTAATGTAGTACTTCAACCATATACCAAATATGACTTTTGTTATAATTTAGTATTATTGCGGTGCATTATTTGGTATGTTTTAGGAATAATACCGCTTTGTTCAACACACTCGTCTGTAGCTTCTTCTTACTTTTCCTTCTTAATTTTAAATTCAATGAACATAATTTAAGTTCATTGGGCCAAATAATGCTAGAACAATAATTTCAATCTAGGAACCGAATAAAACGTTTTATATATAAAAATTGCGAGCTTGATAAATGGTTTATTGTAAAGCAAATTTATGGCATATATATAATTGAAAAGTTCGAGTGATAATATTTAACAATAAATAATCAGTATTTTATATTATAGATACGCCACTGGAAAGTTTGCATTTTTAAATAATTGTTATTAAATTAAGCTAGTATAAAATATGCACAAATTATGTTTCTTGAAATAAAGAGTTTAAGTTGTCACTTTTAATCGACACTTTATATTTAGAGAATTTAGTGAACAATAAATAATGGATTGTTTTATTAGATTCGCATTTATTAAAAGTATTTCACATTTACAACGTTTAGCAATGTGTTGGCAATGATCTTAAGCATATTTAAACTTTTAAAGATTACAAAAAAGTTGAAATTGGGTATATGTTTTTGTAAATCGATTGCAATTTGTTTTTTCTTCAGAAATGCAATACTAATTTTGTTTTTTTATCCTTTTTGCAGTGCCAAGGGTCGCCTGCACGAGCTGATGCAGAACGATCGCGAGTTTACGCCCGAGGATCGCGAGCTGATCAATCCGTGCAAAAGCAAATCGATAACCCAGGCGCTGGACTTTGTGAAGAACCCGGTGGACTGTTGCCATCATGTGCATCTGTTGATACGCGAACTGTTGCACATAATCAGCATTAAAAAGGACGATCCGAAGACCAAGGATGCGATATTGTATCACGGCGAGACATGGGATCTGATGCGATGCCGTTGGGAGAAGATCGAAAAGGATTTCAGCACAAAATCAAAACTGTTCGATATCTCGAAGATACCCGATATCTATGATTGCATCAAATACGATCTGCAGCACAATCAGCATACGCTGCAATACGATCAGGCCGAGGAGCTGTATATCTATGCGAAGAATCTGGCTGATATAGTTATACCCCAGGAGTACGGTCTAACGCCGCAGGAGAAACTGGCCATTGGCCAGGGCATTTGTTCGCCGCTGTTGCGCAAAATCAAAGGCGATCTGCAGCGCAACATCGATGAGGTCGAGGATGAGTTTATGAATCGTCTCAATCCCCATTACAGTCACGGCGTCGCCAGTCCGCAGCGACATGTGCGCACTCGTCTCTACTTCACCAGCGAATCGCATGTGCATTCGCTGTTGACGGTGCTGCGCTATGGGGGATTGTTGAATGTGGTCACCGATGAGCAGTGGCGTCGGGCCATGGACTACATTTCGATGGTGTCGGAGCTGAATTATATGTCACAGATTGTCATTATGCTGTATGAGGATCCCACCAAGGATCCCAGCTCCGAGGAGCGCTTCCATGTCGAGCTCCACTTCAGTCCAGGCGTCAATTGTTGTGTGCAAAAGAATCTGCCACCGGGTCCGGGCTTTCGGCCGCATTCGCATGGCGACAACTCGTGCAGCGTCAGCTTGCAGTCCAGCGACGAGACGAATCCGTCGCGCATTGAGGAGGAAAACGATTATGGGTCGAACGATGAGCAGCAGAGCAAGAAACGCGCCGTAAACTTGAATAACATTTTTTAATGCTACATTGATTTGAATGTTAACATTCTATCTTCTCTCTCTCTCTCTCTCTCTCTCTTTGTTGTAGTGCAATCAGCGGAATTCGTCGGGCAACTCGTTTGGCTTTAATCGCTTAGAGTTGCGCAGCAAACAGCTCAAATCGAAACCAATTCCAATTGGTGCTCATCACACGGTTAGTGGCCATGAGGCAATGGATTTGGCCAAGCGACTCAACGAGGAACTTGCCTCGCAGCAGCAGCAGCAGCAGCAACTGCAACTGCAACTGCAACAAAATAACCAACAGCTGCAACATCATCAGCATCAACAGCAACATCAGCAGCAGCAACAGTCATCGCAATTGCGTCCCATCAGTCCGGATATGCGTTCTGTGAGTCCGGATTGTGAGCCGCGTTCGAGGAGCTTTGAGCAGCGTGGATCACCGTCGGCCAATCGGGGCAAGGAGGCGGGTATGTATGGCTTGTGGCTGCAACCTCTGTGCCATCAACAACAACAACAACATCTACTACTACTATTACTACTATTACTACTACTACTGATAGCATCATCAGTTCAACTGATGGCGGCTAAGTTAGCCAACAATTTTCTCTCCCAATTTCAATTTCAAAACGAAACTCTTTTTACTATTTAATTGTTGATTTTGCTGCTATATATAATATTTATATCATTATTGTTTTCTTGATCGTTATTTTATCGATTCAATTCCGTTCACCTAATTTTGTTTTTATTTTTTGTTATTGTCGCAAATCTCGAATTGGTTTTAACAAATCACACACAAAACACTTTCTCACACACACATGCTCAACAACTTTACTGACCAACAATCAACAAAATTGGCTTATCAAAACTAACTTGGCTATCTGTTATAATCATTGTGCGTTTCTCTCACATCTTTTATTTAATTTACACACCCTTTTTTTTTTTTTTGATTTTTCTTTATGATTTGTTCTTGATTTTGTTCTTGCATGCGAATATTGTGTGCGAGTTTTACCATAAACAAAATATATAAGCGAAACTCTTTTTCTAACTCCTCCAAGCGAAACGCCTGTAACAAGAGAAGCCACAGCTCCAAAAAAAAAAAAAAAAAAATACATTCCCTGAATATTCTCCACCTCAAAGAACGTCTCCCAACGACCAACCTTAGACTTTTTGTTAGTTTCTTCATTATATTTTTTTTTGTTCATTTATTTCTTTTGATTTTTGACATTTTTTTCTTCAAAATTTGCATTATTTCTTAATTAATTTGTTATATTTCGTTTTATTTTCGGTTATTTTGATTATGTCTCTAATCTGTTCAGCGCTAAATTCAAAGTACTCTATATTTTTATTCCATTTACAAGAAAATCGTTACAACAACCACAAAATAAAACTGAGCCCAACATTTTTGATTTTCATTCTTTCCACACAACAAGAAAAAAGAAAAAAAAGAAAAACTCAATCCGAATTTTTTTTTGTATGCGCTTTGTAGCTCATTCGAGGGCTTTCAGAAACGCTGTGATATATGTACATATATATTATATATATGGTTTTTGTTTTTTTTTTTTATGGGAAATTCATGAAAATCGATAGGCATCTGGCCGCGGAATCCCGTGTACTTGGCAATGCAATGCAGCCCCTTCTCTATTCTTTGAGCACCCAACCATCAACCAACCTCCCCCCCTCTTGAAAATGCCGAAAGACCTTCCTTGAGAATAAGAATAAAACCGAAATATCAGTTCGACAGCTGATCGTCAGCAAATGTTGCCACGCCTCCCAAAAGTCGTTCGATTAATTGTTCTTGAGACATTTGCTGACTTTCAGCTGTTGTTGGTTTAACTTCCTTCTCTCTCTCTCTGTCTCTCTTGCTCTGTCTGTCTCTGTGTGTGTCTCTTTCTATTTGTTTGTCTATCTCTCTCTCTCTCTCTGGACTCTGTTTTGCTGCGTCTGTCTCTCTCTCACTCTTTCTATTAAAATATATGTTTAATGCATGTGAAAAAAAAAAAAAGAAAAAACAACACAATTGTTAACATAATTTGTTTGTTTTTTGTTTTTTTAAATCTATATATATTGAGCAAATTTGTGTGAACATTGTTAACTGCCTAAAAAAAAGTGTTCATTGTTTCTTGTTTGTTGTTCGTTCCGTTGTGTTGTTGTTTGTTTTTGTTGTGTGCGCTCCAAAAATGTTTTTCCCTCACGAGAACCAAGACTAACTATAACTATAACTATAACTATAACTATAATAATTCTACTTAACAATTACTCAGTATGATTATTATTATTATTAATTGCCTTCAACGCCGCGACACTAACTTCAAACGCCAAAAACTAACTGGACCAATTGTTTTGCCTGCCTGCTGTTTTTATTCTCAATCGCCGCCGACGCTCGACACAATCTTCGTAACGCTCCGACAACGCATTATCTTGTCTATATACATATACTATATCATCTATAAAGTACTGCATTAAATATGTACAGAAATCTGGCATAGTTCTGCTTAAATGAATCGCTTGAAATGATTCGAATCATTTCATTAGTTAGTTTACTTAAATTAGAGTCCATAGAACATTTAAAGTGTTTTAATTGAATTCTCTCCTGAAGTTAACAAAATAATAATAATGAATTCCCCTATTAACCCAGAAAATAGTAAAACAAAATTTATTCTAAATCTAATCTAATTCGAAATCGAATCTAAAAAAACATTTGAAGTTAATTTACAATATAATATGATTTGATTTTTCATTCAAAATGTTCACTTAGATTACATTATATCAAAAAAGAATTGCTTACAAAATCTCGCAATGATCTCATTGAATTTTCACTTGAGGAATCCATTATAAGAATTTACTTAAGCAAAGGCGAATTTAATGAAATACAAAAGAAAACAACTTTTTAAATAAGTTTTCGCATCTTTGAAATTGTTATTAGTTAGTTTTCTTCGGTAATTTAATATTTTTTAAAATTCTGAAGTTTCCCAAAAAATTAAGGAACTTTCCCATTAACCCAAGAAAAGGTAAATTTTATAATTCTAAAATAAACTTCCGAATAGGCATCTAACTAATATAAAAATTACATTTGGCATCATCATTTTTATTATTAGGCACTTTATTTCAACAGTTCCTTAAATAATTTTAGGCAGTGATTGAATTTTTCAATTGCTTAAAATTAACAAAAATAGCAAGCGCGAATCTAATTAGTCTAAAATGAACTGAGATATAGCTACAAATTTTATTATCATAGTAAATCTATTCATATAAAAACATGCAACAGGATTTTAGACTAATTTTGTTTAAATTTTAATAAGCTAATGTAATTTTCTAAAATATATATAAACAGAATGCATGTGTGAAGTTGCTTTTTATATCGACTAATTTAGAAAATACTGAAGTTTCAGAACGTGACGTTGTGACTGTCATGTGCCCAAATTATTTTAATAATTTGTATTGAGGATTCAATATTTTGAAAATATTAACAATAATGTTGAATAGAGAAAATAGATAAAGATTCTAGTAGATTTATTTTGGAAACAACGAAAGCTTAATATAGTTAAAGTTGAAGTTGAAGAGCAACAATTACAACACTTTCAGCTCTGAATGCAAGGAAAGTTTATTTAAAAATTAAGTATGAAAATGTATATTCTATATAGATGTATGTATGTATGTATGTGTGCAGGATGCTTGCAGGATGCGTTCAGTTTTCGGCTTGAGCCGAAGACACCGTGTTTCTCCCCTTTCATTTTCTCAACTTTCCAACTTTTTATATGAGTATTTTTTCGGCTAATTAGTTTTCTGTTTGTATACTCTACGACCGTACACACACACACACCTACACACACACACACACTTGCACACACACACTACTGCACACACACACACGCACATTCGATTGGCTGATCTCGGACGGAAATCAAAATCATACACGAATTTGTTCCTCCCTCCATTTGTGTTTGCGCTTAACTAACTCGAAACGCGTTCAGCGACGGCGGCCACAACCTTCGATGAGATAGCCAATGCGCGTGTGGGCCTGGGCGTGGGCGTGGCAAGGGGCAAGAGGGGCGGCATCGATAGCAGCAGCCAATGCGCCTCGCTGCAAATACGCGTCACCGATCGCTTGTCCTTCTTCAAAATCGATTCGTCCACCAACGAGTTGCCATTGTCCGACATTGATTTCTCCCTCACCCCGGGCACACCCGGACAATGTGCCACAGCAAGTGGCTCACCGTTGGCGCAATGTGGCACGGCACGTTCATCGGCGGGTCACAAGCGTCACACGATGTTGAGCATGCGTCGCATGATCAGCGGTGAGGAGGGTGAATTTGAGGGTTTGCCACCGTTGCAACAGTTGCAACAAATCTCACCGATGGCCACGAACGAGCGACCGCTGAGCTGCAATTGCAGCAACAGTTTGTCCTTTCCGCTCGCCACTGCGCATGCGCACTCCAAGAGTCTCATGCAACTGACGCCGCCGCCGCCGCCGCCGCCAGCGACAATAGCAACAACAACAACAACAACGGTTGAAGTTGCCTCTTCACTCAATCGAAGTTCAGCGATTGCTGTGCGCATGGCGAGCAGTTTCGATGATGATTTTCAGCTGTCAAGCTCAGCGCCTGCGTTGCTTTTGAGCGGCGAGTTCGGTCAGCGTTCGACGTCGTTCAACAACAACAGCAACCGGGAGCAACCACGCACGTTGCAGCCACAAAATAAGAGCAGCAACAGTGCGAACAATTCGCCCACAGCTTCGACGCTGCGGCTGTGCATGGACATGGAGACGCGTCAGCTGGAGCGTGGACCGCAGCGCAAGGCGACAAGTCATTCGTGTGGCCAGCTATCGATAGCGATTGCTGCCACGTCATCGCTATCGGCGCCGGTGCAATGCGAGAATCCGTTTCGCTTTGGTTTTGCATCATCAGCAGCGACAACAACTTGTGTGGCTGCAGCTGCAACTGTTGCTGGCAACACATTTGTCAGCTGCTTTGCTCCAATAGCAGAACATGTGCCAGCCACGCCCACACCGGTAGCAACGCCCACATTGGTGTACAACATACCGACAGTGTTGATAACAGCAACAGCCGCAACAGTGACGAGCAATGCGGCAGCGAGTGCAGCAATTGCAACTGAGACAACTGACACAACTGACAGCAACAGCACGGCAACAACAACAGCAATCACAAAAGCAACCACAACAACAACAACAATTGTAGCTTTGTCTTCTATCACAACAACAATCACAAGAACAACAACAACAGCAACAGCATTGTCTCCTAATCAACCTTGTACTAACCAATTCAAACCAATTGATCCTTCCTCAATTGACGCACAACAACCACAACACGATTTCATCGACAACATTATACAAACGAACAATACGAATACCAAAACAATAAACACTACTATGAACAACAACAACAACAACTACTACAACAACAACATCACAACAACAACGACAACAACAACAACCACAACCCCGTCTTGTTGTTGTACCAATACAATCGCCACAGATAGCAACGTTTCGGTGTCGGTATCGGCATCGGTAGTATCATCATCGGCCAATTCGTCCACATCGTCGCGTCGCCAAAGACACAGTATTGCCGGCCAGATGTCCTATATGAAAATGTTGGGTTTCGGTGGTTTTAGCAAAAAGATGGCGACCAGCGCGAATAGCCTTTTCAGCACAGCGGTCATCAGCGGCAGCTCATCGGCGCCCAATCTACGCGACATGATACCGGTATCATCATCCGGTGAGTACACAACACACACTTTCACACACCCCCCACACTCCCCATACTCCCCATACTCCCATACACACACACAACCCAACAACAAAACACACAGCTACAATCAAACCAAATACAACAAATCGATTCCCAAACCTCATACAGCAATAAATATTGGCAAAGTGCATGGTTCAATACTTCGACGAACAAGTTCCAAGATTCCAATCCTAACACTTGTGTTTCACTTTTCAAATACTAAGCAACTAGCGAGCAGCAAGCTTAAATACATTTGCAGAGATATTAGCAAAGTAGAGCACTTTCATTTTGTATTTAATGGTTAAAATCGAGATTTTAAATTATTCATGTAATTAAGATTTAAGCATCAGTATACCACATATACATTTACATTTTTCAGTATTTTTTAAGTATATTGGTTTAAATTATAATACCGCACACTGTTTTGCTTATCTTGAGAGCGGACAAACGGTATTTATCAGTATTTTCGGTATATTAATATACTGAAAATGCTGTTCTCATGAAAAGCAAAGCAGTGTGCGGTATTATAATTTAAATAAACCAATATACTAAAAAAAATACTGAAAAATGTATATGTATATTTGGTATATTGATATTACAAATGCTGTCAAAGTTGTCAGCTTATAATACGCTTCTACTCAATGTCGCGTATAAATAGCAAAGCAAGCAAAAAACAATATTAATAATCATAAATTTATAAAGTAGTTAAAGATTTAATTAAAATTGGTATAAAATCTCCGACATTTTACCAATTCATTTTTCAACAGTTAAGTTAATTTTTTGTTGTCATTAATTGATCAATTTAGCTTGTTTTATAAATATACCAAATCAATATACCAACAAAATGCTGAAAAACGTTTCTGAGAGCAATTGACACTGCAAGTTCGTTGCCTAAGTCTTTTATTTAGTTTACTTCGAACTCTAAAACCAAAAAGAACATTTTTCTCGGTAAACTTTCATATTTATATAGTGTAAATGACTAAAATCTCTGCAAACGTATATACATAAAACCCAAATTTCAGATTCGCTATAAACTTTTAAATTTAATTCTTAATAAGTGTTGCCAAAGCCAAAATATATAGAAGGAAACTGAAAAGGAGTAGAATAATAGTTAACTAGTTATAACTATTTTTCTATCGTATAAAAGAATGTTCGGAATCAAAAGTGAAATAGTGTAGAGTAATAGTTATGTGAATAAAGAAAATAGTTTTTAGTGTAAAGTAATGCTCCCATTCGCAAAATCTATTGCTATAGTAAAAGACTAATTAATGTATTACAGTTTTGACATTAAAGTGGTTTACGAGACGTTAAAGTGAATTCAGACTGATGAGATAAGTATATAGTAAAATATAATTGATTTTAAAATTTGTTGTATGTGTGACAATTAAACTAACTAAATATAATATGTATGTAGAGTAATGGGAAAACAATGAATTTAAATATTAAAATTAAAATAGTAGGTAAAAAAGTTTAAGCAAATAAAGTAACGATGAAAATTGAAAGAAAGGTACATAGTTAGTTTGTGAACATTTGCTAATTGAATTAACATTAATTAACATGTATACGAAACAAGTAAGAAAGCTACAGTCGAGTGTACTCGACTGTGAGATACCCGCTACCCATTTTGAATAAAAGCAATATATTTTGCGGTATTATTCTCAAAATATACCAAATATACTGCAAAAATACTAAAAATATACCAAATGGTATATGTGGTATATCGATATAGTGCCGCATTCAAAATATACCATAGACGGCACAATATACCAGATTGTCAGCCAAAGCAACTCAGACCCCTAGTAAGTAGGCGTTTTTGCCCATACAAAAGTATTTCTTTAATAACTTCGACAATTTTTATCTGATCGCAACCAAATTTTCAGGGATCATAACTACTATAGTTATTACCGTATATACCAAAATTCGTAACCCTAGCTTTAAAATTACGCTTGTTATTCGATTTTTTTGATTTGCAGGGGCGGAAGTGGGCGTGGCAAAAATTTGAAACAAACTTGATCTGCGTGCAAACATAACAAATGCTGTCGAAAAAAAATTATAGCTCTATCTCTTATAGTCTCTGAGATCTAGGTGTTCATACGGACAGACGGACAGACGGACAGACGGACAGACACACAGACGGACAGACGGACATGGCTATATCGTCTCGGCTGTTGACGCTGATCAAGAATATATATACTTTATAGGGTCGGAGATGCCTCCTTCTACCTGTTACATACATTTCCTGCCGGCACAAAGTTATAATACCCTTCTACCCTATGGGTAGCGGGTATAAAAAATGGTTAAATAACCTAAAGGGAAATTTGATAAAATATCTGTATTTATGCACAATATGAGGTAAATAGATTGAAATGCAATTCATAACACAACATTTTTAGAGATAATCCAAAAATATGTTGTAGACTTAACGAACATTAAAAAATACTAGTGACACTTGTAGTTTCAGCACAATTGTAGATTACTTTTATAGATTCTGTGTTATAGTACATCACCAAAAGTCCAAAAAATTCGAAATAGAAAAATGAAAAATTCGTCTTTAAGCACTGCAGTCAATAACCAATAAATAGAATGTGGCGCTGTGTATTTAACTGTGAAACGATTTCCAACTACCATTTTCCATGCTCCAATCTCTCCACTTTCCACTCTCTCCACTCTCCACTCTCCACTCTCCATTAATCCACTTCCACACGCTCTTCTTCCTTACTCTGTTGTTTTCTTTAACTTACAAATAAATGCATTTATTTCACTTATTTTTTTTGTTCTCTTAATTTATGTGTGTCTCTGTGTGTATGTGTGTGTGTGCGTATGTGTGTGCAACGTTGCCACTGCACACCGCCGCCCCCGCTCCGCACACTTGCAACGTTTTTAGGATTCGGTGATGTGCCGCCGATACGACCACTGGAGACTCTGCACAACGCGCTGTCGCTGCGCAAGCTGGACAGCTTTCTGCAGGACATGATCCTTGCGCAGATCTTTAAGACGCCGACGGGCTCACCGCCACGCGTCCACGATGCCACTGGCGCGAATGCATCCTCATCGCTGGCCACAACAACGAGCAACACACCATCCGTCGACAACATGACTGCTGTCTCCTCAATGATTGTGCGTCACGATCAGCATCAGCAGCATCAACAAGTTGCAGGTCGTCGTGCAGAGTTGCAAACGACTGGCGGCAGTGAGACGCATGCCACACGTCGCAAGATGGTCTCCTTGTGTGAGAATGCCATGGAAGAGAATGTCCACGAAGTGAAGCTGGAGGATGAAGTGCAGAAGTTGCAACAGCAACAGCAATCGTCGAAGAAAGAGCGTAAGTTGCAAAAGCGTAAGTCATTTATTGCTTGGCGCAGCTGAATATTTTGAATCTCCTCCTCCTCCTCCTCCACGGCCTCCGCTCTTGCCACGCCCCCACAACTAAGCTCATCTTCTATCGAACTGCATGCAGCATAAGAATTCCAAATTTCATTATCTAATTGTTTTTATTTCCGTTTGTTTTCTTTTTTCTTTCTTTAATTTGCAGTGAATTAAATCATCAGTTGTGTTTGCATCATATACTATATACTATATACTATATATATTTCTATAGCGTCAATTGATTTAAGAGATATGAGTTGTATCAGTGTTTGCCTCAAGAAAGAAACAAATTTTGTAATTTACTTATATCGAAATAAAGAAATTACTTGAATACACTTGCGCACATTCACGCGTGTTCTCTCTCTCTCAGTCTCTGTCTCTGTCTCTCTCTTTCTATTTCTCTCACTATGTTGTTGCTCTCTCTTTCTTTTTGTATATATATCGCACGCATCTCTATTTCTATGGCTCTCTATTTTATGGTTTTTGCCTATTTTGGCTGCTGACAAGAAGCTTCAGCTTCAGCTTGTCTATATCTCTCTCATCCATTCAATACTTTAAACTAATCGAAATCGAAAAAACAAACTAACAATCTGAACAATCTGAACCATCTGAACTACTAAACAAATTGCAAACAAGTTTGGCAAGTGCAACAGGATTACGATGAGGACAACGACGATGAACCGCTCGAGAATGCAGCTAAACTAAGCAGGTAATACAAATAAATAATTTCTATTCAATTTCTCACTTGCTTAATTCTGTCTTCTTCTTAGCCTTGCTGTCGACATTGTCATGATCGAGGAGGCGGATGTGGATGAGCAGCGCACAGCGTTTGAGCCCATGAATCAGGATACGTTGCAAACGGATGCATCTGCTGTAGCTCCCAATGCCAGCGCCAACATCTTTCTCAGCGTCTGCGATGAGCCAGAGCCCACAAGCAGCGCTTGCCTCACGCCCGTCAGCTGTGGCATGGATCTCGATCTCGATCTGAGCATGGTGGCCAACAAGGGCTCCATGACGCTGTCCGTGGATGTGAGTGATTGGTTTAGCATTCAGATCTTTCATTCGTCTAGAAAACAAAGCAGACCCAAAGGTGTCGCTTGCTTACAAAATTATGTTGATCCAAATTTATGGTTATTATACATTTTTTTATTCTTGAGGATTCTCTTAAACTTCTTTCTATTAACAAATTTTCCACACACACTTTCTTAGACTACAACTTTGTACTATAGATATATGTACAAAGTCTGTTAAATATCCTTCGGTATATTTTAGTATTTTGCCAGTATACTAAAAGCTTTCCCACACATACGTGTTTAGTCTACAACTTTTACTATACAGATTGGTAGTTAAAAAGCGTTCGGTATATTTTTGATATTTTTTTTGTAGTACATATATTAAATGCTTTTCCATACACTATATATACAATTCCGTTTTACGATAATGAGCGCTTGTAAAGAGAGCATACAGGGTATTTTATTCAAGTTCGATATATTCGATATATTTTACTATTTCTTCAGTATATTAACACACATTTGTAGTCTACAACTTTATACTATAGATAAAGTCAGTTAAATAGCCTTCATTGTTCAACTTATACAATAGATATAGATAGTCAAATATCATTTAGAAATTTGGTATATTGTTTGAATAATATCGCTCTGTTTTGCTTCCATTAAAAATATAGGCAGTATATAATATAGCCTTCAGTATATTTTACATTTTTTCAGTATATATTAAAAGATGTAGGCAGTTTAATAACCTTCAGTATATTTTAGTATTATTTTCTGTATATTTATTTGGTATATTTTACGAATCATACCACACTGTTATGCTTCTATTGAAAATGTAGGCAGTTAAATAGGCTTTAGTGTATTTTTGTATTTTTTTCGGTATATCGACTTGGTATATTTTGTGAATTATACCGCTCTGTTTTGATTCTATTGAAAATATAGGCAGTTGAATAGACTTTAGTATATTTTGGTACTATTTTCAGTACTTATTCGGTATATTTTCTACTGAAAATGAGTAGCGTTACTTGTACAGCTGAACGCTGATGTAGATATGATCTACTCTGTTATTTTATAAAACAATTGCAAGGTATTAAAAGCGCTAACTCATTCTTGTTTAATTTATTTAACGCGTTCAAACAACTCAAATTAGATTCAATCTTAATAAATTTTAAATAAGCAGCACAAGCTCAAGCAAACATTCGACAATAAGAGTTATCCTCGTTATTATAAATACTTTAATTTGAAATTCTCAACTTTTCTCTTTTTTCGCAGGGCTTCGATGACGATGAGGAGGCGACTCTGTCGGCGGCAACGACGCCCTCGCTGCCACCGGATGCGACAGAGCCGAAACTGGAGATGTGCTACTGCTGTCCGACGCACGCCGAACAGCCGCCGGAGGTGGCCAGCGATGATCCCAAATACTGCTTTGCGCTGCCCGTGCACATCACCCAAGCATCGCCAGAGCACACACGACCAAGTGTGCGACGCGCCCACGATCCGATCTCGCCACGGATGCAAAAGCAGATAAGCTTGTTCGAATGCGGGGCAGGCGGGGGCAGAAGCACTGCGTGCCTCAATCAATTTGCCAGCGGCAGCGCAGCAGCTGCGACAGGATGCGCGTTTGCGTAAATTCGAGAATCTCACGCAGTCGACGTCAAATTCGAATTTCCCCTTCGAGAGCAATACGCTGAAGCGTGTGCCGTTGGTCAGCACCAAGGATGACTATGCGAATGTGTCGCACACACAGAGTTGCATCAATCTGAAGAGCAGCGGTGCTGGTTCCGGTTCCGGTTCACTAGGCTACGGTTCACCGCAGCATCAACGCGAGAGCAAGGACAAGGATAAGGAGAAGGAACGTTTGCCCACAACGTTGGCAAACACACCGAACTACAATCGTTTGCCCAATGCTTTGTCCGTTTGCTGTTCGCTGGACATCGATGCCGGTTGCAGCAGCACAGCAACTTCAACAGCAGCAGGAGGTGTAGGCGGAGGCGGAGGGGGGGGAGCTGCTCCCACACAAACTGTGTCATCTGCTTCTGCTGCTGCTCCGCATCCGGGCGCACTCATTGTGAAGGAGCGTTTCATTGAGCCACCGAAGCGTGGCATTGTGCGTGGCTATCATGGGAAAACGCAATCTATGGATGCCGATTTTCTGTTCAACGAGTTTCTATTGCTGCCGGCCATGGCGCCGCAGCTGGACGATGATCTCGATGTGGAGCAGATGGAACAAGCCACGGATGCTCCGTTGCCATCGCCCAAATAAATGTTGTTTAATCTATCCCTAATAACACGTATACGGTTACTAAACAAACTCAATATGTACATTTCTTATTGAAATCTGTCTTAAGCTCATCACTTGCAAACAATTTCCTCGTTGTTGTTTTCTGAAATAAAGATCTCTATTTTTCTGTCTTATGCAAAAGTGAATACAATTTGTTTTATTCTTAAAATTGATTACTCAATGGGGATCATTATGCTAGTGATTATAAAGCTCATCATTTTAAAGTATATTTAAAAGCTGTTCTGCTAGGAAACGAATTTGAAGTTGAAATCAATTTCTCAATAATCATGAAGCACATCATTTGAATAATTCTGAAATAAAGGTTTCTATTCTTCTGATGGAATACTCAAAGAT
Source organism: Drosophila pallidifrons (assembly GCA_023558445.1). NCBI lineage: Eukaryota > Metazoa > Arthropoda > Insecta > Diptera > Drosophilidae > Drosophila > Drosophila pallidifrons. The sequence goes on from CM042351.1 coordinate 19,106,102, forward strand.
TGATGATGATGAGGCTGATCGCTTGAAATTATGTCTTATGAAAAAGTACATATATTAAAATTTTTCTATAGTTAAAATGGATTACTCAATGAGGATCATCATGCTGATCACTTGAAAGTATATTTAAAAGTTCTTCTGGCAGAAAATGAATTTGTTGTTACGATTGATTACGCAATGATGGTAATGATGAAGCTGATCACTTAAAATGCTTATGCAAAAGTATATAGAAACGTTATTCTGCTAGAAAAGGAATTTGTAGTTGAAAATGTTGTGTTTCGGAATAAAGATCTCTATTATTCAGTCTAATGCAATAGTATTTTTAAACGTTCTATAGTTGAAATGGACTACACAATGAGGATCATCGTGATGATCATCATAAAGCTCATCACTTTGAAATTATGTTTTATGCTAGAGTATATTTTGTTTGTTTGTTGTTGTTGTTTTCCGGAATAAAGATCTCTGTCTTATGTAAAAGTATTTTTAAAAATTGTTCTGGTAGAAAATGAATTTGTAAATAAGATTGATTAATCAGTGATGGTAATGATAAAATTCTGTCTTATGCAAAAGTAAACCAAAACTATGATGATCATTATGAACTCATCTCTTGAAATTTTGTCTTATGCAAAAGTATATATACAAGTACATATATATAAAATTTGTAGTTGAAGTTGATCACTCAATGATAATGATCATGATGATTCTTGGTTTTTTCTCCGAAATATAGATTATCATTTTGTCTTATGCAAAAGTATCTTTAAAAGTTTTATAGTTTAAATGGATTGCACAATGAGGATCATCTTGATGATCATCATGAAGCTCTTCACTTTGAAATTGTATTTTATGCAAAAGTATATATAAAAGTTATTCTGCTAGTTGAAATTGATCACTCAATGATAATGATCATGATGATTCTTCGTTGTTTTCCGGAATAAAGATCTCAATTATTTTGTCTTATGCAAAAGTATATATTCAAGTTGTTCTGCTAGAATACGGATTACTCAACGATAATCATGATCAACATGATCAATGATGATGAAGCCAAGTGAAAGTGCTGTCAATGACCGTCGTCGCAGCCCAGACCCAATTTGGGAACTGTGGGAGTTGGAGACACGAGTCGAGACGCACTCAGAATGAGTGAGAGACGCAGCCGGTTTTTGTTTTATTTCTGTATTTCGTTTGAACGTTTTCACTTGTCAGCTTGTACGATACGATTTTGATATGAGAGACAGAGACTATACTATATACATAGCATGCATTAACCTCGATCCACATTCGATTGCAAATTTTCAATTCGTGTTTGGCATTCGTTTCTGTTTCTGTTTCTGTGTCTCTATTCTAAAATTGCGTATGCAAGGCATGCACGGAGCAACAACAACGACAACAACAACATCAACATCACCCACTATCTGTGTTGTGGCCCTCAGACTACACTCACTTGCCTACGAATATGAATACGATTGTGACTGCGACTGTGACTGCGACTCTGAATGGGAGTAAGGCGAGTAATGAACTGCAACAGCGCTGATGGCGCGGCAAAGATAACTTAGTACTTAGCTGCAATTACGAGTACAACAAGTCTTGACTCGACGACTCTGCGTAGCTCATGATAATCGTAGAGCAAAACACTCATGCATACCCAAACACCCGTACATGACTAACTTGTAGGCACTTTCAATTTGTCGGCGGCTAGACCAAAAGTTAACACGCTCAGTTTATTATTGCATTAAGGCCACAAGCAAAGCAGCTAAGTAATTCGATGGAGGCATCTCTTTGACAATTTTATTTATGAAATGGAAAAAGTAAATATAATAATGTAACTGAAAAATTGTTTATAAAATTGAAAAATAAATGCAAATGAATATAAATATGCAGCGAAATAAACTATATGTTAAAAACTATATAACTGAAATTATATTTATAAAATAGGAATATAAGTATAAGCGAATATGAATATGAATAAAATAGAATAATAAATAAAACATTTAGCTGAAATTATATTTATAAAATAAGGAAACAAATATAAATAAATATAAATATACCAATTAAGCTGAAGGCCTTCGCTGCCAATGCTTTACCAATAGTGTCAGTATTAATTTTAATTATAACTAACCTTTAAATAATAATAATAATAATACCAATTTGATATTAATTCAACTCAATATCACCACAAAAAAAAAAAAAAAACAAAAAAGTAAAACAGTCGGTAATAAAAGTAAAACATAAAAAGCACAGTAAAATAGAAATAAATTCTATCTAACTCAAATTATAAATTTACAAAAAATTGAAATAAAAGTAAGATATAAAAAAAAAAAATTTTTTATGTCAATATGAACTAAAATTGAAAAAAATGTGTTGAAAATATAATCCTATCTCAGATTTAGATGAAATTTGAAAATATAAAAAATTAGAAAATATAATTCGAAAACCAAATAAAATATTAAATATAAAAACAAGTAGTCAGATAAATAAAGAAAACAAAGGCAGATTTAGTTAGTTTTTTTTATCAATGTTTTACAAAATCATATGAATTGATAAGTTAAATTTATTTTTTCGCTCTTAATTCGATAAAATAAAAGAATCAACAAGCTGAATTAAGATTATTATTTTGAAGCTATGGGTAATTTATAATTCAAGATTAATATCACATTAATTTTGCAAATTCTTTAAATTTCTTCTATCTTTTTTGACAACCCTTTTAATAAATTTCTAACCCAACTCACTTTCTATTAGCACAATTCTGTGCTGTGTTTGCTTTAGTGATGATCTACTGTGTGCAATGCTTGCAACATTTGCTTCTTTTTTTTCTTCAGGCTTGGACACTGAGCAAGTTCGTTGCCTAAGTCTTTTGTATTGGTCGATGCTGCAGAACGCAGTTTAGACGCTCTTGCTCTCGTTTTCCGTTTCTTACTGTTTCTCTTGTTGTTCTTGTTGATGTTTTTCATTTGCATCAGCAATTTTCATTTTTGGTGCGCACCTTTAACAACTGTAATTAGCATTTTTTCCTAAGTTGGCCGCATATGGAAAAAGTTTCCACTCAATTTAGTTTTTTAGTTTTGCTTAATTTTGCCCGCGCGCCAAGTGAAAAGAAAGAAAGAGACGCAGTTCAGCTGTAACAAGAGTAGAAGTGTGCCCATCACACACACACACAGACACGTGTATGTAAATGTGTGTTATATGGATATGCATTAGCTGTGCGCTGTTTGGCATTTGGTTGCTTTTGCTTCTGCTTTTGCTTTTGGGTGCGGGTGTTTGATGTGTTTTTGTTGTGATGTGTTGTGCCCGAAAGTTTCGCCATGGGGAAAGTTCTAGCTTTAAGCTATTCGAGACTTTGCCAATTTATGCAAATGCGCGAACAGCATATCAACAACACAACCCACACACACACACACACACACACACACACACTCACATGCATATTCACACCATGTGGTAATATATAGATTTCGTTTCGAAAAGAGAGATGAATATTTGCCTTTGAAATGCCTGAGTCCCAATTAGCAATCCAAAATGTTCACGATCGAAATGATGCTTCTCACTACAATAAGATCAACAGCTAAATATTTCATATTAAGCCATTGTTTGTGCTAAATCGCTTATTCTTCAATTATTATAATATAATACTAAAGATACCTTTTGACAAATAATTCATTTATTAGCATTATTCAATGATGTCTTTCGCTTGTTTGTAATCTTTTTTTGCATGTTAGAAAGCTCTCCTAAAAATGTTTCGTAAGTCGCTTTTATTTTATATATTTTTCCTTATTAGGTCAATTTAATTTGCTTGCTCAAATTTTGAATTTATTTAAAGATCTACTATTTGAAGGAATTATATAATATTATATGTGAAATTAAATGCTTAATAAATTTTTTTTTTACTTATTTTTTAGCTGTTTCGCTTAACTTTATTTCTGTTAATTATAGTTTTAACGTATTTACTTATCTTATTTTTAGTTTGCAAGTTTTTCTGCTATTCAATACTTATTAAGACTCTTTAATATTTATTATTTAAAAAGGTTACACATAACTATTGTTAATCCTAACGTTTATGGCTTCTCTTTCTCTTTTAGAGACAGCGAATAAAACGCAGGGGAAGCGAATAAATCGCGAATCTTTCTCTTATTATTTTTATTTAATTTTATTCTTTATTTGTACGTAATTATTTCTTTTAACTTTTACCTTAAAATAGATTTTTAATACTTCATCTGAAATTATTTATATTCAAATTGTTTTTTGCACTCATTTTGTGCATTTAATTTGCTTGATTTTTATACCCGCTACCCATAGGGTAGAAGGGTATTATAACTTTGTTCCGTAATAGGTAGACGGAGGCTTCTCCGACCCTATAAAGTATATATATTCTTGATCAGCGTCAACAGCCGAGACGATCTAGCCATGTCCGTCTGTCCGTCTGTCCGTATGAACACCTAGATCTCTGAGACTATAAGAGATAGAGCTATAATTTTTTTTCGACAGCAATTGTTATGTTTGCACGCAGATCAAGTCTGTTTCAAAAGTTTGCCACGCCCACTTACGCCCCGCAAATTAAAAAAATCGAGTAACAAGCGTAACTTTGGAGCTACAGCTGCGAATTTTGGTATAGACAATAATAACAATAGTATTTGTGATTCCTTGAAAATTGGTTGCGATCAGATACAAATTGTGGAAGTTATTAAAGAAATACTTTTGTATGGACAAAAACGACAAAAACTAGGCGTCTTATTTGCTTTGGCTGACAATCTGGTATATTGAGCCGTCTATGGTATATTTTGAATGCGGTACTTTAATGATATACCAAACATACCATTCGGTATATTTTCAGTATTTTTTAGTATTTCCGATATATTTTGAAAATAATACCGCAATATTTTGCCTTTATTCAAAATGGGTAACGGGTATCTCACAGTCGAGTACACTCGACTGTAGCTTTCTTACTTGTTATACCCGCTACCCATAGGGTAGAAGGGTATTATAACTTTGTGCCGGCAGGAAATGTATGTAACAGGTAGAAGGAGGCATCTCCGACCCTATAAAGTATATATATTCTTGATCAGCGTCAACAGCCGAGACGATATAGCCATGTCCGTCTGTCCGTCTGTGTGTCTGTCCGTCTGTCCGTCTGTCCGTCTGTCCGTATGAACACCTAGATCTCAGAGACTATAAGAGATAGAGCTATAATTTTTTTCGACAGCATTTGTTATGTTTGCACGCAGATCAAGTTTGTTTCAAATTTTTGCCACGCCCACTTCCGCCCCCGCAAATCAAAAAAAACGAATAACAACCGTAATTTTAAAGCCAGAGTTGCGAAATTTGGTATATACAATAATAACTATAGTAGTTATGATTCCTGAGAATTTGGTTGCGATTAGATAAAAATGTTGGAAGTTATTAAAGAAATACTTTTGTATGGGCAAAAACGCCTACTTACTAGGGGTCTGAGTTGCTTTGGCTGACAATCTGGTATATTGTGCCGTCTATGGTATATTTTGAATGCGGCACTATATCGATATACCACATATACCATTTGGTATATTTTTAGTATTTTTTGCAGTATATTTGGTATATTTTGAGAATAATACCGCAAAATATATGGCTTTTATTCAAAATGGGTAGCGGGTATCTCACAGTCTAGTACACTCGACTGTAGCTTTCTTACTTGATTTTTGTTTGCATTAGTTTTACGATTACTTGATTTTTAAATTTAAATTTCGTTTGCAACTCTGCTTAAATTGTTGTCCTTTTTTTTCCAAATGTTTGTTATGTCATGTTCTATTTAAAATTTTAGCTGCTTCACTTAAATTTCTCTCTACAATTTCTTCATTACAATTTCTTACATTGAACTTCTCTTTCTTCTGTCTCAAAATTGATTAACAAAAATCTCCTTGCTATGTTTGAAGCGAACATTTGAACAGCCACAATATGCATTGATTACTTGAAATCATCAGACTGATCTCTCCTTCAATGAGTCCAATGGCAATGGCATAATATGGAGTGCAATATTTGAACATAAACAGCGCAAGTTATTCGCCAGCAGTTGTTATAGACATTCAAGACATGCCATGAATATCAGACAATCAGAGTTTTTGGCCAATTCGATTTGCATAATAGAAAATCATAGAAAAATCTGTTAACATCTTGTGTGTGTGTTATTTTGGTATTGATGGCAGAAATTACAACAAAACAAAAGTCCGAAAGAAAAAAAAAAAAAAAATTGAAATTGAATTTCAGCTCAAATTCGACATCGACAACAAGTCGACAACAGTTGTTGTTGTTGTTTTTTTGGTTGTTGTTGTTGACCAGCTGCCTTCAGTTGGCAGCTTCACTTTCTTTTTCACTCGAAAATTTGACTGAAAAATCGATGAGTGCTGATAGCAGTAGTTGTTGTTGTTACGATTGCTGGCTGTTGTTATGGATGCTATGCATATTTAATAGATTCCATTGTTGTTGCTGTTGTTGTTGTTGTTGTTGACTCAGCACCCGCGCCACGCTGTGGGAAAGCAGCTCAAGTGGTCAAGCTCTTGATGATTGCCCTCAACGAAAGAGAGAGTGAGTGAGAGCGAGAGCAATAGTGAAAGAGAGAGAAGATCTCAACAATCAACAATTGACATATTGCAGCTGCTGTGGCTGCTCGTATCCTGTTTTCCAATTTTCGCAAACAAGCTCGATATGTGGTCGGCACATAATTACTTCTGCCGGACAATTGGCAAGCGGTTAAGTTCATTAATCATCACAAAACTGACCAGTCGGGTTTCGCTTCTCTAGCTGTCCGTCTGTCTGTCCGTCCGTCTGTCCGTCCGTCTGTCTGTCTCTCGTTGTCAATTGCGCGCTAATTACGCACAAGAAGAAGGCGCTATGCGGACATGGCAAATTGCGCATACGCGCCGTGTGCCGTGTGCCACGCCAACTTGTCTTCACTCTCTCTCTCTCCCTCTCTCTCTCTCTCTCTCTCTCTCTGTCTCTCTGTTTTGTTGCGTCTTTCGTACATTTCTCCCAAAAGTCTCATGCTAAATAAACAGCGTCGTCGTCTACCTGTTGTGCGAGCGAGTTCAATTTATGAAAGAATCCAATGAAGAGTGAAAGCAGTAAAACGTAGCCGGTAAAAAGTGTAAGTTTGCTGCCGGTTTAACGTTCGTTCGTTTCTTCGTACGTTTTGCTGGCGAAAGATCATTGGCATATTTACATGGATTACCAACGCTTTGTCTCTCTTTCTCTCTCTCACTTTTGCTGTCTGCGTCACTTTGGCATTTTTGAGGCTTGGCTGCAACGAATTGCCAGCCGATTAATCAACATCAACTGAACTTGCCACTTGCCACATACTGGCGCACTCATGATATCATAGCCATACATAGTTATCAACAGCAACCAGCAACCAGCAACAGCAACCAGCAGCAACAACCTTTAAACAAAACCTCTTTTACTCGCATTTGTTGTTAGCTCACTTTATTTTTTTCTTCTTTAGTTTTTGTGCAGTACCGTTAGCTGTGCGCCAATCTTTTGTGCGATTTGATTAACTGTTAGAATTTAGTGGCAAATTTCAATGTGAATGATATAATCAAGAATAAATTAGTTACATATGTAGATGTAATACTAAAAGTTGACTTTCGAGTTGGTGAAAAGCTTTCACAACTTAAACATAATAGAAATCATTATCATCAATCATCATCTTCTAAGCTTATGCAATTCTTTGCATTTAATGAATTACTTATAACTTCAATTCGTATAATTCAAATAATAATTAAATTCAAAATTCTTTTCTGTTATAGAAATCTACTGGAATGTTAATTTATTATAAGTATTTTATATACTAACGATAACTTCTTAAGTTTATTAAAAAATGAATATATAATATTTTTCCTTTTCAATTCTTATTAATCGTTATAATATTATAATTAAGTTGACACATTTTTATCTTGTAAATCAACATAATTCTTTGTTAGTTATTGTTAATAATAATTGTTAAATCTAGCAGTTTAATGCTGCTCAATATTGATGGATAAATACTAATTTTCTTAGAGTTAAACAAGCTTTAAATTATTTTTCAATATTTTCGCTTAATTTTATTTTATTTATTATTTATTCTATTCAAACTAAATATATGTTATACAAAGTTGAGTTTTTTTTTTTTAAAGACGCAAGTATTAAATACACAACAACAATAAATTTCCGTATACTTTACTTTACTAAGACCATTTAAGATCTCCTCAACTGCATTGCTAATTAATATGTTAAAGTTTAAAGCACATGTTTGCATTTAAATTCGTTTCAAATTAATTCAACTTCATAAATATGCATTGAAATACCGAAATGACGTTCTACAAATATTTTTGCACTCTTTGTTTGCTGGTTGAAAAATTTAAAGTAAAGTAAAGTAAAGTAAAGTAAAAGAATTGCAGCTGATTTGGCTTTGTTATGAGTTAAAGCATTGTTTGGGTTGCTTAACTCGCTTGAATATTCATTGCTTTTGTTTTTTGTTTTTCGGTGTGTGCGAGCATTTATTATTATTAATTGGTTGTTGGCTATCGTGTAAGTTGCAGCAGCTTGTTGCAGCTTTGTTGCTTGTTGCAACGACGACGGCGACGGCGACGGCGACAGAAATGTGCAATTTCAATGCATCGATTTGATTATTTATTCTGCTTATCATGCTGCGGCCTTTCGCAATGCGGCAGGCAAAAAATAAATATATATATATATATATGTGTGTGAGCGCCAAAAACGAAAGACTTAAGACACAAACTTGTCGCTTGCAATCGTTGCAGCAGCTTACATAAATAACCCAAGCTCACTCGCTTAGGATAAGCAGGCAAACAGTAAAGAAACAACAACAACAACAACAACAACAACAAATAAACAAAACCAGTCGTGTTGGCCACTTGTTGCCGTCTGGCCAGGAGGAGGGTTTTTTTTTGTATAGTTTTTAAAACACTTGCCATTTTTTTTTGTTGTTTGCTGCACTTGCGTAAATTTCCACTTTCAATGCAGCTTGTCCAGCATTCTTCCCAGTTGCGAAATATATTTTTACATACAAATATTTTATATTCAATTTTTTGAGGCTGCGTGCGAAGACGACGACGACGCGTGCCACACATTGTTGCAAGCTGTCGTTGCGTTCGTGTGTTGTGTCTGTGTCTGTGTGTGTGTGTGTGTGTGTGTGCTTTCACATAACCCACACACTAATGAAGTTGAACGCGCTCTACTTAAGGTGCCGCTGGCTGCCCACAGCTGGTTACATTCGTAGTACTCGCATTTAATTACTCAATTTTCAGTCGAAATGCTTTAACATATAATAAGGGGAAGATAGTTTTCTTCAGCTTTGTTTATGAGGCTTGAAAATTCCGTTTAACGTTTTGCGCATTGCAACAGTTACTACTATCATCGTCTATTAAATGATGAATGAATAGTATAACGAACTCTGACCTGCATAATTCTTATATAATCCAACTGACAACAAACAACTGACAACTAACATCTGACGCCATCAAGTTCTCCTCAAATGTAGCGAAACAGACACAACCAGAACACTCGGAACAATCACATCTCAAATTCAATTAACATAAAGTCAAACATTACAACAAGAAAACAAGCAAAACGCGATTTAAGCTAAAGTTAAACGGGTTTCAGTTTCGCACTGAAAATACTTTCAATTTGCTGTACACAAAACGTGAAGTGGAACCTAAAAAAAAAAAAAAAAAAAATAAATAAAAAAAAAAGCAAATATCATCAAACATGAGAAATATATTCTGATCAGACTCGCTATTAAATGTATGACAACAAATGGCAATGAGTTGATAAAAGTTATTATCAAAAAAAAAAATATATATATATATATAAACGTTTATTCAATGAATTAACATAATCGTAATATATTTCTGATACGTTGTATCCAAAAATTTCACATTCACTCCTTTAATATCTAAAATTACATTTTTTACTTTATAGATTATTAACATATATTATATTTTAAAAATCCATTTTATGCACTTTTTAATATTTTCATATTTTGTCTTAAATATATTATTATGATTTCATATTGTATTATAAAAAGTTTTGAATCTCTTTCTTTTTCGTCTGCGATGATGATAATCATAATTAATTTAAGTTTTCAAAATGTTTTCTCTTAAACAACGTTCATTATGTTGTTGTTGCATTTCATCACATCGCTGCGAGAGAGAAAATTACAAAAACAATTTAAATGGTTTTCAGGGAACGCCCCCTAATTGTTTATTACACACAACCCATTTTCTTCTTCTTTGTATTACTCAATTGTTGTTGTGAATATAATTTAAAATATACATATGTGATATTAGACAGAGTTTAAGAAGTGGAATAACTTGAATTCTGATTAAACATATAAAAAGATGCAAAGTCGAATATTTATTGAGATATTATTCCATTGATATCGCAGATGAGACCGACACACATCTGACATCTGACATCTGACATCTGACTGAAGACACAGACTCTCGACACTCTCTCGAGATATGTAGCTGTAGATAAACACAAGGTGTGAGAAGAGCGCAAAGAGACTCGAAAAATAAATGTGAAGAAAACGAACGCATCGCACTTAAGCTTTCAATTGGTTTCACATTTCGTCTTAAGAATGTTTTGCTGACGTCACAGTTGCACAGCTATGGATAACACACACAGCATGATTACGATTATGAAGATGCGAAGAAGAAGATGCGAGGCAAGGCGAGGCTAAAAAGTTCAATTCGAAAGCAGACGTCGCGACGTCGTCGTCGTCGTTGTTGTCTTCGATGCTGTTGCTGTTGCTGTGCGCATGCGCTGCACGCTCATTACCGTTTGTTGTCGGCACTTCTTTAAACGCAGATTTACGCGAACAGGTTGTAAAGTTAGCAGCAGCAGCAGCCGCAGCAGCCGCAGCAGCCACAAACAACAACAACGACAATGCCCTGGCATACCAAAGCACAAGCACAAAGCTTAAAGCGCAGCTTTGGCAGCGACGTCGAACGAACTGAAAAATATAGTTACGTTCGCGCAGTCGCAGTCGCCGTCTCAGCTCAGTCAGTGACGAACGCGCCAAGCGAACGCAACGCAAAACGCAAAGCGCAAACCAAAGCGAGCCAACAGCGGCAAAACAACCACAATACAGATATCGACTAAAAGGAAGAGCGAACCGAAACGAAACGAAACGAACAAGTGTCGTGAGCTTTGGCAGTCAGTGCAGCTAAAACTTTGCGGTTTAACGGTAGTGTGTGTGTGAGTGTGAGTGTGAGTGTGGGCATCTCTCTCCTTCTCACTCCCCAGCTTCAGCTGCGTTTTCGTTTATCTTCGCTTTTTTTTTTTTTGGTTTTTTGACTGTTCGCGTTTCATTGATCACACCACGCAGCATCTGCGCATGTATTAGTGTGAGTGTGTCGCTCTGTGTGTGAGATTACTCGTACTTATTATTATTAGTTTTTTTTCTGTATTTATTTTGGTTGATGTGCTTGTGTGTGTGTGTGTGTGTGTGTGTTGAAGTGAAATGGAATTTGTTGAATTTTAATTGCACGCAGCAGCAACAGCTTCAAGAGCTGAGAGATCAACGGAGCAACAGTGCAAACAGAAACAGAGACATTTCATTCAACTTGCTAATGAAAAACAACAACAACAACAACAACATCAACGAAGACCAAGTGAAAATTGCTGATAAATAACAATAACAAGAAGAAGAAGAAGAAGAAGAAGAAGAAAACCATCTCCACCGGCAAATATAATTTCAACAAAGGAAAACCTCAGTCGCTCTTCAATTAACGTAAGTTGCGAAACAATTGAGTTGAATAAATATCAAATAGTAAACCTTTAGCACTCCAATGGCTGTCAAACTGCACAGCCGGCTTAAGTCGAAAGCTGTGAAAACGCAAGTATTTTTTTTTTTAAGATTAAACGACACACTTAAAACAAGTGTAGAATTTAACTCATTTTACACAGATCTTAAACATTCTTAAGTGACGGCATACTTAGAAACTAGTGCAGACAAACGTTCGTTTAAGAAAATGAAAATAAATTCTCAAGTTAAGATAACAAAAATGCTTCATCTTGATGGGGGGGAAAAGTGAGTTGACAATGTCATTAGATTTTTTTTATGACAACAAATGGAAGTTTCTTTTTTTCGAGACCATAATTGTTTATTTTAGTATACAAGCAACAAATTATTTAGTTCAATTATTTAGGTTTTTTTTTTCTTCAAGATTTCCTATCAATATAATTGTTTCCTCAAATATTTATGAATTGGGTCAGTTGCAAGGTAAAATTATTTATGTTTTAGGTCAGTTTTGTGATTTTAAAATTTCATTGAAATATATTATACGTAATTTAAATGCTTAAAGATTCTTTGATAATCTATTTTGGATATTTCGCAAGCTAAACTTCTATGCTTCATGCTTTGAGATTGTTGTGAAATCAGCATTCAACATTCTTTATTAAAAAAAACGTGATTTTAAGCATCAAAGCTCGATGATCTTGAAGGCAACTTAAATCTTTGAGGCAAAAAAACTAAAAAAAAAACCAAAAAATGCGATTAGTTATATCAGTTACTGAGAGCCACTGTTATTGAGATTTCAACTGTCTGACTCCACAAAAGGGAAGGGCAAACGGTTCTTCAACGCTTTGCTTATATCGATACTAATGCATGTCTGTATTAGTGTCGATGTCGATCAATAACGATCATCGATCATTTAGTTGTACTTCAAGTTCCAGTTTCTTTCTGCTCTCAGCTCTCAGCTTTAAGCGCGACTGTTTGTCTGCCACTTGTCTGGTGTACACTGCAATGTTTTACAGTCTCGTTTTAAAACTCTAGCTTTTTATACCCGCTACCCATAGGGTAGAAGGGTATTATAACTTTGTGCCGACAGGAAATGTATGTAACAGGTAGAAGGAGGCTTCTCCGACCCTATAAGGTATATATATTCTTGACCAGCGTCAACAGCCGAAACGATCTAGTCATGTCCGTCTGTCCGTCTGTCCGTCTGTCCGTATGAACACCTAGATCTCTGAGACTATAAGAGATAGAGCTATAGTATAATTAATTTTTTCGACAGCATTTGTTATGTTTGCACGCAGATCAAGTTTGTTTCAAATTTTTGCCACGCCCTCTTCCGTCCCCGCAAATCAAAAAAATCGAATAACAAGCGTAATTTTTAAGCTAGAGTTACGAATTTTGGTATATGCAATAATAACTATAGTAGTTATGATTCCTGAAAATTTGGTTGCGATCAAATAAAAAGTGTTGAAGTTATTAAAGAAATTCTTTTATACGCCTACTTACTAGGGGTCTTAGTTGCTTTGGCTGACAATCTGGTATTTTGTGCCGTCTATGGTATATTTTGAATGCGGTACTATATTGATATACAACATATACCAATTGGTATATTTTAGTATTTTTGCAGTATATTCGGTATATTTTGAGAATAATACCGCAAAATATATTGCTTCTATTCAAAATGGGTAGCGGGTATCTCACAGTCGAGTACACTCGACTGTAGCTTTCTTACTTGTTTCTTTCAATCTCAATCTAAGTCCAAGTCGATGGACTTGGGCTGTGGCTGTGGCTGTTGCTGTGACTGTTGCTGTGGTTGGGCTGGGCACACACCAAAATTTAGGCCAACAACGACAAAACAGACAAACTTACAAGCTGGCCACTAAACGAGCGAATAACAACCCAAAAACATAACCAACAAAAAGTCTCACAAACTCTAAAGAAACACAGCAACAACAACAACGACAAAAACCAGTGCAGTTTCTTTCAAAAGTCATGTCAATTTTTTGGTACTGTTTTTTGGTTTTTTTTTTTTTGGCCATAAAGCACAACAATTATTAGAGTAGTACATTGTTGTATAGCAACAAAAACAATTTCGAGCACATGCCACATAAAGTAAGTTGTTTAGAGTTTCAGATTGTAAGCTACCAAAAAAAAAATGGAAAGTACTCGTATTTATGAACAATTGCTTTAATAACAATACTTTTCAGTTTTAGCCTTGCACTGATCTGAATAACTTTATCTCCGACTTATACGATAACAAATACCAACTCGTGAGATATGCCAAATTAGCTTTAATTGCGCTTTAGCGGAAACGAGCTAAACTGATAAGCAGCTCAATTTATACTTTCCCAATTTCGAGTTGTTCACTTTGGTCAATGAAAATGTTACAAATGAAAATTTGTTCTAAATAAAATATTACAAGTATTGTCAAGCTCGAAAGAACAAATATATTCTTAAAAAAAAGAAAAGAAATGTGTAAGAATTATTATTATTTAGTTTATTCCTTTTTAAACAATAAATTGTCAAAAACTATCTTATATTTTGGTATTTACATTGAACACACATAGAGAATGAAATTGGAAATATTTTTTGAATAGAAGAAATTGATTATTAGGGTCATTTTTATTTTTATTTTCAAAGAAACTGTCGAATCCAAATAACACACCTAACATTAAATACAAAAATATGGAAATGCATATTAAGAAAAAATTAATATTTTTAAATTGTTATTTAGTTTTTTTTGCTTAAATTTCAAACATCAAAATCATAAAAATTCCAATGATGAATGGAAATATTTTCTGAATAAAATTTATAGGTCATTAGATATTATTTTTATTATTTTATATATTTTTTATTTTCAAGCATCAAGTTGTCTCAACACTCTTTAAGTATTCTGTCTAAATGGCAAACATATAAAGCACCAAAAAAAAAAAAAAAGATTTTCTCAAAGTAATTATTTAACATTTAAATTTGAAACATCAAAGTCTTAAATCATATTTAAGATTCCAATGAAAACAAAAAAAAATATTTTCAAAATAGTAAATTGCGTAAGTTACAAAAAAGGGATGGAATTATAAAATTTAATTTTTTTTTAAATTCAAATTTACAAAACATCTTTAAATTTGTGAATTCGTTAGCTTGATGGCCTTAGTTGAATGGTATTCGTTATTTCAATAAACTAATACTAATAATGTTAAATTAGATTAAAGGTAAAATATGTATAAAATTCGAAAATAATTATTCGTACATAATATGTAATAACAACTCTATTAAAATCGAAATTCATCATTGAATATTCACTATTAATAGCAATAGTATTTTAACAAGCATAATAATTTGATGAGATTTCCTTCAAGTCGCCTCTTATTGATCCCATTGAAAATTTGCCAGCCTAATAGGATTTATTTTCAACGTATTTTCAAAGTCATCAATTGTCAATGGTCGATTGTTGATTGTTGATTGGCTTTCTTGCCTATTTTTGCTGTTGTTTTCGTTTTCTTTCTGCAATTTATTGTCGCCCTTGTTGTTGTTGTTGTTCGGCTTCAACAACAACAACAAAAACAAAAAAGTGCATAAATTTGATTCCCCAATTACCCAGAAATTACATAATTCACGTGTTGTTGTCTGCGTTTGAGAGACTCTCGCACTTATTATCAAAAGCAATTTCATATTTTTTTCGTGTTTTCGTTTTTGAATTTTTGATTTTTTTCTCTGCTGTATTTATTAGGTCTGTGTTAATGGACAGGAAATGCTGCAGAAATTGCATGCAGCGAAAGTTTTTCCTTGAAGTGCGCAATAATAAATAAATACAAAACAAAAATGCGAAGAAGAAAAACTAGAAAAGCAAAGGAAAATCGAGACATACGCGGAACAAATCGTTGAACTGCCCACTGGGCAAAATTGAAAGTGAAAGGGGTAACAGCAAGGGGCGACAAGGGAGGTGTAAGGTGCACAAAATATAACTGACAAGTGCAGGCCAATTTAATGATATGCAGCGGACGCCAGAAGAGGAGGAGAAGGAGGAGGAGAAGGAGAAGAAGGAGGAGGCAGTTGCCTCCATTTGGTCAGACCGCTAAAAATTGAGATTGCTGTTTACTAGTTTTCTCAGTGCGTTGCACTCAACTCAACTTAAATCAACTTAAATTAACTCGAGTCGAGTCGAGTCGAGTCGACTTGCTTTTCATTTTCATCGTGCGTGTGTGTGGCAGCTGCAGCTGCCACAGTTGAAGCAGCATCAACTCCATTTTCTATGGCAATTAAATTGTATTAAGTCATTGCAAATGTTAATTTCATTCAACCGCCGGCGACGACCTTGCCTCGCCTTTAATTGTAATTGTGCACAGATCTAAAAAGAAAAACAAAAACCAACAACAAGTTAGAAAGCTGCGTGTCGAGTGTGCTCGACTGTGAGATACCTGCTACACATAGAGAAAATAAGCAATAAAATGTGGTATTAATTTTCAAATGTATGCCAATTTAATATACCGCAAAAATACTGAAAATATACCATTTGCTATATTTGGTATATTTATATAGTGGTACTAAAATAAGGAAACTTAACTATTGGCAATTATTAATCAATAATCAATAATCTTAAATGCCATAATTATTAAAAATCATAGCTCTAGCTACAAGTTAGCGCTTGTTATTCCTGTTTTGTCGATTTGCGGGTGCAAAAGTGGGCGTGGCAAAATTTTGAAATACACTTGATCTGTGTGCAAATATAAAAAGTGTTTTCGAAAAAGAAATATATATCTATCTCTTATAGTCTCTGAGATCTAAGTGTTTATACAGACGGACAGACAGACAGACAGACGTGGTTATATCGTCTCGACTGTTGATACTGACGCTGTCTGTTACATACATTTCCTGCAGGCACAAAGTTATAATACTCTTCTACCCTTTGAGTAGCGGGTATAAAAACAAAAAAAGACTCTGCGAATAGTGAGTGTGTGAGTGTGAATAGTGAGTGCGAATTGCGAGTACTCGTTCGAATGCGTGCAATGATTGTTGCTTAACCAGATAATTCAGGTGCGGCTATAATCTAAATATACTAAGCACAACAAATTCAAATTCAAATCGAGTTAGTGTCGCAGCACAGTTTGAGAGTCACTGACAACAAAACTGAGCCACACACAATTTGCGATAAATTGCATAATTCCATTTTAACTCTCTCCCTCTCTCTCTCTCTGTTTCAAATCCAAAGTCAATGTAATGCAAAGTCTCTGTTAATTAATTACTCACGTACCAGCATTCCATCAAAGCAAGTTCAAACGTTTATTTCGAGTGCTGACAATTAATCAATTTACTGATTGCATTTTAATAACATAATTTATTGTGCATACTTATTATATAACTGGTTGGGTTCGCTTGTTGCGTGGGTCGTTAATACTTTAAACAAAATGTACATTAAATAAAGCCCTGCAGCAAATAATGAATTGGAATTTTTCATTTCATCAACAAAATATATTTTTTTAATTTGTGCAGCGAATTAATTATTTGATTGCATACAACATTTTAAAGAGGAATTTTTCATTTGAAGTTTTTGCTCAGCGTCCAATTTAATTAGCAAAATATATTAAAAAAAATGTCTGCAGAAAATATTCGAAGAAGAATATATTTTTAATTTCTTCAGCTGTTTAGTTTTTTTTTGTTATCCGAAAATGTATAAGAGGAATTTTTTGTTTGAATTATTTTCTAAGCTTTATCCAAATGCTCATTAAGTTTCATTCCCACAATAAATTCTATTGATTAAATGGGAAACTTTTTATCTCATTTAGTTACAAAATATATTAAAAAAAAACAACAATAAATTAATAATTTTATTGAACCAAAACTTTAAAAGCTTCATTGCATTCTATGAACAAAATTTATTTTATACACAAATTATTAAAAGAGGAAATTATTATTTTAATCATTTTGTATGCCTTAAAAACCTTTTTTTTTAATTCCATGTGCTTAATTTAATTTCATCAACAAGCTATATTAAAAAAGAAACACTGCTATGAATGAATTCATTTTTGTGTAAAATTTTAAAAGAGAATTTTGCATTTAACTTCATTAGCAAAATACATTTTATAAACTCTCCAGCAAATAAATTCTATTAAGAAAAAAAAGAACTTTGCATTTCACTTATTAAAAGTTTGAAGAAAGATAATTTCACTTTAATAACAAAATATATTTAAAAATCAATGTAGTAGATTAGTTTCTTTATTATATAAATATTTTAAAGAGAAGAATTGTTCATTTGAATTATTTGTAGAGCTTTGCAAAAATAATGATTGATTCACATTATTTTTGCTGTTCTATATTTTTCTATATTCACATCGAATAAAAACAATGCTTAATCCTTGTTGTAGAATACCTGCTGTATTTTTGATTGATAATCGCGTTAATGCGCTGATCCTATTGCCGATCTATATGGGTGCATTATCTCCAATTACGATGGCAATCAATAACAGCGACAACAACAAGTTTTGTTCGGTTTGTTGTCGTTGTTGTTGCCCCCCTCAAAGTTGTTGTTAATTGTTGAGTGGAACATGCGTTGATTTATAAAACCGTCTCGAATTATTAAGTGCAACAAATTAAGGCAGAAACCATTTGAGAGTTCGAGTTTGAGTTTGAGTTCGAGTGTCTGACACTTTGTGTTTATATAGTCGCAGTAAATAATTGTCATTGGCTACGCCTTAAAGATAACAAAAATCCCCAAGCTAAACAGACGAAAAAGGAAAAGAAACAACAACAACATGTTGACCAGATACCACAAAGTGTGTCGTTGCCATTGGCTAAAATTAACAGCCACATACTAAATTCCTAAAGAAAACACATCGAAAACAACAACAACAACAACAACAACGATGACAACGTCGACAAATTGAAAATAAAATACGAAAATAAAAATCTGTGCCCAAAAAACAGACGCACGTTTTCAATTGAAGGCTGCTGCTGGGGCAGCGCTTAACCCATTGTTGCCGCAACAAAAAATTGCTGAACAGCTGTGACATAATTGACAACAGCAACAACAGCAATTACAATACAGCAACGACAACCAGAAATCCAAAAACAACAAAAAAAACAACAACGCAGACAATGCAAATTGTCAGCGACTGCATTTTGGGACTTAAATGTTTTGACATTTCAACTTCTAGCAACAGCACGTGTGTGTAAGTGTGTGTGTGTGTGGAGCACATATGCGAGTGTGTGTGTGTGTGTGTTAGCCTCTTGTCAGTCAGTCAACTTCATCAGCAATTCATTTGTCTGCATGAAATTAACATTCAAGCGGAGCGAACGCGACCAGTTTCAAGCTCTTCAGATTCCACAAAAGCGCTGACAATGGGGGTGCAGCAACAACAACAACAACAACAACTTCGACAACAACAACAGCAACAATAACAGCAACTTAAAGAACAACAATAACAGTAAAACTGTTAGAACCTGCCATGCAAATAGTAAATCAAATAAACAGCATTGCAATTAATTGCAAGGGCCAAGCGAAACGAATGACTTAGACAACGAACTTGACAAACTCGATTGCCAATTGGAATTTAGTGTTCGCTCGCTGTTCTTATTGGCAAACAGAGCGAGCGCCAACAACAACAACAACAACAACAATTTACCGTCTGCAGTTAGTGGACAATTTGTGCAGTCAGTTAGTTGACAGTTAACTGGCTTGACACGCCCTCCGCCCACCACCCGCCTACGCATTCCTCAGCTTGTGATGCAGTTGCAGTTGCAGTTGGCTGGTGATGCAACCAACGAATGCAACTCAAGTGTTGCTGTTGCTGTTGTAGTGTCACATTTCACAGTTATTTGTTTGTTGTTGATGTTGTTGTTGTTGATGCTACACGTGCTTCTGATATTTTAATTTAACACAGTGGCTGTCACGGCAGGCGACGTTTTAATTACCCTCACAGCGTATGTGGCTGCAACTTCAACTGCATAATATACTTACATATTGGGAGTGCTGCTGTTGCCACAATTATAATGGCAACATTGCAAATGTTGTGGGTGCACATGCAGGAAATCAACTTGGCTGCAAGTCACACTCATTCATTCCCTCACTCACTCACTCACTCATTCACTCATTCACTCACTCACTCACTCACTCAGTCAGTCTGGCAGTTAACCACTCTGCCAGTCTGCCAGTCTGCCAGTCTGTCACTCTATCAGTCTGTCAGTCAGTTAGCGCCTGGGAATTTTCACAAGCCTATTGACAAATTCTATGTTGTTAACAATATGCGCTATGCCACAACTCAAACAGCTGCCACAGCCACAGCCACATTATGCAACGCCAAGAGGATGCAGCTATCAAGTCAAAGATGTTAACTTAATTTGTAATTAGATTTACTATGAACCGAATTAATATTTTTATTCACTTAGTATTGCTTTGAAATAAAATAGATTTTATGAAATTACTATTTATTTCTTAAACAAAGATTTTATTTATTTATCTTTTTTATTTAAAGGGATATAAAGATTTCTTTTATTATCTTAAATAAATTGATTTGCTCATTAATACATTTATTTTAGTTATCTTTTATTACTTCTTTTTCTTTGGCATGAACCTCTTAATGATGTTGAGCAACAAATATATATTATAATAATAATTATAGTCCATATAATTAATGATTTACTATTCAACTAAAAAGAATATGCTGCTAATGCGATTAGCTTCGCTCTGCACTGCAATAACTTAATCTTCGCTTGCCTTCATTTGATGGGAAGCTTTAATAATTAATTCAGAATACTCATAACAAGCATCAAGCATTTCGGCAATCTATTGTCTTTGCATGCACAATACAAAAGAAACACATTAAAGATTAAAGCAAATGCCATGACCTCTGGTGTGATTTTTAGAGTATCAACACTTGTGGCACGTTGATAAATTTAAGGCAATCAAATCTCATGTTGAAACTTGTTCTTTGAGAGTGTTTTTCGAGATGCACTTCAAATGACAACTCATTAATTATTGCGTGATGAGTGAATGTATAGTAGATGATTACGCAACCCAAAGGAATACACATATATATTGAGAACAGTGTTTTGAATAAAGTATATAAAAAGAAGGTTATGAGGAAGGAACTTACTTAAATAAAAACAAGTAAGAAAGCTGCAGTCACAAACAGAAGTGACTATTCCAAAAATATATCAAATTAATATAAAAAATATACGAAACTATACTAAAGGCTAAAATATACTAATATATACTAATGCATGCAAAATATACCATAAAGTATATACCATAATAAAGAAAATATCGAAAATTAACTGAACTCTACAATTGATATATAAATACAATCGAAATGGACCACAAAGTATTATATATACCAAAAATAGAAAATATGCTGCAGGCTACAATTAGCATATATAGTATAATATTAATGCATTTAAAATAGACCACAAATATAATATGCCACATAGTATAAAAATATACTGAATACAACAATTAGTATATCGATATATTAATACAGTTAAAATATACCATAAAATTAACATACACAGTACACAAAATTAAAATATACTATAACAAAAAAATATATACCAAAAAATACAATCGGTATATCGTTATAATAACATATTTAATATATACCAAAACATATATACCACAATTGGAATATCGATATACTGATATACTAATATATTCAAAATATACTAAAACAGTTTTCAGAATAACTGCATACAATAATATCATTGTAGTAAAGAAAACCTGTTTAATATAGTAAATTCTTAAACTATTATTAAACTTGCACAAATTTAGCAAATCTTTCGTTATAAATTATCAGATTTTTGCCTACTCCAATGAAGTTAAAACTCGTTTATTTAACAATTTTCCCAAATTATCAAGCTTTTTCATTTCTGATCCATTTGAAGCTGGTTTCCCTAATACTTTAAAACAGCACCAAGTTTTGTGCAATGCATAATTAGTTAATTAATCAGAGTGACGACAATCTAATCTGCAATCAGAAGTGACACACAAAATGACAATTTATTTGATTGGAAGTCAGTCAGAGATCTCCATACTTGGAGCTGGGCATCAGTCTGTCAGTCAGACACAGTTGGATGCAGTTGCGCAATGTTTGGCAACCAAAAATAACAGCAACAACAACAACAACAACTGTGCATTTAATTGCCAAGTTGTAGCGTGCAGCTGGCCAAACAGATTGTGGATGGATTATGCTAAAAGAGTGAAGGGTTAGGAGAGGGGGGAGAGATGACTATTGCGTGGGCTAAACTATATGCGGAGCTACACAATTTGCGACACTTGCATTTTGGTTGCTCTGCCCATTGATTCAATGCATAATTTAAGCCAACACACACACACACACACACACACACACACACACACACACACACACACACACACACACACACACAAGCACACACACATGTGAGCTGTCAAAATTTGGGCAGCCAATTTACAATTTCAATTTTCATGCCCATTTATGTGTGAGCGAGGGCGGTCGGCAAGGGGGCGTGGCAGTTGCTAAATTCAAGCACAACACCAACACACACACACACACACACACACACACACACACACACACACACACACACACACACTTGTACAATTACACATGGCACAATTAGGCAGCGAGTTCGTTGCCTAAGTCTTTCGTTGCAAGTCGATCCACAGAAATATTATTTGTAGTAGTTTTCGAAAGTGTTTTTGCGGTTATTGCAGTTGCTATTTATATTTTAGTTTAGTGCTTTATTTATGTACTTTAGCTGTTGTTATTTTTGGTTTGGTTCCGCTGCAAAAGGCAGGCGCCAATCGATATATGAGGAAATCCTACGATTCGACTTGAAAATAGTTTTGTAAATTAATTGCAGCAAATTACGCGCAGAAATTCGATTTTTTCCAACAGCTGCTTTACACATACATATCTAGGTTTTTTTTTTTGGCGTGCAGCGACAAGTGAAAGTGACGTCGACGCAGCAGCAACAGCAGCAACAGCAACAGCAGCAACAGCAACAGCAGCAGCCAAGCCACTTGGGTCCAGTTTTGCGGATGAAGCTGTTGACTTTGTTTGACTCTCGTTGCTGCCGCTGTTATTGTTGTTATTGTTGTTGTTGTTTGTTTTGTTGTCGGGCCGCAATTTTACTTTCAGGAAAAACTCATCGACAACTTGCATTCAACATCGATGTGCCGCTTCTTCCCTCCCCTCCTCTCTCCTCTCTGTCCATGTCAATTTCCATTTTGCTGCTGCGGTTTCCGTTTTCTTATCTGGCGGCTGCCCTTTCGTTGCGGCTGCTGCCGAAAAAAAAGTGAAGCCACAAACAACACAATAACTAGAAAACTTTGTTAAACCTGTTGCTGCTTGCTGCTGCTTGGCATTTTTTGTTTTTGTTTCCTCAGATATTTTCATTTCTCATACCCTCGCATAAGCAACGCAAGCGCATGAATTTGACTCGCAATGAAAATCTGCATTGAATCATTCAAATTATTAATTGTAAAAACTGTTTTTTATTTTCGATATGAAAATTGTCTCACTTTTGTGTCTTATGTATTTAATGAGAAACTTTTAATACACATTAATTGCTTGAGTATTCAGAAGCAAAGAGTATCTTTCAGTCTGTCATTTGCATCTATAATTTTCTAGGCGATTTATCGACATTTTGAATGCTGCATTTTTTCCAGCGGTTTTTGTGGTTTGTCTTTAGCCGCTTGGGCGGCTTTTAAGCGCAGCCACAACCACCGCAATGAGCAACAACAACAACAACAACAACAAACAACGACAGCTGCTGTTCACAGTTTAGGCGGCGAGTGTGGGAAATGTGGCGGGGCACTCTCAAGCGACATGCCCCAAAATCAAAAGTGACAACAACTGTTTTGTCTATGCTAATTGACAACTCACACACACACACACACACACAAAAGCACACACTGATTGAGAGACACTTGCACACACACTCGCATTAATACGTGAGTCGAGTCAATTACACCCAGTTGCTGTCAAGGCGACAATAACAACCAATAATAAGAGAACAGACATTGGAAAGTATTTTTGCTGCTGTTGCTATTGCTGTTGCAGTTGCTTTTGCTGCTGCCATATGACAGTTAATTGTCAGCATAAATATGACTGGGAAAAATACCAACTAAATGCCAGCCTAAACACTCAATGACATGACAAGCATTTTATTTATTACATGCACTTGTTTTCATTCGATTTTTTTCGGGGTTTTAAACAGCCTTGAAGGGCGCTAAGAAAATAATATGGAGTTCTTTACTTTACTTGATTGCTAGACAGGAATATTAGCGATTCAGATAAAATAAACATATGCATTTAATAAGAATTGTAATTGAATTTAAACTTTTTTACAAATTTGCTGTTTATATGACAAGCATTTTATTTATTACATGTATTTGTTTACCCTAGATTTTTCGTGGTTTTAAACAGCCTTGAAAGGTACTAAGAATGTAATATAGAGTTCTTTTCTTAACTTGATTGCTAGCTTTAGATAAAATAAACATGTGAATTTAATAAGAATTGTAATTGAATGTAAGCTCTTTTACAAATTTATTGACTTTCCTCAAAAACCTAAATCGGGTTTCGTTTGATAATTATGTATATGACAAGCATTTTATTTATTGTATGTATTTAACAAGATTTTTTTGGGGTTTTTGAATTTAACAGCCTTGAAAGGCGCTAAGAAAATAAAAGGTTCTTTACTTCACTTGATTGCCAGATAGAAATATTCTCGCTTCAGATGTGAATTTAATAAAAATTGTAATTGAATTTAATCTCTTTTACAAATTTACAATTTATTGACTTTTATATGACAAGCATTTTATTTATTGTATGTATTTAACATAATTTTTTTGGGGTTTTTGAATTTAACAGCCTTGAAAGGCGCTAAGAAAATAAAAGGTTCTTTACTTCACTTGATTGCCAGATAAAAATATTCTCGCTTCAGATAAAATAAACATATGCATTTCATAAGAATTGTAAATGAATTTAATCTCTTTTACAAATTTACAATTTATTGACTTTTATATGACAAGCATTTTATTTATTACATTTATTTCACAAGAATTTTTACACATTTTTGTACATTAAAATAATAATAAAATATACTTCAGTTGCTTTGTGTCTAGCTAGAAATATTCTTCTGCATATAAGCAGATGGTATTTTAAGGACTTAATATTAAATATAAAGTTTCTTACAAGTTTATTAGGTTCCTTCGAAACTTATCTCGGCGTCTGTCAGTAACAATAAAGTTCAATAAAGAAAAGCATTATAATTTATTTGCTTATGTTATGTGAAAATTTAAATTAAAAATGTTTTCTTCACTTATTTACATTACATTATATATTTACACTTTACATTTTTCTTCACATATTTGATTCACAACTAGAAAAAGTCAAATAGAAACATTTAAAAGAATTGTGAAAATCAAATAAGCATTAACTTCTTAATTTTGTAAACAAACTTATAGGTAAATAAAATTGAAAATTTTAATAATGTTTAAGAATTACAACACAAGCTCCAAAATGCGCTTAAACAGCGCTCTATAATTTATTTAAAGAAATACATATGTGTAGAAATCAATTATATTAAAGACTAAAAATAATGAAGTATAGCTAAACGTAAAATACTCGAATTGACTTAATTATAGCACAGTAAACACATAAGATTGGTGTTTTCTATGGCATTTTTGATTGTTCGACAGCAGGTGGCATATAAAACAAGCAGCATAAGGCAGCCAGCAATGGCTGGTATGCAGCACAGACTGGGGCACGGGGCAGCTCATGTGACCTCCCATGCTAAGCGGCAGCTTACTCCACTCCCCTTCCCTCCCCCTCCCGCGTCTGCCAAACGCCGCCCCTACTCACATCATACGAGTGGCAACTGTCGCGTTTTATTTAAAGTCGTAGTTTCAGTTTCACTTGGCTTTTTATACCCTGTAAAAATTAAGATAAGGCAGCATCGATTTAATGCAAAGTTATGATTATTTTTGTTTGTTCTATGTATAAAGCTGTGAACTTTGAAATAACAGTGTTATTTAAAATTGAAAAGTAATATATTAAAAACAATTTCCAGACAAACTTTAGTTATGGTAGCTTAATGTATTTTTTTTGGAATAATTTAACAATTTTTTCATTCTGGGTAGCTCAAAATTTTTTAGCAAACATGGATAATAACAAAAACAAAAGGATGTATTATGATTTTCATTGAAATAGATTATGAATGGGTAATTCTCTTGTAAGAGACTATAAACATTAAAAAACACATCAAGTGAAACAATTTTAAAAATGAGCAAAAGTTATTCTTATATCTCTGGATTATCACCAGTTAAGAGCTAAGATTGATTTTTTGAAACTTTTTCTGTTTTAAAATTAAATATATAAATTCTTAGCTTTCATTAAAGAGATATAAGATTCATCTTAACTTAAAATAAAGATTTATGAACATAGATATCATGCTAATTCACTAAATCAAAATAATACATTTAATACATATATTTAATATGCTTCAAGTCTTGTCATCTTAATCTTTATTGGGTATTTTTCACCTTCACTTACAGGGTATCACAGTGTCGTTCACTTTCGCTTAAAGCGCTTTTGCTTGTTGCTTTTCTTGTAGTATTTTATTTTTTGTGCTTTTGTTTAATTGCCAACAAAGTGCGAACCGGTTGCTCAGAACACACTGCAAATCTGGGAGGCTTGCAAATGTCAAGGCAGTAAAAAAATCCACAGCAACAACAACAACAACAACAACAACAATATAGACAACATCAACAATATACGTAAATGCGAACAACAACACATAAACTATCACAATGTGAACGAGTTGACAAATGTTTTTTTTTTTTTTGGTTGCGTTGCGTTTCTTTTCAATTTCAATTGAAAACGGAGCACATGAGTTTTTGTTGTATTTTCATTTTTTTATTGATTTAATATTGAATTGCTACTTGAGCCGCAAAATGAACTGATTGATGGGCTTCTTGGTGTGATTATTGAGCAAATTATCTGTTCAATTGACAAAATATATCCATAGATCAAGCGGCGCTCAACGCATTCCAAATTCTATTCAAAAATAATGAGAAACATTATTGGAAACACTGCTAACAAATACCCTAAGTATACTTTTAAATGTATGCTAAAAAATTTTAGTAATTTTATAATATAAATAATATATAATGAACTTTGCTTTAAAATTAATTATGTTGATTAAAACATATTTTACTTTACGTTTGAGTCATTTATTTATTTAGTAGAAAAGTTGAATATGAAATAACCTATATAAATCTATATTTTTTATTGACAACCTATAATACTTAATAAATTTAAAATTGCATAGCTAAAAAGCATTTAAACTTCGATGCAAACATTTAAATAATATGTTTACTGGGAATTTTAATATGTTATGGAAATTGAATATAAAAATGAAATTAAATGAATTAAAAATCAATGTTAAATTAGGTTGAAGTAAATTTAATTGAAGCATTATTTTGGTTGTATAAAAACTGAATTTTAAATTGAAATTTGGTTAATCAATATTATGCTAATAACGAATACAATTCCTTATTACAATGATGATGAGCAAGAGCGTCTAAGGCCCTTAGGTTAATTATTAAATACAACACGTAATATTAAAGTCCAAGTATAAATAGCTTTTGCTACCTTTCTTTTAGCAGAGTGTCGAGTATATAAGTTTATGTTGAGGAACATAATCGAACGATAAAGACTTGGGCAACAATCATTTGATTTGGCCAACGGCATTTTTGCTGGTGCGCTAATCTATTGTGTGTTGTGTTGTGTTGTGTTTGGCAAAGTGTTAAATCATTTTCGGTGTATTAGCTCTAACCTCCACTTTCCGTTTTATTTTGCCTCTAACATCATTTCAGCAGCCTCCTCTCCAATCTCCACTCGCCAATCTCCGCTCTCCTCGCCAATGAGCCAGTGACCAGTGACCAGTGAGCAGTGACATCAGCAAAATGGCAGCAATCGGTAATCCAGCGAACAACAACGCTAATGAATTCAATGGCAGACACTCGGCATCGCCAGCACGCACCATCGATTCGCATGACTCCACCACGGGCAGCATGGACACAATTGTCGATCGCAGTCTGAATCGCGAGGAACTGCTGCAGGTGGCCAACACCATTGAGCAGAGCACGAATGCCACAAATGCTGGCAATGGTGGCAGTTTGACCAATTCCCAAATTGCCATGCTGCAGTTGGACAACGAGCAGCAGCAACGCAATCATCAGCAACAGCAACAGCAACAGTTGCAGCTGCAGCAGCAGCAACAGCAACAGGAGCATGAGGCACGCCAGCAATTGGATGCACAAAGTCATATCTATTCGAGTCCCGTTTACGATGAGAAACCAATGCCGCCATTGAAGTTAACAGCGGCCACACTGCTGGCCAACGTCGATGACAACGCAAAGAAACCGAAACTGATCAGCCACGAGGAGTTCAAGCAACAACTGGAAGAGGCCATGGCCACGCGCAATCAACAGGCGCCAACAGCAGCAGCAGCAGCAGCGTCTGCAAAGAGCATCAGCAACACCATCGATTCGCGCATCAGCAAGAAGCAACGTTGCCCGCCGGAGTTTATCAAATACAAGGGCGGCAGCGGCAGTGGCAGTGGGAGTGGCAGCGATGCGGCCGGCTCCACCATGTCGGCGAAGGTGCGACGCAAGCGTCGGGCGAGCAATGAATGCTGTTCGGCGTTTCCATTGCAGATTGTGCTGGGCACGTTGCAACTGGTTTTGGCCATTTCACTGGTGGCACTTGGATCGCTGTTGATTGTCCGTGACGCGGCCTTGTCAATGGCCGGCTGTGGCATTTGGACGGGCCTCATTGCGGCCGTCACGGGCTCCTTGGGCGTGGTCAGCATGCGCAAAACGCAAACGGCATTTCTGGCTCTCAGTTTGGTGTGCATTGCCAGCAGCACGCTGGCGTTGGCCATTTCTGGTGTGGGACTGTCGCGTGACCTCAATCGCTTGGCCGAACAAAAGGGTGAACAGGTAAGAGTCGCTGGCTCAGCTGGCTGAGATTGCTTTTCACTTTAACTACATAGTTACTTACCTATTGTTATTATTTTTGTATATTGCTTTTGCGGCACAGTTTGACCTGATGAATGCCAATAGCGAAGTTTCAGCTGCTTGCGGTTTAATATTTGCCCTATTTTTGCACTTTGTGGTCAGCATTGTTTCGGTTTATCGCTGCGCCCTACAGATTTGCACAAAGTGAGTACACGATTTTATTACACATTTCCAACAATTCAAATTTTGCGCGCAACCCAAAACGATACATTTTTTCTAATGCTAGCCAAGCGATAATTAGAGAGTGTTTGCTAGTTGTGGCCGCTAGTTAGCGCCAGTGTTGACTGTTAGTTAACATAGAGCGCGTTGTGCTAGCCTACCACTGTAATCGATATGTGTGCGCGATAATTATCGTATGCAAGCTTGCTTGGCCAATTGGCAATATTTGCAAATTAGAATGTACAATTTGTGAAAACTAGTTTTAAATACAAGTTTTAAGCGTGTGTTTAATCATAGCTGTGTGCGCAGCAATAGCTAGCAACACAAGTATGGCTTTATGTAGTCGCTATATGCCGTGTTATACAGCGCAGGGGCCATGCAACAAGTTTAAATCCATGGCCTAACAGTCGTGCGGTTTTGCACATCGATAAAACGCAAATAGATTTGCAAATATGCGATACATTTGCTACGATGTTATTGCACATCGCTAGCACGCACTAACTAAAAACCAAAAGAAAAAAATAAAACACTAAAAAAATTATTAAAAAAAAAAGAGAAATAAAGTGAAAAGCATAAAAAAAGCGAAAGCACAAGCAACAGCAGAAGCAGCAGCAGCAGCGGGCAGCAAGCAGCGAGCAGCGCAAAGCTCACACAACACCACCTACGCTGTTTTGGGCCAGTTGAATGCGCTTCTCGTTCTGCCAAAGACGCGACAACATTAACAGTAATAGGAGAAGAAGCAGAGCGAACGCCCACGAAACAAACGTACGTGTGTGTTTGTGTGTGTGTGTGTGTGTCTGTGCCTGTCTGTTGCTGCGTGTGTGTGAGTGTAGTACGTGTGTGCAGCCAACAGGGCAGCGATAGCAACAGTCATGCCACTGGCTGACTCCAATAAGGATCTACGACAGCATCAACAACAACTCCAATTGGACGCCAACAATAGCAGCAGCAGCAGTAGCAACAACAACAATGCAGCCGCAGAGCAAGCGCAGCTGGACAATGCAACCACAGGAGCAGCAGCAGCACCAACAGCGACAACATCCTCAACAGCAGCTCACACAATGGGACTGCAGCTGCGTCAACGCATGCAGATTACTTCGTCCGGATGCAGCAGCTTGGCGGTGACACCCATGGAGCACACGCCCACCGACGAGGAAAGCGGTGCTGTGACCACAGTGACGTCATCTCAACGCCGCCAACAGCAGCAGCAACAACAACAGCAGCAACAACAACTGCAAACCGCCCTCGAACAACATCACATAACACCGAGCAGCAGCAAAACGCCCGAGCAAATGGAGTTAAGCGATTCGGAATCGTATGGCGCCGCCAGTTACGATGAATTCGAATTGCGTGAGGTGGTCAAGGAGGGCCACGACAAGGCGGATCCATCACAATTCGAACTGTTGCGTGTGCTGGGCGAAGGCAGCTTTGGCAAAGTGTTTCTGGTGCGCAAAATTCTCGGCAAAGATGCGGGCACACTGTATGCGATGAAGGTGCTAAAGAAGGCCACACTTAAGGTCAAGGATCGTGTGCGTAGCACCAACGAACGCAAGATATTGGCGGATGTGGGACATGCGTTCATTGTGCGCTTGCATTATGCATTCCAAACCCCAGGCAAATTGTATTTGATATTGGATTTCTTACGTGGCGGCGATCTCTTTACCCGCCTCTCCAAGGAAGTCATGTTCACCGAGGAGGATGTGAAATTCTATTTGGCCGAATTGGCATTGGCACTGAATCATTTGCATACGCTTGGCATTATCTATCGCGATCTGAAGCCCGAGAACATCCTATTGGACGAGCATGGACACATTGCGTTAACCGATTTTGGCTTGAGCAAACAACCACTGGATGGCTCGAAGACATACAGTTTTTGTGGCACTGTCGAGTACATGGCACCAGAGATCGTTAATCGCAAGGGACACGATTTCGCCGCCGATTGGTGGTCATTTGGTGTACTCATGTACGAGATGTTGACGGGGAATTTGCCGTTTCATGGCCAAACCCGACAGGAGACAATGAATCAAATACTGCGATCCAAGCTCGGAATGCCCGAGAATCTGTCGCCCGAGGCGCAATCGCTGTTGCGGGCGCTCTTCAAACGCAATCCGCTGAATCGTTTGGGCGCCGGTGCACAGGGCATCCTGGACATTAAGGCGCATTGTTTCTTTGCGACCATCGATTGGGTGCGTTTGGAGCGCAAATTGGTGCGTCCACCGTTCATACCGGCCGTGAGCCGAGACGATGCCTTCTACTTCGATGTGGAGTACACATCAAAGTCACCCCGTGATTCACCCGGTGGTCCCATCTCTGCCTCGGCTCACGAAATCTTTCGTGGCTTTAGCTTTGTGGCGCCCGTGCTGTTGGAGAATGCGAGTGCCAGCGCCACGAATAGCAGCAGCTCGAATAATGTCAGTCCACTGCATGCGATTGCAGTGCCCAGCTGCTCCTCATCGTCATCACAATCGGCCGCCGTCGCTGCTGTGGCAGTGGCATCGTCTGCTGGTGCTGCTGCTGGAGGTGCTGTGGTGCCTGGGCCACGCAGTTTACCGGGCGTGTTGCCGGGCAATTTCCTCGCCGAATACAATGTGCTGCAGGAGCTGGGACGCGGCACATTCTCGGTGTGTCGCCTCTGCGAGCATCGCTCCACCAAGAAACACTATGCGGTGAAGATCATCGAGAAGGCCGCGGTGGCTGCGGCATCATCGGCCAGCGCTGATTGCTGGGAGGAGGTGGAAATAATGCTGCGCTATGGCAATCATCCCAATATTGTCACATTGTATTCTGTGTACGAGGACACAAGCTCAGCGTATCTGGTGATGGAGCTACTCAAGGGCGGCGAGCTGCTCGATCGCATTCTGGCCGTCGGACAAATGTGCGAGAGCGAGGCGAGCGCTGTGCTCCGGACGATCGCCGCGGCCGTTGCCTATCTCCATGAGCACGGCGTTGTGCATCGCGATCTGAAGCCGTCGAACATGATCTATGCGAGCATGCGACAAACGCCCGAGACGCTCAAACTCTGCGATCTAGGTGAGCGCATATTTTTGTGATACACAAGTAGAGTACAATGTCGATAATTGCACATCAACATTGCAGTTATCTGCAACTCATTTTTGGGTTTATTTTCCGCATCACCAAAGCTGTTATCTTGAACTCTTTTGTGAGTTTATTTTGCTCTTTAAATTCACACTTTAATTTAAAAGTCACAACGCACATACAATTTCATTGGAGCAGTTAACTGCTGTTGTGCGTTTAAATGCATATTTTCTATTAATTTATGAGTTTTGCAGTTATCTGCCAAAAATTCTTTTTGAGTTTATTATAGCATTATTTGCATTAATTGTATAAATGATGCATTAATTCAAGTTCAAAGTTTTCGTACATATAGTGCAATTATATGAATTACACTTATCTGCAATTATCGACATTAATACTGTATTTCCCTTTTAACAATAAGTCCACAATCGACAACAGGAAGAACGCTTTTTCATTCCCACAAATATAATTCCAATTAAATTTCTTACATTGCTCAACATTATAATGAGTTCTTGATGTCTTCTGCTGGTGTTTATCTAGCTTTTAAATTGACATCCATCATTTATCTTATCATTATCACTTGTCACTCAATTCGTCTATACTTAGTCAACGCTAACATGGATAAATAATGAGTAGACTGATAGCAAAGAGTCTACTTGAGTGATTGTGCACTATCGTTTACACTTTTGCTATAAAAAATAAGATTGTGTTACAGTTCCAAAAATAATCAAGAATAGCTTGAAGAGATGAACATATTATTTGAAATTTATGAAATGAGAGTTTCAAAGTTGAAATGCCAAATGTGCAATTTAATATTCAACCTTGTCTTAAAACTTGGAACTTCATTCATCCATTGTCCCAAGAAGTATTTGTGACATACTCAAGACAATTGTAGTGTAGTGTCCCATCAGCATCTTCCACTTCGTTGTCAAATTGGACTTGTGTCAAAAGGGGATTCACAATTTGTTGCATCATGTTCTCACACAAACCCGACTCTGATTGCAGGCTTCGCGAAGCAACTGCGCGCCGACAACGGACTGCTGATGACGCCCTGCTACACGGCGAACTTTGTGGCGCCGGAAGTGCTGAAGCGACAGGGCTACGATCTGGCCTGCGACATCTGGTCGCTGGGTGTGCTGTTGTACATCATGTTGTCGGGACGAACGCCATTTGCCAGCACACCGAACGATTCGCCGGACGTGATACTGAAACGCATTGGATCCGGCCACATTGATTTCACGAGCAGCCGCTGGTCGTTGATCAGTGCGCCGGTGAAGGAGCTGTTGCGTCAAATGCTGCACATTGTGCCCGAGAATCGTCCGACTTGTGCCCAGATACTGGAGCACAGTTGGGTGCGCGATCAGTTTGCCGGCAATGTGCAGTTAACGGAGTATGCGATACATCCAAGCGGAGTCGGTGGCGGTGGCAATAGCCATGGTGGCCAGGCGATGTCGATTGGCGCCCAGCAGCAGCAACAGAATCACATCTCGATGGCGTTGCGCGGCGCTGTGGATGCGACATTTCGTGCCATCGCAATACCGCAGGCTGCCAACGTGGGACCCGTGGAGTTGTCGATGCTGGCCAAGCGTCGGGCCAAAGATCGCGCCAATCTGCATTCCTAATTGTGGGCAGTGTTATGCCCGCGACGTCAGGTCAAAAGGCAGCTAATTCAATTAGTTTATAAACTCTATAGTATTCTAATGCATTGCTGTGCATTTCCGCAACGCCTTTGGGAGTGGCATGCCGCCATCAATCCACGCCAACGCCAACATCAACATCCACATCATCACCAACAGCAGCAGCAGCTTAAATACCACAACAACAATTGTCGCTCAAAGCGTCAACGATGTCGCAGCGCCAAGTTGCGTATGGTTTAAAAAAAAAAAAAAAAAAAAAAACTAAAAAGGATTTTCGAATTGGAAGCGGAGATTGAGGTTGAGTTGCAGCTTCCGGGCAGCGCGACAACTTTCTAGTATTTGATGTGTTAGTTATTTATTTTATAATAATACCCAAGAACTACAAAAACAAAACAAAACCGATGCGAATACAATGATACGATATATACAATATAAAAAACGCAAAAACAAACAAAAAAAAAACCCAAAACATAAAAAAAGGCAAAGCGGCAGCTTATAGCGTATGCTTATTTACAAACATATATACCTTAAACTATACATACATATTAAAACGATATAAAAAAAAGAAAACCAATATATATAGATATATATATATATATTGACAATGCCTATGTAAATGTGTGCGATCTTCCTGAAGACCTTGAGCCCCCAGATATCGAATCTCAGCTGGCTTACCAGTCGGGAATCGAAATGAAAACCGAATTATCTTAAAGCAACTTTTAATGTTGGCCAAAACCCGTGCTAAAACCATATATAAAACAAAATATTATAATATACAAAAACACATACACACGCATAAGTATAAATATACATATATATTTAAAGATGAAAAATCAGAAAGCGAAGAAGAGAAAAACAAAAAATGCGTGAGAATATTTTAATTATCCTAGCTAAATTTTTTGACATCACGTGTTATTGTTGTTAAATTAATTAATAATTAAATTAAATGAATAATTAATGAAGCATACCAAAATAACCAAATCCGAAAATTATATTATATATAAATTACAAACAAAAAACAAAACTTAAGCGAAGCGAAAAGGAAATCTTTTAAATCTGTGCGACTCATAAATGTTTTTTTTTTTTTTTGCATTAATTTGCTTTTTAGTTTGCTGTTGTTAAACTTTTGCTATGGGCACTTCCAAAAAAAAAAAAACAGAAAAAACAGAAAAATTCTATATGTCAATTTGCAGAACTAACAAAAAAAAAAAAAACAAATTAATAACTATAATGATGTTGTATTTTGGTAACAAATTGCATTTATGTTTCTTACCATCTGTAAATATCTATATAGGATATATGCGTATTTATCTATAAATCTGAACATAAACATATAAAAACTATGTGTGATAACGCATTGCTACTCGTATGATGTATTTACTTTTAACAACAAAAACGCAACTGATACTTCCAAATTCTTAATTTACTAAAGAAAAAAAATAACAAAAACCAAAAAAAAAGTGAAATCAGCATTCGACATAACTGAGAGCATTTCAATCGATTTTTGTGCACTCGTTTAATCGCTACATACAATTAATTGTCGTTGTCAATGTCGAAAATTATAAATGTTGTTGCCGCCTCAACAAAAACTGGCATTAACCCCCTGTTCTGCCCTGCCCTGGCCTGCCTTTCTGCATGTTTCTTGATTTATTAAAAGAATTTAAAAAAACGAAGAAGAATAGTAATAATAAAATGTAAAACGTTTGGAAATCCCTCGGAATGCGATGGATATATGTTGCATATATGAATGTAACTTTGAGCACAATTTATTTGGAATGCCAGAACAATTACGAGAAGACAAAAACAAATGTGATTTTATATGCAAGTACCGCTAAGAACTAAAACAAAAAACAAAATGAGAAGACAAAAAAACAATATATGAACATAGCTGATCTTTCGAACTAAAAACGATAATAATGCAGTAAATACATACAAAGAGACTCAGTAATAGTAGTCACGATCATTCACCATGTACTTCCCCTAGTTGTATACCATAAATATGTACTATATCGTAACTCCGCTGTACTATAAACTAGAGTGAAAAGGTTTAAAATGCAAAGTAAATCAGCAAATTAATAAACGAACAAAACAAAAGCACATTTCTCAAAAAAGAGACGCAAAAGACAAATGTAAATGCAGATTTAAAAACAAAAAAAAAATGACAATTCCTTAAATGTTGTTGTATCGTGTTTGTAGCCCGAGAAAAAAAAAAGAATGGTTGATAATGATAATGATATCATGCTAAGTGATTTTTTTTTAATGTGCGTGTCGTCTTTTAAGAATTTTGTTATGCGTTCAGCTTTTCAATTTCTTTTTAATTGTTATAGAACAAAAATCGTATAAAATGTAATTTTTGGAATTTTTAATGATCGTTGATTGAATGTTTTGCGTGTTGTGTGTAAACATTTTGCGCTGTGCTAACGAACTTATGCTAACAAACAAACAACAATAATAAATGTTAGTTAAAAAATTGCAAATTTTATGACAGCCCAAAGAAAAAACAAAAAATGAAAAAGAAAAACCAATATTGATGCGGTTGTGGTTGCGGTTGCTGTTGCGGGGTTCTGTCTCCTTATATACTAAATACTTACATATACATTTACTGAAACGTATACATCAAACAACCACACACACACATACAAATGTATTTAAGTATGTTAGTTAGCTGATTCTCAAAATAAACGAAACGGTTTGTTACAAATGCTGTGCACACACACACACACACACACATACCTACGGTTATCGCGATTATGTCGAAAAAGACAAAACATAAATTCAACGCGCACAAATACATATACAACCACACAACATACACATACGGATGCTATATATATTTTCTTAGTAGGTTTTTACAGCTTCCAAAAAAAATAACAAAAAATGAAATACAAAAAACCAAATGATAAGCTACACATGATAAATGCAAAAGAGAAACTCACTTTTAATGTAATTATTTGATTCTAAATTATTGTAAAATTAATTGAATAAATTATGAAATGAAAATTAACCTCATCAAAATGCAAACCAAATTCTCGCGGCATTTCCACGACTTTTCTCGATTCGATGGATGGGTAAAAACTTTGTCAAAATCGATTTTAATCATGTATGTAAATATTACTCATAGAACATTGATTTTATTTTTGTTTTGCCCAGCTAAGAATTGTTGCAAACAAAAGTCGTATTTGACAATTGTTGTTCGATCGATCCTTCATAAAGAAATCATATATATGGATAATTCTATAGCGGAATTTTGACACTTTCTGAAGTGAAAAAAAAGATATACCAAAACATTTGTTTTATTTCGAGAAAAGTTAAATCTTTTAGCTTAAATTTGTTTAGTACTTTAATTTGAGCTAAGAATGATTTTATAAAATAATTTTTCTGTTTTAAGATATTTGCTACAAATAAACAAATTCGTACGAAAAACAAAAATATGAATAAATTTGTATACTTTTTCGTAAAACAGAAAAGTTCCTAAAATCAATCTTAGTCTTCTTCTTCTAAATATACTTATAATCCAAAGCTATAAGAATAACCTTTACATATTCCTGAATCTGTTTCAATTTATGTTTTTTCTCATTGTTAATAGTTGTCGCAAAAGAATAACCAAAGCTAACAAAAAAAAAAACTATCTTTTTTTCTATTCTAAACCTCTTTATATGTCGAACGTGAAATGCACTTTTTATTATGGCTTTTATATACCTTATAAACGATGACCTGTCTCCCTCTTATCGTCCATTCTTCAAAACGGTTTATAGTCTTTAGATTAATATTATATAAAAATTTTGTTGATAGTTACGGGTTCTTCGTTATCAGCGCCCTGAGCTATCAAGCTGGTTATGTGTCACACTTGCGTATGATGAAACGGATTTAAAAGCATTTATATTTCTCTATTTAACAATCGTCGATTTTATTAATCAGCTTAAATAACTACTTAGTTAATTTACTTTTGTTTGGAATCATTTCTCATTTCATTTGTGTTTTGTATGTAGTTTAATTGCAATTGGTTTTGTCTTAACTCGCATCTTGGTTTACTGATTACCATAATAATCATGTTGAATACATTTGCAGTAATATTTATTTTGAGATATTTAAACAAAAAAGCGTGACGAATGAAAGGTTCTTCCTTTTGCCGCCTTTGATCTGGCTCAGATCGGCGTAAAAATCCTTTTCTTATGAGTATATTAATTAACAAAAAAATATATATATATATTTGTTTATATATAAAATAAAAGTTAAACATTGAATAAATACACATAGTAAATTATTATTGTACAATGCATGTTCTTTGATTCTTGATCATCGTTTTCATCATTTTGCATTCGTTCCCAAGAAACGAAATGCATTCTCATTCTCATCTTTTCTGTACATAACTGACGATAGATTTTGCATATACTGAAAGTACTTTAAGAGTATATGCCGAAGTTTCTGTATCATTTCGTTCGACACTTCTTGTTTCGTTTAGTGTGTGTGTGTGTGTGTGTGTGTAGTCTGAGCGCCTCAGCAATATAAAAAAAATATATGTATATTTAGAGTTATTGTTTAGATGTATATCTGTTATAATTATTTAAATGTGATCTATGTAGCATTTCATTGTAGTAAGGACACGCCGCTCATCTTCTGCATTCCTACTTCTTTTTGTTGTTGTTTCGTTGCTTTGCTGGCATCGCATTTGCATTTGTTGTTCCGCCCTTTGTCGGTCCATTTCCATTGCCAGCTCCAGCTGCTGTTCCAGTTGTTGTTCCTGTTGCTTTGCCAGCAGTTGTTGTTGCTGATGTCTCTGCTGCGCTGCTGTTGTTCTCTTTGTCTAATTCTTGGATGACACACAAATTACAATTTAAGTTGTGTTGTGCAAAGCTTATTCAACTTACTTTCTGGTTCGCCACTCGCCTCCAATTGCACCTGTTGCAGCGTTTCGCTGACGCTCTCAACGTGCGCCTCCAGCGGCGTCTTTTCATCAACCTCCACAACAATTGACTCTTCCACCTCGACGATAGCTTCATTCGGCACCTGCTGCTCCTGCTCCAACTTTTGTGTATTGTTTTGCTGCGCCAATTTGCGCTGTGCACAAGTTTGCGTCCATTCGACGTGCTCTTTGTAATACTGGTAGACTGGTATCACAATCACTGAGATATCATCCACTGTTGCTGCCGCCTTGCTATCAGCGAGTCGCCAATGACCCGAATCATTGACTTTGCCACGGGCACGCGCCACCAGCTCTTGTGCGGCCATAGTATAGCGATGCTTCTCCTGTGGATAGCGTGTCAACGTTTGAAAGACGGTACGTGCAACCGCCTCATTCTCGGAAACATCCCATAAACCATCGGTGGCCATCACCAGGACTCCATAATCGCCGTCCTCGTTGTGCTCATCGGGTATGCTAACCACTTGGCTGAGATCACGAATTCGCACATCGGGATGTGGTGTTAAAAATGGTTTAATCGGTATTTGTCTATTGATCGCCTTCAAACGATGATCGCCAAAGCCACGTGTAACGCCCAGCGTGCCCAATAGACGGCTACGTTTACCCTCGCCATTCACCACCGGCATGGCCAGATCTCGACTGGTCACCGTCTTATAGGTCCAGCCCTTCATGGTGCCCTTGCGGCACAGCACACGCTGTCCCAGATTCTTCTCTTGCGGCCGTTTCGCATACTCCATGGCCACATAGTACGACTCAATTAACTCCGGCCTCAAACGTGCCACATTCTCCAAACGTATACGCTCCGTTTCGGGTGTGTGATCAAACGAAAATGGTGTTGCATAGCTGAGCGTATCATCCACTAGATCTGGCTCAATTTTCTCAGTTTTCTCATTGCCATTGCCATCACCATCAGCCGCTGTGCTGTTTGGGTTCTTCGGTGCCGATCGTCGCTGGCAAAGCACAGCACGACTGTCGCCAGCATTGGCCACATACATTTTGCCATTGATGAACAGCACAACACAAGCGGTGCAGCCGCCGGCATCGCGATAACGTGAATTGTCATGATCCACCAGTTCGTCCATGTCGAAGAAGGCTGCCTCCAATGCACCAATGATCAGTTCATCCTTTGTGACGCTGCGCTCAAAGATCTTGGGATGTGGGAATGCCGGATTTATGGCAGCCACCCTTTCATCGCCATTGACAGCATCGCGTGGCAGCAGCAGCTCAATGCAATCCACAAGTTTCTCGTGCAATATCAGCGACAGTTGATATGAGGCAGCCAAGGCGGCGCCGTAGCCAGCGTGTCCATCGAATATCCCAAAATACGTGTACGGTAGATCGGGATGAATCCTATTGGGATCCGAAAGCACTTGCCTGCAAAACAAAATTCGTTTGTTTGTTAGTTTCCATAATCAGTTAGTGCATAATATAATATTATAAGTTGTTCATGATTGATACAAGAAAAGAGTCTTGAAGAAAAAACATACAATACTATTTGAAAATGTCATGATGTCATTTCGTTCAGTTTCTAAGAATTTAACTTTTTCGTAAAAAAAATAATAATAAATACTAATCAGTGTTTACTTTGGTGCCTGATTACCGTGGTTGTGAAATCGTCTAGTTGTCTTGCATATCACAATATGAGGTTATCGATTACTTACCGGCGAAAAGCCGCCTGATCTTCGTTCCGCCTGGACTTGCCCGAATTTACGCACTCGGCATAGCCGGTGCCCCAAGGCAACAAACTGATATCGCGCGGCACGATTATCGGTCGGATATTGTGATCGCTTGAGGCGCGCAATTCGTCCTCACTCAGCAGTTCGAGGAATAGCGGTCGCGAATAGCGAAACTTTTCACCGTTGCGTCCGTTTGGCGGTGGCGGCAAATCCGGCGAAATTGCCGACATTATGCTCGCCTTGAACGAGGTCAGCA
The DNA here is from genome assembly GCA_023558445.1 of Drosophila pallidifrons. Lineage (NCBI taxonomy): Eukaryota > Metazoa > Arthropoda > Insecta > Diptera > Drosophilidae > Drosophila > Drosophila pallidifrons. The sequence goes on from CM042351.1 coordinate 19,146,598, forward strand.
TGTTGGAGCTGGAGCGTTTTTTGCTGGGCAACAGCAGCAGTTTGTTGCTGTGAAACGATCCGCGGCTCCGACGATAAAAAAGAAACTGCTGCAGTCGTCGTCTCGCACTCCTCGCTGCACCACCGGCCTTCTCACTCACTCCCACTGACGTGGCGACCTAAGCTCAGCACTCTCAGTCAGAACTTGTGCTTTTCTCTATTGCGTTGCGTCCTTCGCTCTTATCACACTACTGCGGTGCACAAGTAGGCCGTATAAAGCACAATGTACAAAAAAACAAACAAAACAAAACAAAAAACAAATAAACGCAAGCTGTTGAATTTTCGGTTTATCTCTCCCTCTCTTTCTAACTTCTTTGTGTTGACTGTGATTAGGAATCGATTGCACCGATTTTCATATTATCGATTGCTCACTATCGTCTACTGGTCGTTCAGGTTTTTTTTTTGTATAGCACACACAAATGGTTTCTTGTTTTGTTAATTACGCATGAAATCACTAACTAAAATAGCTGTTATTTACATGAACCAGCAACCGAACCAGGTTACGTTCAATTTTTTTGTTTGCTTGCTCCACCGACTAAGTAAACATCAACAACAACAAACACCCCGTTTACAGTGTTTGTCATCAACGTTTGTAAAAATCAATATTTCATCTTACAGTTAGCAGTAGTTTGTGCACAGCACGCAGTAACTTTTTGTTTTTTAGAATTCGTTTTGATATGAGTCTTTAGCACTGGTCGCGTAATTTAGGATTTTGCTTTTGTAAAAGTCTGTTTAATATATTCGCTTGCTGACGACTTCGTGTGGAAAAACAACAGAAGAAGAAGAGCAGACAGCTGCTTGAGCACTTAGCGCAGCGTGACTGCAATTTTCAATTCCAAATATACCAAAAGTGTGTGGTATTTTTGTAATAATGTATTCGATTATTGGTCACACTGCTCACTCAGCAATATTAATCGCACATCTAGCGATGGGCTATATAAATGTATATATTAAAAGATAGATGGCGCTAGTAATGCTGATGTGCACAAACATGCTTTAATTAGAAATGCTGTTATTTTTAAATTTTGTCATATTTTTTTGTTTCCAGATCGCAACACAGTGAACTGCGCGATGTGATCATTAAGTCAAATGGATCGGGCATGGTTTTGGATCAGCAAAAAGTGGATCAATACATAAAGGCGATGTCATTAAATGGCAGTGAAAAGGTAAATCAACAAACAGCATATTGATAAAATTCTAATCGAAAGCCTTCGCTTCACATGCCAGGTGAACAATGAAAAACTTGCTGCCATGTGGATGTATGCCGCACATATGGGCAGCCTTCCGCCACCCACTGTGCGCAAACTGACGCCGCCATCACGCTCCATAATGCTTATTCCAGCCACAGCCGCCGCTGGCAATGGGGTAAGTGTGCCTCCACTCTATGAATTGATAAACGATACGAGTGTGATCGATTATTGTGCGTTTTGTTAGATGCCACCGCCGCCGCCCACACGTTTGCCTCCTGCACCGCCGGGCATGGGAGCTGGCATGCTGCTGCCAGTGCCACCGCCGCCACAATATCGTGGCATGACACTGCCTCCGTACATGCGACCCAGCTCGATGCTCTATGCACATCCGGCCAGTTTAACGGGCACGTATCGCACACACAAAAGCACCAAGTCAGCGGAGATGAATGGCCAGCGTCGACGTCGTCGTGCCGGCAAATCGGATGCAAATCGCCGTCAGCGTCGCAAATCCGAGGCGGATGTGCTCGATGGTGCGCCAAATTTCCAATACACAGGCCTGGATCGCGCCATTGCCGACAGTTTCTTGGCACGCCAGGAACAGTCGCAGGCGGGCAGTCACATCGATTACTCGTCCTCGACATCATCAGCCAACAGTGATGCCTATGGCAACCAGACAGCTGCCGGTTCGCGTCCATCGTCCAAGTCGAAGATTGTGTGCCGCGATGTGGTTATGTGAGCTCACAGTGCTCTACACAACAGACTTTTGTAAATAGTTTACCATTTCCGTTTCCCCTCTATTTTTTTAATATGTATACCATATACAACATAATCGTATTACATTCATGACGAATCAATGAATGTACAGTTTGTTATGCATGCCGACAGACATATTCTAGATATCTGCGTGTGTGTGAGCATACAATAAGAATATATATGTAGTTTTAGTCATTTTCATTGCTTATGAAACGAATAAAGTAAAGCATACGCTCGTATAAACATAGAAAATTGATTGCATATCGTAATCGATGAAAACGTTTAGCTTGTTATCGATGCCTTGTCGTATGATCAGTTCTATGTACTTGTCATCGATGTCGATGTCGATAACAGCCTCTTAAAAGTCCTCATCGCTGTGATGCTCCTGTTTATTTGCCGTCTTCGGACGCAGTGGCAACTCTCCTGTCAGCTTCGATATGCTGATGTCATCGATGGAATTGAGATCAACTGAAAGTAAAAGTGAAATGCAATTTGCAAGTTAATTTTGATATGTGTGTGTTGTGCTTTTGGTCTACGTACAGTCATCGTCACCGGTGCCCGCATTTCCGCTTAGTCCGCTCAAGCCCATAATGTCGCCCACATCCAGTTCGCTATCGGAGCTGCCGAAGCTGCTGTCGTCGGCGTCGCGTCTGTTCAGCATGCTGCTGCCGGGTCCATCGCGTCCATTGCGTGTCGGCGGCACGTTGTTGTTGTTGTTACTATTGCTGCCGCTGGCAGTTGCAGCTGTTGCACGACGACTGCGACCGGTGGTGGGGCGTATACGTGATGTGGCAGTTCCAGGACGCTTGCCAGCTGCATTCGCTGCCTTGCTGCGTCGCAGCATCAAATCCTCGTCTCGTATATCAGGTATTTCCGCATCAAGACCAAAGTTGCCGCCACCGTGACGTGCCACATCGCCATCGTTGTCGACATCGACATCGTCGTCATCGTCATCATCATCATCGTCCTCGATCAGGCCCTCGGGTATGAAGGGCATCGAGTTCTCAGCGGGCTTCTGCAGCAACGGCGACGCAATGGGCGTGGCCGAGCGTTTGGTGCGTGCCTCCAGCTGTGTGCGCAACGCATCGCGCACATGCAGCCGCAGAAAGTAACGCTGGAACAGCTGCTGCAGCTCCTTCTCGCACTCCTCGAACTCGGCCATATGGGCCGGCCGTATCTTCTGCAATGCCTCCAGCCGCTGCTTGGTGCGCTCCAACTCTGCACGCTTGCGCTGCAGCTTCGAATTCAGGGCATTCAGTTCGATGCGAGCATTCTCCAGCTGTGCGCGACTCGACTGCAACTTCAGTTGGCTGGCCTGGATGGCATTCTTCATGGTACGCTCCACACTCAGCAGTTCCATGGGTCGTTGTGCTTGTGCCAGACGCGCCTCCTTGTTGAGCAATTCCTGCGACAGCAGATCAAACAGCGAAGCGCCGCGTTGCGTCAGATCGGTGGAGAGTTCACGTGCCCGTCGCAAATCATCCATTTTATCACCGATGTCCACCTGATTGAGGCTGCGATACTGTTCACGTTCCTCGTCCCGTTCCTCGGCCTCCGTCTGACCGGGTGCAATCAGCAGACGTGTAATCTTCTGCAGCTCCATCGCACTGACAGCGGCGGCCGCATACAGTTTGCGTGGATTGAGACGAATCGCCGATTTGGTCACAAAGAATTCCGTTGCGGAGCGTATGAGCAGCACACGTTGCTCCTCCGTTTCAACGCCGCCGGCGAGCACAGCGCCCGGCTCAAGGAGTCCGGCGAGCCACTGCAGCAGCTCGGCGACAATGTGAAAGCTGGCAAGGCTGCCGTGATGCGTGGCCAGCGATTGCAGCGGAAAGACTCGTGGAAAGCCCAGCAGCTTGAGATGTTCGCCCAAATCTTTGAATACCATTTAAAGCATCAGTTTTTGTTGTAGTTTACTTTTTAGTTTTTGGTCACTTACCTCGCACATCCTTAAAGGACATTCTGCATACAATGCCAGCTGCGCACTCGACAATGTCGCCTCCAATATTATGTGCATTTCTTTCTTTTTCAATTGAGGAAAAAACCTATTTGTTGTGGTTCCTCCGGTTGGCTTCGCTTTTGTTTACGCCAGCGACCTGACCACCGCGTTGCCAGGCAACCCTTACCAAAACCAACCAACCAATCAACCAACCAACTAAGAAACCAGCCAACTACCACCACCAAGCCGCCTGGAAACCACCTCTTGGCTGCTTGGCCTGGTCAGCAATTAGGCTGCACGACAAACGTGCCACATTTCAATATAAATAAACAATATTCGCATCGAATGGAAATGTGTTTTTAAAGGCTGTGGACTGCATCAAACTAGTCGTGGCTGTCAACTACAGTGTTCGCTGGCTAAGTTAAACCAAGCTAATTACGAATATATATATAAATACATTTTTATTTTTTAATAATTCTTAAAATATATATTCTTTAATTTGTAACACTTACATTTCGTTTTAAACTAAAAAGAACGCAACATTGTCAAATATCATAATTACAATATTAATAAGCTCTCTACTAGATTTTTGTGCGCAGAGGATAATAGTTGTAAAATCTAATAATAAATTTTTATATTTATTGCTTTGTTATAGATTATTATTAATCGATAAGCTTAAACGAAATCAATTCATAAATGAATCAATCAAATTAGCACATTATTATATATGCAGATCTTCATCATCAGCAAATAAACTACATACATTTTAATTAGAAAATCTGTTGAATACTGTTGCATTTTTATTTATTAATTTGTAATATCAGTATTCTAATTTATTTTATATTTAAAGTATTCTTTAAATTATAGTTTTAATTGAACTTAGCCTAAAAGTATGCTACAAAAAAATATTTGTTTACAAACTAAATAAAATGATCCTAGCTTGATCATATCCTTGCGCATTTTGACCAGACTTGTTGCATTCGAAATTAATCGATTGGCATCAAAAAAATATAGTGTCATCTAAGGATCCAACACTTGTAATTTTGCAGTCCGGGGGGCCCAGGCAAAACTGGCTAAAATCACAAATTTCAGGATAACTCAAGAGCCACAAGGACGATTGAAATGTCCTTTGGCACGATAATAGCTCTCATTAATAAACTTCGTGGGACACAGGACCCGCAAGGATCTGGCAGGATATGTCCAAGATATACACAATTTTCTGTATACAAAAATGTCCTTTTATCTCGGCTCCTGTAAGGATATTCGATCTCGGACTTTTGTCAAACGGTTTCTATTAATTAGTAGTATCTTTGTGCCCAAGGATATCCTGATTGTCCTTCAAATGGCTGAGATACGGCAGACTTCCTGAAATTTTAGCATTTTTCCTATGGCGACCCCTTGAAAAATTTTTAAGTGATATTTTTTGAAATATCCTTAAAATCCTTGAATGCCAACCAATGGTGCTGCTTCCGCTGATTACAAAAAGGTATATCCTTGCCGTATCCTTACGGATTTGATCGAATTATGGCTAGAAAACCAATATCCTTTTTAGAAATAAGCATTATGCGTTTGCATTGCGTACTTTTAGGGGCACACATACAAAGCACTTAAGCCAAATGAAAATCAGTTATAGCTTGGCCATATCTTGACGCGTACTCAAAGGATATATATTGCTAGGATCGCAAACGTAAGCTCTATCGATTGGCATTCTTCTAAGAATCCAACACTTTTCATTTTTTCAATGCGGGTGTCAAACAAAAATCGCCATTTTTAGGACATCTAGAAGTTTTTTTAAATAATTTGTTTTTAAAAATAATTTGACATCTTTTGATTCTGCCAAGAAGAAGATAAGTAGAAAAGTCTCACTTTCTATTATATTTTTATTTCGGACATATCTTTGCACATTTTGTAAACATAAATTTAGATTGATTAGCAGCAAAACATTATAATAACCTAAAGGTTACTCATAAAATTGAATAGAACGCGTTTTTTTTTTTAATGATTTAACTAATAACACATGGGCTGAAAAGTCCCGGGCCTAACAAAGAAAACACGCTTTTTTTGGTTCAAAATTGGCATTACTCATGAACTTAATCTTTATCAAGAGCATCGCAATCATTTCAGAGCCGCTGAAAAATTTCAATATATATTTTTTTAGAACGATCTATTTTTTGCCTCAAAATAGGCTTCAATTTCAGTGATAACCCATTCATTCGTACGAAATTTTTTACTGGCGAATATTTTTCCTGGACTGCTAACCTCCAGAAGTCGCTGGGAGCCTTATCTGGCGAAAAAGTGGATGTGGGAGCAATTCGAAGTTAAATTAATATAGTTTTGTCACTGTCATTGAATCATGAACACATTCTTGTTGTTGGTCAAAAGTGAGCAAACGCGGCAGCCATTTTGAAGAGATTTTCTCATAGTCAAATGCCAATGCAATATTAAGCCAACATGTTCTTTTGATATCTTTACGATGTTAGCTAACTCACGCAAATTTAATTTTCGATCATTCAAAACGATTTTGTGGATTTTTTTGATGTTTTCTGGTGTGACCTCCCCATTTGGACGTCCACTGGGTTCTGCATCATCGGTGTCTCTACGACCACGTTTGAAGTCAGCAAACCAACATTTAATTGTTGTTTCTGATGGAGAGGAGTCCCCATAACACTTTTCAAGCCAAAGCTTTGCTTGAACGGTATTTTTTCCCATCAAGAAGCATTGTAAGATTAGAAGTCGAAATTGCTTTTGATCCATTGTTTTGAAAATAGAAAAAGTAGTGTCACTCTAGGCTCAATAACTCACAAACTAATGAATAGAATATTATGAAATTTTAGCAGCTGTCTTCTGAAGGATTGTATTAACTGAAAAAAAAGGTGACTGCATTAAAACTAGCACAATCTATGTGTAAGGCCCGGGACTTTTCAGCCCATGTGTTAAGCGTAAATATGCAAATCTTGCTCATAAACAATCAAAATGGAAATGAGTTATTAAATCTGTTACGTTTGTTTGTTTTAAATGGCTGAGTTAAATACAGATATTCTTTTTTTTTCACTTAATTATTATTGTAAGCAATCTCTTGTGGAATCTAAAGTATATATCAACATTATCGATGCCGATGTTTGCATTATGCTAATGTGCTTTTTACTGACTAGTAAAATGCATCAACTTTTTATGGAATCAAATTTGAAAATAGTTGGCAATAAAATCTGAATTATGTTGAGATTTCTTCGAAATATTGTAAAATTCGTAACGAAAATAGTTGAACAATTTAATATTTAGATTTCTTGTAAAAATAGTTGAATAATTTCACAAAGCTAAGTTGTAATAATTTGAAATAAAACAAGTAAGAAAGCTACAGTCAGGTGTGCTCGACTGTGAGATACCCGCTACCCATTTTAAATAAAATCAAAATATTGCAGTATTTCTATCCAAAATATACTAAAATAGTATACCACAAAAATACAAAAAAGGTACTAAAATGAATATTTGGTATATTGATGTGGTACTTCGCTGAATGTATACTATAGAGTGCAAAATATACCAGATTGTCAGCCAAAGCAACTAACACCCCTTGTAAGTGAGTGTTTTTGCTCATACAAAACTATTTATTTAAAACCATCGACATTTTTTATTTTAGTATATTTTGAAAAAAAAATATATATATATATAATTCGTGCATATGTGTATTAAGTATATTATGAATAGAAAGTAAGATAGCGATACCTGTAGGTATCTCTTTAATTGTAAATAATTATCAACGCAATTGAGGTAATATAAATAATAAAAATGCAATTCGAGAGGTCCAGATCCTCAATTCAGGCAATATAAATAATTTAAACACAATTCCCGAAATCTAGATCTTCAATTGAGGTAATAATATAAAAGCAATTCGCGAAAATATAACAATAATTCATACATATGTATGACCTGTATGACGTGTATGACGTGTATGACGTGTATTACATGTATGACATATATGATATCATAACCACTATAGTAATTATTGTATATACCAAAATTCGCATTTCTAGCTATAAAAATACGCTTGTTATTCGATTTTTTTGATTTACAGGGGCGGAAGTGGGCGTGGCAAAAATTTGAAACAAACTTGATCTGCGTGCAAACATAACAAATGCTGTCGAAAAAAAATTATAGCTCTATCTCTTATAGTCTCTGAGATCCAGTGTTTCACACGGACAGACGGACAGACGGACGGACGGACAGACGGACATGGCTAGATCGTCTCGGCTGTTGACGCTGATCAAGAATATATATACTTTATGGGGTCAGAGATGCCTCCTTCTAACTGTTACATACATTTCCTGTCGGCACAAAGTTATAATACCCTTCTACCCTATGGGTAGCGGGTATAAAGAATGCTCGCATTTTGCAGCTGAGACAGTGAGGGACATTTAAATGGATGATTTCTGAGGAATTTGTGCTCTAATTTCTCGCGCTCTTTTCTCAGCTCACTTGCTCACTTCTTTGAACGTAATTAATTCACATTGTTTTTGGTTTTTTGTTCTCCTTTTTTCAACTGCTGCTGTTGCTGTTGTTGTATTTTGTGTTTTCTAAGTGTGCGTTAAAAAACGCCCAGACATGTATACGCAATTTTGTGAAGGACGAGAAGGAGGAGGAGGAGAACACAAGGACTCATTCATTTGTTTGCTTGTGTGTTTCAGAATTAATTAAAATTGTTAACAGCACGCAAAACAAGCTGCCAGGCAAAACAGTCACAGTCGCAGTCGCAGTTGCAGTCGAAGTCGAAGTCACAGCTCCAATTACAGATCCCAGTTCCAGTTTCAGTTTCTGTTTCTGTTTCTGTTTCAGTTCAGAGTCCCTCAGCGACCGCAGACTACACAAACATTTCGAATGTAGACGACATTACAAGTGGCCTCCGCTCTAGCCAATATTTACTTTACCAACCCAACGAAACTTTCCAAACTACGGGGGCGGGTGAAAGAGCGTCGCATTTTGTTGGCCATTGCAACCATCAATTAAACATTATGCACATGTTCACTTTTTCTGTTTCTCTTTTTTTTTTCGCCCTCGCTAACATGACATTAATAATATCGACGACAAAGTCTGCGGTTTGTTGGTCAAAATTCATGTAACCTGAAAGTGTAGTCAACTATTTCCCTTTTTTATTGCGCACAGAATATATTTGACTTTATAATGCAATATTGCAATGCAATAAATATGGAATTTAAATTACATTTTACTCGTATTTTAATTAAAACTCAATAAATATTTTCATTGCAAAATGGATTATTAATTTAATTTTAGTGTCAATAAGCTGCCAAATAGTGCGACTTTCAAAAATACTTCCTCTAAAAGAGCTTCACTATCTTCATTTAACTTTTATTACATTAAGAATGAATGAAATGTTATATATTAGTACGAGAAAAGTTATAGAAATACAACATTTGTTCAATGTGTTTTTGGGTAGTTCGAAATGCTTTACATAAAGTAAATCGATGATTCTTAAACTTGTACAGAATGCTAAACTGATTGATTGACAGTTGGAAGGGAACAGAGAACAGAGAACAGACAATGGATAATGGAGCATTGGATGCCGTTGGCATCATCAATGGTTAGTCTATAGTCGACTAGTCAGTTAGTCAGCTAGTCGAGCAGTTGGATGATTTGGCAGAATGAACGATTAATTGATATATTCGGCAATTGTATTAGCTGTCTAACTATGTGCAACGACACAGCAATAATGGCAACATTGCGTATACGACTAGTAGGGAGCAAGCAATAAAAGCGATAGCCGACCACAAATGAACAGACAAATGTCAACACACACATATGTATGAGTTGGAATGTCTGTGTGTGTGTGTGTGTATGTGTAAATAACTGAACAATTATGACCTTGGTATGTCAGCGTATTGAACAAATCGAAAGAATAATCATATATAGATATACATAGATAGTGTGGCACGTCAAAGTTCAATGTCCAAAAGACGCAGCAGGGAGTTTCCACCACCATCAACAACAACAACAACAACAATAACAACAATAACGCCTTCTAAGCGCTGCCGCTGATGATGATGATGATGAGCAATTAAAGAGAGCGAGCGAACGTTCGCTTCAACAGTGCTGCCAATGTAATGATTGAATGACCTATGCACAGTGCTGCCCATTATTGTGAAGCGACAGCGAAAGCAGCTGCCCGCAGCGATTAATAATCATTTCGCTTAGAGATGCGACCAAGTGATAACACTGCGTATACGTAATATTTAACTCGCCAAAGGTAATTTGAGAATTTGATGCTAATGCTAAAGGCGCGTATACGTAATATGATGTGTGCAACTTATTGCCAGCTGTAAATACAACAGTACAAATGAATTTTAAATTTATTGTAAATAATAATAATAAAATAAATAATTTTTTATTTATATTTATCACAAATTTATTTTAATATATTGTAAACAAAGAAAATACACAATCAACATAAAATAATTAATTTTTAATTTATTGTAAAATTGTAAAATAAAAAAATAATTTAATATTTTTTTTTTTTTACAAGTATAAAGTAATTTAAAACTTTTCAAATAAATTTAAAATGTTCTAATTATTACTTATACTTTCTTCTCATTGTAAAATTGTAAATACACACAAATAAAATAAATAATTTTATATTTTATTTGATTGCTTTGCGAATACGAGAATTTGCCCCTAAAAGCAGCTTAGCTCAGCTCAGCTCAGTTTATTAAATGGAGCAGCGAGACAGCAAAACGCACGTTGCCTTTAGCTTTTATGGCCAAATAAAGAATTCGTGTCAGCCAAATAATTTGTGCAGCGTCTCATCATCAAACAAGCATCTTATAACAAAATACACTGTGAGAAAAACACGTTGCCTACATTTTGGAGTTGAAATTGTTCTATTAAGAGATAAACAAGATTTTAAAGAAATCTATGTATATTATTTGAGATAAATCTCATATGTCTTACTCAAATGCAGGCATCTATTTCTCAGAGTGTATTTTCGTGAACCTGTTGTGGCAGAGTTCAGAGTTTTTGGGGCCAAAGAAATGCGCACATATTTTCGCCTTGTGGCAAACGAACGAAAATTATTATAAATCAAAACGTCACAAATTGTTTACGAGCCAAATGGCGTCGCCCTTTGATGACCCTTTGGGGACTTGAACTCTTTACTAAAAATAAATAATAAAAAGTCAAACAGCCAACGGCAGAAGTTGAGGCGTTTTATATTGCATCTTCATATCAATTTAATTGGGCATGAAATTTGTGCCTTAAAGCAAAGCAAAGAAAAGCAAAAGAGAAAGAGAAAAAAAAAACAATTTACTCAACTCATAATTCAAAGTGTGTTGCGTTATCCTTAAAGCCAATGTCCACTGCAATACGCCCATTTATTCACGCCTCACACGTACACACCAATACACACCCCCTTGCACACACACACACACACATACACAATAGTCGCTGCCCTGGAGAATTGTGGCTAAATTTAGATGCCAGCTGCCCCTTTGGTCGTTAACAGTTGCCCACTTTATTTGCCAACGAAATCAATTTTATTTCACTACCAAGTCTCAATTTCGGTCTAGCTAAATATACATATAATATATGAAGACATAACAGCAACTGTGAGGTCTTCAAGAAATAACCCAACAACTATTTATGTCTAGTATGGAACGTTTAATTTATTATTTATTTATTTATAATATTTAGATATCATTTAAATTAACACTGACATATTTCTAATAGAAATTTGAATATATTTCCATCTAAATACTTACATCAATTTCAACCTAATAGAAATGTGGTTAATCATATTCTTTACCATCCAAATAACACAAACTGTTAAAGTTGTTAATATACATGTAATAATTTTAGCACCTTCATTTAAAAAGTTTCATCTGTGTTTAGTTTCCAAATTTATTAGGATTTTATAAACATACAAAATAATATCTTCAAAAATCTTAAAATTTAGCATGACTTCATTTGAAATTACAAATATAAAACTGAGTTTCTTTTTAGGTGAATATAATTGCTATTTATATTTAATACATTATTTAATTTAGTAAATTTATTAAAATTCAAATTTCTTAAGATTTTATCTTGAGCAAAAAAATAATTCATTATGAAAGTTGCACAAAACTTAAAACTCACATAAAACTGATTTTCTTTAGACGAATATAATTGTGGTATTTGAATAATTAATAATAATTATTTCTAGAGTAATAACTTTAGTCATTTGCTTTCAAAGTTTCATTAATGGTGACTTCAAAATTTATTATCATTTAATTTGATGAGATAAAACAATTAAACATGCAAAAATTTAACTGATTTAGGTTTCTTCCTTAAACTTAACTTAAACTCAATTATATAAAATGTGATTTATTAATTAACGGCATTTTCTAATGATATGTTTTTATGTTAATATTTTCAGATTGTTCTTTATTTTTATTTAATTTTCTTTTAACATATATGTATATATTTTAAATACAATTTAGTTAATAATGTTAGAGAGTGAAGCAATTAAATCGTTTCACAAGTGATTTGAATGTGGGTCGAGAAATGTGCCAAGAAATAAGGAGACAACTAGCAATAGAGAGAGAAAGGACTGAAGAGAAAGGAGATAGGGAGAGAGATATTGTAATGATGTTTATAGGGTATCGGAAGATGTGTGTGCTTGCCGCAATTGTTATTGGTGCTGGTAATTGCAGCTCAGTCATCCAATGTCAACAATGGGAAGCAAGCAACACAATGATGACAGCTTCAGTCGCCTTTTGTTATGGCTTAGACACGGACACTCAATGTGGCCAACTGACTGACTAAATGACTGACTGACTGAATGACTGACTGACTGACTGGGAGGTCAGGTGGAAATCATAGAGAGATATCTGTGGTGCACCCTCAAGTGGCAGACAACTTATTGATGCCACACAACGTAGCACTTAAACGGAAACCGGATAATTTGCTGTCAGGATGATGCTGTTGATGCTGCTGTGTTCGTCTTAGTGTTAGTGTTGCAGTTGTTGCTCTATCTAACTTGTTGTTATTCTTGTCGCTGTTGCTGCCATTCACTTGGCATCCCTTTAGCCTTCTCCTGCCAACTTCGGCCAACTGATTTATCCACATCCTGTGTGCATGTGCAACGACCAACAACCAACGACCAACGAGCAACGAGCAAAGTGGCCTCGCTGCGTAATTTGCGTTTCATTTCATGCCATTTTGGCATCTCGCATCAAGTGCACATTTTCTAATTAAACAACCAATGGCTCAACTAATGAGCATATCCTTTACACTCTTAACACACACACCCACACACACACACACAAAGAAAGGTATTTGAGATTATACGTATTGTGCAATTTAATTTATATTCTCATCATTTCATTAACATTTGACACAATGTTATACAAATCTTAAAACTATAAAATTTGTGAAGTTTGAAACAAATCACAGCGAAATTCATGAATTTATGTTATATTATGATTTTTGAATTTACCATTTTGGCTTCACTCTTGTTTCTTTTTTGTTCATCACACTAATTAAGCAACTAGAGAAGTAAACTCTTTTTGTATTAATATTTGAGATTCAGATTTTTAAAGATTTTTTTCAACTTTTGATTGTTTTTTTTTATAAGCTTCAAAAATATTTTCTGATTTATGTGCGAATTTTTAATTAACTTAATCTTTTATTTTTTATGTTGTTTTCATCTCGAATATTTTTCGTTGTGATGAATCTAAACACTCGATATTTTAAAGCAGAGTTTTGTTTTTCTTTACATATTTAGATTTAAGTTTAAGATTTTAGACCTCAACTTTTGAATGTTTCTTACTATTTATGAAAATATTCTTGATTTGCGAATTATAAATCGACAATTTATTGTACAATTTTTACATTTATGAAAACTTTTTGTTGTTTTTTTAGAAAAAAGATTTATAAGGTTTTTGTAAATATTTATATAAAACTGATTTATGAATTTATTATTTTTTTTTTTTCAAAGTAGTTATATTTTGCTCTTGAATTAATTTCTTTAAGTCAAATATGCCAAATTTATTTGAACTCCTTTTTTTGAGTATTTCATTTAGTAATATAAAACACTTTCACAAACAAAACAAAGAGTTTGAAGTATGAAATAGATTTTTGTATTTACATTACATTGAATCTTCAAAATTAAGCTGTATGAATATTACGTATACGTCGTGGAACATCACTCTCGTCTAGATTATTGGCAGGCACTTATTCGGCACTTTAACTTTTAGGAACGCACAGTTTAATGGCTCTTCAGTAGTTCAGTGCTGTTGTTAATTATGTGGCCAAGTCATAAAGCCAAAAGCAGAAGAGACGCCGTGTCCTCCCATCTATTAACTATCGATTACTTGGACTTTTGGTCATTGCTCTCAATGCTCCCATCAGTGGCAGCACTTAAAGATTCGCGTCGCGTCCATTTCTTACTGTTGTTGCTGTTGTTGTTGTGGCAAATTGAATTGCCAGCGAGGTCATTGTGGTCGCTTGCTCCTTGCTTTCCTTTGGCAACGTTTTTTTTTTTTTTCGTTTGGACGCTGCTTGGCTTTGATTTAAGTTGATTTTGTTTGTTTGGGGTTTTTGGGTTTTTGTTCTTAGCAGGCAGGCAGCAACGTCACAGTCACTTGAAAATTAATTTCCAGCTGAACCGCAGGCAATTGGCGAGAAGTGCGATAAATGAAGCGCAGCGAATGAGAGAATTTTGTAGTCGCCTCAATGGCAAATAATTGAATTTATCAACGTCATCATTATGAACATTATCAACTTGCTTTTGCCTTGTTTTCCTCTCGTTGTTGTTCGCTTTGCTCTGCCCAAATTGTGCGTTATAATTTAATTTTGAACACCTCCAACACACACACACACACACACACACACACACACACCCAAAACACCGCACTTGTCTGTCACAAGCACTTTAAATGCGTTACTGGGCGTGGCAGTGGCAAGTACTATTTGAATGCTGCAGCATTCAACAGTTTCCAAATTGTCGACAACTTTGCTGTGCAACCGAGAGGCAGCAACTTTTTCAATTGTTGTTTGCACAATGCCCCAACACCAGCAATGACAGCAACAGCAGCAAGGACATCGAGTATAGCTCGACAACTTCCAGAAAACCGCTTCATTTTGACATGATGAAGCAAATTGCAATTAACACACACACACACACACACAAAGAGCATTCAAGTTGTGTCCTTGCTGGGTCAGAACTTTCCATTGTTTCATTTCCTTCCTTTTTTTTTGGCCTAGCGAGAGAAATCGGCACAGTCGAAGCCGAAGCCGAATCCTCGATCTCTCGCTGCCATCGAGCGAAACTTTTTGCTGCCGTTTGCCTAATTCAATTTTAATCTACTTGCTTGGATAAACACTCCATCTCCATCTCCATCTCCTTCCCCGTTTCCGTTCATCTCCCCAGCTCTCCTTCTTCTTCTCCCCCATCGCCATCTGCATTCTCATCAGCATTCTCAATCATCCGTGCTACAAATCGCAGCACGCACGCAGCTGCCAACTGAAAATGTCTCTCTTCAATTTTCGTCAGCAATTTTCGCTCTCTGTGTGTGTGTTTTTTGTGTTAAAGTATTTGCCTACGCTTAAATTGCACACACTCACCCACACACACACACACACACACACACACACACACACACTCGTGATGATACCTTGAATGTGAGTGATGGGCACACATCAATTTCACTGCTAATTGGTTTCGTTTTTAGCGTTGCCTGCAACCCAAAACCGCAGCAACCAAATGCATTCAATGCAACATTCACCGCACAAGAAACATATATATATATATATATATATATATGTGTGTGTGTGTATACATTTTTAGTATAAATGTACAAATAATGTGTGTACACACACAGTTTTACATATCCACACATGTGGGATTTAGAACATTTTATGGCCAACGCAAAACTGTTTTCATTTCAGTTTACGCCCGCTCATTTTAATAACAACTAATTTAATCCATTAACTTTAACTCTTGCCAAAACACATATATATTATATATAAATATTGTATATATATATATTTTTGTTTCATATTTACCACAGCTAATTTTGTGCAGCATAAATTTATATGTTATATGAGACTGTAGAAAATTAGCTGTAATTGATATTTGTATCACATTAAAAGAAGTAGGAAAGCTACAGTCGAGTGTGCTCAACTTGAATCTATGCAAAATAGGGCGGTATTGTTCTAAAAATATACCAAATTTATATACTATTTTTATTTAAATATACCAAATACTATATTTGGTATATCGCTACACGTTTACATTCAAAATATAAAGCGAGTATAAGAATGCAATAAGAGAATTAAAATCCTAGTAAAAGAATTAATAAATGCAAATCAGTATATAAATTTTTTTAAAGTAGTAAAAATATACCAGAATAATATACCGAACAATACAAAAATTACCGAGTGCAATATTTGGTATATCGATAAACTATTACATTCTAATTGTACAATAGACTACAAAAAATATCAGACTACCAAGCAAAGCGTCTAAGCGGTTCCAAAAGTACAAAAAAAAAAAAAAATTAAATTAAAAATTAAATTAAATTAAGTAATTTAAAACCTGAAAAGCTGTAATGCTGATTTGTCTAGAAATTAACAATTAACAACAACCAGTCATCCGTTTTTAAAATACATGCATATATAACATATAACATATACATATATAACGAAATATACGAAAATATACCGAAGGTTATATATTTGGTATATCAATATACATACTACATTCAAAATATTCTATATTGTGAAAATTTGTTTATAAATTATTAAGCAGACCAATTGAATGAACTGCTATTAAAGCCAATACAATCAATATTCCCCACTTTATCTGCTAATTGAGCTATGAACTTCGTTTAATTATTTTGGGACCACAATAATTGTTTTGTGCGCTATCCAAAGTATCCAAAAATACATTGCAATAGGCAATCAATTATTTTGAAGCTGCAAACTAGCTCAGTTAATGCAAATAATTGATGTCTTCATTAACACAACGCGTCGTATACTTAATATTTGTGATTTGCCAATTTACGTGCTCTCTGTGTGTGTGTGTGTGTGTGTGTGTGTGTGTGTGTGTGTGTGTGTGTGTGTGTGTGTATGTGTGTGTGCAGCTAGGCGAACATTTCTCTTAATTTGCACAGTTATTTCAGCTACATTTTACTCTTTTCGAGTTTATTATGTTGCGTTTGAGATCTTTTTCCCTTGTGGGCCAAAAAGCAGAGCAAATCACCATAAAGCTGGCCAAGCGAACCAAGCTGAAATTTGTTGCCTGTAATTTACGCGTCCAGCGCGTGAGATTCATGTGTATGTGTGTGTGTGTGTGTTGTGCCAGTGTTGGGCAGTGCAATGAAGAAATATGATGTGTTATATGTGAGGCGACAACTTGAGCAAAATGAACTTGAGCTGGGCTAAAATTGGCAACTTCTTTACTTTTTGTTTTGTATTTTTTTGTTCTTTTTATACCCGCTACCCATAGGGTAGAAGGGTATTATAACTTTGTGCCGGCAGTAAATGTATGTAACAGGTAGAAGGAGGCATCTCCGACCCTATAAAGTATATATATTCTTGATCAGCGTCAACAGCCGAGACGATATAGCCATGTCCGTCTGTCCGTCTGTGTGTCTGTCCGTCTGTCCGTCTGTCCGTATGAACACCTAGATCTCAGAGACTATAAGAGATAGAGCTATAATTTTTTTTCGACAGCATTTGTTATGTTTGCACGCAGATCAAGTTTGTTTCAAATTTTTGCCACGCCCACTTCCGCCCCTGCAAATCAAAAAAATCGAATAACAAGCGTAATTTTAAAGCTAGGGTTACGAATTTTGGTATATACGGTAATAACTACAGTAGTTATGATCCCTGAAAATTTGGTTGCGATCAGATAAAAATTGTCGAAGTTATTAAAGAAATACTTTTGTATGGGCAAAAACGCCTACTTACTAGGGCTCTTAGTTGCTTTGGCTGACAATCTGGTATATTGTGCCGTCTATGGTATATTTTGAATGCGGCACTATATCGATATACCACATATACCATTTGGTATATTTTTAGTATTTTTGCAGTATATTTGGTATATTTTGAGAATAATACCGCAAAATATATTGCTTTTATTCAAAATGGGTAGCGGGTATCTCACAGTCGAGTACACTCGACTGTAGCTTTCTTACTTGTTTTTTTTTTTGTATTATTTTTGTTGACCCTCCGCTCAGCAGCTACTTGGAGCATCCTCTCCATCTGTGTCGACATCAAACACTTTGCTCCTTAAATGTGCCTTCTTATTGTTTGGACTTTTCGATTGCCTGTCTGTAGTTTGTGCTCCGTGTTTTGTCTGCCCTGGCGAATTGAAAATATTAATGAGCATTGTTTTCTTGTCTAACCATAAAATGGCCAAACAAATGCCAAAACACAATCGAAGCGAAAGCGAAAGCGAAACACGGAGCAACTTTCTAATACTTTCTCTCTCTGTGGGCGTCGCATCCATAAAGCTTAAACGAAATGAAACGAAAAAACGGAAAATGGAAAAACGTATCGGTTACTAAAACGCAGTTGAAAGCTGAAACTCGTAATAAAAAAAATAAACATGTTGGTCATTTCGAATTAATTATTGAAATGCTAAGTGTTGTGGGCACTCTAAGCGAGCAAATATATTATTTAAATGTTGTAGGCCTTGCTGTGCGAGGTTTTACTGTACTCTGGCCACGCTTTCATTTGGTCTGCTTCAATTTCACTTTTTTTTTTTTTGTTTTTGTTGTCTGTGGCCCTCTTCTGGGGCTTAGTTTGAGTTTCATTATCGTTTTTGCCAGTTTTTTCTGCTGCTGTTGCTGTTTGCATGTTTGCCACATATATTTCGCTTGTTGTTATTTTGTTGCTGTCCTTGTTCTATCTCTCTCTCTCTCTCTGTCTTCATACATATAACACATTTTTATGCTGTTGTATGTCAGTTGCCCCAGCGGCGCTGAGACCTTGAACTTGCTTTAGTAGTCTGCCAGCTGCGACTCGGTCTCTGTCTCTGCTTCAGTTGCCACCAACACAGCATCAGCATCAGCAACAGCAACAGCTTCAGCCTCGGTCTCGGTCTAGGTGTTGGACTCCGCCTCTTGCTTCTCCTCCTCCTCCTTGTTGCATGCAACTCGAGCGAAAGTTGTGCTGCATCATTTTCGAGGAGATGTTCTCGTGCGTGCATTGCATTTTGATTGGCACTCGAAATTAATTTCTTTTTAAGCCTATCACATGCATGAAGACACTCTATAGATTTGGCCATATTGCTGCCACACACACACACACACACACCCCCCACATTCACTTAGTTGTACCGCCAATTTGTCAGCACACAGACAGCAGCTGTCTTTTCACCTACTTTCAAAGTGTTCAATGGCAAGAAATATATTTCTTTTATGCAGCAACTATAGTTCGTAACAAATATATTGATATTTATATATAATAAACATTTCATAAGTAGGCGTGTATAGATATAACAAAATATGAGGCTTTAATACATAAACTCTAGACATAACTAATAAAAAAAAAACAGTCAATAGTTAGTCAATATTATATTGGATTTTGTTTTCTGTTTTGCTGAACGAAAAGAGATTGGTGGCTGTATTTTTTATTCCATATTTTATTTCAAATTCAAATTCTTTTACTATAATTTAATGGTTTTTAAAAAAACTTTTATATTATTTTTACAACACTAAAAGTACAGATCAATTAAATATTTAAATATGTTATGTTACAGAAAAATATAAAATTATAAAATTGTTTATGTGGAATAAAGATTATAAAGAACAATTCGAAAAAGATAGATTATAGTTACAGAATTATTAATAAACATTATGTATTTTATACAGACAAAATATTCTAGTCTCTTTTTAGCAAACACTTTCTTTCATGACATTTTCTTTGGTAGAGTTTTCCAAATCAATCTTTTAAGCTGATACCTTTTTTGGCCTTGTTTCTCTCTCAACCGAGAAAAAGTAAACGAACACTCCAAAAAGAAAAATGTCAGTAAGATTCAGAAAAACTTGACAACATGAATTTAAATGAGTTTTTGTTTGGAAGTAAATTTATTTCAAGGGAATTTATTTGGAATTGAATTGAAAAAATAAATTTAAAATTGGGAAATACTCTTCATCACCGCATAGACAAAAAAGGTAAGCTGCATAATAAACTTAAAATTTAGTTACTCTCCCCTTAATCGTATTCGAATTGATCAATTACCTGTTCGTATTTAGCAAAGCAAGCAATTCAATTGGATTGTCAAATAAATGATGTGGAGACAGAAGTGCGTTTTACTTTACTTTATAGTACATTCGATGGCGACAGTTTATTAAATCGTTAATAGACTTGAGCGATTTGCCTTGGCAGCTTTTGTTTGCCTTCTCTTTTTGTTTGGGTTGTTTGGGGTTTTGCTTTGTGTCGCGCAATACACGCAATACATTTATTATGCTAATCAATGCGGGGGAAAGCCCCGAAAATAATTACGCCAAAGTGCCAAAGCCAAAGCAGAAGTAATCGAGTGGGTTTGTCTGGTGCAGAGAAGTCCTGAAGGCGCACAGAGACGAACTCAGTTTACCCTAGCTTCAAATACGATTATTGTAATGGGCAACGCAGCTAAAGTGCCCCAATTTTGTTGTGGCAAGTAGAGTCACGCATAAGGCGCACAAATCATGGCCATCAATTGCTGGGCTAATCAAAGGGAATGAGACTTTGAGTTCTTTGAGGCAGGTCCAATTGCAGGAAATTAAAAGTGCTTGAAGACAGCGTCTTGAGCGGAAGCAAAGCCATCAACGTTGACCCTAATGTGTTCGCATTTAATTTCAGTTTTTTTTTGTCGTTGTTGCCCGAATTTCCTGTTGCTCGAAATAAATATATTATATGTATGTGACAGTGTGTGCGAAAACTATTTGTACACGAATGAAATGAATTGGAATTCATGCATACCGTCACATAACATTGCATCGGTTCAGTTGGATATTTGTTTGCTGCTGTATCTACGACTCAATTTCAGTTGTGCCCCATGTTGAAAGAGGCGTGAAGGGGCGTGAGGGGGAGGCGGACCGATAAATTAATAAATATTCCGTTGCAAAGACTACAAAGTTATGCGTTGCAATGGTTAATACCACGTTGTTTTCTATATTTTTTGTTGTTGTTCAATATTTCATTTTATTTTACTTTATTTTTTTTTTTTTTTTTTGCATTGATAAAGCAAATCTCTTTAATGCCAGCAATAAGTTTTGTTTTTTTTCTTTTTGTGACTGTTTTGTACATGCAAATAATTCATGTAACATATAAAATGCGTAAACAAAGCGAGGCGCATTTATTAACTTTTAAATCTTATTTGAAAAATAATTTGCAAAGCTTTAAAGAACTTTATTTTTGATTGATTTAGTTGTTGTATTTGCTGAGTGAACGAAAAACATTTATTAATTAAATTTTTCGATTTACAAACAATGGCAAAATCAATCGAGTGAATCGTGGACAATGCACAATTAACATTAATGCAGCAATAACTTTGAGTTCGATGTGTATTTTACTATATAACTTCTATAGTATATAATATGCGAATTGTCTAGAGTCAATGACGATGGCAAATTGCAGTCTCTGTTCAACGGTTTATGTCTGTATCTCTGTGTCTTTTATAAATGCTGTGGGGGATAACACGCTTTGACTGGCAGTTGAAAATTTTACAAAATTTTTATAGCATACTTTTATGCGCACTGCATAATAAATACGCATACGCCGCTTGTGCCCGTCAGCCATAAATGTAATTGCAACTTGCAAGTCTCGGCGCGAGTACTTAAACGGTGTTCGGATATAAAGAGGGAGAGAGGGCGAGAGGGCGAGAGGGCGAGCTTGAGGTTGGTTTATTGTAAAATTTATTATACATATGACTTTAATATTTCAATGCGCCTAATGTGCCAGAGATCCAGCGATGATGATGATGATGATGATGATGGCAAACCAATCATCAGAGACACACTAAGAAGAGTAAGCTTTCGGCTGAGTATAGAGTAATAAAACGCAACATGTGCGTGTGCATACACTGACAAAAAAAAAGTTTTAAAATTAAGATTTAGTGATAAGAAGTTTGGTCTAAAAAGTGCGTCAAGAACATGAAAGGTCTTAAAATTGTAGGAATCACATATTGATTTAAAAAACATTTGCTTTGATTGAAAATCTGGTATATTTTGTATTCTACGATATATTTGGCATGTAGTACTATTTAAATATACCAAATATAGCATTTGGTATATTTTAGGTTTTTTTACAATCTGGTTTATTATTTATTCTACGATATATATTGAATGTGATTCTATATAAATATGCCAATTATAGCCTTTGGTATATTTTTAGTATTTTTGAGGTTTATTATTTTGGTATATTTTCAAATTAATACTGCATACTTTCTCAGTTGTTAGAATGTATTACTAAATTGATATACTAAAAATAGCTTTCACTGATTTTTGTTGGTATTTTGTGGTATATTGGTATATTTTGAATTTAATACCGCACTGTTTTGGTTTTATTCGAAATCGAGCACACTCAACTGTCGCTTTCTTACTTGTATTGATCTTATTTTGAGAATTTGCATTTTTTTCGACAAATGTTCTTAGTTTTACGAATTTGTTTTTATTTTAAGAACACAATTCTTAAGACAAATGTTTTTGATTATCGAAATTGGTCTTTTTTCCAGTGTACTAGCAAAATGCGTATGTCCTCGGTAAGCGCTTGAAGTTGTTGTCCTTGTCGTCATCAGCAAGCATCAACATTATGCCCTCGGCGCGCTAATCTTTGTCTATTTCTGGATACTGAAGCACTAAGCTCAAGTTATGGTGCCCACCACATGCAGAGCTGATGACGTTGATGCTGCTTGCGTTGTTGTTGCTCGTGTTGTGTGCAGCATGTCATCATCACCTGGAACAGCAGCGAGCGAGCGAGCGAACGAGTCGTAAATAAATAATCTGGCAATGATGACAATTGATATGCGACAACTGTGCGACGAGTTCACATTTAATTGGGATCTATGTGTGTGTGTTTACCGCACGTCAGCTTGAGTTTGTGCGTCATTCTGCTATCAAGTTTGCAGTGTCCACTCTATTGTAACCATGAAGCATGCATAACAAATTCCTTAAGCAATTGAATGCAATTAGGACTGGTGCAACTGGAGAACAAAGCAAACAGCATTATCGAAGAGTAATTCGATCATTCCTCGCTCAATTAAATCTACTCCCAACTCTGTCATGTTCTCTCTCCTTTTTGTCTTTGCTGTAATTTGATTTCTTACTGCCGCTCTGAATAATTGAAACAGAGCAAAAACAACCTTGTGCGCTGCTCGCTGCTCGCTGTTGATGTTGCTGTTGATGTTGCACCGCTGCCACATTCAATTTCGCCTGCTGATTTCACTTGCATCAGACAAAAGCAGAAATGTGAAGCACGGACACGCAACACAAATCTTGACGTTGCCAATTACCGAACGCAATACGAGACACAACACAACACAAAAGGGGCCATGCAACATGTGTTCGTCAACACCAACAGCAACAACAACCCACCGTTTGTTGCCATTGAAAACTGATGACGAACCTGTTGCACGGCCATTGAAAGTTTCTCCGTTTCACATTCGGATGACTGCAGATTTGTCAAAAGGACACAGCCGTAATTAAGGTGACGCCTGACATTTTCCACTTACACGCGCACAAAATTGTCCACAGAGAGAGAGAGAGAGAGGAGAGAAAGAGAGAGGGAGAGAGTGCGTCAAGGCTGCTCGTGGTTTCTTTTCTCGTTACTTCTCTTCTCATTCACTTCACAGACCAACAACTACTCCGCACTTCAAGCTAATGAAGCCACACTTAACAACTCAACCATCATCTATATTTATCAATATGAGAAAAAATACTTGTGATTGAATATATAAAAACATTTTGACTAAGTTAAGAATTCTAACTTAAATAAAACAGTTATATATTATATTGCATAAATTATATGAAGTTAGACAAACATGCTAAAATATTTAAAATATGTTTTTTAGTTTGGTTGAAGGAATACATATTAAATGGTTATATTAATTGTTCTTCAATATGTATCAATTTCAATTGTTTTAAGTTTATTTTTACTTTTCTTTTTCTTCAAACACAAGAAATTTGTTTATTTGTGAATAATCTCAACTTAACATATTTAATAAACCCATTTCGAATTTGAAATATTAAATAAAATAAAAACAAATTTAAAATCAATTTATTAGATCTGTGGAAAATTCAGCTAACTAATAATTGGGTGAAAAAAAATGAGTATAAGTATTAAATAGTTTAAGATTGGATAATTAAAATATGTATTTTAAAATATTTGGGAAAAAATTATATTCCTTGCTTGAAAGAAAAATAACTTATTTATTTATTAATTAATTAATTAATTTATTTTATTAATTTATTAATTTATTATGTATGATTTATTTTGCGTTAAGCTTGCATAGTTAAAATAAGTATTTAAAATTGTTGGGGAAAAAATATAATTTTGTTATGTAAGATATGTATGTGAATATATACATATCAAATTAATGAAATATATTTAATACACTTGGAAATACACTTGTTATTTAAAATATTTAAATTAACTTAAAAAAAAAGAATTTTATACTCTATATTTAGATATGTGAAAAGTATAGAATACACATATTTGGCAGAAGAAAATTTATAATAGTTTAAGAAATAGCAAAATAATTATAGATAAATTTAAAATGGGAATGTGAACTAATAATTTTTGAGAGCAAGTAGAGGATTTATTTTTATATATTTTTTGAAAGTGCAATACTGGAAATGAATTTCTATTTATCCTTAAATATAGCAAAGTATTCGAATACATTTATAATAATTTCAAATAGGAATCTTAGCAAATGGTTGTAGTGAGAATGAAGAATGAATTGAGTGCAGAGCATTCAATAGTTACATTTCCAAAATCTGTAAAATTCAAGTGTCGATTCTCAATAATTTAATAAATATATTTTTGTTTCTTTTGTGCAATTCAACTTATTTGTTTGTTTATTATTGGGTTAATACGAGCGAGCATAAGTGAGTCAGTCAACAACAGTTTCGCTGCAGTGCTTGATCCAGATTATTCCGATTGTCCTTCCACATTACAATAACATGTCCACTCGTCCTTCGACTTAACCTACTTGCAGTGCAAAGCGTGCAGTGAAACTGAATATCATACAAAAAAAAATGAAGAAATAACAACAAGAAAAAAATGAAAACAAACTGAAAGTGGTGGGGGGGAGGAGGAGGAGAAAGGCAGAATGCCATTTTTTAATTTGGCGTAAAATTAATTTACAGTGTCGCAGGCAAAAAGAGAGTCGAACTCGAAGCGCGTAGAAAGTTCTAATTGACAGCGGGATGTACCAAGAATTATTGCCCTCAATATGTTGGTTGTCCTTAGCGTCGCGCAGTCAACTACGACATTGTCCTGGCTCTGGCTGTGGGGACTGAGACTGACTCTGGTGGGCGCCACTTAATTCGACAGCTTCGAAGATTTATAAACTTTTTGCCAGCCTGACAAACGCTGATGGATGGATCAATGCGTCAATCTGTGGCTGCCATTGGCTGCTGTAATGGCAGCCACAGCAGCTCCTACTGCTAGTCTTAGTCCTTGTCCTAGTCCTGATTCTGATTCTGATATTCATATTGATACTGATTTCTGGTTCCGTCCATTTACTTGGGTATTGTTCAGTTAAATGGGTTGCGAAAATTTAAATTTGATTCATTGCTGTCAACATTGTGGTCCGGCTAATCAAGGTCCGCAAATTATTTTCGCAATTAAGTTTATAATTTTTGATCATAATCCAAATCACACTCCAAATTAGCAGCATCCGCAGCAGCAGCAACGGTCACGTCCTTTTTTCCACACTTCCCATTCCATTAGTTGAAGCGTCGCTAACGAGTTTTATTTTTGAGGTTCTCCAGCGGAAATGAACTCAATTCCGTTAATAATTAACTTCGTTTGCGGGACCCCTTCGCTTGCTAGGATTTCGCTTCATTTACTTATTTATAGTATACATACATCATAATTAAAATTTGCATTATAATTGCTAATTAATCTTGCATTAAACTAGCAACTAGCGAAACTATTTAAATTTACCTAATTAAACTGAAATTAATTAGAAAATTATGTATTACATTGTATTATTATGTTGTATATTGTATATTACATATTTCATATATATTTCAGCATTGTGCAGTATAAATTTAAAATACATATTCGCTTGCTGCAAAACCACCAACAACCTGTTTAACAGTCTGTTAAGTTTAACTCAGATTTTTCAGCAAGTGCCACTGTTCGACTCAAAATGGCACTGTGCGTTAACAGAGTGCAGTGTGTGTGGTATGCATTAACAGCTGTAAATGCTGAGCAAAAGTTATCGATACACGAACGCGCCATTTCAAACCAAACGTGTGTCATCGATAATTCAGAAGCAAAAACGAAGCCGAATGAGGCGGACGTGTGACGCTCGCGCGCGCATCATTTTGCATAAGTGCCGCAAAATGCGCGCGTGTTTCAGTTTCTGTTTGTGTTGTCATATTTGTTGCTGGCTGGCCAAGTGATTTTCGCGCTAGTTATTCTCGGAATCAACAAGTACTTAAGAAAATGTTACACTACATAAACAATGTATGGCGTTAACGAAACTAACTAAAAACTTCAAATCAAAATCAAAACAAAAAGCATAATAAAACTAATAAAAACTGAACGTGGCCGCTGAGGGACGTGCGATAAGAAGAACAACAAACACAATAACAATTGGCCGTCACTGCTCTCGAAGTGCAACAACAACAACGACAAGCAAAGTGTGTGTTTTTATTTTAGTTGCATTCTTGTGAACGTCGCTGCATCTGCGTCAATAGCGTCAACGCGTCGCGGCGACGGCGACCGCGACGTCGGCGTCGAAAGTTTGGAGTCCAGAGAGAGGCTTCCAAAACGTGGCTTACGAAGTAATTAATACATAATTATAATCATAATAATAATATTAATAATTGCACTTATTACTGCATTCGTTCGTGTTGTTTGCCCACCTTTTTTTTACTGTGTTTGTGCTGTGCTGTGTGTTTACCTGTTAATTAGTTTACCTGAGACACGCTTTGTTTTTGTTTTGTGTTGATTGGTGAGTTGATCTGTTTTTTTCTACTCTTTGTTTGTGTTTGTTTTTGTTCGTGAGGCGAAATAGACGAAGAATGGTGCGAAGCAGACAAACAGGAAAACTACAACTGTTTCTCACTTCACATTCCCATTCACATTCACATTCGCATTCGCATTCGCATACGCGCTGCGCTGGCTGCTGTGTTTGTTTTTGTTTTGTTTTCTTGCATTCATTCTACGCAGCATGCATGTCGGTGCCTGCAGCAGCAGCAGCACCAGCAGCAATAACAACAACAAGATCAATAACAGAGCAGCAGCAGAAAATGTTAACTGTCTGCAAAAAAAGATCATCGGCTCTCAACTATCGCTCTCGCTCTATCTCCACTCTCTATGGGCGCATTCTCTACTCTCGCCGACTCTAGTTGTCACTCTCTTATTATTTTGGCTGTTTGGTCACTTTTCGTTTTTTTTTTTGCCTTTTGCTGTTTGCAAGTTTTATTAGCTCATCTTAAGCTTGCCGATCTGTGTGATAACTGTTTCTCCCAATATAATTCGAAAGCACTAAATATCTTATCGGATTTGGTTTTGGTTTTTTTGTTTTGCTTTTTTTTTGGCGAAATCAACTTTATTGCAAGCAATCGCTCCCTTTTTGCCCCGAAGCCTAAAAGCTGACCATAAACATTTCCTTTTTGGCCAAATTCATTAAATGCACTTTTATAGTGGCCTCGTGCATTGCAGTCGTTAACAATGCCAATGGCCCCCTCGCCCCCCTCCTCCAACATCCCTCTCAAAATTTTAGTGGCGCCTGCGACACTTGACCATAAAACATGCAACTACCCCAACAGACAACCAGCCAAGCGAACAAGCCAAAGTGGCAACCAGACACCAAGCCATGCAACTAGCGGCAAGTGGCAACTTCATCGATACACATATCGCAATCGTTTTTGGCTACTTTATTGCCCTCTTTTACTGTTCCCTTCTCACTTCAAATGTTCTTTATCTCGCTAAAGTCCTTGCATTAACATTTTCCCAATAAAATGAAATTATTATGCTCTTCAACTCCATATTTTTATCAATACACTTTTATAGCTATGTTTTTTTTGACCACAAAGCAAAAGATTTAACTTCATTCAGTATTGAATTAATTTATTAAAACCCTAAAGAAAATACTAGTGGACAATATATTTTTTAAGGAAAATAATAATAAAAATTAAATAATAAGGAAAATATATTAAAACATCTTATGGGTAATAGTTTTATTTTAGATTGCCAGTTTATTTTTTTAAATTTTTATGAAATCATATTTGTCCTATAAAACATGTTTTCATAGACCACTAATCACAATGTTTTTATAAGACCAATAAGATTATATGGGTAACATTACTTTTCATTGATTATTTTATTAAATAACTATTGTTCATCAAATTTGTAATTAGTAGAAAAACATATTATTTTCATAGGTAATACAAATTGAAAATGAATTAAACAAAATCTATATATTTTATAACTATATATTCGATAGAATATTTTCAGATGAATAATGGCTAATTTGAGAATATTTTAGACTGCTTTGTATTATAATTTGACGATAATTTAATGAAACTTTAAATAATAATACTGATGTATGAATGTCTTAACGAAGCGATATTACTTTCCGATTGCTTTTATAACGCTTGAGTGTTAACTGCATTTCCATTTGCATTTGCATTTGCTCTCTTTTTATGCTCACTTTGCACTTTGACTTGTCAATTCTTCAAGCTTGGAATGTAAATGTTGCAATTTAGATGCGATGTATTCGTATTCGCAGTTCTTTTTCTTATATACATAGTATTTGGTTATCCAATATATGTTGCGCATTACACAGTCCGCATCTCCTTCAGACGAATCAAAGTCGAGCAGCTATTGTAATTTCGCTTTTACATACTAAAAAAAAAGAAGATATACTATATATAGTAGTATATGTGTAAAGTACTTACAAATATATATAGTATTGTACATATCTGAGTAAGTAAGTGCATTGCATGTGCAGCAATGTGTAATCTTGTCTAGAATTTCAATACCACATAAAACGCTTGACGCTTGACGTTTGACAATCCAACCGTAAAGGCGTCCAAAGTGGGCGGACTTCGGAAGGGGGCTTCAACTGGAGTGATGACGATGATGATGATGATGACGATGAGGATAGTTGATGTCGATGTTGATGTTGATGTTGCGCACAACACTTTGCACGTACGATTCTGTTTTTTGTTGCGTAAACATCTCAATATCAGGCTAGGCTACGATGATGCTTCAGCTATTCAGTTTTATGGCAATGCAATTCGATGCTCTGTACTATATATGTATGTCGAGTATACCGTCAAGGAATAACAATAGAAAGCACTCGTGTTGCAAAGGCAAAAGGTAGCTAACTAAAATCCATAACTCAACTGGTCAGCAACAAAAAAAAAAAAGTTAATGCAGTGCAAAACTGGTTAGATTAGATAGTTTTACAATCGCAAGCTGAACAAATGTAAATTTACGAAGAATAGTTTTTATCGCTTCGGCAATCGGACTTTATATTATCATTGATTTGCGGGAATTCCCCCCCCGATCTTTGCTCCGTGGAGGGAATTCCCTCGATTGTGCATTTAATTAGTGCGTTCATCAAGCATGTGTCAGCGTATTTCCCAGGACAAAGTCCGATTTCTGAGAACTGTCCGTGTCGGTTTTTTTTTTTTTTGTTAGTCCTTGCTGTCTAAATGGCCAAGTGATAATCTCAAACAACTGCACACAAAAAAGCGGTTACAAACTTTTTTATTTTTCGTATTTTTCTTTTTTTTTTTTTTTTTTTGGTTTGTCGGTTTTGTTTTGTGTTGTTGTTTGGTATTTCAAGGGTCATTCCATGAGAACCGCTGGAAAAGTGTTGTGGCTTTTGCAGGGAAATTCAGGCAAACAACTTATTAATTAAAACATACTATACAACAAATATAATTTGGCTAATGAACATTTCGCTCCAATTTGTTGTTGGGACAACTCTTGCTTCGCTTGCTTGCTGTGGCTCTGGCGGCTGCTGTTGAACTTTTTGTATGATATTTTTTTCCATTTCGTTTTTTTTTTTTTTTTTTTTTTTTGTAAATTACTCGTATAAAAATTTATGATTTATACACACTCACACACACACACACACACACACACGCATGTTGAGAGACGCACGCGTTTAAGACCAGTTTCAGATTCCGAGTTTGTCGCTGAAAATCTCTCGAAAAATTTCCGAAGCGTGAAGCTCAAACTGAAGCAGCAGCAGCGACGCAAGCAGCGACTGCGACTGCGACGGCGACGGCGACTGCACAAACAGCTGTTTCGTTTCGAACTTGAGGCAAAGTCAAGCTGGTTTAGTTATTGTTGCTTTTTATGTACATATGTGTGTGTGTGTGTGTGTTGGCTTCGTTCTCGATCAGCGATCAACGTTGAGTTGAGTTGTCCACTCGCTAGATCGGTGGATGTCGCTTTTTGGCGTGATTCAGTTTGCGATTTAGTTTTCAGCATACTCTATCTCTATCTCTCTCTCTCTCTCTCTCTCTCTCTCTCTCGCTCGCAATATGTCACTGTATTGAAAGCTTTGTAACAGCAAATGAATTCATTCAGTGGTCAAAGTTCATAATGAGCTGCACAAACCAAAAATCACTGACAATTCTTAAAGAATTCTGAATCAAAGTAATAAACACGTTAATTGCCATCATAAAGTGGGCAATAAGTTTGACATAAAACAAACACACGCTGTGCTAAATCCAGATGAACAAGTTTTGCAAAAGAAAAATGAGAAAAAAAGAAAAGGAAATGGAAATACTCGGCCGTCGTAGTCATGTAACTTCTCGGGTTTATCGTAATTGTAGTTACGAATATGTAATTTGTTTCTATTTTTAAACGAACCGAATATGAACAAGTGAAATTTGAAATCCGTAATGTAATATATCACAAGATCATTGAACTCAGTTTTGAATAATTTGCAATTGCAGTGCACGAAAATAAAGAGTAGAGTATTCAGCATTTGTTGTGTGTTGTCTACTAACTTAGTTGTTGTTAGTTTTTTTTTTTTTTTTTTTTGTTGTTGCTAGTTTTTTGTTGTTCTAACCCAATTGCCCAGAGCCGGGCCACCTCATACACAAAAAATAAAAATAAAAAAATAAAAGCTGAATCTGATTCTGATTCTGAATCCGAATCCGAGTGCGATTGCGAGTGCGACTTTGAGTCAAGGTGACGTAATGCCAACGCCTAAAGTGGCTTTTATACGCTTCAACAGATCAAGTATCAATTACAATCATTCAGCAAAAGCCGATGGCAAACAATTTGTTTTCATTTTTGTGGGTCATTCTGTGGATTTGAACTTTTTGCGACCCAGCGTCGTCGTCCTCACACAAAAGGGAAAAAGCCCCAAACAAATGGCAACAAAATGATTGCTCAAAATTGAAAGTAAACAAACCCAAAAAGCCAGCCACATAATTACATTCAACTTTGCCACTATATACATACATATATATACTTTATTATATTTATATCGAAAAGATTTATATTTGTATCTGCACCTGTGTGTGCTTGGGAGTTCTCTGTAACTGCAAAAGTTCTTCTCGCTTCTCGTCGCTCGTCGCTTGCAAGTTTGTTTGAAAATAAATTATAATTAACTATAAATAGCTGAGATGAACATTTCAAGAGTTGCCTTGTCCTCACCTCACCGCAGCATTGGCCACTTGACGACATCTTCTTTCTCGTTCTCTCTCTCTCTCTCGCTGTCTCTCTCAAAAAGATACATTATCAACTTGTTGTCGCTTCGCTGCTGTTGTCAGCTGCTTTCCGATAATGATAATATCGGGTTACCAAAAGTTTTCTGTTTCATGCTGCCTGCTGCTGATTGTGCTTCTGTTTCACACACTTTGTGCAACATTTTATGCGGACACCTTTGTTTTTTTGTGCTCAGGTGTTTGATTGATCAAAATCAAAATCAAAATCTCGACAGCCAACAAAAAAAAAAATGGATGAACAACAAAAAAAAAAAAACAAATCGCAAGCAAGCATGAAAAATCAACAGCTGTCCGAATTAGCAAAGCATTTAGCATTTAGGATTAATTGTAGTACAAGATTGTGCGCCAGATGCGATTACAGAACTACAGATATATAGATAGCGATTATATAGCCAAGATGGTAGCATTAGCGATTGGTATGCCAAATGTAAATAAACAATACACTTTGACTACATTTTTGTGTGTTGTGTTGCTGCTGCCCATCTCAACAACCGCAATTACAGGTGTTATCATCACGGACATTGCGCAATATCATCGCCATCGTCATCGCCATCGCCATCGCAGCATCGAAATCCAATTTCCAATTAGTCCAATATTCTCTCCTCTCTTCTCTCTGCTCTCTTCCATCCGTCAAAGTCTGATCGATATGCGCAGTGTAAATCTGATCATACGTTAACACTTCACATTAATTAAAACAAGTCAAATCACTTGATTACGCGATCTCTAAATTCAACGTCAACGGCTTTCCGATACTCTAAAAGTGCTATGACAGCTAGATGGCGCCAGTAGATTGATCGTTTCTTCTACATTTCATCAATATTCATTAAATGAATTCTCAATAAACTGTTTCGATTGCGCTAGAACATTTATGCGATTGTTATTGCTGACCATTAATTCAGTGAATTAACATTAGATTGGATTTAATCATGATATAAAAATAAAACCAATCTCATAAATACAAATAAAGTCAGGGCACAAAAAAAAAAAACATTTTGTATTTACCTTACAAGTGCGATTCGTTTTTATAGACATTGATATCATCATGATATGCGCAATTTTCTAACAGATCATAACTACTAAAAAAAAAAAAACCTACGAAATTTTCAGAATATTTACATATTGAACTGTAA
Source organism: Drosophila pallidifrons (assembly GCA_023558445.1). Classification (NCBI taxonomy): domain Eukaryota; kingdom Metazoa; phylum Arthropoda; class Insecta; order Diptera; family Drosophilidae; genus Drosophila; species Drosophila pallidifrons. The sequence goes on from CM042351.1 coordinate 19,179,562, forward strand.
TTTGTATTTACTTTAGCAAATTAGCAAGAAAATTGCTTTGCGCATAGGGGAGACAAGTAGTAAAATTTACTAGTATCTTTTTTTCTATTAAAATGGGGAATATCTGTTATCAAAGTTTTAAAAATAACGCAATCTCTTTGTGCTTTGTAATAAATTACACAAATATTTTGCGTTGTGAACCCCGAAAGTAAAGGCAGCCATGTGCTAGTTTTAATATATTGTCTTAGATTATTATGAGTTGTGTGATAAGTCATTAAATATTTATTAAATATTTACTTGATCTACAATTCACAATTGATACACTGTCTTTGCTTTGTGGTCGCTTGCTTTCGTTGCAGTTTGTGATTCAAATTGTGATTTGAATTAATCATATTTTGTGTATTATTCACTACATACATATATGCTATTGATCAGTTGGCCTTGATCAAAAGATCAAGATACGAGGTGTTAATCGATGGCAAATCGTTCTAGGGTATTTGAGTTTCGGCTTGTTGCTAATTGCATTTGCTCTCGTTTGTGCTTGTGTTTATTTTTGTTGCTGTTGCTTTGCGTCTTTTATTGTTGCTGCTGCTTTTGCTGTTGCTGTTTTTTTTTGCCTATTTGCACTTTGGCGCGTATTTATCTTTCAACTTTTCGACTTTGTGCCTAAAGTTCATGAGCACGCGAGCCGCCAATGCTTCTCCTCCTCCTCCTCCTCCACCTCCACCTCCACCACCACCCCCTTTGTTCGCTTTGGCGGCGGTGTAAACAAATGTTTAAAAATGAATTTTTCAATTTTCATTCAACGGTACTACATAAACAACAATAGCCCAAGCGCCATGGCAATGACAGTCTTCTCTCCCTTCCCCGCCCCACCTCCTCTGCCCTTTGTCGTAAAGAGTTTCAAGTTTGAGCTCGAGTTTGGTCGCAGGTCTATGGCCGAGCTTTGACTAATATATGTACATATATGCGATATATCTTGTATCTGTCAAGGCCAAGGGCTAACAAGGGTCACCACACATATAGTAGATAGGATATCGCTTTTCCCCATTAGCATAACAACACACACACACACACACACACACACACACACACTCACACACATACGCAGAGTGACTTTTGTATCATTTAAATTCGATTGCCTCTCCTTAGGATTGCAAGATAACAACAAGAAGAAAAAAAAACTGATAGAAGTTGGAAGAGAAAACATCTGGTAGCGAGAGTAAGGGATTAGCACTAATAAAAACTTTTTATTGCTCCCCATTTATCATAATAAACGGGGCATACTCGTAGGTTTTTTTCCTTTTCTTTACAATCATCACACGGTGATAATAATCATGATAAAAGGTGTTGAAAAAGTTTTCCGTTTGTATATCTAGCATTCTTCTTCTTTTTTTTCTTTGTGGATCATAATCCACACACCTCATCGTATTCTTTATTTTGTGCTTTGATCGCAGAGGAGATCATAAAATGCTATTGCCTTGCTTCGAAAATAAACAAAATTGGCAAAAAATTATGTTATTAACATAAAGGAATCGCATAAAATCAAATCGAATATCGGACCATTGAACTCGATCAAGTATTTCACTAAAATACCTTTGTTGCGCTCATTTTGTGACTATTTTGATACCCTTATTGAATTTGCTAATTAGTCATCAAACACGATTCAAGCTCAGGTCCAATTCATTTAATGGGTTTAGCTTTCGATGTCTAACTGCAAGCTGTATATTGAAAGGCAAAGTTTGCGTCATCGATAACAATTTAAATGGCTGTAATAATCGATTTTAGTATTTTTCACAGCATTTAGTAATTACGACACAATTTAGTATTTTAAAAAATATTGGTTATTTTTACAAAATTTAGTATTTCTAACAACATTTAGTATTTAAAAAAATATTGAGTGTTTTTAACAAAATTTAGTATTTAAAAAAATATTGAGTATTTTTAACAAAATTTAGTATTTCGTACAAAATTTAGTATTTCTAACAAAATTCAGTATTTTAAAAAATATTTAGTATTTTTTGTAAACGAATTTAGTATTTTTGCGAATTTAGTATATTTGACAAGATTTAGTATTATTGTAAAAATACCAATACTTATACTGGCTTTTTTGATAAAAATACCAAAAAAGTGTTTAAATACTTACTAAATTTCATAGCTTAACCCAACAGTTAATACTAAATGCTTTATATTTTTTTCTTTCAATAAAATGAATTCACCAGAATTTGTCATCAAACTTATATTTAACTCATAACTCATTGCAAGCTATTTCAATAAAATACTAAGAGTGGAAATTATTGTAGATAAGCAATAATTTTTAATTCTTATTTCTTTTTCTGATCATATTACCAAAAACATAAATTTAGTTATTCTCCAAGTTTAATTTGAATGCTTAATTCAACCGTTTACATTTACATTTTCACTTTCAAGAGGTGCTATTTTTTATCATTTACGCAATTTTAAGGCCTAACTCGATTGTTAATACTGAATTCTTGATGCGTTTTCTGCACCTGTCTTAGGTTACATCATTTAACATTTCTCACAGAAGTCATTTATACTCAACAGCTAATCGGTTGTCAAACCATCCAACCATCAAACATCAACTATTGACTGGGGGGTGTCATCAGCATTGGCAATTATCCTATGCCCCGCGACCGAGAGTTGCCACTAAGTGCATAATGTAAATAATTGCCACGCATTTGGGTCACAATTATTTGCTACTATTATTTACATAGTTAAATATCCAATTAAATCGAAAGGCCCTCTCTCTCTGTCTCTCTCACTCACAGCCTTCAGAAAGGTAAACGTTCTTTGTTCTCGCATTAATCGCGTTGCTGTTGTTGTTGCATGGATTATTTGCGGTTGCATTGTTCGCTTGGGATAATAATATTATTAGCTGTATTTGACTAAACCTTAAAGTTTAAACCTTAAACCTAAAGCACATACATACATATGTGTGTGTTTTGAAGGTGCCGTAATATGTTCATAACATGCTGTTGTGCTTTTGCCCAGCAGCATAGCTTAATTAACGGATTCGCTTCGTTGCGAGAGCAGCAGCGAATTCCTAAGGGAACTGGAAGTGGAAATGTTGTCGTCATTGTCGTCGTTGTTGTTGTTGTTGTTGTTGTTGTCGTTGTCGTATCTCTCGACAGCAGTAACGCTGCCTATTGTTCTTAGTCTGTTGTACTTGGCTTTGCCTCTGCTTAGTGTGTGATTAGTGCACACACACACAAACACACACACACACAAACACACACACACACACACATACACTCGCACACTCACAGACAATTGAGTGAAAGACAATAGAAGAAATTGCTGTTGCATCTGCTGCGCTCTGCGTTGCTTTGAAATAAATATACCATAGATTATAAATGGTATTTTATGATTTCATTGTGCTCGACTTTCGACTGTTTAGTTGGCGATAATAATGAGATCAGTTCAGTGGCTAAAGTCGACTTCCATATTTATTTATTTATAATATTTTGTCTGTATGTGTGCGTGTGTGGATTTATTTTTATTTTCAGTGCTATCACAATAATGCCCGAACTAATGCGGCATATCAAATATTAATAACAAATTTATGCATAATCATAACTGTGCAAAGGGCAATTACAATTGCAATTGCAAAGCTAACATAACATACTTTATAGATACCCTGTTTGCAATTCGAATTGCCAATTTGATTGCCAATTGGAAAAACATTCTCAGCCTTCTCTGCTTCTGTTATTATTTGCCAAATTATCCATCTGCCTCTGCCTCTGCCTCGAGCTGCAAGATTTGTTCAATTAACTGTGCTTTGGATTTGTGTGGCCAATTTAACGATAATTCAAATATTCTACTATTTCCATGTGCATTGTTATCGTTTAATTATATGTTAGATAGCTGCAGTAGTAGCCTGAATCAATCACTTTAGATAGAGAAAATAAGCAATGCTCAGGTACAGAAAATAGAATTTTATAAATGAGCATATTCTCTTGCTTTCAAATATGAACAACTAAACAGTAAAAGAGCAAAATGAGAAGATATGTTATTAATGTAGATGAAATATCAATAGATCATAGATCAAAATCAATAAATTATAGACAAAATCACTTTCAATAAAGCGATAAATGCTTTGGTGTGTCAACGTTAAGTGTTGTAATCGGTAACAATCAAAATTGTAGTGGAAAACATTTCGATAAATAATTCCACACATAATATAATATTTCACATACATATAAGCTGTAGTTCAGATTTAGAATATAATAATCTTACAAAAAATATATAATAAATTTCTATAGACAAAAACACTTTCGATAAATTCGTCACTCTAACTTCATATTAAGTGTTGTATTCAATAATTCTAGTAGACATTTCGATGAATAATTTAAAATGCTTTTATACAAGAAATAAGATGCACATAGCTGGCATCTCGATTATATACAATGCTAATTTTGCTTAACGAATTATTGCAATTCAATATTATTAAATACATTGGCTGTCTAATATGTAGATAGAAGTAGAAAGTACTTTGAGAATTAATGAATTCGTTTCAAGTAACAGTTATTAAGCTTTCGAAATTTGTATATATTAAAAGTAAAAGCGTAAAGTAGTTAACTAAAAAGAGAATTATCTTTTGGTGATCGCTCAAGATTGCGATCGTTTAATAAACTTGCAGAATAGGAAGTCGTATAGATATTGTTATTACTCATTTCTTCAACGATTTGATAAGTTATGTGAGGCAAACTATTGTTGCTTCTGTTATCAGCAAGCGAATTAAATGAATTGTTGTTGTTGGTTTTTGCGATTGAATGTTGTAAACGGGTGTCAAAGCGATTGCGAGTTACACTCAAAATCGAAATGAAAATCAAAGTCGAATTCGTATCGCGGCGCCAGCGAAGCAGCAAACAAATGCATTTTGTCAAATGACATAATCCCTATAAATATTGTTCAAACAATGCGGGGTTCAAGTTGCTGTTGCTGTTGTTGCTGCTGTCTTTCAAAATGGGCCAAGACGGAGGAGAGTGAATGGAAGAGTGACAGAGAGAGAGGGAGAAGGAGAAGGGAAGTGCATGCGTAAGAATGCGGTTTGTAGGCGTGACAAGCGCGCCCGATACAAATTAATTACAGCGTAGACGCAGCGCAGACAATAAAGTCGACGTCGACGTCGACGTCGTTGGCGGCAGCGACGCGTGGGGAGCTTAAACAGCAGCAACAACAACTGCGGCAGCAACAGCTACTGCTTCAGTTGACATTGGCCAATGCAACAGCAACAGCAACAGACGAAGCTCCTCAAGTGCCAGAGTGTGTAATTCGAGATGCAGCATTCGAGAGTCTGCGATCTTGAGAGCACAGCTGCCAACAATAACAACAACAACAACAACAACAACAGCAACAACATCTCAAGCAACAACAACAACTTAGCGCAACAACAATGCATATTAAATGCAGGAAGTAAAACATTGTGTTTTTTTTTTCTTCTCTCTCTTGTTTTTTTGTGTTTTTGAAATTTCTGCTTGAACTCAAACAAGTTGCAATAAATAATTATGAGAGTATTGCATTTATGTGACGTCACGAACGCGACACGACGAAACGAAAGGAGATAACAGGCGCAGCATAAAGAATATTAAATACACTTTCGAAGAATATAGAATATATATTCTATTGCATGTAATTTCATTTAAACTGTTTATGACTTCAACCATTTACACACTTTTAAATAGCTTTCAAGTAAACAAAGATTTAATTTCAAGTTTAAAAACTTATGTTATTGGCGTTACATAAATTAAAAGCATAGGCAAAACATATATATTCGTTAATTTTGAAAGTATTTCAACTTAGTTTAAATTATATTATTATTTTATATGTATCAAGTTTGCTTAGAATTTTTGCCATGCCCTCGCAAATCGACAAAAATCGAAAAGCAAATATAATTTGGTATGAATAATAACCAATTCTGGATTTACGATTTCTGAAAGATTATAGAAGTTATTTATTGCTTTTGTATAACAAAAAGTTCCTACTGCATTCGGTTGTTAGTTGCCTTGTCTGACAATTTGGTATGTTTTGTCCGCTATGGTATATTTTAGTGTTTTCAAGGTATATTTGTAGAATATGGTTTTATTGAAAATGTGTATCTCACTGTCGAGCACACTCGACTATAGCTTTTTTACTTGCTGTATGTGTGTTTCGAAATGCAAAGAAAAATTGTAATTGAAATGAAAACATTAAACTTTTAGATATTTACAATATGTGCAAAATTAAAAAGCACATTTCAATTTAGTCATTTAAATATATGTCTCGAATTTATTGATTATTTATATAGATTTCAAGTATCGTAACCCTATTAAATCGTTAAATTATTTCAATTTCTTCAGTTTGGTTTAGACTTTAGTGAGAGGACATTCAAGTTTTCTTTGAAATTGCAGCAACACAATTCTGAAAAAATAATTCCAACGCATAATTTTAAACAAATGATTTATATTTAATATATTTTATTGTATACTAAACCTACAAATTGTTTTTTTTTTTTTAAGAATTGGTTTTGTTATCAATGAAGTGAACGCAGATTTAATTTAAATTCTTTATCGGCAAACCACAAATTTAAAACCACAATTAGTTATACTACAACCTTCAGCTATTTAAACAAAATAATAAAGAATTTGCACAGATTTTGAAAATATATCGAAATATTTCTCTAAAATTTCAACATTTAATTTGAAGCTTAAAATGATCTGTGAATGTGAATGACAATGTGTGGATAGTGTATTTGATATGTAAATGGAACTGAGACTGAGACTGAGATTGCGACCGAGACCGAAACCGAAACCGAGACTGGGAATATATAATGTGCATTAAGTAGAGACTCGACAGCTGTAAGCTGAGAGAGTTGAGAGTTGAATGCAGAAGAGAGTTGCGAGTAGAAAAGAGAGTGAAGTGAGTGAAGTGAGACATCGTCTACTTAATGCAATGACAATGCAAATACTATGATGGCAACAGGAAGGAAACGCTTTGCTGTTAATGCCTCCGCCCCGGAGGCAATTGCAATTCAGAGGCGATGACGGCAACACCTACAACAAATTGCGCTGCAAATGATGCTGTTGCTGCTCTTGTTGTTGTTGTTTGTTGTTTGTTGCAAGTGTTGTTGTAGTTGAGAGCACGACGCCCAATTGAAGTATTAAAGTACTTGAATTATTTGCTCAAGTTTATCCCTTGCAGTTGCTGCTTTTCAGTGCACTTATTTTCAAGAGCTGCCCTGAGCTTAAGTCTTAAATGGCTGCCTCATTACTTATGAGCAAATTCAATTTACAACGCACACGCAACGCAACGCGATGCATTAAATGCGTTTAAATCTTATTCTCCAATAAAATCAATATTAAATAGAGAATTCAACGCAACGTATATGCAAAATGTGTATTTGTCGACAAAAGCCGCTTAAAATGTCGAACAATCTGTGTGTGACAACTTAGCTGACCTGACCTCAAGTTGCAGTAAAGATTTAAACAGATCGCTTTTTGGCTTATATAACATAAGTAGAGAGAGAGAGAGGGAAGGGGGAATGCAATTGATGTAATAGATTTGTTGGCTAAACACATTTGTGCATTGTTTCGCTTCTCGTTTTTTCTGTATGTTTTTTTTTTGTTTAGTTTTATTTCGTGGCATTTTTTGTTTGTTAGTTTGCTTTGTGTTAGTTTCGCTCTCTCGCTCTTGCTTTTAAACATTTCTCTCTGACTTGCGGCAAATTTTTCAATCGCTCAAATTTCCGTCGACACAAATACTTCTATATATACATATATATATAGTTTTTTTTTTTGTGACTTGTAGCGACATTCAAATTTCACGCTTCATAAAAATGACTTCAACTGTCGCCAAACTCACAACTGGAAAACATTTCACAAAAATTCTTGGAAAACTGTTATTATTTTATTTTTTTTTGTCGTTGTCGAACTTTGTTGATTGCTGAATGCGAACTGTGTGCAATTTCGTAATCACAATTCCCCAATTCCCAAATCCCAAATTTTTTTTGTTGGTTGACATTAAGCGCTGCATCACGCATACGCCCCATGCACCATTGAACAGCATTCGACTCTGACTATTAGGGCATGCTTTTTTATTTTTTTCTTCTTTTCAATCTAACGCTCGACAATCGCCCATCGACAACCGACCAATCAACTTTATTTAGACGATTAACACAAATGCGCTCATTACCAGAGCACGAGCTGGCACCGCATCAGCAACAGCATCGCCAACAGCATCTCTCAGTCATTGATGGCGCTGAACATCAGCAGCAAAGATCAAAGACTCCACTGCCGACTCGCTGTCTCGCGGTGTGGAATGCTGAAGAGCAGGAAAATTGTTAGTACCAAAAACAAAAAACACAAAAAACCAAAACCAAAACTTTAAACTTAAATCTGTCGACTTTGGACTTTAGTTTACACACGTGCGGCATTCTTAGACTCAAGTCTACGAATGTTAATTAAATTGCTTCTCATCATAACATACTGTATGCAATTGTGTTTGTGCATTCAACACATAAATCATTATTAGGAATACACATTAATAATCAATTAATGAATAGTGAGAGAAGCTTTAAATTAAATGCTTTCAAAGCTGTTGTATAAAGATTAAGTTTCTTGATCGAAACAAAAATAGAAGCTTTAAATAGTTGAACTAAAATTTCAAATTTAATATAAAACAAGTCGTTTAAACTGAAATTCGCAAATTCAAAAAAGTACAATTTATTCAAAGATGAATATAAATTATTAAATGAATGTCTTCACCATTTTAGGTATTTAACTAGTAAACAATAAACTTCTTTTAAGCAACTTTGAACGCTCTTCAAAGCCACTTTGAAAGTTTGTTAATGCTTTAGCATACAAAATACAAAAATATATAATTTTAGGTTTAATTTATACATTAACATGATAAAATGTCTTCCGCAACAAGTCAAAATGAAGCTTAAAGCAACTTTAAAAGCTTTCAAATTTAAAATGTTCAAATTTATTAAAGTATTAGTCTACATTTTATATAGCATAATAAAAAAGTTTATAAAGCAGCTTCGAAAGTTTCTAAAATCAGCTTTGCAAGTTTATAAAATCTGTTTTAAAAGTTTGTTTTAAAGCTTTAAACTTGAAATTTAAAATATTCACATTTTTTAAAAGTTTAGTGTAAATAACGAATATATTTAACGCTTCATTTTGGAACTCATAATGCAATCGTTTGTAAAGCAGCTTTGAAAGTTTTTTAATTAATCAGCTTTGTTACATTAAAATAAATCTCAGTATTAAGACAAACAATCTTTGGAAAGTCTTCAACATTTTAGTTAAGAGAGCATAATTCAATTGCTTTATGTAATTCGAATTAGATAAAGCTTTTTAAATTAGCGTCAAAAGCTTGTACAACAGCTTTGAGTGCTTTTAAAGCTTTGAATGCATTAAGCAAAAAAAGTGCCCCGTTTTGGTTATGAGATTAATCATTGGCTTGCTCGTAAAGTGAGCGAAATCATCGGCAGCATTTGTAGCTTGCAATTGTTAACAAAATTGCTGTCACCGAGATTAATTGTAGAAGCTGACACTAAACGAGTTAAGTTGTTGATTAGGTAATATGCAATATGTGAAATGCACTGAAATGTTACATTATTGAAGTGAGGCAGTAAATTGCCCGCTGAAGCTGAAACTGAAACTCTAACTGAACAATGCCCTGATGGTAAGAAACATACACACATGTGTGTGTGTGTGTGTGTATGTTTGGTCGTATAATATGCAATTTGCATATGTCAATTTCAGCTAGTGTCATTTGCGCTATAATGCGTCTGATTGTGGTCAGGCAATACTCGCATCGCATCGCATCTTATTTGCATGTGAACTGTGAACTGGAGTGAACAGTGAACAGTGAACAGAATGAGCAGAGCAAACAGCTAGCACATCATTATTGCCTTTTCGACTATTATCATAATCATCTCATTTCCCATTTCGATTGTTATTTCAATTTATTTGCTGCGTGCTGCCCGCCTGCTGTTTTGCCGCTGTTTATCGCTGTTCTGTTCTCTCTACGGGTATCATTGTCTATCTCCCTTTCACTCGCACTCTCACTCTCTCTCTCGCACACTCGTGTGTGCTTTGTGCGTGAATGGGATCTGCGGTTGTGCCTCACATTGAGCGGAAACACAACACAGCAATGATGTTATTAATGCACATTATGCCCCATGATTATCATCGCTATGCTTATTATGCTGATTATTGTTGTCATCTCTTTTCCCTCCTCCCTTTCTCCCTCATTCCCAGCGGGATTACGCCGCCTTCCTCCTCGCGCTGCTCTCTTGGTATTCATTGGAATTTTGGCGACAACCAAATGAAATTAATTTATTAAAACTTGATACTTACGACCGCAACAACAACGACGACGAAAAAAAGTAATATAACAATTAAATGTTAATTAAAGTTAGCGCATTTTAATGGCGGCATAAATCAAAAGTCAATCAAAGCAAATCGCAGTAAATTGATGTTTAATAAACAAAGGCGCTGGCAGGCCTAAAAACAGATCACAAACCGCAACTCGACGAGACCAACAGCCGCCGTCATTGACGTAGACGTCGCTGTCGCTGCTGCAGTCGCAGTCGCAGCCGCTGTCGACGTCGATGTCGCTGCTGTCGTCGTGCAAAATTTATCACCCAAAAGATTCTTGAACTCGACATGCCGTAAGGTCGACAACTTGGCACGCTAACTGCTACCTGTTGCCTTACAATCTGCTCTGCTCTGATTGACTGATTGAGCGATTGATTGCCTGCTCGATTAAACGATTGCACGATTTATGCTGTTCGTTTTTATACCCGCTACCCATAGGGTAGAAGGGTATTATAACTTTGTGCCGACAGCAAATGTATGTAACAGGTAGAAGGAGGCATCTCTGACCCCATAAAGTATATATATATATTCTTGATCAGCGTCAACAGGCGAGACGATCTAGCCATGTCCGTCTGTCAGTCTGTCCGTCCGTTCGAATGAAACACTGGATCTCAGAGACTATTAGAGATAGAGCTATAATTTTTTTCGAGAGCATTTGTTATGTTTGCACGCAGATCAAGTTTGTTTCAAATTTTTGCCACGCCCCTTCCGCCCCCGTAAATCAAAAAAATCGAATAACAAGCGTAATTTTAAAGCTAGAGTTGCGAATTTTAGATTTCTTGAAAATTTGGTTGCGATCAGATGAAAATTGTGGAAGTTAGTAAAGAAATACTTTTGTATGGGCAAAAGCGCCTGCTTACTAGGGGTCTGAGTTGCTTTGGCCGACAATCTGGTATATTGTGCCGTCTATGGTATATTTTGAATGGTGTACTATATTGATATACCAAACATATCATTTGGTATATTTTTAATATTTTTAGTTAGTATTTTCGGAATAATTTGAAAATGATTCCGCAATATTTTGCTTTTATTAAAAGTGGGTAGCGGGTATCTCACAGTCGAGCACACTCGACTTTAACTTTCTTACTTGTTTGTTTTATATTTATGCACACAAGCAACAACAACTAATCTTGATTTCTTGATTTTGATTTTGATTTTGATTCTGATTCTTTTGCAGCCAGCCAGGGAATATGTCGATGCCGTGCCACTTGTTGCATGCATTGTCCATGCAGCAGCAGCAGCAACAGCAACGAACTCGCATCAAATGTTACTCATACGCCATGTGTTGTCCGCTTGCAATCAAAGCAGATGAAGCAGCATGTTGCACTACCGCAAGCAACAGCAAATGCAGCAGCAGCTGTCTCAGCTTGCTCAGCTTAAGACTCATTGACTAATTAAACTGTCACCACAACTGTATTGCCAGCAACAATCTAAGATTAGCTATAAGCAACAACAACAACAAAAACAACAACAACAAAAAGCCAACAATCAAATTTGGACATCAAACAACGCAAAATGTCTGAGGTAAGTCAAGTCTATTCAATTGTTATTCAAGCAAACTAAAGTACTAAATAAATATGTACATATTTATCTATATATATATTGAAGTCGCTTATAGTCAAGCTTACTTAATATATACATCTATATATATTTTTATATTCTGTTAAAGTTGTACTCGATTTTAAATATTTACAATTAACAATTTTTTTTTTTTTTTTTAATTTCAATGGATTTTGAAATTTTTTGAATATTAAAATGTTTTTCGATTTTTACCATTTTGTATTTTAAAAAATTTCGTTTAACTTTTCAATATATTTATTCTTAAATTCATTTCCGATTTTCGATTTTTGTATTCAAATTTCTATTCTATTAAATATAGTTTGTTCTTCAATCTACAATCGTTTTTGTATGAAATCATTTTTCGATTGATAGCCAAGTGATTAGCTATCAACTCTTTAAACTTCGACAGTTGAATTGCAATTGAAATTTGTAATTGTAAAATGTCAGCTGCTGTTGCTCAATTTAAATAGAAAATTATATTTGGCTTTCGTTTAGTATTAATGGGAAATTAAATCAAGTTTTGCAAGCCTTGAATTCTCAAAGTTTCGTTAACAAAGAATTTAATAAGCCAACAATTCATTTGTTGGCTACATTTCATAACATATTTAGTTGAGCATTTCATTTCAAGTTAATATTAAATTACAACATTAATTTAAAATACTTTCAACTTAATTTCAGTAGCCAAAAGTTGAATATTTTGCATTTAGTTGAAATAGTAAAAAGATTTATTGTTGTGGCAAAATTTAAGTGGCACTTTTTCTACAACTTTTTAGATGTTATACAGTATATAAGTCGCTTTTAGTAAACTTATTTAATTGTAAACTTATTAAATTAATTTAATACGCTTGAAACTAAATTTCAATAGCTTAAAGTTGAATATTCGTTAAGAAATATTCTTGTTGAAACAACATTTATTTTATTATCATTGCATTTAATTGCAACTTTCCAATTATACGCAATTGGTCAATTCATTTAATACGCTTGAAACTAAATTTTCGTAACTTTGGGAAAACAAATATTTTTTATTTAGTGTAAACCGTAAAAGGGTTTTCTTTTCTGCTGCGGATTCAATTTCGATTTCCACTGTGTTTGATGCTTTTGTGTAGTGTAGCAAATGGAATACTTACAAGCTTTTTCGCTTCAAAATTCTCTTTGTGGATAAAGTTGACAGCGGGAAAAAGATTCGCTGCTGCAATAAATATGACAAATCCTTTAACAAAAGTTGCAATTTTTCACCTTTGATCCTTTACATTCAATTAGAAATTCTTTGCAACTTCTGCTGTTAAGTGAAATAAGTTATTTCTTTCGTTTATGTTATTCGCTTCAGCTTGAACTTTAACTTGACAAAAATTTAAGAAAATTCAAAGAAGAGACAACGAATTACGTGAAATATGCTGCAAAAATTTAAGATAATATTTGTGAAATGTAATGGCTAAATTCTTGGCATAATCGTAAGAGCGCAGTCCCAGTTTTAAGATGTGATGCCAACACACACACACATTTCGACACATACACAGCGACAATATGCTGCTTTCTTTTTGCTGCTCTCCCGCATAAACATTTGAATTTTGGGTCAGTGACGTCGTCGTCATCATCATTGTTGTTGTTGTTCTTGTATTTTTAGTTGTCGTTGTCGTTGTCGTCATCGTCTCATGCCCAGTCTCATGTTTATGTATGTGACAAACACACACACACACACACAGAGACACTAATACACTCGCAGAGAGCGGCACGCATAGTTGGAAAGGCAACAGGCGGCGCCTTTTGCTTCGCTTCTTCTTCAAACAGCTGTCGCCATTCACGGTACAAATATTGACCTAATTTGCACCTGTTTACAAATTCATTTGACTCACTCGCTCCGCACACGTATGTGTGTGTCCAAGTGTGTGTGTGTGACCTCCTCTGCTAACGCTTAGCGTATCCTCTGGCCACACACCAACACACAGAGTTGGGACTTGGACTTTGCGTTTTTGGCGCATGATTTATGCAGCAAAGCGAAGCAATGCGAATATTTCTAACAGCTTTTAAGTGGGTCACAACAACAACAACAACACTCCACACACACACACACACACACACTTTCACCCATACACTCTCTCACGCACACACACACACTTGCCTTTGCCCCACCTGCGGCCACAGGATACTTTTAGGAAAAAGATTGTCGGATTGGCGGGTTAACGCTCTAACGGTCTAACGGGTCAGTTATGCACACACACACACATACACACACACATACACACACACATACACACACACATACACACACACACATCTGGACAGTTGGCCAAATTTACATTTTCATGCAACAGTGCTTGGCTAGCTGGCGAGTCTCTAAAGGAACTCGCTCGCCTCTCCACTGGCCTCGTCTCGTCTCGTCTCTCAATCATCTCTATTTTACCAGCTGCAGCTGCAAAAAGAAAAGACGCAAGGAGCAGCAGAAAAATGCATTGAAAATGCACACAGCGAGAAATTACTATGTAGTTAAAGGTTTTATGTTCTGAGAAACAATTGCAACGTTTATAGAATTTTTAGTTAGCATATTTGTTCTATTATTACAAATATTAGATTCTTTAAACGGAATATTCATTTCTTTTCGTATCTTTGTCAGTATAATTTAAATTGAATATTAAAACTGAAAATGTTAAGTTCCTTAACAAGATTTCATTCTTTGAATTTATGTTCTCGAAAGAAAATGCTACAAAGCATAGAGAGAAAATTACACTTTATATTTAGAAATATTTAATTTTGAGAGCTAAAAATTTCACATTCTTTAACAAAATGTATTTTTATAATTACTGCTGTTAAAGAAAATAAAATTTCTACAAAAATATGTTAAATAGTCTGAATTCAGAAATGCGTATTCTTGAACAAAGTGAAATTTTTTTTTAAGATATTATTAATTTTGTTAAAATTAATATTTTTAAAAGAAAATGCTACGAAAAAGAAGAAAGAGAAACAAAATAGTTTCTAAATTTATAAATACAAAATTCTTTGCATACAAAATTGTGAACTTCTAAGCAATATTGCCATTTTCTAATTTGCTTTTGAAAATTCCCTTCTTTAATTACGCATATTAAATTCCTTGATTTAAAAATTATACGTTTTTGTAATTTTATTCAATGTTAATTTGAAACTTTGAAGAGCTCACTTCACATTACTTCTTTTTTTTTTTTTTTGATTCAGAGATTGTTGCCAAAGTGTTTCTCACAGTGTAGAGTGCGAATTGCTCAAAGCGGGAGCTGGAAGGGGGAGGGGGAGAGAGAGAGTGAGAGTGAGAGCTGCAAGAAGAAGATATTCATGGATCAGCGCATGAAGCACTCGAGTGCATTTCCTTACGTCTCGTTACGTTGCTCCTTGCGCCGTTGCAAACAGGTCGCCGCAATGCAAGCGAAATCAATCTAACAAAATAAAAGCAATCCTTTTGAATGCTGTAAATGGAGTGCACAATTTCAATTTTACACTGATTTGGCTTTTGTGGCGCACACTAAAAGGTGCTAAAAGTAGTGAAGATTGCAAAAAGGATTCAATTTCAATCAAATTAGAATAGAGAGAGCATACTACATAGATGTCGAGTTTAAACTTTCAACTTTTGATGACGTATATCAATGATTAATCAATGCATCATTATCTTACAATTGAAATTCTCAATTATTTTGGCACTTTAAGTTGCCAACAACAGATGGAAAACCACTATGGAGTGGCTTAGCTCATCAGTGTGTGTGCGTGTGGCAAGGGCAAGGGAAAACTGATGAATGTCAATGTGGCAGGCGGCATGTGGCATGAATCGTTGAATCGTTGAATTAACTCAGCTTAGACCTCAGCATTGTCTCCACATTTGCAGAAGTTGTGGCTGACTCCACGTTTACTGGCATTCGGATTAAATTAATGATAATGCTGATGATGATTTTGATGATGATGATAATGATGATGTTGATGATGCTACTGATTTGTGGTAATTAGAGGACTAATTTAAGCTGCGACTTAACATGTTCGTCGTTGGTTCTCATCGTTACATTTGCCTTCGATTGTTTCAATCTGTTTCCTGCGCATTGATTTCATTGATTGATGTGTTTTTAATGATGGCGAGCAGGCAGCAGGCAGGCAGGAAGGCAGGTAAAGCTCTGGCACCCACTTGAATCATTAGTGACACGGTTCCCCTCTCTTCACCTCATCCATTCATTGAACTGGGAAGCAGCTGTCGGGGGAATGGTAAACAAATTGGCGACTCAACGCGTCTCGATTGCAATAAACTAAATGAAAAATAAATAGCCAAGCGATAAATGTTCGACTAGGAAAACCTAAACGACTGAGTGTAGCAGGTGCACGTGGGGGAGAGAACGGAGAGTGGTGGGAGGTGGGAGGCGTGGCCTTCGAGTGTGTGTGTGAGAGTAACTGCCACTGACAATGCCTCGGAAATTGACATAGCACTAAAGTTACGACGAGCAAACAAAATGGGCAACAGGCAAACAAACAAATGACAAGCAGCAACAGCAACAACTACAACAGCAACAGCAACAGCCAACAGCCAACAACGACACTTGCAACAACAACAATAACAATCACAACAACAACTACTGTAGTTGTATGCGGCACCAACACATGGGAATGTCGCCTGACAGCAGTTGTTGTTTACGAATCGCCCCTGCAAGTATGCTATGAAAAATATTGTAATCATAAACAAGAAGAACAGCAGCAACAACAACAGCAACAACACAGCGACAGCAGGAACTATTACAAAAGTTACGCCGAGCAAACGCCGCGGGAATTGCGCCAATTCATTGGGGGGCCAAACGTTTTGAATTGGGTCTGGGATTGGAATAGGGATTGGCATTGTAACTGGGAACTGCTGGGATTGGGATTGGGATTGGACACTAGACTCTGGACTCTGACTCGGACTACGAGTTGACCTGACGTTTGTCAGCTTTGGGCTTGTCCTTGCGGTCAAGCTGGACAAGTAAACTTGTCGCCGCACAAAATGCCAACCTAAACTGTAGAAACTGTAGAAAATGCAAAAGCCAGTCACAGTCACGCCAACAGCAGCCACCTCCACCAACTCGAATCCAAGAAGCAACCGCACAGCACATCTTTTGCTCTGGCATGCACATGGATTGAATACCCTTCTTGTTTTTTTATGATATCATTCAAGTATATATCATCATACTATATACTAATTCCCCCAACAAGTTGCAAGTGAGCTGACGAAATCATCATGCTCTGCTTTCTGTACAAAATGTAATTTGTCTGCCAGAGCTCATCGTAGGTATGCGACAGTCATATTGAGAGAGAAAGAAAGAGTCAGAGTCAGAGTTCTGACTGCTGACTGCTGACTGCTGACTTACTGCGGAATTGTCCTTAAAAATGCAAATGGCAAGCGATGGCGATAGGAATGCATAAAGCGAAAGAGAGACAGCTACATAAATATAAACCTACTTATGTTATATGAAAAATATGTAAAATATGAAAGTAACTCTGCTTTTTTTAATAAGCGGTGGAATTGTGCTTGACCGCATTTCAAATTAATTGCAAAAAGAATGCTCATATTTCTATAATTTGTACAAATTTATGATGTTGTAATTCACTGCCATTAATAATTGCCATTGATTACCATCATTTGAATTAATTATCTGCAATTTACCAGCGCTTCGTCAAAATGAAATAAAAACATATTCCAAGCGAACAAACAATATGGTTATAAGGAGGGATTTGATTCGGCAATAGATAAACTCTAATTAAATTAAAAAAAAATCTTTTTCATTTTTATATATTTAAAAATAATTGTCAAATTTTTTAAAATGTTGTACAATTTTTTCTGAAATAAATTTTGATTTTTCATTTTTATGTTCTTTCAATTTTTTATTTTCAATAAATTTTCGCCGAATTTTTTATTTTTTTTTTTTAATATATTTTTAATATTTTGGCGAACTATGTTTTATATAATTTTTGCATTATTTTACATTTTTGTGTTCTTTTCGACTTTTTAATTTTGTTTATTTTTTTTTTTCTTTTTGCCGAAAGAGCTAGGTGGGCGTGGTCAGACAGAAGAGCTTCAGAAAAGGTCGCCCAGCTTAAAATGCACATTCTGAGCTCAACAGTTGTAGAACTGCTACAAGGAAATTGCTAAACAGTTGTGCATAACTTCGAGCATTGCTGCTGATCGTTAGCTAAGCAATGATTTGATTCAGTTTAAAAATGACTTGCCAAAAATTTGAGCTTGTGCGTGACAAATGCATGTGTGTGTGTTTGTCTTGGTGACGGACTGAAATAATCGTGTAGTGGGATCTTATTAGTGGGCGTGGTCAAGCAGGAGATGTTCAGCAAGCTCGCTTAGGGTGTATTTAATCAACAGTTACTGAACTGTTGTGAGGTGAAATGCAAGACATTGACTGATTGATAGTTGCTTTGAACTCGAAAAAAACATTGCCAAAAAATTGACAAAATGTTGAAAATTTGAATGTACATGTGTTTGACTAGGCGGCGGACCGAGATATTAGTGAAGGCGAATCAGCTAAGTGGGCGTGATCAAGCAGGAGTTCAATTTGAACACTTGCATGACATAAACTAATAAATCGCATGAGAGACAAAATATTTCAATGCGATTCTTAGCTAACGTGCATTATTTGCTCAAATAAAGTTGTTGGAAATATTATTTAATAATGTTTTTTAGCTTCAAAACTGATTGTGAAAATTAAATTAGTTTCTTATTGTTATTAAATTAAATTACTAACAATAAGACTTTAAAAAATCAGCAGATTTAATTGCCATTTTAAGAAAGGTCCTTTTTGTATGCAGTGCAACCTCTTAGCTTTGGGCTGCTGCTAAATGAATGCTTCAGGGCCAAGATAGATAGCATATAGATTGTTGAATTTTCGACAATTAAATATTGTGTTTTGTGGCAATAAAATCGTTTGTGAGCAAACGGAAGGAGGCGACTTCAAAAAGTTTGAAATCTTTGCATTTGCGCAACTTTGTCAAACTAAATTGATTTCAGATGTAAATGTTTCCTCATTGCGAGCACTCGACACGCAAATACCCTGTGCATAAAGTTGAAGTATTATGTTAGTTAGATTAAAGAGCGAAGCAACAGAAACGTGGACGGAGGAGAGGAACGAATTGAAAGTTGACATGTTTGTGCGAATGCAATAAATGTCAATGGTCGCGTGTCAAATGCAGGAGATGTCAAAGTCAAGTCGAGTCCAGTAAAGAGTTGACTTTGTCATTGTCAGCCAAGTCAAAGGCGGAGGGATGCTGCCTTGCCTTGTTGCCTTGTTGCAAGTGTGCTTTGACACGAGTTGCAACAATTCATTATGAATTCATGACTTTGACGTTGCCAAAGCCAAAGGCAAAGGCAAGGACGCCTCCTGGAATGGCCATAAATGGGCGAGTGATGTAATTAACTGGCAAATACCAAACACACTTTCATCATCACAGCAGGAAACAAAGCTAAACTTTACTAAAAAAAAAAATACACACACACACACATATCATATGACACAACAAACAAATTGCAAGAATTTGCAAATACCCCCGAAAGTATGCTATTAAAATATGTTGCAAAAATACATAGAATTGAATGGGAAATGCAAATACGAATGCTTTCATATGCATTTTAATTACAAATGGAATATTTTTCGATATGGATATTTTTC
Organism: Drosophila pallidifrons; assembly: GCA_023558445.1. Lineage (NCBI taxonomy): Eukaryota > Metazoa > Arthropoda > Insecta > Diptera > Drosophilidae > Drosophila > Drosophila pallidifrons. The sequence continues at coordinate 19,199,135 of CM042351.1, forward strand.
GATATTTGCAAGTAATAACCCGACAGTTGTCAACAACAGCTCGACTTGAGTGCAATATCCTTTGACATTCTTATTTATGCAATTTTTTAATTTCGATTTAAATTTATTGTCAACTTTAATCGTGCTTAGTTAAATAATGCATATTTATAGAGGATATGCTAGCGTCGAGCATATTTGCTTAATTGTAACAGTTGAATTTGTTTCTTCTTTTCATATATTTTTTTTTTACATTCTTCTTTATGAAATTTCAATTTTTAAATACAATCTAAGTTTATTCGAAACTTTAAATGTATTTTTGAGAATATGTTTGCTTTAAGCATATTTGCTTAATTGTAACAGCTGAATCTGTTTTTCCTTTTGCGCTTTTACACTTCGGAAATATTTTGTTGCTTGGAAACAAATTTGACATTCTCTTTGCTATGAAATTGAAATTTATTGAATTCAATTTTTATTATAAGCCATTATTTATTACAACCTTTAACTATATTTCGTTAAATATTTTTATAGGTATTGAGTCGATAAATTCAAACTTTTATTGAATTCAATTTTTGTTATAATGAATGAATTTTATTATAACCTTAAACTATATTTCGTTAAATATTTTTGTAGGATATATTTCTGTGTAGCATTTTGCTTAATTGCGACGGATGAATTTGTTTCTCCTTTTGCGCTTTTACACTTTGGAAATATTTTCTTGCTTGGCCTGAAAAATTAACATAAAACATTTATGGAAATGTCTCAGCAGTGTCGCATGTCTTCAAGTGCGAATGTGTGTGTGTGTGTGTGTGTAGTTTCATAGATTTACATACAATTTGCATATGTTTCCTGTGCGTGTGTGTTAGAGAGAGGGAAATGACGAGCACTCGACGCGCGACTCAAGTCAAGTCGAGTTTATCTGTGCGTATGCAAAAGTTTTCCAATTAAAAGTTTCGCTGGCTTCGTCACTACGCCTCCTGTGATCTGCTTGTCGTATCCTGCAGCATCCTGGCTAGGCTCAATGCGAGTCAAAGGGCGACAATTATGTCGCATAATGAGCTATAAACGGTGCGGTGTTAAAGCGTCTGCTGCATGTGGAGGGCGTCACATAATAAATATGCGCAGTTTTTATACTTTTCTGTTTTTTTTTTTGCGTTCTGCAAATGGCGGTCTTAACTGTATGCTAAGAACACATGTTGGGTGTCAGTTGCTCCTTGTTGTTGTTGTTGTTGTTGTTGTGGCTGCTTAAGTGCGCAAACAAAACAGAGAAGAAAAAAATTACGCATACGTAAGGTAAGCCAGAGCTGCTGTTGCTGCTGCTGCTGCTGCTGCTGTTGGTTGGTTGCCACCTCTTCTTGCCAAATGAGCCGTGAAACTTGCACGCGTAACAAAGAACACTGCAAGCGAGGCAAACGCCGCGGGGGCACAGATTGAGGGATTGAGTTTATGGTTTGAGATCTGCTCCCTCCCCCACTTCCCGCTTCCCGCTTCCCACTTCCCACTTCCCATTTCCACTTCCACTTTGTGTGAGCAAACACAATTGGCATAATCGCTGCTTTGACAGCTTTGACAGATTGTTGTTTGTTGTTGGGCACCCAAGACTATTGTTTGTTTGTCGGCTGGCCTTTGACATTTTGCACCTACACACAGACACATCTAACTCTACGAGTTAAAAGCTCTGCGTTGACATTTGCTCGAATTGAAGTTTCATAATCAGCCAGCTGTGATAAAAATAAATACACAAACCGAGCCAAAGAGCTGCTGCTGCTGGCTGTCAGTCACTTTGTCAGCTAGTTACACACTCCGTCAGGCTGTAAGATTGCATGAAAAGAGCCAACTATCCACGTCTATGTCCACGTGCTCCTCCAATTCTCCAATTGCATTGTCGCCTCACTGTCAACAGCAGCAGCAGCAGCTGGAGAAAAAGCATCAGCCTGCAGTAATCGGTGACAGAGGCGGGAGCAGAGACGAAGTCGGGACAGAGACGAAGGCGGGGCAAAGCTAGTAAGCCGCCTAGGCACCACGCTGCCATGACGATCATTTGTTTGCTTGTCATTTGCCAGATGCGAGCGCAAAGAAATAAGAAAATTCGAAATGATGGACAAGAAAAAAGGAGCACACGGGGGCAACGAGAGACAAGCGCAAAGCCAAAGTGAAAACGAAAACGGAAAAGAAAAGACAAGAGACAAGACACAAGGCGAGCAAAGAGCAGGCAGTGCTGTCAACTATGTTAGTTAGGCTGAAAAGCATCATCAGCTAAAACAGCTTATTAAAGTCCCTAAGCAGACATTTTTTAATTTTATTTTTAAATTTATCTGAGTGCAGAACACAAACTAATTGGATAGTAAGTGAGGTGGTTAGTGTTTTTCTTTATTATTAGTAGTTTAAAACTCTTCTTTGAAAAATATAAACATTTTGGAAATTAATATTGTAATTAGAGTAACGACTAATTTGGAGATTCTTCTTCTAAAACAGATTGAAATTCTTCTAAAAGAAGTAACAATAAAATATAACAACAACGTCTTTATTATTATTTTAGAATGCTTTGTAAAAATATTTGTTTCTGCAGTGAATGTGGGTAAATATTATAAAATAAGAGTATAAACTGCTTTGAGCTTTTTCTTCTTAAACAGATTCAAATAACATACAATAGTTAATGAAAGAACAGAAGAAGGAATATAAGTGTAGCTCTGTGATTATTAGAGTAAATAAATACAAAATAAAAGATGAATAGATTTGTATGTTTTACATTTTTGTCAGCAAAAATGTAAACAAATAAATAATATGAAAGAAAATTAGTTAGAATAGAATCTAGTAGAAATATTTTATAAATAAAAAGTGGGGACAACAAAAAGTATTCTGCTGTTTCTACTTTACTTTAGACAACTGCCAGGATTATATTATTTAAGGTACTTTCGAATAACACAACTTGAGTTTGCTAGCGGTGGTAAATTTTGGAATCAGAATTGAGTTTTATATAGTATATATAATATAAATATAGTATATTTGTATGTTTAATAATTTAAATTGCAGTGAAAGAATGACAAATGTGTTATTAAAAGTAATGTAACTTAGGAAAAAAAATAAGCCAGACTTGGCGGGAAAATGGCTAAATAGACAGCACTGTAGGCAGCTAAGTGAGAGAAGGGAAAGAGAAAGGAAGATATAGAGATGAAGACAGCAGGAGATGAGAGCGAGAATGAAAGGTTGTCGTCTGCTTACAGCTTTAAGCTGCCATTAACATTGAATTGCCATTTATATTCACATTCACATTCACATTCACATTCATACGCACACACACACACACATTCGCAATGAGCAGAAGCTGCAGCCACATGAGCTGCTTCTGTTACTGTGGCACATGAAATTAGCATCAAATTGATACAAATATAATAAGTTATGCCAAACAATTGCCAATACGAGACGCGCACTCAAATCAGCTTCGAGTTCAAGTTCAGATTTTGATGAAAAACTTTAAAGCGTTGCAGGATACGAAGCGAGATTAGCTTGCGAAACTTTGCAATTGGATAATTAACTGCCAATTAGTGGAGTGCAGCTTAAACTTTAATAATTAATAGCTATGAAGTTGGTGAAATTATGGCGCAAATACACGATATCTGATCTCACTCTGAGAAAACTTTGTTAACTTTGCTTCTGTAATTTTTCTGTTTACTTCGTTTTTCGTTTGAATTTGTTTATTGCAATTGGAATTCAGTTAGAAATTTTTGCAATATCAATTTGCTGCACAAAAGTTCGCATTCACATTTCAAAAAACCAAAAATGCACTAATAATAGTGTGAGGGAAAAAAACAATTCAGTTTCGAGATGAAATGCAAGCAACTTTTGAAGCAATCAGTATAGTAAATGTTATCTCATGAGATATTTAGATGCAGATGCTGTGGGTCTAAATCGTAAAATGCCAGATAATTCGAATTCGATGCTCGTTTTGAAAATCTCTGCGCAAATAGTCGAAGAAATCTCTCAATCTCTCTCTTAACTCAATGAATGATAATTGTTCTGTGTGTGTTTGTTATTTGTATTTGGCATTTGAGCGTTTTGCTCGAATTCATGTTCATGTTCATGTTCAAGGCACAACGCATTAGCTAATAAAATATTTGTTTTGCACGATTTCTGCCATCAGATTGCGCAGAAGAGAAAATAAAAAATATAAGAGATTGGATTTTCGAGAAGGGGTTTTGAGAGGCTCCAAATACAGAATACTTCATGCAATTCTAATTAATGTTTTATTGTATTCGGAAAGCTGCAACAGTTGGCTTTATTTGCAATGGATATCTTTAGGCAGAGTTGTGGCTAATTTCCATTTGCGATGAGATATAAATTACTATATATATGAAGGCAAAAAAAAGGCATTCTCATAAAGGGATTGGAATTGGAATTGGTATTGGTATTGAGAGTGGATTTGGTATTGAAACTGAATGCCAAATGCGATGGGTAATAATATTGAATGAGTGCGTGAATACAAGTGCAAGTAAAGTACCTGTTTGTATGTGAGTGTGTGTGTTTGTGTGTGTGTGGGTGAACAGAAGGATGTGCACAGGACAAACAAACTAATTTTCTATTGAATAACAAACAACAAACACTCACAACCAAAACCAAAAGAGCATAAAGAAAACTGCGCATAAAAACTTATGACCATTGGGGGAATGTGCTGGAGAAGGGATGCCAAAGGGCTGGGGAAAGGAGGCGAAGGGGAGTGGGAAGTTGGGAGGTGGAACAGCACACTTATATGGGTCTGACAGGAAATCCAAATTGAAAATAATATTAGTGAGAAGTAAGCAAGAATACGAAGTAGAAGGAAGTCCTTTGCCTCTCTCTCTCTCTGTCTCTCTTTCGCTCTTTCTCTCTGAACATCTGTGCATCTCTATCGAGCGGTCACTTGAGATTGTTGCTAATTTAATTGGATTTATTTGCGATGTGGCCACAATTTATGACAAGGGCAACCTCAAAGGGGAGGCGAATGTGAATCTGCGGCAGCACTTGATTGTAAATCCTCAGCCAACGTATGTCAACGACAGCCAATGGGTTAGACCAAATAGAGAGAGAGAGAGAGGGAGACTGAAGAGGGAGCAAAAGGATAATATACTCCCCCATCCAATGGCTTTCTAATTTTACTAGCTGAAAACGGGCTGGTAAATTGAGCCAAATTGAGCCAATCTCTGCATCTCAGGCGCACAGCTCTCTCAAGTATTTTCCAACCATCTTTGCCTTCTCAATGCTGTTGCCATTGTTTATTAATGATGAGCAAATTAATTATTTGTTGCCATGCAATGCCAAATGCAACTCACTAATTGGATTTGTCTAGAGTTGCAGCACACAAATTACTCCTACTTATTCTACGAGTATTCTATACTCATATGTAAAACATATGCGCAAATACTTTCCAGAATAAAGCATATTCTGCATCTCAAATAACTGCAAATGTAACTGAAAACGTAAATCAAGCATGGCTTTTAGTCAACTCAAAAAAAATGAAGATGAAAACAGTTTAAGAAAAATGATATAATTCTTTTTGTTTAAGTAAATTAGTTTTTAAATATACCGAAATGTACATTTGGTATATTAACGTAAATAATGTTGTATCAATAAAAACAAAGCAGTGCAAACAAATTGGAAAATATTCTGAAATATGCCGAAATGTGTATTCAGTATATTAATATACCAAGTGCTGTCAAAATATAGGTCTATCTCTTATAGTTTTTTCGCCTGTTACATACATTTCCTGTAAGCACAAAGTTATACTACCATTCTACCCTATGGTTAGCTGTAAAATACTGAAATATACCGAAATGTGTCTTCAGTATATTAATATACCAAGTGCTGTCAAAATATAGGTCTATCTCTTATAGTCTAAAAGATTTAGGTCTTCAGCCTTGTAACCTATAATATGATAACTATGCAATGCAAATATAAAATTGATTGCATCTTGAATATTTTTTTAAGAATTTAAATCTGACACCCCTTACTACGGACTCTTTTATAAGCAAAGTTAACGAAAATGACTTATAAACTATGTATATTAATACAACAATATAATAGTAATTCCGAATTGAAATACATAATGAAAAGAAGTAATTTAAATGCCATTAGAGAGTGCACAAAAGTCTCCAAGCAAGTGCTTTAATCAAAGTGCTCTAGTTGAACTATTTGCTCGCTATAGATAGAGATTAAAGTTAAGGAAATGACCACAAAAGAAAGAACAATGAGTACTCATTCGGTCATTCGTTTAAAGACTTCTCTGGTGGCATTCTTGAGTGTTTTTGGCCCCGCATAATCTGTAGTATAAATACGCCAATTGCTTGCCATTTTTATGTGTCACCGGCGTTAACATTGTTGTAGAGAGAGCAAGAGCGAGAGTCCTTGGGTTACAGTGCTCCGTCCGAGTTCGAGTTCGAGTTCTGGTTGCAGTGTCCGGTTGGTGGGCAATCAATTAAATGTGCGGCACGCAATTTCCTCAATGTTGACGCAGGAACCTTCCTAGCAAAAAGGCAAAGGCAACGGAAGCGGCAATGCGGCATCAGAGTGTTGCCTCATTAGAACTGGAGCTGGGTTTTTTCTTCTTGGCGGGCGCGGGTAGACATTTGCGACCGACACGTAACAGCAACGTGACAAACTTTGCCAACCAACAACAGCAACAACAGCAACAACAACAACAAGTATATTGAGAGCATACACGACAGCGACAACAACAGCAGCAAGAATCTAGAAGCAATTTAGAGGCAAGCAAGCCAACAATTTAATAGAATTTAAGCAGCTTTTAAGCGGCATGCAGACGACGCAGGAGTCGCGATAGCAGAGGCGTGGCAACGTCGAGGTGGGGGCGGTGGCGTAGGGGGAGGCTGCCGACATAAATCTGCCAAGCGGAGAGCAGTGCTCATAAAATATCAGCAGCAACAACAATCATCGAGGCAAGCAGGTAAATGCTGCAGCGATAAAATAAACAGCAACAACAACAAAAAACGCGATAAAGTCATTCAAAGTGTTTTAAGCGTTATGAGGGGCAGCGAGAGGGACGAGGAGGGGGAGTAACGAACAGACACTTGACGGGTTCGCTGACATTGGTGGCAAACAACATAAAAATTTTCCATAAACAAAAACAAACTGAAGCGAAAAACACAAGTCACAAAAAAACAACAACAAAAAAAAAACAAAAAATACTGAGACAGGTGAGCATCAAAGGTGAAGAGGTTGACGTCGAGTCGCGTCGCCTTGGCACTTTGCTGTTCCCCTCCCATTCACCCCTGTCTGCATCTGTTTATTGTTACATATGCCGACGACAGTTTTGATTTGATAACCCAATTTGATGATGATGATGGTGCTCGGATTCTCGGATTATTATGATTATGATTTTGCATTATTTCGAGCACATTTGTTGGTCAAGTATTTTCGACACATGTTCATAAGTTGTGCATGAATTGCAATTGCCTCTCCCATTCATTCGTATTCCACACAGAGTCCATTAAATACTGCCATAATGCTGCAAGGCGTAAATGGGGGCGTGGTCGTGGACAAGGGCGTGGACGTGGACGTGGACGTTGGAGGCGTCAACTTGGGCGAGTTCAAGCGTGTCGTGATAAGTGTCTACTATGATTATGGCTTAGTCGCATTTAATGCAGCAGCGTGTCATCTATTCGCATCACAGCACGCAGAGAGAGAGAGAGAGAGAAGCAATAGCAGAGAGAGTGAGAGAGAGAGAGAGGGGAATGTAGAGTGTGAAAATGGCGGTTATTTGCTCACACATTAACTACGATTTCACTTGCCAGAAATATGTTATAAAGAGATAATCAGAATATTGCCATTTGAAAATTGCAATATTATTTTGCGTTATATGCAGTTCAATTTTAAAGAACAATTTAGCAGCCAACTTTTTATTAAATGACTTAGTATTATTATTGATGTATTCTTATTAAATGACGAATAGTGGTCTTGGTTTTTGTTATACTTAAAGTAGATAAATTTCCAAACTGAACGTACTTGAAATAAAAGATAAAGAATACAGGCTAATTTCTAGCTTTGATATTCAGTTTCGTTTAAAAGGAAAACAAGAAAGAAAGCCGAGTGTGCTCGACTGTGAGATATTCATTATACCCGCTACCCATAGGGTAGAAGGGTATTATAACTTTGTGCCGGCAGGAAATGTATGTAACAGGTAGAAGGAGGCATCTCCGACCCTATAAAGTATATATATTCTTGATCAGCATCAATAGCCGAGACGATCTAGCCATGTCCGTCTGTCCGTCTGTCCGTCCGTCCGTATGAACACCTAGATCTCAGAGACTATAAGAGATAGAGCTATAATTTTTTTTCGACAGCATTTGTTATGTTTGCACGCAGATCAAGTTTGTTTCAAATTTTTGCCACGCCCACTTCCGCCCCTGCAAATCAAAAAAATCGAATAACAAGCGTAATTTCAAAGCTAGAGTTACGAATTTTGGTATATACAGTAATAACTATAGTATTTATGATCCCTGAAAATTTGGTTGCGATCAAATAGAAATTGTCGAAGTTATTAAAGAAATACTTTTGTATGGGCAAAAACGCCTACTTACTAGGGGTCTGAGTTGCTTTGGCTGACAATCTGGTATATTGTGCCGTCTATGGTATATTTTGAATGCGGTACTATATCGATATACCACATATACTATTTTGTATATTTTTAGTATTTTTGCAGTATATTTGGTATATTTTGAGAATAATACCGCAAAATATATTGCTTTTATTCAAAATGGGTAGCGGGTATCTCACAGTCGAGTTCACTCGACTGTAGCTTTCTTACTTGTTTTATAATATACCCAAGTCAAAGGCAATATTTGGTATATTTATGTAGTAGTACATTCAAAATATACCATTGAGTGCAAAATATACCACATTGTCAGCCAAAACGAAAATTTGCCAGTTAAAGTCCTGATAGAATTATTAAGCTGAGAATGTTATACTTATCTTGCCACAAATATTATTAATTTTAATGTATTTATATTATTGTTCAACTGCATATATTAAAAATGGCAAAATAAATATTAACTTTTTAATAACAAAATAACCGACGAAATTGAAACATGCATTCAGTAAGTGAATTTAAAAGTAGCTTTGCTGAAAATATTACACTGCAAATAAAAAATAAATTCAAAAAGTTTTTACAAATTTTGTAAGAATTGTAATAAAAATATTTATTGCGTTAGAAATATAAATTGCAAGCATAGAAGTCAATAGTAGAAAACGTAAAAATTGTAATAAATATTATAATTAATATTTATTCAGCTGGGAATATTAATTGCAAGTTAATGGGAGAAGTTATTAGCCATTTTGTAAAAATTGAAAATTGCAATTCAAATATTTATTGAGTTGGAAATATTAATGAGAAGTCAATAAAAGCAGTTTCTACACATGTAGTATAAATAGAAATGAAAATAATTAGTATTTAATAATCATGTTAATCAGGTCACATTCTAGTTAAAAGTGCTGATATCATTATTGACTTATAGAGTATACGATATATGTATGTATATGTGTGTGTGTGCCATGTCTGTTATCTGCGTAAAAGTATTTTGAAGAGCATTTGCCTAAAGTTGCCGAAAAGTCTTAATCGAATTTAACTCTTAACTTATGAGTAACTGTGTGCGTGAGTGTGTGTGTGTGTGTGAGAGTGTGCTTATGTGTGTGTGTTGTCTTTTTATTGCCTGATTGTGACTACAGATTGCCGCAATACTCGTGCAAACAATTTAAATATTTAGCAAAGCGAGAGATGCAATTTCATTATCAGCGCTCATCTCGCACACACACACACACACACACACACACACACACACATAGACACACACACTTCAGCATTCGCGTCAGTTGTCGCTGGCAATCACAGCAGTTGACACCGCCGATCTTATCGCTTATCTTTTTTTTTTTTTTTTTTTTTTTTTTTTGGAGTAGTCAACAAACGCTTCACGTCTGTCAGAAGTCAAGCCTTTTGCTATTGTAGTAGTCGTTTTTTTTTTTGTCTTTTTTCATGGGCACTGATAAGGTTGCCACATCTCTCCCTCAGTCGAGTGTCACACACGAGACATCAGCCGAATTCAAGCGAAGCAGCCTGTCAAATCTCATCTCATCTTAAACAGGTGACACGTCTGCTTGCACCTGATAATGTTGTTGATAATAGCTGATGATGCTGATGACGAGCGTCCTTGTTGCATGCATCTTCTAGTTGCATGTCACTCGCCACTCTACTTCAATCCATTCCATTCCATTCCATTCCCCATGTGGCAGCTTGTCATTGAGTGTGTCAAATCTAAGTGCAGCTCAAAATTTCAGCTGCCATTACACGCTGTTAAGGGGGCGAGCTATGTTAGACAGACAGACAGACGGACAGACAGACAGCAAATTCCATTCGCAGTGTTCAGTGTTCAATAGTAAAATTGTAATTGTCTGTCACTTGTAATTGTTTGATAATTGAATGCAACGCATGTCGAGCGTTTTATCAACTCTGAAATGCACTTCAATCGACTTCTCAGCACTGTTAACAAATGCAATAAGCAAACATGTCAATTTATTTGATAACAACAAACTGCTGTCTATGGTGTCTACTGTGTCTACTGTCTGCTACTGCAATTGCCAATTGTTAAATCAACTTGACGGCTACCAAAAACTATTCAACGCTTTTTGATGGCCAAAACTCTCGCTGCGAAATGAAATCAAGTAAACGAGGCAACAAGCAAAACGAAAAAAAACGGAAAACAGTAGCAAAAAGCGAGAAGAATTTTGGCACAACGAAAAAATGAAATCCTCACAACGCCGAAGAAGTAAATGCATTACAGAGGAAAAATCAAAAATGATGAAGCGAACAGCCAGCAAAATATTGCCACCATGCAAAGAACAACCCACAAAATACTGAACAAGTTAGGCGACAACGAATTTAAAATACTCTAAGAAGGTTGAGAGAATTTTTAAAAGTTCGTATTTTGATTTAGATTAGATAATGATTGTAGAGCAGAAAGTTTATTCAAAAGCACTTTTCAAAGTGCAAAAATATATATTAAGTATTAAATTTAAATTGCTTTTGCTACCAGCAAACTATATTGAAAAATTATATGTAAATTATGGTATTTGATTTTGGTACATTCCATTATAAGTACAGTATACGTGATTCCTTCAAATTGCATTGTGATCAGATAAGAGTTGTAGAAGCTATTTGAGATACAATTTTGTATGGCAAAAAACTGATACTGCTTTAGCTGGCAATCAGGTATATTTTTTTACTCTATGGTATATTTTGGATACAGTTCAACATCGAAATATAGCCGTCGGTATATTTTAGTACAACATCAATACACCAAATACTGTCTTTGGTATATTTTAGTACTATATCAATATAGCAAACACAGCTTTCGGTATATTTTAGTACTAAATTGATATACCAAATACAACCTTTGGTATATCTTAGTACTGTGCCAAAATACCAACTGCATTCTTCGGTATATTTTAGTAATACATAAATATTCAAAATACTGTCTTTGGTACATTTTAGTACTATATCGATATACCAAATACAGTTGCGGTATATTTCAGTACTACGCCAAAATACCAAACACAGCCTATGGTATATATTTAGTATTTTTTTTCGGTATTTTAATATGGTATACTTTTAGAATATGATTTTATTGAAAATGAGTAACGTGTATTTCACAGTTCATCCTTCTCTACTTTAGTTTTCTTACATGTTTTTCAAAGTTATTCAATATATTCAAAATATTTACATATATGTTTTATCTAAACTTATAAACTAAATATGTGAAATAGACTGTCAATATCTTGCTTCACAAAATGTACATATATCATGTTATGTAAAGTGTATAACAAATCAATGTAGTCCAAAGTTAGTTAGTGTATATGTGCATACCCTAAGCTCGAGGATTAAACTTCGTTTAATTCATCTAAGCGCGCTGATGGAATTGCATTTGTGAGGGAAGCAAAAATGCAATGTTGTTGCTGTGAGATAGAGTAAAAACACACAAAAATCATCACTACATGAGTCAGTATGAGTGTGTGTATGGGTGTGTACTCTGTGTGTTTGTGTGTGTGTGTGTGTGTATCTGTGTCGTCTCCACATGGCACTCGCCAACGGGCTTAGCGGGCGCGCAGTCCAGTGGAGCGTGAATGTTGGAAGTACACTTGACGTGAGCGGAAATGCCGTTACCTGTTACCTGCATGCTCTCTCTCTCTCTCTCTCTCTCTCTCTCTCTCTCACTCTCACTCCCACTCAGTCTTTGTGCCTTTACCTTTTCGCTTGTCAGGTTGTAGAGTCAGTGCATCAGTCAGTCTGTCCAGCAAGCAAGTCAGTCAGTTAGTCAAGCTCAGAAGTCAGCCGCCCACTCGCTTCAATCTCATTAGCAGCGCAATATAATTCTGCTGCATATTTTCAAGCGCATCTCTTTATTAGTCGCAGGTCTTAACAACTAACTGCCAAAGTGTTGCCGTTCTTATCTGCAGTCCAAGGAACGAGATGAATCTTTAAACTTCAACTCAAACATAATATAATTTGTTATCATTTATTGCCCATTATTGTCGTGTTTAGCAGCTGTTGAACAACACAAAATGACGACATTCAACTAATTGAACACAGCCAAGAAAGTTGTTTTCGTTTTGATACCCCACGCAGTTCTAGCTCTTAACTTGGGTGGAATGATTCTCATTTTAACTAGGAATTAAGTTAGTGAATACAACAAATAATTTAGATTATGAACAACTTGAAATGTCAGTGTGTAACTTAAAGATTTTCTCAGGTTTTATTTAAACATTAATTAGTATACATTAAATACTTAATGAGCATATTCATTATAGAAAGTGCGTAGCATCCTTTAGTCGATCACTTTTCTATCTCTACAATGTTGTAGTTGTTCTTAAAATAAACATTATCAATGTTTGCGACATAAGATCCTAATTGGTCGCTATAAAAATTGATGTCATCCTCGAAAACAAATTCAACAAAAATATTTTTAGAAATGTGCAGTGACAAAGTTTTAATCTATAAAATTTATATTTACGTCCCGGAATGTTAATTTATTATTTCAAGAAAATCAAACTTCAATTTCTTGTGAAAATTTTTAGAACTTCAATATTAACTTGAGTTATTAACTTAAATATTATAAAATTGGCCATTCCACTTTATGTAATATTTTTTATGTGAAGTATATGCCATCTTTATAAAGCTCTTCTGCTTTGCCACACCCACTTAGCAGGTCCGCCTTCTCTACACACCATATAACACACATTTAGTAGAATTTTTGGTAGCCTCTTTTTCTAAACTAATCGATTACCAAGTGATTACCAGCAGCTTGCTCTGTCATATCCCTTTATAAAGTAATCTTTTCCTGACCTAAATATCGTGCTATTAGGCGGCCAATAGAAAGTTAAAGCTTGCTACTTATAAATAAAAAAAAGTATGCAATGGAACTCCACAAAATTGAAATGTTGGGAATTATCATGACAATTCAGATAAACTTTATAATCAAATTTCGTTACTCGAACTCTTTCTTTTTTTTGACATTGTTGTTTTTAGTGATTTCATCACTTAACAGTAGAGTAAGACTAATGATAGATGATCTCCAACAGATTGATGTAAACAAATGAAAAGTGCGAAGGAGGAAGTGAAATCAGTTGACGTTATTCTTTTTGGCTAAGTGAGATTGTCATTTGTTAGGATTCAGTTTGTCAGAGATTTGTGGCCTTTTGACTGTCATTGTGGCTGGCATTGTCTCTAGGTCTATGGCATTGCTCTTGCCTTATCCACCAGACACACACACACACACACAGAGAGTGACTAGCAGATAGACAGAGACAAAGAGAGAGGGAGAGAGAAAGACAGAGCAAGCTAGCTAGCTGGCAGCTCATTATCCTTGGCACTGTGCAGCAATGCTTTAAAATTGATTTTCCGCTTTATTTTCTTTGGATTATTATACTTCTGCTTATGTACAAGTATTTATATATGTGTGTAGCTGTGTGTGTTTTGTTTGATTGCTGTGTCTGTGTGTGTGCGTTTATAATTTTGCAGCTTTTTTGTGTCAACGTCTGTGTCGTCGTGCATTGTTTGTGTTTGCCGTTGCTGTTGTTTATTGACTGTGCTGTGGCCTATGCGAGAATGTAGACTATGTATGTGTGTGTCGCCTGCCTCGACATGCTAACAGGTACCACACACACACACACACACACACACACATAAAGCAGGCCATGGCACCGAGATGTCCTTTCATTTGGCATGCAAGCGACGGCGCCGCATCGTCCTCGACAGTTTGTTGCTGCCGTGCGACAATCGTTGGATTCTTTGGCCTTTCTGCATGTGTTAGTGTGTGTGTGTGCTAGTGTATGTGTGTGTGTGTGTGTGTGTGTGAGGGTGCAGTTGGGTCTGTGTGAGACGCTTGTCTTTTGACTTGATTACATTTCATTTTATAATACATTTTTGCCACCACTTGCCGCACTTTCCACTTTCCACCTGACCATCAATCTGTGTTTCTGCCTCCGTCGAGTTTCATCATTACAGTTGTATTATTATATGGCAGCTCGTTGGCATTACTCTTGCCATTCTTCTTCTTTGCTCTGCTTCTTTGTTTGTTGTGATTCCCAGTTGTAGTTTCTTCTCCTCCTTTTCTTTTTCCTTTTGCTGCTGCTGTTGTTCACTTTGCCATGCCAACTGCTGCCCTTTTTTCCTTTTCTGCGTTTTTGTCTTATTTTTTCTTTTTCGGTGGCAGCCATCTTTGTGCATTTCCAATGCGACACCACGCCTACCGCCCCCCCGCCACCGCCTCACCTCACCTCACGCTTTTGTACACATTCTTGACCCAGTCTTGGGCTCTGACTGAGACAACGACCGAGACTGGAGACTCATGTTTATTTCATGCTCTCGAGTCAGTTGCTGGCCTCAATTTATGGCCTGAAGCCTTTAGTTCTTTAATCTGTTAGGCCTTTTGGGCTTTTGGCCACAGATTTTCCTGTTTGGCTTTTAAATGCATTTCTCCATTTGATTGCCTCCAACACGTTGTCAATTTGTCAATTACCGGCTCACAGCATGCAGTCAATATGCACACACACACTCACAAATCGTGGGCTCGACTGTCAGATACCCATTAAATATTTTTATAGTTTAAATATTCAAATTATTTGCATTATTATTTATGCAATTTCAATTTACTTTAATGCTGTGCTTTGAGTAGTGCAAATCTAAAACAAACCTGCTGATATAGTGTCAACAAATTTCAAATCGATTGCTCTTACTATTTCTGACATTATGCCACAAATTATTGGCTGTTTTTTTTTTTTTTGTTTTTTCATTTCTAACTTGAAACTGTTGTGTTTTTAGGTAAGAATTAAAACAAATAGTGTAGACATTAAAATCAATTACTTTTATTTTAAATATGTAAAAAGAAGGTTTAAACAAAATCTGAAATTCAATAAGAATTTCACAAATGTTTTGCTTCTCTACAAACATGCAAATGATTGAAATTATAATTTGTAACTTCCCCAATTTAAACAAAGTTGTTTTATACTTTTTAAATTTTGACAATGGTTTTGCTGAGACCACACAATAATAATAATAATATAAAAATTACCCTATTTTTATATTATATATAAAAAAAAATTTTAACAAGAATTTAAATTCAATAAGAATTTCGCAAACATTTCTACAAACCTGAAAATGATTTAAATTGTAATTGTTAACTTCCCCAATTTTTGCTGAGGCCACTCAGTAATAATAATAATACTAAAATTAACTTGTTTATATGAAATATAACTTCTCATACTTGAATAGTTGTCACTGACTGAACATACCCCTCAGATTTGTAAGCTATCGGGTATTAAAGTTATGCTGCCGTTTGGCTCTTGAGGCTTCAGTTGCCGGCAATCGCAATTGAATCGCTCTCTGCCTATGTATGTGTGTGTGTGTGTGTGTGTGTGTGTGTGTGTGTGTGTGTGTGTGTGTGTGTGTGTGTATGTGTTAGCCTGCATATTGTATGTATGCACATATTCATTAAAAATGTAAGCACTTATTTACACTTTGGGCGCCATTGTGACGCACTTTACCGAGTGGCAGCAACAGCAGCAGCAACTGCGGCATCAGCTGAACACGTCCATTGCCACTGCCAGTGCCATTGGCATTGCCTTTGACCCTTTGTGCCCCTGGCTCTGTTTCGATGCACCCCTGTTGCTTGCTGACGAGGACATCATCGGCGGTGGCGACAACACTTCATTGTCCTTTACGGCTCGACGAGACTCGCCTGCACCAAAGTAACCGCACTGACCACAAGGTCCATCTGCTCTGCTCTGCTTTGCTTTGCTAGCTGGCTTGCTAGTACTCGTCGAATTTCAAGCGTGCAACGACTTTGCCTTTGACTGGTTGCCCATCTGGTCAACTAATCATATTTGTGTCGATCGAAGCAGCTAACTTTGTTTTTGGCAATCGGCTGTGCACTTATTGACGTGTTGGTTACTTTGTGCTCAATTCGATATTGAACTGCTTTGAAGCAGTGAAATGCTCTTAGTGAAGACTGTCATCAAATGTTGCTCAACTCGTTACTCTTTCGCAAAATTAAAGCCAACTATCGAATTTATGAATTAATTTCCAATAATAATTTGCGTTGAAACTGTCGTTCATATTGTAGACTGCCGAACTCGTTACTCGTTTGTTTTGCTTTACCACAAAAGTTAGGCAAACTAATTCACTGCATGATTTTCTTATAATAATTGCCTTTTCTAATCACTAATTAAAAGCTCAGACTATATTCCCGTTGTAGCTAGCTTTAAAAGTGGCCCAACTCGATACTCGTTTGTTTTTCTTGTCTACTAAACTGAAGGAAACTCATTCCCTGCTATATTTTCTAAAAATAATTACACTTTTCGCTCTTCAATTTTGATTGTCATGAAGCTTATACTATATAGATTCGTTGAACTTAGCTTTAAATGTGGCCCAACTCGTTACTCGTTTCGTTTGCTTAAGTAAAATTAAAGTAATTGAAGTCAAAGTTTTGTTTTTTAATAATAAAACTTATTAATTAAAATTAGCATAAAGTACATAAACTCATAATAGATTCGCAATGTAACTGTCATCAAAAGAAGCCCAACTCGATACTTGTTACTCGTTCGTTTACTAAAGTAAACTATTCATTGCTTTAATCCAACATAAGAATTGCACGTTTTACTTAATTTTGATTGCTGTGAAAGAAATACTATAAAAGCTCATAGGTCAAAGGTTACCCTACTCGTTACTTATTACTCGTTCGTTAACTGAACTTTAGCTGAAGTAATTAGCTGCTTTGTTTTCTATTGGCTATTGGTTTACCATTATACCCGCTCTCTCTAAAATTTAATTCTATATTAAACATGTAAGTTACACAGGATTTATATTTATTTCAATTGCAAGCAAGTATTTCAATATTACTTGCTGGTTACTCGCTTCTTTTATTGCATATCGATAAAGTGAATTGAAACACTATCGAAAAGTTCGAAAGCCTTTCTCCTTAAACTCGCTGCCCTTCTGAAACACTCTTTGTGTGTGTATATATATTTATTTTTTGTTTTGTTTTGGATAAACCACTCACTGTTTTGTCACATTCATTTTTAATTTGCTCGCCCAGTTATCGTATTTCTCTTATCGAATTTCGATATTTTCTCTGCCTTGCTTTCTTTTCTGCCTCATACTCTATTTATGTCGCGTTGCTTTATGTATATTGTATGCCTAACACAACGATAAGTCAACTCGTTGTTGTTCAGCTTGTTTTTCTGGCTGTTAATTAATAAAATCAGCAAACAGAAGAAGGAGTCTCCGTGTCTGTGGAGTGTGAGTTTGGCCCCCCCAAAAAAACCAAAAAAAAAAAAAAGAATTTGGCATATTTGAAAATGAATTGCAATTTCCTGTATTCAAATCTCATTGTGTTAACTGAGGCATGAAATTATCAAACAAAATGAATGGCATAAATTGTAAAATATTCATAATACGGATAGCAATTGCACAGTGCAAATTTGTGTGGCTACTCAATCAAAGTTGGCGGAATGGGAAATGGAAAGTCCAAGTGTTCAAATGATAGCCGTTAATGCCTTTTGACTGGGCCAAGATTTGTCGTTATCTAACAACATTGCTAATATCATTCTTTTGTGTGTGTGTGTGTTGATTATCATTGTTTGCTGTCTAATGGCATTTAACAACAATGAGATGACACAATGCGACAAGCGAAGCACTCAAAAATTACTGCATTTAGTACAATTAATTGCACTATGAACAATGCAACAGCAACAACAACATTAAATAGCAGATGGCAAATCGTCATTAACAACAACGCTACCAAATCAATTAGACACTTTAACAACAACAGCAACAAATTGTACACGTGTTTTATAATACGATGATGGGGTCATTCAAGCGGGTCAAATAAAGCGAATCAACCAAGTGCAGCAACTGATTCGACAACTGAGCTGAACATGAATACAACTCGCAATCAGACTCACGACTGATACTCGCAGTGATTGTATAGATTCAATATTTTATTTATAATATAGTATTGCAAAATACAGTTCTGGATCAGGGAGCTTATTCACACAATTTCAATTTATGTTACTTTATTGCCCTCTTTTATAATAATTATGTTTTTAAATCAATCGTGACCACTATCATCAGTAATCAAGCGATCTGGCAGCCCTTTCCTGTTCCTCTGGGTCCATGTTAAATAGTCGATTGATTTTTAGCTTTTTGGGCGGTACAACAACTGGAATTGGTGGTAGCAAAAGCTCCTCTGTGGTATCATCTTCTTGACTTAATACAGTCTCCTCGGTAGCATCCACATCAAAGAAAATCACTGATTCATCCAGAGAGACGACCGATTTCTGCGCAGTATCGTCATCTAGACGAGTCACAGTTTCATCGGAAGCTATTTTAGTTTCCTCCAGAGTATTTTCAGCTAACGAAATCACATTTTTCTCCAGAGGTATTTTCTTTTCCTTTACCGTAGCCTCATTTAAGGAGCTCACCATTACATCGTCTAAACATATAACATTATCATCCGACAAAAGGTCAAGCTCCAACATGGTCTTTGAGCGCTTTGAAACTTTCGCTTCTTCACTTTCAGCCACGTCAGATTCGTCATCTGATATGACAATTATTTCTGAAGGCTCCGTCATAGAAATGCACCTAGTCAATGACGTGCATTAATCAAATTGCCAAATTTGTAGCTTTCTCCTTTAATACTTACTCTTTTTTGATCTTAATTAGTTCTTCGTAGCTTCGTTTCTTACTTTTACTCCAATTCGGATTCATTTTCCAAAGAATTAATCTCAATACACGTGACAGCTTAAGACTGAAAATAATTTTCTCTTGCTCTATCCCGCTTTAGAGTTACCAACCAATAATAGGGTTACCTGCGCTGATTTTGCCCCATTTTTTAGTGTTTAAAAGTGCATCGAAGATTATCGCAAAATTGGTAATCGTCTTATCAGTATTTCGATGGTCGTTAAGAAACTAATTAATACTAATAAAAGGTCGTAGATTACAGTGCTGCAAATAATGAGATCGATTATCGAAGAAGATGCGTTCCGCATGATTGACTCAGAACTACTTGGTGTAAAGAATTAAATTTAATATAATAAAAAAATAAAAATAAAATTATACACAAATAAATCTGTTTGACATTTTGAATGCAACCAATTTAGAATGAAAATAATATATTGAATATATTAGAATTAGAATAGAATGCATAAATAAATATTAAAATTCCGATTGTCGCTTCAGATATTTAAATGCAATACAAATTCATGACAGACAATGACAGTCCTTAAAGCTTGGACAGTCACAATTCCAACCTTACATTCATTAGCATGTCGTGGGGGCAAGTTCAAGGTATTTCGAGGGCACCACCCACTGACAAAAAAAAATAAATAAATAAAAGACACACACACACACACATCAGCAACAGCAGCAGCAGCAGCAACAACAAACAAAAAGTGAAAAGAAAATTCTTAGCGATTTCGCAGAGGCCGCCGCCAAGCGTCGAGCAACGTCTTATCTTATCAGTTTGAAATGTTGAAATAACCAAGCGGCAAAATTTCTATAAATACAACAAAAAACAGAAACATTTCGCTCTCAATTCAAAGAAGGTGTCTAGGGAGGGGGAAGTTCATGTTTGCAAAAAAAAAAAAAAAAAAAAAAAAAACAAAAAAAGCGCCAACAAAATTTAAATAATTGCCAAAAAAAACAAAAGATGTTAACAAGACTTTGTGTAGTCCTTTTAACAATTAGAAGACTTAATTATCCCAGCTGCAGTTAGACGATCGCTAGCTTAATTAGCTGCCTCTCTTTCGCACTAGGTTTTGCGTGTGTGTGTGTGTGTGTGTGTGCGTGTGTGTGTTTGCTATCTATTCTATCTATCTATCTATCTCACCTGGCTGCACCTTATCAGGCTAGCCGATAAGCTGCCAAGTTTTGCACATTGTTGTTGCTGTTGCCGTCAGCTGTTTTGTTGTTGTTGTTGTTGTCGGCAGCGGCATCGCCCATCGGCATCGACATCGACGTTCCATTGTCGTTGCTGCTGTTGTTGTTGTTGTTGCCGTCGGCGTTGTCGTTGTCGTTGTCGTTGCCGTCAGTTTCGGAACAGAAAATTCAAATCAGTTCCCGACGCGTCAACGGCAACATCGAGACTTTAAAATCGTCGAGAGGCGCCCGTTGAACCGTTTTTTTTTTCTATTCATTTCTCTCTCTTTTTTTTATTTTTTGATAATTGTTGGTGTCCAGACTTCGTCGGTGTGTGTGTGTGTGTGTTGCTTTAAATTACAATAAATCAAATCGAAGCCAAGTCAAACACAACTCGCGTTTTCTTCAGTTTTTTGGCAACAAATTTGATACATTCAATTAAGTTGCTGGTATATTTATTTTTGTGTGTTTTCGTGACAACTCTTTTGCAAATCGGAATTTGCAATGTTAAATTTCTAAGCATTTCGGTGTATGCGTGTGACGAGTTTTGTTATTTATTTTACGTAGAAATTCATTGAAGCAAAAAATGTTGCCCGCATATTTATGGCATTTCCTGGGTATGTATAAAATCCGACAAAAAACGCTCTATTTGTTTATTCGCATAGAGGCAGTCGGTAAAATTAAATATGTATTGTAGTTTTGCCCCGTGACGGTGCACTTGAATTTCTAATTGCACTCGTTGTCGATTTTTATGCGCCCAGCGAACACAACCGACAAAAGTCATGAATTGTTGCATCGAATTCTATCGCAGAGTAAGCTCCGCTGTTCTTGTTGTTGTTCGTGTTGTTGCTGTTGTTGCTGCAACAAAGTAAAGGATTTAATATGCAAACCACAGTCAAAAACAATATATAAAATCGGAAAAGTGCAGAGTGAAAGCGAGAGTGAAAAACCTGACAAAAAGAATTGCAAACGTTGCTAGGAAAAAATACCAAAAAAAAAAAAAAACAAAAACAAAAAATGCGAACAAAATGAAGAAATTCATCGCAGTTGTTTTTATTTTTAATTTCGTTGTTTTTTATTATTTTTATGCGTGTTAAGTGTGTCTTTAAGTGTGTGTGCGTGTGTGTGCAATAATTCGCGGTCAAAGTTTTAATGTAAATATTATTATTTGCTACAGTTGCTATTTTTAGACGAGCTTATTAGCAGCTTCCAATGAAGCGCACACTCTGAAAACTTGAATACGCTCTTTTATGAATCAGTTAGCAGCTTTCAGACGACGCGACGAATTCTTTATATAGTCAAGACGCACACACACACACAAGCATACACCCGCAGCTGTGTGTGTGCTTGTGTGTGTATGCCGGTGTTATGTCGCTTGAACGGGTCGTATACTTGATATGATGAACTCGACACCATTGTTGCATTTCTCTTCTTTTTTTTTTTTTGTTGTCTCTTTCCTCGTTTTGCTGTTGCTTTTGTTTTCATTGTTATTTCTGCGCTAGCTTCTGCTTCTGCTGCTGCTGCTGCTGCTGAGCTGCGATAAGATTAGGCTGAAGACTATAACATAGAAGAAATCAAATTTGAAATCAAAAGCCAGATTGTCGCGTGACTTGCAACGCAATTTTCATTTGTGAACAAAGTTTTCGATGTACGCCGCGGCGTATGCGCAATATTTCCCTTTGCTTCTTTACTTGTTGCGCGCTGCCAACGCAACTCGTAACAGACAGACAGACAAACAGACATACAGACAGACATACAGACACGACAGTTAGTCAAAGCAGATAGACTGAACACTGACCCAGTTAACAAATGGCAAATGTCGAAGGCACGTCCTCGTTGTTGTTGTTGTTGTTGTCCTCGACCTCTGCGGCCTTGTCCTCTTCGTCGTGCTGTCGTTAGCTTCCTCGCACACATTGCTGCATACTTTGCGGCGCCATTTGCTTGCTCCCTCCTAGCAAACATTCCCTTATACTTTGTGTATATTAGTATTTGGGCCATGAGGAAAGAGACAGAAAACGAGAGCAAGAGCAAGAAAGAGAGAGAGCGAATGAATGCGAAAAAGACCCTTAACATTTGCCCGAAAGGCGCTAACTAATCCTTCTCTCTATTTTTATGCCACACACACACACACACACACACACACTTCTCATCTTCTTATTTCATGTGTTTTTGTCTTCCATCTTTCTTTTCGCTTTTGCAGTCGCGTCGCCAGTCGGTGAGCTTTACAGCAATGCCGCCGGGCGTTCTAGTCAACGATAGCCGGGCCAATTCCACCGATGACATACAAATCGCCCTGGCGCCCCACATCCAAACCTATCTAAGTCAAACCGGACGAAGGCATTCCTGCTGCAGCGTCATGCTGCCGGTGGCCTTTGAGCGAGCCGCAGCCAAATCCTGGCTGGATCCCAAGTTCGATTCGCCCGTTCTCGAGGAGCAGTTTCAGGCCAGCGTCTTTCCCCACATCCGCATGCGATACAGGTGAGTGTTGATGCACATTGCATACAATACTATATATTTACATATGTATGTACATAGGTGTGAGCGCTTAAGCGAAGTATGTATTTAGACCCTTCATTGAGGCAAACAAGTGCAAAACGAGTCGAATACATTTCTCAAAGTTTAAATGTGCGTTACAGACAGAAATATTCTTTATTAAGTATGTCAGATATACTAAATATGTATGAATAATTTACTATCTATATACTATTATATGTCAGATATACTAAATATACATATGTATGTATTTGCCATTAATACTATTTTATACCAAATATACTAAATATGTGTGTGTAATTCAAGCACATTAAGTATTTGCCAAATATATACTATTATATACCAGATCCATATTCGTCCATATTCGGTATATGGACGAATAATTTACTATGTATAAGCAATTACATGCCATATATACTAAATATATGTATTTGCCATTAATATACTATTATATACCATATATACTAAAGATGTGTGTATAATTCAAGCACCTTAAGTATTAGCCATATATATATTATTATATACCAGATATACTAAATATGGATGAATAATTTACTATATATAAGCTATTACATACCAGATATACTAAATATGTATGTATAATTCCAGCACATTAAGTGTTTGCCATATATATACAGATATACTGAATTTGAATGAATAATTTACTCGTATATAGTAAATAATATTCTGAATCAACAACAATAGATGAATAGATTTATATACATCCGTCCATCTGTCCGATCTCAGCAATTTTAGCATTTGTTTCTGCAATAGTTTATTTTGAATTTTATTACATTGCGTATTTTTCAAGATATTAAAACTTAGCGACTAAAGTACGGCATTTATAACGATAAAACTTCTCGAACTTTAAGTATAACTTTTTTGAGTATACTAGCTGAAACGTTAAAACTATTATATCACATATGTTATAAAATCATTGGAACCAAATAATACATTACAAATTTCGATTGTTTCATTCTTTTCAACTGCATTTTGAGAAGGAATGAATTAAAGTTACTAAAGTGTCTTAACATTTGTATATGAAAATTTAAGAATAATGTAGAACATATTAAATTAGTATTAGTTATGAATGAAAAGTACATATAAAATTGCAACAAAAAGCTTCTATGCATAAATAATCTCATAATCTTCATGATGACAATGCAAAACCCTTTCACTCATAAAAAAAAAATATATATTATTTTTGACAGCTAAGAAAATGTATTGTACCCAAATTATCAACAGCTAAGATTTTAACTAGATGAAAAACATAATGAAAGGGTCTAGAAAGTAAGTAAATTTCGCACTTGCAAACTAATATATTAAAGCGTATTAATCGCAAATGAATTCTAACGAACAACATTCAAAGTAGACCAACAAAAAAACAAAAGGGTCTATTAAAGTCGAAACTTGTTTCTCGCTTTCTCACTTGCTTTATTCTGCTTTTGCTTTTGCAAGAGCAGCGCCAACAGGCGTTGCAATTAAATTTAAATGCTCAAAGCGAGAGAAACGCGCAGCATAACACCGAGTGTCAAATTGCATTCAATTAGTTGAGCTTTCCAACTCCAACTCCAGCTTCAGCTTCTGTTTCTGTTTTCTGCTGGCTTTCTGTGCGTTCAGTGCGTATAAATTGTTGTTATTAAAACTTTAATGCGCTTTTCTCTCAAGAACGCCAACAGCAAACAGCGCTGATATTTAAAACCCTAGTGCTAAAAACGGCGCTTCTAAGTTACAAATTACATCCATACATCCAAATCGACATCGACATCTCACGACCCCAGACTATCTGCTGAGTACTAAGATAAACTTAAAGTTCGGTGAGAACAAATAATAATAATTACAAAATGAATTGAAATACGCGTAGTAATCTTGCCTTGCATTTTATCAGAGCAACCAGTTAAGTTCTAATGGCTTTAATAATTCCTGGAATAAACGTGCAGCGACTATCAGAAAACGATCACATACGAGTCGAGCTATACGAGAAACATAAGGGCTCGTGGTGGCTCACTTAACTTAACGGGTCACCCACCATAGTTTCTTTTGTTTTTTTTTATCCACCCAACACCCGCATGACAATAGCAACAACAAAAACAACAACAAAAGTCTACGAAAGCAATTTGCCCACCGAGTGTGCGTGACTTTCAGATACTCGATAACTATTTTTAGGGCATATAATATGGCAATTCAAAGTGATTTTTAGCTCACCAAATTTGTTTTATAAATAACTTTCTAGTTTCTTTTTTCGCTGTTATCTGATCGGCATCAAATATAGACAGATTGTTGTCGAGCAGAGTAGAAGGGGTAAATTCAAAAGAAATGTAGAACATACAGTATAACAATAATATAATATTATAGTCTGAACATGTCATAGTTAACTTTAAGAGTTCTTAAGAGATTGCACTAAATTATTTTACAACTATTAATTATAGTGTTTTCTAGAGACAGATAGCTGCCAAGGAATTAAAAGTGTAAAAGTTAAGTAGATACTTTCTATTATTGACCAAAATATTTCTAGTTCGCTTTCAATGTGCTTTTAAAGTTTTATAGAAATTCCTTTAAATCTTATAATCCGATCGATATCAAATATATCGTGATAGCTGTTAATTTGCGGGGTAAAACATTTTAAACTACTTGCTAATATGAGCTTTAAATGTGTTTAAAGTTTTTTTTATTGAAATTTCAGTAAATCTATTCAAAGCTTTAAATTGTGTTTCATAAATAACATTGCCTTTTTTAATTTATCTGATCAGAATCAATCATAGACACATTAGTCAGGGATTAAAAGTGGGGTGAATTCAAATTAAATTTAGTATTGTGTGAAATTGTTAATATTAACTTTAAATGTGCTTAAAGAGTTTTATAGAAATTTGCAGTTAATTTTTTTTAGTGCCTTAAATTGTGTTTTATAAATAACATTCTTTTCTGTATTTTATCTGATCTGAATCAATCATAGACATAGGAATTAAAAAGGGGGAAAATTCAAATGAAATTTAGTCTTGTGTGAAATTGTTAATATTAGCTTTAAATGTGCAGTAATTCCTTTAAAAACTTGAATGCAGTTATTATTATTATTATTGCGACGCTTAAAGCTTTCATTTGAATGTTGCCGAGTAAAAGCTGCTTAATGGCAGACAATTCAAAAATTAATCACGTTGAAAGCTTGCGCTCTCTGAAAATAATAATGATGATGATAAAGTAAATATGAACATTAAGGCAAACGTCAATTTTTTGCAAGTTGCTGCGATTGGGCTTTAAGTTTGATAACCTTTTGTGAAATGAATGCTGTTAAATTCGACAAACAAATCATGAGCGCCTTCTGCTTCTCCTTCGAGGTGCACTAGAAGAGCAAAAGCAAAAGCAAGAGCAAGAGCTGTGTGCACAGTGTGCATAACCAGCTGCGAGTTCAACTTTCGCACGTGCATGCAATCAACCCAACGCCCCAAAAGGGCAACCAATGAAGCAAGTGAAGAGGAGAGAAGTGGGGTAGATCGAAGGGGACCAACCGACCAACCGTTCGACTGACTGACTGACTGACTGACTGACTGTTTGCCTGGCTGGGTAAAAGAGGCAAATTAGTTGAGAACTGCGCAGGATGGCAAAATTGCTGCCATAAATGGCCGCTTGGCGTGCTTTGGTCGAGCTCTCAATATGTATGTTAGTAGTTGTGTGTGTGTGTGTGTGTGTGTGTTTGTTTGTTTCACTGTTTGGTTTGGGTTTCAGTTTGGCTGCCATTGCAGGTCAATGCCATTTGGCGAGCACCGCAATTGCAACAAAAAGAAGAAAAGAACCAAAACCGAAACAGAAACAACGACAACAAAATGTTACACACACCAGGCAGGCAAATCGATTGAGGCAAGTGCAAACTCGAGCACATTGCCGAAGTACCAAAAAAAAAATAAAAACTTTTTGCCATTTTCATATTTATGGCACATTTATGAGCAACAAATAAATAACATATGGCTTCAATTCTCATTAAACGCCAAGCGATGTTTCCGTTGTCCGTTGCGCTTTTTATTGCTGCAACTTATTATCAATCTTCAAAGTCCAATTTATTCACTCTCTAGACCTAAAAATATATATAATATAATTTGTTAAGTTCCCACATTTACACAGAAAACACAAAACGTGCTAAAATTAAGAAGAAAATCTTGAATCAAGATTATATCATATCAAAATTGAAAAATTTTTTTAAATCGAAAAGTTCTTAAATTAAGTTTTGCAATCTTCTTTTCAATCTAGAATAAAGCATTCTTTAAGTAAGATTTTAATCTTCAAATAAGATATTTTTAATCTTAAAGTGCATATTTAGCATAAATATCTTGATTTAAGATTTTGTTCAACCTGAAAATGTAATTTGAAGATTCTTTTACGATCGAACAATTTTTAAATCATTTTAAATCAATTTGAAATCTAATTTTCAGTATATTTTTTTCTCTCTGTGTACGTGCTTCAAAAAACATTTGCGAAATAAAATTTCAAGCTTTAAATGTGAAATTTAAACAGATAAGATTTTAAGGGTGTGTAAGAATTAATTAAACTAAGAATTAATTGCTTGAAGATGCATTTCCCACTCTAAAAAACAATTGTTCATGTAATTCTGTTTGCAATTTGAAACTTGTTTTCAAAATTGTCCAGCTTGAATGTTGGATTAATTAGCTGAGGATCAAAGCTCAACATTTACAGCTGCATTTCCTGCCTGCCTGCGCTTTTCTCATTACTTTTCCGCACAATGAACTCGAAGATGCCGCTGATTGCTGAATGTCTCTGCTCAACTTGCAACTGCAACTTCAAACATCAACTTTGCCCAGTGTTGCACACAATTTTTGTCGTTAATTTGACGAGTTTGCTGAGGCGAGCTCTCTTTGCTCTCTTGCTTGCTTGCTTGCTTGTCCTCAGCTCCATGGCTGCCTTGTCACCTTGTCTTGAGTGTCGCAATCTGTTTAATGAAAGCCGCAACGGAACGCAATGTTGCAAGTTGCAAGTTCCAAGTGGCAAGCTGCTGCTGCAACCAATGGCAACGGCAAAGGAAACGGCGAATGAGTTTATCGCGTGAAAGTTTTGCTCCTTGGATTGCTGTTCATTTGCCCGCCATCTAAGTTGCCCCCATTCAACTGCCTTCTCCTCCTCCTCCTCCATTAGCCGCCGTTTCTCCTTCTCCTCTCCCACTTGCAATGGCTTTTAAACGGGCCACACTAATTAGTATGAATGTCCTGCCAGCCAGCCAGCAAACTCGCATAAAATGTGGCATACACAAAGATGGGGGCATTAAGTGCAAGGAGACGCCATGCAATCTTGCTTCCGACATTTCACTGACCTACATTTTTCGACCAATGATCGGTTTTTCAGTCTGCCACGCTGGCAGTAAACTGGAGAGCTTGTGCCACATTTTGATTTATCGTTGTATCAAGGCGGATGATTAATTCAGCTCTTCATAATCCACAAACAGAAACATTAATTTCCTTTCACCAGGCGGTGAGAGTAATCAAATAAATAATGTCATGCTCTGAAAATACTTTTAAATGGTTAAATACTTTTGTAGTTATAGAAAAAACAAAACTTTAAAAATAAATATATGTATATAAATGTTAACTCAACAAATTTAGATAAGAGCATTTACTATTTAAGGAATTTTTTAACTCTTTTTAGTTTTAAACAAAATGATAGACAAAAAAAAACATTTTTAAAACTATATATATTCTTAAACAATTAAGAAAGCTACAAGATTAAAAATATATTTTAAAAAATATAGGGTTTTATAATTTTGTGCCTCCAGGAATGTAACATGTAGAAGTAGGCATCTCCAACCCTATAAAGTATATATATTCTTGAACAGCCGAGACATGTCCATCTGTCCGTCCATCTGTATGAAACCCTAGAGCTCAGAGACTATAAGATATAGAGAAAGACTTCCACTTACGGCAAATCTTGGTTGCTTTCGCTGACAATCTGACATATTTTGCATTCTATGATATATTTTGAACGGTACTTTATCCATATACCAAAATATACCATAGCCTTGGGTATGTTTCAGTGTTTTTGCGGTATGTTAATATGACATATTTTTGGAATAATGCAGCCCTATTTTGCGGTTAGCGGGTATCTCACTGTCGAGCACTTGGCTGTCTCCTTCTTACTGGGTTTTTGATATATATCAGAAAAGCACTTACAGAAAAATATAACAAAGATATATGCATATAATAAATATAATACTATATGTTAGTTATGCAGCATAGCTAACACATTTGGTTTAAGATTGAATGTAATTGCCATTAGTCAGCATATTAATGAATTCCTCCTCTTTTTTTTTCTGACACTTTCAGATTCACACTCTCGTACATTCTACTTTGCTCTGTGGTCTGGTGTCTGTATTTTGTGATCGATGGCGGCTCCGAAGACTTCTGGCGTCCCATCTCGACATCGTTCTCGATGATGTCCCTGGTGACGATCATGGCGATGTGCTTCACCCACTGGGATCTGTACAAGCACCACAGAACGCTGACATCGGCGCTGACAGCTCTCATCCTGTGCAGCGCCTCGTTGGCCTTTCTCACGTACACGGGTCGAGCGTTCAGTCCGCTGGGACACTTTGCCATCTGCCTGGAGATTGTGCTGTTGATTTACACGGCGCTGCCGATGCCACTGTGGCTGGGCGCCAGCATTGCCATCTGCTATTCGATTGCCTTCGAGCTGGTCTCCCACATGGTCATCGGAGTGAGCGCTGTGCATGGGGCAACAACGACAGTCGAAGGAGCAACAGCAACAGCAGCAACAATAGCCGAGGGATCGACAAGCGATCCCAGTCACAAGATACTCATGCTGCGCATCATGGCACATCTGAGTGTCCATCTCGTTGGCGTCCATGTGCTGATCATGAATCTAGTGCGCATGCGCGGCACCTTCATGAAGGTCGGCCAGAATTTGCTGGTGCGCCGACAGCTAGAGATGGAAAAGCAGCTGAAAGAGAAGATGATACACTCGGTGATGCCGCCCAAGGTGGCCGATATGCTGCTCAACGAGGGCGGCAGCGGTGGCCTCGATCCCAATCAGCCACCCGAATCGCATTATATGCGTCCACGTGCCTCGCACGATGTCAAATCCCTGTTTCGACCCTTTCACATGCACAGCATGGAGAACGTGAGCATTCTGTTTGCCGACATTGTCGGCTTCACCCGCATGTCCTCGACAAAGACAGCTGAACAATTGGTGGAGATCCTCAACGATCTGTTCGAACGCTTCGATGATCTCTGCACGCTCAGCGGTTGCGAAAAGATCTCCACTCTGGGTGATTGCTACTATTGCGTCTCCGGTTGCCCCGAACCCAGAGCGGATCATGCCATCTGCTGTGTCGAGATGGGTCTCGGCATGATCGATGCCATGCGCTGCTTCGATGCCCAGCGCCATGAGGGTGTCAAGATGCGTGTCGGCGTCCACACCGGCACCGTTCTCTGCGGCATTGTTGGCACGCGACGCGTCAAGTTCGATGTGTGGAGCAACGACGTCAGCCTGGCCAACAAGTGAGTACAGTCCACGTCTTTCTCAATTTTAAAAGCGAACAATTTGCAATTTAAATTTACAACTCTATTTTCTAAGAAAATGATTTGCATGTTCATATGAAGATTTTTTAATTGTGGTAATTTAACGAAAATAGCAGATTTAATTTGGGAAATAATTTCGTTGCTCTTATGAAGTTTATTTAAATGTAGAAATTTACCAAAAATAACGAAATTGATGAAAATTTGTAAGTGTAGAAATTCTTTTAAGTCTATTTTAGGTATTTGATACGCTCACCCAAAATAAAAAATATAGAGTAGAAAGAGTAATGTAAGAGCCAGAGTATCGATTTTTGCTATTAGGACTTAATTGCTGTTGGTTAACAATCTGATATATTTTGTACTCTGTGTTTTATTTTTGAGTGTATCGGTATATTAATATACCAAATATTGCATTCGGTGTATTTCAGTAATTTCAATTGTGCTATATTTTAACAAAAATACTGATATATACAAACTTACTATTATTATTACTATTATTCATTGTCAGGGTCAAGACTGGAATTAAATTGAGATTTTATATGTTAATGGGGACCAATACAGCCTAGTTTAAAAACTGATTAGGGAAACCTTACAAACCTTAGACAAATATGACGAGTAAAAACAACGTAAATCTAGTTGGTTCACACTCCAGCAGCTGGCGACAAGGGATTTAGTTAGTTAAGTTACTTAGTTTAGTTACTTAATTTTACCAACAATGTAAAGTTAAATTTGATTAAAATCAGATTGTATCCCATACTAATGCAATTTATACATTCTTCTTCAGAATGGAATCGTCGGGCAAGCCGGAGCAAGTGCACATCTCGCAGGAGACGTCGAGTTTCCTGGGCGACGCCTACTACCTGGAGGAGGGCGAGGAGGTCTATGGTAAGTGACGCAAGCTACGCACTATTAAATGAACTTCTCTCTAAGCTAACTCTTTACCACACACAGGTCATCGCACCTACTTTGTGGTGGGACGTCGTCGGGATGTGTCGCGTGCCAACAGCTTGAGTCCCAGCATGGCAGCAACGGCCACCGGTGGCAGCTCGTTGCTGCTGCCCGGGGCACACGGCGCCTTTGCCTCGTTGTCGCAGAGCGCCACGAATATCTCGGTGGTGCAGCCGCATGTGCCGCCCGCATCGCCAGTGGGTCAGCTGTCCAACTCGCTGAAGTCATCGCCAGTGCTGTCGATGCGTCCGCGCCTCACCTCGTTGAGCATGAAGCTGCGCAAGAAGTCGCAATCGCAAACGCAGTCGCAAACGCAGCAGAGTCGCGATCGTGATCTCGAGCGTGGCATCATACATCCGGCCGCATCCGGAATACCTCCGGTGATTGTGGTGCGTGAGCGTCCCAAGATAATCATCACGACAAAGTCGCTGCCGGGCAGCCTCGATTCCGATGAGCAGCCGCCATCAGCCGGAGCACCAACAGCAACCACAATTGTCATGGATCAGGAGCAAGGGACAACAGCAGGGCAACAGGAGCTGTGCTCCAAGCTCAAGCTCAAGATGTGGAAGATGCCGCGTTTCCTCAAGCTCAGTGCACGCAACAAGGAGAAGGAGAAGGAGAAGGATAAACAATCGTCGGATAAGCTGGACAGAGATAAGGATAAAGAGCAGCCGACCACACGCATGCACTCCAATTCGTTGGCAGCGCCAGGCGATGAATGCCTGGCATTCATCGAGTCATCAACGCCCTCGCCATCCCCGGTGGCCAATGGCTGCTCGGGCTATCAGCAGCTGCCCGTGCTCGTGGAGACGTCGTGCAACACACGGCTGAGCAGCAATCAAATGCTGGACATACCCAATGCACGTCCGGTGTTGCATCATGCGGCCACCTCGACGGCGCTCTCGAGCAGCGTGATGCGTTCGCCAGATGGCGGAGCTGCCGGTGGCGGTGGCGGTGGCGGTGGCAGCTGCTGTTCACCGGGACAGTATTCGATGTACGACGACATCATCGATGTGCGCAGCTACATCAGTCAATCGCGCAGCGACATCTCGCCCTTTGGCCGCACCGGCAGCTATCGCTCTCAGTGCGGCCGTCAGTCGAGTAGTGCAGCAGCCACCGGAGGCGGGGGCGCAGCTCCTTCAGCTGCTAGTCAATCGATGGAGCAGTCACCATTGCCACGACCACGCGCCTCCACACTGACCACGGGACGTGGCATAAACACCGAACCAAGCAGCAGCAATTGCAATGCCAATGCCAATGCCAATGCCCAAGCCAACACATGTTGTCTTCCGGCGCCAGGTAACGCAGGCGGCGGCACTCACTCGCATTCGCGTAACTCGAGCATTTGGCCCGACGGCCTGAGCATTTGTCCGTCGGCAACGTCACGCAAGGATTCGGGCATCAAGAGTAATTCGCGTCGCAGCTCGATACAGCAACAGATCTATGCACTGAATCAATCGGCCATCAGTCAGCATCGTGTCTCCGGCTACTTCACCAGCTCCACGTCGAGCATCTCGAATTTGGGCGAACCGGGCACCCTGCCCTGCCCCCTGCCACCGCCAGTGGCAGCGTTGGGCCAACAACAGCCGGCCGATCCGTTGTCCGCCTGTCTGCAGCAGCTGCGCAAGCAATCCGATCTGCAGCTGATACGTTGTGTGCGCGACAATGCGCGATCACAGCGCAGCTATCTGGTGAAGCCGCCGTTGCGTCGCTTCAGCCTGTACTTCAAGTCACGCCAGCTGGAGCGGGATTTTCGGTCGAAGGCGCATCGCTTTGGCAGCGAACACGAAACCGAAGGACCGCCCACATTGGCCACGCCCCGTTACAACACATACATCGACATCTTTGTGGGCATCGCCGTCTATCTGTGCATCTCGGTGTCGCTGTTTCTGATGACCCAGAACACGGTGACGCCCAGCTTCCGTTTGTGGGTGACGCTCTTCTCGTGCTTCACGGCCATCCAAGTGTTTGCCCTGTTCCTTTTCACACGCCAGATGTGTCGACGCCACGGCACCCGGTTGCGCTCCAAGTCCACGGTCAGCGAACACTTGACCGGCAACAATAATGGCAGCGAATCGACGACGCCACAACCGATAACAGGGAACCAGTTGCCACCGGAATTGCAGCATCGACAGTCGCGACAGTCGCGACGACAATCGCGGCAATCGCAACAGTTTGAGTCGTGTGCGGATCGCATCTTTGAGGCCATCTCCAGCTGGTATCCGTGGCACATTTGTCTGGCCGTGCTCATGGCCATGCCTGTTGTCCTGATCATTGCCAACTTTCTGCTCTTGGATCTCACACAGTTGGAAGCGTTCGAATATCATTATGGCTTCCTCATCTTTGTGTGCATCGTGCACTTTTGCAATTTCACCCAGTTGAATTGCTGGATGCGCAACATACTCGCCTTCCTGGCGGCGCTCTGTTTCATCGGCATTGCCGTCTCCCAGCTGACGGTGTACTCCAGCCGATCGGAGATTGAACCGGAGGCGGGCAACTTGAATGTGGACGCGAATCGGAGTGCGGCGAGTGCGTTTATCTTTGAGGAGATCAAATGGTTTCACGACTACCATGTGGAAATCTATTTAGATCTGCTGTTGATACTAGTACTTGTCTGGCTGTTGAATCGCGAATTCGAGATCGGCTATCGCCTCACCTTCTACGGCAATGCGGTGGCCAATCAGGACAAAGTCCGTGTGCAGAACATGAAGAATCAGGCGGACATGCTGCTCCATAATATCATACCCAAACATGTGGCCGAACATCTCAAGAATACAGCGAAGTATTCGGAGAATCATCGCAACATTGCCATCATCTTTGCCTCGATTGTCAACTTCAACGAAATGTACGACGAAAGCTATTTGGGTGGCAAGGAATTCTTGCGTGTTCTCAACGAATTAATTGGGGATTTTGATGAACTGTTGTCGCATCCAAAGTTTCGGGCCGTCGAGAAGATCAAGACAATTGGCTCCACATTTATGGCGGCCAGCGGGCTGGATCCTTCGCATCGCGGCACTGGCGATGAGCATATTCACACGCTCATGGAGTTTGCCATCGAGATGCAAAAGGTGGTCATTGAGTTCAACAAGGATCTGCTGGAGTTCAATTTGATTTTACGCATTGGCATGAACATTGGCGATGTCACCGCTGGCGTCATTGGCACCAGTAAACTCTACTATGACATTTGGGGCGATGCTGTCAATGTGGCATCCCGCATGGACTCCACCGGAGTGAGGGATCGCATTCAGGTGGGCAAGGATTGTCTGCCCTTTTTGGAGGCCAACTATAAGTTTGAGCCGCGCGGCAGTGTCTATGTGAAGGGCAAGGATCACATGGAGGTATTTTTGTACACGGGACGTCGGACGCAGTTGGAGGAGCAGCCACTGATGGATCAACTAGACGAGCAGCTAGTCGAATCCCAGGAGTCCACAGAGCTAAACGCTGAGGTGGAGCAGGAACTGCAAAATGTGGCAGTTGAATTAAATCATTTGGAGGCCGAGCATGTGGAGGAGGAAGCAACGAACGATGACGAGGACGAGGAAGAGGAGGAAGAGGAAGAGGAGGATGGCGACCTACACTCGAGCGAGACAACAACGCTATTCAAGTCACAGGAATCGCTGCATGCCGCACATACCGCAAACGGTGGCAGCCACTTTAATGCAGCAAACACAACCGAAACTTAGAAGAAACGAAACGAAACTCTACTTGAAGCCGATGTCTGAGCCAAGGAAACGGTTTCAAAATTGCATTTAAACGCCAATGATGAATGTCCTGGCCAGCCATCGCCGGAGTGGGAGTGGAAGTGGAAAGGGAAAAGGAGAATTGAAAGGGATATAGATAGGGTGAATAGGATAAGTTAGCGCAAAGGGGGGAAAAGAAAGCGTATATTTGTGATATGTAACTAATGTTGAATATGTACGAGATATAGATGTGGGCCAAGTGTGCCCTCAACCCGATATTGTTGAGAACGAGAATAAGAAGTAGTAGAAGAAGACGAAGAATCGGAAGAAGAAGAAAAGTAATATGTGAGGTTATGTTGAATACTGTTTGATCGCATTAATTTATGTATTAACCAGTTATTTAGTGAGCCGAGATCTATATGCATATTATATATGTATGTATGTGTGTATACATGTTGTAATTAATTAACTATTCTTAATTCGATTCGATTATATTTCTATTCGTATTTTGTATTTGTATTAGAAAGTGTTTTTTTTTTTCTGTCTGTCCTTGTCCTTTTTGTATTGTGTAGCGTGTATTTTCAATGTAGCTTAATTTATACAACTGTAATCGTAATTGTAATTGTAACTGTAATTATATATGTATGTATAATGATCGTAATGCTAAGTAAACCAGATTACAACACACACACTAAACTAATGGAAATTCGTGGCTTTAAATGTATTAACTGAATTTTTTGCTTAGTGCTAAGCAATATAACAGCTACCTGTGTGTGCGTGTGTGTGTATGTGACAGAGTGTGTGTGTGAATGTGTGCATGTATGTATGTGTGTATGTTTTTTTTTTTTTAAATTTATAGCTGTAATTTAAACTAAACTAACCACAAGAGCCGACTAGTTAATAAATGTTATCAACTTTCTGAACATTGCTGAAAGTTGTTCTTAATTTTAAGTCCAATTTGTTTTTCATTATTACTTTTGTTTTTATTTATGGATCGATGGCTATGATATATGTACATGTATGTGTGTAGTTGTACAATAAGTGCATACATATTCTATATGTGGGAAATCAAATGGAAATTCTGATAGAACTGCATGCGTATGTTGTTTGTTAATAGTGTTATTATTATTCATAATGTTGATTGATGTTCGTTGTATTGTTGCTGTATCGTATATATATGCATATATGCAAATACACAATCCTGTGCATGAACATAAACATATATGGTTATAACTATGAAAAAGAGTTTCAATATTTACGTGCGAGTACAAAATCATTTAATTGCGCAGCACAAAAGTATGCAGCAAAAAAATAGAAAAGGCCTACTGCTTGGCAAACTTAGAATATCTATACCACAGAAGCAACAAGCAGTGAACACTGCATTTTGTACACTGCTTACACAATGCAAAGTGCGTACTGCTTGTCTGTGAAAGAGGAAGGATCAAAAAAACACTTTATTCGATTTTCTGTGCTTTTCTTTCGAATTTGCGAAAGAAATCAAAGCAAACTAAATGCTGTAACCTATGGACCCTCTTGTATTTTTATATGTATTCTTACTACTATACTACATTATATCTATATATGTAAATGGATGTGTGCATGTGTATGTCAACCACAAAACAAAAAAAAAAGAATAACATTTATTTTCTACCAACTTATTAAATATACTCGTACAACATACATATAATAAAATATGTATGTATATATTGTACCACAGACTACAACTAACACAAGAACTTAAACGAATACGAATGCATTTTTTTTTTTGCGTATGCTCCCTTTTGAACTATCTAAGTGTACATAATAAAAATCTGTATATTTTTATAAAATTAACGCGACAAAAAAAAAAACGAATGAAATATGATGGAAATTATATGATATATGATGCATCAGAGGGAGCTGGGAAATGGGAGGCAAAGATACTCCCATAATTTTGAATACTCGTATGTAATTGTTTAAATGTTGATCAATGTTGAAAGTGCGGTAAAGATATTGTTGTCTTGTTTCTGGTGCACTCGAAGATTGCATCTGAATCATGACAATATTAACAGCAAGCCAAGCACATCTGTTTTACCGCGAAAAATAAAAAAAAAAAAACAAAAATAAGCAAAGTATACATGTATATGATGATTTATAGAAATGTTGTAGAACAATTGGAAATTAAAAGCGATCTGTAACGTCTATGAATAAACTGCTGCAGCGTCTATAGAATGTATGAATGTATATACCCGTCATATCCTCTCTATTCCTTTGGAGTCCTAAGTGAAACGAAATTATTCTCCTACCAAATTATTCTTCTTTTATAAAGATAAACTCTTCCAAGGTAAGCACTAGCTATTAAAATTCAATTACAATTTGTAGGCTCATCCCCAACTGCTTAGTAGCGCCATCTATGCTTCGTTGGCGCAATTACTTGCAGCATGCGCTGTCTTATAACATTTTTGTAGCATACTTTTAGGAGCAAAAATTGCCGCCACCAAATAAACAAATTATTTGCTGCACTTCTACTTGCTGCTGATTTATGTTCGCTTGGTATTTCATCCGCTGACTTTCAACTTTTTCGGCGTTCGGGGACTGCCTCAAATGGCCAAGAACAGCATCAGGTGAAGGCAAGCACTGCACAGTCAGTTAATGAAATACTAGGAGAACATAAACCAGCAGAAAGCAGAGCTAAAACAAGTCATCTACTAAATTAAGGGCCATTCATTTGGGCGCCAATTTAAAATTTGAAAATAACTGACAAAGAAAAACATATCCGTTAAAATTCAAAAATATTTTTTTATTATTTTTGTTTTTTTTGCCGTATCCTGCTCATTTGAATGACGATCGGGATGTCCTTTCGTACAAGGATATATCTAGTAAATACAAACAGATTGGCATACTACAAAGGACGAAAATCCTTACAGGATACGAGGATACAGGCTATAGCTTGAGAATATCCTTGCGTATCCTGGCAAGCGATATATCACTCGGTGCGTATTAATGAGACCTATCGACTAATCAAAGGACATTCCAATCGTCCTTGTAGTTGTCGAGTTATCCTTTGGATCTCAAACCGAAAAAGTACAATTGCTTTATCATTTCATAACATCAATATTTTTGGATGCCAATCGATAGAAGAGGTCCTTGCGATCCTAAGAAAACATGTCCTTTGAAAATCTGGCAGGATATGACCGAGATAAAGCATGTTTTCGAAAAAAAGATCATAGTTGCACCCTCTAAGTATGCTATAATATATTTTTTATTATTTTTGTTTTTTCCATATCGTGGTCATTTGAAGGACGATCAAGATGTCCTTTGGCACAAGGATAGCTTTAGTAAATACAAGCCGATTGGGATACTAAAAAGGACAAAACTCCTTACAGTATCAGATATAAGGATTTATTCAAAGTAGGTTACAACTTAAGAATGTCCTTGCGTATCCTGGCAAGCGATATGTCAATCTGTGCGAATTAATGACGCCTATCGACTGAGCAAATGACATTCCAATCATCATTGTAGTTTTCGAGTTATTCCTTGGTCCTTTTATAAAAATTTGCAATTCCTGTATCCTTAGATTACCACATAATTTTTTGATGTCAATCGATAGAGGAGGTCCTTCGATCGTACCAACACATGTCCTTTGAAAATTCGGCAGGATATGACTAAGATATAGCTTGTTTTCGAAAAAACTCCTTAGTTACAGCCTCAAAGTATGCAATAAAAATTTAATGTTTTAGACCCAATTCAAATGTAAAAAGTAACCAAAAAAAAACAAATTGATTAACGGACTGTTCAGTTACTACTCCGTTGTTTTATTCCAGTTCAAAAAAATACAAGGTAAAATAACACGTGCAGCAACTGAAATACCAGGCGAACATAATAGATTAGCAAGTGGATTTTTCTATAAATGCAGTCCAATATGCCTCGCTGCCATTGGTCAGTTTCTCCGGACGTGTGCTCTATGTTAGTATGTGGATTCTAAGAGCGGGAATATGATCTGAGCAGAGAGACAGAGCGAGATTACTCTGAACTTTGAAGAGCATATAAAAGCTTTTGCAG
This sequence comes from Drosophila pallidifrons, assembly GCA_023558445.1. Classification (NCBI taxonomy): domain Eukaryota; kingdom Metazoa; phylum Arthropoda; class Insecta; order Diptera; family Drosophilidae; genus Drosophila; species Drosophila pallidifrons. Next base: position 19,238,254 of record CM042351.1, read on the forward strand.
GCGGTGACTTTCTGAACATCTGCTTGCTGCTGATTTCTGTTCTCTTGGTATTTCACCAGCTAATATGACCGCTTTTAGTCGTTCGTGATGATAAGACACAAAAACTAAAAATTAAGCCAATAATATATTCATACTTTTGAAAAGGTAAGTAATAAAATCAGTTTGATTATTGAAAAGGTAAAGTAAGGGAAGTATTCAATATGTTAGAGTCTGCTGCTTAACAGCCCTGTTAAAATTGTCGCTGCCCGAAAAGGCAATTTGGCCTATGTTACATTTATTGAGTACCAGGCGAACTGTATCGGAGAACAAGCGAGAGCGGCACAAAATTTAAAATTCAAGCTGCGCGCATGTGCAGCTTGTGTTAAGCTGGTCTGGTCTGTTCAGACCCACTGTTGATTCCCTCTGTTAAGGGCATCTGTTAATACTCTGCTGTTTTATTGGAGGAGGAGAAATTCCGCTAGAAAAATACCACGTGAAGCCACTGAAACACCAGGCGCACATAATAGTGAGGCAAGCGGATTTATCATCAAATGCCTCGCTGCCATTGGATAATTTTTCAGGGCGTGCTTTTGAATGTGGATCCTAAGATCGTGAGTCTGCTCTCTAAACAACTACGCAGAGAGAGAGAGAGAGAGAGAGAAGTGCTCTGAGCTTTGGTGGCTTTTGCCACCAGTGACTTTCTGCACTTCTGCTTGCTGCTAATTTATGTTCGCCTGGTATTTCAGCTGCTACTATGGTAGTTTTGCGCCGCTTCCCGAATAATAATTTAGCCTCTGTAAGATTTGCTGATTACCAGGCAAGTGCTAGATTCTTAAATGTCCCCATGGCCAAGCTACAATGATTTTTTACATTTAATTCAGAATTGAAAGCATGGTTCACATTAAATACTTACCTTTTATAACATTTTTGCCAGAAAATTTAATTTTAGTTTCAAATCAAATTAATGAGCAGGCTTTAGGCATCTATTCTGCATTAAAATATTGCTAGTTTCAATTTCAGTAGCATCTTTATTACATTGTTTTTTGTTTTATTATAAAAAATGTATATTCTCAATTGTCATACTAACGCTGTTGTTATAGTCTACATTTTTACTGCATGTACTTGTATTTATGAACATACATATTTATGCACTTAATTGATTGGCTTACCAAATGCAGTTTATATTTCATATTATATATAATCCTTGCTCTTTGATTTTAATTGATGCTAACTAGAACATAGATAAATGAACTCAATGAGAGTGGAATATATATTAAATCAAATTCAATATGCGATTTTAGAGGCATATTCACTACAAATAATTCCTTTTCTTTCTTTTAGCTCAGCAACATGTGTTTGTTAATTAACTAAGGAGTTGTTACTAACTAGCTAGCGATCAAAATTAGCCAACAATAAACTAAGTACACAATTACGAGAAACAGGGAAATGCGTTTGACATAATACTTGGGATCATATTATATAACTGCAAACATTTTACATTTCGTACACATATTTATTCGTTAAATGTATTTGTCGCACATTGTTAATTAATTCCATTGTGGTTTATGGACAATAACAAAAAATTATAGTTTTTATTTTTTTGCATTTTCAGTATGCTTAATATTAGAGGGATCGTGGGAAGGCAGTGGAATAAAGTGTTAGCAAATGCATTTGCATGCAATTAACTTAGTTAGCACACATATTTGTCTATATACTCCATAATTTGTATGTATTATTTATTTCTCTTTAAACTATGTATGCAGTTCACTCTTTTGTCTCTTTCACTCACGCACACACATACAGGCACGAACATATACACACGCACACACACAGAGACGCGAAGAAAACGACGTCACGATTTATAATCGTTTATACAACTACGAGCAACAAACTTGCCCAGACTTTCTTAATACTCGTCGATTGAAATTGCTTTTGCGAAATGAATACGGAAGAAATACTTTGCCACGGCACAAATGAAAGATATTTGTTTACAAAAATATCAATACATTCTATGCATGTGTATATTTAGTAAAAAAGAGGGGGAAATATTAAATAAACCAAAAGAAACGAAAAAAAAAGACATAAGCATAATAATTATGAATATACTATTACAATTCATGCGACACTTGCTTACACATTTACGTGCCAAATTCATCCGATACAAATTACAAAATTTGGCATTACGATTATCGATTATAACATACATAGTTAGCATTAGCATATTTTACAGTTGTTTTATGGTGTGTGTGAATAAAAAGACCGCTCTTACATTTGGTGCATATACGGATGTGTATATAAACATGATGCACTAAAGAGCTAAGAGCAAGCAAACTACATAATGATAAGCCTTGCATTTTCACTTAATATAAAGCAAATGCAGCTTCCGCTTTTGTGACTTCGAAACAATTTCTTCAGCATTGTTGATTAGGGGCTGATATTGTGGCTGTGGCTGTTGTTGTTATTGTTGCTTTTGCCATTGTTGTTATTGTTGCTTTTGCCATTGTTGTTAATGTTGTTGTTGTTGTTGGTGTTGTTGGAGCTGAAGCTGATTGCTTGCTGTACCTGTTGGCATTTTTCTGTTTCTCCTTGTTAGTTGCTGATCTTTTGCAGTTTTTGCAATACTTTTAGGCCCTGCTCCTGGTATTCCTGCTTAGACATCCAGAAGCCATCGCGATCCTTTGTCACCTCAGCCAATACAGCGCCGCCAATGAAGACCATATCTTTGCGACGTGGCGGATCCTCGATTCGTATTTTGAATTTCTAAGCAAGCAAAATAGTTATCAATTGTTTTTCCACTATATTAAGACGACATTCACTTACCGCCAGCTTTTCCGTATCGTTCTTGAGCACGCGCTCCAAGTACAACTGTTTAATTTCACGCTCTAAACGACTAGGCAGACCCGGATACATGGTCGATCCACCAGATAGCACAATATGCTTATAGAGCTCGGGACGTATGTCAATATCTGCAGCCTGTATTGTGTTGAAAGCGAGTTCCGCAATGCCAGCACCCTCAACGTTGATTAAATGCGGTTGGAATAACGCCTCGGGCGCCTCAAAACGCTCGCCACCCACTTTGATGACACGACCATCGGGTAACTGTTGGAAAACACATAATTCAGTTATCATTGCATACAAATTATGAATGAAATTGTTGCTACCGTATACGATTCCACCAGCACCGTGGTTTCCAGCGCCAAACGTTGTTCCATCTCAATATCGTAGCCGATGTAGCAAAGTTTCTCCTTCATGATGCGCACCGTCTCAAAGTCAGCGGAATGATTAAAGGCATAGCCACGCAGTAAAAGTAACTAAAATGAACACAAAATTGATAAATTGCATTTCAATTGTTGTGGATCTATGCGTAACGCACCTTAATCAAATAACGCGTTATATCACGACCCGCAATGTCCAGTCGTCGTGTCAAATGGGGCAGCGAGAACTCTTCGTAGACAGGACAAATATGTGTAACACCATCCCCAGAGTCGATGACAACACCCGAAATGAGTCCTTGGGCGTACAGCGTCAGCACCGCCTGTATTGCAATATACGTGGAATCGAAACCGTACTTCTCGAACATCACCTATAAATAAATATATGTATAAATTAGATAATATTACAATCAATGTTAATAAATGGGAAATAACTGTGCGCATACCTCGATCATCTTTTCGCGATTCTTTGTGGGATTCATGGGCGGCTCTGTCAGCAGTATCTTTGTGTTCGTCGGATCAATATCCATTTTCTTGGGACCGAACGTATAATCCCACACATGACACATATCATCCCAGTTTCGTACAACACCGTTCTCCATTGGATAGGATACCTCCAAGAGGGAGCGCAGCTGTGAGGCTTCATCGCCCACCATAAGGTCCTGTAAATGGGCATACATTGTGTTTAATATTGATATAGCGAGAGCATTTGCAAGACATTGTTTAGTACATTGCTTTTTTTTCTTTAACAGCATTTTTACTCGTTCAAATGATTAAGAGTTGATGCAACTCATTGGGTTAACTACAAAAATTCACTTACGTTCTAAACAGGCAAACAAACAAAACGAGTGCGAAGCAAACGAGATCAAGAAACAAACAACGAGTAACAAATAACAAATAACGAGTAACAAGCAACGAGTAACGAGCAATTAAGAAACTTTTAACAAACACATCAACATTAAGCTTCACTAATTATGGAAATTATTATTATTATTTGTATACCCGCTACCCACAGAGTAGAAGGATATTCTAACTGTCAACTGGCAGGTGAATATGAGAATAAAATTGCACTGTTATGCCTTTACTGAAAATGGGAAGCGGGTATCCACAGTCGAGCACACTCGACTATAGCTTTCATACTTGTGTTCAAAAATGTGCATGCACTAAGAGTGTTTAGGGAATAACAATAAAAACGAATATCGACAGACAATTTTTGATATGTAGGAATATGTGGGTATGTATACAACTTAAGTAAATGCTAACCATAACAAATATGTAACTGCAGTAATTGCAATTGAATACAAACAACAACGAAAACATTACGTGAAAAATATGAGTATTGTGATCGAATTAGAAGAATGAATAAAAACAATTGAAATGGCAAATATCATATTCGAGAATTCATATATTATTATGATGGATTAACTTGTTAGAACATCATTTGTTTTTTCATCGCGCACACACTGGAGGAAATTTTTTAATTTCAGCGGTCAAAAGAGTGAGACCAATTTCAATATTGATGACATTCAACTTTTAAGGATTTAAACGAAAAAGAATAGTTGAAAGTGCTTAGAGATTATAAACTATTTGCTATAGTTTGTACATTTACTCGATTTTAATATTTTTTTTGCTAGCGTGTGCATTTTTGTCTAAATACATTAATTTATAATTTAAGTTGGATTTAATTTTGATTTACTGTTTTCTTATGCAATAAAACAATGAAGTTAAATATTTGTTGTTGTTATTTTTTTACTTTTTTTTTGTTTTTTTGGTAAACTATAAAACTTGACTTACATCGACATGTAAATCCTGTAAAATATTTGTTTCAAAAAAAATATGTAAAAAAAAGAACAGAAAAAAATGTATAAGAATATTAAAAACAGAAAGATTTTCCTATTTTATAGTTGTTTTTTTTTTTTTTTTTTTTTTTCAGCTGTTTTGTAAATAAACTAAACTAATATGGTTAGTAACTATCAAAACAGTTCAATAAATAGATAGATCTATATACATACATATTGTATGAGTTATGTATCTGTGTCTTGATTGTAGTTTTTTTTTTATTTTTTAGTTCAAAAAGCGCTCAATGATACCTAGGTAGCATAAGAGGATAACTCGAAAATAAAAACCTATAACGAAAGTTTCATGCCAGTTTTGCCAAGAGAAAAAACTTCCTAGATGCTTCAATTCTGAACCCAAATCCCAGTTTGCCAGAGTTTACACCGATATACAGCTTGAGGATCGTTGGTGATATTATGATTAACTATTATATTCACAGACCCCAAACCAATGTCCACCTGATATGAATATGTCGTTGTTGCAGCAACTTAATACAAAATGCAATGAATGTGTGGTTAGCAATGTAATGGAATGCCTCCATAAAACGAAAACAAATTTTAAGGAAAATGAAATAAACATGTTTCATGATAAGTAAAAAGAAATAGTATAAGAAAAAAAAAAACAAATGTCACACCAATTCGAAAGTTTAGTAATCGTATTCAGAATGATAATGATATAGTAATACTGTCGATAATGATAATGGAAAGTGAAAGTATAATGATGAACATACAGTAGAGTATGGTGAGGAGGAGTCTAAATGGCTAGATGTATAATGTATGCGCTAAGTTCTTGACCAATGCTAATTCATGTATATTATGTAGTACTTATTCTATGTAATTATATTACGAGTTGATTATGGACCTGTGCATATTTATGTATATGTAAATATGTAGTACATAGTATTATTTTTAATTAAATATATAGATATATAGTATGTGGTATGTACGTGTGGTGTATTTGTAATGTGTGGTTGTAATGTTGTGCCTATTGGTAAATACGCTTTTCATACCTTTACTTCGATATCACCAATTTTGTTAACCGCCCGAATGATCGGTCGTCCAACCATCGAGGGGAAAATGTGCGCGGGAAAATTGCTGCCGGCATAACCGCATTTCACGAACTGCAAGGGAAAAATGTTATTAAAATGAAATCGATCGAAGCAACAGAGCATAATACAATTTAGTATGAAATCAGTTTAAACAAAGGAGTTCAATTCAAATTTATCGAAAATAACAGGAATATCTATGAATATCGATTTGCGGACAACACAATAATCGATTTCTAGCTCGGTCACTCTATGGAAGGTGAGCAGCCAGCCATTCATGTATGTATGTAATCACAATACAAAAATTTTGTTGATAAGAAATTAGATTGTGACGTTCCAATATTCCTGTTGTTTGTTTTGTTGTCGGCTGGCGCTCTTTTTTGTTGTTGTTGTTTTATTTTGTATTTTATTTTTCGTTTTCTTTTGGCATTGGGTGTGTGTGTTTGCATTTGTATGTGTGAGAGTATGCGTAACTTTTGATTTGCTTGGGTGAGTAATACACTCACTATATACTGTTGAAGCTCGTCCAATGCTCTTTCCACATTATGACTAAAGCGGCGCTTTTATACACACACACATACTCATACAAAAGCTGGCATTGCTTGAAAGAATAGTTTACTTTTTTTTTGAGGCGTGCCACAAGCGCAGCTGCGACTGCACCGGCTACTCTACTGCGCTGCCCCCCCGCAGCGTCAACGCCCCAAGTGCGACGAAGAAAGTCGAAGAAAATCGCCAAATATGTGTGTCACCAACACTTGGGTTGATTCGTTGAATCGCTGACTTGGCTGGCAATGCGGACAAGCTTTGATTATCAATATTATTGAGGATAGTGGGGAAATAAGGGGAATAAGCAAACAACATACCCCGGTGCCGTTATCACAAACAATCACTTTGCGACCCTTGCTATCCATTTTTGTGTTCCAACGATGGACTCAACTGGAACTAGAACTGGAACTGAAATTGTCCACGGCTACTGCTGCTTTGTTGATTTGCTGATCTGTCCGAGTGCTGTTATTGGTATTGCTGGTGCTGCCGCTGTTTGTGTGTGTGGGTGTAGGCCGCTTCTTCGTGCTGCCGCCGCTTGCTATTTTCTAGATACAACGGTTGTAATTTTTACTTTTAGCGCGTCGCCGTAGCAGTTATAATATGTTCGGATTCCTGCTGCCACAGCCGTTCTTTTAATACTACTTTTTGAATGACTATCGACGCGAAGTTAACTGCACTTAATCACACAATTTCCAACCGTACAAACTAACACTGTCACATACACACACACACATACACATGCCAGCCTTCATTCATACACATACGCCAAACACACACACTCATGTACTGGCACGCGGGCGGACTCTTCTCTCAACGCTGCTTTCGCTCTCGCTCTTGCTTTGTCTCTCTTTTTGAATTGGCTGGCTGAAAAGTAATTATTTATGCATAATAGAAATGCTATGAAATACACTAAGAATTTATTGTTTTCAATTAAAGTGCTGCTAAATAATTTGCAAATGGTTGAAACTCCGATTTATCGGCGGCACAAAAAAGAGCAAACATACGCACACACTAGCAAATTAGAGTTGTGTACAGAGTGACCACAAGTTCGTTATCAAAATATACTATTTTACTATTGAAAAATATACCAAATTCGAAAATACCTTCTCTGATGTTAAATATTTTGGATATTATATTTTTAAAGAGCTGGAAAATTTATAGAAATAAAGTTATAGGCCTAATTTACAAAAATTAAGTAGTCTCTTCTTCTACATTTATTTTAAAAGTCTCAGAAGTGGTATTGTTGTGAGATATCGATTAAAGTGTTCACTTTCAATTATCGAATATTTATAGACAGGTTAAAATAATGTTATAATATTTAATCTGCGTGACTTTTTATTTTACTAGCCCTTGATTATCTTTACCTACCAAAATTCATTTTATTATAAATATTTAATATAAAATATTCGATCTTTTGCCTATCGATGATATCCTCAACCGCCAGAAATAAGATTGGGCGGGTATTTTAAACGAGATTGGGTAATAGCTCGCTTACTGCAGCAGAAGAATAACACAGGCGATGAGTCGCGACAATTTAATTTATTTGGTTTATATAATATGTATATTGTATGTATATATAATTTGTTATCTTTAGAATTGCTTTAAGAGGCGAAATGTCTTAGATATACATAATGCTGTTTCCATATACATTTGTATGATGCGTACATATTTATATTTCTGAATGTTTGGTTGTATACTTCCATGCGCAAATGCTGCATTCATTCTCATTTGTAATTCTTAAGTAATTTTCGTTTTGATTCTGTTTAACGTATGTACTCATTTGTATGGTCTTGATCCTTATCAAAATCTATTAATGGATTTATGCATGTAAGAATAAGTTTCATACACACATTTTAGTCGTATTTAAAGCGGTGGACAACAAATGATTTTTATTTATTATTATTTATTTTTTATTTTATATTATTCATATACATATACATACATACATATGTATATTTGTTAATTGGAACAGACGTAAGACTTTTAGTAAAGAAGCACGCTGTATAAGTTTTTCTTTTGAAGTTATCATTGATTGATAATCGACTGGAACAAAAAAAAAACTGTTATTAATTATAACACAAGGCGACGCTCTTCAATAATTAATACATGGCTAACTCCTATATATAGCACACAAATCTCATAACACGCCCAGCGGTTTGGTGTTTAATTTTTTTTTTTGCTTTGTTGTCATTTCTTTTTTTTTGTCAATAAATGTGAGTTGTACAATTTGTTGTAGAGTTTGGATTTGTTTTTATAATATTTTTCTAACTAAATTGTTTGCACTTTTGTTTAACACTTTTAACATTTTATCCATTAGCGGGAGAAAAGAGAAAACCAACAACAAAAAAAGAAAAACAAAAAACACATACACGAAATTGAAATAGACTCCAATTTGTATTTAGTTATTTGGTTGAATAATTATGTTTGTGTTGTTGTTCTTCTTATAAAAGCTAGTTTTAAACTTAGCTTTCAATTTTATTTATTTTTTTAATCATTTTTTTATGTTGATTTCTGGTTTGGATTTGGTTTTGGTTTTCAAATATTTATATACATAAGTATTGTATGTATATATAAGTATTAGTTCGATACGTGCATAATTCACTAATTTTAAATTTAAAAACTAACTTTTATGAGTTTATATTGTATGTATATTTAAGATAGAGTCATAATATTTATTTAAGTATGTTTCGTATTTGAATAAAAGTTTCAGTTTGTTTTGTTCAGAAGCAAAGTACAGCATTTTGGTTAGCAACAATTCAAAAAACAATAACAATATAACATCAATAACAAATTATAGTAGATTCTCAACTCAAAACAAATTGGCTAAGTATTGAAGGCATTATTGTGTATGTGTGTGTGTACGAATGTGTGTGTGGGTGTGTGTGTGTGTGTGTGTATTTTGGAATTGGGAAAAATCGGAATCGGAAAGGGTCGGAGGTGAGTTCTAGAATGGCACAGGGAATGAAATGAAATGAAATTCAGTTCGTATTTTCAAGTCGGAGTAAATAGTTTGTGGTTTACGAATTCCATTAATTGTTTATCTTCATAGTAGTACTTAACAACTCTTTGCCAAATATGATTAGCTTAATAATTTAATATTTTTATATACGTTGTTTCGCCTTGTGTGTATTGTGCACTAATTAATTCTTTTTGTTTTTTTTTTAAATTGTTTTAATTTTTTCAATTTGAAAATCAAAAATAATTCGAGGAAATGTGCGTTATTATTTTTCTTTTCATTTGTTTTTTTTTTTTTTTTTTTGTTTTTTCTTGTATCTTAATTTCTATCAAGTGAATATTTTTTAAATTGTGTTTAATATAAGTGTAGATGTCAGAGTTTCATTTAAAACGATAAATCGAGAACAAAAGAAATACAAAATGTAATTTTTCATTTATTGTAAATTTTTGGAATTATAATTGTTCATTTGAAATGTTTTTTGTTTGTTTCTTTACTTTTTGTTGTATTTTGTTCAACAACAACAAAAGTAATTGTTTAAAATGAATGTTATTTGGTTAGTTGTAAATATTTGATTTGCTATTTAAATGGTAAATTGTTTATAGAACTTTTCGCTTTTCATAGTATCTGTTGTCTGTGTGAGGCTTAGATTTAATGCCATATTTGTTAATATGTTTATGCATATTAGTATTATATATTTTGTAATCAATTCAATATTTCAAATGCAATGCTTAAAAGATTGATTTTTGCTTTGCTATTTTGATTTGACTTGACATTGCTAAAGTGTTTAATTATGTTTTTGTTTTACATTTAGTTGGTATTAGATCGTATGTATTTTATTAGCTAGAGTTTCACACAGTTTGTAAAGAGAAACAAATTAAAGCAGACAAGATAATAATAGTAGTAGAAAATAAAAGACAATAAATTACAAAGTGAAAACACATTCACACAGAGAAACGTAGTAAGAATTATAGTAAGCAACAATTTAACATTTAAAACAAAAAATTATGATTAATTATAGACAAACAAATACACACACACACACACACACACACACATCTGCATATGCATATATAGTATTAGGTATTATTATTTTACGCATGTATAAGGAACATTTACGGACTATTGCGGCACATATTGCAAATTGTTTTTTTTTCTTCTTTCTTTTTAATTTTCAATATTTTGTTAGATTTAACGTTTAGTGTGTGTGTGTGTGTGTTTTGAAGTATTCAAGATTGCACAGATCTGTTGTTGACTTTCATCTTTAATATAATTAATTTTCTCTTATTTAGTTTGTAATTGTAATTTAATTTCTCTCTTTAATTATAGTTATGTACGCTTCTTTTGGCGCTGCTAATTGTTTTCAACATATTAGCGCTAATTTTTCTCGCTTTTGTAAGTTTTTTTGTTTCGTTTTGTTTTTAGTTTCATTTTGCATTCTTTATACATACACTTAAGACTTAAGATTAGTTTCAGTTTTTACTTCGGAAAAGGAATCTGTGGCATGCATCATCAATCAATCAATTTCAATAATATCCTGCATCCTTCATTCTACATTCTTCATTCTTCATTCATCTGCTGTTCTCTTTTATCTTTAATAATTATGCTCGAAAATATTTTTACTATGCGATATCAACACTTCTTCGAACCAATCGAGTGAGTTGGAAAATTTCAATAATTACGTTTTAAGTAAAAGTTTATGTTTTATGCTCATCTTCAGTTGGCTTTTTTGTTTTAATATTTTTCTTTCTTCCCCCCCTTCTATTTCTTTTCGATATATGCATCTCCATTGTTGACCTTTCTGCTTATAATTAAGGTAAGTATGTTCTCTTTTCACTTCATTTAGTGTGTATCATAGTAGTATTACAATTATTACGAATGATGTTTTTTTTTAGCTAAAACGACAAATTTTTGCAACATTATAATGTTTATATGTAGATATTATATGTTTATATTATACGCATGTACTCTTGCCCTATATCTCTCTCTTTCTCTTTCTTCTTTCGCTCTTCCTCTCTTTTTCTTTCTGTGCATCACTATCTATCTCTCTGTCTCTGTCTCTGCCTCTGTTTAATTGTAGAAGGAAGAACATCGCTTAAAACCTCCATACAGAGAACACCACATAGAGCACATCTTCATCATTATCATCACATCTGTGACAACGACACTTGCGACTATTCCAATCCAATTTCAAATGATACGAATCCTCATCCAGATTGCCGTCGTCGCTTGCCGTCGTTGCCCTTTTGTCGTTCCACATCCTGATGTTTTTTTTTTTGTGTTTTCCGTTGTTTTGCTGTTGGATTTATCCATGCGCCGCTCCATTGTTGCCCTGCTGTTGACTGTGATGATGATGATCTTCGGCACTGGGTGTCGGTGGCTGATCGCGACGCGGCGGCATCCGCTCGTTGACCGCATCGAGTCCCTTGGCCTCCGCAAACGAGGTAATCTTGTGATTGGGCGAGAAGCCCTGCATGGCATTCTTGAGGGACTGCTTGCCGCCCGATAGAGCGCCGAGGGGCAAAGCGCCCGTTGGCGTCAGCCCCTTCAGCTGCAGCACCGACTCGGACTCCTCGCGCAGCACGGAGAAGACACGGGCCATCTTGCCAATGGCTCGGATCTTGTTGCGTATGACCTCCTTGCGGAGCGCCGCCTCATCATCGGAGAGCGGCTCCTCGCTCTCCTCGGTCATGAGCTCGTCGTCGGAGCAGATGTTCAACACATTGACCAGCATCTCGGTGACCTTCTCGCCGACAAAGGGCAGCGACCAGGTGAACACGTCCATGAAGTTGGGAAGCCAGTAGGGATGCGGCGAGCAATTGAATTGGCGGATGTTCATCACGTTGTTCTCGTACTTGAGCACAGCCGCCTTGTTGTTGTAGACGTCGAGATAGTTGGGCGCCGAGAAGATGGTGATCAGCGATGGGAAACCGGTGGTCTGACTCTTCCGGTACATGCGGTAGCCGGCGTCCTGCGCCTCGTGCGCCCGTATAATCGAGAGCAGATTGTTGTTCTGCAGGAAGTCGCAGCAGGCGGCGTAGCTGTAGAAATACGAACAGCCTCTCACCGAGTTGTGCGTGTAGAAATCGGAGTTCTTCTCGTTGCCAAAGTCCTCCAATGGATCGGACCAGAGCAGGTCGCACATGGGGCCAAAGGCTGGTGGCTCCTTGAACCGATCCAGCCGCCGGATGTCCTCCAGCTCATGGATCTCCGGCGAGAGGCCGCCGTGCACGCAGAGGAACTGCTGATTCATTAATGCCGCCAGCGGGAGGCAATCGAACGCGTCCATGCACGCATCATACACGCGCTCCGAGTACTTGATCTTGCACTCCTGCTTGAAGGTGAAGTACTCGGTCAGATGCCGGCACTCGTGGTTGCCGCGCAGCAGGAACAGCGTCTGCGGATACGTGATTTTCAGCGACCACAGATAGAGGACGCACTCAATGCTGAAATAGCCCCGATCCACATAATCGCCAAGGAACAGATATTTTGTCGTTGCCGGCGATCCGCCCACTTCGAATAGCTTCATGAGATCGTAGAACTGTCCATGGATGTCGCCACAGACCGTCACCGGTGCCTCAATATCGATCATGGTCTTCTCGTGCCGCAACAGAGCGGCGCCCTCCTGGATGATGCGCAATGCGGGCGCCTCCTCGATGCGTCCCTCGAGAATGAAGTGCTGCTTAAGCAGTTCGTGATTCGGTTTGCCGGTGCGCGGATCAAAGACCTCGGCTAGCGTCAGTTTGTGACTGGGTGGAAATGGCACGCTGTCCACCACACGCTCCTTGGTGTTCACTGCAACGTGTCCGCCATGGGTCTTGTGCGTGGGACTCTCGTGTCCGACGGCAGCGGCAGCTGCTGCTGCATTTGAACTGGTGCCGCCTGTGGTTGTTGTTGTGGTGTTGTTGCCTGTGTTCGAGGCATTGGCATTGTTATTGTTGTTGTTGTTGCTGCTGCTGCCGCCGCCGCCGCCGCTGCTGCTGTGGGTGTCTGTGGCATCCGTGGAGTTTTTGCTTGTTGCACTTGTTGCCACTGAGGCGCCACTCGATTGATTATTCGAAGACATGTTATTGGTGTGTGTTGTTGTTGCTGTTGAAGCGTTCGCTATTCAAATTGGGCAGCTTTGCTGATAGAAACTGAAGTTGAAGCTGGCGCCCTCTTTGGGTAAGCGCTTCTTCTCTTCCCTCTCTCTTTACCACAGCACTATACTTTGAACTAGCTGCACAAACACACACTCTCTCTTTCTTTCTCTCTCTCTCTCTCGCACACACACACTCTAGCTAAACGCACACTGAGGCACGTTGGCCAACAACAACACACGCACTTTTTAGCTTTACGTTTTAGCTTTTTTTCTTGCTGATTTTTGCTTTTGCGGCTGCTGCGATTGCTGCTACTGCTGCTGCTGCTGTTGTTGTTGTTGGGAGCTGCTAAGTTAGCCGCTTTATCGTGTTGCCCTGGCTTTTGGCAATTTAAGTTGTTGCAATGTCGCGTTGCTCAGCGCTGCCGTTGTTGCATATCTGTAACACACAACAACTTTCGTTATATTCACAATCTATTTATTTATATTTTCGTTTCGTCGTGGCTACTGCTGCTTATTATTGGCCCTGCAGACGTCGTAATTTCTCCCTTGCTACGTTTTTTTTTTCTTTTCGCTTCTCAATGGAATTTTCAGCTCCCCCTCCCTCTCCTTTATTTTTATTGATATTCTACCAAGTGTGGCCAGACACCAGTAACTTTCAAAATACCGCAATTTAACTTGCAAATATACCACAAGTATACCAAGTGAGACGTGAAGTCGCAAGCTGCTGACGTAAGCTTGGCACGACGGATTCATTTGGAATTAACCAGTTTTAGTTTTGATGCGCACAGCGATAACGATGTAAATGTTATCAGCATAATTGATCAATTTTACGACTGTATTTTTCATGATAAACATTGCAGTTACTCAACTAAAGTGTGCGCTTTTGCAACGCATCCATTTCGATAACAATCGAACGAAACCGATTTAGTGTCGATAAGTACATTAAATCGAAATTACGTGCGACCCCGTGTAACGGTAACTTTGTTGAGATTTTGAAACCGCCAAAAATTGAAAACAATTGCTGAAAAGGATGATAAGAATACGATATATTCAAAACGAACATTTAGAGGAAATAATAAACGTGCGCGCATTTTATTCTCAGGATAGGTACTTGTATATTTTTTTTAATGTTTTTGTATTATTTTGTTTTTTTTTTTGTTTTGCTTGTTAATATTAATTATGTTAATAACATTGATAATCATTTATTTTTGCATTCACTTAAGGTTAAAACTTCTTTTCTGCATCGCATCTGTTCATGCCCATTTTGTAAATTAATTTGTTCTTCTTTGGATTGCATACAATTTTAATTTTTGTTTTTTTTTTTTTTTTTTTTTTTCACAACGGCGCAAATTTTGCAATTTGGCAATTTGCATTTTGAAATTGCAATTTTGCTTTCTGCCAGCCCGCTGCCCTTGCAATACATTTATAAATTTATAATATAATAATGCTTTCACTGTTAAATTTGTTAATTTATTTATTTTCGGTTTAATAATAAAATTGAAAATTTTTAAGAGATTTATCTAGATGTGATGTTTTGTTTTTTGTTTTTGTTTTTGTTTTGTTTATAATTTCATTTAAATATTAATTTGTTTTAATGTTGCTTTAATATTATTTGTTGTTGTTGTTTTTTTTTGATGTTTTTGTTTAAATATAAGTATATAAACTTTTTGCTTTGACTTTGACAAAGTTTCATCAACTTATATTTATTTTACTTTATTTTATGTATATATGTATATATATGTATATATGCATATAAATAAATGTTTAAATATATATAAAATATGCATTTAAATTGATTTATCCAAAAGGTAAAGTTTTAATTCTTTTCATAATATATATTTAAGTTTTTCTTCTTTTTTTTTCTTGTGTAAAGTTTTAAAGCATTCGAGGGCAGGAAGTAGATGTTGAAAAATACATGTATCAAAAAATTAGATCAAATACATAAATATTACAAATATTACTTATAAAAGGGGGATTTCTCTATCTTTTTGCAATGAAGACGCCGTAAATACTTGAAAAAAGAAAAACTAAACGACAAATCAAACAAAAAACTATAGACAAAATGTTTGCTGAAAACTAGACTAAGCCATAAATAATGAAATAAATAATTTCAAATATACACGCATACCAACACTCGCACACACACACACACACACACACAGACAGACAGACACGCACACACACACACACACACACACACACACACACACACACACACACACACACACACACACAGTACTAGGGAAAAATGATTCGTTTTGAAGTGTAAAACAAAATGAAAATTTTATTTTCAGTTTTCGAACTTATGAGAAAATGATTAAAAATTAATTAAGTAATTTGTTTAAAACAATGTGATTGTACCTAAGTAAGTACGTAAGTATTTATGCTATTTTACAAACAACGGCAATAAATTGTTCAACAGTTCTCAGTGTATATTGCAACAGAAAAACTTTAATTACATATTTAAATCATATACTTATTGCAGATTAAGTGTTCCTCTCTCTCTCTCTCTCTTTCTCTCTCTATCTCTTTCTTTCACAAAAAATAGGCACACGAAGAAAGAACGAAATAATTATTTAATTCACTTGTAAATGTTATGTTTGTGTTGTTTTTCAATTATCCATTTTTGTTTTTGGTTTTTGAAATATTTTTAAGGTTTGTAACAATATTTTTGTATTTTTTTTGCATTTTCAGTTTTAATTTATTATGCAATTAATTTAATTTGTGGTTTTTTTTTCGTTTTTTTGTTTTTTTTTTTGGGTAAATTTATAATTTTATTGTGGCTGTAGTAGAAAAGGTATCATTAAAAAGTGATGTGAATGCATGGAAAGAAGAGTCGAGAAGAGCGTTTTAAGAGCGGTTGCGTGTGAGCCTTGGGAAAAAGATCAGATCAGAGAAATGTGTTTTTTTTTTTCATTTTGTGTTTTGTAGATTTTGCATTTTTTGTTTTCTTCCTCAAAGTATTAGTTTAGTTTTTTTATTTTGTGTATATAGTATAAAAGTATTGGTTTTGTTTTTTGTTTTTGCTTTGTTGTATTCTTTTTAAATATATATAAATAAATGTATACACACACATATATACAAACATATACACACACAGAGCTATGTATGTACACGCGTATATATATTTATATGTATATTTTGTTTGCTTAGTTTATGTTAGAGCTGCATATTAAACATTATTAATTTTCTTTTTTTTTCGTTTTTGTTAGAAGAGCGCGCTAAATTGCATGTATGGGGGGATTGAAGGAGAAAAGTATGTATGTATATATACTACAATATATATAAGTATGTATGTTTGCATGTATGTATGTATGGGTTTGCTTTTGTTTAAATTCATTTTGTGATTTCTTTTGTTTTTGCTTTTTTTTCATTTTATATAAGTACATAATATATAATTTACTTTTGTTTTCATTTTTGTTGAAAATAATCATAGTAATTTTTTGTTGCATCGCATTTTCTTTTGTTTTTTGTTTTTTTCTGGTTGTTGTTCTTTGTCTTTGCAATAATGTTTAAATATAGTTTTATTTCTGGAATTGAAATGCAATAAACGATTTGTAAAATTGTTTTACTTTGGTTTGTAGTATGTTATTTTGGTTTGCATAAAACATTAACTTTTTGCTTCTTTGACTATTTTTGTGTAATTTCTTCTTTTCTTCTTTTTTTCTTTGTTTTTTTTTTTTTTTTTTTTTTTTTTTGGGGGAAAATGAGTGTGTTGAAACGCTTAAATCTTGTAACGCTTACACATATGTATATACATACATGCAGAGTGTGTGTGTGTGTGTGTGTGTGTATACATACGCTTACATATATGCACAAAGTGTTGTTGTATTTGGTTTCTCTGGTATTCTGTTTGAATTCACGTTAATATTTATTGTTTTATTGTATGCGCGCATGGGTACAGTCTCATACAAAGGCAAAGGCAAAGGCAAAGGCGAAGGCGTTGAAGCGCCAACCTAAAGGAAAAAAAAAGGAAAAAAACTGTTGCCTGCTTTTAGGTGCTAGAGTTAATAACCAATTTCTTCTGTTGCGCTCGCTCGCTTTCTCGCTCTCTCCTTGCTCTGTCTCGCATTTATCTCTAGCTATCTCGCTCGCTCGCTCTCGCTCTCTCTCTCTCTGTCTCTGTCTCTCTCTTTGTTGCGCATGTACCCATGCAATATAGGCGCGATTTAAGTATATTTGTGTTGCCGTATTTATTACTTTTGCCTATTTAAACTTAATTCAACATTTGTGTGTGTGTGTGTTGTAGTATATATATATATATATATGTGTATATATAAGAGGCAACATTTTCTGCATAATTTCATGTATTTATTATTACTATTTTCATTAACTCTGGGTTTGATTTTAACTGTTACTGCTGCTATATCGTCTTCTCTCTCTTCTTCTTCTGTCTCTGGGGACTAACGATTTTCGATTTCAGATTTCAAATTTCAAATATATTCAATGCATGCATGTGTATATATATATATATGTATATATAGAGAGAGATGTGTATATAATCATCATTTTCATCTTATGCATATATATATATATATATATATGTATATGTTTTGTATGTATGTATATTTGTTTATAAAGTATTTCAAATTGCTATATGTTTGCATTTGGTATTATTACATTCGTCTTTATCATCGAATTTCAATTGTTTGCTAACCGCACAATTTATTTACCATTTCATTTGCCTTTTTTACCCACTGTTTTTTCCTTTTCTCTTCTTTCATCTTTCTCCTATTCATTTGTCGATCAACATTTAAATGTAAACTTAAAAATAAATGTATATAGTAAGTGTGTGTGTGTGTGTGTGTTTGTGTGTGTTTAATGTTCCTTATCATTTTCATTTATAATTGGTTTTGGTAACGTTTCAATCATAGAATATATATTTTTGTTGCAGAGAATTTGCACTCGTTTTTTTTTTTTTTTTTGTAGTTGTTGTTTGTTTTTCAATGTTTTGCATTTTTATTTTATAAATTCATTTAACTTATTTTACTTAGAGTGTAGTAAACAATAAATTGTTGTATGTAAATATACAAAAAGTAAAAACATATGCATTTCTTTTTTGTTTTGTATTGTTTTTTTTTTTTTTTGTTTAAGGTAGAAACAACAATTTCATTTATAATGTATATGCATAAATATTACATCGTTTGTTTTGTTTTTTTTTTTTTTACAATAAATAAAAGTAGATAAAAAAAAGATCAAATAATGATAGCAGCTAAATGAAAACAATCCAATTATTTGATAGCATTTTGCAAACACATTTCTTTTTGACATATTCCAGTTTGCAATGTTTTATGCATCAATTTCATTTGTTCTATTAATTGTTGTTTATTTTGTTGTTTTTCTTCTTTTTTTGTTTGTTTGTTTAGCATCGTTTTAACAAATAACTAAAATTCGATTAAGTATAAAAGAGAAGTTGACACACGCCGGCGACGCAGGCGCAAATGTGATGGTGAGAGAGAGAGAGAGAGAGAGAGAGAGAGGGATGGAGGGAGGTTTGGCGTCGAAAGAAAGCAAGCAGTGTCTGAAATTTTTATTGCATACCTAACAGGCGCAGAGTGCGCTTTGAATTGAGATTCGACGTTTTTGCTGCTGTTTGATCGCAGTAGAGGGATAAAATAGACAAAGAGAGAGAGAGAGAGAGAAAGATTGAGAGCGAGATAGAGTGACAGAGACAGAGCGAAAACGCGCGCGTTAGAAGAGTTGCTTTTGCTGCTGCACATTTGACGCCTGCATCGCTGCAGCCAGAGTTGACAGTTTTGTTTAGTTTAATCATATACAATATTTATGTGTGTATATACGGTATTAATTATGTATATATATATTCAGCTAATGACTACGACAAAGATGGCACGTATATAAAGACCACATACACAATCACCAGATGAGAGAGTGTGAGGCGACAATGGCGACGACAACGAATGTTGCTCATAAACTTTCAGTTTACTCAACAGACGCACGTGTGTATGTGTATGTGTATGTGTGTGTGTGTTTAAGTGTGTGTGTGTGTGTTTAAGTGTGTGTGTGTGTGTTTAAGTGTGTGTCAAAGGGAGACAGATAGAGAGAGAGAGATAGAATGAGAAAGTCGAAGACAAACAGAGACAGCGAGAGCGTGTTAGAAAAAGAGAGAACAATTTGTAGTTGTAGTTGTTGTTTAGAAAGAGACAGAGAGAAAGACAGAGAGAGAGAGAGAGAGTGAGAGAGAGAGTCAGTCGTTTTAGCTTGTTGTCTGTTGTTTTTTCTTGTATTTTTCATTTTTGTTTCTTTTTTATTTTGTAATAAAAGATTGTAGTAAAATATTGCTGTTGTTTTTGTTGTTGTTGTTGTTGTAGGAAGTAGTTTAACATTAGCTTATTATTGGTGTTTAGCTGTTTTCTTCATTTTCATTTTCTTTTGGTTTTGTTTTTGTTTTAAAGTCGCCCTCGGCGCCACACAACGAAAGTAGTAAAATTTCTTAGTTTTTTTTTTGTTTTTAGAATTCTTTTTTTTTTAGTTTAGTTTTGTTTCGTTTTTTGGGTTTTTGGATTACCTTTTTTGTGGATGATGTTTTTTTTTGTTTTCTTAATACAGAGACGAGCTTTTACATAAGAAGGATTTTAGTTATGCATGTTTCTCTCTTGCTCTTTTGAAATTGTATCTTTACTTTTATTTGTTTTTAGCAAATAATTTAATTTACCTAATTTGCTGCGACTGCGCGGCGACAGCGACGTCAACGCCAGCAGCGGCGTAAACTTGGCTTCATCATTTTCCATTTTCTTTTTCTTTCTTTTTTTTTTGATATAACGTTGCACAAAATTTTGATGATATATATACGTTATGTTTGTATAATATATATATATATATATGTATTTATACGTGTGTGTATATATAAATATATATATGTATGTATATAATTCTATATGGTTTAACTGCATTTTATAATTAGGTTTTTTCTTTGCTTTGTTTTTGTTCATCTTTATTTAAATTGTTCTCTTTTTGTTTTTAATACCAATAAATTAAACGCTTCCCATTTTCTCAACTTTTTATCATTCAACTCGAATTTCTCCTGCTTGCTGTCTTTGCATTTTGCGTTTGCATTTTGCGTTTGCTTTTGCTTTTACATTTTGCGTTTGCCCTTGCGGCTGCGTGCCTGACACGCTCTGTATGTGTGTGTATGAGTGTGGGTGTGTGTTAATATGAATGTGTGATGTTGTATGTGTGTGTGTGTGTGTGTGTATGCTGGCGCTGTTTGCCGCTGCTTAAAACTTTTGCTCTTTGTTGCTGCTGTGTTGCTCAATTTTATATTTGATTTGCTTTCTCGCTCCCACTCGCACGCACTCCCGTACCATGTATATTATTTTGTTGTTGCTGTTGTTGTGTGTGTGTGTGTGTATTTACTTAACTGTCGACTTCTAAAACTGACTTTGCTGCTGATGCTGCTGCTTGGCAACTGCTTTGCTGCTGCGGCAGTTACAGCGGCTGCACTGCTTGTCTACTATTGCTGCTGTTGCTGCTGCTGCTGCTGCTCCTGCTACTGTTGATGATGATGCTGATGACCGCACTGCTTGCTGCACTGCATTCACTTGCTGCACTGCTTCTTCTTCTTCTTTTGCTTCGACTGTTAACACTTCTTCTACTTGTTCATCGAGTGATTATCCATTGATTGCATTTGCATTCGCATTTGCGGCTGCTGCCGCCGCCGCCGACAGCGATTTCTGTCCCTCCTCCGCCGGCGAAGGCGTGGCATCGCGACGCGGCGGCATCCGCTCGTTGACCGCATCGAGTCCCTTGGCCTCCGCAAACGAGGTAATCTTGTGATTGGGCGAGAAGCCCTGCATGGCATTCTTGAGGGACTGCTTGCCGCCCGATAGAGCGCCGAGGGGCAAAGCGCCCGTTGGCGTCAGCCCCTTCAGCTGCAGCACCGACTCGGACTCCTCGCGCAGCACGGAGAAGACACGGGCCATCTTGCCAATGGCTCGGATCTTGTTGCGTATGACCTCCTTGCGGAGCGCCGCCTCATCATCGGAGAGCGGCTCCTCGCTCTCCTCGGTCATGAGCTCGTCGTCGGAGCAGATGTTCAACACATTGACCAGCATCTCGGTGACCTTCTCGCCGACAAAGGGCAGCGACCAGGTGAACACGTCCATGAAGTTGGGAAGCCAGTAGGGATGCGGCGAGCAATTGAATTGGCGGATGTTCATCACGTTGTTCTCGTACTTGAGCACAGCCGCCTTGTTGTTGTAGACGTCGAGATAGTTGGGCGCCGAGAAGATGGTGATCAGCGATGGGAAACCGGTGGTCTGACTCTTCCGGTACATGCGGTAGCCGGCGTCCTGCGCCTCGTGCGCCCGTATAATCGAGAGCAGATTGTTGTTCTGCAGGAAGTCGCAGCAGGCGGCGTAGCTGTAGAAATATGAACAGCCTCTCACCGAGTTGTGCGTGTAGAAATCGGAGTTCTTCTCGTTGCCAAAGTCCTCCAATGGATCGGACCAGAGCAGGTCGCACATGGGGCCAAAGGCTGGTGGCTCCTTGAACCGATCCAGCCGCCGGATGTCCTCCAGCTCATGGATCTCCGGCGAGAGGCCGCCGTGCACGCAGAGGAACTGCTGATTCATTAATGCCGCCAGCGGCAGGCAATCGAACGCGTCCATGCACGCATCATACACGCGCTCCGAGTACTTGATCTTGCACTCCTGCTTGAAGGTGAAGTACTCGGTCAGATGCCGGCACTCGTGGTTGCCGCGCAGCAGGAACAGCGTCTGCGGATACGTGATTTTCAGCGACCACAGATAGAGGACGCACTCAATGCTGAAATAGCCCCGATCCACATAATCGCCAAGGAACAGATATTTTGTCGTTGCCGGCGATCCGCCGATCTCAAACAGTTTCATCAGATCATAGAACTGCCCGTGGATGTCGCCACAGACCGTCACCGGTGCCTCAATATCGATCATTGTCTTCTCCTGTCGCAAAAGCGTGGCCCCCTCCTGGATGATGCGCAGCGCGGCGCTCTCCTCGATGCGACCCTCGAGTATGAAGTGCTGTTTAAGTACATCGTGATGCGGTTTCCCGGTGCGTGCATCGAACACATCGGAGCACGTCAACTTGCGGCTGGGTGGAAACGGTACGCTGTCGATCACACGCTCCTTTGTCGATATTGTGCTGCGCTTTGTCGGGCTCTGTGGTCCGGCCCCACCTCCTCCACCACCTCCTCCTCCTCCGCTTCCAGTTGCAGTCGCTGACGCTGCCCCTGATGATGTCCCCGTTGTTGTGCCTCCGCCTCCGCCACCGCCAGCATTCTTATCGTGTGTGTTATTAACGCCGCTGCCTGCAGAATTTGGCTTTTGATTTTGCTGCTGCTGCGCTGCCGCTGCTGCTGTTGATTGCGACTGCGACTGCGATTGGCTGCTGTTGCTGCTGCTGTTGTTGTTGTTCTGTGCTAATGGCGAAGACATTTTGCTTGACTCTGACTATCGATCAAGTCAAAGCTCTGTCGCCGCACACACACACACACCCACACCCACACACACACGCACGCACACTCGCCACACACACACGCACCCACACACACACACACACACACACTCAATCTCTCTCTTTCTAATGAAGCTCCTCTGCGCTGCTGAATGACCAACGTTTTATTTGCTTTGCGACTGTCGTCTTTCCTCGTTCCGCGTGCTTTTGTGGAGTCCCGTTCAACAGTCCGGTTAGCCTGCAATTAAGATAGATTTCATTCAAGTTAATATAACATTCTTTATTTAATAATGGAATAACATATAAAAATCTATTTTCTTTCCTTTCCAATTTGAACATACGTTAAAATCATTTCATTGTACAATAAGAAGGGGTTTAGTCTAGACTCGAACCATAACCATGAAGTATGTGAAACAGGCAACGATTGGCAACGCCAGGATAGTAAAATGATATGGCAACACTGAACGCTAAACCAAGATCGACGTCAAGTGAGTTAGTGTGTCGGCGTTGACAGTGTGTACAGATCATTAAACTGACTATTATATCGTTCTTTATTTCTTTTATATGTATTTTAGAATAATACGCAACTTAACTTTATTACATATATTTATATTAAAGTAGCGTCTTCTAAACCTATTTCCAAAAGAAAAATCTTATATTTCTTATTGCAACTTTAATTCATTGTTGCACACTGTTTCACATGACAGCAAGATTGTTAACAACACCTGCCTCACATCTATAAATTATTAAATTTTAAGGAACCAGCATAAGCAACTAATGTTTGTAACCATATGCTTTCATATCATAACATCAGCATGCTACACACATTGATAAAGGACAATCGTTATTGTCTGGATGATAAAAATATTCGAGCTTTAAAGAATTTTTGCGTTTTTGAGACATTGTTCTATATATACCAATTAAATTTATATATTCATTAAAACTCAAATTAACATACAAGTAAAGAATATTATTTATATGTGGGCATATGTCACGCGCCTCCACGTGTCCAATTCCAGTTAAATAGCTTGCATTAAAAACCAATTAAAAATACTTTTCGATTGCAATTCAATTGCAAATTCCATTTTTTTACGTTCCATTACCACCCACACAAAAGTCTATCAATTGGCTTACAGTGGCTCATTTTCGCAAAGAACATTGCAAAAATCATAATTTTTGTAATCATTGAAGATATTTATACAATACCCACAATTTGTTCCTCTTTGTTATAAAAGTTGAATTTTTTATAAGTGGTTTGAATTGGATCTAATTTTAAAATTTCATTTGAAATAAATTTAACTGAAAATTGTGAGAGTAACATACAAAAAAAAGCTTGCAACAAAGAGTACGATAATGTGGGTTATATTTTTTGGTTTAAATTAAACATAACCTAAAAAAAAAGAAAAAGAAAATAAACTAAACAAAGGTTATTTTAAAATTCTTATTTCTTAAAATAGCAACGGACAACTCGATATATGAATTTTGCAACGAGTTTGCGAAAATCAAGACACTGTGCAGCTGACTCGTCCTATAAATATTAATAACTTGCGCAGCTCTCGGTGCCTCTATCTGTCTCTTTCTCCCTCTACAACTTGGCTATCTGAATTGGTCACGCACTTTGAAGCGCAGTTCTAAGCGCGGGTGCGTGTCTCGGCTGTGAGCTTTCAACAAGTGCAAGTATATTTTAAGCTTTGCCCTCTTGCATATTGAATCCATTAAGTCCGATTGCAGTTTACGACGCCCTTGCTCTTTTTGGGTAATTGGCAATGCTTTGATTATAAGTACACACACACACACACACACACACACACACACACACACACACACACACACACACACACACATACACAAGCATATACAGATACACTGAGAGCATTGTATTAAATATTTAAGCAATACTAATACGCGAATTTGGATGTTAAGGTATGTTACAGTATCGAGTCGGTGCACACAGATTGCAGAGAAATGAAAATAACAATCAACGCCTGCCTGAATAAATAATATGGTACAAACGCCAATCACTGCAGTCACTTGTTATACCAAAAGCAAAGGCACTGAATATATTCACTCAAGTAAAGGCGGCAAGCATACAACACCAGAGAAACACACACACACACACACACAAACACACACTCATACCGCTATAAGAATACCTAAACACAAGCAGAACCGATAGCTGATGGCTGACCGACACAACAACAACAACAACACAAAGACGGACCGCAACCGGCATATGACGTAGTTACTCGATATATCCCTCTCGCTCTAGCACATTAGTGTACTCAGGCAGACAGGCAAGCAGTGCAGAAAATGTCCAATTGGTATTACAAAGTCAGCTGGACTGCATCGTGTACACACAGTTGGAAATCGGTAACAACATAAACATTAAAGCTGATACAAGCTTCAACGAAATTTATTGCAATATATGCATGTATGTACCTGCAGCACATATACACACATATGTACATACATGTATTAATTGTCTGTACATATATATTTGTAAACGAAAAAAAGAGCCGCCCACTTAATTGCAAATACAAACATGCAAACATATTGTAGGTCTATGTATGCGTGTATGCATGTATGTGTATACAACTGGGTCGCTTTGGCTATTGTTGCTTTGTTGCGGTTTCGTCGCGAAGCAATTTAAAATTTAATGGCTCATTCCAACAAGCATACACACATTTACATACAATTCATACGTATGTACAATATTTGAGCTTGTTAATAATCAAATCATGGATATGCAAACAAGCATTGTTAATAGCTCCCGTTTAACGAGTAAAATGCATAAAGCATTTGGAAAACTTGCAAACTCTACTAAATACCGTAACCCCTCCCCCCTCACCATGCCAGAAATCTTCGTTGCTTCGTTGCCGTCGTCACCTTAAGAGGTGAGAGAGCAAATTTCGTTCGCTTCAGAATTACGCACGCGTGTAAACAGTGTGTGTGTGTGTGTGAAATGCAAATGAGAGGAAACCGTTAAAGCTTAGTGCAAAGCTTAAAGTGCTTGTTAGCACATCAAAAACAAAAGCAAAAACAAAAACAAAAAGAAAAACAGTGCACATCAAGTTGAATGAGCAGCAACAGCGGCGTCGTTCTCTCATTTAGCATTAAATTGGTATTTATGTGCATCGAAACAAAAAAAAAAGGTAAATTCCATTAATTAGTTTATTCGCGTTGCTGTTTGTTGTTCTTTGAAACGAGTTCATTACATTGCTAATTAATTAATATTGAATTAAAAACGATTCTCTGTAATAATTCATGTGTTGTTGTGTTGTTGTTGTTGCTGTCAACAGAAGAGCTTTGATGTCACATTGTCACAACCTATTAATTTTTGTTTGACACGATAATTTATGTTGTTGTTTTTTTTGCTGGTGTTTTTGTTTTTGTTTTCTGTTTGGTTTTTTGTTTCTTTTGGATAATTGTCGATTTTCGCCGTTGGAATGGGGTTTAGAACCGGTTGTAGCCGGGTTCGCAACCAATACCAAGCCCGGCTGCAAACTAGTTCAAGTTCGCCATGCGAAACTGGTTAATAAATTGTGACAAATGTCAAAACTACTAATTATAAAAGCAATATTACTAGTTCGTCTCACTCATGGAACATAATACTCTACAGCTTGGCTGTTAATGAGAAAAATTGTATAAAGTACTACGTGTCGGTATTTGCAATAGTAATTACAACTGAAAGGCAAATACATATTTTATTTACATTTCACTCTCTTAAAGAGACACCACACCACACACACATTAAAGCTTGCACACACACACACAGACAGACACAGACACACGCATACACGTTGCAAACCTGTCACATGCAAAAGGTTGAGTTTCTACATAAATTTGACAACATCAAATTGGCAAACGTGCGTATGCAAATTTGTATGCCCCCTTCCCCCCCCCCACCCTCCACGACTGCCATCACTACTCATTCAACTGTGTGTTTGTGTGCGTGTGCTGATATTTGAATTATTAAACAAGTTTCAGCAGCAGCAGCAAAGTGAAAACAGCATTTTATCAGTGTGCCTACACGGGCTAATTTCCATGCATATATTCCATTTGTTTGTTCATTGTTAAGTTTTTATTGCTGCCCGCATATTTTTGCGTTTACACGATCGCCGAGAGCAGAGAGAGAGAGAGAGAGGCAGCGACAGAGGCACATGGTACAACTTGCAGTTGTACTTGTTGTTATTGTTATTTGCTGCTAAGTACATTTTCGACATTCCTTCTCAGCGAAGCGATAAAGGAAGGCCAAGACCACAGCAGAACAACAGTAACGGCAACGATAACAAAAACAATAAGTATACAAACAAAAAATAACATGGCTCCAGATGCGAACGATTGTTAGGGACTAGAAGGGGGGCGGCAGTAGGAGCAGGAGGAGAAGGTAGAGGAGGAGAGACTCTCTATCTGCTTGGCAATTGTGTTGTGTTAGCTTAACACCAACAAAATGCCCATTGAAAATACGCGAATCGGGTAGCGAAACGGTTATGACACAGCGGAAGTGAGAGCAAGACAGACAGACAGAGAGACAGAGAGAGAGAGGGATACATCAAAATGTTTATATTTATTAACAAATAGTTAGCAGACATGCTCCAAGTTTCTGCAATTGAAAAAACAAAATCAACTGCAAATCTATATCTACACAACATCAATCAAAGTTTTGACACTTTGAAAAAAACGTGCCACCTAATTAGAAAGATTTTGTATTTGTGTACAATTTTGAGCAAATTCACTTGCTAGAAACTAATTGAAAAAAATCTTGAGAAGATAGCTTCTCTGCCTGGCATTCACGTTAATTTTTGAAGCCTAAAAGAACATACGGTGTAAATTCTCATTGGATTGATTACTGAATTGCTACCTATAAGAAATGCATGCCATTTCTTATTGGAATGTCCCAAGATCCGAACTCTTGCCTCAAATGTCTTATTGGAATATTTTCTAAAAGTTTGACCAGCGCCATCTAGCGCTCGCAGTTTCGGAGTCGATTACTTTCAACTATAACAATTTTGCTTGTTTTTCTTGTTTTTTGTTTATTTCTGCAGTGCTTGTTATTCTTTTTAAAACATACATACATCTGTACTAGATGTATATGTGTGAGTATGCGTGTACGTTTGCTTGGTAATTAAAAAGCAATTATGCATATTCATACATACATACATACGATATTGTTGTGATTTTCTTATTCTATTTTGTTTTTTTTTTTTTTTTTGCAAACTTGCATATAGAATAGAAGCGATGGGAGGGAGGGGAAGAGTGAGGATCAGATTATCCCCAGCGTGCAGTTTTTTTTTTGTTAACAAGGAACGACAAATATATACACATATAGTATAGTATATATGTTATATACATGAGTCTCATGTCGAGGTAATTACATCAGCACTTGTTATTAAATCTCATGTGTATAACCAAACCAGAAACGTGACCCGCACACGTTCAAATATAATAAAAATTGTGCCAATCGAGGCACAGCCAAAGTCTTACAGTCAGTTCAGTCAGTTTTCTGACAGCCAGCCCAGCGAGACAGAGAGAAAGAGGGTGAGGGAAAGAGAGCCACCCACGAAAACTGGTAGCCTACCAAATTTGGTTTTGTTGTCTCTCTCTCTCTCTCTCTCTCTCTCTGTGTGTGTGTGTGTAATTGTGGGTTGCTCTGCATCAAATTAGTCATGCGCTGGCCGCACAGTGATACTTAAAAGAGACAATTACATTACTTTTCTTTAAAAGAAGGATCTTTGAAATAAAGTGAAATGAATCGACTAATACTGATGTTTTTAATGACAGACTTTGTATTTGATATATATAATAATAAAAAGTACATATTTTGTTTAAGTTCTATATTAATTGAGAAATTTGAAGAAAAGATTGGTTGAAAATCAAAATATATTTAAATTAATATGAATTTGAAGAAATCGATTGGTTGAACAAGAAATTCTATTTAAATTAGCTTAAAGTTGTTTTTTCTAGATTGCCACAAACTCAAATTTCAATTTTATTTACACAGCGAAGTATTTAATAAACATTCGCGAAAGTAATTGGATTTTCAGTAAATATCACAAAAAAAAAAAAAAGAATCTAATTAACCAAATAAACATATAAATAAACTAATATAATTAAATATTTAAAAAAAAAACTGCCTCACCAAATTTATACGTAAATCAACAATTTGTATTTTGTCATGAGCTAGATTTTAATATATATATTAGTATATTTTTAATAAATGAACAAATAAACTTCAATTAACTTTAGTTAAGTTAGTCGCTCTATCGCATCTCATTGCACTAATGAATAATAATAAATCAGTCTATATATGAGATTCACTTTTGTGTAGTTTTCTTTTCACATCTGCTTTGTAATTCGCGACTTCTTAACAACTGAATAAGTTAGCAATGGATACAATAAAATTCATTTAAACAATAATCATTTTCATCAGTTTCAGTGTTTCGTTTGTTATACAATACAATAAAAAATCAAATAAATAACATATAACTCAAAATAAAATAATATATAATAATAAAAAATAAAATAAAATATAATAAAAAAATAAAATATAAATATAATATAAAAAAATAAAATAAAATAAAATGAAAGAATAAAAACACAACTTGGTTTCGTTAAAAGCCATTTATCGATGCCATAACATTTGGAGCCCACTGTGGCTGGGCTTCATGAACATACATGAATGAGTGAGTATATAGTATATACTATATGACTATATGACTATATGGCATATGCCTGACTGGGATGGAAGATTGCCCCGTGACAAACTATAATATCCTCCAAAGGGGCATAAAAATGTTTTCTGATGCGACAAATTGAGCACAGGCGGCGCATTAAATGAACTCGGCCAGCAAACAAGGGGGCGGGGCACACCGAGAAAGAGAGCAGGAGGAGGAGGAGGAGGAGGAGGAGGAGGAGGTGAGAGAAGGAGGCAGTGGCAAATGGAAATGGAAATGCATTGACAATTGCTATACGAGCACTTCGTACATTTGCTTCAAAAGTTATTAACCTAAATTTTAAACGCAATCGTAAAAAATATAGATAAAAACAAATGGAACTAACATACAACTTTGCAGTATTTGTTGACCATTACGATGGCCATGGAGTGGCGAGAGGGGGGAGTGAGAGAATTAAAATGGGAATTCACAACCGGTTGGCAAAAATGAAATGAAATCGCAATTGTTGCAATAATCAAATGCCAATTGGCGACAGGTGCCTGCACTTAGAGGCATAAATTGCAAAACACTTAAACTAAAATTGCGTCATTCGTTATTCATAGTAATCGAATTAGTCTGTTATCGATTTGCATGATGACGACGATGATAAGCACAAAAATCTTCGACGAGCTTGTTCTTAAAACGTTCTCCCTTTAATTGTCAACGATTTTCCTTTTGGTTCTCCCTTTAATTGTCAACGATTTTCCTTTTGGTCTCAAACTAAATTTCGTTATCTGCCACATAAATTTAATTTAACTAACACTTTAACTTTAGAAATTTAAATAGTATTCAGGGGCTAGTCAGGATACTTGAAATCCATCCATTTCTCTGGACTTATGCAATATTTCGTTATGTGCCACATAAATTTAAGCGGCGGATAACTAACTCTCACTTTAAATTAAATCGAAGAATAACTAACTCTTACTTTAACTTGCACATATGAAAATTTAAATAGAATACAAATAGAGGCAGATCTTGTTCTTAAAGTGTTTCCACTTTAATTTACGAGTTTCCTATAGACTTCGTTATCTGCCAGATAAATTAAATCGAGCAAAACCTAACTCTCACTTAACTTGCACTTGAGAAAACGACTCCTTTTGAAATGTAAATAGTATTCAATTTTTTTAGAGGCAAGTTAGAACATTTGGATGAAAGTCATTTCCAACTTCCTGGACTTCAACAATATTTTGTTAACTGCCACATAAATTTAAGCGGCGGATAACTAACTCTCACTTTAAATTAAATCGAAGAATAACTAACTCTTACTTTAACTTGCACATACGAAAATTTAAATAGAATTGAAGTTTTCAGAGGCAGAGCTTGTTCTTAAAGTATTCAACGATTTTCCTTTGGACTTCGTTATCTGCCAGATAAATTAAATCGAGCAAAACCTAACTCTCACTTAACTTGCACTTGAGAAAACGACTCCTTTTGAAATGTAAATAGTATTCAAGTTACAGGTAAGTTTGGAAGAAATTCAATTCCAGCTCCCTTGACTTCAACAATATTTAGTTATCTGCCACATAAATTCAAGCGTGCGATAACTAACGCTCACTTTAACTTGTAAATGAGAAACTCCAACTCCATATAGAAATAGTATTCAAGTTTATACTATTTACATTTACATTACAGAATCAGAGCTAGTTCTTAAAGCATTTTCATTTTAATTGACAACGATTTTCCTTTGGACTTTGTTATCTGCCTCATAAATTCAATCGTACGATAACTAACTCTCACTTTAACGTGCACATGAAAAACCGACGACTCCTTTAGAAATTCAAATACTATTCAAGTTTTCAGAGGCAAGTCAGGAAATTTGAAAGCCATTCATTTCCAGCTCTCTCTGCAATCTAACAACGGAAACGGAACTGAGCAAAAGTCGCCGTAGTTGTTTTGCAGTAACAATATGTTATATGTTATATATAAAATGCAGGCAAAGCAAATAAAGTGCATAAACAGTGCGAAAGTCTTGTAAATAATTCAAGAAATTGCAATCAAATGGATTTTGCAAAGTTGCCAGACCGCTTAATTAATTTGTCTGCCAAATAAAATACGCTTAATAAAGAAAAAAAAAAAAACCAAATAATAAAATTTACTTTAAAATGCAATTAATGTAGCATTACGAACACAAAACACACAGCACACAAGCCAAAAAATATACTCGATAGAGCTTTGCTAATTTGTTGAAACACAAAAACCAAAAAAAAAAAAAAAAAAAGAAATCGTTAATTTCATGGCATAAACGTTCGTTGTGGTTTGGTTTTCAGTTTCACCCACACACACACACACACACACACACACACACGCACACACACACATAGCTACACTTACATCCACCCATCCATCCATCCATCCATATGTGTGCCAGATTTGCGTGCAATTAGAACAATGCCGATCCGATCCGATCCGATCTGAACCCAACCGACACACACACACATTGCAAATGTTTCACGGCATTTTCCTAAATTTCTAAGACATTAAATTTCGACTGTGGACGCAGCCAAAGCAACAACAACAAAATCACGAGAAATAAAACAAATGCCAAATTCTGCAGACACATCTGACTAGAAAAATACTCGGTAACCAAAACTCTGACAAATTAATGGTACTTTTTACATTTATACTATTCAGTATTACAAAGTTTTTTCTAATAAAAACTTACATTATCATACGTAGTATTCTAACAATTGTTTCTTTTTCATTAACCATAAAGTAAAAATTTCAGAAAATTATTAATATTTTATAAAACTGATTTGAACATCTTTAAATAAATGTATTTAAAAACCCGATTACAAAAATATGAAATTATATTTACTTCAAGTTTAAGTTTGAGCGAAAATAAAAACCTATAATAATTATTAAGATCATTGCAGATTAGAAATCTATTGCAAGCTAAACTATGTTTTATATTAAATATGCATCATAAACTTTAAATAAATGTAAATTCACAAAGGAAAAATAAATCGCAAAATAAATAATCATAATTATTTTGCTGAACAATAAATTTTGTGGCTGGGTTAAACATCATAAATCATTATGATTGAAGAAAACGTATAAAATCCAGTAATTCGATAAGAAGTTCTACTGAATTATTTTAGTAAATTCTCCTGAAAAAATATTTTTGTAATTCCCTAATTAATAAAAAAAATCAAAATATTTATTTTTCAATTCAAAAAACATATAATTCCCCAATTAAAAAAAAACAAAATTGTTAATTTTTTTATTTAGTAAATTCTCCTGAAAATATATTTTTGAATTCCTGATTAATAAAAAATCAAAACATATTTTTTTTAATTCAGAAGAAATTTAAATAAAAAAAACCTTTTTTTTGAATATAGAATTTTGGAATAGACATGTTGCTTGTTGAACTGCCGGGTATAAAAAAGAAAGAAAGAAAATTTTAATGTTTCTGACTGTTTATTTGGCAAACGCGCTATAGCGATGACCACAAAAAAGAAAAGAAAAGAAAAGAAAAGAAAATAAAGAAAAACCACCTTAACCCATCTCAGATGATCACAATAGATACAAAGTTAATTATCACGCGCTCATCGCTATTGTGAATGCGTCGATTGCAGCGTTGTCACCACGTTGCAAAAGAGAATGAGAAAAAGCCAGTTTAAATATTTACATTAAATAAGGGCAAACAGTAACAGCAACAGCAGCAGCAACAACAATGGAGCTTAATTAAAGAGCAAAGTGTATTTGTTGTTCAACTATTTGCAAAATGTGGCAAACTAATTAAAAGTGTGTCGAAGTCGAATGCCAATGGCAAGAACAAAAGGCGACCGCGAGTAACAACAACAACAACAACAACAGCAGTTGCTGTTTGTGTCACTGTATGTGTGTGTGTGTGTGTGTGTGTGTGATAGAGTGTAAGCACGTGTGTGTGGGTGGTGTCTGTTAACAAAAGCGCAAACAACAACAACAACAACAACGATAGCAGCAGCTACGACAGTCACACTTGTTGTTAGCATTTCAAAAACAATGCAGATATGCTTGCGTATATGTGTACGTCTCTGTGTGTGTGTGTGTGTGCGCCATTGAAAACATTGGAAATAAAACGGAACCAGTCGAGAGAAAAACCATTTTTGTGTATTCCATACGTATTTATGCATGTTTACACATGTGGACTAAAGCTCAACTGATGCGCTCGACTAACTTGATACCCTGGTATTTTTTATATGTAATTTGGCTGTGCAGTGTGACCATATTACGCGGCTGTTAAGAACGCATAATCAACGGCGAATCCAATTGAAAAGTGACAATCGTTTTCGTTATTGACAGCTGCGTTTCAAATTGGAATCCAATTAAATGGCAATTTATTGAAGCAAAGCGAAAACGGTAACTGTTTATTATTATGTTACTACAACAAGTGGACACCTGTCACATTGCATAAATAATGCCAAGATTTTTGTGCACTACACATGTCCAATTTGAATTCCAATTAGAAAATCAAGTAATGGAAATTCATTTAACATTTGCATATTTCCAATTTGGATTCTTTTTCGATATATATGTGTGCGTGTGTGTGTGTTGACAATGACAAATGGGTCGCCTTATGTAAGGCTCCGTTTGTCCAAGGACAAGTGTTGCTAACGAAGGAAAAGGAAAAGCAGCTCTTACAAGATCGTACTGCAGACACTCTTGCTCTCCCACTCTCTCGCAACTTAAGAACTGCAGCAGATTGTTAGTTGTCGCAGTTCACAATAGATGGCGCGAGTTGCGATTAACGATAACCGCTTAACGCTCTGTTGCTCTAATCTTAGGTCTTTATTAAATTTAAACATGATACTGCTACACATACATACACATACATATACATACATACATATAAATAAATATATGTTTGCACTTTATTTGCATTTGCATAATTCGCTTTTCATATCGAAATGTAAATGATATCTTAACAATCGTTGTCGTCTATATATTTTTTTCTATTTTGTTCGCCATTGTTAAAATCTCATTGAAACTGTTGCTTTTGTTTTTTGTTGTTGGCTCAAACGGTTTCGGCTTTTGCACTCTAACGACATGCAAACACACACATTCACGCACACACACACGCACATAGACATAGAACATGGAACAGAAAAGAAGAGAACAAAAAAAAATACAGTTTTAAATTGCAAATTTTATTCAAGCTTTGTTGACGGCACAGTTTGGTTTTGGCTTCGTTTCGCTTTTGGCTCTGGCTTTGGCTTTTGCTATATAGCTTTGACTTGGCCAACTTGGGCGCGTCGTTGTGTGTGTGGCAAGCACCATGTGCCACTGTGGCACAAATGTGTCAACTTGCGCTTAATTTGCCATCTGACACAACAAACAATTGTGCAAATAATAATTTTACTGCCACGCTGTTTTAAAAGTTTAACAAAACAAAATACTTTGCTTACATAACAATTGGTTTATTTTATCGAAGTGGCAACTCTTTTTGGAGAGCGTTGCCACCGCGTTGGGATTTCTGAAATTTGAAAATCTTGCATTATCGTTGGCTGCGCTTTTATTAGCGCATTTGTTTACAAAGCGAATTCTCAAAAAAACAAAAAAACAAATTTGCTAATTCATTACACTTTATGCAATTAACGACTTTTTGCTTGGCATTGGCTTTTGATCTTTATGCATGGAGGAGACTGCGCCTCCCTAATTATCATATTGCAAAGCTCGAAATTTTCAAACCTAAAAAGCAGCAAATACTTTACTCACTCAGTTGTGCTTGATTTTGCTCCACTGTGCGGCATGCCGCGTGATGCGTGTCGAAGCGTATTCGCTTCGTCTTTTTTCTGTCTCGCTTTTTGACTGGCTTTCTTGTTGCTGTTGTTGTTGTTGTTGTCATCAGCGTCGCTTTTTTGCCAATTAATTATAATAATTAAGTTTGAAATGCGTTGCGACTAAGCAACAACAAGAACAACAACAACAACAATAATAATAATAACAGTAACAACTACAAACAAACAAAAATGCTTCACACGCAAACGCATTTTACGGCCGATCCAATTTTCCGGGCAATCCTATGACACCGTCTAACTAGGAGCTCAAATAAAAGAAAAACAAATACAACGGGAAAGTAACATACACGGGATACACACACACACACACACACACACATACTAAAGTACACACGCTGAAAACTTAATCAACTTTTCAAAGTAAATTTATTCTTATTTATCTATATTCCAAAATTATTCCAAATTTTATTTCTTCTTTTTCATTTCTGATCAAAATTCATCATAGTCTGGATATTTTTAAATATATTTCGAGCAGCACAAATCAAGTTTAGGCTTTTTAAATTAATTTTCTACCCAACTAGTTCTTGAACGATATTAATCATTTTAGTAATCATTTAAAGTTCATTTTTACATTTCTATTTTTAAACACAATTTTTACATCACAAATAAAGTTTGGTGGACAGTGATGAATGTCTAAAGTGTTTCTAAAAATACAAGAAGTATTTCAAATATTTATCATTTGTCAATATATATTCAAAAAAAAAAACTAAGTATTTACAGTTGTGGCCATCAATTCTTTCTGAATAAGAACTTAAATTATTTATTATTTGAAGCTAAATAAAATTAAAAATATTCCCTACATTTCAAAATCGAAAATCAATTGATTAAAGGCAGAGAAAAAAAGCTTTTCAGTCCTAGAATTTGTAAAAGAAAAATGTACAAAGGAAAAAGTGCGCTTTAATCGAGTGGAATAAGAAGCTTGCTTAACGTGTAGATTACTGTATTCTTATGTTGATTGGATTTTATCAATGTGCCGCCGTGGAATAGCTGAACTCGTAAAAATAACACACGGGCTTTATATTGCCAATCAAATTTGAAGCTCTTTTCTTTGCTTATCGAGTTAATGCATCAAATTCAATATCGCTCTCTTTCTCTCTCTCTCTCTCTCTCTCTCTCTCTCTCTATCTCTCCCTCAAGTCAAGCAACAAATTTAAAATCGATTTATAATATTAAATAACACATGAAAATGTTGTAGGATATTGCGGAAGAAAAACAAAATAAGTAAATAATAATAGATTAATTGGTGACGAGGATGATGTTGAAGATAATGACTATGTTGATGGTGATGAAATCCCATTGGCAACAGAGCAACAACAACTACAGCATGAAATTGTCGCACATGCACACACACACACATAAAACAAACGAAATTTGAGGCGAAATTCTTGTTGGGCGCGCACTCGTTTTGGCATTTCATTCCCTCCTCTTTGCCACCCCCGCTCATTCTTATAAGAGCGTATACGCGCTCTCCTCACTCACTCTCTCACGCTCTCTTCCGCTCTTCCTCTTTTGCTCGCTTCGCTTTCACTCCCAACGTCTGCAATCCCTACACGACCCATATTCCCCCACCCCCACCCCGACTCCCCTCCTCCCTCCCACACTTCCTTCTAATGCACACTGTGTACCGTAAATTACTCGTTCAACGTTTGGCCAATTTTTATCGTTAGGCTCTGGCTGCAAACAAAGTGTACAGTTACCGCGAGTGCCATAAAATTATAATTATTATTATGTACATACACATACTGCATACATATATAATTATTGTTGCTGCTTTTTGCATATTTCAAATGAATTTCAAACAAATTTGTTTCATTTTTATTTTGTACTTTGTTTTAATCTTCTCTCGCGCAGTGTCGTTATTGTAGTTGTTGTTATGGTTGTGTTTGTTGTTGTTGGTGGCTGTGTGAGTGACAGTTTGGATGCTGTCTGCTCCAATAAGTCAAATAGTTTTTCACTTTACGCGATTTTTAATACCCGCCAGCGATGCGATGCTGTAGCAAGGTATTCTTATCCGTCCGTCTGTCTACTTAAACGCCTACTTTGTAGATCTCTGTGACTAGAACAGCTATTGACAATAAATTTTTGCTGGCAATACACGACTTTACAAATTGTCGTACAACAAGTTGGCGACATTAAAGTTAAGGTTTTTAATACCAAGTTTCGAAATCATTTGCATGAATGTGTTTATGAATTATTTTAGGATATTATTTGTATTTTGTTTTGTCTTTTCTAAATTACATTGTAATGCATTTATTTGTGAATGTGTTTATGAATTATTTTAGGATTTGATTTCTATTTTGTTTTGCCTTTTCTAAATTACATTGTTTTGCATTTATTTGTGTAGTATTTTGGGTACAACAAGTTGGCGACATTAAAGTTAAGGTTTTCTCATGATACAAATTTTCAAAATCATTTGCATGAATGTATTTTTGAATTATTTTGGGATTTCATTTGAATTTTGTTTTGTCTTTTCTAAATTACATTGTAATGCATCAATTTATGTAGTATTTTGAGTATTTTTCTGCTCACCTTTTCCCTCTATATAATAAAATCTATTATTTACCTTTAAATAGAAAATCTATAATTAACCTATACTCTTTATATTGTAATATAAATTGTAGTGAATATGAATTCTAGTAGCATATAAATGGTTTTCAAATCTACGTTACAAAGTGCAGACAAAGCAATTGAGAACTTTTGACTGACCTACATTTTAATAAGCAATATGCTTATTAAACAAATCAATAATTGAAGTGGCACAATTTTCATTTGTTGAAAATTCAAAACTAGGCCATGATGAAATACATATTTAGTTTAGTTGAAATTAAAGTCATTTTTTTCAATATTAAGTAATTATTAATTTATGTTTCAATTGTACACTTAATTATTTTGAGGTATTTCACAGTCGAGCACACTCCACTGTAGCCTTTTGTCACTTGTTCATTATATATATATATGTGTGTGTGTGTGTGTGTGCGGCATATACATACATACATATACATATATTTTTTTACTTTTCTTTTTGTTTGTCTCACGCTGCAAGACAAAAATTGTCGCACAGTGAAATTATTTTTGGCAATTGTATTTTGCCTGCCCGATGCTGCAGGTGCTGTGTGACAGCGGGGGGGGGGATGAGTGGGAAGTGGGTGGACAGACAGAGGGAGGTAGAGATGGCAACGATTGCGACCTAATTTCGGTTTCTGTTTCACAGTTTTATGCGTTTGTTATTCTTCTTGTAGCTCCGGCAATTAGCATACACACACAGACACACACACACAAAGACCTACATTCACACAGGCAAATGCATGTGTATGCGACAGAATTGCTTAAAAATAACAATACACACACACACACACGGAGACAGCCAACAGCTGATACGCGAGTCACTCGCACCCACACACACACATGCATACACACATTCAAACATGTTTATTTAAGAGCAGAAAATCCTGCTAGAAGCATGAGCTGCCTTAAGAAGGCATATTTAAAAGGATTAACTTTAACATTACAGCACACGCACTCTCTCTCTTGTTCTCTTTCTGTCTCTCTTGCACATTACATTTAACGTGTTACATGCAAATCGACTGCCAAGTTGTGCGTAACAAAATGCAGCATCATGCATACATACAAATACACAAATACACACACACACGCTTTGGGAGAGCATGTCATTGAGAAGACAAAACACGAATGAACGGACTAAAAAGGGGACGGCAAGCGAGGATGCCAGCGGCCAAGGCGAATCATGTTTGGGAGCGCAAATAAAATGTAACGAGCATCAAACTCACCGCTCTAACACCACCACCAACAACAACAACGACTACACCAACAACAACAATAATCCCCGCATTCACACACATACACTGTATGAATGTTGTTAGCACGCAAAGCGCCCGCAGCGCAGCTTTGCATTCAGAATTACAGTGATGTCCATAACACAAGTGCAACTATCAAAAGTTTTAGCACAAGCATTTGCAGTTGTTCTTCTTCTCACTATCGCACGTCAAGTGCACTCAATGCGGAGATGGAGCGAGTGCGAGCGAGACAGTGCTACGGCATCCACTCGATATAACTTTGGCTAAACACAACACAGCAAATAAGAAATTCAAGCAACACAGCAAAAATAACAAAAACAAAAACAACAAATAGAAAGAGAAAAGTTTCAGCATCCAACTTGCCGAACAAAAATACTTTTTCCTAACTTTTTCTGTTTCGTAAAAAACCAAAAACGAAAAAACAACAACGAATGCTTAAGTAGCGCAGACACAAATAAAACTTGTGCATAAAAACAAAAATCAACACACCAACCAAACAAAAAAAAAGGAGTCAAAAAGGTTTTTCGTGATACGGTGACGGAGGTATTGCGGTTTTTATGGCCGCCACTGTATTGTATGCGTAAAGTAACTGTAACGAGATACGAGAATGTTCGCCAGAGTGACAGAATAATGCGAGAGAGATGAAGCAGGCAAAAGCAAAGCAAGGAGCTGGCCAGAGGGTGGCTGAGGGGGTGGCAGAGGGGGGATTCGCAGCCGCTGAGCAGCTGTTTAAAGCAACTGAAACTGAAAGCGAAAGCAAATGTTGGTTACCCAAGGGTAGCTCTGATGGATGGATTTGTATTTGTTGTTGTTGGCGGCAAGAACACGAAGAAGAAGCAGAGCATGCTTTTGCTGGGTTAAGAGTGGGGGGAAAGTACAAAAGAGTCGCTTTTAAATATTTAATATTTATAACTTGAGCAGCGAACCGAGAGATGATTTGTATCCCCACCGGAAGCTAATCTCGAGTTGAACTAACTCGCACATTTACCCACCCAGCAGCTCACACACACACACATACACACATAACAGAGACATTCATGAAGAGCTTTCCATGGCTGCCTTGGGCAGGCGAGTGAGGTTATGTGCACACATACAGACATACAAAGAGAATTGGGTTTACTCTGTGTGATGTACGTATGTATGAAAATATATGTACGTATTCTTATTGGTGTGTTTGTGTGTATTTTAAAGCGTGTTGCACCAAAAATCCAAATAAGTATGCTTTATCGATTCCCACATATACGTATGTATGTACATCTTTGCACATGTATGGAAGAAATATTCATGTACGTCTGTACGTATGGCCGTGGCCGCGCCAGACTTGTACTGCTTCTTCTTTTTCCCCCAAATAAGGATAAAAAGGCAAAGTAAAGGCACGCGGTGCGCTCAAGCTCAAGCTCAACTGAGCTTGCCTCGGCGCACTTAATTTCGTTGCCATTGCTTTTTGCATTAGAGAGCGAGCAAACGAGAGAGAGAGAGCTTAAGCAAGGGAGGTAGGCGTAGCTGGTGGAGAGGGGAGCGAGGGAGATAGGTAGAAGCGCGAGTGAATTCCTGGTTTGGGCTCCAGCAAAAAGTCAACCCTGACCGCTGCTGCTGCTGGTGTTGGCTTGACAGCCGAAGCTGAAGCTGAAGCCGAAGTCGAATTCGACGCCGAAGCAAATACACGAACACACACATACGTGTACATATGTACATACATACATAAATAAGCACAGTCAGTTAGTCGGTCATTATGACGACGCGCTGCTTCTACTGTTGCGTTGTGTATTGGTGTTGGTGACCAAAGTGCGTGCCGAGTGTCCTGTTGCTGCTACAACAACAACAATAACAACAGCGAGAACAGTAAAGGTAACAACAACAATAGCTTGTAAATGAAAGAAATGAAAACACAACGTCACGTCGACGTCGTTTTGCGTTTGTGACAGCAACAGAACAGACCCAAAACATTTTGTAGTATGTGTGTGTGTGTGTATTGCAATTGCCGGCCACGTTTTTTTTTGTTCTTTGCTTTAAGCAAACGTCAACTGCATTCGTGACAGCTCAAAAAGCAAAAACAACAAGAAAACAACTGGACTACACTGGAAAAATGATAGGATGCTGATGTCATACATACATAATATGTACGAAACGTATATACATAAATATATCCATTATATGTAACGAAATAATTAGCTAGTGCAACATATGCAAATATTATGTCATACAATACAAAAGTATTTTTTTTTTTTTAGTAAATTAAATAACATTTGTTTCCAAGAAACATGGATTGGTGACCACTGTGCGGTGACGAAGCGTCGACCAATGAATGTTTGTGTTGGCATGCGTGTGTGTGTGGTGGGTAGCAAAAGACGCGAAAGCACAGGGCAACGCATGTGTGTGTGTGTGTGAGTTTATGCTTGTGGTGAGCTTAGGCTTGCCCTTAGCTAAGGCGAATTGTTGCGTGCGACGCCGACATGAGCAGAGAGGTCCTGCTGCTGTCGCAGTCGCAGTCGCTGCTGCTGCGCTGCTTTGCTGCTGCTGTGAGCTTTTTTTCGTTTGGCCTCTGTGCTTGTTGTATTTGTATGGGTGCCACGCAACACTAAAAGTCAATTGACCCGAAAGTGTTGAATATGTAAATATGTACACGTGTATGTACATATGTATGCATAAACAGCGAATGCAGCAGCAGCGTGATTAGATTTAGCTTTCATTTCAAATGCAAGTACATAGCAGAGTTCTATGTGTGTGTATGTGTCCGTATTAGATTTGAAGAAATCACAGGCGATATTCGTGTTGTTGCCTTTACCATGTACATAAATACATACATACATACATATGTATGTGTGCATGAATTGCTCGCAACGAATTCAGTACTTCTAGTTGTTGTTGTAGTTGCTCCCGCTATTATTAGCGCAATGTGAGTACAACAAAAACAAAAGCAACAACTGGGTCTACATTTTGTTGTTGCTGTTTTTCACTTTTTTTTTTTTGCTTCTCTAATGTATTTGATGTTTCGCAATTGTTATTGTTGTTGTGTCATGCTTTACTTTTCCAATCTATTTATGCTTTATTTCCATTCTTGCTTTCAATTATTTCGCATGCTCGCTCATTGCTCGCTGCTCTCTCTCTCCAAAAAATTGCGCTCTTTCGCATGCTATGCGTGCTCTCTTTACAAACTTGCGCTCTCTCTCTCACACACACACGCACTCCCCACACTCTTTACCACAGTTGCATTGCATTGCTGGGTGGTGAGTGGGGAGCGTGGGGGAAAAGGGGGTGTTAGTAATTGTCATGAGAGTGCAAATTGCTAATTGTTGTAATTAATATGCATGCAATTAATTCTTACATACAACATACGCGTTCTAATTCTCACCTGTGCAAACTGTTAAACTGTTTCTCACCACACACACATCACACACACGCAGACACACACAAGAGCACGTGCGTAATTTTGTGTGAAATTCTAAGGACACAATGTGTAAACGATAGACGGGAATGTTCACACGTTGTTTTTGTTTAGTATGATATCATTAACAGTCAGTTTCAAGAAGTGAGATGAGTAAAAACGATGTGTAATCTACCAGGGAACGCAAAAAATAGAATATTCTTGTTATTTCTATACACAGAATCGTTTTTTTTATTTTTATACTAACTAGACTTATTTATGACTATTGGGAATTTCGAATTCAAGAGAACAAAACAAGTGACAAAATAGATAAATCATTCTGCTGTTTTAAGGCTAATTTATGTACCACGATTAACAGATTTATAATTTTATATTCTATTTTAATTTTACAGTCTACAATATGCATATAATTATACTCAGCTTTTAAAAATGGACTATTATTTAAGACGAAAAAACTTTTTAAAATAATTGAATTGCAGAAGTTTTATTTCTCTTCCCAAAAATTCAAAAATAATAATTATTACGTTTTCTATTAGCGAATTAATAAGAATTCAAAACAAATTATTATTGGTAATTACAATCAATGTCAAGTTACCATTTAATCTGGCACCGCAATCAAAAGTTCAATTCTGTTTTACTTTTCTGTATTGATAATCGCTGGGGACACGATGTCAAAAGCTCAGACAGTCAAAAGATATCAAAAGTCGCGACACTTTAATGACATTGCATGCGATTATCAGTATAAATGTAACTAATTTGTCTACTCCAATACTGTTGGAATATGTTATCAAAACCAACATCACAAATGCGGTCACAC
This sequence comes from Drosophila pallidifrons, assembly GCA_023558445.1. Classification (NCBI taxonomy): domain Eukaryota; kingdom Metazoa; phylum Arthropoda; class Insecta; order Diptera; family Drosophilidae; genus Drosophila; species Drosophila pallidifrons. The sequence continues at coordinate 19,281,866 of CM042351.1, forward strand.
TGCCCGATCTCTACTTTAAGAATTGTTATCGATATTAAGTTCTCTCTTCACTGTTTCCGTTTCTACTGACAAGGCTGGTTGTGCGCGCATATAAAATAATAATATAAATCAAAGTGAATCAACAAAAACTGACTTTTATTTTAGAACTAAATAAGGAAAATACAATAGGTTATGGGCCCAGCCCTCACTAAAACATATTATTAAAGTGAAAATAAAAAAAACTTAATATATTAATTTGATTCTTGTGAAATTCACACATACACAGAGACGGTTCTATAGGTCTTGTGAAATATAGTATTCTTGGTGAAATATAAAAGTTTTGTGAAATATAATAATCTTTTTAAGTATAAATAATCTGAAGAATATAATAGTTCTTGTGAAAGTCACTTATACATTTATACATACTTAATTTTTCAGTCATCTTTAAATCTGATGAAATAGGATAGGCCTTGTGAAATTCACACATACACATACATATACATATTTTTTTTTCTCAGTTCTTCTAAATCTGATGCAATAGAATTGGTCTTGTGAAATTCACACATACACATATACATACTTCATTTTCGTAGTTCACATTCACAAGTCATACATACAAATTTAATAAAAAAAATATGGATAAGACAAAGAATAATGTAAAACCGTTTGATGGGCAAAAGTATGGAATATGGAAATTTCGAGTAAGAGCACTCCTGGAAGAGCTAGAGGTCTTGAAAGTTATAGATGGGGAAGTACCGCATGAAATTGACGATGATTGGTTAAAGGCAGAAAGACGTACAAAAAGCACAATAATTCAACATTTAAGTGACTCATTTTTGAATTTCGCGACAAGCGACAAAACTGCGCGAGAAATATTTAAGAATTTGGATGATACCTATGAGAGAAAAAGTCTTGCATCGCAATTGTCGCTTCAAAAAAAAATTATTATCTCTTAAACTTAAAAGTGAGACGACACTTTCAGATCACTTTATAATATTCGATGAAATTGTCAATGAATTAATGGCTGCAGGATCTCGAATTGATGAAATGGGTAAAGTATCGCATTTATTGCTGACTTTGCCATCATCATATAACGGACTAATCACTGCCATTGAAACATTGGCTGTAGAAAATTTGACATTAGCATCGGTGAAACACAGATTGTTAGATCATGAAATTAAAATTAAGAATGATTCTAATGATACTAGTAAAAAGATAATGAATACAGTTAGTTCCTTTAACGGAAAGAATGTTAGAAGTGGACCGTTTAAAAATAATTACAAGAAAGGGATAAACAATACTGGACGTAAACAATTTAAGAAAACAAATATTAAGTGCCACTACTGTGGAAAAGAGGGACACATTAAGAAGGACTGCTACAGTTATAAACGAATAAATTCAAATAAAAATAAAGAAAATGAAAAACAAGCAAAAGTCGCGACAACTCAGCCTGGTTTTGCATTTATGCTTAAACGTGCAAATCAGAATCTGACAAATTCCGACAAGAATGTCAGCTTCATATTGGATTCTGGTGCCAGTGATCATATTGTAAATGACAAAAACCTTTTCATGGATTCAATCCAATTGGAGCCTCCCATTAAGATTGCGGTGGCAAAGCAAGGAGAATTTGTTTATGCAACAAGGCGTGGAATAGTGCGTCTATATAATGGACGACAAATAACACTGGAAGATGTCCTCTATTGCCCAGAAGTTCCCGACAACTTAATTTCGGTGAAGCGCCTCCAAGAGGCTGGGATGACAGTGGAATTTAACAAAAACGGAATGAAAATATCCAAAAATGGGTTGTTAGTTGCTGAGAATACCGGTATGTACAATATACCTATTATTAAGTTTGCAGCATTTACATTAAATATGCAAAACAAAAATACAGATCAATTATGGCATGAAAGGCTAGGTCATATAAGTGAAGGGAAATTGTTAGATATAAAAAGAAAGAATTTCTTTAATGATAATAAACTTTTAGACAAGGTTCTACCTATTACAGAGATATGCGAAGCTTGTCTTAATGGAAAGCAAGCTAGATTACCTTTTGCAAAACAAAAAAATAAAAATTATATTAAAAGAGCACTTTTCGTAATACATTCAGATGTGTGTGGCCCCATCACACCTACTTCAATTGATGACAAGAATTATTTTGTAATTTTTGTAGATCAATTTACACATTATTGTGTAACTTATTTAATTAAGCATAAATCTGATGTATTTAACATGTTTAAAGATTTCGTTGCAAAAAGTGAAGCGCATTTTAATCTAAAGGTTGTAAATTTATATATAGACAATGGAAGGGAATATTTGTCAACTGATATGCGGGAATTTTGTGTCCAGAGAGGGATTAGTTACCATCTAACTGTACCATATACACCGCAGTTAAATGGAGTTTCGGAGAGGATGATAAGGACTCTCACAGAAAAAGCGCGTGCTATGGTAAATGGTGCAAAATTAGATAAAACCTTCTGGGGTGAAGCTGTGCTAACAGCCACATATCCAACGAACAGAATTCCAACTAGAGCACTTGGTAATTTTGAAAAAACTCCATATGAGATGTGGCATGATAGAAAGCCAAGTTTAAAAAATCTTAGGATTTTTGGGTCAACAGTTTATGTTCATAATAAAAACAGAAAGAGAAAATTTGATGAAAAATCATTTAAAGCAATACTAGTTGGTTATGAACCAAATGGTTTTAAATTATGGGATGTAAATAATGAAAAGTTTATTATTGCAAGAGATGTAATAATTGACGAAACAAACATGATAAATTCTAGAGCTGTTCTGAACGATATTGAATTGCTGAATGAGAGTAAGCAATGTAGTCAATTTAACTTCCCGAATGATAGTAAGGAAGATAACCATATAGATGTCCTGAATGATAGTAGGGAGAAATCAAACAAATTAAACTTCCCGAATGATAGTAAGGAAGACGACTATATGGAGGTCCTGAATGAGAGTAAGGAAAACTCAAATAAATTGAAATTCCCGAATGATAGTAAGGAAGACGACTATATGGAGGTCCTGAATGAGAGTAAGGAAAACTCAAATAAATTGAAATTCCCGAATGATAGTAAGGAAAATGACCAATCAGATGTCCTGAATGAGAGTAAGGAGAAATACAGCGATTTTATCCGGAATGAAAGTACGGAATCAAAATCAAAACAAGAAAATCATATTAATACTGATGTCGTAGAACAACTTGTTGAAGGTTCCACTAGACGAAGTAATAGATTAAAGAACTTGCCAAAAATATCCTATAATGAAGATGAAACAGATCTTAATAAATGTATATTAAATGCTCACAGCATTTTTAGTGATATTCCAAGCACATTCGATGAAATTCGAACTAGAAGTGATAAGCGTGCCTGGGAAGAAGCTATTAATATAGAACTAAATGCCCATGAATTGAATAATACTTGGTGCATTGTTCAAAGACCTGAAAACAAAAATATTGTTGACAGTAAATGGGTATTTACTTTAAAATGCGATGAATTTGGAAACCCTGTAAAGTATAAGGCAAGATTAGTTGCACGTGGGTTTATGCAAAAATATCAAATAGATTATGAAGAAACATTTGCACCAGTTGCCCGAATTTCAAGTTTTCGTTTCATAATGTCAATATCAACTCAATATGGCTTGAACGTACATCACATGGATGTTAAAACTGCTTTCTTAAATGGAACACTGAAAGAAGAAATTTACATGAAAATTCCTGAAGGAGTAGCATGTAGCAAAGATAAAGTATGTAAATTAAATAAAGCAATATATGGACTTAAGCAAGCAGCGAGATGCTGGTTTGAAGTATTTGAGAAATCTCTAAAAGAATGTGGATTTGTAAATTCACCTGTTGAGCGCTGTATATATATTTTAGATAAGAAAGATATCAATAAGAACATCTATGTCCTACTATATGTAGATGACTTGGTGATAGCCACATTAGATATAGAGAGGATGAATAGTTTTAAAGCATATTTAATGAACAAATTTCGAATGACTGATATGGGACAAATAAAGTATTTTATTGGAATGAGGATAGTATTCTGTGAAAAGAAATATATTTAAGTCAATCAGCATATATTAAAAAGATTTTAAATAAATTTAAAATGGAAGATTGTAAAGCGGTCAGTACACCGCTCCCAATTAAACTTAATTATGAATTATTGAATTCTGAGGAGAATTATGATGCACCTTGTCGCAATTTAATTGGTTGCCTAATGTACGTTATGTTATGTACACGACCAGACATTGCCACTGCAGTAAATATTTTAAGTCGTTACACAAATAAAAATAATTCTGAGTTATGGCAATCCCTAAAGAGAATTTTAAGATATCTTAAAGGTAGCATTGATATGAAATTAGTATTCAAGAAAAATATAGAATTCGAAAACATATTTACAGGTTATGTTGATTCTGATTGGGGCGGTAATGAAATCGATAGAAAGAGTACAACAGGTTATATTTTTAAAATGTTTGATTCCAACTTAATCTGTTGGAATACAAAAAGGCAGAGTTCAGTAGCTGCTTCGTCAACTGAAGCTGAATATATGGCTTTGTTTGAAGCTGTAAGAGAAGCCTTATGGTTGAAGAGTCTTCTAGAAAGCGTTTACATAAAATTAGAAAGACCTATAACCATTTTTGAGGATAATCAAGGTTGCATAAGTATTGTTAATAATCCATCATGCCATAAAAGATCAAAACACATTGATATAAAATATCATTTTTCCCGAGAACAGGTCGAGAATAATATTGTTTCTATTGAGTATATACCCACAGAAAATCAACTTGCTGACATCCTTACAAAGCCGCTGCCTATCGGAAGATTCAACACCCTAAGAAGCAAAATGGGACTAATTTAAATTCAAGAAAACAAATTTTTAAAGGAAATCCTACATATATGATTTAATCTAACTTAACCAAATGAAATGGTACCAAAATGTATTTTATTGTTTACTGAAGTAAGAATTTTATAATTTATCATATCTTATATAATGATTTGATTGGGTTTTTCTGGGTTTTCCCCAATCCATGCAGCAAATGCTGAATCATTTTATTGTAACTCCCAGAATGCGCACCAGTACTTATAAAAACTTGTAATGTTAATTTTGAGGAGGGCGTGTTGGAATATGTTATCAAAACCAACATCACAAATGCGGTCACACTGCCCGATCTCTACTTTAAGAATTGTTATCGATATTAAGTTCTCTCTTCACTGTTTCCGTTTCTACTGACAAGGCTGGTTGTGCGCGCATATAAAATAATAATATAAATCAAAGTGAATCAACAAAAACTGACTTTTATTTTAGAACTAAATAAGGAAAATACAATAAATACAAACATATACTCTATATATACAATATACAATATAAGTACATATTTGTTTGCTGTAACGTAGCCAATTGACCACTCTACCATTATCGCCTAATGAACAAATAATTCAAGGCAATGAAACCACAACTGCTGTTTATTTCTAATGATTTCCAAATCGAATACGCTTATTGTGCTTATTTTTATGATACATATTGGGGAAATGGCAATTCAATTGATTTCGAGTGCCAATTATTAGATATTCACAAAATTTCAACAACATTTTGCTTATTATCGAAATCGAACTATCATTGATTTGACTGCAGATATATTATTGATCATTATGGTAATCAAAAAGTATTGCAAAATAGAAAAAACAAAAACAAAAAATTGAATAAAAATAAATACGAATTTAAATGGAAAATTCAATTTAAATACAAATTATTGATCAATAATGTTTTCTGCTTTGATATTGCGTAAAATCGCTGTTTTCTATCACACTTTCGTGTAAACAATGCCTTAAAGATCTCAAGTTGTTGTTAGATGTTAGAAAAGTCAGCTGATTTTTCACCACGTGCTGCACTTGATTCTTAGCTTGTGGATTGAATTTCACAAATTCGAAAAGCTTTATTCACAAACAACTTTCAAAAATACTACACGCAATTTATAACCGGGTCATCAGAATGCGATCAATGATTGGGGCCAGCGATAGTGTTGATAGTAATATACTATAGTAAAAAAAATTTGAAATGAAAATAAGAAAAAAAAATATGCATTACGCTTAATGCATTTGGGCACCCTGAGACAATTTCTAAGTTTGGTTCTCCTTGAAAGTTTAAGGATGAAAGCCTTGATGAGATGATGTCCATGAAAATTCACACACTCACACACACACACACACACACACATTCACATGGAATATACAAATGTCCCTGGTTGGAGTTTGGGAGTCGAGGCTGTATCGCTTGCTCAAAGACGAACAACACACAGACCGAATGATGATGACTGCCGTCGTGTCCTTTTTTTTGACTCTTCTTTTATTTTGCTGCGTTGTGTTTTTAAATGTTGTTGTGAGTTATGCTGCTTATTCTGTTTTTCATGTTTTTTTCATTTCTTGCTTTTGTGTGACAAACAAAACTTCGCATTGAGCACCACGGTGCGGATACGAAACGTTAGCGACTGCGCAGCAACAGCACAGCGACGACGACGACGATAACGGCGTCAGCTGAAAAACGTTATGACCCCCTCTCCCCGCCCCTAAACACTCTTTCTGCTCTTCCACTTGCCATTCGCCTCTTTCTCCCAATGCCACCCACACATCCTCCCCAACTTCTAGAGCAAGCATGAAAATTTTCGTTGTTGCCTTGTCCTGTTCCTCACACACACACAAACGCACTTGTACGTATATATATGATACACACATACATATGTATACAGCTATGTATGTGTGTCACAAGCTCCGTAATTTACGTGCGGCGAGCTCTTCTGCTCTCTTTCACTTAAAATCTCTTGCTTGTTTGCACACACACACACACACACACACGCACAAGCTTTGCTTTGCTGCTTCATAAATTTTACTGTTATTTTTTGGAGTCTCTTATGCTCTCAATCTCTTTTCAGCATCTTATAGGTATTTTAAAATTTCGCTCACTTTGCATTTGTTATGTTTAGCACAAAACAAAAAAATGTATAATATTATTTAGCTGCATAAATTGATGTGACAAAAAACAGCAAAGAAATTGTTATAATTTCATGGGTACATAGAAATTGATGTATGTGCATAGATCTTATGTACACGCATACATATGTATGTGCAAATACATATAAAATGGTCACACTGTTATTTCTCACTCGTTGCACTTTTTCAATTGTATTTTTTTTTTTGCGTACTGGGCGCGTGTCTTTTAGTGTTTTTTGACTTTGACTTTTCCAATTGGAAAATCGACACGCAAATAAATGCAGAAAACCAAAAAAAAAGCGAGCGCGGTCATTGAGCCGATTTTGCTCTATCTATATTATGATTATAATTTCTGCAATAAACAATGCGATGTGTATGTACATCATTTACATCATGATACCACAAAAATTAAAAAAAAAAAAAACGAAAAAAGGAGAAAAAATAACATTTCATACACACACACATACACGCACAGAACACGTCTCAGTTCAGTCATATTGGAATTACACATACTTATGTAGTTCGCAAACAGTATGTATGCATATGTGTATGTGTGTGTTTCCAATTGGTGTTGTGTTTGTTGCTAGTCCGTTTCGTTCGTTGCTCAGCTTTGAGGCTGCTGCTTCTGCTGAGAATTTTCTACTTGCTGCGCTGAGCCGAAGCAGCAGCAGCAGCAGCAGCAGCAGCAGCAGTGGCAGCGGCAGCGTTGGCGTCGCCCCCTCTTTTATTTATGTACATACTCTGTTTTCTGTGTGGGGGCTCTTTTTTTATTTATTTTTTTTTCCTTTCCTTTTATTTTAATTTTTGGATGTTTTTCATGTTGGTAGTTGTTGTTGGTAATTAACGCACAATTTTCAAAAAACAATTTTCAGATGAAGAAAAAACAGCAAAAAAAAATGAAACTGCTTGCAATTTACCTTTTCAATATTATTGCTACAAACGACGCAGACGCACGGTATTTATTTCAATGAGATTCGGTTCAATTGACGCGCTCCCGCAACACGTCCGGCTGAAATTTCAACGCAAATACTTTTGCTTTTTGCTTTTGCACAGCGTGACCACACATTGCATTTCGAAAATATACCATTTTACTTTGCCAAATATACCAATTTGCACAGATTTACGACTGGTTACACTTTATAAAGCATGTAATAAGCTTTTTGAACATACATTTATTTCCTTTGTTATTTGGTTCAAATGATAACGACAAATTCACAATTTTAAATGAAAATATATAAACGAGGGCTTCAATGGTATCAAATTTTTAATAACAAAAACATTTATTTTGCAGACATGCAACATCAAAATGCAAGTAACGGTCTTTGAAATTAAGATTGATAAATTACTTAACTCAATTTTTAAATATACCGAACGAAAGTTTATAGTATTTTTCAGTCAAAATGTACAGCATACATCACAATTCGACGCAGTGTTTTAATGGAGTTCCAAACAATACAAACTACAACTTTTGCTAACATTCTTTAAATTAAAAAAAAAAATCTATGGAAATTAATATATGACCATGGCATTATTTAGCAACAAAGTATGCAAAGTTTGCATTGCAAACATGATAACATAAGCGCAGGATGCTCACAACAGTTAACGCACTGTTATATGCATGTTAAGAGCTATTACCGTGGGAAATCCATATTGAGCTCGTTTAGAACTGAACTGCATGATGATAATGCCGCAAGTGTTGAGATGGGCAAACTTGATGAATGCACATATACAAAATGGTCTAAACTTATAAAAAAATATATAAAAAATAAAAATATTTATTCAATAATAGATGCATTTAAATTATTTGGCTGCAAATCCATCGATATTTATCATAAAATATCGATATTTAGTAATCCAGTAATACAGTTATCGACGATAGGTGACATCGATGTTTCTCCATCTCTAGCAAATTGTAGGGGGGTGAGTGAAACGCACAAAGCATAAAAGCAGAGAAGGAGAAGGTAACAAAAGAAAAAGTGTAAAATACAAATTTTATATTCTGCATAAAGTACGTTTTATTCGCGAGTATTGTGTGCATGTGTGGAATGAGAAAAGACAAACGGTTGCTGTAGAACTACGATTAAATCTATTAAATTGTGCCTCTGCTGCCTGCCGCCCCTCCACCCAACAAACATACATACAAAGCAAAGCAACAGTAGCAACAACAAAAACAACAACAAAGCAATAGCAATCATAAATTGTGTGTGTGTGTGACCATGAACAACGGATTCAGCACCGGTGAGGAGGACTCACGAGGCGGCCATACCGACCAAACATGCTGCCTGATCGACGACATGGAACGTTGCCGAAATCAAGCTGGCTATGCCAGCTATAGCAAACGTATACAGAAAACAGTAGCGCAGAAACGCCTCAAGCTAAGCAGCGATCCAAGTGCGCAGCACATTTACATTTGCGATTATCATAAGGCAAGAATACAATCGGTGCGCACGAAACGTCGTCGCAAGGACAGCGAGGATGATAGCAATGAGACGGATACGGATCTGCATGAGTTTCCCGATCTCTATCAGCTGCATGTGTCCACGCTGCGTCGCTACAAGCGCCACTTTAAGGTGCAGACGCGGCAGGGCATGAAACGTGCCCAGTTGGCGGATGTGAGTAGAGTCGAAAACATTGCATTAAATATGAAATATAAATTAATTTGATTTTGTTATGTTTTGTTGCAGACCATTATGAAGCATTTCAAGACAATACCCATCAAGGAGAAGGAAATTATTACGTTTTTCGTGTATATGGTGAAAATGGGCTCCAATAAATTAGACCAAAAGAATGGTATCGGCAATGATACCACTTGAACGCAACTCTTGCGGCAGCGACGCTATCGATATCGTTATCGCTATCGCAATCGTTATTGATGCCGGCTGTCCCAACACAGCTACAATACAGCGCTATCGCTGTGCTGCTCTCACCACACACCACGACACGAAATATCAACAAACAGACAAGGAACACACAATCAAAAATCACAGCAAAAAAAAAAAAAAAACCAGAAAAATAAGGAAAGGGTTTAACTACAGTGAAATCGAAATAGCTGCATATGCAGCCATGCTTTATATACATAATATATATATATATATATGTTTTTTGTTTTGCCTAATCCAAACAATCAGTGCTTTTAAAACTGTTCATAATGAGGCTCGGGGCTCATTACGATATGGTTCGATTTTTGAGGAATATAAAATACGTAAACTTTCTTATTTTTTACTATACATCTATCTACATATATACATATATTTTTCTTAGTATTTATTTATTTTTTTTTGTTTGCTTACTTTGTATGGCTTTGTTGTAAGTTAGCGCTGCAATATTAGAATTTTGTAAGTACGTCGAAATGAGGAATTATTGTATTTTGATGGCAAACTGTTGTGTAGGCAGGTTTCACTGTACCCAAATAGCCCAACAAATGCAATGCGCACAGTACTATATATATATACACGATTATATAGCAGCAAAAACAAAAATGCAAGAACAACATTAACATCAATGTTATTATCATTATCATCATTGTCGTCAACAACAAAACACTTGGTGCTCCCAACAAAAAACAAAAACACGTAGTTTAAATGAAAATATTGAGAAAGAGAAGGTTAAAGAGAAAGCATATAAAAAGTAAAGTGAAGTAAAGCATAGTAATCTGTAGCGTTCGTCGTTGTTAATAGATCTTTATACAAATTCTACATGCATAGATAATAATTATTATAATAATAATTAATAATAAATGTGTAAATTACCATGGACCCAAATTTCTGGGGCCAACAAAACATGAAGCAACTAAACTAACTAACAATTTACCTTAACTGAATTTAGCCTTTCTTCTGTTCTTGTCACCACTTTGGCCAAAAAGCAATCAAATAAAAATTCTAAATCTGCCAACGAGAAATGATATGAATTATAAGAACAACAATCAAGAACTTCATAACATTCTACGTAAATAAAAACAAACAAACAAAGCATACAAGTAAAGTTATTTACAAAAAAAAAAAAACAAAATGTTTAATAAAATGTAATTATTCTAATTAATGCTGTAATTATATAAATATATTTAAATTGTACACTTGTAATTTTAAAACTCATTCTAAGAAACTTATTAAAAAACAAAATGAAAACATCTTTTAACTGATTAAACCTAGTATACATACATTATACTAAACATTACATTATAGAAATCGGCATGTCGCCAAGCCGATGCTCAAAAGACTCTTGCCTAAGTTGAGGATAACAAATACACATATTCTTCCATGAGAGCTTTAAAAATCTTTCTGATTTGATTGATTATAACACCAAATATTCGTATTTGGAATCGAATCAGGTCATCAAGAAGATGTCGAATACGCCTTATTGACTTTTTTGTTACCCATTGCAAGCGTGTTTCAAAGTGCGTGGCAATAAAAATAGTTTTATTCCTTTAAAATTTCGTTTACAAATGTAAACCGTTGCGCGTTTTATTTGGGCGAGAAGGAAATAATCTGTTCGCCATTCATTTATTCATATAAATTGCACTGAAAAATCATAATATTGTAATGTGGGTTGAGCTGGTTCTTGAATAAAATCGAAAGTTGGCGGGCGTTTAAATAATAACATTTAACTCGAAATATTAACTTATCGATAGAAAATCGAAGGCATCGTGGTGACTGGCAGATATTCCAAATGCTTTACAGTTTACCGCACTGTTATTAACAGAAACAACAAAACAAATATTTTTCAGATAGCTTGTGAATAACAAATTAAAAGAAAAATTGCTATATATTTCATATTTCAATTGGTTGAATTAATGAATAGTAAGTATAGTTGAAAATTTGAATTTTATTTTTTTACCCTATCGTTAATACGGCTGTTTCATAAATGGATTTATGGTTCACACATTCACACAGGTGATGAATTTAACAATTTTAAAAAAGTACTTTTTTGTAAGAAAAAAAAAGCCATTAAAAATTAAATTACCAATCTTTTTATTTCATAATAAGTGTATTTATAATTTGATTGCAAAACAAAACATCGATGTTTACCATATAAAAAATCGATGTAAAAAGAATGTAAATAACATATCGATGCATCGACGGTGCCATCGATGTTGCTGCATCCATCTCTAGAATCGACACAACTCTAATATAATACAAGTGTGCTGTGCGCTTCATTTTTACACAATTTTAGATATATATTTACATTGGAATATCTCCGATTCTCAGAAGTATTTGAAGACGCATTAAGCAATTCAATCACATAGTAACTATAGTGGAAGCGATAAATATATATCAAGAGAACGACAGAGAAGCAGCACACCTAGAAAGCAAATCGCTATATTCAAAGACGACGCACACACAGTGCGTGTGTGTGTGCCAGCGTGCGTGTGTGTGTGTGTGTGTGAGTGCCTATGTCAGTGTTTCAGTGCGTGCTTCAGTCGTCGTCGTAGTTCGTCGAACACGAAAAAGGAGTAAGCCAAAAAGAAGCTGAGGCTGTGTGCACAACGTAGGAACGAAGGAGGAACAGCTATTTTGCCGGAACACGCAATTCTGTTGTTGTAGAGAGGAGCAACAGCAGCGCCCTCTACAAACGAAAAACGTTTACATACATATAGAAAACCAACAAGAACAAGCAGAACAACAACAAACACACACACAAGCAGAAGCAGCAACAAAGGTGTTGCCCCACAACAACAAAAAAAAAAGAAGAAAGATGCAACAACAACAACAGGAATCAGGAGGCGAAGAGAGCTGGCTAGAGGAGCAGTTCCTACGCGAAATCAACGGCCAAAACGATGAATACGAGCGTGAATTTGTGCGTCAACGCGACAACAATTTAAGCACCGTCTGGGGCGCATTCCCAGGATTCGGCCACAGCCGTTGCACAGCTCTATCGTGGTAAGTACCACGATACGCCAGTCGCATCATCATCAGTAGCAGCAGACAGCAGACAGCATTACATCTATCCAATCATAGATTTTGTTTATGCTGCCTCCATTTACATATTCACATACTTCGGTCTATGTATATGCCTATGTGTGTGTGTGTGTGAGTGTGCGTGTGTGGATGTGCTTAAAAATAGTTTGGGCGAGTGTATTAATAGCGGCGACGGCTGCTCTGCTATCCAACAGCAACAACAACATCAACTTCATGCACACAACAGGCCCGGCTTTTAAAGTTCCCCTCTAGTATGCGTATGTGTGTGTAAAAGCACACACAAAAATGCTACGCTCTTTCGTTTGCAATCTACGCATTATCAAAGTGCAGCAGCAGCCGCTGTTGAAAAGGGCTCTTGGAATGCAATAGAAACGCAGCCATGTTGTTGGTGTCTCTGTCTAGCATATAGACGGCTGTGTGACTGTCACAGTGTGACAGGCTGTGGCTTTGCTTACTCCTCCAGAGCTCAAGTCAGCGCTTGACATTGTCCATAAAAGATTTTGACACGTTATGTATATGTATGTGTGTTGTGTGGGTGAACATGTGTGTGTGTGTGTACATGTAGTGCGTCATTTTCGCAAAATTGTTAAACAGCTGTTTTGACTTGCTCTATGTGTGTGTGGGTGTGGAAAGGAAGCTGCATGAATATGCATTTCTATTCAGCGCCCTTTGCCTTATCATCGCGCGTGTGTGTGTATGTGTGTGTATGTAGATACATAGTTACAATTCAAATGGTGCTGCTGCTTGTTTCATTTTCTTCTTTTTGATTGCAAATTATTTTTTGGGTTTTACTTGTCATCTCGCTTCAACTTATCTCTCTCCTTAGCTAGCAGCCATCATGCATTTAGTTTTTCCTTTGCACACGACTTTGACGTCGGGTCGATAAACGTGTACGTCAAGTTGCTTTGGTCCTTTTTCTCCGTGCAGCGCCAACAACAGCAGCAGCAGCAGGTGTTGGAACGCAAGCGAGTGACAGGGAGAGAGTGACAGAGAGAGACTAAGTGAGAGCGAGAGGCGCTACTATCAAAGACGATCAGCAATGGCGGCTGCTGCTCTCGTTGCTTTGGCTCTTTATGTCTCGCTCATTTTGTTCTTTTTTGGAATTCTAGTGCAAAAGGGAATGCATCAGTTTTGTTTTTGTGTTTTAAATACATATACCCGTTATTTATAGTATACAAGAACATTGAAAGTTAGTGATAAAAGACTATATACTAAAGTTCTTCTATAAATTTGATTAGTTGATCTTCTTTTATTATTTATGCAATATGAATAATTCACAACAACAATTTGACCCTTTTTTACTTAAACTTATTAATGAAGTTAAGAAAAAGGAATGAAAACTAAATAATATGATAGAATTTTAGGGGATGAGTAAAATCTAATGCTTGGGAAAATGTATAAAAAAATAAAGTTGTATATGTATATCGCAAGTTGAAATCTTACTCTAATTGCTTGCATTTTAAAGACTATATCATCCATCTCAGTTTGATCCGTAGAATGCTCAACCAAAAATTGGGTTGATATGCTGCTTTTAGTCGGCAGGGAAAAATCATTTACCAGCTACATAGTTCTATTTCCTCTAGTTGCTATTGCTACATTTTATACTAAAAATATTTCCCCTTGCTTTTGCAGAGCGATCATCAAACACATACGCTTCAGAGACTGGAGCACTGTGGCTGCCCTTTCAGACTGCAGCTGGCACAGTGACAACACTCTACAAAGGTTGGTTAGCTATCCCATTGCATCAAACATGTAGTTGTCTCGCTCTCCCAACTGCGATGTGCCGTGGGGGGGAGTGCTGGCGCCATCTACATGTGACAATGCAATCAATTGACCGTATTTTAATGGAATGCAAATTTTGTTTGTCTTTTGATTCAAGAATCTTGTGATGGTCTCAAACGCACCAGCGACGCTGCCATACAATGCGGCTACCAAAGACGCACACGCGAACTGGCCGATTGGGCGCGTAGCAAAAAACGCCGGATGATACGTCGCGAGGATTTGCTGGCGTTTTTAGCTGGAAAACCGCTGCCAATGCAATCAACGAATCCACATGCCAATCGTCGGTGAGTCCATCTTATTGCGATACCCGGACATATCATTTGTTAAGATTAATTTGTACAATCTCTATTCGTTGCTGCAGCTCACCGAAGCCAGAGCATAATAATCATCATGGTGGCCAACTCAGTGGAGGTGGAGGTGGAGGAGGAGGAGGCGCCAATGGCGTCACTGGTTTTGCTAGCAACGGACTGAGCATGATGGCGCCCACAAACACAAATGGTGGACAGACAGCAGCGACAGCTGCGCACTTGCTTAATAATCCCGCTAGCGGTCAGGTGGCAACAGTCGGCGCCACAGGCGGTGCTCTGGGCGCCGCCAGTGGCATCGTTGGCGATGATTTGCACACTTTCAAGGAGGCCTTAGTTTTGCGTCCACGGTAAATATGTCAACCAATTTGGATATATGTTGGAGCAATGCAGCTTTCGAGTGATGTTTCTGCATTTGTAGAACTTTTTATTCATGATTTTCGTGTTCGCCTGAAAATTATATGTAAATAGCTTCAAATTAACTGCTAAACTGTTACATCAATGTGTGGAAACATATTCTTTAGTTGTACAACATAGCCACTTCTTAAAATTTTAAATTTTTCCGATAGCAAATGCTTTCAAGCAACAGCATTGTAATAAGCATTCAAAGATTGTTGCGAATATTCGTATTTTAAATGCTTCAGAACTCTTTTTTTTAATTTCGATGAAGTTTCCAATAAGCTATTCCTGTGTTGTATGTTCCATATAGTGCTTATATGTGACACTATCCTATAAAAGCTTAGCTGACAACTCATAAATAACTCTGGTTATCTTCAACTTTATATACATATATTAAAACTTCGTAATATGTCAATTGATATGAATTTGAAGATTTGTTGAAACTCTTGATCAACTTACAAAACTGCAGAATACTCATTGAGTGCATTCCTCCATCCTTATCAGTTATTTATTATACTAATCGCTTGCTTGTATTTGTTCCGCCTTCGATATTTTAGTGGTCCGGAACTATTTGCATTTGTTGCCAACGAAATAGCGCGTCATTGCAAGCGGCCCGGCAGTCCCATCGATGATAAAATGGATATTTGTCATTACAGTAGTAAACGTCAGCGCTTTATGTAATGTGCAGCCTCTCGTCGGGATCTACATAACACAACACACACAAACATACACCACGCCCACATTAACTACATTAAAATTCACATACATATACAAAGTTCTACACATACATAAAGGAATATGTATGAGGGCTAAAGCATAACTAGCAATTTATACCCGCTCAATACAACAAAAAAAAAAAAAACTAAACTGAACGAAACAGAAACAGAAAGAGGACGACAGGAACAGTCCAAAGGTCCCGCTCGCTCGTAACGAGAAATACAGAGAGAGAGAGAGAGAGAGAGAGTGAGAGAGAGAGAGAGAGAAAGCGAATGTGAAAAGGATGGGACAGAAGAAAATGAATTTAATTTCTTAATGTCGATAGACATGTATTGACAAGTCGTGTAAAATATTATATTCAAAAGTCTTGTTATTGCGCTAAGCCACAACTACAACAACAACATACACAACACTTGACTCGCCTCATTTATCCATCAAACAAGGACAGATACGAGAGACTTATATGACAGACAGAGACAGAAACACTACACATGCAGCCTGTTGTACGAAAATACACAAACAAAAATATTACAAAAGAAAAAACAACAAAAAAAAAAAAGAGAAAAAACAAATCAACTTAAAAAATAGAACACACCGAGAACAGCATAAGTTAAATTTAGTTAGTTAAGTTAGTTATAACGAAAGGGGGCTCTTTGCTTACACAACAAGTCAAGAGAAGTGATCGAAACCGTAGGAAACAAACAAAACAAAAAAGAAACAATGTAAGTTAAATGAGAAAACAAAGTATATGTATTTATTGTATTGTGTTGTTGGACGATCAAACAAACAAAAATGAATAACTGTAACCTCACACACACACACACATATATATAATTGGCACCACAGATAGCAAAACAATTGTGCACGTATTAAACAAAAAAACAAACGGTTAAAATGTAGCGAATACTGTAATATATTCTACAACAAAAACTATAGATAACTCTGTTGTTAAAAGCCAAAAGATGTACATAAGAATGAAACTGATACAAAAAAAAAAAGATACAGATAAACTAAACATATTCTTCAAGCACAGACAGAAATGATTTCAATGCGAAACTAAAAAAAGAAAACTAAACTAATACCTTATTAACTGTTTTACGTACATACAAACATTTGACATCCATTCATCATTCATTACCAAAACATCAAATGCTTCCCAAAATACAAAAAATATCTATAAATTTTCCCCCACAAAACAAAACAAAAAAAAAAAAAAAAAACAAAATACTTAACACAACTAACGAAATTAACGTAAACTAAATGAAATGATTCAAATAATAATCTGCGGTTAAGTTGCATGAATATCTTTCGTCTTGGCCACATTCGTAGCTAGCCAGGTAAACCATATATATATGCAGATTATATATATTTATTCATATAGAACCTATTGTATATGATTAGCATACGAAGGAACGAGTTGAGAAAAATAAAAATTCAAAAACTAAATTATACATGTTTTAAAGCAAAGTCCTACGAAATATTGAGTTGTAATAAATTTAACAACTATGCTAAATTAACAATATACATTTATGAAAAGAAGCAATTAAAAAAAGAAAAAAAAAAACTTATACAAAACTAAGAAAAAACACTATAAGTTAAATAAAAACATGAAAACTATAAAAAAAAGAAATGAAAAGAATTGATATTTTTTTGGGAATGGGAAAGGTTTTCGGATTTCGGGAATTCGATATTATTATTAGTTAATCCAATTTTGAAAGACGAAGATAAGGCAGACCATAAAAAGAGAAAAGATATGCTGAAATTGATGAATAAATAAAATTCAGGAAGTTGTACATTGAAATTCATTGCTATTTTAATTTTCATATTAATTTATATTAAGTTTTGTTGTATATTTAGATATATGTATACATATATTTAATTTTTAATTTGTATAACTGCACAGCTGGCAATTAATTTATGTATATTTGATGGATAGGAAATCAATTAACTAATTCCAACGAACAAAAAAAAAAACGAGATGCATACAGACGCAAGACTGTCAAACTGTATGCACACGACTCGCACGACAGTGACCATCAAACTGTAGCGCAACTGTTGAATACTTCTCATTGATAATCAATAACATGAGTGTTTAATAATGTAAGCTTCGCATGTTCTTGTTGTTGTTAATGGGATTATCGAACAAAAATAATAGTCATAATATGTAATTAAGTGTGCCAGTTGCAGCTATAAACATTAGTGAACAAAATTAGTTAAATCGCAACTATTTTTTTTTAAATCTTTTTTTTGTTTCGTCATCAACAGCAACAAAATGAGCACAGCAACAGTTTGGAATGCTGCGCAGCAAAACACAGTTTAAGAGCTTTTTATTAATTTGTTTTGTTTTGTTTTTCTTTTGTACCAGAGAATTGCAACAGAGAAGAGAATGTTTTAAAAAAAAAAATTTGTTCTGATCAAATACTTTTTTACTTGTTGCAATAACTTCTTTCCGATTCTCTCTATTCTTTTGTTTTCATTTAATTTTATGTGTATTATATATGTTTTTGTTTTGTTTTTCTTTATATATATATATATTTATATATGTATGTATATATAATTCATTTGATTTACTTAAATACTATGCGTGTGTTAGTGTTTGTTTATGTGTGTGTGTGTGTATGTATATGCATATGCTTGTGTATGTGTGTTTAAACAATGTCAAGAGCAAAACGAAATTGATAATAAGTGTATAATCGGTATGCATGCCGTCTAGTTTAACGATAACGATAACGATACTTTTTGAACTAATTACAATGCCTTTGCCCTAAAACGGAATGTTTCTGCTACATTTCCAACTCGATTCAGAACTGTTTCAAATTATTGCCTTGTTTCTTTATGTTTGTATATATTTAAATACTTTTCAATTGGGTTTCAGCAATACGAAGAATACCGTAACTCGAAACAGTTTTTCATACTACTGCGGGCAAAATGTATTGTGGCTGAGTTTTAATTTTATAACTGGACAACACAGTTATAAAAAGAACGCGAAATATTGAAATGATCAGTAAAAATATAGAAAAAATAAAAATGAAAACGAAAAATGAATTGAAGGCTACCGGAAAAGTTTTTATCACAAGCGTAGTGCATGTGTAAAAAGGACTATTTTAATAGATATGAAACGGATAAGAAAAATTAAAAGTTATTCACAGTCCTGATACTTTTTGCCCACAGTAGTACATTCATATATGTATAATATAATAAGTGCATAACATATAAATATGCTAAAGAAAAAATGTAATTTCAATTTATCAACTTTAACGTTAACGGACTTTGTTTTTTTTTTTCATTTCTATGTATTAGTGTGAGCATGTATGTGTGTTGGTCATTCTCGGAGTTCTTGGATAGCGAGTGAAAGTTGTTTGTGTGTTGTGTGTGTTTAGTGTTGAAAAAGAGAAAAAAACACATTAAGAGCCTTAACACAATAAAGTGCGTGACGTTGCGCAAGGTGACAGCTTTAAAACTGCACCCAATTAGCATTTGCCGAATTCTGTTGTCCTTGATTGCCGCTAACAGAGAGAGAGAGAGAGTCATACGTTAGTTGACCGATGATCGATTAGTCGATGCTCTTGCACACTTACCCCGCGGATGCGTAGTCGGTCCATTCACCACCACCACCACCGCTGGTCCTATGAGCTGGCGATGCGCCTGGACTTTGTCGCAACGTCGCTGCAGGCGCCGCCGCCGGCGGTGGCGCTATTTTGCCGAGGCCACCTGGCGGCGGTGGCAACACACCACCAGTTCCCTTGCCCTTGCCGGTGCGCGAGGTGCCCTCCGAGCCATCCTTTTTCTGCAAACCAAAAAATACCGATTAGTGTAAATGCATAATCGATAACTTTCCATGCAGAATTCAACTAGAAAGAAATGTAATCTGTTATCGGTTCCTCTTTGCTATTTACGCAATGAAAACCACAATTTGAAATCAATAGCTTAGATGTTCATTTTGGATTATTATAATAATTATTATATGAATAAATAATAATATTCAAAATAATTTCTGATCATGTGTTTTCGATCAGATAATTGCAAGTTATTGCTAACGAAACAAATTAGAATGACGTCGTAAGCCAAGTGTAGCTTTTCTAATTCTTTCCCTTGTTTGTCGTCGTTTACCCGTAAAAATCGATCAGACATTGGTTTCGACCACTCACCGTAATGCGCATGTTAATTTTGATGGTTTCACCTTCCTTGAAACCGAGATCAAGCTCTTGTTTGGGTTCGGTTTTCTCCTTTTCGATTTGCTCCTGATTTTTCACCCACTTGAAGTGATCCTGTAACGCCACATTCAAATCAAAAGAATCGGAGCGATCACCAAATCCCAGTCCCAAAAACGCCGATCGTCCATTATCGTCCTGAACGCGTATAACGAAATAGCGTGAACTGTCCGAGACTGCTTCGATGGCCACGCCGGGATATGTATCGATGGGGCAATTGGCAAATAGGGCGCCGCTCGTCTTATCCTCCAATTTGAGTATGCATGCGGTGCCCTTGGCCACCAGACGCATTCGTCCGGTCCATGTGGGCTCTTTGAGGTTCCAGTCCGCTGCTCTGCGTGTTGTTAGCAAATTAAATACATACATCGGCTTAATAATACACTTAAATACACAAATACCAATACAAATAGAATGTGTGCGTGTGTGTATATGCGTATATTTATGGGGTCACCTTCTCTAACAAACAAACACGCATCATCTAACAGCCAAGTCCTTAACTGTCTACCAAGTAGCTAGTCCGTGACTAGTACAATAGACTCTATCGTCATCTGCAGTGCTGGGTTCTCAAATGTTTTGAATGTGTGTGCTTGTGTGTGTGAAAACAAAGAAAGTCAACAAGAGTAGCAACAAAAACAATTGCACTAATACTTTTGCAAAAGCTTTTGGCTAACCACACACACACTTGCATACGCATTCAATGGCAAGTGAAATGAACAGTAATTAAGAGAAACTGCAATGCGATTGTTAGAGAAAAACAAAAAAAAAACAATTGTAGAAAAAAAAATCAATTGTAATTGAACTTCAAAAGAGACAGCAATCGCAACAATAACAACAACAGTGGCAACAACAATAACAACCACGTCGCAGTCGTGTTCTTTAACCTTGGCTGCGGCTGCATGCCACATACATTCTTCTGTTTTCCGTGTGTCTTGCGCATTTCTAACATAATTTATGCATTTCTCATCAAATCAAAAATACACACACACGTACACACACACATATATTTCTGATGTGGGGGCGTCTCATTTCTGTGAAATCACAAAACTTTCAATTGCACCATACACAACAACAACTCGATAAAATTTTTTGTTTTTTTTTCTTTTCTTTTTTTGCATGAGCACTTACCTATATCCTCGGTTGCTAGCGCGCGGCGGTATTTTGTAAATGAATACCTCAGGCTTGACAATCAGCACACTCTCGTATTCCATGTTATTTGAATTATTTCGTTATTGTTTATAATCTACAATCTGTATCTACAATTTCCGTTTATAACTTTAAGCTTACAACTACATATACTGCTAGAGGGGAGCTGCAAGACAATCGATGCCAAATATCGATGCTGATGTGGCCAATCGAATGTCCGCCACACTGTGCCGATATGTACCGAAAGAAAAATAAACAAAAGTATGGTCAGACTGCCACGTAGAGCGCAGGAAATGCAGCAAGCAACTGATTTTAGCTACAAGCTGTTAAAGTTCCTCAGATAATAAGTTAAACAATATTTTTAAAAACATAGTTAATAAAAATACAACCATTTTAAAATTAATGTTATTAGTTTAATAATTATTTTGGCGATTCTCACGAAATACTGTAATATATCGATATGTTATTCAGGACGTTACATAGTCGATATATGCCTGCGCAATCGAAGCTTCGGTGCCGTATCGATTATTTGAGTTGACTTCAATTGCACGCTGCTTTAATTTTGCCTGGTAGTTTGTAAAAGAAATATCAAATGCGTCCCGATTTGCTGATAACCAGCGATAGCGACTTGGATGTCGCACTTGAGGAGTTCAAGCAGAAGAAGGCGCGACGCGACAGCATTGGTCCCAAATACACTTGCAGCATTGGCAACTGTGAGGCTAGCTTCAAGCGCCTGGATCAATTGGATCGTCATGAGTTTCATCACACCGGCATTGTAATGAATTAAAGTGTAATCTGTGTTCAATTTGCATAGTAGTAATTGATTATTGTAATGTTGCAGAAGAAGCATGCGTGCCCATATGAAGGCTGCGACAAGACTTATTCGATTTTGACACATCTGAAGAGACATCAACGCAGCACACACGATCGCACAGCGGCGCCACAGAAGACGATCAAATGCACGTTGTCCGAGTGCAGCAAGATGTTCACGTCCGCATGCAACATGCAGCGGCATGTACGCGAAGCCCATGAGGCGCCACGCGAATATGCATGCACACATTGTACGGCCAAGTTCAGGCAAAAGATGAAGTTGCGTCGTCATGTGATACAACAGCATACCCAGGAGTATCCCCATCGCTGTGAGAAATGTGGACGCGGCTTCTATCAGCAATGGCAGCAGGAGAGCCATCAGCGCAGTTGCAAGCTTTATGAGTGTGCCGACTGTGAGCAGAAGTTCGATAAGTGGTCGCTGTTCACCAAACATTGCCGCGAAACGTTGCATGGCCGCGGCGGCGAGCGACACAAGTGCGAGCATTGTAGTTGCAGCTACGACAAGGCAAGTGCCCTTGACAAACACTTGGCTACCAAGCATTCGACAACAGTGGCCTCATTTGCTTGCACAGAACCCGGCTGCAATCGCAGCTATTCCTATGAACGCAATCTGCGTCAGCATGTGGTTACCGTGCATACGGGACGGCGCTTTGAATGCCTGGCCGCAGGCTGCGGACGTTGCTTTAGCAGTGCCCAAAATCTAAGCAAGCATTTGGTGCGGGATCACAACACCAAAGAGCAGCCAATAGACACAACAGAAGCTGAGGCAGCAGCTGCAACTGAAGCTGAAGAGGTCACAACTGTGAAAACAACACGCAAACGACGTCGCGATGCTGGACAATCGACGCGTTCGCAACTGGCCAAGCTGTCTTGCCTAGTGCTCGACAAGAGCGTGGATAAAGCTGTGCGGCAGCGTCAAACTGAAGCACTTACATCTGTTGCCCAGGAGCTGCAACAGCAGCAGGAGCTTATGGAAGATCTGTTGAGCGATGCGTAAGATTGCACTCTTCCATACTACTATTCTTAAATTCACAACTAGTCATGGCTCGAATCATATACAATATAAGAATCATTGTATCGCTAAAATCTAGCTAGAGCATTCCAAACAATCTTTTACAGCAATTGAGAAGCTGTAGGATTATTTTTAAATTATGAAATAAAATTGCAACCAATAGGCTTAATAACTTAAACACATGCGTCCATATTCTATATACTTGAGTGGTCACAGTATTTACTTGAAGTGTAATTAGGTACCGAAGGCAGTTTCTTTTTCCAAGTTTAGCAAAGATTTTAACCTTTGCTTATCGAAGACACAGACCTATTTTAGCATTTTAAAATCGCTCGTTGCGCAAAATTCCAATACTTGAAAGTTAGTTTGTTACCGCTTTTTGAAGTATTAATATCTTTGCTAAGTTATTTACAAACTATGCCATGTAAACAAGCCCAAGCTTATAAGCGACACAAATCAGCAGCTGCTCTTAAACTAGTTAGTTAATCATTTAATTGGAAACTGGAATGCAAAAAAAATTGCACAATTCTCTTATTATTGTAACGATAATTGCGTTCACGTTTTATTGAAATATTAACAGCAAAATGCATTGGATGTGATTGTGGTGTGGTCGTGTTGTTGTTGTTGTTGTTGAATGTGGTGACATTTACAGGGAATTGATGACCTTTCGACTGCGCATCTGTTGTAGCCAATGCTCGTACTGCTGTTGCGGTGTCTGTGGCTCGGGTGCATAATAATGCTGCGGTGGTTCGCCCTCCTCGAGCCGCAGGAAGTAATGGCAATGCTTGTACTCGACGCGACCAAAGCGACCGCGCGCATGACGACGCAATCCTTTGAAGACGCGTCCTTTGCCCACAAACGATTCAGCTACATTGTAAAAATGAACATGTTGTATTATTGTTAATTATTGAGGCGCAGCAAATTTACCAATCCACAAATTGCTTCGGTACTCGACATTGTGCCGCTCAACGGCCATTTGTTGTGCCTCCAGAATTGTTTCCTTCACATCTGTGGCGCCCTTCTTGAGCACAAAATTGAGCTGCTTCAACGCCTCGTCCACGCTCATGCCGCGCACAAAAGCGGCAATATACCACATCTTGTCCGGGCTGTATTTGATATTGCTGCGCATATGACAGACGTACTGTTCGATTGAAATAAATACATATATAAATAACAGACTATTTATGAGTGGTTAGCAACTTGTGTATTACCGCCTTGCGTGGCTCTTCCTCTGTCTCCTGTGGCGGATGCACCGTTTTGTTGTATTCCAGCCATCGACGCGGTCCATAGTTGTGTTTGTTCCATTTGGCGCAGAGCCCTCCGCTGCCGCCGCCGCTAGCAGCAGACGTGTGCACGCCGCAGCAGTCACCAGCTTGCGTGATCGTTGTTGTTGGCACAACAGCCAGCAATTTGGCCACACTGCCGCTGCTGGTGATCGATGTGGTGGTCGCTAGTAGTGGTGTTTGCAAACTTAACTGCGTCATTTGTCTTATCACTTTGTGCATGTTGCTGCAGTTATTTTGTTATTTACTTCAGTACCAAAAAAATGAAAATGATAAGTACAATTGAAAGTGTTACAGCGACCAAAAAAAAAGTGGAAGCACCATCGGTCGCGTAACCTGCCAGCAACAGCTGTGAGCGACTGGGACGAGTGTGGCTGCAAAATATACTATTTAAGCTCCGCAAATATACTGCATATACCAATTGTGTCAAGTATCGATTTATCGATGCTGCCTTTTCAGTTATTAATATAAAAACATTGAAAATATATTGGTGTACACATTTATTAATAAAAAACCAAAAAAAAAAAAAATATGTGATTTTATATTGATGTATTATGTAAAGCGCGTTAATTTTCAATTATCGCATAATTAACTGTCACTATCGATTGCTTATCATTTTGGAGCTGTATAAACAATCCTAAAGCCGTTACATATTTGAATTTCAATATATCGTTTGCTTTATTTTTTAGCCTTGCGTTTGCTCTTGGTCAGCTTGGCTGCCAATTGCTGTTGCCGTTGCTGCTTCTGCTCGCTTGGAGCTCTATAAGTGCCATGCAATTTATCCAACCAGCCCATAACGCCGTAATTATAATTGAATCTAAAATCAAGAGAGACCGTTATTATCAAATGATCTGTGTGATAAGTCACCTGACTTTTCACTTACTTGGCATGGTGATAGTCATGGAAACGCACAGATCCCGCCGACCAGGGAAAACTGTAACCCGTATGATCGCTCATCGAATTGATGACGGCCATGGCAATCATCCCCCAGGCGACAGTGACATGTGAGCCGAGCACAGCCAATGAGACACCAATGGGCATCAAATTGGCCACCACATGCTCAAAGGGATGGGCATACAACGTGATGGCGGCAATCGGCGCAGTCCACTCATGATGCTTCTTGTGTATATACTTATAGATGGCCTTGTGATGCAGCAAACGATGGGCATAGTAAAACATAATCTCCTCCAGCACAACGAGCACTGCAAAGTCACGTACAACGCGTCCAAAGCTGGGCAACACACGTATATCGAGATGGCTACTGCTATGGACGAGGACCAGTTCAAAGAGCACCCAAATGGTCAATAGATTCACCACAGTCAAATTGAATAACACCACCTTGATGGCATGCCAGAGACGTCCAAGATCCACAGGTTCATTTTGACCAGGTTGTATTTTGTATTTGCGCAAAAATCGAGGACGATTCGTAATGTCCATGAGTGTAAAGATGGCCGCATAGAGCCAATAGACACAGAAGACAACGCTGGTGGTGCCGAGCACCCAAAGACGCAGAGGATCATCTCCGATAACGTCGAGCAGCGACTCCCAACGTGCCTGCAACACATCTCCAGTGTAGCGCCAGCGAAGCGCGAGGCTTGACCACATGGTGTTGGCGTCCATGGCTCAACAATCACAACTGTCGCGGTGTGTGCCAAGAAGTTAATCAAGTTCATGGCGAAATAATGCTAAAATACGCTACTTTCGATTCGGGCATATCGTAATCACTAAACATAATGATTATACTTTGATTATTAATGATTAATTTGAAGTAATTTAATCAATTTTTGAAAATATGTTTATGGTCTTTAACGTTTTCTTCAAGCATAACGATTTCATAAAGCATTTCAAAACTATTTTTCACTTAAAATAAAACAAAAAATTAAAATAATAAAAATCACAATGATTATATTTTGATTATTAATGAATAATTTGAAGTAAATTAATCAATTTTTGAAAATATGTTTATGGTCTTCTACGTTTTCTTTAAGCATAACGATTTCATAAATCATTTTAAAACTAAAAAATATATATTTTTTTCTATTTTCACTCAGTACAAAACAAAAACTTGAAAATAATAAAAAGTTTAAAGTATTAAAAGGATATAAAAATGTATAATTCAAGTTATTTTAATTTTATTTGTTTATTTTGTGTTATTAATGTGTAATGGTTAATCATAAATAAATGAAGAAAACTTAAAAAATCATAAATTTTTATGTAATTAATTTTCAAATATAGACAATATTATAGCGCATTGCACAGTTTAAAGAAGGAACAATAGCGTTATCCATTATCCGAATGTAATATATGATAGATAAGCTTTAGCTTGACGTAGCTCATTCTTTTGACAGTGCAAACGAATGATTCTAGGTCAAGTTCTATCGCTGGATTAGCGTCGCTGACAAATTTGTGTTGTGCTTTACTATTGGAGATAACTTATTGCCAAGTATAAGTATAATTGTAATCTTAGATTAGGTTTTATTTTCGTTCTGCGTCGGGGGTGCGCAACAAGAAGAAGAACAACAACAACGACAATAACAAAATTGTAGGCAGCGCCCAAAGTTCAAGTTCTTTTATTCTGTGCGTGTTACTTTCTTATTTATTACTCGTAATTGTTCATCTCATTGTTTTGTGCTGTGTGTGTGTGTGTGTGTGTGTGTGTGTGTGTGTGTGTGTGTGTGTGGAGGGGTTTAACATAATACAAACAGACTTATGCTTACTACTAGAATTGTTTATAGTTTTTTGTTTTCCGTTTTTTTTTTTTTTTTTTTTTTTTTGATGTGTGTTGTGTCTTTTCTCTACATTTTTACATTATACATTTTGCACATTTGCAGCTTACATTTTTTTTGTGTGTTTTTAACATTTTTTCGTAGTTTTTGTAATGTCTATAAAATCGTTACTCGATCGCTCGACACGACTTTGCCTGGTTATTATCACAATGAAGTATACACATTTAGAAATGCCAGTAAAAAAAATGACATGCACCAAGATGCCTAATAAATAAATACGTATATATATATATATGTATATATAGGAACTGCATGCATGCAGAGAGGGACAGGAGATAGGCAATAATAATAAGAGTATGCTGCTCCACGCTCCACGCTCTTCTCACTTCATGGTGGAGTCGGGAAAGGCATCACGCGGTGGCACAAAGCTCAGCATCATAATGTGTCGCGCATACGATTTGGTGGCACGAAACAGCGAATCTGTGCCATGCAGTCGATCCAGCACGCCCAGCACACCGAAACAGTTGTTGAATCTGGCAGGATTGAACACACAGCATTAGTAAATATAAATTCTGCCCAACTTGAACTCACTTCAGATGATGAAAATCATGCGCTTCGGGACTGGGAAAGAAGGGCAAATGATAGCCCGAGTGGGCATTCAGTGTGCTCAGTATGGCCAAGGCGAACCACAGCCAAGCGGTGGCCACATGGCTGCCCATTAGAAATACGCCCAGAAACGGGGGCAAAAGATTGCTGAAAATGTGCTCAATGGGATGACAATAGATCGCTGTCACCGAGATAGGCGCCGTCCATTCGTGATGCTGTTTGTGTATGAACTTGTAGATGTGCTTGTGGTGCAGCAAACGATGCGAATAGTAGAAGCCCAGCTCCTCCATTAGGATGCATACGGTTAGCTCAAAGCACACCCAATGGAATGTGGGCAACTCGCGTATATCGCTCAATCCACGGACTGTCATCAATTTATAGCTTAGATATGCCAGCGGTATGCCCACAAATATTTGATTGCAGATCACACGCCAAATGACCTGAAACAATAACGACAGTAAATGAATCAACACTTCACAAATTCAATATCAATTTGTTGTCGGGCCAATCAGACCTTCATTAGACGTCCGGCTTCGACGGGTTCATTGGTGCCCGGCTGGATTTTATATTTGCGCAGACAGGCTGGCCGATTGGTCAGATCCATGAATGTATAAATGCCACCCACAGTCCAATACACGATCATTGTGAAGAGCGTTGTGCCAAAGACCCAAAGCATCATTGGATCATCGCCTGAAACAGAGAAAGCGAATCATCAATAAAGAAATGCTTAGCATAAGTTGAAGCTGCTTCTATTAGTCATGCACCATCCACTTGTCGTTGACTTGGGCAACAATAAATAATATTTACTCAACACGATCATTACGTACTGTACTTATAACATACCTTGATACTATACTGAACTATACTATATACTATATACTACTATACTATACTACATATATACTATATCGTATTTTATTACCCTCTGTACAGATGATTTGGTAATTAATGCATTGCTGAGATCTGTAAAATTCTACACTAGGAATGCATTTCGAAGTAATTTCCCCTAAAAAAAGGAATAAAAGAAACCGGCTTTTCTTTTAAATTAACATAACAATAACCATACAAATATATAAACTTATCACAAAGAAAATAAAACAAAGAATCAGTAACAGAAAAATTAAAAACAACAAAATTAACAAGCTCGGGAGCTCAACAAAATATACTAAAGGCTATAATTGGTATATTGATACAGTGCTACATTTAAAATATACCATAGAGTACAAAATATATATCAAATTGTCAGCCAAAACTGCTAAGACCCGTATCAAGTTAGTAGTAAGTCTCTGAGATCTAAGTGTTCATACAGACGGACAGACAGACAGACTGACATAGGAGGAGAATATACAAAATATACAAATATATACAAAATTAATAACACAATATCTAGAAATATTAAAAACAGTTAACGTCATTCGAAATGGAAATTCAAGCCTAATGAAACTATTTATACCATCTGTTGTGATTTCTTTGTGATTGCAATTTAAATAACGTTATCAGTATCAGTGTTGACTTTTTCTTGTGTCGCAAAAATAATACTATTATGTGCATATACATATTTAAATTAGTGTCAATTGAAAGGCTGCTAATATGAGTAATCACTTTATAGGGATTGTTATTCATGTTGCATCACCAAAAAAAAAAATACTATAGTATACAAATATAAATATTTTATATATTTGTTTAAGTAAATGAAAAGTGTAGAATTATGTGATTGATCAAATAGTATTTATGCATAGTGTAATCGAGGTTTCCTGCCATTCAGCCTTTGTCTGTGATCATCGCGCTTATGTGTGAGTGTGCCCTGATGTACGTCCGTTGTGTGTGTGTGTGTGTGTGTGTGTGTGTGTGTGTGTGTGTGTGAGTATGCGAAATGTACGTCTGCATGTGTGTGTGCGAATTAGTAAACAAAACGGTTGCCGTTTATTTATTGTTGACTTTGTTTGCTTTCGCTGTTGTTGATATTGCTGTGGCTTGTGAATGGAAGGCAAAAGTGCAATTTGTGATATCTGACGTTCAAAAGACAAGCACAAAGGCACACACACGCGCACACTCCCGCACATAAGTAAATAAATATTTAAATACATAAGTAAAAAGTCATGAGTGCATGCGCACTTTTATGATATAATTTACGAACTCTCCCCTCAAGCGTATTATCATTTAAATGTAATCAAAATATTGTTGAACTCCAGCTTGAACTTACCAAACTTGTCGATGAACTTGTCCCATTGCGATTGCCAAAAGTCACCCGAGGCTCCCCAGAAACTCTGCAAATGCCTGGTCGGCAGGTAAGAAAACTCGTTAAATTTCTCCATACGAGAAGCAAAACCAAAAGAAGAAAAAAAACAAAAAGTATCCAAGCGAATTCTTTGTGTGTCTGTGGTTCGACTGTAAGAGCTGCTCGTGTTTCTTAGTCGGCGGCGGTCACAAACGAACTGAAACTGGGTAACTGAGCAGATTTATTTTTTATTTTCTTTCTTTCACTTTGTTTTTTTTTTTTTTTTTTTTTGGGGCCTAATGAGGAAGAAGCGCAGCTCACGCAGTGTGTAAGAGCGATACAGAGTGAGTGAATGAACAAAAAAAAAAGAGAGGAACAAGGTAAACTGACGTTGCTGGGTACGATCGCAGATACACAAACTGCGCTCTGTGTAACCATTGTCCGTTACTTAAAGCTCTTGCGACGAGAGCTTTTGCGATGTGATGTGTGATAATAAATATATATGTGTACGTACACGAACGTTTTTTATCCATCATAACCATTTTTATATAATTGTCTGTATTGTTAGATAATATTTTTACTAAGCAATTCATTCTACTTTTGTGATTAGAGCTCACAAGAACATTAGCTTGGACCGAAGTGCAAAAAGCGCCATCTACCGATCTTCCGACGCATGATTGTAGCGCCACCTAACGATCGCTAAGGCAAAACTGATCGATGCCTCTGAGTAACGGATTTTCATAGATATCGGTAAATGAACAGCCTTTTTTCTAACACTTCGCACATTTAGTTAACAAACTTACCAAGTCAGTACGTTGCGAAACAATATGAACACGGCCAAGGCGCATGTGATGATGAAAATGACACTGTGCAACGAGGACAACCACAGCGGACTGTCCATCTCATCTGTCCAGTTTTGTTGGACTCCAGTTGCTTGTGCTTGTACCGCCGGCATCATTTTTGCCGAAGTTGCTGTCCCACTGACATCCAGCGATGTGTGAGCGGCCACTGCAACTCCTCCTCCCCCACCAGCAGCAGCTACTTTGTTGGATTCGCCAATTCCATTGTTGCTGCTGTTACAGTTACTTGGCGGCTTTTGGGCGGGCGTTGCATATACAGGATTCGTGGACATCGTTGCTATAATTTCTTTGCACTTTCTTTTTTACATGCAATTATTGATTTTTATTATTGTTTTTTTTTTCTATATACGATTATCAATTAAAACAGCTTGCCTTTTTCGATTTTCGTCTGAGTGAAAAGTCGCCTTTGTGTTGTTGTTAGGTTTTTGTTGTAAGTTTTGTTATGCTTTTTTGTTGTCCTTGACATTTAAAACACTTCGATTTTTTCGTTGCTATAACAAACTTGGTGCGCGCAAATAGTGATAGCTGCAAACATTTTATAAAAACAAATGACCCGCATTTGTTGTTAACTATTTGACATGCGTTGCAACAAAATGGTTCTTGTGCCGCTAATATCGCTGTATTTTGAATTTCTTTTCGGTTTGGTCTTTGGCTCAAAGCTGACATACGCACTCACACACATGCACAGTACGTTTTTTGAAAGCAACCCTGTTGGCAATCGATATTCGATAAATTGATATTGTTTTCTGCAGTGTGACCCTGTAACATTTCCAATACATTGCTGTATTTGAATTTATTTTACTTAATTTAATTTATTTAAATATATATTTATTATTGTGACCCTGAAGAGCTTGATTTTTCAATTTTTAAGAATTTATTTGAATAAAGGTGAGTTTTGTAACATATTTAAAGAAGCAAACCATTTTAAAATTACGCGCCTCTGCTCAGGTTCACTAGTTTAAGCCGAAAATTGCAAATAAGTAGAATATAATATTTTTATTTAAAAAAAAAAACTCTTTTTTAAAAACACCCAAGAAAAATCGAAATTTTTTCAAAAGTAATTTTATTTAACAATAAACATTCAATATTAAGAAACTGGATAAAAAAAACAACGATACTTGTTTGCTATAAAATTGATCGATGTTTCAATAATTTCGAAAACATCGATACATTAAGAGCGCTGGAGTCGATATTTCTTCGGCACAAGCGGTCACGCTGTGCAGCATTTCATATCGTGTTGCGCGTTTCATACATTGCTGCCATCGGTTGTTATTATCAATTTTTTGTTGTTTTTGTTTATTGTGAGCCGTTTAAGCGGAGCCACCAGGCACAAGAAATCAATCGCCGTATAAAACTAGTGTGTCACGCAATCAGCGAGAATAAATCAAAAGTAAAATATTATAATTTGTTCGTCGTGGGTGTCAATAAAATATAATAGTATCTTCGAAGGACGTTTTTCCCCTCTAAAGAATGTAATCTATCCCTGTCGCTCTCTTCATCATCAAACCGCGCGACGCGTCTAACAACATTGCGTTGTTTTTGTTTGTGCTGCTGCTGTTGCGCGCTCCATGCGAATTTTATGTGTTTATGTGTGTGTGTCCATTTGTGTGTGCAAATTACAAAACAAATTAATTCAAGAACTATTCACATAGATACATATCTATGTAACTAAACACATATTTTTGCTTTTCAAAATCAAAAATTTTGGTAAATACAAAAATCACATGTGTGCGCAAAATATTCTGTAGCCTTGTTCTCTATCTGTGTGTGTGTGTGTCTGTGAGTGTGCCTGTCTGTGTGTGGGTGTTGTTATCCAGAGCATATGCCCTTTGTGTGGCTGGGAATAGAGTATTCTTGCTGTTGATAGGTTGTTGTAACTGGTAACTGCGTTTTAAGTTAGTCGTTCTACAAAAAGGGGGGTGGAGGCGACTTCACCACAGCGTATCATTTCCTTTAGTATTTATTTTTGTTGTTTTCACATTTTATTTTGCAGTGTTTGCTTTGGCCAAAGGGGGCTTTACATGAAGGGATAGAAAAAATGACCGAGTGCTAAGTCATTTCAAGTCAAGTGACTGCCAAGCAGCAACTCTCGCTGCTTGTTTTGTATTATTTGCGTTGCTTACTTTGTACATATGTACATACATACATATGTATGTATATATTTAATTACTTTGTACATACTCGAGCCATATAGAGTGCAAAAAGAATAACAACGCTACATATGTTTAGATACATACATATGTATATATTATATATACGCACACACACATGTATCTACCTACGTACAAATGTATGTATATTCTGCGACGCAATTGAAAAGACATCGAAGGCCAAACAACTTTGCTGTTTTTGTTTTCGCCTTCTTTTTTTCGTGTTTCGTTTCGTTAGTTGCTGTTGTTATCATCACAACTTCACCAACACTAGCATATACTGCTCGAAACTATTTTTGATGGGCAAGCAGAGCAGCACTACAACAACACAAACACACAGTCTAATGCTCAAACGTGGTCGCTCTCACTCTTGCACATGCTCTTTTTCGCACGTTGCCGGCGTTGCTGTCAATGCGGCTGGACTCAAAGTCTGCCCCTAAGCCCATTCAGCTGCTGTCTGTCTGAGCGGGACACCTGTACTGCATAAATTGCGTGTGTAAAACTGCATACATACATATGAATGTATATGCATATGCACCAAAGAAGTATGTATGTAATACCACAATTCATTTTCCGTGTGTGTGAGTGCGTTTTGCATACGGAGTCCTTACAAGAAAGTCGCAATAGAGAGCACTCGTCATATCATTAAACTTTGGGATGTCTGCTGTTTTGCGCTACTGCAACGCAGTTTCAATTTCTTTGTTCTTGTTTCTTATTTTTGATTGAAATATTGTTGTTATTTTAAGTCCATGGCGCGATGACGATGACGAATGCCGCCAGCATTTTGCGCAAAGTGCGCCCTACAAAAAAATATATGCATGGACATTTTCTGTGTCTTTTTGTCTCACTCTCATTTAATATTAACCAAAATAACAGCAATAACAACATGATTGTGTTTCATTTTTGGACATTTTTCTTTTTGCGTTATTTTTGGTAAATTGCCATTTCTTTCTTTTTGTTTTGCGTTTCTGTTTTTGTTGTTATTTGTTGTTTTCGTGCAGCAATATTTCATTTCTACGCAGCAGCCGGAAAAACAAATTGGCGCTGTGCCGCCTCAGTTGCCCCAATTGTGAAATGACATTTAGTGAAAAAAGTGCAAGTGCGCGAGTTGTAACGGCACGATCAGCTGATCGAATGCGGACGAACCGTTAAACGAACAGAACAAAACTTAACCTCACTTGCTTATCTCTCTCTCAACAGATCGCAATCAATAATAATAACGATAAATTATTAGTTGCATCGATATCGATAAAGCAGCTGGCTGCAATCAACATTCACAGTTCAGTATAACACAATCGAAAATGTTTCAAATTCCACGTCCCTCGCGGTTAACGCTGCAAGGTGCTGCCATTGCCCTGGGTATGGTGCTATTAATGTCCTGGTAAGTAAAACGAATTTATCCACAGACAATACATACATGTACATATACATACATAAATTGTTGCATTCTGATTTACATAAATAATTAAATATTTAAAGTGTTCGCGTTCTCGCATCGCAATTTGGGTCACAGACCAAACGCACTGTCCATTAACAACAATTCCTCCTCGCCCTTCCCATTGCCACACATTCCAAAAGGAAGCAAAACATAAATAAACTTTAGACATACATATGTACATACATATGTAGCCGGCGACAACGCTGGGAGAGCGAGAGCAAGAGAGAGTGACAACTCAAAGCACTTGCTGCTGCTGCTGGGCAGGAAGAATACTAAAGCGACTGATGAAACGTCGCGTGGCCAATTTTAAAAAGTTGCAATGTTTTATTTTGGGAATAAGTATGTACATACGTGTATATGTATACATACTCATCATATATATATATGTATATGTACATGCACATGTACGTGCTACACCTTCGTTTTGGCTCGCTGCTTGCCGTTCCCTTTCTTAAGCCCCTCTCCATCTAGCATACATATATTCATTTCTCTGCGGTTGGTAGTTTGCCTGTGTTGTTATTATTGTTGTTGCTGTTGCCTTTTATGTACTGACACACACCCATACATTTACATGTGCCAGTGTGTACACATATAAAAATGTCATTTCCATGCCATACCCCCCCCCGAACTCATTGAATCGTCGTCGCATTCAAAAATACACACACACACACACTATGCGAGCCTGTATGCATGTGTGAGTGCAATCACAATTTCTCTGTGTGGCGTAATTAACCAAAGAAAAATGCAGCGAAAATGATTCGCACGCAGCCTCAGGCACAGCTTGCCAATTATACATGTATGTATATATACAAACTATGCATATGTGTGTGCGTGTGTGTGTGTAACTGTATCTGAAGAATAGAACGTGCACATCAATGCACTTGTTACTCGGCTGCATTAGGTTTTGTTTACCTTTCAGCTATCAGTTGAAATAACACAAAAAAAATCTGAAAACAATAACAATTGCCATTATTATGTAGCTAAAGGTTATTTGTCAGGCAACGAAGGCAATAAATAACAAGAGACCAACCAATAATACGTAAAATACGGTGGGTTGGGTGATCTATCAGTCAGAGATCTGTCAGCTGTCAGGCTCGATAACAGTCATCGATGCTATTCGTTTCAAAAGGATTACAAAATGGTGTGTTGTAAAATTATCAAATGGCATATCGCAATCGAAAAAAAAATGTGCACAAATGAATGAACATTCAATTCAATGTAATGGGTTGTCTGTTGTATTTCGTAAGAACAATTCTATTAACTTTGTGTTTTTTTTTGTTTTTGGCAATTAATTCGTTTGATTGATGCCAGCACCTTCCCTACCTCTCACCTCACACAGTTTGTTTTTATTTTGTACATTCAAATGTTAGGCTGCAAACAGAGTGCGCGCTGAGACGAAGACGAAGATGAAGACGAAGACGAAGACGAAAAACAGTGCAGAGCAATTCATATGAATTCGCTCGCCCGCAAACAGAGTGCGCGCAAAGCCGAAGACGAAGATGAAGACGAAACGCAAGCAATTCGCTTCAAACTGTGCAGTACTGTTTTTGAAGACGAATCGCTTGCTATTTTGCCTTTGTTGATATTTTTTTTTGTTCTACCCATGCTTTGGCGCAATGCATGTTACAATTTACATGTGATTTGAGATTTGCCTGACGGACAAGTTTTGTGAAAATGTGAATTATAAATGAAGAGTTAATTTTCGAATTAAGAAAAATTAAATAAACATGTAACTAAATGAAAAGTTAAAATGATTGAAATGAATGAACTAAATATATTTTGAATAATTTTCTACCTTAACGTTACAATTTGCCTCTCTGCAGGTATAATTGGGGTTTTAGATGTTTTTTTTTTTTTTCTTCAGCTTTGTTGCTTCAGAGTGGGTATAATATTTGTTTTTTTTTATTCACTTTTTAAATAAAAAATAGTCTATTGTGTCTCAAAATTTATCCAATTTTTAATAATTAGTGGTTCAATTTTTAACAGAATGTAATCAAATGTGCTAATTTTTATTCGGGTATACTCCAAAATTATTTTTTCATCTTGACGCAGCTCATCAAACAAATGATGAAATTCGCCGAATGTTTTTCTTCCCAAATTAATTGGGTGAATTCCGCCATGCACTTTTTTAATTCTTTTTAATTTTAAAAATAAACTCCTCTAACAGCAGCTCATCATCTGACGAGAAATCCATTGCGATTAACATCATAAAATCGCAACAAATTCGTCTTGCACTATGCGACCTATTAGCTTACTCGCAACGCAAGCAATTCGTCTTTGTCTTCGTCTTCATCTTCGTCTTCGTCTCAGCGCGCACTCTGTTTGCAGCCTTAGGGAGAGAGATAAAGAGAGGCAGAGAGTGAGCGAGAAGGTGATGTGCGAATCAGCTGTGAAGAGCAAACAGAGCGATAATGATAATTAGACAGTTGTTAACATACAAAAACAAGTCGTAAGCGAAAAAAAAAACGCTGAGCACAACAAAACCAAATGATTCAGTATGAATGTACTCGAATATACCCTGTATTAAGTAGCAGCTGTGTGGGGTCTTTGTTTTGATTCATTCACAAAGTCAATTAAAATAAAACGCATATTAAGGAAGTGACAAATTTCGCTATTTGCCCCAGTTTCAATAATCTAATCTTAATCGAATGAAATGAAAACAAAAACACGGGTAGATAACACGTTTTTTTTTTTTTTTTTTTTTTTTTTAATGTGAACGCTCATTTTGCAGATTTTTATTGGTGTTGTATGACACATTTTCTTTATGATTAACGTACACGTCAAGTTGATGAGATAAGCGTAAATAATGAAATTATAAAATCAGTCAAGCAAATGAGAATTTGTTTTGGCCAACTAAACTACCCCACATCAGAGGAGAATCGGATTGCTGACGATTAAAACTATTAATTAATCAGACATTGCTAGTGTCATGTGTTTTTATAGTAATTTTCGAATTATATATGTTTATTTTTTTCGCCTTTGTGACGTCACATGGGCAGAGAGCAAGAGAGAGAGAGGGACAGAGATAGAACTAGTGATAGGCCAGTGAAGGGTTCGAAACAAAATTGATAGCTGAGATGCTCGCCTCATCGCATAAACAAAACGGAAAACGAAAAAAAAAAAAAAAAAAAAAAATCGAAATCGAAACCAGGTTTGACCTGCTTGAAAGCTTCTGAACTTGTGGCCGAAAACATATGCCAAGTACTTCCTGGTAGAACATGTTTTATTATTATTATTATTCTTTTTATTTTTGTCGTTGTACATCTAACATCATCGTTTTTTTCTACTATATGTATTATAGTTGGTAATTGGACAACCAAAGTCGCGAGTTTATTTAGCATTCGTGATCAACGCGTCAACATCTTCAGTTCATTCATCTCCAGTTTTTAATCCTGCATCTTCTGCTTTTGCTCGTTTACAGTGTACGTCCCTTGGGTGTGCTTTTCCTGGGCCTCTTCAGTTACTGGCTCTACTGGACACGCTGCAGTTTTCGCGTTGTCCTCACTCCCGAACTGCGCGCCAAATTTGAATCGTGGCTGCAACGCGCCGAAGACTGGCGTCGCAATTCCCCGGGCATGTTCTGCGTGGTGAGCAGTGGCTGCCTGGCCACCTTGGCCATTTTGGGTCACCTGATCTCTGGCTCCACATTGGTGCTAACTCTGCTGGTGCTCTCCGCCCTCATCTCCACCAAATACAACTTCAAGTTGCTCCAAATTGAACGCAAGGGTAAGTGTCATTAAGCGTAATTGCCACATTCTATTGTCGTGTAGTAGAAGTAGAAATGTTCCTCAAGCCCAAGAGTGCGTAGAACTCTGTACTATATAGTTTATCTGTATAGAATGATATCTGTACACAGTTCTACGCACTCTTGAGCTTGAGCAGCATTTCTACTTTTCATAATTAACAAGTAATAAAGCTACAGTCGAGTGTACTAGACTGTGAGATACGGTATTATTCTCAAAATATACCAAATATACTACAAAAATACTAAAAATATACCAAATGGCATGTGTGGTATATTGATATAGTACCACATTCAAAATATACCATAGACGGCACAATATACCAGATTGTCAGCCAAAGCAACTAAGACCCCTAGTAAGTAGGCGTATAAAAGTATTTCTTTAATAACTTCGACAATTTTTATCTGATCGCAACCAATCAGGAATCATAACTACTATAGTTATTATTGTATATACCAAAATTCGTAACTCTAGCTTTAAAATTACGCTTGTTATACGATTTTTTTTAATTTGCGTGGTGGGAGGGGGCGTGGCAAGAATTTGAAACAAACTTGATCTGCGTGCAAACATAATAAATACTATCGAAAAAAAATTATAGCTCTATCTCTTATAGTCTCTGAGATCCAGTGTTTCATACGGACAGACGGACATGGCTAGATCGTCTCGGCTGTTGACGCTGATCAAGAATATATATACTTTATAGGGTCGGAGATGCCTCCTTCTACCTGTTACATACATTTCCTGCCGGCACAAAGTTATAATACCCTTCTACCCTATGGGTAGCGGGTATAAAAAGCACGGGACAAATAAAGAAAAAATTTTATATGTTAAAATATGCATAAATGGAATTTGGTTATAGGTATTAACTGATTGTCCATGAAATTTACTTATTAATTTTGTTTTTAAAACATTCAATAAAATAAAATTAGGCAGGTTAAAAAAAAGCTAAGAGCATTAGCAAAAAAGCTAAGATTTTTTTCTATGTAAACAAAAAACGTCAGTGGAATTCGACTTTCACTTTTAACCAATTGTAAATAAATTTACTTATTTATTACATGTAGCTTGCTGTAAGTTAAAGTTGCATATTTGCACTATTAAGTAGGTTAAACAAGTAAGCTAAACAATAAAAGCAAAAAGCAATTATAACAAGTAAGAAAGCTAGAGTGGAGTGTGCTCGACTGTGAGATACCCGCTACCTATTTAGAAAAAACGCAAAACAGTGCAGTATTTATTTAAAAATATACCAAAGCTAAAATAACAAAAATATACCAAATGCTATATTTGGTATATTGATAACATTCAGAATATACCATAGAGTGCAAGATATACCAGATTATCAGCCCATGAAAATATATTTCTATAAAAACTTTTGCTATTTTCATCTGATCGCAATCAAATTTTCAGGAACCACGAAGACTGTAGTACCAAAAATTGTTAACGGGGTGGCATTATATTTATGCAGAATAAAAAGTAAAAAAAATAGAAAATTTCAAAGAACTGTAAAATATGAGACACTGTGCAGATATAATGACATAACATCGCTTTCCGTTATTCCTTGCAGACTTCCAATGGTCGGAGAAGATCAACTACAACAATGTGGATGCCGAGCTGGACGATGAGTTTATGCCGGACGTGAACGAATCGAATCTGTTTGTGCTGGAGCGTGCCAGCGATGTGGCCACGATCAGTTCCCCCATCGATGCCGATGGCATGGGCGATGACATCGACGACGATGAGCGCAGCGATGACATACCTTCAGAGTTGTTGCTCATACCCGATGCCATACCCGAGATTGATGAGCACTCTACCGACGAGGACGATGAGTTGGTGCCACTTTCACGAACCAAGAGCAAGACAACAAGTGGTGTCACACAGTCAGCCAACAATCCCGTTAATGCTGCTGCTGTTCCACATGAGCAATACGAGCAGCGATCAACAACAACAGCAGCAGCAGCAGCAGCAGCAACAATAACAACAAAAGAGGACGGCGAGTCCACAATGGATTTTCGTAGGGGGCATTTTAAGCGGGACTCATCGCTGTCCACCACCTCATCATCGTCCGAGGAGAGTCTGTCCAAGGGTCTGCAATTTCCCGATCACACCAGCGTCGATGCTCCCGCCCTGCGACAATTGACCGCGCCTCCATCCGCTGCATCAGCATCCAGCAGCGAGGCGACGGCAGCCGGTGCAATAATCGCCCTGGCGGTGAAATCCCAAGCGCAGTCCCTGCTCCCCAGCCTAATGTCCAATTTGGTTGGCCAGTGGAGTAATGCTGCAACTGCTGCTGATCAGCCGGTCAGCGGGGGTGAAGTGGTCAGCATGGACCAACAGCAGCAGCAGCAATTGGTTAAGCCGCAGCGACGTCAAGTCACCGCTCTCGATTCGTCCGATGAGAGCGATTTTGAGATACTCGAAACGGATGATTTTAAGTAAAGCAAGAAAGCAAAAACGTTTATCGTTGCGAGCGCGCGTATTACCAACTAATATCTTAACTCTATATATACACGATAC
The DNA here is from genome assembly GCA_023558445.1 of Drosophila pallidifrons. NCBI lineage: Eukaryota > Metazoa > Arthropoda > Insecta > Diptera > Drosophilidae > Drosophila > Drosophila pallidifrons. The sequence continues at coordinate 19,322,683 of CM042351.1, forward strand.
ACATAAATATACATATATGTAATCCAATCCAAAAACAAAAACACACAGAGACACAAAAACACACACACACATAAGCAGCAGACAGCCAGCCATATTGAGAGAAATTCAAATAACGATAAAAATATGCAATGAGTCTATCGGGGGTTAATCGATATGTGTAAATGGAAGAAGTTCGATTAGTTGTATTCTTTAGTTCTGTTTGTTGTTATCATACAGATATCTGTGCTTGCGCTCTTTATTATGTTATTATTTTAATAATATATATATTTTTTATTACGATTATGATTACGATTACGAATATTTTGTAATGACTTGTGTTTCTATATACTTCTTAATGATTTGGTTTTCTATTTTTTTTTTTTTTTACTTTTTTGTTTGTGTTTTGGAGCAGCGGTTTAGTTACTAATTGATTTACAATTTCGATTACGAGTTCTCGTATGCAAAACACTGTAAATACTGTTATATCACACAAAACAAAACCACAAGCACACAAATACATATATACATACATATACGGATAACCATGCAAATGTTGAGCTACTTAATCTGTACCCAAGAACGCTTTAAATCAAACAAAACAAAAAAAAACCCACGACAACAAAAATCTAACAATTAATGTAATGAAAATCATCCTTTGCATATTATTCTTTAAATCCTGATTGCGGTGCTAAACAAAAGAGAAATACAAAAAAACAAAAACAACCAATTAATTAGTATCGTTTAAGAACATTTCGCTCTAATGTTATTAAAATATGAATTGTTCTCAAGCGATCAATTCGAATTAATAAAAAATAAAATCGAATTATTTTGATTATTTTCTCCCCACTTCGTTTATGTTCGTTTGAAGTCTGTTATTCATATAATTTTTTTTTAAATACATTGCATTAATTCAAATAAAAAAATATATGCAGTATTTTATTGATTCAAATTACAGCCTGAATATTTATTGTTATCGCTATCGATAGCCGATTGTCATCAATAAGGTTGCCAGATGGAACAAAATACAACAGACGGTTAAGTTTAAATAAACAATTGCGAATAAATATATTTGTTAAAAAAAGACAACAAAAAAAAAAAAACTTTCGAAGACTTAAATCATATAAAGAAAGCGGGAAATTGAACATGATTTAAATTGACATTTCCATAACAATTAAAATTAACAAGTAATAAAGAAAAGCACTTAAGCCTAAAATTAGCAATAAATGTACAACAAAAATAAAGTTTGGAAAATTTAAGCCGTTTGCCGTGCGCAACATTCAAGTTGCGAAGGAACAGCCAATGAATGAAGACTGAATTATAAATTCACTTTGAACAAATGTTTCAGATTGGCACCGAAACGCAATGTAAAGTGATACAATAGCTCAACCAAGCTCAGTATGGAGAAACCCATAAACAGGCCAAAGATGCCGCCGCAATTGGCCAAAAAGTCCGTGATGCCATACAACTCGGAACGCTTCGAGGTGATAAACTGACTCTGCTTGAAGTAGATCGACAGACGGGACATCTGTGATCCCGGATATTCGCGCATAAATTCCGTATCGCCCTCGGCGGCCAGCATCTCCTCCAGATCAAAGTTGGCCTGCGAGATTTCCGTGTTGTACACCAACGATGTGCACGCGGGCAGACAATTGCAAGCGGACTGTGCCCCACTTTGCGGCTCCTCAGTGTCGCCACCATTTAGGAAGCGAACCCTTTGAAACTCATGGACCAACTGATCGCGTTCAGCACGTTCATAGCAATGGATCTTCTCCTCGCCGCAGACGGGCATCTCGAGGCTTCGTGGCATCGAGAACTTGACGCAACCGCATTTGCTGAGCGTGAAATTCGCCAGACACTCCAGCTGGCAATTGGACTCGGAGTAGATCTTGAAGAAGCGCAACAATCGCTCGTGACTCAGAAAGCATTGGCGTCGCTGCGGATGATATTCGGCAATGCCCGTCGATGTCGTTATCATACTCGGTTTGACTGCAATCAGCACCTCGCGACCCATCGGAATGCGCACAAATTGTTTCGACACCTGCGGCACATCATCGGGGGCATGCAACAGGACCTACACAAAAAAAATGCATACTTTAAATAACGTTTCAGAAATATACACATAACAAAATTGAACAAACATTTTAAAACAATATTCTAAAGTTAAAGTGGAAATGTTCTATTAATGTTTTTGTTAAATTTTCTTTATACATATTTAATACAGTAAAAATGTGTTTTATTTCATTGTCAGAAAATATGACGCAATTAATCTCAAAATTTAGTTAACGTATGTTGAAATTTTAACAAATTTATATATAATTTATTTTGCGGTTATTTTGAACTTTAACATTTTACAAAGTTCATAACATTTCATTGCGTGAAATAAGCACGTTTCCACAGTTATCTCTAATGAGGCAGTTAAGATCATTAAACTGGGTTTTTTTTTTTTGTCTATATAAATTATTAGGAAATATTGCAAATAAATAAGCTTCACGGGTCGAAGGCCCCAGCATCCTGTACTTTCTTTTCTCTAACATTGAATGTAGTATTTAATACTAGATTTAATATAATAAATAAAGTCTTCGAAAGTCTTTAAAATTTGGGAGAAATTTTCCACCGACAATCGGAAATTTTGTCTATTGATCGTTTACGTTAGCTTTGAAATCATATAGCTGTGTTTAATAGCCACATATTAGGTAAACGGGCTTCAGAAGTGTTGAGAGTTTACTAGACAATTGAAATTTGAAATAAACGAACGAAAATATAAAATATGCAAAGTACAATTTGTCAATTGCCGAGGGGGAATTCTGTTATGAAATATGCATCACTGCTTGGGGATACTCAAATTGTTAACTTCGCAATTGGGGATGGTATATATGTATATGTATATACAGTATATATAGTATAGTATAGTATTACAGTATAGTTTATAATTTTCATTTTTATAATGTGTGAAATATGCAACAGTTCTCCATGATTTTAATGTTGTTTACCTTCTTGTTTTAGGAATTTGTTTCTGTTCTTTATATATTTATTTATATGAGCTCCCAATATAACGATTCCTACCTTGAATCCCTGCACGGGGCCACGACACGCATAGTCCACCTCCTGCTTGAAGCTCTGCAGTGCCATAAATATGCCCGATCTTGCGCCAGCGCTGAGGACACGTGCTGGAAATGTTTCCACATCGCTGCTGGCATCGTAGCCCGTCTCCAGGCTCCACGACGACTGGGTGAAATTCTCGGCAGCACTGCGATGATACTGATACGTGTCTTCGCGATAAATCTCCGTGGGAGGTAGTCCATTGAACGTATAGCAAATTCCCTCCTCGGTGAGTGTTTTGTGAAAGTATTTGTCGCACTCGTTGTAGCGACTCAGCCATCGGCAGTAGAAGAAATACCGTTCGAAGGGCGGCAACATGCGATCGAGCACCTCAAAATAATCGAATTCTTCGCCCGGTATTAAGGGTGTAGCCTGTTGCAGGATTTTCGTGTTGCAAACGTGCAACAATGTGCGAAATTCTTCCATTTCCTTGGCCGTAATATTCTCTGGCTTAAAAATACGTGTGGCATGCATGGCGGCCGTAAATTGATTGTATAAATTAGCATACGAATTGTGATCGCCGCTCTTCTTCAGTACACGTTTCGTCTCCGAACAAATGGTGACGGCGGGAAAGGGAATATTCCAAACGGGCGTCGAACGCTCAGCGAAACTCACAATCACCGGTGTTGCATCCCATTTGGTGTAGGCGCTGTTGATCAAGCGGGCACAACAATAGATGGATACCACAAATACGACCAGCCAGAAGACACGTTCCTTGATCGGTCGCTCTTTTTCACCCAGATATTGCACTCCATGTATCGAGGTGTGTTGGCAATAATCGTGATATGTTAATCTCAATCCTTTGGCGATCGAATTGTGCGACTTTTTCGCTGTCAAATCGATGCACATCTTATTGTTGCTCTCCATGTCCGTTTCCATTTCATAGCTCTGGCGACGACCTAACATTTCACAACAAAAATGAGAAAACTACACGAAAACATCAACTCTGCCAACTCAAAGTCGCCCACTGAAATGTGTCTAGAGAATTTACCGCAATTTTGCAGTTGCGCTTTGCTCTACTTTTCATTTAACCAGGTACGCTGTGCAAACACATTTGTAATACCAAACGAATTAATGATTAATGCGCTTAGTTTATAAATTGTTGTAACTTATTTCCGTATTTTTCTTAACGTTTTTTTCACAAATTAGTTTGGCGCGCAGTTACTTTTAGTAGTATTTTTATATCTAGAGTATTTTTCATTTGTCCATAAAATACTATCATAGTAAATGACAAATTACTGCGCACATTTGGAATCTAAGTGTTTCGCTATATTTTTTGTAATTTTTATTTACATTTAATAGAAGTGTAATTATGTATATATTGTTTTTGCATTTTCGTATATTTATTTCGTAGTTATTTTCGCCCGCGCTGTGCTTAAAATTCTTATTTGCGGCAGTATTTTGTGGTATTTTTGCTGTTGCGCAGAGCGCATTTGACTGGGCACACAGTTTATTGATTGCTGGTCATACTGTTGTTTACATTTTGCTTGGCTTTTTTTCTTCATACAGTGATGTTGTGAAAATGAGGGCAACCGTGTGGTTGTTGTTGTTGTGCAAATTGTACAGTGCTGGTTAATAATGTGGGTCCATTGAACAGCTGTTTTCTGCAGCATACGAAATTATCGATAGCAAGAAGAGAAACAACGCAGCAGCAGCAGCGCAGTCCAAGAAGAGACGACAGCAGCAGCAGCAGAGCCAATATTATGCGAAACAGAAAATCTATAAAAAAGTAGAGCAGCACCAGTTTTTGGGGCGGGGTAAGCAGCAGCAGCAGCAGGATGGAAACTCCAACTGAGAGTCCAACGGATGCTGAGCACGACAACCAAGTGACAACAGCAGCAGCAGCAGCAGCAACAACAACAACAGCACAACGCAATGCTGATGATGATGAAGACGACGACGATGACGAAGAAGAGGAGGAGGAGGACGAAACAGAAGAGCAGCAGGATGATGCCAAGGAGGATGCTTACTATGAGGCGCGCAATGGCAATGAAAGTGATGAGCTTGAAACGGCATTCCAAAGTTCGTTGACTTTGGCCAGCGGCAGTGACGTCAGAGTAAATATTTGTTGTGACGAGAGCCCACAAATTGCCATTGATGAAGCTGCGCGCGCAGTGGACAACAACGAGGCGGGTAAGTCTCGCTGGGTCGAGTGTTTTTAAACATGTCGAAGCTAATTAAATTATTTCCAGCCACAGTCAGTGCAAGCTTGCCTATTAAAGATGCACTGCCGCGACCGCATCAAGCGCTGCTCTCAACAAAATCCTGCGAGACAGCTGGCGCATCGACAGCCATAGCTGGTGCAGCGGGATCAACGCTGTCGCCGTCGAGCTCCTGCAACGGCAGCATTGGCAGCGATGGCAGCTGCAGCGTTGGCGGCGGCGCACGACGCAAATCCTGGACACTGTCGCCACAAAATGGTGGCAAGCGCAAGCCCAAAACGGTTGCGACCGCCAATGGCGACAGCTTCAATCTGTGGGTGGCACGCGAATGCTTCGAAACGGTGCCCGCCGAAATGGTCGACAACCTGAGCATGGCCGAGGAGCAGCAACAGTTGCCCGACGAGCATCAGCAGCAGCAGCAGCAGCAACAGGACAACATTGATGTGCATGTGGACGACGACGACGACGATGTGGATGAGGAGGCGGCCGCTGTGGAGAGTTTGTTGGGCGCAGCGGCAGCGCTGCAGCAGCGACACCACAAACCAACGCCACAGCAACAACAACAACAACAACAACACCAGCAGCAACATTTGCGTCAGCCGACAGCGCATCGTCCGCTGGAGCGTTCGTGGCCGCCGCGTGTGTTGGGCCGTGAGTTTAAGCTGCAGGGCGATGTGTTCAAGTTCGATATACTCGACACCGATGACGATGTGGCCAGCGGTTACAGCAACAGCAGCAGCAGCAACAACAGCTCACCGCTGCGTTTTCCCAATCCCAATCATCAGCATGCGAATGGAAGCAGCAACAACAATGCTGCCGAGGCAAGTCCACCGCCGATGCGCTTCAAGCCGTTGCTGCAGAAGAAGATTGGCCCCGATAGCTACATCAATACGATTAGCACACAGAAAGTACCAGCTGCCCACATGACCTACGAATTTCCGCCCACATTTCCGCTGCAGGAGCAGCACAATCACAACACCAACAACAGCAGCAACAGCAGCAGCAGCTTGCCCAGCAACAGCAACGGAAGCAACGCTTTGGCCGCCCATCATTTTCCCTATTTGCGACAGCATCGTCCGCTCACACGAGCCCTGTCCAATGGCAAAGCATCTGGCGCTGCAGTTGGCAATGGCGAGGAGCATTCACCGCGTCTTCTGCTGTCGCCGAAGCGTCAGCGTAGTCCGCCCTCGGGCTGCTCCACGCGCAGTGCATCGCCGTTGGATTTGAGCTTGAGTCCCGAGCAGCATTCACCCACACGTGGGCGTGGCGTGGGCGGCCTAGAGGCAGCTGGAGGAGCTGCTGCGGTTGCTGGAGCGGGAGCTGGAGCTGGAGTGTTGCCGCTGCCACAGACGCCGCCGGCGCCAGGCACGCCCAGTTTTCATGCACAGCGACCGCAGCAACGCCTCTTGAAGCGTGTTGGCGGCGGCGGAGGAGGAGGAGGAGCTGCTGGAGCTGGAGCGGCAGTCGCCGGCGTTAGTTTGATTTGCCCGCCAACGCCAACGCATCATGCACGTCGTCATGCGCGTCTGCAAGCGGTCACTGCCAATGCGGCAGCGTTGAGCGACGCCGATGCTGTCGCCGCTGCCGTGGACAACAATGAAATGCTGCACATAAGCAGCACTCGACTGCCCTCGATACCCGAACGAACTGCAGCAGCAGCTGCGGCGGCAGCAGCAGCAGCAGCCGCGGCAGCCGCAGGAGCAGCTGGCACAGCAGCGGGCAGCCTGGAGCACGCTGGAGCCGCAGCAGCAGCTGGGGGCGTGGCAGAGCCGTTGCCTCCAGCGTGGGAGGCACGCATGGACAGTCATGGTCGCATCTTTTACATTGATCACACGACGCGCACCACATCGTGGCAACGCCCCGGACCGAGCACAACGGCCGTGCCGGTGGCGGGGAGAGAGCAGCATCATCGCCAGCAGCTGGATCGCCGCTATCAGTCCATACGACGTACCATCACCAACGAGAATCGTTTGTCGTCGCTGCAGCCGGCGGACAATGCGCAGCTCTACAGTTTGTCTCGGGCGCAATCCTCCTCGACAGCGGCGGCGGTCGTAGCAGCTGGCGCCGGAGCTAGTGCCGCATTAGGAGCCACTGCAGTGGGAGCGGGAACAGGAGCAGGATCAGGAGCAGGAGCAGCGGCAGCATCGTCGACAGCAACAGCGGGAGCAACTGCCACACAGCTTGCCATTCATCCGGCGGTGTTGATGTTGTGTCGTCCGGACTTCTATTCGCTGCTGCACACCAATGAGGCCGCCTTGGCCATCTACAATCGCAACGCGGCGCTGAAGCACATGGTGATGCGTATACGTCGGGATCCGCAGTGCTTTCAGCGGTATCAGTACAACAAGGATTTGGTTGCCTTGGTCAACACTTTTGCCCAACTGACGCGTGAGTTGCCTTCGTGTTGGGAGACCAAAATGGATCAGACGGGCAAACAGTTCTTCATCGATCATCAGCATCGGAAAACCTCGTTCATGGATCCTCGCCTCCCCGTCGATTGTCCCCGTGTCGTTCGCCATCGTCAGCAGCAACAGCAGCAGCAGCAACAACAACAGTTTATGCCACAGCCGGATCTGGTGGATGGCAATTGTTTGTCCGCCACCAGTGGCCACATCAATTCCACCCCAAGTGGCTCCACAGCCGGCAGCAGCAGCAGCAACAGCAGCGTCGTCGCTGCTGCCTCCATTTCGGGTGTGCCGCCTTTGCCACCGCCACGCCCCTGCCGCAGCAATGTCTCAGCTGCCGCTGCCGCCGCCCACAATTGCACCACGGCCGCAGCCATTGCCTGTGCCTTGAGCCTGGGCGGCGCAGCGGGAGGCGGCGGTCCGAGTTGTAGTTCCAGCGGCAATGCGAGTGGCAGCCTCAGCGGAGCCACAGCAGCGGGATACGAGGATGTGCCCATTGCCTACAACGAAAAGGTGAGTGAGCACGACAAATAGAGAGAGAGAGGGTGATAAAAAGATGGATAAAATGGAGATAGTAAGAGAGAGGGAGAGATAGAGAGAAAGAGGGAAATATAGATAGAGAGGGAGGGAGATATATATAGAGAGAGAGGCGGGTATGTATATATAGAGAGAGAGAGGGAGATATATATATGGAGAGAGAGGGAGATATATATAGAGAGGGAGATATATATAGATAGAGAGAGTGGGAGATATATTTAGAGAGAGAGAGGAAGATATATATAGAGAAAGGGAGAGATAGAGATATAGAGGAAGAGGGAAAGATAGAGAGAGAGAGCAAGAGAGAGAGGGAGAGGGAGAGATCGAGAGATAGATAGAGATAGAGATAGAGATAGAGAGAGGGAGAGATAGAGAGAGAGAGACAGTGAGAGAGAGAGAGTGAGAGAGAGAGAGTGAGAAAGTAAGAGACAGAGAGAGAGAGAGAGTAAGAGAGATAGAGAGAGAAAGAGTAAGAGAGAGAGAGGGAGAGAGAGCGAGAGATAGATAGAGATAGATAAATATAGAGATAGATATAGAGATAAAGATACAGAGAGGGAGAGATCTAGAAAGAGAGGGTGAGATAGATAGACAGAGAGAGAGAGAGAGATATAGAGGGAGAGATAGAAATAGAGAGAAAGAGAGGAAGAGATAGAGTGAGAGTTGGAGAGATAGAAATAGAGAGAGAGAAGAGATAGATTGAGAGTTGGAGAGATAGAAATACAGAGAGAGAGAGAGAGGAAGAGATAGAGTGAGAGTGGAGAGATAAAAATAGAGAGAGAGGGGGAGACAGAGAGTAAGAGAAAGAGTAAGAGAGAGAGGGAGAGATTGAAATAGAGAGAGCGAGAGAGTGAGAGAGGGAGAGATAGAAATATAGAGAGAGAGGGGGAGAGAGATAGAGATAGAGATAGAAATCGACAGCGATTTGCGTTCGATTTAGAATGTGTAAAAAAAAACAAGTGAACATTTTGAATATTCTAGTATAGCAAGCGTAGTCAATACTTCGTTCTAACTGACAGGTCAATATTTAGTAATCTAATCGTTCAGTTAAAGTTTTTTAGTTGGCAATATTGAAAATTAGTTTTAGATACAAATTTAGTACACAAACCTGCAGTTAAAGTGACTTAAACTTCATTAGGTAAAACTTTTACGAATTTATTTATAAATATTTCTGAGAAAATAGAACAGCTCACACCAACAAATTAATCGAGCGATTTAGTAAACTAAACTGTATTTAAAGTGACTCAAATTGCATTACAATATTATCTTTTCTAAAGAAAAATTTAAGTAAATATTCAAAAGTAAACTCTAATAGCTAATGAAGGAACTTTTTGATATCAAGTTCAGCTAGAACACAACTCTTATTTGACAGTTAAATATTTAACACGCTTTATTATTAGCATAAGCAATCACTTGCTAAATATTTGACAAATCATTGAAATATTTTAATTGGTACATGCTCATTTAATGCTAAGCAATAACTACTCAATTTACAATGCCTAATTGCAACAGTTTGACGACAAATTAAATATTTCACACGTAGTTTATTGAGTCATATGCAGCTCTCAGCTCTTAATAAGATATATTAATTTTTAAAAAAAAGAAAATTGTTATTGGTAAAGCAAATATTAGTTTCAATATGTGCCAAACTTAATCTCGCTTAACGGCATCAAGTGAGAGCAAATAAAAAGAAAGTTGTAATAGATAAGTAAATAATAAGTAATAAGTAAAGCATAAGCTTCTTTTTTTTAAGTTTTTAGGCATTATGTTTAGTTTTTTATAATTAGCAGTCAACCGAATTATTGCCACTAAATGCAATGTGGCCCTTAAGCGAATTAATATCATCAAATTACATCTTCTTGATTAAAAAATCAACAAATTTAAATTTTTTCATTTTTTTTAACTAAAAGATCCATATTTTTTGCTCTTTTGATACATTTGTAAAAGAAAATGTTGATATGAAATATTATTTCTTATACTATAGATATGATATATAAAAATTGAGTATTGAGTATCAACTAATTTTTTATTCTATTTTTATGAATTTTAAGTTATAATATTTTAATTTGAGATTTAGAATAACTCTTTGATTATTTACTACTCGTATTCCCAATTAACTTCAACAAATGTTATTCAATTTTATAGATATACGATTTAGAATAGTTCTAGATTATGTGCATTGATGAGATATTGTTACTCGAATTCCTAATTAAAAAAAAAATTGTTAATTATGAATTTGACTGGCAAAATCTAGTAAATATTTAATAATTTTTAACTTAATCCTTATTAATAAATAATTCTTTAATTTTCCAGGTTATTGCCTTTCTGCGACAGCCGAATATACTGGAGATACTGCGAGAGCGACAAGGACAGCACACAGTGTCGCGATCGCTGCGCGAAAAGATCAACATACTGAGGGTGGAAGGTGTTCCGGCATTGGAGCGTCTGGGTCACGACCTACAGCTGACCATACTGCTCAGGTGAGTCACAATTTCAATTGCAATTCCGATTCCGATTAGACAGACAGACTGCAATGCAATTGAATTTCAAGTCCGAGTCATGCACTTGGCAAAGGTTTTGGCATAAATTGATGCCATTCGTTGATGGTGCAATGGTTCTTGAGGTGTTGTTGTTGGTCCTGCTTCAGTGCACCGCGTTGCAGTTAGTTAGTTGGTTACTCTCTGTGTGTGCCCGCATGTGTGTTAATTGCAATTGAAAATGGCTTTGAAGGCTGCGCTTGCTGCTGTTAACTCATTTGCCAAACAAGGTTAATAGGCATCGACAACAAATTGGTTTTGGAAAACCTCCTTCTCTTCAAATTGAATCGAATCGGATCGTATCGTATCGTTCGTTTATTTACTTATTGTTTATAATTGCCTCGTCGTCGGTACTCGTTTACACTCTAACCACAAATATTGAGGAAATATTCACATGCATTTCGGTGACCTTAATCTCTGAATACAAAAACCCAAACAACTTGTCGAAAGATTAAGATTAGTCGGAGCATTGATCGCCGATTGGCGATCGACTATCGAGCGATTTAATTGCATTCAATTAGACAAATTATGCCGCTTGATTGCGTCCCAAAGAGGCGCACCGGCAAATGCAAGTTGGCAGCGCTCGCCGTGGGAGTGGACAGTCCCACAGCGTTTTACAGCACTCCAACTCAATGATGACGTGCTGGAAGTAAATGCTCTGCTAATTGTCATCAATTCTATGACTAAGGTCTCTCTGTCTCTTTCGCTTTTGCTCTCTTTTGCCAAATTTGGCATCAGTTGCAATTTCGTTTAATAAACTTAATCGGTTTCTCATGACAAATCAATTTAGTTGACAAACCAAATCAAACAAGATATTCCCCAATTTAATTGGTTGCGATTGCGCCGAAAACCTGTAACCTGTAGAAAGCTCAGATATTTCTTGATGTTGTGGAAGTTAAAACTAAGAAACTTTTTAAATATCATTAAAATTAGGACTCGAAAATTGTATTTATTTTTTTTTTTTTAAGGTTTTGAAGCATGGCCATAAAATCACATTGAAATAATTCCGTATGTTCGAACAATTCATATTAAATATTAATGTTTTATTTGAGCGTTACAAATTTTTATAATAGATAATCATTATTTTTGTAATATTTGTTTTACTCAATAATTAATATCTCAAATTGATCGTTTAGGAAAGACATTCAATATAAATTTATTACTATATCATTTTTTCGAATTATAATGAATGATATTATATTCCCTGTTTAAAATCTAGAATAGTTTTTAATTTATATTGTCGAATGTGTAGATGATTTGTATTTATTCAACATTCATTCAACATATTTGTCAGTCGAATTTAAACAGTCATATCTTCCAGTTTTTCATAATTAATAATTTAACGTAATAATTGAATTCGTTATTAATAAAATTTTTAGTTTTGAACGAGTTTCAGTTACATTTTTAAGGATTTAACTTGCATTTGTTATCGATAACATACTATCGATCTTATTGTCTCTTTAATATTTTCATTGTTAATTTAAACAATCTTATTTAATTCATTTTTAAGAGACGTTTATCGATGATCAATTCGTTTAAGAGAGAAAATTTTGTTTGCTGGTAGCTTATCACTTCTTCGCTTTAAAAGATGTGTCCGGCTAAGAGAGGTTTTTGCTGAGGGAGTTTACACTGTCATTTAGCATTTAACTTAAATTCCTTTCTAAACAACGAACCTAATTACAAACCGACTCAGGGATACCCTTAACTTGTCGCAGCTGTTTAGCAATCATTAGCGGTATTCCAATAATTTATAAACGTGTTAGCTTCTTCACTCGACTCTAGAGTGCGGCCACGCCCACACGAAGGCGAGTGTCAAGAAGCAAGCAAAAAAAAAAAAAAACAAGTAAGAAAGCTACAGTCGAGTGTACTCGACTGTGAGATACCCGCTACCCATTTTAAATAAAAACAATATATTTTGCGGTATTTTTCACAAAATATATCAAATATACTGCAAAAATACTAAAAATATACCAAATGGTATATTTGGTATATCGACATAGTACCGCATTCAAAATATACCATAGACGGCACAATATACCAGATTGTTAGCCAAAGCAACTAAGACGCTTAGTAAGTAGGCGTTTTTGCCCATACAAAAGTATTTCTTTAATAACTTCCAACATTTTTATCTAATCGCAACCAAATTCTCAGGAATCATAACTACTATAGTTATTATTGTATATGGGCATTTCTCAAAGTCGCGAACGTACGTTCGTACGAGATAAATTAAAAAAATAAAATCGAAAACAAACGTTTCCTGAAACTTTTTTTTTACTCTTCGATAGCATTTGTTTAGCTCTTTGGTTAGTGTAAATTATGGGGCTTATCGATTTTTAATTTTCATAATATTGTCAAAAAACATGCGGTCGCGAACGTACGCAAAATGGAAGTCGACTTTGGCTTAATACAGTAAAATGCAAAACTCTGCGAATTGAGACGGAATATTTTAAAGAAATAACTTTACTTTTAAAATAGAATCATGTAGCTTTCTATTAAGTCTACTTCCAAGAAAATATCTCCATTAATTTATTTTTAATTTAATTAAGTTCCGGTCGCGAACGTACGGTCGCGAACGTACGATTTCTCCATGTAGTTTTATTTATTAAATTTTTATTTTTACCACAACTTTTTTTTATTAATAACTTCATATTTCATAAAAACAAACGAATTTAACTCAATTTAAAGCGTCTAATAACATTTAAAAGCAAAAAAAATAATTTTTATTAAATATGAAATATGTACTGAAATTTATTAATAGCAAGAAAAATATGCAATAAATAATAAGTAATAACTAACAAGTAATAAGTAGCTGCAAACAACATAGTTTTCAAAAACAAAAATAAAAAAAAATTTTTTTTTTTTAAATCCATGCGATGCTAGTGAAAATCGACATATGCTTATAGGTAAGGTCGCGAACGTACGCTACTTTGACAATCAATAAAAAAAAGATTGGTTTGAGTAACCCCAACGATTTTTTATATTTAAAATATATATACCAAAATAACTTAACACGCGAAGTTTCATCCACCTGCTTGCCCTTAATGCGAAGCAATTATAATAAAATGATGTTTTCGGTCGCGAACGTACGATTTGAACATAGGTAAGAAGCAAAATAAAAATAAACAGTTAATTGAACATTTTTTCGCTCACTTTGCATTTTTTATCTTATTATTGGATTGCTATTAAGAGATTTGGTAGAAAAGAGCAAACATATCATATGTTTTCTTTGTGATATAATAAAACATAAAAATGCATACAAAAGGAGCTCAAAGTGAAAAAATTACATTTTTTCAGTTTGCAGGCAAATTTTATAAAACCAACGGAGATATGCTACGGATCCATTGTATTATGAAAATTTTGATATTTCTTTATGACATTATACAAAAAAATACGATGAATGTGAAGATTTTTTTTTTCGGTCGTGGTTTACCATTTTTTGAGAATTGCCCATATACCAAATTTCGCAACTCTGGCTTTAAAATTACGGTTGTTATTCGTTTTTTTTTAATTTGCGGGGGCGGAAGTGGGCGTGGCAAAAATTTGAAACAAACTTGATCTGCGTGCAAACATAACAAATGCTGTCGAAAAAAAATTATAGCTCTATCTCTTATAGTCTCTGAGATCCAGTGTTTCATACGGACAGACGGACATGGCTATATCGTCTCGGCTGTTGACGCTGATCAAGAATATATATACTTTATAGGGTCGGAGATGCCTCCTTCTACCTGTTACATACATTTCCTGCCGGCACAAAGTTATAATACCCTTCTACCCTATGGGTAGCGGGTATAAAAAATGGGGCACTAAAAGTCGCCAGCCTAATCCTCAAAAAACGAATCGAAACGAAACTGATTGGGGACAATTTAACCCAAATTTCAATTTGCCAATAAACCATAATTTATTGGCCGATCTTGGCTACAGCTGCAACTAAGCTTGCTTTTGATATTGAGGGGGTGTGGCAGCCACAAAACATCTACATCTACGTCATCTTCATCATTATGATGATCACGATGATTATTCTCTAGCATTTTTTGTTTTTTTTTTTCGTTTTTTTTGACACAACTGAAGCGTTGACAAGCATTTTTTATGCTTCTGTTGGGGCTATTTGTGTTTGTTATTTGACCCATTGAAGGCGAATCTTTGCTGACTCCCTCTCCCTGGGGTTAGCTGTTCTCGTCTCGCTTGGTTTACAGATCATTGGGTCGGTCTCTCTCGGTCTCTCAGTCTCGCGTTTTGGGGCTGCGCATGCGTCGCAGTGCACAGTGGACGCTACTGTTCTGCTTTTGCATTACTGTTATTGTTGTTGCTGCATTTGGGCGTGCTAAGTGCATGGCGCACCCAGACACCGCCCCGCCCCGCCTTGCTCCGTCCATTATTCGCTCAGTCACCCGACTGACAGCTGATGAGCCACAGCCTATAACCATGACCAACGCCACAATAATAACACTCGGCTTCGGTTGCGTCGTCGCCTCGCCTCGCGTCGCAGTCGCTGTTGACGTCGACGTTGACGTTGACGTTGTCGTCTCATGCACAGCCCTTCGTCGATGTAATCAAAAGTGCAGCCCAACTAAATGACTCAGTTTCAGCAGTTCATTTCCTTCGCCCCTCACACTCTCCTTCTGCTCCGCCCCTCCCCCTCGCGTGATTTGTCAATGAACAGTGGTTCAAGTGATAATTATAAATTATTCATTTCACTGCCATGGCAAATTTATAAGGCAGTCATATTTCATGTTGATGGAGTGTAATACTGTGTAATTGTTTTATTTAAGATGTGAAGCAAACACCTCTATTAGCTCGACATTCCTCTAAGTATACACTTTTTATATGACGTTTGGTATAGTTTTTCTTTTTTCTTTTTGTTGTAAGAGACACTTCATTTCAATGAGGAGGGACCAGCCTAAAGGAAATTAATTTTTGTACTCTAACGCTTTGAATACCACATCAATGTTTACTAATTTGTTCCTTATGATTCACTAATTTGATCCTTATGTTTTTCCTTGAACTTTCAAAATATTTTATAATTTTCACAACATGTTATTGTCTTCACCACACAATTTAAATATTGTGATTTTAATATATTAACAATTAAAATTAAAAAAAAAAAGTTCTCTGCACAACTTCGATGCATTTCGACATTTCGAACTTGTTTTAATTAGATTGCACAACTGTGACCCACTGTGCGACGTCCGTTTGGGGTTCTTGAGGTTGAGGCAGTCGCAGCCGCGCAGCAGAATTCGAATTCAGAATTTGAAGTTCGGCAAGAGTTCGTTTGATCGCTTCGCTTCGGCTGCACTTCGGCTGGTCAGCCGAAACCGAAACCGAAAGCGAAGCCGAATCCGAATGCGAAGCGAGCGAGTGAGCGAAATAATGAAAACAGAAACAAATTTACAATTAAATAATTTTCTTTAGTGTTTAGTGTTTTGTGTGTTCTGCGTTCGGTGTTGTTTTATTTCGTTGATGTTGTTGCTGTTGTTGTTGTTGCTGTTGTTGTTGTTGCTGTGGTGGTTCATGTTCTTGTTGTTGCCATTTCCATTTCCAATTCGAATTTCATATTTATCGGTTGGGCGCTAGACAAACGCGTCCATTCTGTGTGCGCCGCTGCCCGACTTAAGTAGTTACGTTCGATCCGATCCGATCTAATGCGACCCGACCCGATCAGCTGGCTAATAAAGCTTTCAACTCTATAATAGAAGTATTAATAATACTACAACTCGCATTTATTTAACATTATCCAAGTGTGTGAGACTCCGAGGTCAAATTTCGCGCGCGTCTCTTTAAAACTCGTCGTTAAATAAATAGAAATTGAAATTCACAAGATACAAAAAAACAAAAAACACTAAAGAACATAAACACTAGAAGCATTGTTAGTGCAACGCGCGCGCCTTGCAAAACATCAATAATTGATGCTAAAATAAATATTTAATGTGCAATTAAATACAAAATCAACTGCCACTCTTTTTTTTTTTTTTTGTTTCTTGTTTTTTGTTGATGTTGTTTGTCATAAATTTGTGAAGTGAGTTTGATAAAGAATTCTGAAAATTATCAACGGCATGGTTAACCATTCAGTGCTCAAGGCTTTGGGCACCAAACAGCAACAACAACAACAACAACAACAACAACTTAAACTAGATCAACAAGAAGAATTAGTGCTAATACTACAACAACAAAATGGGCTTTCTTTCGAAGGCTGCCTACATCGTTTGGGCTGTGTAAGTGCCGAATAATTCTAAGAGAAACAACAACAAAAACTTCCCCTTCCATTCTCATTCTTTCCATCTCCCACATTCTGTTTCGCTCTCTCTACCTCTCTCTCTCTCTCTCTCTCTCTCGCTGTGCGGTTTATGTGTCAACAAATATGCACGATTATTTAACGATGACTAAAAAGCGTGTAAATTACTTGCATATGTGAAATACTGCAACAGCGACATAAAGATTAAAACTAGTATATTGAAAAATACCAGTTATATTGGTAGCTATGAGTAACTCAAGAGTTATTACTAAATACTAAAATACATCTTTTGTCTTCCGCCCTTTTTCGCGTAATAAATTGTTCTGAAATACTATTCACAAATGTTTAGAAACTCTAAACATACTTAATTGCCAATTTTCATAAATTACAATGCTCTTTACTGCTTTACGTTGAAAGCCATAACTAATTCATAATGAATACAATACTTTTGTTAAAATTCAAACTAAACAGGGCATAAATTTGGCGTAATACATTTAAAGATAATTCAGAATTTTTATAAATTTAATTACATTTCGCTTACAAACTTTGTCTCTTTGAAAATCATTGAAATTTCTTAAAATAATGTCAAATTTAAGCAAATACAACTTCCATTATTGCCTTAACTGTTTAAAAATGAATATTTTCACATTTTGAGCTAATTACTAACTTATAAATCTATCGATTAGAGTTTCGACATATTTGTGATAAATTATCATAATCAACCAATTTTACTACATCTAAATAATTGTTGCCTAAGACAGCAGTTGAACAATTTTTAAGTACTTTCCGCATAATTGACAATTTTACCAAATGATAATTCTAACTATTTAACTACATATTTCAAATTGAATATTTACCAATTTTTGTTTATTTTTCATTCCATTCAATAATCAATTTTGTGCTATTGATTATTTATTGTTTTGCTAGATTATTTCACTATTGACTAATTATTTTATTAATCGACAAAGTAAGTTTGTAAACAATATTAGTTTCTATTTGTTATTGATCTATTGTTTATTTATTTTATTTATCGTTATTTATAACCGATAAAATAAATGTGTGATCAATATTAAATAATTCGAGCGCGTTCAGCTTTCTTGATTATGTTTTTTGATCTTTAATTTGTTGAGAAGCTGTAAAAAGTTATAGAAGTCTTTCACGCTTCCTCTTTAGGTTGTTTGTTTATTTGCGTACTTTGTGGAGCTACATCCTGAGATATCAGATTTCACGCATGGCACTTGTTTACTATATTCGGACTCATCCTCAATATATGTATACATACATATATAATGAATCACTTCCCACAATAATGCTAGAAAAGCACATTTCATTCAATGCTGCGTCATTATCAGTCTCATCCAAAATGCTGGGTTTTCTTTTCTGCTCCTGATGCAGTTTTCAAATTGCAATGCAACTTGGCAGCGGAAGCCAGAAATTTGGATGGAATGCGCGGACGGACAGAACGACGGATTGCTTAGAACACATACATATGTACATACATTATAGATATAGATTTGGATTCTAGTTTGGCTCCCAGGGTTTCGGGTTAAAGGAATGCCAACGCCAACAAATTGTCAAGCTCTGAAGTGGAGATGATGTTTTGTTGCAACATGAGGAGGTGATGCCAATTAAATAGTTTTAAAGAGCGGGAGGGGGAGAAAAAAAAGAACTCGAGTGGCGTTTTTATTTTACTCAAATTACGACACAATAATGTAAAATTTGTTGTGCGCTGCTTATCGAGACACTTGCTGTTGTTGTTGTAGTTGTTGCCACACATTCGAAATCGATGACAATCGATCAACTGTTGAAATAGCCTGTTGCCGGATTACCCACCCCGAAAACTCTGAACCCCTCTCCCCCACACTCCTCTCTCACTCTGTTGCACGCACTTAGTCTCTCTTCTTTTTTTTTATAGAAGTTGCGACATCGGTTTGTTATTAAATTCGTAATAGCCAACAACGCTTGCGTTTTATCGTGCTGCTTATCAACGCTATCGTTCTTCGCTCCCTCTTTCCACCACTCGTTGCTATCTCTCTCGCTCTTACGTTAACACTGACTGCATGGGGGTTACTGCAACACCTACAGCTCGTAGCGCCCATTTGGACCGAAAAGCAAATCAGTCGCTTGGCTGCCTTCGCTATAAGGTTTTATATTTCGTCTAGCTGCACATACATATTGTTTTGTCGGCTTTTGATTTTGCTTTTCCATTTCTATATTTCATTTCCATTTGGTTGGTTAAATTGAATTTTACACTGTGCTAATTGAGAATCCATTAGAAGGGCCGCCTGCCAGGGTTGCCACAACAACAACAACAACAACACCATGGGACTCTTTTCCAAGTTCAGCTACACCTACAACACCATGTGGGCCAAGTGAGTCAAGTTTGTCATCATCAAGTTTTTGTCCATCATCGGCAGTATTTCAGGAATTTTGTTTTCTTTGCAACCAAAGTGGAAACTGAAAACATGCTGCCATGAAATTGGAACTTAAGTTTGTGAATACTTTGTAGAGAATGGCAATGCCAATAAACAAATTTGTTCGGTGTCAGTCGCAGACTCTAAAACGGAACTGAAAATTATTTCTTTTGTCGAGCATGTTAAATGATCCCACTGTAAATAAAGTTGAGTAATTTAACTTATTCCGCGAATATATTCACAGTTTTCTTAAAAGTAAACAATTTAACAATTTTCGAATTAAAATATATGTATGTGCTTATCATTGAGTAACTTTCAATTCAAATTCTGAAATAAAAAGATTTCTTTTTGTCATTATTATTCCCAAGAGAAATAAGTTATCTCAACTGCCTTCGATATTAAATGTTGCATTCGCAGTCTCTGAACTTAAAATAAGCCATGAACTAGAAAACTTGTGGAGACCTGTTAGAATTGAAGTTCTTATCGAACCCTTTTGCTATATACTTTGTAATGTTTCTCTGATATATGCTTAACATTACATATATAGTATATACTGCATATGTTATGCATCCGGAATGTGGCAGTTAGTTTCAGATAAAAAGGAAACAACAAAACTTAGAAAGTAATGTGATTTCACTAACGGTTCAATAGCCCCGTATCGATAAGACTTGCTTTTGACGTTCGCACTTGAGTTGAGCTGGGGTTAAATCTGACTGAATATAAATATGTATTTGTATTTGTAATAAGCCCGACTCTGACATACTTTGAGGGGTTATTCATTGCTTGCTTGTTTTATTTTATTTTTGTTAACTGGAATTTTCAATGAAGATCTCGGTTAATTGAATTGAACCGCACCCAAAAATAAATATAACGCGACCCATTGCTGTTCAAATTGCACTCTAAACTGCTGCGAACCAGAATAGAAGAAGAAGAGGAAGAAGCAGCAGCGGCGGCAGCGGCAGCGGCAGCGGCAGAGGATGAGCAACACCAACAACAACAACAAACGTAACAACGAATCCACCACTTTTCACCCCTTTTCACCACTCTCACCACTTGTGGGTGACAAAAGTCGCACGCGTTTTGCGCCGCGTTTATTTTTTTTGTTTGTTTTGTTGTTCTCTTTTAATTCAAGTTAATTGCAATTTCCTGTGTGTGGCTAATAATCGCTAATAACTTGTAAGCTCGGCTCAATTTTGAAAGTAATTTGACACACAGCTCCACATTATATTT
This sequence comes from Drosophila pallidifrons, assembly GCA_023558445.1. Taxonomy (NCBI): domain Eukaryota; kingdom Metazoa; phylum Arthropoda; class Insecta; order Diptera; family Drosophilidae; genus Drosophila; species Drosophila pallidifrons. The sequence goes on from CM042351.1 coordinate 19,343,272, forward strand.
GCCGATCAGTTTCCATTCGTTGTTGTTGTTGTGCGTTTGTTGCCAAATTTACTCATTTTTTTTATCGAGCGTTGGGCTTAATAAATATATCTATTCTATATACATATACGTAAATTAGTCATTTCCGTGCGCGCTGCGAAAGACGCGTTAATTGCACTCCAAAACTGTTGTCACTACTGCACGGACACGCCCCTTGCCCCTTGCCCCTCGCCTACCTCTTTGCTCACTCCGCCCTTTTGACCACAGCGTGCCGCCGATCGCCATAATTTGCGTTATTAATTGACCAATTTTCAAATTCAAGTTGAAGGTCAAAAAGTAAACGCGAAATATATAAAAAAAAAACAAAAAAAAAACGAGAGCTCAAAACAAATTATGAATCAGCAATTAGAATATTTTAAGTGTCAGATATCGGAGCGATAAATATCAGCGATCAACGATCAACGATTATCGACATCGGAAAAGTCTCGCCCCCAAGGTCTGTTGCGGTCGCTGCTTCAAATTCTTCCGCCTGTCCGTGTCTTTTTTCCCCGTCTTTTTTTGTCCGATTTGTTTTACGAAATGGAAAATCAAGGCTGCACTCTGTTGAGTGGGTTATACTTAATGCACTCGGAAAGAAGGGGCAAATAAGATGGAATTGAATGCAACAATTGAAAACAGAAAAATGAAAAGGAAAAGGAAATAATACTGAACTTAGAATTGAATATGGAAATTGACAAGAGAAGAAAAACGATAGCACTCCAAATGTATTTATTCATTTGCTGATTAAACTAACATTTAGCGGATATATGATCCAATATATTTTATTTAATGTGTCACGTTTTCAATTTTAAAAAAGCACGTTGCACTTTTCGTGATATATGAAAAGTGCAGATAACGCTAAAGGTCTTAACTTAACTAATTGTCTTCCAACTTTAAATTTTCAAAATGTTCTTAAACAAACATTTACTAATTCTTCAAAATGTTGTCACAATAGAAAAAGCCGAAATCTATGCTCGTGCTATGTATATAGCAGTTAATTCACACCTTGATCCACATCGTTATCGTTGTTGTTATCAAAAGTTGCAAGTAGTAGGCTGCGATCAAGCTTCATATCATATTGTCAACTAATTTCATTTAAGTTTCGTGTTACATTTTTAATAAATTTCTATTTATTTTTAACTACAATCAATGCCAAACAGAAATCGTTATCGATAACAATATTTATGGCGCTACTTTGTCTAGCAGTAGCAAAAATACTAAATATAGTATGTGCGATGTGTATTTAAATAGCTTTGACTAATGCAATAACAATTATTTTGCTTAGGTCTCTAACTAGTTTAAAATACCCTGCAAATTTTAGCATAAACAATTTTATTTGCTGTTAGCGACCTACATGAAGTAGTATTTCTTTGATTTGTTCAGTATTTTTTTGAATACCAACTGTTTATATTATATTTAGAGAAGTCAGCATTGGAAATTTTAAAAAGACTTTAGTCATAAATAGGATTATATTAAACATAGAACTTTTTTAGGGAAATATAAGTTTAAAGAAATAGTATTTCTTTGATTTTTTTTTTTTAGTATTTTTTGAATACTAACTGTTTATGTTATATAGTATTTAGAGAAGTCATTGAAAATTTAAAAAAGACTTTAGTCAGAAATAAAATAATTTTTAACAAAACATTTTGTGGGGAAATGGCTTATGGAAGAAGTATTTCTTAGTTTTCAGTATTTTTTTTGAATACTAACACTTTATGTTATAGTTAGCATTAGAAATTAACAAACTTTAAAACATTTTAGTCTCTACAATAGTTTCGGAAACTCTTTATTGTCAGTATTTTAGTACGATGTTAGTATTTTGAAATATTATGGTTTCTGAGTTTGTTTTCGATTAAATTTAAACTAAGATTATTACAATAATATAACTTTATCTTTTTAAACTTCAATTTACTTGTATGCTTTATGCATATATTTAAAAAAATCAAATGCATCTCCTTCCGTCAACAAATGTTGTGTAGGGTACGCTTATGATTTGATAAACCCAACGTGTTTATTTTTTGGTGGAGTCAACTGCGATCTGTTGCACCTGCCAAACAGCTGTTGTTTGTGCAGTCTTGTAGTTGTAGTTGTAGTTGTAGTTGTAGTTAATATGGCTCATTAGTGAGTTGTCAGCTTAGCGAGCAACAGAGAGACAGCAAAGCAATCAATTGCAAGCAGTTCGGCAGCCATTGAGCATTGGCCAATGATTAATATTCCTGACGTCAGCGCATGAATTGCGAGGCAACACACAACAACAAGTTGCGCGATATGAGTTTGCGACCACTTTTTGACAGCTTGTAATCAATTTGTGCTTACCCTTTTTCTCTCTCTCTCTCTCACTCACTCTCTTTGCAGTCTGTTCGAGCAGGAGATCATGAGCTATGTTCCTATTGAAGAGCGAAGTCCCCAAGGATCGCCGGTGCTCAGTTCACGGATGCCGCAAAGGGCGCCGCCTCCATTCAGACGCGATTTTGAGGCCAAGCTGCGCAGCTTCTATCGCAAACTGGAGTCCAAGGGTTACGGTCAGGGGCCGCACAAGCTCAAGTGAGTACCAATAATGATATACTACTATATGGATGTATTCTTATATAAAATCAAATACAAACTCTCAGACTGACAACGAACTAAGTAACACCTAAAAACATTCTATTTTATGTAACATATCTATCTATGTATATCGTTCATGTTTTTGAAGTCTATAATTTAATAGGTTTTCTTTCCATTAAAAAAAAATAATAATACTTTAACTATCTTCTATATCCTTCATGTTGTTAAAGTTAACGTTTGTTTATTTTATGTATAATTTTTTTTTATTTTATGTTGTTTATGTGGTTCATAGTTTAATAGGTTTTCTTTAAAATTAAAAAAAAATAATATTATCTTTTATTTTTTTATGTATTTGTGCTTTAAATTTTTTTTATTTTTGTTTAAAAACAACAAGTTATTTAAAGTACTTTATTGACAACATTTAAAAATTATTTTAAAAAACTCTATTTGAAACATTGAAAACAGATTTTAAAAATTAATAGTTCTTAATTTTTTGAAATAAAGTAAATCTTAAAAGACATTTTTTTATGCTTCATAATATTTACAAAATATTAAAAAAAAGTAATCACTATTTGATACATTGAAAATAGATGTTAAAAATAATGATAATGATGATAATTCATAATTCATTAAATTATTAATTTTTAAAACAAAAGTAAATCTTAAAACATATTTTTATTTAAAAAATAACAAGTTTTTGAAGATATTTTATTTGAAACATTTAAAAAATATTTACTATTTTATACATTGAAAATTAATGATTATTAATTTATACTTATTTCATATACATATATATATTTTTTTATTTAAAAATTTGTAAAGATTTTTTATTTCATCGTTGAAAATAATCCGTAGTTTCAATTAAATTTAAAGCTTATGTCAATTATTTTTTATATCCTTTTCAATAGTAGTGACAAAAGTTCATTTTTTATTATAGATATTTATTTATTTACTTTTTTATGTCTCATCTTGTTTTACTTTGTTAGTATTTCTATGTAATATAATCCTTAATTTTGTATTTATCATTTTGTTTTATTTTGTTATTATTTCTAAGTAATACCTTAATAACCTTAATGTAGTCGATAATTATGTATTTATCATTTTCTTTCATTTTTTTTTTTAGTAATAATAAGTAATATTATATTTGTGTTTTATATTTCTTGCTAAAAAATTGATAAACCTTAATCTTTTACATTAAATGAAATTATTTATAATTAAAGTATAACAAAGTATATTAAAGTATAATTATGTATAAAGTATAATATAACCACAATATAAATTTCTTAAATGTTAATGATCAAGTTTCATCAATTTTAAACAAAAATTATTGTATTTGAGCAATAAATATAATGTATTATTAAAATAGAGACACATTTAAAATATATTTCCTCCCCTCTCCACAGATTACACATACGTCGCAGTCATTTGCTGGAGGACGCCTTTCGTCGCATTATGTCAGCGAACAAGAAAGATCTTCAACGCGGTCGCTTGGCCGTACTTTGGGACACCGAGGAGGGACTCGACTACGGCGGACCTTCGCGTGAATTCTTCTTTCTGCTGTCGCGGGAACTCTTCAATCCCTACTACGGACTGTTCGAGTACTCGGCCAACGATACGTACACGGTGCAAGTGTCGCCGCTGTCGGCCTTTGTGGACAATTGCCACGATTGGTTTCGCTTCAGCGGTCGTGTGCTGGGTCTGGCGCTGGTGCATCAGTATCTGCTGGATGCGTTCTTCACGCGACCCTTTTACAAGGCGCTGTTGCGTCTGCCGGTGGCGCTGAGTGATCTCGAGTCGCTGGACAATGAGTTCCATCAGTCGTTGCAATGGATACGCGACAATGACATTGGCACCGGCATCGATCTCGGACTCACTTTCTGTGTCACCGAGGAGCTGCTCGGTCGCGTTGTGGAGCGCGAACTGAAGCCGGGTGGCAAGAATGTGATTGTGAATGAAAAGAACAAAAAGGAGTATCTCGAGCGGATGATCAAGTGGCGTCTGGAGCGTGGCGTCCAGGAGCAAACAGAGTCGCTGGTCCGGGGCTTCTACGAAGTAGTCGATGCCAGGCTTGTCTCTGTCTTTGATGCCCGAGAACTGGAGTTGGTGATTGCGGGTACAGCTGAGATCGACACCAACGATTGGCGACTGAACACCGAGTATCGATCGGGTTATCATGACAACCATCAGGTGATTGTCTGGTTCTGGCAGGTGATCGAACGCTTCAGCAACGAGCAGCGACTGCGTCTGCTGCAGTTCGTCACGGGCACCTCGAGCATACCCTATGAGGGTTTCTCGGCGTTGCGTGGATCGACGGGACCGCGACGCTTCTGCATCGAGAAGTGGGGCAAACCGAATGCCTTGCCTCGGGCTCATACGTGCTTCAATCGTTTGGATCTGCCGCCGTATCCCACGCCCGAGTTGCTCTACGAGAAGCTGCTGCTGGCCGTCGAGGAGACGAACACCTTTGGCATTGAGTAGAGAAGCGTCGAACCGACATTGGAGACGACGCGTGGCGTATGCGTGATATTTTTATTTGTTGCCAGCTGAATTTGTATTTTATTTTATTATTATTACCGTAGTAAGACATGTATTAGCAACAGCAGCAGCAACAGCAGCTTCATCTTCCTGGCCAGCTCAATCGACTGTTTACACACTTTATATTTAATTTACCACTTTTTTTTTGTGGCTGGCATTTTGCCTGGTCCTTAACATTATTGTCGTTACCTCAGAAAGCGTCGTACATCGCAGTCATTAGACATAAGATTCTCTCTCTCTTTATCTCTCTATCTCTCTCTATCCACACATTGAACCAATGACAAAACTGCAGTCCCCAAATAGCATTTAAGGACGAACCCAAGACTCGGACTTGACACGTTCAAGTGCTTTACTTAAATGAAAGCTTTCAACAGCTTTGCTATTTTCTATTCTTATTATTATAATTAACTTTTTTTTTTTATTTGTTATTTCTTAACTGCCTGAAGGAACTTTGAACTCGACTCGAAATCTTTGAAACCAAAAACTGTCATGAAAATTAAAAAAAAAAAAAAAAAAAAAAACGCAAAAAAACTAACAAATGAAAACGCAAGGAAAAAACCTTTTGAAAAATTCTACGCCAATACTTAAATAGCTTGTAATATCTTAGCCTTATAACGAAAAAGAAAATGAAAAATGAAAATGAAAAACCTCTTTAGATGCATTCCATTTTGGTTCTAGAACATAATGGAAAATACGTAATATTACTTAGTTGTATTTGAGAACTAAAACTAATACTTACAACTAATACTACATTAAGTAAATTGTTTTAAAATTTACAGTGCCCGAATATATGTATGTATTTGCATCTACATAAATGTGCATATATATTCATATATATATGCACATTCATGCAGATCGGATTAGTAGTATATTATATATACATTACGAATACGAATTGATTGAAAATGCAAAACACAATTGGTCCAGTGCGTTGCTTTGGCTTTATTGGTTTTTCCGGCGCATACGAAAACTTATTTAATTATATATATATATACATCTACAAATATATATGTATATATATATATATATATATATATATATATATATATATATATATATATATATATGTATATGATAATGAAAAAAATACAAATTATTTAAATATAATAGCTAACAATGAACAAAACAACAAAAAAAAATACAAAAAAAATGAATACCAAATCGAAAATGAAGACAAATTTTATGATCGACAGCAACTACTAAATGGTGATTTGTTTACATGTAGTTTTGCATTAGTTAAGCAAGAATAAAATGAAAAGACATAGACAATGACGGACAGAATGAACGAAACAGAGATAGCGCGAAGGCTAATGCAAGAATGATATATAGAGAATCGCTTTTTTGAACTATGTATATTGATAAATGAGAATGTTTTATTGAATTATTAATGTGCGTGTATTTATTGAATAAATTAACTATAATAAAACAATTAATAAATGTGAGCCTTTTACTTCAAAAGCTAAACGATTGTGTTTTATTCTTAGACAAACCCAAATTTTTTTAATGCCGATCGATAGATTTTATATTTTGGTCCTACCGATAAGTGAAATATGGCTGGAAAAAAGACAAAAATTTCTAAAATCTAATGTAGTTCGGTCATTTCAAGGATGATCGGTATGTCCTTTCTCGCAAGGACCGCTTTCATAAAGACAAACCGATCTAAGACAAGCACTAGTTATATAGATATAATATAATTGCAATTTATACCCTGCAGTTCTGAGCGCTAGTTCGATGCTGGTGAAATAAGCGCTTACCAGGAGCCAGTCACTACTTACAAAGTGGCGTCTAGCCATGCATTTCTTAATTTCCGTTTTTGTATGAAATGTCCGCAAATAGGGTCAATCGCCACAGCCTCGATTACCACGAACTAGTGAAATAGTGCAACATATTAGTCAGTAAAATAAGTGCTTACATTAGACCCCATGGAACGGCCGGTAAAATAAGTGCTTACATGGGACCCCATGGAAGGGTCAGTAAAATAAGTGCTTACATCGGACCCCATGGAGGGGTCGGCCATTATAAATTAAAAAAAAAAATTACAATTTTAATTACAGTTTTTATTTAATTTTAATTTATCTTTATTTTAATAAGTCGGATACTTATATTACTTAAAGGCAACTTGAGTTTTAAAATATCGTTTTTTTTTTTGGAGCTGCAAGGCCTTTCTCAACTGGTCCTCAGTTATTGAATCTGGAAATAAAGGATTAAAAAGACTTAATAGATTAAAGTGGATAATGATTTTTAAATAATTATCTTTTAAAATACTCACCGATCATAACACCAAAGAAATTGTCTTCTTTTTTAGGCCGCATTCCCCTGTCATTATTTCCATAACGTAGATTTTCTGTCATAATTTCCACTTCCTCTTCTTTAGGCACATTGTCGCTTTCCACTGTAGAACTATGCATTATACTAACTGCTTGATATTCTTTTATCATCTGTTTATTTAATATTTTACACATTAAACATATAATGCAAACATAAATTATTTTTTAAGTAACTCACCTCATAATTGATCGCGGATCCGCTTTGCACTTCTCAACTCAAATGCTTGCAATAATTTCATCATCTAGGAAACACAGCTGCGTTTGAGTAAAAGAGTAGCACAAAATAAAACAAAGACGCGTAAACAAACAGCGATGTAAAGCATAATCGAAGTTTTCTCTTTAAACTTGTGTATACTTTTTCCACAAAATAACAAAAACAAAAGCGATGCTTGCCGTTATTTTGTACTTATGCTTTAATGCGCATATATATATATTAACTAGGTGGTTCGACGTTCGATTACTATAGGGTTAATCTAGTAAGTACCCATGTAGTGATCGACGAGGGAAGCCCTTATCTAGGGCCAATCGCAAACTCGAGTCAACTCGGTGGTTCGACGTTCGATTACTATAGGGTTAATCTAGTAAGTACCCATGTAGTGATCGACGAGGTAAGCACTTATCTAGGGCCAATCGCAAACTCGAGTCGACTCGGTGGTTCGACGTTCGATTACTATAGGGTGACTTTAGTAAGTACCCATGTAGTGATCGGCGAGGTAAGCACTTACCCAGGGCAATCGACACCTTCAGTTCTGCAGGGTAGCTTCGTCACAAGCTGCTTAGTAGCGCCATCTATTATTCGCTGGCGCAATAAGTAATGAAAACTGCAAAATATTAAATTTTTTGTAGCATACTTTCAGGGGCGAAAGTTGTGGCCATCAAATATCGTGAATTCGATCAGAACAATTGTGTTGGCAAATTCGATGTACGTCGCAGCCTAAAAGTATGCCACAAAAAATTTCTTGCTACGCACTGCTTTATTATTTTCAAATTACAAAAATTATCCTAGCACAGCCATGTCCTTACGCATTTTGACAAGATTTGTTGCATTCGACTCGTGGCAATGAAATTTATCGATTGGCATCAAAATATTATGGGGTCATCCAAGAATCCAACTCGAAAACTACAAGGAGGATTTTGATGTCCTTTGGTCAGTTGAAAGCTCTCTTAAAATGTGAATGTTTGGCACTAGTTTTGATCGGCTAGGACGAAGGACCTTTAAGATTTAGCCAATTTTTTAAAAAACCAAAAGTCCTTGTAACTCGGCTGTTTAAAGGACCTTCAAGGATTTAGTTGCGGATTCTGCGTGCTGTCGTCAATATCTATCGATGTGCCAAAGGACACCAAAATCGTCCTTCAAATAAAGGAGTTACGGCGGATTTTGTGATTTTTGGCCAAATTTGATGTACTCCCCCCTTGTAGAATATTTCGATGAAATTTTTGGTACGATCCTGAAAATCCTTGAATGCAAATCGATAGCTCTGCGATCAGAGAACTCATAAATGTAGGTATTTTCGATGTCCTGCAGGATATGACCGAGCTATGATCAAAAAATTAAGATGTCCTTCGAAAAAGATTGGCTCTAACTCAGCCGGATCCTGGCGCATTTCAATGGCTCTTGGTGCGTCAGGATAACAAGGAGGACCTCTAACGATTGGCATCAAAATAACGCTTGCTTTTTACAACATCTCTTGTGTTTTTGTGCCACTGTCAAGAGAAAGTGAAAACTAGTTGAGACTCGCCAGGGGACATCTCAAGCAACGGGCCAAATGATTGGTGGCACTGCGTGCGTTGCATGTGCGAGTGTGTGTGTGTGTGTGTGTGTGTGTGTGTGTGTGTGTGTGTGTGTGTGTGTGTGTGTGTGTGTGTATACACATGTGTTATGCCACATAGTACATGAAGAAACCGTGCGTCCCACATTCGATTCGATTGCATATGTTGTGTGCGTCGCCTCTCTCTACCCTTCTCACTTCTTTATTACTTTCCACTGCGGGGGATACGCTTGACTGGATTTGCGTCCTTGTTACATCCCCCTCTCCCCTCCCCAGCCCACACTCTTCGGTCCCGATTGTCAATCAGGCTCTGTAATATCATTTACTGGTCTGTCTATCCGGCTGAATTGTTATGGGCTAGTTGATTGCTGGTTGCTCTAACTCGATGCAGGTGCCCAAAGGATACGAGGCGAGGAAGGAGATCCTTAACATCTCATTTTGCTTACTTACTTTCCATCTTTACTTTCATAAACAAAAATAAAATTAATTGAATTGTTTTACTTATTGGATTTTAGGCATTTGTTGCATTTATTTCTCATTTGTTTTCCACTCATTTTTGTTTCTTTTGTTATTTCATTTTTTTGTAACACATTTTCATTTCAGTTTTTCCTTGTTTGTGCTTTTTATATTTTTGTTTGTTTTGTTTTTTTTTTATTTTGTTTTTTTTTTTTTATATGTTTTTAATGTTTCTATCAAAATTACAAAAATTCCTTTTTAATCGGAATATAAGGTATATATTTATGTATATATATCAAATGTCTTGTTGGAAAAAAATCGTATCAAATGGCAACATTGTTTACTATATATAATAGACCTGCAAAAAATTTCTTGTATTTGCTTTCTTTTCATTTTCCATTACTTTTTCATTTTTCATTTTTCATTCTCATTTACGTTTAATTAGTTATAGTAGTTGTAGTTGTTTTTGTTATTGTTGTTTTTTTGTGTTTTTGCATTTTTGTAAATTTGTAGTTATAGCATACATATTTATATAATATTTTGTCTTAGTTTTTAGATATTAGTAATGATGTTGTTTATTTTTGTATTTATTTATTTTAAGTTTTGTTTGAAGTCTCTTCTTTGTTGTATGTGGCTGCATTTTTTGTTTTAGAATCGATTATCTTTTTTATTTATTATTTTGACCTTATTTCACTTAGGATTTGCTGTATATTGCATTTTGTTTGATTTCCATTTGAGGTTGACAATACTATCAAAAATTCCATTTTGGTACAAAAAAGCGTAAAACAAAAAGACATGGATTTAATACCCTTGTAGTGTGGTTAAATAGTTTTGATTTGAGATTCGCAAATATTCGTTATAGAGCAGTTGGATGATATAGTTAATATCAATACAATCCCTAGGTAAAAGCTGTTCGACATATTCAACTCAGTTCCAACGGCTGTAAACAAAAAAAAAAAACTATTTAAAAAATTTCAAAATATTGAGATTGTAATTTGAAAAAGTTTCGTTTATACCATTCTGTATTCTGTATTTTGTATAAGTTTCTGTTTTCCATAAAAACCATTTAGTAAGCACATACTTAAAGTATTTGAAATTTGTGTTTTCTGTTTTTAGTTACGTTCTCAGATTTATGCTATAAAAATGTTTGTTGCCGTTTTTTTTTTATTCATTTAGTATAACTTATTCTAATATTTATATATTTATTTTTTAGTACATTGATTTAGCATTCTCGCAAAATGTTACCATTCATTTTTTTTCTTACTTTCACTTTAATCATTTTTGTTTTTAATTTGTTTGTCACGCTGGCGCCTATGGCACATTTTGTTTTGTTTTTTTTTTGTAATTTTTCAAGCATAGCGTTTATTTTATTTATTTAGATTGTTTATTTTCTCATCCGTTTACTGTTTACTATATAATTGTAATAATTATAATAATAGTATCTAAAAAATAGCTTCATGTATTTATATAATAAATTCAATAATGTTTTATGCAAGCTTTAAAATTGGCATTTTTCATTTAGTTTATTTATGCATACTCACATTACACATTACACTTACTTTTAGTTTGTAATGATGAATGAATGACAAATGACAAACAAAACAAGAAGTACAAAAATAAACTCAAAAGATGATCATAAATAGCATTTATTATATTATATATGTATATAGTATATATTACTTTTATTTTTATTAAATAGCAAACAAATCGAATCGGAGCAAATAATACAGAGAAATCATTTAGCATAGATAGACAATTAATCAAGTTGATATCAGGAATTGCCTTGAGATACATATTTCATTTCTATAGATTAGATCTATCTTTTACTTGAGTTGTGTGTGGCTGGAATTTGATGCAATTGCTTTCATTTGATATACAATTTATAGTTGCCAACGGATCAGACAATGTCAAAGTATTTGTTTCTTTAAAAATCCCTTAGGCATTAACGCCGAGTATAGTATCGAATTATATCTATAAAAGTTCATATTGCTCTTACTATAGATACTCAAGTTTAAGATTTGTTTTCGTTTTGTTATCAGGCAGCATTTATCGTAATAAACTCAGTAGTATCTATATAGCAAATTGTAATCTATTATATGTCCATATATCATCTTTCGATTAACTGTTCGCTTTGCTCTGATTCGATTTGTTTTATGTTAAAATTATACAACAAAATGTGAAACTAAACATGGCAATTGAGTTACGTTTACAATTATGCATTATGATTTAAAGTTTACAATGATAGCAATTGATTTTGGCTCTGTTTCGTATTGTGTGTGTGTTTTTTTCTTTTCATCTATATCTGATCTATCTATTTAAGCTGATTGTTCAGATTCAGATAGAATCATTAGGAACGCCTGCAAAGCGATAAAAATAAAACGAAAAATAAAACAAAAGAAAGACAACAAAAATTCCATTTAGCATTGCAAATAGTACTTAGAAATCTCTCTCTCTCTATATATATATATATGTACATATATATAGATATATATGCACAACTATATTGATATTCTAAATGTAGTTATCTGGCTGCAATATCTGTATTTGATTTGATATGCAGTAAGTACAATTACAATTACAATTCCAAAACATAAAGGCAGCGTATTATTCAAAGCGAAAGCAAATTTAATGACATTCTCTAAGTGTGTGTGACTTACGAATCTATCTTTAAATATATACGTATATATGCGCTTACTTTACATAGTTGTATATTGGCTTAATTATAGTTGTTGTTGTTGTTATTATTATTATGTTTAATGCATTAATTGATTAATAGTTGTATAAGGCTTGCTTGCAACGTAGTTTTTCTCATTTCTCGCTCAGCGCATTAAATGCGCCACATTCATCAAAAAAAAATTAATTGTTAACTACGATAATACAATACAAAAAAAAAACCAAAATAATTTGCAAATTAGACAAAATTCTAATGAATTGTATTTATATGGATAGATATTCATATATATATATATATATATTTATATAATACAAAATAAACAAAAAAACATTGTGGCTCGATCTTAGTCTAAAATGTGGCTTAATTTATTTAAATTTTGTAATTGCATGTTAAAAATGTATTCGAAATATTCGAATGATTTGTGTACGCGGCAAATGTTGTACAACAATTTGGAGAATACAAAATGTAACAAAAAGTGATAAAAGTGAAAATATACAGAAATACTTAAAATCATCGATTTAAAATTTCAAAAAGAAAATGTCTAATTAAAATTGTTTAAAATATGCGATTGCTAGGCAAACATTAAAAATTAAATCGAGAACAAAAATATTGATAGACATTAATTCGATTCGATTCGTTTCGTAAAATCGAGAAATTGCATAAAAGTATTGATAAGTGATTCACATTAAAATATATGTATAATTTGGCGCACCATATAAAAAATTGTTTAGTAACTAAACTTCGAGTTGCATAACATTTGAGAAATGCACATTTGCCGCTTACATAAAGGATACAAAAAAGAGCGTATATATAAAAAGAAATAGAAATAAAGCAACTAATAAACTGAACTGATTGATATAATACTTGAGAAGTGGGCGTGGCTACGCCTATGCCTTAGAATCTAAACTTTAGGGTTTGTTTTTTTGCTCTTCGATAGGAATTTTTGTTTGTTTTTTCGGTTTTGTTTTGTTTTTGCACTTAAGTTTAAAGACGCGTAGAAATTTTAGATGCCGTCGAATGCTGAGGAAGCAAATGGATGCAAACGGATGGATGTTGTGTCTTCCCTTAATCCTTAATCCATATTCCTTATTCCTTTCCCATATCCGGCAGTCAGTTTTCTTTTCTATGTTCGTTTTGTGTGGATCCATTTGAAAGTAGAGATCCAGTTCGAGGGAGAGAGAGAAGCTGTTAAAGAAGTGAAAGTGTTGGTTAGAGGATGGCATTTGATTGGCATTGTGTTCACTTACTGCTGACCACAACTGGTTGTTCATCTCAATCCTAAACACGATGCGTCAGATGCGTTGAATCGCTGCGTTTTGGTGGCGGCGGCGGTGGCCGCTTTTTGCGCAACGCTGCCGTCGCATCAGCCACTGCAGCTGGCGGTGGCACTGGCGGTGGTCCATCTGTGGTGGTTGTTGCTGTCATAGCAACTCCTCCAACAGCAGTGGCACCGTTTCCGTTGCCATTCTGGGCATGGACATTCTCGTAGAGCGCATAATCGTTATGCGCATACTCGCAGTGCTCTTGCACCCAATGCGAGACATTCGCCGTCTCGCGATAATAGTGCGAGGAGTTGGCACCCGAGTTGAGATTGTGGGCGGCGAGTAGATCATCATTGTTGAAATCCCGAAAGCCGAGCACCTCGTGCGGCGTTGTCGCCGGCTCCAGTTTGCATTTCTGCGCCACCTGCCACTTCTTGCGCATCACTCGCTGCAGATCCTTGAGGAAGTCACGGGGCGGATTCGATGCCGATTCCTGCAAACGCTTCGGCGATGTGGTGGCCGACATTACATCGCTGCCATTCGACAGCCGTGAGAGATCGCTGCGCGGTGGCAACAACGGACCGGGTGAATAGATCGGCTGCGGCTGCGGTTGATGGTAGCTGCAGCTGCTTGACCCAGAGCTGAGCGTGGTGCTAGGTGAACGCTGCGGCAGCTGCGGTTCCGGTGAGCACATCTTGCGACGCAGCAGCACCGGCGAATCGGCAAACGAGACTTTCTTCTGCACCGGCGCCGGTGGCGGTGGCAACTGCTGTTGTTGTTGTTGTTGTTGTGCGACTGCAGAGGGTGCTCCACTTGCAGCTCCTACTCCGACAGTTGCAGCTGGTCCCACGTAGTCGGGTGGCGCTTTGTATGGCGGCGCCGCTTTGAGCGTTTGCTTCACGGCCGGCTTGATGGGCTTGGCGGGCACAGCGGGCGGCAGCGTGCCATTGCTGTTGGTCATGCTCAAGGGATGTGCTCCATGGCCCATGCCCATGCCCATGCCCATGGACATGGACATGGGTGTAGGCGTTAGCGGCGTGCTCGGTTGTTCGCCATAGGCCAAAACATCTTCGGGCGGCGGTGGCGGTGGCAACGAGGCCAGCGACAATTGTGATCCGTACACATCTTGTTCGTCGGCGTGCAACGCTGGCGGTGGCGGCGGCGGTGGCAGCGAGTCAAGCGACAACGTCGACGAGCACATCAACTCGACGTCCGTCAAACCCGGCGGCGGTTTGGCACAAATGCTCGGCGTAGGCGTTGGCGTCGAATTGCTCGACGAGGATGAATTGCCGCCGCCGTTGCCGTTGCCTCCTCCTCCACTTTGGCTGCCATTGTCGCTGGCGGACACTTCGCGCTTGACCACGGCGGGCACAACGACAACAGGACGTCGCTTTAGGGTGCCCCCGCTGCTGCCGTTGCTCTCCTGCGACTTGCGACGACTGTGACGACGTGTCAGCGTTCCACTGCGCTCGGGCGAAGCAGCTGAATCGACAGCCGAAGCTGCCGCGGAGGAAGCCACGGGTCCGGTTGTGATTTCACCCACCTCCTTGAGCTGACGCGTCATTGTGGTCAGCGGCAGATTGGGTTTCATCGAGGGTTTACGCTTAATCGTGCCCGTGGTGAACTCCGAATCGAAGGCGTTGTTCTCATCCGACAGACACCCGCTCGAACTGGAGCTGGAGGCACGCGAGATGCGGCCACTCGAGTTGGACATGCTGCTGATGGCCGAGGAGACGCTGCCGCATTGCGATGGCACCGCCGACGAAATGCTGCTAATCGATTCGCTGCGCATTGAGGCTGCAAAGCTGCCAGCTACTCCGCTCATACCTCCACTAGTGCCTCCCACTCCTCCTCCGCCGCCGCCGCCGGCAGTCAACTCCTCCATAAGCAGCTTGTGATTGTGCCACAACTGTTTGCCATACTTGCAGATGCGTATGGCCGTCAGCCAACGCTCCAACGTGGCCGCATCCTCGGCACAAAGCATCTTGAGGGAGCGACACGATTTGCCCAGCGACGAATCCACCGCAGACTTGAAGCCAAATGTGTGATCCGTTGGTGATTTCCATTTCTTGCGCCACCCGATGCCCGTGTACACATTGTGACCACTGAACAGCGTCAGGCACAACAGATCCCGTGTGTTCTTCGTCTTCTCCTTGGGGAAATAGTACAGACCCGACGAACGCAACACGAAATGATGTCGCTTCCAGCCCTTTTTCGGATCCGCCTTCAAGTACAGCGGTCCCTCGAGCTGAAGCTGAGCGTGCGTCTCAAAGAACTCCTCCAGCAGCATGTGTCGCGTCTGATCATCGTGCTGACATCCCGGCGCCATCTGCGGTCCCGGCAAATACAGTTCGGGCTTGGCGAAGAGCGAGAGTTTGTCCGGACGCTGCTGGAAGAGCACACGATTGCCGGCATCCGAGTTCCAGGTCATCAGATTGTCCACCAGCAGCTCGTGGTCCTCAAAGAGACGTTCTACACAGAGAGTGAAAGAATATTAATAGGGAATTCATGAAGATAAAGAGATAATCTACTCACCCATTTGCAAATCGCCCAGATGCTCGATGAGCGCCCACGTTGGCTGCATTTGCACATGATTCTTGTCGGCCAACAGTCGTGTGACATGGCCACAGACCATGCGCTCATCCACGAGCAGCGACTTGGAGGCGCCATCCGCTGTGAACGCTTTGACAAACAGCCGACGAATCGAGGCGCTCTCCAGCTTGTGCAGCGCCAGCTGTATTTTGGCTGCCTTGGAGATGCCAACGTTGCCGCCAGCTGTGACAGTCTGATGATGATGTTGCTGCTGCTGAAGGAGCTTCTGTTGCAGCTGCAACTGTTGCTGCTGCTGCTGTGTGGAGGTGTTGGACGAGGCGGAGGATTCACTGGACAGCAGCGAGACCGTATCGCTGAAGGCCGAATCATTGTCGGGGGATTCAGTGCGCGGTTCACGTGGCGTCACCACGCCCAGCGTGATGCCCATGGTCATGTTGTGGCCACCAGTTGGAGGAGCAACAGCTGCTGTTCCCATGCCCATGCCGGGCATTCCTGTCATTCCGACAACAATATTGCTGTGGCCCATTGCCATTCCGTTGACGCCATTCTCAGAGATGCCCGACGATGAGGATGCGGTGCTCACATCCGCCGAGATGCTGCTATTTGTGCGTGAGTGTGTGCGCGACGATGCCGCCGACACCGAGACGGATGCCAATGCCGGAGGCGGAGGAGGACCCCCAGACTGTTGATTAGCTGAAGCTGCAGCGGCTGCGGCGGCTGCCACAACACCGGGCAGAAAACTGGCCTCGCCATAGGTGATCTGTGCCTCGAGCAAGCTCAGCTCGCCGAGTATCAGATCCAGTTCGGACTCTTGTGTATCCTCCAGATTGGCCATGGAGATGCGATAGGAGGCGTGCGATTTGGCCCCAACGGCAACGTCTTGCGTCGATGTTGTCGTTGTCGTTGACGTTGACGTTGACGACGACTGCCGTTGGTCGTTGTGCTTGCGCAGTTTGACGGCGCCAGCGCCGCTTATACTTGACTCCCCAATGCCCAGCAACTTGTGCTGTGGACTGCCACCAGCTCCTGCTCCAAATGCTCCGACTCCGACTCCTGCTGTCGTCTCCGATCCTTCGCTGGCAGCGCCGCCAACGATGATCCCCTGGCTGGCTAGCTGGCTAATCTGCAAGGCAAAACGAAACGAGATGCATTAGTTAAATGAACAATTTGAATAAGTTCATAAAAGTCACGCTGAACCGGTTGGCAATTGGTTCAGTGATTTAGTTAATGGTACAAGTTGAAAAAAGGAGTAAAATGTTGCTTGTTAATGAGGACATCTATGGTAATTATAATCAAAAGAAGTTAAAAAGCTGATTGAAGACACTCTGAACCGGTTCGGAAGTGGTTCAGTGATATAATTCATGATACAATCTGAGTAAAGGAGTGAAATGTTGCCTGTTAATATGCACTTGAGTGGTACTTGTAAACAAAATAAGCTAAAAAGCTGATTGAAGACACTCTGAACCGGGTCGGAAGTGGTTTATGATCGAAATTCATGGTACAAGCTAAAAAAAAAGGATTGTAATGTTGCCTGTTAATATACACTTCTATTGTATGTTACTTATAAACAAACAGCAATAACAACTGTTAAAAAGCTGATTGAAGGCACTCTGAACCGGGTCGGAAGTGGTTTATGATCGTAATTCATGGTACAAGCTAAAAAAAAAAGGATTGAAATGTTGCCTGTTAATATACACTTCTATTGTACTTATAAACAAACAGCAATAACAACTGTTAAAAAGCTGATTGAAGACACTCTGAACCGGTTCGGAAGTAGTTGAGTATCGTAATTCATGGTACAATCTGAATAAGGGAGGGAAATGTTGCCCCTTAATATGCACTTGTGTGGTACTTATAAACAAAAGAAGTTAAAAGGCTGATTGGTTTAGTTTCATACTAAGAATAATAAATGAACAAGTTAAATAAAGAAATAGAATAAAGTCAAGTTGTTTGCCAATATGAACATCTGCTTATAAACAAAAGGAGTAACAGTAAAACCAAATTAATGATGTTCTGAACCGGTTCGAAAATGGATAAATATCATATTAAGAATAAGAAATGATTAAGTTGTATAAATAAGTACAACTTAGTCAAGATGATTGTTAATATGAACACGTATTTCTATTAGTTAAACTCTTGAAGCACATTTTCGTTCATAATTGTGCTGAGTTCCCAAAGTGGTTCAAAGAAGGATCGACACTGCGATCTTCACTCAAATTAATTAGCATAATCACACTCATATGGCACTTCTTTTCAAATGTATATTTAAGCTACGCTTCTTGTGGTTCGGTTCAAGCGTGGTTCAAAATATGTTCAGCACTTGTGAAGTGCTTATTCAAAATGAAAGGGAAATGCATCGCGAGGCGGACGTAGCAACAGAGCATAAGAGCAACAGCGCACATTTGAATCAACTGAGTAATTAAATAACCTCTGCCCCCTGCTTGCTTGATCAATGCCCCTGCTGATGTTGCTCTGTTCCAAGTTAATCATCGCTCGCTTTTGGAACGTGCTCAGACCTCAATCGACGCTCGATCGCAGCTGCATTAACGACATCGACATCGACATCGAATCGGTTCGAATCGAGTTGCGAGTCTCGGACTTGGAATCGAGCTTCAAACACGTTGCACATTTCCGTTTTGCAACTGCTGAATGTAATAATCAAAGCTGTGCCGCGTCTCCTCCTTCTCCTTCTGCTTCTCCCTCACTCCTTTAGCTCACCCAGTTTTGCTAGTTAACCCCTCTATAGTTGCCCCTTTGGCCAGTTGATTGGCATTATTCCAGCTGTCGACTCTCAATTGTTGTTGTCGCTGATAGTTGAGCGCGTTTTATCGCCCCAAAGTTGTCGCTTTAGTCAATGCTGTTGCTGTTGCTGTGTTGCTGGCAAAGTGTTAAGTAATTCTCCAATGCATAAGTCACGTACTAGCAACAACAACAACGACAACAATCACTGGTCAACTGCCAGTGACTAAAGAGAGAGGAAGTCGCGACTGACTAGAAAAAGGAGCTACACACAATTTTGGCTGCTTTACGACGACTTTCAACACGTTCCAATAACAACAACAACAACAACAACGAAACGAATGAGCAGCAACATAAAATAATATTTATGCAGTTGTAACTTTCCAGCAGTCAAGAAGACAAAACAGAATGAAAACAACAACAGGGGGAAATGGTAAACATAAATCGCAGCTCACTTAACTGAGTCACCCTGTGTTTACCTAGATTCGAGATTGTACTATGGGAAAATCTATTAAAATTATTATAGATCAAAGTTGAAAAATAATGAAATTCAAGTTATAGATTGCTCTCAGTTTGTGTGAATTCCTGGATATATTATACATTTTTATTCGATTTATTTATTTATTATTTCATTTGCTGAACTATTTCTTATTTATATTCACCTCAGACGTAATTTCATTTACCTTGTTACCAATTTGTTTATTTATTTATGCATTTGTTTAATTTCTTTTATTTCTAAACAGCTGTTTGGCCACTTTTCAAGCTAACGTAATAGAGCTCGAGAAACAAAATATAAACTAGTCGTTAAACTGGAACTTTAACGATAAACAAACAGTTGCAAATGTGCCCTTGTAATCTATATATAATATATATGAGTAATATAAAGCAACTATAAGATGACAAACAGCGTTCGTTTTCAATTAAAATTCTACTGTAGCAACACGTAAAACAATTTTAAACCTAATTATGCTATATTTTCATGTTTTACAACACATGTGTTGAAAGTTTAAAGAACTGACGATATATTTAAAATAAGCAATATAGCAACTATAAGATGACGAGGAATGAGAATTTGTTTTCAATTGGAAACGTAAAACAATTTAAAAACAAAAAATGCTTTCTTTTCGTTTTTTATAACACGTAAAAAGAGTGTTGAAAGGTAAAGAACTGCTAATATATTTAAAATGAGTGAAAGAGCAACTATAAGATTACAAAGAAACAGCGTTCGTTGTCAATTAGAAACGTAAAACAATTTAAACTCCAATTGCATGTTTTACAACACGTAAAAAGAGTGTTGCAAGTACAAAGTACTGCCAAAAGAAAGCAATTTATTATATAGCCGAGATATATGGCAAGTCTGGCCGAGAGTTTTACATTTCGGAGTTGCTTTCAAAGTGGGTCAAACTGCTGGTCAAACAATATCTCGGTTTTTAGCTTTGCATCGCATGGCAGCGTATAAAAAAAAGCAGTGCTCAAAACGACAACAGACAATAATTGCGGGTTACCAGGCAACTCTTGGCTTGGCTTGAAGTTAGAGTCAGGGTTAAGGCGGATTCGCAACTTCAATTTCCCCCAGCAGCTTAGCTTTTATGCTTGAACTTCAACATTGTCTAATTGATGGGTTACACACCCAGACAGACAGACAGACGGAGAGGAGGGAGGGACGGACGGACGGACAGACAGACAGAAAGACAGACTACTGAGGGTTGTTGCAGTAAATGCTGTTTGTCGTCGAGCTTGATTGGTTGAGCGCAGGCAGGTAAAGCGTTAACGACGACAGCTAACTACAGAGAGGAGCTAGCTAACGTTTGGCCTAAACTGACATTCGAGAGTTACTTGGCGGCTTTCAACGCTCGAATGACTCACACAAGATTTTTGGAGGCTTAACGGTAATTGGCACTTGCCGACGATGTCAACTTCCCCCTCTCACACTCGCACTCACACTCTTTTCTCTCTCTGTCTCTGCCTCCTCCTCTTTCGGAGTGTTTCGCTGATGTTTTGTCACTTTGTTGCCATCATTCATCTCTCTAGTGCGCAATGCACCACGAAGGGCAGCAGAGGAGGAAGAAGAAGCAGCAACCGCAGCAGCAGCAGCAGAGGAAGAAGAAGAAGCACCGACAGAGGCAGCTGATAACTGTCAGGGACGCATAAAACGGAACATAAAATGGGAATAAGCAGCGTGTGTGTGCTTGTGTGTGTGTGTAGAGAGAGAGAAATAAGTGGGGCGCTAGTTGAGAGACGGACGGAGCAAGTTGATGAGGTCGCCAACCACACAATGGATCAGTTGGCTGTTCCCCCACTTCCCCTTCCCATTCCCCTTCTCCATTCCCACTGCGTTGATTTATGGGTTCAACTGCTATAAACTAAGCGAGTATGCGACTGAGAGTGTGTGTATGTGTGTATGTGTGTGTGAGTGTATTTTAGTGGCATTTGCTTTGACTATTTTGCCATTATCCAACTTCAATTTCGAATGGGTTCGCGCGCTCCCCTCTCCTGTCTCCACGCGACCCTGCCGCCTGCCGTTTGTACAAAGTTCAATGACAGCTGCTACAACAACAGCCAATAACAACAACAACAACAAAGGCAACTTCAACTAGCAGCAATTCTAATTGAGTTGCATTGACAAATAGAATAACATTAACAAAGCCAGGCTTAGAGACTCAACCCTAAAATACCCTCTATTCTAGCCTATGCAAAAGAGTAAAGAGTATTTGCAAATGAAAAATTTACTAAGACAACATTTACAGTCACCTTTGTACATCAACAACTGCATCTATCTACAACTATAGCTACCAAGTTGATTTATAAGACTGTTATAGTTCATGTCGAGATAAAAGTAAGATGTACAAAGCAAATCAAATCAGTTGTAAGTCAATTAAAATATTACGCACGTCTAGTATAAATAAAATACTATTCTATTAAAACTAATGAAGAAATTTATGATTCATTAAATCAATAAATTAATTATGTCGTAATCATCAATTAATAAATTATGTCGTAAATATAAATATGTCGTAGACTCTTATAGTATAATTAAAATAGTATTCTCATTAAATATACCAAACGTAATGAAGAAATCTGTAATTCCTCATCTTTCAGTATACGAAAATACTGATTTATGCCCGTTTTATGTGCAGTTAAACTCTCCAAACAACATTCAGTATAAACAAAATACTAAAACATACCCTTTTAACCCTATGAAGGCGCAGAGAAATCTACAGAAATCTGTATTTCAACTCTGTTAGTAACATTCAGTATAAAAATATACTGCTTTATACCCGTTAAACCCTATTGTCTATGGTTCAACGCTCTAAACAACATTCAGTATAAACAAAATACTAAAACATACCCTTTTAACCCTATGAAGGCGCAGAGTGTAGTACAGAAATCTGTAGTTCAACATTCAGTACAAAAATACACTGATTTATACCCATTTAACCCTATTATCTGTGGTTGAACTCTGTAAGCAGCATTCAGTATAATGAAAATACTAAAATATACCTGTATAACCCTGTGAAGGTAGTAGTAGAAGGTGTAGTTCAACTCTGTAAGCAACATTCAGTATAAAAATATACGAAAATATACCCTTTTAACCCTATGAAGGCGCAGAGTGTAGTACAGAAATCTGTAGTTCAACATTCAGTATAAAAATATACTGCTTAATACCCGTTAAACCCTATTCCCTGTGGTTCAACTCCATAAACAACATTCAGTATAATGAAAATACTAAAATAGACCTTTATAACCCTGTGAAGGTGCACTGTGTAGTGAAGAAATCTGTAGTTCAACTTTGTAAGCAACATTCAGTATACAAATATACTAAAATATACCCATTTAACCCTGTTACAATGCACAGGGTACAGCTGGCCCACAACGTGCCACACACATTGAGGCTGTTGACACGTCGTTGAATTCTCTGTTACAGCGATCTCTTGTTAGTTTACGAGCTGCTATTTGCATAGTCTGAGTCGTGTAGATCTTGTGGATCGTGTCTGCAGTTCGTTTACTCTCAGATTCTAGCAGCTAAGTGCCAACACCAACAACAATAACAACAATAATCATAATGTTTATGATGATGATGATATTAGTACTGCACTTTGCCAGCTGCGGAGAAAGTCAAAGATCTTTGCTGCGAAATGCAGCTGAAAAAATGTTTAGCATTGATTTTGTTTACTATCAACTATTGACAGTTGCATTCTCACTCTCTCGTTCGTTATTATTATTGCAATTCCAAGTAGATCTTCTATATTCTGGTTGCAGTCGCGACGTTCCAGTTGTTCACCTTCGTCGTGATCTCGCTCAATGCCAAGTCGCATATTCGATGCCAGACTAATTAGAGTTAAACAAACCCCGAGTTGATAATGAATTGGTCACAAAAGTGTTTTGAGAGCGAGTTGTGACGACCTTCGCTTATCACACAAGCCAAGCTAAGTTCTTTGCTTTTACCTCTCGCTCTGTAATTGGAGCATGAGTTCAGAGCATTAGTTGGGTTTTCTCTCTCTCTCTCTCTCTTTCTGAATGGCTCAATTGCTATTCGCTTGAGCAGGAATCTAAGCAGTAATTACAAACTGCCAAGTGACCCCATTTTGTAGCATAATTAGCTGGGTTAGGCCTCCGCCTTCGCCTCCACCTCCTTCACAATCCTGACCCGGAACAACAACTGTCTAGTTATTGCATGCTTCAAGATCATCGTTTTGTCATGGTTTGAGCGCACACCCAACCCAACTGACCTCCAAAGGGGAGGTGGAAAGGAATGTATGGAAGAGGAGGTGGTTGTTACTTTTAGCTAATTGGCCGCATGTTGCAAGCAAGCAAGCAACAGCAAGTGGCAACAGCAGCACATCGTAATGTGAACAGTAATTACTTTTACTTTAGTTGTAGTTCACTCTTCGCTTACCTCCACCGACGTCTATACACATAATAATCATCAACTAAGTAAAAGCTGTCATTAACTAAGCAAGCAAGCAAACTAGCAGCAACAATAACAACAACAACAAACAGCTACTACTTTTACTACACTTGACTAACGAGCGTGCAAAGTTGAGTTGTTTATCCAAAATGACGTCATCTGCATGAAAAGAGCATTAGACCATGGGGAGTGGACAGCGCCACTGCGTAGAGTGGACAGCGCCAGGGCAGGGGATTGTGCTTGCTAAGGGACCTGTCCGTCCGTCCGTCCGCCCATCTGTCTGTCTCTATTTCCTCTGCCTATAAAGTAATATATTTATGCATAGTATAACAAAATATACAATATATTTATTGTTGTCTCCGCCTGTCTATCCATCCACACACATAATAATAAAAAGCATATAAATATTTTCATGTTTGTGGACATTTACAGCAACTTCCGTAGTCAATTAATAAAAATAACAAACGAAGCCAACGAACCAAACCAAACCAACGAAAACATCGCCAAAAATTTTTTGTGGCAAGTGCGTGTGCAAAGCGCCGCCGCCTGACCAAAAAAACCAACAAAAATACGAAAAAAAAAAATTAAATAAATATAGAAAGATACAAAAACAACGAAACTAAATTAATACATTAAATTTGGCACCGCTCAAACTGCGGCACTACCTTATTTATAAAACCGAATCCTCAGCTTAGCTCTTTATGCGCGTCTCGACTTTAAAAACTTTATACCCACTGAAGAAGTTTAAAAGCAATCGGGTATGCAAAAGAGTGGAGAGTGAGTGGAGATTTTTAGTGCATATAGTATGTTATTTATGATTCTTAAAAATTTAATAAGTTATTAAAGAACTAGTTTTATAGGGGAAAAACTTCTACTGCAATGGAGTTTTACTTGCTTTGGCTGACAATCTAGTATATTTTGAATAAAGTGTTATATTAATAATAACACTTTGGTATATTTTGAGTGTGTAGCCTTTGATATATTTTACAGTTTGAATCTATTACTATATCAATATACCAAATATATCATTCGGTATACATATTTTCAATGTAGTATACCAATTGTAGCCTTTGGTATATTTTTAAAATATTATGGTATATTTGGTATATTTTCAGAATAATACCGCACTGTCTATTCGAAATGAGTAGCGGGTATCTCATAGTCGATCACACTCGACAGAAGCTTTCTTACTTGAATTTACTTGTTTTTTTTTAAGTTGTGCAAATTTGTCGCCCCATAAAACCGACAGTATTCAAATTTAAAGTTAAATGCGTGATGTGAGACGAGTTCTTCTGTTGCTGGCTCGTTAAGCAGCTTAATTGTCAAACAGGCCAAGTACATTTGCTGCTTCCTAATCACCACAACACTTGTAGAAGTACGAAGACATCGACAACGACAACGACATCGACATCGACACAACAACCTTAAGAAACCCTCAAGAAACGTTGCCACAGTCAGTCAGCCAGGCAATCTCAAGAAATGAGAAACCATTGACAAGAGAAGCCGCTTTTGCTTGAGTTGCCTTCTCTTTTTGTCACGCATCGCCAGAGAGGCAGCTGGAAATTTATAAATATCATGCACAACATTCCATTATTAATCTTTTTCAACTTGTTGCAGCAGCAGCAGCAACAACAGCAAAGAATTCCATTACAAATTCTTAGCTCTGTTCTACAAATGTAGATATTAACATGCAGACAGATATATTTTGCAACGAGCAGAATTCACTTTGAAGTTGACAAGTGTTGAAAGATTAAAGTTTAATCACTAAAGCTAAAGCCGAAGCTACTGAAATATTGTCACGCAAGATGCAACGTTTAAGAAAATGTTCAGCTACAGCAAACTGAAAAGCAGTGGGGAAGACATAAAGATGTTGCATGTACATACATATTTAATAATTTGATATTTAATACTAAACTAAGCTAAACTTTATTGAATATATGGGAACCTTATTTGCTATCGGTTGAATGGCAAAAATGACACAACAAACCAATTGTTCACACTTTTATTGTCACGCAAGATGCAACGTTTAAGAAAATGTTCAGCTGCAACAAACTGAAATGCAGTGGGGAAGACTTAAAGATGTTGCATGAATTTAATAATTTGAGATTTAATACTAAGCTAAACTTTATATTTATTGAATATATGGAACCTTATTTGCTGACGGTTGAATGGCAAAAGTGACACTACAAACCAATTCTGATTTGGTCACACTTTTATTGTCACGCAAGGTGCAACGTTTAAGAATATTATCAGCTATAGAAAGCTAAACTGCAGACATGACAAAACGATGTTGCATAGATTCCAATATACATATTTTATTTATGCTAAACTGAACTTTACATTTACTAAATATAAGACAACCTTATTTACTGACGGTTGAATGGCAAAAGTGGCACTACAAACCAATTCTGATTTGATCACACTTTTATTGTCACGCTAGATGCAAAGTTTAAGAACCTGTTTAACTACAGCAAACTAAAGTGCAGCAGACAAGAAAAATGAAGATGTTGCATGGGTTCAGTAATATTATATTTAAGAAATACTGAACTAAAACTTTTCATTTATTTAATATACATATATCGCAATACTATTTGCTTCCGGTTGAATGCAAAAATGGAGTTACAACTAATTACGATTTGGTCACACTTTTATGTGATTTCTCTTTGTCGTATGTTTTGAACTGACTGATGGGATATGGAAAATAAAATATATACCAAAAAAAATATATGTAATATAAAATAAATATATATAAATAAATAAAATATAAAAAAATAAATATAAAATCTAAATATCCAAACACAATTATTATTCAATTTCAAATATTAACTCAATCTACAACAATATTCTTACTCTTTATACGTCTTTAATTTGCCTGTTTAGAAAACTATGTCAACTTGTTTTGCGTTTTGATTTCGTTGACACACAGCTGCTGCTGCTTCTGTTTCTATTTTTTATGTTTTATGGCTGAAGAGTTGTGGCATGTAAATTTAGCAGTTGTGTTGTTTTTGGCAAATCGCAATCGAATAACAATGTTGTGTAGGGAACACACTCTGAAACTTCCAACTCAACTCCAATTCGAAAAGAAAACCAAATGAGACGTAGACACAAGCACAAACACAAACATAGACGGAGGCGGAGATGGAGACGACAACAAGGAAACCCATTAAAGCAACACGCGACAGTCGTCGAGACGAACGACCCTTAGCAAAAACATCTGTCGCCGCTTTAAGAACCCAACCCAAAAAAAAAAAAAAACAAAAAGAGAAGGGAAGAAAAGAAGAAGAAAAATTGCTAGCTGGAAAGAAAGAAATCTGCAGCGCAAATCTTTGCTTTCAACAACGATGAAACGGAATCGAATTCAAGACGGAGGCGGAGACAGGGAAAAGGGACAGAAAACAGTGGCCAAGAGGTTGGGGGTAGTTGTTGTGGCACGATGACGCGTGCAACGAGCAGCAAGCAACGACGCGTGTCCGGTAACAACAGCAAATCGGGGCAAGGTTTCATTTTTTTTTCCATTTTAGGGTTAAAATGCATAAGAAGATGAAGAAGAAGTATCTTAAGGATACGTATCTACACACACGCACAAAGGGGGCACCGGCTGCGTGTTGCACCTGCCACTTGCTCAAACAATGTCGAGACTGAGACAGAGACCGAGACCGAGCCCTAAAAAGAATCAACACTAAAAATGGTAAAATGACGCGCGTTCGTTGCTCACTCACTACCATCTTAAGTGGATACCCTACAATGCCTACATTTGCCTACGTTCTCTCTCTCTCTCTCTCAATCCACTCCTTTCTCTCTCTCTCTTTCTCGCTCGCACTCGCTGACTGATTATGAGATCAAGATAAGCGTCATCGGCAGCGACGTCATCAACGTCAGCAATTGTCGGAAACAGATGCATTCTCAGTTGTGCCAGGGACAACGAGTGTGTGTAAATGTGTGTGTATGTGTGTGTGTGTGGTTACAGCTGGTTGCAACTACACTTGAAGAATGTGAACACTCAAAAGAGGTACAGTTGAGAAGGCCACAAAGGATCCTCTTACAAGCCAACAACGATATCATTTCAATCAGTTCACAGCTGTTTCTTTGAATTGAGCAAATAACGAATTCAAGGTGTAACATTTCTCCTTCTTCTTCTTGCTCCCAGACTTAAGCATAATATTATAGCTTTTTTTATTATGATTAAATACTCCTATTAATCCATCTTTCTAGCATAATAATATTTCGGCCTTTTTTAATATCATTCATTTTTTTATATTAAAATTTGAAATTCATTTCTGTTATAAGATTTCTTTAACACCCTCCTATCAATTCCATTTTATATATATTTAAATTTTGGAACTTTTCTAAACATTAAGTTTAATTTCAGTAATAACATTTCTTAAGCATATTTCAGTTTTTTTAAATTTTGAAATAATCCTATTAGTTTCATTTTTGATATTCCAACATTTCTAGCATTAATTTCACTTATAACATTTTTTTCAGCAAAGTTGTTTCCCGAATAAGGCACAATTCTTTTTTTTATATTGTAATATTTTATAATATTTCTCTAGCACCCTCCTAACAATTCAATTAGTTATATTCTAATTTTGGAACAGTTCTAAACATTAAGATTCATTCCATTTATAACATTTCTTCAACAAGATTATTGTCCGATTTAGGAATGTTTGCTCAGCTTGTGGCATAATTGTTTAATAATTTTACAGCTTTTTTTTATTATCATGAAATATTCCTATCAATTCAATTTTTTATGTACTCATTTATGAACATTTCTAAAGATTCAATTCAATAATCAATTGCAACTTGAAAAATTCTCTGGTTTTGTAGACTATTATATTTTCCCGCTAGATTCACATTTTGTATGATGCAAGTTCTCATTCGTTGGCTGCTCATTTGTGGCGTCATTCATCATGCATTCATTATTAATGAGCGCCATTTGGCAAATGCTAACTCGTCATTTTCTCGCAGTGTAATCAGTCTTAAGTAGCCTAGCCTATTGTGTAATTCGACACCATGATGTGCTCTTCTTAGGGGTTACTTCCAATGCACTCCAATTTTTATACCTACATACATACAACTACAACTCTTACTCACTGTCTCTGAGATGATCATTGGTTGCTTGGGTTCTGCTGGGCGTCATCAATCACTTGTTGATTTCCCTGCATTTGTTAGAAACAACATTTCGGAGTTGCTGCATTATAAATCATACAAATCCAAATGAAAATGAAAGCCTACACACATATGCGATTACATGCTCCAATAGGAAAATCACTCACTTCTTCTTCCCATTCCATTTCCCCCCCGCATCACACCCCCCCTCTTTATTGCTAGACTGACAAATTTTTATTGCAGCTCAATCAAATTACAAGTCGCCGTTTATTATACGTTGCACACACATCGCAGGGGGAAATAAACACAGAAATATTTCATATGTGTGTGTGTATACATTTTTTTTTTTTTTTTTTTGTGCTTTGCATGGCACGATTGTCTCTGGGGGAGAGTGGAAATTAGAGGCAAGTGAAACGAGCTACTGAGTCAGCAGTTCCAGCTGCGACAAACTAACATTAACAATTCCTTTATAGGCCACCAGCGGAATTAGACCAAAACACATGTGTCTGTGTGTCGGTGTGTGGCGATAATACGAGTAATCGTAAATATACTTTTTACCGATCTGTTTTCCTTCCAACTTTTGTTGAAAGAATGCAAAAATATAAACATTTTGCTTTTGCTATCAAATTGGCAAAAACATTTTGCGAGTTTCCATAAACTTTTTACTTGGCAAGTTTTCCTAACCTCATCAAAAGATTCCAGGTGGTCATTTTCTCATTTCCGTTCCTCATTCTACTCCTCGATTTCCAGTATAATTCTAACAATAATGGCTATTGGTAAGTTTCGTGTTCTTCCATTATTTCAGTATGTATTAATATTAGTGAGCCATTAGGTGTTCAAAAAGAATTCAAATAACAATCTTTGCTATAAAGTATTGTATGTAAAAAACTTAATAGCATCTTAAAAACAGAAATTTCATTCATATGCATTTTTCTAGGAATATAGTTATTTTTACTTTATTCCAAATACCTTACAATCGGAAATTCAATTGTGTAATAGATTAGTTTTTGACATAGAAGCGGACACTATGAGTTTTATACAAACTTAGCAAATTTATGTGTAAGATTTGATCTGAAATAAAATCGAGATGAGCTTTTTTTGGAGGCGCATAGTATAAACACGAGCATAAACTAATTAGGCGTGGAATGCGGAACACAAAAATGTGCTAAAAGATCATATAAATTAAACATGCTATACACAATACAACTATATAATCATTTTACTCTGCGAGTGTGGTGTGTGTGTGTGTGTGTGAGTAGTGTGCTCAATTTGTTGATGGTTTATTGCTGGCTTTAGACGAAGTCAAGTGCTGCACTTAATTAGCTAAAGGCGGCCTGGGAACTCGACTGCGACGTCGACGGCGACAAACGAATGAGAATGGGAACGGAACGAAATGGGACACAGGAACACAGGCTGCACAAACAACGACACCGACAGCGGCTGCAGTGTTGTGAATTGCGCTTTTTACCACCAAATCTAGCTAGCCTTTTTCAATAATCAATTATAAAGTATCCATTCAAAATGTGTTAAATATATATCTACTAATTTTTTATAGTTAATACGTTGGCTTCATTTCTCGTTTGTCATTAAAAAATATTCGTATTTTATACTTTCTTCTTTCTTCCGCTGAAAACAGCTTTTTTTCTTCTCAAGCATTGGCAGCACTCACGTGCAGTGCACGAATTTATTTGAATGCACTAGTGTGTGTGTGTGTGTGCATACTGCGACAAATTTGTGTTGTATTTTTTTTTCCTTCTTATTTTGGTTGTTGTTGTTTATGTAACATTTGGCAGGCAGGAAATGGCAAAGCGCAAAATGTTTCCAATGGTCGGCAGAGATTAAACAGCCAGACCAGACAGAGACGGAGACAGAGTGCTAGTGAGTTAGGAGACAAACAAGAGACTGCCGCAGACGCAGACCGAGCTAAACCGGGCAGAGAAGCAGGCAGCGAGTTCAATGCGCTAAATAATACCGAAATGCAACGAGACAACCAAATTCAAGTCTCGCTGTTTGCTTGTGTGTGCGTATGAATGTGTATGTGCATGCATGTGTGTGTGTGTGTGTGTGTGTGAGTTGGCTCTGTAGCAAAATGCAATCTATTAGAGAAATTGGGTCACTGCACGCCCACATTGGTAACACATAGTGCTACTTCGTGTCGCGTCACGCCGCAAACGTTTCATTCCGATCCGATCTGATCCGATCCGATGTGATCCGACTACATCAACAACAACACACACAGAGAATCGTGTTTAAATATAATTTACAAAAAACCACAGCTAAAAATACAAGACAAATACAAAATATTGCGCTAATTTTGTAATGCAAAGCGACAGCAGACTGAAAGAAAGATAGCAAGGAGTAGGCGGAATAGGGCGACATAGCAAGTGAGCGACTGAAAGAGACATACACAGAGACAGAGAGAGTGAGAGTGGGGAAGATACGCACGCATGTAAACGACCAAAGTACAAGACAGTTGTACCCGGTAATGCGTAGGGCAGAAGGGCATATCTGTTTAATGGCTTAATATCGTAAATAGCTTAGCCAGCAGAAACAATTGAAAAATAAACTTGCAAACTATTCAAGTATAAAATTTAATAAATATTTAACGGGTATTTCACTGTCAAGCAAACTCGATTGCAGTCGTTTTTTTTTGCGGTTTGTCTTCCTCCCACTATCGCAAATGAAATTACAAGAAATGTACAGGGTCAGAGGCAAAGCTAAAAAAAAAAAGACAGGGAAACGAAAAGAGAGCGGAATTTAAATGGAATGGCATGGAAAACATGTACGCACACACAGTCAAACATATAGATAGATAGACGAACAGATAGCTAAATTGACAAGAGAGTGTGGGGGGAGGAGGTGGGGGCAGTAAAGCGATGCGCAACGGAGCGTCGTGTGAAGCAACAATCCAAGTACATAATTTCGAAATGAATATGGCGACAAAAGAATTTTAAATATGTATGTATGCGTATGCACGCCTGTGTAACTGTGTGTGTGTGTGAGAGTGAATGCTTCCATGTGTGCGTGCGCGAGCACAGACACACATTTTTCCCCATTTTGGTTCCTAAACGGAAACAAGCGATAATAAAATATTTACAACAACAACAACAATAACAGCAGCAGCAGCAGAAGCACGGCAGGCGCAAAAACAACAAAACACAACGACAAAATTAAAATGAACAGCGCTGCGACAGCAGAGTTTTGTCGCGCTGTCGCATCGTCCGCGCGCAGTAGCCGCATAAATATTCAAAAGACGAGCTCAGCAAGCATCGCTGCCGCTGCTGCTTCTGCTTCTGCTGCTCAGTCAGCGAAGTAAAGTGAAAAATATAAAGTAAAGCACACACTAACAACAACTACAACAGCAACAAGAATCACACCAGGCAGGCAACAAGACGGCCATGTGCAAAAGTCATATGGGTGCTGCTGCTGCGCTGCGTTGACTGCGACTGCAATATGAGCGATTTTACTTCTTGCTTTGGCAACCTCCATCGCACAGTGGGCCAAGGCATGGCCTTGTGGCGACGAACTGGATGCCGCAGTAATTTCATGCTTGAGATTACGAAATCTACTCTAATTATAACTGGGAAGTGCCTCGTAAAAAATATAAACTGTACACAAAAAAACTTATGTGAGACAAATTATAAATCAAATACAAATCGAATCGTAGAAAATGATTTGCTTTTTGTCTGCACAGCAAAAGAATATAGCGAGTAGTGCATTAGAAGTCTAAAAATATGATCCAAACAAAAACTGTTCATTTGTATCATTTATTTTTCTTCAGCTCAGTACAGTTCAGGGCAATACAGTATCAATTAAGTTCACTGCAAGGCTACATATGAGCTTACAATTTGTGAGTACAGCACATGTGAATATATTGTACATACATATGTACATGCATTCATACATATGTATGTATCTTGTCAACAAGCTATTAAAGAGGCGTAGAAAAAAGACTTGATCGTTTTTACATTACAATAAAATCACAGAGCACAAATATATATATGTAAACAACACACACAAGCACATAAACTGAATTAAAACTTCAAGTGGAGTTTTTGTTTGGTAATTGTTCGATTTGATTAGTGCGAGGCTACAATGTTTACATCTTAAACGAGAGCTCAGTCATAAGAAATTCATTTAAGAACATATTGCTTTTATTCCCATCTTGGTGTACACACACTTTTAAATGAGAAGACGGGGGGAAAAGCAAACACAGTGAAACTTCCCCAAATTTTCCTTATCTCAACCAAAATAGAAGAAGTCTTACAGATTAATTGCAGTCGAATGAATTATTTCGTATGCATGTATTGTTCTTCAAGTTTACTGAACATTTTCAGCGAGGCAGAGCCAGATGAACAATCATTCTTTCAGCTGACTAAACATCAAGACCTTTGGTGAAGCAAACTGTTATTTCTGTAATCAAATGTTTGAGAGGAAACGAAGAACTATACATATGAAACGCAAATCGCCAAAATTTGAATGCGTCTCAGCGATTTTTATGAAAGACTCAACCTACTTTCTAGACAACAACGAAAAAGGAATATATAACTATGTGTTCCTCAAATTTACCTGTAACAACTTTTATTTTAATATGCATTTATCACAACAGTTTATAAATTTGAAGTGTAATATTGGAAATGTTCCAACATCCTGGGATTGTCCATTTGTTTCAAGGCAAATGCATTGTAAATTACTGTGAAATGTCACACTGTGCTCAGCGGCAATTCGTTTCGCACACTCACACCAACACATGACTTCCTTCTAAATCGCGTGCGTGTGAAAGGGTAAAATGGCACATAACACACACATATGAACATATGCGTGCATTTGTGTGCGTAGTGGGCAATGTAATTAAAAAGAGTTGAACAAATATTTGACGAACGTGCAGAAGCAATTAAACAGCCACACCACTAATAACAACAACAACAATAGAGGAGAAAAAAGATGGTGATTGAAACAGAAGATAAAAGAGATTGAGGAGGAGAGAACGAGCGACAGATATGCGGGTGCCCGTTACAAGCATATAATGAATACGGGTGGCCAAGGATGACGCACACATACTAACTGAGACCATATGACTTGCAAAAAAAAGACCGGCAAAAACATGAGACTAGACTTGGCGGCGTTGCCACATCAAAATAACATGATTTAGCTGCGGCTTGCAGAAAAGTTGAATGAAACTACGCACACAACGGAGTCTCTATCTCTCTCTCTCTCTCTCTCTCTCTCTCTCTCTCTGTCTGTGCGTGTGTGTGATGAAGATAAGGCACAAAATGAAGTGAAGTAAACAATAATAAAAGCATAAGGCATATGGTTGGCCATAGAAGCTCATCACTACTCCCTACTAAAAGCGCCCCTTACCATAATCCTTCTATCTGTCCCGCTTTGGCTTGTTCGTTTCAATATGATACTGACTTCGATGTGCAGCCGCCCCCACAACGCAGCGCAGCAAAAGACAAAAGCGAAACGCATTAACATTAACTGCCAAAAAACAAAAACAAACACGCACACACACTCACACACTCACACACACACTGACACAAGCTCTCCTGTCTCCATCAACTGTAGCACGCTCTTGCTCTCGCTCGTTCTCTCACTCATTCACTCCTTTAGTGGGGAGTTCGACAACAGGGTTGTATATGCATTAGTAATGTTTATATGTATGTGTGTATAAGTGTGATGCTCTTACCGCGTCAATGTTAACGTCAATTTGATTTCGATTGCCAGCAGCAGTAAAAGAAGAAGCAACAACTTCGGTGTTGTGGTTGTTACTGTTGTTGTTGTTGTTGTTGTTGCTGTTGCTGCGCAGCTCTTCAATTAAAAAAAGGCACTTTTAATTATTGCTTCATCTGCGGCGTATTTTGCCGTTGTTGTATAAACAAAAGCAGCTAGAGCTAATAGTTTTTGTTGTTTTGCTGCTGCTGCTGCTGCAGGAACTTAATGAAACACGCACACCACAATAAAAAAATAAAAACAACAATAACAACAACAATTGCGACGGCAACAGCACAAAATAAAAGAATTGAGCTAAACTTTTGCGAGTGCGCGATAATTGAACAAAAAACTTTAACTGACTTTTGTTACCTTCACTTGCCGCGAGCGCTACGCGCCTTCACAATAAATTTACAACTGAATTGAATATTTTGTTTCTGCTTTAGTTGATTTTTAATTTTTTGCCGTTCGTTTCGTTTGTCACACCGCAGCGTTGCGCTTTGCCGACGTCCGTGTCTCGTGCGCGCATCTGTCGGAATATAAATGCGAACAACGGCGACGACTCGCTCACTAATATTTGACTCGATTGCTCTCTCGTTCTCTGTCTCTCTCTCTCTCTGTTGTGCTCTCACAGCATGGCATGGCGACACAACTTCGAGAAGATAACGCATGTCGCCTGCGAGTGCTGAGACGTGACGTCACAATGCACTTGCAAAACACAAGACCGCTATACTGGGCCAAGTTGCACACATATTAGTATGTACATTTAAATAAAATCCTTGCTTAAAATGCAAGCTAATAATTGATAACAAAACTGCATTTTAAGTCACATATTTGAAATACCATCAAAAGCTAAATTAAAAGCAAGCACACCTTGGCGTAACCTCTTGGCGACAGTGCTGCCCATAGGCACAATTGCATTTAGCCAACAAGTCAAATTGGCAGCACTGGCAATTACTCACGCAAATCTCACACACACACAGGACGTTGTGCAAATGTGTTGAGAGTGTCCCGTTTTATTTGTCGCATGCTGTGCGTAGCTGTTCTCGTTGTTATCATCATCCTTGAAGCGCAATGGCAACAATTTTAGCATTGCTCTTGACCATTTCGATTCGGCTTTTACACTTTTTGGCCATTTTCGGCACAAA
The DNA here is from genome assembly GCA_023558445.1 of Drosophila pallidifrons. Taxonomy (NCBI): domain Eukaryota; kingdom Metazoa; phylum Arthropoda; class Insecta; order Diptera; family Drosophilidae; genus Drosophila; species Drosophila pallidifrons. The sequence goes on from CM042351.1 coordinate 19,379,030, forward strand.
CACACACACACACAACCAAAACACTCAACAAACATGCGACACGTAATTGCAGTTAAATTTTATTGCAGTCACGTAGCGCAGCAATACACAGAAAAGAAAGAGCCAAAGGGGCGGTGTAAAGGGGATGGTCGAGCGGAGGCATGCCGAGACCGCTGTTGCGGCAAAAACAAAGAACGCAACGCAACGCAAAAGAAGCAACAGCGTAAAGTTGTTTTTGTTCTTCTTCGCCTTCGCCCTTCCATCATGTACGTCAACGCCAACGGCTTTAGCATGTTGTTGTTGTTGTTGTTGTTGCTGCTGTTCTTGTTTCAGTTCGAACTTCATTCGCTTTTCTTCTCATTCGTTCCTTTTGTAGTTACGAGTTGTTGTTTTTAGCTTTTTGCTTTAGAATTTATGCACGGTGAAAGTAATGGGCAAAAGTCGTAACATGTACAAAACGGTAATTAAGCGTTGAAACTTCTCAATTGTTATTGTTATCGATACCCTCTAGAGATCAAAGAAAGTCATAACTAAGCAATTTAATATATATATTAACTTTTAAAATGAATAAAGAACTTGTGAAAAGAGTGTCAAATAAATTTGCTGACAGCTAATTTTTCACTTTAGTTGAAATATTTATCAACTTAACTAGTAAAACTGCAAATAATTTTTAATTTTACATAAATTATAAAATATAATACTACGTCACTTTATTTCAATTAATCAATTTCAGCCACTTATTTATTGCACAATTTACATAAATTTTTTTATTGTGTTTTTATGAAACTAAGGGCATTTTAACCAACCTTCCTACCAAATGACATTTTACATTTATATTACAGACTAAACTGAAGTAGTTAAATTTTTGTAATCTCAATTAAAAATAAATTTGGTCAATTTTGTGCAAATCAATATATGTTATGTATAAATTTAAAAATGTACTATTCCTGAAAAAATAATTAAAAAATAAATTCACTTGCCACAAATGTCAAAATTTGATGTCCTAAAACAAACTTTTGTTATCTTCATTTTTTTAATGTCAATTATTCATCAGTTTATTTAAATATACCCAACTTTATTTTAATTTATGTCAATTATTTAATAAATTTATTAAAACATTCTGCTCTTCACAAGTTTACAGAGTATGCTGCAAGTCGTGCATTTACAACAGCGTTGCTCTTACGTGAATTTCTTTGATTTGAGTTGTTTTTGCTGTTATTATTATTAATGTTGTTGTTGTTGTTGTAGCAGAGCAGAGCAGAGCAGCTGCTGTTGGCAGATTAATCATCGCTAGGCTAAATAGCCTTTGACTCATTCGGTTGCCTAGTTTTCGTTTCGCGAACTTGGCCAAGTTAACAACAACACCAACAGCAATAAAACAAAAAAGAAATAAAGTAAAATAGATAATGTGTGTGTGTTGCAAGCGTTTCCAGTTTTTTGTGGCATGAACTTTGTACTTGGCAACGCGCAACCACCAACAACGACAACAACAACCTCAATATTCAATCTGCATTTAGTCTTAAATTATTTATGCACATGACTACCAGCCACGCCCCCAATTGCAGCAGGACCCGTAGCCCGCCCACACGCAGTCAAAGACAAGACACACAAACACACACCAACACAAATGCACGCGCAAGCAGCGGCAGCGCAGCAACGTCGCTGTCAAAGTTACTCATATGAAAAATATCTAATAAGAAAACCAATAAACTGCAAGAAAAGCAGCGACGCTGACAGCGGCAGCGCAACGCATGCATCTGGGTTTGTGTGGGGGCGAATGCCAAGTGGAAGTAAAAGAGAAAAACACACACACCAAGAAATGCTTATGTGTGCGTGTGTGTGAGTAGACGAACTTACATTTGTTGTTGCTGTTTCCTCAAGGCAATTGAGCGTATGTTGTTGCTTTTGTTGTCGGGAGTGCTGGAGTTGCTGCTGCTGCTGTTGTAGTAGCTGCTGATGTTGTTGTAATAGTTGTTGTTGTTGCTGCTGCTGCGCGGCAAGAGCACCACAATCCATATTACGAGGAGCAATTGGGAGGTATTATAACGAAATCCAACAACAAAGGAACTGCAACTCTGTAGCTAAAGTGGACGTGATCTGATTCGATGCTCTCTCTTCGCTCTTTTCTCCTTGCTCTCTTTCTCTGTCACTCTCTTTTCCTGTGCTGTGCTGTTCCTGCTGTCTCTCCCGCTCGCACACTTTTGATCAGTTGCGTTGTAGACAACACAAAAAAAAACAATACAAAAAGTTTTTGGCATAAATTTTGCGACTGCGTTCAATTTCAAATGGAGTGGGGGGAGAGAATTGTGATGTCGCGATGCACTTTTGTAGTATTTCTTTCAATTTGTGTTAAATTTGCATTTCTCGCATTTCGTGTTTTGACGTCTCTTGTTGTCGACGTACTTTTTTTTTGTGCATGCCCATGCATGTCTTATAAACCCGCTTCCTTTAGCCTGCGCGCTGCGTAGGCGAATGCTGCTGTTACTCCAACAAGAACGACAACAACAACAGCGGCGACGACGACGACACACGACAGCGACGACGATTCAATGCGAGCGTGCGAAACAAACGAACGACCAAACGACGAACGACGACTGCCGAACACTGCCGAACACGAACTTTAGCCGCTGGAGCTATGGGCTGCTGTTGTTGCTGCTGCTGCTACACCCACACACACATGCATGCAAATCTCTCTTTGTGTGTGCTGCGTTTCTACGTTTGCTTTGTATGTATGTAGGTTTTTAATATGTGTGCGTTGCTTAATATGTACTCCAATACAACTGCAACTGGAAGTGCCGTAGCTTTTACTTCATTTTTCCTGTCGCGCCTGCAATTGTTTCCTCTTTACTTCTTTTACTTTTTTCATCAATTCTTTTCTTTTTTTGGGTGTAGTCAGTCAGTCAGTCAGCCTTTTTGGTCACTGTACTTATTCTTATTGTTGTTGTTGCTGCTGCTGCTGCTGCCAATGTAACTGCTGCTGCGCTGCGCTGCTGCTGATTGCATCTGGACGATATCCATCTTAAAATCTAATAAACTGCATTTGCCATATGCATATCAAAATTGAACACAATTTACACTAATTAATATTAAATTGCAATTGCAATATGTGCTGCATTTATGTGAGAACCGAAAAAAATAAACAAATAGTACTATTGAGCTACGGAAAAACAACACCCGTGCGTAATTTCCACGAATTTATGTTTGTTGAACAGTGTGGCCGTAGCTAGATTTCGAAATATTCTCAGAAGCGCTGCAACCGTTTCGATTTATTTTCGTCATCAAAATCGATTTCTAGGAAATCGGGTTAAAACTTAAAACAGAAGAAAAGTTCTTATTGGACATTTTAAGTCATGTGGTAGTCCGACAATTGTCAACTGTAATCGAAATAACGGTATTTTTCAACGCCTTTTTAAGTGCTATAAAATACTATAAGCATTCACATTGCTTTTGAGACGTTCAGTGTGACCACAAGTTGAATAGTTCAAATGAGCCTATACCGTTAAACAGAGAGTTCGTGAAGGGATGCAAAGAAGCGCGCAATTTGAATGACAGATTTAGTCGAGCTTAAGAAATTATTGCAATTGAACTTAATTCGTTTTAGGGAACGTGTCTGCAAATTAAAACGCAAAAATGTTCCACAACGTCGTCTTTCAGCATTAAATTTTACTAGCTTTATATGAAATCTGGGCAAAATCGATACCCCGCACCATTCGATTTCTGACACTGCTGATAACCGTTTCAGTTCGTCGACCTTAGTTTTGGGCGCCAACCGTTTCGACATTAACCGCAATTCAAAAAAAAAAAAAACAAGTTACGTTTTAAATTATCATATCGTTTATATTTACTTATTTACATTATGATTTCAATTTGACAACTGCCTGTTGGTTTTCTTTTCTTTCTTGAGTAGCTTAAAACTAAGACTTCGGGTTTCAGTTTGTTTTTTGTTTTTAATGGTTGTTTTTGTTTTCAATCTTATCTGTTATCCGTTTTCAGTATGTATGTATATAAAAAATACGTACATATCATAATTTTATTTGTTGTATCTTAGCTATATAGTGTTGTTTGTTGTTATTCTTGTGTTTTTGTTTTGTTTTTGTAATATGTGTATGTTCAATTCAGAGCACGCAAACGGAAGTGTACGATTATTAACTGAATAACACAACAAAAAACAACTGTGGCATATATATTTACGGATATACATATATATATATATATGTATATATAAATACCATGTATATGTATAATGCATTTATAGTTTACTTTCATTCATGTTTTCCCTAAATAAACGTCCCCGTCATATTTCTATAGTCAGCGTGTGTTGCACTTAAAAATTGTCTAAACAAATGATTCAATTTAATAATAATAATAATATAATATATATTATATGTATATGTTCGTTTTGTTTATGTTATTCTTTTGTTTTGCGCTATTTTCTTTTCTTTTCGTTTTTTTTAACATTTTCTTTACAAATTCACAACATAATTATTACATAATTATCGTTTTCAATGATTTTTCTCCATTTTTTCTTGTTAAATATATTTTTAATCAATATGTTTGTGTACGCAATTTAATATATATATATTTATTTATGTTCATAAAAGCGCTAGTATTCATAAATAATAATGATAATAAAAAAAAATACAACAAAAATTGTGTTGAAATTTACAATGTTTAGTGTTGTTGTTGTTGTTACTGAACTGATGTTTTTGTTGCTTGAAATTAACGAACGTTGCTTGAATTTCTCGACTTTATATAGTTTTATTTATATATAATTATATTATGTATAGTTTTTGCGTCGACTCTAAAATTTTACAAATCAACAAATTTATTTAAATTAAACAAAAAATGTGTATTTTACTGAGAAACACAAGTTAACTAAAATGCATTTAAGATTTCTGTTAGTTTTCTTTCATTTCTGGCATCTAATAACCAAAAAACAATACAAAAACAAAAAACCAAATTTATATGCATGTGTATGTGTGTTATATATTAAAACTGATTTCCAAATGTGTGTGTGATTCCTCTCTCAATCCGTGCACTCGTAGTTGTAGTTGTAGTAGTAGTTGTTGTTGCTATTTTTGTAGTAGTTGTTGTTGTTGTTGCAGTCAAAAGCTTCTCTCGCTCTCTTCTCTCTTCCTGTTCACGCTGTCTGTCGTTGTAGTTATCCACTTGGGAAGGGTGTGGAGGTGGTGGTGGTAGTGGTGGGAGGGAGTGGGAGGGAGCTATTCAGTCATTTTGGCACTGCGCTGTCGCACCAGCTTATAGCGACTGTGCAGCACTGGCGATGCGGCTGCGCTGCCAGCGTCGCTGCTCGCTGCAGTGGCTTCGTTGTTGTTGTTGTTGTTGATGATGCTTCTTTTGCGCCCATGGAAGCTAAAGCGTGACGGTCTGGCAACTCTATGCTCTGTTCTTGCCAGTATTCTCGCATTGCTGCTGCTGCTGCTGATGTGGTTACTGTAGCTCTTGTTGATGTTGTTGTTGTTGTTGGCACGCACAAATCGATATTTGTTGAGTTGTTGTTGTTTTTGGTGTTGCAGTCGTCGACGTCGCTGCTGCTGTTGCTGCTGCTCCTGCAATTGATGCAGTTCATTTTTCAAGTGCTCTTGCAGACGGCAACTTCGACGTTGCAGCACAATTGCCGTCCCTTCTTCTTCATCATCATCATCGTCCAGCTCCTGGTCGTGCTCCTTTTCGTCCTCTTGCTCCACATTCACCTGCTCTGGTTGCATTGGCGTCCATTGGAGAGTTGTTGTCCCTGTTGTCGTTGTCGTCCTCAATGGTTGTTCTTCTGGTCGCAGCTCAATTTCCGGTTGCGTCTCGGAATCGGCATCTACAACCGGAACTGCAACCGATTCCAGTTCCGTTTGCAAGTGCTGCTGCTCGTTGTAGCGAAGTGTCGTCATTGCGTCGCTGTTGCTGTTAGGCTCCGTCAGCTGTAGTCCAGGTCTCGATATCGATAACGATCTCTGCCTGCATGGCCACGTTATCGGCAGCGGCATCGATCCTCCTCCAAGTCCAAGTCCCAGTCCCATATTCGTCCATTTGTGTCGAGTTTCTTCGTCGGCGTCGGCAGCGACGGCGGCAGCAGCAGCAGACGCCATTGCTGTTTCTACCGCGGCGGCAGACGACGCATTGGGGCGCGTATTTTGCGGCGTGGATTCTGCATATTGTTGCCAGCATTTGGTGGCGGATTGAAGCTGTGAAAATCATCATATCAAAATATTCAATTAATATCACATGCAACCTACACCTCCACGAAACGAACACAAATAAAATAAGAGACAATGAGAGAGAGAGAGAGAAAGAGAGGAGCAAAGTTCATAGCAACACATTTTGTATTAACAAAAAGCGTTCTCATCTCAATGTCTTACAACTAAACACGCACGCTCACGCACTTGTCTCATACAGACACACACACACAATCCCCCTTGTAGTGGGAGAGGGAGGGGAATATATATTAAATGAACACACACACACACACACACACACACACACTCAGATATGTAAATGGCACAACGAAACATGAATATATGGAACATACATGTATTTATGGTATGTGTGTGTGTGTGTGTGTGTACGTATGTATGCTTGGTTTGTATGTGCATACAATGTTATTTTTATTGTATTTCATATTTCAAATGAATGTTGAAAACAAACAATAATTATAAAAGAAAACATAAACGATGCATAATCAAAACAATTAATTATAATCATTATCATAATTATATCAAGTTATCATTAAAACGTTTAGGAAATGCATTTTGTTATTTGTTCATGTGTGTGTGTGTGTGTTCTTGTGTGGCTGTATGTGTGTGCGTGTATGTCAGCCTGTTTTTCATTTTGTGGTGGGCGGGGGGCCAAATTAAACAAAAACTCGAACAACTTATCTTTCCATCATTTCTCTCACTCTCACACACTCTCTTGGCTCATTCGTATCGATATCGTAGGGAAGCAGCGCGCAGCCAGGAGCAAAAAGCAACAGCAGATCGTGTTGCTGCTGCTCTGCTCTGTTTGCTGTACTGCGCTAGTGCCATCTCTTTTTTGCACATTACTTACGCGAATATATTGGTTTGCGCAGGCGCTGCGCCGGCATTAAATTGGAACGGAGCGGCGTTTGGCGTTGACTGCAAAAGACATTTTTGGTTTTTGTTTTTAGTGTTTCACAATTTTTGTTTTGGTATTTTTTTTTTTTTTTTTTTTTTTGAGAAAGGAATTCTGGTTTATGTTTTTATTTTTGTCGCCAGCACAACAACCTGAAGAGAAAAGCAAGAATATATGCTACGAAATACGCATAACTCTCGACCTTCCTTTTGTTTGTTTTTTTTTTTTTTGTGGTTTTGTTATCATTTGCTGCTGCGCTCGTTGTTGGTATTTCGGTGTACATATGTATGTTTGTATGTATGTATTTGTGAAAAGAGATGCGGGAGGATAATGACGATGAGCAGTAAAATCGCTTGGAGCGTTCGATGATTTGTGGTGGGGGAGGTAAACTGCAACTACTTAGATTATGGTGCATATGTAAATGTAGATGTATATGTGATATATGAAAACAAAAAAAAAATAGAAGAGAGTAAACTGATACTATTTGTTTGTATGGAATGTAGATGTGTTTGTTTGGGTGTTAATTTCAAACTACTGAGAGCTAAGAGAGAGAGCGAGCAAATTGCAAATTGAGCGCACGTTTCAAGATGGCAACTCGGCATGCAAATTATACTCATAAGAATTAGTAAATCACAACACCGATCGCAAAACTACAATAGTATGTGTGTGAAAACTAGTTGTTTTTTTTTGTTAGTATTTATGCATGCTCTTTACGTATGTGAAATGATAAGTGAATAAAAATGTTGATACACATATAGATACACAATCCATTCATATTTGTTTACCTGCATTTGCTGCGCTGAGCCAGTAAAATTGAACACTTGAACTGGTTGCTGTTGGTGTTGTTGTTGTTGACCAGCGCCGGCAGCCACACTATCAGTTGTGGACGCCGTGGCGCCAAATTGAAAAAGTCGATCCGGTGGGGAAAATAACTTCGTTGAATCAACCGAACCCAACACAGCAGTAAAATCGTAGTAGTAGTTGTTGATGTTGTAATAGTAGTGGTAGTAGTAGTAGTTGTTGTTGTTGTAACATTAATAGCAATAAGTAAAAAAGTATAGATAAATAAATCGCATTCGTGCCCCGTGCCCAAAAGTTAAACAGAGGTACAGCGAGATAGTTGTAAATTGCAAAAGATACATCAAATAATAATAGAAGAGAGTACAATATAAATATACAGTTTGTTTTGTGTGGTTTTCCAATAGTTCAATACAACAAGATGGCGTATTAGACAGGAAGAAAGAGACAGAGAGAGCCAGACAACAATCAACATATGTATTTTTGATTAAGAGATCAAAAGGAAAGAAATAAAACAAGAAAATACAAAATAAGAATTATAAAAGGTTATACAATATAGGCTAAATATTACAATTTAAACATTATCTATTTTTTTGCTGTTTGCGGAATTTTGAGAGCTAGAGTAGATAATAAAAACACGAACATAGCCAATAGAAAATTTGTCATGCATTAATCGAAACACGCACAATACGAGAACACAGACAGCTGTGTGAAATTATCGATAAACTGCAATTGTCTTCAGTTTTGCTTGACTTTTGTTGTTTTGACCACCAATCATTATTGAATATTGCTCATATTCAATACTTACATCGTTGCCGCCGCCTGTGGAGGCAATTGCCGACGTTGCCGTTGTTGTTGCATTTCCCGTGAAATTAAATGCTGCCGGCTGTGGCGTTGTGCCGCTTGCTGTGAAATTAAACGCTGGCTTCGCAACGCCACCTGGCGCTGGATTTGTTGGCGCAGCACCAAAATTGAAAACGCCCCCTGCCGGCTGCACATGCCAAAGCCACACAAATAGACATAGAAAGACAGAGAGAGAGAAAGATATAGAGTTAGTTAGTGTTGCTAAATGCGATAAATCGATATCGATGTTGCATTTACCGTTGCTGCCGCTGTGGCGGCGCCAAAATTGAATGCAGGCTTATCATGTGTGGTTGCTGTAACTGTGGTGACGGCTGCTGCAGTGCTCGCCTGCTGCTGATTGTTGTTGTTGCTGCTGCTGTTGCTAAATATGTTGGTGAGTGGCGATGCGGCAGCTGCTGAGGAAGCAGCTCCAAATGGATTGCTTACATTGCCAAACACCGCTGACAACGAGCCACCGCCTCCGCCACCGCTCAATACTGTTGATGCAGCCAAACTAAATGGCGATGGTGTTACAGCATTTGCTGTGCTTGTTGTTGTTGCCGTGTTGCTGCCAAAGCCGCCGCTTGAGAATTGATTGACAGCAGCTGTTGTTGGTGCTGACCAGTTGAAGCTGCTGTTGCTGCTGCTAGTTGTGGTTGCTGTAGCGACTGTTGCTGCTGCAGGTTTGGCACCAAAGCCACCAAATGTGCTGCTGGCGCCAAACGATGTTGTGTTGCTGCCGCTGCTGCTGCCAAAGTTAAACACTCCTGGTGTGGTTGCAGCTGTGTTGCTGGTGCTGCTGTTGAATATGTTGGCTGGCACTTGGTGTTGCTGCTGCTGTTGTTTTTGTTGTTGTTGCTGCTGGAGAGCCAAAGAAGAATGTGCTGCTGCTAGTTGTGGTTGCTGGCGTCGTTGTTGTTGCTGCTGCTGCTGGTGCTGCTGTTGCTGGCGCAGCTGATTGACTGCCAAAGACAAATGCTGCTGGCGCAACTGCTGCAGCAGCGGCAACTGTTGGCGCTGGCTGGCCAAATAATGTTGCTGCAGCTGGTGCAGGAGTTGCAGTAGCTGGTGTTGCTGCTGGGTTGGTTGTTGTTGTCGTTGTTGGTTGTGGTTGGCCGAAACTGAATATGGGTGCAGCGGGCTTCAAGCTGTTGCTGCTGCTGCTGTTTGTGGTGGTTGTGGTTGTGTTGCTCGTGGAGCTGCTGCTGTTGCTGCTGGACACGGCTGGAGTGGCTGTAAAGGAGCCAAAGCTAAACAGTTTGTTGCCAGTTGAAGCAGCAGCAGGCGTTGTGGTTGCTGTTGCTACTGTTGTTGTTGTTGTTGCAGCAGTTGCAGCTGCTGGTGCGCCAAATGCAAATGTTGCTGGTTTCGTTGCTGGTGTTGCTGCTGCAACTGGTGCAAAGAGTCCCAAGCCGATGCTGGATGTCGCCGGTGCCTTGCTGCTAACCGGCGCAGTCAGGTCCGCTGCCTCGGCTGCTGGATTTGTTGCTGCTGCTGTTGCTAGTGTTGTTGTGGTTGCTGCTGCCACAGTTGCTGGTGTTGTGGTTGCTGTTGTTGCTTGGGTTTCGCTCAATTTGAAGCTCACTGTTTTGCTTGGCATTGTTTCGGCGCCAAACTTGAAGCCAGTTGCTGCTGGCGCAGCTGCTGCTGAGGTGTTTAATGTTGTCGGTGCGTTTAAAGCGGATTTCGTTGCAATGGTTGCTGGCTTATCGGCAACATCAGTGCCCGCTGCTGCGGCGCCAAAGCCAAACTTGAATGGCGCGCTTATTGTCGAAGCTGCTGCTGGAGCTGCAACCACAGTGGTTGCTGCTGTGGCTGCTGGCTTATTGGCGAATCCAAACATAAATTTGGGCGCTGCTGCAGCACCACTGTTGCTGCTGTTGAGTGAGGCAGCCGCATCAGCATCGTCAGCACTTGTGCCGGGCTTCTGTTGCTCACAGCAAATGCATTTGTTGCGTCCCACATCGTTCTGAGCGGTGCACACTTCGCATGTCCAGCTGCTCGACTTTTGTGCTGCAATCAGTTGCTGGAAACCAGCATCGGGCTTAGGTGTTGCTGTTGTTGTTGCCTCTTCTGGTTTGCTGGCAAAGCCAAACTTAAAGTTGCTGCTGCTGCTGCTAGTCAACAAATTGCTGCTGCTGCTGCTGCTGGCACTCGATTTGGGATTTGGCGTTTCGCAGGCGACGCATTTGCTGGCGCTGCTTTGATTGCTGACCATGCAAGTGTCACAACTCCACGTGTTTGCCTTTGGTTTGAAGGCATCGCCAAAGCCAATTCCGCTGCTGGAAGTTTGAAAAGCATTGCTGCTGCTGCTGCTGTTGTTGTTGCTGCTGCTGCTCGCCTTTGGGTTGGGCGTCTCGCAGGCTAAACATTTTGTGGCGCTGCTTGGATTGCTCACCATGCAAGTGTCGCAACTCCACGTGTTCGCTTTGGGCTTGAAAGCATCGCCAAAGCCAATTCCGCTGCTTGTTTGAAATACGTTGCTGGTTGCTGGAGGAGCTGCTGCTGCTGCTGCTACTGGTGTTGTTGCTGCTGCTGTTTTGCGTGGCGTTTCGCAGGCAACACATTTGCTGGCATCCGATTTGTTGGACACCATGCAAGCATCGCATTCCCAGTTGCCCGCTGGCTGCTTGAAACGATCCGCAAAGCCGCTAAAACCCGTTGAACCTGAAGCTGGCATTGAAATATTCGTTGCAATTGGAGCAGCTGCTGTTGGTGGCTTGGCTTTCGGTTTGGCTGTGTCGCAGGCAATGCACTTGCTTAGCTCCTGCTTGTTGCGCACCATGCACGCATCGCATTCCCATTCGCTGGCCGACTTTTTGAACTGATCGCCAAAGCCAGCGAAGCCGGCAAGATTTACATTCAATGCAGATGTTGTTGCTGTTGCTTCTGTTGTTGCTGCTGCTGCTGCTGGTTTCTTGGGCAGCAACACATCGAGCACACTGCCGCTGGTCTTCAGGCTGCGATCGCCATTCAACTGCGGCTGTGGCTTCGCTTGTGGTTGCACCTGCAACTGTTGCTCCAGTGTGGCTGGCGGCGTAAAACGGAAATTGGGCTTGGCGCGCTTGATGGGAACGGGAGCATCGCCATCGTTGGCGCCTTCTTCACTGCACTGCAATTCCAAAGGTGCATCAAACTCATACTGTCGCTTGCTGTTGTTACTGTTTGTCACAGCAACTGTTGCTGCTGTGGCGACTGCTGTTGATGTGGGTTGTGCAGCGACTGTTGCTGCTGTTGGAGTTGGTTTTGGTGGCGGTGCAAATGTCAAATCGAATTTGGGTTCGCTGGCCATGCTGGGGAAACGAATCTCGGGCAAATCGATGGCTGGCGGTGGCAACTCTTCGTCCTGGATGCGTGTATCCTTGCGTGATTGCTGCAGCAAACGTGTGCGCATCTTGTTCGTATGCGTCTTGGCAGCATTCGAGTTGTTGGCCGCATTGTTGTTGCTGCTGCTGTTGCTGTTTGTTGTGGGCAACAAGCGCGTAGTTTTTTGCGTTGATTGCTGTTGCTGCTGCGACTGTGATTGCTGCTGCGACTGTGATTGCTGCTGTTGCTGTCGCACGTTGGGCGCCGGCACACGTTGCATGCGTCGACGCTCGAGGAGCTGCATCATCGTTGGCACCAACAGCTTGGAACTATTACGCGTCACATCCTGGTCGGCAGTAATATTATTATTGGTAATATTGTTGTTGTTGTTGTTGTGCAGCTTATAGGCCATGGGATAGGAATACGGTTTGTTGGACGCATGTCGATTGCGCTGCTGCTGATGCTCACGCAATGTGCTGCCCATCTTCTTGGCATCCATCAGCGGTGTCGTGTGATTCTCCAGCAGATTCAATATCCGCTGCGCTGTCAACGACAATCCGCTGGCCACATCCGACGGAATGCCACCAACTCCAGTATTATTATTGTTGTTGTTGCTGCTATTCGTATTGGGTCGCATCTCGACCGGATTCATGCTGTAATTGAGGCTACTAATGCAACGGGCACTGCTGCTGATGCTGTCGCTGTTCGATGGCGCCGGCGAACTTCCGCCCGAATTGATGATGGCCAAATTGCCCTGACTAAAGTAACGATTGTTTGCCGCACTCCCGCCAAACGCCGTCGGCCCCTTGTAGAACGGCGATCCGACCATTGTCGACGAGCAGCTGCTGCTCAACAAACGGCTGTCGCTCAACGCTGAGGTGCTGCCATAGATGGAGGCATTAAAACGTCGACGATTGTTTAACGAATTCAACGACAATGTCGAGTTGTGATGCGGCGGTGTGCCGGCATTTGAATTGAACACCGATTTGCGGCTCTGCAGATTGCCATAGAATAGTAGATTGCTGTTATTGTTAATGTTGTTGTTACTGCTGTTGTTGTTGTTGTTGTTGTGCGTGCGTAGACCAGCTTGACTTTCATTGCTCTCGCATTCGGAATGCGAATCAGCTGCAACTCCTCCTCCTCGCTTGGCATTGATAACATTATTATTATTATTAATGTTGGTCTCTTGACGTGCTGTTGTTGTCTGAGGTTGTTGCTGTTGAGAGTCCACCTCGCTGATGGGCGAACAAGTGCGCCAGTTAGGACCACGATGATGTTGTTGTTGTTGCTGTTGTTGTCCCAGCAGCGACAAACGTTTGTAGCTGGGCAGCAAAGTTTCGCGGCGTTCAGTCATTGGCGGTATGTTCAACGAACGTCTCGAGCTGTGGCATCCACGAAACCAAAAAAAAAAAAAAAAAAAAGGGGAAAGAGTATAAAGTGAAAGGAATTCATCGAAATCCAATTAAATCAAAGCTCACCTCATGGGCAGATCTCCGCTGGTGGCGACAGCTGCCTCGTTGCTCGGTCCGGCGGCGGCGGCTAAGAAATTAAAGGCGGGCTCACGCTGACGTTGCTGCTGCTGTGGTTGTTGCTGCTGTTGCTGTTGACGATTTGTGGACGCATGACGCAGCATTGCATCGCTGACAGCGGGCGTGGAGGCGTGAAGCGGTGGACGACGCCGTTGGGCGCTAAACTGAGGACTAAACGTCACTTCCGATTGCTGTAAATAAAGTTTTTCATTAGTTCAAGTTTTTAATAAAGTAAAACTAAACAAAAATATTGGCTATTCTTTTTCTAATGTGCATAGAAACCTAGTTTTGCTCTTTTTGTACAGATTAAGTTGACAATATGCTCAATTCGCAGATGCTCATCTTTACAACTCTCTTCTTTTCTCTGTTCTTGTTTAATGTCGATAGCAACCAAGTTTTTCTCTTTTTTGCATATTAAAGTTTCTCTGGATTAAATCAACAATTGCTCAATTTGCAGCTGCTTATCTTCGCAATTATTTTAATACAATATCTTCATTAAAAGCAACAAAATGTAGCTGCACATAAAACTTGAATGCCGTCAAAAGTCTGTCCTCAAATGTAGCTTAACCTTCAGACACTTTTGTTAAACATATTAACATATTCCAAACTTACTTTAACACAAATTTAAGGGACATCTTAAGGATAAGACAGAAAGTGTGCAGCTTAATACAAATCGTAAGCACATATTGAAAAACTCTTACATCTTGAAGCTACATTTCATACACATTAAGTTGATCACATTTGAAAATCTCTAAGCACGTCTTTAAGCTGCATTTCATAAAATATCCAGCTTAATACAAATCATGATTATAGAATTCTTTTTGACGCACTAAGTTGAGCAAATATTGGAAATCTCTTTAAGCTATGTACATTTCATACACAATAACTTGATCACATATTGGAAATCTCTTAGTACATCTTTAAGCTAAATTTTTTAAGATTTACAGCTCATTAAATTGCCTACACATCGAGTCGACTTTAAACTTCTTCCTTACCTCGAGACGCTTGCGTTTTGCCGCCGGCTGTTGCGTTGAGGGACGATTCGATAGCAGCTGCTGCTGTGGATGTTGCTGATAGTTGTGCTGATCATCGTGGTCCAGCTGCTGCTGCTGCTGCTCATCGTCATCCTCGTCGTCGAGCTCCTCATCGTCGTCATCATCATCGTAGGGACGCGTCCAAATCTTATGGGCACCTCCTTTATTCCCGCTACGCAACATGTTATTCACATTGTATTCACAGCGACGCGTCTGCTCATCTTCGGCGGCCAAATCGTGTTCGGCAATATTATCCGCCAGCTGGACTTCCTCCTCATTCAAATCCTGTGCATCATCGATAATATCGGGCGCATCATCTGCATCCAATTCGATGCGACGCCGGCTGCGTTTACGTTTCCCAGTCAATGTGCTGCCGCCATTCTGTTGTTGTTGTTGCTGCTGCTGTTGCGATGTTGGCGATTGATCCAGTCGAGCGGCTGCAGCGGCGTTGCCATCGGTTGTGGGTGAAAACCATTTGCCCAATGAAGTGGGAAATATCGAGGAGACGCGTAGCTTCATCTTGCCCATAATGGACTGCAAATTGGGAATGCAAAAGTAGGTAAAAAAAAGATGTTGTTGCTGCATCTGTTTAAGCTGAAGCTGTACTCACGTTGTTGTTGCTGGACGCCGCCTCATTTGTGAGTTTTATTGGCGTCTGTTGTTGTTGCTCCGGCGACTGTGGCGGCGTTTGTTGTTGTTGTTGCTGCTCTGGTTGTTGTTGCTGTTCATGTTGCAATTGCTGTTGGCCATCCTCATATGTGGACATTATTGGATTTTATGCCGGTCGCTGTTTCAATCAAACAACGAACAAACGAGCAAAAGAAAAAAAACAACAACGCACGTCAAATGCAACAATGCACGCACACACCAACACACACACACGCGCAGTCAACTCACATGCACATGCACACACTCGGTCGCAAAACGACAAATTCAATGCAAAACGGCCACACTGTTGCCTCTCTTTGCCTATGTACGTGTGTGTGTGTGTCACTCGCGCGTGAGTTTCGATGTGTGTTTGTGTATGTGTTTCACAACGAGGTTCCAACACACGCGGCGCTCGCTCTCTTTGCTGCTTCTGACTGCTGCTGCTTGCTCTCAAGATTTTGCTGCTGGACCAACACCAATTTGCACTTTGGCGCCCGATCGTTTGAGTTTCTTCTCGATTTTGTTTTTTTTTTTTTTTTTTTTTTTTGTAGTCTGTTTAGACTTGAAAACACTGAAATTGTGTGTGGCCTTGCTTTGCTTGCTGCTAATGAGAACGAAGAAGACAAATATTGTATGTTGATTTTCGAAAAGTTTTGTAAATGACAAAAATGTTGGCTTTGGAAATTGCTAATCTGTGTGCGTGTGTGTGCGCATATATACATATATATATAGGCATGCACACACATACATCTGTATGTACATAAGTAAGCCACGCTGCCACCTTCGGCAGCCGCTTCCACACTCACACACACACACACACATACGCACACTCACTCACACACACACTTACCCCTTCCACTGGTGGGCTGTTATTGCTTTTTTAGTGCATTGCACGCCGCGCGCGCGTCTTTTGTCTTTGCTTTAAAACACACAGCCGTCTTTCTTACGCTCCTCACCACACAAAGCTTGCCCACCGACTGACTGTAGTTTTTCTTTCTTTATTTTTTTTTTTATTAAGTGTATATATATGTATGTATATATTTCGTTTTTTTTTTTGTTGGTCGGTCTCTTGTCTTTTTGCTCTTTCGCAATTCGCTTGCGTTTTTTTTTATTTTATTTTGTGAAACACACACTGTGAAACTGACATCAACGTCGCGTTGCGGTCGAACTATGCGTCGCCATCATCATCATCATCTTCATCAGCAACATCATCATCAACGTACTTTGCATTCGGCAACTGCCATATATATGAATGTATAAAAAAAAAATATGTAGATATATAACTAACGCACACACGACGCACGACCACGATTTCCACTTGAATTTTGTGCTGCGTTTATTGCAACGTAGCTACGTTTGCTAGCCTAGCACATATTTGCTGTGTGTGTGTTGATTAATTAACTTTGATTTAATTTCGCACATTAACAAAATATAAACTGAGGGCGAAAAAAAGCACGATTTGGAAAACGCGTGTGCCAGGTGCGACGAGTAGCGGATAGTCATGCAGCGAGCGGCGAACGACGAGAAAAAAAAATGGCGCCGATATCTCAGTGTGCGGCCAATTTGTCTCGAAATGTTTTTCAACACTGCACTTGGTATTGCAAATTTGAAACAATTAATTCCAAATAATAGCACTTTTATCAATTGTTGCACTTTGAATGCGTTTGGTTATTTTATTTTTAAATTAATAAACTCTATTGGTATTATAAAAATGCAGCATAAAGTGTTATTAAATGTAATCGATTCAAATTGTAGTAGCGATAAAGCAACGCATCTAACGAGAACTATTTACGTAATTTAAATTTATTTGAAATTTTAATTTTATTTTAGTGTGCAAACCATTTTGTGCGAAATTATGCGTATTACGTAAATTTATAAAGAATTTTTGTATAAAATTTCTCAATATCGCATACAGTATCGATAGAATTCAGTCGCAACAAAATTCGAAGTTAATCGATTATTCGATTTCATTCGAACTTAAAAGTTATATTTTTGGCATTAAACGTTGCGCGCGTCGTCAATTCGGTTGTGTCTGTTGCCTCTGCATAATCATTTCAATCACAAGTACAACATGTCAAAGCCTGCGTACAAAGTTGGTAAGTTATAAATAAAATCATTGCCCATCTCTTCTCCTGTGTCGATGTGCCGGCAACAAAACAGTCGCATATTCAAGTAAACGCACGCAACACACACACACATGCACATGCATAGTCTTGTATTTGGCGCACATGTGTTTTATTTTATTTTATTTTTTTTTTGTGTGTGGTGCCTTAGGTTAAAGCACGTTGTTGCCGTGCACATATTGAAAATGCTTTTGCACTCTAATCGTTGTTTATGTTGCTAATTATAATCTTATCACTTTTGCGACGACACGTTTTTTAGCCGATATCAGTCTCGCCGAATGGGGACGCAAGGCGATCATCATTGCGGAGAATGAGATGCCCGGTCTGATGGCGTGCCGCAAGAAGTACGGACCATCCAAGATCCTCAAGGGCGCCCGCATCACCGGCTGCCTCCACATGACCGTCCAGACGGCCGTGCTCATCGAGACGCTTGTCGAGCTGGGCGCTGAGGTAAATACAACCATCATCTTGGCTTTATCATCATTGTATTCTTATACCCGGTAGTAAGCAGTGTAACAGGGTATAACACGCTGTTGTCCAAATGAAAATGTATCACAGTAGAAATCCCTTGAAATATTTGTTTAACATGCTGTAAACATATTTTCCAATCGGTTTTTCTGTCCGTCCGCTTGTATTTACTTTAATATCTTTGAAACGATATGTGTTGGAGCTTCCTTATTTCTTGACAATAATCGTGTAGAGACCACGCAGCTTACACTTGGTGTTACATTTTTTTGTAGTCCTCTAAAAACTCTGAAAATTGATCAAGTTCGTGTCCGTCTGTCCGCTTGCTCTATCAGCTATATCTCAGAGATTATAAGAGCTAGAATATTCAAATTTATTGTCAATTTTTGTAATTTTGCAGTCCTTCAAAACCACCAAAAAAACGCATTGTCATGTCCGTTTCTGTGTGTTGTTTTCAAAATATGCCACGCCCCCAGCTAGCCTTTCAAGATTAAAGATTAGAATTTCAGCAGTATTCAAATGTAAACTAGTCAACAATATAAACCTCAAAAGGGCATCCGATTGTGGTTGTTTTTACAATTGTTATTTATCTGCTCATCATTGTTTTTGACAAAACACTTCGGGGGGGTCGCAATCGAGTTCAAGGCGATGGCGATAACGATAATCTGGCGTAAGTGTGTTCTGTGGTGGGGTCAACGAGGCTAGGCCGAAGACTTCCATTGATATGCTAAGCTGTTTGCTGACACTCTAAGTGAAATAGATGTCTTGACTGTCTGCTATCAACTTCCTAACTTGACAACAATTTCTATCAACTACCTAACTTGACAACTGCTATCAATTACCTACAACCTCACAGGTTCAATGGTCCAGCTGCAACATATTCAGCACACAGGATCACGCCGCTGCCGCAATTGCTGCCACCGGTGTGCCCGTCTATGCGTGGAAGGGCGAAACCGATGAGGAATACTTGTGGTGCATTGAGCAGACCTTGGTCTTTCCCGATGGCCAGCCCCTGAACATGATTCTGGATGATGGCGGTGATCTGACCAATTTGGTGCACGAACGTTTTCCCGATTACCTCAAGGGCATCAAGGGACTCAGCGAGGAGACCACCACTGGTGTTCACAATCTGTACAAAATGTTCAAGGAGGGACGCTTGGGTGTGCCCGCTATCAATGTGAACGATTCGGTCACCAAGGTAAGGTCAAGAAGGCTGCTTGATGATGCAGTGTTCTCAACTAATTTTGTTTTCTTTTCATGCAGAGCAAATTCGATAATCTCTATGGCTGCCGCGAATCGCTGATCGATGGCATCAAGCGGGCCACGGATGTGATGATCGCTGGCAAGGTTTGCTGCGTCGCTGGCTACGGTGATGTGGGCAAGGGTTGCGCCCAGGCCTTGAAGGGCTTTGGCGGTCGTGTGATTGTCACCGAAATCGATCCCATCAATGCGCTGCAGGCAGCCATGGAAGGCTATGAGGTGACCACCATGGAGGAGGCCAGCAAGGAGGCTTCCATCTATGTGACAACAACTGGTTGTCGTGACATCATCACCGCCGAGCATCTCTTGAATATGCCTGACGATTCGATTGTGTGCAACATTGGACACTTTGATTGCGAAATCGATGTCGATTGGCTGAACAACAATGCCAAGGAGAAGGTGAATGTGAAGCCACAAGTGGATCGCTATACGATGGCCAATGGTCGTCATATCATTCTGCTCGCCGAGGGACGTCTGGTGAACTTGGGCTGTGCTCATGGTCATCCCAGTTTTGTCATGTCCAATTCGTTCACCAACCAAGTGCTCGCCCAAATCGAGCTGTGGACCAAGTCCGCGCAGTATGCCGTTGGTGTCCATGTGCTGCCCAAGCTGCTCGACGAGGAGGTGGCCAGTCTGCATCTGGAGAAGTTGGGCGTCAAGCTCACCAAGTTGTCGGAGAAGCAGGCCGCTTATTTGGGTGTGCCCCAGACGGGTCCCTTCAAGCCCGATCACTACAGATACTAGACAGTAGTCGCTGTTCAAATATGTTAACTGCATGTTCTTTTGCATTTTCTTAAGCTTTAATAAAAAACAAAACAAATATAATTGGATGTGATTTAAATGTTATTTGATTTTTATTATACATAGATTTTTTTATTATTTTATTTACTTATCTTTAAATGGTGCCAATTCTTTTCAAAACTATTGAAAGAGAAACGATTTTGAAAAAGCGTTAAAATAGAGTTATTTACAATTCATGTTAAATAACCAGTGCTGTAAATTAACCGGCACTGTTATTTAACATGTGCTTTTAATGAATTATGTTAACGTTGTTTCAGCGCAACGTGCAAGAAATGCACTCGCACTCTTCTAGCTCGCTCTGCCGCTCGCTTTCTCTCTTTCCCCTTTACTTTGCACACTTAGCATATGTAAACACGCATACTCACACACACACACACACACATTGGCACGTCACACTCGCATAGGCATGTGAATTGACAACCTGTGTGAATGTAACTGCTATCTATGTGCAAACATAGAAGCTGTGTGCGAGAACAGTACAGCAATAGCGCAGTTGTCACGTTGCTATAGGTATCTCGCTTGCCTGCACTGCGCGCCTCATTGCATGTAATTGCAATCAAATTTCATTATTGATACCCGGCAAGTGCAAGGAACACGTGGGTGTAATAACTTTGTGACTTGAATTTATATTTATGGTATTTAAATTTCAAATATGATAATATAAGATAAGATTGAAATCATGAAAATTTATTGATTGAGAGTACACAATAATTTGACAAAAATTTATTAATATTCTTCATGAATGAGAAAAACGTGAATGAATGACATCATCAAGCTTCACATACAATATATCGTATCTTATCATGCGTAAACTGCTCAGCTTGCCGGGCATCTGAAAGTCATGCACACAGAGTTGAAGCTTAGAATCTTTTTTCAGTTGTGTTTTGTTTTTGTTTTTCTTTTTTTTGTTGTATGTGTCAACTTGTTGAATTGCGGCCAACTTGCGAGAGAGGAGATAACAAACGTAAAATCAACTAGAAAGATCAAAACATCGCCATCTAAAAAATCACAGAGTTGCTGTCAGAAAGGTAAAATGATGAAATTAAAGTGGCAGCTGCTGCTTATGACGCTAATCCCCGCCAGCTTGGCGTGGCAGGCGCACTTTACACCCGCCCAGCTGCAGTTGCCGATGAAGACAAGCGGCGATGTGGAATTGCTGCTGAGCGATCTCAGCCACGATCAACTGCAGCAAACGGATCGCTACAGTTTCCGACTCCAGAGCAACAGCGAACACTTGGCCACAGTGCTGGCGGCGAATGCGACGATACCCGTTGATCAAATACCGGATACGGCCAGCGAGTGGAGCGGACGCATACGCATCGAGGCGCATTTTCTGGGCGAGGCTGTGATCACAGTGCAGCTGCACGATGCGCTCTTTGGGAACAGTTCGCCGTCAGCGAATGCGGCACAAAAGGGCAGCTCACTGTTGGCGCAAGTGGTGCGATCGCAGCGTGTCATCGATCATGTGTTCCTCGGTTCGGTCATCTTGCTGATGTCGCTGCTCTACATCAATTTCGGCGCTGCTCTCAATGTGAGTGTGCTGCGTGGCCTGATAACACGTCCAATCGGACCGAGCATATTTCTGATCACCCAAACTTTGGGCATGCCGTTGCTCAGCTATGCTCTGGGTGTGTTCATCTTTCCCAATTCACCGGCCATGCAGCTGGGTCTGTTCTTTACGGGCATTGCGCCCAGTGGTGGCGCCTCCAACACCTGGACCGCTGTGCTGGGTGGCAACATTAATCTGTCCGTGCTGATGACAACGATCTCGAACTTTGGTGCCTTTGGTTCGATGCCATTCTGGACATTTACACTGGGCGCCTTGATCTTTGATCGTGCTGGCATCAAGGTGCCGTATGACAAGATTGCCGGATATTGTGCTGGCCTCATTATACCGCTCTTCATTGGCCTGGCCATTCAGCGTTGGTGGCCACGTTTGGCTCAGATCCTGGTTCGTCTGCTCAAGCCCATTTCGGGTGGTCTCATTATCTTCATTGTGGTGTTTGCCATCATCACGAACTTTTACATCTTTGAGCTGTTCTCGTGGCAGGTAAGTTGATTAACAAATCATTTGGTTTACTTTATACATTCATTATCAACTTACTTAGATTGCTGTGGCGGGTCTCGCGCTGCCTGGTCTGGGCTATGGCATTGCCTGGCTGGCGGCTAAGCTGTTGCATCAGAATCCCGCCGATGCCTTGGCCATTGCCATTGAGACGGGCATTCAGAACACGGGCACTGCGATCTTCTTGCTGCGCACCACGTTGCCACAGCCGCAGGCGGATCTTACCACTGTGGTGCCGGTGGCGGTGGCCATAATGACGCCAATGCCGCTGCTGGGCATCTATCTCTATCAGCGGTGTCGCGGCATTAAAACTGCTGAAATTCCACCAGCCGCCGAGCATCAGCGCATTGTTTGATGGCATTTTATTTTTGTGGGAGGGAGGGCGAAAGCAACGAACAAGAAGTCGAAGGCTATACAGCATGGCGTCCCAGTTTGATTTTATAACCAATTTGTTTTGTAGTGACTTAATATATCGTATTATAAATTATACATTTACTCAAAATGTTAAAGAAGTGTGTTTAAAGTGCACAAAGCGTTACAAAGCGCACAATCGATAACAAAAAAGTAAGATCACACATCGATTGCAGAGCGACAATTTAAAAGTGTTGTAAAGCGCATGTACATCGAATATGTTCCTTTGTTTTACTATTCAAAATTAAAGTATTTTTTTATATATATTTCATATATTCATTTAATGGAAAAAAGAGTGTTTTGAACTGTTGAATCTCAGCGTTTGTTTGCAAAGCACATCACCTCGCAATCGATAACAAGAAATAAATTGAAGCTGTAACACATCGATGGCAAAACAAACTGCTGTTGCAATCGTAATCGTTTCCGTTAAATATCGATAACATTATTCCAAATTAAAGGCGCACCGCAACGATTGAAATATTTTCAGCAAACCAAAAATCGTGTGAGGACTGAGATTCAATTGCTGGAACTCGAACATAATGCGCAAATAATTAATCGGTCCATTGCTCATATCGACGCCATTCAACAGATTCGGCAACAGATTGTAATAGTTGATAACACAATAAACACGCTGCAAATCGTGGGCATTGATGCAGGCCACATAGCTCGGCTCCAAACGCTTCTGGCACAGAAATTCGCGCAACGGAACGCACAGCTCTCGCGTGGATGCCTCCAGTTGCATCTTGAACAGTTCCTGCATCATCTGTATGAGTTCCACCGAGATGAGCGTATGCTCATTGGGACTTTTGCCCAAATAGGCGTCGATCAGCTTCACCTGCCACACATCATTGTTGTTCGCCATCTGTCGTGTGACATGCTGTAAGCAAAACCATATAGGGGATATTAAATCCAGTAGGGAACAAAGCACTGACTGGCACTTACATCGTAGAGCGTCAGGTAGACGGGCAGCAGATGCATGCGATCCTTGACCACAGCGTTGTAGAAGAGCAGCATCAACTGATGTCGCTTGCTCTGCTCGGCCACGCTGAGCGTTGTGCCCTGCGTTTGGAGGAATCGGCTGAGGAACGGTTTGACCAAACGTTCGCTGGCAAACTGCTGCAAATCATTCACGTTAACCTGCCAGCAAATGCTCTGTTCGGTGGTCAACGTTTGGGCCAGCATGCTCTTCAAACGATCCGGATCCTCCAGATGCGACAGGCAACCGGTGCGCTTCTTAATGTCAATGGGCGCACACAGCTCCAGAGCCTTCTCCAGCTGATGCCAGTTGCGTGAACGCTCAAAGCACACCGGCCAATAGTTCTCATCGTCGACAATCACTCGCTGCAACGTGCTCAGTTCGGGGAGAATGCAGGGCGCAATGGGGAGACGGCGCAACTCTGTGGCGCCCACCTCCAGCACCGAGATGTTGCACAGGCACAGCTGATGGGTGTCAATGTCGCGGGGCAAAAAGAGTCGCGGCTCCACGGCCAGCACATACAGATGACGCAGCGCCTGCAGATGATAACTGAGAGCGCAAAAGGAAAACAACGAATTAATGGAGGGAGAAATGAGAAAGCTGTATATTTAGGATATGTGCATCTACCTAACTGCTGCTCATTAATTTGTATTATAAATTTCTAGCTTTGAAATTAAGTTTACTAACGTCGAAGAATTTTTCAATTTAAGTTCCGTTCAGCGTTGTGTTAAAGTAGAGTCGAGTTTCTATTTAGGTGTATTAGTTCTACCCATATCACTTAGCGGTCTATTTCTGTGGCTCTTAAGCGAGATATGTGTGTACCCTTAAAGTTTTCTCCGTTTAGCGGCTTGTAAAGTTTTGTTAATAAGTTTTTATGAGGTGATTTAATTCTACCCATATCACTTTGTACATTTCTTTGGCTCTTAAGCGAGATATGTGTATACACTTAATGTTTTTTTGTTTAGCGACTTTTGTTAAAGTAAGGTTGAGTTAATCGAGTTTTTATTGGAATATATCTATTTTAACCATTTCAGGTTTTTTTTTCACTTAACGGCATATTTTAGGGGCTCTTAAGAGAGATACGCATGTACTCTTAAAAGTTTTTTCCGTTAAACGGATTTCAAAGTTTTGTTATAGTAAATTAAGTTTTTATTGAGGTGAATTTATTCTACCCATTTCACTTTCTTTTCACTTAGTGGCTTATTTGAGCGGCGCTTAAGCGAGATGTGTGTAAACTTTTTTGCTCATTAAAAAGTCTTTTGTTTTCTATGAAATAAGTATGGTCTCGGCCAAACAACTTCAACATGCAGTTAAGCAATAACGCACTTAAGCACATTATACTAATGGAAATCAAGATATTATTGCGATGTATTAATTCTAGCTATTTTGCTTAAGCGAAATATGTCTGTACAGATAAAGTTTTTTCGTTTAGCGGCTTATAAAGTTAACCAAGTTTTTATTGGGGATAATTCTACATATTTCGCTTTCTTCCTACCTATTTCTGTTGCCCTTAAGCGAGATAGGCCTATGGTAAAATTGCAATTATCTTAAATGAAATGATAGAATAGCCATTTCTTATGAAATAAGCATGTTATGGGACAAACAACTTTAACATGCAGTCACGAATAGTGGCAGCTAAGCACAATGAACTAATACATTAATAATTGGCACGATTGCCACTTACCGATTGTCGTTGCTGTGTATGGGAAACTTGGGAAAGAAGGCACAAACCAGAGCCGCAATGGACTCTGGCGTCTTGGCGATGGTAAAGCGACCGGCACCTAAGAATAGCAGACCCAAGGACATGTGTATCGCCATGTGGGAGCCGTAGGTAATGTGCGGATATTGTGGACCGACGCGTGAGCGTAAATAGCGTATGATGCGAAGGATTTCACAATTGCCGGAGCCGGCAAAGACCAGCGAAATGGAGATGAGAAGGACCATCAAACAGCTCTCGACGGTTGTGCGTCCGGCGCATTCGCCCATCGGTGTGCCGGGAAAGCCGAGGAACTCCTTGATCACGGTGCGCAATGTGGTAAAGGCGACGGGATTCTCGGTGCCAGCGTATTTGAGGCCAATGCAAAAGGCGGCGCCAGCCAGAATATTGCAATACGCTTGGCTAGAACACATAAAATATATGAATGTTAAAGAACTTGATTTCGTTTATAGCAACTTACGTGATGGCCTCGTAGTCGATGTCATTGTCATCAGACTGTTCATCGTCACGCGATGGCAAACGCAGATGAGCGCGCAGAGCTTGGGGAAATTGCGCCTGGAACCATTCGTTGGTGGGCTGCACATCCTGCCACAGGATCAGGCCACGCGCAATGGTGCGCAAGAGCAGAAAATCGGGACGCACCATGTCCAACAGATAACGCGAATCTGGCGGCTGCATCCACTCAGCAATCGCCACATTGCCCGAGTCAAAGAACATGAGTCCGAGCGCCAAAGTGGCGCCGGGAGCAGTGACATCAATGTTCACATTGTCACCCTCACGCACCTGGTGGGGAAAAAAGCAAATTTCAATTTAGTATTACATATTAACTTGTGAATTAAATGGGAATTGGAATAACCTTTCATCTTTAAGAAATGTTAATTTGAAATTATATATTAACTTGTGAATTAAGATAATCTTTAATGTGCAACCAATGTTATAAATATGTACTATGTTGTACTTTAACAGAGTGTGAGTAGAGTAACTTCAGGTATCCATAGTTAAAACATAGAATTAAATATGAATTCAAAATATTGCGATCATGAATTTGGCAGAAATAAAATTAAAAGCTATTTTAGACCAAGTTGAAAGAAATTACAAACTCAATGTTGTATATTAACTTGTGAATTAAATGGGAATTAGGACAATCTTTAATTATTAGGAAATGTTAAGCAAATGCTAATGTGCAACCAATGATAAAACAAGTAAGAAAGTTACAGTCGAGTGTGCTCGACTGTGAGATACCCGTTACCCATTTTTAATAAAGACAAAATATTGCGGTATCATTTTCAAAATATACCGCAAGTACTAAAAATACTAAAAATATACCAGATGGTATGTTCGGCATATCGATATAGTACACCATTCAAAATATACCATAAACGGCACAATATACCAGATTGTCAGCCAAAGTAACTAAGACCCCTTGTAAGTAGGCGTTTTTGCCCATACAAAAGTATTTCTTTAATAACTTCCACAATTTTTATCTGATCGCAACCAAATTTTCAGGAATCATAACTACTATAGTAATTATAGTATATACCAAAATTCGCAACTCTAGCTTTAAAATTAACTAGTGATTTGATTTTTTTGATTTGCGGGGGCGAAAGTGGGCGTGGCAAAAATTTGAAACAAACTTGATCTGCGTGCAAACATAACAAATGCTGTCGAAAAAAAAATTATAGCTCTATCTCTTATAGTCTCTGAGATCTAGGTGTTCATACGGACGGGCGGACAGACACACAGACGGACAGACGGACATGGCTAGATCGTCTCGGCTGTTGACGCTGATCAAGAATATATATACTTTATTGGGTCGGAGATGCCTCCTTCTACCTGTTAGATACATTTCCTGCCGGCACAAAGTTATAATACCCTTCTACCCTATGCGTAGCGGGTATAAAAATATAGTATAAGTCAAAAGAAAGTTAACAGCGACAGAAATAAGTGTACGCTATGAAGAACCCAAAGATTTGCCATAAAATATAGGAGTTCAACTCTAGTTTCACATTAAAAATGTGTCCTAAGAAAATACAAAGAAAACTTTCAATGAACAAGCTATGTTAGAAATATCGTAGTTAACAGCATCCTAAATTTGTATGTTAGAAATATCGCATAAGTTAACAGCTATCATAATATATATAAGCTTTAAGGAACCCAAAGATTTGCCTTTAAATAAAGCACTTCAACTCTTGTGTTACGCACCTGGAACGAGGCCAAGCGATACTTCTCCTTCTGGGAGCCACCAATGGGCCGCTTTACACCACCGACCATATAATAGTGTAGCGTATCCGGCAGCTGGAGATCCCGTAAACCCGCCGGCGCCTCGCCCTGACCGAGGGTGACTAAACCGAGGGCCAATCCCGCTGTCATGGCATACGATTCACGCTCCACGCTGTTCTCCATCTCGGGTCCCGGCGGTCGTCCGATCTCCTGCAGCAGCACCTCGGCAATGTGTCGCTTCGCCGAACCCTGATACAGGAGACCAATGCCCATCAGAGCTGCCACTTGGGTGCTCTGTGGTATGTCCAGCTCCATGGCGGTGGCGGGCAAAAGGGCTTCCAAGTGAACGCTCAGCAATCGGGTGGTCTTGGTGTCCATGCTGCCGCGATGGGCTGCCGAAATGCCCAGCAGCAGACCGACGCTGGTCATCTCATCGCACTTCACCAGATACTTGTAGACGCTCATGAACGACAGCGACTTGAGGTGACCATTCAAGCCGAGGGCCATCAGGAAGCCGGCATGCTCGAGGGCATTGTTGCCCTGCGTCTTCGGCTTATTGTACACAATCCACGTGGAGTCAATGTCGAGCGCCTGCGGTGAGATCTTTAACCCGGTGGCGACACCATTGTGAAACAATGGCCAAATGTGCATATTCGCTGGGAACTCAATCTGTTGCATCTCAATCGTGGTGCCCTTAACGGGCTCCCGACCCACCAGACACAGTTTGGGCATCGGCATGTGATCGCTGGGACGCGGCAACAGTGTGCGCAGCGTGAACATGCCCCGACCCAGGGGCAGCGTCATGGTGCGAGCACAGAGAGCAAAGAGTTGCTTCTCCTGCTCCTCGATGAACTCGTGATCGCTGGTCCCCGGCGACTGTTGCACCTCGATGGCCACCGGATCGGCGCTGTTCAACAGTCGACGCACTTCCTCGACGCGCATGTCGTCGGGAAAGCGGAGACGCAACAGTTTCGTATCCATATTGTCCATGCCATCGTGTCGCAACTGCTCCGCATCCGGTTCGGCCATCGGCAACTCGCCGCTGGCGGGCGCCAAGCGTGGCGACAGTGAATCCTCTTTGTACACCCGTCCGCAATGCGGCTGCGCCATCGTCGCCTCAAGGAACGGCAGCTGAGCATGCGCCGCCAGCTCGGGTCGCAGGATCAACTCGTAAGTCGCCTGACTGCATCCCATCGGTGGCTGAAGACGCGCCTGCTCCAGAGTCTCGGCCACAATCAAATGCACCGCAGCCGGCAGACGTTCGATGTCGCGTCGCGTGAGTTGCATGCACACCAGCAGCTCCAACAACTGATGGCATCGTGGTGAAGTCGCTGTTATGCTCCGCTTGCCACGCTTCGGATAGTTGAGTTGCACTGCGCCGTACACTTCGAGCAGTTGCCACCAGTGCTTGAGCTTCGTGTGGCCGTGCATCACAAGCGACACGAGTTGCACCACATTGCGACTCCGCTCGTTGATGCACTCCACATAGTTGTAGGGCACAACTTCCTCGCGACCGAGCACAACGTGCTCCAGCTGAGCATAGATGCTGGGTGCCGGCATGCGCAACAGCTCCTGGTAGAGCATCAATGCTCCGTGCTCCGAGCTGAGCAGTGTTAGCTTTGTCGTCTTGTGCGTCAGCTCAGGGAAGTCCAGTTGGTAGTGGAATATATAGCTGTCCAGCTGCATATCAATCGCCAGCTGATGCAGGAACTGCAGAGCAAAACAAAAGAGTCACGATTACTATATATGAACCGGTTTAGTAATTATTCAGTGGTTTAATTCGGGAAATGTTGAAGTGTTAATTAAAAAAACATTGAACTAACATAGTTATGTGAATTTACTTTTGTAAACGTTAAATAGTTAAAAATGTCTCATTATCGTATAATAATTTGAACCGCTTCGGAAGTGGTTCAGCGGTTCTATTCGGCAACTGTTGCAATTCATTTAAAAATACTTTAGAAGTTACTTTGTTACTTGAAAAGGTATAGTTTTTTTCTATTCAATTTAAATATTATGCTTCATCTTATTAAAATTTGAACCGGTTCGGTTGTGGTTCAGAGGTAATTTGGCTCTCAAAACAGTTTAATATATATTTGCCATTTGAGAAATGTGATAAAGGATCTTATTAAGAAGCACTACTTTGTTCCAATAATAATCTGAACCGGATCGGTAGTGGTTTAGTGGTTTAATTCGGGAATTGTTAAAGTGATAATTTAAAAAACATTGAACTAGTTATGTGCATTTACTTTTGTAAATTTTAAATAGTTAAAAATGCCTCATTTTCGTATAATTTGAATCGGTTCGGTAGTGGTTCAACGGTTTTATACGGCAACTGCTGCAAATATTTACCTTTACTTTTGTTACTGGGTTAAAGGGTTTAAGTTTTTTTTTTTTTTTGGTTATCTTAATTTTGTCTCATTTTCGTCTAATAATTTGAACCGATTCGGAAGTGGTTCAACGGTTTTATTCGGAAACTGTTGCAATTCACTTAAAAACACGTTAGTAGTAATCGTTTGTAATTGGAAAAGGGCTAGTTTTCTTTTCCATTTCAATAAAAGCCTTATCTTATAATAGTTTGAACCGGTTCGGTAGTACTTCTGGAGTGGTTCAGAGGTATTTTGGCTCTCAAAACAATTTAAAATATATTTGCCATTTGACAAATGTGATAAAGGATCTTATTAAGAAGCACTAATAATCTAAACCGGTTTGGTAGTGGTTCAGCGGTTTTATTCGACAACTATTTCAAATGCATTTGCCGTTGAGACAATCTAGTTTTAGAAAATGTGAAGATTAGTCTATTAAGTCTTTCGTATACTTAAAATGAAGTCTCACTAAGACGCACTCTTATATTTTGTTAAACAATAATCTGAACCGGTTTAGAAGGTTTTACCAAGAAAACTTCTCATCAACACAACACTTGTATGACAAACTAACTAAAGCAAATTTAAAATCGATATTTACCGTGCCGAGATAGATGAGACCGCTGTTGAAGACCGAATCCAGCTTGAGATCCTCGTAGAGCAAATGCAAGCCGTAAAAGACAGCCGGGAGAGTGCGAAACAGCGGCGCCGTAACATCCACGCTGTAGGCTCCATCTCCGCCACACGGCGCCAAAGTGGTGTGCATCAAAAGGAACTCCCAATCATCATCGGTGTACGCCTCGCAATCGTTGTACTTGCGTCGCTTCTTCGGCTCATCCTGGGGCAGAGTCGATGGACAGACGGTGGCCGGTTGAAACGGTGGCGTTGCACAGCGTGCAAACGATTCATCGACATCGACGACATGCTGCTCACTCGCTGCCGCCATGCAACCCATCAAACCGAGCAAAGTGCTGCGAAACAATTGCCACTCCTGCTCGATGCTATAGTCCCGGGAACCGGGAGGATTCCGAGCGCTGTACCAGCGAATGACAAAGTGCAGAAACTGCGTGGGATTCAGCACCTGACGCAGTGCAGCCACACAGCGTGTGATCAGTCGAGTGTCATTCAGAAGCGGCAACGTGATGCGCAGCATTCGTCCGGTGGCATAGACGAGGGTCAAACGATTTCCCGCAGGATCGCGGAGTGCTTTGCAAATGTTGTGCGCCTGTCGCTGCGAATAGGACAACGGTTGGGGTTGAATTGGCGACAGCATGTGCAGCTCCAGCTCATCGTCGAAGGCACTTAGATCGGCTGCCGCTTTGGTGGGCAACAGACTGCTGCGACGCACCTCCACAAACGATGAGCTGCTGGCCACCTTCAACTGTTGCAACGGCGTATGCGGTTGTGATGAAGCCCCCGTTGTTGTTGGTGCGGGCATCGCTGATGATGTTGCTGATGATGGATCTGCTGCTGCTGCTGATGACGCTCCTGCTGTTGTCGGTGCCGAGAGCAGCGGTGTTATGTGCACCTTAGAGATGAGCACGGTGCCGGTATAAAGTATCAAATTGCCACCGGGATCGAGCACAGCAATCATATGCAAACGCTGCAGTCCGACCGCATCTTTGGCCGGCAGCGTGGAGGCCAACGTGGAGAGCTGCAGTTCGCTGGTGTTGTAGCCATTGAGCAGCACCATCTGCAGGCGACAGGAGCGGGCGAGCAAATAACAGAGATACGTCTGGCCCACGAGATCGGTGTGTATGAAAGCACGCGTTGCCATTTCGCAGAATTCGCGTTGTCTGCAACCACGAGAGTTGATTAATGCTGAGAGTCTTTAATTTGGTAATTTGTATTTGAACTTTAAATAAATTCATTTAAGTTATTTTCCCTAATTTATACTCTGTTTGCTGGTAGCGAACATTCAAATAGGTAAGAGTTGGGAGGCTGCAATTTTGAATCAACATATTTCGTGAAAACTGATCGTGTAATAAAACACTGAAATTCACAGTTGCTGTACTGAATATCCAAAATCTAAGCTATAGTCTAGAGGTAAGAGCTAGAAGGCTGCAATTTATAAGGCAGCGAATTGCAAAGCTGCTATTCTGACTTTGTTGACGAATCTATGAAGATAGACTATAAAGAGTAAGATCTGGAAGGGTGCTATTTCTACTAACTTTTTTGCTGACTAAGCTCTTAAAATTGATTACAAAAGGTAAGAGCTAGGAGGCTGCAATTTATACTGACTTCTTTGCTGACTTTGCTATGAAAATAGACTAGAACAGGTAATAGCTGAGAGGCTGTAAGTTGTACTGACTTTGTTGCTGACTAAACTTCGAAGATAGACTATAAAAGGTAAGAGCTGGGAGGCTGCAATTTGAGCTGATTTTGTTGCTGACTAAACTATCAAGATATAGTCCAAAAGGTAAGAGCGTGGAGGCTGTAATTAGTACTGAATTTCTTGCTAACTAAACTATGAAGATAGACTAGAACAGGTAAAAACTGAGAGGCCGCCAGTTGTACTGACTAAACTATGAAGATGGTAAGAGCTGGGAGGCCGCAATTGGTACTAACTTTGCTGTTGACGAAAGTATAAAGATTAGAAGCTGGGAAGCTGCAATTTGTGCTGACGAAACTATCAAGATATAGTCCAAAAGGTAAGAGCTAGGAGTCTGCACTTTTTAAACAAAATAATTGGCTAAATTTGGTCGTGTAATAAGGCAGCGAATTCCTTTAAACTATGTAGATAGGTAAGAACTGGGAGGCTGCGATTTGTACAATGGTACATGGTATACATGATTTAATCAAGCAATAAGATAGTATTTTCCTTTTATTCAAAGCTACCGACTTATTTATCGGCTAAACAATCAATGCACAATCTAAACAATCTAAAACAGTTTTCAATGTGCAATAAGGCAGTATACATAGATATTATTTAGAAGGAGTTAACGCCTCAAATCGCTTCACTTACGTGCCATAGGTGTTCTCCGTCCAGATGTGCTCTAGGCACATCTCTGGCTCAATCGGTTTGGACGGCTTCACGTGCGTCATTTTGCGCATATCCTTGATGGATAACGATTGCTGGCTAATGCTGTTCTGCAGATGGCTCAACGGTGTGCCCAACGAGGCGCGACTGTATGTAAAGAGAATAAGGTAAGATAGAACTCTCGTAGAAAAGTTTATGGTGTTTACTTACTTGGATTGGCCCAACACACCGCTGAAGGATTGCGATTGACTCATGCCGAACTTGGAGAAGTTGTGTGTCTGCGGCATGGCAAATGAAGTGGTGTTCTGCTTGGGTGTGGCTGGAAATGGAACAGAATTAGAGCTGAGAAATGAACTCAGCATATTAGCCTTACCTCCCGTGTTCTTGGTGGAACTGAAGCTGTGAATGGTGCTGGATCCGAGCGTGCCGCGATGTCCCTGCAGTGTCTGATGCATGAGCAGATCCTGTTGCTGCTGTTGTTGACTCACATTGTTGACCTCCTCGGGCGTTACTTTGCGCAGACGCGCTACGAAATGCTTATAGAACTTGGCATCGTATAGCAAGACCAAATCCGAATCCTCGGCGGTGAAGACAACGCTATATTCCGGCTCGGTCATGTAGCCCGTGGAATTCGTTGAGGTCTTCAGCACAACCGGACAAGCTTCGTGCAACGGATGAGACATGGAGAACAGACGCGGCATAGGAATCGAAAGATGCGAAACAAGTGCATTACTCGAATCCTTCTCCAGCAGCAAGCCATGAACAGTTTGCCACAGATGAGAGATGGGGAAATCGAGATTGGCCACAAAGTCTTCGCCATTGTCGCAGTACACACGCAACGCATCCTGTTCCACCACACAAATGGCCGTTAGATTGTCATCATCACTGGCCATCGAGGCGCTCAACTGAGCTAAGCGACCGCGGACAAAGCGACGATTGAGGAAGCAGGCGAACTTCACCGGTGTGTTGCAGGTGAAGCACATGCGCCTGTGAACGCCGCCGCCATCATCCTCGGCATCGTACAAACCCTGCGTCCAAATCACCGTATTCTTGTTCACATACAGCTCTTCCTCGTTGTTCACAATGTAATCGCACATTGGTTCGTCGTGTGGCTGCTGCACCGGATTCAACAGCTGCGGCGGCAATGATGTCAACTGCGTGGCTGCAGCCGCATTGGGTCCACATTTCTTGGTCTGCTCAATCAGTTGCTGGCGACGCTGGGCACGCGCATAACTGGACTCATAGTCATCGTAGATTTCGCGTATGCACCAAAACTCTTGAGACGGCTGCTCGTCGGCGGTGTTCGTGGCCGACGCGGAGATGTTGACGTTCTGCAGACGCTGCAGCAGCAAGTGCTCGGCGGGCAAATATTTGGGCAGCGGCGGTTCGCTGGGTCCTGGATGATCCTCTGCCGCCTGACGACCGCGAGGAATGAATTCCAGTGGCGGCTCTGCGACGGCAATCATCTCATCCCAGCATGCATCCAGATTTGCGCGAGTTTAGCAAACAGTTGTGCACTTTTCTTTTGCAAAAAACACAATTTCAATTGCACTAATTGTCGAGAAAATTAACAAAAAGTACAACAACAAAATGCCGGCTTAATTCGTTTCTTGTCGTCGCGCCGGTAAAAACAAATTGGTATCGTTAATCGCAAGCGCATATGTGTGGTTATCGATGTGTACCACCCAAATATATCGCACGTACTGCACATATCGAAACTAATAAATACCAATATACCGCAATATATAAACATAAAGTCTTGTTTTTGACATAAACTATGTTTTTTAATACATGCATATGTTTTATTTAATTTAACTACATACTTAGCAGATGATATATTTATAAATTGACAATTCTTCCAGAGCCAGCTTTTTTAGTACTCTGAATTCCATCGTCTAGTATACTTCAACGGTCATTACCACGGCCCCACTGCTCCAAGTCTGTCAAATACCGAAATTTCGAAGTGAATCGGTCACGCTGTCGAGTAGGCTTTTGCATAAGCGTAAGTTTAATAATAACAAACTGCCAAATTTGCTTATTTTGTGATATTTAACATTGAAAGCTGCGGCACATTAACACGCCATTGCGTTCTGGGCACACAGAGTAAGCAATTATTGGCAGTGCACTAGCATTAATATAATTAGCGCTAATGCTGCTTGCATTTTCATTACGTAACCTCATCCACACAACAAAAACACAATCTTCCCATGTATTTGTGGTCACTCAGCAGCTCCTTGTTTGTTTACAGTCGCATACGCATCATTTGACTCAAGTTAAGACATACAACAACATATGGGCAGTAGCATCATAACGCAGCTGGCGCGAAAGTACGGTGCAGTGATATTCTTTCCAACTGTTGCAGTCGGCTCCATTTACGCAGACTGGTCACACACACGTTCCTGGAAGCGCCAACAGCAGCAAGCAGCTCAAAACGCAGCGCTGAAAAGCCAAAGCTAAGCTCAACAAACAGCAACAACAAAAGCGATTAAAAATGGTTCTGGGTCTGGATAAACGTTACGTGTGGGCGGCGTTGCCACTGCTTGGATTTGCCCTTGGACATTTTCTGGATAAGAAGGAAACGGAACGCATGTCCTTGTTCCGTGACAAGAGCGCACTATACGGCCGTCCAGCCGGCAGTGAGGATAAGCCACCATCTTGGTGATTAGCATATAACGTAGCACATCAATTCTTCACTTTTCTCACTGTCATTTCAAAATAAAACTGCAAAATGGACATGTGAAAAAATAATAATACTTGTACCTGCTCCTATACTAAATTCCAGTGTATTTTGGTAGGCCCATAAACCTCAGACGAATATCCATTTGCCCAACAACAAAAACAACAACAACAGATCTCGCATCTTGCGGTCGCCTACACAAACAATGGACATTTTGATTTATTTATGAAGGATTGCGTTTGTTGCCTGGCTGCTGCCTGGCTTAAAACGCATTGTGTTTGCTCCTAGACATGGAAAGACCATAAAACCATCAACGCACACACGGGGATAACGATAAGACACGGATAACTCGTTTTTTTCTCTCGCTCTCTCGGACGCTTGCTCTCTTCTCTCACTGTCAAATTACACACACGCATACACTCGCAGATGCATGGATCCGAAAATCACAGTTGGCATTCATGTGAGTGAGCGAGACGACACGAGATTAGCAAGTGTTTTGAATGCGCAAAAAGCCGCGCGTGTTTTTTTTTTTACTGAATGAAAATTTTTGAAAATATCAGCTGTCAAAAATTAACAATAACTACGCATGAAATGCAACATATTCAATATGCAAGTGAAATATGATTTCGTGCTCTCTCTGTGTATGAGTGTGTGTGTAACATAATCCGCTAGAGTGGCTCAAACTCACATTCTAACGGAACGCTTACAAATTGAAATGCCAATGCAACAAAAGTAATTTATTTTTATGGTCAGACAAACACACAATGCGTATAGAATTGCTTCAAATTGCGGGCGTGCCGCGCCAAAGGACATGTCCAATGGTTTTTATTTTGTACACAGCGCTAAAGGCGACGACGCAATCCCGCTGCGTGCCTGTCTAAGAGATTTGCAAAGTGCGTCGGCGTCGCAGCCGCTGTGTGTAGTGTGTGTGTGTGTGTGAGTGCGACAACAACTGCAGCAGCCTTCTCGGAACGTAACAAGATATGCAGACAGAGATGCGCGGCACAGTGACTGTTACTAAATTGTTATTTCATATACGTATGTAGATACATATATATTTTTTTTTAAATATTTTGTTAAGTGCAAATATGCAATGCTAATACTGCAAACTTTTCCCTATAAATAAGCTGTTGCATATTTTTGTGAGTGCCTACAAATTAAGTTTACACTTTGCACTAACAATACATATAAATTATTGTTTAAACTTTCAGTGCGCTAAGCTGTTGTACTATTTTTTCAAAAGTAAGTAATATATAATTTGTGTTTTTCATTTCATTTTATTTTTTTGAATATAATTTTTACTTATCAGCTATTTAAAACATACATACATATTTAAGCTTTGAGAGCTGCATCAGCTTTCTCTTCATCTCTCTCTCCCTTCTGTTTGGCCTTTTGCAGTGCTTTGACATTGCAGGCGATGCGAGAGAGCTTTAGTGCAGCCTTGTTTGTTGTTTCACTCACTCTCGCTGAAGTGCAGCTTGCGCATCTCTAACCAGCACTTGCTGTGTTTTTGTTTGCGCAGGTAAAACGGTTTGCGTGAGTGTGTGGGTGCGCCTTGTTCGTTTGTATGTGTGCGTGTGTGTGTGTGTGAATGTTTTGCCGAAACTCGTTAGCAGGAGCATCGCAAAAGCAAAACACAGAGATCAGTTAGTTTTCGGCACTCGAGGCAAACGCAACGAAAACGGAGCGGAAACAAAACGATGAGTGAAGATGCGAACGCGACAACGACAAAAACAGCGATGTGCGCTGAGTTTGCGCAGAAGACGCTGCAGGATTACGAAGTGCTCGCCGTGATGGGCAACGGTGCCTTTGGCACATGCTACAAGGTGAAGGATAAAACCACCGGTCTGCTCTACGCATGGAAGGGCATGAACTACGACGAACTGGATGAGGAGAAATGCGATTCTCTTGTGTCCGAGATTAGCGTACTCCGTCAGCTGCAACATCCGAATATTGTGCAATACTATCATCATTTGATCAATCGCGAAGCCAAATCCATCTACATTGTGATGGAGTGCTGCGACGGCGGTGATCTTGATCAGCTAATCAAGCGCGCTCGATCGCAGCATCAACGCTTCGAGGAGTCCTACATATGGCGTGTGCTCTTCCAGCTGTGCCGTGCACTCCAAGTGTGCCACAATCAAATACCCAGTGGGACCATATTGCATCGGGACATTAAGCCGGCGAACATCTTTCTCGATTCCGCTGGCAACGTCAAGTTGGGTGACTTTGGTTTGGCCCGCGTCCTACGTCGAGATCAATGCTTTGCCGCCTCCTTTGTGGGCACACCGCACTATATGAGTCCCGAGCTGGTCAAGGGGCGACAATACGATCGCAAGAGCGATGTCTGGGCCGTCGGATGTCTGATCTATGAGCTGTGCGCATTGCATCCACCGTTTCGGGGACGCGCTTTCCAACAGCTGTCGGAGAACATTGCCCAGGGTCAGTTCAATTGCATACCCCGGATCTACAGCGAGGATCTGCAGTCGCTGATCGGTTTCATGCTCGCTGTGCCGCACGAGGAGCGACCGAGTATTGAGGTGATCAGTCGGCATCCGTTGCTGGTGCGCAACATCCAACAATTGCCGGCGGAATTTCCACGTTTGCTACCCGCTGGCGAAGATTTCCAGTTGCCGGGCAAATTGTTTCCCGAATCCCCAGCAAGCAGCCTTGATGGCGACTATGGCCAGCGACAATTGAGCGCTTTAAGTGGTGTCTTCACGCCCGATCTGCGTAGTGAACTCTTCTACTCGGCCAAGCGACGCATTCTGGGTGAACAGAGTCGAAAACAGCTGCAGCAATCCGATCCAGCGTTGTACGACAGTGTGCGCAAGGAGCAGAGTCCACGTCGCCTCACCGAGCACATCTTTGATGAGGCACTGCAACAGCGTTTGCATGCGATCCGGGCTCGCGAGGCGCTGCTCGATCAGCGCGATCTCGAACTGCAGGCGGCCGAGCAGCGTGTCCAGCAAATGGAGCGTGAGCTGCGCCAGAAACTCGAACAGCAGCAGCAATCGAAGTTCGAGCCGAAGTCGGAGCCATGTCAATGCCAACAACAACAACAACAACTGCTGCCACCGCTGCCGCCTAGGAAGACAGCGGCATCACATCGGCGACGCTTGGATGACAGCTATTGCAGCATTGAGCTGAACGAGACGACAACGATGCCGGTGACGGTGGCCAAGATGAATCTGGCGATGCTCACGGCACCCAAGCAGCTGCACAATACGCTGCGTAAGGTCACATTTCAATCGCCGCCACCGAAGACAGCTGCTCCACCGCCTCCGCAGGCGTTGCCCATGCAAATGAGTGTGTCCAGCAACGAGAGTCAAGCGTCGGGCGAGAGTCAAGCGTCCAGCACGCGACGCAAATCGATATTGTCGCTCTTTGGACTCAGTCGCCACAAGGCGACAGTTGCTCCGCCTCCAGAGCAGCAGCAGCCGGCGGCAGTACGTCGGCAGCCGCTGGCTCTCAAGTTGCCCTCACAGCAACAGCAGCTGCCACTGCCACAACAGCAACAGCCTTTGACCAACATGTGGACCAAGGAACAGAAACGCGCTGCTTTCGATTTGCTGGCGGCCATGAATGCGGCAGAGAAGCAGGAAGCTGGAGGCGGACGTCGCCAGCAGTTGCGTCAATCGGTGCGGGAGCGCAACTCCAGCATGCAACGCAATCGCATGCGACGCTCTTTGGTCCTGGGGCAACAACAACAGCAGCAGCCGCTGCAATTGCAGCAGAAGCAAATGTTGATATAAAATATGCAAATAGTATTTTTTGCTGACAAACAGCAATCGGCTTTGTGATGTGGAATAAGTTCCGAATTATTATTTTTTTTTTTTTTTTGCCAACAGCCATTCTCTTGTTCCTATGTACATGTATTTTTTGTATGCCTTGTGCAATTTTCTTAGTTGTAAAATAAAGTTAGTGTCAAACAGACGTTACAGTTGAATTATTGGGCAGTAGTGTTGGTTAATAGCGGCAGCTGCGTTCGATTGAGCGATAACAACATTCGATGTATTCGATTTTATTGATTTATTTTATTTTTGAAATGAAATATTGATATATGAAATATTTATGCAAATATATATGTAATATTCAATTTATGTGTGATATTTGGAATGTCAATCCAATTCAATCGTATAAATACAGCAGCACTGAATTTCGATAACGAGTTTAAGTAAATTATCACAGCAAATGAGGAGCAGTGCTCGCAATCGATCTCGATAAGCCGCTATTGCGATCGCCCATGCTAGGTGGCAACGCTGTCCCACACACATCACTAATTAACAGCATTTTTGCGATCGCCGGATTTCATTTGTTTTGATTTGTTTTTGTTTACATTTTGCTATGTTGCCGCCGCTCATCGAGCAGGACGTGCCGCATTTCCTAACCACACGCAACACCATCGCCTACTGCAGCCAACTGCATGTGCGTAAAAGTAAATCCAGCCTGGTGCTCAGTCGCCAGTTGCGTTTCTACGAGTTTGCCAACAAACAGTTGCTGCATCACATCGATCTGCGTGCCACATGCCTGCAACAGTTGGAACCCCAGCTACAGGCATACACGGGACCGATTAGCAGTTTCCTCCGTCGCGACGATGTGCAGCCAGCAGACGATGCAGCCAACGTCACGAGTAGCTACAGCATGTTGCATGCCGCCGAAGAGTTGCCGCTCAGTATTGGCAAATACGTGTGGCAGGGCAAGCACATCTATGTGCTTCTCCGCTGCTGGCACACGCTGATCGTGCTGCAGCGGCCCGCTACCGGGGGCGGTAACTTTAAGCTCATAGCGCAGCACGAACAGCTGGAGGATTATCGCTTGGTGCGCGATGGAACGCTCAAATATCAGGCCTATGTGGAGCTGCAGTTCATCAATAGCAAACGCATGCGTTGCAATTTCCAGCCAACCAGCAGCAGCAGCAGCAGCAATGAGTTACCCCCAGCAGCAGCAACAACAACAGCAGCGCTGCTGGTTTTCAGCGTTTGCTGCAACGCGTCCATGGCGCACGCGCCGAGCTGCAGACGCAACGTGCGCTCACGCAACAGGATTTTGTGCGCGCCCAGGAGCAGCAGACGTTTGGTGTGCCCGCCCAGCGTTCGCCGCTGCTCGAAGAGAAGCAACTGTTGCGTCGCTGTGGCGATGTCTGGACACGCATTTGTGGTGCATCTTTGGTGCTTGGCACGCTGTTGAACAACACGACGAGCAGCGTGCGTCCCTGCGTGTTGCACGCACTACGTCCACTGATGCATCTATCGTCGGGCAACGGCTTGAACTACACACATCGCTTGTACGAGCTGCCGCTGCAAGCGGATGCAGCGCCTCCCGAGGATTACGATGAACTGGCGCAATTCTGGGCGTGCCAGGATCAGCACAGCACCAACATCAGTTGGCGGCTGGTCACAAGCAACGCTCGCTTGCCACCCGAGCGCAGTGCTGTGCTCTTGGTCCGTCTCCAGCTGCACGAGTTGATTGTGCTTGGCCAGCAGCATCAGCAGCAAGAGCAGCTCCAGCTCTTGGCTTTATACGAGTTGCATGGCCAGCGAACGCGGCAATTGCAACTACAGCTGGCGAGCATTGAGTTGGCGCCGCTGCTGGAGCAGACGCAGTTGCATGTGCCACGCTTTGCGGCGCACACGTTGCATCAGGACTTTCTCGCCTTGATCATGACCCAAACAGCGCATTGTCCGCTGCGTTTGAAGTTCCCCAGCGCAGCGCAGCAACTGCAATTCGAGCAGCTGCTGACCACCAAACTGGAGCTGAGATGTCACAGCGTCAAGCAGGAGTCGCAGCGTGAGTACTTAATGGGGTATATCCAGTTTGTATGCTATCAAATTAATCCGTCTGGCTGTCCGTCCATCTATTTAAACAACCTAATCTCTGGGAGCAGTAAAGCCAGAGCCACCAAAACTGGGTATGATGTTCGTCTGGAGTGTATTAATAAGAGTTTGGTATGTAATCAATCCGTCTGGCTGTCTGTCCGACTCCTTAAACACTTTTTTTACTCATCGACTATAAGAGATAAAGTCATCAAAGTTAGGCATAAGACTCGTCTACATATCAATAAAAGCCACGTGAGTACTTAATGGGGTATATCCAGTTTTTATACCCGCTACCCATAGGGTAGAAGGGTATTATAACTTTGTGCCGGCAGGAAATGTATGTAACAGGTAGAAGGAGGCATCTCCGACCCTATAAAGTATATATATTCTTGATCAGCGTCAACAGCCGAGGCGATATAGCCATGTCCGTCTGTCCGTCTGTCCGTATGAACACCTAGATCTCAGAGACTATAAGAGATAGAGCTATAATTTTTTTTTCAACAGCATTTGTTATGTTTGCACGCAGATCAAGTTTGTTTCAAATTTTTGCCACGCCCACTTCCGCCCCTGCAAATCAAAAAAATCGAATAACAAGCGTAATTTTAAAGCTAGAATTTTGGTATATACAGTAATAACTATAGTATTTATGATCCCTGAAAATCTGGTTGCGATCAAATAGAAATTGTCGAAGTTATTAAAGAAATACTTTTGTATGGGCAAAGACGCCTACTTACTAGGGGTCTGAGTTGCTTTGGCTGACAATCTGGTATATTGTGCCGTCTATGGTATATTTTGAATGCGGTACTATATCGATATAACACATATACTATTTTGTATATTTTTAGTATTTTTGCAGTATATTCGGTATATTTTGAGAATAATACCGCAAAATATATTTCTTTTATTCAAAATGGGTAGCGGGTATCTCACAGTCGAGTTCACTCGACTGTAGCTTTCTTACTTGTTTTTTTTGCCAGTAAATCAATCCGTCTGGCTGTCTGTCCGTCTATTTAAACTACTCCAATTCAGCAATTATAAGTAGAACAACCAAAGTATAAGACTTAATTTTATTAATAAAATTAGCGTGAAATTTGGAGGGGTATGTTTGCTAGCACTTCAATACGTCTGGCTGTCTGTCCATGTCTTTAAACACCTCTACCCCGGTAACTATAAGAATGAAAGCCACCAAGGTTAAGCATAATACTCCTATTCACTTTATTAATAAAGGCTCATATACCAATTTAGGCAATCAATAAAAAATAGTTGCAATTGTCCAGAATTTAAGAACTATTAAGAAAGCTACTGTGAAGTGTGGTCGACTCTGAGATGTTCCACAAAAATACTAAAATATACCAAAGGTTAAAGTTTATATATCCATATTACTCTACATTTAAAATACAGCGTACAAAATATACCACAAAAACGCTTAAATATACCGAAGGCTATATTCGGTATATCGATAGATACTAATATATACCGAAAGTTGCTACAATTTTTATAAAATCTGAGTAATAAAAGTCGATATTCACAGCCCTTCAGCTGCTGGATGAGGCCACTCCGCCCGGCGACTTTGGCTTTGGCGAAGAGCAACGTCGTGATCGTCGTCTCCGCTCGACTGTGCAGCGCATCTTCTACAATCCAGCGACGCAACTGCTGCTCCTTCACAACGATCCCGAGCAGCATTGGCATATCTACGCCGGCAGCGAGTCGGAGCTTTGTCTGCTGCTGCGTCGCCTGCTGCGCGATCTGCTCCAGCTGCACTGCAACGTCACGCTGCTGGAGCTGAACGAAGAAGCCTGCAGGGTGCCCGCCAATGCGGCCTTGTTGATGGAGTCAGCGCTGCGCGATGAGCTGCAAGCCAGAGCCGAGTTGTTGCAACTGCCGTCGAGACGCGAACAACTCACGGCGAGTGCCTTGAAGCGTGTCCATGAGCTGGAGTTGGCCACCGATCTGCTGTTCACTGTGATAAATGGCCAGACACAGCTGGAGTCCATTCCATAGTCATCTAAATTGTTGTGATTAGATTTTTATACATTTGTTTTGCACTCAATAAATGCGCATATATTTTTGTATGGATTTACATTTGAAAACTAATGCATTATTAATTCTTTTTAGTGTGGTTTATTAGCATTCAATGTTTCTCTAGGTTTTCAGCTGTAAATTGGAGGGAAATATCGAGTATATCTTTAGAAAAACAAACTAAAATCTCACTTAGCGGCAACACGGTTTCATTTATTAGCATTACATATTTGTTTGAGTTTTGCAATGGTTTTCAGTATTTTCAGCTATAAATTGGCATACAATATTGAACATATCTCTAAAAGCTGACTACAGCCATATATCACTTAGCGGCAACACAGTTTCATTTAATGGCATTACATGTTTCTCTTAATTTTCCAATGGTTTTTAGTGTTTTCAACTGTAAATTGGTATCAAATACCAAGTACACTCTAGAATAGCAGACTGCAGCTATATCTCGCTTAGCGGCCACACTTTATATGCCAGCAATATTCGCTTAGTGGCATAAATGCAACGCTTAGCAGTCACAGACCAATAGAAAAGCTAATTTAAGAACTAATACTGAACAATTATGTTGCTGCATTTAAGAGCCAATTTCTGAGGCGGCTAAGTGAGATATCCGTTTATTTATATTTATTTGCTATGATTCCTATAATAACTGTATTATATATTGCGGTATCTTCAGTAAATCAGTTGAATTAAATGACGAAAACTGTAAATTTGAAAAACAAGTTTTGGTAAATGCAAAAAAAAGTTAGTTGACTAATAATAATAAAAAATCCAGCAACTGATCTCTGGTTATTATGTTAGAATTGATTATTTATGTTAGAGTAACTTTTTCCGTAATTTATAATCTACAATTAATTGCGTTAGCAACACAGAATCATTTACTAAAGTTCTTGGGTGTACATATCAAATTCAAATCTTTATTAACAGTCTTAAATGCTATACAAAAAAATTTGTGGGACGGAAGAAGGCAGCTTGCTGATCAGATCAATCACAAAGAGGTATAAAGAAACGAGTATACCCCAAAGGATGTAGGCAGCTGTTTAAGTGGAAGAACTTTGCGTCTATAACAACTTGTCACTAGCGTCAAATTGTGAAGAAGCAACATTTAGTGTGTCAAGACAAATCTTAATACTATAATATAAACATAATTGTATAGTTATTGTCAAATACGTCAAGAAATGCAACTGCATTAATTTGTCAACAAATAGTCAAGTTTGAAAATCCTACTTAATTGTATTTTATATATTGTCTGCTTAGTTGTTAAATGTAATCTCGATGATTATTGTCAATCTTAATAATAATATAATACACGATCATATTAACTGCACTTGTTTTGTTGGTTTTCACACATCTTGTTCCAATTTCGTGCTTCCAATGCTGCGTCGTTGCTGCTCCTCGGTCTTGATGATGTTGTCGAGTACATTCTCCAGATTTTGTGTGGCCGCCGACAGTTCAGCATTGTCGCTATACGAATCCTCAACGATCTCCTTGACCTTGTGCAGCAGCAGCTTAAAGTT
This sequence comes from Drosophila pallidifrons, assembly GCA_023558445.1. Taxonomy (NCBI): domain Eukaryota; kingdom Metazoa; phylum Arthropoda; class Insecta; order Diptera; family Drosophilidae; genus Drosophila; species Drosophila pallidifrons. The sequence continues at coordinate 19,423,687 of CM042351.1, forward strand.
GGCCATCTCCGTATCACGCATATCCACATTGATCGACTGCTCCAACAGCGCACCCAATGGCATGGGCAGTGACAACGGCGCTGGCTGAGAACCCGGAGGCGGTTGCAGCACGCTCGAGCGACGCTGATCGAACCACAAGCTAACGTCGCTCAGTGAATAATCCGATTTGTTGGCCTCCAAATAAGTGCGATTCAATTCGGCGCCATTGACTAAAAGAGAAAGTTGGATTGAAATTTAAGTCTTTCAAGGATGAGCGAGAGAGAGCGTTGCTTACTGGAGTGCGTCAAGTTGGCGCCCACTGGAGCATATATGTCATAAATGGGGGGTTGAGTTGTGGTCAGGGGCAGACGCTGCGGCGTGCTGGCATTCAGGAATGTGGAGCTGATCAATGGCGCAGCCGACGAAGCGCGCTGTGTATAGATAAAAATATGACTTATAGATGTATGCATAGAAAAAAAGATGAATTTGGTTTATAAATGTTTCGTTTGTGTTTTACGCACCGAAAGCTGTCGCATGTCCTCAATGATTTGCAGTAGAAAACGCTGATGAGCGCTGAGAAAATCTGAGATTTCAGAGCTTGATGTGCTTGGCAGCAATTGCAGTTGAGTTTCCAGTTTGCTAGAGAAGTGAAAAAGTAAGTATTGTTATAAAAATGCTTTACTAATTATGTTGCTGCATTTAGGAGCCAATTTCTGCAGTTATATTTGAGGTAGTGGATTATTTCCAAGTCATAAATTGCATGAAACTCTTATCATCAAAAATCTATATAGCTCTAATTTCAGATAAATCAGGTAAATGAATGTGAGTATTGTTATATTGTTTTTGTAGAAACCAATAACTTACGCATTCTGCTGTAAAACGCGATCGATGATCGACTGCAAACGTTCTGAGGCGTTGCTAGCGAGGCCAGTTAAAGAGCCTGGAAAGAAAGAGAAAATCATTATTTAAGATAAACTTAGTTAAAATTGAGATCTATTGAAATTGTGCAAACTCTTCACACTCATTGTCAACAACTTCGAAAACAACTTGAGAATCGTCGAAAAGAGAGTTGAGAGGTAAGGAGACGACTTTAGTAGTCACAGTTAGGGAAGCTATAAGCCAAAAAAGGCAGAGAAGAATTATGTGTAAGGAAATTAGCAATTATTAAAGATAAGCTAGGTTGAAATTGAATTGAAATCTATTCTAATTAAGCGTATTTTTCGCATTCTCTTTAAACTACTACGAGATGACTTTAGTAGTCACAGTTGAAGAGCCTGTAAAGTCAAAAAAGGCAGAGAAGAGATATGTGTTAAGAAATAAGAATTAATGTAGAATAAATTAAGTTGAAATTAAATTCAAATCTATAAAAAAATTAGGTGAATTCTTCACACACTTTGTCAACAATTTCGAAAACAACTTGCCTATCGTCTAAGACCGAGTTGAGAAGAATTTGCTAATCACATTTGCAAAGTTAACAACTTGATAATCGCCAAAAAGGCAGTTTACAAATCTCAAGTCAAGTTGCATTGAAAATTGTTCAAATTAAATACTTGAGAAATACCGAGAATGAAGTTGCAAAATTCAAAAGTCAACGGACATTTGAAATACTTAAAGTTAATTACTCGAAAGTAGCAAAGAAAGCTGTTAAGAGTATTCAATTGAATTGAAGAGGCTAAAAAATGGGAATTAACATTTGCAAAGTGAACAAAGTTGTTCCCGGACAATTTTAAAGAAGTACATCATTTAAAAAGAGTTCATACAGAGTTCCTGTTGAGTTGGCGCTTGTGCAGCGGCAGCAGTCTTTTCAGCCTTCTCAGTTTTCTCGTTGCTTGGCGACTTCAAGCGCAGTGTCGAATTGCTGCGCATGCTGCGCGTCTCCACTGGAATCGAGGCCAATTCGGTGGCCGTGCTGCTGCCGGATGTTTGTCCCACGCCGTTGCCACTCTCCTGGGCATTGCAAAAGCCACGTCGTTCCTCCTCCTCGCCGGCAGCACGCTGTGACTTCTGAGCGTAGACAAACCAGCCGCAGAGCCGTGCCAAATAGTGTGTCCAACGCTTGGGACGCGGCTGATCCTCGCCAAAGACCTCGCACATCCGATGCGACAATTCATGCTTACCGGCCACCGGGACAGCGGCAGCAAAGCACGGCATGCAGAGCGAAACATCGCGACAAAGTTGACACTTAAAGCGTATGCCAATGATGTGTGGCATGCGACAACCGGCACAGGGATTGCTGTGTATCAAATGTTCGGTATCCTCGATGCGTTTGACCAGCGCCAACAGATTGCCATAGATGAGGAAGCGTGTTTGCGTTTGTGTCCACAAATTGTGAAACTGTTGCTCCGTCAAACCGGCAACACCATGATGACACCGAGCAAAACATTGTGCCATCACAGTGGGCAAATTATGTGAACCATACGCTTTGCCCTCGCCCAGGTAGCTCAACAGTTTGCTTATGGTGAGCAGCAACTGCTCGAAGGTGTAGCGCGAGACACATTGTGACTTGACATCGACGAGCAGTTGAAAGAAATCGCCAACCATGTGCTCGCTGCTATAAAGTTTGCAGAGCAACAGAAAAGTTACCTTAATCTCGAGCAGCGAGATCGAATGGCGACGTTGGCTAAAAGCAAAAATGATGTTGTAATTGAATGCAAGTATTAAAGCGTATCTAAATTGTGCTCACGGATCGTAAATGTTCCAAAAGAAATTGGCCAAAATGCCGCTGGCTGTTTCCAGCTGATAGTTGGGCGTTTTGCTAAAATGTCCCAGCTTCTCGCATGCGAAATAAATGTCATGCAATAGCGATGTCAACTGGAAGGGCGGCACCATCAGCTGTACGTTGCAATTGCCGCCGGTTACGTTCATGCCGTGACGCTCCAAAATGGCTAAGACCAATTTATAGGGTATTTTGCTGGCTGTCAAGCATTTTCAATTAGCATTTGTATTGTTTGTCTTATTAACTGCACTTACTGTGAAAGATTTTCTGTAGCGCGACAAATTTACTGGCACAGCGATAGACGGTGTATTTGTAATTGCCATAATCCGTTTGCAATTTCGCCATTATTTCCAACAAACTCGAGCTCACTTGTTGCTGCTGTTGTTGTTGCACCTGTTGCTTCTCCGCCTGTTGTCCTTTGTTATTTGCCAAGGCTGCTGCTGCCACGGCTGCGGCGCTTGTGCGCATTGTTGTCATTTGTTGTTGTTGTGTTGGGCCCACCATTCTTATAACTTTTGCATAAAAGAATTGCTTAAAATTGTATAAAATATTAAATTTCTAGCGTCGGCTTTTTCCTTTTTGCGCGTTCTTTGCGTTTTCCACGACGTTCGTTAGCGCAAAAGTCAAATTTGAACTAATTGGGTGGCAACGCTGTTGCGCATGCGCTCGGCCACACTGCAGTGCTGCCAGCTAGCGCTAAATGCAGCCGTTGCGATTTAAATCTGGTTGGTCGTGCATTTAAAACCATTTAATGCATGGTGTATTTATTGTATTGTATTATACTTGATTACAAATTAGAGGATTTATGCACGTTTTATTTTAAATCAATTACATTGGAATATTATTTAATGAACGTTGCCTGCCTTCCATCGATCGTTATCGATAACTGCACTGTGTCCAAACTATCTGCGGAGTGTGACCATTAATACTATTTCACATACCTATTTTTAGTATTTCGTATATTTTTAGAGCGAAGTGCGATCAGTTGACATTGAAAAGTGCCGTTACATGTCGCGTGCAGACATTTTAAATTTATTAAACATCTGAAAACTACATACATACCTGCAGCAGCCTTCACTTGTCATGCATATGATTAAAATGCATGGCAAGGCAATAAGGAATGGAGGAATGTATGCAGCAGCAGGAGCAACAGCAGCAGCTACTGATTGACTAGCTGACAAATGATTGCCCATCCCTAGTTGTTACCTGCGCGAGAAATGGTTCAAATGTCATAACAAGATGGAGCACACATGTCATCCACACACACACACATATATACAGCCACAGACACACATGCATACTAACACACTTGCATTTACATGCTCAGAGTCGACAATGGAGGAACAATGACAAGCAGTTTGGTTGATAAGAAGGGGGATGGGAGCAACGTTGGCATCCAACTGCCTGCGCCAGGCAATAATAATTCGCCAGTGTCCCAGCCATTGACAATGTCTGCTGCCATAATGGCTCTCCACTGACTGCCGGTACTTCTCTTTGTTGTTGTTGTCCTCTGCTGCACTGCGTCGCGAAATGACAGAGGACGCAACACCTACAATTGTCAGAGTCAGTGGCAGAGTCGTTGTCGTCGTCGTCTCCGTCTAAATGAATGAATTAAGTCAGCCATGTGACATAACTGCAATGACCGCCACCATCTCTCCCCCCTTTAGGTCCATTTGCTTGCTCCAGCTTGGGGGCAGCTGCCAACGTGCCAACGGCTCACGTTGCACATTTGCCACATTGTTTTGTTGCTGTCATTCCTGACGCCTGCTGCGCTGCTCTTGTTGTGATTACGTATTTTGCGCGCCATCTCTTTCGCTCTTTCTCCCTCTCGCACTTCTTGTCGTGCCATCTCCTTTTTTGCGCCCATACACAATGGCCGCATTGAGGATGCCTGGTTGCCAAGTTATGTGGCGCACACACACACGTAGAAAACTCCCAACATTCAACGCCCACCACGATGTCGCAGGACAATGGCAATGGCCGGAATGCAAATGGCGAGCTGGACGTGAACGAATGCTTCTAACACGCGGCGAAATGTCGATGCTGTGATCAGTGTTGCCAATTACCACAAGAAAAAACTGGAGGTTAAGAAGCCAAACATTTTTCACAATAAGAATCATCAAAGAGAAGCTAAAAACGATAAAGCTTAAGTATGTTAAAAATTAATAGTATGTAAATGTAATATGTATATTTTTATAGAATATGTATTTAAAAAGTTCCCTAATTCTAATCGATTTCCTGCTGAAAGTAAAGCGAAAATGAAGGCAAACATTTAACGAAAAAAATAAACCATCATAACAGAAAAAATGTTTTAATATTTAAAGTAAGTAAAGGATAAAAGTATTTGTTTATAAATGTACATAGTGATCATGCAATTAGGATGGGGTTTTAAAATAAACGTGAGATCTGCCAAATTGGCAACTCTGCAGTTGCTGGTGATATTTGATGTATTGTCACATTTTGCAACAGCAATTTCCGTCAGTGTATATAGCCAACTTCTGCCGGCCAGAGCGCCAATTAAGCAACAAAAGGTCGTTCTCATTCTCGTTGTTGTCGCTCCCGTTGCCATCGACGCGTCTGATGGACCCCGACTTGGGTTTGGCTTGCTGCTGCCATTAAAACGAAGCGACGTTGCGAAATGTTTTGATGAAGCCAATGCCAGCCCTACCCTACAACGACGGCCCTGCCAACCTGTCTGCCGTCCCTTGGTCAGATGACTCCGCTTTCATTCGCTCTCGCTCTCTCTTTCTTGCACCCTGTCGCTTTCAATCCGCAAAACGATTTGTTTCTGTGCAACTTTTAAAGTTTTCTTTTTTGCTTTGTTGTTTTTGTTTTGTTTTCTTTTCTCTTTGCCTGCTGCACATTTTGCAACAAACTTGCCTACCGCGTTACCCCCTCCTTTCCCACACACTTCAGTTGCAGCTTCCGTTGCGTTTGGCAAAGTCTCAAGCATTACGACGACGAACGACACCCACGGCGCCCTGAGCATTCAATTTCTCTTTACATTTCTGTTGAATTATAAAAATAACACTGCAGGACACACACAACTTGAAGCTGCTTTTTTTTGCGCAATTGTCGCGCACAACAAGTAGACATAGAGCAGGAGCTTGAACTCCTGGCTCGGCTACATGTGTTGCTCGTTAGCGTTAATGGGAACGCTAACCAGCACTGTCTAATTTGGAGTCTGTGTCGTCCTTTTCACTCTCTGTGCAATTATCAGTGGTGTCATTTCCGCTTTTTTCCCGTCAGATCTGGGTTTTTTTGAAGCGTGATTGCGGGAAAAATATGAAAACAGCGGGCAGCGGGAATTCTGGCTTTTGAGCAAATTTACGCAGCTTTTTTTAGTTTACTTTTATTCAAATTTTAGAGATGTTAAAATTGAGTTTAACGGCGCAAATGTTAAAAATGTATTTCTTTCGATAAAATATCGATATTTACTTATATCGAGTAATTTCCCTCAAGAGTTCACCCCTAATTTTAAGCTTCTTGCATCACTAATATAGTGAAATTCGGTTGCGGCATATCAAGTTAACGATGCCAAAGGAATCATATAAACAAAAAGTGAGAGATGTCTGGCTGCAGAGCACAGAATTCAAGGAGTGGATGAGGAAGGATCCTACAGACCTCACGCGGGTGTTTTGCAGCTATTGCAAGTGCAGCATAACTGCAAAATTAAGCGACTTGCGTGCACATGCTGCTACAAAAAACACACCAGTGATATGGAGGGCTTTGTGCAAAAAAATAAAATAAATTTTGCTAAAACGCCATCAAAAACAATTGAGCAGGAGGTAGCGCTGTGCCTATTTCTTGCTCAGCATAGCTCAATAGCCCTGTAAATCATTTGAGTGACCTTTGTCATAAAAAGTTTGATGACAGCAACACCGCGACAAAAATAAAGATCCACCGCACAAGTATGCACATACATACATAATTAAAAATGCATTGGCTCCCCACTTCATTATTTTACCTATTTTTTAAATTGTTTCAGTTGATTTTTGTTCACTGTAATGACATCCGTTAGAGAATTACCCTATTTTATGTTAAGTTAAGTAGAACTGAGGGTTTATTAATGAAAAACATACAGCACATTGCCTTATAAAAATCAGTTTTTTTCTTAACTTTTTTTCTCTGGTATTCCGCTTTTTTTTAGCTTTTTTTTTTTCGTTGATCCAGCTTTTTTTGCTCAGAAAAAAATGACACCACTGGCAATTATCACTTCATCAAGTATGAATCTGGGTGTTTGTTAGTGTTGGCTAATCTCATATGCATGCGCATATGCATACAATATATGCGCATACCTGCATATGTATGAATTTTAGTGCGATTACCTGTTTGCAGGGAAATGCGATCGACGCGATGGCTTAATATTTAGATTAGCATTTTCCTTGTATGCTTCAATGTACATATGTACATCACTAACCATACAATACATAGATGCTTCACGCAGAACAATTTTTTGTATCATGAAAAACAGTATTATTGCGACCCCAGTCGGGCCGTGCGCTGCGATTCGAACACCGAGCCTCTTCGGCTCATTCGAAAATTCGAAGTGCTAACGCAGCGCGCAGCGTTGAGTTCAGTCGCAGATCAAATGCGGAGCGATGAGCACGGGCGCATTTCGTTGCGCTCTGCTTTCGTTTCTATGTATGCGTGTATGTATCTACATGCTCGCCTATATTAGTATGTGTATGCATATGAAGTTTTGCAACGTGCAGTTGCCTCGCTGACGAGCAGCTAGCGCACGTCAATTTTGATTTGCCGCGACGAAATTCTCGCAGAAGAGGACAACAACAATTGCTCGCGTTCTATATGTTTGCAGTTAAATGGCACTTGCACAAGGACCGTGTTGGCTCTGCTGGTGGTTTGCAAGCCCAACGTGTTGTGGGTCCCGGGTTCAACTCCCGATCGAGAATATATGCATATTTTGTTTTTTTTAATGCGATTTACATTTTTTCATTCCCTTTCAAGTTTACTGACAGAAGAAAGAACTAATCGCGCATTGATTTTTGATGACTTACAATTTTGTAATTTTAAATAATAAAATAAAGTCGTAATTATTTTTGCAAGCAATATTTAAAACTCAATTTAAAAAAGTTTGAACTTTAAAATTTTGTTTTTTGCATTTTAAGATAACAATAAAATTTCAATTATTATTTAAAGTTCAATTCTAATTTTCACTAGAAAATTTTCTAATAAATTAAAATTAAAACTGGAAAAAAAATTAAATATAAGTATTAAAAACATAGTGTTACAAATATAATTAATATTTTATTGTAATTATGGTTTTAATATTTTTATGTAATTATATTGTATTGTATAAATTGTATTATTACATGATTTTCTGAAATGTTATTTTTATCTTAAAATGCAAAAAACAAAATTTTAAAGTCATCAAAAATCAATGCGCGATTAGTTCTTACTTCTGTCAGTAAACTTGAAAGGGAATGAAAAAATGTAAATCGCATTAAAAAAAAACAAAATATGCATATATTCTCGATCGGGAGTTGAACCCGGGACCCACAACACGTTGGGCTTGCAAACCACCAGCAGAGCCAACGCGGTCCTTGTGCAAGTGCCATTTAACTGCAAACATATAGAACGCGAGCAATTGTTGTTGTCCTCTTCTGCGAGAATTTCGTCGCGGCAAATCAAAATTGACGTGCGCTAGCTGCTCGTCAGCGAGGCAACTGCACGTTGCAAAACTTCATATGCATACACATACTAATATAGGCGAGCATGTAGATACATACACGCATACATAGAAACGAAAGCAGAGCGCAACGAAATGCGCCCGTGCTCATCGCTCCGCATTTGATCTGCGACCAGTGCTGCCAATTTGGATTTTTTCCCGTCAAATCTGGCTTTTTTTGAACGCTAAATGCGGGAAAAATTTGTGAATTGCGGGAATTGTGAAAAGCGGGAATTCTAGCTTTTTTAGAAATTCTGTTGGCTTTTTCCCAACTGTTTTTGTGTTGTTAACACAAAAGTACACAAAAGCAGATTTACTATAGACACTTATAAACAATCCAGAAAATGTGTTGGCGTATCGATTGTTTTCTCGAAATACGCTAATTTCATCACCCGCTTAGTGTTTCCATTTCAATTTGATCAAGTGGGCCAACATCAGCAACACAAACAAATTTTGGTCTTTAAAGATTCTGGTGAAAACCGGAGATTTTTTTGAGTTGGCAACTGTGGCCATCCAAATATTGTGTTTGCCCTGGACATACGCGATTTCTGGCTATTTGCCAGGTTAACCTTATTAAATCCAATTTAAGGAATGCATTCTAAGCATAAGTTAAAGTATTCATTTCAAGCAATAGATATGTATACTCTATTCATTTTTATTGTAATATAGAGAATCGGATTGGGACGGATGGGAAAATGCTGATAGGTACTAATATGTCATACGCAAATGAGACAGACTAAGGAGATAACGATAAAATAATGCAAATCTTTATCTTTTAAACAAAAATGAACTTAATAAATTGTTATTTTTGAAGACATTTTTTCTCTTTTTTTTATACATTTGTTTTTAGCTTTTTTTTGGATTTTTTAATAATTTTTTTGAGTTTTTTTCTCCATTCATTCCGTCAAAAACAGCTTTTTTTTGCTGGTCAAAAGTTGGCAGCACTGTCTGCGACTGAACTCAACGCTGCGCGCTGCGTTAGCACTTCGAATTTTCGAATGAGCCGAAGAGGCTCGGTGTTCGAATCGCAGCGCACGGCCCGACTGGGGTCGCAATAATACTGTTTTTGATGATACAAAAAATTGTTCTGCGTGAAGCATCTATGTATTTTATGGTTAGTGATGTACATATGCAAATATGCAGTAAATAAAAAATATCGGTATGCATAAGCGATAAAATGCAAATATGTACATCGATCCATCAATGAGCGACAATTAAGAAAATAACGCAAGGCGATAATATCGATAGTTGTGATCGGCAGTTTTTGCAACGAGTGCCCTGAAATAACATGGCGTCGGCGGTCAAGCGACAATTTTAATTGTACAATGTACATTGGCTTTTAATTTTTGCGCATTTCAATTTATCATGGCCGGGTGAACAAGTGAGCGAGTGGACAAACATTAAAACACGCCCGGCGATTGCTGTTCGTTGCTGAATGACCGCTGCCAATCCAATTAGTTGTGGACAGTGCAAACAAGCAGCGTCCAGCAGCTTCGTCGTCTATACTCTCTCTCTCTTCGCTTCGCATGTGGCTGCCGGGCAATAAAAATGAAAACAACAACAACGACAAATAATAATGGCGGCAGCAGCTACAACAGCTACAGCAACAACAACAGCACAAGGCTCAGGAGGAAAAGAACCAGAGCGTGAGATGAGAAGAGGAAGCAACTGAAAATATCTGTGTATGTACAATTGTACAACCATTGCGATGGGGACACATTCGCACGCGTTGGCACGTGGACAGTGGTCAAGTTGTGCTGCTCTTATTGTGTTGTTCGTCATTACTACCGATGTTCCTGTTGTTGTTGTTGTTGTTGTTACTGTGCGTTGGTAAGTTGATGCGAGTGGCGACCGCTTTTTATACCCGTCATTTAAGTAAGTTAAGTCTGATATTTGGTAGCAGAAAAAGGAAGCGAACTTTAATATACAATATGCAATTATTTTGCAAAATTTTCGAGCAGCCATTTTAAAATGTACCACTTATGGTATAAATATACCAAATTGGGGCAACTAAGCATGCATTAAATACATTTTGGTACATAACCGTTTCACTTAAACGGTTAACCGTTACCGGTTCGGGTATTTTGCCATCGAGCTTTAAAAATACATATATAATTTTTTTCTGCCAGCATTCATCAAATATTTACAGGGTATAAAACGTATAAGCACAATGCGAATTACAGTTTGAGCTTTTAGAAATTGTGGTTTCGATTTGTGGTCTACAAGAATTGTTTGTGTGCACCATAAAAAATTTAATAACTTTCTGCTATTGTACAAATACATAGGCCAAAGGCACTGCGTAGAAATTATATCAGATATAAAAGAGTCCTACATTTGGGAATTAAATCACATACTTCAAATTCTGTTCAAAAATATTAACAATTTTTTTTGTGGAATTCTATAATATCCTTTAGTAGAGCAGACTCAATTTTGCTGTGTTGTCTGTTGTGTATTTTCGCTTTTATTTTTCCAAACTTTGTATTTATGATTTCCGAGTTGATGAGAAAATTGCAGCATCGGTTCTTGACTTGAAATAATTCAATGTTGATATTAAAAGCGACTGTTTGAAATGCATTTAAGCTCAGTCAGCAAATGACATTTAATTAAAATACGAAATTGAAATATCTTTTATCAAAATATTTCAACTTTCTGGCAAAGGGTCAAAATTGCCGATTAATTGACAGTTGTTGAGGGATTTTCGAATGCATTTTGTGTATGTCATTTAAAATGTGACATTTGCAAGCCTTTTCCATTTTGTGGGCATTTGAGAATTATTTCAATTACTGCCAAACGAAATGGCAATAGACATTCATATCAAATATACAGAACCGACAAAATGTAAACGACGTTTTTTTCTGCTTTTTTTTTTTCTTTTACTGAGAATTTGAAATTGAAATAAAAGTAATCAAATATTCAAGATTGAGGGGGTAGAGTTGGGATATATATGGCAATAACATAATCGAGAGCCACAGAAACCGGCAAAAAAACTTGCCAAGACTTTTGCAAGTCGGACGGGCAAAAATGTTGTTGACTCTCTTCTCTCGTGTCGTGTCGTCTCCTGTTATTATTGTTGTTGTTCTTGTTGGTTGTTGGTTGTGCTGTGTGTCGCAAAGAGCAGAAGCTTGTCTCAGCTGGCATCAGCTTTAATTAAAAAGTTACCTGCGAAAAATGTTTAGCTATTTTGCCTGGCAGCCATTGCAAATGTTTGCCCCAAACCCAAACACAAGAACCCTCCTCCCCCTTTACACACACACACACACACACACACACACACACACACACACACACACACACACACACACACACACACACACACACACACACACACACACACACACACACACACACACACACACACACACACACACACACACACACACACACACACACACACACACACACACACACACACACACACAGAGCAGTTATCAGACCCAACTCTGGAAAACTGTGAGAGACTCGACCAGGCAACGAAGCGAGCAACCCAAGCGAGCTTCAACGTTCCTCAGCCACAGTCAATGGAATTTTACTGGTTTGCGGTGCTTGCTGAACTTTCTATTAGATTTCCCTTGCACTCTTATGTGGCCTTGCAATTGATTTGGCTTACTTGCTTCGTCAGTGGGCCAACTCTAGTACTCGTCGTCGTCGTCGTCGTCGTTGCTGTTTGCCGTATCCGTATCCGTATCCGAGTTCGTGTCCGTGTCCGTGTCCATATCCCGGTTAACTTCGATAGACAGCCCGCAGCGTATTTGCTTTGTTGATGTGCCAAAGAATGTATGCGAGCAGAGGTGGCAAAGACGAAGGCAAGTGGCAAGTGGCAAGTGGCGAGAAACCGACCGACAAGAAGCGAGAGGTGGCAACCTTTTCCTTTTCCCAACCTTTTGCCACATATTTCTATATCAATTTGAGTTTACATATTGCATTTTAATGAATTTTCCGACAGCGCCAAGTGCTGCCATTTTGTGTTGAGTTAAGCCTTTGGGGTGCAATTTTCAATGCTCTCATCTCTCTTCATGCCGCAGCTCATCCTTGTGTTAAAAGACTCTGGCGTCTCAGAAAAGCTGCTATCTTTTACTGTTGTACTGTATCCTTGAGTTTTGTGCAGCAGCAACAGCAAGTTTCTCATTGTGGTTCGGTTTTATGGGTGCCCAACTAATTTCATTTTTAAACTTTCGCATTGATTTCATTTCAACAGACGCAAATTTCTTTGGTATTCAACATTATTATTGCGTTGATTTAGCCAGAGCAGCGTATTTGAGTATTGCAAGTAATTAGTGCAGAGAAGCTAAGGTTGCAGCTGCTTTTGTTAGAGACATCATAGAAAAAGATGGTATAGTTTTTCTGATATTTTATTTCTATGACATTTCAATAGTTAGTTTCATTATTATTTTCTTTATTACTTTTTTTTTTATTTTGTATTTATTTTTGTATTTATTTATTTGCTATTTTCTTTATTTATTTCCATTCTTTTAGATTTATTTCATTTGATTTAAGATTAATCCATTGTTTTATCTAAGATCATATTTTATTTTTGGGATACTATTTGACTTTGGCTGACTAATTTATATAGTTTAGAACTCTCTATTTTGAGTGTAATACTATGTAAATATATCAAATATATATTTTAGTATTTTCGTGGTATACAAATTCAGTATATTTAGTGCATAATGGTATATTTTAAACGTAGTGTTATATAAATATACCAAATATTCATTTAAGCATTTTTGTGGTATATCAATATACCAAACATACGTTTAAGTATTTTTGTGTTAAATTAGTTGGGTATATTTTAAGATTGTTTTGCTTTCATTAAACAGTCGAGCACTCTCAACCGTAGCTTTCTTAATTGTGTCACTTTGTTAAGAGCAACAGTTGTTATTTCATTTTCAAACAATATTCTTGCTTATGATTTTCATCAAGCATAATTTATATAGAAGGAAGTCAAGTTTAAATATAAATGTTAAATGTTATTATTATTTATTTCTTTTTATACCCGCTACCCATAGGGTAGAAGGGTATTATAACTTTGTGCCCGCAGGAAATGTATGTAACAGGAAGAAGGAGGCATCTCCGACCCTATAAAGTATATATATTCTTGATCAGCGTCAACAGCCGAGACGATCTAGCCATGTCCGTCTGTCCGTCTGTGTGTCTGTCCGTCTGTCCGTCCGTCCGTCTGTCCGTATGAACACCTAGATCTCAGAGACTATAAGAGATAGAGCTATAATTTTCGACAGCATTTATTATGTTTGCACGCACATCAAGTTTGTTTCAAATTTTTGCCACGCCCACTTCCGCCCCCGCAAATAAAATCGAATATTTGGTATATACAATAATAACTATAGTAGTTATGATTCCTGAGAATTTGGTTGCGATCAGATAAAAATTGTCGAAGTTATTAAAGAAATACTTTTGTATGGGCAAAATCGCCTACTTACTAGGGGTCTTAGTTGCTTTGGCTGACAATCTGGTACATTATGCCGTCTATGGTATATTTTGAATGCGGTACTATATCGATATACCAAATATACCATTTGGTGTATTTTTAGTATTTTTGCAGTATATTCGGTATATTTTGAGAATAATACGGGTAGTGGGTATCTCACAGTCGAGTACACTCGACTGTAGCTTTCTCACATGTTTTTCTAATTTTTCTAATTGTTCAATTTTATATTATTACCAGTAATGCAATAAAAATCTTTGTGCAGATTAAATTACTTCGGAATAAATAAATAATAATTGAAATCTTGTTTATAGTGCATTCGTGCATACCCCATTTGTGGAATCGTTTATTGCGGGGCATTCCAATGAGTCCATTTGAAGTGCTCATAACAGCGGAGAACCTTAAGGAATTCCTCGAGTTGTTTCGTTCAGAAGTGCCGCATAAAAAGCGTGAGTGCATGCCACACTTTGTTGTAGTTGTTGCAGGGTATATTTGCTTTTCTTTTCTGTTCGTTTCTGTTGTTTTTTTTATTGTTAGAGAGGAGAGCAGCGCAGTGAGCATCATTTGAATACAAATCGCTGCATATTTATTTGATAGTCATTGCATACTTTTGGGCAAAATGCTCCAGAAGTGGCGTCATCTTCATCTTCATCTTCATCTCTCTATCGCAGTTATTTGTAGTTGTTGCCCCTTTGTCGTTGTTGTCGTTGTCGTTGTTGTCGTTGTCATCGTTTGTCGTTGACGTTGTCGTTGTTGCTTGATGTATTTCATGAATTTTTTATCTACTCTTTGCTTGCCAGACACACACAGTTGTTGGAAAGTTGTTGTGAAAGTGAAATGCGAGACTCGTAGCATGTTGCACGTTGCACATTGCACGTTGCACGTTACTCTAGAGCGCGCTGTGCAACTCTGTAACATTATGACAGCTCGAACTTATTTTACGGCGTAAGCGAAATGCACAAAACGTCAGACATCAGACGTTTGACGGTGTTGCAAACTGTGGGGGCACGGTCAAAACAATTGTGAGGAGGTGTGGTGAGGGGGTGGGAGAGGGAAAATCACAATGTATCTGTGGTGGCAGCAAAACGGAGTCGAGTTGAGAGTCGAGAGTCATGGCATGGCATAGCGCAAAACTTTGTCTGCCATGCAAAACACGCGAGTTGCAAGTGCAAACATTGCACAGATACTTTAGCAGCATGAAGTATGCAGCAGCATGTGCCGCATGTGGCATGTGGCATGTCGCTTGTCGATGCCGCTGATGCTGCTGATGCTGATGTGGCTGATGCTGATGTGGCTGAGCATGATGCCAAAATTTTGGCAACTGCCGCCAAGCGTCGCAACGTCGCAACATCGCGATGCGGGTTAACATAAACACAGATCAATCTCAATCACACTCATCTATGCATGTTTGGATGCGGGTGTGTGTGTGTGTGTGTGTGTGTGCTCGCAAATTGGTTAGATTGCATCGATGATTGAGTGCCACAAATGGCTGCGCTGTCTTCTGCATAATTTAATACACTAGACGGCGATGTCGACGTCAATTGTGCTGCACATTCGATTTATCGTCAATCGTCTATCGGTTATCTAAGTGGGAGAGATAAACTACAGAAACGCCCTTGTTGCAAGTAACATTATAATTGTTGCATCAACTTGCATTCATTTCAAACATTTACTTTCAAAACTTATGTGTGTCAACGTTCTACTTTTAAAATATATGAGAATGACTTTTTTACTTTGCTTTCTTTCTTTGCTTTAATCAATTGCAATGAGACGCATTTTCTTTTGTTGCACGTTTCAACGGAACTTTGCAACAAATGTCAATTTACGTTTCAAGGATTGTTTTTTATGCTTTGTACCAGCAAATGGCAAACTTTCATGGAAACTCATTCCGCGTTCATAAAACATATACAAGCGTTTAAGAAAAAGTCCAAGAAGTTCGAAAACCTTATTTTTTTATTTCTATAATTAGAAAAAGGGAGGCTTGACTCATAGCTTCAGTTTGTGACGAGGAAATCAAGATGTGATTAAATATTATAAATTTGAGACATGATATTAAATTACATATACATATTATAAAGTCAATAAAATGTCTTAAAATTATAATCTCATTATATCATTTATGTGCTATCTTTTCTCTTTATATGGATATTTAATGCGTAATGTCGATCAAAGATTAAAGTGCTGGGTTATTAAATAAGTTATTCATAGGATTTAAAGCATTGCCCAATAAAGAAAAGGTTCTAGTAATATAAAAATATAATAATAATAAGAATAATAATATATAATATAAATATATTATATAAGAAATCATTCTTGGTTAAAAAATTCGACATATTTTAATTCTTTCCCAAAGTTGAGCCAATATTAAGCTAAATACTTCAAAAACACTCCACTATATACACTGTATTATAATTAATGTGGCGGTTAAAGTTAACACGTGCCCAATAAAGTGTGCTCTATTTTATAAAAAGAAATTTCTAGTAATCTATAAATGTAAATATTTAAGAAACAACTTTTTCCAAGTTTCCAAATTATACAGATTACAATACAATACTACAATTTCCGCATTATCAAGCTAAATATATAGGGAACTATAATGTACAACATTATTTCTCACTATAAGCGACTGAATAATAATTGATGTGATGGTTAAAGTTACAACGTGCCCAATAAAGAATGCTCTAATTTATAAAAAAAAATTTCCAGTAATCTATAAATATAAATATTTAAAAAAAAAACAAATCTTTCTTAGTTTCAAAATTAGAAAGATTACTATAAAATCTTAAAATGTATCCAATATCAAGCTAAATACATAGAGAACTTTCCTTTAAATACAAAATTATTTCTCAGTATACGCAATTGTATAGTATAATGATTAATGTGTCGGTTAAAGTTGCTGCGTGCCCAAAAAAGTATGCTAAGTTTTTTGAGTATTAAGTTTTAATGTGCAATTGGCCAACATTTTGTATTGGATTCCATAAATTTGCATTGAATTTCACTTTCTGCGACTGCAAATGGTAGGGTATTCATTATTTAAAGAGGAAAGCGGTAAAAGGGTTGACACAATATTTTGTATATTCTCACACTAACACACACAGTCACACACACGTGTATTTATTAGACGATGCTGGGTGACATAAAATATCATTTGCTAGTTGCTCATTTTGCATTGTCTCAGTGTCTGCATGTGTAAATAATTGACGCATTTTTTTGTTGTTGTATTATTTCATTTACCTGACACACACAGGCAAGCACACTCAATCACACACACACACACACACACACACACACACACACGAACAGACACACATACAAACGCACACATTGCATTCGATATGGAGGCGTGCAGAATTGACAGGGCAAACTTACAGGTTAAATAATATTAAGCATATGCAATTGCAATTGCATTCTACGTAATTGCCAGAATAATCGTAATTACGCGTGTGTGAGGTTAAATACTACACGCAACAGACACACGCACACACACATATACACTCACTGTATGAGTGTGTGCAAGTCCGGCTGTTCAGATAGTTAATTGAGCTGTAGCAGGCTTACAATTGTTCTTGTTGCTGTTATTTGTAATTGCTGTTGTCCTTTGTTGTTGTACTTGTTGTCATTAATGCGAGTGTTGGCACTTTCGCAGCAGCATTCCCCTCCTCCCCTCCCCCTCACTCCTGTACATCTCTCATCCCTTTTCAAGCACTCTCACTCCACACCCCATCGCCCACCCCTAACGCAATTGTGTAAAAGTTTGCTGGTAAACACATTCATAAAGCAAATATGCAGACACACCAACGACAGTAGTACAAATGGCTGCGATGTCAGCAACGCACTGTGGAGCACAGTGGAGTCGCTGCATTGAAATAGACATACAAAATTGGGGGTCCTTAAGATGTTTAAATTTTATTGAAATTATTATTTCTTTATAGTTTAGATAATTACTACAGAGTATTTGTTTAGAATCGATATCTACATTTTATTTAAAATCTGTTTAAAATATAAATAATTACTACGGAGCATTTATCAAGAATCAATGTCTACATTTTATTTAAAAGCTCATTAAAATTTACATAATAATTACTACAGAGTACTTGTATATATTTAGAATCGATGTCTACATTTTATTTAAAATCTCTTGATTTAGACAATTACTGCAGAATATTTATTTAGAATCAACAAATTTTATTTTATTGTATTTTTTTTAGTTTTCTCTTAAAAATATAGATAACAACAGAGTAATTATTCTTGTTAAATCTCTTTAAAATTTAATAAATTACTACAGAGTATTTAGATTAATTATATAATTTTACAATAACTTAGTAGTCTTAGGCTTTTAATAGCATTGTCTTATAAATAAATTTATACTTCCGAGAATGTGTAAATTACTTTCTATTATTTCTAAATGTATCCGCTGAAATTCCCAACTACTTTTAAAGATATTTTACAAAACTAAATCACAATTATACAAGATAAAAAAAAACTACAAATTTCATTACATTTATAGCGAAACATGACATAAACTATAAGTTTTCGATGTGTTAACAGATTAGCAATTTGAAAATGATGTTTAATCGTTGATGAAAGTGTAAGTTAACGACAATTAAATGGTAAACGCAAGCACACAATCCATTTAAAAAGACATTCAAATTGTAGGATAGCAAAAAGTTGATTAAGTTTGCGAATGCGTTTCAGTTTAATAACTCTTTTATTGGCATGAAATAAACAGATTTAGTTTTGTGTGTATTTTCATAATATTCAGTTATACTGAAGCAATTGCAAAGTATATTTTTGCAGCTAGCATCCGCATGCGGACAATATATATGCAAATGTAATTGAAATGCATACACAATAGGTATTTATTTATTTGCACGAGTTTGTTAACAATTAAATAAAATGAAAAGAGCAAAAAGTGAAAAATAAACAAAAATTGCACACTGGCCAGCGCACTAACACAAATACTAACACTGGCACCACTGTGCGGGGGATGCCGTTGTTTTGGCGCTTCTATATAGAGCTGTAGCTGTAGCCGATGTGTGTCGTTGTCGTTGTCGTTGTCGCTGTAGTCGATGTCGCTGCCAGCACGGACATATGCTAAACGCCAAGCGAACAAGTGGGATGCCAAGCCAAGCACCAAGCCGAATGCCGTTGTGCCGAAGCTCAAGCTGTTGCCGAAGCCGCAGCCGAGCGGAGCCGAACGTAGCGTTGGTTTGGCTGCCGAACGATGGCCAATGGGACACAGCATGCTAGAGTATTATTATTTTCGTCGTTCATTTTTGTGTTTTTTGTTGTTTTTGGTGTGTGTGTGCTTGGTATAAAAGCCGCTGTGACAGTCGTCGCTGTTCAGCATTCTGCGTGCGGCAGGCGTAGAGCGCACAACACTCTGACGGAGAGAAACAGAAAGAGAGAGAGAGCTAGTGTCGACGAAGAGAACGAGTAACATTAGCGCAATTGCACAGTGTAAGAGCAAGTAGTAGTTGAATAAGAGGAAGCAGCAGGAGCCAAGTTGATTGTAAAGCCAAATAGGCAGACGCGTTGAAAAAGCGCGCGCAAAAGCAAAAGCAACTTAGCCAAAAAAAAAAAAAAAAAAAAAAAAAAAAAAAAAACGAAATACCAAAACAGTTAACTGTAAAATGCGAAACGCGCGACGAAAGTGAAGAAGCAAAGTCGAAAACATCGTCAAGAGTCGCGCGCGAATTGAGCGCTGTTTACTTTGCCATTATAAATCCGGCGAGCGCATTGTTGTTTGTTATTTGTATTTGTATTTGTGTTGATGTTGGTAAAAATCTTGTGTTCGTCGTCTTCTCCTGTCTGCTTCTTCTTCGCCTTCGTCTCTCGCTTATTTTTTGTTGTGGTTGTTGTTGTTTTCGAGTGTGGAAAGTGCATAAACAGCGAAATAACAGGCCAAAAATTACAAACGGAAAGCGGAAAATGGAAAAAAGTGTTGCATTTCCGTGTCGCTGCCATTTGTGTGCTGCATTCACAATTGTTGCTGTTCTTCTCATTGTTCTTCTTCTTCTTGTGGCTGTTGTTGTGTTGCAATAAAAAAACAAAGACAAAAAGAAAAAAAAAAAACCATAAAAAGTAAACCAAAAGGGTTTATTTGGCATCTCTTGACGCCAAAAAATGAAAAATGAAAAAAACGAATGAAAGAATGTGGTCGCAGGTGCTGAAGACAAATCGTAGCATCGTCATTCACAATTTGGCTCATAAACAAATTCGCGCCATCGTTTGTTGTTGACCTTTAAAACAGAAATTGCAAATTGCATCATAAAATAATTTAATTCATGATTTACCGCTATTTCGTGATGCTATCAATATATATTCTACGCTTGGTAATGTTTCAAAGGGAAATTGTATTTTTTACACTGAGCGTAACGCGTATTTCAAATTCCCTAACTCAAGTGTAGAGAAGAGAAATGAAAGAAATTAAATTTACCAAGCAATTTAAAATTAACAAAATCATTAAAACATAAAGAAGTAAATAGTTAATGACTTTTATATCATCATATTTTAATATATTCTCTTTATTTCTTTAAAATTATATATTTGTTCAATATTATAAGAGCATACAATTTTATTTTTCTCTAGTGGATTCAAATTTTGAAAACTTCTTCTATAAAAGAAGGAAATGTCACAATATTTCTATATCAAATATTCTTTTCTTTATATTATAACAATTATCAATATAAAATTAATTTTGTACTGTTTTGCTCTCATATTTACTCTATTTTCTGCTTGACTATAGAAAATGTATTTGTTTTTTTGAGACCCAAACAAAAGATTTTCACAGACGGATGACTTGTTTTTTCTTGAAAGAACAAATCTGAAGTTATTCAAATCGTGAGTTACCCTCCAAAAAAAAAAAATTTTTTTTGAGCCGCTTTAGTGCAGACTTTCTTTTTTTTTTTTGAATCTGTCATTTTCACAAGAAAATCTCTTGCGTTATTTTTTTTCGTTTGTTCTCTCAGTTTGTGCGAAATGTAGATATCAAAATGGAAATTGCATTCTCAGCAACACGCAGAGAAAGTTGCCAAGTTTCGCTTAAAATTTAAGTACTTTCAAAAGTATTTTGCGTTTAGCAGCATCTCAGTCTCAGTCTCAGATTTCGAGACACGCAAAAGTTGGCCGAGAGAAAAAGCGTTAAAAATTGCATTTTAATTTGCCTTCAATTTGGAAACTCAACCGCCGCTACTGTGTTGCCAGATGCTACGAATCTAATTGGATAGATAGATTCAATCAAGTGAACATTAAATGATGCGAAAGCGAGAGGGGCACACAACACAGTTTCAACTTGTTGAATGAAATATTTAAATACAAATTGATTAAGTTGCGAGTGAAGTTTCCAAAATGGGTTTTTGCTGCTTGTGCCCAATTTCAAAGCGGTGCGGTCTATGAGCTCATTAGGATGTCTATTTAATGTGGTAAATTGTGTGTTAAGAGACATTATCGGTGATGTCGAATGACAGACATTGACAGGCCCCCAAGTGATTTATGTTTTCCGTGTCCGATTTGTAGCATTGCTAATGCGCAAATAAAGGAAATTGTCTGTTAATGCTTAAAGCTTGATTATGATTTAATATATAGAACTCATTCAAAACTGAGTTGATTGATTGATGGATATTTTAGTATTTAAAAAGGAGTATTTAGTATTTTAAATTGAATATTTGGTATTTTAAAAGGAATATTTAGTAAAAATTGGCAGTTAATGCTTAAAGCTTGATTATGATTTAAAATACATATATAACTTATTCAAAACTAAGTTGATTGATTGATGGATATTTTAGTATTTAAAAAGGAGTATTTAGTAATTTAAATTAAGTATTTATATTTTAAAAGGAATATTTAGTAAAAATTGGCAGTTAATGCTTAAAGCTTGATTATGATTTAAAATATAGAACTTATTCAAAACTGAGTTGATTGATTGATGGATATTTTAGTATTTAAAAAGGAGTATTTAGAATTTTAAATTGAATATTTGGTATTTAAAAAGGAGTATTTAGTATTTTAAATTGAATATTTGATATTTTAAAAGGAATATTTTGTAAAAATTGGCAGTTAATGCTTAAAGCTTGATTATGATTTAAAATATATAACTTATTCAAAACTGAGTTGATTGATTGATGGATATTTTAGTATTTAAAAAGGAGTATTTAGTAATTTAAATTAAGTATTTGGTATTTTAAAAGGAATATTTAGTTTAAATTGGCAATTAATGCTTAAAGCTTAATTCTGATTTAAAATGTAGAAATTGTTCAAAACTGGGTTGATTAATTGATTCATATTTTGGTATATGAAAAGGCATATTTAGTATTTTTAAAAGAGAAAATAGTTTTTGAAAGGAATATTTAGCATTTAATATGAAAATTTAGTATTTTTAAAGTAGTATTTAGTATTTAAAAGGAATATTTAGTATTTTAAGTGCAATATTCAATTCCTAAAACTTATTTATGATTCAAAATGTTGAAATTGTTTAAAACTGGGATAAATAATTGATTAATATTTTAGTATTTTACAGAGAACATTTAGTATTTTAAAAGCTATATGTGACATATACTATATACTATATACTATATACTATATTTTAGTATTTTAAAAGGAATGTTTAGCAACATTTTAATTGATATAAAATCCAATCGAAATTGCATTGAGCGATGTAGATCTCTTTAAATATTTTAAAATACTCTCTTATTTTATGTTTATAATATAAGTTCCGGATAGTAATTTGTAGCTATAATGTCAAATCTATCCAGTTTCATTTAATAATTGCGTCCAATTTGTTATATATCCAAATTACAAGCTTCTTAAATCTCATTCATAATGTTTCAAATTAGTAAAGCATTTGTAAAAGCGTGAATTTTAATGTTTTCCTTCATGCTTTAATAACTCAATTATGCCAACCTTTTGTATAAATAGATTAATTGCATTTATAAACAAATGATCAGGCATTCACATGCCACATTTGGCTTTCTAATCGAATTGCAAACAAAAAGCATATATTTTTTTGTGTTTTCATTTTTTTTGTAAATTGTTGAATAATTGAAATTGGTTTTAAAACAAAAAAAATATGAATTGGCATTACAATTGAGGTAGTAATTGGAAATTGGGCTTTGTTTATAAATTAATAAATAATGTGAATATAGTAAAGGGAAAGCGAGAGTTTGGGGCTTTGAAGTTAATTGAATACATTTGATTGATTGTGCAATAAATTAGAATTGAAAAGAAGAGGGATTATAGAGAGATGCAGTAAATTGAAAGGCAATTGATTGAAAAGTATACTATATATATTTGTATATATACACACACACACCGCAATTGATTAGCACAATTTGGGCATGATAAATGTATCGTTACACATTTACAATTTGGTGGCCCGTCAAACTTTTTGGTGGGTCCATTCATACAGTTAAATGCACCGCAGAGCGACGACTGTCAGGAATTCCAATTGGCAGAACCAACAAAAGGTAAACGGCGCCAGATAGAGACGGCTGCTATATGCTCTGCCTCTGGGGTGGAAGCGAGATAGCGAACGCATTTGGTTGGCCATAAAATGAGTTTTTTGTGCTGTTGTTGTTTGCGAGTTGGTTCGATGGAAGGAGAGGAGTTGAAAACTTTTTAAATAAGTTAAAGATACTGTTACCGCTCTGCTGTGTGCGAGAGTTAAAGCGAAAGCATGCGGAATAAGGAACAAGTCGTAAAATCGCAAAGCAAAAGCTGAGCGCAAAGCGTGCGCTATACAAATTGCCCATGCAACAACGTTCGCCAATTGCGCGTGGATCGACATTGGCAATAAAATACTTCGGGCAGTATCAGTACCCAAAACCCAAACCCAATCCCAATCCACATCCGCCACCCAGCTCATGCTCATCCACACACTGACAGACAGACAGACGGACGGACGGACGGACGGGCAGATAAACAAACATGGCAAATGACTATCTCAAAGTTTTTTATAATTCCGGCTTACCCTAGAAATGAAAATGATATTCCAATGGATACGGTAGACGATGTAAAGACTTTAGAGATTTTATTTACTTGTTTTAATTTTCGTATTTTCAGTATTAATTTGTATTTTTATTATACTATATAAAATGTGTGTGAATCTCCGACTAAAATAGAACATTTTCTTGAATGTTAGTTCAATTCTATTATCAATTTTCTTATTTTCAGTATTAATTGGTATTTTTATTATACTATATAAAATCTGTGTAAATCCTCGACCAAAATACAACATTTTCCTAAATGTTAGTTTAATTTTCGTATTTTCAGTATTAATTGGTATTTTTATTATACTATATAAAAACAGTGAGAATCCTCAACAAATTTTGCTTAACAGCTTGAATTTTATTATTTATGTTATAAATTGAGTAACTTGATATACAAAAGAACATGAAAATTACAAGAGTGGCTTTATTTAACTAGTTTGAATTTTCGAATATTCAGAATCAATTGGTTTTTTTTTAGATACAGTGAGAGTCCTCAATTAAAATACAAATTTTACTTAAATGTGAGTTCAATGTTTTAGTTATTGAGATTACTTGCATAACATATCATGCATAAGTAATTTGAATATTAATATATAACAATAAAAAGTCGAAAATTACAAATTGAATTATTTTGGGTGAATTTAATATATTATATAACTATTATTATATTAGTTTTATTTATATGTATAAGTTTATTGGTGTTTACATTTCTTTTATGAAATATAGTTTAATTTTTGTTTATTAAAATTATTAAATTATTGATTTCAAATTTATTTTCACTTATTTAGTTGTTTATTTATTATTTTGCCATTTGCAGGGTATCTGCTAGTCGCATCTTTATGGTGCAACATGTTTTATGCGTTGTTTGCGCTTTAACCACGAACATTTCGCAATCAAAGAATCAATAATGCAATAATTGTGACAGCAACAGCAGCAACAGAAGCGACATCAACAAGAGCAATTACAAGAATAACAACAACAATTACAACAATTTTACTATAACAACGATTGCAGCAGCTGACGGTGTAACAAAGGCGATAAGCGATTAACGATAAACGATTAACGATTACCGATTAAAGTGCGCAGTCAACGATTATCGCTGCAGTCCAAAAATGTCGCTGCAGCAAAGCGTTCAGCCAGGCAAATGCCAAACGGATGTCAATAAGCGACAGCAGCAACAACAACAACAACAGATGCAACAGCAGCAGCAGGCACAACAACAACAACAACAACAGCAGCGACAGCGACAGTCAACGCAGCTGATGCCGGTGATGTTAATGCTGCTGATGCTGACGTTGCTCACGCGTCCATTGAGCGCCTACTCGAACCGTAAGTACAAATGCCAACACTTCTTATCTTGTTTGTGGTCCCATCCACTGCTATCAATCTTAAAGGTTGCTTTTGTTACTTGACGTCAAGAATTGCTGCACAAAGTTGTTGCAGTTAATTTGGGTTTATTTTTTTATTTATCGAAGTTTGCTAAAACAGAATATCGTTTATGTGGAAGGTTTTGAAAAAACTTGTAAATAATACCTTGAATATTGAAAAACAAGTAAGAAAGCTACAGTCGAGTGTACTCGACTGTGAGATACCCGCTACCCATTTTAAATAAAAGCAATATATTTTGCGGTATTATTCTCAAAATATACAAAATATACTGCAAAAATACTAAAAATATACCAAATGGTATATGTGGTATATCGATACAGTACACATATTCAAAATATACCATAGACGACGCAATATACCAGATTGTCAGCCAAAGCAACTCGAACCCCTAGTAAGTAACTTCGACAATTTTCATCTGATCGCAACCAAATTCTCAGAAATCATAACCACTATAGTTATTATTGTATATACCAAAACTCGTAACTCTAGCTTTAAAATTACGTTTGTTATTCGATTTTTTTGATTTGCAGGGGCGGAAGTGGGCGTGGCAAAAATTTGAAACAAACTTGATCTGCGTGCAAACATAACAAATGATGTCGAAAAAAAAATTATAGCCGTATCTCTCGTAGTCTCTGAGATCTAGGTGTTCATACGGACAGACGGACGGACGGACAGACGGACAGACGGACATGGCTATATCGTCTCGGCTGTTGACGCTGATCAAGAATATATATACTTTATAGGGTCGGAGATGCCTCCTCATACCTGTTACATACATTTCCTGTCGGCACAAAGTTATAATACCCTTCTACCCTATGGGTAGCGGGTATAAAAAAAAACAGGATAGCTTTTCTTAACTCCATTTATAGACCATAAATATACAGAATGTAAAATTTGAACTGTAACTCTACATATAAAAACAAATAAGAAAGTTACAGTCGCTACCCAATTTTTAAAAATATACCAAAAATACAAAAAATATATTCTAAAAATATGCAAAACGGTGTATTTGGTTTATCGATATTGTACCGCATTCAAAATATACCATAGACGGCGCAATATACCAGATTGTCGGACAAAGCAACTAAAACCCCTAGTAGGTAGGCGTTTTTTCCTTTAATAACTTCCACAATTTTTATCTGATCGCAATCAAATTTTCAGAAATCATAAATACTATAGTTCTCATTGTATACACCAAAATTTTGAAAATTACGTCTGTTTATTCGATTTTATTGATTTGCGGGACGGACGGACAGACACACAGGCGGACATGGCTAGATCGTCTCGGCTGTTGTTCTATATCCAATATACCAAATGTTACCTTTTTGGATATTTCAGTATTTTTTTCGGTATATTAATTCGGTATATTTTAAGAATAATTCCACACAGTTTTGCTTTTATTCAATATGGGCAACGGATAGGAAAGTAAATTTTCTAGTTAAAACATATCGAATTCAAGAAAAAAAATTTAAGGAATACAATTCAAAATTATAAAGATTCTATTAGAATAGGAAAGTAAATTTTACAATTGAAAATTTTTTCTGATCAGAACACTGTTTTCAAGTTGTAGCAAGAGATTGATTTAAACTGTTGCGGATTGAATTGAAGAAAAATAATGTTAGCATAATATTTGATAGATATTGTAAAGGAAAAATAATATTTTATTAGAATCATAATGAAAATTCGACAATTTTGCCAAAAAATAATATTAATAGAATAGCAAAGTAAATTTGGCAATTTTGACATTTTTTTTTTAATAAAAAAAAAAAAATAAAAAAGGAAAAATATCTTATAAACTTAAGCAGTATTGTGTAAAGTATAAGAACGCTCAACGGCTTTGCATTAAAATGTATATTCAAAAGTGTGTCTTTTTAGTATCGCATATCCGATAATTTAATAATTAGCAACAATAACGTCAGGCTAGGCAGTTAATATTGGCAATAGAAGCACAAACCACAGTTTAAAGTCCATTGACAGCTAGAAGCGATCACTTATCATTCTTGCATTGTTTGACTTGACTCAAGTCAATAAAATACTCAATTCAACGCATTCCACACTCTACACACACTTTCTTTCTCTGTGTCACATTCTCATTCCTCTTTGCTTGAGAGGATGATTGCTTGCCCAAGCTATCGGGGAGCCTTATCGTGTTTATAGCAGCTGCAAAAAAACGTAACGTAACGTAACGTAACGCATACGCCGTGTTGTGCCATCTTGTATGCAAAAGCATGCGTATGGCATTAAGTTATCACAAGGATGTCAAGCCGCATGAGCACGGCTTTCAATGTGTGTGTGTGTCTATGTGTGTGGGTGTGTGAGTGTGTTTGTGACACGTTTGTTTGTTTGCATCATGTATTTTTTTTTCGTGTTCTGTGCTGCTTCTTCTCTGACAAGCATTAAAATGCACACCCACTCACACACTTCCACTCACACGGAGCAGAACGAAAGGACACGCGACCGCGACAGCTTCCTCCTTGTGTGTGTGTGTGTGTGTGTGTGTGTGTGTGTGTGTGTGGCAAGTTCAAAGTAGTTGGCTCCGGGTTGCCCAATGGCCCGACAGCGAGACGCGAAGACGACGCTGCTGCCAAGAAGACGCGCATTAAAAATCAATAGAACCTACAAATGTATCCTTCATTCAGAGGGCAACAAAAAGTACAAAACATTTGTGGCGCCGTCGTCGTCGTCGTCGTCGTCGTCGTCGTCGTCGTCGTCGCCATCAGTCGCCAGCCACCCGCAACCCGTCAGCATAACCAATTCAAGATGAAGATGCTGTGCCAGGTGCCACACTCTTACTCTCACTCGATTTGTATTTGTATTTGTGTTTGCGTGTGTAGTTTCTGTTGTAGTTTGACATTGATCGATAACGATTAGATGGCAATAGATTTTGCATAGCTGAGTGCTGCATACAATTTGCTTATCAAAATGTTTGGGCTGTCGCCTGCTGTGTTATCGATCATTGCAATCGATAAAAGTAAGGGAGCAAAAATATGATGGTTCATTAAAGTGATATTAAACTTCTCTTGGTATATTGAGTAATTTATAATAACGATTACTATAATTTAGATTTTGCATAGCTGAGTGCTGCATACAATTTGCTTATCAAAATGTTTGTGCTGTCGCTGGGGATGAGCGCGCCTGCTGTGTTATCGATCATTGCTATCGATAAAAGTAAGGCAGCAAAAAAATGATGATTCATTAATGTGAGATTAAACTTCTCTTGGTATATTGAGTAATTTATTATAACGATTACTATAATTTATCGATTGAATGTTTGTGCTGTCGCTGGGGATGAGCGCGCCTGCTGTGTTATCGATCATTGCTATCGACAAAAGAGTGAATCGATAAGCATATATGATGGATGGATGTTTATTTTAGCTTTATGTATTGCTATGATTTATCGATTGAATGTGTATCGATAAACTCGTATTTAGCTTTGTATCTTAACGGTTTATCGCATTGAATTTGTTCATCAGAATTCGCTGTTCATTTTAAAACTTCTCTCTGTAATATCGACAATCAAAGCTATATGTATTGCTAAATTAGATCGATGTTCATCGAATAACTGATTTTTGGCTCTCCTTTTTAAACAGGCGATAACAATTTGAGTGGCACTGAATGTCTAAAGCAGAGTTTTTATTAGTTTATTGTAATTTTGTTTTTTTCACATTGAACTTCTCTTGATAATGTTAGCTTGATATAGTGCCATGATTTATCGATTGAATATGTGTCGATTAACTGACATTTGTGTGTCTATATATCGATGCACAACGAACAACTGATATATTGCTATCCGTTGTAAAGAAGCGAAAACAATTTAATGACACTGAATATCTAGAGCAGAGTTCTTTTTTGCTTTGAATATCAAGTCGAACTTTTCTCGTTAGCTTTAAATATTCCTCTGATTTATCGATTTAATGTAACCAACAGCTTTATCACATTGAATTTGCTCAGCTCTGAGCTTTTGTCAGTTTATTGCGCTCTATAACGCAAGAACTATTAAAGTTTGGTGCGATAAAATGATTCGATAAGTTCAAGCAGCACTCAGATGGAACGTTTATGTAATCGTTAAAAATGCGCCAAGAGCATTGAACCGCACTGCAAACTAACAACGTGTTTGACTTCACTTTTAGACACACATATATCGATACCATATGTGTGGGGTTTATCGCCTGTTTTGTTTGGCAAATCGAATGGCACCATAAATGCGCAAAGAAGAAGCAACAAGTGTTTAGCTGCTCCTTTTAGTTCACACGTTGTTTAATAAGCCATCAAAATCGAATGGAATTCTCATATGCATTGTTGACCGATTGATGACTTAATGGCATGTCTTTCTCTCTCTTTCTATCTCTCTTTCTCTCTCCCTCTCTCTTCCCTCGCATTTCTTATCGCTTTATGCGCATATTATATTCTGCGATGGAATAACTCTCATCAATTCTTACTACCAAATGCAAATCGAATGAATATACTTGAGGAATTTTTGCCCCATCTAGTTATGTGGAGAGCGTCTGATTAGTGTCCGCTATCGGCTAAAAGGGCAGCACGCGAGTGTTTGTCATGCCACAGCCAAAGTGCTCCATAAACACAATAACATCATCTCCCCTCGTCTCTGCCACCCAAAAAAAAAAAAACTAAAACAAAATCACTGGCTTTTCTGCTTTTGCATGTCGCGTCCCTTTTTAGCAGTTCCCAAGTTTTGCGTCAAGTTCTCTTTCCACTTAATATACCCAGTAGTTTAGTCAACGCAGTAGTTACGCTCCTTGAGTGTTTTTGTTAAATAAACTTAAGTAATTTTTGGTTGAACTGTATAGAGAACAGTTCATGGTGAGCAAGTTAAGATTATTTTAAGTTTTCGGCTTGTTTTCCACTGTTTTTATACCCTGTATCAATCATGTTTAAGCACATGCATGTGTTCCTCGGAAGGGCGACTGCTGGCATACCCTATATATATATATATATATATATTTTATATAAAACTGTATGTAAAGCAAGTCTTGAGATTCGAAATATTTATTTGAAGAACTTTTTTAGAAAATAGTTTTATATAAATCTGTATTTTAGGATTTATTTGAGGTACTTTTCTTGTGGGATTAATTTTTTTAAAAACTGTATTTAAAAATAGTCTAGAGATTTCAAATATTTACTTGAGGAATTTTTCTTTAAAGAATAATATTATATTCAACTGTTTTTCAAAAAAAGGTTTAGAGGTTTTAAAAATTCAGTTAATTTTAGTTTATTATTCATTTATTTTGCACTGTATTTAAAAAACTGTCTTGAGATTTGAAATATTTATGTGAGGAACTTTTCTTAGAGAATAATTTTATATTGAACTGTTTTTCAAAAAAGTCTAGAGATTTTAAATAATCAGTTTATTTTAGTTTATTACTTATTTGAGTTAGTTTTCTTAAGGGACTTTTGCACTGTATTTAAAAAAAAAAGTCTGGAGATTTGAAATACTTATTTGATTATTATTTGAATATTTGGAGTACTTTTTTTGTAAGAAAGTATTTACAAATATAGTTAAGATGTTGTATAATATAATCGAAATTTGTTTGATATTTATGAGCTACATATTTTCTTTTCTTCTGTTGTACAGGGTATCTGCTTAGTCGCCTTGTTTGTTTTTGTGTGTGTGTGTTGGTTTATTGAGTTGCTTCTTGTTGTCTGCGATTGCTCGCTGCGTGCATCTAAGACGAAGGCGAGGGTGAGGGCGAAGGCGAAGGCGAAGGCGACAGCGAAGGCGACAGCGGGCGGTGAAGGCGACTGCCACGTCGATTGCCCTGGCTTAACTTGGCTTTGTTTTTGTGCCTTAGAATCTCAGACTGAGATCCCCGACTTCATCCCTACTTAGTTCGCACTCCCGCAGTGTTGCTGTCCTCCTTCTATCTCTATCTCTCTCTCTTGCTGTCTCTTTCTCTGTGTGTGTGTGTGTGTTGTCTAATGGTTGGGGTCATATTGTGCCGAACAATTCAATTTATTTAATCCAGTTGCCGGGCATGTTAATATACCCTACAAAAACAACCAAACACAAAGAGAGTATACTATATACGCAATGTTTGCACAAGCCACTAGACTGTGTGGCTGTGTGGGTGTGAGTGCTAGTTTGTCTGTCTGTGTGTGTGTGTGTGTGTGTGTGTGTGTGTGTTTGCCTATATATTATGGCCTGACATTGGCTTGTTATAAGCGATAAGCTAACCCATTGCCTCATTGCCATTCAGTCGATTTCCGCAACCGGAACCCCGGACGCGTATTACACACATTTCCATTTGCTCAACTACCGCATCGCTTCCGTGCCGCTCCCACTCTCACTCTCACTCCCATTCACGTTCACATTCACATTTACATTCCCATTCCACATCGTTCCACACCTGCTGACTAAATGACTCTGCAGCCTTCGCTTTGCTTTGCGCCACCTGTGCCATTTTCCATTTGTTTTTCTGTTTTTTTGTGTGTGCACCGTGTTTATTTAATTCGCGTAAATTTTTATTAATTTTAATTGAAAGCTTTACGAGCGCACGTTTAGTTTAGCCAGCGAGTGTTTTGTTCCCCAAAGCGTTGCTGCTGCGCCTTTGTTTATGCTTTAGTTGCGACTCTACTCTTCTACTTCTACTTCTACGTCTTCTTCTGCTTCTCCTTCTTTTGCGTGCTTCGCCTTCTCGTCTTTCGTTTCGTTTCGTTTTGTTTGGTTGTTGTTGCTGTTGCCGTTGCTTTTGTTATTGTTGTTCTTGCTGTTGTTTCGTGTAGTATGCCCAGCTGCATTTTTTGTTGTTGTTTGCATGGCGAACGGTTTTAGTGCTCTTCTTCTTGTTCTTGTTCTTCTTCTGCTACTGCTTCTTGTTCTTCTGTGCTTGTTGTTATTGTTGTTGTTTGCAAAGTGTTTTTGTTTGGACTGACGCTAAGCTGGATTGGCGCAAATCCCCGTTAAAGTTCGTTGCTACCGACCTCAGGGGTACAGCTCTAGCTCTCCCATCCTCTTCCCTCTCTCTCTCTCACTCTCTTTTTCTCTCTTTGAGCAGTTTAGGGAGCCAAGTGACAGCTGAGGCTGCTCAACTTGCTGCCAAGATTTACGGTTGATTGAACTGTTTATACTAAATACTCACACACACACACACACATAGACATGTGCATGCATAAGTATGTGCGTCCATTGCACACTGATCCAGCTAACTCTATTAAAACTTTCATTGGCTTATGTTAAGAGGCTATTTCGTAATATTTGAAAAGGTTTCCAGGCTTGTGAACTCGAAACATTTTTGGGCATAGGCCACGAATAAATCATGAAGACACTAAAGTTATTATTAGCTTGGTCAAGTAGTCAAAAGGATCATATTTTCGTTGCTTATTTTATAATGCGATTATAAATTTCAATTCAAAGATGGAATTGCCATCGAATAGAAACTTAAAACTCAGTCGTTTAGCAATTTACTAAATCCACATAAAATTCGCAATTTATGACAATTTTAATTTCATTATTGCTTGACATGATTGGGTTTTTGTTTTTAAAACTACTGGTAAATACTATTTGGAAAATCAATTTAATACTTATAAACTCTTTACTATTTTATTTGTTGTAGAAAACTGTTTAATTTCTATAGTTTTATGCAAGTTTTCGTTTTTCTAATAGGTGTACATAATTATAGTTTTTATAAAACCGTTTCGATTCCATCGTTTTTTAGCTTAATCGTGACTTGTTTATAGTTTTTATAAAACCGTTTCAATTCCATCGTTTCTTAGCTTAATCGTGACTTCTAGTTATGTTTATTATCGTTGTTTTCATAAAGATTGTTTTAATTATCTTTGCTTTTGCAAATATTCTTCAATAAATGTTAGGTTCTATATAATATTAATAACTTCAATTTCATAGTTTTATGAAATAATTTAAATTTTATCGTTTCTATAAAACCTTTTCGATTTGATAATTTCTATGCATATCTCGAATTCTACGAATTCTTTTATAAAATAATTTAAATTTCAACGATTCTTAGCATTATACGTTTTTACTAGGTTAATGTCATATTATTTTCATCATATCGAGAACTTCAAACTCTTTAAATTGTTTCGTCTTTTGCATTATTGTTTCATATCCAAAATCTTATAAAATCGTTTCAATTCTATTGTTTCTTGGCACCATATTTATGAACCGTGTTCCATTTTCGCTGTTGCAATTCGATAAAGAAATACTTGTTGAATGTCATGATCCGCCTTTTCACTCTTGGCTGCATTGTTTCAATTCCATTGTAGCAATTGTCTCTGTGCGCTTTGAGGTCATCCTTTGGCAGCTGCTAGCTTCAAATGAATTAGCAAAATCATGGCACTATCGTTAATCAGCTGTGACATGGCTTATCATTTCATGGCCTTCTTCAGCGACAACTTTGTTTTTTTTTTTTTGCTGATTTAACTGCTATGGCAAAGGAATAGGCTTAAGGGCGCAGTGACTAATGTAAGACAAGCATAATGGCAAATGATTTTTAAAAAATACTCACACACACACACACACACACACACACAACCAGATAGAGACACCTAAAACTTGCCGCCAGAATATACGGGCAACTTGTTGTTGTTCTTGATGTTGTTATGGGTGTTGCTGTTGTGGTTGTTCTTGGTTGTTCTGGCTTGTTATTGGTAGGGGCAGCCCGCAGCGACTTTTAAAGTTATTGCCATTCTTATCGTTCGTATCGCCAGTTTGCTTGTCAAAGCCAAATCCCTCGACAGCAGCCACAAAAAACCAAAACCAAAAAAAAACTGAAATAAAAAATAAATATTGCCAGTTCATCGCAAGGTGGCAGGGAGGTAGGATCAGGGGCAGGGGCAGGAAGTCAACTTCACGTGACATCGGTAAATGCTGTCTAATAATCGTGGCCATTATCTTTGGGGAGCAGCGAAGCCCCGAAAAGTATGCAAAAGTATTTTGCGGTTGCAATCAGCCGACAATCAAGCGAATTACACGCAAAATGAGCGCCAGCATTTTTGGCTAATGAGGCGACCATGAGGCCAACATTAACATCAGCGTCGTGAGACAGACAGGCAGACAGAGTCAAAAGAAGATGCCAACAATCAATAGGCAAACAAATAGACCACCCACAGTTAGCTCTGTGTGTGTGTGAGTGTGTGTGTGTTGTGTGTGGCAGCAAAGTGAAAACTTGACTGAATAAATAATAAACTTAAACATGTGTCCGCTCTCTCACTCTCTCTCTTTCTCTCTCTCGCTCGCTGGGGGTAAAAGCAACAAAACTTGACAACATTTTCGTTTTTATTTGGGCCAAAAGTTTTGCGGATCTCGTGTCGACAAGAGGCATTTTGATTTGCGAGGGTCGCCACGACACTACGAACTAACTAATCCACTTAAGTTCATAAACATGGCAACTGATGCTAGCATAGATATTTGATTTGATTCGTATTGATTTTGTTAAGGTTTTAGATTAAACGATTGTCGAATTTATGAACACTTTGCTGCAGTTGGTTTCATTTTGTAAATGTGTAAAATGAAAATAAAATAACGCAATTTAATCATAAACTTTAACAATAAACTGTTGTCGACGATGGGATTAAAATGTGGTATTATTCTGAAAATATACTAAATAATATACCGCAAAAATACTAAAGTATACCGATGGTAATATTTGGTACATGGTTAAAGTACTACATTCTAAATAAGCCAGATTGTCAGCTAAAGCAGCAGTGGTAGTTTCTAAAAATATACCAAATAATATACCGAAAACATACTAAAGTATACCAAAGGTCGTATTTGATATATTGTTCAAGTACTTCATTTTAAATATACCAGATTGTCATCCAAATCATTAATGATATTCTAAAAATATACCAAATAATATTCCAAAAAATACTAAAGTATACCAAAGGTCGTATTTGATATATTGTTCAAGTACTACATTCTAAATATATCAGATTGTGAACCAAAGCGGTAGTGGTATTCGTAAAATATACTAAAAAATATACTGCAAAATACTAAAGTATACCGAAGACCACATTTGATATATCTTTAAAGTACTACATTCTAAATATACCAGATTGTCAGCTAAAACAGTAGTTGTATTCTTAAAATATACCAAATTATATACCGCAAAATACAAAAGAATACCGAAGGCCATATTTGGTATACCGTTGAAGTACTATATTCTAAATATACCTAAAACTCGATTACAGTAGATAGTTTTATCTCTTATAATCTCTGAGATCTCATACTCTTTTACACTAGCGTGTATAAAAATTTCTGCTTAGCAATTGATGCTTTATCATTCTTGTTAGCTCAACAATTTTTCTCTAGAAACAACCCTCGTTCTAGATAGAACCGATTGGGGAAGTGTATATTTTGTGCTCCAGTTTTTGGCTTAAAACGTGTGTGAGGTTTTAGCGGATGTGCATGTTGAACGTGGCTCACCAAAAAACGAAAAAAAAAATGGCAACAAGAAATGAAAAACATCAACAGCCAGCAGACAACACAAATAAAATAAAAGGGCCAATAATGTCCATTTTGCGACGTTTGCCAATTTCGAGTCGATTTATTTAGTGGAAACCAATAAATTACCAATGATGTACGAGAATGTTTGTATGTATGAAGTCGAGGAGTGGCATGTCTGTATGTATGTATGCATGCAATCGCATCTCGTTTGCCACCTTGCTTGTGCCATCTATTTATCTAGCTATCTATCTATCTATCTATCGTACTCTATTCGCTCACACTTTTTCATCTGTGGCATTCACGTTCTGGCGGGGATTCCCCAGAGTGCAACGACGTTGCCAGCTTTTGCCTGCAGCAGTCGTGCCACATTCCCGTTGTTTTCCCTTTTTCCCATTGCCATGCCATTCCCATTCCCATTCCCATACCATTCCAATTCATTTCATTCCATACTATTCCGTTACATTCGTTTTGCGAACTTTTATACCCTGTAATCGACTACAGTGTTGGTTGGTTTCGACACAAGAAATTCGAAGAAATATTGAAATTTTGTAGCAAACACAGCTGCTTACAGGGTATTTACTTAGTTAAATACACTTGAAATGCTTTAAAAATAAAGTTTTATTATAGATAGTTGAAATAAATTGATATTATGTTAAGTTGGGTAAAAGTTGTGTAAAAGTAGTTTGGTTGAATAACAGGGTATTTATTAGTATGTTGAAACTTCATTGTTGAAACGCACTTCTAATCACATAAAATATAAAGTATTGTTATAGGGATTTAAAACAAATTCATATTGAGTTGGCTAAGTGTTGTGGCAAAATAATTTAAGTGATTTACAGGGTATCTACAGTCTATTGTTAAAATTTATTGTTACATCGCACTTAAAATCACTTTAAAAATAAAGTATTATTATAGAAAGTTGAAACAAATTGATATTGAGTTGGCTAACAGTTGTGGCAAAGTAGTTTGGGTGAGTTTACAGGGTATTATAAGTATTATTATTAGCATTGCGAAGCCTCATTGATAAAACGCAGTTCAAATCACTTCAAAACTAAAGTATTATATTAATTTAAAGCAAAATGATATTGAGTTGACTGAAAGTAGTAGAAAAGTAGTTTGTGCGATGTACAGGGTATCTACTAGTATGGTTGAAACTTAATTGTTAATCATTTTAAAGTTTTATTTAATTTACAGGTTTTTTGCACTCTGACATTGGTTTATTAAATGCATTTATTACGAAGTTTGCTTTTCTTCAACTTTTTACAGGGTATCTCGACTTTGTGCATTCACTTTAATATCCACACTGTACGTGATGTCAATTTTTCTATCTTCTTATGTTTGTAACGAGAGACAAGCACGCTCTCGCGTTTGGCTGGCAACACAATTTAACACTTTACTGTTGCTCTGGGGGATCCGAAAATAAGCCAAGCCAATTCCGATTCCCCATCTCTCTATCCCTGTCGCTCTATATAGATTGGAGTATGTACGCACATATGTGTGTGTGTGTGTTGCATCGTGCAACGCAACGTTTGTCTGCACGCATTGCAGCGTGTAAAATGTGCCACCATTTTCGTTAGTTTTCGGCAAGATGGCGTCATTCAACGCATTTCCGTTAACATTACATGCTCATTTCCGCTTCGTGTGGCTTTATTAAACGACACACATCACATTTCTCCCCTTCCCTTCGTTTCCCTTTTGCCACACACACACACACACACACACACATGTGTCTCAGGCGTGACTGTCACTTAAAGTGCGCTCAAGCAAAATGCTGCTGCTGGCCAGAAGAAAGATTTTCTTCGTTCGCAGCCAGTGTTGGGAAATCGATGCAAAGCGCGTGGCCATTTTATCAGCACGGCTTTAGTCGAAGCTTTGTCTGGCAGCCACTTAACTAACATAGCTCAGGTGACGAGACAGTTGCTTACTTGTAGCACATTATCTTCACCTTCACCTAACACAAACTTCAGCTTCATCTTCAGATTTCATATGGTATATTTAGCTGCTTCTTCACATACGGTTTAATGTACCGTGCACACACTCGTATGTGTGTGCATGTGTGTGTGTCTCTCGGTGTGTCGGCTTATTGCATGCCACTCAACACTGGTCACACTCAGCGTTATGTCAGCTTTGCAGGCATTAAGCTCTCAAGTTTTGTCTTGCTTTTTGGCTGAGCTCAAAAAAAAACACGACGTAAGCTGCACTTCTAATGGACCAACGAAGGTATCGTGGCGCAGTTGGGACTCTGTAAGACCCTTTGTAATCGATTTCCCTATGTATGTGATCGAATTTATGTACACAAAATGTATTTTGTATATTTATACAAAGCTACCAAAATATCAAAATTTGTTAGAACTAATCGCAATCGGTATTTCATAAAGAAGTTGCGACTTTACGAGAC
Source organism: Drosophila pallidifrons (assembly GCA_023558445.1). Classification (NCBI taxonomy): domain Eukaryota; kingdom Metazoa; phylum Arthropoda; class Insecta; order Diptera; family Drosophilidae; genus Drosophila; species Drosophila pallidifrons. The sequence goes on from CM042351.1 coordinate 19,461,707, forward strand.
CCTTTTATTAAAATGCAAATAATAATACATATTTTAACCAATTTAATATTTGTTTGAAAGAATTCTTGTTCCGTAAATTGTTTGTTTGTTTAATCATAGCACTTAAAGAGTGGATTCAAGAGATTTTAATGTTTAGTTACGACTCTATGAGACCCTTTTATGGTGTAGTTAAGAAAAGTACAATCCATATTTTATTTGATTTCAATATTTGATAGAAATAATTCAAGCAATCGCACTTCTGAAGGGCTCAAAATTGCTTAATAGAGTAGTTTCGACTTTACGAAACCTTATTTTTGAAATGCAGAGAACAATACGATTTCTTATCGATTTAATATTTGTTTGAAATAATTCTTTTGTCACAAATTGTTTGTTTTTTAACCTTCACACTTAAAGAGTGTTTTCAAGAGATTTTACTGCGTAGTTAAGACTCTGCGAGACCCTTTGCACTATAATCAAAGTGTAATTCAAATTGTAATCGATTTTAATTTATAGAATTCTAGCTCCTCAAAAATGTTTGTAATTTAAAAAATCGCATTTTAGACAAGAGATTCAAGGATTAGCTATGACCCCTTGTTAGACCCTTTACTTTATATGAATTTGTGACTCAAATTTCAATCGATTTTAATATTTCTTAGAAATACATTTTTGTCTCTCAAAAATGTTTGTAAACCTAACAATCGCGATTCAATTTAACACTTTTTAATAAGCTGCTAATTGATGTTTTATACTCCCGCCACATTCAACACCTTCAACCCTTTATCTTGACAATCAAGTGTGTGTGTTTGTTTGGGATGTTGTAAAGGTTTTGTCTGCCAATAGACAGAGCAAATTGCACTACTCGAGCGGGCAGCTTTGGGGTTTTTTGTTTATTCGCTTCAAGATGTTAAAGCTTTTTGGTTGGTGGTGGTTGTGGAAACACGGATAATCAAATCTCATTCAATAAATTGTCTTTCTTTCATTTGTCGTTTTTCTTTTAGCACTTGAAAGTGCTTACAATTCTTGAATCCCTTTACGTATTCAACCTTTTTATGTTCATTTGCTTTGCCTTTGGCCTTTATCATCGCCTATCTTTGTCTGCATTCAAATTGTACAAGTGCCGGAGCAAACAAACTAGGGTCGACATCATTCTTTTGGGGTGTCATCGACTCGATGATATCCTGTACGCAAAGTTTTCTTGAATATCGAATTTTCTTATTTTCTAAGCTCTTGTTTAATGTGATATACATGCTTTATAGTTATTGCAATTTCATATATTATTTAATAAAACTAATGGTTCTTCAACTAAGTATTCCAAAAATTAAAATCTAAAAAAATCGGTCAAAATTTTCAAAATAAAAAAAATTATAAAAATTGACAAAAATTTAAATATTGAAAAAATTAAAAATTTATAAAAATGTTACAAATAAAAAATTGCAAAAATCAACAAAAATTTTAATATATAAAAATATAAAAAATTGGGCAAAATTTTCGAAGTAAATAAAGGAAAATTTAACGACAAATTGAAAATCGGGCAAAGTTTGCAAAAAAAAAAAAATTAATTTCTGTAATCAAATATTATTTATTATATTGAATGTAAATATATTATCGCTATATTTATTATTCATTTTCCATATTCGAATTTACTTAATTCTATCTAAAAATGGTATATGAACTTATTATTATTTTGTTCTATGCTCTATGTTTTAAGTTCTTTGTTCTGCTATTCGGCATACCCCATTTGTTTTCGCGCCATTACAGGGTACTGTGAAAAAGGGAAATATTTGTATAGCATTTATAATAAATATTTATGTCTTGCATACATATTTTGCCACCAAAGCTGTCAATTTGTATTTGAAATTAAATTTCAATTTGTTGCTTCACTTCGCGTCGCGTCGAGTTCTCATTGTTGTTGTTGTTGCTGCCCATAAGTAGTTGCTGTTAACTCGTTAGGGCCACGCCCACATTTGAAACGAGAACGCCCCAAACAGCAAAAGCCACAGCAATAGCAACAGCAATAGCAACAAAAGCCGGCAGGCAAAGTGTCAAAATGCCATTTCCAAGTAATTTGCTCATGTCTAGAAAGCAGCGTCGTTGTTGCCCATCCTTCGTCCTTCGTCCTTCGTCCTTGCTACCAGTTGCGAGGTGTTGCCTTGTTGCTCTGCTCTGGCGTTTAAGCCTCAGTTTTAGCCGGGGTTCTTATGATGCGAAAAGTGTTTAATTAGCTAGCTGCCTGTTAGCTGTTGGCAAATATTTGTTAATTTGCTGGCGGCACATCAATTAGCGAGCTGAGTGAATCTATTTTAAATTGATTTTTGCTTGATTAAATTTGCGGCGCCTTCGCGCCTCAGACAGAGCAGACTATAGCGAGACACACACACACATACACACACACGCACTCTCTTTTACATACACACACACACACCCATGTAGACCACACACACACTTTGTGGCATAATTTAATTTGCGCTCCACTTTCACTTGCGTTTTCATTTTATTCCATGCCACACCAATTAGAAATGTACGCTGTGGGGCTTTTTCCTTCTACGAATTTTCTCAATACTGATGACAATGTCCACACAATTCGCAACTCATTAGCCCAACGCTAAAGCAGAGCTTAAGCTTAACACACAGTTGCTAGTTGCTAGGCTCTCTCTCAATTCTCAACTTTGTGGGTGAAATTTTTATTAAGCTTCCGCTCAGATTATGTTTTAATAACCACGAACCTTTTGATGGCATTATGCAATGCATTTGACAAAACATTTCACAATTTAATATCTTGTTTGCAAATATATTCTGACAACTATTTCAAGTTTTAAATGAACTAAGCTAACAATTTAGTTTGTTTACCTCGTTTCATTTTAGAAAATGATCTAAACATATTTCACTATTTTTTTTATATTGCATTGTTATTGTAGTTTAAGAATTACTAATTAAAGCTTTAATAATTCCTAAAAATTTGGTTGCGATCACATTAAAATACTTTAGTGTGGCAAAAAACGCCTACTATTAAGTTGATTAGGCTGAAAATTTGGTATATTTTGTACTCATATGTCGTCTGCTAAATTTATTACTATTATATTTCAATATACTAAATTTAGACTAAGGCATATTTTAGTATTTTTGTAGTATATGAATTTAGTATTTTTATTCAAAATGGTATATGTTGCATTTACTACTGTATCAATACCAAATTTAGCCTTCAGTATATTTTAGTATTTATGTGGTATATATTAATATATCACATAAAATACTTTTGTGTTTTTTTTTGCTTTTTGTTGATTGGGCTGAAAATTTTGTATATTTTGTACTCATATGTCGTCTGCTAAATTTATTACTATTTCAATATACTAAATTTAGACTTAGGCATATTTTAGTATTTTTTGCAGTATATTAATTCGGTATTTTTATTCAAAATGGTATATGTTGCAATTAGTATTATATCAATATATCGAATTTAGCCTTTAGTATATTTTTGTATTTTTGTGGTATATATTAATATATTTTTGTATTTATATTTAAAATGGCTAGTGGATATATCTATGGTATTTTTTGAATGTAGTACTATATCAATATACCAAATATCGACTTTGGTATATTTTAGTATTTTTTGTAGTATATTAATTTGGTATTTTTCTTCTAAACAGGAATATTTTGCATGTAGTACCATATCAATATACCAAATAGAGTCTTTGTATATTTTAGTATTTTTGCGGTATATTCATTTGGTGTTTTTTATTCAAAATTATTAACGCGTATCTCACAGTCGAGCACATTCGACTGTAGCTTTCTTACTTGTTTAAATATTTAATTATTTATTTACATTTTTGCATTTTATTATATTAATTGTATTATTAAATACTATGTTTAGTTGCACAGTAAAGAAAGTACTGCTTGCTGGGGCCTACGATTCGAAAATACATATTAGCTGTGCTTATTAAGTATATTAAATTCAGTTTTCATTAGAGAATTGACGGAGTTTTGCAAGAGATTGGATGGTATTAGACACTCACAATAAATCTTTCATAGAATATTCTCGAGTAAAATACCATCATGGTATATTCCATTTGTATTGCGATTGAAGTGAGATTTGAAAATGTTCTACATTGTTCCATTTTATATCAATTTAAAAATATAATTTTAAGTTTCATAAATTTTTCTAATGTTTAATTTGCCTTTCTGAGATGTTCAAGCATTTAAAAGAGTCGTTTTAAAGAGCACTTTCTGATCTACATTCTTTCATTTTATATCAATTTAAAATAAAATTTTTAAATTTGATAAATATTTCAAATGTGTCATTTTGCCTTTCTGAGATATTCATGCATTTAAAAGAGTCGCTTTAAAGAGCACTTTCTAATCGCTGGCTATTTGAATGCAGCTGCAGAAATTGTGAAGAGAAGTGACCCCATTGAAGGGTATTCAATATTCGCCACTCTCACGCAAACACTTGTCAACTACTTTGGTCGCTTTGGTTTTCCTTTTTTGCTTTATTTTGCGACCATATACGATGAGAAGAGGAATCGTTTTATATAGTTGAATGTAGCGCGCGTTAATGTCGATGGCGTTTGATTATGACCAAAAATTCAGCGAAATTGGGTCAACGATGCGCCGCATTAAAAGCGATTGGGGGTGATGGTAAATGGGAGGGGGGGAGTGAGGGGGTGTAGGGTTAAAAAAGCAAAGAAGAAAATAAGTGAAAAACCCCTCGAATGCAGCGTTGAAGTGCAATGCATCAAGTGCCAAGTGGGAAAGCCTCGAGAGCAGCGAAAGCGTCGAGTGGTTTTTGCATTTGAAACTCATTAGTACAAACTGACTGTGAGCGAGTGTGTGTGTATATGGGTGTGTGTGCGTGCGGATGGGGAGTGTCATCTTCTTTGGCTCAGCTGCCCTGTATGCGATAAAAACTTGAACCAAATTGAATCAAAGTGCTGCATATGCGATTCCTATTTGCATACAACACCTGCCCCTCTAAATGTGTGTGTGCCAGCAGCTTGTGTGTGTTTACACACACACACACACACACACACACGCGCACACACGGATATAATCTATGCAAATGTTAAGCTATTATTAAGGCACTAAAGCGCACTTGGATCAGCGCAATGCACAGGCGAGAGAATCGCAACACTTGTGTCCTTTTCTATTAGTTATACTCCAATGACATTAGCTGCAAATGACATAATCCGATTTGCACATTAAATTAACCAGCACATTGTTAACAACAATCGCAATTTTTTTTTGTGTTTCGTTAGTCTTTTTAATAATGTTGCATCGGTCACAAAGCAAAGGCAACAAAATTACCTATTCAGTAAAGTGAACAAACTGATTAAGTTCAACCTTTATCATTCTTTTTGGTTCACTTGTTTAATGGCCTGTTTTCACAGCAGCAAAATCACGTTTTTTCTCCATATATATTTGAAATTGAAACACGAAAAATGTGAAGTGAACTCGAAACAGAGCTCACCATATCAAATAATGGTAGTAAAAATGATTTGATTTTTATAAATTTCAATTTTCAAATTTCAAACTTAAATTTGTGAATGATTTTGTTCGCTCATTTATTTATAATTTAGTGATTAAAATTCGTTTACATTCGAAGCACTCTAAATTTACCTCTGTTCTTTTTTTTTGACAAATATTGAGTGACTGAAAATAGATCATAATTTTATTCTTTAGTTCGTTCTAGTTCACATGTTCCATTTTTGATTGTTTAGTTTTTTTAAATTTTGTGCAAATCTTTGAGTTTTGTGTGTTTCTGCGTTCAAATTGAATTAAAAATTGAATATATTTATTAAACGATATTTTTTTATAGAAAGTAATATTTTTATACCCGCTACCCATAGGGTAGAAGGGTATTATAACTTTGTGCCGGCAGGAAATGTATGTAACAGGTAGAAGGAGGCATCTCCGACCCTATAAAGTATATATATTCTTGATCAGCATCAACAGCCGAGACGATCTAGCCATGTCCGTCTGTCCGTATGAAACACTGGATCTCAGAGACTATAAGAGATAGAGCTATCAAGTTTGCTATCAAGATCAAGTTTGTTTCAAATTTTTGCCACGCCCACTTCCGCCCCTGCAAATCAAAAAAATCGAATAACAAGCGTAATTTTAAAGCTAGGGTTACGAATTTTGGTATATACGGTAATAACTATAGTAGTTATGATCCCTGAAAATTTGGTTGCGATCAGATAAAAATTGTCGAAGTTATTAAAGAAATACTTTTGTATGGGCAAAAACACCTACTTACTAGGCGTCTGAGTTGCTTTGGCTGACAATCTGGTATATTGTGCCGTCTATGGTATATTTTGAATGGTGTACTATATCGATATACCAATCATACCATTTGGTATATTTTTAGTATTTTTGCAGTATATTTGGTATATTTTGAGAATAATACCGCAAAATATATTGCTTTTATTCAAAATGGGTAGCGGGTATCTCACAGTCGAGTACACTCGACTGTAGCTTTCTTACTTGTCATTTTTCATCATGTTTTGCTCTCTGCAGTTCCCCAAGTGGTTAGCGCAAATGGCGGACTGAAGTGTACGTGTGTGTGTGTGTGTGTGTGTGTGTTGGGTGTATGTGTGAGTGTGTGTGTGTGTTGGGTGTATGTGTGAGTGTGTGTGTGTCTGTGGGCTGGTATGGGTTTTTGCTGCATTAGCACAAAAGCTGATGTTGCCTGAAATAATTCAAGCAAAACGAGCGACGACGGGGCAGCTGAAACCGGCCTCTGATGCCGCCTGAATGCAAAGTGTCGCTGACTTTCATATGCACAAAGAACAACACAACAGCAACAGCAACAGCAACAACACTAACAACAACAACGACAACCACTGCAACAACTACTACTTAGCGGGTTAAATGGGTGCAGCTACACTCACAGAAAATACTATGAGGATTCTACATTCTCAAATGGCAACTAAATTTCTTGAGCACATTCAAGAGCTGCGCGTTTCATTTACACCAAACATTTTTGGTGTTTTATTTATCAGCTCTGCAGAATTTTGTGTATTGGAAAGCTGTCAATTAAACTATTTTGGCGACAATTTTAATTCAATTCTTTGTCGAAGTTCATTGTTTATCACGCAACAGTTAAGCGAGTATTTTTTGTATTGATGATGTTAAAATAGTCTTTAAATCTCAGACTATATAAATTTACTCAAACTTGTTTATTTTGCTATAATTTTCTTTGTATTACAAATTTTATGTTTAAGTATTATATATTAGGTTGTTTGGTAATGACATACCGGTTTCTTTATTGATTTTTGACGACGATTTTAAAATAGATAGCATTGTCCGATTTAAGTGTTATATGTACGTTGTCTTCGATGATTTATTTATTTATTCTTATATATTTTATAATTATATAAATTATTACATTTATATCTTTTTTCATTATAATATTTATCATATATTTTATTATTTATTTTCTTTTTATTATTATGTATTATGTATATTCTTTTAATTATAATGCATTTTATTATAGTCTTTCTTTCTATTTTCATTTTGTGTGTTCTTCTTTTAAATTTAATTTGTTTCTGTTTTAAATCTAATTTTATGTTTTTCTTTTAATTTTAGTTAACAAGTCGGAGCACATTTTCTTTGGTATGTAGCAAATCATTTTCTATTCAAATTGTTTTTTTTTTTTTTTTTTTTTAGCAACGAATTTGAATTTTGCTTTTGGGGGTTTTGCCTTTTACATTTGAATACAATGTGAAATATGTTATTACTATGAAAATATTGCGATAAATTCCGACTTATTAAGTCGTAGCTTCTCTTAATGTTAGATTAATGAAATACTGAGAGTTAGTTCTTCGACTTGGTCAATCATTTATTTATTGTTTGTTCTACGACTTGATCGATTTTAAAGATCTTTGAGGGAAAAAGGAAACTCACAAAATAATAATTATGTGACTTATTTTTTACTTAAATATGTTACATATGGAAAAGGTGTGTTTGTAGATAAATGCTATTCTATAGTATTTGGTATATTATATTCTAGTATTTGGTATATTTATATACTGTATGTTGTGACCTTATCTCGTAGGTCACGCTTTCGTATAGGTATTATACATAAGTGAATGTTGTTCTTTCGTTTACGAATATTAAAAGTACATACATATATTCTATTCTACTTGAGATCTACATATGATATACTATATATAGTATTTAGTATATTTATATACTGTATGTTGTACAACACTTTTTCACATAGTTCACGCTAGTTACCGTATATAAGTGAGTGTTTTTTCTGTTTGTTTAAGAATATGGAAATAGCAAGTCGAGAGGGAATGTGGTCAGTGTTTTCGCTGAGTGTAGCAGAGGCAGCTAGCTGCTGTCTCACTGCTGTCACTTGTCAGCCTGTCTGTCTGTGCAGCCAGTGCCAAGTTTATGGGCCTTGTTGGTTGAAAAGCATCTTTGAGTTACTTTCCAGCCTATGCGACTGCTTAGCTCTTTCACCCGAACACACACACATACAGAGTTGCCTGTCTCTCTCTATGTGTGTGTGTGTGTGTGTTACTTTTGCCGCAGCAGCCGCCACACAATGTCATTAACCAAATGAATGGCTGACACTGCAGATTTGCTTGGTTGGTAGGTAAGTGGGCAGCATATATTCCATTCGGCTGAAGAAGGTGTGTTTGTGTGGGTGATGGAGAGGCGGGAGAGATGAGGCTATAGGTAGAGGGAGGGAGTTGAGTAAGGCGTCGTTTACTTGTGATTAAGTCGGTTGCCCGCAAAGCAATACTGGACCCCACGCACACACACATACACACAGAGAGAGACTTGAGCTGTAGATTACCTAGCGGCTTGTGTGTGTCCTGTGACCTCAGCCAGAATTTCGACAAGTGTTTGGGCCGAGGACGACGTCGAGATGAGACTCAAAGGAATGTCAGAGTGATGACAACAACTTAATGGAAATAACTACACATTTATAAGTGACAACTTTGTTGTTGTTGTTGTTGTGCTATTCTCTCTCTCTCTCTCTCTCTCTCTTTCTGAGTGAGGGAGTCGCTTACTATAGCCTGGCCAGGAGCGTATAATTTATGGCCAAGGCGTGGCAGACAAATGGCCGGCATATGCAAGCCCAAGGAAGGCGGCGATACAAATTGAAGGTTGTGTTTGAAGGCTCTGAGCGTGAGAGAGATACACATGATGCTGGGGCTAAACACTTGGATGCTGAATGTTGGAGCTGGAGCTAGGAAATGGAGATACGTAGATAGACACGCATACACACGCACATCAGGGCAATAACTAACGGTAAATTAGTTTGCAAACAGAGTGAAAAAGGCAACTGGCAGATGAAACCTAATTTGGCCACGGCAACTCACACACACACACACCGCACACACTTTCACACATCTGAAAAGGTTCCCACAAGGTGGTTGGGCCGAATCCAAGGGCAGAGCACAGCAGGATAGCAGGATAGCTGGATGGCTGGGAAGGTTGGCCACGCGTGGCCAACAGACTGAAACACAAGCAAAAAGCAAATGAAACCATACCAAAAACTGAACCTAGCCGAACCGAACCGAACCGAAGGGAACCAAAACTAAACCAAGCGACGAACCACCAAACAGATCTGAACAAACGGACCGCATCAGCAAACAATTTAACTTGCCAAATATTTATTTGTGTGCCAGCCGACAAAAATGCCCAAAAGTGTTTCTGCTTCCTACACTTGAGCATATAATGAATAGCTAAGCGAACTTTCGCTGTCAGCAGCAAACGCTTTAATAGCTCTGTAGTGATTTACCTAAACCGGTTCGAAATTTGTTTTATTAACAGAAAACTAGAGTAGAACATTTTGTCAACGCAATGTGTAATGCAAAATTTAATGCAAAATCTATTTAGTTGCAACACTTAATGTAACCTATTTGAAAGCAACTTTTAATTTCAGTGGAGTAGCACTGAACCAACTTGCGATCCGGTTCAGGGGCTTAGGGAAAAATGTATTGGCAACTTTTCGGGAAACTATTCATCAGCTAAATTATGGTTGGAGTAGTCAAAGTAGAATAATATTTGCAAATGTAAAGTATAGCTTTCATAGCCTAGCGTTATGATTTTGATGAACCGGTTCAGCATAGCACAATTTACTCAATTAACAGTTGAATACTATCACTGCAAACTGTAGTAGAACATTTTCGAAAGTGATTTTTAAACATTTTATGATTAATTCCTAATTGCAACCATTTAACACTGATCTATTAGAGAACCGGTACAGGAGATTGTGATAAACCGATATTGCATTGTAAAATTTGCTCCATTAACAGTCGTAAAATGTGAAAAGTAAGATTTTTATCGGTTTATGAACAATTATTTGTAATTGCAATAATCTAACACTGAATCTATTTGCGAACCGGTTCAGGAAACTGAAAATATTGAAATATTGAGACAACTTTTTATTCTCGAATTTTTTTTCTCTACCACTTGCAACTCAGATTGAACTATTTGCTAACCTTTAGCATTAGCAAATGTTGCCATACAAATTTAGAACATTCAGTTGGTAAAACATATAGAAACTTCCTCATTGACATCTGTTCTCTACTGCTCATTCTGATTACTGCATTTGCAAATCGTTTAACAGATTTTGAACATTAGCTTCTTCGAAATGAATATTATTCTTTCTTCGAAATCAAGTCTGACAATTTCGTGTGGTATGTGAAAAGTTGCTATTTAGTTGCTATTTGCTTTGAGCATTTGTGCTGCCCGATTTTAATCGCTTCAACTACATACTTTTCGTGGTTTGCAGCAACGGGAACCACATTATGTATTATTAAATCAATTACGAGCCGATGCAAAGAGTGAAGCAAAACTATTTTTGCATACGAAATCGGCTTAAAATCTGGAAAACATTTTCACACAACGCATTCTTGCTCTTCAGTAAAGTAGTTAAATGTTTTTGTGCGACGACTTTAATGAAAAGTTGTGCAAAATTGATATTGTGTGACAAAGCGATGTCGATGCCGATGTCGTCGCAGCGTTACACAACACTGGATCTGGTGCTGGACACGTTTAAAGTTGTGTGTGATTTATGCCAGTTGCTGGTTGGACGCAGGATGGAGGATGAAGGATGAAGCATGAAGGATGAAGGATGGTGAGAGGATGCTTGTTAGCGTCGACATCAAATTTCAAAATAAAAAGCACGGCGCACACAAACATTTCATCGAGTCCTTGGCACACACTCACACTCACACACACGCACACAGCTTACCCAACTCCCAAACAACAACTGGCATCTCTACTCCTACTCTACTCTCTCTCTCTCCCACTCTCTTTGGTCTCTGGTCTGGCAAACCAAACGAATCGCACACGCTGTGAACTTGTTTTTTATCAATTTGGTTTCGGGCTGCGGTTTTTGGCCAGCCTACGTTTCTACAATCCACATTTTTGGGCCTCAGCGTGGCCACAAGCCGCTGGTTTGCTTTCGCTTTTTTTTTTCGATTTTTATACCCGCTACCCATAGGGTAGAAGGGTATTATAAGTTTGTGCCGACAGGAAATAAAGTTCCCTATAAAGTATATATATTCTTGATCAGGGTCAACAGCTGAGTCGATCTAGCCATGTTCGTCTGTCCGTATGAAACACTGGATCTCGGAGACTATAAGAGATAAAGATATAATTTCTTTTCGACAGCATTTGTTATGTTTGCACGCAAATCAAGTTTGTTTCAAATGTTTGCCACGCCCACGTCTGCCTCCGCAAATAAACAAAAATCGAATAACAAGCTTAATTTTAAAGCTATAGTCGCGAGTTTTAGCATATACAATAATAACTATAGTAATTGTGATTTTTGAAAATTTAATTACGATCAGATAAAAATTGTGGAAGTTATTAAAGAAATACTTTTGTATGGGCAAAAATGCCTACCTACTAGGGGTCTGAGTTGCTGTGGCCACAATATGGTATATTGTGCCGTCTATGGTATATTTTGAATGTGGTACTATACCGAAATACCACATATACCATTTGGTATATTTTTAGTATTTTTGCAATATATTTGGTATATTTAGAGAATAATACCGCAAAATATATTGCTTTTATTCAAAATGGGGAGCGAGTATCTAACAGTCGAGTACACTTTCTTACTTGTTTTTTTGTTTTTGGTTTTGTTGTTGCCCAACACTACACACATGTGTTGGTCGGTTGGCCATCGCCACGGACGCCGCATGAGACGCCCCGCCCCCGCCCCCGTCCCCTGTTAACGTCGCATCGACTGCTGTGCGTGGTCAGCTTTATTAGGTTGGGTTTGAGGCTTCGAGGGCAGTTTTTGGGCTTCCTGCCGTTTCGCGTGTGCCTTTTAATTTATTTATCACTGGAAGCAGAGCCACAGCCACCGCCACCGCCACAGCAACCGCCACAGCCACCGCTAGACCCACCACAACTGTCGGCCATTTGCCTGGCTGTGTCCTGGCAATTTGCTGGCTCTTGTTTATGCAGGACACTGCGACATTTAGCAGCATGGCGGCGTCACGTTAACCTGCAACTGCAAGCGCTCACTTTTATGGCTCTACGCACATTTCCCTCTCTCCTCCCTCATCCCTCTCCCAACGCTCTCCCTTTTAGTCTCTCTGCAAATCGATTGAGATTTTTGCCAAATCTTTCTTCTACACACACAAAGTACTATTCAACGCGTTAAGGCCTCAATCATGTACTCAATTTAGCAAAGGCAAAAAAAAATAGAATAGAATCTGGTCACACTGGCGTCGAGCTAACAGGCATAAGCTAGCTTAGAGCTCAAGCTTCTTCGCTGCTCCTCTTTCAAGTTTCATTCGCCGTCGCCGTCTGCTGTTGTGTTATTAGTTTCCTTTGTGTGCTGCACTTCTCTTTTCGTCTTCTCTTCTTCTGCATATTACGTTTGCTTGTACTTTTTGGCATATTATTGCATCATAACTTCGCGCTTCGATGCACATTATTGCGGCTTTTCGTCTCGCCTGCTTTGTAGTCGTCTCTCTCTCTCTCTTTAACAGCTTGCGGAGTTCACGCATACCTGATGATAATATTCCGATTATAACTTATCGCATTGACAAGTTGTGACGAAATAAGTATTAATGCGCTCAAATAATGCTTTGCAACGTAATTAATTTCACGATATGTCTTTTTACTTTAATTGTCAGAACTTTTTCCTTTGATTCTCGCTTTACTTTTGGTTCTATTCGCTTTAAATTGTAGTTGAAACAAAGAGAGTTTTTTTTTCTTTAATTACGATTTTAGTTTATTGTTGTATTTAATTAGTATTTAATTATTTTGTTTTGGATTTTTTTTCTTTTATTGCGATTTTTATTTATTATAGTATTTTATCCCATTTCTTTAATTTCTTCTGATGCTCTTTTCGAATTAGTTTTGTTTTCTTTTTTGTTCTTTAACTACGCTTCTTATTTATTGTAGTATTTAATAGCATTTCTTTAATTTTTTCTTATTCCCTTTTCGAATTTCTTTTGCTTTGTTTTCTTCTGTTATTTAGTGTAGTATATTATTATTAATAATTTTTTCTGATGGTCTCTTCGCATTCGTTTTGTTTTCCTTTCATTTGCTAAAAATATAATATTGACAATCCACATTTTCAATTGCCATTTCACTTTTATTTGATTTGATTCTCATCTTTGTGATTCTTAACCTATTTTTCTATCCTATTGTGCTGCTGCCACTCGATTCTAATTCATTTCGCATTTGACATCTTCGAGAGCACCACGAGATATTTGTCGAATAACTTCTCGTTAAGCTTCTCCGTCGCTATCTGCGCTATCTTATCTCTCTCTCTCTCTCTCTCTTTCTCTCTTGTTGCAGGCATTCAATATGCATTGACTGCCATTTGCTACAAGCATATACATTTTTTTCTACTCGTTATTTATTGACTCGAGCGTCACCATTATTCACAAATGTCAACGTAAGTTGAATGTAAGCGGCAAGAGGGTAACGGAAGGGGAAGGGAGGGGAAGTTGCTTGGTTGCGAAAGCACTTTGTGCTGCAATTACATTAACCTGGTCAAGAATAAGTGCCATAATAATGCAAAACGTGAGCTCATTTCGGCCATAGCCAGTCCATCAAAGTGCCAACAGATTTCTAATAAATAAATAAAAACGGAACAACTCGGGCGTGATGAGCTACGAGATACTCACTATCCATTCATAGAAAATTATCGTAATAATATACCAAAAAGTTTCAAGTTATCAAAAGTAATATTTGGTATATCCACACTTGAAATTTTTATAGCAAGTTATAGGTAAATAATAATTCTAAATTGTCTCTAAGTGAGTCCGCTTTAAATGGCTTTAGCAATAATCATTGGCCCATTAGCAATAATCATTGCAATATACCCAAAAATACTAACATATATTAAAAGTTATATTTGGTATATCGTCACTGGAAATTTCCACATTTAATTAACTTTAAGAGAAGCTAAAGCAAGCTATAGATAAATAATAAGCTTGTCTCTAAGTGAGCGCGTATTAAATTTCTCAGTACATATTCGCAAGAAATAATCATTGAAATATACCAAAAAATACCGACATATGTATACCAAAAGTTCTATTTAGTATATTGACATTCGAAATATTTATATATGTATATTTGCAATTAATTGTAAAGGGAAGTTTTAGCTAAATAATAATTCCAAGTTGTCTAAAAGTGAGCTTGCATTAAGTTGCAGATTTATCTGATAGAAATATATGTTAAATGGTAACTATCTGATAGGATATTAATTTCAGTAGAGTGCGTTGTAAGCAATGCGATTATGCAATTATAATCTAAATCGTAATAACAATTAGCAAAGAACAAATGTTTGGGCTTTACTTAATTATAAATTATAGGTATATTTTTTTTTAGCATCTTAGTCGAATGTTTCGTTCCGATAAATGCGAACTGCAAAAGTTGTATTATGACTATTTTGGTGAAATAACGATTAAAATTTCTTAGTGATTAAATTTAACTAAATTCTTATGCTGAACTGATCTACATAAAAAAAAAGTCCCCAAATTTCGTAGTTGTTACGCTTTTAGTTGCTGAGATCCAGCTGTTTAAACGGATGGACGGACAGAACGACAGAATGTATGTAATTTAGTTTCTGAGATCTAGCTGTTAGACAGAAGAACAAACCGTAGTTCTTGCTTGTATTGCATAATATAACAACATATATTACTATAATTGAATTTCGATGGGCACATAAATTATTATACACTTCCACTCGAAAAGCAAAAGGAGAATAATAAGCTACTAAATGCTCGACGGATTTGTAGCGGGTATATAAAGCAAAGCGCTGGCGATAAATCTTGAAAAATTTATGGAGTCATGGCGAAACCACAACGAAAGCAGCAAAATTTTGTACAAATATTTGTCTCAATCAAAGCAAGACAAGAAAGAGAAGAGTGCGACTAAGAGTGTGTGAAAGAAAGTGTTCTATGTGTGTGTGTGTGTGTGTGTTTGTGTGTTTGTGTGGGAAATTGTCGTCTTCCATTTCATAACTCAATGTGACAGGAAGCGGACAACAGGGCAGTCAATTTCTATTAAATCGACTGACCAAAAAAACAGGACAAAAAAAAACAGAAAAGCAGAAATAGAGCAAAAGAACAACTCAACTGCGGACAAGGCAATCGAACTACTGATACAGATTGAAAGATTGAGGCGAATAGAAAAGGGCAATGGGGATGCAATGAGGTAGACACTGGACACTGGACACTGAACACAGGACGCAGGACACGGCGCACTCAACTGAACTGAACACGGGAGAGGAGGGGGGGGACAGCAATTGAGGATTTGTGCAACTAACGGTTAGAATAATGACATCAGAGTCGGACTTACAGCAATGCCAACTGCTGCTTTAGCAATATTAAAAAATATTTTTAAGTCCGTCTCCTTATTGAACTGAGAAGTGGAGAAGTGCCTTCGTATGCAGCGTATAATAAGAAAAATTCCTGTGCGCTTTGGCATTCGGGGGTGCTCAACTCATCATCATTATGCTGGTCATCATCATCATCATCAGCAGCAGCAGAAGCATCGCAACGAACTCTCGTCATCGTCAACCAAAATGCGAACCAAGTCATCGTCGTCGTCTTCAGTTTTTTTGCGAAAGGAAAAATACGTTAAACTATGCGCTGACTCTTTACGCCAAGCCATGCACGTATCAAGCAGCAGCAGCTTTCAGATTTCCCTCGCTTTTCCGAAGCACTCCTCTTACTCAAAGCCAAAGCTGAGCCGTCAAAATGCCATTTCAAGTTCAGCAAAGAAAAAAAAACAACTTTTTCGCCATGCGATTTCCTTTCTCTTTTTTACTCGCTACTCATTGAGTAGAAGGGTATTATAGCTTTGTGCTTGCAGGAAATGTATATAATAAGAAAATGTTATCTCCGACAGCATATAGTATTTATATATTAGATCATCGAGACGATATAGCCAATTCCGTCTGTCTGTCTGTCCCCATAAACACCTACATCTCAGAGATTATAAGTAATAGAGCTATATTTTTTTTTACCGACAGCACTTGTAATTTTTGCTATTGTTTTCGTTAAACATCTTTTTTAGCCAGCGTAATTTTGAAACCAAAATCACTTTGGTTCATATTATGATTCCTCAAAATTTTGTTGTGATCGCATAAGGATTGTAGAAGTTTTTTAACAACTAACTTTATACGACAATCTGGTGTATTCTGTACTCTGTGGTATATATGTAATATAGTTATATGCCATATCGATATACCAAATATAGCCTTCGGCATATTTTAAGATTTTTAGAATATCAATTTAGTATTTTATCAGCATACAAATTGTAGAAGTTGTTTAACAAAAACAATGTTATATGATAATCTGGTATATTCTGCACTCTAAGGAATATTTAAAATGTAATAGTATATCGATATACCAAATATAGCCATTAATATCTTTTAGTATTTTTTCAGTTTATTAGTTTTTTTTTTACGTTGTTTATAAAATTGTAGAAGTAATTAAACCATTTTTTTTTCTTTATGACAATCTGGTATATTTGGTACTCTATGATATAATTTAAATGTTATTGTATATCGATATATCAAATGTAGCATATTTCAGTATTTTCAGTATATTGATTCGGTATATTGTAGAAACAATACCGTATTTACTTTTATTGAAATTGGGTTACGGGTATTTCCCAGTCAAACACACTCGACTATAGCTTTTAAACTTGTATTTTTTTTTCGTTGTCGTCGATTATTGTAGTCTTCTTTTTATTTTTTTTTTATTGGGATCACACAACAGTGAAGCGACGGCGGCGGCGGCGCAGTCAAGCAAATGCAATAAACTCCGGACAAGTTTATAAAATTTACAGTTATGTGTGCAATGCATTGTTGCTGTTGTCTGCAGACACACACACACATTCACACACACACATAGAAAGTTGTGTGTTGTTGGGACGGCTGCTTAAATTGCCCGACGGGCTTAAAAGCTGTTAAGTGTGAATGAAAATGCAATTGAAAAGTTGAGACAAAGCAATCGACCCATTGAATAGGCATCAGAGGAGTAGACAGAGGTGAGGTGAGGTGTACTCCATACATACATACAAACATACCAAACATATACATATATGTTAGTCTATATGTATCTGTGTTAGCAATGCCAATTTGCTCTGGCCGCATAGTTTTTGGGGTTAGGCATTTTGTGCAGCAGCGCTGAAAAGTAGGCAACACAAATCGAATTTCAACAAAATTAAAACTTTCTCGATGTGCCCTGAATGCTGAATGATGCCAGCTTCTCGCTATCTCTCTCCAGCTCTCTTACTCTCTCTCTTTCTTTCAACATTTACTTTCAAAGTCGATGTGTGTGTGAGTGTGTGTGTTGCTATGTCAAGCCAAGATTAAGCAACTCGAATGCTTAGATTTCATTTAAAAGATAGTTAAGACATAGACAGACAAAGACTGTCCGTTGAGTTTTCTCAGCGTCAGCTGAAAAGTAGGCAGCATTTAATTTAAAACTCAATTTCATGCTCACATTTGAATGATAAACACGAAAATTCAGTTAGTTCTAACTCAGTCTGTCGACTGTCGAATATGGAATATAAAATACCCTTAGTTGAATTGTGTTTGCTAGAGTTTCGCAAATTTAGTTTTCACAAGTTAAACACACACGCATTTGGGTGAAATTGGTAAAACTTTACAAAGTACAAATTTAACATCAATTTAATATATTTAATTATGCAAAATAATTCAATATAGTCATAAAAGTGGGATTATTTAGTAATTAAAAGACTAATTAGTATATTTTTGGGATGTCGATAGTATTTAGAAAATATTTGTAAATGTGATAGCAATTAGCATATTTTAATGAATGTGATAGCATATTTAGTATATTTTTGTGAATGTGACAGTGTATATATAGTATAATTTTGTGTATACAATTAATAGACTAATTAATAGATTTTAGTTATTGTGATGGTGATTAGTATATTTTTGTGATTGTGGCAGTAATTAGTATATTTAGTATATAAATACTGCATTCAGTATTTTTCGTGAGTGTGATAATATTTTTATGTATGTAGTATCTTTATCTGATTGTGATAGCATGTACAGTATATTTGTGTGCATTTAATCAATATACTAATTAGTATATTTTTGTAAACGCAGTTAATATACTATTTAGTATTATGTAAATGTAAAAGTATTTAGTATATTTTTGTGAATGTTACAGTATATACTTAATAGCATATTTTTGCGAGTGTAATTAATATACTAATTAGTATATTTTTGTGATTGTGATAGTATTTATATTTAGTGTATTTTTGTAAATACAATTAATATATTAATTAATATTAATATTAATATTAATATTAATTAGTATATATACTAATTAGGAAATATTAGTATAAACAGTATATTTTTCAGAATATATAGTATATCCAGTATATTATTGCAAATGTAATACTATAAGACTTCTTAGTATATTTGTGTGAATGCGAAAGTATAGTATATTTTTTAAAATGTAATTAATATTCTGATTAGTATATTTTCGTGAACGTTGTAGTATAAAATGGTATATTTTTGTGAATGTAATAATTAGATAACGTAATATCTTTTAGTGAAAATGATAGTATATACTGTAAGACTACTTAGTATATTTGTGTGAATGCGAAATCTCTAAATCGACTTTGAATATGCTTTTAATTTCACACATTTTGCGTAGCTACAATGTTTGGACATGTTAATCTCGATCTCTGTTCGCGACATGCTGCCATTCAAAACGACTTTGACATTTGATTATGGAAATTATTCGAATTTATTATTCACAATGTGCGAGAGAATATTACGTTTTAGTTTTAACGGCAAAGCCAGCAGCTAATTCAGAATGAGATTGACTGCCATATATGTATGTTATGTGTATGGTGTAGGAATATGGAGAAGTATTCCCGCTCTGAATGCACACGGTGCGGTTGGTATTTATTCATTTATTCATACGCTAAGCGAATTTGTTGCCATTTTACAAATGGTAAACGGCGAAACTGAACAATGAGTGCAATTTGTTGTTTATTACCGCCGTCGTTGCTATTTCCACTTGAGAGCACGACAACATTCACTAGTATGGAAATGAAAGGAAGGGGGGACCAACAAAAAAAGAAAAGCAGAACAAATTTCATTTCTTCCTTTTTTCACCATTTTTCCCCCGGCTTTTCCTTTCCTTTTTTTTTTTTTTTTTTTTGGTGTGTGTTTGTGGATTGCAGAACAAACAGAGAAAAGGAGATGGCGCGGACAACGTTTGGCAATGATATATGTGAGTGCTTGTTGCGAGTGAAGAGCGTAGTGTGTGTGTGTGTGTGAGTGTAGAGTGTGTTTGCTGCTAGACATATGTAGGATAACAAATCAATTTTAGTATCGACACAAGTGAAACTCTCCGTGGAGTTGGCTTACCTTGCATTTAACTCTTTGGGGCATATTACTTCCGCTGTGGCTGTGGCAAGTCTAGCAACTTGCCACACACACGACGCTGAAAATTCATCAACGCAATAGGAATGCCATGGACAACAGAGTCAACACAGTTTTTGTTTTTTTATTTTTTTCGTTCTCTCTCCTCTCTTCTCTTCTCCTCTTCCCTGTTTTGCTCTGTCTGCCCATTTCTCGTTCGCTGTTGTTTGTCTCGCTGGATATCTCAACCAAAACTCAATGCTCGATGAAAAACCCACGAATCGCTGTCACTTTTTTTTTACATATTTTTTGGTGACATATCAAGTATTGAAAGATGTGAGATACCAATGTTGATTATCGTAAAAATATACTAACTTCATATACCAAAAATATACTATAATATAAGAAACGCTATATTTTGTATATGGATATATATTTATTTATCTCAGTGTAGCTACCTTCTTAAAACTTCCTAAAAATATGCCAAAAAAATACTACAAATATACTAGAGCGCTTCACTTTTGATATACATATGTAGACATAAATAATATCTCTGAATGAAGCTACTTCCTGAAAATATACCAATTTCATATACCAGAAAATACCAAAATATACCAAAGCCTATATTTTGTATACGAATTATCATAGATTTCTCTCAGTGTAGCTACTTCTACTCTGTCAAACAGTTTGATATACTTTTGCAAACTCTGCTACGTTCACACGATATCCTTGTGTGTGTGTGTGTGTGTCTGAGTGTGCAAGTGTGTGTGTGTGTGTATGTGTGTGTGCGTGTGTATGTTGGTATATGTTTGCCAATTGGATTTGACATTTTATTGGGTTTTCTTTCTCGTTACTGCCGCTCCACTGACTGTTACCGACCTTCATTCCCATCTCCACCTTCTGCGACTTCTCTCACTTCACTTCTTTCCTGCTCTCTCTCCCGCTCTCTCTCACTCTCCTTCAGCACGTCCTGGGTTAGTCAAGCGCTTGTTGTAGTTGTAATTGATGTTCTGCTGCCTGGCCAAAGCCTTTGGTAACATAAATCTAATGACTTGGTCCTTGTACAGCGTCTACAGCTACTGCACTGGACATTTGGACAATCAAGGAAGCAAGGCAGAGAGAGAGAGAGAGAGAGAATGAGAGTGGGGAGAGGAGACTTTAGCGCTGTGGTTCGAAGAGCATACGAAAGATAACACAGCTGAAAGATTGAATTGGTTTCTTTTTGCTTCTATTTTTGGTAATTAGTACGAAGGCAACTTGATTATCGCGTCATGTACTCAGAGAGAGAAAGAGAGAAGAACTGAACTCACAACTCGTAACTTGTAACTTGTAGTAACTGTAGACGTGCTCTAATTGCACTCATTAATTTGGAGCATGTCATAAAATGTGCCAGAGATAGCAGAGATACTAGTAGTATAACAGATAGTCAAATAGCAACTACAACTACAACAAACTCAACACAGCCAAGTCGAAAATCACTGAACCGAAATAATCAAAAGTTTCTGATGGAGCTGCAAGTGCAATTGCTCTTGTCTCATCCATATGCTCTCTGCTATGTATAACTTTGGCATTTCACTTTTGTACAACTAGCAAAAATTGTGAAAAGCAGCGACTTTGCCTTCGCGTTAGTCAATTTCGACATTGACAGGATATTTTATTGAAAAACCACCGAGGAAGAAGAATGAAGAGAGAACTTAGACTGACTGTCTGCGTGCGAAACATTGTTTTATTGCTCAAGGTGGATTTGATGTCGAAAGTCAGTTAACCTTTTGAGCTACGATGTTAACTGACACTTGAGATATTATTTTGCAAATAACCTATTCGAAATTTAAAGTGTTTTATTTTATTTTCACTGGATATCAACGCTTAATTGTGATAAACTATATTTGTACTGCAATCTTTAGCATTGTTTATTATCTAACTCATCACTCGCCTCATTATATAAACAAAGTCTGCAGGAAGTTTTTTGCGGTTACTGAGAATTTAAAGCTTCATAATTAAATGACTGAATTTCGTGATTATCTTCTCAAATAAGGATTTACAGGATATGTAATGGTATATTGATATACCAAGTGTATTTCTGTATTTTGCAGTATATTAAGCTGATAAATTTTAGCTTCGTGATTAAATGACAAATTTCTTATACTGAATTTAAAGATTCTCCTTTCGATTTAAATGACTTACATAAAAATATAATAATAGACCGATATACCAAATATAGCATTTGGTGTACTTTATTATATATTTAGTATATTAATATGGTACATTTTAAGAATAATACTGCCTTTATTAATTTTTTCGGTATATTAATTTAGTATAGTTTAAGAATAATAATGTCTTCGATATAAAGTCTTCAGTATATTTTAGTATTTGTTTCAGTATATTAATGTAGTATACACATTTTTAGAATAATACTATGCTGAAAACTATAGTATTTGTTTCTTTATATTAATGTTAGAATAATAGTCCATTGTCTTTATTAAAAAAAAGGTAGTGAGTATGTTACAGTCGAGCACACTCGATTTTTAGTTTCTTACTAGCTAACATATGTATTACCTTGATTCATATTTTATTCGTGCCTTTAATTGACACACTTACGACTAGATTAAGTTACCCCAAAGTTTTCTTTAAATATTGAAATTCTTCAATCTTTCATCCACAGGTCTGTCGGATACGAAACTGCACGAGATCTATCTCGACGACAAGGAGATCAAGCTGAGCTGGATGGTCGATTGGTACAAGCAGGAGGTGCTCTTCCATTTGCAGAACGCATTCAATGAGCAGCATCGTTGGTTTTATTTGGGCTTCTCGAAACGCGGCAGTCTCGCCGATGCGGACATTTGTTTCTTTGAGAATCAGAATGGCTTCTTCAATGTGGTCACCGACACCTACACCAGTCCCGATGGTCATTGGGTGCGCAAGGATTACCAGCAGGACTGCGAAGTCTTCAAAATGGATGAGTTCACCTTGGCTTTTAAACGCAAATTCGATACCTGTGATCCGCTTGATTTGCGGCTTCATGTGAGTGCTTACCTTTAGTTTAGTATTTCATTTTTTTCTGAATATTGCTTTTGTGCTTTAGGAGGGCACCATGTATGTGGTTTGGGCTCGTGGCGAATCTGAGCTGGCCCTAGAGGATCATCAGTTTGCGCTGCCAAATGTGACGGCCCCACATGAGGCTGGTCTCAAGATGTTGCAACTGTTGCGTGCCGATAAGATTCTGATACCCGAAAGTGACTTGAATCAAATCGAAATCACATTGGAGCAGGCTCCAGTTCCGGTGCGTGAAACAACGTATTGGTGTCATGTCCAGCGACTCGACGATGTGACAAAGCAGCGACTGCACATTGTGCAATTCGAGCCAATCATTAAAACACCGGGCATCGTCCATCACATGGAGGTCTTTCACTGCGAGACGGAGCCGCATGTGGAGATACCCCTCTATAATGGTGACTGCGAGCAGCTGCCCGCCGAGGCGAAAGTCTGCTCCAAGGTGATGGCATTGTGGGCCATGGGGGCGAGCACATTTACGTATCCACCAGAGGCTGGCCTGCCAATCGGTGGTGATGGCTATAATCCCTATGTGCGACTCGAGGTGCACTTCAATAATCCCGAGCTCCAGACAGGTGAGTGGGAAATGTTCTCTGCTGTGCTCTGCTCTGCTTTGCTCTGCTGCCATTTTCAATTATTAAACCCTGAACACCTAAAAGGGGCGAGCGAAAATGCAAAGTCACTCAAAGACTATTGTTGCGCTTTTATATTTATCGCAGTGGTAGTAGTGGTTGAGCTCTTGGACTGATCTGGGATTACGTTCTCTTAGTTGCTGATTTAACAACACTGGTTTGCTGGGGGTAAAATGTTTCAAATGTGGTCTGGCATTGACCACCTTTGCTTATTTACTGTTTGACTTATTACTAACTTAACACCACTATTTCATTGTGGTAACTGTTGATCTACGGGTCTGTTAAATTTCTTATTTGGTGCCTTTTCCAACACTGATGAATAGCACATTTTTATGAGCCAAAGAGTAATGAAGCATTTTCTACATTTTGATTACATTATCAACTTATTACTTTCTCGTCATCACTTACGAGAACTGTTGAGATCTATTACATGTTTTATTTTGTGCGTTTTTCAACACTGATAAATAACAAATTTTTATGAGCTAAAAAGTAGTAAAACCTTTTCTACATTTATATTACTTCCTTAACTTATTTGGCTTATTAATTGTCTCACTATTTCATTACGACAAGTATTTGTGCATTTTTCAACACTGATGAGTACCAAATTTATGATGAGTTGAAGAGTAGTGAAAAATTTCCTAAAATTTGATTACTTAATCAGAGAGATTTTGATATATTGATATGGATTTTGACATAATCATAGGATGCCTGCATCGTCAGTGTAAATTTGATTAATTTACCAACACTATTCTGCTAGGGATAGACAGACTAAAATATGATGTGACTTACTTATTTACCGTTTGACTTATTGGAAACTTATCATTTCTATTTCATTGCGACAATTGTTGAGTTATACTGTCTGTTATTTATAATGTTTGGTGCAGTTCCCAACACTAAGGAATATAAATTGTTATAAGCTGAAGAGTAGTGGACAATTTCTTACAACTTCATGTCTTTATCAACAATGAAGAAACAGATTTTGATATATTTATAATCATATAATGTCTGCTCCGTCAGTGTAAATTTGATTAATTTACCAACACTGGTATGCTGTTGATGAACAGACTAAAATATGATGTGACTTATTTACCGTTTGACTTATTAGTAACTTATAATTACTATTTCATTGCGGGAACTGTTGAGTTATACTGTCTGTTTTATTTAATGTAGTTTCCCAGACTAAGGAATATCAATTTTGATAAGCTGAAAAGTAGTGGACAACTTCCTACAATTCCATGTCTTTATCAACAAAGAAAATACAGATTTTGATATATTGATAATCATAGAATGTCTGCTTCGTCATGTGTATATTTGATTAATTTACCAACACTGGCAAACGTGCAATTTCTACAGCTGAGTGGCAAACGATGTTTCGTTGATTTGCACGCTTGTTGAGCTGCCAATTTGATTGCTGATTGCAACTATAGTACACTTGGCATATTTTAGTTAATTAACCAAGACTGACAAAACAGGAAGTGCGACGACGAGTCGCAACTTTGTCGCAACAAAAGTTGGCCACATTCTGACAATGGCAAATGTAATTCGATTTTGATGATTGTTGAGAAGTTGCCGCTTCTCACTTGGCGCACCACTTAAAATCTCTTTCTCTCTCTCTCTCTGTGTGTGTGTATTTTGTCAAGTGTTGCACACAGAGCATGAGAACGATATATGTACGTATATAGAAGGGTAGACGGAAGCGAAATGCATAGGGGAGATTTCATTAAAACTTTTGTATAAATAACAACGAGCAATGAGAACGAGAACGAGCGGCAACGCCATCGCAAACAGGAGCAATGTCATTATTGCTGCTTCAAGTGTCCTTGTGTCCTTGCGACGGCAGCGGCGTCGTCGTCGTCGCGCATTACATGGCCACAAGAGCCGTGTGGCAAACAGCATGTTGAGTGCACCACTCAGACCCCACCTCTTCTTCCCTCCTCTGTGTGTGTGTGTGTGTAGTTGGAAACCTCCCCCAATTTGGCAGCAATTGCATTAATATTAATCATACGCCCTGCAGGTCTCGTGGATAGCTCGGGCTTTCGCATTAAATTGTCAAAGACACTGCGTCAATACGACGCCGGCGTGATGGAACTGGGCCTCGAATATACCGATAAAATGGCCATACCACCAGGACAAACGGCCTTCCCTCTGAGCGGCTACTGTGTCGCCGATTGCACACGGTCTGCGTTGCCTAGGACGGGCATCATCATCTTTGGATCGCAGCTGCACACGCATTTGCGTGGCGTTCGCGTCCTCACGCGACACTTTCGCGGCGAACAGGAGTTGCGCGAGGTGAATCGCGATGATTACTATTCGAATCATTTTCAGGAAATGCGCACGCTGCATTACAAGCCACGCGTTTTGCCGGTAAGTCTGCCACTCACCTTGCATCCCCAGCTTAAAAAAGTGATAAGATTATAGAGCAAAAGGCAGGCGCCTTTCTCTGAAATCATAAAGAAGAGACATACAAATATTTATACCCGCTAGCCATATCGTAGAAGAAGATGTATGCAACAGACCGAACGAGGCGTTTCTTAATCAGGGTCATAAAACGAGACGATATACCCATGTCCGTCCGTCTGTCTGTCTGTCCGTCCGTCCGTTCGTATAATCACCTAGATCTTAGAAACCAGAAGAGATATGTGAGAGCTATAATTTTCGACGGCACGCAGATTAAGTTTGCCCCGCAAATCGATTCAAAAAAAAAATACTTTTGAAGCTAGATACTTACATCCCCCCGCTTAGATTTAGAGCTTCTCTGAAATCATAAAGAAGAGACTTACAAATATTTATATCCGCTGGCTGAAGTGTAGAAGAAAATGTATGTAACAGACCGAAGAAGGCATTTCTTAATCAGGGTCATAAACCGAGACGATATACCCATGTCAGTCTGTCTGTCCGTCTGTTCGTATGATAACCTAGATCTTAGAAACCATAAGAGATATATTAAAGCTATAATTTTCGACAGCACACAGATTAAGTTCGCCCCGCAAATCGATAAAAAAAAAATTATTTTTCAAGCTAGATACTTGTATGAACTATTTAAGAAATTCGTTTGTATGGGCAAAAAAAACGCCTACCTTCTACGGGTCTTAGTTGCTTTGGCTGATAGTCTGGTATATTTTGCACTATGTGGTATATATTTTAAATGTGGTGCTGTATATGTATACCAAAAATAGTCTTTGGTATATTTGTAGTATTTTGTTGTGGAAAATAACTTGGTATATACAAAAATAACCTTTGTGGTATATTCATTTGCTATGTATCAAAATGACTTTTGGTATATTTTTAATATTTTCGTATACCAAAAATAGTCTTTGGTATATTTGTAGTATTCTTTGCGGTAATTTAACTTGGTATATACAAAAATAACCTTTGACATATTCTTAGTATTTTTCGTGGTATATTAATTTGGTATGTATCAAAAATTACCTTTGGTATATTTATTATATATATTATTTATTATATTAACTTGGCATATACCAAAGATATAATCTTAGTATTTGCGGTATATTCATTTGGTATATTTTAAAATTACTATCACACAGCTTTGATTTTATTCAAAATGGTTAGCGGGTATCTCACAGTCGAGCCCATTCGACTGTTATTTTTGGCCAGTATCTACAGTTTGTCTATCTTCTTTGACACCTCTACTTCTTAATCCGCTTCCTTTAGAATTTATTAACCCTCACTTTTGCACATTTTAGTTAGAGATTAACATTTTAATACACACATTTTATTTCCTTTCACTAGGGCGACGCATTGGTCACCACATGCTATTACAATACGCTTGCCGATGCAAATGCCACGCTCGGGGGGATTCTCCATCAGCGATGAGATGTGCGTCAACTATATACACTACTATCCGGCCACCAAGTTGGAGGTGTGCAAGAGTTCCGTTTCGGAGGAGACGCTTGAGAATTATTTCATCTACATGAAACGGTAAGCGGATCTTTGTCTTCCTCTCGTGTTTTGTACTTTACAACAAATGGAAGGAGTTGTCTGCCAGGGGGGTTCAGGGATATCTGTAGTGTCCAGCTTATTTTTAACTCTGCTCGCTGCACAGTGGGGCAACGCAGTGAAAATTAATAATGTATTTATTTACTTAATTATTTTAAGTCGCTTTTGCATTGTTTATTAGTTTTAACAAGTTAAGTTAAGTTAAAAAACTCGCGCTAAATCTTAATTAAAATTTAATTTTTTTGATTCAATTGTTTTTAACATGCATTATAAAAATACAAATAAAAATCGCATAAACGTGTATGCAAAAAATTATTTTATTCTGATCGAAATTGTAGCTGTAGGGTTATTCTTGAATTTACTATCTACCATGTGTCTTCTGAAATATCGCCAGGATATATCTGAAATATAGCGTACTTTCTCACAGGATCTCGCCAGCAAATAAATTTTTTTTAATCAGGGCATATATTACTAGCCATTGACATCTAAGGATTTTAAGGATATTATCATAGAAAAATTGGCAACAAATCGGAAATTGCGCTGTATCGGCCATGTGAAAGACGATCGTGATGTCCTTTGTCAAAAGGATTACCCTTAGAAACAAAAATAGGTTGATGTATTTAAAACGAAAAAAGTCCTTACAGGACCCGCGATAAAAGGACTTGTTTCTAAACATAAAATTGCGCATAACTCTGTCATCTCCTGTCTGATTCTTGCAGGTCATATGTCAAATGAAGTCCTTTGAGAAGAGTTCTCACCGTGCCGAAGGACATTCAAATAGTCCTTGCGGTTCTCGAGTTATCCTGCAACTTATGATTTCGCATTTTTCCTTTGGCCCCCGACAGAAAAATTCAAAAAATTTTTTTCTGAGATGATTCCATGTTTTTTTTAATGCCACTCAATAAAGGACGTCCTTGCGATCTTAGCAATATGTGTCCCTTAGAAATCCGGCAGGATATGGCCGAGATATAGCTAGTTTTCGAAAAATATCCTCTTCTCACCCTCAAAGTATGCTATGAAATTTGTAAAGTTCCAAATTTGAAAGCAACCGAAAAAAAACTCGTTTCAAAAATATTGATTTTTTTATTGCATACTTTGAGGATGCGCCAATTACTTGCATAAAATTGGTTTTCTTGTCATATCTCTTCCAAATCCTTAAGGATCTGGCAAGGACTTGCTTTTTGTAATCCCGTTAACTTATACTATAGATTGGCATTTAAAAATTTTCAATTTCCTTTCAAAAATGATATGCGAAAAATTTTTAAGGGGTGTGAGCATAGAAAAAATGCCAAAATTTCATAAAATCCACCGTATCTCGGTCATTTGAAGGACGATCGTGATGTCCTTTGGCACAATGCTAGCTATAATTAATATAAACTGATTCGAACTTTCAAAAGGACGAACATCCTTACAGGAGCCGAGATAAAAGGACTTTTTTGTATAAAGAAAATTGGCTATAACTCGTGTATGTCCTTGCGTATCCTGGCAAGCAATATGTTAAACGGTGCGCAATAATGAGGCCTATCGTCTGGCCAAAGGACATTAAAATCGTCCTTGTGGTTATTGAGTTATCCTGTAATTTATGGATTTGGCATGTTTTCTTTGGCCCTGAATCAAGAAAATTTCAAGTGTTGAATTCTTAGATGACCTTGTGTTTTTTTGATGTCAATCGATAGAGGAGGTCCTTGTGATCCTAGCAATATGTGTCTTTTGAAAATGCGGCAAGATATGGGCAAGTTATGACCGATTTTAGTTTGGCTTGAATGCTTTCTATGGATGCCCCTAAAAGTATGCAATGTTTTTTCAATTCGTTTTTTGCGGCAACTCAACAAAGACCTTTAAGTTTCTTTGAGAAATTGCAGCTGTATATGGCTGCAAAATGGTTAAAAATATAAAATGCAGGAAATAAACAAAAATTTGGAATTTATTTTGAAAATAAATATAAAAATTTTATTCAGGGAAAGGTCAAGTCTTTTTTTGGATGTGCATTTGTTAAATACGTTTTCTTTAGATACGTTTTGTCGTTTTTTGTTTGTTTGTAACATTACAATAATTTTGATATGCATTTCATACGTACATTTACTTTTTTGTTTATAATATTACAATTTGGATGTGCATTTCTTACGTTTATTTACACAAGTTTTCTGTTTTTGGATGTGCATTTGGATGTTCTTACCACTGTGTGCTGCCTGATTGCGTCCTTTTCGCTCGGATTTTTTTTTGGTTTTTTTTTTTTGCCATCAAAGGCAAAAGTTTGGCATTCCGGCGTTTGTTGTGGCTCCGGTTGTGGGGCACCACCTCCTCCTCCTTCTCCTTCTCCGTCCGTGGCAATATGCTTCTTTGCCGCTCTTCCGCTCTATCTCGCTAGCTCTTCGTCGTTCGTTCGTACGCAGTATTCATAACGGAAATGTCTTCAACTTCCTGACTGTCCCAAAAGCAGGCGACGCCAAGGTGCACGCTAATTGCCAACGTTAATGGGCATGGCCAGAGCGAGAATGAGAATGAGAACGAGAATGAGGAGAAGAAACAGAGCGAAATGACGATGGGAGAAAACTGGCAAGTTCGTGTTGAGGCCAGACCCAGAAAACGAGTCGAATAAAGTCGAGTCACTCTGCTGTCCTTATGGGTTTGGTCCCAACAAAAACAACACGACAATAATAAAACGGGGAAAAATACAAAAGCAACAGCAACAAGAGCAAGAAAAGTTTACATTAGATTAGAGACTTACGAGTTTCAGCTTTGAATTTCGTTGCGGCATTTTTGGGTGAGAATTGCGGTAAATTTACAAAAGCCTAAAATGGTTTAAAGGCTTCTAGACAAAAGGCAGCTGATTCAATAAGCGACAGCGCGTAGCTGCTCCTTCTGCGGCCCAGGTTATGAAGATTTACGAGGTGTTAAGCATAGCAAAACGGCCACGACGAACGCCAAAAAGGTAAAGGAAACATTGCAAACTAAAAAGAGAGAGAGAGAGAAAAAAGTATAACATTTGACAGTTTTTAAAGAGTTGGATAAGAATTGCACAAGATAATATTCTCCCTCCCCGCTTTTTAAATGTCCATCTGTCTGATGTCTCTTTGCACAACTTTTTTTTTTTGTGCAGACCTTTTAAGCCATTTCAACGTGGTCCAAATGGCGCAGTTTTGTGCACATAGTTTACTTTGTGTTAACTCCGCGCACTTGAAAGTGCATTTGGAGGACAGAGAGTGAGAAATAGAGAGCACTTGACATTTACAGCTTCAAAAGGCATTTAAGTAACGAGTGCGCACTTCAATGTGTTGACCATGTTTTCTCAACTTAATGACCAAAATATATCATCATCGAAGCTGCATTTACTTTAACAATTCAATCAGCAATTGGTTGCTCAATGGACAATTAATTACTATAATTTAATTAACTTTGGCATTGCAGTCAAGTTTCATTGATTGCATTTTATTTGTATAATTTGCATTGCTCCCAAGTTGATTGAATTTTAAATGCGCCTTTCGATGAATCAATTATTTGAAAGGCCACTCGCAGTATTAATCATAAATCAAATTAATCATTGTTGTCTATAAAGCTGACAGCTGTAATTTAAATATGTTTTATATATATATATATATTTGAAGTATTTCCCGAGTTTCCAAAAACTTGTCACGTTTCTGAGTGACATTCAAAATAAATCTACACGTAAATGCTCTTAAGGTTTTTCTTTTTTGTTTTGCATATGGGTAATTCTCTGAGGGATGTCGCGTGCGACCAGCTTTACGATTGCAAAAAAAACATAACCTGAAACGATTTTAAAAATCAGAAAAGGTTATTTTTATAGCTCTAAATTAGTACTTTAATTAGAGCTAAGAATGGTTTTGGAATTTTTTTTCTGTTTTGTTTTCTGTTCTGATAATGGCAAAAATTAACAAATTCGTACGCAAAACCAAAAAATGAACGAATTTATATGTTTTATCGTAAAACAGAACAAGCTTCTAAAATCAATCTTAGCTCTAAAAATAGTGCTAATCCAAAGCTTTAAGAATAACCTTCACTTATTTTTAAAATTGTTGCAGGTTATGTTTTTTTTGTAACTGTAAAGCTGGTCGCACGCGACATTTACCAGAGAATTACCCATATTTTGTTTTCAAAAAATCTCTCGAACAATTGCCGAGGATTTGTGCAGTTGTCATTCTCTTGAGCTTCGATTAGCATGTGATTTCATTTCATTTCGATTAAGCTGTGAAATGAAAAACCTTATAAATGCCATAAATAATTTACTTGGAATGCTCTCAACTTTGGAATATATGCAAAAGCTGAATAAATTGTAACAACATTTAAATACATATTTCTAATGCCAGTCGAAGTCTCTTCAATAAAGACAATTCTTTAAGTTATTCTTAATATATAATACATATATAATATGTATTATATATACATATATAATATGTATATATGGACAATTTAAATTTTTACTATTTTAAATAAATATTAAACTTATAGTGCTGGATTAATGAATTAAGTTTTCTAGCGTAATTTTAATTTTTGGTACTTACAATAATAACTCCACTACTGATGATTTCTAAAATTTCTAGTATTCCCTATTCCATGAGAACCCCAAATATATTACGAAAAATGCAAACGCAACGTTAGGTATACATATATAAAGTTTTTTTTTTAAACATTTGTGGATTATTTAAAAAAAAATTTTGTATGATAAAAAACGCTTACTGCAATTGACTCATAAATACTTTGGTTGACAATCTGATATATTTTGTAATCTAGAATAATGTTGATATACCAAATATAGTCTTTAGTATATTTTGTAGTATTTTTTTGTTATATTTGTAGAACGTTGTTTCTGACAATCAGGTATATTTTGCAGTCTATGTATTTATATGTTGAATATAGTTTAACCTTGATATACCAAATACAACATTTGGTATATTTTTAGTATTCTAGCGGTATATTTTGATATATTTTAAGAATAGTACTGCACCGTTTTATTTTCATTTAAAATGGCTAGCCAGGCAACTCACTTTGGTATATTTGCAGTATTTTTTCGGTATTTTTATAGAATATGGTTTTTATTGAAAATGAATAGCGAGTGTCTTACAGACGAGCACACTCAACTGAAAATTTCATGCTTGCTAAAATTGTTTTCGCTAGAGAATTATTATAATTTCATTTTTAACCAATTAAACTCCTTATTGCCATGAGACGACTAAGGCCTTCAGGGCAAAGAATTGCCCATATATGACACGTTTATTAGTATTCTGTTTAGAGCAGTATTCTTTGTCTATGCTAATTCTGGGAATATTTCCAATGACAAAGGTTAGCTTGAATGCTCATCTCAGTGCAATAAGGAATTGTATTTGTCATTTCAATAAAATAATAATAATAATATTAATGCTTGCAGACATTTTAATAAGCACAATCTTTGACAAAAAATTGCACAATTTATATTTAAAGTATATTATTTTGTGTGGTTTAATTTTGAATGCAATTTTATGCTAGCGTGACTTTCATTTAAATTTAAAGTGTTCTCACAAGCAGGAGCATTAATTAAATAGTTTACTCAGCTATTTCGCGCACGCTTATTAATGTTCCATGTAAATGCTGTCCTTTAAAGAGAGAGTGAAAATTGCGCATTTAATGGAAGGGTGGAAGTAGGAGGGGAGAGGAGAGGAGAGGAGTAAAGCGGGTATTTGCTAATTGAAAATGCCACCTTAACGTGGCGACATTGTGTTCGCTCTCTCTATTGCAATGTGACAGGCAGGCAAAACGGCAGTCACATGACTTTATCTCTACTACTTTATCACTAACGTTCTTTCTCTCTGTCTCTGTCTGGCTTTTTTCATTCGCAATGTGCCAGGAAGGAGCATCAGCATGGCATCCATTTGAACGGGGCACGTTCGGTGAATTATCACAGCATCGAGTGGACACAGCCGAGGATTGACCAGCTGTATACGATGTACATCCAGGAGCCGCTTAGCATGCAATGCAATAGATCGGACGGCCAGAGGTTTGAGGGTCACAACTGGGAGGGCGTGGCGACGACGCCAGTGCAAATCAAAATACCCATCCATCGCAAATTGTGCCCCAACTACAATCCGCTCTGGCTGAAGCCATTGGAGAAGG
Organism: Drosophila pallidifrons; assembly: GCA_023558445.1. Taxonomy (NCBI): domain Eukaryota; kingdom Metazoa; phylum Arthropoda; class Insecta; order Diptera; family Drosophilidae; genus Drosophila; species Drosophila pallidifrons. The sequence goes on from CM042351.1 coordinate 19,495,286, forward strand.
GCGAGTGCGATTTGCTTGGCGAATGCATTTACTAGAACGTGAATCGGAATCGGGATGCGGCAAATGCGAATGCGAACTACGGATTGCAATTGTAATGGATTAGATTGCATTTGTGTTCTGGGTCTGGGTCACGGGACGGGGCGGGCAGAAAATTAAAGGGGGTACACACACACACACACACACACACAAACTGAGTTGTAACTGTGGATTTACACGCTGTTTTTGCCGCTTCTGATTTCCACTTTCTTAATGTATATTTTTTTTTTTTTGTGTGTGGTGAATTTGCTACGAAAGTGGAAACGTAGAAACTTGGCAAAGCAGCTTCTTCATTATATTCATTTTAATGTTTTTCTTCTTTTTTCTTCTTCTGCGTCTTCTCTTGTTGTGAATTGTCATCAGCAGCAGTTTTATCGTGAAATGAAATCGAGAAAAGACAAAAGGCCAACGAGGCGAGCGAATGTGAAAACTTTCTCTAAATAACTAATGAATCTTCTTTTTTGTTTTCGCTTTGAGGAGGCTCAACTCGAGTTGAGTTCAGTTGAGTTGAGTTCGCTTTGCCTTTGAAATTGCTGCCAATTGCCGACAGCAGGCAAAAATTGTAGCATACTTTTCAGCGCCAGCTTAAAGCAAATGACACAAACAACAACAACAACAAAAAAAAAGCGATGCCAAAGAAAACGACGATGAACAAGAAAGATGAAAGCAGAGAGCATAAATATGAGAGATGGGGGATGGCGTCGAATGGTCGCTTGGGGCGAGGCAGTTAGGCGCAGAGAGTGAGAGACGGAGAGAGGGAAAAGCGAGACGACAGCTGAAACAGTTTTCAATGAGCTAACGGCACTGTTTATACAATATAAATGAGCCAACTTTTGAGCCAGAGTCGGCATCATGCGAATGGCAAGATAAAAGGATGCGACTGCATCAACTGCAACAGCGACGTGGCAAACTCTAATTACCAGGACCAGAAGAGCCTACAGTCATCGTCTCTGTCCCCCATTCTCTACCTCTTCCACTCTAATGAATGCAACTATTGAGAGGGGACAATGCCAACAGCCAGGCAAAAGTCCTGACCAATACATGACGATTGAATGTGCACACAATCGCACAACATTTGCAATTATTTGCAATGCAGCTCAAATCATGCATGGCCAACTCTCTTATTCATACAATATGTTTAGCATATATAGTAAACTACGCTCGTTTGCATTCACAAAAGCTAATCATGGTTAAACTTGCAGTGAATATAAATTCAGAGAATTCAGAGTACATTCTAAGCATTCACATTGACTGCAGCCATTCAGTCTCTGTGTTTGCGCTTGCCATTCACACATGTTCGCTAAAACTTCAAAGCGTGCGTGACACGACCTTGCACGACTCGCATCTCTAAAGTCGCCATTTTTACTTTGCAATCTAGCTTTTTCACTCCACTCATTGAGTGATTGGTTTATGCTCTTTATTTTGATACCCACTCACTTGCTACTGATCTTAGTATCTTTGGTTAAAAATCTGGTATATTTTCAATGTAGTGCCATATCCATATACCTTTGGCATATTTTCGATATGCTTTGGTATATTTTGTTCTTTATAGTATATATAAAAATACACCAAATATTGACTTTGGCATAGTTTAAGTATACTGTTTTCCTAATGGTATATTTTCATTGTAGTACTATATCAATATACCAAATATTGTCTTCGGTATATTTTTAGTATATTTCCGGGGTATTTTGCAGTTAATGGTATATTTCAAATGTAACACTATAAATATACCAAATATTACATTTTGGTATGTTTTGGTATATTTTCGGTATAATTTGTATTTTATGGTATATTTAAAATGCAGCACTATAAATATACCAAATATTACCTTCGGTATATTTTAGTATTTTTGTGGTATATTTTAAGAATAATACCGCACTGTTTTGTTTTCTTCATAAAATGGGTATCGGGTATCTCGCAGTCGAACACACTCGACTATAGCTTTCTTAATTCTTCGAAATTTGCAACTCGATGGCCAATTATTGCTACTGCTGCTGATGAACAGTTGATGCAACTCTTAAGCATTTGCCACACTCACACACAGACTTTTGATATACATACATATAAAAAGTTCGAATATGAATATGGGAAAAGTGAAAAATGAAATACGAAAAAATAAAAACAGATGACAAGAGAAATACATATGCACAAACATTTAATGGATACGTTTAAGTGTAGCTACATATATGTAAGATGTGATAATTGTTCTACGGCTAAAAAAATAAAATACATAAAAACCAAAACAAATCAAAATAAAAAAAACACAAAACCTATAAATGTATGTAGATGAAAATTTATATAAAATGTAACACACAAAGAGAACAAAAAAAAAAAAAACCAAAACAAAACAAAATATATAATTAAAATATATACAAAAAAGCCTTCACGCTAAAAACAAAAATATATTATCTAATAAAAACTAAAATAAAAAAAAATGACCACCATACCAGTATAAAAAAAAATTAAAAGCTTGTTTTAATTACCGTGGGGGAATTGCATCAAAAGGGCTTTTTAAATAGACTTGTAATTAAATTTCAAAAAGGTTGGCAATTTTTATTTCCCTTTTTCAGAGTTAAGAAGACTGCGAAAACTAAGAATTCGAGAGAATAATGTTCAGTTTTAAAGAATAAACGGTAATCTTGGAAAGCCAAGATTTTGAGAGAAAAGATTTCAGTTTTTAAGGGTAAACGCTAAACTTTGAAGAATAGTTTTTTTAGTTTTTAATGGATCTTGTAACAATTTTTCAGTAAGCTTACAAAATCTTTTTAATAAGACCTTTTATATCATTTAAACTACTATTTAAAAAGAAATCAAAAGCTAAAGAAAAACCTTGTGAAGATTGTGTAATTAATTATTAAAAAAAAAAAAGAAGAAAAGTTGAAGGACAAAGCTCTTCAACTTCTTCTAATTGATTGCGCTGCACGTTAAGTTGCTTAAAAAAAAGAGCAAAAGTTTAAGGACAAAGCTCTTCAATTGCTTCCAACTGATTGAGCTGCAAGCTAAAGTTACTTAATGTGAAATGACTGCGAAAACATAATTCGGAATGGTCGCTGGATAAACTTAAGTTTATTCATTTGAATGAAGTTCGTTTCATTTTTGTTTTATTTTGTTGATAGATAGTTGCTGAACTCGCGCTGTTGGCCCAATACTTTGTGGTTACAAATCGATTTGGGCTGGCCACTTGGCTGTCAGTTGATGATGATGGCTTATGGCCGTCTCTTTGCCACAGCGCAACAGAAAAGAGAGAGAGAGAGTGAAGGGGGAGGAAAACGCTCTGATTTTAGCCTTCAACGCCGTTGACTGTGTGGCATTTTAATTGATTTTCAGTTTTGTGCGACGAAAAGGAAGCGCGTTTGGCGTTATGAAAATATTAAAACGGTTGCAATCCAATTAAAAGTTTTTAACAAAATCAAGCAAACAAAAAGAAAAAAAAAAAAAATCAAAAATAAAAACAAACCATTTTTTTTTTTTTAGGTTAGATTGATCGACCATCGGATGCCCTGCAGTGTTGTAGTTGCTATGAAATAAGTTAATGTAATAACATTTCATTAATTTGAAATATTAAAGTGGAAAGTCGAAGTTAAAAGAAAGCAGGACACTCTCCTTATTAAATTGCAAATAGTTTGCACTATTTAAAGGGTATTACAAAGCTCTCTCACACATACACATGCACAACGCGCACATAAACGTGCTTGATTTAATATTCATAGACGCAGTGTGCACAGAGATTCAGTTGCATATAAATATGAATGATATGGGGATGTTTTTTTTTTTTTTTTTTGCTTCTGTTTTTGTTTTTGTTCCCCTCCCTGTTTTTGCAACTAAATTCGAATCAACTGCTGCTGTCATTACGAGCGCCGCATTTGAGACCTTTCATTTTGAAATAAATACATAAATCCCTATATCCATTTTTATTTGTCGCTCACTGCACACTATGGGGAAAGTTGTCCATTTTCGAAAAAAATTATGCTTCTCCTACATATTATTGCCCTCAAAATGTGCATTTATTCCATAGTGCTGTGTATAGTTATTCTACTTGCGTTTTAAGTGGTCCTTGTTCTGTTTGGTCTGCTCTTAAATTGCAGCGATTCGTTTAATAGTTATTTGAATTCAATATTGAAAGCAAATTATAAAGACTACTTTAATATTGACAAGTTAAAAGAAACATAACGAAATATTAAATAAACTCGAAGTCGATAAGAAAATTATTTAAGTTATTTGACTATAAAACTGTTAATAACTTGTGATGCTTTAGTGTCATAATTACAGCTATACGAAAATATAAATACGAAATCGTTAAATTATATTTTTGAAATTTAAATTTTGCGTTTTAAAAATTTAGAAAACCAATAAATTGCTAAAGGCATATGGATTATAATTAAATATAAATATTTCTATTATTATTAATTTGTTAATAAAAAAAACACTATTCTTAGAAAAATGTGTTCTTTATTTTTATTACTTTACTTTTATAATTATTTTTTTGACTCAATGTGCACCGAATATTCAAGAAACTTCAAAGCACAGAGCAAGAAGATCAACAGCTTAGCATCGAACTATTGGAATGCGGAACTTAAAGCTTTCAGAGAAGAACAAATGATGCTTTGCGAGTTATATTTAGACGCGCAAGACAGATGCAGAAAGAGCGAGATAGAGAGACTAATATGCTCTCTGCTTGGCAAGCTTAAACGAAACTAAGCATGAATAAGAGGCCGCGCAATCGGCAGATTGTGTGGCGAAGCAGATAGTTGTTGTTGTTGTTCTTGCTGTTGTTCTTGCTTGCCGTAAGCAAAGTCCGTTAGCTTATCCACTTGATCGACGCGACAGCAGTGAACGACACCGAAGATGGGCAGCAAATGTAGTTCGGCAAAGACACTCTTGCGCAGCCAAGGGATCTCATGGCAAATGTCGTCGCAAAATGTGCTCAACTGCAAGACATTAACCTGCACAGAGAGCGGGAGAGAGCAAAGAACACGCAAAGAGAGCGTTACTAAGGCAAATGAAAACGAATCGAGAGAGAGAGAGAGAGAGAGAGAGAGTGAGAGTGAGCGCTCTCAGCTTACACTTACATAGGGTGAGTTGTGGGCCACAAGCACAAACTCATCGGCTACAGTGCCCGTTGGCTGCAAAGAACGCACATGCGCCCACACATGAGCCGGCACCTGCAGCGAGTTGCCACTGTTGCTGTCGAGCAGCTGCAGACTGCGACTCACATTGTAGCGCTGACCGAGCGGCATCGTTGCCACTCCCGATACACCGATACGCAGCTCAAATTTATCGTCATCGTCATCGTTAGCGGCACGCAACGCTTGCAGCCAGTGTTTCCAATTGCCTTTGCGTAAATTTCGTAGCCAAACAATGTTTAGCAAATGATTGTATTGCTCCAGATCCTTTTGTTGTTGTTGATCCTGCAGTAGACTCGAATAATCGAACATTTCCGCATCGTAGAGTTCACCCAGCTGCGTTTGCTGTTTGCTCAGCCTATTGAACTCCGACACTGTGATGTAGCTGAAATATTTATCGAGACCACTGATAATATTATCGAGTTGCAATCTCCCAAGCACTTCGTCCGTATTCGCTGGCGTTAGGAGCACATTCTTTGCGGGATATGCCAGAAAATTGACAAAACGCAAATGCGATGCACTCAGGTCATAGCACAAAGCCAAGAGTTTCACCTCCGTTAAACGTTTTAGCTTATAGCCAATGACCAATGTCATAGCATCGACGGGATCACAACCAATCAAACTGACATTGCTCTCGTACAGCGTCCGCGTGATGTCCGCATTGCAGCTGACATAACCGCCATACATCTCTTCGATGATGCGCTGTTCATCCAAATAGATGCCATCGTCGCCACAGGTTAGACCCGCCGTTGGCTGATTGATTGACGTTCGCCTCGGATTGTTGTAGCCATCGCTGGGACCACTGATCCTCACACCCTGGGGGCAATAGAAGGTCACCGTCTCGTTGTTCGACAATTCAACTTCGGTTAGCGGTTGCTTGAGGATCGCCGTCTTGCTGCCAAATATCTTGGCCACAACGGGATACGGTTGCTGCATATTCAGTTTGCATAATGACCATGAACCCGACACCAAGGCTAACAGAATGATGGCAATGAACGTTCTCATCGTTGAAGCTCGCGATTCACACTGATCGTTGCGGTCGCTCAGTCGTCGATTGCTTCACCCATCTCCATCTCCTTTATGAGCGAGCTGAGAGCGGCCGATAGAGATGTGCAACATTCGCATCGTGCGATAGTAACTATCGCAGAATAATCACGACAAAACCTTATGACTACACAAAAATAAATGTTGCATTCAAATTTAACTTATTGATTTGCAATTCTTTTTCTTTAGAACAATTTAAGAGAGCGATCGCTAGAGATGTGCATAATTCGCAACGTGCGATAGCAACTATCGCATAATAATTACGACAAAGCTTGGTGACTACACAAAAATAAATGTTGCATTCAAATTTAGCTTATGGACTTTTTCTTTTAGAAAAATTTAATAACCAAAGTTTTTAAAATTGTAGAATAGTTTTAAAGTTGTAATGAATTATATCGAATAAAAGTTAAGTTCTTCACTAAATTCTCAAAAAATGTTCACATAATATTCAAAATAAATAAAACAATACCTGATTTGTAAATTTAATACGAAATCGTGAACTCTCTTGTCAAGCTAATTATTTCTTTAAGGCCTTTTTTATGTCCATCTCTAGTCAGCTCATACAATCGACAGCATGATTATTCTCAATCATACAAACATACATACATATATATGTTAAATGGAAACTGCTGGAGACTTTATAGCAAAATCCGCGTTTTAAAGACTTTTGAACAAAGAGATAAGAACAAACGCAGATAAGCGTGTAGATGAAGCAAAATAAATATATATACTATATGCATAAATGTATTGACAATACATACAAATTTCTGTAAGAGCATATAGAGGAAACGACAATTATCAGCTCAATAAATTTGCTGACGAACTGTTGTCATAACAAAAACCTGAATTTACATAATTCAAAAAATTGATACTGCGAGGAAACAAATTAATAAAAGAAGAGAAGCGTCGAGTTACAGAAAGCAATTCCAGAAATATAGTTTTTTGCTTTTAAAGTTATTACTTAGTGTATAAAAATTTTAAATTAATTCAATATATTATAACTTAATATATAGTATTATATTATACAAAGTAGTAGTAGTCTTTTAGCTAACTTAAAAATATCTCTAAAAAAGACGAAAGTATAACTAAATATAATAATTGTAGCTGGAATAATAAATCCATATTTGAATGCATTTCCAAATCTGTACAGTGAGTATATTTTGCGGCTTTATCGTCAACTATGTTGACCCCATTGCAGTCGACAGAGCGACAGAGACAGCAATAGAAAGAGAAAGAGAATGGGGATTTTGTGGCACTTTTGGGGCTAGCCAAAGTGAATATTTAAATAAGAAGCATTGTCATTCCAATTGTGTTATATCATGATGCAGCACACGGAGACAGCTGACAGCACACAGCACAACAACAAGGACAACGACTAGAAGTCAACTCGTACAACAACAACAACAACAACAACAACTAGCATGAGAACGAAGAACGATGACAAAACCAAGTGAATCGTGACCAGCACAAAGGTTGCTCTAAATTATGTGCACATGGTATTTGGTATTTGTAAGAGTGCTTAAAGGGTAGCATTGATTTGCAATTCATAAGCAAATTACTTGCTTCTATCGCTTGCATGATTGGCAAACATTTGAGATCGAATTCCCAACTAATTTGTGCCCTATTTGCCTTCTCAAATTGATCTGCAAAACTTCGCTTAATAACAAACGAAGTTATACGAAAAAATACGCCTGAGTTAGGGTATATGCTAGTCGGTGTAATCCGCTTTGCTTTCACTAAAGCAACTTAAAAAGAACAAATCCTAGAGTATGTACAAGTCGAAGTTTGTTTAATGACAAACGAAGTTATACGAGAAATATATTTAAGGTAAGGTATCTGCTAGTCAGTCTAAAGCGCTTTGCTTTCACTAAAGCAACTTGAAACGAGCATATTCAGGGTATCTACAAGTCGAGCATTAAATTGTGAGCTAAATTTATAATTGGCATATATGCATAAGCATTTTACAGGGTATGCACCCGTCGAGCATTGCTTATACAATTACCTTTTGAAAAATATGTTTAAGTTAAGGTATCTGCTAGTCGGTCTAAAGCGCTTTGCTTTCACTAAAGGAACTTAAAACGAGTATATTCAAGGGTATCTACAAGTCGAACATTAAATTTTGAGCTAAATTTATAATTTGCATATATGCATAAGCATTTTACAGGATATGCACCCGTCGAGCATTGCTTATACAATTACCTTTCGACTGCGTAGTGAATTAATTACGCATTGCAAGCCGAAATTTGATTAGAATTATAATTGAAGGCACTACTAGGTATCGGCTAGTCGTGCACGCTCGCTTGGCTAGGCAATTATGAATGGCGAATCAAAAATGTCAAGGCGAAAAGTCAAGTGGCAAGCGCACACGCGTAACGCAAAGACAAAACGTGAGCAGCCTCTCTTTCTCTGTATGTGTGTGTCTAGGTGTAGTCATAGTAATGTGCGTGTGTGTGTGTGCGTCGCATGTAATCGCCTTTTGGCTGCTTGTCATTGCATTTGCGCCCACGCACACGCATGCAAAGCACATTTAATCAGCCGCTGCTAACTTCCTTCTGCTGCTTCCCCATTTCTCTCACTCTCTCTCTCCCCAATCTAATGCCACTAACACAGTTTAAGGCCTGTTGCCATGTGTGTGTGATGCGTGTGAAACGTACGCAGCGAGTGGGGGAGGAAGTGAGGGGAGAGGTGTCATCATTACAGTCTCATCGTCGGCTTCATCTTCATTTTGCTAAAACATTTATCTGTGCACATCAATCGCACGTGTGTGCAAGAGCGAAAAAGAGAGTGAGCGAGCGAGAGTTGTGTGTGAATAAAGAAGAAAAATTTAATGTTGCAAACTTTTGATGTACTCTAATTTATATACAAACAGTCTGACACGCTGACAGCAAACAAGCACACAAGCTGGCAAGTCAGTCAGTCAGTCAGTGAGTTAGGCTGACAGTCTAGTCTGGCAGTCTGGCAGCATTTTGCAGTCAGGTCTGGCAACGCTCTCTATCTCTCTTTTTTGCTACCTTTTCGCTCTTTCTATGTCTATGTCCTCTCGTTAAAGTAAATTTGTTTTTACGCTTGATGGCAAATTGCGCGACCTGCCCTCTGCCCCCCCTTCCCACCCTCTATCTGTGCCACGCCCCCACACTTCGCATTGCACTTGACTTTTGTGTGATGTGCGTTGGACCCGTTAATATTTCATATGTCAACGCAAGAGACAAACCCATCATATGAAAGCTCCATGCTCATTTTTTGCCTCTTTCCTCCTCCTTCTTTTTTGTATCCCTCAAATTGTTGTTGTTGAGGTGTGAGTGTGAGAGGAGAGAGCGAGTGTATGTGTGTGTGTGTGTGGCACTTTAAATCGCTTGCATTTAAAAAAAATGTGATTATGTGAAATTCTCGTGTGGGGAAATTAAATTTATACACAGATTCACAATTTTTGTGTGCCTGATTGTTGCTGTTGTTTTTCTTGTCGTCGTCGTTGTTGTTGTTGTTTCGGCTGGCTCGTATTTTCATTTTTTATGACGGCTTTTCCGCATTTTCGGCATCAAGCAGAAAAACAGCGGAAAACAAAACACAACAAAAAAAAAAAAAGAAACACAAAGTTTAAGAAAAACAAGCCAGCAAATGCGAACGCTTACTGAACATGACTATCACATACCTTGTAAGTTAGTTCATTGAGCTCAACATTTCTTAACCGATTTAATAATTGAATGCTGAAATTCTTAATTTCTTTTCAGCAAAGATTTCAATTTTCTCACAGCAAAGTTAAAGTTAGTTAGAGTCTTAAAATTGTGTTCAGATCACACACCACATTAAACGGTTTTATTTTGTCGTATAAAGAAAACTCCCGCCTACCAAAATACAGCGAAAAAAGAAAACAATTTAAATTGTATAAATTTGCATTCATTCATTTAAGATAATTAATTTGTGCAGGGTATTTGAGACAAAAGACAAAAGAAGTCAACAACATGCGGCTGACACATTCAGTCTGCATTTAAATTGGGCTACATCAGCTTCACTTAACGACAAGAATACGTTAATATGTGACAAAATGTCAAACAAAAAATTGTATAATACATTTTCTAAATATTGAAATATTGTTTATCTTTTGATGAGCATTAGGAATGAAACTAAAATGCTAAAGAAATTAAAATTGCAAATATTTCTGATAACTATTAACATTTATTGAGGTTAGGTTGTTCTTTTATTTGAGGTTAAGTTAAGCGGGCTAAGAACATTTAATTGTTAATTTCATTTGTATTTAAGTTTAGTTAGAAGAGGTTACTTTATGTCATGACAAAATAAGCTGACGTAAAATAGTTGAAAATGCCAAAAAAAAAAAACAAAACTGACAATTATTGAGGTTAGGTTGTACTTTTTTGAGGTTAGGTTGAGCAAAAAGTAGTGGAAAATGTAAAAGAAAATAAAATTGCAACTATTTCTGATAACTAGTAACATTTATTGAGGTTAGGTTATCCTTTTTTGAGGTTAAGTTAAGTAAAGCGGGCTAAGAATATTTTATTGTTAATTTCATTTGTATTTAAGTTTAGTTAGAAGAGGTTATTTTATATCATGACAAAGTAAGCTAACAAAAGACAGTTGAAAATGCCAAAGGAAATAAAACTCTGACAATTATTGAGGTTAGCTTGTACTTTTTTGAGGTTAGGTTGAGCAAAAAGTAGTGGAAAATGTAAAAGAAAATAAAATTGTAACTATTTCTGATAACTAGAAACATTTATTGAGGTTAGGTTATCCTTTTTTTGAGGTTAGGTTAATTAAAGCTAGCTAAGAACATTTTATTGTTGATCTGATTTGTATTTATGTTTAGTTAGATGAGGTTATATTAGTTGAATTTAAAACGGATTGAAAAAGTTATGGATTGTTTAAAGAAGGTAAGCAGACAGTAATGAGAATCTATTCCACACACTTTACAGGGTATTTGAGAGTTGTTGTGTGCGAATCGAATTGATGGCTTTATTTGCAGTGTGTGTTAAGCGACTTAAAACAGCTTAAATGCTGTGCTGGTGCCCATAAAGAATGAACCGAAGCAGAATCGTTGTTGTTGTTGCTGGAATGTTCGTGGCGCGACAAGAAACATGAAACAAGGAATAAGGGACACGGGACAAGGACACATTGCGACGCGTTGGCATTCGGTGATGGAGGCTTTAAAAGGAGCAGAGCAATGCGAAAAGGACGACGGACGACGGTCGAAGAACGAAGGACGAACGACGGATGGGCAAATGCTTGCGATTTATGCATAATTTATGCAAAAAGGCGAAACACAACAACAATTTGACATTAATCAGTATGCTTTATTGACTTGATGCTACCAGAGTCGCAATTGGACAGTCAGAGAGAGGGAGGGGGAGAGAGCGACACACACACACACACACACACACACACACACACACACAGAGATTGGGATTGTTCAAGAGCTAACACTCACGACGTTTGCGTACCCAACATTCCCATAACTTAATCAAGAAATTCTTTATGTTCCCACCTCATGCACATGCTTCGCTTTCCCTCTCTCTCTCTCTCTCTCTGTCTCTTTCTTTGTCTCCCCCGCACAACAACAACATCATCTCATCAATGGCGTTAATGGCCGTCGTTGTCGTTCCTATTGTGGTTTCCGTGCCTTTTGTTTTTCATAATGAAAGTGACTTTGACATTCCGCTGCCTCGTCGGTTGCGCTTCACATTTCTTTTTTCGCTTTCTTTTGCTTTTGCGCTTGCTTTTGCGAAAAGGAATTTTCATAAATTCCTATAAATGCCACGTGCAATTTTTACTGTTCGTACTTTTTGCCCAGGCATTACCCATTACACAGGAAAATACTCTCTCCAACTCCCGACTCCTCCTCCTCCTTCACCACCGTCTCCGTTCACTTTACGTGCCATAAAAGAGCACTGCTCATTAAATTTGACTTTCACCTGTGCAGCACAAAAACTTTGCAGCAACACCTGTGTGGCAAATGCTGGTCACCCTAATTTCGATGAGCGGTAATTAGAGGCTAAATTAGTGCCAGAATTATGGTTGTAATTATAAGAGATGCTTTCAAATTATTCATGCAGTGAAAGTGCACGAGCCACAAGGACAGATTATGTTTGAAATTTATATAAAATTGTTGTCACAAATATTGAACAAGAGAGCAGAAATTTAAAAAGAGAGAGATTCGAGAGAAAACGTGAGAATGCCGAAATAAACAAATGAAAATTAAAATTAAAGAATTTGAATTTCAACTCACAAATGTTTTCCTCAATTAATTCAAATTTAAACTGCCTAATATCGTCTTTACTGACTTACTCTAATTCTAGTTAATCGCTGTTAATAAAAGTCGTTTCATTGATATGTCTATCAAGCATATGTTAAATTTCGAAAGCTGCATTCTTCATTCATTTTTAATCAGTTTAATATGCCCCACAGCGAAATAAAATAAAAGTTAATTTAAAATCTGCATTCTTCGGCTGCGGAAAACCTTGAGGGCTGCACTTGATGTAACAATTACAATTTTATACCATGTCTTTGTACACTCACAGTTGGGTATTTCCATTAAGAGCAAGTGTTTGTCAACGTTCATAAAATACTTTTTAAGCTGTGCTGTTTTCTCTCTGCGAAGCAGCTTCAGTGTGTCTGTTGTTCTCCTGTCTACCTATTTCTGTGTGCATTGAATTGTCTTTCCCTTATCCGGCTGTCTGTCTGTCCGTCTCTGTGAATGTATATTACTCACAAACTATTTGAGCTGGAGATATTTCATATCCATTTTTTAGATGTGACGCTCACAGATCCACTTCATTTTAAACTTCGAAATGCTGCACTTGATTTCTTAATAAAATAAATCGAATAAGAAAGCAACAGTCGAGTGTGCTCGACTCTAAGATACTTGTTACCCATTTTACACAAAGCCATATTCTAAAACTATACCAAATTAATATACCGAAAATAAAACATACCAAATAAACATATCGAAAAATACTAAAATATTATCGGTTGTTAATCTATATAGGCGTACATTCAAAATATTCCAAAGAGTACGAAATATACCATTTTCTATAAAACAATATTCAAAAAATATACCGAACAATACTAAAATATAGCGAAGATTACATTTGGTTTATCGATTTAGGAAAACATTCCAAAATTTTCTAGAGACTACAAAATTTCCCACAAAAGCGTATTATCAAAATATACCAATCGAGTAAATAAATAAATACTAAAATATACCGATGGCTATGTTGTTGGTATACCGAGATAGTTCTACATTCCAAAAAAACCAGAGTGCAAAATATACCATTTTCCACATAACCATATTCTAAAAATATACCAAGTTAATATACAGAAAATATACCATATGCTATATATATTTGGTATATCGATATAGTTCTTCATTCAAAATATACCAGAGGGTACAAAATATATTAAATTGTCAACAAAAGCGTTTCATTATCATACAAAAGTATTTCTTATATAACTTCTATACTTTTTACCATTATAAATACTGTAGTTATTATTTTATACCGAAAATCGCTTGCTTTCCGATTTGTTTTTCATTTTCGGCTGTGGAGCTGGGAAAACTTGATTTAATTACTTCATTGAAGTGCATCAAAATTAACTGAAAATTCTCTAAACGTGAATGCCGGGTATCTCGTAGTCAGGCACACTCGAGTGGAGCTCTGTCTACATACAAGTACCATTTTAGTAATTATAATTACAATATGCAATAATTTGTCTAGTTTGAACGACGTTTTCAATTGACGCCACGATGACCACGTAGCGTTGCCCAAAAAAAAAAAAAAAAAAAAACACAAAAAACAAAATCAAATTTGTGCGCGGTAATTAATAAACGAATTTAATTTCTTCATTAACTGTTTGTTGATGTTTTTTTCGATTGTCGATTCAAGCTTGAGGCAATTCAGTTGCGTTTCTGTTGGCCAACTGAACGGAGTTGCCTCAAAAGCGACGGAAGCACTTTAAAAATCCAACAGACAGACAGACAGACAGACGGAGCTGAGTTGCTTATAAACTATCGCATTAAGTAGTGAGAACAACAGCAAAGCGTAAAGTGTGGAAGCGTGATGCACTTGTACGTGGCATTGTGGGTGTGTGGCACGTTGCTGACGCTGCTGCTTGGCTGGCAGCAGCGAAAGTGTTGGCGCCTCATTTGGCAGCTCAATGGGTGGAGGGGCGTGGCACAGCAGCCGCTGCTCTGGTTTCTGCTCTGCATCAATCTGCATCCAAACAGTTGAGTTCATCTCTTTATTCCCGCAATTTATTCAAGTGCCATTGATGAAAACAAAATACCTAAATTGAAAAATACAATCAACTAAAATATGAACAACAAATTATAAAGTGCAACAAAAAGGGAAAGTGAATAAGAAACTGCAAGAAAAAGAAAACTAAATGCATTAGCGACGCTTCAAACTATTCACTTATTATAACTGCCATTTATTGTTCCTTCAATTTAAATGTAGAAAATTAATGAAATATTATAAAGAAAACATCAAAAGAAGCAAGTTCTAGAAAGTTGAAAAAGGAAAAAAAAGACAAAGTAACAAATTATTAAAAGCAATACTAAATAATAATGCGGAAATAACATAGACAAATATAAAAATTCCATTAAACAAAATATCTATACAGCGAAAATAAACACAATAGCAAATCTGCATTAACAATAAATTACAAATTACAAAGAAAAGAATATATGATGAATGAAATAAATATATTATTTTGGAAAAAAAAACACCACGAAATGCAATAATAAAAAGTCAAAAATTTATAAATAAATACAACAAATTTCTAGATAAGCGATACCTCAAACTACATACTTATTAAACTCTAAAATAATGGAGAAAATACAATCAAAATATATACAAGAGCAAATTCGCAAAAATAAAACAAATAAGAAAAGAATATGTGATGAAAAGTCGAAATATGAAAAATAAATTTAACAAATCTTTAGATGAGCGAGACCTCAAACTTATTTACTTATTAAATCTAACCTTCCTAGGCTTTTCTTTATATGTACATTAAATTTTGAAATAATGGGAAACTACAGCGAAAAGAAACACAATAGGAAATCAGTCTAAATAATAAATAAAAATGTATTCATCTTTTCGAAAGAAAAGAATAAATGATGAATGAAATCAAAAAAAAAAACACCAATAATAAAGTCGAAAAGATATAAATAAATAGAACAAATTTCTAGATAAGCGACAAAATACCTCAAAATACATTCTTATTAAATCTCCAAATTCAACTCTAAAATAATGGAAAAATACAATCACAATAAATACAACTGCAAATTCTCAAAACTGGAAAATAAAACACAAAAGAAAAGAATATCTGATGAAAAGTCGAAATAAGAATTGTATATAGCGACATCTCAAACTTATTTATTTATGTACTTAAAAAATTTTGAAACAATGGGAAACTACAGCAAAATAATAAATAAAAAATGTTCAATAGAAAAGAATAAATTATGAATGAAATCAATTTATAATTTTGGGTACAAAACACACCATGAAATTCAATAATAAAAAAAACGAAGAGTTATATATAAATATATAAAATTTCTAATTAAACGACACTTCAAGCTTTCTACTCTTTCTTTTTATATAAAGTTTTTGAAATGATGGTAAAATACAATCCAAATAAAAAACAAAAGAAAAGAATATCTGACTGAATATCTGAGTCGAAATACGAAACATAAGTACAGCAAATACTTTCATAAGCGACACCTCAAATCACATATTAATGAAATCGTAATTATTACTTTTATCCGATTTTAGGCATTCTGGATAAAGTGACGCGTTTGCGAGTGCTCTTCACGCGTCCCTTGGCCATATTAATAGGGACTCGAGCTCTGCTCTACATCGATGATCCCGCTGGAATGGAGTGCGTATTAAATGCAGCCGAATGTCTCGACAAGACTTTCATGCAGGAGGGTTTCTTTGCCCGCAAAGGATTGTTGCATGCGCGTGGTAAGAGTTGTTAAACAGTTAAGAGAGAGTATTTACTAGTTCATCATTGATTTGTAGGTCAGAAGTGGAAGCTGCGACGCAAACAGTTGAATCCCGCATTCAATCACAATATTGTGATCAGTTTCTTTGAAGTATTCAACTCGGTTGGCAATCAGCTAGTCGAGCAATTTGCCACACAATCGAAGCTGCATGGCGATGCCGTCAAGTTCAAGGATGCCGAGGATATGCTCAGTCGCGCCGTCCTCGAGGTATCCTGCCGTGAGTAGACAACCCCAAAAAAAAAAAAAAAAACAAACAGAAAACAGCAAATACAGAAAACATCAATAGCCCGAATATACAAAAATACTCAAATCGAATCCAATCTAATGCAATATACGAAAGTCATGTCGCTTCTTCTTCGCATTCGCGGCGCCCTTCACGTCGCGACACGTTTGCCCAGTTTCCATGCGACTCACGTACGCGGAACCCAACAACAACACACACAACATTTCAGCCAACACACATTTCAGACAAAAGCGAGACAAAATGTCATTCAGTTAGGCACGGAGGAAGTGAGGAGAAGTGAAAGAGAAGCAAGAGCTATAGCTAACATATAGCTACACCTAATCTATGTCTATTCACTTGTCTTCTCTCTGCTCAGCTGTAAATTATGATTTCGCTTCGATAATAATCGTGCTATTGATTTAGATGGAAGCAGCGCAAATAGACAATGCCAACAGACAATTGCACCGAGCCAGGCAGGCAGGCAAATCTAGTATGGTAGAGCAACCAATCGAGTCGAGTATCGCCCAACAACAATGCTGCGAATTAATTAGGAAATTGCAAATGTTGCAGACACATTTCGAACAGTCAGCAAAGTCACGACATACCACAGACTACAGATAACTAACATACTCTTTAATATTTTGTTGTAGGCAATTTAATATTGAAACAGAAATTAGAAATAGGAAATCGCCTTTTTTAAACTACTTCCCTAATAAATATTAAAAGTATATATACTCATATTACAAGCAAACAATAAATAGGTCATATAATAACATTTAAAAATATAACAAGTAAGAAAGCTACAGTCGAGTGTGCTCCAAAAGTAAGGCAGTGTAGTATTAATTTTAAAATATACCGCAAAATATCTCAAAATATACCAAAGGCTTTATTTGGTATATTGACATAGTACTACATTCAAAATATACCATAGATTGAAAAATATACCAAATTGTCAGACGCATTTCGAACAGACAGCAAAGTCACGACATACCACGGACTACGTATGAGTAGCAATTTAATAACAAATACTAAGGCTGTAGTATTGTAAATATTAAAATAATATATATGGGTAATTTACTGACAAGTAACAACAACATATACCAAAACATTTTTTTGAATTTTCAATAAAAATGAATCGTATAGCTCTTGATTAACACCAAGAATGATTTTTAACTTTAATTAGAACCAAGAGTGATTTTGGAATTCGCATGAAATATCAAAAATTATGAAATATAAAAATGTCGTAAAACAGAAAAAAATATATCATAAATCAATTTTAGCTACAGTTATAAGAATAACATTCACTTACTTATAACATTTTTTTAGTTTATGTTTTGTTACCCAAATTATCCACATTTAAATTACAAGCAAAGAGTAAATAGGCCAACAATTATAAATATTTATACGATAATACTAAAATCATGGAACAATCAACAACACCCCATAGATCTCATATAAGTAGTTTTCGTATGTATTACAAAATGTCATTCATCAACTCCTCCAACGAGCTCGAGCTCGTGATCGATCACTAACTGAATCGTATATAAAGTAAAATAGTTGATGGTGACTAACCAACTAGTAAAAAAGTAAAAAAAAACAAAACAGTGCGGTATTAATTTTAAAATTTACCTTATTCATACACCACAAATATATACCGTATACCATTTTTGGTATATTTATACAATACTTGATTTAAAATATACCACACATTGCCAATTATAGCAAATTGTCAGTTACAGTAATATACCACAAAAATACTAGAAATACACAACATGTTATTTTCGGTATATTTGTATATTTAAAATTATTGTACATTTTAAATATAGTACTGTAGTGCCAAATATACCAAATTCTAAGTCAAATCAATATACGACAAAAATAATTAAAATACACCAAAGACTATTTTTGGTATAATTATACAATACTTGATTTAAAATATACCACACATTGCCAAATATAGCAAATTGTCAGCCGAAGCAACTAAGACCCCACTTTAGTGGCCTGTTTTGCCCATTGAAAAGTATTTCTTCTATGACTTCTAGAATTGTCATCCGATCGCAACTAAATTTTGAGGAATCATTATTGTCTGTACCAAAAGTCGAGACACTAGCTGTAAAATTACTTGTTATACGATTTTTATCAATTAAGGGGGGGGACAGAAGTGGGCGTGGCAAAATTTTGAAATAAATCCTATTGACATCGAATTGAAATAATAACTTACAACACACCATATGATCTCAAGTTCGTGGAGCTGAAAAGAAAGCATAAAAATAAATATCACATTAGCATGAATTCTTTCATTCATTTTTGAACAGTACACAGCACTTAAATTAAGTTATTGCTAAGCACTACGCAACACTGAAAATAAGTTATTATTAATACCAACACAACTGCAAAAATGTAAGAAGAGTTAAGAAATAAAAGCAGTTAGACAAATGATAAGAAGTAATTTTATAAATATGTACTTAAAATAACGAAAGAAAGAAACTCTTCTATAGACATGTAATTTAATTAAAAATCAGCTATAGGGATAATAGAAACTTTTTTGCTTAAAACTAATCCAAGCACTCTTTCATAGAAGCAGAAGTTTCACTTGAGTGTAATCAAACTATGAAAATTATCGTGAAAAGTTTGCGCTTTGCACTTCCCGCCGCAGCACACGTAAAAAATGTTCATCATATTTTTGGAAGGTCTAACGAGGAGTATTCAGGAGTGGGGAATACTTGGGAATACTTTACAGAGCGCTGAGCTTATGATAACTAATAACTTTAATAGTTTAATAAGTGTGCGACGAGTTAAGAGGGGAGAAGAATTTTAGTGAGTGAGTCTGTGCGAAAAGAAAAAGACACGCAACAACAGCAACAGCAAGAGTTAAGTGCAGTGGAGGAGGAGGAAAGGAAAGTGCTTACCGAGTTGATGTCCCATCAGGGATTACAAAACCTCAAAGAAAACAAGTTGAAGCACGTACCAAGCTGACACGAGACACTAGTCGACTAAGCGGATGCTCTAAAAGTAGCCAAATCTAATTAAAGCCAATCTCTGAGTTGATTAATCGATTAAGCCAGCTGAAGTGTGAGTGCGAGTTAAATTACATAATCCAAGAATATTTCATATTTAGATAGATTTCACCTTGAATGTGATTTCGTGTAGAGCACAAAAATTATAATAAATGCTAAGAAACATTCGTCTCGGGGGAGATTTCCGCTCAGCTCTATCAAAAGTGTTTGAGCACAAAGAAAATAAATATTTGATTAAAGCATTATTATTTTAAGCTTTTTAGTTGCGAGACGGGACACAAAACTTGCAACATATATATTTCAATGCCATATCGTTTAAGCGAATATCTTCTCAAGCATGAAGGGAATGAGGGAATGAGGAAACAAGTAAGAAAGTTACAGTGGAGTTTACTCGACTGTGAGATACCCGCTACCCATTTTGAATAAAAGAAATATCATTTGCGGTATTATTCTCAAAATATACCGAATATACTGCAAAAATATTTAAAATATACTAAATGGTATATGTGGTATATCGATATAGTACCTCATTCAAAATAAACCAAGACGGCACAATATACCAGATTGTCAGCCAAAGCAACTAAGACCCCTAGTATGTTAAGTAGGCGTTTTTGTCCACGCAAAAGTATTTCTTTAATAACTTCGACAATTTTTATTTGATCGCAACCAAATTTCAGGAATCATAACTTCTATAGTTATTATCATAAAATTAGCAACTCTAGATTTAAAATTCGATTTTTTTTATTTGAGGGGGCGGAAGGGGGCGTGGCAAAAATTTGAAACAAACTTCATCTGCGAGCAAACATAACAAATGCTGTAGAAAAAAAACTATAGCTCTATCTCTCATAGTTTCTGAGATCTAGGTGTTCATACGGACAGACGGACATAGCTAGATCGTCTCGGCTGTTGATGCTGATCAAGAATATATATACTTTATAGGGTCGGAGATGCCTCCTTCTATCTGTTAGATACATTTCCTGCCGGCACAAAGTTATAATACCCTTCTAACCTATGGGTAGCGGGTATAAAAAGTGTTGTCGCAGGCATTAGAGCAAATTTAATTAGATGACATAGAAAATTTGTTAGCCATTTGGCATAGCTTGAGGAGAGAGGGCAGAGAGTGAAGGCGAATTATGTTGTCGGCAGTTGATGTTTAGACTTTTAGCTGCCAACAGAAGCTTCCTCTCTCTTTCCCTCTCCCTCCCACTCGTTATCTCTCCATCTCTTTGCTATTCATGTTTCTTTCACTCTGCTTGTGCATCGTTACCTTTCATTGCAGTCACCATCATGGGCACACCGACAAATTTCACGCAAGCGGATGACGCTCACATTGCCACCACGTACAAAAGGTGAGTACCTCGCCTCTGTCTCCCATTCCCCTTCCTTCTCAATCCCTCTCCCTCTTTAATAGGCTGCTGGAAATCTCAGCCATTAAGACTGTGAAGCCTTGGCTGCAAATCGATTTGCTGCATCGCCTATTGGAGCCGCAACTTTATGCCGAGGCCGAGGAATGCAACCAGTTGCTGGTCGATTTTGTGGCACAGATTGTGCAGCGCAAACATCGCAATTGGCAGCTACGCAATGCCATTGACGATGGCCCCACCGAAGATGGCACCTCCTCGTGGCAACGTCGCATATTCATCGAGCAGATGTTTCAATTGGCCGCCAATGGTGAATTAACCCTGCAGGACATCGAGGATGAGGCTCAGTCCATGGTCTTGGTGGTAAGAGGCAACAAAGTGTTTTGCTTTGATCATTGCTGATTTTTGTTTTTCTAATCTAAGAAATTCATATGAATCACAAGTCTTAAATTTGTATAATACTTAGCTAAAGCATTCGAATTTCTTCGATATTTCAGTATTTTTACCCTAACCTAAAAACAAACTTTGGTATACTTCAATATTTTTATTGTTGTTGGTATATTCATTCGAATATTATACAATAGCTACGTTGCAAAAAAAAAACGAAGATAATCTGCTTGGTTATTTATGATTATACCAATTACCCATTGGGAATTATAAATCAATGCCAACAGGACACAAATGGAGATATTTCAGATCCTATAAATTATTCATATTCTTCATAACCGTCAATGTTGTAGTATATTAATATACCAAAAATAGCCTTTGCAATATTTCAGTATTCTTTGGTATATTCATTAGATAGGGCTTACCTTAAGTAGATTTCAGTATTTATAATACATTAATATTTCCCTTTAAAAAATACACTTCGGTGTATTTCAGCATTTGTGGTATATGAATATACCGAAAAAAACCTTCGGTATATATATTTTTTTGTTGCTATATTAATTTGCTGTATATTTATGACACTACCTTTATTTACATACCAAAAACAGCCATCGGCCGTATCGGCATCAGTATTTTTCGGAATATTAATTTGGTATATTTTAACGATAATACTGCTTTCATATTTTGAATGCACCTAAAGCTTTTTTCAGTATTTATGGTATATGAATATACCAAAAAAGCTTTCGGTATATATTTTTTGTTGCTATATTAATTTGCTATATATTTATGATGAGACTTTTATTTATTTATATACCAAAAAACAACCTTCAGTCGATTTCAGTATTTTTTGGAATATTAATTTGGTATATTTTAACGATAATACTGCTTTCATATTTTGCATGCAACTAATGTTATGCTTTATTTAACGCTCTTTTTGTGTTTCTTTCGTTTTGTGTGATTTCGATTGAATTACCATTTTCATTTCCTCTTATTACAGTCCTTTGAGACGGTCTCGAACAGCATAATGATTGCTCTGCTCTGTTTGGCCACGCACAAGGGCGACTGTCACGAGCGTTTGCGTGCTGAAATTGCCAGCGTGCTGCCCCATGGCAACGATGCCAGCTATGTGAGCGTCGAGCATTTGCAGCAACTGCGCTATTTGGATGCCTTTGTGAATGAGGCACTGCGTCTGTTGGCCACGATACCGATGAATTTGCGACATGTTAGCCGTGACTTTCAGTTGGCCGGACGTGACGCGATTGTGCCGCAGAATACGATTATTGTGCTCGACACATTCAACATGCAACGCGATGCCGCATTTTGGGGCGATCGAGCCAAACAATTTGAGCCTCAGCGTTTCCTCCAACATCAACTCGACCTGGAGCAGGAACAGTGTGAGCAGGACATGAAAACAACAACCGCAGGAGGATCACAGCGTCGCCATTCGTACAGCTTTTTACCGTTCTCAAAAGGATTGCGAACTTGCATTGGTAACACACACTTGAGAGGATTATAATCTGAAATTCTAATCAACTCTCTTTTCGATAGGTCGTCGCTATAGCTTCTTCATTATGAAAGTGTTTCTGGTCAAGCTGCTGACACACTTTGATTTCCACAGCGATCTACAATTGGAGCAGTTGCAGTTTGTTGAAGGCATCTCGCTCAAGTTTCGCAATGCCGATGATATACTCTTTCAGATTCAGCCTCTTAAGCAGACATAAATATGTTTGCAATCATGCAATAATCTTTTTACTATTATTATAATATAAAATTAGCTAATTAACTAATTACTAATATGAATGTAAATATGTTGAATGTTTAATGCTTTTCTTTAATCAAGGCAAAAGAATCATATTTACTTAATTTAACTGTTATTTTTTTCTTAGTCAGTATTTTACTTTGGAATCAGTATATTTAGTTCAACATATTTTTTTTTAACCTTTTCTTATGTTACCTCCTTAGTTATATATATTTCCATAAGAAAATAAACGCCTTGCACAATATTTAAAGCATTTTTCCATTTGTTTTCGATTCTTTGATTCGTTATAACAGTGCAGAAGTGTTGTATCTAAATATATTATTACTTGTATTTTTATTTCTTTTAATATTAGTCCGTCAACTATTGAAAAAAAGAAATAAAAGATTTACTAAACTTATTTGCTTCACAATACAAAGCTCAATTTGCTTCACATTGAATTTTTGCCTACGATTTGAAAATGCAATTCCAAAAAAATCCCTTCTTTTTGAAATTTGTTTGCTTTTACGCCAAAGCTTTTGCTTAGCTTCGATTTGAACCATTTTAAAGCTTGACAATAGATGGCGCTCTTCCAATGCAAAGCTGTTGTTGCCAAAGCTCGCACAATGCTTTCGAAGCTTTCACGTATTTAGTGCATACATGAATCCTTTGCATTTGAATCCTTAAAAAAATCGTTATAGAAAAATTCTATAATATATAAACGATTTTAATGTGAATAAAAACGTTATTTAAATATTCATATTCATTCATATTAATATGAATGAAAACGTTAAACATTGTATAACTATTTTTTTTAGTATAAAGCTAGCTTATTTTGTGATAAAGCTCTTATGGTAAATATACAATTATAAAAATGTTATTTATTTACAAAGTAGTTTTAAAATCAAGTTCAATTTTTTAATCGGAGCAAAAATTATGAAATTCTTTTAAGAAATCACCATCTAATCGTTATAAAAAAAAACGTGAAAATTAGTTCATAAATATAATATACGAATGAATCGGGTTTCCTTTGTGAATTATAAACAAGTTAAAGACACATTACGATTTAATATGATTGCCATATCATAACAATTGGCATAACCAACGCACTCATGACAACGAGCCGTAAAGGCGGTTGACTAACTGGTCTGAAGAACTGCTACTGTGAAGAAGAAGAAGAAGAAGAAGAATGAGGATTGGGTGGAGATGGTTGAGTATACTTCACTTTCTACTCTGCTCGACGAGTTGCTCTTTAATGCCAGGCGACAAATGTTGAGCAATTACGGAGCACGCGCCTGGGACAGCGTTCTATGATAATATGCCACAACTGTCAACAATATTTCCGGTGCAATGCGCCTCACCTGAAACCCCCCCTCTCCCTCTCCCAATCCCCTGGTTCTGGCCATCCACAGTCACCACTCTTCACTTGACAAGGAGCGCAACAACTGTGTGTGTGTGTGTGTGTGTGTGCGTGTGGCCTTGACAGCAAATATGTGTGTGTGTGTAGTGTAGTGTCGTGTCGTCTATGGAGTGTGTGAAACTCTCACCTCGGGCACATACATATCATTGTCAGTGCACGCCCGTGACTCAACTTCAGTTCGCTTGACTTGTCTAAAGACTCAGGTCCAACTGTCGGCATCGTCTTAGCAACTAAACGACAGTTACAGCACCAAGAGCAGCAACATCATCAACAACAACAACAACAGCAACAACAACGACATCAGCATCATTATAAACTAGGCATACACTGAGCGAAAAATACTATACTAGCAATTATGCAAATCGCAAGAGAAGTAAATCCATTAGTAAAATTTGAACTAAACCTTGAGAGAACTTAATTCTTGGCAAATAAGTTGGCAGTCCTATGTTAGCAAGTTGATAGCACCAATTAAACGAATCTAATCTGGCAGCACTACATTGGTAAGTGGACAGCACAAACCGAAGAGAGAAATTTAAGAATTTATTTTGCGATATTAGTCGATAAATGTTTTTTTTAATACAATACTTAATATCAGAGTGTATAAGACTATACAGAAATAAGTTGGCACTCCTATGTTAGCAAGTTAATAACACCAGTCTATACATTATAATGAGCAAGTTGGCAGCGCTACAGTGGTAAGTGGGCAAATAAATTAGAAGAGAAATTTACGAAATTGTACGATTTTTGGTGATAAATGTTTTGCACCAACTATTGCAAACTACAGCAGTAAGAGTTGCTTTTTAAGCTTATTTGCAGTAGTCCTCCATGTGGACAATTTGCAAATATTGATATATGAAAAGTAGGGTATTGCACATATGCAAATTTTCTTCAACATATTATAGAAGTTTCAAAGCATTTTATGCGCTTCCAAAAAAAAAAGTATTCTCTAAGTGCACTACTCTGAATGCTCATTTTTTGTTGCTCACTCTTCAGCTATCTCTTTCTCTATGTGCTTATATATATATTATTTTTTTCTTTTTTGTGAAGCAAATGGGGACGTCAACGCAGTCATTAGATGGCTGTGCAACGGGGCTGAGGGAAAGGCAAGGGCAAAGGCAAGAAGGCGTGGCATGTCTGCCTTGCAACGGTGTTGATGTTGATGCTGTTGCCGTTGTTGTTGTTGGCATTAACTTGACACTTTCCCCATTGGCGCCGTGTGGCATGCCTCGAGTGTATCCTATACACTGCGAGTGAGCAGCTCAAGTGTGTGTATGTGTCTGCCCCCACCCCCCACACACACACACACACACACACACACACACACACACACACATACACATACATTCTCATACACAACTGCAACTTGAGTGTGCAAAAATTTATAACTGTAAAAGGCACTCGAAACATATTCGCATGGAAATTTGCCTGCATTTTTGCTTTGATTAATGTGCCGGCTAAAATCGCTCCTGATAAAATATGTGGAAGCCGAGGCTCCTGGATTCATTCGTCGTTCTGCCTGCATCTTATGCTGCCTCTGTCTCTCTCTCTCTCTCTGTCTATCTTTCTGTGCCTTCTGCAACCTGTCGTTGGTTTAAAAGCTTCAACTTCAGCTTCTGCTTCGAGACGTCACTGAAGCTGCACTCGTAACTCGAGACTGCTTCTTTAAGGCGCCACTTAATTATTTACCAAAGAAATGCAATTGTCTGTGCCACGGTGTGCAGCATGTGGCATATGGCAAGTGTGGCTGCCACAAAGAAGACAAAAAAAAAAGCATATAATAGCAAAAAAAGATAGTAAACTCCTTGCACTTTGCCACTTCAAACAGCGGCGAGCCCATTAGGGATCAAATTGCGGCTTGGTGTTATAAATTACAGTTTCTTTTGAAGCGACCAGTGTTGGTAAATACGCATAGTTATCGATAAAGATAACGATTTTTATATATATTCATAAATTAGCATACGATTAAGCAGAACATGAAATATCACTTTGCTCAAGAAGCAAACGCAGACTATTAGAAATAAAATAACAAAGGGTGATTTTACAGCACTGTTCAGTTTATTTTTTTGGAATTATATGGAAAGTAGATATTGAAGAGTACTTTTGCATAAATTGAGAATTATCGAAATAACAATTACAAGCTGTCCATTTAATAATTTCAATGTTGACAAACGCAGAAGAAATATGCAAAAATATGCAACAAGTAGTCAAAAGTGTCACTCTAAGTGTTGGTAAATTCCCATATTTAATGACTAAGATATATATTCTTGAATTGAATTAAGCAGAGCATGAAATGTCACTTTACTCAAATAGCAAATGAAATGCAATAATATGAAATATCAAATGAATATATTATTTGGTGATTTTACAGCACTTGTTCAGTGTGGTTTTAGGGATTGAATGGAATTTAGATATTGAAAAGAAGATTTTATGAATTAGAGAATTGTCTGAAGAAAGATTAAATGATGTCCATTTAATAATTTCAGTGCTGATAAAGGAAAACGAAATTTGTGCCCTTGGTATGCTATCTCACAGCAACTAAAAGACAAAAGTGCCCGTTTAAGTGTTGATAAACTCATAAATAAGTCTGAAAATATGTATATTTTTGAGCCAGTCTGGCCTTTTGGAATGAAATCTGAAATAGATATCGAAAACTACTTCTGCTGTAATTTAGAATTGGCAAAAGTTCAAATTAAAGTTGTCTATTCAGCAATTTCAACAAGATAACTAGAAGACAAAAATATCAGTGTAAGTGTTGGTAAATGCATAAATAAGTCTAAAAGGCAGTGCCTTGGTTCCCATTTATGTCACATTCCCATTTATGTCTAACAAGTAATCTTGATCATAATCGAATCTGTGTTAAAAAAAAAAAAAGAGTTATGCTATAACGAAGTGCAACTTTCTGCGAATCATCATTCAAAACATAAAAGAAATGCGACTCTAAATTGCTGTTATGCGTCTGGCTTAAGCGAGAAAGTGCATAAACTATGTAGAAGTTTGCTGGGTGGGCTTATGGGTCGTATGAGTAATAATCTATTGAGTTTAATAAACTCTGCCCAAACTGATTTACCCATTAGTCTCTTCAATCAAATTTAGAGAGGGGAGGTCAATTTTTTTCACTCTCCACTCGGCACGCGCCATACTGCAGCTGCAACTGCAGCTGAAGTGACCCAAGTAACGCTGTGAAAGAGAGTCCAATACACACACACACACACAGACACACACACAAAATGCAAATCGTGCTGAATTGCATTTTTCGCATCGCAGCAAAATTTCAAAAACTGCACAATTTTTATAGGCAGCGCTTGAATAGTTGCAACGGCAACGGCAGTGGCGCCACCAAAAGTGACCCGAGACCCAAAAACATCGCTCTGCTCTCCTCTCCTCTCTCGCCTGGCTTCTGTTTTGGCTGAACGAGGCGTTGATAAATGTGGCAGACGCCAACGCCAACGACAACGACAACGCCAACACCAATGCCAATGCCAACGCCAACGCTAGTTTAGCAAGGACCCAAGTCGAGGCCAGTGTCAGTGGCACTGCCACAGTTAGTGGCAGCCACAGCTAGTTGCTGTTAAGTGTTGCAAATCCAGTGAGCGGCATAAAATGTTGCGTCATCCCGGCGTGAAAATGCCAGAGCTGCAGCTAATAGAGGAGCCACCTTCATATTGCCTCGAGGCTTGCCCCTCTCTTTGGTCACTCCTCCTCCTCATCCTTCACCTCCTTCATCTCCATCCACCTTCTCCCTTTAAACAACTTTTTTGGTTTCCCTTTTTATACCCGCAACCCATAGGGTAGAGGGTATTATAACTTTGTGCTGACAGGAAATGTATGTAACAAGTAGAAGGAGGCATCTCCGACCCCATAAAGTATATATATTCTTGATCAGGGTCAACAGCTGTGTCGATCTAGCCATGTCCCTCTGTGTGTCTGTCCGTCTGTTCGTATGAAATACTGGATCTCAGAGACTATAAGAGATAGAGCTATAGTTTTTTTCGACAGCATTTGTTATGTTTGCACGCAGATCAATTTTGTTTCAAATTTTTGCCACGCCCATTTCCGCCCCCGCAAATCAAAATATATCGAATAACAAGCGTAATTTTAAAGCTAGAGTTACTAATTTTGGTATATACAATAATTATTATAGTAGTTATGATTCCTGAAAATTTGGTTGCGATCAGATAAAAACTGTGGAAGTTATTAAAGAAATACTTTTGCGTGGGCAAAAACACTACTTACTAGGGGTCTTAGTTGCTTTGGCTGACAATCTGGTATATTGTGCAATCTATGGTATATTTTGAATGCGGTATTATATCGATATTCCACATATACCATTTGGTACATTTTCAGTATTTTTGCAGTATATTTGGTATATTTTGAGAATAATACCGCAAAATATATTGCTTTTATTGAAAATGGGTAGCGGGTATCTCACAGTCGAGCACACTCGACTGTAGTTTTCTTACTTGTTTTTTGCTGCCTTCGTTCGTTCGTCGTCGTTGTTGTTCACAGTTTTTGGGCTTTTTTGTGCTGTGGCGATTCGGTTTCTTGCATGGTAAACGGTTGCTGTGGCATACGTTGTTGACAATTTGTCGACGTGTCAGACGAGTCAACGTGAATGTGAATGTGACAACTGACGACGACGACGACGTTAACAGTCAACGGCGGAGGGCGGTCAAGGGTTAAAGGGTCAACGCGGATGCTGACGAGACAGCGTCAACGTCGAGTTCTTCCCCTTTCGCCCCTTTGCCACGCTCTTTTCATCATCCTTGGACATCGGCCGAGTTCTGTTTCTGCTGCTCTTTGTCATTGTTGTCATCATTTTAAATATTGAAGCATTCCTTACGCCATCAACTCGTTTCAGTCATTCAATCATTTAGTAATGCTCATTTAAGCTTACTATTTGTGAACAACACAAGATCAAGTCTAATTAGTTGGATGGTCAATCGATCGCATCGAGATACAACAATGCAAATTTAGTTGTCATCATTTCGTTAAACATATGATTAAAATTAATCATTTTCACGCGAAGTGTTTCGATGTGTTTAATCTAATTACTTTACATATACATATTTATTTCATTTAACTGCGGTTATTAATAATAAAAATGTAATATCCGCAAACTGAATATAATATTACAATTTATGTTCTGCTCATAATCAAACTTGACATTAAAACTTTGAATTGAAACACTTTTTTACAGATTAATAATGGATTAGTAACAATGAAATTGATATTACATATATTTATATGATTTATATCGGCCTATTATAAAATATTATATTAAAATCCAACATTCTTCACGAATCAAATACAAAAATAATATTTAATTGAAATATGAATGTTCTTTTTATGTTCTATCCAATAAAATTTGACGTCGAAGTATTGAAATTAAACACATTTCTTTGGGAACATTGATATGAAACAGTGTCTTAAATATGAAGACAAAGTGGACTAGAAAAAACAGCTGGTTTGCCTTTTGGAAGCGAATCCAATTTGACAATGAAACATTGAAATGAAACACTATCTTTTGCTGATTAATAATGGAATCCAAAGTCATATTTGTGGTCTACTAATTATCTATCCAATCAAATTTGACATTGAAACATTGAAATGAAACGCATTTCTTGGGGAACATTGATATGAAACAGTTTCTTAAATGAGGTGAAAAAGTGGACAATAAAATAATAATTTTGAATTAAAATATGTTCTACTCAATCAAATTTGATATTGAAACATTGGAATGAAACACGTTTTCTTGAAACATTGGAATGAAAACAGTTTTTAAAATATTGGCATAAAGTGACACAAATACAATAGCAAATAAATAAAGTATATATTGCAATGAAACCCTTTTCTAGTAAAACATTCGTAAGAAACAGTTTATTGACTATAGCGAAAAAGCGGACAAAAAAAAAAGATAGGCTTCCTTTTGCCTTCTTATCACAAGCTCTGTAGATCATTTGCAGTTCGTTATGCAGCCACCCAAAAAACAAAAAATGATGTGTGGCAACTGTTGTTATGGTGAGGCCCTGGCGTAACCGAAAATTAATTTTTACCCACACGGTAAAGTCAGCGGCGACATTCGATGTCGACGTCATAAACGGCATAATTGATATATGTGTGTAAGCATCGCTTTGTGTGCGAGTGTATGTGTGTGTATGTGGGTGTGTGTGTGTGTGTGTGTGTGTGTGTGTGTCATCAAGCTAACGGCAGTCAGTAGTCAGTTGGCAGTGTTCGATGTCCTTATGTCACTAATTACATGCATGTCAATTTTTCGCTCATCATTGCATCGCTTTCTCCTCCTCACTCTGCATCTCTTTCAGTCATTTGCCAACACACACATCCGTTTCATTCCATTTCGTTCCGTTTGGACGTTACAGTGTCCTGGCAACGATTCACTCAACGTCCAAACACAACAGCAACAACAACAGCAACAAAACCAAACATATTTGGACAGTTTGTGGACAGCTCGGGACGCTCGACTCTGGTCATCAGCATCCTTGCATCCATGCATTGTCGCCTCCATTCCTTTCCCTCTCCTTCTCTCTCTATATGTATATCTCTTACGCTCTTTCTCTGTGTGTTTGTGCGTATATTTTTATTAAATTTTTCATTATTTGCTGACAGCTGTCGGTAAATGGAATTGTTTATTACCTGGCTTCAGCTACAGCTTCTGCAATTGTTCTTCCTTTCCCATTCCTCAATCGGTTTTCATGCTGCATCGCTGTCGTTGATTATCATAACACGAGAGGGGGACGGTACAGAGAGAGGGAGGGGGTCCTGCACTCAAAAAAAAGGGGTGTCCTGATAAATGTTGACAATTTTCCGTGGGCAACAAAAGCACACCAAAAACACAATTGCGGATTTTAGCGGCTGAAAGATTTGCGTTCATTTTCATTTTCATTTTCATGTTGTTCAACGCATATCTAGTTGCCTAGTCTGAACTAGTCGAGTCGAGTCCTCTAGTCTTTTTTTGGGGTATTTGTTGCATTTGTTTTTTCTGTTCTCTGTATTCTGTGGTGGAGGGGGGAGGGAGGTAGGGTGGTGGAGATATTTACGAGTACATTGAGCGTATCAAGTGCTCAGTGCTGCTTCAATTGGAATGCAAAGCAAAAGCTTTCATTTCATTTTATCAATGCATTTCGAGCACAAACCACCGCAAAAGCCACAAAACACAAACGACTAACAAATGTTTCACAATGCCACCACTATAAGTGTGTGTGTCTCTATATGTGTGTGTGTCAAATATAATACTATATTCCACAGCTAATGGCGACTCGAGTTGCTCACTCGCATTGCGCTTCAATAAACAACTGTCATTCTCATATCTCCCCAAAATATCACACCACGAAGATGAACAGCTCGTTGAGCCAGTGTTGGTAAATTTGTCAAACAAAAATATATAGTTTCTCAGCCATCAGTTAACACTTGAATGTTTGCAAAGATTGTTGGCCACTTCTCAATTGCAAACGAGACATAAGCATAAATATTTTAACACTAAATTTCATTCTAGACATGAAGATAGCGAAATAGTTTTTATCTGGACTACAAGCATTTAACTAACGCACAGTGGGCGATTTGGTCCCGCTAGCGGCATTTAATTCAAATTTTCAAATTTTAAAATCCGTTAATATTTTTTCACATATCGATAGCAGATGCTTTGATTAGATTTTTAAAAGCTTTTTGAAAGCTCTACGATCAGCTGATCATCAGCTGTGATCGGTCAAACACGCCATATGATTTCGCAAAGAGCTTTACACAATTTTTTCTCTTTGCGCGCATGGAATTTGAGTTCCTCGGAAATTTACAATTTTTGGTGAATTTGTTAGAAGTTTGGTTTTTTATTATATTCAAGGTATGTATTTTCAAAAAAATCAATGTTTGTGACCGGTCCATAAATGTGTAGCTCATAAAACGTAGTGGTAATTCAGTGTATTAACAACTAGCCCGGATTAGCGTACACCTGTCTTTCGTGGAGTAGAACTTAATTTGTTCAAATAAGTTCAGTCTAACTCCTTTATTAGCCGAAAGTGTGAATCAGTGGCGTCCAAAATGTGTAATATCAACTGCTATTATCTGCTAGCATTGAAACTATGGTACTTTTTAGAAACAGTGTTAGTACCAAAAAGGGATCTTTTTTTAGTATTGCACTCAGAAGTCATCCCATTTTTTTCCATCATCCCATCATTTTTTAGATAAAGTTTATATATGAAATATGTTAATTGAAGTTCAAATAAAATAAAAGTACAACAAAATTTTAAATTAAAAAAAAAAATTTTTTTTTAATTAAAAAAAAAATTAAAAAAAAATTAAAAAAAAAATTTTTTTAACTTAAAAAATTCTATGATTTTTTCTGATCAGTGATAAAAAACAGACTGCAGATATCTATTTTAGTTTAGAAGTTATTAATTAAATGCCGCTAGCGGGACCAAATCGCCCACTGTGTAACGCCTTGAACATGAGAAATTCAAATTTACAGAGAAAATACTTCTTTTACAGATTTATTACATTAGTTAAGGAGATTTCTGAATTCTGTATATTGCAATGACAGCAAAAAATTCAAAAAAATGGAGAAACACTCAAACTGAAGCTAAGAATAGTAAACATGATTTATATTAAAATAGGCGAGTCGATAAAGAAAGATTAGGATGAACAACAATACTAAAACTATAATGTTTGTAAATAATTATATAAAATATTATGAATAATTTATTCAATACTGACAACACTTTTAAACTCAGAGAAATGCTTGCTGGGAATGTTACTCAACTTTGTTTGTTTGTTTTGCAATTCCTAAGCGAAGGATAATTGTGGAAGAAGAATCGAGAAAAAAAGATGAGGATAAACTCAGACTCAGAGCATGTTACTCAACACTGGCTAATTTTTGCTGTTTTGCCAAGCGAATGATAATTGTAGGAGAAACGAGAGAGAGAGAACACGATAAACAACACTTTCAAAACAGCATAATAGACTATGCAATACTAAAAAAATCATAGAATGTTACATTACACTGGTTGCAATCTGTTGTTTCAGACTTCCCAAGCAAAGGATAATTGTGGAAGCAGAATCGAGAAAGAAAGATAATGATGAACAAAAGTTTCAAACTCCGAGAAATGCTAGTTGAGAATGTTATACAACACTGGTTTATATTAGTTGTCTTGCAATTCACAAACGAAGGATAATTGTAGAAGAATCGAGAGAGAAATATAAGGATAAACAACACTGGCAAAATTAAAACCTAATAAATAAATTATGTAATACTAACAAAATCAGATAATGTTTTACAACACTGGTTGCTTTCTGTTGCTTTGCAATTCCCAAGCGAATGATAATTGTAGCAGAAGAATCGAAAAATATAGATTTGAACTATCAACTTTATCACAACTACAGCCTAATAAATAAATTATGAGATACTAACAAAATTAGAGAAATGCTTGCTAAGATTGTTTTACAACACTGACTGCTTTCTGTGATTTGGCGATTCCCAAGCGAAGGATAATTGTAGCAGAAGGTAAAGTAATGCGACAACATGCTCGTAACAATTGCAGTTCATTTGTGGCGCACAACAACTCGAGCTTTAAGTAACCGGATTTCTCGACGTACTAGTTTTAGTTGCCGCTCTTCTTGAGTTTCTCTCTCTCTCTCTCTCTGGTGGAGTGGGCGAAAGGATTTAAAATTGCGGCTGCTTTTGCTAACAATGGCAAATCAAATAAGTTGCATGCAGTTTGCACTTAATTGCCAGTGCCAAAGTGGCAAGAAAGGCAGCGCAACAAAAAAAAAAGAATGAAAGAAAAAGAGATGCAGAGGCAGTTGCAACACTGCTTGCAACACTGCCAAGTGGCAGCAGCTGGCTAGAGAAGCAAGACGGAGGCATGGTTGGCAATGTGCAACATGAGAACCAATTAAAGACATCGTTGTTGGCAGCGTCGCCGTCGTCATCGTCGTCGTCCGGCGTTGTTGGCAAACGTCAACGTCGAAAACTAATTAGCATAACAAGCAACTAAGCGAGATGCAAGATGGAAGATGGAAGAGACTACTGGACTGGGATGGGAAGAGAGATGCAGATGCAGTTGCAGCTGGAGTCCAAGTGGGTGCCAAGTGGCTGCAGTCAACCTAGTTCCCGCCTAGCCCATGTGCATGTGTGCAAGTGTGTGTGTGAGTGTTTGACGCTTCCGCTTGTGCAGTCAACGCAGTCTCCATCTCCGACTCCACCTCCATCTTCGCCTCTGGCGCTGCCTCCTCTAGTTTTCGGCGGGAGTGGAAGGGCAAATCAAAAGTTGCGGCATTGAAATGAACCACCCAACAACAGCAACAGCAGCAGCAGCCACTAGCCAGTGAACGCCAGCAAAAAGCACCCACATAGCCATAAACAAATACAATTACAAGTCAAGCGGGCCCTGGCCCAAGAACTCTGGTTGCTATACCCGGTTATCCCTAAAAGCAAGCAGGGTATAACAGACGTTGTGAAGAATTCGTGCAGTCTTCAGATGAGCTAAAGTTATTCTCTTCACAGGTATCTTAGAATTATGCCACGTTTAAAAAAGCATTTTCAAGCAATACTTCGAATTTGAAGACTCGATGATTTTAACACATTATCTATTGCATTATATTTGATTTGTATCTCCATTATCTAAACCAACATCAAATATAAAGCTGATTTGTATCTAACTTGTGTCAAGTTAGGAATAAAAACTGGCAAATTATTCTCACAGAGAAAAATTTAACGTACAACACACAAATAAGACTGTATTTGAAAATTTGAAACTCGCTTATTCGAACGATTCCAAGATTAATCTAAAAATATTCTTAAGATTGGCATATCAACTAAAAAAAGTTATTCACAACTACACAATAATAAAGAAAAGTGCAACAATCAAGTATAAAATCTTAAATCATGATTCTTTGTAGTTCAAAATTGAACCAAGACGATTTATTTTTAAATCAAGATCGAAAATCTGCAAAAAATCTAGAAAAAATCTCATCTTGAAATTCATGAGTACAATCTTGTTTCAAGAATCAGAAATCTTAAAATTTAAACAAGATGACCAACTCTTAAATCAAGATCAAACATTCTAGATTAATTCTAGATTGGATATACTTGATATAACATTGATTGTGACTTAAATAGGAAGATGAAACAATCTTAATTACGTATACGAAAAGCAGAAAAAAAGTGTTTAAGAACGTATTGAAAATAATGTGATAATAGTCAAACATTTTGCCAAAGCAAATATGCAGAACAGTTAGCGAACCTAATAAAGAAAAAGATTGAATAAATAAATAAAAGATATTGAGCAAATCTAACTGCTAACCTATATCTTACAGTCGAGCACACTCAACGTTACAAATGAGTACAAATGAACAGATATCAAAAAATATAATTGGTTAACGCATATCTTACAGTTGAGCACACTCAAGAACAAACAAGGTCGAGCACACTCAACATTAAAGAATAAATGCATAGATATCTAAAAATATATTACTACTAACTGATATCTACAGTCGAGCATATTAAACATTAAAGAACATATGAAAAGATATCAAAATATTTATATAACTGCTAACTAGTATTTTACAGTCGAGCACACTCAACATTAGCCATGAAGCTGGGCATCCGCTTACGATGCTGCTGTTTAGGAGTTGGAGTTGGAGTCGAAGCTGAAGACAGGCTGACATTAATAAACTGTCGGCATAAATAAAAAGCAACGATGTTCTAGCTCCTGCTGCTGCTGTTGCTCTAACTGAAGCTGGTCACACTGGCGTCCAAGGCTGGCAAATAAAAATGGTGGAGCGCGCAGCAAAGCGCGGGCGAAAAGCGTTATGATTTATGCCAGAGCTGACGCTGACGCAGAAGCTGGAGCCACAAAAGCACAACAAGTCTAGGAAGGGAGTAGAGGGAGAGACTTGGGAGTCAGAGTTTTCCGGGTCGGATTGCCATCGATGCAGGCAAAGCTCAGCTCATCGCTTCACATCGCAGCAGCTCTTCTTTCTCGGGCGTGCAAATAAAATTTTTGGCCATGGCGGTCGGCGCATGTTTTTGATGGCGACGAGACAGCAGCTAGACAAGCTCAAAGGGATTAAATTAAAATGTCCTTTTGAGTTGTGTTTTAATTACTTCCTCTCTGCCAGCTTTCTCCACCCCCCACCCCCTGCACCACTTCATACTGCTCCTGTTGTTGACTGTGGCCATGAAAGCAGCTTCGTCGTCGCCGTCGTTGTCTATCCTTCGCTATACTCCTCCGCAGCCTTAAGCCACCAAGCAACCGCAGCCGGAGACAGTGTCACAATCAGAGCACTTCTCTAGCATCAGCTCTCCTCCTCTAACATTAGCTCTATATCTGTCTCCCTCTCTCCCTTCGTGAAGAAAACTTGCGACATTTCAGCTTGGTGCCTGGCCACAAGCCCAAAAGTTGCCAAAGTTTTCGGGCGGGCGGACTCGACAAAATATTCTTAAAACAGACCGAAGACGAACCCAAGCGTCATCTATTTGAGTTCTCTCTGGAACCGACTACTTGCCACTTGCAAACTTGCCACACTATATAACCTCTTAAAGTACACACACAATTGCATCCGCAAGTAATTGTCTTTTAAAAAATACATAGATGTGTACTTCATCTTGTTTTCTTTTTCAAATTGAATGCAAACAACAATAGTTTAGCATCGGATTATATATAGAGAATATATTACTCTGGTAGAAATTAAGTGAAATACAATGAGAGAATTAGAATTAGAAATTTTTTCAGTTTTTTTCTTTAATTAATTAATTAAAATCTATCAAATGTGGTGTCAGTAAGATTAATCGTTAATAATTCACATGATCAAGCACTGTACTTAGCATTTGTCAAATTCAAGCCGTTATACAACACTGAAAAGTAAAGTTAATATCTCTTCTAAAGCAACTTGTCAAGCTTTTCACACACATACGTCACACGCACACATCATCTTAAGCAGCTTTGCCTTTGAGCAAGTGAAAGCTCACCAATACAAGCGCAAGCATTGAAAGCTCAGCATGTTAAAATGCTGCTATTTCATTTATTTTTAAATTTGGTCAATGCCAAACGATGGTGAAAGGGAACGAGAGAAGTGGAGGAGACGCATAAATAGCCATGGCTATAGAGATAGAGGGATAGATACAATGTGTTGTTGTGGCTCCGAAGCCGTCAGCTCATTCATTCTCCTCAGCGTATTGGGGATTTGTCGCCTCCTGTCAAGTGGCAGCAGCAGCGTGCGTGAATGTCACACACAAATGTCGTGCGTGACTTTGAAGTTGGAGTCGCTCGAAGCTACTAGTTGTACACAGAGTGAGACCTGCAACTACATACATACATACATAGATACACACACACACACACACACACATTTACGTACACATAGAGAAAAATCTAGATTGAAAAAAGAGAGCAAGAGCAATCATGAAATAAGATTTTAGATTTGTATTTTAGGATTCAAATCTTGAATGTCTTATTCTTGATTGAAAAGTAGTTTCCAAATCTTGATTCAAGATTTAGTCGATCTTAAACAGAACAATCTTGAAAAAGGATTGTTTGAGTCAATCTTTACCTCGAGATTTTTATGCTAAATCGACATTTTAAGATCAAGAACATCTTATTTGAAGATCAAAATCTTGATTCAAGAATATTCTATTCTAAATTGAAAAGTAGATTGTAAATGTTGATTTAAGATTTAGTCGATCTTAAACAGAACAATCTTGAAATACAATTTTTAGACTGAAACAATCTTTAAATTAAGATTTGTATGCTAAATTGACATTTTAAGATCAAAATATCTTATTTTAGAATTAAAATCTTGATTCAAATATGATTGATTCTTGATTGAAAAGTAGATTGCAATTCTTGATTTTAAATATTTTTGAGTTAAAAAAAAACGAATATTGTTTTTGATTCTTAATATGTTAGAATTCCTTTCATTTCAAATTAGAACTTAATCTCTGATTTCGTTGCCGTTAGCTTAGTAAGTAAATTTGAACCGGTCTTAGGATCAAACTCTAGTGTCTGTATAAAAAGGGGAAAGTGTTATAATATTATTAAAAAAATAAAATAGAGAACATACTTAAGTGTGTAAAAAGAAATGTATAAAAAAACACACAATCTATTGTTTTGGTTTATTTTCTATTAAACAATCCAAATTTAAGATTGATTGATTTTAATTCAAGATTATTCTTAGGTCAACTTTAAGCTTCTTCCATTCTTGAAACAAGATTATAATCTTGAATTTCAAGGTTGGGCAGTCTTGGTTTTTTTTGTAGATTTTCGATTTAGAAATAAGAGTAAACCTTCTTAATACAATTTTGACATAGAATCTTGATTCACGATTTTATACTTGATTGTAGTACGTTTTTTCTTTCTGTGTATGCATGAACTGAGTGTGAACTGTGCGGGATATGGACGACGGCGCCCAAAACAAATGGCCAATTAATTGCCAGAGCATTGGCGTCAGCAGACTGGAGGCCAGTCTGTTTTGTCCAGTCCCGTCCTCTCCTTGTCCTGTCCCGGTTCCGGTTCTGTTCGGTTCTTGTTTTGCCTGCCCACCGTCTGTTGCAATCGATTATTTATTTATTTATGCCACGCTGTGCCGCCTTCAATTGGCTACAATTGGCGCTTATCTCTGACGCTGCTGCTTCGTTGTGTTTTTGCTGGCGCGTTACAAATGTTTTGCATATCATTGACAAGGGAACGACAGCAAGGCCTTAGAAAAAGGCGTCATGGACATGGCTCAGCCCAACTTCCTGCTCTTCGTCGTCCTTTGCATCTCCCATTTTGTGTGCGGGGACTTTGCATACATTTTGCCAGTGGCTTGGCGGGCAAATATTTTAGGCTCTCGCTCGACACTCTGCTCAGTGCCCAGCTCTCTCTCTCTCTATCTCTTTCGTTCTCTGCATGGAATTTATTTGAGCAAATTTGCAAATTATTGCGTTTCGGGCCTTGAGCCGGCTTCTCGAGTAGCAAAGTAGCGGGGAGCGTGAACGTGAACGTGGACATCTATTACGACGGCCATTTACATTTCACAATTGCCTTGTTGGCATCTTTTTAATGGGGCCCTGAAACCCTCGCCCCGCCCTCACACCACCACCCAAACAATTTCTCTATCTTCCGCTGTCAAGGCTGCAGCTCAAGTCGATTTTGCACGCTGGTTTTTTATGGCTTTCGAGTGGATTTCGCCACGACAGCGCACAAATTGGCGACATGCATTAAGACTACCAAACAAAAAAAAAAAGATTTCCTCTTCCTTGGACATCAAAAGTTGCTGAACAGCCGCCACTTTGTCGTCTAAACAGTGAAAGTTTCTTGCATTTCATTTTGTGGTATTTTGTTTTCTGTGGATTTTCACACAATGATGTAAAGCTTCTCATATATGTACATACATATATGTATAGTAATAACATTAACAATAAAGTTTCATATATGAAAAGTATCATTGAACTATTCCAAACTTATGTAATTATGAAAGTTAAGTAGAGTGCAGAAATTCTACAGACAGTTAATACTCAAAGTTGCTGTAAAGCTCAGCTCACTATCAAAGCACATTTAAAAGAGCTTTTCAACTCCTTTTACAGTCTAAAAGCTTATAAGCTGCTGAAAGGCACTAACAACTTAAGTTGATTGATTTTAAGGCTTAAAATTAAGTGGATTGGACAAACTATATTGACAGATAATACATTTAAAATGACTGCTAAGCTCAGTACACCATCAAAGCACATTTAAAAGAGCTTTTCAAATACTTTTACTGT
This sequence comes from Drosophila pallidifrons, assembly GCA_023558445.1. Taxonomy (NCBI): domain Eukaryota; kingdom Metazoa; phylum Arthropoda; class Insecta; order Diptera; family Drosophilidae; genus Drosophila; species Drosophila pallidifrons. Next base: position 19,535,389 of record CM042351.1, read on the forward strand.
CTATGAGCTGTAAAATCGAACTATCAACTTTAAGATGATTGATTTCAAGCATTAAAATTAAGTGGATTGGCTAAACTTTATCGACAGTTAATATTCCAACTTGCTGATAAGCTCAGTTCACTATCAAAGCACATTTCAAAGAGCTTTTCAGACACTTTTACAGTAAAAGCTTATAAGCTGCTGAAATTAAGTGAAGCTATTATTCAACATTGCTAATACGCTCATCTTACAATCAAAGCACATTGAAATGAGCTTTTAAGCTAATTTTAATGTATACAAGCTTATAAGCTGATAAAACGAACTGACAACTTTAAGTAGGTTGATTTCAAGAATAAATGTTAATAAGCTTTAACTACTTTTGTGTTGTTTAAAGTTTTAAAAATCCTTCTACTGATCTATTTCTTCTATTTCTTTGTCAACAAAATGCGTGTTTTATGGATTTATAGGATAATTTTGGCTTCAAAAATGTTTAACTTTTTCTGATTGTAAACGAAAAATCAAATAAATTCAATGAACTTTGCATTAATACACTTTTGGATTAAAAGAAACATTATTAAAGCTGCAGCTCAAACTGAACAGTTCAAAGTTGGGCTTTGAGAGCTTTCAGCATTAGCTGCAGTTCAGTTGTGCTTCAGCTTTTGGATTGCGTTTAATCTCAGACGCAATTAAAGCGCAGTCAAGCGCTGAAAGGAGCTTTAGCATTTTGCTTTTTGCTTTTGCATTGCTGCCGCCGAACAATGCAAAGTTCAGTTTCGAGTTTTCATTCCGGGGAATGCACGTTGAATTTTCTTCGATTATTTTTCGGGGGTAAAACTGCGTTTACCGTTGTATCGTTGTACCGTTGTATCGTTGTACCGTTGCAGCAGTTTACCGTTTACCGTTTATCGTTTACAGTTTACAGTTTCTGCAGTGGAAATCGTCTATGCATGCATGCATATGCCTCGAATTGATTACAGTGGCTTGCACCTCAATTCCCCCTACTACCACATGCATATACATATGTATGTGTGTATGCGTGTGTGTGTGTATGCTGACCTGTTACAACCGTCACCCACACATCTCACAGCATTCAATTGCATTTGTTCAACATCAACGAATCAAGCATGGATATCCATCGATGGCGAGGATTCTTAGTCGGAAAGCAGGAGGCGCTTAAAACCAAACTAAAATCGAACAACAAACTGAAATGCCGTGCGTCATCCTCTGGACAATTCAATTGGCCGAGTGGCAAGTTAGAAGCGGGGACAGGGGAGGGGACATGAAGCAACCTCTAGTATAACTGCGATTGCGACAACAACTGGAACGAGAGTACTGACACTGGCAATTGAGACCCAATGCATCCCCGATAGCTTGGGCCAATGTCGAGTACACACACACACACACTCTCGCAGATGGGGCGACACGTCAAGGAGCAGCTGCATCTACATTGGGTGGAAGAGGGGAAAGGGGGAATCTGCTATTTCGAGGTTATGCCAGTTAGGACAACGCACTGGTCCAGCCGGCAACAAGAACAACAACTAGAACAGGTGAAGCAACTGCCAATTAACTCAAAAAACCCGCTGCGACGTCTATGGCTAGCATGAGGTATTAGAAGTGCTCCCCCTCCTCCTCTACAGAAAAAATGCGAAATAAAAAACAGCGTATAAAAAACAATAAGAGTGAATAGAGTAAGAGAGTGAGAGAGTGATAGAGTAAGAGCAAGAGTAGAAAAGAGAGGGAGATAAAGAGCTTTGACTAGGCGTAATTGCAATACGCTAACTAAGCTTCAAATATACCAAAAAAATACTGTATATTGGTATAGCAATATACTATTACAAGACATTCACCTTCGAACAACATCATTAAATTGTTAAAAAATATACTGTATACGGTATATCAATATACTTACTTCTACATGTAAAACAGTTACAGTCGATCTATATTGTTAAAATATATTGAAAAATAAAATATATTTGTATATCAATATACTACTACAAGACAGTTGGAGTCGAGCTATGTACTTTGTTAAAAATACTAAAAATACTCTTTATTAGTATATGAATATACTACCACAAATACGACATCGTTAAACTATACCAAAAAATGCTATATATTGGTATATCAATATACTATTAAAAGACAGTTGGAGTCGCCCCCACTTCATTAAAGTGATAAAAAATACTGCCTATTGATATACCATATACCACTAAAAGTAATACAGTTACAGTTGAACTACAGCGTTAAAATGTACTAAAAAATACTATATATTTGTATATAAATATACTATTACAAGTAATACAGTTACAGTCGAGCTATATTCTTGAATTATATGAAAAAATACTATATATTGGTATATCAATATACTACTACAAGACATTTGAAGTCGAGCTCCATTGTTAAAAATGCCAAAAATACTATATATTAGTATATGAATATACTACTACTACTACTACTACTACAAGTACGACATCGTTAAACTCTACAAAAAATACTATTTATTGAAATATCAATATACAAATGCAAGTAAAACAGTTGTAGTCGAGCTACATCATTGAAATATACCAAAAATACTATATATTGGTACATAAATGCATTACCACATTCAAAATATACTCAACTGGGAAGAAGTTAACATTAATGATGTCGAAAACAATTCTGATGTGTATGCAAAAATATACATTGTAGCTATAACTCAAGGTGATATTCTTAAACACCTTGAGTTATAGCTACATACATTGTAGCTATAACTCAAGGTGATATTCTTAAACACCTTGAGTTATAGCTACAATGTATGTCATTTATATATAGATAGATATTTAAGCTTGTAAAAGAAAATCAATAAATAAGAAATCGGGAAACAAATCTATCAATAGAAAAGTAAAATTTGAATATGCTTCTTCATTCATAACGCTATAGTCAATCGTAAGCAACAAAAAGTTGGAATTAAAATCAAAGAAGTCAATTATCTAATTGAAATTCTGATTGGATGCAAAACATTTGCATTAGCGGTGATACCTTTGGAAAAGAGTATCGAAAAAAGCGAAAGCAAATAGAAAAAAATTGAGTGAAAGCAAAAAACAATCAAAAAAAGCAAAAGAGATGCTAAAGTAAACTTGTGCGGCATTGTGCGCAGCGTTGCGTCGATGGAATCAATTAAAAATTCTATGATTTTACACTTGATTGCCTGCGTTTTGGATCGTCAAGGTAACGGAACAGGGGCAGAGATGCATCGGGAATCGGGCATCGATTCTATGGGGATTTGCATCTGTTGCCCTGTTGCTGTGCATCATCATCGTCATCGTCATCGTCATCGACATCGGCATCGAAGACATCCTCATCATCATCGGCAGCAGCAACAGGAGCATTTAAAAGCGGCTCAACTTTAGCTCTAAGCATAAAAACGAAAGCCTCTTTCTACCCAGTTCTTAGTTGGCCTCTCATCCAGAATACACACGTATCGCATGCAGGAAGTAAAGGATATGACCAATGTGTCCTGGGAAATGTTGTCCAAGTCGACTACTCCACTCTACTCCTCATCGTAGTCGTGTTGTCGTGTAGTCGTGTAGTGTGCCAGCCAATTAGGCAACGAGTCCCCCTAGTGCACTCCTAATAATAAAGTATCTCATGAAATGTGCATACTTATTCATACTTAAACCAAGAACAGAGACCAGAGCACAAGAATGCCATAGTTTTACTTTCCCTTTCCTCTTCCCTCACTCTCTCTCTATCTCTTTCTCTGCTAGTTAGTTAGTTTGTCTCGAACGTAGTAAGTGCACTCTTAATTAGAACATTCCATGGGAACACAAAACAGCTTATGTATGCTTCATTTATTTATGTATATGGTATTGTAAAAGTTGATAGACGATTGAAAAGCTTAATTGAAAAGCTCCATTGCTATTTAGAGATGATTTATTTGTAATCTTTTGTAGTTTAGATGTTTTACTACTTTCGTCAAATGTTTCTGTTCAATAATATGATAATAATTCCTATCGTATTGTATTTATTTAATGAGTCTTGTTTAATATATTATGCTAAGTTATATCTCTCTTACAATCGATGTATCATTAGTATAATCGATGTATCGTTAGTATATTATTAAAAATAAAAACCAATATTAGCAAAATCCCTAAAAGAAATATATGGGCACACTGTTTTTAATAAATGGCTGATTGTGCTTTTCCTTGAGTCTCAAATTTTAAATTTTAATTTAAATCTCATTCTCTCTCATCTCGTTCTTTTGCCTGAATATGTTCTCCTTATATTATATTCCATTGTATGCTTCATGTGACATCTCTCATGAAATCGCTGTATCTTTAATCTATATTATAGGATTATTTAAAACCAACTATATTCCCTACATTAAATATATAGGCACACTTATCTTAAAATTTTACTTTGCGCGGTGTTTAAATAATGAGCGGCTGGTTGTGCTTTTCCTTAAGCCTAAAGTTTGAAATATAAATGTATAAATAAAAGCTCAATCTTTTATAAGCTGACTACAAAATATCTTAAATTTTATGCTAATCTTTCTTTTGTAAGAATATGTTTAAAGAGTTCACAAAAGGTTTGTATACTTTACTCTAACTTTTGTCTTTCATTTATTTACTTCATTTTATACAATACAGTTTAAAAACTACTTTTTTTTATCAATTTAGTTCATTTTTATGGGAACTTAACTTTAGCACTACTTTGTAATCATAATTTGAAATCGTTCCGCTATTTATTTCTAATTTGTATCTAATCTACATCTATTTTGATATACATTTTTAATGCCTTTTTGCACATAATACTGTATTATATGATGTTAACAAACAAAGATTAATACCCGCTAACTGATATGATGATGGTACAGTTGTGTTTCGGGATTTTTCATGTTTGCATTTTTGGTGTTTTTTATATGTTATGATTGTATAAATATCTGTGCATATAGTATTTTGGTTTAAAGTGGCCATAAGTCTCGGATCAATGGATTTAAATGGCTTAATGGTGTTGTATGCTGGGCAATGTGAATGCTCGACTGTTATTTCTGCTGTTGCTTATTTGTGGTAAAGCCACAAAAGTGACAAACAATATGTTAATTATGTGCACTACCATAAGCTAGGGTAATATCAATGCTGCAATGCACTTGGCTCAAAATAATTGATATAGTGTTGACCATATTTGGAAAATGCTTTGCTTTGTTTTGGAAATTGAATAAATAATTGAACAAGTTTTGCACAAGGAAGTTTTGGTAGCTAAATTCGAAATTAGAAAAGTGTTCAGCAATAATAATATGAAGTGAAAGAAAAGTTTAGAGGACGAAATCAAATGAAGTTTAGTTCAACTAAGCTGCGACTAGAAAATAACCGAAAAAGTTGTGTTGCGCTTTTATTTTAGTTGTTTTGTGTTGTCAGTTTTTTAATCAAAGATTTTAAGCTGTAATTAAACAAACCAAAAATTGCATGACACATGCGTCTGTGTGTGTGTGTGTGTGTTGGTGTGTTTGTGTATATATAGAATTATATGTTTATAATACCCAAAAGAATTTAACACATTTTAGTACAAATTAAATATTTAATGTAACAACAAATTGATATTTGAATTATTAAAATGGAAAATAATGCGCCGTCATGTACAGGCAAAACTCATGTATGTGTGTGTGTGTGTGTTTCCCTGCACACACGTGTGTGTGTGTGTGTGTGTTTGTTGGGAAATTTAACAAACACATTTGCGCCTGGCTGACGGCTTCTGGCATTTTTGTTTATTTGTATGGCGGAAATATCAGCGACAAAGTTACCAAAATATTGAAAACAAATAAAATAAAATTTGCATAAATAAATGCTTTTCATACCCTGTAATCGCAACCACAAATCACAGCGCAATGGGTATCATCAAAGGTTATGCAAATGAGAAACTGTTTATAGAATAAATGTTGTATTCAAATGGAAATATCATAAACGAAATAAGGATAGATTTATTATGCAAATTGAGGCTGCCTTATTCTTTACAGGGTATGCACAAATCATGCATACTGCGACTAGAATATTTGTGTGTGTTGAGTATGTTTGTTTTGCTGCGTGTTTTTAATCCCTAAAGCACTGGATTCAAATAACAGCAACAGCAACAACAATAGCAGCTGCAACAAATTAACAACATGCATGACGCCAAGCTGCAAAAAGCCAACAACAAGCCAGTTATTTATACACACACACACACACACACTCGCACACACACACACACCTGCGTTCATCGTTCGCTTCGTCAAATTGACAACGTTGTTGGCAGTCTGAAGTTTTGTGTTCATGGTCATGTCATGAGATTAAATACAAAATCTTTGGCTGCATTTTGTTGGTTTGCCCAGAAAATATCCCCGAATAACAACAAATAAAATATAATGTAGTTTGCTGTTAACAATATGTGCGCTGTCAATGATTTTGTAATCGTCTCCAAAGCCTCAAAGAACTTTTGCAAAACTATGTTGACCGCAACAGATCGGATTATGCAAACAGCATATACAATATGCATAGAACTCTACAAAACAGGTGCACAACAAAAATTATATAATATTATGCACGAATCTAAAACATAAAAATGACAACAGAATCATTAAATGATGTAGATAAAGATGTTTTGTTCACAATTTGGCAATAATTTGTCAAAAGTTTAGAGCTGTATTTTCTCAAAAATAAAGAAATTCGTAGAATATTGATGATTTCGAAAAGAGAAAATTAGTTGGCCACAGAATTAGTAGTAAACATTTTAAAACTGCAAAATTATATATACAAAATTATACTGAAATTAAGTTCATTTTTAGATTTATTAGGTAATTGAATTTAAGTACTTCCCAAAAAGAAAGTGATATTTTTTTGCCAAGTCAAAACAATATAGTTGAAAAATCGAAATTTTTAAGTAAACAAATACACAATAAACAAGTAAGAAACCGGACTGGCAATAATACTAAAATATACCGAATTAATATACTACAAAAATACTAAAAATATATCAAAGGGCATATTTGGTATATTGGAATAGTTCTGATAATATATCACAAAACAAGTAAGAAACCGGACTGGCAATAATACTAAAATATACCAAATTAATATACCACAAAAATACTAAAAATATATCAAATGACTAATTTGGTATATTGGCATAGTTCCGATAATATATCACAAAACAAGTAAGAAACCGGACTGGCAATAATACTAAAATATACCAAATTAATATACCACAAAAATACTAAAAATATATCAAATGACATATTTGGTATATTGACATAGTTCCGATAATATATCACAAAACAAGTAAGAAACCGGACTGGCAATAATACTAAAATATACCAAATTATAATACCACAAAAATATATCAAATGACATATTTGGTATATTGGCATAGTTCCGATAATATATCACAAAACAAGTAAGAAACCGGACTGGCAATAATACTAAAATATACCGAATTAATATACCACAAAAATACTAAAAGTATATCAAATAACATATTTCGTATATTGGCATAGTTCCGATAATATATCACAAAACAAGTAAGAAACCGAACTGGCAATAATACCAAAATATACCGAATTAATATACCACAAAAATACTAAAAATATATCAAATGACATATTTGGTATATTAACATAGTTCCGATAATATATCACAAAAACATGTCAATCGACATATTAATATATATATTGATATACTACTATACTATATTCTAAAAATACCATAGGATGCAAAATATACCAAAATGTCTGCCAAGGCAGCTAAGAACCAAAGAAAATAGACGTTTTTTCCTATGCAAAATTTGTTATATAACTTTTTCAAAGTTATAAAACTCTTCTAGCCTATGACTAGCGGACATAAACATCTTAATGTTGCAATATAATAATTTTTATAAAGATAAGTATTATATATATATGCAGCAAAAACTATTCCTCTAAAATATATTGCAGTAATCGAACAAAACTTTCATTGCTAATATATAGTACTCTTGGATAATTAATTAAAGCAGATTAAAATTCACAGTCGAAGAGCATTAATCATTGGTAACTATATTAGGGAGATTAAGACATCACATCACACATGAATCTAAGTAGATTGCAATGAGTTGCAATCGCAGTAGCATTTGAAATATTAAAGCTTTTCTATGCACATGCACAGAGAGGGAGAGAGAGAGAGAGAGAGAGAGGAGACAGATTGAGAGTAGTAAATGATGTACAATTTACAATAATTTTCTTAGTGCTCGCACTGATGATTTGCATCTAATGATGAGATTCACATTGAGTCTGTCTAACATGCCAATATACAACGTTCTACAGCTTTATTGGTATTTACCTTGTGGTTTGCTTTATGATGATGATACACATAGACTAGACACACACACACATACATACATACATAACATATGTCTATATAAAATTGTTGAACTGCATGGGGAGATTTGATGCATTTTTATATAACATAACTATTTTTAAATATTTTGCAGTTGAAGTTCTACTACAATCCCCTCTAAATGTGCTTGCGTTTGATGTATTGATTAAAATTAAAATATATACAGGCTGCAATCAATGCTGAAAGCCATGGAATCCGGCCAAATGTCGCTTAGCCTCGGGGTTTTGTGAGTGGGGAAGCGAGAGCGCAATATGTATGTACATACATTGCATTGCTTAGTAGTATGTGGTGTGGGAAAGAGATGACCGCTTTGGTTTGCTTTGTGGGTGTGTCCGGCATTAATTTAGTTGAAATAATTTATTAAATTAAATAAAAACAAACAAATCAATGAAAATGAAAATGAATAAATAAATCAATTTTACAATATGCTAGCGACCAGCAAAAACAACAATAATAGCAACAACAACAACAACAACAACGAGAACAACAGCGGCAGCAGCTGCAACAAATTCAAATATGCAAAACATTTTCATATTTTGGCAAGCCAAACAAGTCGTGTGTAAATAGAAAGTTCTGCCCACACGTTTTGGATTTGCGGTATTTGATAGTTCATCAGTTATAAATTACTTACGATATTTGCACAGGTAACTGAGAGACACAAAATGCAATAAGCACTGTGATTAATTGGTCGGCACAATGTTACAAGATTTATTTCTAATTGAGTTTCCATGGATGCCAAAACACAAAATGCTAATTCCAAAACCTTGCACAAAAGCAATAAACAACATTTCCTCTTGATGCATTTTGCAAAGTTAACAACGCACACACAAAATGTAAACAAACCATTTTTCACCAATTGGCAATTGGTGCGAGGCAACCGCTATATTTGTGTGAATGCAAAGCTCAAAGTGAATTAAATGAACGAACCGCTGCAGTTCCAAATAATCGATAACTTTGTTCATCTACGTTCCGATCGCGTCAACAGTTGTGCAACGGCTTAGCAATCGTGTTAAATTAAACGTAAATTGTATGCATTTGTTTGCTTTTATCATTGTATCAACTTTATATCAGCAAAAAACACACAAATAGCAGCATGTCTATGCAGTCACCTGAAGCTATGCAATAAAAACAAAGCAATCGGAAGCGGCGGAAATCAACAGCAAACAAAAGGCAAAACTGGCTGCAAACACAAACGACGACCGTTGACAAAGGGCGGGGTGGAAAGCGGGGGGAAACAGTCGCTTGGCTGCATTCACATCTTTAGACAGAAGATTTTTGGATTGGGTTTTGTCTACACTACATTCATACACACACACATACACATAATGGCAAAAGCGGGCGTCTTCTTCATTCTCATTCCCTTTCGCATTCTCTCATTCCACTATCTACTGGTATATTGCAAAACCCACTTACCTACTACTCTCCCTTCTCGCTCGCACTTCTGAGGCGAGAGTGGAGCTCCTGCTGCGCTTCAGTTGACAGCGTCGTCCGCCTGTTGCTGACAGTTTTCTTTGCTTTTGGGCTTTCTTTTTTCTTCATCTTTTTTATTTTTTTGTTGGATTTTCTTTGGTCGCGTGCGCGCGCGAAAATTAGGAAAATATTGTTTTGCTTTTTTTTTGTATGCTCTGCACACCTACAACGATACGTTGTTCACTCACTATGTATATTGGTATTTATTTATTTTATGACGCGGCCCGTCGGCAGAATAAGCGGATTCCAATTTCAATGGCGAATCAAAGTGGCGTTGTCACGCGGCGACACAACAATGAACACATGCATAGCACAAAACGACACGATGGTGTTGTGGGCGTGGCGCACTGGGCGTGAATTCCGCACTTTAAAATTCAAATGGTGCACACAAGAAAAAAAAATTGCAAAAAAAAATCCTACCAACTTTGTTGCACTTTTCACTTATTGGTATTGAGTGTGATATTCATTGTATCGATATTAACTGCGATAATCATTGTATTGGCGCCTATCGATAGTTGACGGGCACGATTCTCAGCTGTCAGAAGCAAGTCACGATTAATCGTGCAACTGATGTAAACAAAAAGCAAAGGCAATAATAATCTGCTTAGCAATGTCTTAAGTAATTGCATTCTTCTGTTAAGTAAAATCAAGCAAAACTACGCGCATTAAACAACGACAACAACAACAATAGCAATAGGATGTGGCTTTCAGTTTTGGGGTCCAACATCCATTTAGCGACCCAGCAAGTTTTGTAATGCAGCTATCTTACTTCCACTCGCTCACTCACCCCACCACACCGCACCACACTCATGCCTTATTCCCTTTCCCTTTTTGCCCTTTGAGTAAGTTGTAGTCGCTGTTGTTCGTGTTGTTGTTTTTGTCATTGTTGGTGGTGGTGGTGGTGGTGGCGTATAAAACTCAATTCTGTGGACTTTGCCCCACTGGAGAGCTGGCCTCACAACTCTCATTTTTTATGTATTATGCTTTATTTGTATTTGATGTTGTTGTAGTTGTGATTGTTGTTGTTGTTTTAAATCCATTAGGATATGACAACCCCTGCTTAAATTCAATTAAATTGTTTTCTCTTTGGGTTTACATTTCTTGGCAACTTTATAATTGTTTCATGTGTTTAAACCACCAAACTACGAGCGGCAAACGTGTACGATCCTGAGACCGGATGAGGAGAGTCCTTCTTCTTCTCCTCCTTCTTCATCTGAGATGAGGTCGCCAAGGCGCAAAGCTAAAAACCAAGCAGCATAAGAAATAACTGGCCAAGCACCAAACCAAACCAAACCAAAGCAAAACGAAAAACTGAATGGAAACGTCACAGCAAACAACAGAGCGTCTCTGAGTTGGGGAAGCAGTTGGAGTAAGGAATGAAAGCAAGAATAAGTTTTCAGTAGCCTCGAGAGATTTTTTTCCATTTGCTTTCGACCCCTTCTTCCTTCCCTTTCTTTCGCCATCACCCCAGCGTCATGCACCACCCCTCTCCATTCCACAATCGAGTTCCAAATCCAGAGTAAGAGCAAGAACAAGACCAAGAGCCATCAGCGGCAATCTCTTGGCTTGGCAGCAGGAGAACGCTGGCATTCGTTTCGTTTCGGTTTGCTTCCCGTTTGTTCTCGGCGTTGTTTTGTAAAACAATCAACAAAATAAAAAGTGAAATAAATAATAAAAAAGCGAAACGACACGAACAACAACAACAACAACAATAACGGCAAATATAAAAGGCAAGATTGAAGGGGAGTCAGTGAAATAAAAAAATGTTCACAATTTTTGCGACGTCGAAATTTGAATGCGCTACAATTTGTCTGTTCGGCATATCAAAGCGATCGATGAGTTGGCCTACCATATCTTTATGGATAGTTAAAGAGTATATGTATTTTTTATAATTTTTGTAAATGTGAAGTCTTTGTTTTTCCTTTTTAAATATATACAAACTATATTTTTTTCTTTCAAATAATCAGATTTAAGAAAATATATTGTTTTTTTTATAATTAAATTATGATTTTTGTATAATATGTATTTATTATATTAATATATTCCTTTTCATTTACACAGTTTTTTTTTTTTTTTTATTTTACCTCTCTCTAACAAAACTAAATATTCTTGTTTTTCTTATATTTTTGTTTTTTAATAATTAGAACGTCTGTTTTTTTCTTTTAAATTATCATATTTAAAGAAAAATGTTTCCTATTTTATTATTATATTATAATTTTTTTAAATCATGATTTTAATATATTAATATATTCCTTTTCATATACACAGATTTTTTTAAAAATATTTTTCCTCCTCCTAATGAAACAATATTCCTTTTTTTGGTATAAACGCATTTGATTTACAAAATGTATTTATTAAGTTAATGTGTTTGTTTTCATTTACACAGATTGTGCTAATATTTCTACTCTCCCTAATAAAACTATAGTATTCTGTTTTTCTTACATTTCAATTTAATTTAATTCAGTTTAATTGAGTAGAAAACGTCAAATTGTTTTGAATACTTTGTTTTTGCTTTAAAATCTTTTAAATATTCCTTTATTATTTGGCATTCAATTTTAAAGAAATACTTTTCTTTTACAGTCAAATATTAACATAATTTATTAAAATTAAATTAGATTTTTTTTAATTTTTAGAAATGAATTATTTGCAATCGAATGAAATTAGCACTAAATACAAGCCGTCGCAATTATCAATCGGACAGCTGTCAAAACGTTCCTTGCAACTCAAATGCCGCATTGTAGAGTGCTTCTGTGCTTCAGCATTTGAAGACAGTTTCCGTTCACTCTACATGCATATAAACCCAAAATAGACGACTCTTTCCATTGCCACTCATTCAACACTCCGCGACATATCTGCTGTCAGTCATGTGTGTGTGTGTGTGTGTATGTGTGGGTGTGTGGGAGGGAGAAGGGGAGTGTATGATACATGTGAGAATTGGGTGGCGTAGGCTTGCCTGGCCATGGTCCTTGATATGGCGCTACCTTTGCTTCAGCTTCAGCCCCCAGCTGCACATATTTGAAACCATTTCATCTTTACCAAGAGTTCGTTTTACTTTTTATACCCTGTGCATATGAAATGCTCACAGCTTCGGTTATGAATGTTTACAAAAGGAATTACAATCGTTTCTTTTTTTATATGCACAACATTCCACTCGCGATTTTCGAGCTGAAGCTGAAACGTTGATCAACAATTGTGTTGAAGTCGTAAATACTTTTATTCATTTAAAAACTTCCTAGCAATTTATTGACTCATGTGAAATTTTAAGCTTTTCTCTCAATTATGTATTTTATAATTTTAAAAATTAATAAGCTATTATCTACATATGTGTTATGTTCTTTAATATTTAAAAAAAATTAAGACGGTTATTTATAATCTAATAATAATGAATATATTATGTAATTTACAATTTTACTAATTTCGGAAACTTATTTTTAATTTATTAATATGGCATGTAAAAATATTTATTCTGATCTTACTTTACATTCATCATTATTTTGACATTGATATTTAGTATGTAAAGGTTCTAAAAATTTCACAATAATCTGCTGGAAACAACGATCAATGCTATACGATATTTGTAATTACATTTCCTACAATTGATATTTATGACATTTCAACTATGCAAATATCTGAATACTTTTTATTTTAAAATCACAATGGAACTTCAAAAATCCATCATTATTTGCGGATGTCCTACAATGGATATTTAGACAAAAGTTCTGAAAATTTCAGCTGATTTGCTAAAAACTATGATCAATTGCAATATATAATATTTATTTGGAAAGGACCGTTTTTACAGATTATTTAGTACGTTTCTTACAATTGATATTTATGATATTTCAGCATGATCTGCTGAAAACAAAGATCAATATTACAAATAATATTTAGTTTAAATGATCAATATTTGCAAATTGGTTTGGATATATCATAGAATTGATATTTACGATCCAAATTACAAATTATATTTATCTAGAATTATCTATATTTGCAAAATTGGTAATTTCTACAATTGGCATTTATGATATTTCAGCATGATCAATGATTCGAATTACAAATTATATTTATTTCGAATGATCTATGTTTACTTGGGTATTTGTTAGTAAATTTTCTATAATTGATATTTGTGCAAAGGTTCTACAAATTTCAGCATGATCTGCTGAAAACAAAGATCAATATTACAAATAATATTTATTTGAAATGATCAATATTTGCTAATTGATTAGTATATTTTCTAGAATTTATATTTACGATCCATACTACACATTATATTTATTTTAAATGATCTATACTTGATCTATATTTGTTAGAACATTTCTTGCAATTAATATTTATGACATTTCTGCATGATCAGCGATCAACATTACAAATATTATTTGTTTGGAGTGATGAGTATGTGTTAGTGCATCAATACTTAAAGTTGTCTGCCTTTTATTTGCTGTTATTGTTGTTGCTGTTGTGGCGCGTCCCTTGGCCAACGTAGCTGCCACCCAAAAACACACTCACACTCCCTGAGTTCACGCTGTCGACCTCTCTCCATCAGATCGCGAAATCACAGCATAACTCGCGCAGTCCCAAACCCCAACCCCGACCCGAAACCCTCCCTGACCCGAAAAATCTCCCAGACACCAGACTCGAGACGCGTCTCCCACCCAGAGCAATTTGTGAGTGCGCGCAGGTAAAAAGCGGAGAAGAGCGGAGAAGGCTAACCGGTAGCATTTTTACATGTGGTGACTGTGACGAAGATGGAGAGGAAGAGGGAGACAGAGAGAGAGAGAGAGAGACGGAGATGGCGACGTCGACATCAGCCGGCGGCTGACGGACCAGAAAATAAGCATTCACCTTCTTCGTCGTTGATGTTTTTGGCGTGCGGTAAATGGCGAGGCCGAAATTGTGGACGTGGACCGGCAGGAATGGGCACAAGGAGGGTGTGTGTGTGTGTGGAAGTGTGTGTGGAAGCGTGTGTGGAAGCGTGTGTGTGGAAGCGTGTGGGAGTGTGAGTGTGGTATAGTGTACTTTTGGTTACTTGAGTGGCGGCAGCGGCAAATGTTACAAATATTTGAAATATTTAAAATAGCACGCACACATATGCAAACACACACAGACACACATACGTATGTGTGTGTGTGTGTGTGTGGGTGGACCTAAAAGTTTCTCACCGAGACCTTTTTGCATTATTAATGGCAAATTTCAATTAGCCTTTTGCAGTAAACGCAACAGACCAAGAATCCAAATTACAGCCAACGAGGGCAAATCGAATACTTTACTTAGAAATTAAAATTTAAAAAAATTAGACATCTATAATTGAATATTATCTTAAATATATATATATTATATATATGTTAATACAAATCGAAAATGGATAAATAATACAAATCGAAAATGGAAATGAATTATCTTAAATATATATATTATATATTATAATACAAATCGAAAATGGAAATGAATTCTTCTAATCTTATACAAAACAATTCATTTATAATTCTGCATCTGCAGAACTTCATCTTACTTAATGCATCTCGTGTAGTTTCTCCTTTTTGATTCTTAGTCATATTTAACATTTATCTTTTCCACACTAATATTAATAAATAATAATGTTAAATTTTGTTTAATTGAATTGATTATTGAGTTCTTGACAACTTTGTTGACCAACTTTTTTTGAATATCATTATAAATTATAGAATTCTATTCAACTAATTCGTTAATAGTTTAATGTTTATATGAATCATTTATCAACGAAGATATATCGAATTATCTGAACAACTATTTCTTACTTAAAGTATTTTTCAAATTATTAATCAGTCTCAAGAAGTTTCTGTAATATCATCATCATCATGTTTTGAACTAATATTGAACTACTTTTTAATTGAATTGATTATCGTGTTCTTTTCAATTTAATTGCCCAAAATATCTATGAATATTATTTATAATTGCAGATATATATTTAACTAATTCTGAAATGGAATATTATTTAAAAGTAAGTTAATAAAATTTCATAGGAGTTGAATCTGTCAAATAATGCAATTCCACTAAACTAAATGACATTAAAGTCAATTTAAAACGAGTAAGAAAGCGACAGTATAGTTGTCTCAACTATGAGATACCCGCTACTTCAATACTACTGCAATATTCTGAAAACACATTAAAGTAATATACCGAAAAATACTAAAAAATATACTCGAACTCTACCATACCAAACAATTACGTGTCATCAGTAAATATATATAGCACTTATATGAAAATATATGAAGCAACTATATTTTAAAAATGTACTAAATTATATACCGAAAAAATACCGAACGAAAATACATATAGCACTTATATGAAAATTTACCATTTTCAAGAAAACTATATTTTAAAAATTTACTTAATTATATACCGAAAAAAATACCGAACGTATATTTGGTATATCGATGTAGTACTAGATTTAAAAATATACCAAATGACGATACAGCAAATATACTGAAATATGCTGAAGGCTATATTTGGTATATCGAGTATATCGATGTAATTCTGCATTAAAAATATACCACAGAGTACAAAATATACCAGAATGTCAGTCAAATAAAATGGCAATTATTATAATTGTGAATTCTTTCATAAATCATATATATATCATATAAATCAGCATATATACATATATTTATTTATATTTTTTGCATTTTGTAATAATTTTAGAATATTTTATTAAATTTTATTTACATAAGAAAAGATATAATGTTTTGAATATAACATATGCAAAATGCATTTACTTTTACTTACAAAACTTAAAAATGCGTAAAAAATATCAATTTACTATATATATTTTTTATCAGATATCATTAACATTAAAAAGTTATATCTTAATATAAAACTAATGTTATATTATATATTATTATTATTAGATTATTAATATATTATCTCTTTTCACATAGCATATACAAATAAAATAATTTCAACAATCATTCAACTTCTTATGCGACCCTCGTGCAATGGCAATTTTGTGTGTGTTTCGTTTGGCATACAAGTCAAAAGCTGAAAGTCAATTCCAGCTCGTCCCTGCCACAACACAGCCTGGCCCCCTCCCCCCGCCATGCCCCCTTGCCACCGCCCATTGTTGCAGCAGCCACGCGAGCAGCAGTTACACTCAGCCTGTGCACCTGTGGACATATTTTAAAGCTCACTTTACTCTGTGTGTGTGTGCGTGCGTGTGTGTGTGTGAAGCAATTCAAGCTCTCCTCGCCGCAGCTGGCCTAGTCTTAGTGCCACGCCCATGAGACGCGTGGGCAGCACTTGAAGGCGCAGAAAACATTTTTTGCATGCCATGTATAATAATGTATGCCTGTCTGTGTGTCAGCGTGTGTGTGTCTGTGTGTGTGTGTGTGTGTGTGTGTGCTAAAGGTAAGCACTTCCGTTTCCGATTTCATGCTGTTTCAGCTCCAACCACACACACACACACACGCTGCGCTGTCCTTTGGCCAGTTAAAGTTGAGCACAAAATATACATAAATGAAATAAAATGCCCAAAAATCAACGCAAAGTTCACAGAGTTGTTATGAGCTGACTGCCACGCCTCCTGCCTCCTCAACCTCAACGAACAAAAAAAAAGAAACTAAATTATTTAAAGATAATTTGAATGGGCGCCAGTCATTGTTGTTGTTGTTGTTCTTGGTATTTACATAAATGAAATGTCAAAACAAAATGCAAACTAACGAAATGCACAAAAATGAAAGCAAACGGAAAAGAGATAGAAGATTGCAGAGTGAGAGAGAGATAGAGAGAGAGAGAGAGAGAGAGAGATGAAAATATGCTGAGCTTGTTTGCGGTTTGAGATTCTTTCTTCTTATTTAATTCGACTGATCCAATCCTTTGTTTGTTGCTGCAAAAACCCGGCAGGAGTCCGTGTCCAGCGTCCTGTGTCCTTTGCTGCCCACAAAACTCGACCGGCGACATCCTCAATGTCAACCTCAACACGCTTGTCATCATCATCATCATCATCCACATAGCTATCATCATCATCATCGTCGTCGTCTTGGTCGTCATCTTCTTCGTTGTCTGCGACTCCTGCGGCAAATTAAAATTAGTTGTTTACTTTGCGCAACATAAACAAATAAGCAAAACGATGATGACAAGGACGACACAAGCTTCCTTCTTCTTCGAGCTCCTCTTCTTCTTCTTCTTCTTCTGCCACAAACCAACAGCCAACAACCAAACACTACAGAGCTAAGGATGAGCTGCAGCGAGTGTCTATCGAAGCATTACAAGAAATTCAGTTTTTAGTTTGCTAAAATGCAAATTGAATTGACCAACGATTCGCCCCAAGCATCTGAAGACATTCACTTGCTCAATCATTCACCCACTCACTCATTCATTCGATTCATTCCGGCTTCAAATGAGTATACTCAATAGCACTTTTCAATATCAACTGCTCAACCAACATTTCACTGCTCTCTAATTATTGTTTGCCCACGTTTATCATCAATTTAAATGTTGCCAGCCAATTTTCAACTTCTCCGTGTGCAAGTTAAATTATCGTGAAATAAATATTCAAATTATATGCTATATATAATATTTAATTTTTGCTTCATTTCAAAATTTGTTAATTTTTCTTAATGTTTTAAGAATATTAAAAAAATATGTTTATTTTATCAACGTAGAAAACGATTTTTGAATTGAAGTGAATAAAAAAAAATAATAATGAAATAAAATCAATAGAATTCTTAAGATTTCTTAATGCATTCGTCTCTAGATATATATTTTGCATATACTGTCTAATTTTTATGTGTTTTGAATCTAAATTGATGAAATTTCATATGAATTTTCAATTTACAAAGATCGTCAAATTTTAAACACTTTATCTATAAAGTTTATATTGAAATGCACCAATTTGATATTTCTCATACAAAAGATTCTTGACCAACCGTAAGCTGGTCACACTAAAAGTGTTTCGCTCTCTGCCCTTTATGTTCTCTCCCCTTTTGATTTTTGACATAGAACAGACAAGTTGTACATGTGAAGAAATATAACAAGAAATAATATAAAACATAAAACAAACACTCGTGTTATTATTTAATTGAATTGAATCTGGGAAGCCTTTTTACAACAGATTAAATATATAAAGCGCCTTATTTAATTCTGATTTGCTATTAAATACATAATGCTTATCTATTATATTACGAATTGATAAAATGTCATATAGAATATATATATCGAAAACTTAGGTTTTTTTAAATCTTGAAAGTCACAAAACTTGTCGAGTAGTTACAACTCTTTATGTAAACTTGTATAGTTACTAATGCGTTTTTTTGTTGCCAATAACTCATCTCACTTAGCTTAAGAATGTCTCTGCGTTCTTAGTATTTACATTTAGTAGCTGTGATCGTTTTTTTTTTATCAGCTCGAATTCCTTGGGCATATAAAGTATTTGATTGTCATGCAAAAAACGAATGCATACTAAAGAAAAGATTTATAAACACAAACAAAAAATGAGAAAATAATTATTCTTTATTCTGTGCATATTTATCGTTAATTGATTGCGAAAGTGTGACCAGATAATGCGGTATATATTTGATGGCAATTTTAAGATATTTTGTTGACTTAAATGATTTAAATATTTACCGTCAATTGCTTGCTAAAGTGTGACCAGATGATGCAGTGTATTTGGTGGCACTTTTAATACATTTTGTAAATGTAGAAACATCATGCATATGAATATATTGTATATAGTATACATATTATATACATCAAATATCTGACGGTTTGATTAACTGACTGCGTGATGATTTCATTTTTCTGCTCGCTTATGCACACTCACACACACAGATGCACACACATGCGAATACATTTAAAGATAGAGCTACAAAAGCACAATTTACAATGCAAAGCAGTTGCAAATTTCTGCATTGAAGTGAACACAACACAACACATTCATTATACACACATCACATTGCGGGGCCAAACTCAAATCTGTATCGAGAATGCAATTTTTAAATCAATTTCAATTGCAGGCAGACAAAAAAATAAACTGCATTGATGCTCAAAACAAAAAAACAAAAAGAAAACAGCCAACTATAGTATATTAAAAAAAATGCATAGACTTTGCTGGAGGACATGTCAAATGTGAAATTCAAAACTCAGTTGCAGTTTAATATGCCGAAAATTAAAAGCATATACAGGCAAATAATCAAATTGCATTAAACTGCAAATTTAACTGAATGTTTTGTAAAAATATAATAAATCAAATAGAGTTAATCAATGCAGAAAACCAAAATAATACAAATGAAATGAAGAATTTATTTTGGTGTCGAGTTTTGCACATATATATTTTTCCACCAACTAAATATGAAATGCAATTTATTCAATTATTAAGTTATTTAAATTGTAAATATAATTTAAGGTCTTAGCTGTACGAATATATTATGGATTGCAGATCATTTGTTGTAATTTTGGGTGAACAATCGAAACGTTTATTTCTTGTTAATTTGCGGAGCAGACAAAGAAAAAGAATTAGATAAATAAACATCAACTTAAAATAAAAATTACATCATTAATTAGTGTTAATTTGTTGGCTTCTTTAATTCCCCCATGTCGTATGCGTAATTTAAATATTATGCGACGCCAAAAAGTATTCAACATGGAATCGTTTTCTTTAACGAAGGGAATTTTAGTGAATTTCTTAAAAAAACCAAAGTAAAAGCCATTTAACATTAATATAGCAATATTAATGTGAGTAAATTAGATAGAATGATAACTGAAATAACTGAGAAATATTCAGGCAATTTGCAGTACCACACTGCGTATGAGTAAATAAAATACTAAGCGACGCCGAAAAGTATAAAACAAGAAATTCCTTTCTTTAATGAGGGGAATTTCAGTAAGTCTTTTAAAAATAGCACTCTTAGTGTAAGTAAATTATAGGTAATTTGCAGTACCACACTGCGTATGAGTAATTAAAATACTAAGCGACGCCGAAAAGTATGCCACGAATGAGCGAGTCAAATGCAGGAAAATAAATAAATTGATATGCAAGAAGTAGACTCGTTACTTATTAAAATAACAAATGTATAATACGATTATTGAAGGTGCTGAGAGTGTCACCCATGCTCAAGAGAGACAGAGAAAGAGAGAGAGAGAGAGAGAGGGGGGAGAGGAAAGTGGGAAGTGAAAAGAGAACAAAACGCATTTTCAGCAATTCCACTTGGCTTAGCTAATGAGCCGCCTCCTGCGTATACTTGACCAACTTTTTGGGCTTACACACATCCTAATACCCACATGTGGGTGTGTGTGTGTGAGAGAGTGTGTGTATGTGGGTGTAAAATGGCGCCGCATCGCCACGGGATTAACTGGCACTGGCTGCTTGAGGGATAATAAGTGCATTGGAGCATCAAATCAATAAAACGCGCACATTGCACATGGTGGACAGCACACACACACACACTGGCACACACACACACACACCAACACACATTTACTGTACTGGGTGTGTTCGGGGGAAGAATTCGCTGCATCAGTGGCTGCAATTGCGAAACATTGTTAATTTATGCAAATTTAGCCACCGCTGCCGCTGACGTCAACGTCGCCACCGTTGCCATTCCCCCTCGTCGCCCTTCTCCCCCACATGCAGTCCGCTTTGTGCAACGCCAATGAGGCAAGAGGCACGCTGGGCGCTCTGAGCTCTGTGGCAAAGCCACAGCAGCCGCCACAGCCGCGGCCGCAACGCCAACAACATTAACGCAGAGTTGCAGCACAGCGCAACCGACACGACTTGCATAATTTTTGGGGTCGGAGAAGAGTTCGGGGAGTGGAGGATGGTCTCGGGTTTTTGTTGCACCATCACCACTGCAGTGAAGGGCAGGGTAGGGAAGGGAAGGAAGGAGGAGAGCATCAAAAGCGGATGCTGCCTGGCAACGCAATGGCAATGCGCCTTTCACTTGATTTGCATGCAACGGACGACAGTTCCTGTCCTTGCAACATTCCCCGTTCCCATTCCCAGTTCCCATTCCCAGTTCCCATTCCGCTTTCCCATTCCCAGTTCCCATTCCCCTTTCCCATTCCCCAATCCCTTTCCCATCTACTATCTCGGATCTTTTTTTCGGTTGGGTGGTGTCCCACAGCGTTCTTGTTACAACTTTTGAGCTGTCAACGTTGCATTTGGCCAGGGAAATGGCCAAGAGAGAGAGAGAGAGAGAGAGAGAGAGAGAGAGAGAGAGAGAGAGTGTACTACACACACACACACACACACACAACGAGCCTGGGGTGGCCAACGAATTAGCACGTCGACTGTTTGCCTTTGGCCTGTCAAACGGGCCATTTGACGACGGCATAGAATGTGCCCATTTGCTGAGAAGAATGCAGCACAAGGCATTTTCCGTGCAGCACTAGAAGACAAAGTGCTTCAATTACATGATAAACGCAGAGGGTGTTCATAAAGTTTGCCACTGTTGCATCAAATGCTAATGATAATTACCAGCGAAGCTATCTTCTAAATATAATATAAATACTTCATATTTTTTCTGTTCCTTTAATTCCTGTAACATCCAGCTTAGAATAAAGTATGTGAATATGTGCGTATTATTTTGAAATTGTTTTTTAAACTAGTCATAATAACTCAAAAATTAATAAAAACTAACAAAAACAAGTAAAATCCAGTCGTCTGAGCTCAAAACAGTTCAGTATTACTTTTAAAATATAACAAAAAAAATATACCGAAAAGATACTAAGAATATACCGTAGACTATATTTGGTATACTGGTATAGTACTGCATATAAAATATACCATTGAGTGCAAAATATACCATAGAGTACAAAATATACCAGACTTACGGCTAACGCAACTAATACTAATAATATACCAAAGATTATAGTTGGTATATTGATATAGTACTACAATCAAAATATACCATTGAGTGTAAAATATACCATACAATACAAATAAACCAGATTTACAGCCAACGCAACTAATACTAAAAATATACTAAAAGTTATATTTGGTATATTGATATAGTACTGCATTCAAAATATACCATTGAGTGTATATGATACCATAGAGTACAAAATATACCATACAGTACAAATATACCAGATTTACAGCCAACAACGCAACTAATACTAAAAAGATACCAAAGATTATAGTTGGTATATTGTTATAGTACTACACTCAAAATATACCATAAGGTGCAAAATATACCAGAAGCCAAACCAACCGTAGTAAACACACGTTTTTGTCCAGCCAAAACTATTTCGTAAATAAATAAAATTTGGCAAAAAGAAAAGTAGTTATTTATTTATTTTTTCCCGCATATAACTTTTTGTTTAGTTAAGAATAAAACTTGTAGGAACAATGCTCAGAAACGAAACTTCAGTAATTGCCGCTCTTTCTTTGAATCAACATCAAAGCGAAGCTATTTACAATACTAACGATGTCTGCAATAATAATTGCAATAACAATTCTAATGCTAATGCTGTTTTACATCGATCGCGATAGCGACAATGATAATGATGAGAATAATAATGCCAATGATAATGATAATGGCACGTGCTCGTTTGTTTTGTTAAAGTGCCAGCTCAGCTTGTCGCAGATGTGGCATGTGTGGCATGTGTGGCATGCTGCACGCTGTTGCATGCGTTGCATTCAATCAGTTAACGAAGCCAGTCACAAAATGTGTGCCTCATTTGTGCGTAATGCTGCACGTTTTGTCGTCGTATTCGTCGCGGCGATAAGCCAACAAATTGGCGCCAATTATAAAATATACGTATGCGTCGGTTGCCTATGGGAGAGAACGTTAGGAGAGAGGACACACAGAGGACAGAGGACAGGGGAGATGCATATATGGATGCGCCCATATGATAATACAAATATATGGCTAACTGTATTTATTGTATTGTCTAGACATGAAAAACCGCAGTGCCTGCATTGCATTTGCGCCTGTTCGCTTTTTTTTGTATTTTATATTATGGTTTAACCACATTAAATGAAGCAACTGAATAATAATAACAATAAAAATAATAAAAAAAAAAGAAAAAATTGGGGGAAAAAAAAAAATTCGAGGACGCTTAATTGTTCAATTTGATGCAATTGCTGGGCTTCAAAGGGCATATGCAATGGCATAAATGGATGAGCTACCACGCAATTTGCTGTTGATTTTTTGTTGTTTGATTGACTCCCCCCATGCACACCCACCCATTCAGTAGTCAGTCGATAGCCAGCTCTGTTCTCTGTTACCTTTTTGCGTATTTCAAAGTTACATTTTCCAGTCGCTGTCGCCGTCGTCTGGGAATTGGGCAGATGTTGTGCAAATTGCGGTCATTCAAGTAGCTTAATAAGCTGAAGTCGCCCAAAGGTCTTTGGACCTATGCTGTCAGACATATGAATATATATATCTCTCACACAATCTGACAACGTTATACGGTGCAAATTCATATGAATGAATTATTTTGAAAGGGAATTGAATTATTTAATTGTTATCAGCTCTGCGTACAATTCGGTAGAAAGCAATTTAAGCGAGTTCAATTTTTGCAAACTTGGACAAATTAATGTTTTTCAATAACTTAGAAGATTACGTAGGAAACGGAACCAATATAAAATAAAAGTAATTTCGTATAATATTTAAAAAAAATTTTGAATCAAACTATTATTTGATTCTATTAAATAAAATTTGTTTTGTTCATATGAAGATTGTTTAAAAACTTTATCATAAAAACTTTTAAATAATTGGAAAGAGACTTTAAATGAGAGGAATTTTAAGTATGTTAGTAAAGCTACAGTCGAGTACACTCGGCTGTGAGATACCCGTCACCCGTAGTCAATTAAAGCAAAAGTATTTTTTCAGTATATTAATAGCCTTTGGTATATTTCAGTATTTTTCGGGGTATATTAACTCGGTACATTTTTAGAGTAATGCAGTGGGTTAATATTTTTTGATATTAATAATAATAATAATAATAATAATAATAATAATAATAATAATTATATATATATATATATATATAATAATAATGCAGAGTAATGCAGTGGGTTAATATTTTTTGATATTAATAATAATAATAATAATAATAATAATAATAATAATAATAATTATATATATATATATATATATAATAATAATAATACTAATTTTAAAATATACCAAATTAATATACCCCAAATACATTGAAATATACCAAAGACTATTAATATATTTTTAGAATAATGCATCGCAGTATTATTCTTAAAATATACCAAATTAAAATACCAGAAAAACGCTGGAATATACCAACGACTATTAATATTCTAAAAGAATACTTATAAAATACCGAAGAAATTATTTCATAAATAACTTCTTCAATTTTAGGAATCATAACAATACAATATAAAGTTACGCTTGCATCTCTATTCGGATCTTATTTGGCTCAAAATCCATTTTGTTGGCTAGTCTTTGTATTTAAATTTAGAAATAATATACACGACATAAGGTTTCACATTAAAGATTGACTTTTGAGACAATGTTTAGTTAGTCTCCACTGTACTACACAAATTTGTGTTATACAATCCGACTGACAGCAGCTTACGTTTTGGGGATTGTTCTTGTCCAGAACTGGCGCGTTACTTATCTCGTTTATTATCTACGCGATAAGCATTAGTCGGACAGCATCTGGCTGTAATCTTCAATCTATTTGAATCTCTTATCACTCGCAAATTCATGATCATGATCATGATCATTACGATACTAGCATGTGGAAAAAACATATACGTAAGTGAGGTCTGTTTGGACGGACATTGGATAGAAAGACGTTGGGTTTGCCTGCGTCATAAAATGAGGGGTTAGCAGACTCCCGGACAAACAAAAAAAGAGTATAAAGAGTATGCTCTTTATTGCGTTTGCATATGAAATACATATATATGTGTAAGTAGCTACTGTATCTGTGAGTTGCATATGATAATCTTGAGAGATAAGTCCATGCCAATTGGCCTTAGTCATGATCTTTGCAGGGATCCACTCTGAACCACATTTCCGGTTTGTACAACTTTTGGGAGAATTGTTTTCTTTGCTCAGCTATCCATTTAGAACTTGTGTAAATAACGTAAAATTTGTCACAGGAAATGCGCAGATCTTAAGTGTATATTTTTTTCCTCGCCTTTTTTATTTTTTATCATAATTTTAACTTTTGAGATTACGGTAATTAAACAAATGTGTGAAACATCATGATTAGGATCAAGTTAATGACGATCGGAAGCACCAAACAAGATTAGCATAGTTTTCACTTTATTATTATTATGATTTTAATTGCAATTTAATGCGCATACAAGGCCTGATTCATATCACATATGTATATTAAGCTACACCTGCCACAGTAATAAAAGAATAATATGTTATTGTGTGGAATTTCTCGCAGATTGTAAACTATCCTAACCTTGCCACAGTTTATTTAAGACACCTAGGCTAAGCCCATTTAATTTATATAGTTTTGCACAAAAGTTTCTTACAGCTTGATAACGAAATACCTAGAAAGTACCGGCATTCTCGTATTATTTACCTAAGAACATTTTCGGGGAAAGCCTTTCTAATGATAATAACCAAAACAACAAAGGTCGATAGTTTGTTGTCATTAGGTTTGACTGCACATTTAGTTAAAGTTAAAGCTCAATTAATGTCAAAAGTTAGCTTCTAATTTAAATTAACTTATTGCAGCTTATTGTAAATATTACATGTAATGTACATTTGCAAAAATAATTGTTGATTTTTTGCGCACTTTCATGTTACGTCAGCTGATAAGAAATCGCAAACTACTCGTATTTTACTTATAAAAATTTCCGAAAAACTATAATACTTAATAATGAAGAACGGTAGTCAAAACAGATGAAGATTCCCAAGATTTTTTCACTGCAATATCATAAATTGGTCGCAAACTTATCTGGGCGTAAACAAAAGATAATCATTCGATGTTTGGTTAGTGTCAGTGAGATTCGCGTAGATAAATGTGGAAGTTGATGGTAAATTGAATATAAGCAGCGCGATAGCGTGTACTGAGGATAGTAACGATTTTACATTCGAACCAAAAACATATCCCACGACGATGACGACCAAAATATCCAGATTTTTACTTATACTTTTGGTAATTGCGTTGAACATTTACTAACGCGCACAGCATATACGAAACAAAATATCGCACAAATTATCCCCACCAAAAAAAACCCGAATACCCCGTAAATCCGCCAAAAATAAAAAAAAAAAAACTTCCCCCCATCAAACAAACAAAACATACAAATTATTATTTTTGTATAATACATATTTTTGGTTTTAATTAACAATGAGTTTTTATTATTAACATCTTGTGTGGCACTTTGCGGGCTTTGGATACGCGTGACTAAACAAACACCCCATGACCCCGAAAACAAACTAACAATAGCTGCCGGTAATCTTGATACTTTGGATATCGTTGAGAGCACTCGGCGGCGACTCGAACATAACCTATGCAAGTGATAAACTAAACCAGTGTAATATAATTAACTGTTACGGTACAACATTTAACTGACTTGTAACAAAACAGTGCAGCACGTCTTGACCCCCTGGACTAAATCATACTAATCTTCATTTCCTTCTCTCTTCACCTGCATATCTCTTTCTTTCCAACAGTTAGCGGGCATGCTCGAGAAGAATCAAAATGGCTTGAACACCAATGCTCAGATCATAAACGTCAATTGCGATGGCAAATTAGCCATATGTGTGGGTCCCTCGACCTATCAATATTGCTATGCAGATATCGCTTCGGGGGCTGTCCAACAATGTCCAGCGAACACGCGTTGCATTAACGATAGCTTGGAGATTTGCCTGCCAGTCAAATCGGATGGCAGTGCACCAACAGCTGCTGTTGCCAAGATGACCACAATCACCGATAGTCCTATTGTTCAGGGTGCTAGTAGCTCATCAGCTATCATCGAATCCACTACGGGCAATGTGATAATTCCTACGAAACCCACTACTGAAGGACCAGCGCAATCTAGTGATTCAACCGAAGCACCTGGTACTACAGCACAACCCATTGATACAACACTTGCTTCAGTTGAGACGACCACAACTGTTCCCATCGAGACTACGAGCCAACCTATTGCGGACACTACTGTCGGTAACACTGCTGCACCCGTTGCACCGGAGTCTACGATTCCCAGCGAGCCAGTGGGTACCACAACAGATGCTGCAGTTGATCCGAATACAACCATAGATCCCAACTGGGGTACAGCCGCTCCTGTTGATCCTAATGCCCCAGTGGACTCTACAACGATTGCACCTCAGGAAACAACACTGCCTTCAGTCGATCCTGCAGCACCTGTCGATCCTAATGCTCCACTCGATCCCAACGCACCACTTGATCCCAACGCACCAATCGATCCCAATGCGCCAGTTGATCCCAACGCTCCAGTTGATCCAAATGCTCCAATTGATCCCAACGCGCCAGTTGATCCCAACGCGCCAGTCGATCCAAATGCACCAATCGACCCGAACGCACCAATCGGCACCACAACTATTGCACCTGAGGAAACCACTCTATCTCCTGCGGATCCCAACGCACCAGTCGATCCTAACGCTCCGAGCGATCCAAATGCTTCCGTGGATCCCATTGCCCCAATTGATCCCAACGCACCAATCGATCCCAATGAGCCAGTTGATCCCAACGCTCCAGTTGATCCAAATGCTCCAATTGATCCCAACGCACCAATTGATCCCAACGCACCAGTTGACCCCAACGCTCCCGTGGATCCCAACGCGCCAGTCGATCCCAACGCGCCAGTCGATCCAAATGCACCTATCGACCCGAACGCACCAATTGGCACCACAACTATTGCACCTGAGGAAACCACTCTATCTCCTGCGGATCCCAACGCACCAGTCGATCCTAACGCACCAGTTGATCCAAATGCTCCAATTGATCCTAACGCACCAATTGATCCCAACGCACCAATCGATCCCAACGCGCCAGTTGATCCCAACGCGCCAGTTGATCCAAATGCTCCAATTGATCCCAACGCACCACTTGATCCCAACGCACCAATTGATCCCAACGCACCAATCGATCCTAACTCGCCAGTCGATCCAAATGCACCAATCGACCCGAACGCACCAATCGGCACCACAACTATTGGACCTCAAGAAACCACTCTATCACCTGTGGATCCCAACGCACCAATCGACCCTAACGCTCCAATTAATCCAAATGAACCGGTTGACCCTAATGCACCAGTTGATCCCAACGCACCAATTGATCCCAACGCACCAGTTGATCCCAACGCACCAATTGATCCCAGCGCACCAGTTGACCCCAACGCTCCCGTTGATCCCAACGCCCCAGTCGATCCTAATGCACCAGTTGATCCTAGTGCACCAATCGATCCCAACGCACCTGTTGATCCTAATGCACCCGTGGATCCAAACGCTCCAGCTGGTCCTAATGCGCCTGTCGACACAACAACCACTGCACCCCAGGAAACTACACTATCACCTGCAGATCCCACTGGACCTGTAGACCCTAACGCTCCAGTTGATCCTAATGCCCCAGTTGGTCCAAATGAACCAGCCGATCCCAATGCACCAGTAGATCCCAACGCACCAGTCGATCCCAATGCACCAGTAGATCCCAACGCACCAGTGAATCCCAACGCACCAGTCGATCCCAATGCACCAGTAGATCCCAA
The DNA here is from genome assembly GCA_023558445.1 of Drosophila pallidifrons. Taxonomy (NCBI): domain Eukaryota; kingdom Metazoa; phylum Arthropoda; class Insecta; order Diptera; family Drosophilidae; genus Drosophila; species Drosophila pallidifrons. The sequence goes on from CM042351.1 coordinate 19,564,852, forward strand.
CGCACCAGTGAATCCCAACGCTCCAGTTGATCCTAACGCGCCTGTCGATCCTAATGCGCCAGTTGGCCCTAATGCACCAGTCGACCCCAACACACCAGTGGATCCCAACGCCCCAGTGAATCCCAACGCTCCAGTTGATCCAAATGCACCAGTCGACCCCAACGCACCTGTTGATCCTAACGCTCCTGCACCAGTGAACCCTAACGCGCCTGTCGATCCTAATGCGCCAGTTGGCCCTAATGCACCAGTCGACCCCAACACACCAGTGGATCCCAACGCCCCAGTGAATCCCAACGCTCCAGTTGATCCAAATGCACCAGTCGACCCCAACGCACCTGTTGATCCTAACGCTCCTGCACCAGTGAACCCTAACGCGCCTGTCGATCCTAATGCGCCAGTTGATCCTAATGCACCAGTCGACCCCAACGCACCTATTGATCCTAATGCTCCTGCACCAGTGAACCCTAACGCGCCTGTCGATCCTAATGCGCCAGTTGGCCCTAATGCACCAGTCGACCCTAACACGCCAGTGGATCCTAACGCCCCAGTGAATCCCAACGCTCCAGTTGATCCCAATTCCCCAGTTGGTCCAAATGCACCAGTCGACCCCAATGCACCTGTTGATCCTAATGCACCAGTCGACCCCAACGGACCTGTTGATCCTAATGCTCCTGCACCAGTGAACCCTAACGCTCCTGTCGATCCTAATGCGCCAGTTGGCCCTAATGCACCAGTCGACCCTAACACGCCAGTGGATCCCAACGCCCCAGTGAATCCCAACGCTCCAGTTGACCCCAATGCCCCAGTTGGTCCAAATGCACCAGTCGACCCCAATGCACCTGTTTATCCTAATGCACCAGTCGACCCCAACGCACCTGTTGATCCTAATGCTCCTGCACCAGTGAACCCTAACGCGCCTGTCGATCCTAATGCGCCAGTTGGCCCTAATGCACCAGTCGACCCTAACACGCCAGTGGATCCTAACGCCCCAGTGAATCCCAACGCTCCAGTTGATCCCAATTCCCCAGTTGGTCCAAATGCACCAGTCGACCCCAATGCACCTGTTGATCCTAATGCACCAGTCGACCCCAACGGACCTGTTGATCCTAATGCTCCTGCACCAGTGAACCCTAACGCTCCTGTCGATCCTAATGCGCCAGTTGGCCCTAATGCACCAGTCGACCCTAACACGCCAGTGGATCCCAACGCCCCAGTGAATCCCAACGCTCCAGTTGATCCAAATGCACCAGTCGACCCCAACGCACCTGTTGATCCTAATGCTCCTGCGCCAGTGAACCCTAACGTGCCTGTCGATCCTAATGCCCCAGTTGGTCCAAATGCACCAGTCGACCCCAACGCACCTGTTGATCCTAATGCTCCTGCACCAGTGAACCCTAACGCTCCTGTCGATCCAAATGCGCCAGTTGGCCCTAATGCACCAGTCGACCCTAACACGCCAGTGGATCCCAACGCCCCAGTGAATCCCAACGCTCCAGTTGATCCAAATGCACCAGTCGACCCCAACGCACCTGTTGATCCTAATGCTCCTGCACCAGTGAACCCTAACGCTCCTGTCGATCCTAATGCGCCAGTTGGCCCTAATGCACCAGTCGACCCTAACACGCCAGTGGATCCTAACGCCCCAGTGAATCCCAACGCTCCAGTTGATCCCAATTCCCCAGTTGGTCCAAATGCACCAGTCGACCCCAATGCACCTGTTGATCCTAATGCACCAGTCGACCCCAACGGACCTGTTGATCCTAATGCTCCTGCACCAGTGAACCCTAACGCTCCTGTCGATCCTAATGCGCCAGTTGGCCCTAATGCACCAGTCGACCCTAACACGCCAGTGGATCCCAACGCCCCAGTGAATCCCAACGCTCCAGTTGATCCAAATGCACCAGTCGACCCCAACGCACCTGTTGATCCTAATGCTCCTGCGCCAGTGAACCCTAACGTGCCTGTCGATCCTAATGCCCCAGTTGGTCCAAATGCACCAGTCGACCCCAACGCACCTGTTGATCCTAATGCTCCTGCACCAGTGAACCCTAACGCTCCTGTCGATCCAAATGCGCCAGTTGGCCCTAATGCACCAGTCGACCCTAACACGCCAGTGGATCCCAACGCCCCAGTGAATCCCAACGCTCCAGTTGATCCAAATGCACCAGTCGACCCCAACGCACCTGTTGATCCTAATGCTCCTGCACCAGTGAACCCTAACGCGCCTGTCGATCCTAATGCCCCAGTTGGCCCTAATGCACCAGTGGATCCCAACGCACCTGTGAATCCAAATGCTCCAGCTCCAGTGAATCCCAACGCGCCAGTCAATCCAAATGCTCCCGCTCCAATAAATCCTAACGCTCCTGAGGATCCAAATGCTTCTGCACCAGCGAACCCTAATGCTTCCGCAAATCCCAATTCACCCGTCATTCCCAACTCTCCTAGTACTCCAGTAATTCCCAACGCTCCTATCAATCCACCAGTTATTCCTCTAATTCCTTCAGTTCCTACCAGGCCTACCATTCGACCAATCCCTCAATTTCCATTCTGGCCTCGTCCACATGAATCAGGTAATGGCCAAATAGCACCTACTCGACGACCCTTCTGGCTCAATTGGCACAACTGGGTAAACGGCTGGATTCCAACAAACAAGCCTGCCTTGCCATCGAACAACAAACCGGAGACTGCTGAGTCTATCGAACAGCCATCGGGTGGTACAATCTCCAATGAGAATGCATCGGTTGAGCAAGACAATAAGAAGACTGAGGATCAATCCAAGGAGCAAGAGCAGAAAAAGCCAAGTCCCGCTGATAATAGTTCAGCCGAAAACAAGGATAGCAAAAAGCCAAAGGACTCTAATGAAGAAAAGGACAATGAGAAAAAGAAGAATAATAAATCTTCTGAGGACAAAAACGACAAGAAAGAAGAACATAAATCCAAGGACTCCAAGGAAGAGAAAGACAAAAAGAAGTCCAACAATTCTGACGAGGACAAAAAGGATGACAGTGATAAGAAGAAGTCCAATTCCGAAGAAGAGAAGAAGGACGACAAAGAGGATAGCAAACAGTCAAAGGATTCCAAGGAGAGCAAGGACAGTGAACAGAAAAAATCCAGCGAAGACGAGGACAGTGAAGACTTGAACTCCAAGGAAAAGAAGCAATACATTAACGACGTGATCAAGAAGCTAAAGGATGAGGATGAATGCGATGAAGACGATGTTTATCCCGATGTACGCGATTGCCGTAAGTATTACCGCTGTGAGGTCAAGAAATCGGGCAAACATAAGTACGTACATCTGCGTTGCGATAACAAGGAGCGCTTCGACTACCGCAGCCTCAAGTGCATTTCCAAGGATGATGCCAAGTGCCTGCGCAAGTAGAAAGGACCATGTATGTCATCACATCTCAATGAAAGAAACTAACAAATGCCACAACGACCCAAAACGGAACGACGTTAATTGTAGCATTTCACATATATAATCTCAAAATAAATTCAATGATATTAGCAACGATATATTTACAATTTATGTACTTAATTTTTTTTTTCTAATTTATTGTAACAATTACACTTAGTTTGCTTGCCAAATAAAACATAATTTATATGCACAAATAAAGTTCATTCAAATGCAATTCCAGAAGCAACCTCTACAGCTAACTTAATTCTGTAAAAATTTAATAGTATTTAGGTATAACTATTGCCAAGTCTGGCCCTGACTTAGATTAATAATTTCTGGTGCTTTCAGTGGTCTCAGCTGAGCGCATTGAATAGCAATCTGTGTAATTACCCTATCCACTTGGTGTAAACATAAGTTCCGATAAGATAATGAGAGTCCGGGAGCACTTGTAAAGTTTTCTCCGGAACTTCCTTTTAAAGCGTTTCACTTACACTTGCTAAGTTCTTTTTTTTTTTTTTTTGGTTAGTGTTTCTCCTTTACTGGTCGCCTTCTTTCTTTTCTTTTTGTTTGTCCTTATGCAAATATTTAGTGTAGCATAGAAATTTGAAGTGAAACGTAAACACAAGCAGAAAGCGTTAAGGGAAAGTGCATTGGATGGATGGACAGGGCGAGCACAAGAGGCGATAGGAGGCGAGGAGGAGAGGTCTGAGACAGAGGCAGTAGGGCGTGGCACCGAAGCAGAGCAATACACTTAAGTTGATTCGCTGTCATCCATTGCAGCTCATTTATCATTAGATGAAGTCATACACACTCGCACAGTGCAGAAGCTCGAGGGCGACAAGAGAGACAGCTGGGAAGACAAACTGGGTGCAGGCAACCAAGACCGGGCATCAGGCTCGACGACAGTTTCAACGTGGCCCTAAGTAGTGTGCTGAAACGTGGGCGTGGCCGTGGGCGCGTCAAGAGTAAGCATAACATTTTGCAGCGACAATGCAAGTGGGGCCAGGGACAGAGCTAACACCACAACCTGAGCATTACCAGCAAGCAGCAAAGGCAAACTAGACTAGAACGCGATGCCACCAGCCAACATTCAACAGCAAACAAGTTCAAGCAGTAGCGAGAGAGTGGGACCCGAAGCGGTAGCAGGAGCTGGAGTCGCAAGAGCTTTAGCAGGAACGCAACAGCAACATCAACGTCACAGCCATCGCCATTGCCATCGCCAGCAACCGACGACTGAAGTAATTCAATTTTTATCGTGGGTAATTTTGTAACGAGAAACGAAAGAAGCCAACGGCAAATGGCACTGACCAGGATGCGGCAAGTAACTAATACACTCCGCAAAAATTACTCGAATCAAATAAAGTGCAAATCAAAAAGTTGTTAGCATCGACAAAAACAAAACAACTAACAATGAAAGTTCAAGGAATTTGTATAATTTTGCCACAACTATAAAGCTACATCAAGAAGCTATGTAGATAATAGAAAACTAGTTCGATAAAATATAAAGATACGATTATTAAAATAAATTTCTTGAAAATTAAATCTTTACTAGTAAAAAATTAAGGAGAGGCAAAAAGCAAAAATCGAATAACACTTTATTTCTGAGGATTGGTTTAATAAAAATATAAGTTTTTATAATTTTGCCAAGCTATAAAGCTTTATCAATATTAGAAAGCTGAATCTACATATAAAATATAAAGATACAACTATTCAAATAAATTTCTTAAAATTATTCTTTAAAAATTAAAGAGAGGCACAAAAAGTAAAAACTATGTGTCCAAAGACGAGATTAAGAAAATATAATAATAAACATTTGGAAACAAGTATTTTTGTGTGTAAGTTGTTCATTTGAAAAAATAAACATCAAACAATAAACTTTGTTTCATCTAATTAAAAAAAAGCCTTGTCAATGGTTTCCAAGTATTTATGTGCTTAATATGTTCATTTTAAAATAAAACTTCAAACCATAAACTTTGTTTCAATCTACTTGAAGTATGCAAGACAATTTTCATAGATAATTGTCCAGGACATGCACTTTATTTCGCTCAGTGTAAGTGCAGATGGCATTTGTGTACACAAGTTCTGACTATATAGGACAAGTTGAGCTTTAAGCCCGGATTCGCGATGGCTACGATTGTAATTGTGGGGCGTGGCAATGGGCGGATGCTTCTGCTTCTCGGCGCGTGTTGTGTATGTGTGTGTGTGTGCGACCATACGTTGAAAATTCAATTTGCCTGATGACTTGCTGTGGTTTAAATACAACCAAAAAGCGACATCGGCCATTAAACTCATTGCCACTGCCACTGCTGCTGTCTGCCAGCCCAACTGCCTGACTGCTTATCCTGTTTTAAGGACGCACTGTCCCCACTATATATATATATATATATATATGTATATATATGAAGTACCACAATTCAGCCCATATCCACATTATATACTTATGCATACGATAAAAACAAAGCTGCAACAGCAACAACATTGTTTAAAAAAGTGCAAACAAAAATAAAAAAAAGAAAGTTAAGCGAACGCAAAATGCAAAAAAAAAACAGAAAAAAAAAATCGTAAACTTTGTTAACTTCATTTGACAACAGCAACAGCAGCACGAATTGAGGCTGTCACAAGGATGCGCAGCAAGACCCAAAGGGGCGGAGGTCTGCCATCGAAGGACAGGGCAGGACTGATGGTCTCCATCCAGGACATAGCTTTATGTGCTCGCCACTCGTTGTACTTTACAGTACAGTACAGTATGTCCCTCAACTTGCAGCTGTTCGTTGATTGGATTTCAGGCGCTTGAAAAATCAATTTTTATTTAATTAATGTGCCTCGTGGCATGCATTACACATGCATACACATACACGCACACACAAACACACACCATCACCTATATAGAGTGACACAACCAAGAGCCTTTTCAGCCTTCCATATCTTTCTCAATATTCGAGGCTTTCAACATACAGCTCGCATGTAACCAATTTGCTTGGCCATTTAATGCACATCTATTGTGATCGTCGCAGTAGGTTATTGGAGTAATATCCTGTACCGCAATTCGATGGGGTAGCATCACTGTCATACTCTTCTATTGTTGACAATCATACACTTTTCTTATTTAGAGTTTTTATACCCGCTACCCATAGGGTAGAAGGGTATTATAACTTTGTGACAACAGGAAATGTATGTAACAGGTAGAAGGATGCAACTCCGACCCTATAAAGTATATATATTCTTGATCAGCATCAACAGCCGAGACGATATAGCCATGTCCGTCTGTCCGTCCGTCCGTATGAAACACTGGATCTCAGAGACTATAAGAGATAGAGCTATAATTTTTTTTCGACAGCATTTGTTATGCTTGGTATATTGTGCCGTCTATGGTATATTTTTAATGGTGTACTATCTCGATATACCAAACATACCATTTGGTATATTTTTAGTATTTTTAAAGTATTTTTGGTATATTTTGAAAATAATACCGCAATATTTTGCATGTATTAAAAATGGATAGCGGGTATCTCACAGTCGAGCACACTTGACTGTTACTTTCTTACTTGTTTTTATTTTGATTAAAAGTAATGATTGTACTGTATAAATTATGGGAGAGAACTAAAATTTAAATACTATAAAAAGCTGGATAAGATAAGAGTCGGATTATTTAAATTAGTTACTGAAAGATTATTCTTATTGTACAACTAATTAAGAGATTTTATTACTACTGTATTGTGAATCATATTTTATTTAAATCGGATATATTAGAAATTACTCCTATTACTAAATTCAAAACATAAAATACGTGCAGTAAAATAAATTTCAAAACATAATACAAAAGACTTATAAAATTGTCTCTATTTCAATCTCTCAGTAAAAAGTATATTAAACGATTATCTAAAATCTACTAAAAGATTATTCTTATTGTACAGCAAATATAAATATTTTAGTGCTATGACTATGTGAATGATTTTTATCCGAACTTTCAAATATTCAAAACATAAAATTCCAGCAGAAAACTAAATTTACAATTTAATTTATTTTACATAATTCTACATAAAATAATAAACATACTTTACATAACATAAAATACTTATGAAATTGGGGCAGAAATCCTATTCAAGTCAGTTAGTTAAAATATAATATTGTCCCAAGATATAAGGTTAATATTATAATATATATAACATTAAACGATTATCATATTTAATTTTCATTGAGCAAATCGAAATGTCCTGCAGAGTTATTGCAGAAATTCTCGGCATTTCGATTTGCGTATAAAGTGAATTATGGATGAATTTCTCAAATCCATACAACATCTAGCGATATTATGGAATATAATATGACAGCTTGTTTGCAGCGAACAATGTGGCGTGGCCTAAGCACATCTTAAGTTAGTTTTCCCATTTAAACTTCGTGACAGATAAGCAATCTATGCTTTTGCTATAGAGGTAGGTAACAGGGTCTTTATCCAGGCCAATCTCGACATCAATCAGTTGGGGGGCCCGGGCCCCAACATTCCGTTTAGATGGCATCAAACGGTTTATTTTGTTGGCTCATACAATGCACACAATGACGCCGCGGGGAGTTGGTCGACGACTTTGAAAGGGGGAATGGGAATGGTTATGAGATTGGAATGGAGGAGGAGGAGCTGTGGGTGGACGACACCTGGCAAATAGCGAGGCCACTAGCAGCCAAAAGCAAAGCAAAGCAGAAGACTAAGCGGAAGCCATAGCATAAGAGGAGGAATAAAAATCTTGTACTTGTATATTTAATATTCACATTTCAATTGTTTTTTAGCCCAACCACTCTCAACTCAGTTCATCGCATAACTTTGGGCTGCCCCCCTTCTTCCACCTCCTGAGCACCGCTTCCAGTTGCGAAAGTCCTCCAATCCCATCCCCCCGCCATCATCCTGACTGCCTGGCTCTGGTCTTTTGCTTATTTGCTTTGACTTTTGAGCTCGCTCCTCTTAGCGTCAACGACGACGATGTTGCTCTTGTTGCTGGGCGTTACTCTTGCCTTTTATTTATAAAATTTTCATAAAGTTTTGTGTTATTAAAAATGGAATATATTCTCGCGCGAATACGCAATGGAATATTAATAGCATGAAGTTACTTGAATTTGTATACAAATAAGCGAGATGCATTATAAATACCAGAAAATAACTTGACTTTCAATTATACGATTTATATACACAAGAATCTAATCTCAGTATTAACTTAGATACTGAGAAATGTTCACAATGTATAATAGAAACATAATAAAACATATATAGAAAGAGTTTTTGTACTTTCTACTTTCTTGCTTTCGCCACTCACACAAACTATATAACTAGATAGATTTTAATTTGATAGAAAATATGCGTTTAATTTTCACTGTAAATATATTAACAATATGAAACAAGTAAGAAAGATACCCGCTACCCATTTTTAATAAAGGCAAAATATTGCGGTATCATTTTAAAAATATACCGAAAATAGTAAAAATATACCAAATGGTATGTGTACCATTTAAAATATACCATAGACGGCACAATATATCAGATTGTCATTATTGTATATACCAAAATTCGCAACTCTAGCTTTACAATTACGCTTGTAATTCAATTTTTTTTTGATTTGCGGGGGCGGAAGTGGGTGTGGCAAAAATTTGAAACAAACTTGATCTGTGTGCAAACATAACAAAGCGGGTATAAATATTCTTATTAGAGGTAAAGAATTATCGATGGCACTCTCGATAGTGGTCAATCGCTATCGTCGATAGTGGTCGATATTTTTATACCCGCTACCCATAGGGTAGAAGGGTATTATAACTTTATGCCGACAGGAAATGTATGTAACAGGAAGAAGGAGGCATCTCCGACCCTATAAAGTATATATATTCTTGATCAGCGTCAACAACTGAGACGATCTAGCCATGTCCGTCTGTCCGTCTGTGTGTCTGTGTGTCTGTCCGTCTGTCCGTCCGTCCGTATGAACACCTAGATCTCAGAGACTATAAGAGATAGAGCTCTATTTTTTTCGACAGCATTTGTTATGTTTGCACGCAGATCAAGTTTGTTTCAAATTTTTGCCACGCCCACTCCCGCCCCCGCAAATCAACAAAATCGAATAACAAGCGTAATTTTAAAGCTAAAGCTGCGAATTTTGATATATACAATAACTACTATAGTAGTTATGATTCCTGAAAATTTGGTTTCGATCAGATAAAAATTGTGGAAGTTATTAAAGAAATACTTTTGTATGGGCAAAAACGCCTACTTACTAGGGGTCTGAGTTGCTTTGGCCGACAATCTAGCACATTGTACAATGGTGTACAATATCGATATACCAAACATACCACTTGGTATATTCTTAGTATTTTTTAGTATATTTGCAGTAAATTCGGTATATTTTGAGAATAATACCGCAAAATATATTGCTTTTAATCAAATTGGGTAGCGGGTATCTCACAGTCGAGTACACTCGACTGTAGCTTTCTTACTTGTTTTAAATTCATTTGCAACCTCTATAAAGTCGGTGGGGGTCTTTAACAATGCAGGACAAATCATTGCAAATAGACTTAAAGACGTGAATGTAAGTGTGTTGCTCTTTTTCAAAAACAAAATATTGCTTGTAATAAATATATAAATTCATAGCCGTGAAGGTAAGCCTAAAAAATAAAAAATCATATAATATTATTCGAATAATAATTATTTATTATTGTCAGATAAAGATTGGAAAACCAATTTCATACTCTCATGCTTTAAATAAAGATGGATTATTTCAAAAACTAAGTAAATTATTTTCTTTACTACACTATCGACGATAGATTTTCCTTGGAAACTATCAAGCAATGACAATGGCGCAGACTATCGATACTTCTTCACCTCTATTGCAAACCATCATTTGAGCGTATAAAGCGCGCATCGTGGACAACGCCGATCTGAGTGGTAATTAGGTGTATTGGTTGATCTTTTCGACCTCAGCGAGGAAAATGTGCTGATCACTGGATCCGTGAGTCGCCTCAATTCGTACAGCGAAGAGGCGGATTGCATGAATGATTTTGCTATCAAAAAATTCCATAAAAGTGGCTAGAGAAACTAATCTCTCGATTCGATTTAGGCTGATGGCCAACAAACCCGTCCAAGTGCCGTTATACTTGTAGACATTATTTTGTAGAGGTAACAATAAGTAGCAGTTATGTTACAACAACTTGTTAGACTTAGACTCGGAAACATTTCCAGATCAGCAAATGTGATAATATTTACTTAATATATACTTAACCTACCTAATATATTAATATACTATAACTCACTCCTGAGACAGACTTGAAAATATTCCAATTAGAATTCGAATTAGAATTAGATAAGTCGAGAAATTTCTATTTATTGTGAATAAGTCAGGTAAAACATAATATATTCAGAAAACAGCAAGATAGCAAATTCAATGCTCATATTGAAAACTTATGAGCTTTTCCTTAAGGTTATAGTTTTGGAGCAGAGTCTTAAGTGACTTGAAGAATTTTGTCAGCGGACTGTTTCGCTGAAGACTGAAAACATCGCCGGGCATCGGCTGCAGCTCAAGGCGTAGCTCTCTGTAGTCTTCAGCGATGATCAGCGAGAGGTTACCACGCATATTGACAACATAGCTAGGATTCAGAGGTCTTATTTTTCTAAGCTCATCTGTTTGCTGCATCTGCTGGGAAAAGAACGATTGCGTTGTGCTGCGTGGAAAGTTTCGAGCACTCCACATATCCAATGATGAGCTTATCTGCCAGCTCGTGCTTAATGGCAGATCATCTGCGACATTTGCATCCAACTCCTTCATTCTTAAGCCATAAATATGCGATAAAATATTCGTTATTGCGTCCACATTGATTGCAGCCCATGTATAATAAAGTGATTTCACTTTTTTGTGAGCTTCGCTCACCAAATCGGAATTCAAAGTCTTCAGATCATTATTGGTGGGTATGAGTGTATAAACAAGCATCAATGGCATCGAACTATTGTCCGCAACCGTTGGCTTTCTATCATCACTGGACGATGGTGATTCATCCGCTTTGGCAGCTACAGTTGTAGAGGCAACATCAACCTTAGCTTCAACTACAACTGCATCGGCAGTCTTCACTTCTTTCTTTGTCATCTGTTGGCCTTGCTTAGCTGGGTGCACGTGTTTCAAGCGATGTTCCTCCACCAGTTGCTCGGCAAGCCCAAACAGCAAGTAGTCATAAAATTTGGGCGGCGTTGACTTTAATTTGGCATCGTTGCATGCCTCGTTTGCCGCTGCCAAGCACTGATTGAGATAGAATAGATTCGTTTTTGATATGGATTGACCCACATTGCGCGATAGCTCAAATGGATCCTGCACGAAAACGTCACTTTCAACATTAAACGGTTTGATGCGCTCTTGCATGGCCGTCTCGATGGCTAGCACTTGGGCATTGTATTCGGGAAAGTTGCCCGGAACCGTGAACGCTGCTTCCACATCCAAGGCATGACCCAAATACGGCGACAGCATCTTCTTCTCAAAGTCCATGTGACTGTAGAGCTCAAAGAATCCGCTGATCAGATCAAAGGTGGTCAAAAATGCCGGCAAAGCTGGCACATGCTCAAGGCTATACGCATAGTTAATGCCTCCAACATCGAAGACAGGAATGCCAGACTGCAGCTTCTTTATCGAGGGCAAGTGTTGTTGCTGTTGCAGCTGATAAATTATGAGCGTAGTCAGGCAATAGCTTGTCATCAGTTTCTTGGCCCAAATCTTTATGAACAAGAACAGCTCACGCAGGCGTACATCCCGATTCAAAAGTTCGGCCACAAAGCGAGAATTATGGGCGCCATTCGGATGCGACATGTTGATGTCGACACTCAAGCCGCTCGCCACATGCTTGAAACGAATGATTGGTACTCGAGCATTTCGTATGGCAATCACATCTGAATAGCAACCCGTGTGACGCAAAAGGCGGTTGGTTTTCTCGTACAATTCATTGGAATTGCCGTCAATGGATTCCAAATATAAATCAATATCGCTATCTGCAAAGAGAAAGTGACACTGATTATATATATATTTACTATAGATACTAATAGTGTAATGTATTGCATACCCTTCAAAGCCAAACCCGTGACAAACGAGCCAAATGGATAGACCGTAACTTTGCCATGCAGCTGATCCTGTATGTTCTTGCGAACTTCCTGAAAGCATTCCCACAATGCATCACTATTGCCAGCATAGAATGACAATACGGCTTTCACTTGCTGTCCAGGTGGTGACAGGACGAGCAATTCCTCCAGCAGGCGTCGTTCGGATTGGGTTTGTTCGCTGGCAGAGAGTTTGGAGACGGCACCGAGGCATTTGGGCAGCTTCTTCTGTGGCATGATTGTGTGCTTGAGTAATTCGTGGGCCAAACACTCTTGCAGTGTCTTAAACAGAGCACCACATACTGTGCAATTGGCTGCATTAGTTTGGCCCAATGGCAAGTTCGACTTGGTTTGAGATTCCACATTGCTGGTCATTGTTCTCTAAAAATGTAATGCAAGAATTTGAAACTCAAAGTGCATTTTATTTGCAAGACACACGCTACGATATATTCTAATGCTCAACTCTTTCTAACTTCTCTTGTCAGCATAAATCGGTAAGATTCACCATTATATTGACTTTCTGTACATTGTCTGGAATGCTTTCTACCAAATTTTGAGATTCACTTTTAGGAATAAGACTCTATTCTGTAACGTGCTACGATATACGCCGCAAGGACGGACGGACGATCTGTGGGGGCTTTGGGGGTGGTGGTCTTGCTTCCACAAATCTATCCTTTTCGCTGCTCACTATTATTAAGAAGATTAGAATTGAGCGTGCTGCGACATAGAGAAAAGCTAGAACACTAACCGGAAGAGAAGTAAAAAAAAAAAAAACTAAAGTTTCCATAATCCTGCAGAGAAAGAGAGAAAGAAAGAGAGAGAGAGAGGAGAGAGAGCGAAGAAGAGAGAGAGTACGAGATTTAGGTTACCATCTTGTCACTGGTGTTACGTGACAAGGATCCCCACCCATCCTATGATCACAAGCAACAGAGCCAGGCTCTGGTGATCCCTTTTGGGCCCTACGACGGTGGAGCCTAAGGCCAGGTTCGGCTAATCAAAAGAAAAATTATTCCATGTTCAAGTTTGTTTTAATTAAGTGTGTAAATATATAAGCAATAATACATTATAAACGCGTATAAAGTAAATTTCAAAAATGATATAATATAACAAAAAAATATAATATTTAAATCTAATAATCTTTAAATTGTATTAGAGAATGTTTCAATTTAGTGCTGTATTTGCATTTTCCTAATTGTTTAATATTAATTGGTTTAATAATACGTATAATTTGTTTATTTTAAATTTGTTTTGTTTTCATCGGCTGTGTTTCATTTCATTTTATTTCTAGAACGGGCTAAACGACGAGGTGTTGCATAATAAAAAAAATAAATTTTGCACAATAAGCACATCCGCACATTTTTGAATTATACATTATTAATCTTTAGCACAACAATTAATTAATTAATTTAAACAAAATTTTACTTATAATTCATGTTCTTTTCTAGACATGACTTTCATATCGTTTTTAATTTTCGATTTGCTTTTCAATTACTATTCCTTTCTTTTCATTCTATTCTTTACAATTTTCTAACACTTTTGTTTTGATATTTTCTTTTTACAATTACATTTTTTCTAATCGCACTTTTACAATTTGCTTTAAAATTTCATAATTGCGATTGCGATTTTTTTTAATTTTAACATGTGTTGGCGCTTCGCTTTTAAATCGGTTTAATGGATCTGCACTTGTATTTATTTTTTTTGTTATAATTGTTTCAATCAGTATACAAACATAAGCGCTAGCTGTAATTTTACTTTTGTTGTTTCGTAGTGCACCTTTCACATTTTTAACTTATTTGTATTTTTTAACGAAACTGCACTTCAATTTCTATTTATTTATCATTTATTCAAATTTTAACTTTGTTTTCGAATTTTGTAAATTTTAATTTGTTTCGTGCAAATGCGCTACACTTCTTCAAACATTCTTATAATTTGCAATTTGGACTTTTGTTTGTTTGTTTTATATATTACTTGAATGATTTGATTTAAATAATTTTTTTGTTTTGTTTTTCACAACACTTTTAATTGACGATTAGAGGAGATCAATGATTTCCCAAAAACAATTTGATGACGCTGGCAGAGAGTTAAAGTTGGCGCCTAAAGGCGCTTCGCTGGCCAGGCGGTGGCCTGTAGAGGCGCTCCGCTGGCCGAGTGGGCCGGTGCAGGGGTGCTCCGCTGGCCGTGAGGGCCGGAGAGGGTACTCCGCTGGCCGAGAGGGTCGGTGCAGGGGTGCTACGCTGGCCGAGAGGGCCTGCAGGGGTGCTCCGCTGGACAAGCTGCGGCTTGCGAAGGCACTTGGTCGAAGCAAACTGGCTGTCTGCTTCGAAGCAAAGAACAAGGCCTTGAAGGCAACAAAAACAATCCTGCGAACAAAATTTTAGTCAAACGAAGTCCTCCTATAACATGATAACACTTTTCTCTTACCAAATATTTGCAATAACAATAAAAAAAAAATCCCCAATAGCGCTCGATGCCTTCGGATTTAAATCTTCTATAATTACGCGTCTATGTACGCAGCCGGTCATTAGAAAAATGACCAAACCGGAACCGGCTTTCGCTAAGTTGGCCGCGCTCAAGCTGATGCAGCTGGCGCAGATGTCAAAGCTGAGCTTTCCAGTGCAACCGATGCACTTTAAGCTTATCAGCAGTTTTACAGCACTGCTCGGCTTATCAGCTGCTTACAGCGCTGCTTTAAGCTCAGCTCGACAGACTAACAAGTGCATACTTTTAGGAGCTACTTGCAGCAACATCAACCTTGGCTTAAACTTAGTAAACTTTAAGGCCGAATTCAATACATGTTGCTGTACAATTCTTCTTCAACACACGCTCCCAAAGTTTGCCCATGTTTGATGGAGCTACTTCGTACTACGGATTGAGGTCGGCACTTTGTGCTGGCTACTCCATTAATTTAAACTTTTGCTTTCCAATCCATTCCTTAACAATTTTCGCAAAGTCGCAGGTCGTTAAAAAATTATTTAAGCAGTCAGATGCTCGACTAATGATGTCTTAGATGAGAAGGAAAACCAAAGGGTGCTTCTTTGGCTATTAATACTGTCTATTAAGTGTAGAGAACTAATATGCCAACATGTGAAGCATCCCCAGACCATAATATTTCCATCACCATGTTATGCAGTTTGTTTTACATGGTGTCTCTGGATTCGTTCTCCGGATTTACGACAGCATTATTGCTTGCTTATTACAGATTGCTTAAAGTTAATATTTGACTCGTCTAACCAGACAACACGATTCCAATCGTCAACAGTTCAATTTCAATCGTGTTTTAACATTTCTATCGGATAATTCTTTTTTCTTTTATGCACCTGCAATAAATCCGATGTCCATTCGCTAACATTTTTGTTCATAACAAATAGCAAATCGTGTTTGACAAAATAAAAAAAAAAAAAAAAAATCAAATAATAGCGATTTTAAATTATATTATATAATGCAACGTTGCCCTTTAGTGATTTCAAATATTTTAATTATACGCATATGTAAGTGGCAAATGCATACCAGAACCTATCAGCAATTTTAATTTATATTTAGTGCATGCAACATTGCAGTAACTAGCAACATAAATTGCAACAACTTAAATTGAACTCTATTTAAATTTCAAATGCAAATTAAACGATTTTACTCAAGACAAAGAGGCAAACACTAACGATAACTTGCGAGGTGAATGAACGCACCTTGATAAATAATTATGCTCAAATTATGATACACAGTGGAATTATGGCCACAGAGAGTTCCAGTTCAAGTTCAAGTAGTGAGTAGCTAAACTTGGTCGAATTAACATTAATAAGTGTCAGCAACAGCGAAGAGAGTTCGTCAGCCGTGTGAATCTGTGCATATTAATCGCTGTCGAACGGGTCAACACGCTTGGTCACTGTGTTGCACACCCACACACACACACACTGTCACACACACACATACATACATGAAGCATGAGCTTCGCCATGCTAGGCGTCTGTTTTCACAGCGCGAACGTGCCAAAGAAAATAGCCGCAGCAGCAATAGCAACAGCAACAAGGGGCTGGGCATAATAATAAATCACGGGGACGAGACAAAGTTGACCCAGTAAGTGAACCCGATAAGATGACGATGACGATGGCGGCCCCAAACACCAGGGCAACCGGCAAAAGTTCGCCTCAAGTCAAGCCGAATTGCTTGGCTGTGGCTGTGTAGGTGTCGGACGTCAACGTAGTAAATATGGATGCGAAAGAGGTGTGGACTTGAACGTCGAGTGTTTTGAATGGATAGATGAAGAAGTGGTAAGTGGGAAGTGGGAGGGCAAATGCACCTTGAGCACGGTAATTGCTTTGGACGGCCGCGCTGAAAGCCCAAACAAATTATAAATGGCCGCCAACGATGTCCCGGCTCAAAGGCTTAACAAAAACAACACCAACACCAAAAAAAAAAAAAAAAAAAAACGAGCAAGTAAGACTATTAAAGTCGTTTGTGCTCGACTGTAAAATACTTTCGATTATCAGAAAATAATACTTACATACAAATAACACAACAAAAAAAAAAAAGCAAAAAAGCAAGTAAGATTATTTAATTCGTTCGTGCTCGACTGAATTATATTATATTTGTGAGCTCCTTTTTTTTATATTTTATTGCACTTCGAACGTTTTGACGTTTTACACTGAGCTGTAACGATAGCCTGCAAGTCAGTAGTGCTAGTAGTTAGTTGCACAATGAATATCGATGTTGCCGATATATCGATAAAAATGAAATATATTGAACAGAGCTTGCAAATAACTGTCGACCGTTTCTCGTTGTCCGCAAATAAGTGTCTCTCTCTGACACTTTACGAAAAGACTCAGAGAGCAACCGTTTTATGGGTTCTTGAATAAGATCGCTCGCGCTCAGACCGAAACCCTTTTTTTCTATTCTGTTTTGTTTCGGTTGTTCCAAGACCGTTTTGTCGTATTCAGTGAAAATAAAAGTCTTTTGCGAATGTATTGGTATACATTCACACGCATAGGCAAGCAAATCGAGAAGCGTTCGTTTTGCAGACGAAATACAGTAGAATCCGGTTATAACGAAGCCGCTTATAGCGGTCGTCCGGTTATTGTGACGAAAACTCGAACGACCCATACAAATTAAATTGAATAGAACATTATTTAATTGTATTTAAAAAACCTATGGCAACTATAAAATAAACAAAATTTTATTTTTCTCCTTTTGGTTAGTGGGTCTTCCGGATATAACGACGGTCCCTTGAAAGTCGCTATAACCGGATTCTACTGTATTTCGTCTGCAAAACGAACGCAACAACAACGAAAGTAAGTGTGAAGACCGTTTGCGTTGAGTTTTTCGGTCAATCGGTCTTTTGCTGACTCTCTTTGTGCGAGCGTTTCTCGTTCCGCTCTTTACGCACTGCTCATTGAACGACCGAAATACAAAGAGCTCAACGAAAAGCGCTCAACAGAAAACAGAAATGAAGACAGCAAAAGTCTCTTGCTCAGAGCGAGAGCGAGAGAGTACGAACTTTTCGGTTGTGCTCGCAACGAGAGCACAACAAAAAAACGGTCGACAGTTATTTGCAAGCTATGATATTGAACAATCAGAAAATGTACAATAAGAAAATATTTCTTGCATCGAATATTATGTCAAATAAATAAATACAAATGTTAAGCCTATAATATGACATATGCCATTATATAATATAACATAATAAAATAATATGTTATGTTAGCATTACAAAATCGATGATTTAGTTTAGTACCTTCTGATTTCTCGTTAGCTTAATATGCTTTGCTTTCTAATTATCTTCAGCCTTTTGCGTTTAACATTCATCTAGCATACCCGGCCAACCTAATTGTGGCTAACGGGTATTATGAAAGCGAAAGAGATGAAAATGTTGATGTTGATGACGGCGATGGCGACGGAGTTGGCCCACTTCAACTGGCTCATTACCCCGCCCGCTGTCTTATCGTGACGCTGTTGATCCATCAACTGGCAACTGGATTGCTGCTTTCGCCTCTGTTGCTTCTTCGGCTGCTAACTGTTAACTTGGCATCAAGAGAGAGGCTGCCATGAAACATTTTCTGATTGCGTGTGCATTTTTAATGTCGCTTGCTTGGCCTTTTGGCCTTTTCAGGCTGTGCTGCTATGCTACGCACTTCATTCATCAATGCACCGTTGCCCCCTTTTCCTCCCTTTCCCTCCCTTGCACTCTCCGGGCACGCCAAGACAAATGATGATGTCTGCCACCCAAAAAAGAACACAGTTGGTGGTTCCACCTGCCAGCAATCTGTTCTTGGCCAACACACAATACAACGACTCGGGCATCTTAGCACTCGACTGCCATTTACCTTTAACATTCCGCCACTCTTTCCCCCTCCACCAACCAACCCCCTTTGTTTTCATTTGGACCGCCCCGCGCGTCGCAGCATTACTTTGATTTTTATAAATTTTATATGGCACACGCCTTTTCTTTGACTCCACAACACGCCTCTCGAGTACGGTGAGTGCGCTCACTAATGAAATATGAATAATTAATATTGTGTGCTCCTTTTTTGTTTTACTTCATTTGGAGTTCATTACTTTTTTGGCTCGCTGCATTGCTGCGCCCTTCGGCGCCGTTCGTTTGCCAAGAATTTTGTATCTTCCTTTTCTTTTCATTTCGTGTACAATTTGTAACTGATTTGTATGCAGTGTTGCCATTTTAGCTAATTTATTGCTAGATCTACCTTTTTTGAAACTGCAAAAGCTATAAGATTTTGTGAAATGCTATTAGCTAGAAATCTAGCATTTTTTTTTAATGCTTCGGCTACTTTTGGCACTTTTTAAAAAGTTCCGATAGTTGTTTTAACGATAGGATGTATTTTGAGGTTTACTCATAAAATTTGCATTATAGTTCGATTCTGTTTATAGTTCATGTGCGAACTCAGTTCGTTCACTCATTAGCTAAATACAAATTGTGAAATTGTGAAACTGTGAAGCAGGGCTGCCAGTTTAGCAATTTAGTTGCTTTTAGTTAATTTGCAACTTTTTTTTAAAAATGCTATTAGCTACAAATTTTAGCAATTTTTAGCAATTTTTTTTTTTAATCTAGCAATTTTTGCTCCAGAGATTCTGGCAACACTGTTTGTATGTGTGTGTGTGTGTGTGTGTGTGTGTGTGTGTGTGTTTGGCGTCTCAAGTATCCAGGGTCCACAACACAGCGGCACTTAAAGAAATAAATTGAAGAGGCTTATTAGCAAAACAAAATGAATTGTCGCTAAAGAAACATTTGCATTTTTGATAAGCACGAACGATCGAATCAATAATATCGATAAGTTCAACGATACCTTACCTTAACGATATTTGCAACGCGTTGCAATGAGAATGGCAACGAAAATACGGCGGCCGTTAGTGAATGCTTATTGCATAGTGCATAAAAGAAACGCGAAAAATATAAAATATGCAAGCAAAGCCAATTGTTGCATTATGTTGGTGGCGCATTGTGCGCATTTAATTGCTGTAAAACATTTCGAAATGGAGTTGTGCAAGTAGTAAGGTAATTAAAGTTGCCGCCGCACAATGTGAACGCAAGAACAATGTAAAATTGTTGAGCCAATTGGCCTGCTGCCTGCAAAAAGCAAAAAGCATGTGTGCAAATGTGCAAGTGTGTGTGCGTGTACGTGTGCGTGTGCGTGTGTAACGGAATGGAATGAAAATGCAACAAAAATGCCAGACATCTGGGCGTTAATTTGCCAACCGATAAGACGCAGTGCATGCAAATGCCGAGAACAAATGGCAAATGAGATTTGTATGCCACCTGCAGCGGCTTCCACTTACAAAGCTGTCGTCACCTTCTCCTCCTGAAGGCAAAAAAGGCTTAGCGAGTGAAAGCGAGATAGAAAGAAAGAGTAAGCAAGTAAGTGTGATATGTTTTTGCTGCTGGCCAATTCTAATGCCACATTATTTGTGTTGCACAATTTAGCATGTAATTATGCATGAGGCATAAAAACGTTGCACACACTACGTGTGGCAAAGCAACAGCATTTGAATTACTATCCCAAAAATACTGAAATATGTACACCATCATCATCATCCCCCACCCCCCTTGGCTCATCAACCTGGTCTCTCGCTCAACCCCACTTATCCGTTATCCGTCCGTCTATCCGCTCATCCGTCTGTCTGTGCGTGAGCGTGGCAAATGCATTTTGCTCTTTGAATTTTAATTGCTTTGGCGATGTTGCCGCTGTTGACCTCGCTCCGAGTCCAAAACACTTGACATTCTTTTTTTTTTTTTTTTGTGTGCTCTTACAACGGGTGTTTTCCATTTCTTATGGAGGTATGTAACGCGTTTAGAGGAAAGAGCTTAAGGCAGGATTAAAATGATATTGTTCGTAATTGCATTTCAATAACTAAGTTAAAAAAAAAATTAAATATGTCGCACTTTATCAAAAGACAATTTCAACATTACATGAATATTAAAACACATTTATGAATGAACTTAAGCAGCTTAAATTCAATTGTAAGTTGCTTACAAGTCTTTGGGGCTTAAAGGATTAAAAGCACAAGCAGAACAACAAAATTCTATTGCATTCGAGCAATGCTTAAATGTTTTTAATGCTTCTTATATAACTGCATAATATTTTAATTATAGTAACGATTATTTTTTAAAAATGTCAAGTTTAAATTCATTTTTAATATGTGAGATATGTATTTCGCTTTTTTCCTGCTCTTTATGTGCTTAATAAACCCTTAGCTGTGTTAATATTGTTATTATATAAATTTTTTAAAATATATCATGCGTGCAAAGTCACTACTAATGACTTTTCTTATATAATAAACTAATAACAATAATACGTAAGGATCATGTAAATAGTTATTTACAGAAATTTAAATATACAGATATAACTATTTATATATAGATCAAATGAATAGTTTTATGCAGAAAGTCTTAGAACTATTCACATGATCCATATTCATATTCATATATTATTGAGCAAAAAGTTTATGTCATTTATTGTTTGGAATCAACAACAAAAATATTTTTTAACTAATTTCTTAAATTCTGGACCATTTAAATAGTCTATGACAATTCATTTAAAATACATTTTTGGGACAAGAGTATTGAACTGTCGTCTAATTTTGGGTTTATTTGGGTAACCAAAAGTTATTGCTAGCTACAAGTGCCAGGAGTGTGGGAGGTGTTACGTCAAAGAGGGGGAACAAGGGTTGCGGTCGCTTTGGCCCCTTCTCAGTCATAACGCTTTTAGTGTCGGCGACATCGACTAATTTGTCACTTTTGTCACTTGGGCGCAGCTCGTTGAGTGGGGCCAAGAAAAGGGAGAGTGTGGATGGGAGGAGGAATGGGAGGTGGGAGGTGAACAGCATATGGCTGTGCTCGAGAACCCTTTTCAAGGACATTTCGTATTCAAATAATGTTTGGCGTTGTTCTCGTTATTTTTTTCGGTTGTATTGTCTTTGCTATCGTCCCTTGCACTCGCAACGTGTACGTTGACCATTTTTTTGTATTTTAATTTTTTTTTTTACTGGGTCTCCTTGTCGAACTTCTTGCCCCTTTCAACTCATTGCGCTTGCTTTATTTTTCTGCTGTTTTTTTTTTTTTTTTTGTATTTTTCGTTTTTATTATTATTATTTTGTGCGTCGAGTTGGCAGCTTATGGCAGCCAAGCGCAAGTCGGAGTCGTCAGTCTGCTCTCTTCCCTTCTCTTCTCTTCGGTTTGTGCTGCCTGCCTCTTGGCGTGGCACGTACCATTTAAAATTCTCTGGTATTTGGCATTCGCACGTAATTAGCTGTTAATTTGGCCGCCGGTTGGCAACTGAGCCGCGAATTTTACTTTCCACTTGACTTCAGTTTCGTCGCAAATTCAGGAAAAGCGGGCCAATGACAGTGAAAGGGCAAGGGCAGAAAGCAAACGAAGCGACAGACAGACGGACAGACAGACAGACGAACAGACAGACAGACAGACAGAGCACACAAAAAGACAGAAAGACTCAGACTCATTTCAATGTGCTTTCAAAGAAACATATTTCTCAACTCTCCTTAAGTTTTGCGGCTGCATTTTCAAGCAATTAGCGATTGATGTTGCCATTTGAGTATTAAATTCATTTTAAAGTATTATGCACCATATTTAACGTATTTAAGCATGCGATATTTTTTTTGAACTCTTTAAGAGAATACAAGAAATTTTCGCATTTTAAAGAATATAATGCATTTCGTCTTGAAAACGCATTCAAAAATAGTTGTATTTTAAATATACAATCAATGAAAAAGGAAATTTTTATTTATAAACTTATAAAGTTTCAGTATTTTAAACGTACAATCAATGATATGAGAGATTTCAGTATTTAAAATATATAATCAAAAATAAATGAGATTTCAATCACCTTTAAAATTTCTAGTTTTGTAACAAATAAAAATAAAAATGCAAAATATTAACGTATACATATATGTATTTAGTTTATTAAAACATTTACTCAAAAGACGAAATTTCAGTGTTTTCAGTATATCATCTATAAACTTTTTAAATTGCAAGTTTTCTAACAATTTCAATCTAACAATTACTATTAGAAACTTTACATGTTTGAAGAAACTCTGGAAATCCGGAAAACATGTATTTGTTTCAATTATTTAAACAAAATTTGTAATAAATACTGAAAACTTGGTTTCAAGTTTTTAATATTAAAAAATATTAAATTTTAAATAAAGCTTTCTAAGTACATATGTTTATTGTGCCACATGCTTTATAAAGTAAATCAAAATGATAAATGCTACTGCCGTTAGCTGTTGAATTTGATGTTTATCTCGCTGCTGATAATGAAGCAAAGTGTACTCAGATGAATCATATCTTCTGAAAAATTCCAAAATTCTAAGCATGCTAATGGACAAACAGTTAATGCTTTAGATTAAACCTTATCTAAACATAATGAAGTGTTCCTTCTCTCTCTGTCTCTGTCTCTTTCTCTTTCTCTACGTCATTCTCACTCTTTTTATACCCGCTACCCATAGGGTAGAAGGGTGTTATAACTTTGTGCCGACAGGAAATGTATGTAACAGGTAGAAGGAGGCATCTCCGACCCTATAAAGTATATATATTCTTGATCAGCGTCAACAGCCGAGACGATATAGCCATGTCCGTCTGTCCGTCTGTCCGTATGAACACCTAGATCTCAGAGACTATAAGAGATAGAGCTATAATTTTTTTTCGACAGCATTTGTTATGTTTGCACGCACATCATGTTTGTTTCAAATTTTTGCCACGCCCCCTACCGACCCTGCAAACCAAAAAAATCGAATAACAAGCGTAATTTTGAAGCTATAATAACTATAGTAGTTATGATTCCTGAAAATTTGGTTACGGTCAGATAAAAATTGTCGAAGTTATTAAAGAAATACTTTTGTATGGGCAAAAATGCCTTCTTCTGACAATCTGGCATATTGTGCTGTCTATGGTATATTTTGAATGCGGTCCTATATCGATATACCAAATATACCATATTTTTAGTATTTTTGCAGTATATTTGGTATATTTTTAGAATAATACCGCAAAATATATTGCTTTTATTAAAAATGGGTAGCGGGTATCTCACAGTCGAGCACACTCGACTGTAACTTTCTTACTTGTTTTTTTTGTCGTACTGTCTCAACTCTTTGGCTGTTGCCTTCGCACTCATTTGCTTAGTTCTATCAATAATTGAGTTAACTTTAATTGCGGCTATGTGATAGAGGGGAAGGAGGAAGCGAGAGAGAGAGAGAGAAGATGTGAGGTGAAAAACCCCCCCGCGGATGACACTAAATTACTTGACCCGGCCGCACCAACCACAAGCAAAGGTATGGCAACCGTAAACTTAGCAGCTAATTATAAATGAAATCGGATATCAAAGACGACTGAAACACGCCTTTGTGCAACACCAACACCAACGCACACACAGACAGACAAACACATAGAGATAATGACAATTCATTTGAAGCCAATGGCGTATGGCAAGTGAGGAGGAAGGGGAGGAGAGGGGGACGCGAACAGAATACGAAGCTGGAGCCAGTCAACTGCGCTGCGGTTCTAAGCAAACAAACAAACAATGGACGACGCTTGTTGTCCTGCAGCGCCCCACTTAGGGGAGGGACGGGAGGACTGAAAGTGGCAGCATAAACTGTGAGTGTGTGTGTGTGTGTGTGTGTGGTGGGTTGGGTTGGGTTGGGGAAAGGCGTGGCACGTGAAGGCGGCAAAGGCAAGAACAAAGTGGAAAATTCATAAAATGTCATTGTCGCTTTATTAAAACGCGCCAAAAACGCAGGACACAAGACACACACACACACACATACACAAACACATGGATAATAGGAGGGTGGCGGTGTTTGCGGGGTTTGTTTTGTTGGGCTGGCAAATTGGGCGACAACGGAGACGGCGACGTCGACGGCGACGGCGACAACGTTGTCTGCGTTTTGCCATCGACAGCTGTTGGCGTCATTTACAAAAGCTTTTTGGCCGTTTTATGGGATTTTGCAACAGTTTCATTTTCATTTTGGGCGATAGACGCGACGAATCCTCTTCTCACTCTTTCTCTCTCTCTCTCTCTCTCTCTGTCTCTCTCACTCTCACACACTCTTTTTGCTGGGAAGTTAGCTGCATAATGCTGCCATTAGAAGTTGGAAGTTGCCGCCAAGCACTTGCTAACGCCAAAAGATGATGAGCAACAACACTGCCAAAGAGGAGTCATCTACATGTGTGTGTGTATGTGTGTGTGTGTGTGTGTGTGTGTGGCATGTTGCGACAACGATAATAGCTGGCAACGTTTGTTGATTCGCTCTCTCGCGCTACGTTCCCAACGTTGCCATCGTCATCAGCATTTGCAATCCCCATCATGGTGTTATATTCCCTCTCTCTCTCTCTCTCTCTCTCTTCGGTCCTGCTCCTTATGCTGCATGTCCTTGTCAGCGTCATATTTGAACTTTTAATATTGACGCCATTTAACACGTTCTGCTGCAAATTTTATAAATGACTGTCTGTCGCCTCTGAGGTTGTGTCTCTCAATGGGGACTTGAGTCGACTCCCCTTCCCCTTCCTTCCCTTGCAATTTGATCTTTGATTTTGTGGTAGTGGCAACTAACGAATAATTGAATGCAATATGAATGAGCATAATACTTCACCTTGTCTCAAATTTTCACAGTTTTCATATTTTCTCTTCATATTTCGATTAGCTTTTGATTTAATTTCATCGTTACTCAAATTACACGACAGTTTCAATTATTTATGAGCCACAATTTGGAATATTTCATCATTTTGGTATCGACTCTAGTTTATCGCATATCGATAGTCTCTGTGATATCGATAGTTTGCTTATTAATCCCTAAGTTCTAAGGAAGAACTTAAGAAAGCATACATTCAATGATTAACTTAGAAGTTCTAAGTTAGAACCGGTTCGATTAAATGTGGTTCAGCAATATTTCTAAACAAGTTACAATTTTGACTTCGAATACGCTATAAATATTTAATATTATTTACCTAAATAATACTCTGCAATGCTTAATTATGAACCGAGTCGACAGCTATTAAAAGAGCTTCAGCAACATATTTAAGCAACTAAATCATTTTAATGAATCTGTTAAAAATCGTTCTACAAGTAAGTTGGAAGTTTAATTCTGAACCGGTTCAGGTGCTGTTTAAAAAAGTTTTATACAATATTTTTCACTGAACCGGTTCAATCATGTATTTAGGAAATCTTTTTACTATAAAAACTATAATTTAATCTTTCGTCATTTTCCGGGCATAAATTTATTGATAGTCTCTGAACCGGTTCGAGTGCTGTTTCAAATGTGGTTCAGCAACAAAACCAGTTACATCATCAAATTTAGACTTCAAATGCTCGATAAATATTTACTAATAATAAATAAAATAATAATTAATATAATAAATGCAAAAATAAATATTTAACTCCGAACCCGTTCAAAAACTGCTTGAAAAGTGGTTCAGTAACATATTTAAACATCTAAACAAGTTACATCATCAAATTTAGACTTAAAATGCTCGATAAATATTTAATATTATTTAACTAAACAATGTTGAAACGCTGTTAAAGTTGTGTGTGTTTCAGAACTTGAATATCATGATAAACATGTGTGTATTTGGTTAATCCATTTTTGCTGGTGATTAACTGTGTGTGTGTGTGTGTGTGGCCACAAAGGAGAGCAGCTCAGTCAGCGATAATCCATGTTGAGAGTTTCAGGCGTTCCATACCCGATTGAATTGCAATGACATACTACAAAATACAGAGATAATATAGTACTATGCAATCTTGGACTATGTCTTCAAGTGTGTGTGTGCAAGTGTGTGTGTGTGTGTGTGTGTTGGCTGTCATAAGGCGCTTGTGGCTTTTAGTT
Source organism: Drosophila pallidifrons (assembly GCA_023558445.1). Taxonomy (NCBI): domain Eukaryota; kingdom Metazoa; phylum Arthropoda; class Insecta; order Diptera; family Drosophilidae; genus Drosophila; species Drosophila pallidifrons. Next base: position 19,591,683 of record CM042351.1, read on the forward strand.
GTGGATTGTTTGTGAATTAGCTAGAGATCAAATCACTTAAAGAGCGCACAGCTCAATCTCAAGCGAATCGAGACGAGGCGAAGCGAAGCAGCAGTTGTGAAAAGGAGCTTAAAGGATGCCAAAAGCGACTGACACAAGACACGCAATCGAATGTCAGCTCAGTGTGTATGAGTGTGTGTATGTGTGTGTGTGTCGGCAACTTATAAATCGATATGAGTGTCTGTTGCACCCACATGAAGAAGATGTGCACACACACACACACTGCGACTGAGACTGAGACTGAGAAAGACAGACAGGCTGTGAGACAGGCGTCATATCTCCTCTTCCTCCTCCTTCTCGACAATGTTCGATCATTACAAAGCAGACGTTGCATGTCTACGTTGGAAGTGGAAGGAGACAAAGAAGCTGCTCTCTCTCTCTCTGGCGGAGAGCCTGTGAGGACCAAACGAGGCAGCGCGTCATCTTGTCAAATATTTCGCGCTAAATTAACACGACAGCGCGCCCAAATGGAGTAAGAAGATGTCAGCCGAGGCACAGCACAGACACTCGCTGTGGCAGCCAGTGGGAGCAGAAGGGAGCAAAGGGAAGGGAAAGGAAAAGGAAGGCACAACCCAGCCAGCCAGCCAGCCAGCAGGAAGGCGCTTGGCTCAAAGGAACGAAAAAAAAAGTCAAGTGCCCCGGCACTGCACACACAACATAACTCAAACAGTACACACTCAGTGCGAGTGTGTGTGCGAGTGTGTGTGTGTGTAAGTGCATAATTTGTTGGCTTTGTGCTGGGCCGTGCCGGTTCCTTTGGAACTGGGGAAGGCAGCAACAGCAACAGCTACAGCTACAGCAGCAGGAGCTGGAGCTGGAGCAGCGTCAACAGACAGGCAGGAGCTTGCCTTGCAACAGCTGCAAAAGTTAACACAAACAGACACACAGTTAAATATATATAGAGAGACAGAGAGAGAGAGAAAGAGTGCGAAGAAGAGTGCAGTGAATGCGAGTAATATGTGTGAGAGAGAGATTGGCAGAGCCACACGGCATATTATTAAAAATGATAGCAGCAATTTAGGCGCTGGCGTAATTAAAATTAGCCAACCTAATGATGCATCATCATCCTCATTAACACCAGCACTCATAGAGAGAAGTTGAGAGAAGTATGAGTAAAAGTAGTAAAAGAAATGGGAATCGAGAAAAATTGAAGTAGAATAGTAATAGATATATGTATATGTAGAAATATAAATAAAAGTAGTAACAGAAATAAGAATATAAAATATAAATAAATGAAGAAATAACAATAGAAATTTTACTATAAGAATAAATTAAATTAAATATAGAAATAGAAATATAATTAGAAGTAGTAATAGAATTGAAAGCAGAAATAAATTAGAAGTAGTAAAAGAAATGGGAATAGAGAAAAATTTAAGTGTAATTAACAATAGTAATAGAAATATAATTAGAAATATAAATAAAAGTAGTAACAGAAATAAGAATGGAAAAAATAAATAAACGTAGTAATAATAATAGAAATATAAAGAAATATTAATAGAAGACTAAATTAAATTCAATATAGAAATAGAAGTAGGAATAGAAATACAAGTACTAATAGAAATAGAATAGAAATAGAAGAATAAATAGAATTAAAAGTAGTAAAGGAGATGGGGAAACGTGAAAAATTTAAGTAGAACTAACTATAAAAAATAGAAATACATGTATGTAGATACAATATATAAACAAAAGTAGTAACAGAAATATGAATGGATAATGTAAATAAAAGTTGAAATATCAATATAAATACAGATAAGAAAAGAAATAGATATATGTAAAAGTATAAATAGAAGTATAAATTGAAATATAAACTAAGAACAAATATAAAAAAAATACTAATAGGAATAGAAGTAATAATGCAAATGGGAATATAATAAATTTCAGTAGAAATTATAATAGCAATAGAAATATATTAGATATAGAAATATAAATAGAAGTAAAAATGAATATCGATATTGAAATAGAAGTAGTAATTGAAATAGAAGCAAAAGTAGGAAGTAAAATTTAAGTACTAATGTAAAGAGTAAAAACAAAAAAATCGAAAAATAAAAATAGTAGTTACTAGTCGTAGTAATAGAAAAAGAATAGAAAAATTTGAAGAACAAATAGCAATAGTAATAGACACATTAATAGAAGTAACAAAAATACGAATAGAAAATATAAATAGAAGTAGATATAGATATAGATATAGATATAGATATAGATATAGATATAGATATAGATATAGATATAGATATAGATATAGATATAGATATAGATATAGATATAGATATAGATATAGATATAGATATAGATATAGATATAGATATAGATATAGATATAGATATAGATATAGATATAGATATAGATATAGATATAGATATAGATATAGATATAGATATAGATATAGATATAGATATAGATATAGATATAGATATAGATATAGATATAGATATAGATATAGATATAGATATAGATATAGATATAGTTATAGATATAGATATAGATATAGATATAGATATAGATATAGATATAGATATAGATATAGATATAGATATAGATATAGATATAGATATAGATATAGATATAGATATAGATATAGATATAGATATAGATATAGATATAGATATAGATATAGATATAGTTATAGATATAGATATAGATATAGATATAGATATAGATATAGATATAGATATAGATATAGATATAGATATAGATATAGATATAGATATAGATATAGATATAGATATAGTTATAGATATAGATATAGATATAGATATAGATATAGATATAGATATAGATATAGATATAGATATAGATATAGATATAGATATAGATATAGATATAGATATAGATATAGATATAGATATAGATATAGATATAGATATAGATATAGATATAGATATAGATAGACTAAATGCATTGCAGAAAGTGCCTTTAAAAATGTTCATAATTTTTAAATTATGAATAATTTTTAAATCTTTAATGTGTGATAAACTCGCATAATCAGCGAAATTTGGCAAATCTTTTGCTAAGACTGTTAAAATATATTTTGATGAGAATAAAGTATGGATAATATATTTGATGCTGTGTACATAAGATACTTATGTATGTATTTTGTTGAATCCAAACATGTACAAAAGTGATTGATCCATCGGAGCAGTTTTTGGGGCACTTGATGACGTCATTATTGCCGCCACGCATATGGCGCAAATGATTAAAGTCATCAAAGCGAGAGTAAAAGGAAAATGGCTAAAGAAGAAATGTGTGAAATGGGAAGCGAGAAGCGAGAAATGTGGAAAAACGGAGGGGGAAAAAGGGAAAAGCCAATGGCAAAGGCAAAGGCAGGGCATAAATGCGCATTAAAAGCCAATAACAACAGCAGTGATGAGCACAAAATTAATTTACAAACATTTGATGGGTTTATTGGCACACACACACACACACACACACACACACACACACACACACAAGCACATACACACTATGCTGTGTTGTGCACACCACATGGCTGCAAATGTTTGCCCAATAAATGAAAATCGCTAAAAACGCTGCGTATGCCAATTGGCAGCGAGACGAGCTCTCTCTCTCTCTCTCTCTCTCTCTCTGAGGGGTGTGAAAATGCAACAATAAATGCGCACACTTATTAATTAAAAGCATACATTAAGGCGCGCTCTTCAACTGGGGCAATTTGAATGGGATTTTATGTGCGGCTAGAGCATAAACCCCGATAAATCCCATTAAAGCCAGAGAAACCGAAAAACAGCAAAAACCCTCTCGACAACATTTTGCAGTTTGCCCGCGTTCCCAAAAGCCTAACCAAAATCTGAGGCTCATCAAACTTGACTTTCCAAAAACACGCTATGCGTGGGTGTAAGTTTGTGTGTGTGTGTGTGTGTGTGTGTGTGTGTGTGTGTGTGTGGCGAAAACTATTAAATAACTTGAAAGTTGGCATTATTCGGATTTAATAGTTCATCATAATTCCATGAGCATTAAAACGTTTAGTCGAAAAATCTTATGATGATCCCTGCAGGCTTCAGCTTCAGCTTCAACTCACTTGCTCAGCTCATTTTAATAACTTGAAACATTGCTTCAAGCGCAATTAAACTTATATTGATGAAATATTGTTATGACGCTGAAAACTCTTCTACTTCAAGTGCTGTCACCCTCTCCCCACTCTCACTCTTTTACTCTCTATATTAAAGTATTCGTGGCATTTCATTAAATATTTGAGGCCATTAAGTTGCGAGGCTGAAACGATTATGCGTAGTGTATGCATTTAATTGCCAAAACTCAAAACTAGACTACAGCATTTGTTGAGATATTACGTAATTCATTTCAACAAGCTGCTTTTAAATGTTGTAGTGGAAGAAGCTTGGAGCTGAACCATTTGATTGACTGGCTTTCCAATTTGCACTTCTACTAAATATGTTGATCAATTTATTAACATTACATAGCCCATATTATATGGGATATTTTAAGAAACCAGTATCTGAACCGGTTCGAAATTTGGTTAGCTGCTATAGAAATGAAAGTAGTTCCTTAATTGGTAAATTGGAGATGCACTTTGAAAACTGTTAAACATCTCTAACTGATTCATTATATATTTATGCTATTCACATTTAGATTGTTGTTGTGTTAAATCACTTTCTGAACCGGTTCGATATTTGGAGAATTAGTTTGCGGCATAAATAAATAATAAAGTTCCATCAATGGTGTATAATTAAAGAAAACAAGAGACGTTTTAGCCTTGAACCATTTGCTGAACCGGTTTAAAATATGTTGAGCAACGCTAATTGGTTACATTGAAAATTTACGCTTTTATGGAAATTAAAATAGTTCCTTTTTGATTAAATATTGTAGCCCACAAGTAAGGTTAGTGTGTTGAACCACTTTCTGAACCGGTTCGAAAACTGTTTATTGTTTACTTTGAATACTTTCACTTTTATAATAATCAAAAAAGTTTATTTATGGATATAATGTTGCCCACATTCAAAATTTTAGCGCTGAACCACTTCCTGAACCGGTTCGGTATTTGATAACCATCACGAATAAATAAAACGTTTTAACCTTGAACCATTTGCTGAACCGGTTTAAAATATGTTGAGCATCGCTAATTGGTTACATTGTAAATTTACGCTTTTATGGAAATTAAAATAGTTCCTTTTTGATTAAATATTGTAGCCCACAAGTAAGATTGTTGTATTGAACCACTTCCTGAACCGGTTCGAAAACTGTTTAGCATCGCTAATTGATTATTGTGTGCATTGACGCTGTCATTGAAATTAATAATAGTTCCTCTATTGATTTAATGTCCATCCGCATATATTATATATTTGGATTTCATTTCATATTTAAGTTTACACATCGAAACAAAATATGAAATGGTTAATTATGCAAGCGCAGGTGCGTCTAACAACCAAATGCAGCAACAATCCTTGCCACCAAAAATCGCATTGTATTGTTATTTGTGGTTAAACAAATTTGATATGACGCCGCGATGCCAATGGAATTCGGAAGTTCTTCACATATTGGCATAATTGATTATGTAGCGAGTGTCAAGGGTTGATATGGTTAAATATGAGTGTGACACAATTTTTGTTTAAAGAACAAAAATATCGCCCAATCGAACTGCATTCCATTCTGTCTGTCTGTCTGTCTGTCTGTCTCTTAATGCACTGTCTATTTGAAATCATCAACTATTTATTATAACATATAGCCAACATAGTTTTGGCATGAAAAGGACTTTTGAAAAGTGGCCTCTTGGCATTAACAGAGATTTCTCGTCTCATCCGATTGACTTTGTGTGCCACATACTCGTATGTGTGTGTCTGTGTGTGTGTTGCATGTTGCATGTTGCAAGTATTGGTGGCAGCTAAGCTCTCTGCGAGAGTATGCATATTTATATTCTAATGATTTATTTAGCCGACTTATGGACATGGCACGTAGTGCTAGAACAACATGCGAACGAAATACAAATAAATAATTTTGCAACAGCTGCATTTGAAAATATCCCCCATACCCTGTGCTCATAAACTGTTCAGTTTGGGGTATGCCAGGGAGTTGGAATGATATTTCAAAATTTTGGTAACCATCGTAAAATTATTTGAATGTTAAGTTACATTTTGTATTTAAAATGATTTTTGCATGTTGGGATATACCATATTCTGAAGATTGTTAATTATTATCTTTGTTTTGGTTCATTTTTTTTTATTTAAACAAACAGACTACTTTTGTTTCCTAATTTCTTCATGTTCTGATAGTTTTATTATGATTTTAAGTTATCATTTTTTTACAAAGTATTCAAACTACTTCTTAATATGCATTTTTGGAGGATTGTTCATATTTACTTCATATTCTGACAATTTTATAGTGATCTCTTGATTAATATTCATACAAATTTCAGCTATTTTGTGTGTTATTCCTTATAGAATACTACATTTTAATTTTTAGAAGATTCTTTATATTTTCATGTTCTGATAGTTTTCTAACGCTTTTAATTTATCATTTATTTTACAAACTCTTCAAACTATGTACTTAAGAACACATTTGGTTTAAATTTTTGGAAGATTCCTCATATTTTCTTCATGTTCTGAAAATTTTATAGTGATCTCTTGATTGATATACATAAAAATTTAAGCTATCCTGTGTGCTATTCCTTATAGAATACTATATCTTAATTTTTGGAAGATTCCTCATATTTTCTTCATGTTCTGAAAATTTTGTATCAAATCTTTGGTTTATATAGAAGATGGATGATTATTGTTTTTACATTAATTCAATTTTATTTATTTCACTACTCAGGTCTTATTGCTGGAATTTTGAAGAGGATTCTTCATATTTTTATCATAAACTGATTATTTTATAGTGAACTGTAGATTAATATAGCGATTGAAGTTGAGCTGTGTTTTATTCCTTAAAGCATTCCATTTATTTGTAAGTACTTTGCAGCTGTTGTTTGTCTTTATATAGGGTATCGTCAAGTCGTGCACTTTGCTAGCGTCGCTTTCTTACGTCTATTGCAATAAAAATGCGCCTTTTATGTCATTGAAATGCAGCCACACACACACACACACACACACTAGACACTTACCCACACCAAGAGAGTAGCTCTTGGTCAGTCGGCCTACCATCTGCACACACACACACACACACACTACACTCACACACACACACACACACTACACTCACTCACACATGCTGCTAATAGTTGTCTGATCCTGGGGCCCGTAACGAGTTCCTGCTGCGGTCGTTCAATTAAATTTGCTCAATGCATGCGGGTCGAAGTGGAATAGAGTGAAGTGAGTGTGGGTGAATGGGAATGAATGAGTGAGAGCGAATGAATGAATGAATGCAATAGTATGAGAATTCGAATGGAAAAGGACGTTGCTCGTAGTTTGAATTTCTATCACTTCATATTTCTTTCTCAGTGCTTTTCTATTACAAGCGAGACAGCAGCAACATACAGAGAGAGAGAGAGAGAGCGAGAGAGCAGCGACAGATAGTCAGAGAGAGGAGCAGGGGAGAGGATTGAGGGGTGAGCAGCGAGCAGCTCAATTAATTTATTTGTTTGCCAAGTGCCCGGAGTTATTATTGTATTCCAGGCGCACAATTTAAATCATAAAAACCCCGTAGCACAAGCGGCTCGAAATGAAGTTGGGTGAAGGGGATGGGGATGGGGATGGGGATGGGGAGTGGAAGTCTAGGGCAGAGAGTCATATCGTACATTATATGGCCTATTAATTACCAAATACCGTTAAGCCCATGGGCCCAGCCAGCAAAGTCGATCTCTTCTCTCCGTCCGATACCGATACCCCGACACTGAGTCTGCCTCTGACTGCGACACGACTGACACATCTCCTCTCCTCTCCTCTCCTCTCCGCTCCTCTACTTCAAAAACGGGGTTTTCGACCGTGGCACAATGTTGTTTTCAAATTGCATTTGCACTTGTTTTTATGGGGGCCAAAGCCAATGCTAAAGCCGAGACCGATACCGAGACCGAGACCGAGACTGGAGGCCGAGGCCAGGGCCATGGCCAGGCATACACACATCCATTGCAGCTGTCGTCCTGTGCAGTCGAAGGAGAGAGAGAGAGAGAGAGAGAGAGAGAGAGAGAGAGAGAGAGAGAGGTGAGGGGACAACACTCCCGGACTTAGTCCTGGGGACGGGTCTGATTGGCTGTTGTGTCTGGCGCATTTCACATGATAAATGATGCAGCAGACTAAACGTTGAAAACTCGCAAAACTCAAAAGGGAAAGAAGAGTGGAGGAGTTAGCATAGTGCAACTTGGAAACTGAATGCTTGAGCATCGTTTGGCGCTAATAAGCCAGAGCTAAGGCGTCGCAAAAACAATAACACTTTCCAAGATTTGCCAAGGCGCTAAACAAACAGATAAATAATGAGATTGTGTATGGAAATATCTGGCAATTGCATAAGGGATTATGGCTAGGATGAGCCATAGAAAAGTGCCAATGATTGTAAGGGAGAGATAAGAGAGAGATTAGAGAGTGGATAGTGGAGAAAAATTCTAAGTGCAAATCAGTTATGCAATTTTATTCAAATTGATTTTGAATTGCAATTAAAATAGTATTATTATTAATCGCAATTAGCTTAAGCCTAAAATCAAGAATAAAATTGAACCAAGAACGTTTATTCTTAAATCAAGATCAAGATTCTTCAAAAAATCGAGATTACCAAATCTTGACAAATTGACAAATACAAATTTACAAATATGACACATATTAACATATTATTTCAACCTAAGACTTGAGTTAACAGCAACAACATCCGAAATTAGGTTCTAAAAATCTTGTTTCAAGATATAACATTCATGAAGCACAATTTTAATATTAAAAATAGAATTTTTATTTAACATAAAATGCAAATTTATCATAAAAATCTAATTTTTAGGCTTTTCCAAACTAAAAAAGTAGTATCAAGACTTTTTTAAGATCGAAAATTTTTTAAATCAAGATTTGCAATCCATTTTTCAACTTCGATTTTTTTCTCTCTGCTTGAAGTTTAACACTTTACGCCAAAGTATTAATCTTTCATATTATAATAAATCTACTTCGAACTAAGAACCATAAGCATTATAAGATAAAAAAAAACGTTTTTTTTTTATTAATTGAGTTTTATTTTATGCTCAAATATTTAAGGTACATGATTATGTTGTCAACAAATACTGTTACTGTTAATGCCATCAAAATTAGATCTACATATTGAGAAGCATTCACTCTGCTTTATTTTTAAATGACTACCAAGGATTTTTATGCTTTATGTTATAGATTTATAAATGAGTTTAAAAACCATTTGTTTGTTTATTATTAGTGTTATTATTTATTCAGTTACTAGAGAAGTTTTGATAAATTCACAAGAGATTTGCGCACCTAAAACGGAGAAAAAGCAGATTGGCCTGCGGTTAAATAGCTTGTGGTTTAAATATTAAGTGCATTTTTATTTGTGACAATTTAAATAGAAAAAATTACTAGTTTTATAAAGATAAAAACCGGAGTGAAAGTGATTACAATGATATGTTATTCTCAATTAATGGTAAGGCTGTGAAAAAAGAGAAAGTAAGTCGACTGCCAGACGAGTTTGAAGCCAAAGAAGCGTTGTCTAATGTGACAATGGTGGATAAAATCAACATGCTTATCGATGGTGGAGAAGACCTTAAAGGTTGGCATGGTCACGCACAAGTTGAGGACAAGTAATCACGGGGCCACACACACACACACACATACAATATATATATATTGGGAATATAGTTAACAATAGATAAACTGGGCCAGTGAAATGCCTGCTCTCTCCCCTAAGGCATTGTGAGGACTAAGGACGAGTCAGGAGCATTTCCTGCGGCAAAAAGCCTAAAAATAGCTACGAAATTATGAAGTGAACGATGCATGTAACAAAAGGAGAGCCCAAAAAATATTCGAACGCATATTGTTATCGACGGACGGACGGACGGACGGACGAAGGAACGGGTATACGAAATCGGATATGTGCACATACAACGCACACACACACTTGCAATGTGTGTATGCAAAATGTATAATTAACCATACACACACATAGAATGAAAAGGAGAGGTAAAGAGTGATGGAAAGGGGGAACGGGGAAGGAAGAAGGGGAGGAGGAAGGATATGTGCAGAATGTTACGGCCGTTTACACAGTCAGCTGCCCGGCACTTCGGTCGCTCGCCATCCGGAGTGAAGGACCCACAAAACACTCACAGAATTTGGACCAAAAGTCTACCCTTTCACCAGCAAAGGGCCGCACGCTAAGGTCGTGGTTGTTGTTGCAAACCATCGATAACTAGCGATAAAGTGTGGCTATCGATAAGTCAGAGAAGTGCTTAATCTTTGATATTTTGAATCAACTTTGAAGTACTTTGTTGTCTTTCATCGATTTGAATGTAAAGCTCGGAAAATAAAGTGAAACCCTTATATATTTACTATATTTATTAATTATTTAAAAGAATAGAGTTTTCTTTATAAGACTTGACATTACACACAATAGAATAGAGAAGAATATTAATCATTTCGCCTATCTTTTAAAGTTATCAACTTGAAGATTAGTTGAGAAGTTTAAAGTTGATGCTGAAATTAAATTCTTATACTCTTTCTTGCGCTTTGTTTATAATAAGAATTTTATATACAGATTTACCTTTGTATATATATTTATTTAATTGTCGCGTTATTTAAATATACTTTAGTATTAAAGTATTTTTTGGTGTTTAGACAATCAACAAAAAAAGAATTTGCTACCTTATTGAAAATATTTTGGCTAACTTAAAGAAGAGATTGTTGAAAATTATATTAATCGAGAAACTGCTTATTCTCCTATGGTTACTTGTAATATGTATTTAAAAAGTTGAGTTCATATCCTGAATAAAAAAGTTGTAAGAACCAAAATTTTGTACTGTATACTTAGAATTTTAGTCTTAAAATTTCGTCGAGAACATGAAAGTCTTAGATTATGAAAGGACACCAAGTTGTTATTATAAGATTAAATTAACCAAAACATTGAAAGCTAAATAAAAACTTCATAGGAATTTCGATGAGTTACACAATTTTGTAACTAAAATCAAGAATATTTGGTCTTATTTTGAGAATTTGAAATTTTGTATATCTAATGTTCTTAGTTTGATGAATTGGTTCTTAAAATGATTCGTAAGGGAAATGAACTTGAATGGTTTGTTTTCAAGATAGATTTGAATCGAAGAAAATGCTTCTATTTTATTATATTACATGAAATATTAGTATATTTATATTACTTTTACAATTCTAATCATAATTTATTGTAATTGATATACTCAAAAGCCAACTGCAAGAAATATATTTTATATTCGGTATTCAATATGTTTAGTTTCAAAGATTTGAAATGTTCGCATGCTAGAAAATTCTTTTTATTTTTTCCGACTTCAAAATAAGTTAAACACGAATTATGTTTAGCTGTTAGGGTATTTGCAGTACGTTGCATTGCTGCTGTTGTTGTTGGTGTTGCTGTTGTTATTGTTGTTGGTGTTGTTGTCTTGTGTTGTTGTTGCTGCCTGTCTGCTGGCAACAATGAAACGGAAAATGTTGCTCATTTTTTGCTGACCCCTGTCGAGCCATGGACGATTGCTGCGGTTGCGGGTGCTGGACGAAACGAGGGAGGGGAGCAGTAGGATGCAATAGGAGGGCACAAGTGTGACAGTGGGTGGCTGTTGGTGGGTAGTGAGGGAGTAGTGAAAAGGGAGAGGAGAGAGGGGTCGCCGCCTGTAGGAGATTGCGATGTTTTGTCAGTGAAATGCTGCACGCTGCTCTCCGAATGCTGTGGTCAACTGTGGACTGGACACACACACACACACACACCAAACGAGCGAGTGTGTGTGTGTGTGTGTGTGTGTGCAAAAATATGGAAACATTTGGCACTAATTGCATGTGCTCAGCAGCAGCATGTGAATGTGGCTGTTGCTGTTGCTGTTGCTGCTGCTGTTGCTGCTGCTGTTGTTGCTGCTCCTGTTCGTCCTTGTCCACATCGTGCGGAACAACAGAAAGAGCGACAGTTATGACAGCAGAGCCGCAGCACCGCACAAAGCACAAAAGAAATTGCGCAAAAATCGTTGTAACAAAAGAAGAGTGCACACACACACACACACACACACACACACGTATGCACACACATGCGTTGTTAAAAGGGACAATTGCAGGACATCATAAACGTTTGTTGGCTGCCACACAGCGTGAGAGGCCAAAAAAAAAAAGAAAGAAAAGCAACAGCAACATGGAACAAGCTCTTTGCCCACACACACACACACACACACACACATGAGCTAAACAAGGGAGAGAGAGAGAGAGAGGGGTGGCAAAACTTCAAAAGTCAGCCAAAGGACACAGCAATCCTGTTGCTCCTGTTGCGGCTGTTGCCGTCGTTGTTGTTGTCGCTGCTCTTTTCTAATAGTTGTTACACATACGCATAAGGGCAACATACACATAAAACGACATCGAGCTTAAACAACAACAACAACAACACGGGGAGAAGCACATGCAAGGACAACAGCAGCAGTAGCAACAACAAGGACATCGACGCCAATGACAATACAAAAGGAAACCCGCGACATATGTACGTTGACTACAGGCCTGGGCTTATTACGTTTTTCAATAAAAGCCATCCACACACACACACACACACCCCCACGCATCCTTATAGATATAGTACACAGAGAAAGAGGGGGTGAGAGTGGGAGAGAGAGAGAGAGAGGGGGAGAAGTGATACCCTCTTGCACTCCACTAGCACTTACACATATTTTGCTACGTTTATGAAATTCGCCTGGCAAAATGTTGGCCAGTTTTGTTAAATTGGCTCACACACACACACACAAACATACGTAATACACATACACATTCATATGGAAGAAGATGAAGAAGAAGTCACCCCCATGAGCTAATTAGTTGTGTTAGTCAATATATAGATTTAATATAATGCCAGTTGCCTCTGAACTTTTGCCTCATGCAAACAGCACTTTGCATTCATACTCCACATTTGATTGAAATCAACTTTTATGGAAATTCATTTTCCTTTATAACTTTTTACTTGCTTTTTCTACCTAAAAATTTAACGCAGTTGTACATTTATATATTAAGAAAAATGGTCAGCGAGTTACATTTATACTCGTATTAATTTATTTATCAACTGTTTTTATTTTCTATGAACCACATTCTTGAGTTTGGCCAAATATTCTATTAACTGCATTTTAGTATTGTCAATGCAAGCTTAACAAATAAGAAAGCTACACTTGAGTGTGATCGACTGTGAGATACCCGCTACTCATTTTGGCGCAAAGTTTGAAACAAACTTGCAAACTTGAAAATGAATTATTTCTCTATCTCTGATATTCTCTGAGAAATAGGTGTTCACACGGACGGACAGACAGACAGACATGGCTATATCTTCTTGGCTGTTCACGCTGATCAAGTAAAGGGTTAAAGATGCCTCCTTTCGGACTGTTACTGACATTTTGTGAAATCACAAAGTTTTAATACCCTTCTACCCTATGGGTAGGGCAAAAACTCCCGACATTTAATTCGCTTCTTAAAGGTTCCGTTTTAAGACTTGTAATCTGTATTACAGTAGTAAGAAAAGCAGGATTTTACTTGAGCATCAAACTTCTTTATTTTGACTTCAAATGAAGAATAAAGAAAAATTTACCAAAGATTTGGTCGTAACTAATTGCAATTGATCAGTTTATATTCACTGTTTACGTCTGAAATATGCAAAGTTGCTTTTATTAGTCATTTTTATTGTATTACAAAAAGGTTAAGTAATTAACTTTCAGTTTGTTTTTATATATGATTGAGCTATAGAGCTTTTCTATAGCTATTGATAGCAAATGAAACACAAAAACTTAATTGAAATATATTCTATATAGCTTAGATATGGTAGGAATGATCGAAAAAACAATATCCAAAGTGCACAAAAAGCAAGCAATGTAAAAAGAGCTGACAAATTAAGAAATTTCTTTACTTTTACGTGCTTTCAAAGTTTTTTTTTAATACTGAACCAAACATACATAATATGTTACATAGTTAATTTTATTCTATTATCAAATTATTTATGAACTTTAAAAACTGCTCAAAAGTAAACAAAGTGTTAAAATAGTACCAAAAATTGAACGAATTCGAAGTACATTACAAAATTTCACTGTGAAGTATTTGAGGTAAAACTTGGCTGATAAATTTCGGAAATAGTTGGAGGAAGAAGTTGGAGCTGATGCAACGATACCGTGCAACAGATCAGTTCATTTCACAGTCGAGCTATTTGATGGCGTCGTTTGCTTCAATTGCCGTCGGCGGCGGGTCCATAAAGCAAATGGTTAAGTGTCGCACACACGTAAACACGTATACGCAGCGTATGCAAGAGGACTAATGTAGCTGCAGCAGAGGAGATGGTGATAGAGTTGGAGGTGGCTATCAGAGGCAGGTGGCAGGTGGCAGGTGGCAGGTGGCAGGCTGCAGGTTGCAGGTTGATATCTTTTTCGCAATGGATATGCGAGTGAGAATGTCTGCCATTTACGTATGTATCTATGTACATATGTTTGTTTGTTGCTTTTGCTGTAAGTTGCATTGCACACTGCGTTAAATTTGAGTAGCTGACAACTTCTCGACACTCGCCTAATGCCACTTTGTAGCCAAGTCCAATGGCTGCCTCTCTGCCTCTGCCTCTGACGATGCCTGGCTAATTGGTTTCGTGTTATATGAAACGTGTCGCATGGCAAGTGGCAAAGGCGAATTCCCTAACTCGGGCATCGAAAAACTCAACACAAACGCAATGCAACACAACTCAACTCAACTCAACTCAACTGACAAAACACACATTCACACTGCGTGCAGTATATATAAAGTTATTCCAACAGCTTTTTGGAATCACAGAGAGAACGGAGAAGATGACGGAAATATACTTCAAAACAAAGTGACAGCGAGAGAACTGACGACGTTGAAGTTGAAATACTCTCGTTGATGTCCTCATTAAATCAAACACTTTATCCAATTGAAGCTACCATATTGACTTGATTATTGAAAGAGGGAAACGCAAAGAGAAGAATATAATTATTTATTTGTTTAAATATATGATAATTTGTAAGCATGTATATATAGAAATAGAAAAATAAATATAGATTAATACATACACATAAAGATAGATTTTAATAGATTACTTTTAATGTTTAACATGTAAATTGAGAAATTTAAATACTCTACTTGATGTCCTCATTATCCAATTGAAGCTACCATATTGACTTGATTATTGAAAGAGGGAAACGCAAAGAGAAGAATATAATTATTTATTTGTTTAAATATATGATAATTTGTAAGCATGTATATATAGAAATAGAAAAATAAATATAGATTAATACTTACACATAAAGATAGATTTTAATAGATTACTTTCAATGTTTAACATGTAAATTGAGAAATTTAAATACTCTACTTAATGTCCTCATTAAATCAAACGCTTTATCCAATTGAAGCTACCATATTGACTTGATAATGTTTTTTTTACAATCTCAAATTGTTATGGATTATTAAAAGAAAAGGAAACGCAAAGAGAATTACTTCTTTAATTACTTATTAAATAGATATACATACAAATAAAGATAGATTTGAATAGGTTACTTTTTAATTATTTATTATTACTTAAGCATGTAAATTGAGAAATTGAAAAACTTTCGTTGATGTCCAAATTAAATCATATACTTTGTCGAATTCGTGATAAAAAGATTGACGTTTTATTGATGGAGAGTAATGAAGAAAGAAGAAGATAATAATTTACTATTTTTTATCTGATAAATTAAGAAATATAAAAACAATTATATCTATAATTTAACGAGTTAAAGTAAATCATCAAAATTATAGTATAGTTATTTATTTAAATTAAGGAATAAATAATTATACAAAATTTTAAAAATATAGATCAATTTGTTTTTAATTAGCTGTTATTTTCTTTGCGTTTTTTTTTTATTTATTTTTATTGAAATATTCTAGCTAATATCCTTATTATTTACAGCTACCATATGACAGTTCAGATTGTGGATTATTGATGAACGGGTATGTAGAGAGAAGAAAATAATTACACATTTATTTTGTAACATGTAAATTAAGAAATAGAAAAATAAATATAAATAATAAATTATTTATCAAATAATAAATGCACATAGCCTCAAGGCTCATCTCACTGCAATGAGGACCTTTTTTCGTTATTTCACTAAAATAAGTGTAAGATTTTTTCAATCTTAAAATCATTATTCAAAATATTTTTTCTTAACATCGAATCTAGATTTTATTCTCTGTGTGTATTTTTAACTTTTTTAAAAAAGTAAATTTTGAATAACTTTTACAAGATAATAATCATCAGTAATCAGAGAAAATAAATTAAACAACATTCTATTTTCATCACATTTTATTTTATACTTTTGCTGGACTGTCACAAGTTGATTGCCAAAGTGTGATGTGACTCTTTCAGTAAGTGCATCAAAAAAGAAAAATAAGAAAATAAGATGTAGGCGAAAATTTATTGAAGAGCAAACTCATTTGACTATAACTTATGATTGGATTATCGGTTTAGTATGGCATTTGACAGCAGACCCAAAGTGTTGTGCAAGTGTGTGGGTGTGCATGTGTGTGTGTGTGTGTGTGTGTGTGTGTGTGATAAGACATATGTCTATGCGCCTATATGCTATATGTATGCAGGCAATGCACAGTCGATGTCATTGGCTGTCTCTTTTGCACTCTCGCTTATGCGAGACTATGGGAAGTCATAAATGCGCCGCAGACAAGCGGAAAGACATAGCCAAAGATGCTGGCTGCCAGACAGACAGACGGACAGACAGACAGACAGACAGACAGACAGACAGACAGACAGACAGACAGACAGACAGACAGACGGACAGACACAGACTAGCTGCTGCTCTTTTTTGGCTCGATGTCTCGTCTGCGACTCCCAACTCCGATTCTGACTCTCGGTTATGGCTTTGCTTCTGGTTCTTGGTCTTTGGGGCTCCTGAGCGAAGCACACGCTGCTGCTGCTGCTGTTGCTGTTGCCTCTTGTTGCTGCCTCTTTTCGGGGCTCGTTCAGTTGCTTCATTTGGCTGGCGGCATGCAACAACTCTGTCTGTCTGTGTGTGTGTTGCAAGCCTGTTAGGGTCTGTTTTATTGCGCCATAAACACGCACTTAAGCGCATACACATAGATACACACACACACACACACACACACACACACACACACACACACACACTTGGGTCCCCCTCTTTGAACATTCTGCGATGCGCCCCGCTCGCGTTTGGCGTAACTTTGTGCAGCCTTTAGGAATGTGTAGCCGAGCGTAAAATTTTGATTTTTCCAACCACCCACACACACACACACACATGCTTACTCCCATCCACATACACACACACACATTCACACACACGTTGTGAATAAAAATCATATCTTGCATACAATTAGCTTTAATATTTTAGCACTTTTCTTAATGTACATCAATAACGCACAGGATAAAGCACCAGATAAAGATAGAGAGACAGAGAAAGAGTGAGAGGCACACATATGTTATAACGGTAGAAGAGGAAGCACTTTAGTGGGTGGGCAGAACATGCAAATGAATGATTTATACTATATATGGGAAGAACACGAAGAAAAAGAAGAAGAAGCCAAAATGCAAAAAGTTCGAGCTCTCAAGCACATTCTTTACAATTATTGCGCCTAATAAATCTCACATGTGAGTGCGAGAAACTAAATCGAAATATGAAAATATACTTTAAAAAAATACTAACATTAGTTTATTTTTTAGTATGTGGATAACAAATTATTAAATTAAAAAGTCGGAAATATAAACAAAGGATAGTAACAAAAATACTAAAAAAAAAAAGTTGCATTAAATTTATTTCATTATTTTGTATATGTGCATAACAAATTATTAAATGAAACTAATGCGTTTATATAAATAAAAGAATGAAAGCACAAAACAAATAAATGTAAATAAATGGCAATAAATGTAAATCAAACAACAACAAAGTGAATGGGAAATGAAAAATTATGAAATGACAGAAAAAAATACAACTCGACTTTTTGTTATAGATAAATTAAATTTGAAAACATATGCTACAAAATACTTAATTGAATATGAAATTAGTAAATTTAAATAAGTGAATCATAAGTAATTTAGCGTTAAATTCTTTATTCCTAAATTAATGAAATATTAATATGAATAAATAAATATTAATATATTAAATAATAAAATCCAGCATAGAAGAATTTATCTTTTGTAAAAAAGAATTGAAACTTGAATTGAGTATAAAATTAAATTTACAAAATTGTTAAATACAAAATTAATACAAAAGGCGTAAAAAATTAAAGAAGTTCTTTAACAATCTATAAAAGAAATAAAATGTTTATTTTAAAGCAGGATTCGAACGTTAGTTTTCTATTGAAGAAACTCTCGAATACAAAATGTGTTAAGAATATCTTTAACAATCCAAATATAGAATAACAATTTCTTTTAATGCAGAATTTGACCCTTAAATTCGTTTTTTATACCCGCTACCCGCAAGGGTAGAAGGGTATTATAACTTTGTGCCGGCAGAAAATGTATGTATGTATATATATCCTTGATCAGCGTCAACAGCCGAGACGATATAGCCATGTCCGTCCGTCTGTCCGTGTGTGTGTCTGTCCGTCTGTCCGTATGAACACCTAGATCTCAGAGACTATAAGAGATAGAGCTATAATTTTTTTTCGACAGCATTTGTTATGTTTGCACGCAGATCAAGTTTGTTTCAAATTTTTGCCACGCCCACTTCCGCCCCCGAAAATAAAAAAAAAATCGAATGACAAGCCTAATTTTAAAGCTAGAGTTGTGAATTTTGGTATATACAATAATTATTAGAGTAGTTATGATTCCTGTAAATTTGGTTGCGATCAGATAAAAATGTGATAAAATGTAGAAGTTATTATAGTAATACTTTTGTATGGACAAAAACGACTACTTAACACATGGGCTGAAAAGTCCCGGGCCTTACACATAGATTGTGCTAGTTTTAATGCAGTCACCTTTTTTTCAGTTAATACAATCCTTCAGAAGACAGCTGCTAAAATTTCATGATATTCTATTTATTAGTTTGTGAGTTATTGAGCCAAGAGTGGCACTACTTTTTCTATTTTCAAAACAATGGATCAAAAGCAATTTCGACTTCTAATCTTGCAATGCTTCTTGATGGGAAAAAATACCGTTCAAGCAAAGCTTTGGCTTGAAAAGTGTTATGGGGACTCCTCTCCATCAGAAACAACAATTAAACGTTGGTTTGCTGACTTCAAACGTGGTCGTAGAGACACCGATGATGCAGAACCCAGAGGACGTCCAAATGGGGAGGTCACACCAGAAAACATCAAAAAAATCCACAAAATCGTTTTGAATGATCGAAAATTAAATTTGTGTGAGTTAGCTAACATCGTAAAGATATCAAAAGAACATGTTGGCTTAATATTGCATGAGCATTTGACTATGAGAAAATCTCTTCAAAATGGCTGCCGCGTTTGCTCACTTTTGACCAACAACAAGAATGTGTTCATGATTTAATGACAGTGACAAAACTACATTAATTTAACATCGAATTGCTCCCACATTCACTTTTCCGCCAGATAAGGCTCCCAGCGACTTCTGGAGGTTAGCAGTCCTGAAAAAATATTCGCCAGTAAAAAATTTCGTACGAATGAAGAGGTTTTCACTGAAATTGAAGCCTATTTTGAGACAAAAAATAGATCGTTCTAAAAAATTTATACTGAAATTTTTCAGCGGCTCTGAAATGATTGCGATGCTCTTGATAAAGATTGAGTTGATGAGTAATGTCAATTTTGAACCAAAAAAAGCGTGTTTTCTTTGTTAGGCCCGGGACTTTTCAGCCCATGTGTTACTAGAGCTCTTAGTATTTTCGGTATATTTTGAAAATAATACCGCAATATTTTGCCTTTATTAAAAATGGGTAGCGGGTATTTCACAGTCGAGCATACTCGACTGTAACTTTCTTACTTGTTTTTTATATAAATTGAGGAAAGTCTGAAATAAAAAAGATAAATAAATATTGTAATAAAACAGAAAATATGGCGAACATGATGAACAATCAGATCGCTGAAACTATTTGGTTAAAGTTGTTAGTTGACTTTAATGCATTAATTTGGTATGGCAACATTTTTGTTTTGGCAAGTGTCGCAAGGACTTTTGTGCAGGCAGCTGCCAAGTGTGGAGAGCAGGAGACGCAAAAATCTCGGCGTAAACTAATTATGTCTGCTTTTTAGGCGCTCACGCAGCCGAAGCAACGTTGCCACACACACACACACACATGCACACGCACAGTGTTGCACGTAAAGATATTGAATTTCTAAACGAACATTTTTGGTTAGGTCTGCGGGCAGCGGTGGGCGGTGGGCGGTTTGCGGTGAGGGGCGGGAAATTGTACTTGAAAAAGCCAGCATTCAACATCCCGACGACAACGACTCGAGTTGAGCTCTCGACGTATTCAACAAGTTTTTGGCTTTAGTTTTCCAGCATTGCTCGCTATTTTTTTTTTTTTCGATTTTCCCCGATTATGAATTTTCATGTACGTACAATTTTTGTAGCATACAATTTGGCGCTAATCAGGTCGAGGCTAACTGTCTCTCTAGCTTCATGCGTGTGTGTGTGTGTGTGGCAAATCGATTTTTAACATTTTGTTTCAATAAACTGACAAAACGGTATTTTCGGGGGCAATTTTGTGTGCCGAGCGTTGGCGGGGTCTTTTATCAATTCTGGTTTCGGCTCTGAGGACGCGCTCTCCAATTATCCTGTAAGTGCTCAACGCTGCGTATAACAGTTATGTAATCCACTTAACAGTGCAGTGAACTGTTAGCGTTAACATAACAGAGCGAGAGTTAACAGCGTGCGAAACTTAAGAGCGCCGTTTGCTCTTCGAACGCGCTCTTAAATCTACAATTACTGTTATTTTCGACTGTTATACTGTTATACATGTATAACAGTTTTATGCTTGCTATAAAGTTGCGTATTTCAATTCTTATATATTAGTTTATTTCAAAAACTTAACCATATAAAAAAAAATAATTTATTCGAATTATTTTTTTTAATTGCATTATCCTTGCTCGTCCTTTTCGGTAAACTTCCTTGGCCAAGAAATGCACCCCGCTGTATAAGAGTTGTTTATTATTCCTTCTCTCTTTCTCTTTTCTGTCGCGTTCTCTTGCGCTGTCATAAATCACAGTGGCATTTGATTAGCGTCACTTTTGCTGTAATAGAACAATCAATTTTCCTTTTGTGCACCTTAACAGTAATTTGCTCTTCTCCTTTTGCGCTCTTTCGTTCGGCGACTGCAGTTATCTCTTTCCGCTTGACGCATGCTCATTTGCTTAACAGAGAGACAGTGAGAGAGAGAGAGAGAGAGCACATCTTTTATGGTTGTCCTTAGCACACTTTTGATTACAGCAAAGAGAAGAAAGAGCTCTGGAGTTTCCGAGTATCTCTGAGATACACGATGTGAATTTCCGAATGTTAATTACATGACATTTCAAATATAGTCAGCTTAAGCGGAAGTAAATGTTATAGTAATGCAACGATCTGCCATAATAGTAGCAGACTAAGTAAACTGAGATATAATGCGAATAAATTGTCTGAAGAGACTTCTAAGGCAGATTGATAAATGAATCTGTAATTAAATTTATTGCATGTCTAATGAAAGATGTATTATTCTATTTTTTATTTTAATTGTTTACATATTCAATAACATAATATCTAATAAATGCTGTAAAGTTCATTACATTATTTTATTTTGAAAGAAACACAAATTGAGACAAATTATAAAGAAAATTTTGGAAATTTGAAAATATAAAATCATTATATACGGAAAAAAATGACTGACAATCTGTTATATATCGTAATATATATTATATTTCTATGGTATATATTTCATGTGATAGTATATCAATATACCAAATATACATTTCGGTATATTGTTTGGTAGACAAGTATTTGATCTTTAGTATATATTTCAATTAATAGAATATAGATATACCAAATATACATTTTGGTATATTTCAGTATTATTGGTATATAAGTGTTGGATCTATGGTGTATATTTTAATTAACAGTATATCGATATACCGAAAAAATACTGAAATATAGTATAATACGCAACATAACATAGGAAATGACTGAAGAAATTTAACAGAAAATGTATGTAATACATATATGCGCAATTGAGCTTGTAACTTACTTAAATCTATTAAATTAAAATACCGAAAAATACTGAAATATACCGAAATGTAAACAAAGTGTAGTGTGATATGTTACGTAACAAAAAAATTATTATTTGAACGACTGAAGAAATTGAACAGAAAATGTGTGTAATATATGCACGATTAAGCTTGCAACTTGTTAAAATCTACCAAATTAATATATCGAAAAAATACTGATACTATACTATATATAGTATATAGCATAGGCTAAGAAAAATACTAGAAAGAGGTGAAGAAAGTTAACAACAAGTGTGTATAATATAAATAAAGTCATAGATCATTTAAAGAAAGTGAGTAAAGAAGGGTAGCGACAACAAAACAACACAGAAAGTGAACAACAACATGCAGCATTCATCGTGCAACGTGCAACGTGCGTTGAGGGCTGGTTAATTAAGTGTTGCACATATGCAACACACAAATTCCATTCAGTGCAATGTGGCGACATTTGCAGCAACTGCAAATTGATTGATGCGCACGCAGTCCAAAAAATATTATTTTCAACCCAAACTGAAGGCCAATCAATCAGACGACAATGTGTGTGTGTGTGTGTGAGATTGTGTGTGTGTGTTGGTGTGATGATCAAGCTGAAATATTTGCAAAAGCGGCCTAAATTCCCAACAATAAAAAAAAGTGGGTAAAAAAGAAAAAGTCGAGTGCACTTTCGCTAGGCAAATGAAGCAGGAGACGTCAGAGCGTCATTTGTTTGGCTGAAACGTGACCAGAAATTGTCTGAGCCATGCAGAAGTGAAGTGTGTGAAGCGTGGGAGGGGGTTGGTTGCTGGGGCGGGGTTGTGGGTGAAAGTCAAGGGGTGGCAGATGCGTTGTAATTTGTATTCAAAATGGGGCCTAAAATGAAATTATCGGCCACAGACGGATTTCAGACGTGGATTCAATTACAAACACACACTTTGGATATGGCGGCAGTCAAGTGACACACACACAAACAGTGTCTCATACACACACACACACACACACATACATACACACACACACAGACACACATTCGCACACACTCTGAAGATGGGAAAGGACTTTGGTTGCTTGGTTATCTCACTGAACGCTAACTTATGCAACAAATACATATGCATAAATTGCTGTCTCTAGCATTTACATAAATGCACACACACAGAGGCACAACATATATGTGTGTGTGTTTTAGTGTGTGTGTGTGTGTGAGTGTGTGTTTGTGTGTGTGTGTGTGTGTGTGTGAGTGTGTGTTATGAGATTTGCTTACGAAATGAACATCATTATCGGAAGCGAGAGACACACGCACACACACGCAGCACTTAACGGGGCAGTTCCAACGTTGGTTAATTAGCTACACACACACACACACACACACTCACACGCACACCTGTTCTGTATGTGTGTGAGTGTGTGGTCGACAGTCGCTTTGTCTCGTAACGTAATTGGCCTGTATACAATTGTAATTATAAACCACTAATAAGATTCGAACACGAAACGATTTTCAAACTGCCATCAACGGTGAATGTCCTCGCCTCCCTTTCCCCTTCCCCTTCCCCATCCCCTTCACCGCTTCTTACTCCTCTTTCTCCTCCACCTTCCTTGACTTCCCTATGCACTCTCACTCTTTGCTTTGCACTCTCCTCATTCCCAGAGCAATTGTTGCCGATGTTGCGCATCGTCACATCAACAAGTTAATTTTGCATTTTACGCAAGGTTGAGTTCAATTCAATGGGGGCGTGGTCGTGATGATAAGAGGCAGAGAGAGTGGGAGTGGTGTGTAGGGACTGTAAACTGTATGTGGTCGCAGAGCTTGCAACTTGCAACATCAGCTTGCTTCTCTGGGGCAGCTTTCGATAGTTGTTGTTGTGGGTCACTTGCAGAAATAGCAATGCGGTCATTTAATGCGATTAAAATGGCAAAGGCCAGTTTTCGCTGCCATTCTGGCGACGATTGCGCTTCAAAGTTCATTTGATAATTACACAACATACAAACAAACACAAATACGTATGTTTGTTTGTTTGTTTGTTTGTTTGTTCCATATAACATAGTATAAAGTGTTTGCCAGGTGTCGTGCCAAAATGACACTACACAAAATTGATGAGAACTTCTCTGCAGCACGCTAATTGGTTCGCTATGTGCGCCGGGGCAATTAATATTTATTGCATAACTACAACAAATATATATTTCAATATACACCTCATGTTTTGTAGTGACATTTTGGTATCAGTATTTTGACAAATTCAGTGCTTTTAAAATGTACACAGAAATAAACAAGTAAGAAAGCTACAGTTAAAATATACCAAATTAATATACCGCAAAAATACTGAATATTAACAATACTAGAGTGCAAGAAAGTAAGAAAGCAACAGTAAAGTATGCTCGACTACTCCTTGATATACCGAAAAAATACTGAAATATACTTTTGGCATATCGATATTGTTCTACATTCTAAATAAAACATATTCTACAAATATACCAAAAAAATACTAAAATATACTGAAAGTTACTTTTGGTATATCGATATAGTTCTACATTATAAATAAAACATATTCTAAAAATATACCGAAAATATGCCGAAAAATACTAAAATATACTGAAAACTGAATTTGTTATATGGATATAGTTCTACATTCCACATAAAACATATTCTACAAATATACCGACATTATACTAAAATATACTGAAAGGTACATTTGGTATAACGATATTGTTCTACATTCTAAGTAAAACATATTCTACAAATATACCGGCATTATACTAAAATGTACTGAAAGCTACATTTGGTATATCGATATAGCTCTACATTCCAAATATACCATGGAGATATACTAACTGCAGTAAGCATAATTTGCCATACAAACGTATTTCTAAATAAATTTTAGACAATTTTTATCTGATCGCAACCAAATATTACTAATTATAGTTTTCATTGTATGTAACAAAAAATGCCACTTAACTCTTGTTATTCCATTTTTGTTGATTTACGGGGGCGGAAGGGGGCGTGGCAGAAATTTTAAACACACTTGATCTGCGTGCAAACATAAAAAGTGTTTTCGAAAAATAATTATGTCTCCATACATTATAGTCTCTGAGATCTGTGTGTTTAAACGGACGGACAGACAGACAGACGGATATGTTTATATACTTTGAGCGTCGGAGATGCCATTTTCTGCCTGTTATATACATTTTTTGAAGGCACAAAGTTATTATTCCCAACTAATAATCAATGCGTAGCGAGTATATAAATTTAAATATTATGCTTGGCAAAACAATAAAACGCTTAAAATAAAAGTCCACAATCATCACATTCAATTTCTCCTAAATTTAAAACCGCATTCAATTACATAAAAAAATTTAAAAAAATACTTCTTATTAGTTTTAAGCAATCTAAATATAAATTTGTTTTCAATATTGATTAGTTAATATTCTTTCTGGGTTTTTAGCATTTTTCCAACCTTAAATTAAAAAGGTTTTTATCCAAAACTTAAATTAATAGACTTTTTTAATTAGTTTTAAAAAATCTAAATTAAAATTTGTTTTTAATATTGATTAGTTAATATTCTTTCTGGGTTTTAGCATTTTTCCAACCTTAAATTAAAAAGGTTTTTATCCGAAACTTAAATTAAGGTCGTGATTGATGAATTTATCTGCTGAGTTAAATTTAAACGTGGAGTTAACAAGTTTTTGTTTTTAGTATTTTTTTTTGTATGCTTATTATCTTTTGATATTCTAATTATTTTCTTTTGTGTTAACTTTAAGTACAAATTGTGATTTAATCATTAGAATAATTCCAATTATTTCGTTAAGATCGTGAACTCTTATAATACGTTCAATTATTAACTAATCTATGCGAATTCTCATTGTTAATTGGCTTCATAGACAGCTCTTCAAATTAAAAGCGTTTTGTGTTTAGCTATTCGTTTTTTTTTTTTTTGTTGTCCTTTTGCTAACGAACTAACCATAATTGTTGAATGTTTTTCACAGATTCTAAGGCGATTTGTCAGTGCTTAAGTGACCACTGTATAAAGCGAGATAGACGAGATAGATAGAGAGAGAGAGAGAGAGAGAGAATTGCATTGGCCCTTTTGGTGGGGTAATGAAAATGGAAATTGACAAGTGGACAGCGACGATGTGACGAGACAAGCTGTGTGAGAGACGAGAATCGAAGAAGCCAGGCAGAGGGGAGAGAGAGAGAGAGAGGGAGAAAGAGAAAAGCCAGCCAAGGCGAAACGCATTCATATGTGAAATGGAAAAAATTATAATCCAAATAAGAGAGAATGCAAACGGGAAACAGCAGCAGAAACAGAGACAGAGACTGAGATGGGAAGGCAGCTAAGAAGAATCGATGACGGATATGTGTTGATAGTCAGCCAAGTGACCAGAAAGAGAAAGAGAGAAAGCGAGAGAGAGAGAGGGAGATAGATTGAATGGTTCGTTGGTTTGGGTTTGAAAAACCCTTCGATGGTTGTCGTTGTGGCTACTTCTGTAACCATTTTTTGAAAAATTTCTTAAAATTCAATAAATATTTATGAGTTGATAATGCCAAAGCGAAGCATACACACACACATACAAACATTGACACACATATCGGTGCACCACACACACACACACATACACAGAGACAAACAGCTGGCAAGCTTGGTTGCTTGGTTGAATTAAATAGATTAAGGATACGAGTAAGGAGATGAGGAACAAGTCGCAAACCGAAGCAAGGAAACAGCGTCATGCAAACATGCTGCAAGACATCTGTATGTGTGTGTGTGTATGTGTGTGTGTGTGTGTGCATGTGTGTGTGTGTGTGTGCACATCTCAAAGTTATACAGTAAGCCAAGTAATGCGCATAATTCATATTTATTTATTGCATTTGCTGATAATCAGGTGAAGGACAAACAAACACTCCAAACACACAAACTCTCCAGCTGTCATTCAATCATATTATGTTATATAGCAATTGCCCCCGCCCCCCCTCCTAACCTTACTCTTACCCTTATCTTTACCTTAGCTTCATCTTCATCGTCTTGAGCATCATTTCCTTAATCCAAGTAGCCCTTGCCAACGACATTCTCCGCATCGTCATTCGCCCACTCAGTTTATTATTGCCTGAGCTCATATCGAGCACAGTTCAACTTTAATCAAATTCTTGTTTCATTTTCGGTATCAGTTGACTTCGATATTATTTTTCTTATTAATATATAAGCAAAACTTGGCTGTATAGAATTTTTATTTGACATAAGTTGTTTTTCTTAAACTAATTACAAAACGAAAGAAAAACAAATGCATTGCACAACCTTCTAGCTCTTACCGCTTTCAACTCTGCTTGAATAGCCTTCAAATGGTCTTTTTCTAAAATATCGTTGAATATCGAAAACATTGCGAAGTAAATATTAATTTAAGACAAGTTAATTTAGAAAAATTTATTTCGTTTGTTTCAGTTTTCGAATTATCAACACAATAAGTACGGCCTTCTAGCTCTTACTTTTCACTTTCAATTCTGTATTGATAGCCTTTGACTTAAACAAGTAAGAAAGCTACAGTCGAGTGTACTCGACTGTGAGATACCCGCTACCCATTTTGAATAAAAGAAATATATTTTGCGGTATTTTCTCAAAATATACCATACTGCAAAAATACTAAAAATATACCAAATGGTATATTTGGTATATCGATATAGTACACCATTCAAAATATACTATAGACGTCACAATGTACCAGATTGTCGGCCAAAGTAACTCAGACCCTAGTAAGTAGGCGCTTTTGCCCATACAAAAGTATTTCATTAATAACTTCGACAATTTTTATCTGATCGCAACCAAACTTTCAGAAGTCATAAATACTATAGTTATTATTGTATATACCAAAATTCGGAACTCTAGCTTTAAAATTACGCTTGTTATTCGATTTTTTGAGTTGCGGGGGCGGAAGTGGGCGTGGCAAAAATTTGAAACAAACTTGATCTGCGTGCAAACATAACAAATGCTGTCGAAAAAAATTAAAGTTCTATCTCTTATAGTCTCTGAGATCTAGGTGTTCATACGGACAGACGGACAGACGGACAGACGGACAGACACACAGACGGACAGACGGACATGGCTATATCGCCTCGGCTGTTGACGCTGATCAAGAATATATATACTTTATATGGTCGGAGATGCCTCCTTCTACCTGTTACATACATTTCCTGCCGGCACAAAGTTATAATACCCTTCTACCCTATGGGTAGCGGGTATAATGACGTTAAAAATCAAAAACGTCACAATGTAATTATAAATTTACAAACAATTAAGTAAAAACATTTATTTCGTTTGTTTCACTTTTCGAATTATCAATACAATAAGTACGGCCTTCTAGCTCTTACTTTTCGCTTTCAATTCTGTATTGATAGCCTTTGACTTAAATGACGTTGAAAATCAAAAACGTCACAATGTAATTATAAATTTACAAACAATTAAGTAAAAACATTTATTTCGTTCGTTTCACTTTTCGAATTATCAATACAATAAGTACGGCCTTCTAGCTCTTACTTACCGCTTTGAACTTTATATTGATAGCTTTCAGCTGGTTTTTGCCTTAAATGGCGTTTATTATTAAAACCATCACAATGTAAATATAAAATTGCAAACAATTAGGTAAACGAAATTATTATAATTGCTTCAGTTTTCGAATTATCAAAGCATAAATTACAGCCCCCAGCTCTTACCACTTCCTTCGAGTCTTTTCCAAAATTTACTTATGAAATTAAAGAGATTAAGAAATATGTATTAAAAAACTAAAATTATTAAACTATTAATATTTTGCAATTCCACAAAGAGGCCCAATTACCTTTAATTAAAGGGTACAAAACAAATGCTTATATTGATATGAACTTTTGTAATTATGATGAGATTGCTGACCATTTATATTTTTTGACTAATTCTAAATGAATTATTTTCTAGTTATATGAAATACCGGTTATAATTAAAAATTAAGTGCTCTATATCTCATTTAATTTGTTTAACATATTGTGAAGTAATAAACAGCAAGTTGATGCATTAACATACTCTGTGTCGCATAGTTTTTTCAAAATTGAGTTTTAGTTGTGCCATTAATAAATAGTTGTTCATCCTCTGCATGATTATGCTCATTTTTATTATTAGAAGCATATTGAGTTTGATTGAATTGTAATTGAAAAATCGTATCACAAATACCAGCTAAAAAAATGCTGCAAAGTGAAGTACACTCAATGCCATTTTATTTTGGTATATTTTGAATGCAGTAGTAATAATCAATATACCAAGTGCAACTTGTGGTATTTTTTATTATATTAATTTAATGCATTGATATCACTTGTTATTTATATATTACAATATACCGTATACTTAGTTTGACATATTTCAGTATTTTTCGGTATATTAATATGGTATATTTGAACGATACTGTTTATCGAAAATTTGAAGCGAGTATCTCGAAGTCAACGCACAGATTCTTTTGTTTTGTTCGCAGGCAGGCTAAAAAAAAAACGAAAGAAATTCATCAAACGAATTATTAGAAAAGTTTTCTAGTTGGCACCGTTATTGCTGAAGATGCGAGCTCAGTTCTAGACGTAGACGCTAGATGGATAGAGCCCTTCGATGATGTTGAACGAATAGAAGAAGAAGACGCCGCCAATAATGTTGAGCACGTCGAACGCGACGAAACAGATGAACAAACTTTAACAAACAACAAACAAACAAATAAACAGAGGCTTGACTCAAGGCAAAAGGCTCACTGACTGACTGACTGATGGACGGACGGACGGACAGACGGATGGTTGGGGGATGCCAACTTATTTATAAAAACGATAGCAGGCAAAAGCGTAATGAAATTCTGTGCATATTCTGACGTACGCACACACACATACATAGATGCCTAGCTAACTGTAAGTTCGTTTTGTGCGATTGTCTTGCACATATGTGTGTATGTGTGTGTGTGTGTGTGTATTGGGGAATAGTTCATCCTGTGGTGAGCAGAAGGAGGAGAAGGAAGAAGTTGGAGAAGTTGAAGTGCGCGACGTCGCGTACGTGATGTTCATATTTTCATAGATTCAATAATTTATAAATTTTATGCTCACACACACACACACACGTACTGCATGTCTGTGTGATCTCTGCGCTGATTTGGCGGCTATCTCTCTGTGTCTGTCTGTGTGTGTGTTCGTGTTCGTTGTTGCCCTGTCGGCAACTTTTATTGCAGATTCCTTCGGCGCACCTACAACACCTCCACCCTCTCTCCCCTCTTCCCCTCCTTTTGCCAGGCGGTGACAGCTGTGCCCAAAAAAAAAGGAAAAGAAAAGAAAACTTTGGCCTCTCTTGGCCAATGACTTTGGTTCAACGGCTCAAATCTCTGTATGATATACATTTAATTGCATCAAGTATACGCAGCGTGCACAGGCGTATACTTAATTAATCGTACACTGTACGTAATCAGTTTAATTCTACATGTTAATTGATTTATTTTCTACCAAAGATTGCAATTTTATAGTAGGGTATCTGCTAGTCGAGCAGTTTGGACACATAATAGTATTGTAATATAAACATAATATATTTATTATCTATAATCATTCAGCACAAAATTCTATATATAAATGAAATTATAATAACATCAAATAATCATGATATAATAAACTAATTTCTAGCATCAAAAAGTTGCTCTAAAAACAATTTATTATAAAAGCGAACTTAAAAAAAAAAACAACACCGATTCTTTTTTCCTTTTTTTTTTGGTTAAAAATATAGATAGTTGTTTAAAAAAAAACACACAAAATTTTATGTTGGTATATTATTTTAGTTATCTCTGAAGTAAAATTGTAAAGATACAATTAATCATTTTTTGATCGGAAGAATTTGAAGACTGATGATATTTATATGTTCTCAGCTTTAAGTTTTCTAAGAGTTTCTCTTAGTCGCATATTTTGTTTTATTGAAATTAAATTTAATGGCCATATAAATAGATTTTGTTGAAAACTAGGGAAACTTCTTGGCGGTTGTATAAAGCAGCTTTCAATTGTCTTTTTTTTTTAAAATGCACATGAAAAATCGAGTCTATTCCAATAAATACTGTAGTATTTATAATGAAGTGTTTAGTATTGAGTATTTAGTTAACATTTGGTATTTAGTAGTAAGTATATTGTATATAGTATTTAGTATATCGTAGTATACTGTTAGTATTTAGTAGTATACTATTAATATTTAGTATTAGTAGTATATTATTAGTATTTAGTATTATATAGTTAGTATTTGCTATTTAGTATTTAGTATTTGATATTTAGTGTTTTATTTTATTTAGTATTTGCTATTGCTATTTTTTGGTATTTGATATTTAGTATTTGGTATTTGCTATTTAGTATTTTGTATTTGATATTTTTTATTTGGTATCTAGTGTGTAGTATAAAAATATATTTAACTTTTTATACCCGCTACCCATAGGGTAGAAGGGTATTATAACTTTGTGCCGGCAGGAAATGTATGTAACAGGTAGAAGGAGGCATCTCCGACCCTATAAAGTATATATATTCTTGATCAGCGTCCACAGCCGAGGCGGTATAGCCATGTCCGTCTGTCCGTCCGTCCGTCTGTCCGTCTGTCCGTATGAACACCTAGATCTCAGAGACTATAAGAGATAGAGCTATAATTTTTTTTCGACAGCATTTGTTATGTTTGCACGCAGATCAAGTTTGTTTCAAATTTTTGCCACGCCCACTTCCGCCCCTGCAAATCAAAAAAATCGAATAACAAGCGTATAAAGCTAGAGTTACGAATTTTGGTATATACAGTAATAACTATAGTATTTATGATCCCTGAAAATTTGGTTGCGATCAAATAGAAATTGTCGGAGTTATTAAAGAAATACTTTTGTATGGGCAAAAACGCCTACTTACTAGGGGTTTGAGTTGCTTTGGCTGACAATCTGGTATATTGAGCCGTCTATGGTATATTTTGAATGCGGTACTATATCGATATACCAAATATACCATTCGGTATATTTTTAGTATTTTTGCAGTATATTTGGTATATTTTGAGAATAATACCGCAAATGATATTTCTTTTATTCAAAATGGGTAGCGGGTATCTCACAGTCGAGTTCACTCGACTGTAGCTTTCTTACTTGTTAAATTTAAAAAACGTTCACTGCAATATTCTCTAGTTTAAGAATTATTAATCGTTTTTTGTTTTTGCAAATTTGACTATCAATTTAATCGAAGTGGTGTTTGGTTTAGATTCCGTTTAGTCCCGGATACCCTGTAGAGGGTGGTGGAGGGAGGGGGGGAGGGGAAGGTGGAGAAACCGCGTGTGCTGTGATTTACATGCAAGCGATGTAAACAAGTAAGAAAGTTACAGTCGAGTGTGCTCGACTGTGAGATACCCGCTACCCATTTTTAATAAAGGCAAAATATTGCGGTATCATTTTCAAAATATACCGAAAATACTAAAAAATACTAAAAATATACCAAATGATATGTTTGGTATATCGATATAGTACACCATTCAAAATATACCATAGACGGCACAATATACCAGATTGTCGGCCAAAGCAACTAAAACCTCTAGAAAGTAGGCGTTTTTGCCCATACAAAAGTATTTCTTTAATAACTTCCACAATTTTTATCTGATCGCAACCAAATTTTCAGGAATTATAACTACTACAGTAATTATTGCATATACCATTCGTAACTCTAGCTTTAAAATTACGCTTGTTATTCGATTTTTTTGATTTTCGGGGGCGGAAGTGGGTGTGACAAAAATTTGAAACAAACTTGATCTGCGTGCAAACATAACAAATGCTGTCGAAAAAATAATAGCTCTATCTCTTATAGTCTCTGAGATCTAGGTGTTCATACGGACAGACGGACAGACGGACATGGCTATATCGTCTCGGCTGTTGACGCTGATCAAGAATATATATACTTTATAGGGTCGGAGATGCCTCCTTCTACCTGTTACATACATTTCATGCCGGCACAAAGTTATAATACCCTTCTACCCTATGGGTAGCGGGTATAAAAATGTTGTGTTGCCTGCTTTTTGGGGACGTGTAATGCCTACAAAATATGGAAAACCCCAAATGCAATCCATGTAACTGCATTGCAGAGTGTGTGTGTGTGTGTGTGTGTGTGAGTGAGTGTGTGTGAACAATAGGATGGGCAAACAAGAAACAAGCTAAATAAAATACAACACGCAGAAAACGAGAAACGAGTCGAGTCGAGTCGTCGACACTTTCAGTTTTTTAACTCAATTTTCAATAAAAACAGTGCAGAAAACTTTTTTCTGTGTTGTTAACTTAATTTCGCATGGCGCTGTTCGCTACTCGATTCTCGCTGCTCGCAGCTCGCAGCTCGTTGCTAAAAGCATTTCATTGTTGTCCAACTCGTTCTTGCCAATACCCTGTAAAATAAGCGCAATGGGTATGCGAAGAGTTTAGGAAAAATTCTTGATGAAATAACGAAGATGTTGAAGCAAGTGAATTCCAAAACAATAAAAGTCTGTGTAATAGTCATAGTTGAGCTATTAAGGTATATGATATTCTGAAAAATTATTAAATTGTTGTTATTCTTCAATTAAAAAAAAATACACTTCGATATTCAGTCATAAGGTATTCTGTAATATTATTAAAAATTTCGAAATGTTATTCTTTAACTACAATATTAAATAAATCTTTAATTTCGACAGCTATCTTGTTGATTCTTGGCACACCTTTCTCAAAATTTGATCAACAAACTTAACAACTAACCAAGTGAATTTCGAAATAATAACATCTGGAGCTTATGCAATTTCATAGTTCAATAAAGTCATATGATATTCTGTAATATTATTCAAAAATTCATTATTATATTCTTTAATTACAGTATTAAATAAATCGTGCATTTTAACAGCTAACTTGTTGATTCTTGGCACACTTCTTCTTACATTCTTTAAGTTCAATTGCTCAAAATTTCATCAACCTACTTGACATCTAACCAAGAAAACTCAGCAAGTAGCGAATTTAGCTCTCTTAAATTTCATGTATTCAAACATTTTAGTTTGTATTCCCTAAATTTTTATCAAGCAACTTGATAACTAGCTAAGTGAACTCAGCAAATATCTTATTTAGAAAGCTGAAATTTGATGTATTCATCATTTAAGTTGAATTCTCAACATTTCCTTAACCAATTTGATAACTTACCAAGTGAATTCAACAATTATTACATCTAGAAAGCTTAAATTTAATATATTCAACATATTATAACTACTTAACATTTCCATCAATAATTTCACTTCATTTAGATACAATTTAATTACTGCTTTACAGGGTATATGGTCATCGATCAACTCTGTTTTGTGCGTTTTGACTTGTTTTGTTGTTGTCAAGCTGGGCAAGTGTGTGGGCGTGGCATCCAAAAGGCGAGGCAACGGCATTTTACACGCACTGAAAGATTTCACTTACATTGCATAGCAACGCTGCATTGGAGTGAAAGAGTGGGAAATAAAGAGAGAAAGAGAGAGATGGAGCAAGAATTCGGGGAGTGAGTAAAAAGGACATGTAAAGGGGTTTTTCAACGGATGCTGCATAGGGTAAAAGTCTACAAAATGCAGTTAGTGTCAAATGTGAGTTAGTATCAGCAAAAGCACACACACACATACATCGACACACACACACACACAGGCAAACACACACATGTTAACTGCAGTCCGGAAATTCCCAAGTTGTGCGCAAATGGCTTAACAGTTTCTTTGGCAAACAACATTCGATAAATAACGCAGCAACAGCAGAAGAAGCGAACGCAGCAACAGCAGAAGAAGCGACCCAAAAAAATATCTAGAAGAATAGAATGGTTGAGAAAAAGTGAGATTTCATTCTAAGAAAGAAAAGAAACGAGAGAGAGAGAGAGAGAGAGAGATACAGATACAGATACAGATACAGATACAGATACAGATACAGATACAGATACAGATACAGATACAGATACAGATACAGATACAGATACAGATACAGATACAGATACAGATACAGATACAGATACAGATACAGATACAGATACAGATACAGATACAGATACAGATACAGATACAGATACAGATACAGATACAGATACAGATACAGATACAGATACAGATACAGATACAGATACAGATACAGATACAGATACAGATACAGATACAGATACAGATACAGATACA
The DNA here is from genome assembly GCA_023558445.1 of Drosophila pallidifrons. Lineage (NCBI taxonomy): Eukaryota > Metazoa > Arthropoda > Insecta > Diptera > Drosophilidae > Drosophila > Drosophila pallidifrons. The sequence continues at coordinate 19,627,147 of CM042351.1, forward strand.
GATACAGATACAGATACAGATACAGATACAGATACAGATACAGATACAGATACAGATACAGATACAGATACAGATACAGATACAGATACAGATACAGATACAGATACAGAGATAATTGTTGATCATGTAATTTTTGTTTTCCTTTTACAAATAAGAAGATGTTTTTTTAACATTAAGATTTTCATATTCAACAACAAACTGGTATATTTTATACTCTACTCGTATATTTCGAATAAAGTAACATATCGATATACCAAATATGGCCGTTGGTTTATTTTAGTATTTTTGGTATATTTTAAAAACAAGCACTGTTTTGCTATTACTCAAAATGGGTGGAGAGTATCTCACAGTCGAGCACACTCCACAGTAGCTTACTTGTCTTCATTGAAATATTAGCTTAGTATTAAATTCAGCATTAAAAATTCTTTGTAAATTTACTTATTGATTTCAAACTTGTTCTTCTATGAATTATATTTTAATTGTTTACTAATCTTCATTTAATTTTTTCAAAGTTGCAAAAAAAAATATTAACAAATTTCTATATGTATTTTATTGTATTATATTTGTATCGAGCATTATTCCTATTTTTTTGTACATTCAAATTGCTACGATGTTATAATAGAATGCTTGAACAAACATCTTTTCGAAAGCAGTAAAATTAGAATCGATTAGCTCCAATTAGCTTTTACCTTGCTTTATCATAATCGCTTAACAATTGAATGCTGAAATTATTAAAGTTTAATATTATTATGAGCAGTGTTCATAAAAGCCAAACACTTGAATCAAACTCAAATCAAAGTCAGGTGCTGTAGAAGAGCTTTGCTCGGCTATCAAATTAAACGATTAATGTGAGGCCGACGTCTAGCTGAATGCTTAAATTAAATGTAATAAAGGCAAAGGCATAAATTGATGAATTTGATTTGATATTCGTGAAAGCAAAAAATGTTGTTGTATTGTTGGAAAATTTCGATTTTGTTGCTTGTCGCTGTCGCTTTACTCATTTGCATGTCTAGATTTTCATATCAGAGAGGGAAAGCGAGAAAGAGAGAGTGAGAGTGAGAGAGAGCATGCTACTAGTGGCGACATCTAGCGACGGCATTTGTGACATAAACCAATCAGTTTTTCCTGGAAAATATTGCTAGAGGAATGAGGAGGAAGGAGGAAGAGAAGGAAGGCAAAAGCGACGATAGCTGCATTGAGCAATAACAAATATTCGTACTTATTTGTGAATCATATCGAATATCTTGAATGGGCCATCGCTCATGTGGCACACACACACACACACACATACAATGCAATTATTATTGTTGTCATTTTTAGTCACTAATCACTCTCGAATAACGGGCCGCAGTCGATGTGGATGTGAATGTGGATGTCGTTGTGGATGCCGCCGCCGGCAGCGTCATAATAAAAATAATGATGTGACATAAAAAAAAAAAAAAAAAAAAAAGAGGGCAACGTTGCCACAAATATACACACACATATCGATATCTCCTCTATGTATGTGTGTGTTGTCATAAATCTTTCATTGATTGCAAACGAAGACATCGAAGACAACGTTGACAACGACCCAAGATGAGCCGTAGCAGCTGGCTCGATTGCTCGTTCTCTGCTTTCTAGTCTGGTTTTGTTTTGCCGCGAGATTGTCTGCTATGTGTGTGTGTGTCTCTCTGTGTGTGTGTGTGTGTGTGTGTGGCATGTGGTTGCTTCGGGAGGCAGACAGAATGCCACACACAAGGTGGCGCGAAGCAATGCGAAGCGATGCCAAGCGGTGGTTGCTGTCGATGTTCAAGTTGAAGTCGAAGTCGATGTGCCAAAACACAAGCGGGGCAAAAACTGAAATAGATATAAATGTATCAACCGACGACTACGCTGTTGCTCATTTCTTTATACACTTTCCCATCGGGTCAAACAGCTAACACATTCAGTTAGTACAGAAGCTTAATTGAAGTGAATAGGACAAATTTATTTACTTATTTTAAACTAAATTACAATTTATTTACTTACTTGGTTGTACTCTGTAGTATATCGATATACCAAATATAGAATTCGGTATATTTTAGTACAGTATATTTATTTACTTACTGTATATTTACAGTATATTGATTTACTTGTACTTCTTATTATATCGATATTCCATATATAACCTTCAGTATATTTGAAATAATACCGTGATCTTTATACACTTTCCCATCGGGTCAAACAGCTAACACGTTCAATTGGTAAGGATGCCTAATCAAAGTGAAGAGAACAAATTTATTTATTAGGTATAAACTAAAATACAATTTATTTACTTACTTGTTTGTACTTTTTTTAGTATGTCGATATACCAAATATAGGCTTTGGTATATTTTAGTAAAATATATTAATTTACTTAGTTGTATTTTTTTTAGTATGTCGATATACCACATATAGCCTTCAGTAACATATATTTCCGTATTTTTTAAAATATTACCAACAGCTAACACGTTCAGTTGGTAAAGAAGCTTAATTAAAGTGGAGAATGCTAAACATTATTTATTATGACTTAAATTAAATCAAATTTATTTATTATTAATAGACTAAAATGTAAAATAAATTGTATTTTTACCTTTTTGTACTCTTTAGTATAATGGTATACCAAATATAGCCTTCGATATATTTTAGTATTTTGTTTTTAATAAGAATTGAAGTGAAGGAGAAGAAGAAGAAGATGAAACAGAAAGTTATGTATTATGAACAAACAAAAATTAAACGAAACATAGGTATTTAATTTCTTATTTGTACTCGCTAGTATATCGATATACCAAATATAGAATTCGGTATATTTTTGTTGTTGTTTTTAATATCACCAGTTTTACTTTTATTTTGTATGGGCAAATACTACGGGTCTTAGCTGACAATATGGTATATTTTGAACTCTATGATATATTTTGAATGAACATACCAAATATTGTCCGTGGTATATTTAAAAACTACTTTTATCCGAAATGGGAAACGGGTATCTTATGAAAATTGTACAAGTTATTAAAGAACAATGTTTGATTGGCAAATTACGCGTACTGCAATCGGATCTTAGCTGCTTTAGCTGATGATCTGGTGTATATAGTATATATTTCAATATACCCGATATGATTTTCGATATATTTTAGTATTTTTACGGTATACCATTTCGTATCTGTTAGGAATAATACCGCGCTGATTTACTTTTATTAAAAATGGGTAGCAGGTATCTCACAGTGGACCTCACTCGATAGTAGCTTTCGGACTTGTTTATAATACATTTAATATATTTATTTATATATTTTGCTATAAATAAATTTTTTGTTAAATCATATGATTTAAACTTTATTTACTAAAATTTGTTGTTAAATGTAATCAAAATATGATTTAAGAGTTATTATTTTAAGGGTATTTGCTAGTCGACACTTTGCGAAAAACTTTTGTGTGTGCGTGACTCTCTCTCTCTGTGTGTGTGTGTGTGTGTATAGTATTGTTATAGAAGTGTGTGTGTGTGTGTGTGTGTGCGAATATTTTTTGTTGTGTTCGTTTATCTTGTTTATCATGGATTTCATTATGGCTGCGGTTGCGTGTCTTTTGCTTTGCGGTGGCTTATGTCGCCATTCGATTTTGAAAATGTAAATCTCTTGTACTCATCCTCATCTTGTGATGCCCTCTCTCAACGTGTTGTTCGCGTCGTCATCGCTGTTGCTGTTGTTGTTGTTGGTGTTGGCGGCGTCGTTTGTCAACATGTCAGCTGCGCTGATTGGTGATTTCGATCTGAATTATTAAGTTGCTTTTAATGCGTTTGCTTTTGCTTTTGCTTCTGCTTTTTGCGTTTGCTTCGTTTGTCCCGTGCAACGTCGCGACGTTCGATTTTATGTGGCATACTTTTCAGCGCCCGGCGGCAACACTGCGAAAACAAAAGCGGCCAACAGCAACAACAACAACCAGCAGCAACAGCAACCAACAACAACAACAACAATGAGAAGAGAAACGAGCGCATATTGAGTGCAAGTGGATCACTTGGATTCGCCTTCGCCTCGTAATTGGTTCCTTACATTATTTAGTGACATTTGACGTGGCTGCTAAGTATTTTTGGATTGCCACAGACAACCATCGAGAAAGAGTGAGAGAGAGAGAGAGAGAGTATAAGAGAGGAAAAGATAGAGATAGCGAGAGCTGATGGTTGAGCATGAGATATTTTGGTTGCGGCTTTCAAGTGGTTTAAGCCAAGTGCCGAGCGCAGTCAGCTTAAAGCACATCGATAATAACCAACAACCAAACATACAACAATGATGGATGAGGCAAGCTTTAAGCAAACTGCAAATCTACGTAATTATTAAATAATTTTCGCGGTATTAACTATATAACTAACTATATAAATAAGAGGCATTAGGGTAATATAATATAATAACGATATTATATGAATAATAATAAAAGTAATGATAAATACAAATCATTAGTATTTTGTAGTCTTTTAAATATGTTCAAAATTATATAATAATATATGGAAATGGTATATTCTAACTATAAATAAGGGATTCAACGATAGTATGTTCATAATATAATAACGATTCTATATGAGTAATAAAAAAAGAATGTTTATAATATAAGGCACACAAAAATAGTATGTTAATAATAATAACGATATCATAATACTATCGATATTATATGAATAAGAAAAAAAGTTATTTTATAATATCATAAATATAAAAACATTCATACATTCTTTCAATTGTGTTAAGTATTACAAAACAATACGGAAATGGTATATTCAAATTATAAACTATATGATTACAAATTATAAACTATATGATGAATACAAAAACAAGTGTGCTCGACTGTGTAATACTTACTAACCATTTTAAGGAAAAGCAATAGTGTGCGGTATTATTCTTAAAATATAGCAACTCAATATACCAAAAATAAACTAAAAATATATAAATTAATATATATATTAATATACTACCACATTTAAAATATACTATAAAGCTCAAAATATACCAAATTAAAAATATTAAAAATATATATTAAAATCTATAGCTTACACGGTTAAAAACGAAATGCAAGAATTGCAAAAATCCCTGTACTTATTTAACCTTAGCAACGTTTATCTTAAAGTCACATAAAAGCAAAACAGTGTGGTACTATTCTTGAAATATACTGAATTAATATACTAAAAATACTATAATATACCGAATATTGTATTTGATATATGAATATATATAATAAAGTATTAAATACAAAATATACCACATTCTCAGTTTTTTGTTGTTAAAATATTATACAAGATTGTATGTATATTAAAATACTAAAATCTGTAGCCTGTTTAAAATTTTAGTACTTATTATTATTACATTTATCTTAAAGCCTCATAAAAGCAAAAAATACCAAATTAATATACCGAAAAATATTAAAAATAACACGATCACTATTTTTGGTATATCGGTATAGTCCAACATTGAAAATATACTATAAAGCACATAATATACCAGATTGTCAGGTAATTGTCGCAAACAAATTATACAAGACAGTATATTAATATACTGAAATCTATATCGGATAGCTATTTAGCTTAATCAGCGTTCATCTCAAAGTCATATTCAAGGCACATTTATCAAATGCAGTTTATTTATATGATACATATATGTATATGTATATGTATATGAGCTACAGATTTCAGTATTTTAATATAGTGTCTTGTAAAATATATTCTAGATTTCGTTGCGTCGAATGCAAATTGTCCAAATAAATCCGGGAGGCGCAAAAGGCTTACACATAGACCACAAAACGTGGGCAAAACGACTTTGATAAACCGAAAGAGATTTACGAGCCTGATTTCAAGAGATACAAATGCGAAACACACGCGCTTAGTGAGGAGAAAGGGTGTGAAGGGGGAGAGGGGAGTTTGAGGAGTTTTTTTTTTTTTTTGGGGTCGTCCGTCGGCAGAAAAGTTTCAATTGCATTTTCGGCCAAGTTACTTGTGGCTTACCTTTATTATCGTCGCTGTTATTAACACACAGCCAAGGTGCAGGGGCAGTCTTTGTGTGTGCATGTGTGTGAGTGTGCAAGTGTGTGTGTGTGTGTGTGTGTGTGTATGTGTGTGTGTGTGTGTGTGTATGTGTGTGTGCGTGTGTGTTTGTGTAGTGGCTCATAAAGTATGTCATGTGTCATAAATGACAGATTCTTAGGCATACTTCATTGATCCCTTTTGGCCGCTACGTTTTTACGACGACGCTTGCACACACATACGTATAGAATACCACTACACACACACACCACGCATACACACAGTGAAATTGTTGCAGTATCTATCGCACACGCACATACACTCACTCATACACATAAAGAGAGTGCGTGTTTGAAGTTTGCTTTTGATAAATGAATGGATTTTCAAAGGCGACGTTAATGAAATACGCACACAGCATGCGAGCGTGACAGAGACAGCACAAGGCGGGTCAGAGAGAGAGAGAGAGAGAGAGAGAGAGAGAGAGAGAGATGGAGAGAGGGAAGGAAAGAGAAGGGGAGAGAAGGAAGGAAGGAGAGAGACAGGAGGAGGAAAGTGAGTAGCAAGCAAGTAAGAGACAGAGAGAGAGAGAAAGTAGACGACGCCGTCTAGCTCAGCGTGTGTCCTGCCAGGATGTGTGTGTGTGTGTTCGTGTGTGTGTTTGTATGCCTGAATGTGTGTGTGTGTGTGTGTGTGCTTCCATATATCCTTCAATCTATCAAACTCACGTGTCCGTCGTGTCTCAATTTACTCGCTTAGTTTATGTTCAACTGGCGGCGTTTCCCGCAGCCAACTTCATTCTCTCCACACACATTCCTCACCCTGTCTTTCTCCCTCTCTCTCTCTCTCTCTGTCTATTGCTCTTCCTCTTCCTCTAGCCACTGTTTTGATAGAGTCCGCTTGGCATATTTATGAAGTCAACGCAGCGGGCACTGAAAGGACACAAAGCATCTCCGACTGCTTTAAATTTATTTCTTTTCTTTTTTTTGCATACAATATCAAGCATTAGCCAAAAATAGTTTACTCTCAGCGATAAGCGACGACAAATAATAATTTAAATTTGTGCTTACTAAGTATACCTTAAGAACACTTTCAATCAAAGTAAGCTATGCATTAACATTAATTTTTATACCCGCTACCCATAGGGTAGAAGGGTATTATAACTTTGTGTCGGCAGGAAATGTATGTAACAGGTAGAACGAAGCATCTCCGACCCTATAAAGTGTATATATTCTTGATCAGCGTCAACAGCCGAGACGATATAGCCATGTCCGTCTGTCCGTCCGTCCGTATGAAACACTGGATCTCAGAGACTATAAGAGATAGAGCCATAATTTTTTCCGACAGTATTTGTTATGTTTGCACGCAGATCAAGTTTGTTTCAAATTTTTGCCATGCCCACTCCCGCTCTTGCAAATCAATAATAACAAAAAAGCTAGACGTGTGAATTTTAGTATATACAATAATAACAATGTTGTTTGGGATTCCTGAAAATTTAGTTGCGATCAGATAAAAATTGTTAAAGTTATTAAAGAAATAGTTTTGTATGGACAAAAACGCTTTCTATGTATGTGTTGTATGTATGCGTATACGTATATACATACTCGCCACTATATTTGTATCTGTATGTGAGAAGCACTGCGATAGCTCTATTGGTAGAGTGCAAGCATTTTCGTGTTGTGGTAGTCGGGGGACTCGGGTTCGAGCCCCGCTCGGGGTACAAAAAAAATTTTTTTTTTTAACCACCCGGTCGGTGGTGCTCGAGTTCAAATCCCTATCGAGAATACATACATGCATATTTATTTTTAATATTTTGAGATGATTACCGCAATATTTTGCTTTTATTCAAAATGGGTAGCGGGTATTTCACAGTCGAGCACACTCGACTGTAGCTTTCTTACATGTTTTACATATAACATTTAATATATATATATATTTAATATTATATTATATTATACAATTATAAGCAAATAATGAAGAGCAGACAACAAAAACTAACAATTGAAAAACAAAAGCAAAACAATAAATATTAAATATAATAAAAACAAATTTTGTGGCTTTTAATTCAACAATATGAAAACTTAATAAATACTTTTCAGAAATAAAAAATTTATTTCTATTTCTACCTTTATTTGGTTTTTCATATAATATATTGATTTATTATTGAATTTGTACTATATTTGGATTTATATATGGAATTCTTAAAATAAAATAATACAAATTAAATTGGAGCGGTTGTATTTCTTTATTTTTTTTTTTTTTTGTAATTCCCTAATATTGTCTAATTTTCCTTTCATGTTATATATGTTATATATATATATAAATGTTTTATCACATAATAATCTAATCATATTCAGAATTCCTGAGTTACATTATATTTTCTTTCTTTCCATTAAAAAGTAAGCTTAATTTGAACAATTCATCGATATTTTTTATGTGCTATTATTTTTATATATATATTAAGCTGTTGTAGCTAAAATTTGTCACGAAGTTGCGTTTATAATAGCATTTTTTAATTTTCAACTGCAATGCCATTTCAAAGTTCACAGTTTTATATATTTTTAAAAACATCTTTCAACTGAATTTCCTTTCATTTGTTAATTTGGATATTAATATAAATAAATATATATATATACATACATAAAAATTTAATAATCGAATCACATTCAAAATTTCTTAGTTACATTCATCTTTCTTTGTTGCTTTCTTAATTTAAATATTTCGTGTATCAATTGTTTTATGTGTATATTTTTCAACTGATTTCCATTTGATATTAAACATATGTATGTATATATTATCGAATCATGTTGATAATTTTTTAGTTTCATTCTACTTTCTTTGTTTTTTGTCTATTAAAATGTTAGCTTAATTTGTATATTTTATCTATATAGTTTAATAAACGCTACCCATATGGTAGAATTGTATTATTTTAATACAATTGTTTTCAACATATCATCTATTAATATTTAAAACTATTCTCAACTAATTTCTTTTCTAACTTTAACTTTTCATGTGCTTCTATTAGCTAGTTTCCTCTCAGCAAGTTAATGAAGTATTTAACATATGCTGGCTTCCTCTGATCACATTCATTAACACGCAAAAAAACACTGTCTAAATAAAAATAGAAAAGGTGCAAAAAAGGGAAAGGGTTTTAAATTCAATTTAGACAACAATGCGGTGTTATGTTAAAATGTATCTACTGTTTTTGTATAATTTCCGAGCGGATCTAAAAACAAGGCGAAACCGAAAAACCGAAAAATGCCAGCGCACTCTCAGCTCAACTCTCAACGCAGACGCAATCAAATAAAGTCACGCCGCTTTAACATTTGCGGTTGTCCTGGACATCAGGACATCACAAAAGGGGTCAAGTGATGGACAGGTTCGTAGCCTGGCTGGGTAACTCGATATGTGCCCAGAGAGAGAAAAAAGAGAGAGAGAAAGAGAGAGAGTGAGGCAGACACATGTGGATGGATGGATGCAGGCGCATAAACTTGCAAAAGGCTGCAGGACATGTACACGAAATTAATTTGCAACGAAGGGCACGACGCGCTTTTAATCCAACATGATATCGCCCGCAAAATGCAAAACGTTGCCCATTGCCTGGCATCATCAACGGTTCGCTCCTCTTCCTCCTCCGCTCCTCGTCCTCATCCCTCCTCCATCATCCATGGAAGTGTTCCTCAACCGAGCTGCAACACAAAAATCAGAAAGCGGATTAAACGTATTCGTGAGAATTCGTCAACGATTTCACACCTGTTCGACAGCCAACACACTGTGTCCTCCTCCTGCTCCCCTTTCTCCTCGTCCTCCTCTTCCCCCTTCCTTCCTTTGCATTGGCTGCGGCATAAAATGCCAATTAGAATTTCAAGTTCGCAGTCCGTTGAGCTTCCCTCTTTGCCTCGAGTTGAACTTCTGGACAAATTGTTTGTTGCCTGCAGGGGGCGCTTTATTAACTTTACGCCAAGCCAGAGAGAGAGAGAGAGACAGAAAGAGTAAGAGAGATTGAGTTTGACCAACAACTTGAACCGCAACTGACCTGTGTTGTCCAGGCTCCAGGCTGAGACTTTCGATTTTCCGATGATGCTGTTGTTGGTTCGTTGATTTTCCCTCTGCCAACGCGTAACGCGGAAATGCACTCAAAATATTAAATGCTCCAGTAGTTTGCAATTATTGAGCCGAGTTCAGACTTCGCGCTGCTTAATTCATAATACGAATGCACACACAAAAATACAAAAAAAAAGAAGTTAAACAACAGGCAAACAGACCTTTCTGTTCCCAGACATCTGTCCGCACACACACACACACACACTCTCAATTGTCCACTTTCCTGCTTAAAGCCACTCGGATACCGGACAACAAATTTGCGACTCTTTGTCAGACATCGACAGACAGAATCTGGCAATCAGTTCGTCAGTGGAAGCTTCACTTTAGTGCCACAAAAACTACTACAAATGCTTTAAGAATTTTTTAATGTTGATGATCCTTTCTCTTTTTATATTAAGAAAACAACATAAATATTATTATAAGTTAGATAAACAATGATAGGATGTGCACAGTTTACCGGTTTATTTTTGACATTAAAGATGTTATTTAAGTTAGGTAATTATGTTTCTCATGTACATAATATGAATATATTACTTTTTGTTAAACTTTGTTGAAGTTATCCCTTTAAGTACGAAATTTCTGTTGAAAATAAAAATATATATTGAATATGTCTATGAATATGCCTCATATGCTCTTCTAATTAACCTAAAAAGTAAAAAAAAACTGCATAAAAAGTATGATGGAAAAAATGTTCCGTGCAACAGTGATTAAAATTTAATTAAAAAAAAAAAACAACTAAATATTTTTTAAGTCAAATCAAATTAGATAAATAATGCGCAACATTTTTGCAATTTTCTTGAAAACAAACAATTGGCCAAAATCCATCAACCAAGTACTATAAGTTTCAATTTTCACAAAATTAAAATAATCTCTTGGCACATTCGACATCAGAGAATTGCCCATTGTGATATTTCTTAAAGTGTGTTAGAACACTAAATACAAATATGAAAATTGTAGCATTTATTTTTTAATCATATTTTCATAGGTAATAGTTTTCATATTAGTTTGTTAAATACGCTGATCGAAGTTTAATTTCATTCTATTCTATTATATTATTCCAACAAATTTGTTCACAATTGTATATTAAATATTTTTTAACATTATGTGTAATTTCTTAAAATGTGATAGAACACTAAATACAAATATGAAAATTGTCGCATTCATTTTTCAATCATATTGTCATAGATTATAAAACTAAACTTATAAGCGTAGTTTTCATATCCGTTTATTATATTCATATTTTATTATTCTAACAAATTTATACACAATTGCTTATTAAAAATATAAAATACTATATATATATTATTATGAAAGTAATAATATAAATGCATTGCATATCAATTAAAATAGTACATAATGAAAATAAAATGATGGCATGGAGTTCACTAACATCTAATAATTTATAATGTAAGCTAACATTTAAAAGAAATTTAGTAAAGAAACTAAATTAATTTGCAAACAAACTTATGTTTAATTATACCTTTTACTATCTATTCAATTTTATTTGACACCTAATATTACAATTCAATATTATATTTAAATAAACATTTAAATATCATTACATTCTTTAATATTTGGTGAACTTATTTCAACTTTAATACATTTTTATACTTTTAATTTTGTTTGACATCGATAATTTATGAAGCTGTTTAGGGATTTAACATCTGTAAAATTGAATATGTGACAATTGTAAATCAATATTTAAATTTCATTAAATTTTTGTTTAATTTGAGAACTTGTTACAACTATAGAAAAGCTTAAAGAACTTTCTTAACTTTTTATATTACAATTGTGATTTCGTATTCAAAAATTGTTATGTTCTTTAATAGTTTAAGAACTTATTTCAACTATGTATAGAAAACCTTAAAGAACTTTATCAAAATATTTGTTCAATTTAAGAAATAACATAATTGAGCAATTACAATTACAATTAATACAAACAATTTTAAATCAATTTTGAAGTAACAACAATTTAAATAATACTTTCTTAATCTTAAATTTATAAACTTCTTTCAACTATAAAAAGCTTAAAGAACTTTTCTTATAGAAAGGTCTTAAGAGACTAAAATCAAATATAAATATTTGAGTGATACAAACAATTTAGAAAATAATTAACTATAATGTGCATAACACTTATTAGCCAAAAATGTATAAACTTATTTCAACTATAGAAAATCTTAAAGAACTTTTCTTCTGTTTATAAGGTTTTTTAAGAAAATGTAATCAAATATAAATATTTGATTGATACAAACATTTTTGAAAAGATTTAACTTTAGATTTAAATAAGACTTTTCAGGGAAAAATGTATAAACTTAAGTATTTTAACTATGGAAAAGCTTAAGAAACTTTCTTCTGTTTATAACAAGATTGTAAACAATCGAAATATTAATATAAAAATAAATATAGATGTGAATAATACCATTTAACCTAAAAAATACACAGAAAGTTGACTTACTTCAACTATTATCTATCTCCAAATGTTCCACTTCGATTGAAAATAATTCGAAACTCGATTTCAATGACACGCATCCTTTTGCTTTGCTAATCTTCAGCCACATCCGCTCTGCTCTCTCTCCATCGAACGTCCTTTTTCTTCTTCCTTTTATTTCTTCGCATGACATAATAAAATATGTTTATCAAAGTCTCTGAAAAATGCATAAGAGTTTTCTTATTATATGAATACTATCTATAGTAATATATGTGTGAGTGAGTGTGAGAGAGAGAGAGAGAGTATGAGAGTGTATTCCATATTTACCATAGATTGGACATTACTTGACATGCTTCATCCATTCAAAACACTTTTTCGAGGGTCTGCGAAAAGGCGTTGAAAAATACATACATACATAAATGCCGATTAAATCTTTATTTTCTAGCTTGACGCACGCAAAACTGGTTAACGTCCAGGATATTTGGTTACTCCGCTATTTTTTTTTTTTTTTGACTGTTGACAGACATGTGACAGCGGATGGGCGTTTTTTTTTGGTCGCTTGATCGTGCAACCTGATGATTTAATAACTGGCAAAAGCTGATTAGGAGTGGGGGGTGAAGTGTTGAGAGGGGAGGATATCGAGGATATCAACGCATGGCCAGTGTCCTAAACGTAAAAAGGGGTTGCAAATATTGTTAAAGGTGGCATCAAATTTGTAAGGGTGACATGAAAAGAGGGAGACAGGGAGGGAGAGGGAGAAATGGAGGAAGGGAAGGGAGAGGGAGGGAAGAGAGGGAGTCAGGGTTAGCTTACCATCAAGGATGACGCCGCTGCTGCTTGTTGCTTCCCTGGCAGTAGATGTTGTTGTTGTTGTTGTTGCTGTGGTCCGTTGTCACCGCAGCGTAGCGCGGTCTCTCTCTCTCTCTCTCTCTCTGTGTGTGTGATTGATGACAACTCAAATAAGCGATGATTGATGCTTATTTTACACTTTTCGTTACAACACACGGCGACACATGTTTATTTATGTATGCGTGAGAAGTGCATGCGTGTGTGTGTGTGTTTGCATCGGCGGCCACTTTTTTGTTCCTTTTAGTATATCGGGATTATTATGAGCACACGTTCGAGCGTCTCCAGACACCGACAACAACAACAAGAAGAAGAGCAATAACAATGGCGGGCGCCGGCAACGAGCCGCAATCATCAATGTTAGCAGGAACCGTTAGCCGCCGGCCAAAAAGTGGGTGGCAATCTGTGTTAGTGTATTGGTAATTGTTTGAGTACGCTCCATGCGTGTACGCTTGTGTGTCTGTATGTGTGTGTGTTTGTGTGTGTGCGACGGTGTTCTTGTGGTTTACTTATTACTGCGCTGCTGCAATACATCATCGGGCTGCCAGCCGCGAGACGATGACGACGACGTCGACGGCACAGGAGAGATTCTGCACATCACACTCACACTACAATAGTTAATGTTAGCCCAATTGAATTTTAGAGCAGTGAAAAGCCGCAAACGCGCTGCCAAAGTCAGGCAAAATGTCCACACACGAAGTAGTAGAGATGAGAAAACAACTACGATGATATCGCAGCATCAATGATCTATCGATATCGATATTTTTGTAAAAAAATTCAATTTGCTTTCCGTTTTTCGTTGTCCGCAAATAAGTGTCTCTCTCTCTCTCCGACTCTTTACGAAAAGACTCAGAGAGCAAACCGTTTCATGGGTTCTTGAATGAGCTCGCTCGCGCTCAGAAACCGTTTTATTCTATTCTGTTTTGTTTCAGTTGTTCCAAGACATTGTCTTTTGCGTATGTATTGGTATACATTCACACACATAGGCAAGCAAATCGTGAAGCGTTCGTTTTGCAGACGAAATACAGTAGAATCCGGTTATAACGAAGCCGCTTATAGCGTCCGTTCGGTTATTGTGACGAAAACTCAATGACTTGGTGGGTTCCTATACAAATTAAATTGATTAAAAAATGAATTAGTTGTATTTCAAAAACCGATGGCAACTATAAAATAAACAACATTTTATTTTTCTCCTTTTGGTTAGTGAGTCTTCCGGATATAACGACGGTCCCTTGAAAGTCGTTATAACCGGATTCTACTGTATATTAATTGCAACAACAACGAAAGTAAGTGTGAAGACCGTTTGCGTTGTGTTTTTTCGGTCAATCGGTCCTTTGCTGACTCTCTTTGTGCGAGCATTTCTCGTTCTGCTCTTTACGCACTCATTGAATTGCTCATTGAACGACCGAAATACAAAGAGCTCAACGAAAAGCGCTCAACAGAGAACAGAAATGAAGACAGCAAAAGTCTCTTGCTCAGAGCGAGAGCGAGAGAGTATGAACTTTTTTTGGTTGTGCTCGCAACGAGAGCACAAGATAGAAAACGGTCGACAGTTATTTGCAAGCTATGGAAAACAACGTCGATGATATCGATGCATCGATGATCTAACGATATCGATATTTTTGGAAATTGCAATTACTTTACTTTTAAGAATTGATTAGTTCATGAAGCACTTTCCTATTATTTGTTAGTCTGTAAACTCCGAAGGGAAGTTAGTGCTTACCAAACATCAATACAACAATTTTGTGCTCTAATCGATAAATAATGTAATACAAAGTCAGGCAAAATGTCCACACACGTAGTAGATGATATCGATGCATCGATGTTCTGCAAATATATCGATATTTACATTTACAAATTGATCAGTTTCATGAAGCACTTTTCTATTATTTGCTAGTCAGTTCATCTTCAAATGGAACTTAGTGCTTACCAAACTTTAATACAACAATTTTGTGCTCTAATCGATTAATACAATACATCGATAATAATTTGTTCACGCTTTGAGCTGATCGCCTTCCCGTTTCCACTAACATCCATTCACTCCACAGCGTAAAATACCCTTGGGGCAATGGCAGCAACGTCACGTCACTATTTGCACCCTCCCCACGCCCCTGCGCAAACAAGGAGTACACTCCGCACAACCAACGTCTGCTGTTGCGCGCACAAAGTTAGCGGCCACCACATGCACATCATCACATCACATCACATGGTTAGCAGCAGCTAGAACGTTAGCAGCTTTTGTTTGGCTGACTGACACCTTTAAAATGCATCAATGCCACACGCCAGCAGCAGAAGCAGTTGAAAATTGCAACACAAGCGTAGTTTCAATTATTATTCCTCAATATCAATGCCAATAATGCTAATTTTCTTTAACGATAACCACTTGATGCTTATGTGAATCCTTTGTAATGTATTTCACCCGCGTCACATGGTGAATGGCAAATTTATCACATGTAAGGCTGTTTTTTCTCGACACATCAATTAATTAAACGCATATGATTTTCAATTAAATAACTAAATAAAAATAGTAAATAAATTAAAAAGTATTAATCATAGCTATTTGTTGCTAGTTTGCTTTCATTTTTTAGTTCATTTTTAGAAGTTGCGCTTTGTGCTCATTTATGACGTCAGCAAGGTCAATGACCGATGATTAGAATGCACGAATGAGGAGCATAAAATACATTTCAATTTGGTAGCGACAGGTGCATTAATTATTTAGCGTTTGAACTGCTGTCAGTCAACTATCAACCATAAACGAATTTGGCTTATGAAATAACATCAAATTTGGCATTTTAATTCTATACAGTTTGAGGGCAAGTGGTATTCAATAATCGACAACGGTCCTTATCGATATTTTCCTTGATTAAAACAGCAGCAATCCGTTTGCTGTTTTTAACAAATTATTGATATTTGGGAATATCAAAATATATAATGTTATTACATTACATAAAAGCTTTTAAATAATATTTTTCAAATTGATTTCTAATTGGTGCACTATCGATTACACAGTCACGATCATCACGGTATTATGTTGCAGCCCTGGATCTTTGCAAATGGCAGTTGCAAATTTTTCGCGCGCGTCGGTTGGCTGGCGTCGCGTTTTTCGTCGTATTTTTTTCCTTTTTTTTAAGTGATATAATTAAAGTGAGTGAATAATAAGTGTAAATTAATGGTTTAAAGTGAATTAGTGATAGTGTAAAATAAAAGCAACGAGCACACACAGCATAATAACTCTCCAATTGGATACGGAGGTGAGTTCCATTCACATACACACACACATTCATAGCTACATTCAAATTCTCTTATTGGATTCATGAAAATTAGACTTTGATGTATTTGTTATAAGAAAAATGCAATTAGTTTGTAGGCGACAAAAAAAATTGAGTATTTGGTTGTTCGTTTGGCACATTCGCTGTAGTGTCCTGAGCAGCGCTAGGGCTTCGCTGGCGGCTGCGTCGATCGCAGGACGAAGATGGCGGCCGGCGCAGTGTTAGGTCGGGCTCTTGTGACGTCATTGGCCTGGGGCATTGGCCACAGCTGCAAGAAATAAAGTGAGGCGAATTGAATTCGCTGCAAATAGCGAAAGTCTCTGACTTACATACCTTTCTATGGGGACGGCGAAATCGCTGTCGATGCACTTGCTGCAGCTTGCCATTGGGCAGCAAGGAGCGTTTTCGCTGCTGCCACGACTGCGGGGGCGAAAAAGAGATGGCAATATGTATTTGGTTTGAATATTATGAAGTGAAACTTTTTGAATGGAATTTTTTGCAGTGGGGAAATTTATGGAATTGGAATTTAATTTTTTTTTTTTTAATTCGGTGAAATAGAAAATTTATATCAATTTAATTTTACAAAATCAATATTCATTTTTAGTAATTAAACGGTAAATTAAATAGTTCGAAATAACTTTTAAAAGGGAATTTTAAATATAATTTTGGTATTTAGGGATTTATGGGGCAAAATTAGAATAAAATGCATTTAAAGTTGTTTGGTAATTACATTTTAAAATTTAATATTTAAAGCAGTTTTAGTAATTGTTATTAACAATATACGAAAATAATTAAATAGAGCAAAAGAGACAACCACAAAAATTTAATTTAATTTAATTAAATAGAGAAAAAAAGTTAAACTTAAAAATATAGATTGGATCAAACTTATTCAAAACAAATGTTATATTTTAAGAATGAGAAATATTGACAAATACAAATGTTACTTGACAATTAATGTATGAAAATAATAAAATGGCGTAAACGAGATAAACATAAAAATATAGCTACGAAAAATTTCCATAAGGAATAATTAACATAATACAATAATGAAATTTGCATAAGAAATAATGAATAATCAAGATTTTTTAAAAGCTGCTCGACTTTTTCTGCTAGTGTACATGAAGTCAAGTCAGGCTGCTCGACTTTTTCTCTCAGTGTAAACAAAGGTGAGCCAAGCTGCTGGACTTTTTCTCGCAGTGTACTGAATTGAAATCAAGCAGCTCGACTTTTCTCTCAGTGTACCGAGGTAAAGTCAAACTGCTCGACTTTTTCTCTCAGAGTACAGAATTGAAATCAAGCAGCTCGACTTTTTCTCTCAGTGTAATCAAAGTAGAGTCAAGCTGCTCGACTTTTTCTCTCAGTGTAAACAAAGTAGAGTCAAGCTGCTCGACTCTTTCTCTCAGAGTACAGAATTGAAATCAAGCAGCTCGACTTTTTCTCTCAGTGTAAACAAAGTAGAGTCAAGCTGCTCGACTTTTTCTCTCAGAGTACAGAATTGAAATCAAGCAGCTCGACTTTTTCTCTCAGTGTAATCAAAGTAGAGTCAAGCTGCTCGACTTTTTCTCTCGGTGTAAACAAATTGAGAGTCAAGCTGTTCGACTTTCTCAGTGTACCGAATTGAAATCAAGCAGCTCGACTTTTTCTCTCAGTGTAAACAAAGTAGAGTCAATCTACACGACTATTTCTCTAAGTGTGCAGAATTGAAATCAAGCAGCTCGAATTTTTCTCTCAGTGTCAACAAAGTAGAGTCAAGCTGCTCGACTTTTTCTCTCAGTGTAAACAAAGTAGAGTCAATCTACACGACTATTTCTCTCAGTGTACGCTCTGTGAAGTCGAGTTTACCTGCAAATTGACGTCGTATTTGATGCGTTGCAACAAAGTCGGCGCCAGGAGTTGCAACTGTCGCTGCAGCCAGTTCATGCCACGTTGCAGATCCTCGTTGTCCATGTGGCAAATGTGCAGGGGGCAACCTGTGCTGCGTGCCACATGCTCGAGTCCAAAGGCATGCTCCACATCGTAGAGCTGGACGCCATCGCGATGCCGTGTGGCAACGAGCAACACCGGCTTGCCACGCATTGCCTCGTGTTGCAGGCAACGTTGCAACACCTCAAAGTGTTGTTGCAACGTCTCGTTGCTGGCACTGAGATCGAAGCAAAAGATGAGCGCATTGCAGCTGGCATAGTAATAAGGCCAGATGCGTTGCATGTCCTGGCTGCCACCGACTTCGGTGAGGAGCAACAGTGTGACCAGATCTTCGATGCGATAGCAACGAACTCCGTTCGTTGGCCCCAAATCGTCGGCGTCGCGTTGCTTCCCGCTTAGCTGCAGTCCCAATTGTGTCTTGCCACTTCCTGTGGCACCCAGCAGCAGAATCTTGAACTGCGCTGCCGCTGTTGCAGCCTCTGCTTGTGGCGCCTCCTTGCAGCACCGGAAGCGGCAACAACAACAGCAGCAAAAGCGGCGCAGCTTATCGCACAGCAAACCCATTTAACACATGGCGAATTTGGTAATTGTTTAAGCACTCGTCTTTTTTTCGTTTTATTTATTTGTTTACATGCAGCGGTGGCCAGCTGATTTGGTTAAAAGTTGCCACTGGCAACGACATTGGCCTTGTGTGTTGTGGCCTAAGTTGCCATGGCAAAAGCCACGTAGTCGCTGTTAACAGCTTGCTTTAACTTGCTTTAACATTGCCCACAATTTACGATTTAAAAATGCATTTTATTAGTTTTTAAACAATAATTTTTATTGCACGTTAAAAAGCTGCTGCAATGTTAAGTTTGTGGCTGTTATTAGCAGTAAATTAACTCTAACAGCTGCTGTTATGGGCAGCACTGTTACATTAACAGCAGCAGCCGCTGTTAGCCAACTGCATGCTTCAGGCTGCTGTCGCTGGAGGTCGCTTTGTGCCAAAGCTTTTGAAATGTACCACAAAATGTCCTGCAAATGTACTCAATGGGAATTTAGCTAGGACTTTTGCTAGGAATTTCCTCTTATAGGGAAATTTAAGCAAAATTATTTCCCAAGTTTGTTGCAGGGAAATTAAAAGTAAAAATGTACCCAGATTTAATGAAATTGGGAATGACGCATATTTAAGCACGTCAAATGAAATATTAAACTGCAAATTAATATAAATGAAAAATCAGTAAAGATTAAACACACAAATAATAATTATATTCTCTTATTCCCTTTGAGCATTAAGCTCTTAAAACTGGGCGAAAACTTCAAATGTGTCGCTTCATTTGTGATTACAAATTCATGGCAAATTAATTAACTAGCTGTCGAGAGAGGCGCAGAGAAGAAAGCACGCCAAGTAACAGCTACAAGATTCACCTTTGATGAGAAATTCCATCAACTTTGGCACAATTACTGTGCTGGCTTTACCAACTCTTTCGCTTTTTTTCGGATTTGTTTTACTTTCTTTCATTCGCTTTTTTGGCAAGCGCAGAACGAGGTGCGGAGGTGAGGTGCGGTGAGGTGAGGTGAGGTGAAGCGACATATTCGCTAATCGCCATGTGGCAGATGTTTTGAGCTGGGGACTAAGCTTGAAAGGAGCTCTTTGTGTTATTGCAATGCATAATGGCGTCATGCCCGAGACCGTTAGGCACTGTTAACTCGACACACACTCAACCCGCACCGCACCGCACCGCACCGCACCGCACCGCACCGCCCCTCCCCCACCTCTTCCCACCACCCTGGTGAACTCACACATACCTCAATTGAAAAGTAAGCAAGCTAAACGTTCCCCGAAACTTTGTCGCCTTTTGTAACCGAACGTCTGTAGCCTTGAGGCAGTCGTCAGCGTCTTTTCGAATACCCTGCGAGCACAGGTTATAAACATGTTGCTTGCATTTTGCGGGTTGTTTGCTTTCAAGGGTATCCTACTTATAATCTTACTACGACTACATATCGAAAATACTGAAAAAAGGGTACATTCTTAAAATACTGGAAGATGAGTACATACTTCGAATAATAATATTCCTTCTATTAATCTAACTACCATAAAATACTGAAGAAATTCTGAAAAAGATTGCATACTTAAAATTTTGAAAAAATACTGAAAAAGAGTACATACTTAAAATACTGAAACTATACTGATGAAGAGTGCATACTCAAAATACTAAAAAATACTGAAAAAGATTGCATACTTAAAATATTAAAAAATTACTGAAAGAGAGTACATACTTAAAATACTAAAAACTATACTGAAACAGATTTCATACTTAAAATACTGAAAATATACTGAGAGAGTTTACATAATTTAAATATTGTAGAAATACTGAGAAAGTGTACATCCTTAAAATACTGAAAATGAAAAATATATTAAAATATTCAAAAGAGTACATACTTAAAATAGTGAAAAACCATAAAAAGAGTGCATACATTAAATACTGAATAAAAGTATTATTAGAATCTTTATCTTTATTTTCTTTAAAAAAAAAGTTATTTTTCCAGTATTTTCCGGTATTTTAAGTATTAGTATTTACGAATTATATTTGAAGTATTTGTTTGATGATTAAATACTTTATTTCTATGCTCTGCAGCACAGTTGAAACTGCACCTTGCAATTCAAATATTTAAACACAAGTATTTGTAATTCATTTTAGCGATACTTTAACTACTTAATATATCTTAAAGTATATAAAAGTATTTCATATGATTATTTCGCAGCCTTCCTTGCAAACTGCATTTATAAGTTCTGCAGCTTTCACTTTGTATACTTAGTTGCATTTTTTAACTATGCTAACATTCATAGCATCCATGAAACGGAGTCTTAAGTGTTTTATGGTAACTTGCAGTCGAGCATACGCAGTGCATTTTTATGTTTTCTTAGCTGGCTCTAACTCTTTTTGTTGATAGTCTTCCTCGACCCTCGACCCCGTGGTACATTTAGTATGTACCTTATAGTCTTCTGTGTGTGTTTGTGTTGCTGTCAGTCTTACATTAGTTCGCCTCGGCAGCCACAACGTCGTCCATTTTAATATGCGCATTAATGCGGCACAAAGCGTCGCGAAAAGTGACAACCTGGGAGCTGGATACTGCGAAGACATTTTGCATAAAAGTGCAAGAATGGGAAGTATATGCAAATACCTGCTTGATTGCCTGCCAGCCAGACTGCCAGCCAGCCTGACTTTCAGCCTGCCATCACATGTCTCCCACATTACATTTACAGCAGCATGCATATGTATGTGACCCCAGCGAGAGGAGTTCCAACAGTTTTCAGTTAAGTGTTGTCAAGTACTTAACAGTTTAAACGCATATTACACTTAGCGGCCACAATTAAGATAAAAATTAAGCCGCTAAGCGCAATTTGTAGCCTTGGAACATCAGCGAGCCGAATTCAAAGTGTGTTTCGTAATGTTGATAAGTGTTTTTTTGCGGCTCTTATCACTTATATCTCGCTTAGCGGCCACAACTGGATTAAATGAATTGTCCGGTAAACCAAGTTTATAGCCTTAGAACATCAGCGAATTGAGTTCAAAGTGTGTTCAGTAATATTGATAAGTGATTTTTTACAATTATTACTTATATCTCGATTAGTGGCCACAACTGGGTTATATAGATAAGCCGCTAAGCGAAGTTTGGAGGTATGGAATACCCACGAATTTAGTTTCAAGTGTGTTCAATAGTGCTGAGAAGTGCTCTTTTACAGTTATCCCATATATCTCGCTTAACGGCCACAACTGGCTTAAACAAATTGGGCAACAAGCAAAGTTTGTAGCTATGGAATATAAGCAAGTTGAGTTCGAAGAGTGTTCAACAATGCTGATAAGTGCTCTTTTACAGTTGTCACATATGTATATGTATCTCGTTTAGCGGCCACAACTGGCTTAAATAAATGGGCAGCTAAGCATAATTTGAAAGTGTTGTAGTTAAGTGTGAGCTTTCAAAGAGCAGCCGCTAAGCAAAGATGAAAAGTGTGTTTAACTTTGTGGCACATTTCTGGGTTTCAGTTGTGGCCGCTAAGTGAAGTTTTGGCGTATTAGTAAGCTGTGAGTTTATATAGAAATTGACTTCGTTCTGAAAAAGAGCAACAATTAAGCAGTTATGCTTGAAATGAAATGTTGGTAAATAAATGAATATTCAATACTGTGGCAGTTATCTTTAATTTAAAGTTTTATACATAGCTGCAACTATTGGCAAAAATGTGAGTTCCTGATTGTTTGGCATCTACATATTTCTGTGTGTTGCGTCTCGCCCGCTAACAATTCAATTATCCCTCGCATATGTGTGTGGAAGAAAAAGAGAGAGAGAGAGTGGAGTCTTCGTTTTTGTGAGTTTTCTAAAGCTTAAGTCAAACATTTGCCCGTGTGCCGTCGCGCCAGCTAAATGAAGCGACACCGCGTAATCGTTTGTCCTCGCACACAGTCACAGTCACACGATGGAATTGTGACTTTCGGACGTGGTACAACATACAAAACAAGCACAACGTGCCACCGTCTCGCTTGCTGCTTGCAACACCTACTCAATTCGGAGTTGAGAGTGAGATAGAGAGAGAGAGAGAGAGAGAGAGAGAGAGACGAGCTACGGCTTTATTCGATTATTTGTGCGCAGCAGCATCATTTCGTTTGCTTTCCGGTTGTTTTTCCTTTATCCTCGACATCGTCCTTCTAGCTATGCTTGCTGCTTGCTGCCTGTCGACTGCTCTTTGACTCTGCCACACGGCGACGTCATATTTCCTTTCTTTCTTTCTCTACGCGCAGACGGTGTTCACTTTTTTTGTTGTGCTGCTCTTCACCATCATCATCATCATCATCATCATCATCTTGTTCTTAGGGCGGCGACGGCGACGGCGACAGCGGCACTTGTCGAGTCGTTCACCGTGTGGAAAGTTTAGTGAGCTTTGGCGCTGGGCGCGCCAGCTTGCCTCGGATTTCATTTCCGGCATGTTGCGGTTACGTTAAGTAACGGAGATTGCATCGCTAATGATGCAATTGTGTTTGGCGGAAATGAAAGCGGTTTCGTGTGACGACTTGCGCCCGAGCCGACCGCAAAGACACTCTCACACTTACACACACGCAGGACACACACACAATCCCGAGTTGAACTTGAGGCAAAATGAAGTACCAGCAAAAACTTGTAAATTGAGAAAAGAAAACTATGCTGCGCCGTTGACTTAATTGCACTTTACGTTCCACGTTTCTTGTTCCACGTTCGCACTTCCGTTTGGCGCCGTCACAAAACCGGAAATGCATGTCAATGCTAAAGCCTTTTTGCTAAGAAGCAACTCGCAACTAACGCACATAATTGGCTGATTGCCTGACGTAAATGAGACAGCGAAAAAATGCAAATGAAGCAACGGATTGCAGCCACTTGCTGTGGACAACTTTAAGAAGTATGAAAACTGCAGTCTAGAGTGCTCGACTCTGAGATACCCGCTACATATTGTGAATAAAAGCGAAATAGTGTGGTATTATTCTTAAAATATACCAAATAAATATAGTGCAAAATACTAAAATATACCAAATGATACATTTGGTATATTGATATAGTACTAAGTTCAAAATGAACCTTAGACCATAAACTGCAATTACACTAAAAAATATACCAAAATCTCTATTTGGTATATTGAGTGCATTGAATATACTAGATTGCCGGTCAAAGCAAAAACTTAAAAATATACCAAATACTGTATTTAGTATAATGATATACTACTACATTCAAAATATACCATATAGTACAAAAATATATTAGATTGGCATATACACTAAAAACTAGAAATATACCAAAAGCATTACATTCAAAATATACCATGTAGTACTCAAATATACCAGATTGCAAACAAAGGCAAACACTAACAACATATACCAAATGCTATATTCGGTATATTGATAGCTTACTACATTCAAAATATACCATAGAGTGCAAAATATACCAGATGCAAAATATACGGAGAGAATATATAAAATCTCGGCTATTGATGCTAATCAAGAATATATTTTAGAAAGGCAGAGATGGCTTCTTATGCCTGTTACATGCATTTCTTGCAGGCACAAAGTCATAATACCCTTCTACCCTATGGATACCGGGTATAAAAAGTGCAGCAAGAAATCCGAATGGATTTCTATGGTAGCACCTCAAAAACTGAGCACAGCTCAAAACTGAGAGATTTCAAATACAAAGATGAAATGCCAGCAGGCTTTGCCAGACATTGTTCACTCGGTTTCTCTCTCCTCGACAAAAAAAAAACACATTTCATTTCATCATTCAGGCTAAAAGTGCAATAAAACATTAATTGATTTCCCCCCTCCTGCTCAGCATGTACAATGAGTCGCAACAAACGAGAGCAAATGATGCGGCACAGATTCGATCACAACAATGTGAACCAACTAACGACAATTGGCGAAGGAACATAACATGTCGGTTGAGTTGATTAAACAGTTTTCTTGTTGTGCCTAACACCTGAATTTGTAGTTTCCAACAATGAAAATGAATTCCGTGGCCCATTGGCACACAATTTGGCCACAATGCCGCTGGAGCAATTGTCGGATATGACGCCCCCAAATTGGGAAACGACGACGACGACGACGACGACAGCTGATGCATCGACGACGCAACCCAATTCGTATGTGGACAGTTTGTATCAGGAGATTGTGAATCGTTTCGATGAGCTGCGTCGATGCATTGCACGTGGCGATAATCAACAGCAACACCTGCCACACGATGCTTGCGATGTGTGCACCACGCAGCAGGTTAGCCAACAAAAACTAAAGTAAAAGTAAACGCTTCTCGACTAACTTCACTAATTCACACAGAAGAACGGAACACAGAGAACGGTGCGCAAGGTGACAACGTTGCGGGATCAATGTGGCAATGTCACAGGTCACCTCGAGGAGACGAGCACCGTGTCGAATGGTCGAACAGAGCCGCCTGGTGAGCAGCTCGCTGATATTTCAATGCCAACGTTTCACGAGGATAATTCAACGATTCCAACCCAACAACAACAACAACAACATCTGTCTGGTGAATGCATTGCGAATACAAGTGCACCGGGGGCAATGCTGTTGGACTCAACGATGACGGGCAGAGTTAATCAGACTGTGGGCAACATTCTGGCACCGTCGTTTGGCACCAATGTCTGTCTCGAGGCTGTCGGCCAAGGCATGCAAACGATGCGACAGCAACAACAACAGGCAAACAGTTTACCCAATGAGTGCCTGGATAATGTGACAGCGCCCTCGTCCTGCGAGTGCCTGGAGGATGACACGGCGCCTTCGTTGTTGGGTCACAGCCGATTAGCGTCAAGTCGACACCAAAAGAGATCACAGAATATCTGCGATGTAACAGCTCCTTCATTCGCCAGTTCAACTCGCGGAGCAACGCATCTGGAGGACCTGAGCATGCCCAGCTTTGGCGGCATTTCGGGTGCTTCCAGAGCCCGTTCCCCAAGTCGCCAGCAACGTGAGAATATCTGCGATATAACGGCGCCCTCGTTTGGAAATGAATCTATAGGCGATGCAACAATGACTACCGAATGCCTGCAGGACATCAGTATGCCGACATTTGGACAAGTCTCGGGCGCATCGAGAGCTAGATCTCCGCGACGTCAACAGCGATCTGGACGCCCAGCTGTGATGACTAATGAATGCTTGGATAATGTGACTATGCCTTCGTTTGGTGGCTTTTCGGGTTCATCGAGACGTCATCAAACTATGCCTTCGGAATGTCTGGAGGACATGACGCAACGTTCATTCGGGAGGAGTCGAAGTGTAGAGAATTTCTTAGATATGCCTACGTCTTATGAAAATAGTCGAGGTGCAGCTCTTACTAATGAGTGCTTGGACAATGTGACTATGCCTTCGTTTGGTGGTGTTTCGGGTTCATCAAGGCGTCATCAAACTATGCCTTCGGAATGCCTGGAGAACATAACACAACCTTCCTTCGGTAGTAGTCGAGCTGTAGTTGATTTTTTAGATATGCCTTCATCTGGAAATAGTCGAGCTGCGACCATGACTAATGAATGCTTGGATAATGTGACTATGCCTTCCTTTGGGGAGGTTTCAGGTTCATCGAGGCGACAACGAACTGTGCCCTCGGAATGTCTTGAGAACATAACGCAACCTTCATTCGAGAGTAGTCGAGGTGTAGATCATTTTTTAGATGTACCTTCGTCTTATGGAAATAGTCGAGGTGCAGTTCTTACTAATGAGTGTCTGGATAATGTAACGATGCCTTCCTTTGGTGGGGTCTCAGGTTCATTAAGAAGACAGCGAACAATGCCTTCGGAGTGCCTGGAGAACCTAACACAACCTTCTTTCGGGAGTAGTCGAGCTGCTGCCTTAACGAATGATTGTTTAGATAACATAACAATGCCTTCTTTTAATGAAGTATCCAGTTCTTTAAGACGCCAGCAAACCATGCCCTCAGAGTGTCTTGCGGACGTAACGGAACCTTCGTATGGAAATAGTCGATCGCTGGCCATAACCAGCGAGTGTCTGGATAACATGACAATGCCGACGTTTGGCGGTGTTTCTGGCTCGTCGCGCAGGCAGCAAACATTGCCTCAGGAGTGTCTGGATAATGTCACCAAACCAACGTTTGCCGACAGCCGAAAGCAAATGTACAATCAATCTGCTTATTGTGAAAATTCAAGTAAAAGTCGGACAGGAGGACGACGACAAAGATCACAGAATATTTGCGATGTGACGGCTCCTTCCTTCGGCAGTTCAAGTCGCGGTCTGGATGACTTTGGCGGTGTTTCGAGTGCCTCACGCACAAGATCTTCGCGACGTCGCCAGCGTTCAGCGGCGCCAGCATTTCAAAGTACCGGACGTGGACAGTTGACCAACGAGTGTCTGGACAACGTAACAATGCCAAGCTTTGGTGGCATATCTGCTGCTTCGAGACGTCAGCAAAGCTTGCCCTCGGCGTGGTTGAATGATGTGACACAACCCACGTTTGGCAGCAGCTCGTCACGTGGACAAACAACTCGGAGACAGCAGCAGAACATGTCAAACATGCGATCAATGCGAACTCAAGAGTGTTTGAATGATATGACAATGCCTTCGTTTGGCGGAATTTCTGGCATTTCGAGCAGACGCATGCCAAGTGAATGCTTGGCCGATGTGAGTGCCCCATCTTCGTTTGGGGGACGCAGCAGATCAGCGCGGCGCTCGCCGTATCGTGGAGAATCCTTCGGGAATTCAACGATTAATCCATGCTTGGAGGATGTCAGCATGCCTTCGTTTGGCGGCGTCTCCGGTGTTTCGCGAGCTCGATCTCCGCGACGCCAGCAGCGATCTGGACGCTCTGCGGTCATGACTAATGAATGCTTGGATAACGTGACTATGCCTTCGTTTGGTGGCGTTTCGGGTTCATCGAGACGTCATCAAACAATGCCTTCAGAATGCTTGGAAAACATTACGCAACCTTCATTCGTGAGGAGTCGAAGTGTAGACAATTTCCTAGATATGTCTACGTCTTATGAAAATAGTCGAAGTGCAGCTCTCAATAATGAGTGTTTGGACAATGTGACTATGCCTTCGTTTGGTGGTGTTTCGGGTTCATCGAGGCGTCATCAAACTATGCCTTCGGAATGCCTGGAGAACATAACGCAACCTTCATTTGGAGAAAGTCGAAGATTAGCTTTAACCAACGAGTGCTTAGACAACATTACGATGCCTTCCTTTGGTGGGTCTCCAAGACGACAGCAAACTATGCCCTCGGAGTGTCTTCAGAACGTAACGCAACCTTCTTTTGGTAGTAGTCGAGCTGCGGTTGGTTTTACCGATATGCCTTCCGCTTATGGAAATAGTCGAGCTACAGCCATGCCGAGCGAATGCTTGGACAATGTGACAATGCCTTCCTTTGGCAACTCTTTAAGACGGCAACAAACAATGCCCTCGGAATGCCTGGAGAACATAACGCAACCTTCCTTTGGTAGTAGTCGAGCTGCAGCTCTGACAAATGAATGCTTGGATAATGTGACGATGCCTTCTTTTGGTGGCGTCTCAGATTCTTTGAGAAGACAACGAACAATGCCCTCGGAATGCCTGGAGAACATAACACAACCTTCATTCGGGAGTAGTCGAGCTGCTGCCTTAACGAATGAGTGTTTAGATAACATTACGATGCCTGCCTTCAATGAAGTATCCGCTTCCTTAAGACGTCAGCAAACTATGCCCTCGGAATGCCTAGAGAACATAACGCAACCATCTTTTATCGACGGTCGATCAAGAGTTATGACCAACGAGTGTTTAGACAACATGACTGCGACTTCGTTTGGCGGAGTTTCAGGAGCTACGAGACGTCAACAATTATTGCCCTCGGAGTGCCTTGAAAATGTGACTCAACCCTCATTCGAAGACATGTTCTACTACGTTAATGACAATGCAAGTGTTGCACTTGGACGCCGTCAAACATCGAGAAGACAGCAAAGATCACAGAATATTTGCGACATAACAGCTCCTTCCTACGTAAATTCAACTCGAGGAGCAATGCGCCTTGAGGACATGACCATGCCCAGCTTTGGTGGCATTTCGGGTGCTTCCAAAATCCGTTCCTCAAGTCGTCGGCAACGTGAGAATATCTGCGATATAACGGCGCTTTCTTTTGCCCCGGAAAACGCGACAATGCCAAGTTATTCAGGACACACTCAATCGCAAGGAGCAACAAGGAGAAATATACGCGACCTCAGCTCGGAGTATTTGGAGGACATGACAATGCCTTCATATGCGATGAGTCAAAACACGCCACAGTTGTGGGATATAACGCCGCCGGAATGGGATTACAATAATTATGCCAGCTACAGTCGACGACCGCGCTCCGTGGATGATGGGAATGTGATGAGAAGTCTGCAAGTAAGTGGCTTCGAGTGCCTGGACGATGTAACAATGCCAACGATGCGTCGCACTCGTAGCTTTCCATGTGTGCCCAGCCAACAGCGGCTGGGCAACGACAACGAGAGCACAATGAATGTGTTGCACTTCAGCTATCAGAGCCGGCAGCCCATCGATGCGGATGCCAGCTATCCGAGTGAGTTGCTGGGCAATGTGAGTGCTCCGACATACGCGAGCAATTTGAGTGGACCGCAGCGTTTGGATCGAAGCAATATGCAGAGCGAACAGCCAACGATGTTGGACTCAACATCGAACCAACGGCCACGCAATAACTTTGCTCGCTCCACAGCCATTGGCGAAGAATTTGCTGCAACAAATTTAACCGCCGACTCTAGTGAGGCGCCCTGTCAATGTCCCGCTTCGCAAGTGGATCAAACGAGCAGCCAAATAAGACAGAATGCAAGTGAGAAGCAGGCATCGAATCAAAGCATTGCCCAGCAAGAGGATGGATCTGATGCCAAGAAGGAAGTTACGATTATTGCGTCTGTGACATCGATGACACGCATCTATATGAAGAAGAACGATGACAGCAACTATCAGAATATTAACGATATATCCATGCCATCGGAATATCAAAGTGGTGCCAATAAAACAATGTTTATCACGAACATCAGCGAACCGAGCTTCACTAATCTATCTGCCACGAATCCAAATTATAATGCCACAGCCCAAACATCGACAACGCTTGGCACTCCTCAGCCAGTGCGTGATAATCCAAATAATGCTATGAAATGTGAGACAAACAATCGAGTTGAGGCTAGACCAAAATGCTGTTGCAGCAACAATTGTCGCCGATATCGCAAATCACGGCAATCGACGATGAAAACTCGTCATAATCCTGACTTTAAATAATTGTACTCATTTTTTTTAGATTTTATTTTAGCAACATTCTGATATTTGACAATACGCTGATGGGATGGAAACAGTTAATGATATTTATTACATGTTTTATTTTTAGCCTGATGAAATGATCGAAATTTTTAATGCAGTTGACAAAAATAAGAAGTGAATAGAAAACGTTTTAAATATTTTGTAGTTTTCTTCTTTTTTTTTTATTAAAATAATAACGAAATGATAACAAAGAAAGATGCACTATTACCTAACTGGGCAACTTAAACAAATCAGAAATAGAAAAATAATAAATATAAAGTAAATAAAGATTGTGTAAATTGAACCTAAGGATATAAGGAAATCGCTGTTAATTATTAGGTCAAGACCCGAACCAGCAGGTCTTGAGGATGACATCGTTTAAGTCTTCTCCTGACTGTAGTGCGATGAGCTGGCGTTAGGCGCTTAGCCAGGCTGTTAGGGTTTATTTTTGTTGAGTTCATTTTTTGTACATGAAATATCAACTACTGTCTTAATGATTCTTAAAAGTTTGGTTGCTATCAGGTATAAATTTTGGAAGTTATTTAAGAAATACTTTTGTAAGGGAATAAATACCTAATTACTACAGGTTTTAGTTGCTTTGGCTGACAATCTGGTATATTTTGCACTCTATGGTATATTTTGAATCTAGTACTTTACCAATCACCAAAAGTAGTCTTTGGTGTAAAATTGTTAAATGTTGTACTATATCAAAATGCGAAATTTTTATCTCATCTGATATTGGTTGACAATCTTGTATATTTTTCACTTTATGGTGAATATCTCGAATATATAATACTATATATACTATATCAATATACCAAATATGACATTAATTATATTTCTAGTATTTTAGTAGCATATTAATTTGGTATATTTTAAATATAATATCACAATATATTTCTTTTATTCGAAATTTCCAAATTTATAAACTTTTTGTTTTCCATATTTTCTACTTTCAATGTAACATCATCTTTTTAGCTTATATCTTATGACCTTGCAAAATATTGGAAATATATTATTTAGAGTCCACAACTTTTGGTTAGGAAAACATTTTTTTTATATTTAAACTATATGCACATTTATTATATATACCTCAGTAAAATTGATATTTGTGCATTATAGTTTGTTGGTTTATTTTTAATTTTTACTTGGCGCATATTTTACCAATATTTTTTTTCAATAGGTAGTTGGTATTGAAATTTGATAAACATGATTTTTATTAAATTATAAAATGTTTAATACATACAAAATTTAATTGATGTTATCATGTATGTTATTAATTACCGTAAACGAATTCTTTGTATTGGACTCTCTTATTGAATATTAAGAGAACATTTCTTAAATTTATTTTATTTATTAAAAATAACGTACAGAGTTATTGCCAACAAACATGTTCGCAATCAAGTGGCAGCGCATTAAAAGTGTGTCAACGTTTTTTTATTGACATTTATAGTTAGAGTCAGTCAGAGAGAATTTGCCGCATACCTTGAATTTATTTCTCAGCAAAGTTGCGACACGACATATTGAGACGATTTCCGCTGCAAGCTGTGACATTTCGATGGGGCGAAGTGGGTTGGATATCATAAGAGAGGAGCGATAAGTGGGCGTGGGGGTTGAGGATTGAAATTGTTCCATGACTGTCATAAGACAATTGAACAAACGCAAAATTATTCACAACAATAGCGACAAAGGCAATCACAACAACAGCAACAGCCACAACAACTGCAACAGTTTAACAAAACGTAGACAATAGAAACAATAAAACAAACAAAAAATCGAGTAGATGCAATTGAACGAAGCAAGACTGAATTATACCTTGTAAATTGTTAAAATAGTATTCAAAACGTGAGTTAGAAAAGAGATTTCTAAAATAACTGAGTCATTAATTAAACATTACAATATTATTTAATGCGTTTATTGTCAAATTTTTAAATGGAAAAAGAACATTAAGCACAAAAGGAAATATTAAGTATACGCAGAGTATGCAACCACATTTCAAATGCTCGTCTTTTAGTCTTAATAAATGACAAAGTTGTAGCATGAAATAGCATATTAATATTCTTTATGCGATTGTAAAGCAATTCCCGAAGTGATTAAATTAAGTATACGCAACGTCCTCTAGCGCACTTTAAACAGAAGTAA
Organism: Drosophila pallidifrons; assembly: GCA_023558445.1. Taxonomy (NCBI): domain Eukaryota; kingdom Metazoa; phylum Arthropoda; class Insecta; order Diptera; family Drosophilidae; genus Drosophila; species Drosophila pallidifrons. The sequence goes on from CM042351.1 coordinate 19,659,631, forward strand.
CATAAATTATAAATGTCTTATTCGAGTGAGAATTGATCTCAAGTTCAATGTTAAAGCTGTGTTACCAAATAAAAATGTTGTATTCCTTATGACGATTATAAAATTGATAAATCATATTAAGTATACGCAGGGTGTACAATCACTCTTTAAAAAAGAGAGAATAATAAACGTCTTCTTAGAGACGGAATTGATCATAAATTTCTTGTCAAAAATGTGTCATGGAATAAAAATTCATTATTTCGTATGCAGTAACGTTTATAAAATATATTAAGTATACGCATATTTGACACTTCATAAGACGAATAATCGTTTTTTTTCAAATTGAGATTGTTCGAAAGATCAATGCTACTCGCTTGAGGAATAAAATAAGTATGTACAAAAGAGCACTCTAAAGAAAAGGAAATGTGTAATATAAGAAAAATAAAATCTAGAAAATATATTATGTATACGAATAGTGTTTAAAAAGAAAGTTCTAAACGTTTTTCTCAAGTCGAAATTGTTTGAAAGATCAATGCCAAAACATGTGTAATAAAAGAAACATATAATAATTTTGATGCGCTTTATAAAATTGATAGAATAAATTAAGTATACGCAGCATGTACAAGCACACTTTAAAAAGAGGAGACTACAAACGTATTCTTGGAGTCGAAATTGATCTCAAGTTCAATGCCAATGTTGTGCAATAAAATAACAATAGAATCGTTAAAGCCTCTTTGGCATTTTGGCGTGCAGGGTATCAAAGATGGAGAGGCAAAGCAGAACGAGTGGCATAATAAAATTGAAAACAAATAAGTTCAGGAACCAGGAAGCGACAACGGAAGCGCGTTCATTGTTAGCTTTTGTCGTTGTTGTTGTCGTTTTTGTTGTTGTTGTTGTTGCTGTTGTTGTTGTTGCTGTTGCCAGGCAGTTTTGTTTGTCGATGTATTTCTTCTTGCTGTTGTCGTTGTTGGTTTTTACTGTTGCTGGCAGCAGCAGCAACCGAAGATGGCAATGAAAGAAGGAAGAAGGGTAAAATGCAGGCACACACTAACACACACACACACACATAACACACATGTGCTGAGCCCCCAAGGGGAGACGCTTGGCTGTGTGTTGTTCGAGCGATGTGTGGAGCTATTTAAAAACAATTTATTTTTAGCCACTGCGCGAAAAGCCAACAGCAAAATCAACCTGTCGCAGCATCACCAACAGCAGCAGCAGCATATTGTGGGCTATGGGCGTGGTATTGCCTGTTTGTGAAGTGTGTGTGAGGGGAGCAAAAGCAAAAAAAGAGAAGGAAACGTAGAAGAAGTAGAAGAAATCGAGCATCGTCAGTCAGTCAGGTATGCAAAACATGAAGTGCAGATGCTTCAGATTGGTTTTCCAATTACTCAACATTTCAATGCAAATAACACACAGAGCCACGGCGACGGTTAACGCCAACGTTGAGGAATTTAAAAGTCAAACGTACACCTACACACACACACACTCTAACTTTTTCACACATGCTGTATGTGTGTGTGTGTGAGTATATATTTTTTCAGGGCAGCTGGCTAAGTCGAAGTCACATATTTTTTCGATTTTTGCAAAAGATAAAATTTCAATCACGTTTCTTCACTTTCGCTTAACATACGTATTTATGCAGCTGTATGTGTGTGTGTGTGTACCAACAACAACAACAAGAAACAAGAGAGAGAGAGAGAGAGAGAGAGAGAGAGAGAGAGAGAGAGCGAGAGAGAGAGAAATCTATGCCACGTTATACACGAAAGTCATTGGAAAGTCACTAACTAATGATTTGTGTGTTTCTAACACAACTTCAAATTCTATTTGAACTATAAAAAGTTCAATTGAACTCCTGTGCTTCACGAACGAAGATGCCGAGATGCATTCCAACTTTTTGACAAAATATTCTTTAAAGAAGAATAAGTTGCACAGACATTTCCAGCCAGACAAACAATAAGTCATACTTTGGTCATCGATCGACAAACTTCGCCAAGTTGGAGTTAGAACTAGAGAGCAGAGTCAGAGGTTTTATATTTTTTTAAGCCCCCTATCAATAGAGTATCGATATTCCAAATTATTATATACTATAGTATATTTCAATATTTGGTATATCAATTTGGTTTCAGTTATATTTGGTTATATATGTGTATATACCAAATAGAGGCCTTAGAATATTTCAATATTTTGTTTGTATATTAATATGGTTTTAGTTTATGGTTTTTCATCTACGCGGTATCAATATACTACATATATTTACCAAATATAGCCTTTGGTTTATTTTAGTATGTTTTTGTATATTTTATGAATAGCAACGCACTGCGGTATTGACATATCAAATGGTCAATCAATATTTTTTTTGGTATATTTTTATGATCTTAGTTATACCTATTATCTACACGCTGTCAATATACCAAATATAGTCTTTAGTATATTTCCATATTTTTAATATAATAATTTTGCTTATTTATTTACGGTATGAATATACCAAATATTGGTATTCGGTATATTTCAGTAATTTTTTGGTATCATTTATGAGTACATCGCACTGTTTTGCTTTTATTAAAAAAGAGGAGCGAGATTCTCTTGGGTAGATCACACTCGACTCTAACTTTCTTATCTGTTTCCAACTCTAGGCTAATCCAAACATAGTCGATTAAGTTTACTTTTATTTGACAGCTTAATCTGATTGTAAATTTAAGAAATTGTACTTTAGTCGCTAGCAGATAGTGATTAAAGCTTTCTAGACTCAAGATATTTTTACTAATATAAATTAAAATAATTCAAATCCAACCAATAATTGACAATGTATGATTTACAGTTTAATATTTCACTTTAAATTTCTTCAAAATGTATAAAGTATAACTTACTTATATATTTATATTTTAACTTCCATTTATATATCAAATAAAAAGGAATTGGATTGAATGCATTTTAAGTCAATTAAACTCAGATGACTTGCTGCCAAAATATTGAAAAGCATATTCAATTTTAAGCATCAATTGCTTTACGTTACTGACCTACTGAAACACCCTGTCATTGGCTGCCGATGCGCCCTGTGTTTGTTTTCAACTGTGGCCTGGTTCATATTTGCTGTTTGTGGATTTAACTGAAACTTTACATCAAGCGACAAGCGATTGAACGGGAAAAAGGGAGAGAGAGAGGAGTAGAGGGAGAGAGAGGAGTAGAGGGAGAGAGATGGAGTTGAAGTGGGAGAAAAAGTGTTGAGTGTGACGATAGGCGAAGCGTGGGAATGGGGAATGGGAAAGGGAAGAGGGGAAGAGGAGACGTGTGTCAAGTGCTCTGCATAGCTTTAGCAATTAGAGAACTAAATATTTGTGGCGCAGATAGTCAACGCCAATTTGCTAGGAAAACTGCTTGCTTGGAGAGCGTGTTGAGAGTCGAGTCAGTGTGTGTGTGTGTGTGTGTGGTGGGATAGTGGAGGGAGGGAGGGAGGTAGGGAGTGAGGTTAACTGAAAGGAGGGGGAAACCAGAAAACGCTTGCAAAGCTCTCCCACATATACCTTTTATCATTGCTTCATCATGGGCTGATTTACGTGGCGCATTTATTGCAAGGGCAGCCACTAAAACTTTTAAATTACAATTTACAGTTTCTGTTTTGTGCCAAGTGTGTGTGTTGGTGTGTGTGTGTGTGTGTGTGTTAGTGTGTGTACACACATACACATAACTTTTATAATATATATGTTGTATATGCATTTAGTTGCTGTGCTCATTGTTTTTAGCATTCAAGTGGCAGTTAAAATGGCTTCAGCCTCAATTGCTGCATCCGGCAAGCTCCCCTTAAACTCCGCCTACCCCCACAACAAACCCCTCCTCCCCCCGCCTTGCCATGACCTTAGCCCCGGCTCCTTTAGTTGGCCTCTTCGCCACTTCGTCCATCCCCTGCGGCAGCTGCATTAGTAAAGTTGACGTGACGCTGTGAGCGATTTATTGTTTTTGTGTAGAGAGCGTAAAATGGAACAAATTTCGCACACACACACACACACTCGGAGTGCCACGCCCCCTTGGCGTATGCGGTTTTTAGGCGCAGCAGCCAAACAAGACAAAAAATAAAAAAAACGAGTAGAAGGAACCTCGTTCCTCGACAACCCTGACAAGGCTGACAACCCTGCTGACGACCCGTGAGTGTGTGTGTGTGTGTGTGCTGACTACCCTGTCATCCGATGCCGTGGCAACTCTATGACGCCCAGCCAGTTAATTGTAATGCTGCAAAAATTTCCCGTCAAAGTTATGCGAGTGCGAAAATGTCCACAAGCATGGCAGTTGCTGTTGTTGCAACAGTCCGTGGCAAGTCCATGACGTCCAGGCTCGGGCAGGCTGCCTGCCACTTGACAGAGAGAGAGAGAGCTTCAACTCTCGGTGCCCGCAGTTGTGGCCAACATTCGAGGACCGCCAGCTGCATTTTCTCCTCACTCACTTCTTCGCCTGCTTTAAATTTCTCGGTTTGTTTTTTCTCCACATTCTAGCATTCCATTTAAAGGAATTGCATTTGCTGCTTGAAGGTGTTTAGTTGGCGACACAGCCAGAGCCTTGAAGTGCTGCTCTTTGATTGTTCCGATAAGATTTCGAACTAAGCTTAAGCTTTGCTTCGGGCAGTTCATAAACATCTCAGCAATTCAGCTGCTTAGCACAGCTCAGCTTGCAAATGACCTTTCAGCCTTGGCTACGTGAGTTAACAGCGAGCAATCGAAATACCGCTGAATTTTTGCTTCAACTCTGATTAACAACATTTTCACTTAATTTTGGGATAAAATAACATCGGCTTTTAAATAAGATTTGCGCAAGCTTTAAGATAATCTGCTTAGATCATTTGTAAACCTGCTACACATAAGATATCGATATACGAAGTAGAGCTTTTGGTATAGTAATTTATTATTTTAGTCCCACTGTCCATAGAGTAACAATATACCAAGTAAAGTTTATGGTATATTTTGGTATATCAATTCGGTATCTTTTATTTCCACTAACCATAAAGTAAGGATATATCAAGCAAAGTTTCTGGTATATTTTGGTATATTAATTCGGTATTTTGTATTTGATCATTTTTATACCTGTTACACATAAGATATATATATATATATATATATATATCGATATACGAAGTAGAGCTTTTGGTATATCATTTCAGTATTTTTATTCCCACTAACAATATACCAAGTAAATGTTTTGGTATATTTGAAAATATCAATTCGGTATCTTTTATTTCCACTAACCATAAAGTAAGGATATACTAAGTAATGCTTTTGGTATATATTGGTATATTTGTTCGGTATTTTGTATTCCCACTACACATCGAGTATTGATATGCGCAAAAATTTACATATGTACATATATAACAAATATATCTCTTATTTCAGTATTTTTTTGGTATATTAATTTAATTTTATATATACCCGCTGTATATACGGTATCAATACACCAAACATACATACCAAATATAGTCTTTGGTATTTATTTGGTATATAGATTTAGGTATATTTCGGTTATATTGGTATATATAATTTGGTATTTTTTCACTTTTCATAGATAACCGCTATACCAAATATACATACATACATATACTAAATTTACTCCTTAGTATATTTCAGTATTTTTTGGTATACTCACTTTGTTTTTCTTTTACGATATCGATATTCTAAATGTACATATCAAATAAAACATTTGGTATACTTAGGTATTTTTACAGTATATTTTAAAAAGAATGCTGCACCGTGCTTGCTTTGTTTTTGTTGAAATTGAGTAGCGGGTATTTCACAGTCGAACACAATCTACTGTAACATTCTTATGTGTATCTATTTCATTTTTAATTCACATATAATAATTTAAATGAAATATACATTACATACAAGATTAACTGCCTATTTGTTTGCAATGATTTAAAATCAATTTCATTTCAATTTACTTGCAGTAACTTGCCTTATGCTTATCCCCAATTCAATGGTTAAGCGGTTGAGCTGCAAACTGACCTAAATAAACTCTACGTGGAATGGAATACTCCATTTACAGTTAAGCGATTCGCTCGCCAGAGTTGCCACTGCAACTGCAACGAGGTAAGTCCGCAAAGAGAGTTGCAAGCTTTTTATTCAATTTTCTACTAACATATTTTTGTCGATGGGGAATTTCAATTGATGCACTCACAATGAATCTTAAGCCTTAAGCTATTATTTATGCTTGCCGATTATCTTACATCACTTTTATCTATATATGTATGTTTTTTTTTGTTCTTGTGTTTTTTTTTTTTTTTTTTTTTTTTTGCTTTATAGCCCCTTTTATCCATTTTCGTAACGCACATGCTACGCATATGGTAAAATCAGAGTCGAAAAGTTTTGCAGTTTTGCACAGTTTTCAAATGCTAAAAGCAATATTCGCACGCTCATAATTTACAATACGAAAGTTTTCATGCATAGGGGAAGGAAATTATTACTTACATCAAAGATTTGCATATATTGTCGCTTGTTCTTTCAGCGTCTGTTTGAGTGTGAGTTCGTGTGTGTGCGAAACGAGTGAAAGAGAGAGACAGAGAGAGAGAGAGAGGGCAGATTTTCGTGTTGGGGTTAGGCGTCCGATTTAAAGGCAAATTTGTCGTTTGCCAAGCCCAGCAACCAAACCGAGCATAAAAGACAGACCAAGTGTACGAGAAAAAATAACCCAAAAAAAGGTGGATAAAAGAATAAGTGCAAATGCTTTACACGAATGTGATGGACTCATAGATACCCTTTATATTTGATTAGAGAGTTTGGTTTAAGCAGAGTTTTATTAGCTGATGTTTCAAGTTGTTATGTTAAAGAACTTTCATGCATTTCAAATTTCTTAAATTTAGTTTAATAAAAACACCCAAGTTGGTTGTCGATTTTAGTTCTTCGAGGGTATGACGACGGGCAAAAAAATGGTACCGCACCGAAAACCAAAGTAAAGTAAAAGAATTCGACGGGAAAACTTTGCCTTCAATGAAATGAAATAAAATTGCATTACAACGGGCACAAAATGGGAAGCGTGAACGCTTCAAGGGCGCTCCTTTGCCGTCTCTTTGGCGTGAATTGCGTGGCAAAGAGAGCAGGATAAGACAGAGAGAGAAAGAGAGAGCGAGTGAGAGAGATAGAGAGAGCGAGTGAGACGTGTGGCACGATAAACTTTCACCATGATGCCCCCGTTAGAGTGCTGCAAATGCTGGCTTAAGTAAAGTCAATGAACGGCATCGCCCACAATTCACGCACACACACACATACATGTATATATGTAGTACGCATTTGCTAGTATAAATTTGTTTAACCCGCACATGTGTCAAAGTTTTTTAACCCAATTTCCGCAATTAAGTTTATATCATTCAGCCACCTCAACAGCAGCAACGCACGCTGTCGACTTTATATATCAGTCAAGCGCAGCCGACAAAGACAGACAGACAGACAGACGGACAAAGAAAGAGATGAAAAGTTTTCACTGTCTCCGAAAAAAAAATGCAAAAAAAAAAGAAATAGCATTCTACATGTTGTCCCCATGTTTGGATGGGGATGCAAGTGGTGTCCGCTTGTCTTTTCTGGACGACGACATGGAAACTTTTGAACGACGCTACAGAAAAGCGTTTCGTTTCGTTTGCTTCGCTCGATGTGGCTTCATGCGAAAAGAATGAATGTCATGTGCCAGCTGACGTTTGACAACACTGTCTGCTTTGCCTTGACTTGACTGGAGCACAAATTGTGCTACAAACAGCTACAACTGCAGCAACAAATAAAACAACAACAACAATGGTTCAATAAAATGTTATAAACATATATGCAAAAGCTTGTACGTTGATGTGTAAATCTAGTATAACAAATCCTGCAGATATTCGTATTATGTTTAGCAACAAGAAAACATGTTATATGTATGTTAGAATTCATAACAAAAAATTTTTGTTTATTAACTTTTCGATTGCTAAAATTAACCAAACTACAATTTGAGTTGAAAATGCTTATTTAATCAACAATTTTTATTAATATATTGTAGAATCCCTAAAAACCTTATCAACATCAGCTCAGAGAAGCTGGGTCCAGTGATTTGAGATATTCAAAAAAAATTTTGTGCCCATTGCTTTAAATCGTTTGCCCATGTTAGCCCAGGAAAAAATCGTTTGCCCTTGTTTGCCCATCAAATTCATCGTTTGCCCAAGTTTCAAAGTCTCAAATTTTTGCAAAATTTCAAAAATTTTCAAATTTTTTTGACTTTTTCAGAATGCCCATTCGCTATTTTTGTTTACCCACCCTTTAGAATTTCAAAATTTTGCTTTATTTAAAAAATGTTCATACTTTTTAGAAAAGTATGCAAACTGACAATCTGGTATATTTGGCACTCTATGGTATATTTTTAATATAGTACTGTATCAATATACCAAAAATAACGCTTGGTATATTTTTAGTTTATGCTTTGGCTGACAATCTAGTATATTTGGTATTCTATGCTATAATTTGCATATAGTGTTATATCAATATACTAAATATAGTATTCGGTATATTTTTAGTATTTTGATAGTATATAAATTTGGTATAAATTTAAATAGCTTTCTTACTTTTTTACTTTATTTTCAATTTAAAAACATGTAAATTGTTTTCCACTTATTTTTTTTAATTATTTTCAAACTCTTTCTAAAAGTAACTCCGTTTTAAAATTTAAATGATATTCGCTGCAGTTTTTATTTGTTATCAAAATCAAGTTTGTTGTCTTGTTGCCATTTTCATCTCTTCACGGATCATTTTTGTAACCAATTGAAGCCAACAATTGGGATGGATTAAATATAGAATATAAGTTTTCAGCACTCTCCAACAATTCTAAAAGAAACGATTTTGCATATTGACATAGGTAAATGTGTGTGTGTGTTTGTGTGTGTGTGTGTTGTTCATGTTCATCTTATTGATACTATTCATGTCCACTCAACTGCAAGCAACTGCAGCAAATTGCAAACATAACCTACAAATTGAGTGAGCAATTTACAGTTGGTAACAGGAGTTGGGCAAAGGGATTTGGATTCGAACTATGTTCGTTCTATTGTATGTGTAGAATGTGTATAATCCACACTAAATGTAATCAATATTTTATGTATTTTACAATAATTGAAAAAAATAAAACACACACACACAACAAACTTTGAAAATTTGAGGAAAATGCAAAGTGTGTTTGGTTAAGAGGCTGGAAAAGCGGACGAATCGGTGAAAACTTAAAAGCACAGTCGGGTCAGCGACCTCACACACACACACACACACACACACACACACACACAGTTAAGCACAAGAAACACATACTTGCACATTGAGTAAGATAAGGCTTAAGGAAGGAAGCAGTGCGATTGTCAAAAACTGTTCAAAGGATGTGTTTTCGTTTTTTTTTTATTTTTATTTTGGGAAGGATAGATGCAAGAGCACGAGAACGAGATGTCTAAGGAGAACACTGAGCTGAGCTGCATTAAATCTATGCTTGTTTGTTTGCTTTTCATATGTATTTGCAAACAAGGACACACACCAGGCGAAGCGTCACATATGTATGCAGCAGCAACCAAACAGGCTTTCTCTCTCTCTCTCTCTCCGTCTCCCTCTGACATGTGTGTGAGTGTGTGTGTGCGGCGCGGCTTTACGTTAGTGGAAAAAATAATTCTAACAGCAACTCAAACAAACAGGCAAACAAACAAACAAACCAACCAACCAACCAACCAACCAAACAGCCAACAACCAACATAAAAAGCGGCCCAAGTGCTCTGCTCAACAACAACAATACGCAAAGCTAGACAACTATTGTGCCAGACTATGTAATACCCTGTCGAATTAAGATAGTTCTGGAAAATGTATAAAAAAAATCTAGATTGGGGTAATCTTGATTTAAGATTTGTTTGATCTTAAGAAAAACTAATATTCAACGAAATTGGACAACATAAAATACGCAATCTATTTTGATGTTGTTGTTTTACTTTAAATTCAATCAACATTTAGGATCTTGATTAAAAAGTTTGCCTTAATGGTTTAATTTTACGATTATTCCATTCTTGAAGCAAGATTGTTATCTTGAATTTGAAGATGGGAAAATCTTGATTTTTTGTACAATTTCGACCTTGATTTCAGAATAAACCTTCTTGTTTTAATTTCTACATCTAAAAATCTTGATTCAATATGTAGTATTAGATTTCTGTACGAGTTTTCGTTATATTATATACATATATTCAGCGCATTTCCAATAATACCATTATGAATACTTTTTTCTTTGCAAATTGAATTCAAAATCCGTATCTCTTAAGGCTCAATACAAATTAGGTTTCTCTATAAATATTTGTTGTTAATCTCTTTTTAAATATAATCTTCAAATCTTATTTTGATCATGATTTGCTTTTCTGTCTAGCATATCCATAAATATTTCCCTCTTTAGTGTTTAAAGCTCTTCTGTCCCAAAAAACATTCACAAGATTCAGATTGAATCTTAAAGTTACAATGTTTCCATTTAATTTAAAAATAATTGAAGTATTGAAGTGTTTTACATTAAGCTCTTTTCAATGAATCTACTTTATTATCTTACATAAGTGAAATTAGGCTGTAACTCTTTTCATAAGAGCTTAAAATTCGTTCAATTGCATAACTATTCTTGATAACCTTCTGTTAAAAAATAATGTAATAAATTGGTATTAATTTCAGTTTTTTAAACGTGTTCAATTGTTTGTAAAAACGCAACTAAATTTCTGTCTATACTTTGGCTTTCTGATTATTAACTTACAGCATTTTCCGATCAATAGTTATGCAATCCAATGCTTCAACTTTACAGGGTATCAAAAGTAACACAGGCACACACCGCTTGGATCCATTCTCTCTCCTTCATACAACCGAAACGTGTCGAGATAGATAGAGAAAGATAGAGGAACAGAAAGAGTGAGGGAGAGGGAGAAAACAAAGGCGTGAGCTGGGCGCAGCATTTGATGTTTGTGCTGTGCAAACTTTGGCACGGCAAAACTTGGGCCAAAAGACACCTGAGCTGAGCTGAGTTGAGTTGAGTTGAGTTGAGTTGAGCGTGTTGGCCAACCATTTGCGCCCGAGAACGAGTCGAAGCCAGAGCCCGAAGTCGAGTGCAACTTTTGTGCCTTGTTCCCCAAGAAGAGGCTGGAAGAAGAAGAAGAAGAAGAAGAAACCCCCAATAGTCCATAGCTAACTCTTGCTCTGGTCTCGTCTAGTTTCGTTTGCTCCTCTCCTTCAATGTTGTCTCTCCTTCCCCGTCCCCTTAATTCAAGCTATTTCCATTTCTATGCTGCTTCTCTATCCTTTGTATCTGTCTAAAGATCGATCACGTGTTTGAAAAGTGCTGACAGAAGATGATAGGTGTGCGTGTGTGTCTGTGTGTGTGTGTGTGTGTGTGAGTGTGTATAAATGACATCCTTTCTCTCCCTCTCTCTCTCTCTCTCACTCGCTGTCTCTGTCTTTTAACTGTGTACTTTATGCCAATTTTGTTTGCATACTTTTCATTCCAAATATATTTATAGCAATTTTTTCTTGTCATTGCTTATGTGATGTTTGTTGTCAGGTGTGTGTGTCTGTGTGTGAGTGAGTACACGTGTGTATGTATGTGTGTGCTTGTGTGCTCGTGTGTGTTCATTCAATCATTTTATGCAGCACTTCGACACACACTCTGCCTGTGTGTTTAAGTGTATTTACGACGTTTGTCTAGCGATTGACCCAAAAAATACGTATAAAAAGAGAAAGAAGAACAACAACAACAAAAAAAATGATGTGAATCGCACGTTCTTCGAGCAAGTTGCCAGCTGAGCAGCTTTTTATCCATATTTGCGAACAATAACAACAATTTTTGGCGGTCGATTTGATTAGCGAAGCGTATGCTTGCGAGCTAAAAAGAGCTCAAGAGCACTCAAACTCAACCATTTCGAATAGTTGGCACTGCTTAATGCTGCTTTCTTCTCATGTGATAGTCCAATGAATAGAACGCAAAAATATTGAATAATGAAAGAGCGTTAAAGCATCAAGTTGACAGACTAAATTTCATTGGAGTTATATTGTGCCTAACTATATTATACTTTATTATTATTAAGTTTTTCTTCTAAGAATTTAGTATATTCTTGATATCATGGTATTCTACTCTTATTCTAAATAAGTACTATATTCTTGATCCTTTGAACGGTGGTATAAAATTATACAAATTATAGCCTATGATATTTTATTATTTAGTTATTTTAAGTATATAATATACTATATTCTCAATCTTTATGTAATGTTATATAATTATACCAATATATCTTTTGGTATTTTCAGATTTTTTTTCAATTTATATCTATTATACAGTTGTTCTAAGCATATGTTATTTTCTTCAATTCTATGCTGTTTTTAAATGTAGTGATATATAATTATACTAAATATATCTTTTAGTAAATTCATCTTTTTTTGGGTATAATAATTGGGCATATTAGGTATATTATTATTTTTATATGCATATAATATATTTCTTATCTCTGTGGTATATTTTAAATGTAGTGATATATATAATTATACTAAATCTTACTTATGTTGTTTTCAGTTTTTTTCTCCGTTTATTAATTAGGCATATTCTTATGGTAAGATTATCTTGAGCTCTATGGTATATTTTGAATGATGTGGTATTATACCAAATATATCTTTTAATATGTTCAGCTTTTTTTCGGTATATTAATTGGGCATTATTATTTTTATCTCTACGGTATATTTTGCATTTGGTGGTATATAATTATACTAAATCTTTTTTTTTTGGTGGTTTCGGTTTTTTGTTTGTTGGTATATTTATTAGGCATATTCTTATTGTAAGATTATTCTATTTTCTTGAGCTCTTAAGTATATTTTGAATGTTGTGGTATTATACCAAATCTATCTTTTAGTATATTCAGCTCTTTTTCGGTATATTAATTAGGTATATCCACATTTTAAGTATATACTATGTTTTTGATCTTTACGGTATATTTTGAATGTAGTGGTATATAATTTTACTAAATACATATTTTGGAATTTTTAGTTTTTTATTTTAAAACAATAATACTTCATTCATAGAGTTTTGCGCCTACTGAAAATTCAAGCATTCTTGTATTGTATTTTTTTTTATCCCAGATCTGTTTTTTCCATATTCCAATTTGCTTATTTTTCATTTAACTCTCATACTGAATCCACTTGAATTTTTAATTTTTTCTTATCAGGCTTTTTGTGCTTAGTTTGTTTGCTCTTAGCATCTTCTAATGCATCAGCCACAATAAGTTAATCACTACTTTGCTTTGCTTTTGTCGTTAATTCTTTGCAAATTGTTTACGTTCTCGCAACTTTTGTCGTTTTCAGCTTGTTTTATTTCCCTTTCACTTTGCTTTCTCATTCCGTGTTGAGCTTATGTTTTCGTGCCCTATTTGAACTGGCTCCCTTTGACTATCTCCATCTCTGTCTCACTTTCGCTCTCGCTCTCTCTGTGTCTCTCGCTCGCTCTTTCGCTTGATGTCAAATCAGCCATGTGAAAGTCTTTGATAGCACATTCCATCCATATTGCGCAATACATATTGCGGAAAGCATGCATTGCAGTTATGCGACGCCACACCACAGCAGACTGGTCTTGGGCTTCCCTACAACATACATAACATATGTATGTACATACATACATACATACATATATATACATACATACGATGCGATGCCTGCTTTAATCCACGCCACTCTCCCTCCCCCTTCCGTTTTCCACACCCATTCCTCGGGCCTTTCACAACCGCCTTTGCCGTCGCATAAAGTGTGAAAATACCAAAATTGTCGTTCGTTGCGGTTTTCGAGGACGAATTTTACCCAAAAATTATTGCAATTTTGTGACTTTGGCTACGTGCACTTGCTACTGCCACATAAACACACATACATATATATGTGTGTGTGTGTTTGTGTGTAAGAACATTTGGTGTTTGTCTTAGTGCTGGCAGCGTTGAGCATTCATAAAGTTGACTTACGCTTAAGTAAACAGCAAAAGTGTGAAATGATTTCATCTGATGATGATTTGGCTTCGACTTCAACTTTGGCTTTGGCTTTGGCTTTGCTCTTGCCTTTTCCTTCTCCCTTTTCGCCTTTGGGCGCTTCCACTTCCACTTCCACTGCCACTTTAGCTTCCACATGCTTCATTGCGGCTCTTATAGTTATAGTTACACACACACGTTTACACAATTATACAAGTTAATGTGGGAAACATTTACAATTATGATTTCGTTTATTTGCGGTTATCGCTGTCATTTTATGCGGCACCTTGACTTGACCTCATTGAGCACTCAATCATTTCGACTATCTCGGAAATTACCATCAATTAATTACTGTTCCATAGATCAATCAAATACTTTACTCTCTCCGTTTTGCATTTTGCATTGTTTTGGCGCTTCAATTTCTCTTCAAGTGCTCAAATTGTATTGATTTGTGCCAAAGCCACGAAGATGCATCTAAATTATTCAAGTTATTTCGAGAGTCAAACGCATCTTCATTTACAAGATTCAAAGCCCCTTTTGTGGGTCTTGTGCAAATTTCATTCAATTAGCCAACAGGAGTTTATAAAACAACATTAACATTTGCGACTAGTTTAAATAAATTATTCCATTTGTAATTTGAAATACAAACATGCTGTCAAATGTGTTTAGTATGTTTTTATACCCGCTACTCATAGTGTGGAAGGGTATTATAATTGTGTGCCGACAGAAAATGTATGTAATAGGCAGAAGAAGGCATCTTCGACCTCATAAAGGATATATATTCTTGATCATATATAACAGCCGAGACGATATAGCCAATACTTTTGAATGGACAAAAAAGCCTACTTACTACTTTCTACTTTAGTGCTTGGGCTGACAATCTGGTATATTTTGCGTTGTATGGTATATTTTGAACGTAGAACTTTATCAATATACCGAATATAGAATTTGGTATATTCTTTGTTTTTCTTTGGTATGGTATATTTTGCATTTAGTACAATATAAATATACCAAATTTAGCATTTGTTATATTTTTAGTTTTTGGTTTGACTGGCAATCTAGTATATTTAGTACTCTAAGGTATATTTGAGTATACAACTATTCCAGTCTTTGGTATATTTGTAGTATGTTTGCGGTATATTAATTTGGCATATTTTTAAATGAATAAGTCACACCATATATGATATATTTTGAGTGTAGTATTATATAAATATACCAAATTTAATCTTTGGTATATTTGTTAGAATTTTAGCGGTATATTAATTTGGCATATTTTAAAATGAATTCATCACATTCGATATATTTTGAATGTAGTGATATCTCCCTATACCAAATGCAATCTTTGGTATATTTTTAGTATTTTAGCGGTATATTAATTTAGTATATTTTAAAATGAATATACCACACCATATATGATATATTTTGAATGTTGTACTATATCAATATACCAAATACAGTCTTTGGTATATTTGTAGTATTTTAGCGGTACATTATTTTGGTATATTTCAAGACTAATTCCGCACTGTTTTAATTTTATTCACAATGTGTAGCGAGTATTTTACAGTCGAGTACACTCGACTGTAGCTTTCTTACTTGTTTTTATATTTGACAGTCGTATTTGAGGAATGTAAAAAAATGTCACGCCTTGTATTGCATTAATTAGTTTATGCAAATGTTTGTTAATCCGCATTTTAATTAGTATTTAGAATAATGGCTATCAATCTACAAAATGAATCGATATAACTTGTTCGTTTTTTTTTGTTTTGGGTTGTTGTTCGCTGACATTTAAAGGCTTAATTAATGCAGTGGCGTGACAACAACTTAAGTGACAAGTACAACATAATTTAGCCAAAGCACTGAGTCCACATTATCCAGCGCAAATCCCCAAGCGAAATCCACCTTGAAAAAAGAAATCGAAAGGAAAGAAGAGCTAAAAAAAAATGTAGAATAAGATGAGCAAAACCAATGCGACTCGCGATGTCTTAGCTTAGGTGTGGATCAGAGGTATTAACGAGGAAAGCTCGCCAAAAATTTCACTCTGGCACTCGGTGATTAGCTCTCGCACACACACACACACACACACACACACACACACACACACACACACACACACACACACACACACACACACACACACACACACACACACACACACACACACACACACACACACACACACACACACACACACACACACACACACACACACACACACACACACACACACACACACACACACACACACACACACACACACACACACACACACACACACACACACACACACACACACACACACACACACACACACACACACACACACACACACACACACACACACACACACACACACACACACACACACACACACACACACACACACACACACAGCCACAAAGCGGGAGAGAGAGATAAAAAACGAAGAAAATAAAATAAACGCGGCCCAGAAGCGGAAATGGCAATTTTCACACGTTTCATGTGAGCAAACAGAGAGGAAAAATGAAAGCGAAGCAAAAAGTAAAAACAGTGGCTGCTGTTTTTTTTTTTTTTGCTGTTTTTTAAATATATTTTAGATAAGATCAAGTATGCGCCCCGTGCGTCGGCGTTGTGTGTGCTGTTGCCTTGCCTACTTGTTGAGCATCGCCTGGGCCAACTAACGAGCAGTCTGCCACAGCTGTAGGAGACACACACAAACACAGAGACACACACACATACACTCAGACACAGACAAGTTGAGAGCGTGCTAAAAAGTTTCCATAATTGACGACATGCAAAAATGTGGCTGGCGGCTGGCTGCTGCCTTCTGCCTGATGACGATGATGATGAAGTACAAATATTTTACGTCATTAATTAGCGCATAGCAGAGCGCTTGAAACTATTACGTAATACGATAACACCAACAACAACAACAACAACAACAACAGCACAACTAGAACAACTATTATATTTTTTTTTTTTTTTTTTTATATATATTCTTTATTTATTTACAATCTATCTATCTAAAGATAATGAGTAAATTATATGACAAATAGAATGACAGAAAACTTAATTTTTTTTACGTGTATTTACAAGATTATTTACAACACTTTATTTACTACCACTCTTTGGGTGGTCTAAAGGGGAGATCAAGGGGTGGTGCCTTTTCAGCCGTCGGCGATGTTGGCTATTGTCTAGTAGGTTAACGGCCAGCGGGTTGCAGTGTTGATCCAGTCTCTCCTGGTATTTCAAAGCGTACCTTTTAACTTCTTCGGTTACACTTGGAATCTCAAGGTCCTTGTGGAGGACCTGGTTTCTAACATAATAAGGTGCTTTGGCAAGTCTTCGCAGAGTAATGCTTTGAAAACGTTGCAGCACTTCGATGTTGGAAGTTGAGGCTGTGCCCCAAAGCTGAATCCCATACGTCCATATAGGCTTTAATATCACTTTGTACAGCAATACTTTGTTTCTGAGGCTCAGTTGGGATCTGTAGCCCAGCAGCCACTTCATTTGCCGAAGTTTCAAACTCAGCTGTTTTCTTTTATTTTTGATGTGATCTGCCCAGGTTAGTCTTCTGTCAAGTGTTAGGCCGAGATATTTCACTTTTTGACTACAGGCAGTGTAGTACCATTCAGTTGGACTTCTGGGCAGCTTTTAGGGCGGGTGGCGAATGTTATGTGTGCTGATTTGTTTTCGTTGACGACAACGTTCCATCTTAGCAGCCACGGTTCCAATTTTGTGAGTTGTAGTTGTAGGATTGCTGATGCTTCTACATTGTCCGTTGAGGTGGCTAAAAATGCTGTGTCGTCGGCGTATGTAGCAATAACGAGATCATCTCTTTCAAGCACTGGAATGTCTGCAGTGAAGAGGGTATACAAAATAGGTCCTAACACGCTTCCCTGGGGTACACCTGCTTTTATTTCAAAAATTTCGGACTCAGCCCACTCGCATCTAACAAAGAATAGGCGCCTATGCAGGTAAGATTTCAGCAGCAGGAAGAATGGAGCTGGTAGCATAGACTTGAGCTTGTAAAGCAAGCCTAAATGCCAAACTCGATCGAACGCCTGTTTTACGTCTAGAAACGCTGCGGAACAGTACTTCCTGTCTTCAAATGAACTTACAATCGTTTGTGAGACTCTGTGACATTGCTCAGGGGTTCCATGTTGACTCCTAAAACCAAATTGGTGCTCAGGGATTAGGTTGCCGTCTTCCAGCACCGGCAATAGCCTGGCCAAAAATATTCTTTCGAATATTTTGGACAGAATAGCCAGTAAGCTGATGGAACAACTATTATATGCGAAATTTTTAATGACGTTATGCAGGAGCCAGAGAAGCAGCCGGAGCAAGCGAGCTGACAAAAGGATGCCACTGAACAAAGGACACTGTGTCTGAGTGTGTGTGTGTGTTGCCAGTTCAAAAAAGGACTTTCTTTTTCAATTTTTGTCTGCTGTCGCTGCAATAAAATGCATGAAAAATGACCATGATTAAGTTAGCAGACACGCCAAGGAATGCCCGTGAGTTTTCCTGAGTATGAGATCGGTTTTATCAATTGAGGCGAAACCTTTTCTTTGATTTGTTCTCAAGGAATGCACCATAATTAAGTGTGCGAACAGAAACTAGAAAGTGTATCAGAAAGTACATATTTTTTAAGTTTTCCGATCAACGAAACATCGTTTTAAAATTGAAACAAGTAAAAAAACTACAGTCGAGTGTACTCGACTGTGAGATACCCGCTACCCATTTTGAATAAAAGAAATATATTTTGCGGTATTTTCTCAAAATATACCGAATATACTGCAAAAAAATACTAAAAATATACTAAATGGTATATTTGGTATATCGACATAGTACCACATTCAAAATATACCATAGATGGCACAATATACCAGACTGTCAGCCAAAGCAACTAAGACCCCTAGTAAGTAGGCGTTTTTGCCCATACAAAATTATTTCTTTAATAACTTCGACAATTTTTATCTGATTGCAATCAAATTTTCAGGAATCATAACTACTATAGTTATTATTGAATATACCAAAATTCGGAACTCTAGCTTACTCTTACGCTTGTTATTCGATTTTTTTGATTTGCGGGGGCGGAAGTGGGTGTGACAAAAATTTGAAACAACCTTGATCTGCGTGCAAACATAACAAATGCTGTCGAAAAATAATTATAGCTCTATCGGACGGACAGACACACAGACGGATAGACGGACATGGCTAGATCGTCTCGGCTGTTGACGCTGATCAAGAATATATATACTTTATAGGGTCGGAGATGCCTCCTTCTACCTGTTACATACATTTCCTGCCGGCACAAAGTTATAATACCCTTCTACCCTATGGGTAGCGGGTATAAAAAGAAAGAAAGCTACAGTCGAGAGTGCTCGATTAAAAGCAAATCAGTGCGGTATTAGCCTAAATATATACCGAAATAATCCACCCTAAAAATACTAAAATATTCCAAAGGACATATTTGGTATATTGAGATTAACCCAAATAAGAAATCTACAGTCGAGTGTGCTCGACTTTGAAATACCCGCAACCCATGTCGGAAAAAAGCGAAAGTATAAAAATATACCAATTTAATATACCGCAAAAATACTAAACTATACGAAAGACTATAATTGGTATATTGATATAGTACTACATTAAAAATATACTATAGCGGGTATACGAATATACTTCAAAAAACTTCGTATTGGACTCAACACGGTTAAAATTTCTTTTAAATAATAATCAGTTTATTCCTAATTGAAGCGTAAAAGTGAATTGGAAATGCTCCGTGACTATAAATGAATCAGAATTCTAGAAAAAAAGCCTTTCTTTCACACAACTATAAACCAATAATATATCTTATAAATTTTTATGTAATATTATAAAACAATTGTACAATAATAGTTTATTTCTATTTGCTGTTGTAATAGCAAAAATTGATGTTGAAAACAGTATTTTGAAAACTTGATTTTATTACTATTTAAAGTGTAAATTATATGTATGTATTTCGCTAGCACTGAAATAATCCCAGTTCTATCGGATATAAACACAACGAATTATATTTTAAAGGCTTTTTCCAGTTGCAGGCTACAGAAAAGTTCGAGACCCCTTAATTATTTAATACGTTTTAAAATATGTTTGAGTTTTTTTTTTAACAAGTTTTTTATTTAAAGGGTAACTGCTATTCAAGCTTATGTATTTTGTAATTACGCTTGCAATTCTTTGCTTTTGAAGCTGCACTAATAATGAAATTATTTTGCGCAAATTTCTCACAGTTGTTGTCTCTCACATAGACACAAGGAGATTAGATAACTTATCATTAGGTGGTAAAAGTTGGGCACAACCTCCTGCTACACACACACACACACACATATATATACACACAGACAGCAAAAGATAATGAGAATTTAAATCGCAATAAAGTGCTGGAAAGGAGAGGCAAAGAAATAACAAGCAAAATAAATGTTGAGCACGTTGAGAGAGAAGGAAGTAAGCTAGTGCCATAGAGGGGCGCAACAAAATGAAGGGAGAGAGTGAAAGTGCTGCCAACTACACGACAAGTGTCTGTATGTA
This sequence comes from Drosophila pallidifrons, assembly GCA_023558445.1. Classification (NCBI taxonomy): domain Eukaryota; kingdom Metazoa; phylum Arthropoda; class Insecta; order Diptera; family Drosophilidae; genus Drosophila; species Drosophila pallidifrons. The sequence continues at coordinate 19,680,131 of CM042351.1, forward strand.
TGTGTATGTGTGTGCGTGTGCGTGCGTGTGCGTGCGTGTGTGTGTGTCTGCACTAATAAAATGTAATTTTGAAGCGTATTAAGGCGAATTTTGTGCCGAGTCAGACAGCGGCAGTGTCTGTTGTCTTCTATCTAAATATAGGGATTAAAGAACGCACATTCACACACATACACACACACACACACACACACACACACACACACATTCACAGACAGACATTCCTCGTGTTCCTAAATACAACGTAGCCAAAGAATTTCAATTGTCACAGCTGAATATTTGTGATAACTAACAAGAAACAAAACAATTTTTGCCAACTTTCAGTTCATTAACATAAAAATCTTGCTATGAAGATCTGCAAAATTCTGTTAAATAAATCAAAGTATTTGATTCCAATAATTAATAATAAGAAATAAATAACATTAAACGTTGAAACGTTTTTCAGTTGCTTTCTTTGGTATTCAAGTATATTTTAAATCAACATACTATTGTTGATACAGCATTCGGTGTATTTTATTATTAGTATTTAGTCTTCACTCTTTAGTCTTTAATCTTAAGTCTTCATTCTTTAGTCTTAAGTCTTTAGTGTTTAGTCTTTAGTCGTTAGTCTTTAGTTTTTAGTTTTTAGTTTTTAGTTATTAGTTTTTAGTTTTTAGTTTTTAGTTTTTAGTTTTTAGTTTTTAGTCTTTAGTCTTTAGTCTTTAGTCTTTAGTCTTTAGTGTTTAATCTTTAATCTTTAGTCTTTAGTCTTTAGTATTTAGTATTTAGTATTTAGTATTTAGTATTTAGTATTTAGTATTTAGTCTTTAGTGTTTGGTATTTAATATTTAGTATTTAGTCTATAGTCTCTGTTCTCTATTCTTTAGTCCTTAGTCTTAAGTCTTTAGTGTATAGTGTTTAGTCTTTAGTCTTTTGTTGTTAGTATTTTGTATTTAGTATTTCGGTATATTCCTTTGGTATATTCACATATTAATACGCCAATGTTGTCCTTACTTTCTTGTTTAATGTTTTCTTTTGTTACACAATTAATAATTAGAAATTAAAATAGATTGTAAAGAAATTGAAAATATATTTGCAGAAGAGATTGTTGCATTGAAATAGCGTCAAAAAGCCATAATTGAGTGTACTTAACTTTTGGCGTCAAAGTGCAACTAATGGGAGCAAGCATGAATTATAAATGAAAAAGCTAAGATGGAAACGCATCAGACTTATTAAGAAAAGTTTGTGCAAAGAAGCTGCAAGTTGCATTTCCAAAGGATTGTTTGCGTTTTTGCTGCTCGCGCGAAACTTGAAATGAAAAGTAAAGAAATTCTTTGCTGGAATTGTCACAATATGATGATGATGATGTTGTGCGTTGGAAATCGCAAACTGTGCACAGCTACAAATACAACCACAAACAGCAACACACACGCACACACACACACACACATGCACATGCATAAGCAGAGCTTACAACTACAGGCACATAAATGTTATTAGCATTAGCTGCGTATTATGAGCATTCATACAAATACGTGGCACGCCATCATTGTCTGTGTGAGTGTGAGTGTGAGTGTGTTTGTGTGTGTTGCAAGAGGTATTAAGCTCACACATACAGATGCAAACACGCTCAGTTGTAAGCGCATTAACACCCGGCATCAGTTGTTTAAGTTGAAGTCACTTGCATTTTGCTTTGACATTTGATTATTGACTAAGTCGTCATTCTTACCCTGCAGCAGCTCTCAGCTCTCAGCTTTCAGCTCCCTAATCAACATACATATTACATCAATGCAGCTGCAATATTGTCAAACTTCTCTCCTCTTCCACCTCTCTACGTCATTCTATATTTCTGTTGTGCCATTTGCATTTGACAATGCAATGGGCGTGGCCTTTTGGAAGTCACGTTACACTAAAACCCAATTCGACACTAAATCAACTGGCTTCGAGCTGCTGCAAAGACTTCTATATGAAAATGAACAATAACCTTTCTATTGTAGCTTCATTATTCGACCATCTTAAGCTTGTGGAGGAACTCTTTAAGATAGTTGGAAGCAAGGATTCTAATCATTATAAGTTGTAAAATAAATACAAAGTGAACAAAAACCTTGAATCAAGATTGTATGATGTTAAAATTTAATCAAATATGTTTATTCTTATATCAATAGATTTTGATAGCCTCATCTTGAAATTCAAAATTATAAATTGCTTCAAAAATGGAAAAATCTCAATTTAGGATCATACATTTCACAACATACATAAAAGTTATTATTATTACACTTACCCTTATTTTTATAAGAACAGATTAGAGTTTGAACGAAAGAGATAACAGCAATTAAACCAGAAATTAGGTTCTAATTTTAAGGGACGGGAATTCTAACATTTTATGAAACAAGAACAAACTTTTTTTTAAGATTAAGATTTGTTCTTTTATAAAGTTTTGCTCTTAAAAATAAAACATTCTTGAAGCAAGATTTTAACTAAAATTAAGATGTTTTGAAACTTAAAATGCAAATTTAGCATCAAAATCTTGAATTAAGAATTGTTCAACCCAAAAATCGTATTTCAAGAAAGTTTTTTAGTTTGAGATCGAAGAAATCTTAAATTAATAATTTGCAATCTACTTTTTGTATCTAGATTTTTTTCACTTTGTGTACTTAGTTTAAAAACTTTATATTTAATTCTAATGATCTGCGATGCGAATGTCTGAGAAGATTTTAAGAAAATTATAGAATAAATTTATATTTAGATACATTTTTTTAAATACAAATTTTTATTTTTATTTTATTTGGAATTTGTCATTTAGACAATAAGTAAATTGAATAGAATAAAAAAAAAAAATACAAAAATGTTTGACTTCAATCCAATTATAAAATCTTACAGTTGTAAAGTTCACAGAATTCGAATTCGTTGCTTATAAATTTACATTTTTCAACTCAATTTTAATTTGTTCTTTAATTTAGTAATTCCTTTGCTTAGTCCTTGTATTATTTCAACATCTTGGCGGTGGCATTTTGACCTCCGATGAAAGTGAACGACAAGTTTTGACATGCAGGCGAGAAAGGTCAATTTGTTGCGTTACGTGAATGGTAATTGGAAATATCGTAATACGCGTTGTGCAATTGGTATGCTAATCAGTTGAGAGTCCTCTGTCTTGGCAGTGACAGTGTGGCAAGTGCAGCAAAGTGGCAGGCAGCAAGTGGCAAGTGGCAAGTGCAGCAAAGTGGTAGTAGCTAGTTGGTGCTGATGAATCGCAGCTGCCAGAAGATATTAAAAAGCTTCGCTCACAATTTGGCCGGAAATTACAATCGCTATTTTTTTTCCACGCTTCGTTTTTGTCGCCATGTCTGAGGCACACACACACACACCCACACACACACACACACAGAGAGAGCTTTGAAGATGCAGCCTGCCGCACTGGCAACATGAATGATTTTTTCGCTCACACTGTTTTTTTTTTTTTTTTTTTTTTGTGTTTTTTGCATCGATAACAAAAGGCAGCCTTATTAGAGTGTTCCTTTATTTTAATGCCACATTTTACACCATGTGGGCGGACAGAGGGGCTGCTCTTGGGGGCGGTGTTTGGAGTGACATTCCATTGTGCATGCTGTGCGCCCTTTTTTATGCAGCTCTCTTTCTCTTTTTATACCCGCTACCTCAAGGCTAAAGGGGTGTTATAGCTTAGTGCCAGCAGGAAGTGTACGTAACAGGCAGAAGGTGGCATCTGCAACGTCATAAAGTAATTATATAACTGTTACAATTCTAACTTAAGAAATCATTTTAGATGGCAAAAGACATTCGGATGTGTGGTATATTTTGAATGTAATAGTATATCGATACACTACGTGTAGCCTTCGGTATATTTTATTTCGGCATATACATTTTTTGGTATATTTTAATAATAATACATAAGTTTTAATAATAATACGCAACTAATACTTCTATTTTTGATTTTTGTGCACTCTATATTTTTGGGATTTAATTTTTTAGTATGTATGTAGTAATAGTATGTTGATATATTAAGGGAGGCTACGGTATATTTTTGTGCTCTCGGTATATGTATTTTTTTGTATATTTTAATAATAATACCCCGCATTCTGGACTTAATTGTTTTAGTTGACATATTATATATTTTGTACTCTATGGTATATTTTGAAGGAAATAGTATATCGATATATTACATTTAGCCTTCAGTATATTTTGGTATTTTCGGTATTTCATATACTATATGTTAAAAGTAATAGTATATCGATATACTAAATGTATGCTACGGTATATTTTTGTGCTCTCGGTATATGTATTTTTGTTGCTATATTTTAATAAAAATAGCCCGCATTCTGGACTTAATTGTTTTAGATGACATATATTGTATACTCTATGGTATATTTTGAAAGTATTATCGATATAGTGCATTTAGTATATTTTTGCATTTTCGGTATTTCATGTAGTATATTTTGAATGTAATAGTAAATCGATATACAAAATATAAACCTGGTATAGGTGATATATGATGATATGATATATGATATAGTATCTCATAGTCAAGCACATTCGATTTGTTCTTTTGACTTGTTTTTGCTCTGCTGCTCTCTCTTTCTCCCTCTCACTCTCTCTCCCTCTCTCTTTTTATTATTGTTCCGTAGTAGTCGCAGTGGTTCTTTTGTTTTTTTCTGTAGCTGTCGAGGTTCACTTTCTTCGTACTACGTTGCTAACTACTCGAAGCTGAAAGGCAATCGTAGCCTAGCTTTTGTTATTGCCACACTCTCAACTCTCAACTCTCGACTGGTTGCTGTTGTTGTTTTAACCCACTCCCACTCTCAACTAACGCTATCAGTCGCAATTTTTCATTATTAGAAATAGCAGATGAGACACAAACACAGACACAAGGCAGATACATCGAAAGAATGAAAGATAAAGAGAGGGGAGACAGAGAGAGAGAGAGAGAGGTTGACAATGTGGAAGTTGTGTTCTTAATCAAGCATTGACTTGACGCCTCTTGCAGTTAGCGAAATGTGTCAACGTCTGTCTGTCTGGGACACCAAACCAACAAACAACGAAGAACGAACAACTTTGAAGGCAACTTGTCTCATAATTATCAACAAAAAAATAAAAAAAAAACTAACATTCACCAAAGTCACATCAGTCAGACAGTTTTGTTGCCTACAACTTTATTTATACGCTTGGCTAAAAATAATACTCTGTATAAAATATTGATTATTTACTTAGCAAGTTGGTGGTAGTAATAATTTTTGAAAATTCTCACCAAAGTAAAACTTTTTGGTAGCTTAACAAAATATGAAATATTATGCGATTTATTGATACAGCTTTTTGCAACTTCAACTCAATCAACTTTATTTAAATTTGTTCTTTACCAGGAAGCTGGAAATTGATAGATCAACAGAGCAAAGCAACCGAACGAGCGAGAAGAGGAAAAAATGTTTTGCCATGCCTGTGGCATGCCCCAAAAGCTGAGCTGAAAATCGCCTCAAACTCGCACAACTCGAACTCAAGTGGCGACGACTTGTGATCAGATTTTTTGCTGCTGCTGCCGCTGTTGTTGAGGACCGGACGTGGGCACTTTGAACGCCAAATTAAACAGAGCGCCAGTCCGTGAACTTGCACAGTCAACTAAACGATGGCAAGGAAAGGAGGGGACATTGAACATTGACCGGCTAAGAAATTGAGGAGGAGACGAAACTCGGACAGCGATGAGACGAGACAGGACATCAACTAATTGAAATTGCGCGCCAATTTTGTGGCTTGTTTGCTGCTGTTGCTGCTGCTTCGGCTTCTTCTCGTTCTGCTCTCGGATCATGCGCAAATTTTGCGCCTCGGCACCTGTGTGAAACAACAACAACTACAAAACAGCTGTGTGTGTCTCGTGTGTGTTCGTGAGTGCGTTTGTCGGCGTCGTTTCGTTGTCATTGTCGCGTTCGTGTTCGTCGTTGTCGTCGTCGTCGTCGTCGTGTTTTATGTTGTCGTTGGTCGTGGTTCGTGGCTCGTAGTTCGTAGCACGTTGCTCGTGTCCTAGTGCGTGTGTGCGTCTTAAATGCGCCAGCCAAAACAACGCTGAATGCAGTCAGTGTCGGTATTTACAGCGGGCAAAACGTGGCTCCCGCAACGCAACGCAATATTATCAACTCCTTTCGTCGTCGTCGTTGTTCGTTATTCGTGGTGTCGTAGTTTTCGTTTCTCGCATTCGTGTCGTGTGTGTGTTTGACTGCTTGGGCTGTCTGCTGGCCTCTGCTCTTCAGTGACCCAATGAGCCGGGCAGCGACGATATCGTCGTCACTTTCGATGCGGGCTAACGGTTAAACGGTCTTACAATACATTCTATATATTTTGAAACTGCCGTTTACGTCCTTAAATATCAATATCCAAATCAAAATAAATAAATGCCAACCGCTTATCGCCGTGCGTTCTAAATAAAGTATACAAATAAAAATAATATTTACATTTTCCGTTTTGTTGTTTTTTTTGTGAATTTTTTTTTGTTGTCACTCTGCCATTTCACGCTGTGCTTCGCGCCTTTTTTTTCTGAGAAAGTCGTAAACTCCCTTTTGGGAAGTTGCTAGCAAATTAAATATATATTTTGTTGTTCGGTTCGTTTTATTGTTTATTGGCATGAGTTTTGTGTGAGGCCACAAAAAAAAAAGAAAAATAGAAAAAAAGAAGAAAGAAGAAAGCAAATTAAAAATCGAAGCAACAAATCGCAATCATAATCATGTCTGCGTTAATTCCAATTGGCCACTACTGCAAAAGTGTTCAAGTGTTGTTGTGAGTGTCGTTCAAAAAAAAAGAAGAAAAATCGCGATCGAAATAAAAATAATAAACATACAAAGATTACAACGAATCGAATTGTTAATTTCCACGAATTAAACGCATATTATCTGAAATTCAGCGTGCATAAAAAAAAGGTAAGTAAACTGACAAATTTTGATGACTAAAGAATTGAATTTGAACCTACCCAGAAAGAACAAACGTGCTAAAATTAAGATTGTTTGTATGTTAAAACTAAACCAAGAAAGTTTACGTTTAAATCAAGTTCGAAAATCTACAAAAAAAAAGTGGATTAACTAATGTTGAAATTCAAGTTTAGAATCTAGAGTTTAAGAAAGGAAACATTTTAAAATTGAATCAAAATTTTAAATCAAAATCAAACCAAGAAAGTTCACTTTTAAATCAAGTTTGAAAATCTATAAAAAAAACTGGATTAACTAATCTTGAAATTCAAGTTTAGAATCAAGAATTAAGGAAAGGAACAATTTTAAAATTCTATCAAAATCTTAAATCAGATCAAACAATCTAATATTTAAATTTGTTAAAATAAAAAAAAACAAAAGTCGTCTTTCTTTTAAATTATTGTTTATAATTTTTACAAATTTGTGTATGTTGTCCATATATTTTTTTAATATTAGTTACAATTATAACACGTACTCCGTATTTTTAATAGTAAGAGTATGAATTCAATATGATCTAGAATATCTTTTATTTAACAAGATTTCTACTTTACAAATGCCGAGCGAAAGTCATGAAACCGATATCAATTTAGACAATTTACATTTACAACCAAGTATCGAAATTAATTGATACTTAAGCAAAGCGATTTGTTGCGGCCTTCTAACGATGATAATTAACATTGCTCGTAAATTGTTAATGCAGCTCTTCAGCTTTTAAGCAGGTAAACTTTTGGTTTATGATAAATTGATGATGTAGATGATTTTCAGGCGGGGAATTTTGAAAGCAAAGGCAAAAGCAATCCAAGATGCCATTTATCGAGCTGCCTTACAGAGTGATTAACTTGAGAGAAGGTTTATTAGTTGACTCGCATGGCTGGAAGGGGTCTTTGGGTCTTTGGGGCTACTTGCGAGGGAATTGTGTTAACCCAACTATCCAACTATGTATGTAGCTAGGACGCTAGTAAACGAGGTAAAAGCAAACGAGTTCAACTGGTCCCTGAGCGCTGCACTTTCCATGCCCAACGAAATCGAAAATGTTGCACAATTCGACCCTTGGGTCTAATTCGATTTGAAAACTAAAGCCGACAAACTCTATGTGTGTGTGTGTGTCTGTGTGTGTGTGTGTGTGTAATGTATGCTGCTTGCAGCCGAAAAGTAGGCAACGCATATTTACAAATGCAACTGCGATGAGGCAGAGCAACAACCACATGCATAAATTCATGTATTGTAAAATAGTAGCTGGTCAACTGCATAATCATCATCATCATCATCATCGCTATTGAATCTGGGATGTCTGCTGTCGGATATGGACATCGATAATAAATGCATACGATATGCATTTTATTTTAATTTAATTAAAATGTGTTTATTTATGCACTTAAGTTGCAACAGCAACGGCAGCAAAACCAACAACAACAACAACAACAACGATGACGAACTAAATGTATGCACATGAACTAAAGTGCACATTTAACATACATTTTACAGGTTGCTCATACGCAGTGTGTGTCCAACGAAACCAAATCAAACAATTTGCACTTGTTCATTCAACTTGTTCAAGTCGAACTACCAATATACTGACCTTATTCCACAAATCCAAAATCCATTTCGATATTCAATTTTGGATCGATTTGAGATATATATCTTGCATAGAATAAATATAAAATTATATTTTTTCAATCTTTTATTCCTTGTAATAATAAGCTGTAAGTCAATTGAATTGACATGCTTTTGGTTAGTGTATAAATCGTATAGCAATGGGCTTGCTAATAAAAATAATAATAATAATGCAAGCGCCAGAGCATTATAATGAAATATTTTGTTAAAATATTATTTACCTATAATTAAAATAAAGAGTGCGAGGCGAGAGGCGAACAGAGTTTACACAAAACATCTATTGTGCAAATATAAATAATCGGCGCAATTTTGAGAGTAATTAAAGTGCACAAACGAAAGATCGATACGTTAAATAAACATTGGATTCAGTTGAGTAAGCATTGCATATGTTCCTATACAATACAATTACATGTGTAATAAGAATGCTTCGCAATAAATAGCACAGCATTTAAATATTGAATCAAGGCAGACTTTAACAGCACTTTACAAGATTTTTTTTTGTTAAGTGAATTACTTCTTGCTAACTTTACTTTTGACTTTTCACTTAAAATTGCACATCTTTTTATGAAATTATGAAACTTTAATAAGTCTAACTTTAATAAAGAAAAGAATTAATTTGCTGGCAACTCAATTTGCAGTTAAAGGGCACAAAAAAAACTTCTTAAATAGCATTTATGATTCCTTAAAATTTGCTTGTAATCAAATACAAATTTTAACTATTTGTTGCTTAGATGCTTTCGGTTGACAATCTGGTATATTTTGTGCACTATGGTATATTATGAATGTGGTAGTATATCGATATACCAAATAGTCTTTGGTTTATTTTTTTTAGCATTTTTGGTACATTATTGGAATATTTTAGTATTTTCGGTATATTTTTCGTAAATTTGTAGTATTAGGTAGCCCACAGTCGAGCACACTCAACAATAAAAATTGTAGATATTAGTAACGAAATAATTGTATACGGCAAAGTTGAGTCCTAGTTGCTTTTGGTTAAGAATCTGGTATATTTTGTACATGTGGTATATTGTAAATGTGGTTGTATATTTGCAGAATATGGGTTTTATTGAAATTGGGTACCAAATTCAATTTTCAGAATATTTTAGTATTTTTTCGATATATTTTTGGTATATTGGTAGATTATGGTTTTATTTAAAATGTGTAAAAATGGGTATTTATATTGGGTACCAAATTCAGTTTATAGTATATTTTAGTATTTTTCGGTATATTCATAGAATATGGTTCTTATTGAAATTGCGCATCAAATTCAGTTTTTAGTATATTTCAGTATTTTTTGATATATTTATAGTATATTTGCAGAGTATTGTTTAATTTAAAATATGTAAAAATGGATGGATACCAAATTCAGATTATAGTATATTTTAGTATTTTTCGGTATATTTTTAGAATATAGTTTTTATTGAAATTGGTCACCAAATTTAGTTTATAGTATATTTTAGTATTTATCGGTATATTTGTGGAATATAGATTTATTGAAAATGGGTAGTGGGTATCTTAAAGTCGATCATACTCGACTGCTAGTATTTTTTCGGTACATTAGCTTGGTATATTTTAAGAATAATATTTGGTATCCCACTCGACAGTGCTATTTTGTTGTTGTTTAATTTGCTAGCAAAATTATGTGAAATTATGAGAAAATCACGTGTTAAATGATTCTTTAAGGGGATGCTTTAGGTGCAGCGTGTTGCAGTTGCTTTCAATTTCTAATGCAAACTCAAATATTTATGACAGTTGCAAAGCAAATACAACACACACACACACACACACGTACACACATTCGTTTCGTGTGCATGCGGCGCAAATCCTTTTGATTATCCTTGTGCATTTACAAACGAAGCGGGCAAACTCGGCTCGCTTTAGTTTTGCAATAAAATTGAGCAACAAATATTCATTGCAACAACAACGAGAAGTAAACAAAACACAAGAGTGAATCGCAAGCACTAGAAGGATTCGCTTTCCTTTCCTTTCATTTCCTGTTTTTTTGTTTTTGCTTTGCACAAAAACTAAATAATGCACACTCAAATACACACACACACACATGCTGACTGTGTGTGTGTGTGTGTGTGCAGAACTTTTTCGCCGGCAACTTCAAGGCAAAGGCCAGGCCATTGGCCCAGGTTCCAGCTTGTTGCCAGAAGAAACAACAGCTATACGAATCTAATATACTTTTGTTTTTGCATCTTTTGAATATATTTAAAGCGTAGTCAATTAATTAATTTAAACTACCAAAAAGTTTGCAATAATTTGTAGATAATTAAATATTAGCTTATTAATTTTGAATTGATTTCATAATTGCAAAAGTTGTGCTACATTCGCATAGAGCTCAACTCTCAAAATTCTCTATCAACAACTGCCAAATAAAGTTATTGAAATAACTTGCAAATAACTTGCGACTCAACATTTTCAATAGCATAATTGAAATAGTACGAGTTTATTTCCATTGTCTGTCGCTGAAGTGATCGATAAGGTAAGAAGTAAAGTTTTATAACTTGTTGTCAATTGCCAAACTCAGCTTGCTTGCTTGACCTTCATAGGAATTTCAAATCAGAATTTATTTATTTTGACTATTTTTTGTTGCAGCTGTAGTTGTGGTTGTTGTTGTTGCTGTTGCTGTTGTTGTTATTCCCCTGCTATTGACCAAACTGCGTGGCAAAACTCGAGTGCCGCAGACATTTGGCCATCTGTTTCTGTTTTTATACCCGCGACCTGTTGGGTAGAAGGGTATTATAACTTTGTGCCTGCGGGAAATTAATGTAAAAGACAGAAGAAAGCATCTCCGATACTATAAAGTAAATAAATTCTTGATTTTTTGACAGCACTTGTTATAATTGCTCGCAGATAAAATTTTTGCCACGCCCACTTCCGTCTCCGCTAATCGACAAAAATCGAAATTGAAAATGGAAAAATGCGAAATTTTGAATCTCGCAATTTTCAATATGTATATTACATTATTTATGATTGTAGAAGTTATTTCAGAAATACTTTTGTAATGAAAAGAACGATTCTTAGTTGTTTTGACTAACAATCTTGTATATTGTGCACTATATGGTATATTTTAAACGCATTTGGTATATTTTCAGTTAATGATTTGGCTAACATTCTTGTATATTTTGTTCTCTATGGTATATTTTTAATGTACTACTATATCAATTTACCAAATAAGGCATTTGGTATATTTTATTTTTTTAATCTGAAATATTTTAGTACTTCATGTTATATTTTAAACGTTGTACTATATCAATATATCAAATAAAGAATTTGGTATATTAATTTGGTATATTTTACAAATAATATCTTACAGTCGAGTACACTTGACTATAGCGTTTTTACTATGTAATAATAATATATACATATATAGTATATTTGAGTATTTTGTTAAGTATATTAATTTGGTATATTTTGTTTTTTATTCAAAATCAGTAGCGGGTATCTCACAGTCGAGCACACTCGACTGTAGCTTTCTTACTGGTTTTTTGTGTTTTTCTGTACCATGAGTAAGTACCATAAATTGTTGTAAACATTTCACTACAACTCCCCTCCCCCCCCCACACACACACACACACACACACACACACACACACACACACACACACACACAGAGGCAATTTTATGATAATCGCTTTGAACATTTGCTACAATATTTTGCGGTTTCTGGTTACGTAGATTGGGCAAAGATATGCAAGAGTATGTTATCTAAGAGTCGAAATAAATCGTATTTGGCAATCACATAGAAATATTTACTCAGCTATTTCAAATCTTATTTCTTTTTAGAAATATAATACATATTTATTGAGAAATTGTAATGTAAATTACAGGGCATTCAGTAGTCGAGCATACAAGGCTCTCTTGCAGTGCAATTGTAAAAACTCTTAAGCAAGCAGAAAGCTGTAACATTTTATCGTCAAATTGAATGGAATATTGTTTGATAAAATAGCAAATGAAATTAAAAGACCTCAACCTAGACATTTGCCACAACCATTGAGCCTGAGATAAAAGATAAGCAATAAACAAATGGACAAAACTTTTAGATAGATGTGGTTTCTTCTTGCACTTAATCTCTCCTGTAGTTTCCCAAAAAAAAAAGGTAACCTAAAGCCAAAATGTGTGTATGTTTGGGATTTGTTGTCAATGCAGCTGCAATTTGTCACGTTTGACTGATTGCAGATTGATGTGAGTGCAAAGAAAAAGCAATGCGAACAACAATGCTTTTAAGTTATATCCAAATAGAGATATCTTAATCAAGTTGGCATTATTTTTGTAATTATAAAATGTTAATTTCAATATTGTTGCTATTCCGTTCATAAATAATGTCGCAAGGGAATTCTTGGTCACATCTTAGCCTCTGAAATCGCGCTATATCAATTTGTTCGTCCATTGTGTGAGGTGATATGCAAATGTCCAAGTGCAGGTCCAATGTGGTTGCTGTGTCCGCTTCATTTGGCTTGGACACGTTTCGCTCTGCTTTCTCTTTCTCTCCCTCTCTCTTTCTGTCTTTGTGTGTGTTAATGGTGTCACGTCCTCTCGAATGTCCTGCGACTGAGTCGCTTTGGACTCGAGGCGCTCATTTGATAACCTAATTGGAGGGCCGCAGCTCTCACTCACTTCTCCCATCTAATTGAATTTTATATTAATTAACTAATTTCTTCGCTTGTGCCCACTTTTAATTAACTTTGCCGGACATTTCACTCTCTGTCTCTCTCACTCTCTCACTCAATACTCATTTTTCGTCGAAAGAAGAGCCTAATATGTGTCATTGCTCTTCTAGTATTTTGGTCATTCAGGTGGGCGCAACAGCGGATACGATTCACTGTCCACGTAAATACACGTGCCGCAGCTTCACTGGTGACAAAAGCACTGGAGAAGGGAGTACACCAAATGGGGGTGAGTTGGGGTCACCAGAGAATACATCGATGTGCAACGTGTTTTTCCGGTTTAATACCTTTCTCAACTGAATACGAATGAAAATAACGGTACATGTGCCAAACAAAAAGTGAAAAAAAAACCGAGAATAGGCTGCCCCACACACACACACACACACACACATCGCAGTCAAGCAGACCTCTCGGTGAAACTTGCACAGCAAAGAAGAAAGCAAACAGAAAACATCATGAATCCCGTATCGCGTTTACCTTTACTCTCTCTCTGTGTGTGTGTGTGTGTGTGTGTGTGTGTGTGTGTGTGTGTGTCTCGATTGTTGTTGTTGTTGCTGTGATGCAGTTGAGCACGCGCCGCTTTACGTTGCGGGCGTGACGACCACTGGGAACTGCTGCGAGTGAAGCGGTGGAGTAAGGGTCAAGGCACGTCGGTGGCATCAGCGGCGGCACTTCCCCGGGCACATTGCCAGCTGTTGTGGAGGCAAATATTTGGCAAATTTCAACAATTTTCTCTTTGCCAAACCCAAACCCAAATCCAAAAACCTAAACCCAATACTAACGCTTAACGCGTAGCCAAAGCCTCCGAATTCCAAATGTGCAGCTCGTTGACGTTGCGTCCAAATTCAAATCTAACGCAAGCACCTCGAGTGCTCTGACACTATTGGCGGCAACTGTACAGTGGATAACTTTCGATAAACATGTCGATAACACAACTTGAATATGTTTTATTGCTATCGTTTTTATTTTCATGCAGAATTTTTGCTCGTTTACTGTTTGTAGGTACTTTAAACTTGTTGTTCGTTTAAGTAAAATGTTTTAATCGTTTGTAGATATCTGCTTAATTACCTTATACATTGTTATCGATAAATGTAATGCATTTTTGCTTACTATCGTTTTAATTTCCATGATGCATTCATATTCTTTCAGTGCTTAGTTGTTTTTGTGGCTGTTTTAAAAGTAATTATTGCATATTAACAGAATAAGCTTTCCTGCAGTTATCGATAAATTAGTTCGATGTACTATCTTTTGTTTATAGTTTTAATTTCCATGAGGCATTTATATTCTTTCAGTGCTTAGTTGTTTTTTGTGGCTGTTTTAAAAGTAATTATTGCATATCAACAGAATAACCATTCCCGTAGTTATCGATAAATTAGTTACTATCTTTTGTTTACTATCGTTTTCATTTCCATGATGCATTTATACTCTTTAGTAGAGTTCTTGTTTAGATATTTAAAAAGTGATGATCGCATTGTTATCGATAAATTTGTTTGCTTACTATCGTTTGCTGACTATCGTTTTAATTTGCGCATGCCAATTTTATTTATTTTTAGTGTTTATTTTGTATGGTTTTCCCTAATATCTATGTATAAATTAAATTACCTGCTGTATTGTAATCGATAAATTAGTTACCTAAAATTAGTTATCTTGTTATCGACAGATTTCCTTGTATTTCTACTTAAATTTTTCTGAAATCGCGCTTTCTTATATCGATTGTAATGATATCGATAACATATCGATATACTTTTCAATACAGGGAACTAAATAAAACTCTTCAATATATACGTTCATAAGCAAGTTATCGTAACACAACTATAACAGTATTACATCGATAGACATCATCGAGTATTGATGATATCAATGAAGATGTGTCGATAACATATCGATGCACGTCGAAGGGTATCTATCACTCGTGTTGAGTCGTCTGTTGTTTGATAGATATTGTATTTTGTTTTTGGTCTTGTTTATGCAGCGTCCACGCACTTCGTCAACGCCCCGCTTTCCTTTTTTGTCAGTTGCCATATTCCTGTAGCAACACGTTGTTGTTGTTGTTGTTGCTGCTGCTGCTGCTGCTGCTGCCATTGTTTGTATGCACAAGGAGGCGACAGCCACGCCTCCTTTACCCCAGCGGCACCTCGACAGCCAAAACAGGCAAAACAGTTGCTTCACTCAGCTTTTGTATTTTCGTATTTCTTTTGCGTTTTGTTAACAATTTTGTTTGTTTTTCAGCCTTTGTTGTTGTCGTTGTTGTTGTGCAGTCAGTTAGTGTGTCAGTGTGCTACACACACACACACACACACACAAACACACATACACACACACACATAAAAACACTTGCTGTTGTTTTTAGCTGCGTGTAAAGTCGCGTGCCAAAAATCGCTAAATTTTTTGGTGATTTCCGTTTGCGTTTATGTTTTACTTAAATTCCCTTTAACCGGCCTCAACATCCGACCGAACCGACACCCCGTTAAACAGTTACAGTTAACCGGAAGTAAGCGCAGACTCACCTTCCCTTCCCCCTCTCCCTCCCCTCCCCATCCTCTGTTGCTGCTCTTCGCCATTTTACGCAACGCCCCCATTAAAACCCTTGTTCACCTTTTCCACAATTTCAACGCTGTTGCTTTGCTTTGTTTTCTTTTTCTTCCACTTTTTACTTGATACCCTGATAATGATATAGTTCAACTAACGATAGAACAACTATGCAAGAGCAAAGTGTTATAGATCAGATAATGCACAAACATTATTGAGTTCAGTTGCATTCAACTAAACGCTACAGGGTATGAGCAAGTCGAGCATCGGCACTTTGCTTGTATTTGGTTGTTGCCGTTGCGGCGGGTTTTCATTATTTGCAATATCACGTAACGCCAAATGAAGTCGTAAAACGTCCAATCCCAAACCCCAATTATTCGCTCGCTTTTTGTTTTTGTTGTTATACCCGCTACCCATTGGGTAGAAGGGTATTATAACTTTGTGCCGGCAGGAAATGTATGTAACAATTGTCGAAGTTATTAAAGAAATACTTTTGTATGGGCAAAATCGCCTACTTACTAGGGGTCTTAGTTGCTTTGGCTGACAATCTGGTATATTGTGTCGTCTATGGTATATTTTGAATGTGGTATTATATCGATATACTAAATATACCACTTAGTATATTATTTTAGTATTTTTAAGTATTTCGGTATGTTTTGAAAATAATACCGCAATATTTTGCTTTCATTCGAAATGCGTAGCGGGTGTCTCACAGTCGATCACACTCGACTGTAGCTTTCTCACTTGTTTTTCTTCTTCCCAAGTGTGTGTACTCCGAATTCGAAGGCATTCAATGGATTTGCGAGTGCAAAACAAATTGTTAAAGTTATATTATACTGGATATTACAAGTGCGTTTGATTAAGCGCCGTCTGAACTCTATCGAAGGATCTGCAAACTTGAGGCATTTAAATTATGCACAAGTCTCGACAACCGGAACCGGGTCAGGACTGAATGGAACAGGACGCAATGCCTAAGTGGTTTCTCATTTAGCTGCGACGCATAAATCAAGCATTAAAGTAAACAAAACGAACAAACACACCGACTGACTGACATAGCAAGAAAACTGTGGGGCGCACAAGTAAAAGTCCAAGACGAAGAGCGTGAATATCAAATTAACAATGAAAACAAAACGTGAGTGGAAAGGCCCCCGGACAAAACAAAAAACAAAACCTAAACAATAATAAGTGCATTTATGTGTTTGTTGACAACAACAACAACAAGACGCAACTATTTCGAGTAACCAAAAATAGTAATGTTTTTTACATTGTTAGTATTATGTTTAGGCAACAAAAACTTAGCTAAAAACTGTATCAATATATTTTATATGTATATGAAAAGTTTCGCATTGAAAATATCTACCTACTGACAACATTTCGTTTACATAGTCCTTATAATTCTCTTGTAACCGGTAATCGAAAGAATATATTTGGAATTTTCAAATTTCCATGTGTTCTCCAGGTAAGGAAAATATATTATTTGAAATGGTTTAAGATCTACGGTCTTGTGAAGTTTTTGAATTGATTATAGTGAACTGCTATTAGTTTAACTTTCGATATTCATCAATTTGGCCTGTCAATATATTCATAGAAGTTTCAGAGATTTTTATACATGCTACTCATATGGTAGAAGGGTATTATAACTTTGTGCTTGGGGGAAATGTAAATAAGAAGGATACATCTACCCATAAAGTAGATATATTTTCAACGTCAACAGCTTAGACTATATAGCCATATCCGTTTGTCTGTCTGTCCGTATGAACTTCTTGATCTCAGAGAAATAAAATTTTTCTTTCTACATACATTTATTGTCTTTTGCATGTTAATAAAGTTTCTTTCAAATTTGGTGGTATATTGTGTACTCTATGGTATATTTTTCATGTAATACCATATCAACAATAATAATAATAATAAAGCCTTTGGTATATTTTTAGAATATATTTTAATTGAAAATGTGACCCTTCTATCTATAGCTTTCCTTCTTGTTATAAGCCTATGACAGTGGAAATATCCACAGTTAGGGAATGCCAAGTTCTTATTGAATAAAACAAAAACAAAAATAAAAGGTAAAACTTCACAGCTGGCGACAGTGAAATGGTAAAACGAAAAAAGTTTAATTTCCCCTGTTGTGTGGGGTATTTTTATTCTATTGTTCAATGTTGTTTGTTGTTTGTTGTTGTTTTTTTTTTTTTTTTTTTTTTTGACTTTTTTTGGCAATCTTCAAAATTAATTAAAAATCACATAAATTATTTCGTTGTCGCGTTGATGTGGGCGGCATTGTGAACTTGACACATTTGTCGCCTGTCATTTGGTTAGCGGCAACTTGGCAACTTGACTTTTGCCGGCCATCAGCCGCGTGCCACACGTCAAATTCATGGCTGCCATCAATTTGTGTTGTGTAAACGTCTTTTCGGTTAGTCGGAATCAAACTAATATCATAAATTTAATCCATCGAGGCAGGCCTTGAGGTTACACAGTTTGCGGCTTATGGCAATTAAAGCGTCTTAGGTCACACACACACACACACACACACACACACTTAGACACGCACACACTCACACACACAAGCGGTTATAACACAAGGCAGGCTATGCATAATCGCAGTCCAGAGAGCTTAACCGCCAAATGACTCAAAGTCGACAGCTAATCGAGAATGCTCGAGACGTAATCATTATCAACTTATCAAGTTGCCTTTGTAGCACACCAAATCGTTGACTTAATCATTGAATATATGAGGAGGAATTCTCTTCAACGTTCAAAGTGCAGTTTGTAGAACTATTTAATGAATTTTTCAACAATTGTTACACAAATTCGAAAATTGTATGCGCAATTAATTGCATTTGAAAGTTTAAAAGATTATAGCCAAATAACATATGCTAAAGTATATTTACGAACAACTTTAGCATATTTGGCGATAACCTGTAAATCATTCAAATGCAATTAATTTAATTAATAATTTGAATTAATCAATTTCATCATCATTTTCATCTTGAACCTCGAATTTCGGTGGAGGAGGCGTGGGCAGAATCCCGGAGGGTCGAGGCACATCCAGAGATGGTGGCGGCCCATTAGACTTTGGGAAATAATCGAGCTTATCTACAACATCGGCGACTCGACAACACTGAACGACACCGTAGATGGGATAATTTTGCAACTTCATGAAGAGACTATCCTTCAGCCAGGGCACCTCGTGGCAAATGCTGTTGCACAATTCTTGTCTCTGATCGTTCGTTACCTGCGAAAATAGCAAAATACCAACACACACACGATTAGATGCGATATTATGGAATGCTTCGAATAATAAGTGCACATACAAATGGTGAATTGTGGGCGATGGCAACAAACTCATCATTTGTGGCATTATTGATCGATGCCTCGGACTGTTGTGGCAGGTGACGAATGTGGGCCCAAATGTGCGATGGCACAGCGACTGTATCACCATTTGGCAGATCAAGAATCATTTGCTGGGTCACATTGCAGGACTGCAGCATCGGCAGTTTAACCACACCGGAGACGCCAATGCGAACATCATATTTGCCATTGAGATTGGCCACATCGAGGGCATTGAGCAGATGCCGCCAATTGCCCGAACGAAGAGCACGCAACCAGACAATGTTTAGCATTTTCACAGCCATACTCGATTCATCGAAATCGCCTTTGAATGCATTGTCCTGTATTAGATTTGTGTACTCAAAGGTTTCATCGCCAAACAATTGCTTCAATTGTCTATCCTTTTGCAATGCGTTCAATATGTCCGTTGTGCTATAGTATATTAAATATATTATATAAATATATTATATATATATATATATTATTATCGAACATTACCTGATCGCATTGAACATGGCGTTTCTCGGAGAGACTTCGACATCAAGACCTAGGCTATTTAGTTGTCCGATTTGTGTCTGCGAAAAATGAGAATCGTTAGCAAATTAGGAAAGCATTCTTTATAATCCAAAATCCATGTACCTTTTCAATAATTTTCATCTTCGATGGATATGCCGTGTAAGCAACATATTTCACCTTCGCTTTTAGTAAATCGTAACAAATGGCAATGTTCTTTAAAGAGCCCAGCTCTTTGAAATCATCTCCAACAACCAAAGTCATCTCATTTTCACAACCGGGCAACTTCGTAAAGCTTTCATACATTCGACTCGATTGTGGACCTAAACAGGATATCCAATTTGCTTGCGAAGTGCCGTACATTGGAGAATGCATTTCAAAATAGTAGCTACTTTCACACTTCAGTTCCTTATGCTGATCGTTAATATTTCCATAATTTGGGCTAAATTAAGAAGGGAAGCTATTAGACTATGTAAGCAATATATATTTCACACGCAAATCTATGCAATAGAAATTGGCTTTGTAATGACAAAGTTATTAGATAAGGTAAAACCTACATGTTAAATCCATGTTTGCAGTATATATCATATTTCTCGTACAGATCTCCGGTTAATGTATTGGGTGTCTCGCGTAACAAATGTTTTGAGCCAAAATGGACAACCATTTGTGGCTTTGGATATCGAAATTCAATAGTGCAACTTCCATTTGCTCCATTAGTTGCAAGAGAGAAGAGAACGGTCGCGAAAATGAAAACACTTAGCGGAATCATCGCGTTAAGGTTTGAAATCTGACTGTAGTGTGCTTTAATTGAGTGGCGCTTTTAAAGCAAATCGAACAAAGGCATTCGCATAAATGCAAAAAAAGCTTATCTTGCCTAATGGCAAAGGTTAAATGGCGCGCGCGGAAGAGAGATTGTCGTAATGCGTTGCGAAGTTGCAACGACTAAGGCTCATTAATTTTACTAAACGTTTGAACTTATTATTATTATTTTTTAATATTATTATTTATTATTATTATTATCATTATCATTATCATTATCATTATCATTATCATTATCATTATCATTATCATTGTCATTATCATTATCATTATCATTATCATTATCATTATCATTATCATTATCATTATCATTATCATTATCATTATCATTATCATTATCATTATTATTATTATTATTATTATTATTATTATTATTATTATTATCATTCTATATGTATTTATCTTCTTTTCTTTTTTTTTTGAGTTTTTAATACATCCCAATAGTAAATGGAAGTGTATTAATAAATTCGTTATAACAATATCACACTGCAGTTTGCAGGCTTGAGACATCACAAAGAGTGTGTTGATAACTCAAAAAAATTTCATAACTTGAGCCACACATAATGCTGACATTTTAAAAATTGCAACCTAAAACATTTCTCTAGGGCAGTTGAAAAATTTAAGTAATGTTTTTTATACGTATTTACTTATTTTCGAATATTTGTTTACGAAAAAAGTTGAGTTCCGCTTTTCATTTAATAGTGAAATTGCTGATGTCTCTAAATAATTTTGGAATTTAGAGAAATAAAGGTTTTAATTCTGTAAATATTTATGTCTGAAAAATACACTAAAATACAATATTTGCTATCATCAAGTTGACATTGTTATTCATCACTGTGTAATACAGGGTATCTTCGAGCTGGTACTTGCATTCAGTCTCAAGTCAAATCACGTTTAGCTTACGTTCGCATTAATTGCGAACTCATTTCAGTTATCAGCTCTTTGCTTGAATTAAAAGTCACATTGACAATTTGTACAAAAAAGGGGAATCCTTGCAATTCCATATTGAGAATATTATGTCTGAATGAAAATGAGCATAAAAATACCGAAGTTTTCACGTATTTAATTCCGTTTTTGGTTCATTGGTATTTAAAAGGTGATTTTAATGAAGTATTTTTACACTCGTGAACATACGTACATACATTGTGATCAGACACATTTTGTTTTGTCTTGATTGCGATGATGATAACGATTAATTTTGACATTGACTTAAAATACGAAAAGTAAGGCAACCAAAAAGAGGAAATAATAATGCAAATTACGACGCAAGTTAGAAATGTTTGCTGAAATGTAATTAACTACAATGTAAGGCACTTATTGATTGTAGACACTATTCATCTTATCAAACGTCGTTCTCTTCTCTCTTATACTTAGTATTGAGTTGATAAACACAAAGATTTGCACGCAGTGAACTTCCCGACCTCTATATGCGATTATACACAGAGAAAATTAATATATACGTTTTAAAAACTGCAACAATTCGTTGTAGAAAATATAAGAATGTAAGAGCAGAATTTTGTATTAAAATTAAATAAACAAATTTGTAATTTATGCATAGAAAAAAGTTCTAATATTAATATTTTGGTAAGAGTTATGGTTTAAAAAGTGCGTTCAAGAATTTTATATGAATTTCGTAAACTAAATTTAGTATTTTTGGTCTTATTTTGAGAATTTGGTATTTTTTAGACTACAATTTCTAGATTTAAGAATTTATTATTTTTTTTTTAAGAGCACAATCTGTTTGATTTAAAAAACTGGTTTTTCTTTCAGTGTATAATATGCAAAAATATATTAAAGTTAGACTGTACAATTTATTTGTATTTTGATTTTATTTTGAATATATATTATATAAAGTAAAGTTGAGATTTCTTTTTTGGTTTATGGTCAATTATTTTTTTCAGTGTAGATAGGGGAGTGGTGTTGCTTTCGTAGTGTCACCGCATGGCTATTAACAACAGTTTGCGTAATTGACACTGCAGTAAAGCATCAAAAAGCAAAAGAAAGCATTAAAATGATACAAGTGGCAAACAGTAAAGTCTCTACCTCTCTCTTCTTCTCTCTCTCTTTGTCTATGTGATTTGCGTTGTGCACCCTTTTGTGTCAGTTGCTGTTTGAGTCCATGTCTTGGGGCACTCTTCTGACCGCTGGGCAAGGCGATGTCTTATGCACAGATTTATTATGTGGCCATAAATAAATTACAGGGCCCAGCGCACAGAGTGCACATAATAACACGGGCTAAAGCGATGCTGACGATGGTGGTCACACAATGTTTGGCAAGAACCCCCAGATGGGGGGCGTTGATGGTTTCAAAGCCAAAACACCAAATTACCGAAATACCAAAATACCAAAAATGCTTGCCAAGGGCAATTCAAGCGTGACCCGTTAGTGCGCTGTGCGTTAACCCATTTTTGTTGGGGTGGCCTCGGTGCCTGCGATTTATATGATAAGGGTTAAAAGGTCTGTGTCGACAGTGAGAATGAGATATGTAGTATGTAACTCCATCTGACCATTTCGTGCCATTCAAAAATGCATGAAAATGTTAAACGATCTAATTAGTGAAGAGTGAAGAGTAGCTTATCTCTCACTTTGCCTGGGTTTTATAATAATAATGCTCTCGATTGCATTAAGCGTCTGCACAACGCACACATACCCTGTAGGTATATGTAAGTTGCTCTCTTTGATCACTAAATGCACGATATTCTTAGTTAAACTCTGCTTGTGATTAAACATAATTTATGTCGTTGAATGTGCAATTTCACTTTCTGCTACTGCTAAATGGCTGGCCACACTTAAAGCTGACACGCCCCATAATTCGAGTGAAACTTTGAGTGTGACTTCGTTGGTTTAATGTTGCTGCAGAAGTGGAAGATTACGAAAGGGGGAAGCGACCTACGTAGTACATAGCTAAGAAGTAGAGACGATGAGTGTCAGGCTGACTGGCTGTCGGGGCTGGCAATAAATATCAAAGCATTTGTTTGCCGTCAAAAGCAAAAGGCTGCCAGGTTGCACCACTGACACGCCCCCATTCTATGTGTGTGTGTGTGTGTGTGTGTGTATGTGTGCGTGGGCGACTGTCAGGCACAGTCACTGTCACAGTGACGGTCACAGTCACTGTGGTAGTCACAGTCAATGGCTGTGGCACGTGCGCCGTAATTTACGCATTTAACATTTAAAGCAGCTCGTGAAACGCAAATCGCGCACTCTTATAACAATATCTCTCTCTCTCTGTCTGTCTCTGTCTCTGTCTCTAAGTGAATGTCTCTGTCTACGCTCAGGTGCATGGTAGACATGGCACACGGGGGCGTATGCGCAATAAATTTAACGAGCTGCCATTAGAGACGACGAGGCCAAGATGTCAATGCGGGTGCCAGCAATTGGGTGGCATAGAAACTTGCGTTAGGTTAATGATAAATTGACTTAATTATTTGACGTGCCAAAGCAGCACACACACACACACACACACACACACACACACACACATTTTTGAATTGTCTTTGCGAAGAAAAAAAGCGAGCAAATAATTTATCTTGCCTTGCAAAATTGTTTGCAAATTCCTGCAAAATTTGATTGAAATATTTGATCAATTGATTTCTTACTCAATCAAATTATTTCATTAGAACCAAGCAATGCTCAATTTAATTCAATATTTTATGATCTCTTTGTACGGTCAAGAAAAACCTTTCTAAGTTAAAACTAATATGACAATAACGCCTCTAGTATGATACTTAGGCAATAATAATATACTAATATATTAGCTTATAATATTTGATTACTGAAAAAATATGACCATATTTGAAAATTTTTTTTAAGTAAATTTATATTTTATTATTATTGTATTTAATAATTTTAAATGAAAATGCCACAAAAAAACCAATAATTTTATTGGTATTTCGCTTTCCTTTTCTTATACAAAATTTTAAATTTTAATACTGAATTTGAAAATTTTAGTAAATTACTGATAATGTATTAATATACTATAGTGAAAATACAAAAAAAAAAAAACAATATTTTGGTTTTATTATTAACATAAAATTAAGAATTTATAAGACTAAGACGACTTTAACAATTTTGGTAATATACTAAAAGTGAATTAATATACTGTAGTGAAAATACAAAAAAAAAAAAAACAATATTCTGGGTTTCTATTAAATATATAAAAATTAGAATTCTAATACTGAATTTAACAGTTTTGGGAATATACTAAACATGTATTAATATACTGTAGTGAAAATACCAAAAAAATAAAAACAATATTCTGAGTTTCTTTTAAATATATAAAATATTAATATTATAATACTGAATTTAACAGTTTTGGGAATATACTAAAAGTGTATTAATATACTGTAGTGAAAATACCAAAAAAATAAAAACAATATTCTGAGTTTCTTTTAAATATATAAAATATTAATATTATAATACTGAATTTAACAGTTTTGGGAATATACTAAAAGTGTATTAATATACTGTAGTGAAAATACCAAAAAAATAAAAACAATATTCTGAGTTTCTTTTAAATATATAAAATATTAATATTATAATACTGAATTTAACAGTTTTGGGAATATAGTAAAAGTGTATTAATATACTGTAGTGAAAATACCAAAAAAATAAAAACAATATTCTGAGTTTCTTTTAAATATATAAAAATTAGAATTCTAATACTGAATTTAACAGTTTTGGGAATATACTAAACATGTATTAATATACTGTAGTGAAAAAAACCATAAAAATATTATGGCTTTCTTTTAACAACATAAAAATGTAGAATTTTAACACAGAATTCAATTATTTTGGTATTTCATAACTGGGTTAATATGGATATGCAGATACGTATTGAATTCGAACTTCGTTTTCGGTAAAGGGACAATTATTAATAGAAGCTCAAATTCAAAGAGATAATTGCAAAAGTGTCAGCACTACGCGTATTCCCCAGGGAAAGGTGTCTCATTCATTTTCAGATCACACAAAGGACGACGAAAGATTGACTCGATTGGTGCACACGTGCTTGACTTCAGGTGTGTTGAGCGAGCAAGAGAGAGAGAGTGAGAGAGACAGAGGGAGAGAGAGAAAGGGAGAGAGGCTAGAGTGCGATATACGATAATTGAATCCATATTCCTAATGAGTGCACGCGTGAGCGAATTCAACAGCCAAGTTGCCCCCGAACAGGGGCAAGCAAGCGGCGCCCTTGTGGCAATGACGAGGCGCACACACACACACACACACGTGCAGCAAATCAACTTTGGCCGAGTTTCATTTTCATTTTCGTCGTTTCGATGTCGATTTCGTATGCAACATGCGATGTTTGAGGCAGCAACAACAACAATTGCCAACAAACATTTTTCAACAATTTAATTTATTTATTTTGGCACATTTTCTTTGTTGTTGTTATTGTTGTTGTTCTGTGTTGGCAATAGTCTGCTGACTGACATGGGTTTCTCCTCACACACACACACACTTACACACACACACACACACCAGACATCCTCTGTGATCGAAACGCACTGATAGCCTCTGTCACTCAAGCGAACTGGTTGAGTGTTTGCCCTTGTGTTTGTTTGGCTTGTTCTCTTCATTGTTGTTGTCGTTGTCGCTGTCGCTGTTGTTGTTGCTTTTGCTGTTTTATTTGGCTGCTTTCTTCTTCCGTTTGGCTACTTTGTCGATATCGCAGTCCGCTAATCTGGACGACAGCAGTGTTTTTGCTCCTGTTTGGACCCACATGCCATTCAATTAGCCCCCAACCGCTGTCAAACCAAACTGTCGTCTGTTGTGTGGCAAAACTTGCACATAAAATCATTAAAAAACAACACAAAAAAAAAAGCTGACAGAACTTTGAAATACCACAAATACTTTTAATAATGTTATGTGGGCATTTCAGTCAAGATAAAGTCAGTTGATATAGATGGTTCAAAGTAATTGGAAACTCGATTACCAAAAAAAAAAGAAAAAATTTTGCTTTTTTCTTTATTTCTTCCTCTATAAAATGAGCAGCTTAACACAACTCAAATTATGGAATGAAAATACTATTTAAACAAAATAAGTTTTTAAAATATTTATTATGCAAAAAGGGTTAAAAAAAAAAATTTTAAATATAACGTTTAGTAATTACGTTAATATTTACTAAGATTTCAAAAGCTAGTCGACAATTATTTATACAATTTTCTACTTTTTAATTTAAGCCTCGATAAGCTGCATTACATAAATTATTTATAAAGATACATATATCACATATTTAATTGACACAATCGATGTCTAATTAAAAGCACTTTAATTGTGATAGAAATTCATATTTTATTCAGCATGCTTTTAATTTTGATATTATTGTTTTCTTTTCAGTTTACAACTTTGCCACTTTAATCTGTCTCGTCATCGTCGGTAAGTTGTTTGCTTTATTCTCTATGGTTTTTAGTTGATTTTGAATTCTGAACTTTTTTTTTTTGTTTTTGCATTGCAAATGATAATTCAATTTGGAAATGTTTTGCTTTGAAGCATTTAATGCAATCAAATGCAAAGTTACATTTTAATTGAGCAAAATTTGTTTGCATTTGATGTGATAACCATGCAGATAAGAAGAAGAATGCATACAGCTGTTAAAACTTGAAGTTGAGAATTCCCTTTGAGTGCAATTTGTGCAAGCAATTTAATAGTTTTGATGCCATTTAGCCGTTTTGCCATTTGCCATTTGGCAATTTTCGCATTTTCGGCTTTAATGTGCCTCTTTCGTCTCGTCCCTTCTCTCTGCCCTCAATTCCCGCCGCAGTTACGTAGCCGACCCATTGGACAACTTGGGGTTGAATGAGTTTATGGGTTAAATGCGTCCAGCTCAGCGTAAAAACTGAATGCAAAATGAAAATTGAGAAAAATGAGAGTAAATGCAAATAAAATAAATGCATAGAATAAGCGAGAATTACTGATGTAGGTTACAAATGACAAATTATATTTTGCGTGTACTTTCTCCATTCCTAAAAATATATATTTGTAAATGTACATATAAATTTATGCAGCTGACATTTCACAACGAATGTTGCCACGATTTTCCATCAAAATAAAAACGTTGCTCTGCATTTGTAACAAACAAACGCTTAACTTTGTGTAATCAAGATAATATATAACCAGAAAAGAAAAATCCGCTACCCAATGTGAATAAAAGCAAAAAAATTGCTGTATTCATTTTAAAATATACCAAACTAATATACCACAAAAATACTAAGTATATACTGAAATTGTATATTTGGTATATTGCTTATTCATAAAATATTTCAAATGAATATATCACAAAATTGCTTTAAAGGCTATATTTGGTATATTGAATAGTATTAGATTCAAAATATACCACTTAGTACAAAATATACCATATTGTCAGTCAAAGCAACTAAGACCCTTAGTAAGTAGGCGCTTTTGCCCATACAAAAGGATTTCTTAACTTTAACAACTTCAACAATTTTTATCTGATCGCAACAAAATTTTCAGTAATCATTAAGACTATAGTTGTTATTGTTTATCAAAAAATCTGTTTTAAAAATAACATATCTTACTCGAATTTTATCGATGAGCAAGGGCGGAAGTGGGCGTGGAAAAAATATTTAAACAAACTTGATATGCGTACAAACATAACAAGTGCTGTCGAAAAAGAATTATATCATTATCTATTATAATCTTTGAGATCTCGGTGTTCCTACAGACGGACGGACGGACAGACAGACGGACGGACGCTGATCAAGAATATATACTTCATACATTTTCTGCAGTCACAAAGTTATAATACTCTTCTCCACTATGGGTAGCGGGTATAAAATTATCGCTCGAAGCTTTGGCAACATTTAAGTTGTATCTTCGTAGTTGAGCATCCTTTTTTTTTTGCTTGGAAAGCTCACTTGCAGTTGTGACACAGTTTAATTCACGTGACAAGCCAATATTAAATGCGATTCAACAGAGCGACAAAGACGCAGCAAAGAAACGAAAGATGCATATAAAAAGAACATAAAAAACGAAAGATGCGGGCCACAAATAAAGTGTGCTCGAGTAGACGAGCAAAAAGAATAGGCAGAGTTTGCCCGAAGAGACAGAGAGAGAGAGAGAGAGAAAAGATAGATAGAGACTGAGACAAAAGCATGGATGGTAGCAAAAACAGAAATAGAGTTCAGTTGGCATGAAATCGATCGCTGCAAGGCTCGAGGCGGGGCGGGGCGGGGCGTGGCTGAGGTAAACTGTCATGTTTGGTTTGCTTTGGTTGCCATTTGCCCGGACAGACAGTTCGTGCCATTCGCCGTTCGCCATTCACCATTCACCATTCGCCATTTGCCGTTTCAGAATCAGTTTCCGTTTCCGTTTCAGCTTGTAGCATTGCTGCAATTAAAATTGAATCAATTATGATTTTGACTTTGCCGCCACACCGAGTGCATATCAAGTGGATAACAAATGTCAACCTCTGCCCACCTCCCCATTCACCCCATTCACCCCTTCCACACTGTTCTCTCCTTCCATTTTGCTCTATTCGAAACCGTCTTGCCCGCAAGCATTCAATTTAGGCATCGACACAGCGCCAAACCGAAAGCACAACAACAATCAATAAACACAAACATACACAATGTTGGTGAGAGGCAAACTTAAAGGTGATAGCGGGCGGGGTGCGTAGACGGAGGAGACGGGGAGTGTGCATGAAATGCTTGAAATGAGCATATGTCACACTTGGCAGATTTCATTAACAACTTAGGCTTAGAGATCCTCGGGAATTCAGAGGGAACTAAGTAGGAAAATAAATATTAAAAGTCTTTCTTAACTTTTTTTTTTTTTTTTTGGTAAATAACTAATTTCTTCAAAAACTACTATAGTATTTTCGTTGTTATATCATTAATCTCGTTAGATTGGCAAACTAGTTTGTAGTCTTATTTCATGTCTTATTAGAGTGCTGTAAAATAATAACAAACCACTAAGAAAGCTGAAGTCGAGTGTGCTTGGCTGTAAGATACCGTCAACCTATTTTGAATAATACTATATTCTACAAATATACCACAAATATACTGAAATATAGTGAAGGATATATTTGATATACCGATATTGTATTTCATTCAAAATATACCATAAGTTACAAACTTAACCAGATGCAAATATCGATTTCACATTTTTTCCTCCAATTATTATTGTAATCATTTCGAAATACAGTATACGGTATATTTTTAATGCAGTACTTTTTCAATATACCAAATATGCATAGGTCTTGGTATATTTTTCAATATTTTTGGTATATTTTAAAATGTATATCGCATTATTTTGTTTTTTTTTTACGTTGGCTAGCGGGTGTCTCACAGTCGAGCATACCCGATTGAGTAAGCTACAGTAGTAGTATTTCAATATACCAAATATACATAGGTTTTGGTATATTTTTAATATTTTTGGTATATTTTAAAATGTATATCGCATTATTTTGCTTTTTTTATGATGGCTAGCGGGTGTCTCACAGTCGAGCATACCCGATTGAGATAGCTACAATCGGGTGTGCTCGACTGTGAGACATTTGTTTTGCTTTCAATTTCTTCACAGAAATTTCAAAATCTAGGTTTTGTTTATTACTTTTTTTTTGTGGAACAAGTTATAGTTAAATTTCAATGTTTTCGATTTTCTTTCCTAAATAAAATTGCAATATTTGAGATTTTGTTGAAAATGCACACAGAAGAATTAAGGTTTTAATTCATAAAATTTATTTTAAATGCAAGACATAAGATTAAAAACATTTAGCAAAACTTGCAATTATCAAGCGCTTGAGTGTTATGTTGAAAACAACTTTCGGACCTTTTCGACAAATAAATAAATACACATTTTATTTATTGCGTTTTAAGTTTCCTGTGTGCGGTGCTCTGTTCAATTGGTTTTGCTTGTGTCTTTGGGGATCTTGAAGTTGGCAATTTTGAAAATGGCACGTGAAGTAATAAGCTCGCTTCGAGAGATGCTGAGTGCCACAATTTGTGTCCAATCCCATTTAAAATTGCATTCAGTCGTGTATCCAAGCATGCGGGGGTGCAAGTGGTGAAGTGTGGTATAGAGAGGGGTTAAAGGAGCGAAGCAAACAAGTTTTAAAGCAAACAACTTTACTGTTGTTGCCCGTAACCGTAACCATAGCCGTAGCCGGAACCGTTACGGTTGCTGCGGCTGCTGCCGAGTTCAATATATATGGCAGTTGGCGTTGACTTTTGATCGCTTTCCAACACTCACACACACACATACACACATGGTCCGAGCTACTTTGTTATCGCTGTGGCGAACGTGGCGTATGCGCAATATTTGTATTACTGTTTCATACTTGGTCTGTGCCGTCAGAGAGCCCCCAAAGCGAGAAGTTGAAGCTGAAGCTGAAGCTGAAGCTGCCACGTGTCCTAGTTATGGGGTAAGTGTGTGTGTGTGTGTGCAAAGAAAAACGGCATCAGTTATGGCAAACGAATGCGACGACGACGACGATGCCGAGTCGCCCTTAACTCAAATGTACAACATCAATAAATAAAAAACCAGGCGAAAGGATATAAAAAAAAGGATAATAAACAGAGTCCCCTAAGAAATCTATAACTGAGTGCGCCACATCAACACACACACACACACACACATTGCAACATTTGCTGCCTGAAATTGCCAGCGACAGCAGCAACAACAACAACAACACGGATGTTTGTGGTTGGAGTGTGCCTGAAACACACGTTCAAATTTAAACGATGTCTCTATATATACAGCGAGATGTCGCTGCTCCACACACACACACATATAGAGACAGAGAGAGAGAGACAGAGCGAGAGAGGGAGAGGGAGAGAGCAGCACACATAAATTTCCATATGGCAGGGCTCATGCAATATGCAGGATAACCTCGATGAAAAGGCGATAAAAGACGCCTCCTAATGCCCGCTCGCAATGCCCTGCGCAGTCCTCTCCCTCCTCTCTCTCCTCCCACCATCCTGCACACATACACACACACTCTCTGATGTCGATGGCATTCAAATGAATAAAGCAAAAGCTGGCGCCTATCTCGCTAATGTATCCTGGCCAAGTTATGACTGACAGTCAGCGAGTGCGCCAAGTCGTAAACTCAATTTCTTGCCACTGTCAATGCAGCATGAATGTGCCACACACACACACACACACACACACACCTACACATCCACCCACACATACATACATATGTACATTTGGCCTGACGCAGTGAACTCTGTGACATTGACATAAATGTACGAACCGGATGCGAGGCAAGTTGATTGAATGCGGTTGCGACTTATCAACAGCTTCAGACGTACTCGTATGTATGTTATCAAGAGCTTCAGACGTATCTATATGTATTCTCCACACACTTGGTGCACATCGATTTGTCTTTGAATTCGCTAAATCGAAGTAATTGTAGCATAAAGTCTGGCCAACTGTATAGCTCGATAATTGATCTGAATTCTGATTAATTCGCTGCAGACGCTTCTTTTCAATGCAAATCAAACAAAAGCAATTCCAATTCAGATTTGAGATTCGAAAAAAGCAAGAGATCTTTTATAAAACTTAGTTGATGGAGTTTGGAAAAAAAAGGTGGAGAGTATACAAGCGTTTCTTTACTTTTCTTTACTTAGCTTCATAATTTGGTTTATTTTGAATTTGTTAGTATAATTATATGCAAAATATTACTTTTGGTATATTAATTTGGTATATTTTAACAATAATAACGCACTGCAGTTCTTGTGTTGAAGGGTCTAGAAATTGCTTAACAAGCTTCAAGATAATCTTCATATTATTTGACATATTTTCGCTCTAAACTTGAAAGATTATTATGCAACAAAAATTCAATAATTTCTCTAACGAAACTAAAAGAATAACGAAGAGTATTAACACACACATTCAAAATATTTCTTTGCTTAACTTCACAATCTGGTATGTTTTTAATATTTAAGTATAATATTATACTAAGTATAACTTTCGGTATATTGCGGTATTTTGGTTTATTAATTTGATATATTTGGACTACAATACTGCATTGCATATCTTTAGTTAAATTATATTTCTGATATATTTAGAATGTTCTAGTATAAGAAATATACATCTTGGTACATTTTGGTATATATCGGTATATTAATTTGGTATATTTTAAAAATAATACCCCACTGTATCTCTTTTGTTCTAGAAATTCAGTAAAAACTTGAAAGATAATCATGAGAAAAAAACAAATTCAACAAGAATTTAATAATTTCTCTAACGTAATTTCACAAATAATGTTAACCAAATGAAATATAAAAATTATTTTATGTTTTTATTCAATTTTATCATTTTTCTATATATTTTTAAGAATCTAATGCAATGCAATTGATTCATTAATCAAACTCAAATGACTTCTTTACTAATGAAGAGTATTAACACAATTCAAAAGACTTCTTTGCTTAACTTCACAATCTGGTATATTTTCAATATTTAAGTATATTATTATACTAAGTATAACTTTCGGTATATTGCATTATTTTTGTTTTATTAATTTGATATATTTTAACTACAATACTGCATTGCATCTCTTTAGTTAAATTATATTTCTGGTGTATTTAGAATGTTCTAGTATAAGAAATATACATCTTGATACATTTTGGTATATATCGGTATATTAATTTAGTATATTTTAACAATAATACCGCACTGCATCTCTTTTCTTCAAGGGTCGAGAAATTGAACTTGAATAAGAACTTCAAATTATTCGAGACTTGGAAGATAAACAAGAATTTATTAATTTCTCTAACGCAACTTCAAAAGTAATGTTAACCAAATAAAATATAAGAAAATGATTTTGTTTTTATTCAATTTTAAATGTTTTCTATATATTTTTAACTCTGATGCATTGGTGATTGTTTGTCAATTTTAATTGTTAGTTGAATAAATTTGCTGCTGTTTAACTATGGTTTTTATACCCGCTACCCATAGGGTAGAAGGGTATTATAACTTTGTGCCGGCAGGAAATGTATGTAACAGGTAGAAGGAGGCATCTCCGACCCAATAAAGTATATATATTCTTGATCAGGGTCAACAGCCGAGACGATATAACCATGTCCGTCTGTCCGTCTGTGTGTCTGTCCGTCCGTCCGTATGAACACCTAGATCTCAGAGACTATGAGAGATAGAGCTATCATTTTTTTTCGACAGCATTTGTTATGTTTGCACGCAGATCAAGTTTGTTTCAAAATTTTTGCCACGCCCACTTCCGCCCCCGCAAATCAAAAAAATCGAATAACAAGCGTAATTTTAAAGCTAGAGTTGCGAATTTTGGTTTATACAATAATTACTATAGTAGTTATGATTCCTGAAAATTTGGTTGCGATGAGGTAAAGGTTGTGGAAGTTATTAAAGAAATACTTTTGTATGGACAAAAACGCCTACTTACTAGAGGTCTTAGTTGCTTTGGCCGACAATCTGGTACATTGTGCCGTCTATGGTATATTTTGAATGGTGTACTTTATCGATATACCAAACATATCATTTGGTATATTTTTAGTATTTTTTAGTATTTTCGGTATATTTTGAAAATGATACCGCAATATTTTGGCTTTATTAAATTTGGGTAGCGGGTATCTCACAGTCGAGCACACTCGACTGTAACTTTCTTACTTGTTATTTATTTATTTATAAAAGTAGACAATAAAAAAAAAAAATCTTAGCCTACTAAGAGAAGAGTCATGGCTCTTAAGTCTTCTTAGGTCTTCGGCTACTAATAACATTCTTAACTTTACAAATTGATTATAAAGATATAGTTAACACTTAAAGATGAAAAGAAATTAAAGTAATTATATTAGTTTTGAAAAGTTACATGTTTACATGAGAGTGAATAATTTTCTTATTTGAATTTTATGTTTTTTAATATTTGTTGGATTTGGTATTTCGTAAGTGGGAATAGTTTTTGATTTGTAGGTCAACATTTGCCAACATTTGTTTGCAGCTGCTTGAAGTATGCTCTGCAGAGCAGCCAAAATCCATTTCCACATTTCTCTTGCCCCCGCTCTGCACACACACACACACACACACACACACACATTTGGCAGCAGCTGAGCCGATGCTCACTGAACTGAGTTTTAGAAAATAAGCGATGCAGTTGCAGTCGACGTTGACGTCGACGTTGGCAATTCTGTGGCACTTGAACGTGCGCCAAATTAAAACACCGCAAAATGTCAAGTGGCACGAGTTGCAGGAGACACAGCTTGAGAGCGAGAGAAGTGTATGTGTGTGTGTGTGTGTGGAGGCGGGGGCAACGCATTTATTTTAATGAGCATTAAATGATGTGGCAAGCCGATCCCCTTCCCTGCCTCCCTCCCTTCCATTACGCCACTGCAAAGCTGCCACATTTACAACTTAATGATGCCAATCGACAACTATGCACAAAAGTATGCAACACATTTTTGCAACATGCTTTTAGACGCCACAAACGAACGCGTTTCCCGCTCGCTCCGTTTTCAAATCACAATTGAAACAGTGCTTGAGCAACATAGAGGCACAAAGTGGGCGTGACTAGTAAATGTTACTAAATTTCATGACATTGCTGCAAAATTTATGCCACACACAGAAACACATAAAAATCTTTTGTGCACACACAACATTCCCAGTGCGGCAATCGCTTTGTGTGGCATCCGGTGTGGGGGTGATGAGAAGAGGAAGGGAAAGGGGAGCGAACAAGGTTTGAGGAAATTGAAACAAATGTTTTAGAGATATTTATTTGCATATTTGCATAATTTTTCAGTTGCATTTTTTATGCGGCTTTCTATTATTCATATGCAGCAACAACGGCAACCGACACAAACAGCCGCAGACGTGACTTCCCATCATGCTCTGCTCCCTCTCTCTTCCACCTTCCACCTTCCTCCTCCCCCTCTCCACCTCTCCCCCTCGGCAGTCGTATTAAGGCCGAACATGTAATAACACACACGCTTTTTGCGACTCTAATACGAGTAGATGGCGAATGTAATACAAAACAGTTTCTGATGCGACAGCTCTTCGCTCTTCTGACAGCTGCAACATTAGTCGCATCTATCATTCCCCTCTTTCCCTTTCCCTTCCCCCCCTTCCCCACTTCCCCAATTCCCATTGCCCATTGTACTATGTGGATCTGGGCTTAGTTTATGCATTGCATTTGTGATCCGAAACTGGGACAATTTTATACGCAGTCTGTGTGACGCTTTCGCTGCGTGTGTTTTTTAATCAATATCATTATCATCGAAGCTCGGTTTATGAACAATGTTTTGGGGAAAGTTTATCTACAAGAAAATACCATATAGATAAAAGAAAGTTCTAAATCTAGCATGTAAGAAAGTTACCGTCGAGTAAGCTCGCTACTTAAATTTAATGCAAGCAAAACAGCGCGGAATTATTCTTAAAATGTACCAAAATAATATACCACAAAAATATTGAAAATATACCAAATGGTTAATTTAGTTTA
Source organism: Drosophila pallidifrons (assembly GCA_023558445.1). NCBI lineage: Eukaryota > Metazoa > Arthropoda > Insecta > Diptera > Drosophilidae > Drosophila > Drosophila pallidifrons. The sequence goes on from CM042351.1 coordinate 19,715,959, forward strand.
TAGTTAAAATACTACATTCAAAATGTACGAGGAAGTTTATTCTTAAATCAAAATCGAAAATCTAAAAAGAAAATCTAGATTGCACAATCTTAAGACTATAATTTTATTTCAATACTGTAAAAATCTTAAAATTGAACCAATATCAAACAATCTTAAATTTAGATTGATTAAAAAAAAAAAAAAAAATCAAACAAAAAAATAGATTACGTGTTTTTTAAGATATAAATTTTATTATATCAAAATTTGCATTCTTCTCTCAATTAAGAATCAAGATTTTTTTTTTTTTAAATAACATGTTTGTAATCTTAAAGTACAAATTTTGGCATACAAATCTTGATTTAAGATTGATTAAAAATAAAAAACTTAGTTTAAGATTATTCGTTTCAAGATCGTAGAATCAAGATTTTTTCACTCTAAATGTTTTCTCTCTGTGCACTTAATGTGATTATTATTTATTTATTTTATTTCTTATTGTAGTAAAAGTTAAAGTTGTATACTTAATTTTCAGATGGTTTCAATTTAGAAATTTGCAGAAAGAAAATAATTAATTGGTTCAAATAAATCGCTTAAGTCTTCAAACTTTAATTCATAGCAAACTATTGTCAACGATTAGTTTGGCTGTGATAAATTAAAACATATTGTTGCAAAATATTCACAATGCACAGCATATTTATTTTGATTTTTATTAGTAACATAAAATATGTGCGCAATTAATGAAATTATTTGTCTATTTGAATAATTGATTTTTGAGCAAAAATTAATGAATGTTGGCTTAAAATTTTCGCTCGGAGAACGCAGAGTATTTAATGTTGGGACTTGTCATTTGTTGACTCTGGCATCAACTGTTATTAAAATGGGTCAAGTGTGATATTTTTCATACACCAAATGCGCAGAGAAAGAGAGATGAGGAGAGAGAAAGAGAGAAAGAGAGAGAGAGAGAGAGATAAGGGTTTGAGTAAATTTTTGTAAATGGACATGGACATGGCCACTGAACAGGCACTTTACTCAATTAGCAGGGCAAATGTTTTGTTTTTATTGCAGTTTTGCTGCAATCTCATTTCAGTTGTTGTTGTAGCTGTAATTGTTATTGTTGTTGTAGCTGCCAGTCAATGTGCAAAGACTGACGCATTTGGGCAAGTTTATGCATTTATTTATGATTTTCAGCATGGCCACAAATTTATTTTTATATTTTTATCTGCAAATTTGCAATTTTTGGTGTTTCTAGACCATTTCCTGAATTTCTCAGTTATTTATATATTATTGCACGCCAACTATTATCTATACACACACACACACACACAGCTACAATATTAATTTGTGTTTGCACACATCTATTATTTATCATTTGGTTTTTTTTGTTTTGCTTTTTGGTTGCAGTTTGAAATCATTTCAAATTATTTATTTAAATTGCGCACAACCAATGAAAGGCAATAAACAATAAACAAATTTTCTATCTATTTGTTCTCCATGTTTTTGTTATCATTGCCAATTGTTGTTGTTCCTGTTGTTGTTCTTGTTGCTGCCATTTGTTGTTATTTACTTTTTAATGCCACACACCAGTGCTTACATTTCGGCTATTATTATTATTATTTTTTTTTTCTTAAATTTATTTGCGGCAAATACAGTCAAATATACCCTAGAAGTAATTGAAAATATTAATGAATGTATTTCAATAAGTTTAAACTATTATTTGCACATGTTTTTATATATGTAAAAGCAGTTCATTTCATCATTAAAAGGCTTGAAAATATATTAGCAGTCACAATAAATTGTTTTGTAAGCAAATTTATTAATTATTCAAATTGTAAGCAATCAGCAATTTTAATTTTAGCTATTCACTTGACAAATAAAAATTTGAAAATTTACTTTTTTTCTCATTAAACTGACTATACAATTTGCTATATATATTACTGTGGAAAGTTGTGGTTATAAATGTTTACTTTACTATTTCAAGGCAAATTATTTAAAAATATTAAATTTGAAACCAATCGAATTAAATTTAAAAATTGATTTTCGTAAGAAAACAAAATTTAGCACTTTAAAAACTATTCTAAGATAACAATTATGCATTATTCATTTTGAAAATAAATATGATATTATACATTTATGATTCCTGAAGTTCCTGAAATTGTAGAAGTTATTTAACAAATACGTCCGTATGGCAAAAAAACGTTTTCTGCAATCGGGTTTTAGCTGCTTTAGCTGACAATCTGGTATATTTTGACCTCTATGGTATATTTTTAATGAAGTACTTTATCGATATACCAAATATAGCTATAAGTATATTTTAATAATATTTATGTATACTAATTTGGTATATTTTAAGCATAATAACACACTGTTTTGTCATTTACTTTATATATCCTTTGGTATATTTTAGTATTTTGCGGTATATTCTTTATTATATTTAAAGAATAATACTACAATGCATTATTATTTATTTAATCGATATATCAAATCTGACCTAGTATATTTTATTATTTTTGTGATATACTATTTGGTATATTTAAAGAATAATACTTAAATGTATTACTATGTATTTATAATAATTTAGTATTTTTGTGATATACTATTTGGTATATTTAAAAAATAATACTGAATTGTATTATTATTTACTTCATTAATGCTACGTTCAGTATTTTTGTGGTATATTTTTTAGTATATTTTCAGAATAATTCTGCATTGTATTATTATTTACTTCATTAATGCTACTTTCAGTATTTTTGTGGTATACTATTTAGTATATTTTCAGAATAATACTGCATTGTATTATTATTTACTTCATTAATGCTACTTTCAGTATTTTTGTGGTATACTATTTAGTATATTTTCAGAATAATACTGCATTGTATTATTATTTACTTCATTAATGCTACTTTCAGTATTTTTGTGGAATATTTTTTAGTATATTTTCAGAAAAATGCTGCACTGCGTTACATTTATTCAAAGTGGGTATCAGATATCTCCCAACTCTAGCTTTCTTACTTGTTTTTACTTTCAAAATATATAAAGAAATTTAATCTTTTAATATTTTAAAATGTATTTAAATGATGTTTACAGGGAATGCACTAGTCGAGTCGCGTTCACAACGCAAACTATTGTGTTTGTATATTTGCATTCAATTTTCGATCATTTCGTGCAAAATGCATTTCCATTTATGTAGTCCCAGATGTGTGTGTGTATGTGTGTGTGTGTGTGTGTGTGTGTGTATTGTGTGCATGTCTAATTTATGTATTTATTAGCATAGCTCAATAACAAAACCAGCAGGCGTTCGCAACTTCATTAAGCAAACAGAAAAGCAATAAGCTAGACAAAGATAGCGATATCGAGCGTGAGCAACTGATAAAATGAAAGCGAATCAGATGAGAGTGACAAGAGCGGAGGAAGTGAGGAAGTGAGACAGCAAATTTTAAGCCAAATGCGGCATAAATTTCAGCTCAATTATTTGTAATTGCCGAAAGGGGGTCAAGTTGCTCAACAACTGTGGTCTAGCATAGACTGACAGATACCCTGTAAACGAAGAAAGTAAAGAAAAGTTTAGAGAAGACTGCTAAAGAGGAGCAAAGTAAAAAGCAATTGGCAAATCTCTTAATACTGTAATTGAGTGCTGAATTCATGTTATCAAGGTGCTTTCAGCCTTCACAATATCTTCGACGTCGACACAAAATTTCGAACTGTGCATTAAATACAATTAAAGATCCTTTGTTGTAATTATGATTACGATTGTCGTAAGTGCTCTGCGCACTAATCGCCTTATGTGAGCTGATTTCGAAACCAGTTAAGATTGCAATTTGGTTTGTTTTCATTGCAAGTTACCATGCATACAACATACAAAATGGCAGCCTCGATTGGCAGCTTATCAAGGCAAGAGGTAAGCTCCAGCAAATAGCAACTCGAATGTTTCTTGCCCGAGCACACTTAAGAGGTTTAAAAAAAAAAAAACAATGAAATATTTATCAGCAACTGAGTTGGGCACAAGTTGATTCACCTGATTTTTGCTCTACGAGTTTCTGGCATTTGGCATTTGTGAAAGATGTTTAGATATTAATAACAAGCCAAGTCAGAAATGAAAGAACAACTCAGAATTGCTTTGTTTTATTTCGTATTTTTATTTCGTAGCTCTAGCTTTTATAGTTTGTTCGAACGACGTGTTAAACTAAATGGACAGACAGACAGCCGGAAATGCGCAACATACGAATTGATGTCTACGGAATGCGGGAAGAAATAAACAGGAAAGAAAGTGTGCTTGGATTTAGATACATATTATAAATAAAAGCAAAACAGTGCGGTATTTATTTTAAAATATACCACAAAAATACTAAAAATATACCGAGTGTCATATATATGAATGTTATCATAGATATATTCATAATACACGGCTGGCTGTATACCAAATGCTACTTTTGGTATATTTATATAGTACTACATTCAAAATATACCTAGCATGAAGTAGAAAGGTCGACACGACTAAAATCGATATACCAAATACAGTTTTAAGTATATATTTTGGTATTTCGAGGTATTGAAAATAGATAAAAACCAAACAATGCAGAATTTTCGTCAAAATATTCCGCCAAAATACTAAAATATATACCAAAAACTTCATTTGGTATATCGATTTTAGTATTTCTCTTTAATTTATATTTGTGGTCAAATGTTTTACGTTTATTTTGATATATACTTTTATTTATTTATTCACATTTTATATTTGTATAAAAGTATTTAATTTTTTTTTTCAAATTTTATTGAAAATTGCTTGAATCTTGAATTTTCTGGCAGAATTTGCATCAAACTATGCCTCCAAAGTACTGTAATATACACCAAAAACTACATGTGGTATATCGGTTTTAGTTTTTCTCTTTAATTTATATTTGTAGACAAATGATTTATGTTTTATTGTTATATATTTTTTTATATTTCATATTTGTATAAAAGTATTTCATTTTTTTTTTTGCGTATTTTATAATTTTTAAAATTGCTTGAATCTTGAATTTTCTGGCTACAATTTCGCTAGCTTCTGCAACTGAAATGCATTTAAAAAAGGATGCATTGTATCTTATGGACATTTCCCTGGGGGAAATCGCAGCGAGTCGAGCTCTTTTCACGATGCAATCAGACGGAAAAGTGGCAAAAGAAGAGGCTTCCTCTTTATCGTCTTCTTTTGCAGGCGAAAACAAAAGAATGCAATAATATAACCTCAAAGAGAGAATTCCCTTTCCGCTCGTTGCTTTTTCGCAGTTTTCTCTTGCCCAGCAAGCAAAGTTAGGAGGGCTCTAAATTATGTGTCCAAAAAGAGCCGATTTTAAGAGTGTTTTCTGAGTAGGCACATAAATAAGATCGTTTTCGGAGCGCAATCAGTACATTCTAAACATCGACTCATAAAATGGTCTATTGTCTGAGCATATTCGGAGTTAAATTAAGTAAGAACTGAGTTAAAACAGCGCTTAAAATAACGGAATGCAGATTTGCGATAATCGAGATCACAAAACATTTATTTAGTTTCTGCATTACGTGCCTTGCAAGTCGGTCGTGATTAGTGGACAATTAAAATATAAAATATACGTTAAGTTAATAATGCTAAGTTCGTCGTAAAACTGTGAATTTGAAATCCTAACTTTATAATATTTCAATTATTTTTAAATTTTTCTTCAAATTCTTTATATTTTTCTAATATTGTAATTTGTTGAATTAAATAAAAATTATATAAAGATCAATTTATCCACACGATTGTATAAACCAAAACAAGTCCGATAAGAATTTTTTCGGTGCGATTTATGTAAGTGCCTAAAAATTATACTTTTATGAGTATTTTCTGAGCGTTTTCAATGCTTGATTAGGAGGGTGAAAGCACTTATTTCTGTGTCAAAAAAGAGTCATATTAGACTTAGAAATTGCCCTCTTAAAGTGCGACCGTTTTCACGGAAAAAAACGCTCTTTCCGGACTCTTTTTTGGGCACTTTATGATGTAAAATGCTCATAAAAAACTATCAGAAAACTGTCAGAAAACGTTCAACTTGCTTGCTGGGTGCTTGCCTCTGTCTGTGTGTGTTTGTGTGTGTGAGTAAGATATTGTTGTTGTTGTTGTCCCTTGGGCGAGTGCCTTAATCCAATGTTAATCAATATTTATACTATGTGTGCAAGTGCGAGTGAATAAAGTGAATCAACTGAATGAGGAGTATTGAGTGAAAAATATCTGTTACTTTATTTTACCCACTTGCTCTCCTCCTCTCCCTCTCTCTCAGCCTCTCTCTCTCTCACTTGTTCTGATTGTTCTTGTTGTTTCATTTGATTGTTTACAAGTTTCGGTTTCGGACACGTTAATTAATTGGCGAGCGCCACTTTAATTGCAAGTTTAATTAGTTATTTATTGCGAGATTTGAATACGCACAACGTGTTGCATGTGTGTATTACACACACACTCACACACACACACAGTCGAACAAAAACTTTTACATATGTAGTAAATGCATAATTCATTAGCACGCCAAAAGTTTTCGCACAACATTAAAGTTGTTTTCATTCGCCAGCGGAATTAAATGCTTTCATTACATTAATTATTATTGCATTACATTTCATTCAATTGCTGGCTCACCCCAAAATAATTCGATTATCTAATGTGAAAGCAAAGAAAAAATTAACTTACTCTCTCTCTCTCTCTCTCTCTCGCTGACCAAAAACTTTCTTGAACTTTGTGGCGTTGCTTTTACTTTAATAATTAAATCATAAATCTTTCTATTATTTCCATTTCCTTGAATATGCTAAAGTTATTGCCCTAAGCACTCGACCTCTTTTTTGTCTGCGAAATATGAGTATTCAACATTTTCTTATCAAATAAATGTCAGCTACTCCTTAAAGCATTTTTAATCGGTAGTTTATACTATCTGATATACGATTGAAATAGAAATTTATTGATGCTGTTGTCAAAGTTTTTGATTTCATTGCCGAGCGTATGTTCTATAAATTTCAACTGAATACAAAGACGACGGAGCTATCTCGTTGCAAAAAAGCACGAATAATAGCAAAGCAATGAGGTATACGAATAATACCTATAATATACCAAATTCATATACTAAAATATACCACGGTATATACTTGGTATATCGATATACTATTACATTAAGATGTCAACCAATTATCAACCACAGCTACGTGAGTTTACCATATGCATAATAGAGTAAAGTGGGTCAAATATACCATATTCTGAATAAAATCAGTGATATATTGATATAATCTTTCATTCAGAATATACCCGATTGGCAATTAAAGCATCGCAAACACGCCACAAGATGTATTTGGTATATCGATTCTATTCAAAATATACCATATTCTCAATCAAAGCATTGATGAACAACGAATTGGCAAACTAACATGCATATTTGGTATATTGATATACTATTTAATTCATTATATACCCGCTGTTCAACCAAAGCAACGCAAATATACCATAAGCAATGTTTGGTACATCGATTGCATTCACAATATACTATACCGAATTATATATACCATATTGTGAACCAAAGCAACATACATATATATACCATAAGCTATATTTGGTATATTGATTGCATTTAAAATATACTAAAGTACATTAAATATACCAGATTGTCAAGTAAAGCAACGTATACATACCATATTTTATTTGGTATATTGATTGCATTTCAAATATACTAAAGTACATTAAATATACCAGATTGTCAACCAAAAGCAACGTAAATATACCATAAGCTATATTTAGTATGTTGATTGCATTTAAAATATACTGAAGTGCATTAAATATACCAGATTGTCAACCAAAACTAACGTAAATATACCATATGCTATAATTGGTCTATCGATTGCATTCAAAAACAAGTAAGAAAGCTACAGTCGAGTGTACTCGACTGTAAGATACCCGCTACCCATCTTGAATAAAAGCAATATATTTTGCGGTATTATTCTCAAAATATACCAAATATTCTGCAAAAATACTAAAAATATACCAAATGGTATATGTGGTATATCGATATAGTGCCGCATTCAAAATATACCATCTGATCTGCGTGCAAACATAACAAATGCTGTCGAAAAAAAAAATTATAGCTCTATCTCTTATAGTCTCTGAGATCTAGGTGTTCATACGGACAGACGGACAGACGGACGGACGGACAGACGGACATGGCTATATCGCCTCGGCTGTTGACGCTGATCAAGAATATATATACTTTATAGGGTCGGAGATGCCTCCTTCTACCTGTTACATACATTTCCTGCCGGCACAAAGTTATAATACCCTTCTACCCTATGGGTAGCGGGTATAAATACTAAAGAGCATTAAGTATATCCATCGTGGCAATCAATTGATGAACTAACATCAATTATCTGTGCTTTGATTGAAATTGTGTTTTTTTTTTTGTTTTCCATAAATTTAAGACTACAAAATGCTGAAACAGAATTTAAAGAAAGAATTTCTCTTATCATACACTACTGTGAGTGTGTGTGTGTTTGGCTTAAGGCAATGAATTCTTTTGACAATTCGAGTAAAGTTCATTAGAAGCACAAGCTAATATTCTAATATTCCAGATATCATATTTCGTAACGTATTTTTAAAGTGCACTTTACTTAAATGCTTTTATCTGCAACTGCATATTTCTTATTGACTCTATATTTATATGTATATTTATTTAGTTATTTTGTTTTTGCATTTTAAGCAATTCGTTTGCAGTTTATTGGCAACCGTCTAACTCAATAAATATCTGTTGCGGCATTTTTCCCTTGCCAAGAGAGAGAGTGAGAGAGAGAGAGTGGGAGAGAGAGAGAGAGCTCAAGTTGTGGCCGCATAATGAAGTTGCGAGGCAAGCTTGTTACTAGTTTATTTCAGTGGCTGGTCTATATACCAAATATGTGCTGGACTCCATACATACATTCTTTCTCTCTCTCTTCCACTCTTTCGCTCTCTTTCTATCTGGCAAGTCAATTGCCTATGCTGGCACCTTTTGCGTTTGCCTTGTTTCTTTCTTTGCCGCTGCTTTTTGTGTTGTGTGCGAGCGGGCGGCAACAACAAAAATGTTATGAATATTAAGCACCTTTTGACTTTTGTGCATAGATGTTTTAGATGGGCGATGTGGGCGATGTGGGCGGTGTGGGCGTGGCTGGCCCCCTCCCTGAACATGTTCATATTTTGCGGCTCTTAAGGAAGCGACCATGTATCGGCGTGCCATGAACAACGGATGTTGTGTGTGTGGGTGTGTGTGTGTGTATGGGAATGCATGTACTTTCACATCATAGCACATTACCATTCATGAAATGCAATTTCACAGCAAAAGGATACACACACACGCACACATACACAAAGTGGCCAGAGAGAAAGAAAGAAAGAGATAGCGAAAGTAGACATTGAGGGAAAGAGATAGAGAACCGGCATAAAGTGCTTTTTTTGCTTCAATGATTTTTAGGCGCAACGCATTAATGTGTGTTATCTGCGTGTGTAAGTGTGTGCAATACATATGAGTGTGTGTGTGTGTGTGTGTGTGTGTGTGTGTGTGTGTGTGTGTGTGTGTGTTTATTAGAAGCTCATTCTGCTGATTGCTGTGCAGGGATATGGATGTCTGTCTCTGTCTGTATCTATGTATATGTGAGCCTGATATGCATATGAAAATTGCCAAGGCAGCCAAGCATCAGACTTTAATCTCGCAAAAACGAATAATTTGTCGATACAAAATCGCATTTTGCTTCAAGTTCACAAAGTGACTCGAAATTACCAACAAAAAGAAAACACACACAAATGTAAAAAGAACACAGACGAACCTGAGATCAAATATTTTGCTATCCCAAAAGACAAATCATAATTGCTCAAAGAGCTCTGAATTAAACGAATTACATTCCCTTAATCAGTAGATTTGGTTCAGCAAATTATATTTTTATGAAAGCAATAAAATTGAATATAATTTTGTATGTAAAGAATTCATTTCATATATTTGAATTGCTATTGAATAGCATATCATAATTTTTAGAAATACTAAAAGCAGGGGTAAGAATTAATATTTCTATTTTACAATTTAGAAATTTAAAAAATAAAATAATTAATTGAATGTATTTTAATACTAAGACTACAAAGTTTCTAAAAACAATTGTTTTGAAAAAAATCCAATTTTTTTTTTTTAAACAAGAAGTTCATTTGAAGATATTAGTGTTGCAAAAAAATATATATATTATATATATATGGCATTATTATTTAAAGGTATATTTTATATCAAAAATTTCATGAATTCAATATGATATAATGCATTAAGCATAATAAAATCTAAGAAAAGAAATTCTTCGAAAAATTTCTGCTAATATGTTATATTATATTTTGCCACAATAATAAAGAAAAGAGATTATTTTATGTTTATTCACAATTATTGGACCTTCCTTAATATTATTATTATGTATACCTACTAAAAGACATTTGAAGTGCTCAGTACAAGAAAAGTAAAGTTGGTATATTTTGCTCTCTATGGTATATTTTGCATGTAGTACTGTATCAATATACCAAATATAAAATATGGTATTTTAAGTATTAGTTGCTTTGGCTGATAATATAGTATAATTCTCATGTAATAATATATCAATATACCAAATATAATCTTTTGTTATAATTTTGTTTTTGTGGTATATTAATTTAGTATATTTTGAAATTATTATTTAGAAATAAATGTTTTCTTACTTATTTTTATAAAGTAAAACTTAATTCCGTAATTAGATGAATTTTGTTTACCTCTGAAAATTCGACAAGTTCTTTGGACTTAACATAATCTGTACATGATCCCGACTAGTTACGGATCAGTGTTTTCTTCGCTTTTCTTCGCTTTACATTACTTCTCCATCGACCAACAAGACCACAGGACTTAGGAAGCTTTCGCTTTAGTCGAGTTGAGTTCAGTTCGGTTCGGTTTGGTTTCAATATTAGTTGCTAATTATGTATGCATGCGTATTAGGCCAACACTGGGAAACTTTTGGATTAGAAGGTTGAGGCAAAAGTGGAATAGAGCAACCTCCCCCCGCACTCTCCCACTCTCATTCTCATTCCCATTCCGTTTGCCACTCAATGTTGTTGCTGGGAGGGTCTGTTAATTAGCGTGGCGCATAAAATGGCTGCCGCATCGGCCAACTTTGCTGATAATGAAAATCGAGTCGTTTCGTTGCGTTTCGTTTCGTTTCGTTCTCTTCGCTTGTCGTTTGCAAAAGTTGCGAAAAACTTTCATCAAAGGTTACAATTTTCTGCTACCGGGGTCTTTGTTTAGCACACTCTCCACACTTCTCTTTACCTTCTTCTTTTTTTTTTTTTTTTTTTTTTGTTGTTGTTTGGCTGCTCGGCGTGTGTTGAAAGGGGTGAGGGGATTAGAGGTGTGGACACATTAGTATTAGACTGTTTGCCTCCTCGTTTCGTTTCATTTCGTTCTGTTCGTTGTGCTGTCAGTGGCGACTAAATGTGGGACACTGTCAATGGCATCTGATTATTTAACAACCTGGAATTTGGAATTAGTATTTGGCTGTCCTCGAGCGAGGCTCTTTTCATAAACTTGTCAAGACTTTCACTTGTTATTTCACTCTCTGTTTTTTTTTCATTTGCTATTTTTGGCTACTTTTGTCGCCTTGTTTGTGGCCGTGTTAATGATAAACAAACTCAAACTCATTGCCTCATTAGTATAGCTGACGAAATTCATTAGTTGCACATTGAATTTTTCGAGGAATTGTTAATTTATTGTTATAAGTACATTTTATTAGACAAATTTATATTTCGTACACTCAAAGAAAGAACAAATTCTTAAATCAAAAACATTCATCTGAAAAATTGTTTTTTTTTTTTTTAAAAGACCACAAATTGTGAAAACAAAGAAAATTAGTCTAAAAAATTACAAATTTTTGAAATAAGACCAAAAATTAAAGATTTTTAATATCTTTTGATGTTAGACTAAGATTATTGGTCTTAAAACTAGAAGATTTTTCTTCATATTATTAATGAGTCCTATATTTAATGTTCTTGAAATCAAAATGATTTTTCCAACATTCGGATTTTCATTGTCTTTACGCACTTTTTAACTTCAAATATTTAGTATCAAGACCAATATTTTTAGAACTTTTATTTTCATCTATTAAAGCACATTTTATTAAACAAATGGATATTTCGTAGATTTGTTTATTTTTTGTTTTCTTTTTATGGAATTTTAAGCACATTCATTAAAACATATTTCTAAGTTTGAGATCTGTCTTGATATATGTATCTTTAAAGCTGAATTGTTCTATTAATTTAGTTTACATATATTTGGAATACATTAATATAATATCTGTTGTAGTATAAAATTTTATGAGCATTATTCTTTTTCCCTAATATTTGTACTGCATTCTTTAATTAAATTTGTTTTACCTACAAATATTATTTTGAAAGTATCTTGAAATTTATTTGTGTTACTCTTCATTTTTGTGTTGTAATTTATTTATTTATTGTATTCATTTTACGGAATTTTCAGCACATTCATTAAAACATATTTCTAAGTTTGAGATCTGTCTTGATAACATATATGTTTAAAGCTGTCTTGTTATGTTAATTTAATTTACGTATCGTTGGAATACATAAATATAATATCTGTTGTACTCTCTCTTTCCCTCATATTTTTACTGCATTCTTTAATTAAATTTGTTTTACCTACAAATATCTTTTAATATCTTTATTTATTTGTATTACTCTTCATTTCTGTGTTGTAATACTTCTTATCCTGATTTTAGTTGCTCATTAAACTTTCCTTAAATGAAATGTACTTTCATCTTAACTCTATCTCTTTGCCATGCTGCCTACTGTCCACAATTTTTAGTTCTACTATCGCTCTTTCTCTCTCTGTCTCTGTCTTTGTCTCTGTCTGTTTCTTGCCATCGCGGTTCTTCACCCTTTCTCTCACTGTGTCAGCAGTCTTATAATGGATATTTGGCCTGGGTAAACATCCGCATGCCATTGCTCTTCTCTGCTCAACTCTCCACCTCGTTTTTTCCACGTCTTTTAGCAGGGCCATAAGTTGATGTCTATTGTGTGAGTCCAAGCGGGGGGAGAGGAGCGGGGAAGCGGGCAGGCATCAAGAGGAGGTCGCAAGTGCAGCAAGTGGAGCGTATAAGTAAATGGCGCGCCCGAAAATAAATACGAGGCAGCAAAACGAAGCCGCCAGGCAAACAGGCCAGACCAGGTCCAAGTCCAGGACGAGGACGATGAAGAGGACGAAGACGAGGACGAGAGGCACTGAGTCAACCAGTCAGCGAGTCACCGAGTCAGTCAGCCACTAAGGCAGCCATCTGGGCAACAGCAGAAGCAGAGTGTGGCAAGTAGCAGGCGGCAGGTAGCAAGTGGCAGAAGAAGGTGGAACGCGGGTACGGGGCAAAATGAATAACAACAAGACCACCGAACCCGACATCGACTCCGTGAGTCTGTGTGGAAAGGCCGCATGGCAATAAAGTGAAATGCCCGCCGTGTGCCACTTAATTTGTTTAAAGCCCTGTTGGAAAGTCTCGAGTAGCAGCTTTAACAGTTCCGAGCTTCCGCAACTCCCTTCAACGAACGAACCCCTTTCCACTTCCCTCGACGGACACAGGAACTGTGCTGTGCTTGAAGAAATAACTCAAGATGTTTAACAACAACTGCCAGAGGAAACCCTTCCGATAACAAGTCGATAAATATCGCCACAACGCTGACACTTGACATGTACATTAAATTGTAGAAAGAAAGCGGAAGTGTTGACTTTCCTAGACCCTGAATGGTAAAGAATGCAGTAATTAAATCTTTATTTGGGATTGCTCAAAATAAAATCAATTATTTATTCAAAATATATTTACCACAACCACAAATATAAAATACACATTTTTATCTGTGCATGAAATTGTGGAAAGCAGGCGTGAGTATTGACTTTATGAGACCCTTTGTGATGGCAGTAGAAAGCAGAAATAAATACATTAGTAATAATTGAATTTATTGAGAGTGCAATTACAGAAACATAATATATACATACAAATGTGTTTAAATGCACATTTAAATTTGAAAAGAAGGAAATAGTATTGACATTGTTAGACCCTTTATGATGACAGTAGAATGCAGTAATAGAGACATTAGTTATAGTTGCTAAATGAATTTATCAAGTGTGCATTTACTAGAAATTCAAATATAGTATATAAGTGCTTAAAGAGACATTCAAATTTGGAAAGCAGGCGACAGTATTGACTTACTTAGACCCTTTAGTATTAATGACTGTTAATAATAACCAATTATCCAATTCACTAAGTATATATTTACCACAAATATAAATATAACAAGATAACAACAACATTAAATGCTTGAAAGCAGAAAACATTGTTTCGATTTTATATATTGTTTATCAACTGATTACCATCCGCTTACTTTGTCAATTTCTATAATACATCCCGTTGAATTTCTATAATACATTTACCATTTCAGACTAATTCTATACGAAGTGGCTGAGTCGAAGTGATTTACTTACTTATTACTACATTTTTAATCTAAGCAACCTTATCATAGGTTCAAAAACTTTTTGAACTCAGCTCACAGCTGAACAAATTTGATTAAAATTGCTGCAACTACTGATTAGGATTAAGTAATTAATCAACAGTCGTCTGATTATAAATAAATTTTATTTAATATTACAAATTAATGAAATGTTCGTTGTAGAGATAAGAGTTAAATTTTCAATATATAAGTTAAATTGATTATATACATTTGATTAAACTTAAGTCATAACGTTTTTGGCTATCAAATGACTTTGCTACGAATGACTGAGGATACCGATAGGTTGTCTATCTATCGGCTTGCAAATATCAACCGATATCGATAGGTTCTATCGATTTTGCCTTAACCTCTTTTCATTTTATATGTATTTTAATTTATAGTCAATATAAGTTAATGCAATTATATTCAATTGCATTACATCGACTATTTGCCGTAATCGTGAACATTAACAGTAAACATGCGCCACAGTTGTGGCTTCTCTTAACTTGTGCCAGCTGGCCAATTGCATTGTCATATTTGGTTATATTTAATTTCCCGAGCATAACAAGAGTTGAGCCACAATTTCCGTCAGTTAGAGAACTTTGCCTGCCCTCTCTCTCTCTCACTCTCTCCCTCACTCCTTCTTGTTATCTTTCTCGTTCTGACACGCGTCTGCGTTGTGTGGAGTCTGCAGCTGTTTTAACTCCTGGAATGATGATTGATAGTGCTGGCTTTGCGCTTTACTCTCGCTTCGGAAGCGAACATTGGGCAGGTGGGCGTTTTTTTTTTTTTTTTTGCTGTTGCTGGTGCTTGACAATAATATTTCATGCCAAGCAGCTGCCATTTAAATATTTATAAGCTCAGCCTACTCCACCAGCTTCGCTGTTTGCCTGAAAAATCTGCCAAATGCGATAAGCTCTTGCAAAATAAAAACGACTTACAACAACAAGAAGCACAACAACAACACAAAAAAAAAAAAAAAAAAAACGAAATACAAAATACAAAATAAATAAAATTGCCGACAAATTTCTTGGGGGCAAATCGGGCGCGTAAATGCGCTAAATCAACAAGATGACAAAAAATAAAGTAAGAAAGCTACAGTCGAATGTGTGCTTGACTGTGAAATACCCGCTACCCATTGTGAATAAACGAATAAACGAAAATATACCAAATAATATACCAAAAAATACTACAATATATACCAACGACTTCGTTTGGTATAATGATATAGTACTACATTCAAAAATATAGAGGTAAAAATATACCAGATTGTAAGTCAAAGCGGCAAATACTAAAAATATACCAAGATATACCATTTAGTGAAAAATATACCAAAGATTACCAAATATACCATAGAGTAAATATATAAAAGAGTGCAGAGTGCAAAATATACCATCTTTTCAGCAATCGCAACTACTAATAAAAATGTACCATATACCATATTTGGTATATTGATATACTATTGAGTGCAAAATTTACCATGGAGTACAAAAAATAACTTAGAGTGCAAAATATACCACATTGGCAGCCAAAACAATAAATACTACAAATATACCAAGATATACTATTAAGTGAAAAATATACCAAAGATTACAAAATATACCATAGACGGCAAACTAACATATATAATCTTGTGAGTAAATGCAACTAATACTAAAAATGTACCATATACCATATTTGGTATATTGATATACTATTGAGTGCAAAATTTACCATAGAGTACAAAATATACCATAGTGTCTTAAATATACCACATTGTCAGTCAAAACAACAAATACTACAAATATACCAAGATTGTTATACCAATGATATTCTAAAGATTACAAAATATACCATACAGTGCAAAATATACCAGATTTCCAATCAAATCTACTAAGCTACTGCAAAAGAAATTCTTTAATAACTTCTACGGACAGACAGACATGACTAAATTGTCTCGGCTGTTTGATTCTGATCAAGAATATATATTATTTGTAGAGTTAGAGATTCCTTCTTCTGCGTGTTCCATACATTTCCCGTAGGCACAAAGTTATAATACCCTTCTATCCTTTGAGTATCGGGTATAAAAACGAGACCTGATAGCGAGCGGAAATTGACGGCAACGTTGTAAATCCGGCCCGTTAGCTGCCTTTGCACTTATTCAATCAAAATCAAAATAAATAAACACAAATGTTGTAACAATTCTCGACATTAAACAAAGAGCAAGCCTACGGCAGAGCACGAGAGAGAGAGAGAGAGAGAGAGAGAGAGAGATGTGCTTTGGTCCCCTGTCAATTGTCATACGTCAGTCACATTATCGTCATCGTGTTCGGCACTTTTGATGTTGGCGACCTGCTCAATTGATAAGCAAATATTGATAAGCAAACAAATTGCAATTCACTTGTGAATGAATGTTCGCGCTCTCGCTTTTAGTATTTTCCCTTTCTTCTTGTCTTTTTATACTGATTTTTTAGCGTATTTCCCATCTGATTTTATTTGCAATCAAAGTGCAGTAGCGCGCTTTGAATTTGCTTTTGCTTTTGCCACATAAAACGCTCTTCATCCTCTTCTACAGCTGCTTTATGAGTCAGCCAATCATCTCTTCTCCCCAACGACTTCATCGAAAGCAATTCCGATTGCCTGTTTATTCCCATGCACATCAAATTACACATGGAACTCACTCGAAATGGATTGTACAGCTGTTGATAGCATTTCACTCATATAAATATACTATATACTATATACTATATATGTAGATGAACACACAGACTGATTGCGATGCGCAGCAACAATTTTTTTTTCCCTCTAAACAAGAGTTGTTTAGAAATACAAATACTTAAACAAGGATCAATTTCATTGAATGAAAACGTTGAAATTTAGTAATTATTATGCAAAAATATTCAAAATTTTTATAATAATCATTAGTTTTTATTTTATGATTTATTTTAGAATCTGTTTCAATGTGGAAAGCATAACTAAATTTTTACGCCTCGACTGTTGATTGCTGACTTGCTCAAAAGGTAAAACTTCATTTTTTCACTTTAATTTTAAGGTATTTAGTTAAAAAAGGTTTGATTGCATTAACACAAATAACCATTAACACTGTCTTATCGCTTAATTTTAAGGTATACACTAAGAAATCATTTTGCATTGTGATTGAATTTATTTCTTCTGGCTGACCACGCCCACTTAGCAGTTCCGCCCACTCAAACACACATGCATCGAAATTTCACACATACAAATAAATTTTAGGCACTGATTTTTTCTCATTGTGTCAATTTCGTACAATTCTGTACAACAGTTGAGTAACTGTTGAGTTAAAGCACCCTAAGCAAGCTGTTTAATCTTGCTGAAGATCGTGTGCCTGACCACGCCCACTTATCACAACGCCTACAATAATATCTCGGTCCGCCGCCTAGTCAAACCCATGTAAGTGGGTTTAGTCCATAAAAACTAAAATTTTTGCCAAACTTTTTTTTCACACTCGATCTTATCTCTTATAAAGCGATTACCCGCAACACGTTGAGGTCGTGTACATCCGTTGAGTAACAGTTGAGCACATACATTTTACATCTGCTTGGCTTGTTGCAATTCTACTCAACTGCTGAGCAACAGTTGACCAAAAGTGCACCTAAGTGAGCTGGGGAATCTTTGTGAAGATCTTCTCTATGACCACGCCTACTTAGCAAGTCCGCCCACTCTAATATCGTCCGCCGCCTAGTCAAACACACACACATCATATGACACACATATCTCAAAATTTTTGGCAGTCACTTTTTTACACCTCTGATTACTTGTCAGTTTAACTTGTCCACTTGTTGCAATTCTGCTCAACTGTTGAGTGAACCTTGCAACTGTTGAGTGAACCTTAAGCAATCTTTGAGAAGCTGTTCTGTTGGACCACGCCCACTCTATAAGAAACACCTCTTAATTACCAACTGATTATCAGCACAATCTTTGTGGATTTCTCATCATTCTATATTATCAGTGACTTGGCTTTGCTTTGCTGATTTGTTGATATACAAAATCGTTTATTTATTATTATTACTTAATATTTAACTGATCTATTTCTATACTAGTTTAATATGTGTGTAATTTAATCTCTCATTACTTGCTCTATTAATAAGCAAATATTGATAAGCAAACAAATTGCAATTCATTTGTGAATGAATGATCGCGCTCTCACTTTTAGTGTTTTCCCTTCTGTTTTTTTTTATTTTTTTAAACGATTTTTAGGCGTATTTCCCATCTGATTTTATTTATATACAAGTTTAATCTGTGTGCAATTGAAGTATTATTGTTACTAAATTTCGAACTGATCTATTTTTATACTAGTTTAATCTGTGTGCAACTTAATCGCTGATTACGAAATTTTCAATCGAAGCAAACCTTATCAGAGAGTCAACTATTTGAACTGAGCTCGCAGCTGGACAAATTTGATTAAAATTGTTGCTCAAAAGAGCATTAAGTAGAGTAGAGTGCAATTCAGATGTCGATTAATGTGATAAGTTTAAGGAGACATTAGGGATAAGGAAAACGGAATGCGTAACATAATTTGTCGCAAGCGTATGGAAACGTATTTATTATGCCATCAAAACTGATTGCAAATGATAGCATTTGAAATAGGCTTCAAGAGAAAGAGATAGAGAGAGAGAGAGAGAGAAGACATATTTTTTGTGTGTTTCCGCATCACTTGCCCGATGCCTAGGAAGCAAAGTTGTCAGGCTAGCAAGACAAGCCCAATTTTACATAATTGAAGGACATTAGTGCGTATCAATTTTGAGTTTCGGCTTGGTCAGCAAAACTTGTGCATAGGCTCGTAGAGGGGGATGGGGGAATGGAGGTCAGTCAGCCTGGGAATGCGATTAGCTGTTTCGCCATCAGTTTAATGAACCCAAGCAGAAGGTTTTCTGCCTCCTTTTCGAAGTAGTTGTTGTTGTTGAAGCATGCTTCAATCATTCTGATAGAGAGAAAGAGAGAGAGTGAGAGAGAAAGAACATGGGCTGTTTTCGTTGTGAACACGCACTTATTTCATCATTGTGCCTGACATGCTTACTCAATGTCCTTTTTGCTGTTATTGTTATTGTTTTTGCTGCTTCGGCTTCGGCTGCTGTTGCTGTTGACTCTCAGCCTTCATCAATCATACGCAACGTTGACACGTGTTCAGAGAGCGTTAAGAAAACTACGAGACGAAGTCTGAGAGACTCTGAGAGACCCGAAAAACAAAAATTTACGCTTCACAACTTTTCGCTTAGTGTCATAACTGGGCTTTAATGAAGCGGCTCTGTTTCCTTATCCCTTTTCTGCAAGCACCTACAGCCTGTTGTTCTTCTTCGTGTTGTTTATGTATACTATATATGTATATATAAGTGTTGTGGGTCAAATCGGCAGTCGCTTGAGCTCAAACTGTTGCTGTGGCTGTTTGCAGCTGCAGTTCCAGTTGCCTGGCAGCCATCGCAACAATTACAAAACTTCTAAGCCGGGTTGCATCCGATTACGCGTTGAATATACCAGTTGCAGAGCGAGACAGAGAGGGGAGAGAGAGAGAGGGAGAGCGAAAGCGAGAGCGAGACGCAGCAAAAGTTGCGTTAGTTGCAAACAACAGCTTGATGGTCGAGCAGAAAAGTGGAGTTTTCCTAGAGAAGGGGGAAAGGGTTTCTCTCTTGTGCTCCTGCTGCAACGACAACGACAACATCCATAAAGTATGACAAAAAATGTGCGCAAAAGTTTTATTTAACTGAGACTCGAGAGTTGTGCTACTATGGTATAGTGTATGTTACTACTGCCCCAGCTACACTCACAGAAACCACAGACTGCACAGAATGTGCTATAAACTATAACTAAACTGCGAGTGTATACTAAATCTAGTTAAAGTCTAGATTATGGCATGCCAGTCTTCGAAATGTTTGTTGCACTTTGATAGCAGCTTAAGCTCCACTTGTTCCAAATGCAAGTGCTGGCAATCTGAAGTCGCTTTAAATGCAGCTCTATTGATTGATTTGTGACACTAGCATTATGATAGATTTGTGGCAAAACGATGTTTTATCACAGAGTGCGATAGCTTAACGATACTTTACTTGTTTTGCCAAGTAACATACTAATTGTGGAATATAAAGGAAAGTTAATTGGATTGTAACTATTCTTGGGTTTTGTAAGTCCATTGGAAACTGAAAGATTGCGATTTCAAGCACGATATTTTAACGATAGTAGCACTTGGAAAATTAATTTAAACTATTATTTTATTCCTGAGCTTATACATAATATTATTATTATTGATTTTGATTGATATATTGAGATTTGCAATTTCGTATCAGAGTCTTAAGATTACGTCGAATACCAATTAAACATTAAACATTACGATAGTATAATTTATTTTAAATAAGTTGTTGAATCAATAGCTTGATAATTGTTAAAGTAAAGCAAATGAGTAAAATCAAGTATAGCAATCTAAAACCTTTAATAAAGATATCAAAAGTAATGTTCATTTTAAATCAAGAATTTTCTTTGCGCACACTTATCGATAGTACGCACGATAGTATCAATAACCATAAGCTATTCGAAAGCACTTATAGCAATGTAATAGCTAATATCTAAATCTACAATCTCCACAGTTAGCGATAGTACGCTAGATAGTATCGATAACTGTAAGCTAGTCGAAAGCACAATACGATTGTACAATTTATTTTAAATAAGTTGTTAAATCAATGGGTTGATAATTACTAAAGTAAAGCAAATAATTATAACGATATAAAAATGTGTAATGAATAACGATATCAAAATTAATGCTAATTTTACATCAAGAATATTCTATACGCACAGTTATCGATAGTACGCTTAATAGTATCGATGACTGTAAGCTAGTCGAAAACATTTCATTTCTATTTTAAGCTTAAAGACAACATAACCTTGGATTAATAGGTTGATAATCGTTAAAGTAAAGCCAATATAAATGTATCAAAAGTATTGTTGATTTTAAATCAACAGTTATCGATAGTATCGATGACTGTAAGCTAGTCGAAAACAATTCATTTCCATGTTAAGCTTAAAGACAACACAACCTTGGGCTGTCCAATCATTTCGCTGAGTGCAACGCACAGATGATGGGTAAGCTGCTTCTGCTGCTGCTGTTCGAAACGGTTTTGGTTGGGTTGAGGTTACTGGGTCGCTGCTTTTGATGGGTTGTATGATGGGTTTTTGGCCTTCCAAGTCGCTGGGTCCGACCGTGTCGTATTTTGTTCAAAGTTAATATTTACATGCCACGAACGCAGCGATGGAGGCGCCGCAACTCTCTCTCTCTCACTCTTTGTGTGTGTGTGCGCAACTAGACAACAAGAGGCAACAAGACAGCGTGAGGCAAGTCGCAGCAAGCAGAGAGTGAAGTGAGTTCGAGGAGGAGAAAGAGGAGGAGGAGGAGGAGAAGAAGAAGGAGGAGGAGGAGACAACAAGCCTAGCAACAAATTCTTGTCATTTGCAGCTGCTTTTTGAGCGGTTGCCTTCGCCAGGCAGAGACCCAGGCAACAACGAGTATCAACAACAGCAATGCCACAATGCATAGGACGACAGCGTCAACAACGATAGCTGCGATAGGCAGGAACATGAAGATGATGAGGAAGAGGAAGAGGTGGAGGGAGGGAGGGGAGTGAACGTGAGTCAGGACGTTGGGACATTAAGGACGACAGTTGAGCGTCAAGTTTGTTGGCTAGAAATGACAACTTCAAGTTCATAAAAGCGCAACTAATGTGCATAAAATACTTTTGATATATACGTATGTACAACTGCA
The DNA here is from genome assembly GCA_023558445.1 of Drosophila pallidifrons. Classification (NCBI taxonomy): domain Eukaryota; kingdom Metazoa; phylum Arthropoda; class Insecta; order Diptera; family Drosophilidae; genus Drosophila; species Drosophila pallidifrons. Next base: position 19,738,218 of record CM042351.1, read on the forward strand.
CAGAGTGCGAGTGCCAGTGGGAGAGGGAGAGATAGAAGAAGAGGAAGTAGGAGTCAGTGGCTCACCTTCAACCTTCGGCTTGTGTCTCCTTCCTTCTTCCTCCTTCTCGTCTCGCATTCGGCATTCTCGGCATTTTATTTGCCATTTCCTCAACGCGCTTCCCTTTCATATTTCGTAAACAAACATAAACGTAAAACTTTGCCTTTCTTTTCCCCATTTTCGCTCCCGCTCTCCCTCTCTCTCTCCGTCCCTCTCCGTTTGGTGTCATCTTTTGCAGACCTTCCACGCCCCCAAACCTGAAGCGAACCCCTTTAATTGTGCAGTACAAATTTTCGTCTTCTTCGTTGTCTTCTTCTGTTTTGGTTGTTGTTGTTTTGTTATTCTTGCGCATTGTTTTTACCTCTGCTCTGTTCTGAGGAATGCCCTGTAGCTGACGCCGCTGGAGGGGTATGCTAAGCAAACAGATAAGTCGACAAAAACTCAAGAGTTATTGCAGCCATAAACTTTTCCAATTACTTCGGCCCAACTTTGTGTCATGTGTGCTTCACTGCTCATGACAAGCGGCGAAGCGATTGCGACACAATAATCTGGCAACGCTGACAGTTGGCAGCGCTGCTTACACGAGTGGGCAGCTCAGCAGAAGAGAATACAAAGATTAGCGAATGCCGAATAATATATTACGAATATAATATATAATATAATAATATAATTAAATTTTGTCTCGAATTTGCGTTTCAATTTTTAACACTTGTGTAGGTCGTAAGCACTGCTATTTTTATGTTTACATCTATATATGAAATGAAATCAAAATTTTGTTTAATATGTGTGAAATCTTAAAATAAGTATTCTAAAATTAATATATTATTTAAGTTAGCCAAATGCCAAAACAACTGTGCTTCACTGCTCATGACAAGCGGCGAAGCGATTGCGACACAATAATCTGGCAACGCTGACAGTTGGCAGCGCTGCTTATACGAGTGGGCAGCTCGGCAAGAAAGAATACAAAGATTATAATATATTACGAATATTATGTTTAAGCTGTTATAATTAAATTTTGTTTCGAATTTGCGTTTATAATAGTTTTTTTTTTCAATTTTAAACACTTGGGTCGTAAGCACTGCTATTTTAATGTTTACAGCTATGACAAAAATATATATTTTTTTTATTATTCTGTTTATTTACAATCTATCTAATTGATAATAAGTAAATTTTGTGGGGGGAAAATAACAAATATGAAATTAAAATTTTGTTTAATATTTGTTAAATCTAAAAATAAGTATTCTAAAATGAATACATTAATTAAGTTAGCCAAAGACCAAAGCAACCAGTTTTAAATTAATTTGTTATATATGTTTTTTAATAATAAGAATAGTAATTAATGTTTAAGTAATTTTATGCAGAATTAAAATAATATTCAAAGACAGTTAAAAGAGTCAAGTAAATTCATAAATTATTTTCAGCATACCACATAAACGTATGTTATTTATACAGATATGAATAACTAATATGTTCATGTTAAAGATTCTATATATAATATATCGATTTAAGCAGTATTTGCAGGTCATGCTGAATTTAACTTTTGTTTTCTCCGCCCCGGCCCCACACATTGTTTTGTTGACTGCCATTTGTGCAGCAACTTTCAATGAAGCAAAAGAAAAGCCAGCCACGGAGCAAAAATAAGTTCCAAGAAATCACACACACACACACACACACACAAAAAAAAAGGAAGAAACAAAAGGAGGGAAAAAGTTTTCACATTGACATGTTTTGGCTGACGAAGTAACTCTCCGTTTCCACTCAACCCCCTCGACGTTCTCAGCTGCCCTTTCGCAATCCAACTCGTGATCCCGTCGACCCGTCTTTGGCAGTGACAGTGCCAATTTCTCCCAGGGCGCATCAATTTGTGCACCCTTCGTCCATTTTGTTTGCCATATTTATGCCATTTATCTGGCACTGTCATTGCTCGCCCTTCTCCTCTCTCTCTCTCTCACTCACTCTCTCTCTTGCTTGCGGCATTGTTGTAATGCATTTGATGCTGGCAAAAGTTTCTTGTTTATATTCGTTTATTGTTTATAAATGGTTGATAAGTGATGCCCGTGCTGTTGTGCCCTGCAGCCAGGCAGGCAGTCCAACCATTCATCCATTCAAGCATTCAAACATTCAAGCACTCAACCAATGCCCCACTCGCAATTGAAAGCGACGATGCGTTCGAAGTTCGAACTGATGGCCAGAGAGTCGAAACTCTCAGTGCCAGGTGCTTGTCAAACAGTTATGGCATCTTTCGTTTATGTGCATTCCCATTGAACAGCATTGAACGATTCAACACTCAATAAACTCTCTCTCTCTCTCTCTCTCTCTCTGGCTAGTTGTTACTTCTTATCCATGAAATCGATAAACTGTCTACATAAATATTGAAGTCAGTCAACTAACTTTTCGCGCGCGCCCTCCGAAAAAAAACGAATAAACTCAGAAGAAGAAAACTTTATTAGCAACTCGGAGAGCCATTTACTCTCTTTTATTCTCTGCATTCATTCATTTCAACATCACGAGCTCTACTTGCGGTTGTACTATATTCATTTATTCATTCTCCGAGTATCGCAGCTTATTTATGTAGTTCGAGCACTTTCAATTTCATAGCAATGTCAGAGAATTGTGCAACCAGAGAGTCGTACAATATCTATGACCATAAACTAAGCGGCATTGTTAAATGAATTGAATTGTGAGAGCACTCAATGATTGACTGTCAAATTTCAAAATTAATATTAATTAATGCTTAACATTTATTGATAAAACTTGAACTGCATATAAAGAGGTACAGGCTATACATAAAAAATACTAGCCAAACGGTAAGAGCAAGAAGGCTGCGACCAAATGGTAAGAGCTAGGAGGCAGCATGTTTTACAGTTCAAAGTTTGACTAATTTAATCGAGCAATAAACGTAGATTAATGTGATCAATATATATTCAAGTTATTATTGAGAATAGGCATAAACCAAATGGTAAGAGCTAGAAGGCTGCAAATTGATCAGATTATAATTTGACTTACTTTAAGCAATAAAGGGATTACTAGATCTAAAATACATATATTCAACTTTTAGTTCAAACTAACTGGCGAATGTATTAAAGTACAAGCTAAATTGTAAGAGCTAGAAGGCTGCAATTTTTTCAGACTGTATTTTGACTTATTTGATCGATTAATTTGATCTACATTTATTAAACTTTGGGTCTAATTAAAACACACAAACCAAATGGTAAGAGCTAGAAGGCTGCAAATTGATCAGATTATAGTTTGACTTGAATTTAATCAGATTGTATTTTAACTAATTTAATCGATCAATATAGATGAATTAAAGTATCAACACACAAACCAAATGGTAAGAGCTAGGAGGCTGCAAGTTTTACTGTTTAAAGTTTGACTTATTTCATGAGGCAATAAAAAGGGTTTAATTTGATCTACATTTATTAAACTTTTTGTTGGAAATAACTGAAGTATTAACGCACAAGCCAAATGGTAAGAGCGAGAAGGTTGCATGTTTTTCGCGTAGTTTTCAGACGTATTTGATTGTGCAATAAAAGTGAGTTTGCAGTATACAAAAAAAGAAAATATTGAGAAATCTGGCACACTTAATTGCTGAATATGTTGTGCTTAAAAATCTAGGAAGTGCAAGGACTCGTTGGCTATCACAATAACGCATTTTATCTCTAACAAATTGATACATTTTAGTTAAGATAAGTTTGCCAAAGATTTCTTTTTGGGTATCCCCTGTGTAAAATCTTTTTTTGCTGCAGGCGATGCGAAGCAAACGCCACAAATTGCAGCGAAAAAATTCCTTTGGTGCAAATAATTTGCATCTTCAATCTGAATATTAAGTCGATTAATTCCAAAACCGCAACAGTTGAGAAATTCTTCAAGCTGCACTCTCTCTCACTCTATTTCCGTCTCTCTCTCTCTCTCTCTCTTTCTCTCTAGCTCTCTTGCATTTTTGCAGTTGGGAGCAATAATTGTGGGTAGAATTGCTTAAAGTGCAGACAAATTCATTTTTGGGTGGCAACATTGCTGCTGCTGCTGCTACAGTTGCTGTTGCTGTTGCAGCATTGGCCACGCCCAGAGTGAAATGCCCATTTATAGGAAGCATTGCCAGCATTATCTAAATTTTTATGCGAAAACTTTCGGGTCAAGTGTAGTGAAGTGCAAAAGCAAAGCCATTAGGCAATGGCAACCATCGAACGAAAAGTCGCCAGCCAACAAACAACACTACCACCTCCCCCTTTCCCTCCCCCTCCCCTCCCCACCCACGCACAGTCCATTCTGACAGCAATTGGAAAGCAGAGGCAACTTTTCCATCAAATGCTGCACATGCCCCTTCGTGTGGCAAGCTGGCTGGCTGCAAATGAATGTAAAAGCAACCGCAATGTTTAGCTAATTTAACTATGTCTCCGGGTTGCCTGCCAAACAGCAAACTAATGACACTTGGCAACCCTGCAAACCCTGAAACCCTGAAAGCACAACGGCACACAAACTGAAATTAATTTCGCAACATGAGCCAACAAACAACAACAAGAAAACGGGGCGCAAGTTTAACGCGCGATGCGGTGGCGAAAGTTTTCCTCTCCCACCAAAAACAAACACAAAGAGTGTGGGGAGGGGTGGGGAGGGAGGTAGAGGTGGAGGGAGGTAGAGATGGTGTAAGGTCAGCCAACTTTTAATAAACAAAATTAGCCAAAAGCTGCCGAAGCGTTGACCAAATAAAAAGCGAGATAAACGACGAGGGTCACTTAAACAGCAAAGCTGCCTTTTTTTTGGCTTTGGCTTTGGCTTGGAAGAAGTGCAGGAGTTGCTTCCACTCTCTCTCTCTCTCTCTCTCTCTCTCTCTCTCTCTCTCTCTCTCTCTCTCTCTCTCTCTCTTTAACTGTCTCGCTCACACACTTATGTTGAAAGTTTTTGGGCACACGGCCAAAAGGAATTTCGAGCAGCGGGAATGTGAATGAAATTTGGCAAAGCAAGAGTGGAGAGAGTGAGAGAGAGAGAGAAAGAGAGGGAGAGAGAGAGAGTTAGAAAGCTGAGGAGGATCTAGGAGGATAGCGAGAATCGTGCAACAGCATTCGCCCATCATCTAATTGAGTTGTGGTGTGCGCTTTGAACAAATCTAGACATGTCTCATCTTAATACGTCGACAGCATCCACATAACCCAAGTCAAACTCCTCACTTCCCTTCTCGCTCTCGCTCGCCATCTCGCTCTCCATCTCTTTCCATCCATCGTGCAGCTAATTATTACGAGCCCTCGACTGTGGGCGACTGTCTAAGCGGCAAATGATAAGCACAACCCTAACGCTAAATGAATTGTGGTTAAGCTGGGAAAAGTGCATTGAGAAGCGTGAGAAGTCGACGTCAAGTTAAGCTCTTTATCAGTTGCATTTGCAGTGCGATTTACCAACGAAAAGATGCTGAATTCAGCAATGCAGTTGAACTTCTCTATTCACTTTTCGTTCAACTTCTCGTTTGTTTTCTAGTCTGCATGCAGTTGAACTTATTTTAACATCGCTTCGTTTTGCTTCTCGTTGAATTTGTCGCGCAACTTCTCGCTTTACTTCTCGTTCAGCTTCTCGCTTTACTTCTCGTTAATTTTCTAGTTTTGCATGCGGGCGAACTTCTCTTTTAACTCTTCTCTTAGCTTCTCGTTGAGTTTGTCGTGAAGCCTCCCTTCTAGGTTAACTTCTCTATTCACTTTTCGTTTAGCTTCTCGATTATTTTATAACATAGTCTGCATGCAACTGAATTTATCTTAGCATCACTTCATTTTGCTTCTCGCTTTACTTCTCGTTCAGCTTCTTGCTTTACTTCTCGTTAGTTTTCTAGCTTTGTATACGGGCGAACTTCTCTTTTAACTCTTCGATTAGCTTCTCGTTAAGTTCAGCTTCTCGCTTTACTTCTCGATTATTTTCAAGTGTATGTTAGATATTGAAGTTCTTTATGTCTTTTTGCTTGGCTGTTCACGATATGCTTCTCATAAAACTTCTCGTTTATGTCCTAGTTGAACTCCTCTATTCACTTTTGGTTCATCTTCTCGTTCATTTTCTAGCTTGAAAGCAGTTGAACTTACCTTAGCTTCTCTTTATTTAGCTTCTCGTTGAGTTTGTCGTATAACTTCTCGTTCAGCTTCTCGCTTTTCTTCTCGTTTATTTTCTAGATTTGCAAGCCGTCGAACTTCTCTATTAACTTTTGGCTTAGCTTCTCGCTACGTTTATCGTGTAGTTCTCCCTTTTCTTCTCGTTTATTTTCAAGATTTAGTTTTTAGTTGCTCTTTTCTATTACACTTTTGTTCGCTTCTATCCGAGGCTGTCGTGTATGTTAGCTTCTTGCTTTGCTTCTCGTTCTTTTTCAAACTTCAGATGCGGTTTAACTTCTCTAAATCATTTTGCTTGGCCGTTCTTGAATTGTTTATCGTTTATTTTATAAATTCCATGCAGTTGAACTTATCTTAGCTTCGGTTCGTTTTGCTTCTCGTTGAGTTTCTCGCTTTGCTTCTCGTTAATTTTTTAGATTTGCAGGCCGATGAGCTTCTTTATAACTTTTCGTTCAGTTTCTCTCGCTTTGCACTTTTCGTTTACCTTTTCCGCTTAGCTTCTTCTTTATTAACTCGTGCAACTTCTCGTTGTGCTTCTCGTTTCTTTGCTTCACTATTTCATCGAACTTATCTTTAGGAAGACTTCTCTTTTAGCCTTCCCATTTCTTAAGAGTGTTATTTTAAAAGTGTTTTTTGAGTAACAATATTTTGAGCTTGATTTCATTCTAAGGTCTGCGTTTACTTCTCTAATTAATTTTCATAATTTCTTGACAATTTTTTTTTATTAAAATTCTCTTAAATATAACATATTTAAGCTCTTATGTTGCCCTGCTTCTTTATTGTTTTCTGCCATCTTTTGCTTTGGACAGCTGATGTTGCCAGCTAGAACCGTAATGAAAATGCGTCCATTTTATAGTTTGGTATTCGTGTTCGTATTCGTATATGCGACGATATCATGGCACATTTATTTTGTTGCTGCTGTAACCAATTTGGATATCGAACCTAGCACAAATACAAATATGTATTTCAATTGTATATCGCATTTTTGTGGCTGCGATTGCAAAAGCTGTTAGATTTATTTGGATGCTACCCAAATAGCCGAACCCAAAATGGCAAGAAGAGGAAGGAAGGGGAAAGGGGGCGTGTCCCAATCCCAAATGTAATCAGTGCCCATATTCATTTACGTTCAAATGGAGGGAGGAGAAGGGGAGAAGACCTGGACCTGGTCCAAATATTTGGCCAACTGTCGCTGGGCACAGATAAAACGCTCGTGTCACGTGTTAAGCTCGTAAATAAAACACACACACACAGATAGTGTGTGTGTGTGTGTGTGTGTGTGGGGGAGAGAAAGTAACATAACTGTGCACTAAGCTAATTAAAATACAGTGAGAGAAAAATATATATATATGTATATATATGTAGGTAAATTGGGCTGTTGCCGCCGTTTAATTTGAGCCAATTTCTGACAGCGTGAAGTCGCATTTGCATTTGGCTGTTAATCACGATTATGCATAATTAATTGGAATTATGCATAAACACAAATTAATAGACCAAATATGCATATTGCATCAATTAGTACTATGAAGTGTCTGTATGTATGTACGGGTGTGTGTGTGTATGTGTGTGTGTGTGCATTTGCAATCTGTGTTGAGGTCTTAATAGAGAGAGCCTTAAAACATAAACCGCAAAACTGATAACCTCATTTCATCTTTAAAGCCCCCAAAACAACGATAAATGGAGTTATCGTGAAATATGAAACAAGTCCCAACAAATCCTTGAACAATGGACACACACAAACACACACACACACACACACACACACACACACACATAGAAACCCTAAACACACACACAGATAGACAACACATAGTCACAGGCAGTTAGGACGTTAGGAACGTGTTGAAGCTGAAAAGGATTCAACGCTCCACTTGCAATTTCCGTTGCCCGTTTGCACCACATAAAGATATACGTATAGACTATATATGAATGTGTTTTTATATATAAAATAAATCTTTGTTTAAATACCCAAAGAATGTTGGCAAATATTTTCGCACAATCCTGTATGTGTGTGTGTGTGTGGCTCTTAAGAGTCGCTATCATATCGGAGGTTCGAGTTTTGTGCGAGAGAAATAAAAGGCAAGCCATAAATAATATTCAACAGCATCAAATCCGCTTTAAAACGAGCTCCAATCCAAAATCAAAATTCCTTCCCCCTCTCTCTCTCTCTCTATCTCTCTCTTCTCGCTTTTCTCATGTCCTTGCTTGGTCCTTTCGAGCGGTTAGAACCGGATAGCCTGGTCAGTGGTCAAAAGCAACGCATTGGCTATAAACATTAACCCCACGACAAACGCACAAAAGCAACAAAAAAAAAAAAAAACAACGAAATGTTGTCCGTTCTTTTGAGTGTGCTTCAACTGTCACGTAGTTAAAACAGTTCTGAATATATGCTCGACGGGCAGATACCTTGTAATGAACGAGGACAGAAATCAACAAACTTCACACTAATACAATTTGAAAGAAAATGTAGTTAAAAAATATTCAATCATAACAAAAATAAAGCTAATAATGGTTTATTAGTAAAATCAGACTAATCTGATTGCAATAAGGAATTGAGTTCGTTATTTCAATAAAATAATAAAAATAAGCATAAGAAAAACTAATTTTTAAGTAGCATAACTTTTGTTTTCTACTATAGCTGTCAAAGGGCAGCTTAAGTGCAGAAAAAATCTTTACTACACAGAGAGAAAAATGTTGATTAAAAAGATTGGATTGCCAATCTCCATTTCGATCTTAAAAAAAAAAACAACCTTGAAATAAGATTTGTAGATTGCACAAATCTTAAATCAAGATTTTTGTGGCCAACTTGCATTTCGAGATATTATTCTTGATTTTAGTACGATTTTTCTTCTTATTAAATAGAAAAACAGAAAAGTAAGCAAAAAAATAGAAAGTCTGTCATAAAACTAACATATTAGGGAAATTCCTAAAACTGTAAATTACTTAAATATTTTAAAACAACAATAGAAAAGCAAATTGTATATAATAAAGATAATAAAAAGTTAATTTAAAATTTAAATTTAAATTTAAAAATGGAAAATAATTGATATGCTAAAAGAAGTAAGTAAGCTAAAATCGAGTGTGCGCAGCATTATTCTTAAAGTTTACCGAAATAATATACCGCAAAAATACTAAAAATATACCAATATTATTAAATGTATATATTTACATAGTATGTACTACCATAAAATATACCAGATTATCAGATTGCTAGTTTATCAATACACAAAACATTGTATTTCAGTGTAGTTAAGTGATGGAGATTCCCAAATTTCATTTAAGGACACATTCTGCTGGCCAATTGATCTTGACAATTGGTTTTTGTGTATGCAAACTAAGCACTAAAAATGGAGAAAATGAATTAAAGTGAAAATGAACAGCAACAACAACAACAACTAATTCCCTATCGAAAGCATAAATTTAATATTGAAATGCGCTCGATGGAGAGTCTCTCTCTCTCTCTCTCTCTCTCTCTCTCTCTTTAGATCTTTATGTCTTTCTCTCTCTCTCTCTTGCTCGCTTCTCCCTGGTATAGTGAACTGTAAGCTGACTTAATTGGCGATGGCAAAGTGGCCTCCTCTGGGTTCACTTTGCTTCGCTTTGTGGCAAACGAAGGATGCGAATCAACGTTGCTGCAGCTTTAGTGGCCATGTCTAAACTTTAAAATCAAGCTGAATGTGTATGTGTGTGTGTGAGTGTGTGCAGAAGGGGGCGTGTCAGTCTATATGTGCGCGTTACGCCCTAATAACCTACAAAATAGTTGGCTCAGACACAAAACAGCACGTCCAGCTTGCATGTGTTTGAGTTTGTGTGTGTGTGTGTGTGTGTGTGTGTGTGTGTGTGTGTGTGTGTGTGTGTGTGTCAGTGTGTGTGTGTGTTGCTCTTCTCGGGCCACATAACTTGAACTATGCAAAAACAAAATAGCAAAATGAATGGGCAAAATGGAAGAAAGAGCAAAATGAAAGAACAAAAAAAAAAACAGATGCAAACCAAATGGCAAACAAAAAAGCAGAGCCTGACTGACAGCAACAGCAACAGCAACAACAACAACAACAAATACGACAAACAGACATAAAACAACAACAACAACATAGCAATAGAAAACGAGGGAAAATAAAATAAAATGGTTAAAGGAAATGGGGAAAATTCAAGGCAGACAAAACTAACTGCAGTTTCCTTCGCCTTTGCTTGGCATTTTGCTTATCCGTTTTAGTTTTGCATTTTTCCCAGCCGCAAAAAGAAAATCCAGCCAGAGAAAATAAAATGCAAATGTCTCCGTTTTCTTTCTCTTTCTCGTTCTCGTTGTCGTTTTCGTTGTCGTATCGATGCTTTTGAATGCTCCTTGGATGCTGTTCTCGAAGCACATGTGCACATCGAAGCCAATGAGTTTGGCAGCTGCCCAAAACTTGTCGCAGCCCAAAAAATATATGTATATATAGGGATAAACTGAAAACCGAAAAAAGTTGTAGAATATTCGCTATTCAAATTCGCTAGATATACATACATATAATATAGATGCTAGCAACAAGTTTTATACATTGTTTTCTTCTTGCATTTGCAAATAAGCGGATCTTCAAGTGTTGTTTCTTTTTTGTTTTTCTATTTTCGCTGTATGTTTAAATAAACTGTCAATTCTATGGCAATTTTTGAGCACTTTATGTGAACTCGGCAGCTAGAAGAACCTCGAGTTGGGAAGTTCAGTCTGTGCCTTGTAGTGGTCGCTTGGACCGCCAACATTTATTGGGTGGGCCTAAAAGTAGGCAAAGGTTTTTTTTTGCCAAGTAGAAAAAATGCCAGCGCCACGGCACTAGATGTAGAAAATAGTAGTTAATGTAATATATTTATTAAAGTTATGTTTATGTATGTTAATAATCTAATTTTTGTTAGTTAAATGTTAAATGTATAATAATTGTTTAATGTTAGTAGAAACTTTTAGGATAATTGTATTTTGTTGGCACAAATTTATTAGCGCCATCTGTGTGTGGGGCTTGACAACAACAAAAAAAGATTTTTGCGATAGATGCATCTTGAGGCAGTGAATGTCAAAGAATGGGAAGTAAAGAATGCATCAAAGATTAACGCCCTATTGACAAGCCAGTTTTTTCTCATTCGTGCTGGTCATGCAATCTCAAAAAGGCATTTTCTGAATTGGTTGTGACAAGTCGCACCAGGGAAAAAAATACATATATAAATTGAGAATTAAGTGCGACGGTCATAAATATTCAGCCAACAGAAATATTCAGTTAAATAAAAAGTGCATAGTGCGAATAGAGAAAGTGTGTGAAAACACCCCTTTTTTCGGTCAGCTGCCGATAGCCAACAGGCGGGAACAAAATTTGGAGATTTTCTGGTGCCGTCCAAAAAGGCAGGGTAACTATTGCACTATTGCAGATATAAAGCTTACATGTATTCATGATCTGATTTTCCTTTCACAATCAGACGGCACGTAGTTCCATATTGTACTTTTGGATGTTGTTGGTGCTTATGAAGTTAAGCCACCAAGCAAAGCTCATCCACTCCGCTTCGACAGTCGGCAGAACAAAGCTTGTACGAAAGCTTTGAAAGCTTCTGCACGACCGCTGCGAAAGCTGCAGCAGATCAGCTGATAGCTGCAAGCGGGAGACAGCACTGCAATCTGGCACAAATTTGGAGGAGCGATTTGCAGCGCTACCGCACCGCCGCCACCTCAATTTGCATTGGGAGTTGTCCCTAAGAGGGAAAGCCAGGAGAACGCAAACATTACCACAGATGTGGTATATGTGCAATTGACCGTGCGACGACTGGAGGAAATGTCTAAGAAGCTGATGATCGTGCCATAGATGTTTGTGTTGTTTAGTATATGTATTTCGACATTGTTCATTTTGGGCCTTCTGCCACTTAATTAGTGCTTCTTTGTATTCTATTTTGTTCATGTAAAGTCTTGTTTACGTTCATATATATATGTTGAATGGAAGAATTGATGTAAATTTACATGTGATTCCGTGGTATAATATACTAGGTATCAGTTGTAAATAAACTTCAATAGTCATTTGGTCGTCCTACATATATATTGTTCGTAAATACTTTTGTTTTCTGTCATGAATTTGCAATTTTAGAATTACATTTATAATTGTTTACAAAGTAAACAATGGAACATCTGGCATAAAAGCTCAGATCAACATTTGAGTAGAAAGCTTTTGGTTAGGGCTTTAAAGTTTTGTTCCACAGCTGCAACCACAACAACATAACAACACACACACACATATCACCGGCTGTGAAAGATCTTTCGTCGCTGGAGAATGCTGTAAGTGAGCTTTTTGTTTATACATACGTAGCTTTTATTCATATTGTTCGCTACAGAGCTTTTTGTGTATTGCATCTGTTGAATGCAAAAGTAAAAGACCAAACGAAGTTTATTTTTATCTGTTTTGCTGGCAGCTTCATTTCGCTGCGCCTGAGAAACCTTAAGTTTCTTAGGGCTGGGCATTTGCCGATGGTCCATTGCCATATAATGATATGGATTACTAATTAAATAGTTTTATAGTGCATAAAAACTATCTATTATTAGCGATCCATATACAAATTGCAATACGAAATATTGGCTAACTATTTCTATTAATTATATTTATTTCTATATATCTATTTATTTAGTTTTTAAGTATTTATGAAATAGATTTAAATTAGCTTTAATATTTCAACGTCTTTATTTCATATTCCGTCCATGTTATCTTTTGGTTTATTTGCCTTTTTCTTTATGTTTTAAATAAATTTGTTATAATGTTGAGTATGTGCGAGTAAGTTTGCAAATTTGGAACCATGCAGCATTTGTATGAGGAGGGTTGAGTAACGAGGAGCTTCTCTAAGGGATCCTGTCATTTAAATTGATTCTTCCATTGGCTTTGCAGGATCATGGTAGGGTGGGCGTCTGCACCAATGAGTGCAACGTAAAGGAGAAGTGCTCCAAGTCGAAGGTAGATCCCTAACTTGTCTTTCATCCAGTTTCCTTCTAACTCTTTACCTCTTTTGTTTACTGTCCTTGTATGTCTTTCCCCGATTTTCCCTTTCCTTAAGTACGCGAATTTATTAATAATGTAATTAATCTACGGAAGCATGTAACGGAAAGGATTTTTCCCCTTTAGCCCACTCCCAGCCGACCAGACAACAGCCGTAGCGATCGCGTACACCTTTCGTATCGTTACAAGTACACCAGCTTCTAAAACGAACAAGCTTCGTTACACGTTACAGTTTAATTATATTATTTGGCGCCCAACGTGGGGCCAGGTTAGCATTATTGTTTTATTATATTGTTATGTTAGCTAGCCTGTCTTCGAAAAAAAAAAAATATTTTCGAAATATTTTGTATTGGTGATTATGTGGAGTCTTAGCTGGAGCCAAGTGTTCTTGCGGATAAAACTGCAACTTGCCGCTAGATAGAAACATTGCAGTCAATACAAAGTAAAAAATGGAGTTCGTCCGCTTTCTGATTCTGTGTTGATCATTACACACGAGCATGGTCGTTATTTTCTGCGTGGATACGAGTGTAAGTGTTAGTGAGGCAACCAAAATCTATCGGTGGTTGAACATTGTTTCTAAATATTTGCTTGGAACGAGTAAGTGGTTCCGAACTACTTAACTTGCCGCTATATTTGGAGCAATGTTTCGAATTTCTTTTGTTTCCAATACCTACTTTTTGATTCTGTGTTGATCATTATACACGAGCATGGTCGTTATCTTCTGCGTGGATACGAGTGTAAGTGATAGTGATGCAACCAAAATCTACCGGTGTTTGCAACAATGTTTTCGAATTTCCTATTTTCTTTTTTCTCAATATCTATTTTTTTCCGTGTTAATCAATACACACGAGCATGGTCGATATCTTTTGCGTGGATACGAGTGTAAGTGGTAGTGATGTGACCAAAATCTATCTGTGTTTTCGAATTTCCTATTTTCTTTTCATCATCTACTTTTTCATTCTGTGTTAATCAGTACACACGAACATGGTCGTTATCTTTTGCGTGGATACGAGTGTAAGTGGTAGCGATGCAACAATACCTATCTGTATTTGGATATTGTTTCTAGATATTCGCTTGGAACGAGTAAGTGGTTTCGAACTACTTAACTTGCCGCTATATCTGGAGCAATTTTTCAGATTCCCTATTTTCTTTGTTTTCAATATCTACTTTCGACTATTAGTTAGCAACTCCTCCTCCGATAAGTGTTGCATGGTTCCAAATTTATTTATGTTATATTGGTATCTTTTTTGAGTTTGATCGCATTTACTGTTTATTTGTTATTATTACTATTATTATTATTACTGTCATTATTGTTTTGTGTTTCATACGTTTTTTTTTGTTTAGTTAGCAATTTATAAATATCCAAAATGGCCAGACCCGTTAGTGGAAAGTGTAATCTACTATATCAGAGAATGGCGGGAGAAACTTTCTGTGGTGTATGCTCGAAAGAAGTAGAGTATCCAGCTCAACTTCTAACAACGAGTTGCAATCACTATTTTCATCATATGTGTTTCAGTACTGCGACTGAAAATAACGAAGTCTGCCCAAGTTGTAAGACTGTGTTAAGCAAATCCATGAGTTTGGCAGAAGAACTAAGTGCAGTTCAGAGTTCAGAAGAACAAAAGCTATCAAAATTCAAAAGCCAGGCAGTAGCGCAAAATCTGTTAACCACAGGCTCTAGCAATATTGCACCGACTTGTATGCCCGAACTTGTTCAGCCGAATTCAGATCTAGCACCAGTTGTGCCACCAATGGTTAGTTTGCAGCAGAGTATTGCGGAGGACGTAGCAACCCAGCATCCGCAGGACTTGTCGAAAGCGAGTGAAGGTGGCTTTCACAGGTTGTCAGTTAATTCAGCGACTCAAGTTGGAAGCTATAGAGTTGACTCTGCTCCTAGGCAATTGTCTTCAGCCAGGCAACGGCAGCATCAATCGATTGAGGAGTTTTTGTGTGCGTTACGATCCAGCAGGCAGTTAGCAGAAAATGTCAGTCCATATTGTGTTGCATTTGGACAACACATGATTCTTAATGGCAATACCTATCCACTTCTAAGAAATTTAGAACTTCTAGAAAACCGTACAGCTAGTTTTCATCGAGCGGATTCCGTTGATATAATAAGGCAAACGACTCAACAGAGCATAAAACGGAATCACGAAGAAAAAGAAGAGCAGTACAATCTTAGAAGTCGAGAAGTAGATTTTAGAATTGGTCCAGAAGGTGTTGGGCGAAGGTTTCAACAAAATAATTTTGAAAAAGGCTTTAATGCGAACCTAACTCCAACACTGGTGAAATCTCGCATTAAGCATAAGTTGAGCATTAGTTATTATGAGTTAGGAGATACCCAAGGGCGATTCATTTTAAAATATCATGTTAAAGATTTAAAAACAATAAATCGCATATCAAACAATTCGTCCAAGCGAGTATCACTCTTTGGAGTGATGACCCCAAAGTGTGATTTTGGCAGGGGGGATTGTAGTGGTCGCTTGGACCGCCAACATTTATTGGGTGGGCCTAAAAGTAGGCAAAGGTTTTTTTGCCAAGTAGAAAAAATGCCAGCGCCACGGCACTAGATGTAGAAAATAGTAGTTAATGTAATATATTTATTAAAGTTATGTTTATGTATGTTAATAATCTAATTTTTGTTAGTTAAATGTTAAATGTATAATAATTGTTTAATGTTAGTAGAAACTTTTAGGATAATTGTATTTTGTTGGCACAAATTTATTAGCGCCATCTGTGTGTGGGGCTTGACAACAACAAAAAGATTTTTGCGATAGATGCATCTTGAGGCAGTGAATGTCAAAGAATGGGAAGTAAAGAATGCATCAAAGATTAACGCCCTATTGACAAGCCAGTTTTTCTCATTCGTGCTGGTCATGCAATCTCAAAAGGCATTTTCTGAATTGGTTGTGACAAGTCGCACCAGGGAAAAAAATACATATATAAATTGAGAATTAAGTGCGACGGTCATAAATATTCAGCCAACAGAAATATTCAGTTAAATAAAAAGTGCATAGTGCGAATAGAGAAAGTGTGTGAAAACACCCCTTTTTTTTCGGTCAGCTGCCGATAGCCAACAGGCGGGAACAAAATTTGGAGATTTTCTGGTGCCGTCCAAAAAGGCAGGGTAACTATTGCACTATTGCAGATATAAAGCTTACATGTATTCATGATCTGATTTTCCTTTCACAATCAGACGGCACGTAGTTCCATATTGTACTTTTGGATGTTGTTGGTGCTTATGAAGTTAAGCCACCA
Organism: Drosophila pallidifrons; assembly: GCA_023558445.1. Classification (NCBI taxonomy): domain Eukaryota; kingdom Metazoa; phylum Arthropoda; class Insecta; order Diptera; family Drosophilidae; genus Drosophila; species Drosophila pallidifrons. The sequence goes on from CM042351.1 coordinate 19,754,590, forward strand.
AGCAAAGCTCATCCACTCCGCTTCGACAGTCGGCAGAACAAAGCTTGTACGAAAGCTTTGAAAGCTTCTGCACGACCGCTGCGAAAGCTGCAGCAGATCAGCTGATAGCTGCAAGCGGGAGACAGCACTGCAATCTGGCACAAATTTGGAGGAGCGATTTGCAGCGCTACCGCACCGCCGCCACCTCAATTTGCATTGGGAGTTGTCCCTAAGAGGGAAAGCCAGGAGAACGCAAACATTACCACAGATGTGGTATATGTGCAATTGACCGTGCGACGACTGGAGGAAATGTCTAAGAAGCTGATGATCGTGCCATAGATGTTTGTGTTGTTTAGTATATGTATTTCGACATTGTTCATTTTGGGCCTTCTGCCACTTAATTAGTGCTTCTTTGTATTCTATTTTGTTCATGTAAAGTCTTGTTTACGTTCATATATATATGTTGAATGGAAGAATTGATGTAAATTTACATGTGATTCCGTGGTATAATATACTAGGTATCAGTTGTAAATAAACTTCAATAGTCATTTGGTCGTCCTACATATATATTGTTCGTAAATACTTTTGTTTTCTGTCATGAATTTGCAATTTTAGAATTACATTTATAATTGTTTACAAAGTAAACAATGGAACATCTGGCATAAAAGCTCAGATCAACATTTGAGTAGAAAGCTTTTGGTTAGGGCTTTAAAGTTTTGTTCCACAGCTGCAACCACAACAACATAACAACACACACACACATATCACCGGCTGTGAAAGATCTTTCGTCGCTGGAGAATGCTGTAAGTGAGCTTTTTGTTTATACATACGTAGCTTTTATTCATATTGTTCGCTACAGAGCTTTTTTGTGTATTGCATCTGTTGAATGCAAAAGTAAAAGACCAAACGAAGTTTATTTTTATCTGTTTTGCTGGCAGCTTCATTTCGCTGCGCCTGAGAAACCTTAAGTTTCTTAGGGCTGGGCATTTGCCGATGGTCCATTGCCATATAATGATATGGATTACTAATTAAATAGTTTTATAGTGCATAAAAACTATCTATTATTAGCGATCCATATACAAATTGCAATACGAAATATTGGCTAACTATTTCTATTAATTATATTTATTTCTATATATCTATTTATTTAGTTTTTAAGTATTTATGAAATAGATTTAAATTAGCTTTAATATTTCAACGTCTTTATTTCATATTCCGTCCATGTTATCTTTTGGTTTATTTGCCTTTTCTTTATGTTTTAAATAAATTTGTTATAATGTTGAGTATGTGCGAGTAAGTTTGCAAATTTGGAACCATGCAGCATTTGTATGAGGAGGGTTGAGTAACGAGGAGCTTCTCTAAGGGATCCTGTCATTTAAATTGATTCTTCCATTGGCTTTGCAGGATCATGGTAGGGTGGGCGTCTGCACCAATGAGTGCAACGTAAAGGAGAAGTGCTCCAAGTCGAAGGTAGATCCCTAACTTGTCTTTCATCCAGTTTCCTTCTAACTCTTTACCTCTTTTGTTTACTGTCCTTGTATGTCTTTCCCCGATTTTCCCTTTCCTTAAGTACGCGAATTTATTAATAATGTAATTAATCTACGGAAGCATGTAACGGAAAGGATTTTTCCCCTTTAGCCCACTCCCAGCCGACCAGACAACAGCCGTAGCGATCGCGTACACCTTTCGTATCGTTACAAGTACACCAGCTTCTAAAACGAACAAGCTTCGTTACACGTTACAGCCTAGTTTAAAACATATTATTTGATATTTTGGTTAGTTGATTTTTGTTGATTTCAAAAATGTTTTCAAATGACTTAGAAGGCAATATACCAATTATACATTTCGGTATATATCTGTATTTTCGGTTTGTATTTTGGTATATTCCATATTCCGAATTTTTTCGGTATGAGATTGAGCTAAAATCTTTTTTAACAACACTTCCTATATTAAGATACCAGTTATACATTTCGGTATATTTCAGTATTTTTCGCTATGTTTTTTTGAATATTACATTTTCAGTATTTTTCGGTAAGATATGGAGCTAAAATTGTTTTAACAACACTTCCATTATACCATTTATACATATCGGTATATTTCAGTATTTTTTAGTATGTATTTTGGTCTATTGAGTTTGCAGTATTTTTTTCGGTAAGAGATGGAGCTAAAATTGTTTCAACAACACTTCCTATATCAATATACCATTTATACATTTCGGTAAATTTCAGGTTTGGTATATTTCTGTATTATCGATAGATTTCAGTACTTATTGGTATTTATTTTTGGCATATTTAAATGCTAATTTCAAATCTCGCACATTTTTGTTAATTTCTAAAATGTTTTAAGAAGGATTCTAGATCCTAGAAGCGATAAGAGATGAAGTTATATGTTTTTTGACTTCGGTATATTTCAGTATTTTTTTATATATGTCAGTATTTTCGATCGATATTCAGTATAGACAACACCTAGATTCTAGAAGCGATAAGAGATGGAGTTATATGTTTTTTTTGACAGCACTTTATATATCTAATATACACTTCGGTATATTTCAGTATTTTTTGACATATTGCAGTATTTTTTCGGTAAATTTGTTCGGAATGTTTAAATTATAATACCGTACTATTTTTGAGTACAGGTAACGTGTATCCTACACTCGAGTTGGATGTGATTGAACTAATATACCAGTTTCGCATTTCGATAAAGTTTAGTATTTTTTTCGATATATTTAAATAATTAAACGGCACTCGATATGTACTAGAAATGTATTTTGATGCATTTAACTATAGTTTTTGGTATATTAATTGGGTATATTTAAATGACAATACCTAACTTTTATTGAGAACGTGTAACGTTTTGGTATATTTAAGTATATTTTGGTATATTAATAGGGTATATTTAAATGATAATACCGTTAATGTAAATCGCTAGAAAAGGTATTTTGCAAATGCATTTCAAAGTGCCGAAATAGATCTAAAACGTGCCTCTATAAATTGATTGCCCCAATTGAAATGACGAGCACTGCGTCAAAAACACACATATTCGTATCAAGTGCTGAATGTTTTAGTGCGCCTCATGACTTCATTTGCAGAATGCAAAATTCGCGTGCAATTTAATGCAGTATTTTTGTATTATTATGCGAAACGTAATTGAAAATGGTGCTGCCAACGCAAAACGCTGTCAAGTGTCAAAAGTGCAATAAAAGAACACGAAGTGAAAACGTAAATGCGATGCGTTGGAGGCCAAAGCAAATGCCAAGTGTATCAATATAAGGAAAATGCCAGAAATCATCAAGTAATTCTAGCAAACTGACAAAAAAATAAGAAAGAAAGTAAAAATGGGTATGGAAAACAAAAATACAAAACGAGAACAGAAATCAAAAATCAACAAGAGTATTCTTTTTTTTTCTTGTGTGTGTTCATTTGAATACCCTTCGTTTACACTGCTTTGGCAACTAATTTCGCTTTAGTCAAGCGATGAAAGAGGGGATACAACAACAGTCGTGTGTGCAGAGAGAACAGGGAAAAAAGGATAACTGATTTGGACACATATTGGAGTCCATGTATCATCACGTTGTGTGCTGCGTTGTGTGTGGGGAAATTAAAGTAAACTTTTGCTAGATTTATGAGCAACATATTGACCTCAATGCTGTTGCACTAAAAACCACTTTGAATGGGCGCTCATAAATGTTTTGCATGCATCATAATAATGAATTACTTTATAATAAACTTGTGTATGTTTTTTTATAACAGCTAACCAAAGGGTAGAAGAAGGATGCATCTCCGACACTTTAAAGTATATATATTCTTGATAAGCGTCAACAGCAGAAAAACATAGAAATTTCCGTCCGTCTGTCCGTCCGTACAAAGACCTAGAACTCAGAGACTATAACAGATAGAGATATAAATTCTTTCGACAGCAATTTTTATGTTTGCACACAGTTCAAAATTGTTTCAATTTTTTACCACGCCCACTTCCGCCTCCCCCAAATTGAGAAAACAAGCGTAATTTTAAAGCTAGACTTTTAGTTCATACAATAAATAATCTTAGTGATTCCTGAAAGTTTGGTTGCGATCAGATAAAAAATGTCAAGGATATTAAAAAATAACTTGTATGGGAAAAACGGTCTTTGATTGGAAATTTGGTATATTTAAAACTGTATGGTATATTTTGTAATCTAGTGTATATTTTATAATCTATGACACATTTTGCACTCTATGGTATATTTTGAATGCAGTATCACATAAATATACCAAATATATATTTTGGTATATTTTGGTATTTTTGCGGTATAATACGGTATATTTTAAGAATAATAATGCACTTTTTTGCTCTTACTCGAAATGAATACTAGATATTTCACAGTCGACCACACTCTACTGTAAATTTCTTACTTGTTTACTAAATTAAAAAATGCTAATATTAGCATAAAAAGCTGCCGAACAATGTCAATAATTTAAAGAACGTAAAGTAAGCAAATCTTACGCATGCACCACATTTATTTAAAGAATTGTGGTATCATATAATATGTATTTACGATTCCTTTCATTTCTTATGAATTTCATCATAAATTTCTAATGTGTTCTAAAATGGAATAAAAGCGAGAGACAAACAGAGCACAGAGAGAGAGCAAAGGAAAATAAAGTAAAGGTGAAACGTGTAAATGGAATTTATTGTTATGATTGCAGTTTGAACTGACAGAGACACACACACACGCCGACACACACACACACACAGAGACACTTGCATGAGCTGTGAGCTGAGCCTTAAAGTTAATATTTAGTTTCAAGGCAAACCATTTGCTGCTGCTGCTGCTGCTGTTGGCAGTGCAACCAAGTGGGTCAAAGGCATTACAAGACAACCGACCAAATGAAACAGAGAGAGAGAGAGAGAGAGAGAGAGAGAGCGAAAGGAGGGGAAGAAGTGGTGAGGAGGGGGTGGAGAGGTTGACCACTCGGAAAGCCTGTTAAACTGTTACAGTAAAGTCCTCAAAAGTCAAGAGCTTAATACTCGTCCGAGTCCGTGTTCGAGTTCTAGTTGAACAAAAAAAAAAAAAATACATAAAAATGAACAAAAAAATACATGAAATACTAAATGCAACTGTGAAAATTGCAATTTTGTGAATCGCAGCAAAAATGCAATTTGTGTATGTGTGTGTGTGTGTGTGTGTGTGTGAATACAATGAGTGGACTACTTATGAATGCAACTGAAGCCTTTCAAAGCATTCATTCACAACAACTTAAAATGCACTTTGAGAATCGAATTCGTATTTTTCGTATTTTGTCCATTTGACTTTCTCTAGTTTTCCACTCAAATTCTGTTTTTGAGTGCATTAATATTTCGCATCTAATGTAATTGATGCGTATTTCTAAGCAGCATTTTTAATCACTTTACTAAAATGCTAGTAAATATTCATTGAAGTAGAATATTTGCAAAATTAATTGTGTTTTTTTCTACAAATTTCAATAAATTAAACTGGTTTTATTTGCATGTCAATTATTGTTTTATATTAATAGCTAACTTGTAACTTTTGTGTTGGAATATAAATATAATCAAATTTAATACTTAATTTGTATTATTTGAATACTTCAAAAATATCGCTTTTCATTTGGTAAATTTGTTAATTAACATACTTGTAATTTAAAATATTATATTTTTGTTTCTTATATAATTTCTTATTGAATTTGTTGTGTTCATATCAATTTACACATTTTGTTAGTTTCATTTCATGTTTCAAAACAAATTTCACTTTATTAAATTGCAAATGTATTTTGTGTAATTTGTGTAAACTGAATATTAAATTACTCAAATGCAATTACGCTTGCAACTTTGCTGCTTAAAATCTATGTGAGTGTTGACTTTGATAAAATGTTGGGGCAGTGAGCAACAAAAAAAAAAAAAGAAAATAATAATAAAGAAAAGGGGGAAAACCTATTTTTTTTTTTGCTGGGGTTAAATCTGAGTAAACTAATTGCTGTCCCTTCTCGGTGAATTTTATTGCATTAATTCGCAAGCAGTGGCGACTCTCGCATTGCAAATGAAATTAAAAGTTTACACGCATCTTCTCTCTCTCTCTCTCGCTCTCGCTCTCTTTTTTTTGCATTTGCCTTTTAGAACAATTCGTGCTTAGCCCGTTCTTCAACAACTCGCTCGCTGCTGAGCTTCAGCTTGGCCCCGCGGCCAAAGCCAATTCCAACTTTAGCTTCAGTTTCACTGCAAGTTGAAAACTTTGTGCCGACTTTTCACCTGCATGTGTGTGTGAGGGAGTATTACTCTTTCTCTCTCTCTCTCTCTCTCTCTCTCTCTCTCTCTCTGTGTAAGTTGCGTTAGCCAGCGGCATTCTAGATTTGCATTTGGAAATGTGCTTCTAAGCGCTTCTCGACGTTCGCTGTTCATGTGTGAGTCGGTGAAGAGTGGATGTGTATGTGAATATGTGTGTGTGTGGGTGTAAGTGTGTGTGTGTGGGTGTAGAAGTATTCACTTGTATGTGTGTGTGTGTGTGAGTTTATGTGCTGCATCACACACAAATATAATAGAATTGCCCTTTGGAAATTAGTTGCGTTTTTGTGCTCACATCAAGCTGCCATTTGGCGCGAAGTCCAAGCACGCCTCCCTCTCCCCTTTCTTCCTCTTGTGCCCGGCACCTGTTACCACGCCCCCACACCCCACACACTCCACACTTTATGCCCCCTTTGGAACAAGAGCAAGAGCAAATAAAGATGTGGCAAGCGGAAATTTAATATTGATTGTGTTGGTGTGTGTACAAAATGGTTGCGCTTTCACTAAATTATCATGATACTTTACCCATCCCCTCCCCCTTGCATCCTACTTCAACACTCACCAACCCACTCAAACGGACACTCACACTTATTCACACAGACACTCACTCGGTTGGTGGGAAAGTCTCTGGCGAAGCTTTGATTTTAGTTTTGTGGCTTTTGGTCATATTTTGCAGCTAGCGAGAGAGAGAGAGAGAGAGAGAGAGAGAGAGAGAGAGAGAGAGAGAGAGAGAAAGGAAGCAGCGAGAGAGATGCTTGGTTTCTTTTTTTTTTTTTTTCGCTTTCGCTCTCGGCCAAGTTAATTAAAATGCTTTCTTGATTTCCTGCAGGGATTACAGCTAACCGAGCAGTCCCTGCTTGATCCTTTTGCTTTGGATGATGCCTTTTGTTTGCTTCCTCCGCTCATTATTTCGTTTCAATTTTTGCATGCTGCACGCATAAATTTACTTTCACTTTCACCATTTCAACATCTGTTCTGGGTGTGTGTGTGTGTGTGTGTCTACTTTCATTTTTCACTTGCCAAAATCGCCTTATTTCCTGCCTTGAGCTGATTTTGTGGCTTAGCCCGTTTTGCTGAATGGATTTTGCTGGCAATTAAAATGGTATTTGCAAATAGACAGAAATTCAGTTCTTCTTCGTTGCCATTAGTATTTTGGCAAAATTATGTTGCCATTGTTTTTTTTTTTGCCCCACAATAGTCCAAGCACTTTTTTTTGCTCTTCATTTATTAAAGACTTTTGTGGGCTCTTATTTCACAGCTGGAGCCTAAACACTTAAATCTAATCTGGATTAAGTAAGATTTTTTTCGTTATGCTTTAAATTGCCCAGCATAACAATTATCACTTGAAAAGTACACTTTGATTTTAAATAGAATTGCAAACAAAAGACACATTTCAATTAGGTACCTAAAACGAATAATTAATGAATTAAATGATTTTAAGGATTATTATTTGCAATAGACTTTATTTCTTTGGTTAAATATCCTGTTAACAAATTATTCAAAAACACTTATAACATACAGTATAGAACAATTTTTAGTTTCTTATTTAGCTATTTCTTAATGTTATGCTAGTTAAATTGATATGATATTAATGACTATTTTTGATGACAAAATTTGTTGTGATATGCTTTGTTCTTCTCAAAAATATAAACGGGAACATTTTAAAAACAAGTATGAAAGTTACAGTCGAGTGTGCTCGACTGTGAGATACCCGCTACCCATTTTGAATAAAACCAAAATAATGCGGTATTATTTTTTAAATATACCGAATATAGAAATATACTAAAAATATACCAAACGGTGTATTTGTTATATCGATATAGTACCACGTTCAAAATATACTATAGACGGCCAAAGCTATTAAGACCCTTAGGCGTTTTTGCCCATACAAAAGTATTTCTTTAATAACTTCCACAATTTTTATCTGATCGCAATATTTTCAGCAATCACAACTACTATTGTTATTATTGTATATACCAAAATTCGCAGCTCTAGCTTTAAAATAAAATTGTTATTCGATTTTTTTGATTTGCGGGGGCGGAAGTAGGCGTGGCAAAAAATTTGAAACAAACTTGATCTGCGTGCAAACATAACAAATGCTGTCGAAAAAAAATTATAGCTCTATATCTTATAGTCTCTGAGATCTAGGTGTACATACGGACGGACGGACAGACAGACAGACGGACAGACGGAGGGACATGGCTAGATCGTCTCTGCTGTTGACGCTGATACACAAAGTTATAATACCCTTTGACCTTTTGGTAGCGGGTATAAAAATGGCTAAGGGTTTTTCCAATAGCTCTGGATTATCACTATACTTAGAGCTAAGATTGATTTTAGGAACTTTTTATGTTTAACTATCAAATATATAAATTCGTTAATTTTTTGTTTTTCGTGTGAATTCGTTATATTTTGCAATTGTCTTAGAGCAAAAAAAATAATTTCAAAATAATTATAATAATAATTAGTACTAATTCATAAATACTCGATATAACAACATGTTTTGGTATATGCTGTCTTTCACTCTTAATACAGTTGCAAAGAAATTTTTTCAATTTAGTTTCGGTCAACCAATAATTACAAATAATTGGTTTGGTTTGTTGCACATTTAAATTGAGTTTCATATGTGCATTTCTTTTAGCTTCAGCTAAGATGCCTTTGAGTACATCTTATTATTAGGTTAATTTCGTTTTTGGCGTTCTATATACTTTGCCAAATTCAAATTTAAAAGTTGAAGTCGGAGCAACAACAAAAGCAACATAACATAAAGGGAAAGACATGCATGCCTAATGGAGCCGGCGCTGTAGAAAATTTTAGTTCATTTGGCAAAGGCCTGCTGGCTGCAATGATGTAGTCCACCTTCTATTCTGTGTGTATGTATATGTGTGTGTGGTTGTGTCCCCAGTTTGCTGATGGTCTCGCTTGTAATTGAATTCCATTGCGCGCCCAAAAGTATGCCACATGCAATAACAAGCGAAATTTAGGCGAAAACGTGAAATTGCCTGCGGTTTTTCATCTATGCTCTCTCTATATATATGTATGTATGTATATATGTTATATCTATAGTATATACATACATTTCTCTGCGACTTTCTTTTCTGTCAGGGGGGGTGTCCTTTTTGGTTTATCCGGTGTAACACGCCAGTGACAATGACAGCAATACTGACAACGACAACGACAACGACAACAACCACAACGACAGCGACAACGACAGCAACAACGATAATTAAAAATAATTTGCAGAGCCAAAGGCTGGCAAACTAAAATTCAGCGAACAGAGGCGGCAGCAGTTGACCAACACACACACACACACCAATACACACACACCAACATACACCGCCACACACTTTACTATGCGGATGATACGAGAACATGCAACGCATTGGATATGGACAACGTTTGGGTTTGGGGAACACACACAGACACACACAGAGAGAGAAATAACTAGACATGAAGCGGGATCAGGGCAAAGCTATGGCAACAGGACAAACAAAACTAGTACAAGCCACAAATATGCTGGCCAAAGCACATGCATAGGCCCATCATCATCAACAGCAGCAACAGCAAAAGCAGCAACAGCAGCTTCACCAACAACAACAACTACAACTCGAATAACAACAACATGTTGACGAGTGAAATGTCAGGTGAAAAAGGTGAAAGTAAAGCCGGTGAAAGCTAGCTCGTGATTAAAACTGCAAATACGCGCTGTTCTAAGCTCCAAAAACCCAAAACTCTAATTTACTGAGAGGGCTAAAAGTGCGACACGAAAACAGCTGAAAAGCAAAAAGCTTTGGCTTAACCAATGCGATGAAAGCGTGACAGGACACAACACACACACACACACACACACACACACACACACACGCATCATGCATCAAAGAGACAACCCAAAGATTTCCGCAGTCTACAAATTCACTCCAACAAGAAGCTCATAAAGAATGTTGTTTTCAATTTATGCTTGATGTAGTTTTCTAAAAATTTGTTAGCGATCAGAAAAACATCCAAGAAGTTATTGAAGAAATCATTTTGTATGGCTTTGGTCGAGAATTTGGTATATTTTTTATTTTATGGTATATTACAATCATTATGGTATATTTTATACTTTATGGTATCTTTTGTACTCTATAATATATTTTGTTCTTTTTGTTACATTTTATAGTTAATGGTATATTTTGACCGTAGTGCTTTATTTTACTCTTAATGATTTATGTTCTATTGTACTTTGTAATATATTTTTTGTACTTTTTGGTATATTTTGTTCCTCATGGTATATTGTGTAATTTATGGTATATTTTGTTCTTTTTATTATTTTTTATAATTTATGGTATATTTTGATCGTAATGCTCTATTAATGATATATTTTGTACTTTGTAGATTTTAGTATATTTTGTACATTATGGTATATTTTGTATTTAATGATATATATTGATCTTACAATATATACCAAATGGCTTATGGTATATTTTGTACTTTATACTTTTTAGTATATTCGTACTTTTCAGTATATTTTGTACATTAGGGTATCTTTTGTACTATATGATATATTTTATTATTCATGGTATATTTTCTAATTTATGGTATATTTTGACAATCTGGTATAATCTGAATGTAGTATTAGATCGATAGACGTAATATAGTGTTGGTATATTGTAGTATATTCTCTTTTGTATACTTTTGTATTATTTGTATACCGCACTATATACTGAACAAATACATTTTTCGGTATATTTCAGTTTTTTTTGTCAGCAGATTAATTGTACATTTGTTGGGAATTATTTTTATGCCGCACTATTTTGATTTTCAATGCAAATGGGCAGCAGGTATCTCACAGTCAGGTGTGCTCTTGTGTGGTAATTTATACTAATCCAATTCGTCATTTAAGAGAATGTATAAATGAGTTCATTATTTGAATAGTATATGCTACATTCTTTGGAGATAGTTTCCTCTTTAGTGGTTGTTTCTAAAATAATTTGTCATTCACAAAAAGCTTCGAAGTATTTTGAAATCCTACATAATTTGATATTTGAATCAATATGATGAGCGCATTATTGCGGCTTCATTAAAACTTTTTTGTTCAAAATATAATTAGAAGCATTCTTTAATTTTATTTTGATGTGTCTCCATTAAATGTTCTTTATTCAAAATACAATGAGAAGCGTTCTTTAATTGCAGCAAAGTTTTTTATTGGAATTTTAGTGATTCAGTTGCATGCCAAGAAATTCACTTTTATGCTGCCATAATTAATTAATTGTTTGTCTATCGCTGGCAACTAGTAGACAACTGCTGCCATTCATTGTTTATTTATTATAATTGTAGCTCTGAACTAAATTCTATAGGACAATAATCGAAAAGTAACGAACACCTTTAGGCTCCGATGCCTTGGGTTTGATTGATTTGTGATTTTCAATTAAATTTCAAACTTGTTTTCAATTATTAAAAAAAAATACTATTTTCTATATCGTTTATGTTTTGACAGAAGCAATTAAAATTTTCAGTATTCTACCAAATTATTGAATTGTTGATTTCTTGAAATTTAAAATATAAATGTATCTAAAGGAATTAAATGGTAAATTTATTTGGTTACCAAATAGTTGTAGGCGTTATAAGATGGCAACCTCACGCGCCCATCTCTAGTTGACAGACACACACACACACACACACACACACACTTAGACAGACAGACAGCAGTCCGAATGAAGCGTTCACAGAGTCAGAGCACTGACATGAGCATTTTTAAGTTTGAGTGACACGAAGTGAAGGCACAAAGTGCTTGCCCCCAAAATACAGAGATGAGAAAGGCGAGAGGAGGAGAGAGGTGACAGAGATGACTGCTTGCATGAGGAGTGTGGAAAGGGAGTGGGAAGGGAAGGGAAGGGAAGGTGCATGACACTGCAGGAAGCACTTAATGCAAGTGAAAACTTACAAAAGCAAATGGCAGTGGGTCGCTGGGTCGTACGCTCACTTGGCTTTGACTACATCAAGCAGCCAGCTTGGGCACAGTTTAGGTTCTCATCGTGGTGCTCTGGTCTTGGTCTTGGCATGCTCTGGTCTGGCTTGGCTTGGCTTCCTTCGTTTGCTCGGTAGACAGCACACACACACACAGTCAGCTCAGTCACTCAGTCAAGCAAACAAACAAACAAACAAATAGCCAGGCCAAAGGATAGCACTGAGAGAGAGCGAGAGTGAGGAAGAGACAGAGACAGCTTTAGATAATATGTATTGTAAATTGAAATGCATTTTACCTTGGCTTAAAGTGTGTCGAGTGTTAAAAGCATAAATATCATTTAATAACAAGGATTATTCTGCTCACCTGCTAAAGTGTTCACGATTGAGGTCAAACATTCGTTGTAAGCATAGATACAAGATCGAGAAAGCATTTTGCCTTAGAATGCAGATAACCTTGCGTTATTGTCAACTTTAGTGCATGCCTGAAGCCCTAGAAAGTGAAAGTATTTTCTCTCCTATCACAGTGTTTAATGTCACTAAGAATGCACTCAGAAATATGCTTGCTTTTGCCCACCATTTTCATTTAACACTGCCTTCAAGGTGAGGTGATTGCACTTTGCGGCCACACGGCGTTAAGTAAGAAAATACTTTTGGAGACATAACTTTCCTTATTAACTAATAAAAAAAGAAAAAAGAGAAATAATTTGTAAATTGAAAGCAAAAGAAAAGCACAGAACGCAACAAAAGGACTTGTTTTTTACTTAACAGCCACTTTTTTGGCCGCTAAATGAGACAAACGAAATCGCTGCTAACGTTGTTCTTTTGAAGTTTCTATCGCTTCATAACCAACTTTATGTCATTTATATTGACAAACAATTTCTGCAAAGTTGCAAAAGTATGCGACAAAATTTAGTTAAAATAAATATGTCCATATTTATATTTTTGTTGTTGATGAATTTTCCATTTTCTTCTAGCTGATCATGGCTTATTGACTAAGACTGTTTACTTTTGTTCACCATTAACTAGAATATACAATTTTTAATTTTACACAGCACATAATACTTATGAAACCCTTCCTGTTAGCTAATTGCACTTAGCAGCCACACGGCGATTAGTAAAAAAAAATATTTGTAGCGACATAATTTTCTTTATTAACCATCACAAAATGGAGAAGAAGAAATAATTCGTCAATTGAAAGCAAAAGAAAAGCAGAGAAACCTCAAGACAATCTGTTTTTTACTTAACAGCCACTTTTTTGGCCGCTAAATGAGATAAACGAAATCGCTGCTAACGTTGTTCTTTTGAAGTTTCTATCGCTTCATAACCAACTTTATGTCATTTATATTGACAAACAATTTCTGCAAAGTTGCAAAAGTATGCGACAAAATTTAGTTAAAATAAATATGTCCATATTTATATTTTTGTTGTTGATCACTTTTCCATTTTCTTCTAGCTGATTATAGCTTATTGACTCAGACTGTTTACTTTTGTCCACCATTAACTAGAATATACAATTTTTAATATTTCACAGCTTATGAAACCCTTCCTGTTAGCTAATTGCTCTTAGCAGCTACACGACGATTAGTAGGAAAATATTTGTAGGGAAATAATTTTCTTTATTAATCATTACAAAATGGAGAAGAAAAAATTTGTCAATTGAAAGCAAAAGAAAAGCAGAGAAACCTCAACACATTCTGTTTTTCACTTAACAGCCACTTTGTTGGCCGCTAAATGAGATATAAGCTTCAATGGTTGCTAACGTTGCTTTACTGTAGTTTTTATCGCACTCTAAACCAACTTGAAGTTAATTTAAATGCAAACAAGTTCAGTTGAAGGACATATGTAGATATTTTTTGTTGCTGCTTTTGGTTTTCCCATTTTCCTCTGGCTGATCATAGCTTATTGATGTGTGTGTGTGTGTGTGTGTGTGTGTGTGTGTGAGCAACTGTGTACACTGTCAATTAAATGTCATTTGTGGCTTCAGGAAATGTGCGGCTTTTGAATACACATATATTTCGCACTTCCGCTTTATTGCCGTAAAATGTTGTTGCCGCTGCTTTTGCTCTTGCTTTCGCTGCTGCTGTTGCTATTACTGTCGCCTTGGCTGGCCGCTAGATGGCGACAGCTGCTACCGTTTATACCCAGCAAATATTGTGATAAAAGATCATATACAACTGCAGCTTAAACGAATCGAACTCTAGCGTGTCTGCTGGTCGAACTCTTCTCAGTGTTGGATTGCTTCATTTTAAAGTCGAATTTTCATTGCTTTTCATTACGGTTTGGCGCACATTTTGCGCTCAGTGGCCAACTGACACTCAACGCATTGCGATTCGTATAATTTATGCATCAATTTGTACGCTTCCACGTGTGCTCCTCTCTTGCAACATACTACTTCCACATGCATTCAATGAGTGCACCACGCACACACATGCATTCAATAAAATGCCAAAAACTCGTGATGTCGATCAGAGAAACGAGTAATTAGCTAGAAGATACCCTGTAACAAATAAACAAACTGGAAAATATGATTACTTTCATTTTATTCTGACACAAAACGAAGGAATTTTGATTGAAAGCAAAAAACAAGCTTAAAATATCATAGATTTAATTTTATTCTAATAAGAAGTGAGTAAAACAAAGTGCAGAAATTTTTATTGGAAACAAAAAAACAAGCTTAAAATATTATTGATTTCATTTGATTCCAATACGAATAAAAGGATAAATATGAAACTCAAATAATGATCATTTATATTGCACCCAAAAAACAAGCAAAAAATATTATAGTTTTGTGAAATATATGAAATTTAAACAACAATATTTCATCAAAAGTGAGACGAATATTATTATATTTAATATTTTAATATTTAATTTAATAACATTTAATAAATAATTATTTGGAAGTTGTTTATAGGTTTTCTATTTTTAGAATTTTATTAAAGTTAAAATTATGAGAAACATTTTTGAAATTTGTTAGAAGTAAAGAAAACAAAACCTGCTTTAATTCTATTGTTTTTTATTTGAAATTTTTTAGTTTCCAGTAGAGAAAATATATGATATTTAAAGTTCTTTTATGAATCAAGTAAAGAAACTAAAAAATATTTAAACATATTTTTAAAATCGAGAAGAGAAATGAATTGATATTTAATGATGCTTTATAAATCAAGTAGAGAAAATAAAAATATTTTAAGACATGTTCTTTATCAAGTAGAGAGATAAAAGTGGAAATTTTAAGATATATTCTAACTAAAGTAGATAAAATAAATAGTATCCAAAGATATATTTTGATTGAAGAAAAGAAAACTATTTATATTTCAAGCTAGTTGAAAAATGAAGTTGATAAATGAAATGACATTTGAAGATATTTTTTAAATCAAGTAGAAGAAAGAAATATATATATATATATATATATATATATATATAATAGGAAGATATTTTTAAATCAAGTAGAGAAAATAAATATTCAAACATATTTTATAAGTCAAGCCAAGAAGAGAAATAACATTTAAGCATACTTGATAAATCAAATAGATAAAAAGAAATTAAATATAAATAAAAATTGTACAAAAATTGAATTGCTCATTTATTAATTTGATAAATAAGCACTCCAGTAAGGTTTTCATAGAGCTAGCTATATGTTTAAAGTAGATAAATGAAATGCAAACAAAACCTTTGTGTGCTCGAATATCTGCAGGGTATAAAACGCGAAAAACGCTGTCGGTATTTGCATTCGCAACAACTACGCAGTTACCTCGCAGGCCATCTCCCCCTCTCCCTCTCTCTCTCTTGCTTCTGCTTTCCATTTTTCACACACTCTCCATTTTGGTTGTTGTTGTTGTTGTTGGTTGCGCATGCTGAAAATGTGAAAAGTGAAAACGCAGCACAGCGGCAATAACCGCATTGAGACCAAAAATATGTGCCAATTTTTATTATGGGCGCAGTCAAACGGCAAAAGCCAAACGACAATGCCACATGACGTTTCTCTCTCTCTCTCTCTGTCTCTCTCCCCCTCGCCATGGCAATAAACAGAGATAGCACGAAGCCAGAGATACATAGAAATCGAATGAAAACAGCAGGCGCCAAATATGACAAAACATTTTTGAATTGCATCAATTGGATTTTTCTTGTTTTTTCTCTTTTTCTATTTTTTTTTTTTTTTTTTTTTTTGTGGACACCAAACTAAACCTGACTGCATTCTGCGTGTTTTGAATTTGATGTTTGAAAAAGATTGGACAATAGTCATGCTTTAAACATTTGAACTTTTTGCATGTTAGCATTGATTAAACTTAGCTTCAAATCGAAACAAATATTTCGACTATTCATTAATTGAGTACACAATTTAATTACAAATTTACTTGTAATGAAATTACATTATTAAATATTTACAGCGTGTAATAAATACTTTTTGTTCTCTATACGGCAATTAATAATTGTGAAATATTATTGAATACTTCATTGTTTCAAAGCCTTCCGTTTTTTTTTTTCTCATTTCCCATTGGAAGTAGCAATTAATTAAGCTTGTACATAAATTCTAAATTTCAGCATTAATTTATAGCCAATGTGCCAAAAAGGTTTTCAGTCTATTTGCGGTTCAGAAAAATGCGTGATTTCTGTAACGGAAGGAAGCTATTAATCAATTAATGCAATGGCGACATTTAAATGTTCAAAATGAATTACAGAACAAAAAGAAAACAAGTGAAATAGGAAAACTGAATAGAAAAGCTGAAAATAGTGCGGTTTTTATTTTAAAATATACCAAAATAATATACCAACGACTATATTTGGTATATTGCTATAGTATTACACTCAAACAAGTAAGAAAGCTACAATCGAGTGTGCTCGACTGGGCAACACCCGCTATCCATTGTGAATAAAAGTAAAAGAGTGCGGTATTATTTCTAAAATATACCGAATTAATATACCTAAAAATACTAAAATATTCCAAAGACTATTTTAGGTGAGATAACCGCTGTGAATGAATAAATTTAAAATATACCATATTAAAATACCGTAAAAATACTAAAAGTGTCGTATTTATTAACTGTCTTATTTGGTATTTATTAACTGGATTTCTTTGTCAATATACCAAATATATATACATATATATATATATATATATATATATATATATATATATATATATATATATATATATATATATATATATATATATATATATATATATATATATATATATATATATATATATATATATATATATATATATATATATATATATATATATATATATGGTATATTGACAAAGAAATGCAGTTAATAAATACCAAAGACTATATTAATTGAGATAACCGCTGTGAATGAAAAAAATGAAAATAAAAATAAAAATATACCATATTAGGTTAGGTTAGGTTAATATACCATATTAAAATACCCTAAAAATACTAAAAGTGTCGTATATATATATTTGGTATATTGACAAAGAAGTACAGTTCAAAAATACCATTGAGTGCAAAATATACCATACATTACAAAATATACCATATGTGTTCATACAAACGGACGGACAGACAGACAGACAGATTGACATGGCTTTATCGTCTCGACTGTTGACACTGATGAAGGTTAAATATATACTTTAAAGTTTCGTAGATGCCTTCTTTTTCCTGTTACTCTTCTATCTTGTCGATAGTTAAATGGATTTTGACAACTACTTAAAAATTGCTTCTTAATTTGATGAATGGATTTTAAAATCATATTACGCATGCTTCGAGGGGTTAATCAATTAACCCACTTAGCGAGTTTTTCTATGTGGAAACTTTGTATTCCATTTCAGATAGATGAATGGGATTATTATCGAGCGGGCGGAAGAAAAAAAATGCAATGCAAACTTTACTATGCTGAAAAGCCAATCGAAACTTTTTTACAGAATTCGCATATAAAACAATATTTCATTTTTTTTTTTTTTTGTTTAAAATATATCGCTGTGAATTTGTGCAACTCAAATAAAGCATTGAAAATTAGATAACATCGCAGTTCGAGGCGCAAACAAAAACAATAAAATATATGTATGTGGAATTGAGAAACTTTTTAATGGGTTTATATCAACACGTTATATTTTATTTTCGATACATTTTGTTTTGGATTTGCAAGTGTGCAGCTGCAGTTCGTTATTGTTGTGCAAATCACAAACGCATTTTCATTACCAATTTCCTGCGAGTTTTTATCGCATCTAAAAAAAACCCAAACAAGGAAAAAATAAACAAGAACTAGAAATGTTGTCAACCCGTTAACGCGCTTGACTAACGACAACAAAATTCAAATATTGCCAAATATAGAAAATAAAATTGCCAAAAAAAAAAAATCAAGAGAATAAATAATTGTCAGCGGGAAAATGTAGAACATTGAATAGCCTTTAGATGTTACATTCAAATTATTTGCTATCTGATTTCGATTTGCGCACGTGATGCAAATCAAATTTATTTGCTGCGAAACTAAATAAAAATCAACTGAAATTGATGTCGAGTATAGTTGCCGAATTAAATGTAGCTAAAAATACTCAACTAAAAACACAAAATAAATAAAGATATATTACCAAATAGATCTAACTAAAGTTGATTTTGCGTTTAATTGCGAAATGAAATAAAGCTGAAAAAAGAGAACGATTAAAAGTGTGAAAATATTTTAAAAATAGCACTAAAAATAAATAAAAAATGAATCAAATATGGTTAAGTAGATTCTAATTAGCAAACTGAAGTGAATAGTTGTAATAGGAGTATAGATGTAAAATTTAATATTGTTGAAAAGTTTTAATAAGTAATAAAATATTATATAAATATATCTATGTAAATATAGCTAAAAATACTCAACTAAAAATCACAAAAAATAAACCTTGAGTAAATAGATCTATGTATATATACACAAAAGTTTATTTTGAGTTGAATTGCCAAATGAATTATAGCTAACTAAGATTATAAGTGTAAAAATATTTGAAAAATTATGTTGGAACATTTATTTTGTATATAAACTAGAAAAATAAGTAAATAGATATTAATAAGTATATCCAAATAAACAAACTGAATTTGATTTTGAAAGAGGTTTAAACTAAAATATAGCCAAAAAAAAAACTGTTTTAAATATATAAAAAAAATATAGTTTTTCAAATGAAATATGCTAAACGAGAAAATAAATAATTAAATGATAATTATTCAAATGCAATTTTTAGGGAAATGCGAAAGCAACGGCGAAATTTGATCGGGCAAAGAAATGCATAGTTTAAATAGAGTTCACAACTCGTCTAAATATCGTTTGTATATATCGCATGCCAAACAGCATTTGCTCTTCTATGCGTGGCACTTTCTGTGACAAAATTGAATTAACCTCGACTAGAGTATTAAAAGGATAAAATGCACCAAAAACGATAACGAAAAAAAAATAAAATAATAAGAAAAACGTAGGAAAAAATCAGGGGAAATGTAACGAAAATTCAAAAACTATTTTCAGCTGGCGCTGCACATTTAACTCAGCGTGTGTGTGTGTGTGTGTGTGTGTGTGTGTGTGTGTGTGTGTGTGTGTGTGTGTGTGTGCGATAGTTCAATATTCATTGGCCGTAATTTGATTGAAATAAGTGAAGCGCGCTTTTGTGCGTCGCCCGAGTGAGCAGAAAGGCAGCAGAGGGAGAGAGAGAGAGAGAGAGGGTTGAGGCTGATGTCAATGCGAGAGGCGGACGCGACGATGCGAGGGGATGCGAAGGGGCGTGGCAGGTTAACGCTAAACATGGAAAGCTGTTTTCAGGTCGCAGTTTCCAACATGAAATTTATGAAGTATTCGACCCGTTGGCACACAGGAAATTAAAATTATTAAGCATCACCTTTTATGTGAAGCACACAGAGAGTGTGTGTGTGTGTGTGTGTGTGTGTGTGTGTATGTGTGTGTGTGTGTTAGTAGGACAACACACACATTGTCATTTTAATGGCATTCTTATGGGCTATGTTATGACCACTTTAAAAATGAGCTGATGAATACAACACAACATTACACAAAACATGTCACGCCCCCTGACTATGATCACATTCCAGGCACTTAGTACTCGTAATTACATAATCAATAGTGATAAACAAGTAAGCAAACTGCGCTCGTGGGTGCTCAACTGTGAGATACCTGCTGACCCATGTCAGTAAAAGCAAAAAAGTGTGGTATTATACTAAAAGTATATCAAGTTTATATACTGAAAATTAATAAAAATATACTAAAGACTATATTTTGGTATGTTAATATACTAAATATGTAGATAAATGAGGCATAAGCTAAGCAATGCGGTATTATACTAAAAATATACCATGTTAATATACCGAAAATATATCAAAAATACTAAATACTGTATTTGGTATATTAATATACTAGATATATATAGATAGATGAGGCATAAGCAAACCAATGCGGTATTATACTAAAAATATATCATATTAATATACCGAAAATATATCAAAAAATACTAAAGATTATATTTGGTATATTAATATACTAGATATAAAGATAGATGAGGCATAAGCAAACCAATGCGGTATTATACTAAAAATATATCAAATTAATATACCGAAAATATATCAAAAAATACTAAAGACTGTATTTGGTATATTGATATACTAAGTACATAAATGAGATACTCGCTAAACATTTTCAGTAATATCAAAGCAGTGAATTTTGTACTGAAAATATACCAAGTATACACTGAGAAATTCTTAAGCATATCTAAGACTGTATTTGATATATTGACATACTATATAGATTGATAACCATTTTCAATTTAAACAAACACTATTATACTTAAGATATACTAACTTATCAAACTAAAAGTAATAATATATACTAAATGTATAACACATTGTCAATTCAAATAACTAACACACGATTGCAGCAGGCGTTTAATAGCCATTTAAGACGATTTATAAAATTACTTCTACAAGGAAGAAAAAATAAATCATGGGAACTTTAATTACGATTGTATGTTCTAAGAATCGTAACTTTTACTTGTGAGGACGGAAGTGGGTGGTGGAAAAATCTAAAGCAAACAAATCAAACAAGTGCTGACGATACAAAAATAATTGGTCTATCTCTTAAAGTCTCTGAGAGGTGTTCATATGCACAAACGGACAGACAGACAGATGGACACACGGATATGACAATATCGTCTCGGCTGTTGACGATGATCAAGAATATATATACTTTATGGGATCGGAGATGTCTCCGTCTTCCTCTTACATTCATATCCTGCAGTCACAAAGCTATAATACCCTTCTACCCTATGGATAGCGGGTATAAAAAGAGTATCGCTTGCTTGTTTAATACCCTATTTTGTTGTAGCCATAAATGTCAACTCGATGCTGTTGTAAAATTTCAGCACATCAACACACACACACACACACACACACACACACACACACACACACACACACAGAGACACATTTATTGCTAATTAAACTAATGTCGGTGCAGACAAGCATTTCGCAATTGATAGAGTCAAACATTAATTGGCTGATGCGGTGAACAAACGTTAACGCTCATAATAATGGCAGCTATAAAATTGATGTGCTTGACAAAAGAGATAAGATAAGCGCCATGTTTTTATTGTTGCTTTTCCCGTTGTTAACCTTTGTTTTGTTATAAAGTGAGGTTTATTTTGAATAAAGTGTGTTTATTTGACTTGTAATGCGTGTCATTTCTTATTTTTATTCAGTTAGCCAGCAAAGTTAAAGGACGAAGCAACTCTTGAGCAGCTTCGACTCTGCAATGAGAACTTTATATATTTTTATTAAAAGAAACATAAATTGTTAATTTGTGGTTACTTGGCTCTTTATTATTTGCATTAAATTAACTTCTTTTCTCTTATTAATTGTATTTAGTTATTGAACAAAGTTGAGGTATAATATTAATTGAAATGTTTCCACTCTGTGATAAGAAATTTACATTTATGTATTTGTATTTATAATTAATATATATTATGTATAAACTAAGTATATATCTCTACTCGGTATTTAATATTTTTATTTTTGAATTCAACAAATTTGAAATGCAATATTAAATATAGGAAACTCTGTTTTTATAGCGCTCGAGTCTGTCAAAAAGAATTAATATTTATTTTTTGGAATATTTGAGTTTAATATTTATAGATTAATAACTTTCAAATTATGAATATTTCTCTGTTCATTATTTTCATTTTAAATGATATACTTTTTGTAAATTAACTTATATTTAAATATAGAAATATCTTTATATAATACTCTTTATTTATTAATTGTATTATGTTATTTAGCAAAGTTAATAAAATTTGAGATGAGTTCTCGGATCTTTGTCTCTAATAATAAGAAAAATTTACTTTTAATTTATTTCATATTTATAATTATATTTCATCTTTGTATTTCAATAAGTTGTGGCCACTCTCATCGATTATTAAATTACTTCTCATTCAATATGTTTCAATTATTAGCATTATTTAGAAACTTAAATGCAAACCGAACGAAATTTCATTATACAAATATTTCATATTTAAAGATGTATAAATATGGAACTATTGAGTTATTACAAAAGTATATCAATAAAAATAATGAGAAGTATTTTAATTGATATACTTTTGTGGAATTCTTTTATGATATTACTTTTATAAATATTTTATTATAATAAGTACAATTATTTTTATTTATTATTTATTTATTTTGTTTATTATCAGTATACATTCATAAGTTTTTTAATCCATCTGTTGGTTCATTTTGTTGTTCTGCTTTCGTTGCATAAAACATAGAGAGCAAAAACAAATAAATGCAGACAGCAGTGCGCTTTGAAACTGAGATCATTCGTAATTAGATTTGCTGGAAATTCATTAGAAGTCCGTTCGCCTTGGCCAAAGGACAAGCGTGCATGCATCATAAAGCCGAAGCCGAAGTCGAGGCTAATGCGAATTGCGAATTGCGAATGCCATTAGTCGATGT
Source organism: Drosophila pallidifrons (assembly GCA_023558445.1). Lineage (NCBI taxonomy): Eukaryota > Metazoa > Arthropoda > Insecta > Diptera > Drosophilidae > Drosophila > Drosophila pallidifrons. Next base: position 19,777,731 of record CM042351.1, read on the forward strand.
GGGGGCAAAATTCAAAGCTGACCGCGTTAGCTTAATTGTCACCCACACACATACACTTTGGGATGATATCAAGTTGCTGCATTAGAATGCATAAACTGCAAAACAAATGTCGTGTGTGTTTTTTTTTTTTTTATAAATTTAATGAAATAAGTTCAACAGTAGCTGCTGCTGGTTGCAGCCAGAGAAACCAAAGCCTCGGGGTTATGGCCAAGTATACATATGTGTGTGTGTGTGTGTTGGTGTGTGTGTGTGTGGAGCCTGCAGCAAATTGGTGTGTGGCTCTAATTTTACTAGCAGGCGGCGCTGCTGACTCTCATTAAATTTTCATAGTTTTTCAAACGCGCGCCGCCGCCCGAATCTGAAAATGATAATTAAAATGCGACCCAGGCTTCACTTGCCCTCAGTCTGTGTGTGTGTGTTGGTGTGCTGGTGTGCTGGTGTGTGTGTGTGTGCATGAATTATGCGCAAGCACACTTAACACCCAAACGACCCGGCTTTTCCAAACGTAGCATCCTGCTGCTGCTACTGCTGCTGCAGCGGATGAATGGAAGGCGATGGCGATGGCGATGGCGGAGCAACTCATAAATGTTGTGCAGGCGAGCAAAAAGGATACACGCAGCACCAGCAGCACCAGCAGCAGCAGCAACAGGAGCGTACTATAATATCCAGCACACCCACACACACACACAACGCACAGCACAGCACAGCAGGTTGTGCTTGCTGCGTGTGCTGCGTGCATGCATAAGAAAGTAAGTTCTTACGCGTTCTGGCGTATACATTACGTATACGTAATGCCGACTACAAGACAAACTGACTACCAGCGACGGCAATTAACTAACATTGATACTACTGCAGTAAAGCTAATGAATAAAGGCACTTATAAAGCATTGTTAGTGATAGTATACGAATATAGAAATATAAACAGTGGAATATAATAAAGACTTAAGAAGTAATACAAATCGAATAATAATCGAATATAAAATCTAAGGTGAAATGACTTCAAAAAAAGGAAATCAAATATTCGAATATAAAATTAAAAGTTAATTGAATTAACAACAAGACATACAAATAAATGAATAGAAAATCGAAAGTAATCAGACTTAGATTAAGAAATACAAATAAACGAATATAAAATCGAAATTGAAATGACTTCAAAAGAAGGAAGTCAAATAATCGAATATAAAATTGAAAGTTAAAAGAATTAAGAACAAGAAAATAAACGAATATAAAATTGAAAGTTAAAGGAATTAAGAATAAGAAAATAAACGAATAGAAAATCGAAAGTAAAGAGACTTAAGATGAAGAAATCCAAATAATCGAATATAAAATCGAAATTGAAAAGACTTGCGAAGTCTATGCATATTAAGATTTTTAAACTTGTCTGACACAAAGTGTAAAACAAATACACATAATAAAAGATAAAATAAAAACGAAGAAATTAATTAAGTTAGCAGTTAGTCAATGCATTTAAATTTATATTTTGGTTGCTTTGACGCTTAATTAAAGTGTCTCAAATATACATCCCAGGCAAGGCTTGCTAACTTTTCCTTCAATATTTTCAAAATTATGCCATTATAAAAATACTATGTAAATTCCAAAGTCTATTTATTGTTTTCAAAGTAGAGAATTATTTATTTTTCTACACTACATATTTTATTTCATTTTATCATCACAGAATATTGTCGTGTTTACTTGCATTTCTGCGCCTAATTAAAGTATCTCAAAGATAACGTTTGCCAGATTTTATCGAAATTTAAATTGAAATTATTTGAAGACAATTTATAGACTATATGCGTCTATAAATTGTCTTCAAATAATTAAAAAATAATGTATAAATTGATGTAAAATAAATATCTCAAAATGCTATGTGAATTTCAAAGTCTATTTATAAGTTTCAAAAACTGAGAATTATTAATTTTTCTAACGTTGGCAAGATTTAAGCGAATCATTAAATTATTACAAGAATTTATATTTTAATGATTAATGTAGAAATTGGTGAAAATATACGTAAATAAAATCCGGGGTCTAATTAATAATTTTATCATTTCAGTGAATCACGGCAAATTATGATTTTTTAATTAGTATTAGCATTTGTATTTGGCTTGCTAAATATTTTAATTTGCTTAAATATTTGCGCTTAATTAAAGTATCTCAAAGTGAACGTCTGCCGGATTTGAACAAAATCTTAAATGAAATGATTTGAAAAGAAAAAGACTGTTTAAGCTTGATACATATATTTCAATGATTAATGTAGAAAATGATAAAAATATAACATTTAAGTGAATCACAGCAAATTATAAATTTTTTTTTTTACTTATCTTGTATTTTAGCATTTACATTATCATTAGCATTTGGCATTTCGCTAAATAATATTTTCATTTGCCTGCATATTTGCGCTTAATTAAAGTATCGCAAAGATAACGCTGTGCAAGGTTTAAATGAAAAGATTTGGAAGACAAGAAGATTCTGTGCTCAGTGTTTGCTTTAGCTTTTCGTTAATGCTTACTGTACACGCAGACGCTTAATGCGTGTGTGAGGGGAGTGAGCGTAGGCGTGTGTGTGTGTGTGTGTGTAAGTGTGGCCAGGTGATGTGATTTATTGCATTGTGGTAACTTTTAGGTATCGCTCGCTGAGCTCCGTCTGTGCGTGAGCAAAGTGTGAGTAAGTGTGTGAACGTTGTGTGTGTGTGTGTGTGTGTGTGTGAGTAGGTGTGTGTGTGTGTGTGTGTGTGTGACGGTTGTGTGTTATGCGGTGTGCGGTGCGTTCTCTTTTACGCTTAAAAGACAAACCGCTAATTTGTTATCATTTATCACCATGCTGAGACATCTGTATGTGTTTGTCTCTGTCTCTCTCAGTCTTACTCTCTCTCTTTCTCTTTCTCTTTCTCTGTGTGTGTGCATAAACAATTTGTAAATGTGTTACATTTAAACCCTAAAGTAAAGTCTGTGCTCCCCGTCGGTTTGTCCCTATTTTCTTCTCCTGATTTTGTCATTGTGATAAATACTTTGACGTCAACGTAACATGCGAGATTTGCACGTAACTCTCTGTGCGTGTATGTGTGTGTGTGTGTGTGTGTGTGCGTGTGGGTGTCTGTTACTGTGTTTGTACAGATGCTGGCTTAAATAATGAAAAGGGACCAAGGATTTTTGGTCCAGCCGCTGAATAATGACAGCTGAACTGAACATACAGCAAGAGATAAACATTTTTGTTCTCCTCTGCGTTTTTTTTTTATGAATCCTTTTTCATTTTTGTGACTTACAACAATGCAAACAAAGATAATCACAACACGCGGGTCAGAAGAAAAACCCTTTCCTTTTTTAATTCCCACTTTAATTTCATTCTTTAAATACTCGAAATTGTTGTGGCTTCACTCGCAATTTATTTTTGATCGAACTAATGCAATAACAATTCAATTTGCACATTTCGAATCTACCTTAAAGCTGTCATCTGTCAATTGTCAATGTGTCTCTGTCTCTTTTTCTGTCTGTCTGTGTGTTTGTGTGTATTTTATTGATTGTTGAGCAGAGTTTGATTGATTTCATGCATTTCAATCAATTTGATTTATTGAAAGCAAACACACAACACACAACAAAATGCTACGACTCACATGGGAATTATTGTGCATGTTAAGCATATTAAAAATTGGCATTTGGAAGATGGAAGAAGGGAGATGAGAGATGGACAGCCAATCATGCTGTATAATTCATAATTGAAACGTTTAGACAAGTTTATGAAAAGGTAGAAAACAAAATGCTGCTTCACTGCTGCTTGTCTATGCAAAAACAAATCAATTGTTGAAACTTGATTTAATTGGAGTTCAAATAGTTATATATAGAAAGAAAAAAACTTAACAAAATCAAGAATAAAATCTTGAATCAAGAACCTTTGAATTGAACCAAGATGGCAAAATCTTAAATCAAGATCAAACAATCATAAGTTTAGATTGTTAAAAAAAATAAAATAGATTGCGTGTTTTTTTATATATATTTTTTTTACACATTTTTGCAAGTTATCTATTTTTGTTTAATATGAATTACAATTACAACAATTCCCTCTTTGTTAAATAAGAACTGACTAGAGTTTGAATCCAAGACCAAAGACCATCTCTACTTAGTAAGCAGCAACAACACCACAATTTAGGTTCTACCTTTAAAGAAAGGGAATTTCAACATTTTATAAAACAAAAAAGAAATTCTTTTTTTTAAATCAAAAATCTTTTATCAAGATTTGCAATCTCCTTTTCAATATTTTTGAATCAAAATAATCGTAAAGTAAGATGTTTTTAAGCAAATTAAACAAAGAAAACTTTATTTACAATTTTTTAACTTAGAAATCGTGTTTCAAGTTTGTTTTTTTTTAAGATTGAAAAAAATATTAATCAAGATTTGCAATCTCCTTTTCAATATAGAATAAAACATGTTTGAATCAAAATAATCGTAAAGTAAGATGTCTTTAATCTTAAAATGCAAATATAGCAAAAAATCTCTATTTAAGTTTTTTTCAAGATTGTATTTTCTTAAGATAGAAAAAATCTGAAAAAAGATTTGCAATCTACTTTTCAAAAATATTCTTGTTCAATCCAAAAATCCTTATTTCAAGAAAAGATCGTGAAAATTTGTAAACAAGATTTACTTTTCAATGTCAATTTTGTTTTCTCTGTGCACAAGTAATCATTTAATCAACTGCCATATTAAAATTTCATTCAAAACGAAAACGAAAAAGAAAAAAAATATATATTAAACACGTTTATCCCAAAATTTAATTTCAAACTTATTTAAGAGATGTCGAAGCGAACATTGTTGGCACTCACTGTGGGCGCAGCCGGTGCTCTATTGCTCGGTTATTGTATCTATTATGATCAGAAGCGTCGATCGGATCCGAATTATAAGCAAAAAGTGCGCGAACGTCGCCAGAAATCGAATCGTTATGCAACACCGCATTCAATGGTCGTTGAGGGTGATCCAAATCGTCGGATCGCTAACGATCCATTCGAATTGCCCGATCATGAGATTGTGCAGCATTATTTCCAGAATGAAATCAAAATGGGCGAGGAGCTCTTTCGTCAGGGTAAACTCGATGAGGGACTCATCCATTTGGCAAATGCCACAATGCTCTGCGCCCAGCCGGTGGCATTAATGGAGGCCATGAAGGTCGCTCTTCCCGATCGTATTTATAACATGTTGATGCAAAAGTTGCCGGAAGTCAATACGCAAACATTGTTTGCTCAAGGCATTGGCGTCGATGTACCGCTGGATTAATCAATGACTCGCTTGGTCGCTTTCAAATTTTATTTTCATTTGAGTTGAAGAACGAACATTGAACAAATTAAATAAAAAGACAAAATATGAAGTTAGCATTTTAAATACAATAGACAAAGTTTTAAGCAAGTTGAAGGAAAATTTAAGGCTTAGACAGAATCTTAAAAAAATTATAAGAATTGCTTATTTTGGGCTAAAAATCATAAGTTCAAAACACATTTTAAGGGAACATTTTTAAACAAGTAAGGAAGTTACAGTCGAGTGCGCTTGACTTTAAGATACACGCTACTCATTAGAAAAACAAAATAGTGTGGAACTATATTCATTTTCAAATATACTAAATTAATATACCACAAAATACTGAAAATATATGTACCAAAGCAAAAAGGTGAGGTATTAAATTTAAATTAATCCAAATTAATATAACGCAAATATACTAAAAATATAACAAAAGCTATTTTCTATTCTTGATCAGCATCAACAGCCTAGACGATCTAGCTACGTGCGTCTGTCCGTCTGTGTGTCTGTCCGTCTGTCCGTATGAAACAATGGATCTCAGAGACTATAAGAGATAGTGCTATAATTTTTTTTCGACAGCAATTTTTATGTTTGCACGCAGATCAAGTTTGTTTCAAATTTTTACCACGCCCCCTTCCGCCCCCGCAAATAAAAAAAAATTTAATAACAAGAGTAATTTTAAAGCTAGAGCTGAGAATCTTATACAATAATAACAGCAGTAGTTGTTATTCCTGAAAATTTAGTTGCGATCAGATAAAAATGGTCGAAGTTATTAAAGAAATACTTTTGAATAGGCAAAAACGCTTACTTTCTAGAGGTTTTAGTTGTTTTGGCCGACAATCTGGTACATTGTGTCGTCTATGGTATATTTTGAATGTGGTACTATATCGATATAACAAATATACCGTTTGGTATATTTTTAGTGTTTTACAGTATATTCGGTATATTTTGAAAATAATACCGCAATATTTTGCTTTTATTGAAATGGGTAGCGGGTATTTCACAGTCGAGCACCCTCGACTGTAACTTTCTTACTTGTTTTAGTATTTTTAGTAGTATTTTCGGTATATTTTGAAATTAATACCGCAATATTTGGCTTTTATTCACAGTCGAGGACACTCGACTGTAACTTTCTTACTTGTTAATTCTTAGTATGAGACAAGTGAAAAAGTTATCTGAATATAAGAATTTATTGGTATGCAATTATGAATTAGAAAGTTCGAAAAGTAATAGAAATCTGATTATATATCCTGGAGAGTTTCCGAAATGGCAACATTAATTTCAATTTCTCTGGGCACAGTTACGTGTGTGATGGATGGATGGACATAGCAGGGCTTTGAGTTATCAGTTTTGGATTTGGAAAAAGTTAATCAAGCATACTCCTGTATGCTGGTGGTTGAATTATCCTTGGTCGAGCTGCTGTTGCTCTGCAGTTCGGTGAGTTTCATTAGCAATGGCATAAATACGAAATCCGGCAGAGATTCTTGTATTGTTTGGAGCACTGGCAATGGATGAGCGCACATCATAATCGCATTGGCAAAATGCGTGACACCATCCGCAATGTTGCCCTGACAAATCAATTGTTCGCCCATCTTCATCTCGGTCTCAAAGCAATGCTCCAGTGCCAAATGATCGCTCACCTCACCGAGAGGCTCTTCCATTGGACACTCGATCAATTGATTGCCGGTGTGATCATCTTTCATGTCTTGAGCCTTTTCAGTGTGTTGTCGTCGATCGTGTAATTTGCGTTTGTAGTCGGGATCTGATCGTCGCTTCTGATCAAGGTAGATGCAATATCCCAGAAGTATTGCACCGGCTGTACCCATGGTTATTCCCAGCAAGGTTCTGCTCGACATCTTCAGCTTCGCTTACAGTAAATTTTTGTGTTTCGTTAATACTTTTATTTAATTTTGTTCTCCTCTTGATTGTTGTGATTTTATGCATCAAACGAACTGAACAAATGCCAAGTGAATACTGAGTTGCTGTTCAATGGAAGCAAATAGCAAGGCAAACATGTTTTCGGGAATTCAAAGCGCAGTCACAATAAAATATTTGTAATTTCAATTGTGTTCAGACATAAAAGATTTTCTTTATTCAGTATTTTTGATCCACCATTGTGGACTTTCGTTAAGCTTATTTCGAAGAATGTTTCAATAAACAAACATGTGAAATAAATGAAAAATTAAATTATAAAAAGAGATTTCAAATATTTGATTGGGTTAAAGAAAATAGCAAAATATTAATTCATTGTGTATTTTATTCATATTATGGTATATTTTGAAAGTTATAGTATATTGATATACCAATTATATACGCTGGTTTATTTTAGTATTCGGTCGCCTATAAATTTAGAATATTTTCTGAATAATCAATATACAAAATAAAGCCTTTAGTATATTTTTGGTATATTCATTTGCTATATTTTTAAAAATAATCGACTTACTAAATATATTCGGTATATTAATTTGGTATATTTTCAGAATAAGTGTTATACAAATTTTAGTATATTTAAGTATTTATTTGCTAATTAAATTGGTATTTTATCAGAATAATCGATGTACCAAATATGACCTTCGGTATATACTTTAGTTTTTTTTTTGGTATATTTTCAAAGTATAATCACGGTATAATTTGAATGTAATAGTATATCGATATTCCAACTATAGCTTTTGGTATATTTAAGTTTTAGTTCGCCTATTGATTTGGTATATTTTCAAAATAAGTGATATACCATATAACTTTCGGTATATTTCAGTACATAAGCGGCATATTTTCAATGTTCTGTTTTTATTTAAAATGGGCAGTAGATATTTCGCAGTTGAGTACACTTAACTGCAGCTTTTTGCCTTTTCCTTAATAACATTAAACTGTTGAAGTAGAAAGAAAAAAGTATGTTTTTCAACCAGAAAAAAAACAATATTACATAACTAGCTTATTATTTTTAAAAAGCTGCTGGCCTTCGACCCAATATTAAATTACTAATTTTGCCTAACACAAACTCGACTCGTAATCAAATTTACGTAAATATAAAATATACTATGTATGCGACTTGATGCTTACTCGTTCTCTTTCTCTCTCTCTCTCTCTTTCTCTTTCGTTGCAGGTAAGAAAACCTTGGAATAAAATGTATAACGGCAGCTAAAGGAGTCGCTCAGCTAGGCTCATCTGTTTGTTTGTCGAGCTTGAGCTCCCAATGCGACCATCTTAAAGTGAGCGAAGGTCTTTGCTACTTTCGAACTTTAATGAAAAACTTCTGAATGACTGTGTGTGTGTGTGTGTGTGTGTGGTTGTGGCTCTGCATGTAAGTATGCCTCAGTGTATGTGTGGGTGTGACTGTTTGCCATTTCGCTGTAAGCCCAAAATGAGCATATGCATATTTCATAAGACCTTTTCTTTATTTTTTTTTTTTTGTGTTCGCTCTTTTGGATTTTTTTGTTTTATACTTTTCTCTCAAGTTATGTTAAAATTTTTACTACTACTCCGTTGGCCGTTGGCCCATAAAAGAACTTAAGAAACTGCAGAAATTGTTGCCAACACATCGCATAAAAAGCACAAGAGCACAAGCTACAACCAACAAAAGCAACACAAAGCAAAAAAAAACAGAAAAAGAACGAAAAAAATAATAGTATAGTAGAATGGGAATAAAAGAAAGCAAATGTGCCAAGAAAAATTGTGATGTGCCCATAACGAAATTTTGCTGCCGCCATTTCCCGTTTGAAATTTCCTTTTCTTACCGTAATTTGTCGGTGATTCATTTTTCTGTTTTCTCATTCCCTTTTTGCTTTCTGCTGAGCCGTGCCCCCTCATTTGCCTTTCGCATAGTTGCAACATCGCATCGCAGCTTGCCACCTAACCTCGCATCCTTCTCAACTGTGCTTTGCTTTTGTCGTTTCCGCTCTCTCTCTCTCTCTCTCTCTCTCCTCTCTCTTATATGGTCTTGGCACAGGCAGCAGCTTTCCTTATTGTCGTTGGCTCCTCCCCCCGCTTGGTACCTCGGCACCTCATCGTCGCAGTTTGTCGCGCCAAGTGGACTCTCTATTAAATGCTGCTTGGCACTATTTCGGGGTCGTACTGCCACTTGTCATAGCCCCAGGGCAACATTAAGAGCAAACACGGTAAAGCACATGCACAATTTGCCACGTCGCACATTCTGATGCTCTCTCTCTCCCTCTCTTTCTCTCTCTCTTTTTTACCCTTTCTCCATCTCTGTCATTCGTTTGTTGTCGACAGTCCTTCACTTTTTCCTACTTACAAAGCACAGTTCTCACACAATTGTCGCTGGCTGATTTGCTTAGTTATCTCCGTTGAACCACTTTGCGAACCGGTTCTCATAAGATCCACATGAGTAGCGAACTTACAAAAAAAAATGCATTTACATTGAAGTTTATGCAACTAGATTAAATGAACCAAATTTAAATCAAACAGCGGGATGTATTGCAACAAAATATTGAGCTGTGTCTTGGAGAATTTCTTTAAACCTGAACCAAAAACTGAACCTGTATACAAATTATCTGCTAAATGGCGTGAACCGATTTTTGTACTAACAAAAATGCTCAACGTAAATAATGCCAATTAATATAGCTATAAGTCTTCTGTACAAAGTTATGAATTCTACTTTTATTGTGAGAATTTCTTCAAACCTGAACCACAAATTGAACCGGTTCAATAATTGTGATATCACTATATAATGAATTAAATAAGAATAGAACATAATTTATATGAACTAAATTTTAAGCTATTTAGCGAAATCCAATTTATAATGTAATACATGAGGAATTGTTCAAACCTGAACCATAAAGTGAACCGGTTCAATATTTGTGATAAATCTTAATAATGAAATGGCACTAGATAATCAAGCAAAATAAGTATTAAACATAATTTATATAAACAAAATATTTAACTGTAAATTAATCTAATTTACAAAGTTATAAAACAGGATTTCTTCAAACCTGAACCACAAACTGAACCGGTTCAATAATTAGGATAAAAATTAATAATGAAATGGCACTAGATAAACAAACAATAGAAGTGTTAAACATCATTTATATAAGCTAAATATTAAGCTGTAAATTAATCTAATTTACAAAGTTAAAAAACAGAATTTTTTTTAGGTATAAATAAATCTAATTTAGAATGTTGTACTTGAGAATTTATTCAAACTGGAACCACAGACTGAACCGGTTCCGGAAATGTGTTTTCACTGAATTATGAGAATTTATCCGAACTGAACCACAAACTGAACCGATATTAGCAAGATTTCACACATATTTATTTTATTTTGGTTTAACCACCGTCAACTTGAGCAAATAAACGAAGTACAATTTCAGTGAACCGCTCATTAACCGGTTCAATGCTTAACTGGTTCACAGGCAAATGAAGACTCTATAAATGAAGTGTGTTGTTTTGCATGTTTTTATGTTTCGTTTTCTTTTTTTGATTTCTTTCTTTTATGTGTTTTCGTCACTTTCATCATTAGTTTGATCAACCCGCATTCAAAATTTCTTGTCATTTCCGTAGCGAACACATTTTTCGCGTGCTTTTAATTTTGTTGTTAAAATTTTGTTTCCTTTTTCTTTCCGACAATTGTGTAATTTTTTTTTTGTTTATTTTTTTGCCCCGCCCTCAGGTTTTGCTAGTTTTATTTTTTTTTGTTGTATTTTGTTGCTTGTTGCCCGCATGCGACGGTTGAGGCGTGAAACAAGCGTTGACAATGGCAACAACAAAAACAACCAAGCGGTATGCTAAGGTGTGCTAAGTGTGTGTGTGCGTGTGTGTGTGTGTGTGTGTGTGTGGGGCAAATAGCATAAAAACGGAGCGTATGAGTGATACAAGTGTAAATTTGTTCAAGTGCTCGGAGAGGACAAAGCACTGAAAAAATATATAGTAGCATGCAAAAGAGTTTAAACTCCGAGTTGATGCGCACAAAATACCCTGCAATAAAAAGGCAAAGGGATAGTATTAAATATAAAATGGAGAACTTGAAATAATGACAAAAAGGGCATGAGCAATGAGAAAATGAGAGTCTCAGCTAGAAGAAAAATAAGACAGCAAAGTAGCAACAAATAGATGAAGGATGATGAAAACAAAGAGCAAAAGATAAAAAGGAATTTAATGTGAAATGAATAGAAAAGCAACATGAAAAGAGATTAAAAGCAAAACAAAACTGGGAATCAAAATAAGCAGGAGATAAAGACAGAGAGATGAGAAAGAGAAATAAAGGCTTGTTATGTTTTTTTGATGTTGGCGATTACAGGGTATAACAATTGTATACATGCCTCTGAGATGAGTGTGTGTGTGCTGTGTGTGCTGTGTGTGTGTGTGTGTGTGTGCGTGTGTGCGAGCGTGTGCTGAGTGCAACTCATGTATTTATGAAGTGTCAACAGCTTCGTCATGATGCATGCTACCTTAAGCTATCTGCTCGCACACACAGCACACCTGCACACACACTCTGAGCGCTGAGTGTGCAGAGTGTGTGAGAGAGAGAGTGAGAGAGAGTTCTCTATTTCTTCTTTTTTTTGTGCATTGCGTCGGCAACACAATTTGTGCGTTTCGGTTTCAGTTGCAGATGCAGCCGAAGAGCTGAAGCTGAAGCTGGAGATGAAGCTGAAGCTGCTTAATAGGTATTTATGCACACAAAGCACAAGCTACAGCTACGAGTGTGTTTGCCTTTCAGTGTTTCCCCCCTCCCCCATCACTCCCTCCACCTCTCTCGAGTTGTCTCTTCAACCAACACTGCGCACTCAGTTTGCAGGCAATTAGTGAGCCGAATTTGTCTAAGCTTCACATTTATCTGCTTGCAGCTGGCAGCTAAAAACATCTTCTTCTATTTTTTCTCTCTTTTAGTGCTCGTCTCTAGTTAAAATGTTGTTAATTTGCACCTGATTCTCTGCATTGAAGTTTTTTGGCTTATCATCAACTTTTCATAGAGAGAGAAAAATGAAATACTTTGAATGTTTTGCTTAGGCAAAGTTCAAGTAGTGAAATAGTTAATAGAAATAAAAAAGTTATTATGATTATCAGAATATAAGACAATGCAAAGAAGTCCGTCGAATTAAATTCAAAAAATTGAAAACAAATGGAGTTAGAAAAGTCGACAGCAATGTGATGTTTACAAGTCAATGAAAAAAATGTTGCAGATTTTGGTGACACATATTTGGTTTATCATCAACTTCAAAGCAAGAGATAAAGGTAATAAAAATATGTTGAGTGTTTTGTTTAGGCAAAGTTCAAGTAGTCAAATAGTTAATAGAAATAAAAAAGTCATTATGATGATCCAAAAGTTCGTCGAATTAAATTCAATAAACAATTAACAAAAGGAGTAAGAAAAGTCGACAGCAATGTGATGCTTACAAGCCAACAGGAAAAAAAAACGTTGTCTCTTTCGCTTTCCGCAAGTTTTTGCAATGAGAAAATACCAAGAATTTGAAATGCCAGCTAGAAAGTTGTAGAGCAAGTCCTTAGACAGGATATTTGCTAGTCGAATGAACAGCAAAAATTTAATTCACTCGCATTTTTGAGCGTGTTGCAACTCAATTTGAAAGCAAGCTCAAAACATAACAAAAGCAAAAAATATCAAAAAAAAAAAAAACATACGAGGGAAATGAAATGTTACGAAAAAAATTAAGAGAGAGACAGAGAAAGACTTAGAGGAGATGACAACAACGAGACATGAAAACAAGCACGAGAAACGAGGAACGAGGACGCGACGGAGGAAAGAAACAGAAAAGAAACAAGCAACAAAATGGCCGACAGTCAGTCGAAATTGTGTTTCTATGTCAAGCATAAATTTCACCCGCTTCTCTCTAGCAACAACGCTGTTTTGCTCATGATTATGATGATGAATATAATGATAATGATGATGATGAAGACGAACGATTATACAACTGCAAATGAGTCGGCGATGGAGATGTACTCTATATACTATATGCACAGACAACGACAACAGCGGCAACTGCGACTGCGACTGAGAATGGCGACTGCAAGTGCGAGAAAGGCGTGAGCCAAGGGAATGAGCCATGAGAATGTGCAACGCATCTGTGGATGGCATCTAGAGTGCGCTGCACAGTGGAGCGGACTCGTTAAAAGCGTCCACAAAAGTGAATAGAGGCATATATAATATAATATAATATAATATAATATAATATAATATAATATAATATAATATAATATAATATAATATAATATAATATAATATAATATAATATGATCGCGATATAATATAATATAATATAATAATAGAATACAATAAGAAAGGCTTCAGTCGTTAATATCCGCTAACTATTCGTAAAAATAACAAAATTTTCGGTATTATTCTTAAAATATAATAAATTATTATAGCACAACGTACTAAAATATACCATGAGGTATTATTCCTAAAATATACTACATTTATATACCACAAAAATACTTAAAAAAATATACCGTGGGATATTATTCATAAAAATACTAAATATATACCACAAAAATACGAAAATATACAATGAGGTAATTGATTCTTAAAATATACCATAAAATTCATAAACCTCAAAAATATTAAAATATGCCGAAGACTATTTTTGGTATATTTATATATAAATACACTCAAAAATATACCATACAGTACAAAATATACCAGATCGTAAGCGCTTCCGTCAGCTACTCATTCGAAATATTATTGTATATTTCAATTTTGCAATCTGTTTCTTCAAAGTATTAATTTATTTATTTAAAGTTGACTCTATCGTTAAAATTCTATTACTTTGAATTATGGCAAGTTTTAATAATATGCAACTAAATTAATATTTGAATAATGACAAATTGTTTATTTATTTAATGGAAGAATATATTAACAGACTATTCTACTTATTGTTACATCTCTACAAAAAAATAACTACAGATTGTATCATAATTACTCAGTCAGAGCGAGTAAAACCTTCAGGCAATAACAAAAAATAAGATTTCAAATACCTGTAAAAAAAAATATTAATATTTTGCTTTGAATTTTGGAATGTTTGCCTTGTCAAACTAAGTGCTGAAATTTATTGTGATATATGTACATATATATTTTATATATTCATAGCAACTATTTTTTTTATATATAATATATTGATTTGATTTTCATTTAAAGTTCTACATTGTTGGAGGAGTTTTTTAAGAACTTTTTTTCGTTTAAAGCTGCAAAATGTTGAATAAATTTTGTTAAGGACTTTTTTTGTCACATTTTTATGTGCATTTGCGACACTGTGCGTTGGCAGTTAGCACTTAATGAATGCAGCCGCAGGGCTGAGCTAACGTTTCACGCACTTATATCATTTTCTTGGGGGTAATGCAAATAAATTATACGGAAATAATTTCATTTAGTTTGTGCAACCAAAAAAGTAGCAGATGAAAAGTGTTACGAGTGCACCTAATGGCAAAAAAAAAAAAAAAAAACAGCGATATTGTCTATCTCTCTCTCTGTCTTTCTCTCTCTCACTTTAATACAAAAATGTTGCTAAAAGTGTGTAATAGCTGCTTGAGAAGAGAAAGCCCACAAACTGCATTCTGAATGCTGCATTTTGCAATCCGTATTTAGCATTTAGCATTTTTCCCCCGAATGAAGCTCTTAACTCGCTTGAATGCACAATTGTCGTTGTGTGTTTGTTGTGTTTCGTTTCGTTTCGTTTGTTGTTGTTGTTGCCATCAAGGTTGCTACACCACTGGCAATTGCTGTTGCCTTGCGGTAGGTGCAATGAAGGCTCAGCTTTGCTTGCATGCGGTTCCCAGTTGAGCTTCCCCTCCAGGCTAAATGTGCAAGACCCAGACCGCATCAGTCCAGTCAACTCAACTCGACTCGACTCAAGTGGAGTACAATGCACTGATATCCCTAGAGAAAGCTCTGGAGAAGGAGGGGACAAAAGCAAGGAGATGCAACTCAAGGGTTCGGTGTGATGATGATACCATAAAGCATATCTCTCTCTCCCTATCTCTCAGCGATTGCTGCAACGAGATGATGTCCTTAATTAGAGAATAGCTTATGGTTTCTCACTCATCTCGTTGCCTTTCTAATTGCAATTGCCCTCATAGGTTTTCACCACAACTTTTGTTTTATTTTGATGTCTTTTCTAAGTCATTTGCTTGGGATTTCACTTAATTTTCATTTGCTTCTCTATGAACTGCGTAGATCTGACTTTATTCTAGGCTTCTTCTTATGCTCAGCGGATTATATTCTACTTCTCTAAATTTAAGTTTCACTTTTCTGTCTTTACTTATAAGTTCCACTTATTTACTGTTGCTAAAAATGGTAAGTAATGTTTATGGTTTGCTTTTGATTTATGTATAGTATATTCATTAAGTGCTTCACTTTCATTAAATTTCACTAATTTATTTTCGCTTAATTTGTATTCTCTCACTCGACTTCTTTATTGGTCCACAATCATAATTATGTTGTTATATTTTAGCTTTTATGTTTGACTCTTTTATTATAATTATTATTATTGTTTTTTGTTTAAATTAGCTAATCATTAAACTTCTTTAAATCATAACTTTGTTATTTTGTTTTTAATTTGCATGGCGTTTCTATTCTCTCTATTATATTCTATTTTCTGATATGACTTCGACTTTATGGCTAAGATCAAAGTGTAGTATCTGATATAACTTGTTTATAGTTCTAAATTAATAAAACAATTGTTATGTATTAATACTATTTTGTTGCTTTTCCCTTGCTTGAAGTTCTCTAACATACATCGTGCTTGGCGTTTATTTTTCTGTTTCAGTAACCTTCTTTTCTTTAGTCTATCATCTGTTCAACTTTTATTCTGTTTTAAAGCATAAGCGAAGAACATCTCTTTTCGCTTCTCAGTTATTACACATTTTCACCGCCAACTTGTGGCTTCTCTGACAACTTTTCTTGGTAACTTTGTCAAGCTTTTGGCATAAAACAACATTGTTGCATTTCTATAATTTCACTCCATCTGTTTTTCTTTTGATTTGTCTAGTGCTGAGCTGATTCTCCCATTACATTTCGCTTCGCTGCTTTGCTCTCACCTTTCAACTCAAAGACGAAGGAAAAAGGAAATCGACACGCAGCTCAAATTGTTGCTGCTGTCCGTTTGTTTTACATTTTGTTGTTGTTTTTTGTTCTTTTTTATACTTTTTTTGGTGAAAAGTCCATTTGAATTTTCCCGTCGAACGCCTTTTGCCCAAGCACAACAAACTTTGCTTCTGTTGGCTGCTCTTCTTTCAATTTCAATTTCGATTTCGATTTGTGTTTTGTTTTATATTTTTAGTGCCATTTGTTATTGTAGTTTTGTTTTTTGTTGGTCCGTGTAGTGCTTTGAAATTCAATAAAATCAACCCAAATTGCTAGTCTATATGAAGAATATACACATACATATATATGTATATACATATATGTTGTATATATGTATGAGGAGTGTGGTCAGTACGAGTATTACCAAAAAAAATATAAGAGGAGAAAATAACCACAATAAAGCCGCACGGGTTGCTTTAAATTGTTTTCCGACAAATTCCACGATGAGTTCACATCGGTGAGGACGAGTGCTGAGCACATTTTACAACTCAGCTGAAGTACTTAATTACACACACTCACAGCGAGAAGAAGTAAGAGAGCTAGAGTCGAGTGTGCTCGACTGTGAGATACCCGCTAACCACTTTAAATGAACGCAAAATAGTGCGGTATTAATTTTAAAATATACCAAACTAATAAACCGAAAAAATACCAAAAATATACCAAAGGTTATAACGTATATTGACCGCAGTCCAATTTTCTCTACTCTACTCTCTAATGAAAGCAAAACAGTGCAGAATTATTCTTAAAATATACCGAATAATTTACCGAAAATATACTAAAAATAATAATACTGAATTTTGCAAATACCAAAGGCAATATTTGGTATAATGACTACAATCGAGTATGCTCGACTATGAAATACCCGCTAATCATTTTAAATAATAGAAAAGCTGTGTCGTATTTTTCTAAAAAAAATACTAAAATATACCAAAAGATATATTTGGTATATCCATACACTATTATTTTCGAAATATAAGAAACCGATATATAAATATACCAGCTTAATATACTGCAAAATTACTAACAATTTACCAAAAGTTATATATTGTATATTGACTACAGTAGAGGGTTTGCTAAACTCACTAAGCATTTTCAGTAGAAACAAACCAGTGCGATATTATACTTAAAATATACCACATCAATATACCGTGAAAATACTACTACTACTACATTTGGTATAATGATATAGTGCAACACTGAAAATATACCATTGAGTGCACAATATACCAAATAATATACAGACAAATAGTCATGACTATATTGTCTCTGCTCTTAATGCTGATCAAGAATATAACATATATACTTTATACTTGTTACTTACATTTCCTGGAGGCACATAGTTATCATACCCTTTTACCCTATAAGTAAAAGGAATAAACAGAGGGAGAGAGCGTTAAAGATAGACACATAGTTCGAAGGTGGCAAAAAGGGGACGGACTGTAGTGGCCCAAAAGTAGTGGAAGGCGTTAACAATGCCAAACAATGCGCAATGGCCAAAAGCAGAAGCAAATAAATTGTTTGTGGCCATGCTGGAAAGGGGGGAGAAGTGTGTAGGGAGGGGGAGGGAACGTGTTGTTCTCTATTGTAATCGCCCCGGCAGCAACAAAATCAAAACAACTGCAAACTGCAACTCGCAAACCGCAGGACAGCAGCAATTGCAATAGGTGCAATCTTCACCCCTTCCCTTCCCTTCCCTTCTTCACCACCCCTCAACACTTGGCATCCCTCCTTCGCTTTTAGTTGGCCATTAGTCTTAATGACTTGCGAGTGGGAGTAAAGTGGAGCCAAAAGCGTGAAAGAGACTTGTCTCTGTCTGAGAGTGCGAGAGCCAAACAAATAGTCAAGGCCTGAATGAGTTGTAGAAAGCAGCGAAGCAGCGAAGTCTAGAGTGTCCTAAGAAAGTATTTAGCTCCTTGAAATGACAAGAACAAGCTGCACTCTTCCTCTCTCTCTCTCTCTTTCTCTTTCTCTCGCCCTCTCTCAATCTTCTACGCTGTCTCCTTCAGAGACAAAGAAATTTTCTCAGCGCGGACAAAAACAGCTTGCAGTGCTTTTGTGTTTTTGATTCATTGTCCATTTTTAACATTGTTTTTCCAACTGTCCCACCAACTAATCATGTTAACGCGTGGCAAAATATCATGTTCACTGAGTTTTGAGTAAGAAATTTCATTAAAAATTTAATTTGTTCAGACTTCTGCTGCTGGAACAAAACTTAAAAGGCAACCAAAGCAAGAAAGTTTCATTTGAATTTAAGAAAATCTATTTACTTACTCCGAGTTACGACTCGTTCATTCATGGTATTTTTGTTCATTTTTTAAATACGTGAATTACATATCTATTGGAAAATAAATTGCAAATCGATTGTAAAAAGTATGCATAAAATTGGAAATAAAAAATTCCATTTGTTTTAATTAGCAAAATACAAAGTTCGTACACTTTATTTGTAATAAAATAGTTGTATGTTCTATAGCTATAACATAAATCACTTTTGTAGTGATCA
Organism: Drosophila pallidifrons; assembly: GCA_023558445.1. Taxonomy (NCBI): domain Eukaryota; kingdom Metazoa; phylum Arthropoda; class Insecta; order Diptera; family Drosophilidae; genus Drosophila; species Drosophila pallidifrons. The sequence continues at coordinate 19,796,557 of CM042351.1, forward strand.
CAAAATAAGCGAAGTTAAGCTTTAAAATACAAATTCTTTTTTTTTCGAGTTATGAACAAAATAAAGGAAAAATGAGTGGTAAAAACTATAACTAGAAAGCTAACCATGAAAGTTTCTTACTTTAATGTCTTTATAGTTTAAATTTATATAAAATTAAAAAGTGTATTATTTTTAATGGTAAATAGAAATCTAACTAGTCATTTTTATGTGCAAATTTCTTATTTTTTATTTATATGATTTCTGGCAATTTGTTTGTCTACTTACTAAAAGTCTTCGTTGCTTTGTCTGAAAATCTGGAAAATTTAGAACTGGTATGTTTCGAATGGTATATTTTTAGTATTTTTGCTGTATATTAATGGGGCATATTTTAAAATAAGTTGTGGACATCTTTATTACTTATTTATACTTATTTTTGTGCAGAGTTGACACATTTTATTTCAAAAATGAACAATAATTTCAATTTTTAATGTTCAACACTTTATTACTTATTTATTCTAATATTTTTAGAGAGTGTACTTAGTTGAACTCTTATTTTATTTTTCTTCAGAAAATGAATGAAAATGTTGATTTTAATGTTTAATACTATATTACTTATTTATACTTATTTTTCAAAAATGAACAAAATCTTGAACTTTCAATGTTCAACATTTTATTACTTGTTTACATATACTTCTTTTGGTGCAGAGTTGATTTAGTTGAATTCTTGTTTTAGTTTCAAAAATTTCAAAAAATTAACCAATATTAAAATGAACTTTTAGAATTCATCTTTTGTTTACACCTTTAATATCGCACAGTGCATTTTGCAACGTTGCGTATTATAAACAGTTAAAACTTTGCTCGCCTTTTTCGCAGCAGGCAACTTCACGTTTTAATTCCACTTTTCATAAGAACGGTAATTTTTAATGAGCAGCCACAGAGACTGTGGCACAACATCATCATCGTCTTCATCTTCATCGTTATCATCATTGTCCTTATGAGAAGGACTGTTGCCCTATGCAGCTCGGCATTTACAACTGAAGCTGAAGCTGAAACTGAAGTTGTGTCTGTAGTTGGCAGCTTGAAGCTTCGCTTTGCTCTCTCTCTCTCTCTCTCTCTCTCTCTCTCTCTCTCTCTCTCTCTCTCTCTCTCTCTCTCTCTCTCACACTGTCTCCACACTCGCTGCGCTTCTTTTGCTTTATCATGCTTGCCCGGTTGCCGCCTTCCGTTCACGCGATGCATCCTGCTGCTGCTTCTGCTTCTGCTGCTGTTGACGCTCTGGCGTTTTTTGTTTACGACAATAAAACGCGCGCCAACATCCTGCGAAATGTGCCTCCTGTTTGTGCCAAGCAGCTGCCCCGCCCAGTGCAAAAAAAAAAAACGAAGAAGAGAGAAAAAAATGCATCCCAGTTTCGCCAGCATTAACTCCCGTTTTGAACATCCTGCCGTACTTAACCCATTTTCATACTCTACACTTGTCGCTGAAAAGTATGCTACACTTTTTTTTGCTTCCACATGTCACAATATTCTCAAGTTATTTTCATGATTAGGCAAATGAAATTACAAATTACAAAAAAAAATATAAATTGCATAATAGTTTTCCGCATATTTTACATTAAAAATATTTCAGCTCAAGTTATGCATAAAATATAATAACTAGTTATTGCTGGGTAACAATTAGCTAATCACTTTATTTAGTTGCTCGCTCGCGGGTTTTTTGCACTGTACTTGGAAGAAGCTGAATATAGCATCATTTGCACGCATTCGTTGTAGTCGTTTAGTAATTTTCATAAATTACCCTTCACACGCACACAAACACAAAAGGCGTCAGGGGAATGGGGGGAAAAAACAGATTCACACGGATTTACTGACACACTCTTGTACACACACAGAGAAGATGGAGAATGCGAAGGACGAGCACAAATTATCATTATCGGGCTGCACTCCTTGAACTTTTCCTCGTCGTCGCTCTGCAGACAACAAATTCGTTTTAAATGATCAAATAATTGCACAGATTTTCGCTGTTGTTTGCCGCATGAAAATTATTTCGCAATTTACGATGCTCTTGATTTGATTTCCGCCACGTTGTCCCCTTAACATACCCTGTACATTTATTTTGTTTTTCGTTTTTGTTTTTTCTTCTGGTACACACATAAGTAATGGTAATTGAACTTGCAATTTATGGCCAAACTGAGAGCACTTATTTTGCACACGATGCCAAACAACTTCAAGTGTTTAGAGACTCCCATTTAAATTGCCATAATTTAGAACGAATGACGCCTTATGTTTATCAACATTGTTCAGCCATTTGTCGTTAGCTAAGAAGTGCAATCTAAGTGGCTGCTCAACTCGAATATACCCTGTAATATTGCTATTACATTTAATTTACTTTTATATATTGATTGACTTTAAAATTAATATTTATTACTTATGTATTTTTTTCACTTATCACCAGTTTTAAAAACTATGAAAGCCGATCTGTTCAAAAATACTTTTGGTATATTTTTCTTAGTTGTTGGTATATTTATATGATACATTTTAACAATAATGATGCACAGTAAAACTTTAAAAACTAAACAAATTTCTATAGAGGTGCAAAAATAACTTTGGTATATTTTCAAATTTTTGTTGGTATATCAATTTGATATATTTTAACATTAATATTGCGCAGTCCGGTATATTTTTTTGAATATTTTGGTATTTTTTGTATATTAATTATAACTTCTGTTATTTATTTAACTTGGAATTAGCTTTAGAAACTGTGAGTTTCGATATCTGTGCAAAAATACTTTAGGTATATTTTTCTTATTTTTTGGTATATTGATTTGATACAATAACAGTAAAACTTATCACAAGCTTTAAAAACTAAACTAATTCCTATAGAGGTGCAAAAACAACTTAAGAATTTTTTTCGTATTTTTGTTGGTATATCAATTTGATATATTTTAACATTTATATATATATTTTTTGGTATATTTTGGTATTTTTTCTATATTAATTATAACTTCTGTTATTTATTTAACTTGGAATTAGCTTTAGAAACTGTGAGTTTCGATTTCTGTACAAAAATACTTTTGATATATTTCTATATTTTTGTTGATATATATCAATTTTAACCTTAATATAGTTCAGTGCGGTGTATTTAACCATCTATTGGTATATTTTAGTATATAAAGTAATTATTACTACTGTTTTTTTTTAACTTGGCTTCCGATATATGGTATATTTTAGAATTTTTGTTGGTATATTAATAAAACATATTTTAACATTAATTTTGCACAATCCAAAACATTCGACTATCTTTTGGTAGATTGTGGTATATTTTTGGTATATTATTTCGGTATATTTTAACAAGTCGACTATAACTTTTTAACTAGTTCTTATACTAGATATGTTAACCTCAATATTCCATATTATTGTTTATTCTGATAATAAATTATTAATAGTATTTTACAATCAAACGAAAAAGCTGAATATTATATATTAAGCTTGCTTTAATGCGCAAAAAAGTGCTAGGTAATGGCTTGCAACCACAATAATAACAAAAAAAAAATGTGCAATAATTAAATGTAATTGCTTTGAATCAAACCAATTTGCTTTAGTTGCCACAGATATTTGGCTCAGTTAGTTTGCAAATTGCTATGCAAATAATGCTTCAACTCTCACTCGTTGAGAATGAGAAAATCAAACAAAAAAAAAAAAGAGGGAAAACAATAGTTAAAGAAATAAATAAATAAATTCTTGGGTGAAGTTGACCTGTGAGCAAAAAGGGTTGACTATTGACTAGGGATGCTGCAATGAAATGAAATGAAATGAAATGAAATGCTGGCAAATGCTTCTCCCCAAAGCGACTGCGGCGGCAACCCTAATGAAACGAGAACGCATCCGAGAGTGGTTGTTTCCCTCTCCCTCTCCCTTTCCCTCTCTCTTTCCCTTTCCCTCTCCTCCGCCTACTTCTCTCTGTCTCCTTTGGCCCAGTGTCGAGTTGGTTGGCTGCACTTGAAGTGCATTCAAGTATGTGCTGCGTACAATGCAACAGTTCCTAAAGTGGGCACCTGAGAGAGGGCGGGAGAGTGGGAGAGGAAGAGGTGAGGTGCACCTTGGTGCGAGTTAAAGGTGGTTTTAAGGTAGGCTTGGCTTTTATAGGCTGCCCCCTATTTGCAACACAGTTGCACAGTGACACAAAGCGGATAAAATGCATTGTAAATCAATAGATTTGAAATAAATTACAAAAGTCAAAATCTTTAACTGAAGATGAAAATATTTTGACCTATAAATTGAGGCAAGTTTATTTAAAAGTAGTTCAATTATATTTGATTTGTAAATCGAAAGATTCATTAAAAGAAATAATTTATCGAAATTCGCTAGAGAAGATTTTCAAATAAATTATCAAAATCCTCCAGCGAATTTTGATAATTTATTTGATCTGAATATAATATATTAAAATTCAGAAAAATGTATTAAAATCAATACGAATATTCAAAATCAATAATTAATTAAGTTAAATTATATTTGCCAACATTTTTGTATCTCAAAATTTAATCAGAAAATTTTTTAAAATGTTTGCCATAATTTAGGCATAGAAATATATATAGTTATCTTACTTTATTTTGTGACATTCTGTCTTATATGGATCCAAAAATGATTTCAATAGCAATATTATATATTATATATAATATTATACAACGAAATTATAAATCGATTCCATGTGCAGCAAACTAGTGAAAAATAAAGTAAGACTGTTTTTCTGAGTGTGTGGTGCTATCGATAAGTCGATAATATAGACTTGATGAAATAACTTTTAACAAAATTTAAAGCAGATGAAGCACATGAATACATTTCATGTAAAAAAACATATTTCTTAATATTTAAATTTGTTTGGTTACCAAATTTGTCACAGCATAGTCCTTATAATTGATGTTCATGTTGTGCGCTTATCGATAACAGCAATCGATAACTGAGCCGCTTTTCTTTACAAATCGAAGCGAAGCGAAGACAAAGGCCAGCTACAAATGGGCAATCCTATTGTAAGCCAACAGCTGGAACACAGTTCGCTTGGTTTACCACTGTTTTTGTGCACTGCACACAATGCTCGACACTCCACAGAGGCAGAGAGAGAGAGAGGGAGAGAGAGAGAGAGGGTGCGAGGGAGATGGAGTTCGCTTTGTGACAGTTGCAGTTACAATGCATGCAGATAAACAAGGGAAGCAGAAGCAGAAGCAACAACAACAGAGAGCAACACTTCAAACAATAATAATAACACAATCAAGTGCCTTGTTCACACACGTTTTTCAAGTGTGCTCGTTCCCCTCTCCCCCCCACTCCCCCACTCCCGCTGACAGACACTAGTTTCGAGTGCACAGACATATGCAGTTGCAAATTACGTATACGCAGCGTGCGCTGGCTGCCGGCCGGTCTTTGCATTCTTTTCACACATGCGTGCCCAAGAACAAGCTCCTCACTTCTGCCCCTTTGGGCAACCGCTGCGCTGCGCTGCGCTGCGCGACCAGCGACGCTATTACCGCTGCCTCCCCTTTCCCTTTCCCCCTCCCTCTCTCTCTCTGTGCTAGTGAACATTTTAAGCCTTGAGGCCATCATCATCATCATCAGTTGAAGCTGCATCACGGGGGCAACATTTTGTAACAATAGCTGGAGTGGATGCACCTCTCTCTCTCTCTCTCTCTCTCTCTCTCTCTCTCTTTCACTCTGCGTGTGTTTGTTTGCTGCCATGTCTGTGTTTGCTTTAGGTAATCATTTCAACGTGGCTCATTCTTGGGCTCTGCATCTCGCATCTCGCATCTTTTCCGCCCATTTTCCATTTCCATTCCCATTCGCCAACAACAACGTCTCTGGCATCTAAATAACCAAGGATTGTGCAACGTGCATCAGTCTCAGTGGTTTGCCTTGCCTTGCCTTAGCTTGGCATGCCTTCCAGCTACATAGTGCGTGGAGGCATGCTCCAAGTCAAGCAGTCAGCAAGCTGTTCGCTTCTCTTCTCTTCTGTTCTCTGCTATTCTCTGCATTCCCAGATAAAAGCTGCTGCCAAGCTCTGCTCGAATAATAAATTCGAGTTTGACTGCCTTCCTTCTGGCACTCTGCTACTGTGGTCAACACACACACACACACACACACACACACACACACACACACACACACACACACACACACACACACACACACACACACACGTATACACCTTGGCCCTTTGCACCCTCGTACATTGACAGCGTCTAAAGCTTAAGTAGCCATAACAATTCAGGCACATAAATCAGAAACAAAACATTTGCCCAAAATATTTGATCTCGCAATACACACTTTACATTCAAAACTTGAGCTTTAAGTCGTATATCACATATACCAAATATACTACATACATACACCTCATACATATATAGCAAATATTCCGTACATACCATGAAATACCATATATACCGACTATATATAAAATATTCCACATATACCATATATAAAAATATACCATATATACCATATATTCCAAATATAATATATACCATGAATATACCACATATACCATATATACCATACATACCATATATTCCAAATATGTATATACCTTATATAACATACCATGTATATACTACATACATATATAATATATTTACCATATATATATTTATACGAAATATACCACATACACTACATACACCAGATATACCATATATGTATACTATTCATACCATCTATATAGCACATGTACTATGTTACATATGACATACATATGTATATACTATATATAATATATACTATAAATACCATATATACCAAATATATTATATAATATGTACCATACATATCATTCCATATATGTATATACCATGTGTATACCATATATACCAAATATACCATACATACCATATATAACAAATTAATACCATATATACCGTGTATATACAAAATATTCCACATATACCATATATTCCAAATATATTAACCATGAATATACCTCATATACCATGCATTCCATACATTCCAAATATATACCATGTGTATACCATATATACCAAATATACCACATATACCAAATATACCATATATACCATAAATAGCACATAAACCATACATATATACCTTATAAATACCATATATACCGACTATATATATAAAATATACCATATATACCATACATACCATATATTCCAAATATATACCATGAATATACCACATAAATCACATATACCAAATATATACTATATATAAATATACCACGTGTATACCATATATACCAAATATACCATATATACCATGTATACCATATATATATTATATATCTAAGCTAGTACTGAATGTATATCTTAAGCTAGTACTGAATGAGAAATCTCAAGTATTTGTTTGATATGCTTTTATTCGGAATAGATAGATTTCCTACTCTTTTTTAATAATGTTGATCAAAAATTTAATGCAAATTTTTCAAAATCATGCTGAATATTCATCGATTTACCTTAAAGTATGTTGCTCCCTTTGCACTTATATCTAATTTTTATCTACGATAATTATTATTTGCAGTCTTTGGAAATGTTTACAGCTGAAGTGAATAACAAAATTCAATTCCAATGCTTTCAGATTATAAGCATTACTTTCATTGTGCAGTAATGCGAACACTTCTATTAAGAGAACACTTTACATAAATATTTAATTCCATTTCACTCATGAAATGATTTTCTGAAATTTTATATATCTACATTTGTTCTGCTCTTCATTTTTGATAGCTCATCTTTATCAAGATCATAAATTTCAGGACATCGAACGCCAAACAAAAAGCCTGAATTTAATAATTTAGCCTACAAAAAAAAATAAAAACAAAAAGAAATGAGAAAGAAACAAAAACCAAAAAACATATCAAAAACTGCTTAAAAAGTGGAAAGTTGCACAAGAAGAAGAAAGCAAACAAGAGGAAGAGAAGCAACAACAATAGCTGTGAACGTTGCAAAACTCTCGTTTATGTATGCATGATGGTATCTGCAATTTATGTGCACAACACACACACAACACATACACACACACACACTTAACATCAGAGTGATAGGCACGCAGCCTTGTGTGTCTGTATGTGTGTGTGTGTGTGTGTGTGTGAGGCAAGAGTCAAGTTGGAAAATGTTGCCAGCCAACACCTTTTAGTAGTTTCGACGTTGCTGCGCAAAATACCCTTTAATCAAAGGACAGAAGCGAGCATGCTAAACAAAACATTCAAAAATCATTCGTAATCTGATGTGATTTGATAAGCTTTCTTAGAATTTATCATTATTATGCCTCGCTCAAGCTCATCTCATTGCCATATGGAATTATATTCGGTATTACAATAAAATATTAATAGTCGTTATTAAAGTATTTTAATCATTCTGTAATTTTTCAAATCAAACTCGACGATCTCTGGTAATAATAAGTAAATATAAGTACACAGAAAATAAAGACGGAATCAAGTTTTTAGTTTTAATATAAGTATTTGCGTCAAGAACATGAAAATCTTAATGTTAGAAAACACATGTTGACTTCAAGAACAATAGTTCATCTATTTGAAATCAAAAGTGAAAAAACAAGCGGCTTTAATCGATAGTTATTTTGACAGTTTCATTTCCTGTCAAATATTCAAAAAGCATTTAATATTCATTTTTTTATTTTGCAAAAATGTTCAAGTACTCTTCTGCTGTAAGTTTGCTATTTTTTAAAAGTCAATTGAAATTTTGATCAATGTGACTCACTGGCATAGAACTTCAACTCCAATTGTGGCGATACTAAGATATCTCACTTTTAATGCTATAATATCAACCTATATGAAGACGCTTGCTCCAGACGCTCTTCAAGTCAACTAGTGATCATTCAAAGGCGCAAATACTATGGCAACTATTTCGTATTTATTTATTTACATGTTAATTAATATACAAATAACTATTTCTTGCACATCAAAGTATACCGCTTTTATGGTCAGAACGTTGAAGAAGGCCTAGAAATGAATGTTAATATTCAGAATGAAATGAAACAACTTAGGAAGCAAATAAAGGTAAAGAAAAGAGCAGAGTCCAAGAAAAATTAATATTTATGCCATGTATAAAATATTGAAATATACTAAAGCATACTCATTCTCATTTAAAAGTAAAACAAGTCAATTTATGGACATGAGCTTAAAAACAGATATTTTCTTACGTATATGTATTTAATATATACAGTTGCGAAATTAAAAATAGTACAAACTTTGTATCTTTTATTTGTTGATTATACTATGCAACTTCTTAATTATGTTTAAATGCTGTAAAAGTTGTTTGAAATTCTTTCATATTTTGTACTCTATGGCATATTTTGAATGTAGTAGTCTATTGTTATACCAAAATAAGTAAGAAAGCTGCGGTACCAAAATAGTATACTAAATGTGCAGAATTGTAATTAGTTAGTATATTTAAGTACTTTCGGTATATTTTGAAAAACTCTGGACTTAGCTTTCATACTTGCTTTCTTAATGGGAAAATGTTTTTTGGTAATTACAATGTGGTGTAATTATTATTCCTTTTGTTATATTGTAAAAGTTTATCGAAATATAAAATATATCCATGGGTATATTTTAGTATTTTTTTAATATATTATTTTGTTATAATTTCGAGCACTCTGTAACTTTTTATTTTCTTTTACTGACAGTCTTTTTTAAAACATAATTTTAGCATATTTTCAAGGACTCTATAGTTTGTTTACTTGTTTTTTTTTAAATACTTCAAATACTTATTTTTGGTTTTTACATTTTAATGTTATTATTATTTATTTTATTATATTGAAGCCAGAAGTAAATGCTTATTTCATTTTGATTGACTTGACTTATATTTTAACTGGTTCACTGCTTTTGCATATTTAATTTGGGGGCATTTGATTAATACTGTTAGCAAGAAACGATATAAACTTTGTGTCTGAGACACAGAGCATAACTCTTAGTTGAGCACTTTTCAAGAGACGCGCAAAAACTTTTCGTTTTTCCTTTATCTTCGCCTTGAGCTGTGACTCCCCTTCTTCTCCTCTTCTTCCATTACCCACTCGCTGACACCATTTTGTAAGCCAGCCAGGTGAGTGTGTGTGTGTGTATAGGTGTGGTGTATTACCTGACTGTTTTGTAGCTATTTTTAGTCGAAGCCAAGCAAAGAATTAAAAATTGTGTATGTGTGTGTAAACTTTTGCGCTTTGACTTTGGCATGATTATGCGCTAAGTTCGCACATCTTGTGGCCTTGTGGTTAAAGGACCGAACCGAAAAGAACCAAAAAAAAGGACTCGACAACAAACAAAACTGATGAACTCACAAAGCCGCAAAACAATGACGAGGATTTCTTCACATTGTAATTGATGTGTTTTCTGGCAAGTGGAAGTAACTAAAGTTAAATTGTAGACTCCACTTGATATTTATTTCTGCGCGTCTTGTCTTAGCCAAATTGTTGCACAACATGCAGACAATTAAAATTATTTACAGTTTCACATATATTCGACTATCTTTCTATTTTTATACCCGCTACCCAAAGGGTAGAAGGGTATTATAACTTTATGCCGGCAGGAAATGTATGTAACAGGTAGAAGGAGGCATCTCCGACCCTATAAAGTATATATATTCTTGATCAGCGTCAACAGCCGCGACGATATAGCCATGTCCGTCCGTCTGTCCGTCTGTGTGTCTGTCCGTATGAACACCTAGATCTCAGAGACTATAAGAGATAGAGCTATAATTTTTTGTCGACAGCATTTGTTATGTTTGCACGCTGATTAAGTTTGTATCAAATTTTTACCAAGCCCACTTCCGCCTCCGTAAATCAAAAAAATCGAATAACAAGCGTAATTAGACAAGAGTTACGAATTTTGGTATATACAATAACTATAGTTGTTATGATTCCTGAAAATTTGATTGCGATCAGATAAAAATTGTCGAAGTTATTAAAGAAATAGTTTTGTATGGGCAAAAACGCCTTCTTACTAGGGCTCTTAGTTGCTTTGTCTGACAATCTGGTATATTGTGCCGTCTATGGTATATTTTGAATGCGGTACTACATAGATATACCACATATACCATTTGGTGTATTTTTTAGTATTTTTGTAGTATAATTGGTGTATTTTGAGAAAAATACCGCAAAATATATTGCTTTTATTCAAAATAGGTGGCGGGTATCTCACAGTCGAGTACACTCAACTGTAGCTTTCTGACTTGTTTTTTATGTCAGTTGAAATGACCCGCTTTCGATTGCTTTGATCCCTTTTTGAGCTGTGAACGTTGAACGTTGACGGCTGGCGGAATAAAAAATGGCAACATTGCAACAGTTGCACTTTAATGCGCAGCTGTGTGGCATGTGGCATGTGGCAGAAGGCATGTGGCATGTCCTCAAAAAGGAGCGCGCCATCAACAGCTTTGCAGCGAATTAAAACCAAAATATATGACGCAAAATGTTGCATAAAGTGCCGCAGCATGTCTCCGCTGTTCCCCTTTCCCCCGTTTCCCCGCCCCCTTCACCACTATATTCCCGGCTATTTCTGGCGCACTCCTTTCGCAGTTCCCATTCCTGTTGCTGTTGCTATTGCTGTGTTCCCGCATCTCGGAGCTCAACGGGCACATAATATGCGCCTACGCAATTATTTTGCATGCCCCATTTTAACAATTTAAAACGGAGAAAAAATACAAGCGCCGCACTATCTGATGGGGCGACTATGGCATATCCTGTAAAAGTCTCTAAGAGTTTGTATATCGATCTGGTATATTTTGTGTATATTGAGTATGAATTGGTATGTTGACATACTAAATATATGTATACGATTTTTTCTATATACATATGTATGTATGTGGTATATTTTGTGTCATATGGTATATTTAGAATATATTGGTATATTAATATACCAAATATATAAAAAAAACTACTTTTCCTAGCTATGTGAAATATTTTGTGTCCTATGGTATATTTAGAATGTAATTGTATATTAATATGGTATATTTAGAATATATTGGTATATTAATATACCAAATATATCGAAACGACTTTTTCTATCTATCTGGAGAATTTTGTGTCATGTGGTATATTTGGAATGTAATGGTATATTGATATACTAAAAATATGGTTTCGTTTATTTTAGTATTTTATGGTGATAATTATTTTAAAACGTTGAACTTTAAATATTGAAACAATTACTTGTTTTATTTTCAAATTCACAGAATGAGGATTATATGTATATTGTATATTATTATAAATTTTATTTAATAAAATTATAAATAATTATTATTGCTATGATTGATTATTATTTTGCTCTTAATGACTTAATTGAAGTTTTCTTTAATGATTTTTTTTTAAGTACTCGATTTTCTGTAATAGTAATTCAAATCTATACAATTTTTATTATGTATCTGGTATATTTTGTGATATTTTGAATGTAATGGTATATTTGTATACCAAATATATCGTTTGGTATATTTTAGTATTTTGTCGGTACAATTGATTGATCTGTTTTAACTTCAAAGATTGCCATCATTATGAGTTCAAATTCAAAATTCATAGAATGATTATAATGTATTGATTTTCATGATATTTCATAACATTTTTTATAAACAAAAATCAGATATCAATATTGATTTGGAATAATTTAAATAAAAAAACTTATAAATTTTAAAATCATGACGAAAATTCAAAGAAATTCCTCAAAATTCTATTCGCTTTTATTGACTCAACTAAAGTTTTCTTGATTAAAATCTATTCAATTTTTGTCTATTGAAAGCTTAGTGTCGTGTATTAAACAAATAACATATTATTTAAATATTATAGATTAAACAAAATTGTAAAGTAAAAATATAGATTGCATGATTATTTTTTAACATATTAAAAACCTTATTTGTATTAAAATTTAGATATTCATTCTTATTAAAATATCGTCGCAAAAAGTGTGAGACAAACTTTGAACTTTGCCTACCTAAATTGTATAGCCTATATCCCCTGATAGCGACTAATTGTGCAGGGTATATGGAAAGTATGAAGGATGAAGTAGAAATGTGAGCAAGTGAAATGTAAAAATGAACGAACGAACGAACGAACGAATGGATGAATGAATGAATGACTGAATGAATGAGTAAATGAGTGAATGAGTGACTGAGCGAGCGAGTATTTCTACTGCAGCTTCGCTCTTCCTTCACCACCCCTCCACCACCCACTCGCCTCCCCCTTTAGCCTATATACAAGTATAAGGCAAAGTGGGGCATTAAAAAAAAAAAAAAGAGTCGCATGGATGCAAAATGTAGAAGACTCGCAACCCAAGTTGAGCCAGAGTCTGAAGCTCCAGCATTAAATTGAAGGGGCAGGCGCAAAGCGAGCAAAGAGTCGAGTCGAGTCGAGTTGAGTTGAGTTCGCTTTCATATGCACGCTTAAGTACGTTGCAAGTGTGGAAAAATCAACAATAAAGCGCGCCCAAAGAGAAAATCAAGAAAATATTAAGTTAACCAAGCATCAAGCTGCAACTTGCGCTTGCCTCTTATTTTTTTCTCACTCTCTCTCAATATCTCTTATTTTTGTGGAATTTCTCTAAAGTTATTTTCTCATTAACTGACGACCAAAATATGTTGATTAGAACAAGATGGAAAGCTGATTAATTATGCTTAGCAAGTTATTTTGCTGCCGGCAATTTAAATGAATGAGAATTTATGGCCAATACTAAACATATATTTCTATGTTATATATTCATATATAAAATATATATATTTGGTATAATATAATTTCTGAATTTGCCTGCAATCCGCTTCAAATTTTTAACATTTTTTATGAATTACATTTATAAGCCAAAAAAGAAGATTGAAACTATCGAATTTTTGAGTGACAATCTGGTATATTATGTATTCTGTGGTATATTTTGCATGTTTGGTATATTTTTTTGCATTTCTTGGTTTAATAATTTGGTAATTTATGTATAATATTGCACCATCAAGCATCAAGTTCGACTGTAGAGACTTTGCTTTATATCAGTTAATAACCTTAAAAATTTATCATTTAAGTAACTTGTATAGAGCTAAAAAACAGCTTTTGAATCTTAATTGCCTTGACTAAAATTCTTGTATATTTTGTGCTCTATGTAATATTTAAAATAGTATATTGATATACCTCATATATCTTTAGGTATATTTGAAGATTTTTTCGATTTGAAAACTTAATGTCTACATAACGCTCTTACAGACTTTTGCTTTTATTGAATCAATTGCAGGTTTCTTAATTGATTAATGGTATATTGATATACCATATATTTGATGGTATTTTAATTTTGGCTTTTAAGAATAATACACTCGATTATAGCGACTCTTTGCTTGCAATCAGCTGAAAATCTTAGAAGTTGTTTATGACATCATTTTAGATGACTAAAAATAAAAAAATAATGACTCCAGCTGTTGGACATTAATTGCTTTGATTGACAATCTGGTATATTTTATACACCATGGTATATTTGATATATAATAGTATATTGATATATCAAATATATAATTTAATATTTAGTATATAATATTTAGTATATTTTAGTATTTTGTTGGTATATTAATGTGAAAACTTTTAAAGTTATTATAACACTTTTTCACACTTTTCCATTTACTGACTCAACTGTAATTTTCTTAGTTTCATTTTTTGGTTTACTTGACAACAACTTTTTTTGGACGTCATCGAATTCTCTTTAATGTCATGTGCATTTATTCATTTGTCATTTGACGTTTTTTTTTTTTTGCATTCGTCAAAAGGAAACGGCGAGATCATCAAAATAACCGAATCTGTTGGGAGTGTCGAAATATTGGAATAGAATTAAATTGCATCGATTTGATTTATGTGCAACTAATTGAGCGATTGTTATTGTCTCTGCTGTTGCTGCTGCAGTGCATGAAAAATTTGGGTTCTTTGGCTGCGACTTGATATGATTTTGGGGGCAACGTTTTGCATTACGCATTACGTATACGCCGCATTGGTCGCAGTGAATCATTCGCTGCCATTTCCTGTCGTGCCAATGCAAAATGCAACAACGCAAGGTGAATGAAGGGGTGAAGGGGGAAGGGGAAATTGTGAGTGGGTGTTGCGATTCGATGCGATTCATTTCGATTCGTTTCGATTCATTTCATTTCATTTGTATTTTCATTTTCATTTGTCGGCAAAGGAAAATTGTGCGCATTTCCTGTGACATCAATCGGCCGAGTTGCGTTTCATTGTTTTTGCCACAATGGTTATGCATATTTATTGCATGTCGCACCAGAGACACAGAGAGAGAGAAAGACAGAGAGAGAGAAAGGGAGATAGAGTATAGAACAGAGAAGAAAAAAAAGCTGCGTTGGGCATTTTGCAAACGTTTCTTCATTTTTATTTTGCACTTTTTCTGTATTTTGCTTGATTTGTTGTTTTTTCTGATTGTTTGTTGATTGTTTGCTGCTGCTTGTTTGTTGTTGTTGTTGTTGTTGCTGATGTCTTGCTGTTGTTATTGTTGTCTGTTTGCCAAACCGCAAAATATTTAATTACATGTCAAAAAATTGTATTGTGATATGTTGCAGAGCACGTCAACGAAATCAACAACAATACGACACTGGACACGCCCCCTTGCCGCCCCTTTAATGCATGTCCCCCTCTATTGTTGCTGGTAGAAACACCTGCTAACGCTTTGTGGCCAGATAAAGCGTCAGCGTCAAGCACAAAATGTTGTTGTACAAGCATTTATGGCACAACATGCAAAAAGCAAAAATGAGAAAAAAATAGGAAAAAAGACAACCTCATTACCAAGCGCACAGGACACAGTCATTGTAAATATCCTACACACACACACACACACACATGGTTGATACACTTATCAGTTCGTGGGGCAGACATAATTGCTTCCCATGCAACGTTGTGTGTGTGTGTGTGTGTGTGTGTGTTTGTGTGTGGCAACTTTGCCCTACCAAATTATTGACGTAGAGCGAAAGAGTGCGACAAGGAGCAAGTGTGAGTGTGTGAGAGCGAGAGAGGTAGGGAATAGGGTAGTTAGGGAGTGTGTGTGTGTGTGAGAGAGAAAGAGAGAGCGAGACCCATTGCTTCATGCCATTATCAAAGCCTGCTGTCTATCATCCATCTAATGAATGCAAATATAGCCACAATAAGTGTTGTTACAAATACATAGAAAGATAGAGAGAGAGAGGAAGGGAGAGGGAGAGATACCACCCACACACACACACTGTGACCCATCTAAAGTTTCCATGAAATGGCAAAATTAATTTTCATGTTGTGCTACCTAAAAATAACGCGACTTCATTAATGACTCTGAGCCTCTCTCTTTCCACCTCCGCAACAAGAACAAGAACAAACAAGTAAGAAAGCGACAGTCGAGTGTGCTCGACTGTGAGATACCCGCTCCCAATTTTGAATAAAAGCAAAACAGTGCAGCATTCTGCATAAAATATACCAATTAATATACCGCAAAAATACTAAAATATACCAAAGGCATAGAAACAATGCGGTATTCGTTTTTAAAATATACCAAGCCGATACACCACAATATACTAAAAATATACTAAGTGATATATTTGGTATATTGATATACGACCCCATGAAAAATATACCATAGGTTGTAGAATATACCAACATATTTCATATAAACAGTGCGGTATTCATTTTAAAATATACCAAATTATTATACTACAAAAATACTAAAATGTACCAAATGTTATATTTGGTATATTGAAATAGAATCACATGCAAAACATACCATAAAGTGTAAAATATACCAACATATTTCATATAGGCAGTGTGACAATAATTTTTAAATATACCGAATTATTATACTACAAAAATACTAACATATACTAAAGGCTATATTTGGTATATTGATATAGAACTACATGCAAAATATACCAGATTGTCAGCCAAAGCAAACAATTTCTTAAATAACTTCCACATTTTTATCTGATTGCAATAAAATTTTCAGAAATCATAAATAATGTAAATATTATTGTATATATTGAAAATCGCGATCATCGCTTTATTCGACTTTCGTGATCTGTGTGCAAATATAACAGAAGAATAATATCTCTATATCTTATAGTCTCTGAGATCTAGGTGTTTGTTCGGGCGGACATTGCTATATCGTCTCGGCTGTTAATGCTGACCAAGAATATATATACTTTATAGGGTCAGAAATGCCTTCTTCTTCCTGTTACATAAGTTTCCTGTAGGCCCAAAGTTATAACACCCTTCCACGCTATGGATAGCGGGTATAAAAATGAATGCCAAGAAGCCAAAATGGGGGCGGCAAATTAGACAGAGAGAAAAAGATAGATAGGGAAAAAGAGGGAGAGAGAGGGAAAGCAGACTGGCAAGTGAATGAATGCTAAATTTAGACAAAGTTGGTTTAGAAGGTTAAGGCTAAGATTGTGGCTGCCTCGTATTAAATATCGTTAATTGATTCAGCGGCAAATGCTATTGATATCTATATTCTATAATATGTATGTCGAAAGCTGCTCAAGTTGTCGCCACTTCAATTAGGCGACGCGAGGTGAAGAGGAAGCCAAATTATGGCCACAAAAATAAATGAAGAAAGTATGTTGTTTAGCTTATTTTGTTAATTGTACTAAAAATTAATCAACACGTTGTGGGAAATTTTGTAATTTAATAGAATTTGAAAAATCTTAAACATTTTAATGTGAAGTACTTCAAATTTGCAATCCATATTAAAGTTCATGTTGACATAAAACAGATTGAACCATTTAAAGAAGTATGTAGTTTTTTTCTATTTTTATTTACTATACATTGAAGTGGTAAAATAGCCATTTTTTTACTTTTAATTCTCAATAAGGAAATTAAAGTTTCACAACTTTTGCAAAATTGGAAAAAGAGTTGAAAAGTTACATTAGAGTTGATGACAATGATAGCTTGCAGCTAATTAAATTGGCAAGTAAATTGAGAAATTCCATGCTCAAAAAATGTCAAAAAAAAGATGGGAAAACTGTCAAGCTATCAAATAGCAATATTAAAATATCTATAAAACAATAACTTGACAATTTTAGAACATATTCTGAACATATTCTATTAAGATGTATTCATAATCGTATGAGTAACAAAACTGAATCAAAAGCTGGAGTGCAAAAATATTAAAGCTGAGTTGAATATGAATAGTTTGTCGAAGTATTATTATGGCCATGTATCTTAAAGATGAGCTGAGCATGAGGAGAGAAGTGTAGAATGCGGTGACCTCGAGGATTAATGCTTTCACTGTCTCTCTCTTTCTCTGCTTGAAGTGGAGTTTTATTCAACGTGCTGCATGCAGCATGCATTACGAATGGAACAAAGGTAAATGTATCTGTATCTGTGTATCTGTATCAGTGCAGCTGTGTATCTGGGCTTGTACGACATGCAGCTGCGTGTGTTTGGCATGTGTCTGAAGTATGTCGAGCATGGGAATGTTTATTACACGTGTTCCGAGTGGTTGCCTGGCCGTCGGAGCATCGAAGCATCGGGATGGGAGGCTGCTTGGCTCATCGAGGTGTGACAGGTGAAATGCCGAGACAGACGATAGAGTTAAAACAAAAACAAAAACAAAAATAGAGAACGAGAGTGAAATGGAGATGCAACAGATGCAGGCAGAGACATTTATGAACCAAACGATGAAATGAACGTAGCTTGAAATGAACACGAAATGAGAGCAAAAAACATCAAGAATGCAAAGAACTGTGGAGCGATAAAAGCGAAACATGATTGACGGCTGCAGCCAAGAAAGCAAAATACCAAGGCATCAAAATGGTTCGAGATTATGCGAACCGGTTCATAAATGCTTCAAAGCAAACTGAGGAAAATTATTTCATATATTCTCATATATTTTCATGTTTCAGCTGAGACTTCAAATGAAGTTTGTAAAGGAAGCAATTCTAATTTAAATGGATAGATTAAATATATTATTAAATAATATACAATATTTTGTAAAGGGGAAAAATCAAATTTAATTATATAAAGAATAAATATTATAAATACTTATAAAAAAAAAAAAAAATATAATTGTCTTTTGAGAAAGCAAATCAAATTTAAGTACATGGACAATGAATTTTACAAATATTGAACTTCTAATAATATATAATATTCTTTTATTAGAATAATAAATATAAACTGAAACGATTCCATTACAAAATTATTTCATTTGTACATGAAATTCTGAAATTTATTTAAACCGTATTTTGAAAGGTTCAAACTAAAGTTAGGCAAATTAATTTGAAAAATGATTTCTATTAAACCAGTGAAATTACTTTAAGTTCTAGTTGTTTTTTGTTTAAGTTTTTTTTTTGGCCAATTTACTTGTAATTAACTTCGAAAATAACCGAATTTTTATATAAATACTTTTTCAGTCAAAATGCTATTTAAAGATAGATAACTTTAGATAGATACTTTTTCAATCAAAATGCTATTTAAAGATAGATAACTTTTTTACATAAAATGTGCCTAACTTATTTAATAAAAAGATTAGCTTGTTTTGAAATTTCTTTAAAGTTGAGTTGTTTTTTCCTTAAGATTTTTAGCCAATTTACTTCGAAAATAACTGAATTTTTATATAAATTTATATAAAGATAGCAAATTTCTTACATAAAATGTGCAAAATAACAGCCTAACTTTTTTAATAAAACTTTAACTTGTAAAATCAAGTGCTCAACAAATTGTTTATAGTAATCCCTTCAAAGGCGTTTAATTCGAATTGTGAAGATGCAAATTTAAATGCTGCAAGTGAAAGTTGATCGATATTTGGACTATACTCCAGTTGTTGTTGTTGTTGTTGTTGTTGCGTTGGTCCGTTGAGATTAGATAAATGAATGCTTCACAGCAGAGAAAGACCCTAAACTACAGTCAGCAAATCGCCTCCGTCCAGGGTTCGGAGCTGAGTCAAAGAGTCAAAGACTCTGAGTCAGAGTCTGAGTCAGAGTCAGAGTCAGTTATGGGTGGGTTAACTCTGCAAGTAATGGACCACTTGTCGTGCCCTTTTTGAGTGCATTCAAATGCGCACTCATCAAATCAAAAGCCAAATTGTCAGCCAGCCAGCTGAGCCACTGGACAGACACTCAGCAGGAGGCAGAAGGATCTGGGAGTTGGTCATAAAAGGCGGCAAAGTTGATGCTGCTGAAAACCACCCCACCCCCAAAAAATACAAACACAAAAACGACTAATAACAGGCAACGTTTAAGAGCTGAGCTTCCATTTAATGCAATTGCTATTAAGTTCACTTGACGCCAGCTTCAAAGTAGAAGCTTCAACAATCCGAGACGCACACCACAATTGAGAATCGCTGGAGATGACATCGTGATTTTCCGAAAGCACAAAAAATAAGACAAGCCTACGGTACAATTCTTTGATTATAAATAAACACAAGTAAAACTGTGAATAACCTTCGACCTACTTTTATTCTTCAAATATACCACATCAACATACTAAAAGTATAGTATTGGTATATGAAATATACCAATATCACTGATATATCGTTATACTACTAGTGTGGTATTATTCTTAGAATACACCAAAAATATATAAAAATATATCAAAGGCGATAACACAAGATAACAGCTTAATATACCAAAAAATACTAACTTATATCAACAGTTATAACTGCTATATCTTTATTCTAATGCAGTATTAGTCTTAGAATATACTAAACAAATATACCAACAAAATACTAATATATACCAAAGGATATAACTAATACATATATTGTTATTCTACTACTAGTGCAATATTATTCTTAGAATATACCATAAAAATACTAAATTATACCAATGACTATAACTGCTTTACAGATACACTATGTACTACAGTGCGGAATTAATTTTAAGCCATACCAATTAATATACCAAAAAAATACCAAATTATATCAAAGTCTATAATATACTTCATCGTGGTATTATTTTTAAAATTTACCAAATTAAAACAACTGAAAAATACAAAAATATACCAGTATTATTCTTCGGTATTATTCTTAAAATATATCAAAATAATATACCGAAAAAATATTAAATCATACTTGTTACTATAACTGCTATATAAATACATATAATGCTACTACAGCATGGTATTATTCTTATAACATACCAAATAAATATACCAAAAAATACCGAATTATACCAAAGGCTATATTAAACTTAAAATATATCGAATTAAAATATCCAAAAATACTAAAGTTACCAAGTTAAACATTAAAAAATACTAAAATATACAGAAGTCTATAGCTTAAAAAGCTGAAATGGACCAACATAATATACCAGAAAAGTACTAACGTATACGAAAAGCTATAACTGCTATGTAGCTATACTACAATACTTCAAATATACCAAATTAATATACCAAAAATACTTAAATGTTATAACTGCTATATCGTTATACTACTATTCTTAAAATATACCGAATTAATATACCGAAAAATACTAAAAAGTCATTATTGCTACATAATTATACCAATATTCTTAAAATATACCGAATTAATATACCAAAAATACTAAAATGCTATTCTTAAAATATACCAAATTAATATACCAAAAACAAATACTAAAATACTCGTGCGTGTCACGCACTCATCTCTGACACGCAGCCCAATCTTTGCTCTCAATGGGCGACAGGTTGAAGGTGGGAGGAGGTGGCAAAGGGAAGTGGGTGGGAACGGGAAGGGGAACGGGAAGGGGAACGGGAAGGGGAAGGGAAGGGGAAAGGGAAGTCAGAAGGTCGCCGGCTGCTATTTATTTTCATTTTCGTGCATTTATGGTTCTATCTGTTGCCCTCACACTCTCGCTCTCTCTCTCTGTCTCTTGCTCTTACATTTTGTACGCTACAATCGACTCATGCTGACACTTTGTCGTTTTTATCGTTTCAGCGTTAATTCGGTTAAGCACTTAAAGCGTCCTCGTCAGCAGCAGCAGCAGCTGGAGGAGGAGGAGAAGGAGGACGAATTGGACTTCGGTAGTTGTGGTGGGCTGTTAAAGAGGGCTTGCTGGATTGGTCCAGCAGCTGTCCCAATGTGGCCCAGACATAAGGGCACACAAATTGCGACGCACAGCAAGTTACGTGCATAGTTCAATTGAAGGTGAATTCCAACTAAGCGAGCCAGCGACACGAGATTGAAACGAAGACAAAACAACAGGAAAGCAGCAACAGAAGAGAAACAAAAAGAAACAAGCTTCAACATGTCCAGCAGCCATTCAGGCACAATTGGCCGTAAACGCGTTGGCAGCGGCAGCGCAGTTGGCAGCGATTTTTACTACAGCAGCAGCAGCGGCGGCGGAGGTGGCTCAAGCGGTGGCATTGGCGGTGCCATCGGCGGTGGCGGTGAGCAGCTGCGTCGACAGCGCTCAGCGGAATGGCACAGCCATCGACATGGACATGGATATGGCAGCAGCAGCGAAGATGAATATCAAAATACCGCCCAGGCAACGGCCTTTGATACCCAGCTGTTGGCTCAGCTGCTCTTGCAGAGTCAGCAATTGGCAAGTGAGTACACTGACAAACAAATAGTAGTTCTAATATCAAGTCTTGGTACTACAAATTCTAGTCTCAAAAGTGCGTGAAGAATATGTTAGAAAACACATCTTGATTTCAAGCACATTTAATATAAGAACCAAGTTCTTATTAATACAAAGAACTAATCATATAAATAATAAATAAAATTTCTTTCTAAAAGTTCTTCAAGAACATGAAAATCCTTTTTATTTATTCTTAATTTCAACAACATTTAATATAAGACCCAAATTCATAAAAATAAAAAAAACAATCATAATAACAATAAAGTGTGTCAAGGACATGAAATTCCTAACATTAGAAAACACATCTCAAGAACACTTTGATATAACACCAAGTTCTTATCAATAAGAAGATAAAACCATAATAATAATAAATAAAATATGGTCTGAAAAGTGTTAGAAAACACATCTTCATTTAAAGCACATTTAATATAAGAACCAAGCTCGTATTAATATGAAGAAAAAATCTTATAGTTTTAACATAAAAAATCTTATTATAAGATATCAAAAAAATAATTTAATATATGCGTAATTCTCTGGCCGAATTTGTCACGTTTTTACAGTATTAATAGTAAAGAAACATAAACTGAAATAATTTTGAAAATAAGTGGAGGTCATTCATATAGCTCTGGATTATCACTATATTTGGAGCTAAAATTGATTTTAGGAACTGTTTCTGTTTTACGATCAAATTTATAAATTCGATAATTTTTATACCCGCTACCCATAGGGTAGAAGGGTATTATAACTTTGTGCCGGCAGGAAATGTATGTAACAGGTAGAAGGAGGCATCTCCGACCCTATAAAGTATATATATTCTTGATCAGCGTCAACAGCCGAGACGATATAGCCATGTCCGTCTGTCCGTCTGTGTGTCTGTCCGTCTGTGTGTCTGTCCGTCTGTCCGTATGAACACCTAGATCTCAGAGACTATAAGAGATAGAGCTATAATTTTTTTCGACAGCATTTGTTATGTTTGCACGCAGATCAAGTTTGTTTCAAATTTTTGCCACGCCCACTTCCGCCCCTGCAAATCAAAAAAATCGAATAACAAGCGTAATTTTAAAGCTAGGGTTACGAATTTTGGTATATACGGTAATAACTATAGTAGTTATGATCCCTGAAAATTTGGTTGCGATCAGATAAAAATTGTCGAAGTTATTAAAGAAATACTTTTGTATGGGCAAAAACGCCTACTTACTAGGGGTCTGAGTTGCTTTGGCTGACAATCTGGTATATTGTGCCGTCTATGGTATATTTTGAATGCGGCACTATATCGATATACCACATATACCATTTGGTATATTTTTAGTATTTTTGCAGTATATTTGGTATATTTTGAGAATAATACCGCAAAATATATTGCTTTTATTCAAAATGGGTAGCGGGTATCTCACAGTCGAGTACACTCGACTGTAGCTTTCTTACTTGTTTGCTTTGAGTTCGAATTCGTTCATTTTTGCAATTATCTTAAAATAATTTCGAAATCATTCTTAGCTCTAATTAAAGTGTTAAGAGCTTTAAGATTCACCTTTAGTCAAAATATAAAAATGTTAAAACATTTTACATTAGAAGTAGTACATAACATATTTATTTCACTTTTGCCAGTACTCTCTTCTCTATTAAATGTAGTATTAAATACTAGATTTCATATAATAAAATAAAATTATTTCTCTTTAAATAATGTTCAACGCGACATTTTTGTATGATTTTTTATGATTTAATTTGCTCATTAAGTTATTCTCAGTAATATGTTGAGCACTTTACTTTCGAAATTTCTATCATCGATCTTAGATTTGAATTGAGAAGGTTTCGCGACACCTCGACTAACGAAGCTATGAAAGACAACACTTTAATCTAGATAGAAACTTTATAGGAATTTCGATAAATTGCAGAATTTCATAACCCAAATCCAGAATTTTGGTCTTCTTTTGAAAATTTGGCATTTCTTAGTTTTCTTATAGTTAAGAACTTTTTCTTAATGTTATCTTATTTCAAAAACACAACTTTTAAAATGAATGTTCTTGATTTAAGAACTTCGTCTTTTTTTTGAGTGTATAAGACACACACATTGTCATCCTACCTCACACACACACACATCCTTGACTGCACACACAAATTGTTATTGTGTTTCGTGGTTGTTTGCTCGGTTTATAAGTCAAGTCAAAGCCACTAAATATTCATTATTTTATTTAATTGAATTATTCAGTGGTCAACTGATCCACGTTCTCTCCCTCCCCCTCCTTCACCTCTCTCCTCTCTCATAGACGGGCTCAAGGATAACGAGCAGCAGGACAACAGTCAATTAAGCCACGTCTTGTTATTGTTCTTTATACAGAAGGTAGCTTAGTTTGTGCACAGCATTTGACACAATTGAAGAACAAACTTAAGACTTCAAATTGAAGATTTGACTTCAAATTGATTTCATTAAAAAACAACAGCTTTGATCCTTTGCTTAACATTTAAGCTGGCAACAATATATCTACCTTTATTTAGGTTGTAAAAAACTATTTTGCATAGCTGCAACAAACAATTTTATTAATAAAGACATATTAAGGTAGAGAAACAAGAAAAACTTAGTTAATACTTACTTTATGGTTAATCGAACATATAAAAATAAACTCAGAGACAATAGGCAACCAATTTTTTTCGCAGTAATCAAATATATGATAAATTTAAAAACTATGAAATTAAAGTATTTGGAGGTATTTTTTATTATTATTATTGAGTTGAAGAGCTGCTTATGAAATTTAAAATAAATAAAATCAAATTTACTTCGGATATTGTCGCCATATAAATAGGCAAAGAATTTGATTCCATTTATTTAATAGGCGAAAGTTTCAGTGGTGTGGCCATGAATTTTTTGGTTTTTGGTGAAATTTTCATGCCAAATTTAGGCACATAAAGCGTGCTGAAAACGGTCACTCTAAAATTTGTGAAACTTGGAAAATATGTAACTTTTTCAAAAGTCATTTACAGCGCATAAAGGTTAAAAGCAATTTGAAGTTTATATAATATATAATTTTAATAAAACTTTCAACTAAATATAGACACAAATGTTGTTTATTTAACAGCAATAATATAAGCCAGAAAAAAAATATAAAAATCGATTTAAAAATTACTCAAAAAAAAAGAGTAAAAAAATGTTTTCCATTTCATTTTAAAGCACAAATCTTGAGTTGTTTGTTTAGCAATAAATGAAAAATTGAATTGATATTTTTACAAGCATAGATTTAGTTATTTATAATCGATTTTTCAGCCATTTACAAGCATCTTTTATGTATTGCATAGTTTTGCATTTTGTGAAGAGTGAAAAACGCCATCAGAATTTATTTATTCATCATTGGCGCATATTCTGTGAAGTGCAGAGCAAAAGGCAAAAGCTTAATTGAGAGCTGTTAACTGGGTATGCGATAGTCGATCAACGTCTGGCTAATACAATTGTTGTTTGTTTTTTTTTTACTTTTTTTTTTTGGCGTTTTTTCCATTCTTTCACTCTATTTCGGCTTTGACTCTGATTGGATTCAATGCTCTTCTTGCCATGCGATGCGATGCAATACGAAGTGAAGTGACGCGACAGGATTGGATTGCATTGCATTGATGGGTTTTGTGTTTTCCTTTTTTTTTTTTTTTTTTTTTTGTGTTTTTGGGTGAGGAATGGAGAGAGGAGCTTTTGTGGCCGCTTGGGCTCATTTCATTGAACACAAAACCACTTGACATTTTGTAGCTGACGGCGGGTCAACCAACAATTTTTGGCCCCGTTTTTTCGGCATTTTCATTTACCTTTCTTCACATCGAATACCCTGTAAAGCAAAGTTAGAATTTATACACAGTAAACTCTATCTGTTTGCACTCTCAATCAATCAATCAAACTATTCAGTTCTTACACTTTACTTTCTCTTCAATTCACACATTAAATTGCACTCTCAATCAGTCTGTCAATCACGAGTAGTTACAACTTTTCATCAGTTCATTGGCCAATAAGAATCTTTTAATAAAACAATCAAATTTGTTAATCAAACTTACTTTTTGTGTTCCCAATCAGTCTGTCAATCAATCACTCTAATCAATCACTTATTAAATACAAAATTTGAACAATTAATCCAATCAATACATTCATTAATTGCACAAATATCTTTTTTATACTCTCAATCTGTCTGTCAATCATGCAATTGAATCATTCACTACATCATTCATTCAATCATTTATTAAAATTGATTTAAATATATTATGCAGTCAATCACTAATAAACGAAGTTCCTCAATCATTGAACTCAACTCAACTGACCCTCAAATTGTGGTAAATCATTTAACCAATCAACATATAGTCAGGCAACAAACAAGAAACAACAAGCTCAATCAACAATCAATCAATCATTCAATCAATTAGTTACTAAAACACTCCAATAATTATGTAGCTTATCAAATATTCTCAAGAGTTTTATTAAATTCAAACAAGTTTCATATAGAAATTCGTTCAATCAAAAGTCAATCAGATCGTCAATCATATTTTTAAGCAGCATTTTTTTAAAACGCAATAAAGCATAAAGTTACATATTTAATATAGCAAATAATAAAAGGAGTATTCTTGCTCAATCAACAATCAATCAGTCCTTCAATCAATCAGTTACTTAAAAACTCAAATAATTATCTCATTTATCTAATATTCTCAAGAGTTTTTATTGAAGTTCGAGGTATTTTCATATGGAAACTCTCAATCAAGAATCAATCATACCGTCAATCACATTACAAAGTCGCATATGTAATAAAGTATTACAACATTTTATTAAGGAGCATGTGCAACATGGCAAAACCACAGAAATTCTTGCTCAATCAACAATCAATCAGTTCTTCAATCAAGCTGGTTCTCAACAACTCAAACAATTAACGTTCCCATCAACTAATCGCAAGAGTTGTATGTAACAGGCAATGGATATTTCCTCAACCAATGATGAATCAGCCCATCAATCATATTAGAAATCAATCTCAGTTCTATGGCAGTCAAGTGACCCGCCTTAGCGCTCCTTTTTTACAGGGTATCCGCTGGTTATTTACTGCTCACAAGCGAAGCATTCGCTTTTGTTTCGCCATCACACATTTGTTCCACGGATTTCAATTCGATTTCCATGCCATGCAACTAGACAAAAGGCTGATGCAGAATTCCAAAAACCCGAATCCGAATTCGAAACTGAAGCTGAAACTGTTTGCGAATAATTGAAAACTATTGCTACAAAAAATTAAAGTACTAAAGAACTTTATTCTTTGCTTGTTTGTTTTTTATAAATGTAATGAAAAGTTTAGAGCATTTAATTATAGCGATTGAAGAAGCGGATGGAGATTAAGTAACTCTGTGTGGTGTGGGCTTCAATTCAATTACGAGACGAAGAATGAGAATGAGACGTGAGAGTGGCAACAGTGATGGAGCGGGAGTGTAGTGGGAGCGGGGGGAACAAAGAGGGGCAGCTACTCTGAGAGTGAACGCCTAATCGAAGCATAAAACGCAAATCGCCGCCTGCTGCGCAAATTTTTATGTTCCCATTGCATTCGGTGTGCTTCCTCCCTCTTCTCTCTCTCTCTCTCTCTCTTCTGTCTTTCTCTCACTCCCACTCGGTGTGTAGCTTTTATTGTCTGTTAATATTTAATGCAATTTACGATTCATTTTTTACAACCTCATAACTTTGGGTGCCCGTTGTTGGCAAATGCCGCCGCTCTGGGGAGTGATTGTTGCTCTTTTCTCCCTCTCCCTCTCTCTCTCTCTCTCTCTCTCTCTATCTTTCTCTTTCACTTTCAGTCTGTGGGCAAATCTCTGTTGGTACTTGCTGCTAAATCTAAATCTGTCAAGACCCCCGAGGGAGTTATTGAAAGGTCAACTAAACACGTAGTCTGAACTCGTCTCTGGCAATAGTTTATTTCATTTTGTGTCGAGTCTGGGAATGCATTAAAACGAGCAACGAATAACCTGTTGAAAGCAATTCAACTGTCAGCGTCCCATTGAATTTGTTGCTTTACATTCTTTTGCAATTGATATGCGTTGCTTTTTGGGACTAAATATTAGAATAGACATAAAATAAAGCAAGAGCTGAGAAACAAAGCAAATCGCACAAATGTTGAACTAAAAAAACTAAACTAAATTATTAAACCTGCACTAAACTGTGCACTTTGTCGTACAACAAATAATGTTTAATTCTATTTTCAACATTTTTTAATGATAGGTTAAATTTGTGCCGATAATTTCTGAAAGGACATTTTAGACTTTTCTATTAATAAGTTGTTCCCCAAAGAGAATCTAAACAATAGCTAAAGTCGTATGTTTTCTGCAATTATTATATTTTTCACTATTTTATAAAATATTTTAGAAATTTTATACTCTTACACTGAAAAAAGAATCCAAAATCAAGATTTTGGTCTCTGAGTAAATAATTTTAATCTATAAAACGTGTCAAGTACACTGAAACATTCGATAGAATTTCAAGCTATTTTTTTGTAAGAAAAATCTAAAAAGAAAGCAACTTAATGAACATTCAAAAAAATACTAAATTTAAAAAAATAGAATACAAAATATACCAGATTGTCAACGACCGTGAGATACCCACTACCAAGTTTTAATAATAGCAATTCTTATAAACAGCATACTGAAAAAATACTAAAATATACCAAAGTTGTTGTTTGGTATGTCAATATATTATTGTATTGAAAATATACCGAAGAATACAAAATATACCAAAATCATTGCTTGGTATATTAGTATACTATTGCATTGAAAATATACCGTAGACAACAAAATATATCAGATTGTTAACCAATCGTCTAAGACCCGACTCCAGCCACTTTTATACCAAAATCTTTATTTGGTATATCGATATACTTTTACGTTCAAAATATACCGTAGAGTCAAAAACATACTGAAGTCTTTGTAAGCCATATCAATATACTATTGTATTCAAAATATATCATAGACTTAAAAATATACCATTCTGTAAATTAGTATCTCAACTATAGCAATATACCGTAGACATCAAACTCTCTCGATAGTCCCGATAGTGCCATCAATAGTTCCCCACCTCTATTGTTAGGACTTTTTCTTCTCGCCCATCTCTGGCCAAGCAATGAACTCCTTTAACTTTAAGTTCTTTAAGCTATTCCTTATCAAACATATTGTATAGTAATTACAACATCTCAATATCCCACTCTCTCTCTCTCTCCCTCTCTCTCTTTCGAACTCTCCATCGATAGTCCCGATAGTGTCATCGATAGTTCTCCACCTCTATTGTTAGGACCTTTTGTTCTTCCCATCTCTGGTCAAGTAATGAGCTAATTTGACTTTAAATTCTTTAAGCTATTCCATTCTAAAGTAATTACTACAACTCCATATCCCTCTCTCACTCTTTCTCTCTCTCCGTTTAGGCATGGAGCATTACAACTCGGATTGCGAGCCAGAATATTTGCGTCAGCGCAAACGCGACGCGCGTCGCAGCGAAGACAACAACCTCGAGGTGACTTATGCGCAGCCGCATCAGCAGCGTCCCTCTGCCGCTGCCGCTGCCGCTGTGACGTCATCGGGATCGCCGCTAAAGCTGGCAACGTTGTCGTCAAGCACAACAACAACGACAACAGGCAACCAGAAATATCAAACGAACGCGAATCTGGGACTTTTTCCCAACAGCAGCAGCAGCAGCAGCACGCTGACTGCAGCGGCAGCGGCAGCGACGTCAACGTCAGCAGCGACGCGCAGCACAAATCCCTTCCTTAACGCCAAGTACAACAGCACAATGGACGACGCTGCCTTGGAGTCAGCAGCGGCAGCAGCAGCAACGCCAAGCAGCGCCTATTTGCTGCCAGCGTCGGCGTCGTCGTCGACGGCAGCGTCGAGCAGTCAGCGCAGTCAGCGCAGCGGCGCCGCCCGCAACACATTGAATCGATTGAGCGGCATGACAAGCTCCAGCAGCGGCACCTCCGCCCTCTCCGTCAATCGCAGCGATTCGTTGCGCGACAAAACGCAACAGCTGCTCGCTGCCGCTGCCGCCGTTGCAGCGACGTCGAAGCCAGCAGCAGCAGCAGCAACCACGACGTCGGCAGCGCTGCAGTTACAGCAGCAGCAGAGCGACGATGGCGGCGGGCTGAGCAGCGGGGGGGAATCGGAACCGCCGCCAGAGCCAGCGCCGCCTGAGATTCCGCCACGCACTCAATCGCTGTTGATGTCCTTGCGCAAGCATTCCGACTACAAGCTCAAGTACGAGGAGAAGGGGGACCAAAAGCACGAGGAATTCATTCCGACCAGCCAACTCCAGAAGGGTGAGTACCATCTAAAGTATCACTAAAAGTACCAAATGTTACACTCAAAAGTACACAACTTAAAAGTACCAAAAGTAACACTGAAAAGTACAAAGATTAAAAGTACCAACAAAAGTACCAAGAGTACTAAGAGGAAAAAAAGTAGCGAAACTAGCACTGAAAAGTACCAAAAGCACAAGTACGTAAATTAAAACATTAGGTGACACATTAAGTGTACCAAATGTAACACTCATAAGTACAAAACTTAAAAGTACCAACAAAAGCACCAAAAGTCTAAGAGGAAAAGTACCTAAATTAAAACGTAAGAGTAAAAAAAAAAGTAGCGAAACTATCACTGAAATGTATTAAAAAGAAAAAGTGCCTAAATTTCAAAATAAAGTAACACTAAAAGTACCAAAAGAAGCTCTCAAAGTACACAACTTAAAAGTACCACTAAATGTACCAAATGTAGCACTCATAAGCACGGTTGCCATTCCAAAAAAATTTTGTGTACCAAAATTTTGAAAAAATGCACCAATTTTAGTAAAAATGTACCACAAATTTTTTTCGGTATTTTTTAATACTATATTTTGTTTACGTTTTTTTTTTTTAAATTATCTTTTATTATTTCATATTTCATTTTTTTAGTATAGTATTTACTATATAAAAGAAAACAAAAACAACTTTTATTCAATCAATTGTACTTTTCAAACATAATGGAAACAAAAACAGGACTTTCACTTGAATAATAATAAATCAAATTTTAAACTATCTTAGTTAATTTTAAAAAATTAAAATTAAATTAGTTAATTTTAAAAAATTAAAAGTATTTTGTAGACCAAACAGTGAAGATCATTACAATCAATCAATTCCTTGCTATTAAATTTCAAAATTTCAAAAAAACTTTTGCTCTGCAGCACCAGAGTTGTGTGGCAACGAAATCAAGTTTTTTACGAATTCTACTAAGCTTCTGAACAGCGGTTTTTTTTACGGCTTTACGGTCAACACGGTTTTTTACTTTCAATGTTTGTCCAAAATTTACGAATATCTTTTTCTGTTCCTTGATTTAAAGAAAGTCGGAGTTGGTTCCATTGGGATATTATATCATCAGGATCACCACTGTATAAATTTTCAAACGTTTTCATTAGAGGTACTATGGCAAGTTCGTCTTCGCTTAGAAATTTAACTGAATCACAAATTGTGATTCACTATATATAACTGTTTACCTAGTGATGGACCTTACATTGGCGCATACATATTTTCTCAATTGACACGAAACATCGCAAATAGACTTTATGCGATATTTTCCAGTGCTAGTCATGGTTCAATTTCTAACTGATACAAAATTTATGTCTGGTGGAACAGAGCCATTTGTTAAACAAATACGTGTGAACATAAAATTTTATAAAAAATTTAAATACTAGACTAGGCATATTGAAAATGTACCAATATGAAAAAAAGTGATCCAATGTACCAACGCATAAAAAATGTACCAGTTTTGGTACATTTGTACCAAAAGTGGCAACCGTGCTCATAAGTACAAAACTTAAAAGTACCAACAAAAGTACCAAAAGTTACACTCAAAAGTACAAAGATTTAAAGTACCTAAATTTAAAAGTAAAAGTACCAAATAAAAAACCTTAACTGAAAAGTAACAAATAGAAAATTACCTAAATTGAAGCCAAACAATACCAAACAAACTACCGAAACTAACACTGAAGAGTACCAAATGGAAAGGTTTTAAATAAAAACTTAAAAGTACCAAATAAAGTATCGAAACTTAAAGTAAAACGTTCCGAACAAAGTACTGAAACTACTACTGAAAAGTATTAAGAGGATAAGTACCTAAATTATAACGTAAAAGTGACAAATAAACTACCGGAACTAGCACTGAAAAGTACCAAAAGCAAAAGTACGTAAATTAAAACATTAAGTAACACTCAAAGTACCAAAATTAACTTTGAAAAGTGTAAAACTTAAAAGTACCAAAAGTAACACTCAAAATTACGAAAAGGGAAAGGTACCTAAATTAAACCGTTAAAGTACCAAATAATGTAGCGAAACTAACACTGAATAGTACCAACAAGAAAATTAGCTAAATTGAAGCTAGACAATACCAAACAAAATACTTCGAAGAGTACCTCAATTACAACTGAAAGTACTAAAAGCAAATGTACCTAAAATGAAAACATAAAAGTATCACACAATATAACGAAACTATCACAAAAAGTACCTAAAATAAAAACTTAAAAGTATCAAATAAAGTACCGAAACTTACATTAACAAGTACTACAAGAAACATTATTTAAATTAAAACTTGAAAGTACCATGCGAAACTAACACTGAAAACTACCAAAAGGAAAAGTCCCTAAATCCACATTGAAAAGTACCTAAATAAACACTGAAGAGTACAATTCAAATAACAACATTGCATAGTAAAGCATGTAGAAATATCTAAATATAAATATACCACAACTAACATTGAAATCATTGATATTCTTAAATCATTGATTACAAATTAATTTATAGCCTAACGTAAATTTACAAGCGCTAGCTGCTTTGGCCTTTCACCAACATTAACAAATAAAATGACTACAAAGATGAGCAGCTACAAAGTGTCAAACATAAAAGTACTTCAATGAGAAGTAAAAAGTACCACTAAAATGAGTACAGTAAAAAGTACCCCACATGCAAAGTACTTACGAAGTACCAACAAAAAAATATACCAGCAAATTTCCCTTTAAAAAAAGTCCCACCAAATGTCCTTCAGCAAAAGCTTAGCTTGACAGCAGCTTTTGGCACAAATGTCCAGCGCAAGCAGCTGTTAAACTTAACAATACAGCAAAATGTCAACTGCCTTAGCCATGTTAATGATTAACATAACAGCGCGTTGTGAAGTGCTAACATAACAGTGCGCTGTGAAATGGTAACATAACAGCGCGTAAATCTGTTAATATCTTCAATTTCAACTGCAACTGTTAAGCAGTTGAACAGTGTTCAAAACTTTGCTTTCCTTCAACTGACGATTGAAACAAAATGAAATTGAATGTAGCCGGAATAAAGTTATTTAAAGTTAGTTACTTAAATTTGAATGTTAAAGTATTTAAAATAAAAATAATTACTTCAATTCAATAAGATTTTATATTTATTTTAAACTATAATAAAATAAACAAATACATAAAATACATAAATAATATTAAATAATCAAAAAGAAAAACAAAAGATATAACAAATAAAATCCATAAATAAAATAAAATATTTATAAAGAAATTCAAAATATATGAAGAAAATAAAATAACTTTAGTAATACACAAATTAAATATTAAATTGTTAAATGAAATCTCATTACTTATTTTTTTATATTTGCTCTTTTCTTTTCATTATCTAATAGATTATATTATCAGCGATAATCTTCGCACAGTGGAGCAACAATTAAAGCCCATTTCTCCAGGCGATTCTCAGGGGTAAGTGATGAATTCCCTTTTAATTCTAAGATTAATTTCATAGAACTCAGTTACTCGGTGTTGAGGCAGGGCTAAGTTTGTAAAATATCAATTAGAATTATTTAGGTATATATATAAGAAATAATTTATGAACTTTAAGTCATTATATTGCAATCTTTTATATTCTAGTTAATAATATAAAAATTTCAGGGAAGTCAAAATAAATAAACTGAACTTGAAAATAAAATACTTTAAAGATTTTGGAGTTGGATACAGAAGTTCTTGTCTATATAAAAAATTACAAAATATGTGAAACAAATAAAAAAAATAATATATTTCAAAATACTGAAATCCAAAAATTGTTCTTTCTTCTGGATTTTTAACACCATATAAAATCGCTATATCGAAATATATATAAATTGAAAAATAAAAAATATATTTCTTGATATCTTGATGAAATATATATTAAACTGATTTTAAAATTGTGTGAAAAAATATTATGATGAAACTTTCTTTATAAAATATGTGTGGGGAAAAACTCTTCGAAAATTGTCTGGCAATATTTCCTATATTGTATTTCAAAATATTGAAATTTTAAAATCCTAAAATGGTGAAATTCTCTCTCATATAATCAAATATTATTCGTTGGATATTGATAAAACTTTCTCTTTCATTTTGTTTTAAATTTGTCCTGTCAATATTACGATTATTGAAATCTTTTAAAAACAACTTCTTAAAAATTCTTATGAAATTACGAAACTTAAAAAAAACTATTAAAATCCAAAAATCTGCCTTACTTGCATTGATTTTTTGGAAACTTTCTTTATAATAATCTAGAAAATATTATGAATATTTTCTTTCAAAATGTATTTAGTTTTTAATCTTTAACGAAAAAGGTGAAAATCGCTCCCATAAAACAAATTATAGTTCGTTGGATGTTGGGGAATCTTTCTTTATAAAATATGCTTGAAAATTGTCTTTCTAATATTTCGATGATTTTCTTTCTAAACACTTTAAAGATATCTAAAGA
This sequence comes from Drosophila pallidifrons, assembly GCA_023558445.1. Classification (NCBI taxonomy): domain Eukaryota; kingdom Metazoa; phylum Arthropoda; class Insecta; order Diptera; family Drosophilidae; genus Drosophila; species Drosophila pallidifrons. The sequence continues at coordinate 19,831,757 of CM042351.1, forward strand.
AATGCGTTGAAAACAGTTGTGAAAATTGTATTTGATTTGGCTTTTCTTTTTTTTTTAAATTGTGTGAAAAATGTGTTTTTTTTTTTTTAAATACTTCAATTCAAAAATGTGTGTTACTTTTTAATCTTTAACCAAAAATATTAAATAGGGTCTTTTAAAATGTTTATTTGTTGGTGTTGAGGAAACTCTCTTTATAAAATTCATTGAAAATGGTTTCGCAAATATTACGATTTTTATATTTCTAATCACTTTAAATATATCTACAGAAATGCGTCATAAAAATTGATTATCATTATGAGGATTATTTTCTTTCTAAACACTTTAAAGATATCTAAAGAAATGCGTTGAAAATAGTTGTGAAAATTGTGTTTTGGTTTGGTTTGAAATGCTAAGTTGAAAGATTCGTTGTGCTTTGTGGACTTTGGCAACCGCAGGAACGCAGCAAAACGCCGTTGAATGCGCGTTATCTGTGGCATGTGGCATGTGGCAAGTGGCATGTGGCAGGCAACAGGCAAGTTGTGTGTTTGCCACCGAAAACTGACCACAAAAAAAAGAGTGAGGAAGAAGCAGATTCAAAGATGGTGAGGCATGTGGCATGTGGCACGTTGCAAGTTGCTGTTGTCGCTTTGCTCTCTAATCTGCGTGCGGCGCAGTCGAGTCGAGTTGTTGTTGTTGTTTTCCTGTTGTCTCCGCTCCGCTTTGATGCTCGTGTTACGAATCTCGTGGGCGTGGCACTAGGGAGGATGGGAAGTGTAAAGATGGGGAGTGGGAGGGGGAGAGGGAGGGGAACTTGCAACGTTGCAGCAACAGCAGCAACAAAGTAAAGCGAGCCGCATGTTAACGGCAATTAAATCCGCAAATGGTTGCACATTGGCAGCAGCAACAGCCACTTGCCTGCCCCTCCCCCTACTCGCTTCACTCTCCCCTCCCCTCCACCCCCTTTAACTCTTCCTCTTCTCCGCTCGCTGTCTGTGCGAAACTCCATTGTAAAATCCACGACAGACGCCGCAGCAAAAGCCGCAGCAACAGCGACTCCCCCAAAACTTCAAAATGGCTGCCACACGCACCCCTCCACCCCTCTACACCCTTCTCCCCCTTCTCACTCCCCCTCTAGCTGCTGCTGTTGTCCTCGGCCTGGCGTTGGCAAAAGATGTCCGTAGCATTTTGTGGTTTTGTAAGCGGCTTTCCCTTCGCATTTTGTTTGCGCTTCTCATCGGTCATCCTTCCTCCTCCCCCCTCCCTCTCTTCCCCTCTCCCTCTCTCTGCGTTGCACCTTGTGTGTGTGTGTGTGTTGGGCCTTTGGCTGCCACCTGCTGCGCACCGTCTACACAGAGAGAAAATAATGTAGATTCAAAAAAGGTTGATTGAAGATTCTTGATTTAAGTTTTTTTCGATCTTGAAAAAAAAAACAATCTTAAAATAAGAATTTTAGGTTGAAACCCTCTTAAATTCAGATGTTTATGCTTAATTTATATTTCAACATTTTGAGATTTAAATTTCAATGAAAACATTCTTTTTTAAAAAGTAGATTGAAAAATTTAGATTAAAAAAGGTTGATTAAAGATTCTTGATTTAAGTATTTTCGATTTAAAAAAAAACTATCTTGAAAAAAGATATTTAGGTTGAAACCATCGCAAATGTAGATTTTTATGCTTAATTTCCATTTCAACATTTATTTTGAGATTTAAATTTCGATGCTAGAATTTTTTTTAGAAAAATAGATTGAAAAATCTTGATTGAAGATTTTTTGGATTTAAAAAAAAATAATCTTTAAAAAAGATTTGTTTGTTGAAACCATCTCAAATCAAGAGTTTTATGGTAAACTTCCATTTCAACATTCAAAAAAATTTTATTTTAAAATTGAAATCTTGATTGCTGATGGTTGAAATGTTGATTTACAATTTTTCGATCTTAAAAGAGATAATTTTGTTCATCTTTCGTAAAATGTTCTTTCCTATCAAATTAGAACCTAATTGCTGTTGTTGTTGTTAGCTCTATTAATTTCCCTCTTTTTTTTGTGGTTTTAAGCAATATAAACTTAAGATGGTTTATTTTTGATTTTAGGTTTTGAATTCTTGATTCAATTTTAAGGTATTTCGATTCTTGATAGACGATTATAATCTTGAGATTGTCTCATCTTCCCACGTGAATGATAATCAATTTTATATGTCTTGATATAACATTTTTCCATTCTTGAAAGATTATAATTGGGAATTTCAAGATTGAGCAATCTAATAGAGTTTCTTTGTAGAATTTCTATCTTAATTTCAGAATAAACCTTCTTGATTCTATTTTAACATCAAACAATATTCATTCAAGATTTTTTTCTGGATTTTAACACGTTTTTTCCTTCTGTGTATATATCATAAAATATATTTTTGATATTTTTAATTACGCTTTATAAATTTAATCATGAATTTGAAGAATGTCATGTTAATCTTGATTTAAGAATATACCTCCATAGTTAAATTTCGATTGAAGATTTTATTCTTGTTGTTCTTGATGCTCGTTTTTTCTTTCAGTGTACATGTGCAGCAGCATAATTAAAGAACTCACTAGCAGATTACGTGGTTTTATCGCTACCCGATTCCCCTTTTGACCTCGTCTTTCTCACTCTTTCACTCGCTGTCTCCCTCTCTCTTTCACTCGCTGTCTCCCTCTCTCTTTCTTGGCATTGGATTTGCCTCAGGTTGCCTCAGAGTTGGCTGCTTCTTTAGCCTCTCATCTCGTCTCATTCATTCAGCCAGCTTTTTCTCTTCTGCTTCTCTCGATTGTGTATTGAGTGTGTGTTAAGTGTGTGTGTGTTAATTTTGTGTGTGTGTTAAGTGTGTGTGTGTGTTTACATAAGTATGTGTGTAGCTGCATCTGCGACTTTGCTTACTCAAAGGATTCAACGTAAACTTTTCATGTGTAGCAAATTTTCTACATCAACGCCGTTAATGCACAGCTAATGATTTGCTTCTTGTGGCTGGAGGGAGACAGCAACAGTAGGGAGAATAGTGAGAGCGAGACAGAGATAGTTAGAGTGTTAGTTGGTAGAAAGTGTGAAGGAAGTTGTGGGGGAGTCAAAGGGAATTTAAGTGCGGCTTGCAAACAACTTTTTTAACTATTTGTTGCTCTCTCTCTCACTCCCAGCTCATGCTGTCTCTTTCTTGCACACGCACAAACAATGTGAAGAAGACGCCTCATTACGCAAGAGAACGCAACTAAAGCAGCGAATTTACAACTCGATCAATATCGATTATTTATCGTTACTATCGATAACTTCTCTCGACAACTCGATAACAGAAAACTTTTTATTTACTTGTAATTACTGCTTCTTTATTTAAGATGCTGCTACAAACTAATTGAAAAGCAAAAGTAAATTAAACTGTAGTTGTTATCGATGCTATCGATAAATGTTTGCCTTATACTTATTTTGAATTTATTGAATTGTTAATCATTTTATTTTCATGACAATTACCTAAAAAGCACATAAATTAGATCCACTGATGCTTAAACTTAAACTATAGTTGTTATCGAAACTATCGAAAAATGTCATATATACATTTATATTTTGAATCAATGCATGTAATTTCAATTATTGTTAGTTTTTATTAAAACTACTTCAATAGCAAATAAATTAACAAAAGTTTTCCACCGTCACTTCAACTAAAACTTGTTATCGAGACTATCGATAAATGTGTTCTACATTTTTATTATAATTTTTTTATTTATTATTAATTTATTTCTTATTGCGACTACTTCAATAGCAAATAAACTAATAAAATATTTCACATCCACTTAAGCTGCATTTGTAATCGAAACTATCGATAACTTTCAAACAACTTTGACATCGTAAACTATTTATCGAACAAAACTTAACAAATATCTAAACGCAGTTAGCTGCTTCAAACAATTTATTTGCCGACTCGTTTTGCAACCGTTTAAAGTTCAACTGAAACTATCGATAGTAAACAGTGCTGCCAGTTTCCTCAAAATAATCGATTATTTTGACATTTGGCAGACTTTGTACGAATTATTCGTTTTCGTTAAATCAAACAGCTATTAAAAAAGGAATTCATTAACTGATTTCCCATTAGCTATTTACTATCGATAGTAAATAGTAATAGGTGAAATTATAACTAATAATCGATATAGCTAAAGAGTTCATTTAACTACTCAATAACTAAGAATATTATCTTAAGTGTAGAGAACCTTTGGTAAGCAGCATTTTAAGTTTGTAAGCGAAGAAAAAGGTGATCGATAATTTTGTCCAATTAATGTTATCGATTAGTTTGTGTGCTGGCAGCTGCGGCATGTCAACTGCCAGGTGCTGTGGCATGCAACCACAAGGGGATACCTAGACGATGGGGGCGTTAGGGGTGTGGCAAGCAGCAGCGTGCAAGCGACAGCCTAAGACATCGATTGACAGCGAGGCTAAAACTTAACACACACACACACACACACAGCTTCACATTTTCCGAGGAAGATAAAGAGAGGGGAAAGGGAGGAAAAGGGGGCAAGGAGACGAAGATGAGTCCTTTGCAGTGTCGTTGACAATCGTCATGCGCAGCTACTTAGATGGACATAAAATTATGATTACAGCAAATACCACATGTCACAGCTAAAGGCACTGGTCGAGCACTGGGGCAAAAGGGAGTAGTTGCAAGCTGGAGAGAGAGAGAGAGAGAGAGAGAGAGAGAGACCCCCTTCCACTGAATGCAGTCAATAACCGAGCCTCAGACTAACGACCATTGCCATGGATTACACTAAAAATATAACAGCAGCAAAAAAAGTAGAAAACCCGAAGACAGCGAATAAAGTACTCGACTTGAAGATACCCTGTACTATAAACTATATAAAGAGCTGAACAATAATTTTAGAAAATAATTCGATTAGATGAAGAAAAAATTGCAAATAAATTTTTTTTCAATGACGTTTCTTAATGGAACTGGTATTTCCTTAACTTTTATAATAAACAAAATATTAATAAAAAATAAAAAATGAACGGAAAATAAAGTACAAATTATAGTACAGTAATACTCAAAATATACTTTATACATTTTAAAATGTTTTTGTAAGATTCGACAATATATTTTGATATGCTTTTAATGATCTATTTCAATAATTTGTTCATTTTTTTATATTTCCGTAACTTTAATTGTTAGAAATTAAAATTGAAGTAAAAAATTTACAAATATCAATGAAATATTATGAATAAATAATAATAATTTTCATAATTTTAATATAACTATTAATATAAAATGTAAATTTAAAAACTAACGAAAATTAAATGAAATATTACAATACATAAACAAATAATAAAAAATAATAACTTTCAATATTTTAAAAGTTTTTTATGAATTTAGAAACTTTAGTATCTGATAAACAATCAATTTAATAATAAATTTCAATAATTTAAATCTTTTGTATGATATTTCCGTAACTTTAAGAGTTATAAATTACAATTAAAATAAAATAAAAATGGAAATTAAATCAAATATTATTAAACATAATAATTTCCGTAACTTTAATAGTTACAAATTAAAATTAAATACAAATTTACGAATTTTGAGTTAAAACTTTAAAAGTTGTTGAAACATTCTTAGCAAATATTGGTAATAATAGATTTCAGTTGTGCTCAAGAAATTTGTAAATTTCTTTATTGATTAAACTGAGAAACGTGTTAAATTAATATATGTCAAATAATATTTTCGAATGCCTGCAAATTGTAAAAGATATTTTTAATGTTTTTTTTTTTCATATTTATGGTTAGACTTTAACCGATGTGAAACATTTTATATATAAGCTTTGCCCGAAAATGATGTTTAAAGGTAATTTATTTTTTGCGCAAGTTTATATTATATTTTACTTATCTTTTTCTTTGTTCTTTTCTAAGAAACTTAATTGTTTAATTCACTAAAAGACAGAAATTCCGTAGAATGCAAATGATGTGAAATTGTTATAAAATTTCAGCTTAAAATCGATCGTTTAAAATGAGTTGGATTTGAAATCCATATCGATCTAAAGCTATTCTTAAGTTTACCACCCTTGGGATATGCTTTATTGTGCAGGGTATCATAAAAAACGAGGAAGAGAGAGAGAGAGGAAGAGGAGGAGTAGGAACAGAAGAAGCGGCGACGAAAACGAATCCCAAAGTAATTCATTACAATAAGCTCACGAATGTGCCATAAAAATCGCGTGAGATAGACATAGAGTCCACGCTTCGTATACGTAATGTGGTAAGCATCGGAAAGGGAAGGGAAAGGAAGAGGAAGGGAAGGAAAGGGAAGAGTAGGGAAGAGCAAGAGAATTGTGTATGTGGAATAGCATCTGCGGGCTAAGGATGAAAAGTGTCGCTGACATGATAGAGAGAGTGAGAGAGAAAGTAAGACAGAGAGAGAGAGACAGGGTCGAGTAGTTGTCGGGCAAGTTAATACACTCTTCCAGATATATGTATATCCCAACTGTATTCTATTTATATATCCATTTCCTTTCCTCGATTTCCTCTCTCTCTCCCTCTCTCCCTTATTTCTCCTCTCGCTCGGTTTTTTTGATTGAAAGCCTTGCACTCGAAGCATGAAATTGGCAATTCGAATCGTTTTAGCTGTAAACTTTCGTGCCTGCTCTCCACGAAACTGCAATTGTTATTGTCCTTACCAGAGAGAGAGGGAGAGAGAGATAGATAGTGGGAGAGAGAGAGAGCAACAAAACTGTCGATGGCCTAGCTTGTGGCATTAATAAGACATTTCTTTGGATTAGCCGACTTTTTTTCTGTGTCTCGTTTATTTCGCTTTTTTGTGCTTCACTCGCTGAAATGGTTCATCGACTGTCAACTGACATTCAACAGTATTCAATTCGCTTTCAATTTTCATTCATTGCTACACATTACTATCGCAATAGCTAGCAATTAATTTCGTTTTTTTTTCGCTAAATTTAATTGTGTCTTTTTATGACACTTTCTTAATAAAATTTAGATTCAATTGAATTCAACTTAATTTGAATTTAATAAAAGTTATTTGACGAATAGAGTTGCAAGCGTTTGAAGCTTAGTAAAAACTATCGATAGTAAGCTATCAATGGCAATTTAAGAAATATTCGATTATTTGGACAATTAACAGACTTATTTTCACGGATATTGTGTTTTACTGAATAAATCAGCTCTTAAAAAAAAGAGTTAATTAACTGATTTAAGATTTGCAAAAATATCGATAGTAAATAAATAATTTAATTAATATCCTTTCATTCAGGTTAGAACAACTAAATTTTATTGTGTATTTGTATATATTTGTATAAAGAAATGCTTTAATGAGTTTCAGTTGAATTCAACTTAATTTAATGGATTTACACGCGTTTGAAGCTTAGTGAAAACTATCGATAGTAAACTATCTATTAACTATTAACTATTAACAAATTCAGAAATATTCAATTATTTTGACAATTGGCAGATTTATTTTCACAGATATTTACACATTGAGTTTAGCTGAACAAATCAGCTCTAAAAAAAAGAGTTAATTAACTGATTTAAGATTTACAAAAATATCGATAATAAACAGTAAATAATTTAATTAATATCCTTTCATTCACTTAAGAGCAACTGAATTTTAATTTAAACAAAGCTGTCAAGCAGCTAAGTCAAACAACTATTAAAAAATTAATTAATTAACTGGTTGAAGATTTGCGAAAACTATCGATATTACTATCGTAATCATTTATATTACAACCATTTCTTAATAAATAGAGCTGGAGCGATATTTTAACTACTACGTTAAAATGTATCTTTTTTTTTAATGAAAATTCCTAAATAAATTTCAAATTCAATTGATTTCTATTTAACACAAACTATGAACAAATGGATCTAAACTCTTGCAGTTTGAAGTTTAGCAAAAACTATCGAAACTAAAAAGTGCTGCAAATTTTTTCGAACTTTTCGATTATTTTTGAGAATTATGAGGATTCCTTTTAGGGTTATTTAAGGACGAAGTTTCTCCTAATAAAACAACTATTATAAATAGAATTGGTTAACTGATTTTAGATTTGCAAAAACTATCGATAGTAAACATCAATAATTTCAATTATTGCTACTTCTTTGTATGTAGTTACATCTGCAAAAATACATTTACTACTTAATTAGCTGTTCACAAAGATTATCAAGTTTTTTCTGCTTTGGGTGTTCATTTATTATATTGTTATTTGTTGTTATTTATTATTGAAATTTCTAAAATATATAAATTTTTTTTAATTATTACGTATTTAAATACTCATTTGGTTATTTGTTGCCCGTTAAGTTGATTTATGTTTTGTTTGATTTGTTTTTTCGGATGTTTGTTTTTTAGAAACGCCTTCGTAATGTAATTTTTTTGTAAATCTTTTTTTTTTTTTTGGTTGGGGAATTAAAATATCTTAAGATATTTCTTTTCGGTTGAAAATATCATTGGCAGCTCGTTAACGGTTGAAAGTCGAAGTTGCAAGTTGAGTTTGTTGTTGTTGTTGCTATTGCTGTTGTTGTTGCTGTATACGTTGCGAAGGCGGCAGAAGGCAAACAGCAGGCGAAGAAGATTCACGCTGACAGCTGAAGATGTATGATGGAAATTAATAAAAACAAGCGTAAACACTTAAAAGGCGCTCCTTCCTCTCTCTTTCGAGTGACTCAATCGACTTCAACTCTTCTCCCTTTCTCTCTCTCTCTCTCTCTCTCTCTGTCTCTTTCTATCTTTCTTTGTCTACTCACCTTTCGAATCCGTTGACTCAATTGTCTGTGGAGTAATTGAAAACAATCATTAAGAACAGCAAACAAAATAAAAGAAAAATTTATACTGAGACTTCGGTACTGCAATCGCTCCCTCTCCCTCTCTCTTTCTCCCTCTCTCTCCCTCTCTCTCTCTCGCTTTATGTGTATCACTTAATTATAACTGTACACACATCCATAGTTTGTATTTCAACTCTGTGGGATACTCGCAAACACTTCGTACATTTGATCGTCTCACTTTTAGAAAAATACTCTAAAAGAGCATGATCAAAATGTGACAGAGATGAAAATGTTTAAACAAAAAATAATAATTGACTTCAACTCTATAAGGATGAAGCTTAAATTGAATTTGAAGTAATTCTTACATTAAATATTAAATATGATTTTAAAATGTTTGCTACAGAAAGAATTATTTCAAAGTATTTATTTGATAAATACATAAAACTTGAATTAATATTTTAAAACGCTAAATTTTCATTTAATCAAGTAAGACAGCTGCAAAATAAGGCGGTATAATTCTTAAAATATACCGAATAATATACCGCAAAAAGACTAAAATATATTAAATGGTAGTTTCGGTATATTAATACAGTACTGCATTAAAAATATACCATTGAGTGGAAAAAATATACCAAAGAGTGCAAGATATACCATAGAGTACAAAATATACCAGATTTCCAACCAAAGCAACTGTAGAAAGTAGACTTTTTGTCCATACAAAATAATTTCAAACATTTTTTGCGTTATCAAATAATTTTTTAGGAAGTATAAAAACTATACTTATTATTGTACTTAACAAATTAATTTTTTTTTTTAATTTTTAATAAATTTGGTAGCTTGTGTTTTATTAGTCTCTTAAGATAATGATCTTTTAAATAACGAAAACTTCAATAATTCGTTTAAAATTTTTAGTTTATTTTATTATCATTGACTTATAAATAAAGCGACAACAGAATTATGTACTTTTCGATTTTTCAATGAAAAGAGAATAAAGTACAGGGTATTTTTCTTTAGAGCATGCGCGACAAAGTTCTCGCTTTGCTTTACGTGATTAAAGGAGTTTTGCTGGGCTTCTTCTTCTTTATCATTGAAGTCTAGCTAAGTCGACTGCGATGTTTCTATCCGCATTGAAGAAGACAAAGTACAGGGTCTATTGCTGTCGAGAATGCTCTCTTCTTCTTTAAAGGAAACTAATTGGTATTCTTCTTCTTCTTCTTCTTCTTCTTCTTCTTCGTCCATCTGAATCAACATCGATTCCTTCCCTCCGCGTTAAATAAATATAAAATACAGGGTCTTTTGCTGTCGAGAATGCTTTCACTTCTTTAAAGATTAACTGGCCTTCTTCATCTTCTTCTTTTTTCTTTTTCTTCTTCATCTTCATCTTCTTTTTTTCTTCTTCTTCTTGTTTTTCTTTCTCTTCTTCTATATCTAATTCAGCATCGATTCCTCCTCTCCGCAATAAAAGAATATAAAGTACAGGGTCTGTTGCTGTCGAGTATGCTCTCTTCTTCTTCTTCTTCTTCTTCCTCTTCTTCTTCCATATCTAATTCAGCATCGATTCCTCCTCTCCGCATTGAAAAAATATAAAATACAAGGTCTATTGCTGTCGAGTATGCTCCCTTCTTCTATCTCTTCATCTTATTTTTCTTTTTCTTCTTCTTCTTCTTCTTTTTCTCTTCCTTTTCTATATCTAAATCAACATCGATTCCTCCCCTAAGCATTAAAAAAATATAAAGTACAGGGTCTCTTGCTGTCGAGTATGCTCTTCAGCTAAGTTTCTCGCATTGCTCGCGCACTTCATTAAAGGAGTTTTGTTGGGTTTCTTCTTCTTCTTCTTCTTCTTCTTCTTCTTCTTCTTCTTCTTTGTCTTCGGCGTCCAGCTGCGTCGACTGCGATGCTCCCCTGCGTATTATTTATTTCTTTATTAATTATTTTTGGTGCCCTTTCAATTTGTTGCCCTATCAACACACAAACTCGGGATTCCGTTTCAATCTGATTTGCATAATTCTTGAGTTCTTTGATTGCCGCGACTTTTCGTATTTTGTATTCGCAATTAGCTCAAGTAATTCTCTCCCTTTCTCTCTCTCTCTCTCTCTCTCTCTCTCTGTGGTTCGGAGTGGTCTCAATTCTCTCGATTCTCGTGTAATTATCTTCAATTGTTTAATCGCCCACTGATTTGGCTTAATTACAGATAAATTAGCCAGGCAGCAAATTGAAATTGAATTTGCAACAGTTGTGGGAAAATGGAGAAACAAATAAAAAAAAAAGAAAGAAAAAAGTTGCATTCAACTTGCAATTTTCAATTGAACTTTATCGATTTTTAATTGCTGCGCAAAATTGAAAGCCAAATGCTTCAATTCAGCATATTAAAAATTGCATTTTGCATTTTGCAGTTTCAGTTTTCTTCTCCCCAATTGAAGCCAATTGAATTGAACTGTAAATTGTTCAATCATTAAAAACTTATAACAAAATTCATAAAGTTTCAACAGAATTTTATTTCAACTAAATTTTGACTCTTCAAATTATTTTGATAACAATTAAAATTTGATATTTTGAAACAAAAAATTGTTAACCACATTTTAAATGAAATTTGAAATAAATTATGAAAGTGATTGAATAAATAATTGATATAAATTAAAATTAAAATCAAAATTAAAAAAAAAACAAAAATTGAAATTTTGAAAGCCACATTTAAATCTTAAAAATAAAATTTAAATTCTTTAAAATAAAATTTAAAATAAAAATTACAATTTTGAAAACCCCAATTAAATATAATAATAAATATTTAAAATTTAAAAATACAAATTTTAACTAAAAAAATCAATTTAATTCAAAAATAAAAATTTTAATTTAAAATTAAATCTCTAAGAACCAAATTTAAGTTCAAAAACAAAAATTTAATGTTGAAAACCACATTTAAACTTAATACTTAAAATTTAAAAACCAAATTTAAATTTAAAAATAAAAATTAAAACAAATTTAATTTAAAAAATAGAAAACAAATTTGGAAAACCACATTAATTTCAAATTAAAATTTTAAAAATCTAATTTAACACGGTTTGGATACATTAATTCATAAATACAATCTCAAAACTAAAATAAATCGAATTTTGAAATGAATAAATATAAATAATAAAAATTAAATAGTAATAAAATTTGTATTCAAAGTCAAATTAAACATTAAAAATTATTTTGACATAAACATTTAAAAACAAAATAAAATAGCTTCATAAATGTATAAAATTTAGAAAAATATACATGTAATTCTGTTTTTAATTAAAAAAGAAAAACATTTCTTGTTGCTCTACTTTTCAAAAAAGACAATTTTAAATTTATTTCAGAATATTTAAGGAAACTAAAAAACAGTATTTAAGAATTTTAAAATATTAAAAATCCTCTGAAATTTTGAAATTTTTTTGTAAGATATTTATTTATTAATATGAAATTTTTATACTAATGAAAGTCATTAAATGTTTCGATTTGAATTGAAATTGAAACTGCATTGAATTGTCTTTTCAATCTGATCTCATCTCAATTAATTAAAAGTAATGTATAGCCTGAAAAAGTTTCACTTGCGTACAACAAACATGTTTACAAGCATTGCTCACACACACACACACACACATAGACACATACGCACACGAGCGCATTCTCATGTGCACATAAATCATATCATATCATACTATCATTTTACCAAAAACAAATGTTAACAACAACAGCAAACAACGAACAAGAACAAGAACAACAACATGCTGAACAAGAACAGCAAGAACAAGCAATAACAACAACAACAACAATGCGGGCCCACGCAGCAAATACCAGAGATGGAGAAGGAGAGAGAAAGAATAAACACAACAGATCTTTGAGCCCGAGACCTCAAGTGGCGCTGAGAGCTGGCGCTCAAGTAGTGCACACACACACTCATGCACACACATATACGCACGCCCAGAGTCAAGCACGCAGCACTCAAATGAAGAGAGAGTATCACACACAGTCAAAGAGAGAGAGTGGGAGTGAATGATGACAGCGTGCTGTAAGTGAGACAGAGACAATGGCATATAGGAATTGGGAGAGAGAGTGAATGCAGGGAACCCATCGCTCATGTGAAATTCATAAATTCACGCCGCAGACATCGGAAGATGACGACGACGACGACGACGCAATTAATCTGCCTGCTGCCTGCGCAGTCAACGTTGCGCTGCTTGCTTTTTCGGCCTTCTGCGTCGGCGCGCAGCTGTTGACAACTGCGCTGTCGCCGCCCGCTGCGTCCGTTGATTGACCTTATTATTATGTCTTGCTGTTCTTCGTTTCCATATGTGTGTGTGTGTGTTGTAACTGTTTATCGATGACGAGCAGACCAACTGCAGTTTTTGGCACTTCGGGTGGTGTGAGAGAGGGAGACAGGGACAGACAAACAGATGAGGTGTCAAATTACGTCTTCAGTTTGGGTTGAGCATGCGAAAGCCGTTGCACTCGCTCTGCCTCGCTCTGTCTCTTTCTGGCTTACGTTTATGACTGTCATTTATAACACATGAATTGCTCAATTAATCTTGATAAGAAGCGAGGCGCGACTGCAAAACCAGAGATGACACTTTGAGAGGATATTTATAAAGCAAAATACACCTAGTAAATTATTAAGACTTAAAAGAAAAGCTAATTCATTGCAATTATACATACATTTATTTTTAAATTTATATATTTTTATAGCACTAAAAGTTATCTGTTATACACTTGCCAATATCCTCAACAAGTTGTTACCGAATTTCGCCAAATTTAGTCAATTTCGCAACCTTCTTCTACCGATGCTCTGCATTCGTATAAGAGTTGCATTCGCCATAAACTGTCACTGTTATACGCTGCTGCAGCTGCTCTCTTATGCTCTTAAAATGCTGGCTCAAAGAGAGCGTCGTTAACAGTTGATGCTGCTGTTATTACATAAAAATGTTAGCTATTGTTTTTCGCCAGTTATAAACATAACAAATGATGCAGACACAAGTTGAAATTTGCTATATAAGAAGAATAAACTATCTTGGCAAAAATCAGTACAGCTAAAGTAAAGCAAATAACGAAAAACCGACAATAAGACAACAAAATTGATCGCATTGAATGTGTTAATATTAATGAAGATTAATCGAGCAGCTATAAAAGTATGAATGGCAATTTTGATTGCCAGCAATCTTTTGTTATTTTCGTATTTAATTAAACGCAATTAATTAAGCCAACAACTGTTATACGCAGCGAGTCGTAAACAACATGGAACAGCTGTTTGACAGCATCGCAACAACAGAAACCTGTGGCCGCTAACAGCGCTCCTTGGCTGTCCTGTAAACGTATAACAGTCACGTGGGTGAGAGAGCGACACAGCGAGAGAGCAAGAAATTAAGAGAGATATTGAGTCTGAAAGAGGCAAGAGTGTAATGTAAAATCCACACTGTTAACTAACATTGCACATGTAAAGTAAATTATGCTGTGGCTAAAAAGTAACGCAACTAAAACGCAATAACAAATGACAAAAATCGTTAAATTGCAGTCGAATAAATGCGTAAAAATTACAAAAAAAAAATTCAAATAACATTCAAAGTCAAATATTTTTAGCTTATATAAATGAAACTAATGGAATTTGAAAAGAAAGTAAATAATGTTTGAAATATGTATATCATTAAAATTGTTAAACACATTTATCAATTTCAAACACGTAAAGTTTATTTCGTTGCCAATTTAATTTTGCTAAAATTTAACTCAATATTTTGATAAGCATATTGCTGAGTTCTTACTGCTGTCGCAGTTAACAGCGTTGACCGCAGTTAACAGCGGCAGCATCATCAATGTAATCAAGTTCAGTTACAGAGGCTGTGAGAGCCACCCGCATGCTGTTGTGTTGTGTTGTTGTTTTTATATTCTTTTACATCTGCCCTCAGCAGGCGAGAGAGAGCGCAAGCAAGTGAGAGAGAGAGCGGCACACTTTGCACTCGGTTTGCCTTGCATTTGTGCTTGCTTGCAATATGTACGCGCGCTCTCTCCCTACACATATTTCTTTTTGGTTGCGCTCTCACGCGCTCGCCCGCTCTCTTAATGCTGAAAGGCTAAGCCAACAACATTCGACGGCGGCGGCGGCGGCGAGACAGACAGACACGCCGGCTCCGGCAGACGGACAGAGACAGCAGCAGTCAGGCAGGCAGGCAGTCAGGCAAGCTGGCAAGCAAGCAAGCAAGGCAGGCTGTGTCAGGCAGGCAATGGTAAAAGGCAAAGGCAAAGGCAAACAGCAGCAGGCAGGCACGCGTTTAGTTCTGTTCGAATCGTTGAAGCGTTTGGACACGTTGTCGGTGCGTGTTCTCATTGTTCTCGTTTCGTTTCGTTTCGTGTGTCGCGCATTTAATCGTCATAATAAGCGCGTTTACCGTTCCCGTTGCGTTGCGTGTCTATGCGTGAGTGCGTGTGTGTGTCTGTTTGTCTGGATGAGTTGCGTGTGTATGTTTTTTTGCATGCTTGAGTTTGCCTGTCTTTTATGTGTGTGTGCGTGTGTGTGTGAGACGCGCTTTTACAGCATCCCAGCAGCAAACAACAACAACATCAACAACAGCATATAAATATTATTATTGCATTCTTTTCGTTATCACAACTTCTTCATTATTTTTTTTGCAATATTTTTTTTCAAGTGCAAGCAACAACAACAACGACATACGAAAAATAAAAGTAAAATCAAGCAAAACAACAGCAAGAGCAGCTCAAGCCAAATGAAATAAATGAAATAAATCAAAAAAGACTTGCGAATAAAGATAAATGTCAAATTGTTGAGCAAAATATAATATATATTTGTTGGTGTCGCAAAAGTGTCGCGAAAGTGAAAAATACAAACAACAACAACTACAACCACAATTTTTGGATATTCTATTGCCGCCGCAACAACAACAACTAACTGCGAATAGAAGGAGAAGCAGAAGGAGACACTGCAAAGTAACTGCAGTTTGCGTTTTTTTTGTTGTTGCTTTGTTGGTTGCCTGTTTGCCAAGTGCAGCGCCGCTTTGGCGGCGGCAGCGCAGCAGCGACTGCATCATTCATCGAGGACTGCGGACTGCGAACAGCGACTGAGGCAGCGACGTCGCCGCGAACCACAAAAGAAAACGCAACACAAATGTAGGTCAAACTATATTATATACTCTTATCTATACAATCTACACACACATATACAATAATATACAAATTTGTATGTGTGTGTGTGTGTGTTTGTGTATTTTACAATCTATCAACCGTATCCTTTTTTACCAACGCTCTTCGTACGTTCATTCTTTTGGGTGTTGTTGTTATCATTAACTCTGCTGCTGCGTCAAGCAAAAGCAGGCAAAAATATTTCTAACGTCATCTCAAAGACAACTCTTTTACTTTTACTTTGTTTTTGTTTTTCTTTTTCACTTGTTTTTGGTGACATTTCAATTTGGGGGTGATTTTTTTTCTTTCTTTTTGGGCAATTGCGATTTGCATTTGGGAATTTCCTTGCGTGTGAAATTTAAAAGGTGAATTTTAGCATATGCGTAAAATGATTTTCAAACTCGCTTTTCGCTCTAATAAACTTTTATAAAATTTGTGCAAAATTGTTGCAGTGTTCATGAAATACGGAAACTGAATTAATTAAGTATTAAAAGAGCGGTGCAAATTCAATTTCAATTCATACAAATGAAAACTAATTTAGAATTTAGTTGGCAACATTTCTGTGCAGCAATTATTTTCTCTTATTTTCTTTTGATAATTGACAAATTTTGTACTTTGTTGTTTTCGGTTAGTTATTAATCGAAAATGGAAATTTCAGAAGCAATTGATTTATTTCTTAAATAATTCCAAATTTTTGAAATATTTTCTTAGTGTAAAGCAATTGATTGGTTTCTAAGATAATTCGCAAGGTTTTAGAGATGAGTAATAAATATAGTATAGTAATATTATATTATTATCAATCAATTTTCTTATCAGCATTGCACTTTCGAAAAATAATCTCAAAAAGTTCAAGTTCAAGAAATTATTTCTACAAAATTTTGAAAACCTCAGCGAAAAGATTGCAAATCAATTAATTAACGATTAAAATAATAATGTGCTAAGTCAAAGTGTTAATTTGAGTTCAATTAAAGTCCAGAGTTCTTTGTGCAAAAATGATAACAAACTAAAGATGAGCATTATTTTGTTTCTCTCAAAAAGGAAAATTCCGAAATGAATGAGAATATACGAGGAAAAGTAAATAAAGTTTGTCGCAAGCAAAATGGAAAATAACAAAGAGCAGGGAAATTGAGTAGCAAGCAAAATGAAAGAAAAAACAACACGGAATAAACGGAAAATGGAAAATTGTATTGCAGATGAGACAAAATAAAGAGATGCGTGTATTAAAGTGAAAAAGTAAATGGGAAACTTACAAGGAACAAGCTTAGAAATAATAATGTGAAAGAAAAATAATGAAAGAAAGGTAAATAAAAGAGGAAAAAATGTTTGAAATTGGGAAAAATATTTAAAGCTTTATCTAAAGTTTATAAATTTATGAGGAAAAAATGCTTAAATTTCGAGAAATATTTAAAACATTAATTAAAGTTTATACATTTATAAAAAGAACAACTAAATTTGAAGTGAATAAAAGAAAATAATGAAATAAAAGTAAATGGAAGAAACAAAAATGTTAAAATTTCGAGAATTATTTAAAACATTATCTAAAGCTTAAAAATTTATCGGAAAAAAGTAATTGGGAAACTTAGAAAAAGGACAGAAAAGTAACGTGATAAGTGAATAAAAGAAAAATAAAGAAATAAAAGTAAAGAAAAGAGTAAAAAATGCTTACATTTTGAGAAATAGTTTAAACATTATCTCTTCAAGTTTATAAATTGCGAAATTTAGCAAACAACAATCTGAAAACATTTCTTATTAATTAGCTAAGAAAAAGAGTTATCGGAATTATCTAAACAAAAAACAAAAAAAAAGACAAAAAAAGGGCAAAGCTAAAGCGTAACGCAAACATCGAAGTTCGAAGTGAAGAGAGAAGGAGAGGAAGAGAGATGAAGAGAAACAAGTTTGGTCTGGACAGTGTTAACTAGAAACAAATAAATGATGTTGGAAAAATAATAAAAACATAAATTCAATTAAAACTGACAACAAATGCCATTAATTAAACAAAGTTCAGTTCGAGTTTGAGTTTGAGTTGAGTTCCAAAAGTAATATTTAGTTGCCCCAAAGTTAATATATTACTCATCTTATTGTACCATAATTTAGGGAACTGAATGACTGACTGACTGACTGACTGCCTAGACAATAATGTTTTTTGTTTATTTTTTTTACACACTTTTTGTGTTTATTATTGGTTCCGCCTCCAACTCGCCGACGGTAAAAAAAATGTGGCGTCTTCTCGCATTTAAATTGGGAAATAAATCATTTAACAAAAGTTATAGACAATTGATTGGGTCAGCGAACCAGGAAGCATTACTTCTTCTTCTTCTTCATCATCATCTCAGGTCTTGGAGTGTGAGAAACGAAATGTGTGCAAACAAACAAGAGTTAAAAATAGATTTTCGCGAACAAAAAATAAACAACAACATTTTAATTGGCCCCAAAAATGCAGAATTCCATTTTACAAAGTTTTCAAACGTGGTTCAATTTTGTGGAAAACTGTCTCAACTCTAATAATATCAAAGACTTTTCCAACTGAGTACATTTTCACATGTGAAAAGGGATGAAATGCGGTGATAAGAAAGTCTTTCGCATTAAATTAGAAAACTTGCTTTAAATAAAGACTTTTTTTCTGAAGTAACTCGCTGCTTTATTTTTAAGCTTAAGCTCAAACTCAATCTCAAGTTTCTTGCTTGAAGTGACTAATCAAAGGATTTTCCAATTGAGCAGGTTTTTCGCTGTGACACAAAAGCTTTAAGTAAATAGTGAAATTATCCATTGATAAGTCTTGAATTAGTTTCAACATTGCATACTTCTATGTATTTGCTATTTCAATACTTTAATCTTCATTTTGGGGTATTTATGATGTTCCCAATTTCGATCAAAGAGATAATGAAATTATCTATTGATAAGTCTTGAATTAGTTTCAACACTTTTCATTGCATATTTGTGTGTAAATGGCATTTCAATACTTTTATCGTTATCTTTTATGACGTTCCCAAAACAGTTTTGAAACCCAAAAATGAGTTTGAATTTCGATCAAGGAAATAGTGAATTTATTTATTGATGAATCTTAAATTAGTTTCGATACTCTCCGCTGTATTCTTGTGGATCTTTTATTTTTTCAATACCTTTATCTTTATTTTGGGATTATATGATGTTTTGGAAACACAAAAGTGAGTTCAAATATCGATCAAAGAAATAGTGAAATTATCTGAATTAGTTTTTCAATCTTTTGCAGATTCGCTTTTAACACTTTCTGCTTAATTTTGTGGATTTACTTCAACACTTTTATCTCAATTTTGTCAGTTTTTATATCAACAATTTGCTCTTAATTTTGGTAGTTTTAGGTTTGAAGTTTTTACAACATGAAACCCAAAAATAAATTCAAATTTCGTTTATGATTTTCTGTGACAAAAGCTTTGATAAATAAATACCAAATTTTATTTATTGATAAGTTCTTCAATCATTTGCAAACTGGCTTTCAATAATTTTCTCTGCATTTTGTGGATTGTTTATTTCAAAACTTTTCTTTCTATTTTGTCAGTTTTTTCAACACTTTTCTCTGTAAATTTTGTCAGTTTTGATTTCAACACTTTGCGATTTAATGTTTGATGGGAACCCAAAAATGAGTTCAAATTTCGCACAGCTGTTAAAAGAATGTTTTAAGCGAAAATCAAAGATGTCAGCTGCTGCTGCTTCTTCTTCTTCTTCTTCTTCTTCTGCTATATAGAAAATGATCATAATGAACATCATAATGTGCATTAAGTTGCGTTGCAAATGTGGCGCACAGCTGTTGTCAGTTTTTAACGCCAGCGCAAAAAAAAAAAAAAAAAAAAAAAAAACAAAATAAAAAAGAAAGGAAGAGAAAATGGAGCTGAAAGATACATTTCAGTATCTGTATCTCATGGATGCAGCAGGCGGCGCGTCGCGTTTACCTGTTACAATAATTTTACGGCTCAGAAATTACAAAAAAAAAAATGTATCTCAAACTGTGTGTGTGTGTGTATCTTTGTATCTTCAAGTGCGCAAATTAGTGCAACAAAAATGTCAAAATGTGACTGACAGCGTGTGTGTGTGTGTGTGTGTGTATCTTTGAGATACACTTGCAAATTGTTATAGTTATAGATACAAAAATAATAATAAATAGCTGAATTTGGCCAAAAGCGCAGAGCCAAAGCCAGAGCCAGAGCGGCAGCCACTTGAGATGATTTATGATGCCAGTCAGAGTGCCAGAGTGAAAAGAGTGAGAACGAGACACGAATCGAAGCTGAAACTGATGCTGAAGCTGATGCTGAAGCAGACGGAGGCAAGTGCAGACAGACCTTAAAAATAAGGCTGCCATTGATAGCAGCATTCAGCAGCCTCCGAGTTTCGAGTGTCTCTCTTTCTCTTTTGGTCTCAGTCTCAGTCTCAGTCTCCTCCTTCTACTTCTCACTGATGATTGTGCAGAACCAGCTTGGAATGTGTGAGAGAAGGAGAGGGAGCGAATAAGTGAGGTGTGAAGAGCGAGAGGCACAGGTAGCACAACGAAACCTTGAATTGAAAAATTCCAAAAACAAAAACACGACAATGATGCGGCTAAAACGAACAAGTAAGAAGGCCACAGTTGAGTGTGATCGACTGTGAGATATCCGCTATATATTGTGAATAAAATCTTCAAAATATACCAAAATTTATATACTAAATGTACTACAAATATATTTAAGAGTATATTTGCTATATTATAGTACTACACTCAAAATATATCATTGAGTGCAAAATATACTAGATTTCCAATCAAAGCTACTAATACCTTAAAATATACCAAGGGCTATAATTGGTGTATTGATATAGTACCACATTCAAAATATACCATAGAGGTCAAAATATACCAGATTGTCAGCCAACACAATTAATACTTGCAATATACCAAAGGCTATATTTGGTATATTGATGCAGTACTTCAATCAAAATATTCCATTGAGTTCAAAATATACCATTGTATGCAGAAAATACCATGGAGTACAAAATATACCGTATAGTGCAAAATATGCTAAATTATCAGGCAAATCCACTAATACTTAAAATATAACAAAGGCAATATTTGGGATATTGTTATAATACTAAATTCAAAATATACCATAGAGTGCAATATATACCATAAAGTTCAAAATATACCAGATTGTCAGCCAACACAACTAATTCTAACAATATACCATATGCTTTATTAAGTATATTGATATATAAACACATTCAAAATATACCAGAATGAAAGCCAGCACAACTAATACTAAGAATATACCAAAATTATAAATAATATTGTTCAAAATATACCGTATAGTGAAAAATATACCATAGTGTGCAAAATATACCATATTGTCAAAAGTATTTCTTAAATAACTTCTACAATTTTCATTCGATTGAAACCAAACTTTCAAGAATCATAAACACAAACATTTCCTGCCAGCACAAACTTATAATACCCCTTTTACCCTTTTGGGTAACGGGTATAAAAAGCAGCAACACGACGACGTCCAGGTAACACACACACACACACACACACAGAGCCAGAAACAATCTTTGGCTACATCCTCAACTCCACTCAACTCAGCTCCAACTCTGCAAAACTCTCCACAACTCCAACTCCAAGCCTCCAACTCCAAGTCCATCGTCGTGGTCGTCGTCATTACCGTCATGCCTTGTCATAGACAACATCGTTTATTTTCCAGCTCGCCTCTTGGCCAGTTTTTCCCATTTGGCACCTCTTCTTCGCCTGCTGTGAATCAGCACAACTGTTGCCTGCCCCTCTCCCCTCTCTCTCCCCTCTTCCCCGCCCCTTCGAGCTTGGCAAAACACTCGACTGATTTTGCTTGTTCGTTATTGTTGTTGATTTTGCGTTTGCGTTTCTTTTTTTCTCTTCTTCTTAGCCAGCCTGAACATCTTCTTCATTTTCCCTCGGTGTGTTTTCTTTGCGCCAAAAGGCCGCAAAACTCTGCAAGCAGGTAAAATACAAAATACAACATCAAGAACATCACGCCAAGACCTTTAAAACCAAAACCAAAACCCAAGCTAAACACAAAAAAGAGAACTCAGATTTTGTTGTAGAAAAAATGCAAAGGGAATTTTCTATTTATTTAGTTTTTTTTTAATAGTAAAAAACTTTACTCAAAGAATCTGAATGCAAATTGAAAATTTTTGCATTTTATTGTAAAGAAATTTTTCTATTTTTTTTCACTTCTTAACTCGCAATTTTTATATTTTATTGTAAAGGAATTTCCTAGGTTTCGTAATTATTAACAGAGAATAACTTACACTCGAAGTATTTACAATTGCATATTGAAAATTATGATATTTTATTGTAAAGGAATTTCCTTCTTTTTAGGGTAAAAAACTTAGTCTAAGAATTTACATTTGCAAAAGACAAAAATATGTTGCTCAGCTTTGCTTTTTAAGTCTTGCTCTTTTCTTCTAAAGTCGTAAATAAAAAATTTAAGATGCCGTTTAAGACAAAGCAAACAAATTGACATTATCGATAGAAGAGACCACAAAATAAACAACAATCTGCTGGGAATTTGAAATATGTGCAGGTAGCTTTAGTATTTTGTATTCTGTATTTTGTATTTTGTATTTTGTTTCAATATGTCAAGTAAACAAATGGCAGCTGCAATAGCTAAAAATTGGGGATTTAAATTGGAAAATCGATTGCGTTGCACATTGAAATGCATTCGAGCGAGCCAAAGAAATCTTTTTAATGCTGGACAAAGTGTGCTCGACTTGAAAATACTCACTGATAACAAAAAGGAGCAATAAATAAATAAAAAATTAAATAATTAAAAAAATTCAAAAAAATAAAAAATGAAAACAAATAAAACAAAATAACTAAATTTAAAAAAATAAATAAAAATAAATTGAGTAAAAAATATAAAGCAAATTAAAATAAATAGAAAAAACGACTACAAAAAATATAAGTACAGAAATAAAACTAAAATAAAATAATAAAAAAAATGAATAAAGATCAAATAAATAAATATGTACACATAATATTATTTTAAAATTAATAAATATAATAAAATAGACCAAATAAATAAGAAATAAAATAAGTAAATAAATAGTAAATAATATTTTAAATAATGATCAAATAAATAAATACACTTAATATTATGTTAAAATTATTGAAAATAAAAAAATAAAAATAAAGTAAATGTATAAAAATAAATAAATGAAATAAATTAAGTAAATGAAAAATAAATATATAAAATTAATTAATAAAAGCAACAAAATAATTATAAATGTTAAAATACATTTTTGTTTTATATTCCAAATTCAATTGTAGAGCAGAAAAATGAACAAAAAATGCCAGTGAATCAAATAAAATAAATAAATGGGTCCAAATAAAGTAAACAAATAAAAATCAAAAAAATAAACAAAAATAAGTAATAAATATAAGTTAATTGATAAATACAAAATATGAAAAATAAATTGCTTGATTAAAATAAATGATTAAAACTAAATTTTGTTAAAATGCATTTTTAATTTATGTTTCACGTTAAATTGTAGATCAGATAAAAAACACAAAATTCAAATAACATAAACGAATTAAAATCAAAAATATAAATAAAAATAAGTAAATTAATAAATAAATAAAATATATTAATGGGAATAAAAGATTCAAACTAAATTTTGTGAAAATACATTTTGTTAAAATGCATTTTTTATTTATGTTCAACATTAAATTGTTGAGCAGAAAGAATAAAAACAAAATGCGAGGAATGCCTGTGAAAACATTTGCACAAAATTGAGGCTAATTTGCGATGGAGAAGGTGTTGCTGCTTGCTGAATGTTGCTGCCACACACACACATACACACACACACACACACACACAGGTGGCAAGTTGTGCTGCTGCGAAGAGAAGCGAAGAGTGCCACACAATGAGTGCCACTCCAGGAGTCAAGTGGCTGTGGTTGCAAAAATATTTGCAGCGAGTCGTCGCATCATGTGTGTGTGTGTGTGTGTGTGTGTGTGTGTGTGTGTGTGTGTATATCTCTGCATCTGTTTGGAGCGGAGCTTAAGACGTTGGTTGTGCAGCTAAAAGCAGCTTAATTAAATTTTACGTTGTGTGTGGCACAAGTAAGTCCTTGCCCCACCTTCTCCTTTTCTTACTGTAGCTGCTTGCCACACGCATCCTGGCGAAACTGGAGCAGCAACAGATTTAAAGTCGACGCAAACGAACGAACGAAGAACTCATTAAATGCCTGCAACGAATTGTTTTATGTGTGTTGCCAAACTTCAGTGGTGCATTTAAAGCAAAGCAAAGCAAAGCTGCTTGCAACATATTCTTCGTGCTCTACTTCTATTTATTTATCTATAAAGGCTTTGACTTGACTGTGTTTCTGCTGCTGCTGCGAAAAGGAGGAACGACGTCAAGTGTCAACTTTTAGCTGCTCGAGTGACTCAAATGGCAGGCGATTCGAGTGCCACTAATGAGTTGCAAGCTCCACACACACACACACACATGCTTGAGCTGTAATTAGACTGTGGAGCATAAGTGACAACATTAAGCAGCAAATGCATTTAGTTACTTATTAGTTGCGCTTATTCACTTGAAATTGCACTTGCAATTTGTTTTTTTGTGTTCGTGCCATTTTTTTCTTTCTTTTTTTTGGAAGAGTAAAACAGTTGAGAAAGCTACACTCGAGTGTGCTCGACTGTGAGATACTCGCAACCAATTTTGCAGTATTTTCGTAAAATATACCAAACTATTATACCGAAAAAAATAGAAAAATATACCGATTGTTATATTTGGTATATTGACATTCTAAATATACCATGGATTATTAAATATACCAAAAATAGTCAGCCAAAGTATCTAAAACCCGATCAGAATGAAGAATCGAAAAAGTTAAGCAACTTGCCGTTAAAAATCACAATCTTAACTATATTAACTAAAAGTTGCATTTCTCAAATAACTTTTAAATAATAATAATAATAATTATTCTTATTTAAAAGTCATAAGCTGTTGATTGTCATTATTTGTTGAATTAGTATTAAATTTGTTAAAGTCTAATTTTAACTTTATATTGTCGAGCCTTTATGATTCTCTAGGATATATCTCTGCCACTTCCTGGCTAGACTTTTAGCTATTTTATTGCTTTGCCTGTCAATTTAAAAATTGCATCTATATAAAATTGTGTGTGTGTTGTCGTAAATCACATAAAGCTCTGGCATTATAAAACGTTGCAATTATAATGTTAAACTTTTGCCCAAATACATATAATTCATGTGCGCCACAAAGGAGAGGAAGAAGGAGAAGGCGAAGAGAGAGCGAGAGAGAGGAAGGAGCGTAGTCATTGTCTTAAATCATTTTCATTTTGTAACTGCGTGTTTTATGGGCCGACGGTTTATTGTTTCTTAAAATGTATAAAAATAAATGAGCTAAATTGTTGCTGCAAGGCGCTGAAGTGATTTGCCGCCGTCGCCGCAAAAATGCCCCCCCATCACCCTCTACCTCCCCTTGCCACACCCCTTCTCACTCTAACATTTTATGACCAGTTCGCGAAGGTGGAGTCCAAAAAAACTCTCGAACTTGAGACGAGTTCTTTTTTTTCTCCCGCTTCGAGCGTGACTTGGCTTTTTTTTCCCCCCATCTCTCTGTCTCTCTCTCTCTCTCTCTCTTTGGTTTGATATTTTATAATTTTACAACAGACCATAGAGCTATGCATATATTTATGGCAAAAATATATTATGCGTATAATTGTTGTTGCTGACGATTTTTCTCCTTTCTGTTCTGTGTTTATTATGATGATACTCTTTACTCAAAAAATGGGCAACACAAAAGTTGTCAATGAAAATGGCAAAAAAAAAAGGTTTCAGAATTTAGCTAAACACATTTGAAGAGTCGAAAGTTTGAATAAATTCCATAAAGTTATGTAAAATGAATTTATATTTTAAAATATTTCATTTATGGAATACAAAAAAAAAATTGATTAAATATCTTTCAAAAAAATTTAATGCAATTTTCCTTGATTTTTCGATTCGATTGAACAATTTATAGTTGATTTCAGTAATAAATTTTGTGAATTTTTTTGTTAGTCAACAATTTACCAAACAATTTGCTTAAAATCAAAATCATTTTTAGCCAAAAAGAAATTTAGGGGAAAATTTCGTGTTCAATCGAACTGATAAAATTGTTTTCAAAATTCTTAAACTTATTTTTATAATTTATTTATTATATTTAATAAACTTCGAAGTACCAAATTTATTTTGAAATTTATTCATTATATTAAATCAACGACGAAATACCAAATTTAGTTCACATCAAAATTCATGAATTTATTTTGATAATTTAAATGTATTTAATATTTAAATTTAGTATGAAATACTACATTTAATTTAACAGAGAACATATTGCAAATCAGCTAAATCAAATTGATATGAATAATAACAAAATTCTTTAATATTCATATAGAATCTTAAATCCATTTGGTTTGTTTTTAATTTCGATTTTTTCGAAAATTTCTTTATAGATATAAAACTCTATAATTGTTTAGAATTTTGCTAAATATTTCTTTATTAATTGCTGTTTTAAGTTTAGTAGAGAATTTGTTTTTTTTCTTTATATATAAAACTCTATAATTTTTTGGAATTTCTCAGAATTTTTTTTAATAGTTTCTGATTTCAATTTTGTACAGAATTTATTTAAAGTCTTTATACTTAATAATTCTTTGAAATTTTATTGACTATAATTCATGCTTAATTACAATTTGTAATGGTAGAGTATGTGAAACTTCGTCTATTCTGTTTTTTTTTTTTGCTGGTTTCTGAGTCGCCAAGTTTTCGTTTTGTTTCTTGGCACCTTTGCGCCGTCGTTTGTTGAATCAATTACATACATTTGCCTCCCAGCCAAATTGCGAGTGTGTGGCAACCAAAAAGAAAGAAAAAAATGGGTGAAGAAGGAGAAGCGAAGCAAAAGAAAGTGCACAGAAGGAAAAGGAGCGACAGTTACAGTCGAAGCCAAAGCTGAAACTGAAGCCAAAAAAAAGCTGAAAAAAAACTGCGCAGACTGGCAGGCAAAAATGGCAAATTATGGCACCCCAGAGATGCGCGATAAAAGCCCATTTACTTAAACTGAATATTTATTATTCCTGTCGGTCCCGATCCCGAGAACTCCGAGAACCCCTCCCCGCCCCTCTTTGTTGCCCTCGGTGCGTTGACTTTTGCCCATTTCCTATGTAAAACGTTTGGCTCCTTCGAGCTTCGAGCTTGGGCCCCGAGCTTTTCTTCATCGTCTCCGTTTCTGTTTTTTTTTTTTTTTTTTGGTTTAGTACGTGGCGCCTGCTGCTGCTGCTGCTTCTTCTTCTTCTTTTTCATATGCCGCACGTTTTTCATTTCCTTTTTTTTTTTTTTTTGGGAAACCGAGGTTTGTTTTCTGTTCCATATATTTTTTTCGATTTCGGTGTAAGACTTGCTTATGACTGTGTCGTAAAGTTTTTCCGGGCAAGTTTGATTGAATTGTGCAAAAGGCACAACCAAAAAAAGTTGCTTTCCACGTTTTCATTTCTCAAAAAATGTGAACCTAATTCGATATGGGAATCAGTTAATTGCAACCACGAATTTGATATTTAATTCGTCAGCCACAGAAAATAAATTAATGAACTCAATGAGCGAAAGTGTTTCATAATTTTTATTCGAAGCGCCGCCATCGACAACACTGATAACAAGAGAGAACACAGACGACACTCCACACCAGTAAAGCAACCCCCTACAAAAGGCCACATGAAATATATGGTGCCCTGTTCACCACCTCCCCCCAAAAAAAAAAAAGAGTCACTTCTGTCGTCTCAGCCATTTTTGGTTGTTGTCTATTCGAAAAGCAAGAGAGAGAGAGAAAAAATTAAATAATTTATGTTTTATGTGCGCAGGAAACGTTTTTCTAGCAAAGTAAGATGGGTGAGGGAAGGGAGAGGAGGGAGAGTAGGCAGAGGGGAGGTGGAGTACGACGTTTGGAACGACTCAAGTGATTTAGGAAGTGTTTGTCTGCGTTACGCTTGGTTAGTTGATAAAAATCAGTCGGCGCTTGTTTCGCTTTTGTGCTTTTGGCTTTTTTTTTCTTTTCCAAGGCGTGTTAGCGGAGTGAGGGGGAAAGGTATAGGAGGTAGTCATCAGATGTCCAGTGTTTTTAGAGAGAGAGAGGAAGAGAGAGAGAGAGTTGAAAACTCTTAATTGCATTGAGTAAATTGCATTTTAAGCGCTTCGTTTCGTTTATTTCGCAATCTCTTCGCACAATTCGTTTTTCGTTCTCGTTTTGATTTATGCAACAACTGATCAACAACAACAACAACAACAACAACAACGGGTGCAAAAAAGGAAAACCAAAAAGCGAGTCATAAATGCAAAAAAGGATGTCGATGCGATTTTGCTATTGCGATTTCGATTGTGATTGTGATTGCGATTGAAAAGCAATTGCTTTCTTTAGCCACACACAATATTTGATGTTGGCATGATTTTCCATGAGTTGCTGTTGTTGTTTGGTTGTGCCACACTTTTCAAAACTTGGCCAAATTGCATTGTTGCGTGCCAAATATTAATCAAGAGAAGCCCAAGAGAGAGAGAGAGAGAGAGAGAGAGAGAGAGAGAGAGAGAGAGAGAGCAGAGACTGAAATAGAAATGAGACCGACCTTAGATAGCAATGAGATACTTTTAGATGCCAGCCGCCACTTCCTGTCGAGTCGAGTCGAGTTTAAAGTGCCATTAACCCACAATTGCACAGCCCAAAAAAAAAAACACACAATTGAGACGGAGATAGAGAGAGGAAGGGAGAGGGAAAGTACGTGTTTGTATCTTTGTATCTTTGGCATGTGCAGCCATCATCATTGCGAAGAGTTGTGTGGATTTGTGGCAACTAATTGCAAGTTTTATCCATTGCTGCTGCGTGTCAAAATATAATTTTGATTTGAGCAAGAGACGAAGGAGATGGAGGTGGGGGGGTGGGACTGCAAACAGTAACAGTCAGAGACTGAGAGATATAAAGATACAAAATAGATAGACATAGAGATACACAGAGTTTGTGTAACTAGAGTTTTGGGAGCCAGGGCCATTAATCGTTTTTGTTGCCCATTCGACTGTCGTTTTGCGGTACGAATCTGTGGCAAATGTGGACAACACACACACACACACACACAAACATTTTGGTATCTATTTCTACCTGAACAACATTTTGAATAGTGAATTGTTTGCGTTAGCGCAGCGAGGGTTGTTGTTGTTGTTGGTCTGTGACCAGCTGGCAGGACTCTGTCGCCTGGAGGGTCGTCACAGGATATGCCAGCAACGTACCCTCGACAGACAGAGCGAGAGAGAGAGAGAGAGAGAGAGAGAGAGAGAGAGAGACGAAGCGTCTACCTTTTGGGCTGCGCGATAAATTTGAAATAATTTGATGCGTCTTGTTTTATTTGACAGCCAAACAAATTCGTCGCCCAGAGGGCTACAAATCGTCGTCTCCCTCCCCTCTGATCTACCTCTGTTTTCCCCTATCCCATGCCCTCGCTTTCTCTCTCTGCCTTTCTTTTGTTTCATTTCTCTGGCTGTGTAAACAAAGTCGTAAGGCTATGCGGCAATTAAAAAGAAAATGTTTCGCATGGCATATAGGAAAATTCAATTTGTAGATTAAAGTATATTCTGTTTGCTTATCAATCCCCCCTCTATGCACTCTCCCTTCCCTTCCCTTCTCTATATCGCTGCTGTCTGTGCCACGTGTGATGTCCTTTAAGCTGTGCTCTGGGAAACGACAAAACACATAATCGTATCGGAATCGACAAAATTTTAATGCTTTAGAGCGTAGAGCACACATTTAAAGTGTGTCACAAACATGTAATTGTTGTGTAGAGCAAGTAAAAGTGATTGCTTCACTATGAGATACCCTGTTCAAATGAAAAACTTATCGGAGTTGTAGTTGAAATAGATGGCACATTGGGATACGTATTTTAAACTTTAAAGTTCATCAAACACAGTCTAATGAAATCAATTTGAATTGGAGTAAAAGCACTCAAAAATCTTATTAATTTGTTTTGTCTTCTATTTTAATGTGAGATTTTCAGAATGATGATGAATAAATTGTAAATCTTCTCTGAATTTCCTTGTTTTATGACAAATATATTTGTAAAGTATATTTAATCTTTAAGCAAGTTACATCTTCAATTATAAACTAAATTTTCTATGAAGTTACTAGTATTCGAGATTTTTGTGACAAAAATATGTATACATTTAATTCTTAAACAAGTTACATAAATATTTATTTTTGTCAGAGCTTTAAATTTTCTTGTATTTTGTTTCTTGATTATCAGTATTTTTATATTTAGTGTTCAGTATTTTTGAATTTATTATTTGTATATTAAGTATTTCTGTAATTGATATATTTTTATTTAGTATTTTTTATGTGTTTAGTATTTTTTGCAGTATATTTGTATTTAGCATTTTTGTATTCAGTATTTTTTATATGCAGTATTTTGAATATCTTTTACATATATTTATCAATTTCGTATTTTTGAAGTTAGTAGATTTACATTTAGTATTATTATTTCATTTTTTATATTTGATAATTTTGGATTTACTATGTTTATTTCGTATTTTTTGTATTTAGTATTTTTCATGTAGTATTTTTATTTCGCATTAGAATTTAGTATTTTATAGTTATTTTTTTATTTGCAGTATTTTTCATTTAGTATTTTTATTTCGCATCAGTATTTTTGTATTTAGTATTTTCGTATTTAGTATTTTTAGAACGGTTATTTTATTTTCAGTACATATTCATTTAGTTTTTAAATTTCTCACATGCATTTTTTATTTAGTATTTTATATTTAGTATTTTTGTATTTTAGAAGTCTTTAAGTGATGTGAGTTTATTGTATTTAAATCTTCGCTCAAAATTCGCTACAATTGAGAGTCATTGACTGCAGTTTTTTTTTCCTCTGATAAATGACAGTAAATACGTGATAATGTGGCGCATCGACACCGTCTCCCCTCTCCTCTCCATTCTCGTAGTATTTTCCCCTCGTCCGCTTTTCTTGATGGCATCGCAGCTAAAGTATTTTCATTTTATTGGCCGTTAAAGAGAGCACAGCGCTCAACTGTGTGTTGTGTGTTTACTTGGCTGCTGCACAAAGCAGCGGCACTTGCAACTAATATGCAACTATTTGCAGCCACGCCCCCCTCCGCCCCCGTTGTTGTTGCTAGCTGCCGCCGCCATCACTTAACTTTCTTACACTTTGGCAGCTTAACTTTTGCCGCCGTCCCTTTAGCCATTTTAATATTTGCATTATAAGCACTTTAAACCATTTAAACTTGCCCCTAAAGGCGGCCAGGATAATGCGCTGGCAAAAGTGGGAAACGCAAAGCAAAAAGAGAGAAAAAAATACCAAAAAAGATTTGTAGAAAAAAAGGATAAAGTTCACAGCAGCAACGCAGAGAAAAATATATAGAATGAAAGAAAAACTAGAATTGCTTGGGAAAAAAATGCAATTTCCGCACAGACGCACACATTTTCCGGCCAACAAACATACAGATATATATATATATATATGTATATATATATGTATATGTTTTATATAGAAAGAGATGGTAATAGACAGTTGAAGAAAGCATAAAAGAGAGGGATAGAGAAAAAAACTCAATTTGCAAACTAAATTCATCGGAAAAAAAATGTACAAAAAACGAAAATAAAATATAATTTTTAAAGCAAGACAGGGTTATATAGAAATATATATATGTATAGTTATATATATTCAGTGGGATTTAGTTGTATGTATAGATGGATGCATCATAAGCAAAATAAAAAAATATATATCTATATATATAATAAAGGAAGAAGGGAATTTGTGAAAATTGTGTTTGGCAAACGCATTAAACTTTCATTTTTCTGTCAAGCCAAGAAAAACTCTGTCGGAAAGGGAGAGGGATAGACAGAGAGAGAGAGAGAGAGAGAGAGAGGGAGAAATAGTGATGCAAGTGGAATGCAAAAATTTCAAAAACCAAACGCCACACTCAGACTGTGTGTGTGTGTGATATTTGAAAATCAAAGCGAAAGTTGGCTCGGCTTTTGTGTGTCTTCATCTCTTTCTGTCTCACACTCCATATCTGCATCTCGCTCTGGTGCGCCGAAAAACTTTTGTCATGAATTGAGGCTTGGGAAATGTGCGAGAAAAACACATCAAAGCAATCAAAAAGTGACGCCAGAGCAATTGAAAACTTTTCGCATGAACTGCAACAGCAACAACAACAACGACGACGATGACGACGACGACAAAAAATGATTATAGAAAATGTAAACGCGCATCAATGCACTTTAGTGGGCGTGGCTGAAGAGTCGAAAAAGTGTGTGGATTGTTGTAGGATAGAAATAGGAATTGGAATTGCAATTGCAAAATCAAAGCCAAAGAGTTTACAAATGCCAATTGCCAAATGACATCCTTTCTCCTTTTCTCCTTCTCTCCCTATCTCTCTCTCTCTCTTTCTCTCTCTCTCGCTGTAGTGTTGTCTCACTCTAGTGTTTGTCCTTGTGCTTATGTTAATGGCTTTGTTTGGCTTTCGATGGCCGCTGGCCAAAGAACTTTTGAGCGCCAAAAACTGTGCTATGATCACATTGCTTGGCACTCAAATAATGAGCTGCATTCCCCAAAGTAATATGCATACTGTTAATATGTATATATATATATCTCGTTTAATGTTCCTATTTTGCAAAACTTAAATAATTTCCACATAAAATATAATTTAATGCAGCTCCCTTCTTGGATTCTTGGATACTTTACCCAATACGAATCGAGGTCAATTGCAGCTCGGGTTATTTTTTTCTTTCTTTTTTTTTGGCAGTCAACTTTTGACTTGGCAAAGAACTAGAAAAAATGGAAGATAAACTCAAGACTTCAGCCAAAAGAAAACGCACTTGAATATAGTTTTTATGATGTCCATCAGCAGTATAGCACTTAGTCAATGGGAATTGTGATAAACGAGATAGAAGATACTAAATCAGTTAAATACTTTAGCAAACGAGTTTTGTATTTAGTATATTTGTATTTAGTATTTTTGAATGTAGATAGATACTAAAGAGACTAAATAGAGATAGATACTAAATCAATTAAAGATTTTAGCAGAAGAGTTAGTTTTGTATTTAGTATATTTGAACTTAGTATTTTAGTGTTTAGTATTTTTGTATGTAGATAGATACTAATAATACCAAATAGAGATAGATACTAAATCAGTTAAAGATTTTGGCAGAAGAGTTAGTTTTGTATTTAGTATATTTGAACTTAGTATTTTTGTATGTAATATATTTATACTGAGTATTTCTGTATTCAGTATGTTTGTGTCCAGTATTTTTATGTAGAGTATTTTTACATTTGTTTGTGTTAAGTCTTTTTATACTTAGTATTTTTATGTGTTTAGTGATCTTGAGTTTAGTACTATATACATAGTATTTAGTATTTTTATATTTCGTATTGTTGTATTTATCATTTTTGTGTCTAGTGTTTTTGTATACATTATTTTTACATTTAGTATTTTTATGTTTAGCCTTTTTAAACTTAATATTTACATGCTTAGTATTTTTACATCCAATCTCAATATTTGTACTAAGTATTTTTATATTCAGTATATTTAGAATTTTTATATTCAGTATTTTTGTATTCAGTATTTAATGGGAATTGTGATAAAAGGTGATGGCGAGTTAGATACTAAATCAGTTGAAGTTTTGAGCAGACAGAAAGTGCTTTGTTTTTGCCAATTTTTTGATGTATGATTTTAAGAATATTTTTCTTTGTCGCTCCCTTTGCACTTTGCAATTGTTTGCTCGACATTTGTGTGTTGATCTACTTTTTAAACAAAGAACAAGCAAAAAAAAAGAAGAGGAAAAGAAAAACGTTCAATCTGGAGCATTTTGTTCAAGTGCTTTTCACTCGTTGTGATTGTTGTTGTTTCCTGTTGCTCATTACACGCACACACACACACACACACACACACACACACATACTCATATACACCTTCCGCTCACCTTTCTCTTGGCCTTAAAACTGTGCTATGACATCATCAGAGTGCTTCTGTTTGTTGTCAACACATTCGACTGCGTTGCAATTGAAAAGCAGCTGCAGGCTGCAAGCTGAAGACTGACTCTGAAGACTGCGACTGCGACTGCGACTGCGACGAGGCAAATCAAGTTAAGCAGCCAACAGGCACAAGTGCCTTCTACCAAGGAGTTGAGGGGTAGGTAGAGAAAGGGGAGGGGGAGTAGGGACTGCCGAAGGGGTTGCACTTCTCACTTCCGTGTGTTTGTGTGGCGCTCAAGTGGCCAGCACGAAAAAAAAAGAAAGAACCGTAGCTCCTCTCTCTGCTTGTTATTGTTGTGATTGTTGAGCACGTTGCACTCTCCACACACACACACTTGAGTGGGTATGGGTGCCTGCTGCCTGCTTCTTCTTTTTGCCCCTATAAACGCCTCGCTGCCCTTACCTTTTTTTTTGACTATTGCAATTGCCTTTTTCAAGAGCTGTTTTCTGAGCTCTGTATCTTTTTTTGTTGTGCATCTGCATTTTGTATCTCTAGCTATTGCTATGTATCTGTATCCGTATCTGAATCTGTATCTGTTTCGGTATCTGTGCAGCTGTTGTTGTCCCGTATTTAAATAGCAAATGATTAGCTCAATTGACTTCAATTGAGTGGAGAGTAGTTCGTGAACACCCAAATTGATAAATTCTTACAACAACAACAGAATCAAAAAAAAAAGTTTCAAAAGACGCTCCGCTCTTGACGACGATTTGATGCTCTTTAAGCTGAAGCTAAATATTTTGGCATATGTAAGAAAGCACAAAGAAAATTGCATTTACTTAATTTAGGTTTTATTTATAATTAAACATACTTGATTGGACTTATCAACTTAAGATTATTTTATAATTTAATGCATTGCATAATTACTTGTTCTCTCGTTAAGGAATCGACTGATTTGCTGATTCGTTATGAGCTGATCATGAATAGATATTTCTATATACTTTCGAAAGATTAATTATTGAAAAATCTTCTTGTATTATCGGCTGATTTATTTAAGTGCTTCGTTATGAAAACATCAATTTATAATCTGTCTGATAATTTATTTATATACTTCTATGTTCTTTTTACTATATTGATTGTTTTATTATAGAAATGCGATCGTTTGATTGACTGACTTTTGTAAAATTTTATGGAGAATTCTTCTTCGTTTTAGCGATCAATTAATATGCTGTCTGATCAGTTATGAATATATTACTATATGCTTTCAACCGAATGTGTTGACAAGTTATATAAAAAATTCTTCTAGAAATTTAGCTAGTTTAAGCGATCGATTAATATGCTGACTGTTCAGTTATAAAGATATTTCAGTATGCTTATTTGATACAAAAAAGTTTCCCATGATTTTAAACACTTTATGGAACATTTTTATTTTCATTTTGATTTACAGCTTGTTTTCTTATCAAGATCGATTTATATGCCGACTAATCAGTAATGAATGTTTTGATATGTTTTCTAAAGTGTTGCAAATGACTTGTTCCAGTCGAAATACTTTTGTTTAGAGCGTCTTTCTATGCAGATACATTTCTTAAGCTAAGCATAGACTAAATGAATGTATGAATGACTCAATGAATGACTGAATGAATGATTGGCTGACTGATTGAGTGAGAGCTGCTGCTGCGGGTGTTTCTTTTTTTTTTGTGGCACGCACATTCATTGCGCGTTTGCCAGTTGCCTTTTTTTTTTGAGAGTCGCTCAAGTGTCTGGCAAGTTAAATCATTTCGTGTGTGCGTGTGTGTGTGTGTGTATGTGTATGTGTGTGTAATTACATTGATTTGAATTGGCCTCGAGTTGAAGGGCCATTGAAAGGCAACAAAACGCAAATTCTACAATTGTATCTCGTCGATTGCATTTGCTTCAGCCTCTATCTCTTTCTCTCTCTCTCTCAGTCTTTCTCTTTCGCACTCTGGCCCACATTCTCAAGCGCCTCATTTTGTATCTCTGTTAATAATCTGTGTTTTATTTTACGCATTGTTTACTTTAGAGCTCTTGCATATTTGGTGAGCATTGATTGAGGTTTTCTTTTCTCTCGATCCTCGACTTTAAATTGCTAATAAGTATGTATTTTAGTTTCACTTTGATTTAAGATTCGTGTACTTTAAAGTGAAGATTGATTGCCTGAAGATGCCTCTAACTAAATGTATATTTAAGTTGAGAATCATCTTGAGAACTAATCTTTCAGCATTTACAAGTTTCGAGAGGCTTTTGTCTGCGTCGATCTTTTGCCTTACGATCCGATCAGACCCTAAACATATGCCAAATGTGTGCAGAGTTTGAAGAGAATTGTGGCATCTGCAGTTTTACTTTTCGATCGCATGTGGGCGCAACTTCCGCTGTGCTCAGACAAAAAGCTGAGCTCCTGTTGCATCCTGTGATTAAAGCAAATGTTTAATTCATAGTCTAGAATGAGAAAAAATAAAATGTGTAATGAAAAGTTGAACAGTTTAGAGAGGGAATCCGTTTTTTGACAACTTCAACTTTATGGTGCAATATTTTTTAGTATTTTTGTTAAAAAATTTTGATAGTTTTTTTTAGTATTTTATGTGGTATGAAGTATATGTTTTTTTTTTGGAGAACTTAAACTTTATGGTAATATTTTTATTTTTTTTGTTTAGTATTTTATGTGATATGAAGTATATGTTTTTTGAGAACTAGTATAAATTTAACGTGGTATAAAATATATGTTTTTGAGACCTTAATTTGCATTGTATTTTTTGGGGAAAATTTCGATTCTTTTCTAATATTTTATATTCTATAAATATAGGAACTTAAACCGTATTGCAATATTTCCTTTTCGAATTTTGTGTTTTCTGAAGACATCAATTAAGTATGGAAAACTTAATTTATATTGCAGTATTTGTTGGGAACATTTGGGATACTTTTTTACTATTTTATGCGGTATAAAATCTATAGCTTTTGCGACCTTAAACTGTAGGTTATGACAGTATTTTTTATAGTATTTTATGGTAATATTTTTAATAATAATAATAAAATTGTGTTCAAATGTTGTAATATATACTGGAGTGTTTTGTGCTAATATTTTTAATAACTTAATCTGCATAGTATTAGATATATTGCAGTATTTTCTTAGTATATTTTTGTGACTCACATAAGGAAACTATTTTTGGGCATATTTCAAGAATTTTTATTACTTGCAATTATCTTTCAAAACTGCTGCTTAATTGCATTAGTATTTTTTCGGTATTTTATTGAAGTTTTGCTAGTCGATTTTGAAAGTATCTGATTTTGAAGCATTCAATTTGTGCAGCGTTGCATGCCCATGACCTTTGTGTGTGTTGTGTGTGCGGTGCGGTGTGTGGTTTGTTCTGCTGTGGCATGTGGTGTGCGGTGTGCGGTGTAAAAGTGCACCCACACCATAGATAAAGAGAGAGAGAGAGAGGGAAGAGGGAAGAGAGAGAGAGTTGCAGTCGCGACTGAGTTGCAGCTGCAAATTAAAAGTTAAACGTTGCGTGCTGCGCCTGTTTATCTTACGGATGCGCCCTGGGATGCATCACTCACTCAACTCGAGCGTAGCATTTAACTCATTCGTATAAAAGATACACACACACACACACACACACACTTGCACACACACACACACACTGGCACACACACATTCGAGCTGGCAAACAAACAAACAAAACTGACGGCGGCTTCTGCCATTCATGATGTTGCACTCGATTAAAAATTTTCGTGTCTTTCTCTTTCTGTCGCACGGCAGCAACAGCATCCCATATAGTTGCCACATTTTGCTGCCAGTTGCCAGTTGTTGTTGTTGTCGCTGTTGTTGTTGTCGCTTTTGTTGCAGGAAGTGCTCATCTTCATTTACTTTGTTGCTGCCGTCGTCCCCAGTTCCCAGTTGCTGCCACTGAGACGTTGACACTGCGCCGAGGCACAGCTTCTGTTGCTGCTGCCTTTGCTACTTGCAACATTGCCAATTTACAACTGTCTCACTTGCACTCTCTCTCTCTCTCTCTTTCTCACTCAGTCGCTTCGCTGTCTGTTTGCTAATTAAATATCTATGAATGGCGGTTTTCTGCGTTTGTTTCCAATTGCCATTCGCTTTTTGGTGTTTGTATCTGTATCTCTAGCTGTGTATCTGTATCTGTGTATCTGTTGGATTTACCCCACCACCACTCTCTTTTGCCTCTGTCTAGCTGCAATTCGTATTTCGTATTTTAATTTAGCATCTTCAAATTGGCACAGGAAATTGCTTTAATTTTCATTGAGTGCTCGTTTCTTCTGCTCCACCGAATTGCCAATTGCCGTTGCTCTCGTTTCACTCTCAGTTGCTGTTGTTGTTGTTGTTGTTGCTGTTACTGTTGCTGTTGTTGCTGTTGTTGCTGTTGTTGTTGCCTGGTGATATTTATGCGCGCGTGCCGCGCCTACTTCACTCGACTCTCTGCCAATCGTTGTCCTCACTCCACTC
The DNA here is from genome assembly GCA_023558445.1 of Drosophila pallidifrons. Classification (NCBI taxonomy): domain Eukaryota; kingdom Metazoa; phylum Arthropoda; class Insecta; order Diptera; family Drosophilidae; genus Drosophila; species Drosophila pallidifrons. Next base: position 19,870,115 of record CM042351.1, read on the forward strand.
CACTTCACTCCACTCCATAAAAACACTTAAACGATTTTCATTAATATGCGTGGGGCAACAACAGCAACAACAACAACAACGTGAAGAACCGCAGCAAAGACATTACAAGAAATTTGCGTGCAGTTTTTGGCATTGCGGCTACCGTTCAGCAAGAGAGATAGCGACTCAGAGGCAGAAACAGAGTCAGAGACAGAGGCAGGAAAGCATCTAGTTTGCCACATCGAATAAGGTGAACAACAGGAGAGGAGGAGGAGTCGAGGTGGAGGAGGAGGGGGAGACATACACATAATTGTTTTGTGGCATGTTGCTTTGGCAGTCTGCCTCAGTTTGTGTGTGTCTGCAATCTAAGCACAAGCTCGTTGTATAATTGCCTAATTGATGCTGAATTTGTTTGCAACACAACAAATTGATAACCCAGAGACTTTACTTTTAAATACATGCCACATCAAATGACTGAAAAGAAAAAAATAGAAAATACTAAATCAGCAATTAATGAAAGAAATTTTAGAAATTTAAATAACATAGTAAAATCAAAAATATAAATTCAACAAATATAATAAAAAGTCAAAAACGTTATACATCAATAAAACAGAATTTTTAAAAGAAAAAAAATGAATAAAACATTTATTAATTTCAACATTTTTAGAACTACAAATACAAATAAAAATATGGATAAAAATATAAATAAAAATAATGAACGTAAAAAGATATTTTTAGAAATTTAAATATTTATAATAATATATATAAAAAAAGCATAAATAAAAAAATATGCATACATATATAAAAAATAATAAATAATTATCATACAAATTATATAAAATAAATGGTTCCTCAAAAAATGTAAAAATACATTTCGGTATAAACCAAATTTGCTTTATTTTTTTAGTATTTAGTATTTTGGCATTCGATTTTTGTTGAATCCCTGCTTTATAGATTTTATACTAAATATGTATTATGTGATATATAAATATACTCAATATTTAATACTAAATAATAATAATGTAATTGTAGACACAATTTAGGATATACTAACATTTATGTATATACTAAATGCTGTCATTTTAAGTATTTAGTATTTTTATGTTTACTATTATATACTATATATATTTTATACTGAATATACAGTATGTAAATATACTAAATACTGAAAATAGAACCTCAGTCGCAATTTTGGGATATACTAAACTGTATGGCAGTATTTTATTGGCCAAAAAAAGTCATAGAATACTTGAAAATGACAGCGAAAAATCATAAAAGAAAAGAGTTTTCAAGCAGCCAAGAAGATGCTTGATTTAAAAGATTTCGCTCAACGCAGGCTATAAAGTGTCATCCACTTTATCGAAATGCGATTGTAATAATAGATATGGGCAGCCAGAGAGAGAGAGAGAGAGAGAGAGAGAGCAAATCAAATGAAAGCCGAACATATGTAAGGCAATAAAAATGTATATAAAAACGTCCAAACATTCATTTCCCCGAGTGCAATTAAAAATGTAGCTAATTTTTGTTTTCCACATTTTTAATGATCACCAAATGAAATGAATGAATGAAATGTTAGTCCCTAGGCCACAACAAGAGAGCATAAGTAGAGTGATAGGTTATAGATAAAGACGACTGCTTAACCCCCTCGGGGGTGAGAGGCGACAAATAAACTGAGAACTGGGTCGGAATTAAAAACCAATGAAATGTCATGAGAAAAGCCAATTGGGGAGAGATGGAGGATTGAGCGATTGTGGGCTGCATTATATAAAAAAGCTATACGTGTGTATTTGTGTTTATTTGTGTGTGTGGCAGTCGTCACCTCTAACACACACACACACTCACACACCCACTCGAGAATCAAAGAAAGAAACCAAACAGATGAGGGGCAACACTTGAGCGCATTTCCCAAGCGCTTTGCATTCGCAACGCTTTGATCTATGGGCAAAAAAAAAAAAAAGAATAACGAACAGAAAGGCGGCAAAAACTGAATGAAAATCAGAAAAGAAAAAGTCAATGCTAAGCAGACGCATTAGGCGGGGCAAGTGGGAAAGTGGAAAGAAAGGTCGATTTACTTAAAGAATTTCAAATGGGAGGAGGACAATCGATTGATTGGCGCTGGTCATTGGCCAATCCCAAAAAAGCGAATAGAACACAGAAAAAAAAACCACAAAAACCAAAGTGCGAAGCTAAAGAATCAGCCAAACGGAAAGCACGCAAAAAGCAACAACAACTATAATACAAGATCGTCCGACACAAAAAAAAAAAAAAAAAAAAGCAATCGAAGTGGGAGCTGCGGCCATTTTGCTATTTTTATTTAATTTTTTGGCCATTTTGCTTGAAAGATACAAAACAAAAGATACATTCAAACACAGCTACAGCTAGAGAATTTTATTGCGCTTTTGTCGCCCCAAAAATTGCTCCCTGGGGAATTTCGATGCGCGTTCCAATGGATACACTTCGATTTGCTAGATTTGACAATGCCGTCTCTCTTACTCCCTCTCTCTTTCTTTGTATTGGAGAAGTATTTTCATTTGAATTTAGTAGCGCATCTGCCTTTTGACTAATGATGAACGGGGCACAAAGCGCGACGTAAAGTGTGACCCAACTTTTGGCCCATTTGCAAGATTCCCTCTCACTCCCTCTCTCTCTCTCTCTGCTCTTTTTTGGCTTCAGCCAATTTATTAGAAATAATATATCAAAGTGACTTGCGACCCATTCTAGAAAGGGAGTCGGAAAGTTTTTCGGTTTGTCGTTTTGTTTTTGGCATATTTGTCAGTGTGGCATTACTAATTGGTGATTACGAGCGGAAGTCGACAAAATATTTCACTTCATTTGCTTATATTTATACACACATTTTGGTAACACACCAACAACAACAACTCTGTCAATGATCGACGCTGACATGCCCTGTTTCGAAGAGTTTCTTTCTTCAAAGATGAATTTTCAAATTGTTATTTGAATGTTTATTACTTGCTCAGCAAAAGATACAAAAATATATAACTTCCCACCTCTCTCTCTCTCTCTCTCTCTCTCTCTCTCTCTCTCTCTCTCTCTCTAGGGTATTAAAAGAATATATCTATGAAAGCAAAATAAACATGCTTATAAGAAAGATAAAAACGTAAAACGTTGCGGCGGAAATTCAAGTGGCTAAATTTAAATCTAAAAACAGCGACGAATGAGTTGCCCGAACTCTGGATATTTAGCTGTATCCCATGGATGAATGTATCTCTGTGTATCTTTGTGTGTATCTGTATCTGTATCTTTTGCTGTTTGCTGGCTTGTTTTGTGGCTGCTTTTCATCAATGGACTTGAGCTGCTGGCGTTCTGCCAATTATTGTTGCAGTTGTCACGTTGGCAACGTCGTCGTCGTCGTTGTTGTCGTTGTCCCAGCTACAGTTTGTCATGTGGCCTGTCAGCTTGAGTTCCTTCTACACAGTATTCACTCCACTTCACTTCTCCCCCCTCTCCTCTCTTACTTTATCCCCAGCCAATTTGCATGTGTGTACACATTTTCATTCATTGCCAGGCGAAATGCAAATAAAACTTAAGCGCAATGCCAAATACAAATTTCAATTGCAGTTCTCCAATGTGCGAATACTACGAATATGTATCTGCATCTGCTGCTGCATTTGTATCTCCGTCTCCGTCTCCATCTCGCATCTCCTTCTCCTTTTTCATCTGCTGCTGAGTGTGCCTTATTGACATTAGCATCTGCTGAGATACTTTTGCATTTGCCGGGTGCAATAACTTGGCTAAGCGCTGCTTCATTATTAATAAACCTGCTCCACACATTAGACGTCGTCTAAAAAATATTTGTCTCTGCAATGCTATTGTTGATTCAAAACTGTCAAATTAATTGCAGCATTTTTGTGCTTGTAATCAAAAAATATTTACGTTTTTATACAAAGAAATCATAACTTTTATAAGATGCAGAAGGCGGCATCTCATTCTTACATACATTGATAACTCTTGTCTTAATGATTCCTGAATATTTGGTTTCCATCAAATAAAAATTGTAAAAGTTATTTAAGAAATAGCATTGGTTGACAATCTGGTATATTTTGTGATCTATAGTATATTTTGTAACTTGTGGTATATTTTAAATGACACAATATGCATATACCAAAGCTAACATATGGTATATTTTTAGTATTTTTGTGAAATGTTTTGATATATTTTCAAACAATTATGCACAACGATAATTTCCGGTATATTAATTCAGCATATTTTAAAATAAATTTTTGCATATTTGCACTAAACGGTATATTGTGAATTCGATTATATCAACATAAAAATATAGTCTTTGGTATATTTTTAGTATTATTTTTGCTGTGTATTAATTTGGTATATTTTAAAATAAATACCGCACTGTTTATATGGCATATTTTGCACTTTATGGTATATTTCGAATGGTACTATATCAATATACCAAACATACTGTTTAGTATGTATTTAGTATTTAGGCGGTAGATTAATTCGGTATATTTCAAAATTAATACCGCACTGTTTATACGGTATATTTTGGTACATTGTGAATGACATTACACAAATATACCAAATATATATTTTTAGCATTTTTGTGGTATATTAATTTGGTATATTTTAAAATTAATACCGCACTGTTCATATGATATATTTCGATATATTTTGAGTGATACTATACAAATATACCAAATCTATTTTTAGTATATTTGCGGTATATTAATTTGGTATAAGTTAAGATTTGTTCTTATTCACAATAGATAGCGAGTAAATCACAATCTATCACACTCGACTGTAGATTTCTTACTTACTTCTTTATTCTATTATATGCATAACATATAATAATTTTCATCTATTTCACTTTGATGCTGTGTTTCTTAAACGTTGCGAAACTAGGCTAAAGTACTCGGCAAATGAACTCTCGCGTTGTGCCTGCATAATGCACTTGCTTTATAGCCCAGTTAAGTATTTTTTTATTTTTTTGCATGCGCTGCGCTTTGACCTCCAGCGAACCCCGAAAAAAGAACAGCAAAGAAGAAGAAACTAATATGAACAACAGGCCGGGAGAAAAATAAAAGACAAAGTTGATGCCACACTTATTAGAATGCATTTGCTAATGAAGAAGCGGCAGCGACGGCGTCTGCTGCTCTTTTGTCGTGCCATCAAAATTTCAACAGTCAGCGAAGGGAAGAGAGGGAGGGAGATGGTGATGGAGAGGGGGAGGGGGAGTGGGGGCATGCAGCCTAGACAAGTGCAATGGCCGCCTAATTGCGCTGGCAAGTGCCACACCAGAGAGAGGGAGATGGAGGGAGAGCGAGAGAGTGAGAGGCAGCCGAACATGCCAATCAACACCCATGGCAGCAGCTGAGAGAGGGAGAGCGGAAGAGAGAGATAGAGAGAGAAGGGCAGAGATGTGGTGTAAAGCACTTTGTTTGTAATAGTTTTCGGTTCTTTTTTTTTGTTCAGAGTTGAAAGTTGTTTTATTTGCCATGCAGCTCATTTTATGAGCAACTGCAACATTTCGTTTTTGTTTTTTTTTTCTCTCCTCTGTCTTTTTTAATATTTTTTTGTTGTTAATGGAAGACTAGCGGGGTAGAGTGGGAGGAAGAGGAGTGTTGGCAGAGTCAGAGACAGTGTCTAGAGTCTGTGGGCATTGTTAGTTGGTTGGTGCCGAGGCTGATAATTATAATGGCACTCTTGACGCCTTTATTATGTGTAAAACGTTTTGCAGCCAGCGCCATGCTGATGGAGATGCCAATAAACGAGTCTGCACAAAACCGTAAAAAACCAACAAAAAACCGGCAGCAGAAGACGAAGACGAAGACTCGATGGAGCCGCGAGATTTTTAGCCAACTATATTTGCTTTTGTTTATTGTATTAGATATCATATACATCAGTTTAATATAGCAGAAGAATTTACAATTCTATAACTTCAAACTTTAGCCAGAAGAATCTACAATTCTTCAATTCTTTCTGCGAAGCTTTTTCCTGAACATAAATCTTTTACCAAATATCATACAATATACTGAACAGTTTAGTGAGAAGAATTTACAATAATTCAAATCTTCTGGCGAGTTTTTGTTTCTTAATGTATATTCTACGAAATATCATATGTTGATTAGTTCACTGAATGACTTTAAACTTTAATCGAAACAATTTACAATTCTACAATTCCAAACATTAGTAAGAAGAATCTACAATTCTTCCTCGAAATATCTTTTATAAAATATCGTATATTGAACAGTTTAAGAAAACTTTTAATAATTGCCGGAATAATCTAAAATTCTTCGAATTTACTGCTCAATATAAGACTTCAATCCGAAGAATCTACAATTCTTCTGCCGAGTTGTTTTCCTCGAAATATCTTTTACGAGATATCGTGTATTAAACTTTAATCTATAGCCTGAAAAATCTACAATCTTCAAATTTACTACTCAATTGAAAACTTTACTCAAAAGAATCTACAACTCTTCTGCTGAGTTTATTTTCCGAACTATCTTTTATGCAATATCATATATTGAACAGTTTAATAGAAAACTATTGATGGAAGAATCTACAATTCTTCAAATTTACTGCTCAATAGAAGAAATTTAGAATTTAGAATTCATCTGGCGAGTTGTTTTCCTCGAAATATCTTTTACGATCTTAACGCGAGTCTGCTAAGTGAATCAATACGATTCGACATTACAAAACAGCAATTTTCTTTATGAAGAAAGTATGTCATAAAAACCGAGAGAAGAATCACTCGAGAGACGTCTTTCTCGTTTCTTCTCTTCTCTTCTCTGGGGAGGTGTTAAGTTATCGTAAATGCTGCAACTGCAACCGCTGCTGTTGATGTTGATGTTGCTTTAGCCTCATTTGGCATGCAAATGTGTGGCCATCGGTTTTATCGTTGAGGATTTATCTAGATGGGGGCACAAGCCCACGTTGTTGTTGTTTGTCGCTCATTTGAAATGCAAAACCTTTAACAATCTTCTTCCTACAGCTGATAAGCTGATCAGAGAGCGCATTCTACACATACGCATATGTAGTTTAGTTTTCTTTTAACACCTCTCGACTCGGTTAACGAGCTTGAGCTTAGATGGGGCAAAAGGTAGATCCGAGATGAGCTCATGTTGCATGTGTGTGGCGTCTGTTGTTCTTCTTAGTTTTTCTAGGCGGTCTTCTGGCAACAACAACAAAACATTTATGTTGCAGGCCACTGAAGCGCAACGAGCATTTAACTTTCTTTCTCAGTCTCTGTCTCTCTCTCTCGAATTTTCAGTGACTGGTGAAGCGACAAATGTGTCTGCGATTTGTGTTGTGGGGGCGACAATTCTCTTGTCATTGTCATTGCCAGTCGAAAAAGAAAGAAGACCGAACCGAACAACAACCCAAAAAAAAAAAAAGGTTTTCACGATCGCTTCTCTACTTCATTTTTTTTTTTTTGGTGTGGGTTGCAACCAACTCAACTTCCTCAACTCTTTCTCCCCTTTAAAGTTCTCTTTTTTTATATGTATGTATATGTTGTGTATCTTTAACAAGCTGTCAGACATTTGATGGGCTTGATGTTGGAGTTTAATTACGAGACGATTGCGAGTCGAGCAATCAAAGCAATCAACTCATCAAAATGACCCTATCGATTTCATGTCTTCACAAGCTCAAGCGAGTGAAACCCCTTCAAAAAATCGAGACTTTGGCAAAACTTCAAAAGAAGAAGAAACAACATTTTTCTTTATGCATGAGAAGAAATCAAGTCATGAGTTAGGCGATAACGTGTGTGTCTATCGATAACGATTCTAGATTAAAGTATTCGTAACGAGCTGTTTCCGTAATCAATTGAAACTCTCGAAGGAATGTTATAAATGTAATTAAGAAAACTTTAAATGAGTTAGTTCAGAGTTAGCAGATCTCTGGATTATGAACGAAAATACAGGCATAAGAGAAGCACAATTTCAAAGAAGAAACAACCTAATGCGATAACATGTGTCTATCGATAACGATTATAGATTAAAGTATTCGTAACGAGCAGTTAGGATTTCAATTGAAACTATCGAAGAAGTTGAAAAAGAAAACTTTAAATGAGTTCACATTTAAAATTCGATATATACTAAAGTTACAATATGGTATTTTTGGTATTTTATAAGTAATTTGATAAATGAAATATGTCAAAAGATTTCTCTCAACAAATAAAGGAAAATACTAGCATAAGAGGGGCAAAATTTCTAAGTTAAAACAACCTTTTTGTATGCATGAGTAGAAAGAAAAACCTCATGAGTAAGGCGATAACGTGTATGTCTATCGATAACTCAAGATTGAAGTATTCGTAATCAATTGAAACTATCGAAGAAGTTGAAAAGAAAAGTTCAAGGAAAACTTGAAATGAGTTCACATTTAAAATTTCACATACATATATTGAAACTTATATAATAGTATTTTATATCAGCAAATCTCAGAGTTCACATTTCAAGTTCGATACATACTAAAATAACATTATGGTATTTTAGTATTTCATAAGTAATTTTATAAATGAAATATATCCACAGATCTCTGGATTATGATAAAAATATAAGCATAAGCGCAGACTGGCAAAGAAATACAACTTTTTTCACTTAGCGCTACTTAAACAACAATAAGCAGAGGGCAATATGATTAGAGGGCGAGGGGCAGGTGTGTGTGTGTGTGTGTGTGTGGGAGGCAGAGGGCGAGGCATGCTTGTGATATATCTCAGACTGCGCTTTGCTTTATTAGCTTCAACTTTTTTTCGCTCACTCTCTGTCCCACTGTATCTCGCTCTCTTTCGCTTTTTGTCTGCTTGTGTTTAATGTCACAAATTTTGTTGCTGGGTCCAAGATATTGTCGTGCTTTGTTGTTGTGGATGTTACGAGCAGCATTGTTGTTGTTGTTGTGCGAGTTGTTGTTGTTGTTGTTCAAGATGTTGTTGTTGTGCTAGTTGTTGTTGCTGTTGCTGTTGTTGATAGCAATCAAAGGCACAAAATGCGTGAGACTAGCGAAGAGTCTTTTTTTTGGGGGCTGCGCCTGGACGCTGTCTGTGTGTGTGTGTGTGTTTTCGACTACTCATACAAGTCCTTAATGTGTGTGTGTGTGTGTGTGTATGCGTGTGTGTGTAAGTGTGTGTGCAGTTGCTATTAGCATGCGCTATGTTAATGCTTTCATCTTGGCTGCTGACGTATCTAAGTATCTTTGTAGCTACAGCTACTTCGTCGTATGTGTGTGTGTGTCTCTCTATGTGTGTGTGTGAGTGTATGTATGTGTGTTCTTCTATGTGTGTGTGTGTGCTCCTACTGATGTTGTTGTGTGTATCTTGGCCCTCGCACAATTCCTGCAGCATTGTCGACTTATTTCATTTTCAGTTTCATTAAATAACAAATTGCTCTTTTGTCATATGCGAGTGTGTGTGAGCATGTGTGTGTGTGTGTTCGTATGTGTGTGTGAGCTTAACTTTTTATTATATGCCGTGTGTACTTAACTTTGTTTTTCTTTAGCTTCGCAACGCATTTCTTTTCTTTTCTTCTCTTTTCGTTGGCTGTAATGAAAAAAAAAGAGAAAAATTGAAGTAGCAAACGAACTTTACATTTGCCCCTCGCTTTAAGTTTTATGCTCTCAATAAATATTAACATTTCAACTTCAACCCTCGATGATGTTTTTGGCGAAGAAAGCAAAGAAGAAAACTCTCTCTCTCTCTCTGCCCGTTGTCTTATCACGCTTTTATTGCTTTTGTTGTTGCTGTTGCTGTTATTTTTAGTTAGTAGTCACCATTTTTCATATTTATGAAATGCCTTCAAAGATTTTAATCTCATAGAAGCAGTCAGAGCAGGGTTGCAAAAGACTGAGAGAGAGAAAGAGGAGAGAGGAGAGAGGGAGAGCGATGTGTGTGCTCCCAAAAAATATCTCATAACTGCGGGCGGCCCTTTGTAAGCACCGTTAAATTCCTTCTTTCACATGAGTGTATGTTTTTCTCTCTCTTTGATAAGAAGTCGACTTTTAGACAACCGCAAAAATTTCAATGCTGAATTTTCAGGGAATTAAAATTTCCACACAGTTTCCCCCATCAATCAAGTGTATTTAGCTCTAAGTTTTATTAATTTACTTTACGCTTAGTCACAGTGCTTAACTAACCCAAGTTCAAGTGTTGGCAACCCGAAACTCACATGCGATTTAGCTGAACCTTTGTGAAACGCACAATGAAAGCCTTAGGTGAGAGTTGAGCTCAAGAAATTGCACTTGAAATGTATTTTAGGCGATTAAAAGTCTATGCTTCAGTTGTGTGCAATCCTAAAACTTCATACGATTTGTCTGAAATTGCAGATAATGCAATTTAATTGTATAGGCAGCAAGTCAAGCCAAGGTATAAGCTATCCCATAAAGATGTTATGGCCGAAATAAAGTAATTTAGTTCAGGGAACAACCCCTAGAAATGAAAGAACCTCAACGTAAATGCTCTTTAATCGCTCAAGGTGTTGGACTCATGTTCAAAGTGCACTAAATTATACACAGAGAGAGAAGGAGTGGGTAAGAGAAAGAGAAGGGAAAGGGAAAGGGAAAGAGAAGATGCTATTCTGGGGGCAGTCAATCAACAGAAGAGTCGATATATTGTGTGTGCGGCTTTGCCACATGTGTTTGAGGGTTCATCATCATAATATCCGAGGTGTGAACACTTTTTCCTTCCCCCTCCATGTGTGACATGTGCTCAAAAGTCAGATCATTATAGAGAGAGAAAGAGAGAGAGAGATAAGAAGATGCAGAGAGGGAAGAGTGGCAGCCAAGTCATAAATTTAAAAGCAATAAAACTTTCAAGACAAATAAATGCCACGCAGTAGATGAGGCATTCGCTTATTTATTTATTTATTTTTCTTCCTCACAGAGAGTGAGAATGAGCAATGCGCGCAAAATATTTCAAAGAGAGAGAGAGAAGAAAATGCAAGCTTCGCTCAATTCAGATTCTTCATGCTCCGTTCTCTGTTCTTCAGTCTTCTTCATTGTTCATTCTTCATTCTCCTCATTGCCATGCTTAACGCGTGCGTGCGTGCGAAGGCTTGTGGCTTGTACCTCCCCCTTTCCCCTTCACCTTCCTCGTCACCCCAAACTTGCCACATACCTGCAGTTGCAGTTGCAGTTGCCTCTTCTTGCCTCTTACCTCTTGCCTCTGGCCTGTGCACATTACTAAGGTTGTTTATCTTTCCGCTGTGGCAAGACCTTGAATATGCGCCTGCATATGACAGGGGCGTTAATTTATGTGTTCCCCTCCTCCTAACCACACAGGGGCAGAGGGGAGAGTGGAGAGTGGAGTGTGGAGAGTGGAGAGAAAAGCAAAGTACAAGATTTGCGCTTGCATTCGCTGGCGTCGGCGATGCATTCAGCCAAGTGATTGTTATCTCGAGATATCAATTTAAAGCCCTTGCTCTCCACCCTTCTCCTCTCTTACAATCTTATTGTGTCTTCTTCTTTGCATATATATTTGTGCTTTACGATGTCAATTTCATTTCCTATATAGTTGGTTTTGTTGACTTGTTTACCTTCAATGAAAATCGTTGATTTTACAATGAATATTTTCATAGTTTATAAAGCGATGCATAACGATAGTTAAGAAATGTTTTCAATTTCATTCTATTGCGATGAATATTCTTTTTTTTATAAAGCTATGAATATCGCTTGCTCTGCGATATCCGATTAAATATATTTCAGCAGCGTTGTCAAGTTCATTTAATTGCTTTTTTTCTCCAAATATCTTTTACGATATATTATATATTGAATAGTTTAAAGAAAGAATCTACAACTCTTTAATTCCAAACTCTAGCCAAAAGTATCTACAATTTTTCAACTCAGAAAGGTTGTCATTTTAATTTCATTGCATATATTTTAAATGACGATGAATATTCCCTTTTTTTTCTTACAAATATTTCTTTACCTTTTGTAGAAAAGAATATCGTTAGATCTACAACAATTAGTGATTTTATTAATTCGCCTGTTTTTAGCTTTATTTGCAATTTGTTTAAAGTTTTCAATCATTTGATAAATTATAAAATTTGTCGATTTCATGAGTAATCATAGCTTTTCTAAAGCAGCTTTTTTTGAATAGTCAAAGTCTAAACTTAACTATCTTAAGTATCGTATAAGTGAAAGAGCACAAAGCTAAATCATATTTCTCCATCATATTTCTGATGTCTTCGGCTTAAAGCGTTAATAAAACAAAGAGAAGCAAAAGTTTATGAAGGAACTTTACTCGAATTTGTTTTCTTTTCCTAAAATAGAATTCAAACGCATTTCAATTATATTAATTTTCCGGTTATCGAAAAAGTGAAATATTATATAAATATATTTGAAATAAGTAAATATAATACTCGGCGATCATCTCTTCTTCTCTTGAGTGGTAGTAAGTACATTTTTTTGTAAATAATCTCCACATGTAAAAAAATTAAAAATTTTCTGTCATTCTCTTCGTCATAGAATTTATTAATTATTTTTAGATAGATAGATTGTAAATAGAATACATAAAAAAAAAATCTCTTCTTCTCAGCGACTTCTTTTATATTACATTATTATATCTAATATATTTTATTATATTAGCTTACTTCTAATAGCTTTGCTTTTGTAAATAGAGCGCATAGAATTTTCATCTTTCGCCAGCTTATTAGAAACGCGTGTCTCGTGCTCTTCAAAGTTTTGTGCATAGATCATCGCGTTAGATTTCAACAGGTTCTGCTGCCAATTAGTTGTCGGCTCTCAAAATGAATCAATGCAGCTGCATTCAGCATTCAGTATTCAGCATTCGAAGAGACAGTTCTACACGGCCTCTCTACTTCCCCCCCGCCCTCTTTCTCTCCCCGCTGATGGAGATGAACTTCTATGACACTTTCGTTGGAAGCAGTTCACAGTTGTTGTGCTTAATTGTTGTTGCTGCTCTGCTGTTGTTGTTTATCTGGCAAACATAAAACAGAAAATGAAAAACCAAATAAACGCTAATTGGAAAAACATATTTTATATGAACTCTCGCGAGGGCGCAGAGCATGAAAAGAAGGGGAAGGGGAATGGGGAAAGGGGAAAGGGAATGCATTGCATCTGGCATGAAGATCGTTCTGTGCAGCAGCAGCCCTCAAAAAGTGGATGTGGCATGCAGCAAGCAGCGGCAAGCGGCAAGCGGCACGCACTTCCCACTCATAAAAACTGGAAACATTTTTCCGAAAAATGTAGAACTCCCCCTCCCTCCTTCTATCTGTCCCCTCCCCCAACTCTTTGGGCAAGGCAATAACAAGCAGACGTCGAGAAATAAAATCCACACATAAAAATGTTTTGGGTAACCCTTTGCTGTTGTTTCTTGTTGCTTGTGCTGGGTGCGGCCAATGTCTGGGTTAGAGAAGGGGGAGAGGCGATGAAGAGGGGAAGCCTACTTCTTCTTCTTCTTCTTCTTCTTCTTGGGGGCCCCCGCTTGTGGCTGTCAAATGAAATGCCGTGTTGCCCATGATGATTATTTCTGACATTTGTGGCAAATGTGCGGCAACAAAATGTGTTCCCCCTTCCCCTTCCCCTCTCTCCCTTCACCACTCTCCACTTTATTTATAAACAATCGAAATTGTTGCGCCATTTAATTGTTTTATATTTAAAACAAGAGCCCTAAGAAATTCGTTTATAAATCAAATAAAAATCAATTTTAATTGCATTTCCTTGCTGACATTTTTCTCAGCAGCCAAGGCAAAGTAAAGAGAGCTAGGAGGGGGAATGGAGGGGGGAGCAACTTGCAACGTCTTGCGGCATGAAAACTTGTTCTGTTTGCAACCAAACTGGCTTGGCCAAAAACTGCATCAACTGCAAAACCGGCTTTGAACTCGTTTGGTAGCATTTGGCCACCTTTTTTTTCTTCCTGGCTGCCTCTTGTTTTTGTTTTGCACTGTTTTTGGAGGCGGGGGGCGTCAACATGATTTGCACTACAAAACAAAATTTAAGGAGCAGCTCCGCGGCAGCTCCGCCAGCATCCAATAATCCTCCCTCCCTCCCTAGAGTCCATGCCTTTTTTTTCGCGCTGCATTTTTTGCGTAGGTTTTCTTCTTCTATGTTTGTGTGTGAGTGCAGCGAACTGGTAGCCAACAGGCAGAGATTAATAGTGGTGCAACAGCAGCGGAGGCAGCAGCAGGAACTGCTGCTTAGAAGAGTCAAGAGGTAGCCAAGAGTTAGCCAAGTTAAGGCCAAGTCACATGGGGACAACGTTTCGTTTCATTTCGTGTTTGTGGCCACTAAATCTTGGGCCAAAAGACAAGACAATTGAGACGCAGCCTGTGGTAAACTCAACTAAGGCACACAGAGGCACAGCTTAAGAGCAGAACGAGAGAAGTTAATAGAGGGAAATCGTAGAGAGAGGGAGATGGAGAGAGAGAGAGAAAGAAAGATGTCAAGCGAATAATAAATACTGAGAAAAAGTCAGAAAATATTTAAAAATAATGAAAGAAAGAGTAAGATATGACATAATTAAAACAAAAATAATATACCAAATTAATATACCAAAAAAATACTGAAATAATTCATAATGTAAAGAAAGAGAGAGAGAGAAAGAGTGAGATGTGAAGCGAATTATAAATAGTGAGAAGAGGCCAGAAAATAGTTGAAATAATGAAAGCAAAAGTAAGATATGACTTAAATCAAAATACCAAATTAACATAACCAAAAAAATACTGAAATATACCATAATGTAAAGCTGACAGTTTTATAATATATCAGGTTAAAGCTCGAAAATAAAGCCAATGTATTCATTATTTAAATATATTTAACTAATATACCAACAAAATACAGAATACCAATATGTGTATCTGGTATATTAAATGTTTTCAGCATAAAACCACAAGTATTTGTCATTTAAACACACCAAATTAATATACCAAAAAAATACTAAAATATACCGCAATATATGTGCGGTATATTGATTGTATATTTCATATACCAAATGGTTTCAACTTGAACAACAAATGCAAATACTTTCATAATACAGTCGAGTGATTGTTTAAATATACCAAATTAATATACTGAAAGAATACTGAAATATTTAGAAAAATGTATCTGGCATATTAAGTGTTTTAAGCAAAAGAGGGAAACACAAGTACTTATCATTTTAATATACCAAAAATTATACAAAAATATGCTGAAATATACCGCAATGTATATGTGGTATATTGATGATATGTTTGATATACCAAATGGCTTAAACTTGAAAAGCCAATACAAATACTTTCGACTAAGCGATTAAATATACCAAATTAATATACTGAAAAAAATACTGAAATATTTCGAAATATATGTCTGGTATATTAAGTGTTTGAAGAATGAAAAAAAAGAAAACACAAGTATTTATCATTTTAATATACCAAAAATTATTCCAACAAATACTGAAATATACCAGAATTCATATATGGTATAGTGATAGTATGTGCGGTATATTCAGTGGTTTATTTGATAAATTAGTATACCGAAGTAATACTTAAATATATATTAGTGTATATTTGGTATATTGATAGTATGTGCGGTATATTCAGTGGTTTGTTTAGTAAATTAGTATACCGAAGTATAAACTTAAATATACTTTAGTGTGTATTTGGTATATTCATAGTATAGTTTTAAACTTTCAAAGAAAACTCAAGTATTTTAATAAATAAAAGTTGTCATGCCAATTGTAATTAACTCCATCGACGATTCTCAGAGCGATGTTGAGTCATCTCAGAAATATTCTGGAAATAAGCAATTTCAACATCGATTAACACTCGCCGAACTTTTGGAGTATTTCACTTATGATTATGGCTGTCAAAATTGCAACTGAAATTCATGTAATTCCTTTTTACACTTGTCATAATTTCATAATTATTTTTCATCTTCTCCTTTTTCATATATATATACTTTTTTGTGCGGGAAACCGATGCGAGCAATTATTTGATCACCAGTTTTTTTTTCTTCCTTATTTATTTTGTTTTTTGGTTGCGTGTTGAAAACATTTTTTGGCAGTTTGAAATTTGTGGTGTTTGTGTTCGGTTGTCGCTTTTAATGAACGTGAAATTATTTTCATTTGTGAGCAAATGTTTCATTAGTCGCGCTGATGATGATGAAGGCGATGGCGATGGTGATGGCGATGGCGTTGAAGTTGAAGCTGACGATGATGAAGCGACACGCTGAGCGAAAGATACAAATGTATCTGAGTCTATTGAAAGTGGTGTGTGGCAAGCTGTTTTTCTGTCGATTGCCAATATATGCAAGCTCATCTCAGCTAAGCTATTTGCCCCCTTTCTTCTTCTTCTTCTTCGTTTTGTGGGGGGTATTAATTAATGTGCCACGCCCACGACGCCTCTGCTGCTGTGGTTTTGATTAATGGAAAATTAGTTGCAATGTTAGTTCGATACATTCGAGCAGAACAATTGCGAAGCTTTTGCGGTCAGCTAACTATCTATCTTTTTGTATCTGTATCCACAGCTTTGTATGTGTGTCTGTGTGTGTATCTATATATGTATGTATTTCTGCAGTTTGCGGTTCATTTGAGGTGTCGCTTCAGCAGCAGCAGCAACTTTGGTAATTCAATTTTTTCTGCCATATCATAAATTTAATTTGAAATGAAAATCCTCAAGATATGCCACATTATCCCAAAAGCGCTTGCTTTTGTATTTGCCAGATACAAACAGACACACACAGCGTGCTCACTCCTCTCTCACTCTGTACTTTGCTTTTTCGACCACAATAACGGATTACATTTGAAATTGTTTGGCATTGGCTGCCGTTCGTCTGGCCACAAGCGTTGCCCTCTTGGCAGCAGCCTCTCCTCCTCCTCCTCTTCCTCCTCTTCTTGCCTTGCCTGTCGATGCCCATCTATACACTCTCCTTCCTTCTTTCTTTCATTCTTTTCGTTTTTTTCAATATTACACGATGACTTTGAATATTTGTACTGTTGTTGCTGTTGTTGTTGCTGTTGCACATCATGGGTGGGATTTTGTGATTAGAGAGATACAAGCGGCAGATACACAGCAACAACAACAACAACAACTGACTGACTGACTGCTTCAAATGGCTCGAATGGTCGAAACCAGAGAGCAAGTGTAACAAATATGTTGAGCATAGGGACTACGAGATGCCAGCTAAGGCTACAGGCTTTAGCAACATATACAGATATAGATACAGATACAGCTAAAGATACAGATACAGATACAGCCAAAGATACAGATACAGTTGGCGAGATACAACTGCAGTTATACAGTTACGGATACACTTATTTTGATTGTTTGCCGACTAGTCTGAAGAATCAAGTCGAGAAGGGGGCCAACGAAAGGGGAGCAAGAGAGAGAGAGAGAGAGAGAGAGAGAGAGAGAGAGAGAGGCAGGTGACTGAGGAGGAGGGTTTCATTTGATGCGCCCATTTGCGGCGGATTTCAGTATTTTGTTGTGTGTGTTGGGATTCGATGAAGGCGACCAAAAAAGATGATGCCAACTTGAGTCGAGTTGAGCTGCAAAAATTAAAATCGATACACGAATTATTTCACATTGCAGCCAGAAATAAATGTGGTTCTCTTCCCCCTGTTCTCCCCTGTTGTTGTTGTTATGCCACAGCAAAACTGAGAACAGAGAAACAGCAGAGCTGACTGACTGTTTAGAACTATGGAATTTTGTGAGCTTTCAAGTTTTTGGCAACTATTTGCTGCGTTTGCGTTTTGCGTTTGAGTTGGTTTTAGGCTAATGCCTAAAACTGTTTTTGTTAAAATATGTGAACTGCTTTTCTCTGCAATTTGCACAAAAATCAATCTGCAGATACACAAAAAAACTAAACTTGAAAGTTGAGAACGTTAACGAAGAGCGTATGGAAATTGGTCACAAGGTTGAATGTGTATGTGACGACTTCATTTAATGTTAACCCCATATCATTATTATTCTCTAATCTAGGTCTAGGATTGACTAAAAAGCCGAGAACCGAGAGTCAAGGATAAGAACAAGGAGAACAACAAAAGTTGCGAGAGAAGAAAGTTAAAATATGTGAAGGCGCCATCATAAAATAGTGTGAAAAAGAGAAGACAACACTGTGTTAGAAAGAGATAAAGAGAGTAAGGCAAACACTCAACGTGTGTGTGTGTGTGTGATAGTGTTTGTATTTGTGTTCGGTGGCAGGTAAATGAATATTTGCATTCAATTAAAAACGCTGTCGGCGGCAGCGATGCCTCCCCCAACCCCACGCCCAAGGGCCAGCCACGCCCCCTGCCTGGCACTGAAGCATTGGAGCATCGAGAACTGAGCATTGAGAACTGAATACTGAGAACTGATAACGCATAATTTGCAGCACTTGCACAACCTGCAATGCTCCCATGATTAATGGAATGCAAACGCGCAAAACGTGGCCAATAATAATTAATAATAATCATAAAAGCCAGCGGAAATAATAATCGTAGAAACAGCCGTAAGAGCGAAAGAGATACAAACACATCACAAACGAAAAAAAAAAAAACGAGAGTAAATAAATATTTAATGCGCATGCAAATAAATTAAAAAAAAAAAAAGAAGAATTCACATTAAATACATGTAAAAGAGAAACCGCATTAAGCACATTTCACATAATTCAAGCGTGTGTGTAAAAAGTGAAGCAGTCTACTTCGCTTCGATACCGATAACGATAACGATACCGATAGCGATAGCAAAACCAAAATGACTATGAAATCAATGAAGTACTCCGATTGTGATACCATTATGGATGGCTATAATCCGGTGCCGCCTCCATTGCCACGCCGAGTGCCGCCAGTGCGCAACATTTATGCCGAACCCTTTGCCCACGAGCCCAACCATTCCAGCAGGTAAATATACATCTAACATATATATATACTCATATATATATAACTATTATATATTATATACATAGTTAACAAATAACTCAACAACAATTCGATTAACGAGCAACGATTCACATTAACTGACAGCTTATTACTTATACTATTATCAATTTGCATAGTCTGGCAACGCTGCTGCATGACACTCTCTTTATAGTGATCAACAGTCTGGCAACGCTTATTTAACAGCTGTTGCCTTTAATCATTATAACTTTCACTATTATCAACTTGCGCAGTCTGGCAACGCTGCTGCATGACACTCTCTTTATAGTGATCAACAGTCTGGCAACGCTTATTTAATAGCTGTTGCCTTTAATCTTTATAACATTTACTATTATCAACTTGCATAGTCTGGCAACGCTGTTGTAGGCTTTTCGTTTTATTGTGATCAGCAGTCTGGCAACGCCGTTGCACTTATTTGTAGCTTTGGTTACAGTTCGTTTTATCTTAATAAGTGAAAAGGCATCAAGTCCTTTTGTCAACCATCTGGCAACTCTATATTCATGAATTACTGTTAAGGTAGCAAATAAGTATGTTAATAATATAACCTTAGTTGTACTTCTAATGTGTACATTAACTCTAACATGCAGTTAAATCTATAAGCAAGCTACAAATCTCGAAGAAATATAAGCAAACAACGACATGGCAACTCTTTGCTCTTAATTTTATGCTTATTTTACATCTTGAATTACTGTTAAGATATCAAATAAGCAAGTTTATAATATATATGCACAATCAGGCAACTCTATCTACAAAGTGTGTTTATAATATAGCTGAAGTTACATCTCTAATAATCTGGCAACTCTATCTACTAATTTTATCTGTTTTTTTTACTACATAAATTATAGATAAGGTAGCACATAAGTAGGTTTATAATATAGCTGTAGTCTTATCTCTAATGTGTACGTTAACTCTAACATGCAGTTAAAACTTTGGACAAGCTACAAATAATGCATAAATTTATTTACATATAGTACAATAGCTATGTGTGATATTATATCATTTAACTATACTATTAAGTTAAGGTAGAATAAACCTAAAGATCACCAGTTGAAATTCTCTGCCAACGATCTGGCAACACTATCAGCTAAATTATTTAATATGATTCGCTACTTATTTTAATGTCTAATCACATATCATCATATAACATATAACAAGATAAGTTTATAATAGCTAAATTTAGTATTCTAAAGTCCACGTTAACTTTAACATGCGGTTAAAATAAAAAGCTAGCTTTACGGATTATTTACAACAGCTGTAGTGAAATTTCATCAACTTTACCTTGCAGTGAACATGATTATATTGATTACATCAAACCTGAATATTATTTATATATATGTCTGTTTATTACAACCTGCCTATTGTCAACTTTAACGTGTACATGAGAAACTACTTAGCTGCAAGAATTTGACTGTTCTTCAAAGATCTGGGCAATAAAATTGTTGTCGAGCTAACTCTTGACTCGTTGTTTAAGTTTTACATTTATTTATGTTTTTTGTGTGTTGTTTGTTTGTTATACTTTATTTATGTTGTACATAACATACAATGTTAACGATAGCGTGCTAAGAAAAGCTTTAGAGCTCAGGCTGAGTGACTGACTAGGAGAGGAAAAAAAAAGAAAAAAATCGGTTACAACTTGTAAATCCCATTTGAAATTGTATTTTCATTTGGCTTGAAGTGAAGTGTGCTGCGAGTTACAATGTGTCGTCTTGGAAAGAAGAAGAGGAACAACTTGCCACTAGGATTACCTAGAACATGAAGAAGAGCCACCCATGTGTGGCAAGCACCTCGATTCCCCTTCCACCCACGCTTCTGTTGCTGATGCTGATGCTGATGCTGAGTTGCCAAGTTGCATATTAAAAGAGAAATGTGCCATATAAAGCTCGCGAGTATCTTGTCGAGTGTACAATATGCATTTTGATACGGTAACGAGAAAGCGCACGAACCGAAGAGGGAGACAGAGAGAGAGAGAGAGACAGAGAAAGGGGAAGGGGAAGGGGGAGATAAAGTGATGGCTAAAGCATCTGCATAAAGTATAAATGGATGTGAGACGCGAAGTTCGTGTGTCGCATATGGATATTGTGTATATCCTTTTCATAAAACGAGCTTCAACAATGCCAAATAGCCTCGGTCCGCACAAGAAGAGGCGTGGCATGGGCGTAGGGAGGGGGGGCGTAGGAGTGCTTGATAGAAGCAGAGCTCCTCTCAGGCTTCAGTTCGCATATCGCATATCAAAAACGAAACAGAGCGAAGAGCGACGGAGAGGGGGAGAAAGCAATGGGCAAGTGGTAACCAACAGCCAACTGGTTATAGGAGCTTATTGTGGTGCTGCAGAGCGAGAGAGAAGGGGCAGAGAGGAACAGAAAGGGGGAGGGCAAGTTCGTCTCTGTGTCTGCGTGGTAAAAATGCGGCGCAATATGTTTGCCTGTCAGTTTTCATGCATTTCATATCGAAAACCATTCGTACTTTTACTTGAGTGAGTTTTATGAGCAACGAGCCAAACAGCAGCTGAGGCCGAGATGGGGAAAGGAGGGTTAGAAGGGGATACATCTATGATGATGCTCTTGTGTATACATTGTGCACACACACACACACACACACACACACACACACACACACACACACACACACACACACACACACACACACACACACACACACATACTAAGATACCCTAGACAGTTTTGGCCCCGTTTGTATGCATAGTTTGTAGGCACGGCAAAGGAGAGAGAGTGAGGAGGGGGGAGGGAATGCCAAAGTTGCCAGCAAACTGGGTTAGAATCTAGCATTTTTTTATTTTTTATTTTTTTTTGGAATCGAGAGAGGAAGAAAAATGGAATTTGTTGCTTGTTATATTAAATGCAAACTCCAATTACTTTTTATTGGACTATTTCAATGATATGAAGGAGTTGAGGCAGCTTCCACATCTCCCATCTTCCATCTCTCTCTGTATGTGCAACATAAAGCACAATGTGTTGCAGGCTTTGTGGGGCAACATTAGATTAGGTAAGCAGCCAGCTTAAGTTGTGTATCGATGTGATGCGATGCGATGCGTTTTGGCCAAAGCAATTTGCATTGAGACTCGAGTTTGCAAGTTGTGAGGGGCAAAACGAACAATGACTAAGCATAGATCCAGATTATGCTACAGTAAATATTATGTATGTGTGTGTGTGTGTGTGTGTCTGTGTGCGTGTATGGGTCAAATTACTGTGTGGTTAGTTCAAATTAGCTCAGCGTCAGAAATACTTAAAGGCTCTAAACCAATACCCTGTAAAAGTTCAAGCAAAAAGAGGTGCATTCAAATAGAAAAATTATATTATTTTTTTTTTTTTAGTTTTTAAATGTTATTTTGATATTTTATTTTCAAATTTAGTTGAATTTATATTTTAATATTTAATTTTTTTATTTTTAGATTTTATTTTGATATTTCATGTTTTTATTTCACGTTTTATTTTTATACTTAATTTTTTTATATTTTTATGTTTTATTTTTCTAATTTTATATTTTATTGTTTTATTTTTGTATTTTATTTCCATAAATTTAATTTTAATATTGTTGTTTATTTCACCTTTTATTTCTATATTTTATTTTTTTATTTGTATGTTTTATTTTTCTAATTTTATATTTAATTTTTTAATTTTTATATTTATTTTTTTTATTTATATGATTTATTTTGATATTCTATTTGTTTATTTCACCTTTTATTTTTATATTTAATTTTTTAATATTATATTTTTTTTATTTGTATGTTTTATTTTTCTAATTTTATATATATTTTCTTTTTGTTATATTTTATTTTTATTTTTATATTTTATATTATTTTTTCATTTATAGGTTTTAAGATTAGTTAATTCTTTATTTTCTTGTGGTTACACATATCTTGTTTTTAAACCCTTGCTTGGTTGTTAAACAAATATGTTTTAAGTGTGCCCATATTATATAAATCATAATTAGCATAACAAACGTGACCGTATTTAGTTGTAAATATCCTTTACTTTGTTATATGGTAACACTTTAAATGAACTGCCTTTTTTTGTCTGCACAGTAACGATAATATAAGTTCATTATTTATAATTTAAACTAAATCGAATTTCGAAACGGATATTGGCAATAAAATATATCTTAAAACAACACTCATTTAACTAGCAACAAACTAGTTTTTACAGGGTATCTCAATAGTGCAACTTTAGCGCACTGCATTGAAATGTGCTTAAGCTGATTATCAAAATGTATTTCATGTTCAAATTAATAAGATAATAATCATATATGTATGTATATGTATGTTTGTATGTTAGTTACAGGCTTAGAATAATATTAAGATTCTGTTGAAATTTGAAATTAATTTAGCATAAGAAGAAACTTTTGCGACATTCATTTAACTTAATAGCCGAGTAACTGTTGTTGTTCTAACATTTTAAACGCCACAAATTGTTTATGAACTTTGCTTTTATTAACAATATTTTCTCTCTCTGTTTTTTGTTCTTTTTTAGGTAAGTTGCGTCTTGACGTTTTTCGTGTGTTGCAAAAGTCTGGGTAAGATTTACGACGAGTTTAACTCGATTCCCAATTGGTTGCAGGACTTCGTCCTGATCTTCTTCTTCTTCCCTTTGGCCCCCCCTTTAAATGTTAACAATTTAAGCAAACAATATGAGAAAGTAGCAAGGAAATGAAACTGAATTTAAGAGTCCGTCTTTCATTCATATTTTTCTGCTTTTTTGTTTTGTTTTTGTTGCTGAAAAGTTTGAACGGTGCCAAGTTGCAACTGGCAACTGGCAACTTGCAACTGCCACAGCCAGAAATCTATATGTGTGTGTTTGTGTGTGTGTGTGAAGCAAACATTTAATAATTCAAGTAGCCCAGCGGCGGGGGAGCTGCCCCCTCGCTCCTCCTCCCTTGCTCCCTCCTCGGCTCGGCTTCTTTAGTGCTACAGTGAAACGCCCCTAATGACCTACTTCACTTACACTAACAACAACAACGAGAACAACAACAACGATAGCGAAATGTACATAAGTAATTTCTGGCCGAGGGAGTTGACTGTCCCTTCTGCCACTCCCCTCCCCTCCCCGCCCCTCTGTAGTACAGCAGGTGAACAGCAGCAGCACAAAACTTGTGTGTTTGGCTTCTAGTTTTGATTCCAAGTCTCGCTCTCTCTCTCTCTTTTTCTCTTTGGAGGTTCCTTTTGCTGCTCTCTTCTCTTCTACTTTTTTGGAGAGGGGGAGGTTTTTCTTGCAAGAAGTTCCGAGTTCTGTTTGGCATGGCTTTGGCTTCCGGCTTCCTGCTGCTGTTGAAGTGAGACGCAAAAAAACCCGAAACGAAACGCAGGCAAAATAACAAAATACAAAAAAAAAGTATTACTATTGCAAAATATGCGAAATATGCTAGCACTCAAGTGGGTGGACTGAGGGGAGGTACTCAGGGCGGGTGGGTGTTGGTGTGGCAGCCATAGGCCAACTTGCAACTGGCAACAAAGTTGGCTGTGCAGCAGCGAAATTTGCATGCAACATGAAGGAATGCTCGCTGCCATAGCAAGCACTCTATAGAAAATATATGTATATGCAACAAAAACACTTCACATCCCCCCCCTCTCTCTCTCTCTCTCTCTTTCTCTCTCGCTTCGTTGCTCCACTTTGGCCACTGACAAATTTTCCGGCGTACGCCTTTTCCTAACCATCCGGACATGTGCATGACCTCTTGACCTAGTCGCACTGCCTTCGGCAAGCCAAAATGCGCAGAAAAGTGACCTGCCTCCTTTCCCCGCCTTCCCTCTTGAACATGCACGTACATGCACAGTTATGAGGCATGGTCCAATCAATATGACAACCCGACGCCCAAAAGTAGGCAACACTCGACACTCGAGTTATGAAGCTCAGAAGGCAGCTGAAGCAGCTAAGGCAATATTATGATTGAAATGCTGAGCTTGATATGATTACAGTCAGAGAGAGAGAGAGAGAGAGAGAGGAAGAGAGAGACAGAGAGAGAAGGAAGACAGACAGAGGGGGAAGCAAGCACAACATTTGTTTCGGACAGTTGGCAACTAATTTGTTTGTGAAATGAACGGCAACTGGCCCAAAACAGTCAGCACAAAGGTCAACAAATTGAATAAAAATTACAGTGAGTGAGACAGAATAATAGAGAGCGAAAAAGAGATAGTGAATGATAGAAAGAGAGGAAACCAAAGCGTTTAACAGCTAAATACAGAACAAAGAAATGAAATTGGAAAACAATTTAATATAAAAGTTAAGATAGCTATAAATATGCAAGGGAAAAAATTAAAAAAAAAAGTTAATCAATTTATTAATTATTAATACTTTGATAAAATTTGGGAAACTCAAATCCAAAGCTAAAATAAAGACAATTTATTAAACAAAATAAAATAGAATTAAAAGTAAGGAAAGTATTTGTAAAAGATTTAATTAAGGAAACAAAAGAAAACAGATTAATAATAATTTTTTATTTTAAGCTTAATTTCTAATTAAAATGAAAGCTTACTTCTTTTGAATTAAGTGTGAAAATTCAAAAAAAAAAATATCTATTCAATTTATAAAATAATAAAAGGTTTTGATATTGTAACTCAGCGTGATGATTTGATGCTACTTTTAAATTTATGATAAACATCTCTTAAAAGGGGCTTTTATTTTTTTTTAAAGATTCTACATATATTATTATTATTATTATAATATTATAAAGAAGCTCTACAGAATTTTATCCATAAAATCTTCTTTATTATACATGCACACGAAATGCCAATTTTGATATAGAACTCGAGCAAAATGAACAACAGCTGAGCCACTGCAATGCAGACTTCAATGCGGATGCAGCTCTGTCAACGTTCAGCTGACTTGTCATGCCTGAAAAGCTCACTTACCGCGGAAGGCAACAATTCCGCATGTAATGTGATCGAATCGAATGCTATTTATAATTAATGTCTGCTATTCTTGGACGTATCTATGCGTAATATCGATTTGCGAACTTTCGAAGAAGAAGTGCTGCTGCTGCCAGCTGTTGTTGTTATTGTTGTTGTTGCTGTTGCTGCTGTTGATTGTCGCAATCGGAGATTCTCTTGTTGCAGCATATCCCGCAGCGTTCTCATCTCCTCGGTGAGCTTCAAGCGTCGCTGCTCCAGTTGCTGCAACTTCTGTTGCTCTGCCTCGAGTGTGGCAAACAGTTGCTTGAACACATTCGCAGCGCCCTCCATCTGCCCTTGTTGCAGTCGCTGTCTCTGTGCCTGTGTTTGTGCCTGTGCCTGTGCCTGGACTCGAGTTCGACTGCTGCTCCCTGTTTCTGGGGCATCCTTTGACTTTGGCGTCTGCGACTGTTGCTTGTCAATCATTGTCAATCGCCTCACTGCACTCCAAAAGCAACCGCTCTGTTCTACCAAATAATTTTCAAATATCTGTCTGCATCTGAAAATGTTTAGCTTACAGTGTTTGCTTTGAAACGTGCAGTTCAACGATTGCTTTGCTGGTCGACCTAATAACATTCAATCACATTTGACTGATATCGAAGTAAAATTTGAAAGCTTTCAATGGTGTTTCCTATAGCAGCAGCAAGCTTTACTTCAAGCGTACTTGAACGTAATACTTGAATTAAAATAATACTTAAAATCAATCATTAATTGGCTGAACTCAATCTGCACTTCAATTACGTTACTATTTCTATTTGAAGATTATTTTTCTCTTACTCACGCTTTGCTGTCCATACATTGCAGTCAATCAGCAGTTCATTCTGTCGATCATTAATCAATCTTCTTCAATCATACGTATGTAAGCTTTCAATCATGGTCCCTTAATTGAGTTACATCATTCCTTAATCATTTGTGTCATTGTCTTAATGAATCACATCTATGCTGACCACAATCTACACTTCAATCATCTACAATTGCTTGTCTACATCAATCGAACTCAGTTTTTGCGACTGTCTTTCTCGCATTTTGCTGACAACACATACATCACAGTCAATCAGCATTTAATGCCGCCAAATGCGTTAATCAATCGTCTTCTTAGACTGATATCAATCGCATATACATAGGCTTTCATTCATGGTTCCTTAATTGAGTTACATCATTCCTTCTTTCAATCAACCCTTCAATCCACACTTAATTTAATCTTCTTCAATCTTGGTGCCTTAATTGAGTTACTTCATTCCTTAACCAATTTGCCTCATTTTCATATTTACTGAGCTCAATCTTCACTTCAATCACGAACACAGTTCTTGCAACTCTCTTTCTCCCACTCTACTGCCCCGTCATACATCACAGTCAATCAGCAGTTAATGCCGCCAAATGCGTTAATCAATCGTCTTCTGATGGTCTGCTTTTTCGATTATCTCCGCTTCATCGACATCAGCTGCCCCCGTCGTCAGCGATAACGCTGTCATTTATCTAATCCGCAGTTACCTTTAGGGTTGCCACCCCCTCCCAAACACAATCGTCTGACATCAATCTAGCCTGATGGTGATGCTGATGCTGTTGTTACTGTGCTGTGAATCAAAGTAAAGCTTATGACCTCTGCTTTGATAAAGAGCTTTTGGGCAAAGCTCTTAACTGGGCTCTCTCTCACTCTCACTCTCTCTCTTTGGAATGATAATTCAAGCCCAGCAACAACCGCAAAGCAACGCAAGCAGCAAAACAACGACAGCAGCTTAACCCACATTTCCAACTGACTGCGGAGGAGCTTCACGTTAAGCGGCCTGTTAATGACGCAATTTCCGAGCACTGACCACAACAAACACTGACGCAGTGTGTCGTGCGACCTTTGGGGTCAGCTTCTTACCTCCCCACCCCCTCCTCGGAGTACTTCTTTCCCTCCTTTCACTCCTCTCTTAAGGTTGGCTAATTAGCTTAGCGCAGTTAAATCGTTTGCTTATTGAACTACACGATGCGCATTTCTATGGCATCCAGATCAAGAGTTCGCATCACCTTCTTACTTGAGTTACCTTCCGTTTCCTTTTCCCTTTTCACTCTCCAGACAATAAATAATGTGACGGCTTAGAATTGCTGAATTCAAAAAAAAAAAAAAAAAAAGAAATGAAAGAAAGAAACATGCCACACGACATTGAGTGGGAACCAAAAAAAAGTGTGCTCGACTGTGAGATACCCGCTACCCATTTTTAATAAAAGCAAAATATTGCGGTATTATTTTCAAAATATACCGAAAATACTAAAAAAATACTTAACATATACCAAACGGTATGTTTGGTATATCGGTATAGTACACCATTCAATATGGCACAATATACCAGATTGTCAGCCAAAGCAACTAAGACCCCTTGTAAGTAGGCGTTTTTGCCCATACAAAAGTATTTCTTTAATAACTTCAATTTTTATCTGATCGCCATCAAATTTTCAGGAATCACAACTACTATAGTTGTTATTGTATATACCAAAATTCTCTAGCTCTAGCTTTAAAATAACGCTTGATATTCGATTTTTTGATTTGCGGGGGCGGAAGTGGGCGTGGTAAAAAAATTGATACAAACTTGATCTGCGTGCAAACATGACAAATAAATCAAAAAAAAAATTATAGCTCTATCTCTTATAGTCTGTGAGATCTAGGTGTTCATACGGACGGACGGACAGACGGACATGGCTATATCGTCTCGGCTGTTGACGCTGATCAAGAACATATACTTTATAGAGTCGGAGATGCCTCCTTCTACCTGTTACATACATTTCCTGCCGGCACAAGATTAATATAACCCTTCTACCCTATGTGTAGCGGGTATAAAAACCCTTCGACGATACAATTCCAGGCCATTACACTGAGAAATGTGGCACAATTTGAATAACATTTAAAATATAAAATTGAGCATCAATTCGGTAAAGGGAATAGGTATAGTTGATGATGTTTTTTTCGGGGTTCGGTCTTTCCCCTCCTCTCGTTTTGTGTTGTGGACGGAAGTGGTAGTTAAACCCTCTTTTCAGCTCCAATCTTACACCCAACTGATTGGCCAGCAAGTGAAATAGCACAGCGCCTACATCTTATGTTGTGTGTGTGTGTTTTTCTTCTACTTTATTTTTGTTGTGTAAAAATCTTGGGGCTTTTCTTGGCTGCCATTCTTGTGTGTATTTTCCTCTTTATGTATTTTTTTTTTTGTTTGACTAAATTGCGTAAATTATTGGCATATGTTGTCTTCGCAGTTGAGAGTCGCGGGCAGGCAATGAAACATTTTAACCCTTTTTCCTTTGGCAACGTCGAGAATGTCGCTGAAATTGACAGTCGCACATTGTTGGGGCGGCGACGTCTCGAGGAAGAGGACGAGGAGGAGGAGGAGGCGGGGAACACACATACTTTTGCCCTGGCATTTCATTCCAATTTTGAACCTCCTCCCTCTCTCTCTTCTCTCTTCTCTCTCTCGCTGTCTCTGTTTGTTGGGAACTCTGCCTCTGGCTGCCAGTCGCCTGTCAGTTTTGCTCCTTTTTTTTGTGTGTGTTTTTGTAGTTGCCTTTCAGCTCTTTCTTTGCTCTTTCTGCTCCTCTTTTTTTTATCATTTATTCCCATTCTTTGGCTTTTTATGTGCGCTATTTCGCGAAGTAGAACAATAGCCCAACGCGGCGACTGCCTTGTGTCCGCCAGGGAGGGGGAGGAGGAAAAGAGAGGGGGAGGATAGGGGACGTAGGACCTTCAAGCCCATTCATTCATCGCAGCTTCTTCTGCAGCTTCCAGCTTCGAGAGCTTTTGTTACAACTACGCGACGCTGTTACTTTTTTAGACCCCTCCCTACGTCCCTCTCCTCCCTCCATTCTCCACTCTCCACTCTATCTCAGCTACCCCCGAAGCTAAAGTCTACCCATATCAAACCCCAACTCCCTCCGCTCCCGCTCCGTTCTCGTGTCTTCTCTCTGGAGCAACTTTATTGTCTTGCCAAAGAAATAGACTTTTAATATACTACGAAACTCGCACTCTACACAATACCAGCTACAACTACAACTACTATATATGTATATATATATATGTGTGTGTGTGTGTGTGTAGGGGTGTGAAGTGTACTTCTCTCTGTGTGTGTGGAAATATTAGGCGCTTTTGCCAGTTCATTGACTTGCCACAACAATAGTTTGAAGTTTGTCTGCCAAAATATGAAGCGAATCCCCATTTGAACCCCTTTTTTTTGTCAGCGAGAGAGAGAGAGAGGGAATATAATGTCTTGTGTAGAATGAACATGAAACTCTATCTTCCCTTCCCTTTCTTTTGCACTTTAAAGATGAGAAAGGTGCAAACGAATTGAAATGAATGGAGTGTGGATAAAAGAAAGCCGACTACTTGAGCTCAAATGGGGAATACAAAACGCTGTAGGAGCGAAAAGGGATGCAAAAAGGTGAAATGATGCTTGGGAAATGTGTAGATCGGAATCAGAGATGGGTGAGATCATTCAACGTAGAACATAATCAGAATAAGGCAAAGATTTTAGCAGTATTTTGAAAAGAAATCGATAGACTACTATAACAATTAAAGAGCTTTAGCTTAATCCTTTTAAAATGTATGCGCTTTAAGCTGATTTAATTAGGCAAGCTGCAAAAAACTAAACAATTATAAAGGCTTTAACTTTGCTATTCAAAGAGCCTTAGCTTAATCCTTTTAAAAGAAAAAGTGCGCTAAGAATATATATGAGCTTTAAGCAGATTTTATTGGGCAAGCAGCAAAAAAGCTAAATAATTATAAAAGCTTTAGCTTTGCTAATAAAAGCTATATCAACTCATTCAAAGAGCTTTAGCTTAATCTTCAAAATGCTAAATAATTCTAAGAGCTTTGGCTTAATCCATTAAACATCGTAGAATCAATAGAAAGCAAAAAAGATCAAGGAATCTAAAAAGAATGTACAAAGAGAATGTGCATAGATAAAAACGTAAAGCTTATTTTAGAAAGCAGGGAGCAGAAAAAGTGCAATGTAAAGCTACTCAATGTAAGACAAGATTAATACAAATAAAATAGTCTACATAAAGCTGCTTTAAGTACATGCAAAAATATGTGAAATGAAGAAAAACAAGGATTAGTAAAATCAGTGTGATTATAAAAGAATTATTGTCAAAAATTAATGTTTATAGCAAACAAAGGTTCAACTAAAAGTGTTTTGAAAAGCAATTTGAAAAACGAGAATTAAAAAAAATGAATGCTCAGCGAATTGTGAAAAGTGTGTTCACTATCTCGCCAAAAATTGATTTATGGCTCGTCTCACAAAAGCTGCTTGAAGCCGAGCTGTCAAGAGCACATTAATTATTTTATTAGTATTTACATAGAGCACACACACACACACACACACACATACCATAATAATAATAATAATGCCACATAATGGGCAACGAAAATGAGCTGAACTGGAAAAGGCCAAAAGTGAATCAATGCCAGAGACAGAAAGATCTATTTTAGGTTGCATTTGAGGCTTCAGTTGAAATCTCTTTCAAGTTGGTTGATTTTCTTGGCCTGTAATTGAGCCAACATTGTGCCTGCCCCCCGGGGGCGCCACACGAGAATCAGAGAGAAAGAGGGAAAGAGACAGAGGGTCAGCAAGGTTTTTGAAGTTGGCCTAATGAGTTTCATGAAATCCATTTTGAGTATTCAATTTACTTGTTAGTTTTTATGGCGGCAGAGCAAAAGTAACATTTGCCCAGCGGGAAGAAACTTACATGACATTTGAAGTACATGCCACATGCCACATGCCGCACGCCAGCTAATTGGACAGCTTGTTGTGAGGCGGTTTCGCCAAAAACTGAAACTGAAAGTGAAATGGAAAATGGAGAATGGAGAATGGTGAATGGGAAATTGGGAAATGGAAAAGTGCCTGGCGGCAAAAAGAAAAACATAAATAAAGACGAAAAGTAAACGATGAAAAGAACATGAGAACATGCGAAACAAACACAGAAGACATTGAAGACACACGGCTAATCAGGCACACACAGAGAGAGAGAGAGAGAGATAGCAAGAGAGAGAGAGAACTGAAGATGAGCGAGAACTTCAAAATCAGAGTCTGAGACAAAAGTCAAAAGGCACATCAATGCAAAGTCAGACAGAGTTGCTGCTTCCCTCTTCCTTTCCCCTGTCAACAGTGTTTTCCATAGCTGCTTCTGTTTCTGCCAGGCTCTTAACATATTTTTCGGCTTTTCTCTCTCTCTCTCTCTCTCTCTCTCCCGTTTGCTGTGAACTTTCGGCGCACTTTTTACTTTTTTTTTTTCTTCAAACATCTTTTTAGAACTTTTGCTCTACCTTCGCATCGCATGTGTGTGTGTGTGTGAGTGTGAGTGTGTGTGTGTGCCATGATGCTGCACAAAAAACTTCCGACAACAATTCTGCAAACGCAAGCAGGAAAACATAAATCTGGCTAAAGCTAAAACGCAAACTTTTAGTTAAAAACAGCAGAGGAAAAAAAGCAAGAAACCGAAGCGAAGCGAATTTCTTTCTCCTCTATCTTTCTCTCTCTCTCTCTCTGTTCTTCTCGCACTTGTTGTTGAGTGCGTGCAAGTGATGGAGAAGGAATCAGCAAATGTTACCAACTGCACATTGGCAACTTGATGAGCTGCAAGCGAGTGCTTAGACACAAAAAAAAAAAAAAAAAAAGGAAACTGACCTCAGGTCAAGCTGAAGCACACAGAGTGAAGAGACACTTGAGAGAGATGCTGGAGATGAGTTAAGCAAGTTAATAATCTCTTTATCTCTTTCGCACAGTTTTTCTCAATATTTGCAGATCTATTTAAATTTTAAAGGAATTTCATAAAATTTTTGTTAGTCTTCCAATACTTCATGTTCTTACTCTCTCTTTATCTTTCTCCCTCAATGTTTGCTGATTGTATTTCTTTCCCTTTTTAATCTTCAACGTTTTGTCTTTGTCTCGCTTGCAGACCTGACTATCACTTTCATTTATCTCTTCCAATCTTCTCGACTTCGCTTTCTATCTCTCTCTCTCACTCTATTTATTTATTTCTTGGCCAAAATGCAGACCATCTGCTGGTCATTGAAACCCTTCGCCTTGGCCAAAAAGTTCGCAACAATTGAGCTGCGACTGTTTCTTGTTTTGTTTTATACATTTCATTCTTTTGGGTTGGTTTTTTTTTTTTTTTGCTTGGCATTCGTTTTGTTAAGCAAATGTCCACATTTTGACCATTTGAAATCCAAACAGGCAACTTTTATGCCACTGACGTGCGTTTCTCACTGTCTGCACGTTTGTTGTGCGAGTGTGTGTGCGTGTGTGTGTGTGGACAACAGACTTTGGCTACCATTTGAAGCTTGAGCTTGAAATTTTGCAACATGCCTTCGACATCTCATGGGTATTTTTACGACTATCACTGTTCGGTCACTCTCTGTCCGAAAAAACCCGTCCAGCCATTGCAGCTCTCTTCCCCCTCTTCACTCTCGCCCACCTTACTCTTCCGCCTTCCATTTTGCTGCCAATCCCTTAGCTCGAACCATTTGCTGTTTGTCCACTGACCACAGACAGCAGCAGACGTTGAGATATCGAGACAGACATCGGTTCCAGCTATGTTGCAATGTTGCCTCTTGGATCTGGATCCCCAGTTGCCACTGCTCTCTCTCTCTCACTCCTTCTGTTTGACCATTTGCCTGTCCGCACAGTGGCTCCTAAATTAATATAAATGGTTTGATAGTTTTGAAAATTCATAGCGAATGTTTATTTACTTTTTTTGAATTCTTAGCATTTGTTTTATTGTAAACTTATTTTGCCAATGTTTTGAATACTAATTAGATTATCTTCATAATAATTAGCGACAGAAAATATCAAATATATTAACTAAGATTAAAACTTTTTTTGCCACACTTATCTGCATAACATTTTGACTATGATTAAAACTCTCTTTGGCATATTTATTTTCATAAAATTGCACAGAAAAATGTTAGAAAACATTATTGCTTAATATTAATCTATGTATAACATATTAGAAATACATAGTTTTAAATTTTAGGGAAATAAACTCAATTATTTCATTAACTTGTATATATATTTTACTATATATAATAAAGTATGGAAAGGGATTCTTTAAAAATGGTTTATTTCTTTTTTAAATATTGGAAACAATTCTATTTCATATGTTATATGAAAATCATGGAATAGATTAGAATTAGATTAAACAAAATATGGAAAGGGATTCTACAAAAATGGTTTATTTCTTTTATTTTAATATTTAAAACAATTCTATTTTATATTTAAAAATCATAGAATAGAATAGACTAAAATATTCAAAATGATTCTACAAAATAGTTTTCTCTTATTTAAAAAAATATTTGAATGAATTCTATTTCAAATTTGAAAATCATACTTGTAGAATATATTTGAATTACATTAAATAAAATAAGGAAAGGGATTCTATAAAAATACTCTTTTTTAAATTTAAAATATGAAAATCATCAAATTGATTAGATTATAAAATAATTTGCTCTCATTTCAGAAAAATATTTTAAAAAAATTCTATTTCAAGTGTGAAATTCATAGAATAAATTAGAATTAGATAGAATAAATTAATGATAGGGATTCCATAAAATAGTTTACTTATTATTTAAAAAAAAAAAAACAGTTGAAAAAATTCCATTTTAAATATGAATTTCATAGAATAGAAAACGATAGAATAAAAGATTGATAGGTTTTCTTTGAAAATAGTTTACTTTGAAAAAGTACAATTTCAATTATGAATTTCATAGAATAGAATTTTCAATAGCAAATATGGAAATAGTTTCGTTAGAAAAAAAAAGAAACTTGTTGGTTTTTCGCATAGTTGTGAACCACTGTGCACGCTGTGGAGTTTAAAGCGTTGCTTGTTGTGGCCCCGAAAAAGTAGTTGGTCTCTGTCTGCTGCTTAAAATGGATTTGGTCAGCAAAAGGCAACAATACGAAGCAGCCGTAGCAGAGAGAAGCGAAACAGAACGTGAAATGTATTTGGGGAAAAGCAGGAAGCAGGAGAAGGATAAGGAGAAGAAGATGAAAATGGAGATGGAGAGGGAAGCGAAACAGAAGAGATAAACCCAGCAGCTAAGTAACAAGATGATGGCGCACGTGATGCGCTTTTCCTTGACCAAAGAAGCTGAAGCTGCTGCTGATGCACTTGATGGTCCATACTCCTCTGTGCCCCGCCCCAGTCCAAGAAGTGGAGGGCGGGGAATGCGATAAGGAGCGAGGGAAGTCAAGGAGTCAGAGCTGAAGCTGAGACTTGGCTGATTTGCCGCCAATTAGCAGCTAAGTGGATTTGTTTACCAAAAGCCATTTCCATTTGCATTCCGGCATACGGATTTTCGGCAAAATGGAAATAACAGTGGAAATGTGAAATGTGTGGAAACGCGGCAAGGTTACGTGCCGAAAGTCCGAAGAAAAAATGGAACCCTCTACCAATATTTATATCGATAAACAAAATATCTACAAGAGAGAGTCGAGATGATTCGAGACCGTGGCTTACGGGCCTAATCTACGTGGCATGCGTGTACGTGCGAGGCCAACACTTGCGGGGCGGGGCGGGGCAGAAGGAAGGAGAATGGAGGCTGAGG
The DNA here is from genome assembly GCA_023558445.1 of Drosophila pallidifrons. NCBI lineage: Eukaryota > Metazoa > Arthropoda > Insecta > Diptera > Drosophilidae > Drosophila > Drosophila pallidifrons. The sequence goes on from CM042351.1 coordinate 19,905,380, forward strand.
AGGCTGAAGGCAGGAGGCAATGTGATGCTCTCTTGTCGTCTACTACGTGGCCAGGCGAACGAGACAAGTTAAATCGTTGCGTTATTGATGGCAAATGTACGTGATATGCTCACAACGAGAGCTGCCAATGATGATGATGATGATTGCGATGATCATCATCGTCATCATCATTCGCTTTTGGGTAATGCTAATAATGGCTTCGACTTCGACGACTTCGACTTCGACAACAGCAGCTTTCAACAACAATCGAGCCCACCTGTGCGCCAAGTCCAACGGACTAAAGAAATTTAAGCGCATTACAAAACTTTTCCTCCTTCCTTCCTCTCTCTCTCTCTCTCTCCATCTCTCTCTCTCTCACTCCACTTGTATTGCCATCTCGCTCTGTGCACGCTGCCATTGTTTGTGAAAAGTTTAGCCAAGGCTTTGGGTAAGCGAATCGCTTTCAAGTTGTCAAACAAAGCGCCTGCCAATGCCGCCACTCTCTCTCCCTCTCTCTCTCTCCCTCTCTTTCTTGCACCCTCCTCTCTTTCTCTCCCCTCTATATAGTAACTGTTACATATATCTGCATCGCTGCGTGGCTGTACTTGGCTTAAAGTCGGCAAAAGCGGCAAGTAAACAGTTTAGATAAAAATAGTGACAAGTCGCCTTCGAACGGATGTGAGCGAGCAAACAGATGGAACGTGCGAAAGAGAGGGAGACACTTTAATGCGATTGTTTTTTCAGCTTAAAGATTGACCTTAGCCTAAGCGAATCAACAGCTTAAAACCATCAGAGCGTTGAAAGAGAGTCTGCTCATTTTTTTCTCTCTCAGATTCTCAGAATTTGACTTGATTTCAACAATGTTAATTAGCAGCTGCCAATGTTTAATTAGGTTTCACTTTTGATCGGACTTCTCCTGCGTTTTCAATCATACAAAAAATCATTTGCCAACTATTCTCAGAGAGAGAGAGAGAGAGAGAGGGGAGATAGAGAAATAAAAACTCATAAAATGCCAAATAGCGCAAACAAAGTTCAACTCGTGCAATATTCGCATTGAAGTGCGCACACTTGAGAGGGAATTGCCCCACATAAAAGATGAAGAAGCCGCGATGGAGAGAGAGGGGAAGAGAGAGAGAGAGAGAGGGAGAGGGAGAGGAGAGATAGAAAATGAGTGAGAGAGCAAACATTGAGTGAACCACACAAAACACGCGCCTGCAACTGACAATTAAACATTTAATTAAAAATCAATTAAAAACGTATTTTTGCACTTTGGTGTGAGAGGGAAAATAAAAAAGAAAAATCTCCTGGCGCCCTCTATGTGGATACAGATACAGATACAGATACAGATACAGATACAGATACAGATACAGCAACAGCTGTAGATACAGATACAGATACATATTCATCTCTTTGTACGCACAACTTCAACACAAAAGGAACTCAATTTTTGCTGAATTTTTTGATATATTATTTTGTTGATATATTATTTGTATTTTTCCTTTTTTGTGTGATTGATACCCTGTAAATGTGGTAGAAAATGGGGGGTTGTTAACTATCTAATAAATAGAGACATATATGAACTTTGAAATTGCAGTGCTTACTCGCTTAAAATGGCAAAATACTATTATAAACGCAATGTATTTATTAATAAATATTCAACAATTTTTTCATTGTTGAGAACTCAATATTTTAATAAAATATAATAATATAATATTTATAATAACAAAACAAAAAAAGGCTGCATTATGAAGTACATTGAAATAGCAGTGTTATTTTAAAGTTCATATATACACATACTATATATGTATTAAAATATATTTATATGATAAATATTTTACTGCCACATTACTTCATATATTTAATCAAAGTAATGCAAAAATGATTTAAAATTTATCACAATAATTTGAATATTTATATATATATTAAAGTAAAAAATTTAATATATGCAATCCAACTTTGTATAGAGTATCTTTTAGTCGAGCCACGCACAATATGTTGAGCTTTGGATTCGTTTTTTTTATTGGAATTAAAAGAGTATAATTTAATTAACGTGTCGCGCTTTATGTGCGTGAACAGATGCAGCAGGCAGAGCTACAGATATAGATACAGATATATGGATATATGAATGTATGTTATACAGTTATGCATTCATAAATTGCATAGATGGATAGCGTGCATAGATGGATGGATGAGTGGTCAGTTGGAATGGATGGACAAGTGTGTGGAAGTGGAAGTGCAGCTGCAAATGAACTGCAATCAAATGTTGAGTTATGATGCAGATGCAAAGAGAGAAAGAGAGAGACGATGTGATTATTATGTTCGCCCTGTTTAATTGGCCAGCTCATGGAGTGAGTGTGTGCATCAAATTGAATGAAAGTGACGAGCATATTTATTGATTTTCCTTTACGGCAGTCACGACTTTAACTTAACCCTTTTGTACACCCTGCGAATAATAGTTCGCGAGTTCGCGCCCATCGTTTATCATTAAAATGCAATTAAAATTGACATGACATTTGATTTACAGCACGAACGCCTGACGCTTCACTTCATATATATGGATATAACATACATACATATATATTTAGTAGAAGTATTATTGCTCTGTTGGGTCATCGAGGGCAACTAGCAAGGTGCGTTGCGGGTTGTCTGCTGCATAAAGCATTCAAATCGACCCAAGGGGAGCAAATAATCAGGGAATATGGGAGCAATGTGGGCGGGGCATCTCGCTCGGCGAGGTCATTGCAACTTACTTGATTGATTCAGCTGATAGCAAACGGTTAGCGGAACCGAAGCGTGATTCATGTCATTGTTAGACATGCTTCTTACGTTGCATTCACTTTAATTTTTAACGAGCATTTATAACTACAACAACTTGGTACAAACACATAATTATAAATTAAAGTTTAGAAATTTGTGTAAGAAACGAACAAGATACTAATAAGTTTAAATAAGATTTAGATACATACAGCACTAAGTAACTAGCATTCCAAGTTTCAGCTCGCTATCTCTTTTAGTCTCAGAGATAAGAGCGCACTTAAAAGTGGACAGACAGAACGACGGATTATTACTATTTTAAATAACTGAGCTTACAATTGATATAATGTGCTTGAAAATCAATATCGCAAATGTTTAAATAGGATTTAGCACTCAGTAACTAGCAAGTTAAATTTCAGCTCAGTCTCAGAGATTAAAGCGTACTTAGAAGCAGACAGACAGAACGACGGATTATTACTATGCTTGATATACAATATCGAATATGATTAAGTATGATAGAATTTCAGCTTGCTATCTCTTTTAGTCTCAGAGATTAAAGCGTACTTAAGAGCGGACAGACAGAACGACGGATTATTTCTATGTTAAATAACTCAGAATTAAAGCGATATAATACCGCAAATGTTTAAATAGCATTTAGTACTCAGTAACTAGCAAATCAAATTTCAGCTCGCTATCTCTTATAGTCTCAGAGATTGAAGCACACTTAAGAGCGGACAGACAGAACGACGGATTAGTAAATCGGCATAATTAGTTCAGCTTCTTCGAACACATTGCACTTTCAGCGTTCAGCGTTCAGCGTTTCTATGCGTTTAATTTTATCGCACTCGGCAGCAGAAGCAGCAGAGTCTTTAGCATGCATAAAGAGCGCAACTCAATCACAGCCATTATCTAAGTCATTTCAATTCGAACGTCCTAGTTATCTCATCGCTTTGAAAAGCCATTACGAAATGGGTTAACGTCGTCGTCGTCGTCGTCGTCGTCGTCGTCGTCGTCGTCGGTGGAACCTCAAAAGAAGAAGAAGGTTCTTAGCAGGTGAATTTGGAAGTAGGTGGGGAAAGGAACGGGTCAGCAGTCGGCGAGTAGGCGAGAGTCGAATGGTGTCAGCTACGTTACGCCCATTTGATTTGAACATTTTACGGTTATTAGAAAAAATTAAAGCGCAGCCAATTTGCATACGATTTAAATATCAATTTTTTATTGGTTCTCTCTCGGAAATACACATAACTTAAATTGGAAATGAAATCAAATGTGAAAAGACTGAGTATAAAAGAGGGAAAAACCGAGAGAAAAACGTTTAACGATGTGTCATATGCGGGCTGTTGGGCATCTTATTGCCTCTTTTTTTTTTGTGACGTTGTTGTTGTTGTACAGTTGTTGTTGTCATTTCAATAAAGTGTGTTGAAAAAAATATGTCGTAACCACAACAAAGAGGCGACACAATGAAACGCTGTAAAACCGCCAAACGCAGCGTGTGGCATGCTGCATTTTTGGTGCACGGCCATCAAATGCTGGTTTCTTATTAATTTCATATACAAAAAAAAAAAAAATAAGTAAGAAGAGAGAATAAAGCAAATAATAAAAGGAGAAATTAAAAAACGGAAATTGCACAAAGGGAGAAGAGGATCGCAACTTTTAATAAGGATGTGAATAATGTTAATGCTCGTTGCATGCTAATTGCCTCTCTGATTGCCAATTGCCATTGAAATTTAAAACTCGGCACGTTTCAAGTGGCCCTTCTCCCTCCACACTCCACACTCCGAACTCCTCTTTGCCTAGTCTCCTCTCTCCCACAATGCACTTTATTCATAGAACTCTGCTCTGTGCTCTCTGCTGTGTGTGTGTGTGTGTGTGGCTCTTCTGGGGGAACAGGCTGAAATTTATGGTCGCAATCAAATTTGCACATTTCATTTGAACTCTCCGGGGCCTATTAAATGAACCTGATATTGCCAGCAATGACGATCGTGCCTTTACGTTGTTGGACTGCAAAACTGGAAACTATTTAAGTAAGAACTATAATAAAAAGAAAAACTACACACAGTTGAGCAGATGTCTTCAACAATATGCTTGAATGGACAATTAAGCTGCGTCGACTTCTGAAGAAATTGACAGACATTAAGTTAAAACTATGGGAATTTATTTGGCAAGCATATTAAGCATATTTTATAGTTGCTTTTTAATATATTCACTAAGCAAGTAATTTTAAGTGGACAAAAATTCACGTAAAAGATTTAAATTAGCAAAATATTGAGCAAATGTTAATGTTTTTATTCCGCAAAATTTGAGTTTTTATGTTATCTTACTCAATTTATTGACTATGAAATGCAGTTTATTTTTGGAAATTTTTATAGCAAGAAATAAGCATATACTTTAACGCATTTATTTTGAAGAAATTGGTGAAAATTTGTTAACAAGAAATTTCTGAGATCGTGTATATAGCAGAAAAACATTCACTAAGTATTTTCTATTCAGAATTTTATAAGCAATAAATATTTTCTTGTGAATATATTTTGCAAAATATCGAGCATATTTCATACCGCATTTATTATACCCGCTACCCATAGGGTAGAAGGGTATTATAACTTTGTGCCGGCAGGAAATGTATGTAACAGGTAGAAGGAGGCATCTCCGACCCTATAAAGTATATATATTCTTGATCAGCGTCAACAGCCGAGACGATATAGCCATGTCCGTCTGTCCGTCTGTGTGTCTGTCCGTCTGTCCGTCTGTCCGTCTGTCCGTCTGTCCGTATGAACACCTAGATCTCAGAGACTATAAGAGATAGAGCTATAATTTTTTTTCGACAGCATTTGTTATGTTTGCACGCAGATCAAGTTTGTTTCAAATTTTTGCCACGCCCACTTCCGCCCCTGCAAATCAAAAAAATCGAATAACAAGCGTAATTTTAAAGCTAGGGTTACGAATTTTGGTATATACGGTAATAACTATAGTAGTTATGATCCCTGAAAATTTGGTTGCGATCAGATAAAAATTGTCGAAGTTATTAAAGAAATACTTTTGTATGGGCAAAAACGCCTACTTACTAGGGGTCTGAGTTGCTTTGGCTGACAATCTGGTATATTGTGCCGTCTATGGTATATTTTGAATGCGGCACTATATCGATATACCACATATACCATTTGGTATATTTTTAGTATTTTTGCAGTATATTTGATATATTTTGAGAATAATACCGCAAAATATATTGCTTTTATTCAAAATGGGTAGCGGGTATCTCACAGTCGAGTACACTCGACTGTAGCTTTCTTACTTGTTTAGCATTTGGTTTTGATCTTAATGATATATCAAAATCGAATAAGCAAGCAATTGAGCATTATTCCATAAAGAGAGATTATTTATTGAGGCATTGGACATTATTCTATAACTTTATTTATTCGTATTATTTAAGAATATTATTTAGATACACGGAATGAAAGAATGTACTAAAATCAAGTAAAAAATCTGATATGGCATAATAAAATATGCTTCAAATTTTGCTAAATAAATATTTTAGAGAAAATCAAAAAAAAATTCAAAAAAATGCAAATTTTAATTTAAGAATTTGCAAACTTCTTTTTTATATGCATTTTTTGCTAAATATTTAAAGATGATTTTCTCTAAAAGATTTATTTATCAAAATTTGAAGCATATTTTTGGGGAGCTTCTTTCTTTTTATATAATTTATGATACTGTTATTTATGCTATTATATTTTAAATAATGAAATGAAATTTCAACTGATTAACAGTGGGTCAGAGAATCTTTACTTTCAACAGTTGAAAAACTTGCTCAACTCTTTTTGAAGCTGTTTTTTGTCGGTTCTAAATACTTTGTTTTAAAGTTATTTTGGCGTTGCATAAATTGCTGGGGTGCGTTGTCAAAAGTTGCTGGCAGCTGCAACGGCAAAAGTAGATTAAAATCTAAATACTCGCAGACACACACACACACACACACACACACACACACTCGACATAAATTTTGCACAAATAAAGCGAATTAAAAGTGCAAAACAAGGCGACCAACAATAAAATACAAAGAGAGCGCGACAACAACAACAACAACAAAAGAGGAGCAAACAAAAAAAAACGTAGCAGGAGGGTGCATAAAAAAGTAGGAGTAGAAAACAAAAAATAAAACTGAAAAAAAAACAGAGTTAAGTGTAAAGGCGCGTCATGTTAGACACACCACAAGCGTCGCCACTGCCACGCCCCCTGTCGCCCACACACACTTTTGGTTGACTGGACTAACTTTTGACAAAATGTTGGCAAAAAGAAAGCAAGCCAGTAACAAAATAAAATAATAGAATTTACAGCAACAGCAACAGCAACAGAGAGGAGACGACACTGAGGCCAAAGCCAAAATGAGGCGCTTCGGCATTCAAAGAGGAGAAAGGGAGAGGGAGATATAGGGAAAGGGAAGGGAAAGGGCGAGAGCGGAGAGGGAAGCTTACAGACAGCCGCCACACACGGAAGCCATAAAAACTTATGGCAAAAATATAAAAATTCACCCTTTTTATTGTGGCAAACAACGAAAACGAAACGAAACGAGAAATAAAATAAAATGCAAAACATTTACCCACACACACACACACACACACACACATATGCAGAGGGAAAGAACAACCCTTTTTGGGCAACTACTAAACTTAAATGCTGAGTTTAGCAAAAATACAACAAAGCAACAGCAACAACAACGTCAGCAGCAGCAGGAGCAAACAACTGCCATGCAATTGTTGTAAAACAAAACACAACAAAAGGCAATGAATACACGAAAGCAACAACAGCTGCATAAAAGTAATAATATAAAAGTATTTATACCGTTGAGACGACGTTTTCGGGAATTCAGCATAAATAAAGCACACACACACACACACACACACACACACACACACACACACACACACAGACACATACACAGAGCACCCACAATGCAATGCACTTTAAGTTACTCTAATGGTATTTTACAACACTCTCGACTCGACTCGACTCGACTCGATACACCTCACATCTACTGAGTGTGCTCCAGAGTAGCTTACGCTGCAAATTTCATGAGCTTAGCTCACTTACTTTGCGAGCTATGCAAGTGAACCACTTCTGAACCGGTTCAAAATGATGCAAACACAAAAGAGTGGAAGAAGACGTAGATTAGAAAGGCTACTGAAATTATAAATAGGAAATACAAAATAGGGTTAAGCATTTTCTAAACCGGTTCAAGTTTTTTGTTAACCGGTTCAGCATTTTTGTAAACGAACGAAGTTAAAGAAATAGTTAGAAAAAGTGCATAATATAAAATCACTGCAAAACAATCTTTCTTATCTCACGAATATTATTAGTATGAACCACTTTTGAACCGGTTCAGTGACATTAAATACATCGGTTTAACCAAACAATAATGAAAATAACCATATTAACAGATAAAAAGTTTCGTAATAAATTAAAAATATGTTTTTAAAGTCTCTCCTATAGCACTGAACCACTCTCGAACCGGTTCACTGACATCAATTGTGTCTTATTAGCCATATGGCTATCCCAATAATAATAATACTAATAAAAATAATAACAGAGTGAAGGAGTAACAGCCGAAGGTGATCAATTTTGCAGACCCCAAAAGAACAAAAGAAAAAAAAACAAAAACCCTTTCTTAGTCTGTCATCGCGACTTGTATCGAGGTAGTCGAAGTAACTGCTGTGCGGTGTTCTGTGCTGTGACAGGTGCTGTCTCCTCTTCCACTGTCTCTCCCTCCCTCTCTCCATAGGGGGGAATATCAAACATTTCCTGCGTGCGCTGCGTTGGAGGGAGCATCTTGTGTATTGGCTTGTCCAACAAGCCAGCAAAAAAAAAAAAACAAAAAAAAGAGCAAAGAATGAAAGAAAAGTAAAGAACGCAATACAATTTTAGTTGTTGTCGGTGCTGTTCACCTTCTCCGATTCAATGCCCCTCTCCCTCTCCTGCTCCATCTCTGCCGCTGTCTGTCTGTCTCGTTTATACTGATTCGCCGTCTGCCGTCTGCTGTCAGCTGTTGTTATTGGTATATTGGTTCTTATGCTACGAATTACCGTTGTGCTTGCTACTGTTAACCCCTTTGCTCGCCGACCCTTACCCTTACCCTTGCTCTCTCTCTCTCTCTTTCTCTTATTCCTTTTATGACTCCTTCTGTTGCTGTTTTTTCGCTGTTCGCTGTACTCGCGGCTTAAGCAAGCAGCCAAAATAGTTGTACCGCTATGCGGCAAATAAATAAACAAAGAAACAAACAAAAACAGACTGACAAAACGGGGGCACGAGCTTGCCAACTTGCCAGCTGTATGCAAGACTAGCAGATACCCTGTACATACAAATTTCATGTATTGAGAGTTAAAGGTAATTGCTGGAAGTTGAGAAAGACTGAAATCACAAAATGATGTTTAAGAAGAGAATAAATGTATTGTGAATTTAATCTTTATTTCGTTGGTCTTTACTTGACATACCTCTTAACTCTTAACTGTTGGGTATACTCTGCACTCACACACACACACACACCTGGTCTTACTTGCAGCGAAAGATGGCGATAGCGACGTCGCTGCCGATAATAGTGAAATGCAATTTTGCTCTTATGGCATAGCGTTGATTTTTGCACGCGTCGTGACTCGACAAAAGTCCTCAGACCTCCAGCTGCTACCCCAATCTCCCACTCCCACTCCCTCCCTCACTCTCTCCCTTTCTCTCTCTCTCTCTTTCACTGAATTAAATATTCATTTTGTATTGCATTTTCTTGCGGGATAAGAAGCGTAGCACAACACGAAATTGCATGCGGGTCGCTTTTCGGGTCGGTTGAGTTCGGTAGGGTCGGAAGGTTGCTTTGCCGGGCTAGGGCTAGGGCTAGGGTTGCCACCGTTCTTTTTTGTTGTCTTGGGGTGGGTAGTAACTTGGCTGCATTTAGCTCGAGAGATTTCGCACGTGTGCATTTAACCAAGTGTTGTTGTTGCTGTTGCGTTTTGTTTGGTTTTTACATTTGTTCTCTCTCGTTGTTGCTTCAACTCGTTCAGCAGCATTGCAGCTGAAGGATAACCAGCCTGCCTCACACACACACACACACAAGCACACACGCACACATACACACATCAACAGCAGCCAAATTGGAAAACAAATTAGCACAATCCTTGCGCAATCCCGAAAGAACTACAACGATGCTGCAACATATCAAAGTGCAGCCTGCTGTCACCGTGGCGCAAAAGCAATTTGTCTGCCGCTGACATTTTGGCAGGCAGCTAACTTTCCAGATAATTGTAATTCGCTAGCTGCAATCAAACCAAGGATAAAAACAGTTAGAGTTCTATATAGATTGAAGTTCTTATTACAAAGTGTTTGATAAAGCAATATAAGGAAATATTTGACTATATCTTAGGTATAGAAAACATAATGAAATAAGTACAAAGAATAGTGGAAGTCAACTTGACTTTTTAAGGTTAATAGATGTAAGGGACTTTGTTGAAGTACTTCTTACTAGACCGTCAAATATTTCCTTATGTTCCTATGGTCTATTCCTACTTCCAACGCTGTCTTCTCTTCAATCTCATCACGTATTTGCTGTTCTTAGTACTTCCTTCTTGATGTTTTCTGTAACCAAGATACTGTCACATAACATATTTCCTTATATGTATTCCTATAGTCTACTCCTACTTCGAACTCTGTTCTCTTCGGTCTCATCAAGTGTTTCCTCCACTGTTCTTAGTACTTGTTTCTTCATGTTTTCTCTAGATAAGATACAGTCCAATATTTCATTATATTCCTAAAGTCAACTCTTACTTCCAATAATGTCTTCTCTTCAATCTCATCATATGTTTATTCCACTGTTTTTAGTACTTTTTTCTTAACTCTAAGATAGTGTCATAAACTTCATTATATTCCTATAGTCTACTCCTACTTCGAACTCTGTTCTCTTCGATCTCATAATGTATTTTCTGCACTGTTCTTAGTACTACTTCCTTGATGTTTTCCAATACAGTCCAATATTTTCTCATATTCCTATAGTCAATTCCTACTTCCAACTCAATATTCTCTTCGATCTCATCATGTGTTTGCTCCACTGTTCTAGGCAGCACATCAAAACCCCTTTCAACGCCTTTTCAGTCCTCACACTGGACAGTGTAAAATGTGCAACCCCAGAAAGGGGGAATAAGAGGCAAGACAAGAGGCAAAATCACAGAGAGAAAGAGAGGCATAGTCCGATTGCCATTCTTTTGTCGATCCCTCGCAAATGGGTATTTATAACTATTGCTCAAAGCACTGAGAGCTGACAAGAGCTGTGAGCTCGCTTGTTATTCACGCTCACTTTGACACTGACACTGTGAACCACCCTTGGCTTTTTGTAGGCGCTCCATTGTGTTCCATCGTTCGGTTAACCCCAGCGAAACTACCCTAAAACCCATGTTCCATGTGCCATATTACCATTAACCGCTTTTGTCCCTCTTCTCCTCCTCCTCAGTTTGATGGTGTTATGGAAATGGGAATCGACATCGACATCGGCATCAAACTCATCGCACAGGCAATAAATTTATAAGTTCTGCTAATGTGCGTTAATGGCTTGTAGTTTCGCTTTTCAAAATTTGTTTTGCGCCTTTTAATAGTGTATGAGTGGGATAAAAACCCCGCCTTCTCCCTTCTCCCTACCCACAATTCAAACCCAACCCGTATCCGGGTTCCATTTTTCGTTGGGCTGCTTAGCATTCCTCTTGTTGTTGCTAGCTCGTTTTCTTTAGTCATTCTTCTTGTTGTTATTTAATTTTTCGTTTGTATTATTAAAGGTTATTATGCTAATTTCTTTGCCAAGAGCTCTGCGCTCCCTCGCGAGCTCATTTAGTTTCCGGGGGGGTTCTTTTTTTATGTGTGTGTGTTGCTGTTTTTCTTTGCGCCTGTAAATTCGGACATTATGGCGTAATTAGCAATACCGTTATGTGTCAGACCTCCAGAACGATGCTTAATTTATGCAAACCAAGAAAAAAAAAAAAACTGAACCGAACCCAACTGTCGAATGTCGACAGAGAGACAGAGAGAACCCAAAACCCGTAGAAATAAGTCGACTCTGTTTGCTTTGGTGTGTTGTTAATTTCCACATTGAGTCTATGTCGCCACGGATCTGGACAATGTGTTAAATGAGTTACATATTTGCACAACAACACCCCTTTCGCCCTTCCTCTTTCGCCTTTTCCTTCCCTTCACCTTGCCCACAACTCGAATATGAGTCAGCGTCAGAGAACTTGGAATTGGATGTCGAAATTGCACTCGTCGAATCGCATTAGAGTTAGGTTTGGCGAACTGCCACTTAGGAAATTAGCACGCCCACACTTGCCACGCCCACCCCCCAAGTGGCTAATGTGCCTCATAACGGTAACGAGTCGAGTTTTGTGTTGCTTCCCCCTTTTTTTTTCTTTCTTTTTTTGGTTGGTCATTTAAAGACAACTAAGCAATGAAATTGCCGGACATTAAAATAACGAGAAAGCGCATTATTGACTGCTGCTGATCACATGAACGATACAGTGAAGCCTAGCTGTAATAAACGGATGTGGAAAAACATTACTCAATATACCATTTTTTAGTTTTTAGTGCATTAATTCACTTTAATCTAAAATAACCTGTCTTTAGCCACACATAACCTCGCTTAAACTCAACATAACCTCACTTTCAAGTCTTGAGCCTCAATAATATCTGTAAAGTTCAGGCATTTGCATTAGTTTTTAGAGCATTAATTCACTTTAATCTCAAATAACCTGACTTTAGCCTCACATAACCTCACTTTAATTGAACATAACCTCACTTTAACTCAACATAACCTCACTTTCAAGTCTTGAGCCTCAATAATATCTCTAAAGTTCAGGCATTTGCTTGCTTTAAAGGCACACCAATTCTATATATTATACAAACATATAATAAACTTTAGCTTAAAGCATTTTTCACCTTAACTAATTCCATATCTTTCTATTGCTATCTCTTTCCAGGTATGTACACAAGTCACATTCGAATCAGAGAGTCCTAACTCAACTTTGGCTGGCTTCTAACGACTGCAATGCGTGGTCAGCGCTGTCCAATTTAAGTACAAACCACATATCTCATATATGCACACACACAGACATACACACTTGGTTATAGTTGGCCTCAAACCTTGTTGGGGAAAAAAGTTTCATTGCCCAAAAGTCAACTTGAAATCAGCGCGCGAGTTAACTGAAAAAGTATTACGCAGCCAAAAGGGATATGGCCCAAGGGGAGGGGAGGGGACGTACAGTAGGGAGTCTGTAGAAGTCCGGCTAAAATTCACGTGTGTGTGTGTGTGTGGACCCAAAAAGCCGTATCCGAAGCGAGCTTAGCGCCAACTTTAAATACAACCACATAATTTTTTGGTCATGACTTAAAACTTGCACCACAAAGAGAAAGAGAGAGAGAAAGGGAGAGAGAGAGAGAGGGACACACACAGACATTGGACACACTCACACTTATACACACACACACACATCCTCTAGTAATATGGCCACAGTTCGTAGTCAGCTTTGGAGCTATGCAAAAGTTTAGACTGGCTTCATAAATGGATGGCAAGCTGCAACCACGCCCCCGCAGACAGCCTCCCGCCCCACACACAGCAGCCGACACCTATCGCCTGCCTCCCCGCTCCCCCCTCTTCCCACTCCCGTTGCCATTGCCAGATATTTTTGTGCTGAGTTTACATTATCAATGAACGGCTTTTGCGCTCTTTGCGCTTTTGTGCAGCGGTCGCCTAAGTAGCCCCAAACGAGGCAGCTCCTAAAGGGATCATAGGAGGGGGGGGAGGTGGAGGTAGGTGTGTGTGTGTGTGTGTGTTAGGAAGGGAAAACCGGGCGGCAACTGCGGCTTTTGGGGCTTGGGGCGTGACGGCAACTATGAAATAACGGCACTAACGACTAACGCTCCAAAAGTAAGTAATCTACACACACATACGGACATAGAGAGGCACACACACACACACACTCTCAAACACTCTTTTAGCTCGTGTAACTGCGAGATATATGCATAGATACGTGCTCATATGGCTGGCTTCAGTTAGTTGCTCCCTTCAGTCTAGGCTTTAGACCCAGTCTCCCCCTCTTTAGTCCCCCCTCTTTCACTCTGCAGTTGTTTGTGGCCCGCCAACAGAAATTTGTTGGGCAATTTCCAAGCCAACAAATCTCTGCAAAGCTGCCGCACTGCAACATTACTTTGGCCTCCCCCTCCGTCTTTCCTTCCCCCACCCTCATCCATTTGCTATCTCCATCTTGAAGCTTGAACATAGGAGCTGTGTAGGCCTAACTGAACCGAACCGAAGCGAACCAAAGCGAACCGGTTTAGGCATCGACTGCAATGCGCTATTCTTCACACAGCAGTTGTCAATGAGTTAAGGTGTCTAGGCTGGCAAGAAATGCAAATCACATTTAGCTAAATCTTAGATAAAAAGCAAACGAATTGCAGACTGGACATTATGCTGCATGCTTTTGAGTTATCGATTATCGATAACTTTATATTTTAGACATCAATGGGTTAAGGAGGACGCCTGTCACAAGGGTTAGGGTGTCTTTAGCTAAATCTTCGATAAAAAGCAAAGGAATTACAGACTGGACATTATGCTGCATGCTTTTGAGTTATCGATTATCGATAACTTTATATTTTAGACATCAATGGGTTAAGGCGAACGCCAGCCACAAAGCACACGAATTGCAGACTGGGCATTATGCTGCATCCTTTCGAGTTATCGATTATCGATAACTTTATATTTTAGACATCAATGGGTTAAGGCGAACGGCAGCCACAAAGCACCCTAACCCTCTTTAGCTAAATCTTCCATAATAAGTAAACGAATTGCAGACTGGGCATTATGCTGCATCCTTTTGAGTTATCGATTGTCGATAACATTGTACTTTAGTCGCTGTAATTGCTAAACATGCGCCCGACTTGGCGGAGGCTTGCAAAGAAAACTCTTAATAGTCAACAAGAGCCAGTTGGTGAGCTAATGGCATTGCTGTCCGTGCTATCGATAACATTATCGATATCAATAATGATGATAGAAATGCAATTTTGGTTAAGTACACATTAAGCAGACACGCAGTGAAGCTAATATACATATGTTTTTTGAGCAAACTCAACTTTTATCGATAAATCGATAAATTGTGGCAATGGCTTGACAATCAATAAAATGCTGTAATACGTGATTTCGGTTAGTTTTATGTGCTAAGGTTTAATTTAAGTATTTTCGATATATATCGATTAATCGAATTAGTGCTTTCGATATTTGTCGATAACTCGAAAAGTTGCATATTTCGTTGAAACTGGCAGGGGCTTTCAGCATAATTTTATGGCCTAGACCAAGCACAACTCCACAGCCTTTTGGAGTTCGCCTGCAGCCTTTAGGGATGTACAGAGGGGCGGAGTGAGGAGTTGCAGCTGCAGAAGCTGCTGTTTGGGATGCCTAACAAGGCATCGCTAAGGGTTGAAGGAGGCGAGGAGGGGGGGCGGAGGCATAAGGGGGAGCAACAAACTGTCGCCAAAAACAATTTCGTTGAGATTTAAGTTTTCTGTTGAACAATTTCCGCTCTGGTATTTTGTTGCTCTCGTTCCCCCTCTACCACCCCACCCCCTCCCTTCCTCCGCCCGCGCACAGTGCAACAAATCCGTTCCCCTCGTTTATTCTCTTGGTTTCACCACCCTCCAAAAAAATATCTCGCTTTCTCCCTCTCTTGGCTTTTTTCTTGTTGCCCAAAAAAAAAGCGAACAAACGAACAGACAGCAGTTGCAGTAGAGTTACGCCCACTCACACACACACACACACACACACATAGAACCAAAAGCACATTCATAGATAATGTGCAGCTTGGGCTTGCGGTTATTTTGTATGCTTGGTCGGTTCGTCAGCTTCGTTCCGTCCGTCCTTCAGCTTCCCTCGGTCAGGCAGTTGCCAGTTGGCAGCTTGCAGCCAGTCAGCCAGGACACAGAGAGAGAGAAAGAGAGAGAGAGAGAGAGAGAGAGAGAACTCTTTTCAGTACTCGTGATTTGGATTCAGATTCAGGGCTCTTTTGTGGCTGTTGCGGACTGCAGCCGCCAAAAACGCCGACGCTCATCCAATTTTCCCGTTGTCGTCGCATCGCATCGCGTTCACTTTGCAAACATTTTTGTTGCGCTTTACAAAAATTGCATTTTCAGCCTGATGCCCACAAACACACACACACACACATACAGAGCGTCATCCCTGGCTTGACAATATCGCGCAACGTCGTCGCTTTTCTATTGTTCCTAAACCCCCCTCGAAAAAAGAACCCAAAATAAATGAAAAATAGAGGAAATCAAAAAAGAAAAACAACAAAAAAAAAACACCATAGTCGAAAACAAGTTGTTGAAATGACATCCCAATGCTGCATCCCCCCCCTTTCCCTTTCCCTTTCCCTTCCTCCTACCCCGTAGAGACTCTTCTCGCGGCTACAAATCGTCGACCACAAAGTTTTGGGCCACGATTTTTGGTTAACGAAACATTTTTTGCATGGGTTGCGCGAAAAGTTTTCGCCATCAGTTTTGCCATATCAGTGCATCAGTCAGTCAAGCAGAGTCCATCAGTCAGTCAGTCAGTCAATCACTCAGTCAGTCAGTCAGTCAGTCAATCAGTGTCTTACTCAGCTCAGCAGCTCAGATGCCGTCAGTTATCACAGCAACTCCTCAAGCTGCTGCTCTGTTGCTCACTCTCTCTTCTCTTACTCTCTCTCTCTCTCTCTCTCTCTCTCTCTCTCTCTCTCTCTGCATTTCTTTCGCTACATTTTCTCATTTGTCACTGCAAAAAGTTGACATAATCCAGAGAGTTTTTCTCTTTCCCATTAATGATATGACTTACTATTTGTGACAATGCAACTTTCACTTCTTCTCATTATAATATTAAACCAAGAAAAAAGGATAAATATATTATGTAACATATTCTACACAAAAATAAGACAAATTAGTTGTAGTGGAATTTAATATATAAAATTTATAAAAATTGAAATTAATGCTGAAGCAAATTTGGGAAAAATAGGAATAGGAAAGGAATACCTTACTAAGTAATCGATTTGTTTTCAAATATAAAACTGCTAATTAAAAAAATAGTTAAGAGCAAAATATTTTTGTTTTAGAACATCACGTATAAAATTGTTTATCTTTTGAGGAGCATACAAAAGACGAGTCTTACCAAATAATAGGTATCTTTTCTTATGCAAATCCTTATTAGAGAGCAATAAGTTAGCAATTGGAAGAAATTAAATGAGTTATGGCAAAACATTTTTCATAGCAGCACATAAAATCTTACGTCACCTTACCAAGTAATAGATATATTTTCAAATAAAACGAAAACTTAAATTTGACAACTGATAGTTCAGCAACAAATTTTAATTAGTTAGCATCTTTTTTTCCAATTCCTTGGAAAGTAAATATTTCAAAATTTAAGAAACACGGAACAACGAATATTTTACTAGGTAAGAGATATATGTTCATAGTTGAGATAATTCTAAAAAGTATTCGTGTATAATTAGACTTCAGCGAAGCAAATTGAACATCTCCTTTGACTCACTGCAGATCATGCAACAACGAACACCATACTATGTTAGGTAATAGATGTATTTCCAAAGTTGAGATAATTTTAGAAAGTATTAATACTTACTTATTATCTTACTGGGTAATGGACATATTTCTAAAGTTAAGATAACTCTAAAAAGTATTAATAAAGACTAAGTTCAGTCATCTTATGCATTCCTTTGACTCACAAGTTGCGCAACCTTCGACTTAATTTGATTTAATAAATAATTATCGATAAATGCTTATGCATTATGCAATCTTGTTGAGCAGTGTAGAGAACTGAAACTGAAACTGGAAGCAAGCCAAGCAAATGTGCTGCACTTGAGTTGCAATTGGCAATGCACTCAATTCATTTCATCTCATTTGATTTGATTTCATTTCATATGTGCACTTATATAATGAGTGGCTTGTCCTAGGCCAATTTGAAGTGAGTGACCGAGAGCAAATTTTCGAAGAGAGAAAAAAGAAACCCGAAATCAAACTAAATTAGAAGCGTATAGAAAAAGTGAAGAGACAAAAACACAACCGTCAAGTGCAATTCTCAGCGCATTGATTGCGCACTTGATTACGATAAATGAAACGTCAACAAGCGAATGAGAGAGAGAGAGAGAGAGAGAGAGAGTCAAAGAGAGAGAGAGAGAGGGAGAGAATGAACGTGCATTGACTAGGCCCTGTTGTCCTTTTGCTCCCTGTCGTTTGTTGTTGTCACTGATTTCTTTTGTCCACTTTTCATCAGGCTGCCTATTTCGCCCTCTCTTGTCTCTCTTGTCTCTCGTTGGGGACAAATCACAGTGTCTTGCCGGAAAATCAGTTGTCCAGCGTGCTGCGTCTAGTGTCCAGTTCGCCTGCGGCAGCTGCGTCGTCATCGTCATCGTCTCAAGGCGCAAAAGGCAAAGGACATGCGACACACGGCCTCAACCCCAAGCCAACAAAAAAGCAAAACCCTGAACTCAGTTCGCTCTGTCAGTCACTCTGTTCGCTCTGTCTGTCTGCCCGTCTGTCCGTCCAGTCATGTCCGACGAGCCCAAGAGTTACATTTGGCCCCAATGCGAACACACACACACACAGGCACACATGGATGTGGCACACACTCACATATGCAGCAACTGGACGTATGTTTGCCATTTTGAAGCTGTGGCACTTAAGGCGAGAGCCAAGCGAAAGACAACCGGTACCAAGCAGCAGCCAACTCTCTCTCTCTTTCTCTCCTTCTCTCTCTCTCTCTCTCTCTGTCTCTCTCTATGTGTGTGCGTGTGTGTATTGCATGCCACTAGAGAATTCATTCATGTTGAAATGCGCAAATTTGTTATCAACGCTTTATGCCATTATGCTCATGTTGCCGTTGCCGTCGACTCTGAGATTTCAGCATCCCATTACACACAGCATAGTCTCTCTCTCTATCGCTCGCTCTGTTTTACTCCCCTCTCTCTCTCTCGCACTCTTGGTTTATTGTCTCTGCACAACATTTGGCCAACGCTTCGTTCATTTGTTTTTACTTGAATTTATGGCTTTAATAACATAACAACACCCCGCTGCCACTGCCGATGTCATCCCCCACTTCAGGCCCCACAACACACTCCACTTTTGGTGTAGTACACAAAACCATGATAGACCGTTAAACAGTCGCTTGGCCCATTGTCTGTCGGCCATTTTGTTTGACCCCTCGCTGTCTCTATGTATTGTATATGCATAGTAGAAATGTGTGTGTGTGTGTGTACAGAGTGTGTATGTGTGTGTGTGTGTGTGTGTCTGTATTTGTGCCTTGTTTGTTCTTATAGCCGCCTCATTAGATTTCGATAAACTGGTTCAATGCTTGTCCAAGAGTCAGCCTATAAAACTCTCCCTCTCTTTCGCTCACTCTCTCTCTCTCTCTCTCTCTCTCTCTCTCTCTCTCTTACACCCTTTCTCTCTCTCTTTATATTTCTCCCCCTCTCTTTCTTCCTCTAAACTTGTAGCTGCTTTTTAAGTGTCTTAACAAAGTTCAATGCAAAAAAAAAAAGAAAAAGGTTTTTCTTTTCTTGTTGTTGTTGCGCGTTGAAAAGTGTTGCAACAACAAGTGTTGCAACTTGTGCTGCAACTTGTGCTGGTCAGTGGCGTTGATTGAAGTGGCAAGCAGTGCGTGTGGCAATGTGGCAGAATGGGGCGTGGTCGTAGGGCAGGCAGATAAATGGATGTGTTGCAGCATCAACATCAACAGCAGCAGCAGCTTGTGGCATGTTCAATAAATTATGCGGATATGCGACAGCAGAGCGCCGGTTGACAACGAGAGAGAGAGAGAGAGCGGAGAGAGCGAAGAGAGAGTGAAGACTTGGGAGCAGCGTTGCCAATTTAGCTATTTCCCCGCTAGATCTGACGGTTTTCAAAAGCAAAATGCGGGATAAATTGAAAACTAGCGGCTAGCGGGAAATATAGCTATTTTCAAAACAAAACTTATGGAACTTTAGTTTTTTTTTTAATATCTGGTACTTCTGTGTATTTTTATGTTTTACTATGCCACACTTTAAAACCTTGCAGTATTTTTGCATTGCAATTGTAAAAACATCGATATGCCAAAAGATCTTTGCATTTTTATCGATTTATAGTTTATACTAGTTTTATACTATATATACATGACCATCTGTGTATTTCACAATTCCCAAAAAGACCGTGTGTGGCAGTTAAAATGCCCAAGATTTATAAACCCCTTCTTTAAGAATTGGTTAGCTCTAGATGCAGCCGATGATCAAATATGCTTTTGAAAATATTGCAAATGTACCATTAATGCGAAACTTTGTGATTTGCAAGCACATGCCAAGACAAACAACTATAAGTCTTCGTCATCTGCATTTTCACAGACGAACAAAATAACGTTTGTTCCGACTGTCTCTAAAAAAAACTGCCAGCAAGAGGCGGCATTTCTCTTTATATGGGCATATATTGCGACGCATTCATTGGTCAGCCCCATTGACCATTTGGGATTGTTGTGGTGCATGATTGACGAAATTTACTACTCAAAAATACTTAACAAAAAAATCCAATTAATAAAAATATTGTTTTACTAACGTAGCTTTATATTTTGGTTATCATCCTAATTTTCTGGCGGTTTCTAGCGTTTTTCATATGTTACTTTAGCTATTTTATGAGCAGAAGAATTGGCAACACTGCTTGGGAGGCAGCCTTCAGTGGATGTTAAGCGCAACATTAATTAGAATTATCTCAAGTGTGCCACAAATGAAGAGTGGAAAGGAGTGAAAGAAGTGAGATGAAGAAGGAGAATGCAGCATGAGTCACAGAGCAGAGAGAGCGAGAAGAAAACGCAGTTTGAGATAGAATACTTCTCACTTTGCTCTATCTCTCTCTCTCTCTCTCATGATGAAATATATTTTTCGGGAGCACACTAAATGCCAAAGTTTCGACTGGCAAAACATTTTATTGAATATGCAAAGTTTTTGGCCCTTTGCCGCAGTGTATTATAAATTAATAAGCACACTAAACGCTCACACACACACACACACAGTCGAACTTACACACACATGGATAGATAGCATAGTTGTGCATAAATAATAAAGTTAAATACGCTTACAAGACGCATTTTGTGGTCTCAGTTTACACACTCAAAGCTCTTCTCGCAGCTCCAAAACTAACCAGAAACTAAAAGCAACACTTTTGCATTGTTCTCTATCTGAGTGTGTGTGTGTGTGTGTGTGTATGTGTGGGTGTACATGTGTATATGTGTGTGTTGTCAAAGTACTGTTGTGTGGAGCCTTGGGTAACATTTTGGGTAATTTGCACGCCAAGCGGAGCATCTGCAAATAGCATCGGAAGTGCGCGAAAGTTCAAACGAAACTTCCACCACACACAACCATATAATATATGCCTCTCTCTCACACACACTCTCTCTGTCTCTTTCTGCCAGAGGAACCTAATAAGCATTCATGTGCGTGCATTACAAATGTTTATGACTAAAGTCTGTACCACTAAATTAACAATTCTCAGCAATAAACTCAATTAAGGTTTAATTCCAGATTATATTCAAATATTTCAAATGCGTTAAAACAAAAAAGGGTTTAATACATTACAATAATATTTTGTTTGATTATTGAACACATTATTAGAAACCAAAACAAAAGATTGAATTAGATATTATAAAAATATACTATGAACACTTTCTTAGAAAATGGGGGAAGTAATTATGAAAATGTGAAATTAAAAAAAAAAAGATTTCATTGTAGAATATAATATTGTTTATATTCATAATGAACTACTAGAAAATCAGGGAAAAAAATGGCTGACAATTTGGTATATTTTGTACAATATGGTATATTTTAACTGCAGCACTATATTAATATACCAAATATACCCATTGGTATATTTTTGTATTTTTATAGTATATCAATTTAGTATATAAAGAACATAGTACTATATCGATATACTAAAAATAACATTCGGTATATTTGATATATGATAATTTATATTTTTAATGAACCCTTTATTAAAAAATCAGGGAAGACAATAAAGAATGGCTGGCAATCTGGTATATTTTGTACTCTATGGTATATTTTAACTGCAATATACCAAAAACAGCCGTTGGTATATTTTAGTATATATGTAGTATATCAATTTAATGTTTAAAGAATATAGTACTATATCGATATACCAAAAGTAGCATTCGGTATATTATTGAGTATTTTTTTCGATATATTAATTTGGTATATTGCCATAATTCAGAATAGATACCAAGTATCTTAAGGTCGATCATACTCCTTTGTCACTTAATTTTCTTAATTAAAATTGTAAAAATTGTAAAGACAATCAAAGCGAAAAGCAAGTTTGAAGCAACTCCAAACCTTTTTCAACATTTTGCGGTAATTATCGAGAATTCCTTTTTAAGAGGAGCTTAGCAAACTCCGCTCGCTAAAAAGATACAATATCTGTAAGCTGCTGTGTCTTTGTGGTTGTATCTTGAAGTCTTGAAGCTGGCTTTTATGCATTTGAGTGCGTTGGCAACTCTATCAAAATTCCAAGAATTGTCATTGTCAAGCCGCTTGTCGCATTCTCAGGAAATTTGACAGAGATAGCGAGTGAGCTGAGTGAGAGAGTGGGAAGAGAGGGAAGAGAAGAGAATTTGATTTAGTGGCGCATTGGAATCAATATATCAACGCGGTTGCACGCGAACCGCGACAATGACAAACGGAGGCAACATTAACGCACTTAACCTGGCCAATAATAATGCCAGAGAAGTGAGAGAGACGAAAAGAGACAAGGCGAGAGAATGTGGGCTGAAATTGTATCTGTGAGATACAATTGCATGTTGCCATGATTTATTCATTGCGACTTTAATATGAATCATTTGACATATTTTGTACTCGGTCTCAGCTTTTGTTTCAAGTCTCGCTCTCTCACATATTTTTGATTTATCACATACCAAAAGCGTACCCCCCCTCCCCTTTACTTTCTTCCCCTTCCTTCGAATTGTCTTGAGCAGCAACTTCTTCATTAACGACAACGACGAATGCAGCCTCAAAGCAAACGCGACAAAAATTAGTAACAAAATTTATTGCATGTCTTATCAACGGTGACGACTCGACACTGACTGACTGACTGAACGAATGAATGAATGAATGGGGTGTGAGTGTGAATGTGAGTGTCTCTGTTGTTTCGAGTGCCTTTTGCATTTCAAATGCATCGCATCGCATCGCATCATTTGACTAAAAGTTGTTAATATACAAAATCAATTTGCACATTTTAGCGGCGTCAATTGCAGCGCAATGAATACTTACTGACGAATAAATGCACTCATTCATATACACTCACTCACTAGCTAGCAAAAGGTTCAGAAAGAACTCGCCGCCAACTAATAGAAACATAAAAGCTGATAAAATGAAACGATCGTAAAAAACAAAGAGCCAGAAAGATCATAAAATACGCAGAGATAAGTGAAAGAAAAAGAATTTGAAAAAAAGGGGAGCTGTCGATTAAAATGGAATTAGATTAACTCAAATGTGCATTAAATTGATCAACATTTGGGAGAACATTTTAAAAGTGATTCAGAATGACTCAATATAAAGAGTTTTAATGGTAATTAGATGTAGTAAAAAGATTTTTAGTAATTGTATTCATTTTTGAATACACAATTTAAAGCAACTATTTTAATGGTAAATTATTTTTGTAATAAAAAGTGATTCATTATGAATTTAGTAATGGATTTTTTTTTTTCATAATTTCAATTGTATTAATTTTCACTTAATTTTGAAGCTGTTTTCGCGCTGTTTTTAGTGTGACCAGCTTTAAAGGTTAAACTCAGCCATACTCAAAGTAATAGTAATAGTCTGTATTATATATAAAATCCACTTTATTCAATTTGCATTGAATGAATTTACAGTTGTGGCCAATTCCCCAAACGATTCACAAAGTGCATGTGCCCCAAAGGCGCGTTTTGTTGTCTTCAGCTTCAGCTTCACCTACAGCTTTGACTTCGACTGCGACTGCGACGACAGCTTTGACAATGACAAGCTGCACAACATTTGCATACAGTAAACAAGCCAACGATAACAACAACATCAACAACAACGACGACTTCAAAGTTGTCTGCTCACTAAAAAAATTGACTGTCAATGGGAGGAAAGTTAATGCAACTAATGACAAAAACGGCGTCTCATTCGCATTTGGATTCGCATTTGGGATTCATCCTCGTTGTCGTTTTTTATTTAGTACATTTTGCAATGTTGTTCTTGCTGTTGTCGTCACCTTTGCAAAGGGCTCATTGGCCCATTTGAACTGGCTTCCCTTCCCGTTCCCCTTCCCCCTCTCTTGTCTTGATAAGCTACCTTTTTAGCCGGAAAAAGTGGAGTCGATTCACTGGGAAGACTCATTCTCTCTCGCTTGATTCATTCGGCGACACTCACTCAATTTCTTTGCTGATAAACAAATTGAAAGTGGATTTAGCTGCTCGCTATCTCATTCTCTTTTCACCCCCCTCTCTATCTGAGGGGGTGTCTTTTAGCTTCTCGGTCTCCGTTTTTGGCTCCCTGGGGAGCGGAATAAAAGTTGAAAGCAAATAAATAACGAAAAAGCGCATTGATTTATTTCAGCCAGTTTGTTGTTAACATTTTAACGATTTTGTCCTTTGCGTTTTAGTCTCTCTCTCTCTTTCTCTGTGCTTACCTTTCTGTTGTTGTCTCCGGTGTCTGTCGCTTAGCCAAATTGCTGAACATTAGTCACCGATTGACAAGGCTCCCAGTCGAAGTCGAAGTCGAAGTCAGATCCCAAGCCCAGTCAAGCATTGCGACCGGACTTGAACCTCGACGGCACTTTTTTTCCTTCTCTTCCCTTTCCTTCTCCTTGCCCGTTTTGTTACCTGACTGCTGTTGTTCTCCTCTTCTGGGGTCTCCTCCTTGTCTCTTGTCTTGGCCATATATACAAATCAACTAATTTCAAACTTGTCGATACTATAATGAAAATGAAACAGGAAAGAAAACAGAAACCAGAAGGCTGAGAATTATACGGCTATCAGTTGTCGCTGCTGCTTCCTCTTTTCTTTTTTTTGTTTTGTCTGCTTCTAATTTTACTATTGCTGTTTCTCGACTACTGTTTGATACCCGCTCTTCTCTCTTTTCTTCCTCTTTCTCTCTGGGGCATTTATCATGGGGACTGCGGCACTTTGGCTAATGAAACGCTGCTTAGAATAGTAGGAGGCTGTATTCCCTCTCTTCTTTTCTCTTCCTCTCTCTTCCATTTTCTTCCCTCATCTCTCACTCTCCATAGGCCATAAAAACAGGCAACCTGATGTCAGCACTTGCTGTTTTTATCATGGCCTGCCAGTGTTGTCGCCGTTCTTCATTGTTGACCTGACTGCTGCACCTTAAGCATAACTCCACTCACATTTTGCAGCGATAAGAACGAACATATATCACTCAGTTATTGGCAATTGAATGGGCAATACTTGGCCTTGGCTGGCAACCCTGTTTTGTGAATGGGCAACCCTACGGATATAAGTTATGTCACTTTAACGTTAGCTGGCAAGCCTGCTTTTGAGAGGGCAACTCTAGAAATATAAGTTTTGACATTTTAGCGATTGGTGGCAACCTTGTTTTGTGAATGGGCAACCCTAGGGATATAACGTTAGCTGGTAAGCCTGCTTTTGAAAGGGCAACTCTAGGAATATAAGTTTTGACATTTTTGCGATTAGTGGAACCTTGTTTTGTGAATGGGCAACCCTAAGGATATAAGTTATGTCAGCTTAACGTTGGTTGGCAACCCTATTTTTGAAATGACAACTCTAGGAATATAAGTTATGACATTTTAGTGACAGCTGGCAACCCTGTTTTTGAATGGGCAACCCTAAGGATATAAGTTATGCCAGTTTAACGTTAGATGGCAACCCTATTTTTGAAATGACAATATCAGGGATGTAAGCTATGTAATTTTAATGTTAGTTGGCAACCCTGTTTTTGAATGGGAGTTGCTTTGAGTATAAGCGATTGGTGGCAACTCTGCTGAGTAGTAACAACTCTAGCAATATGTTATATATTTTGTTTTTTGTTGAAATTATGCGACAAGCATATAAATATTGCTACTGTGTGCCTTTTCAATAAAAGTGGCAACCCTGTAAATGGGCAATAGTATAAAATTTACACTATTATTTAATGAAGTGGTAATTCTGTTTGAAGTTTAAGTTTTAAGGGCAATAGCATTGCAAATATGTCGCAGCTTTCAGCAAAGGTGGCAACCCTGTCGAAGTATTTAATAGTTATTGCTGCTCTCTAGACTTTAAACAACAATTCCAATCTTTAAATCATTGCTTTAAAGTTGAATCCATAAAGCATCAAATATTTGGTGTGCAATGACAACTCTTCCTCTCTCTCTTTCTCTCTCTGGCAACTCTAGGCTCATGATTTTATTTGCATCAGTTTTTCTTGGATTTTTTTCGTTGACAACTTTATAACGAATTTGTCAACGGATTTGAATTGGGTTGGATTGGGTTTTCCTTTTGTAGTCGCTGCTTCGACTGCTGCAGCATAATAGAAACACACACACACATACACAGACATAGAGGTGTGCAGCTGTCTCTTTCTTGCACTAAATTGGCAATTGGGAATGAGATTTGCGATCGCCGGACGACGCCACTTGCCGCTTTCGTTGCCGTTGTCGTGTGCCGCCTGTTTGCCCAAAACAAGCAAAAAGATATCGATAACACACACACACACACACCCCTCTAATACACCCACCTGTTTCCTTTTTGTTATAGAGAAGGGAGGGGGAAGGGGAATTGGGGATTCGCTGACGAAAAATTTCAAACACGTTTCAATAAAATTCAATTTGTAGCACATTTCAACGCTTTCCGCCAGCGCCAAAAGCGCACAATCACCCTCAGTACCCCCCCCACTCCCCTCCCGCATCTGCTCCCCCTCTCCCCTTGGCGCTCACATATGCATGAATTTCCTTTTGCACTTCGCTCGCACAAAACTTCAGCACACACACTTTACCTCGCTTCACTTCGCTTCATTCCCAATCCGCCCATTTGGCATCAATTTTTGCTTTGGCGCCATGCTGCTCTCTCTCTCTCTCTCTTTATGTGTGTGCCTTTCGGGGCGTTGCTTCTGCTTCCCCCCTCAGTACCCCGTTCCGTTCCTCTGCCACTCGCTTCAACCATTTTAGCATAGCGCGTAATATTTTCGATTTCGCGTCCTTTTTTGAAGGGGGGCAAAGCAAGCATTCACCCTCCTCTCCTCTCTTTCTCGCTCTCTCAAGGCTCAAGGATATTTTTCATATGTGTCGCACGCACGCACAAAGCAGCAGCAGCAGCAGCTACACCACACCCCCCCTTCGCCCCCTTTCATTACGTTCTCTTCTATGCTCGCCTCTGCCTACAAAATGCAAATGCAAACAGCATACGAATTAGTAAAACGGAAACAGGCGTTTGTGTTTTGTAATATTTGCCCCAAAACACAACTCGACACACTCACACACACACACACACCCACACACACACACCCCTTCCTCATCTCCCCCCTTGTTCGTCGCCCCTTTTTTGCAAGCACTTTGCATGGCGAAAAACAGGAAGTAAATTTTCGTGTTGTGGCAGCGGGAGCCAAAAAATTGTTGCGACTCTTTAACGTACAACACTCCTTCTTACAAGTGTGCGTGTGTGTGTGTGTGTGTGTGTGTGTGTGTGTGTGTGTGTGTGTGTGTGTGTGTGTGTGTGTGTGTGTGTGCCTATGTGTGTGTTTTGTGCCTTGCAATTGTTTTTACGCTGCTGTTTTCTTCTGCTTTTCTGCCAACTTCATCAAAAGGTGTCGCTTTCAGGCAGCGCCAAAATGCTGCTTCTAAATACCCTGCACAAATGGAGCTGCTTAGCGCGACAAAGCAAAGTGTATAGAAAAACATATGGAAAAACATATCTTCAATATTTGAGCAGTTTGTTTTTTGAATGAGTTTAAAATGCAACGAACTTGTAACTTTGGATTCCTTTCATGTTCATTTTAACGAAAATTACTGCTATATACCCTGTAAATGCAGACAACCAACGTGATTTTCAAATGAGTTATTTCGAAAGTTAATTTTTGGAATTTAGGATAACATATTTTATATCTAACCATCTCATAAGCTAGTTTTTGTCAGTCTTATGCTTCAGCTTCCTGGTGTACGGCATTTGTATTTGTTTATACCCTGTAATTGAAGACAAGCAACACAATATTCGAAATAGTTATTTGAATGGTTTCAAGTATGGACAATTTATGCATTTTTATGTTACATTTCTGTATCCAACTAGCTTATTATCAAGTTTATGTCTGTTTTATGCTTCAGCCCCCTGGTGTACGGCTTTTACACATATTTTTTGCACCTTTTCAAATTCAATTGCCAATAGAATGTCTTCTAAACAATTATTAAAGAGTGCTTCACAATTGTCCCCTTTTCATACGAAATATAGTTTCGCTTTAGCAGCATTACAGGGTATCTTTCGAGATTACTCACCCTCTTCTCGAGTTGGAGTTTATTTGTCATTTGTTTGATGTGCATATTGTGTATTTTGTATTTTGTGCTGGTCTCATTTGCCATGGCACAAAATTGTGATACTAAATTACCTCAATGGCACGTAATACAACGCCTGACTACTCTCTCACCCTCTCTCTCTCGCCCCCTCTCTTTCTACCCCCCTTTCCGTCTCCTGTGTGTCAACCCCCCATTTTTGACGCGTTTGTGAGACGCTCATGCGTTTGGTTTTAATAAGCAGCGCGTGATTTTCATTACCAAAATGAAATGTATTACGGATCTGTTTAGATTTTGCAATATGCGAAATGAATACACCGCACGCACACACACACACACACACACACGTGCAGAACACACCCTTATTTGGTAGTGCTTCCTCTTATTCTTCTTGCCAGTAACATAATAAATATATATATATATAGTACAAGCGGGAAAATCAAGTGAAATCAATTTAATACACTTTTCAGCTGCTAAAGCAAAAATTGTGAAAATTTTGTCGAGGGCTGTGGGCTAGAGGGGTGAGGGGTGAGATCTCAGCCTCCCCCGCTTTACCTTCCCTCTTTTTTTCGCATCTCTCTTGACTGCTCGACTTTTTTTCTCCCATTTTTCGTTGGATTCTTCTTTCTGGCTTGCCCTAATTTATTACATTTTAATGACTTTTTCATGCACACAGCAACAGCAACAGCTTTGCCTTTGATGCCTTTGAGGGTGTGTGTGTGTGTGTGTGCCGTGTGCCGCATAAATCGCGACTTGATTTCGTATTTATATGCATGCCAGATAGAAAGAGAAAGAGAGAGAGAGAGAGCGAGACATAATTAGGTGGCAGGACTAAGGCTCGAAACACGTGATAAGATCTTGACAAATACGCCGAGATATGCGACCATAGATAATGTCACATCACCCATCCAGAGCTCACTCTCACTCTATCTCTCTCTCTCTCGCTCGCTTTAAGCCACCAAGAACAAGTAGAAGCTGCTGCCCGAGACTCTAACATCTTGATAGAGGGAACTTTATAGATTACGCCACTTGAATTTCATTATACAATATGTTGTAAGGCCACAGACAGTCAGCCAGTCAGCCAGCTAGCAAATGTGCTTTGTCTAACACAATTCACTTGATGATTTGTTTTTATTTTCATCAGCTGCGATATGTGTAATAATGCAATACTTACGAGTAATGTTTATGCGACATTAGCAAGACATTTTAATGCTTAAATGATGTTTGAATTTAAATGATTTACGAAGAGCGTGCTGCGTTTATCAACTGAATTTGGCATAGTGAAATAATGTTAAATGTAGCTAATTAAAAGTGTTGAAATCAAGTTGAATATAACAAGTGTGGAATTAGTAAAGTCGAGTAATCAACTAAAGATAAATTTAGTAAATAGTAATATAAAAAGTATAGTGTTAAATTTAAAATATACCAATTCATGCCACAAAATACTAAAAAAAAATATAACGAATGCAAAATTTGGTATATTGTTATCGTACTACGTTCAAAACGCACTCAAGTATTTTTGCGGTATATTATTTAGCTTCGCAATTATGCTTGTTATAAGATTTTTATCGATTTGCTGGGGGCGGAAGTGGGCGTGGCAAATATTAAAAACAAGCTTAGCATGCGTGTATATATACCAAGTGCTGTCGAAAAAGAATTATATTTCTATCTCTTATAATCTCTGAGATCAAGGTGTTCATACGGATGGACGGACAGACAGACAGACCAACAAACGGACATGGCTATATCGTGTGAACGATGGAGATGCCTTCTTCTGCTTGTTACGAGTACAAAAAGTAGAACATAACTTACGAAAAGTTGCTTAAAACGTCAAGTATTCATCTAAACAGCATTAAGTTGCTGTTAAAACCAAATTCAAATGTTTTCACCATCAAGTTATGCCTTAAAAGCTACTTTGACTGGACCACACACGTCTACAGAGAAAGAAACAGACAGAGATTGAGAAACGGAAACGATTATGAAATGATAAACATTATTTTTGCACAATTTGGCAATCGAGTGATGCGGCTCTTTTGTGTTGTGTGTGTGTGTGGCAATCAAGTGATGAGGTTTTTCCTGTGTCAGCTGGCAAGACTTCTTCGACAACACTTCAACTGTTGAGACTAATTACAAATGCCAGTCACAGAGTTCAGAGTTTGTTCTGTCGGCGTTCTTTTTTGTCATAAATATCACAATTTTATCGCAATGATCGGAAAAGGCAGTTGACTATTTCCTCAAACTCAACCCAAGCTCGGAGTCGGACTCGGACTCAAACTCACACTCCATCAGGCACAAACGTATAATTTAGATACGAGTGAACTCCGTGTGATGTGAAGGGGTTTTGAGTTACTGCAGTTGGGCTTAATTACAGAGCCAAACTGTTGCCATGGCAAACAGCAGCTGCGGGATCAGCCACGCCCCGCTTCCCCCTGTCCCTCTCTCTATCTCTCTCTGTCTCTCTATCTATCTCTCTCTGTATGTGTGTGTTGTCTCAGCTTTGATGTGGAAACAAAAGACGCACCAAACTAAGCCTCAGCGAGTCGCGAGTAGTAAGTGAAACTGGAACTGAAACGCGCTCTAATCTTATTATGCGTCCTCTCCTCTCTCTCTCTCTCTGTGTATATGTGTGTGCCACTTCAAACGACATTCGATTGAGGGGGCGTGGCGGGGACGGGGACGTCATTGTGTAGCAAAGGCCCATCAAGGCATATCATTATCATGTGATCTGATTGACTGACTGATTGACTGACAGCTGGGCAACTGAGCAACAGAGCAACTGATGAGAGGCTGTGCATCGTGAGAGCGCAACCAACTGCCCCACCCCCCAAACACACCCCTCTTTACCCACCACTCTCCATCGACTCCTTCACTCGCGTTAAGCCTTAGCTTGAGGTTAGCTTTTGGGCTAGTTTCGATTCAAATTCGAGTGAAGAGAAAAAGTTCATCCTCATCGATTGCCAGCTTAACCCCATTGTACGTAAAACGTTAACCCATTGTGCGCCCTAATTGCAACAGTCAACGACTTTTCGGGGGAGGCGGCATTTGCATTTGAAGACGCCGCTTCATGTTCCCTTCGAGTGTGTCTGAGTTCAATAGCATCTTGGCTTAGAGTTTTCCCCCATTTCCAAAACAAGGCGCCAACAACTTGGACTGCGACTGCAATGCTTCACATTCAAATTCAAATTCAATGACTACAGCTCCCTGTTTTACTCTCCTCTCTCTCCTCTCTTTCTCCGCTCTCTCTCTTCTCTCTCTGTGTGTGCTGCCAGGATAAACATGTTAATTTCGAAAAATGCAAAATTCTATAATCCGATTTAATGTTTTATTCATTTTGCACAAAAGCGAAGAGCAGCCCGCATGCTGTAAGAGGAAGGAGAAAGGAAGGAAAGGGAAGGGAAGGGGACTACCTGTACTACACACACACACTAACACACACTCAGTAAGTTCACTGACACACTCTCTGGCTGGCAATTAGAATTTCAAATTTTCTTTGCTCTGCGCCTGGTCGCCATTTGTTTTCGTCTCTCACAGATTGAAGGCGCTGCCTCCCTTCCTCCCCCTGTCTGCAGTCCCTCCCCCTCAACCAATACAAATTTATATATCCTATATACATATATATAAATGTGTGTGGGTGTGTGGAAATTGTCTATTTTTATCGACAGCTACGTTGCGTTGTGTGTTGAACGCATCTCGCACATTAACCTACTTTGCCGTACGTTGGGCGCCATTTTTGGCGCTCACTTCATATTCTTCTTATTCTTCTGCTTGCCTGGACTTGTGCTAATGTTGTGCCTTATCCTTGTTAGATATTCAAATTCTATTTTTTCTGTGCCAGAGAAATTGCCAAAGAAATCTAAAGTAAGGCAACAGTGAGTAAGAAATAAGCTTGAAGAAGCGACCAACTGCAAGCGCATTTGATTTGGGTTATGAACGACTAAATGAATACCACTTGGATGATTCATTCAATTCAATACTCTAACAACAATTTAAAGCGCATTACAACGGCTGCTAAACAAGTAGCAAGTATAGCGTTTGAAATTGATATAAATCGTTGAAATTCCCCAAAGTAGTTGCTGATGTTGTTCGAGTGAGATTAAAGTTTTATTGTTGAAAGTTTTGCTTTCCTCTTGGAATCGCTTTCGGCACTTTTGTCGCCTGTTCATCACCTCTTGTAATGTCATTTTGATTCGCCCAGCTCATTATAATCGCTATACAACAAGACGTAAAATAACAGCGACAAGGGAAATTTCCCAAAGTTGTTGCTCTTGTCCATTTTGATGGGCCTTCCCCCATTCACTTCCCCCTTCCCTTACCTTGGTCTCTCTCGTGTTTGTTTGTGCGCATCCTGGGGATACTTTTTGAGGCACACAGGACGCGTCATCGACATCAAGTTTGGTTTTGTGGATCGTCGCGTCCCTCGCATCTTTTGGCGCTGTTTTATTTACTTTTAATTTACTTTTAATTATAAATTCATGCTTTTCTTCATTGGGGGATTAAGCTTTAAATAACAGTAAACACGAAACACGAGTTCCCTCCCCCCTCTCTCATTCTTTCGCTCTCATTTGCCTATCTATTTTGTTTGTTTTGGCATTTCGAAAAATGTTTGCTTCACTTCTTTTTTTCTCTTCTCTTTTTTGGGATGCGAATTCTATTGGCCATGTTTCCCGTCCCGTCCCGGGAGAAAATGCTGCTCCAATTTCCATGGCTCAACCCTACAACAGTCTTTTGTTTAAACAGGCTCACATTTTAGTTGTGCGGAGGAGGCGGAGGAGGGGGAAACCCCTGGAGCATCTCCGCCAAAAGGAATTAATTTCAAATTTCACTTTCAATTGGCCAAGCAAAAAAAATAAAAACAGCAGCGAATTCAGTTGGGTTTTGCTATTGCAACTTTTGTGTGAATTGTTTTTATTTTTATTTAGGCTTCAACTAATTTAGTTGATTGCGCTCGACGCCACGCCCACAAATAGAAACAACATTTTCGGCTGGCATTGTAATCGCATTTGCAATGCAAACTGCATGCGAAAACAGTTTGCCAACTTTGAAAAGCGCAAAAATATTGCCAGCTAATGCCAGAAGCTGCGACTAATTAGATACCCTGGGATACAATAATAACTATAGTGTTTATGATTCCTGATCAGATAAAATTGTAGAAATTATTTCAAGAAATACTTTTGTTTGCTTTGGCTGAAAATCTGGTATATTTTACATTCTGTGGTATATCTTGAATGAAGTAGTATATCAATATACCAAATATAATACAAGTTTAGTATTTTTGTGGTATATTAAGTGGGTTTATACAATACCATAAGTTCTGTTTTTGTTCAAAATACTTTAAAAATCATTGTGGTATATTATTAGTATTTTTGCGGTATATTAATTTGGTTTATTTTAAAATAAATACCGCACTGTTTTGCTTTTATTCAAAATACCTAAAATATCCTCTAGTATATTTTTTAGTATTTTTGTGGTATATTAAGAAAATACCTAAAATATCCTCTAGTTTTTTTTAGTATTTTTGTGGTATATTAATTTGGTATATTTTATATTTATATTTATTTTTAATAGTGCGGTATATTTTGCGTTTATCAAAAATACCTAAAATATCCTCTAGTATATTTTAGTATTTTTGTGGTATATTAATTTGGTATATTTTAAAATGAATACCACACTATTTTGCTTTTATCAAAAATACCTAAAATATCCTCTGGTATATTTTTAGTATTTTTGCGGTATATTAATTTGGTATATTTAAAAATTAATACCGCACTGTTCTGCTTTTATTCAAAATAGGTAGCGGGTATCTCACGGTCGAGCACACTTTATTGTTTGTAATGATAATGTATTTATGTAAGCATCAACTAGATACCCTGTACATTGTTTCTTGCTACAATTTCTTTACATTATTATGCTGACAATGGCTTAAACAACAACTAAATACCCAGTAATTTCTTTTCAATACAATTTATTCGCATTTTCTTCAAATATATATGCTGCTAATGGCATAACCAACAACTAGAAACCCTGTAATTTCAGCTATACAATTTATTTGCAGTTCCTTTACTATAGAATTTAATATTTGCCCCGCTCAACTTTTATACTCTGTAAACTGCGTTGTCCCTTTGTTGTTGTTATTTTGCCAGCTCATCTTTAGACTTTTCCCCATCCTTCGACATCGTCATCATCATCATCATCATCATCATCATCATCCCCATTTATTCGCGCAAATATTTGCGCTTTGCTGCGTATTTTTCTTTTTTCGTCTTTCGCTTTTTGTTTTGTTTTGCCATTTTTGCCTACCCTCCTCTTCTCTCTCTCTCTCTCAATCTCTCTCTCCCTTCTTCTCTATCGCTCTCTGTGTCGCTTTTTCGGTGGCTCATCGAATCTATATACTATAGATTCCCATTCAATGCGAATGCCGCGCAACGCAACGAGCCGAAATGAAAATGTTTAAATGAAAGATTGATTGGATTTTGATGAATTTCGACTACACACACACACACACACACACACACACACACACACATACACAAAATATCTGCAAAAGCAAAGCCCAAAAATAAAGCAAAAAAAAAATTGATTTTTCAGATTAAAGTAAAGTAAATCAAAGCAAATCAACATTTTTCTTTTTTTCCATTTTCTGTTGCGCTTTATGCGAATTTCCCTTTTGTGCTCATTTGACTTTTCCTTTCTCTGCGAGTTTTTCGCACAGTTTTTTCTCTTTCGTGTCCACACGGAAATTGCTTTAGCGTGCTGCATTGTTGCAAGTGCGTGTTGCGTGCGGCATGCTGCGTGCTGCATGTGGCACGGTCAGGTCAACAGACAAGTTAATATTCACTTTTCCAATCAACATGCATAAACCCATTGAATGAATATACTCATAAGCTCAACGGCTTCCATTCCATTCCCATTTTCAATAGAAGAGAGACGCTTTGAATCGCATCGCATCGCGTTGAGTCGCATCTTCTGTGCCTCAAAGTGTGGCAGGCAGCATTTCATTGAGCTCTGCTGCAGGCGGCGACACTCAAAGCAAAGCACAGATTCTCTTGTGTATCAGTCATAATTTTTCGACAAGCCTGTCGCTTAAGCCTCGAGTTCGATTTATTGATTACTTATTTGAAATTATGGTAGCACTAACTAAATATAATTTTCACTTCTTATGTTGATTGAAATAATATAAATATTTCTAATATAAGATTTATATTTCTCTGAACTTTTTGAACTTTGAAATAGCAGTGCTTACGACCTAAGCGTTTAAAATTGAAAAATAGTATTATAAACGCAACTTTGAGTCCAAATTATTTTTATATATGTTAATTCAGAAATTTTTTCATCTTCAATATTTTAGAAAATATGGAATATATACTGTTAACAAAAAAAAAACGAAATCACAATTTCATATTAGCTAATCCCAAAATATCTACTTATTCTGCTTTTTTTATGATTTACATTTATAATTACAATATTATTGTATTTACTTTACATTGCTTCCAAAATATTCCTACTCATCTACATATAGAAGCAAATTACGAAGACTTCCCAAATAGGTTTAGTATTTAATTCGGTTTTAGTATTTTTACATACCAACTTAGTTATTAACCTATGCTTTAAGTTGTGTAACTATCTAAGTTAGTTACTCTTAAAATGTCATGTTAATAACAAGTTACAAAAGAATTTAAAGATTAATATAAGCAATGGTTCTGCTTAAATTAAATCAACAGTTAGCGCCACCTACCGTCCACAGTTGGCAATATTTCTCGCCTGTAGAGCATTTAATTAATCAGATGGGTACAAATATAATAATTTACTTACATTTGTGTAACTATCTCAACTACTTGTTCCCAAAATTTCACTTTACTTGCAAGTTACGAAAAATTTTAAAGACTTCTATAAGAAATGGCTTGGCTGGCGCCACCTATCGTCTGTAGTTGACAATAATTATCGCCTGTAGAACATTTAATTAATCAGACTTGTGAATCATTGTGTGAATCATTTGGAAGAAGCAAATCATGAGTTCAGCTCTGTTTTCGGTGTTTTCTGTTTGTGTTGTCTGTTTTATGTCTTCTGTTTTGTCTGTTGCGTCGACCGCACGCATAAAAACTTAAAGTGGACTCTAGATGGTCGCTCGGGGCATCATTAGGATCATATGTCATCTCTCTTTCGTCCATGGAACTAATGAATTTTTCATAAATTTCCAACCACCGTCGAGTCGAGTCGAGACGAGCCGCAGCATTTGTTTGGTGGTTGATTTTCGTTTTTCTCGATGTTGTTGATGTCGTTGCCTCTGGCTGCAGTTGACACAAAAACCAGATTAAAAGATTATGTTGCAAATTAACTCGGGGGAGGCCGAAAGGCAAGGACGTCAAAATCTGCACTCTCTGCCACGCCCTTCGTTTATGATTAGACCAGCGAGCGAGATTTACTCGAATGTCCTGTGTGTCCTGAATGTCCTGTGTGTCCTGTTTCGGGTGGTTGCTGCCGCTTTTCTGTTGCACTTGCAGCTGCCCCTTTTTATTTTTTGGGCTCGTCTAATTCAATTTGGTGCAAAATGGAAAATGCCATTTTCATAATTTTGTCGTTCATGTTTATTTTTTATGATCGAATGAAAGCGAAACGAAACGAAGGACCATTGGCCACGTGCTGCGTGTGGCAACCCGCTGTGTGTTGTCCTGTCCACCCCCACCCCCACCCTCTCTTTTCCCCCACCATCCACCGTCCTTCGCTCTCGCATCATTTCCTCGTGTCGTTTTGCAACTATTTCCATCTAATATTTTTGCCTTGGGGTAGAGGAAATTGCTTTGCCTTTGGGCGTCTTTGATTTCGCCTATTTCCAGTAAGAGGGCAGTAACTTCCCTTCCCCTTCCCCTTCCCCTCTCCCTCTCTTCACTCCCCTGTGAGTGGCGCAATTTCCGTTATTAGCTCGATTGATTTTATTGCAACACTTTTTGCATAGGAGATGGGCACACTTCACATTTGCAGCTTAAAGGGCTGCACACACACAGCAGGTGGCATGCCACTTAACGCTTGCCACCACGACGTTGCAAGCTCGCTGTCTAATCCTTGCCAAGCTGTCGCTCTCGCTGCGCCTGACGTTTACCTTATGCCGCTTGCCGCTTGCCACTTGCCACTCGACAAACAATTAATAAGCGCTCGAAAAATGTTTGAGGCGCTTATCGCGTTGCCTTCACGCTCAGCTTTGCTTTGCAACAAAACGGAGGCTAAGTAAGCTCTGTGGGAAACGTTTCAACAAGCTTAACACTCGACTAGCAAATACCCTAGAAAAGAGAGAAGTCGTAAAATAAATGAATGCAACCCAAATAAGCGGAATTTTATATTAACTATTTAAATGCATATTTGCAAACAGTTCTCCTTAATATTTAAATACTTTTGGTATTATTCGATATTCCAATAGTAATACTTTTATATATTTTCCATAAGAGATTCACTTAAATAATATGAAATCATCCATTTAGGATTTACATTTTAGTAACATGAAAAACTAGTAATTTCAATTTAATTTTAAAATACTAAGAATTGAAACGAGAATTATTGAAACTGGCAAAGAAGAATTTATAAAATTATTCTTAAACTCTGCATTTCAAACTTAAAGCTTTATTCAGTATATTTTACATACTGAAAACTCATTATCATATTCAATAAATGCGCAATGTAAAGTAAAATGCATAACTTGCATAAAATCGATGTAACGATATGGTTTTCAAATATAAAACGGAATATTACATTTAATATTTTATAATAACAATGTTATTCAGTATATTTAATATACTGAAAACTCATTGATATGTGTAATAAATGCGCAAAGTAAAGTAAAGTGCATCAAATCGAATTGACAAAATGGGTTTCAATACGTAAAACACAATATTTAATTTTATCTTTTATGATATCAATTTTATTTAGTATATTTCATATACTAAGAACTCATTGAACTATGCAATAAATGTGAGAAATAAACTGAAATACACAAAATCTTCATATTAGAATGATTTTCAGTATGTAAAATAAGATTAACTTCTAGCAAATACTTTATAATAACATACATAAGTATTTGGAAGTATGAACTATGCAGCATTATAGAGTATATCAAGATCTGCATATACCCCTTAAGTTTTCCTCTCTTGAAGTTTTGAGCAACTTGGCAGAACATTAATTATTTGAGTTGAGTCAGAGACTTCGATAAGACACGTTTGCTTAGCTCACAAAGCTTAAAGCAAACAATAAAGTATATACTATAAATATTGTAGAGTATTTTGCAGCTGTGTTGTTTAGATGTTTTTTTTTTTTTTTGCTGTGGCTTTGTGTAAATAATTAAACTGCAAGTGACAACAATTAAAGACGCTTTTCAAAACCCAGTAAATATTTAATAAGGCACATAAACCAAGTGCGAAGTGCAGCAACAGCTGAAGGGGGGAATAAGGGGCGTTCTATGGGGGTGGGCGTGGCTGGGGGCAATGTTAAACAAAAGCCAAGAGCGCGACGCTGTTGATAATGATGGCGGCGGTTGTTTTTGCTTTTGCTTTTGCTTTTGCTGGTGGCGACGCTAAATTATCAACGGCAACAAAAAAAAAAAGAAAAAAAAGAAGAAATATGGTAGAAAAAGAGTGAAGCAAGAAGGGAAAAAGGGCACAGCTCAGGTCGAGGCAGCAAATCGCCCCTTAATAATATTAATTCCGCCGTCATAACAAAATTTAGCGTGGCGAAAAAAAGGTTGCAAGAAGAGAAAGAGAGAGATAGAGTGAGGAAGCAAAAAAGGGAGGCAAGCGCTGGAACAGAAAAAAAATGCTTTGATCATTGGCAGCCGTCGACGTCGCTGATGTTGCAGCCACCCGTACCATGCGACCACGACCCCGCCCCCGCCCCCGCCCCCGCCCACACGCCCCCGCCTCTGTTGCCACAAAACGCAGGCCTTCGAAAACCTTCCAAGTCATCGTCGACGTTGTTGTTGTTGCTCCCTCGGGGTGTTATTAGTCACATGGCGGCATCGCTCTGAGGCAGCGTGTGTTGCAACTTGGGGGGGGTGTGTGGGGGTACTGTGGCACAGACTGTGTGGCAGCCACTCGTCGCTCTTGTTGTTGTTGTTGTTGCCAGTTCGCTTGGCTTGCTGCGCTTTCGCTTTATTTTCATTCGTTTTTTCTATCTGCCTTGAGAGAGCGCGTGTAACTGATAGCAGACTTCTCTCCTCGCCTCTCGCCTCTCCTCTCCCCTGTTCTCTTTCCCCTTCCCACCCCTTCCTCTGCTTGCCACGCTTCTTCCCGCCTCTGTTGTTGTTTTTCCTTAGATCATTAATGTTTGGGTTGCACGCTTGGATTTCACTCGCCCGATGCACTTGGGCAAATATTGAAGCCAAAGCCACAGCCAAAGAGACAACGCAACAAGAACAGAAGAAAAGAGCGGTGGAGAAAAGAAGAGCAAGAGGAAGAGGAAGAGAGAGGGAATGCGAAGAGGGAGCTGGAAACGCCTCATATGATGAAGCAAAAGCAAAAGTTATGCCGGAATCAGAACTGGAAGCGAGATTTTCAAAATGCGGAAACAATTAAGAAACAAAAATGAGAAATGAATTTACAAGAAAAAAAAAACCAAGCAATGATTCACATTGATTTTCATAGAAGTTCTTCCAAAGTAAATTCTATAAATTGCAGTATTTATTTTTTTGGTACATTGACTAGAAATGTCTAAAGAAGGTATATTTTGGCATTTTGCGCTATTTGATAGCATATATATTTTAGCATTTTTCTTAGTATTTTTTCGGTATATTCTTAGCATTACTCTGTATATTGATCTTGTATACTTTAGTATTTTTTCGGTATACTGAGTAGGTATATTTGTGTATTTTCCTTGTATATCGATCGAGCACATTTTAGTATTTTTTCGGTATTTGGTAGAGTATATTCTAGCATTTTTTGGTATTTTTTCGGTATATTATTCGCATTACTCGGTATATTGATATTGTATACTTTAGTATTTTTTCGGTATACTGAGTTGGTATATTTGTGTATTTTCCTTGTATATCGATTGGTTATACTTTAGTATTTTTTCGATATACTGACTAGGTATATTAGGCATGTTTTAGTATTTTCCGGTATATTACATTATGCCATAAAGTGTTATTGCCAACAAATTTGTCTGCAAGTTTTTGCATTTTCCAAGATTTTTCACACACTGTTTGAAATACATTTTTCTTAAACTCACTTTTTGCGTATCTCTGTTTCAAAAGACTTTAATTGCCTTTCGGTAGCTTACATTTATGAGGCAACTAACTGTCTGTCTGTCTGTCTGTCTGTCTGTCTGTCCGTCTGTCTGTCTGTCATATTTGATCTGTTGATTGCCTGCTTTACCCTTGCTCACATTTCATGTACACATTTCTTTCGCTTCACTTTTCTCATTTCTCTTCAAGTCAATAAATTTGATAATTGTTTCTATTGTTCTAGTCGATTGTTTGATGGGCTCCCCTTTTAACACAGCTTGTTCGCTTTTTATTTTCCCTTTTCTGTGCTTTTCTGTTTTTTCTACCTTTTCTCGCCCCCATTTTTTTATTCTTTCATATTTTTCACATTTATTCTCGTGTTTTTTCACAATTTTTAATAAATCTTTCTTTTTTTTTTTTGCAAATATGCGTGTGTTGGGCGTGTGTGTGTGTGTGTGTGTGTGTGTGTGTGTGTGTGTGTGTGTGTGTGTGTGTGTGTGTGTTAAAGGGCCAACCGCTACTTGGCTTTACCTTTCCGTCTCCTCTCTCCCCTCTGACCCTTTTTTTACAGCCCCCGCACGTTGCGTGCATTGAAGCATAAGCAAAGTGCAAATCGGGGCCGCTGCACACTTTCCAAAAAGCAAAAAAAACGAGGAAAATTACACACACACACACACACACACACACACACACACACAGATATATATACGCAGTAATATGCGTGCAAAAAAAAATGACGAGCGAGAAAAAAATGGAAATAAATCGAGTATAAAAAATTGTTTCAAGGGGTTGCAATTCGTTTGACAGCGCTGCGTGAATGCTTCCCCTCTCTTTCACTCTCACTCCCACTCTTTCTCTGTCTATCTCTTTCGCTTGCTCGCTTGTTGCTTTGACGCTCGATAAAAATTGCTCATGTGTGCGTGTGTGTGTGTGTTTCGCTTCATTTTTATTTTGGGTTGTGCAGGCGTGATTACCTGCCTTTGCCCTTAGCTCACAGCATGCAGCTCCCTCTCTCTGTCTCTCTCTCTCTCTCCCTCTCTCTTTCGCTCTCTTCTGCAGCAGTCGAAGTAGAAGACGAAAAAAGCAGCAAATTTAATAAAAGCGCAAATTAATTTTGCGTCCAACCCTCGCTGATTTTCGTTCTCCCTTTTGGCCTTTCACTTCGTTCGTGTCGCGTCTTCTTCTTTTTCTACTTCTATTTCCACTTTGCCAACTGCTGCTGCTTCTTCTTCTTCATCTGCTTGTCCTGTTAGTTACAAGTTTGTTGTTTTTGTTATTTTGTCCAGCAACTTTGCCGCTTGTCTATCGCTCTCTCTCTCTCTCTCTCTCTCTCTCTGTCTCGCTCTTGCCTGAAGTTGAAAGTCTTCTCGACTGCTGCGCCTTATTTATGGTCTCTGGGGCCCTGTCTACAGATTTATGCATAATTTGTAAATGAAAGTCAGAAACTAATTAAATTGATTTGCCTGCCTGCGTTCTCCCCTCTCTCTCTCTCTCTCTCTCTCTCTCTCTCTGTCTCTCTCTCTCTCTTCCCTCCTCCTCCCACTCTCTGTTGTCTGTCTCATTTTTCTTGCTGATTTGGCGCCTTTTGTCTTAAACAGAACAAACTTCTTTTGTGTGTAAGCAGCAACGCTTTTTTTCCGTTGATGGCTGAGAGAAGTGGAGAAAGTGTGCAGAGATTTGAGACTTGGTAGTTTTGTCACTCGAGACTCGAGACTTGAGACTTGAGGCAGTCGCTGGCTTAGCATTAGCATTAGAAAGGAATTGGGATTGTAGCTAAATACTGAGTTATCCTTGCAGCAGCCGGAAACCAGATTGCAGATTGCTTACAAAACTTTTGCTTAAAACTCGACCGGAAATGAAGCGACCAATGGTCTAGTATCTTTCCATCTCCCTCTCTCTCTTACTCTATCGCCATCTTTTTCGCACTGTTTCCGCCATGTTTATCTTTTTTCTAGATATATCCAGCTGTCTGGCATTATTTTTGTTCATAGTTCTTGTTTGTTCCTCTTGAGCACAGCTTTGATAATGTTTATGGCTTAGCTATAGCTTGCTCTTTCTAACTGATTATCTGTCTGTCTCTTTCTAGCTCTGTTTATGTCCGTGAGCTCAGCTTGCTGTTCTTTTCTAAAGATCACTCTCTTTCTCTCTTTAATTAAAGTTCATCTTATCTTTCTATTGTGGAATTCATTGTGTCTCTTTTTCCTTGTCTTTCTATCTGCAGTATTTAATATAGTATTTTAATATACTGTATTCAGTATGTATTTCCCAGAGGTCTCCCTTTTTCTCTCTCTTTTGCTTTAATTAAAATCCATCACTTTCTATGTCTCTCTCTCTCTCTCTCTCTCTCTATAACTGAAGTTTTATCTACTGTATTTAGTATTATTGTAGTATTTTAATCAACCGTATTCAGTATATATCTCGCATCATTCTAATTAATGAATTCAATATATATTTCGCATATGTCTCCCATTTCTCTCTCTCTTTCCATTTGTGGAATTCATTGTGTCTCTCTCTCTTGTCTTTCTGTCTCCAGTATTTAGTGTAGTATTTTAATATACTGTATTCAATATATATTTCCCATAGATCTCCCTTTTTCTCTCCTTTTCGCTTTAATTAAAGTTCCTCTCTCTTTATATTTCTCTTTTTTCTTTTTCTCATTCTCTATTTGACTGAAGTTTTATCTACTGTATTTAGTATTAGTATTTTAATCTACCGTATTCAGTATATAGTATATTTCACATCATTCTAATTAATCTAATGTATTCAGTA
Organism: Drosophila pallidifrons; assembly: GCA_023558445.1. Classification (NCBI taxonomy): domain Eukaryota; kingdom Metazoa; phylum Arthropoda; class Insecta; order Diptera; family Drosophilidae; genus Drosophila; species Drosophila pallidifrons. The sequence goes on from CM042351.1 coordinate 19,948,629, forward strand.
TATATTTCGCATATGTCTACCATCTCTCTCCCTCTCTTTAATATACTGTATTCAGTATATATTTCGCTTCTTTTCCCATTTTCTCTTTCTCTCAATCTCCCTCCCTTTAAATAAACTTCTCTGTAACGTGTCTTTAATCAAGTATCATTGCTTTAAAAGCATTTTCACACTTTAGCATATATTCAGCTGTTTGCTATCTCACTTCTCGCTTTGTCTCGCTTGGGCAATCGATTAGCCTAGAACGCGTTGCTCCAATTGAGTTGGGTTCTTCGATATGCAATTGAAAAGCAGTTGAAAAGTTAACTTGGTCATATCGCAGTTATGCATGCCCCAACAACAACAACAACAACAGCAACAACAACAAACTCTCGACTAAACAAAACTTGAGAACATTTAAATGCATGTGAGGGGAGAAAGGGAGAAAGGGAGGCGATCAAACTAAACGAGAAACTGGGGGAAACTTGACGAAACTCTCTCTCTCGCTCTCGGGCTACTTTAGTCAAATTTGAAATGATGCCCGACACACAAAACTAGGACAAGCAACAATAACAAAAACAAAATAAAACATTTATGCGAGGCATGATGATGAATTTGCACCACACACAAAAATAGCAGCGAAGAGAGAGAGAGAGAAAAGTTGGGAGTGAAAAAGCTGACGGCATTTTCCTTCTTCATCGGCTGCTGTTGCTGCAGTTGCCTGTTGGCGATTCAATCGCCGCTTTGGCAAAGTTGTTTGAATGAGGCAACACACACACACACACACACACACACACACACACATGGAGAGCAAGTGGAACAAACTATAAGTTAGTTTTTGGGCAAATTCTTCGACCATTGTTCGAGCTGTGTGAGAGTTGTGAGTTGGGTCAACTGAAGTCGTGCACAACGCAAAACTAACAACGCCCGAAACGTGATTTTCGCTAAATTTTCACACACACACACATACAGCTGTAAAAGGGAGACAGAGAGAGAGAGAGGGAGAGTGAGAGCGAGATAGAGTGTCTCCCACAGGTCGATTCGCGGTCTAGAGCAAGTTTTCTTTGGCAGCGTAGACAAAGCCAAACAAAATTACACGCTGTGCGGAAACGTGCTAGAAAAATGAAGCGCGAAATCAATAATAATCCACACACAGAGAGAAAGAGATAGATAGAGAGGGAGAGAGGGAGATAGGGAGAGGGAAGCGGACAGTTAGGTGTGGGCGAAATTACAAGCGAAATTGGCGCACAAAAGACAACAAACAAACATAAAACGCTACGTGGCCGCAGCGACTAATGCAACAATAGACACACTAACAACAACAACTGAAGAAAGAGATAGATACAAGAGAGTGAGAGAGAGAGAGAGGGCGAACACAATGCGAGTGCAGTTTGTCAAACAAATCAGCGCAACTAATTGATTGGATTCGACTGCAGCACGACACGGCTCAGTTGCTTCCCTTCTCCCTCTCTCTCTCTCTCCCTCTCTCTCTCTCTTATTCTCTTATCTGCCCTCTCACTTTCTGTTGCACTTGCCGCTCATTACTCACTTCGCTTTGCTGTGTTTGCAAATGAAACTGAGTTGCACTAACTGAATACAGCGATTTGGTTTAACGACAGCATTTAATGACACTGACAGCCCAGCAAATGTGAGTGTGTGAGTGAGTGAATGAGTGTGAGTGTGTGAATGAGTGTGAGTGTGCAAATATGAGTCTGGTTTGACAGGTGAAGGTTGCTCAGCTCTGAGGGACAGCTTTAGCAAATTGAAATGAACAGCGAATGGCAAGCTATAAATGGATCATATGAATACACTCACTGAATGTGTTCGAACAACTCAAATTGCAAAACTTATTTGAACTGTTTAATATATAAAAGCCAGAAAAATTATCAAGTGTGCATTTACATCAAAATATTTACAGTTCATCCTTTACTTGTTCACTTTGAATTGAAAAATGCAAACAAAATTATTACAAAAATAGAAAAAAGACATATTAATACTTCAGAGCAAGACAGAAAACCAAAAGAATCACAATTATAATAAAAATTACATAAAAAAAGAATAAATGAAAAATATTAAAGCGAATCTAATAAAAAGTCGTGCAATAAACGCAATAATATATTATGCCATAGTAAATTACAATATGCATTTTAAATATAAAAAAAAATATATATTATTTAGCTTTGACTATTTCGAAATGAATGAACAAACTCATTTACGATCTCGTATAATATATATTAAATCAGACATTTTCATTGTGTGTGTGTTTTAATCTCGTCTCTTAAATTGCATTTAATTTGCAAACACGAAAACTCATAAAAATTCAATTGAGAACAGAACTGAAGCTGAAGCTTCTGCTGCTGCTGTGTTTTTGTCGAGTGATTTTTGAGTGAAGCTGAAGCTGGCAATGTGTGTCACAGTAAGCAATTATTTTGTTATAGTTCTCGTTGTTGACACAGAGAGAGAGAGAGGGAGAGAGAGAAAGAGAAACACACACTTCACAAAACATTGAAAACATTAAAATTGTTACAAAAAGGTTTTTAATTCTTTTTTATGCGTTGCATTTAAATAAAAATTAAATTAAATGCACACACTTAAAACAACAGCAGCAGCCGCATAAAAATAATAACAAACAATTTGCTATGGCAACAACAACAATTACTGTAGTAGTAACAACAACAACAACAACAACAACAACAGCGACAACAGCGACAACTACAAAATGCTATTTGAAGTTGCAAAATGCGTTACACTCAAAAGTATGCAACACTTTTTTGTTGCATGCGCAAAACAACAGCAGCAAAAAAATATGAGGGAGCAAAAAAAAGCGGTTGCGTTGAGTGCTGCGGAAATGAGGGCGCATGTCAAGCAGAGGGGAAGGGGAAGGGGACGGGGTGAAACGTGGGAAGGCGAGTTAAGTGCGGGTGGCAGAAGGAAGCTTGACTGATTCGGGGTCAAACTGTGTTGGGGCTGGTCAACAATGGCAACAGCAACAACAGCAGCAACAACAACAGCAATAGCAATCACAACAGCAACAGCAAGTAATAATGCCAAGGATACAAACACTCACACACATACAGATGCAGTTAGAGAAGTCCACACAAAGCGAGGCAGACAGAGGACAGAACAGAACAGAGCTCTGCCATTGCTGCCACATTTATGCACAGGAAGCATTTGTAATGCCCCCAGGGCGACGCGATACTATTGCACACATGTGCCCCAAACTCTCCAACTTTCTCTCTCTCTCCAACTCCAACTCCCTCTCTCTCTCTCTCTCTCTATCTCTCTCTCTCTCTATCTCACTCTTGGCGCTACTCAAGTGAATCCATCGTTGCCTGCCTTGCCAAACACCAACGAATTTTCAATGCTCTCAAAGCACAAGTTTACTTCTGACAAGCATAAAATGAAAAATATATTTTAGAGGAAGCCCAAAAAATAAATAAAAAACAAAAATTTTAGAAAAGCTACAATCGAAAGCTTAAGTATACCAAATTAATATACCAAAAATATACTAAGCTACATTCATAATATACCATAAAGTACAAAATATACTGAAAAATACCAAAATACCAATATATACCAAAAGTACTAAAATCCACAACATACATTATTTGGTATATCGATGTAAAACTACATTAAAAATATACCATAGCGTACTAAATATACTGAAAAATACCAAAATACCAATATATAAAAAAAATACTAAAATACACCACATACTATATATGGTATATTGATGTAAAATTACATTAACAGTATAACATATAGTACGAAATATACCAAAATATACCCATATATCGAATGTTATATTTGGTAAATCGATATAAAACTACATTCAAAGTATACCATAGAGTAAAAATATACTAAAAAAAAAGACCCATATACCAATATATACGAGAAATACATTGAAAATATACCACACATCACATAATATACTAAAATATACATATATACCGAATGTTATATTTGGTATATCGATGTAAAACTACATTAAAAATATACCATATAGTAAAAAAATATACCGAAAGTACCCAAATATCAATATATATGAAAAATACTAAAATGCACCACATACTATATTTGGTATATCGATGTAAAGGTACTCTAAAAATATGCCACATAGTACAAAACATACCAAAATATACCTATATACCGAATGCTTTATTTGGTATATCGATATAAAACTATATTGCAAATATACCGCAGAGTACAAAATATACCAAAATAACCTCACTCTGAGGCATTCAGCATTCAAACGCAGTCGAAAATTCAATTGCTCATTTGAAGAGTATAACAAATCGTAGAATTAATTGTTCTATCTATAATGTGAGACAACTGTTGAAACCATTTAAATCATAAAATCATTAGTTTATTAAATGTTATTTGTACACAAACAAAAGAATTACTTTACTAAATATTTGTAGATTTCAAGACTGTGCTTTTAAAAGCTTCCAATGTCCTGAAAGAAGCATTTATTTTATCGCCCTTAAATTTAATATTTAATTAACAATTTTAAAAGAAAACAAAGCTATGATCATTATACGAATATATAGAAATATATAAATATCTGAGCATACTTTTTTTATATGCAACACGTACTCTGGTATGTGTACTTCGATATCTTTCAATATATGCCAAATCTGTGTGACTTCTTCTTAGTATTATTTCGTTTAATATTCCTTTTGGTTGCCCTTCAATTTCTTTGGAATTCTTTAGCTCAATCTCTTGGCCACATCTATGAATGTTATGCCGAAATTGTAGAATTGTCAAGTGCCCCAAAGTGCGACTCTCTGGTCACGATACACTGCAATTTATGCTGTAACAAAACTGTTTTTGTGGTACGCCCCGTTGCGTGTGAAGTTGTGTTGTGTTGTGTTGTGTTGTGGCCCCTTCTTACTGTGGCATGCCACACACAGTGGCACTGTGGCACAGAGGTGCCGCCGTCGTCGTCTCGCTTCGTCCGCTTGGCAGACTGTTTATGGTTTTTGGCTACAACTTAATTTAAATTGTTTAATTCTATTATTGTTGCTAATAAATCACAGGCACAGCTTGCGCTGTTCGCTGGCTGGCTTAGCGTTTGCTAAGCTGCCTCACACACACACACACACACACACACACACACACACACACACACACATACAGAGGCACATTTATCTTGTGCATGGTGTGCGTGGTGTGAGGAGAAGGAAGGAGGGACGGGGAAGTCGGGTCTAGGCCGCCTGCTGTTGTCGTTGATTTTGTTGTAAGCGGCTTTCGCACTCATTTTGTCTTTTCTCTCTCTCTCTCTCCCTCTTTCTCTATCTCTCTCTCTGTCTCTATATCTTTCTCTTCAGCGCTTTCACTCATTGTTTCATTGCATACTTTTGGGGGCATGTGTGTCTCTGTCTGCGTTATAAATTACGCTGATCTGGTTGCTTTAGCCGCTGGCAACTCAACGCAACGTACTCGTAAATTTGCAGCTTGATATTTGGGTTGATTTGCAAATTTCGGATTTGTTTTTTGGGGTCAACAGCAAGTGAAGAAGAATGCAAGCAGAGGGAAGGAGAGAAGGATGGAGAGAGAATTGTGCATTGGTTTAGGCTGCTTGTTATTATGGTTGATTCTTTTTTTTCTCTGTGTGTCGGGGTTAGTCGAAACAGATTTTTGAGCGCGCCAATCACCATTTTGTCGACCCGTTTTCCGGTTTACCAATTGCCAATGGCCAAAAAATAAAAAAAAAGAAGGATGAAGAGTGAAGAATTTAGAAATACAACAGACCAAAAAGTTTTTGGCCCGCACGCAACCGCATGTCAAATGCAGGCCACGCTGATGACCAAGTGGGTTGCGTTTTGCTGGATTTTGAGGTTTGGGATTTGAGGGAGCGAGAGCAGCTAGCTCTCTCTTGACCAGCTGGCGACCGCTTGACATGGCCATAAATAACAAAGCCAAAATGGCGTCCAAAGCACACACAAAAATTTGACAAGAGCGAACCAAATGTGATATGTCAAATGCACTCGAAAAACGAACAAACTCGCTGCCAGCCATGATGATGAGCTGATGCTGCTGCTCTAACAAGCACAGAGCGAAAGAGAAAGACTCTTGACAATGGAGCGCGCACAAACCATTAAAGTTATAGTTATAAATAAATAAGAGCATTGCATACTTTGCAATTTGCAGCGACACATAAAAATGTCACAAACTCCCACGCGCAACTACAAAAAAAAAAAAAAAAAGCAGAAAGAGGAGGAAAATAAAAGAAACGCCCTTACGTAGCAAAATGTTGTCAGTTTTGGCCTTAAAGCCAAACAAGCATTAAAGGCCAAAATTTATGAACTGCAGAGCTTAGCTTTCGATCGATTATACAAATATCATTTTGAGAGCAATTCTGACGATTTATAGCGTTGAGTCGAAAGTTAGTGAAAAACTTTAAAGTAAAGAAGAATTTTTGTTTTGTTTTTTATTTCATTGAGTGAAGAACCTGTACAAATTAATTAGTTGCTTAACAACACAGGGTTAGTAAAGGAGAATTAAACTAAACGTCAATACAAAATATGATGAAAAAGTAAAAAAAAAAAATAGTTCAATTTACGCTTTCAACTTAACTTTTAATAACGTCAATTGATATATAAACAAATATATAAATTTGAGTCTTCAACTTAACTTTAAATAATGTCAATCGTTATAGAGAAGAAATGCTTAAATTTAAGCCTTCAACTTAACTTTAAATTACGTCAATTTGTATAGAGGGAAAATACTTAAATTTAAGCCTTCAACTTAACACTAAATAACGTCAATTAATATACAAAGCAAATAGTTCATTTGAAGCCTTCAACTTAACACTAAATAAAGTCAATATTGACATAAGAGAAATACTTAAATTCAAGCCTTCCACTTAACATAAAATACCGTTATAGAGAAGAAATACTTAAATTGAAGCATTTTGCTTGGATTTAACTAAAAGCACCTTTTGCTGGCTTTCGATGATATGGAAAAATACTTTTGCAAATCAGCAATTTGAAAAATTTCTCTGGCTGCATTTTTAATTGCATACTTTTGTGCGCGCCGCTCTTAACAAAATGCTTCGGCAAAAGAAGCGCCAACGCGTATGTGTTTGTGTGTGTGTGTGTGTGTGTGTGTGTGTGTGTGTGTGTGTGTGTGTGTGTGTGTGTGTGTGTATGTGAGTAATAGCGTATATACCACAGCATGTTGTAGCAGCTGGCTGGCAAGTCATCAAACAACATGCGTGTGTGTGTGTGTGTGTGGTAATTTTACGCTTTTGCTTGTGAATCGCAGCAAGTGAGAGCAACACAAAAAATTGTTGCATACTTGCGGGCGGAGCGTGAAAAACAACAAGAGCGAGCAGCTGAGCACAAAAATGTGTTGCATATTTAAATGGGCAACTGCAGAGGCAGCAATAAAAATAACAACAACAACAACTGCAAGTCGTTATCGAATGCTGCTGGCGTCGCAGTCGACGTTGACGTCGCTGCCTGTAGCTGCATTTCCGCTTAATGTTGAGCGATAATAAAATACAAACAGCATCGCAGTCGGCTGCTGGCCAACGATAATGAAACAATGGACACACACACAGACACAGACACATGTGCATTGATTTATGTTTTTTAATTTAAAATTTCCGCATCACTTAACCGTTAAAAATAATAATAACAATAACAGCAACAACTACCGAGAGAGAGACAGAGAAACAACACAATAACAATAACAATGGCTTTTTGTGTAAAGTGCACCTCAAAAAAAAAAAAAAAAGAACCAAATATGCATATAGATAGAAAAGATTTAAATATTGTAAAAAATGCGAAAAATATATAAAACGAAAAAAAGCAAAAAAAAAAAAAATCGTTGAACATGTTTTAATTTCCGTATTACAAGCATCGTTCTCATGGCATTTCTTTTTCCCCTCTTTTTGTGTCCTTTACAGATTGGGCGGCCACCAACAACAGATGCCACAAAGTATGTCAACTGGCAGCAACACAATCGGCCATGGCGGCATCGATCGCGGCGGCGTCGGCGTCGGCGTTGGGATGCCAATGGGCGCTGGCACAATGCCTGGCGGCGTTGGCGGTCAAGGCGTTGGGGTTGGAGGACCTCAAGTGTCGGTCGGTGGACCACCGGGGAGCGGCGGACCGGGTCCGCATTGCCAGATAAGCGGCTCACAGCCATTGGTCATGCCTGGATTCCCATTGCGTAATTCGCACTCAGCGCATGCACCGCATTATTCGCCATATTCACCATCCAGGTAAGTTCTTCCTCTCTTCTATCAATCCTCCCTAGTAATGTAGGTCACTCGGCGATTTAACAAGTCCCCAACTCAGGGTCAGTCGAAGCAGCCATTTAAGTCCCTTTTCACTGTTGCAACTTCTCGCTTTTTAGTTGAAGCAACTTCTCGCTTTACTTCTGGTAGCGCACATTTAACATTGCCTCTCATTTATGTTGTTCATTGAAGATGTGGCATCCTTTTTTCACTTTTCATTTCCCTTTTACTTCTCTAATTTAGCATGTCAATCGATTGTTTATAACATTCCTTGTCGCCTTCTTGTCTACCTTGAAACTCTTTAAACTTGTCGTTGTGTATTTAAAAGTACTAGTAGAATTTTCCGCTTTTAACTCCTCATTTTGCTTCTCTGTATTTGTGAACTTCTCTAAATGCTTATCCCACTTTTTTATACCCGTTACCCATAGGTTAGAAGGGTATTATATCTTTGTGCCGGCAGGAAATGTATGTAACAGGAAGAAGGAGGCATCTCCGACCCTATAAAGTATACATATTCTTGATCAGCATCAACAGCCGAGACGATCTACCCATGTTTGTCTATCCGTCTGTCCGTCCGTCCATATAAAACACTGCATCTCAGAGACTATAAGAGATAGAGCTATAATTTTTTTTCGACAGCATTTGTTATGTTTGCACGCAGATCAAGTTTATTTCAAATTTTTGCCACGCCCCACCCGCCTCCGAAAATCAAAAAAATCGAATTCCAAGCGTAATATTAAAGCTAGAGCTGCGAATTTTGGTGTATACTATAGTATTTATGAGTCCTGAATACACTTGACTGTAGCTTTCTAACTTGTTTTCACTTCTCATTAAGCTGCTCTCAGTTCTCGTTGACTTTTCTAATTTAGCATGGCAATCGATTGTTTATAACATTCCCAGTTGCCTTTGAACTCGTCGTTGTATATTTAAAATTACTAGTAGAATTTTTTGCATTTAACTCCTCATTTTGCTTCTGTGTATTTGTGAACTTCTCTATATCTGTATTTGTGAACTTCTCTCTTACTCTTTTGGCTTCTTTTCAACACTTGAATATGTTACAACTTGAGAGGATTTCTCAACTAGTTCTCATCAAAACTTTTCTCTTCACTATCTTCTATGAATTTGATTTTATTGAACGTCATTTAAAGTGCTTCCTTCGCATTCTAATATTGCTTTACCATCTAATTTCGTTGCATTGAGCTTTTCACAGTGATGAAGTGGGGCTATTTTAGGTTTTGCCATTCAAATGACAGCTGCACAATTTTGTCGCTAAGCGAGCTTCCTGCCTTAAATAGGCTAATAACCGAGCTCATTTAGTCGCTGGCTTGACAAGTTTTTCAATATTGTAGCAGCAGCTAAGGAAATAAGCAAGTTAGAGAGAGACAGAGAGAGAGAGAGAGAGAGAGTGAGTGAGAGCGAGAAGAGAGACTTTTATGCCATGTGTGTAACTATCTCGGGTCAAGTAGGTTCATTAGTTTTCCAATTTGCACAGCATATGAGAATGGTTCTTTATGGCGTACATAGAGACTTTTTTCTCCCCATCTCCCTCTCTCCATCTCTCTCTCTCCATCTCCGTCTCGTTCCTTCTTTTTCGCTTGGTAAACAGAATCTTTTCTACAACTTTTATGCAATTAAGGACAGAGGAAACTCGGAAACGAACTGCCTTGCTTTGCTTTGCCTTGCCTTGGCCTAAAGCAGCTGTAGAGAAGGAGGAAGGCTAGAGTTGGCTTTGCTTTTTGTTAGCTGCTCGTGTGATTAACACCCATGTGTGTGCGTATGTGTGTGTGTATGCAGCCTACTCCCCTCTTCATCCTCCTCCTCCACCTCTCTCTCGGTGTAAGTTGTGTATCATTTTGCGTTGCGTTGCGTTGCTTTATTAAAAAAGTTGACAGTTGACAAACTCATTGGTCTCGCTCTCTTTCTCCTTCACTCGCTCTGCCTCTACATACACGCAGTGTGTGTGTGTGTTTTGTTGGTTTTTGCGGTCCTTGTGATATGTCAAGCGACTAAATCCCCCCTCTCTCTTCGCCCCACTCTCTGCCTGCCTTGCGGTTGCTCTGTCATATGCCTGTGAGCTCTTAGCTCCGAGATGTGACGCATTTAAATATCTGCTTTAAGGCTCTGAATTCGAGTGGCGAGTAGCGAGTGATAAGCTGCAAATAATTGCAGAGTAACGAGTGCGTAAAGATCTTTAAAATTGATTGTTAAGTAAATAATAACTTGGAGTTAGTTGCAACGGGAGAAAAGGATAAAAGAGATTCGTTTAGCAAAAGTAACGAGTAACGAGTTGAATCGTTAGGAAGTAACATGTGAAAAGAAGTAAAAAAAAGTGCTGCGGGTGAAATATAAAATGAGTTAAATATGAATGTATCAAGTCTATATTACATATTAGCGAATTAAGTATTGTAACGAGTAACTAAAAGTAACGAATGCTGCAAAAATTGCTTTGAACAAATACTTCCGAGAAGTGAAAGAGAAAGCACCAAATAAAATGAATTATATTAAAAGGTGATACAGAGAGTGTTTCACAACTCTACAAAGCGACGAGTGCTTCAATGCAACGAGTACTTGAAATAAACAACAAAGTAGCGAATGCTTTAAAAAATAACTACGAATTATTACTGTCGAGGAGTAGCGAGTGAAATTAGCAAATGCACCAAGCAGCGAGTAACGAATCCAAAAGAGGACATAAGGCGACATAAAGAGTGTTTCACATCTCTACAAAGGAACGAGTGCAGAAATTTAACGAGTACATGTAACAAGTAACTGCCTAAAAGTAGCAAGTATACGAAGAAAGCAATCAAATAAGAGCTGGTGCCTAAGAAAATAGCGAGTAGAACTTTGTTTATCGAAAAAAATGCATGTTATTGGTGTATAAAAGTAACAGGTGTGAAAAACTCTTAAATTCTATGATACACTAAATAGAGAAGCTGCATGCAAAATGGTCACTGCAACTTGGCTTTTAATGCGACTTGTTCAGCCAACATTCAACATTCTCTTTTTGTCTCTAACTCGCCAGCAGCTACCTCTCCCTTTCCCTATCTTCCTCTCCCTCTCCCACTCTCTCTCTTTCTTATCTCACTCTTCAATTCCACACCATTTCCTGTTTCTTTCTGCTGCTGTTGCTGCTTTCTATTAAGGACAGTTTCTGTTTGCCAGTTGTTAATTACAAATGCATTGCAAAATTTACTTAACACGAGCTGCGTCTCCTCTCTCTCTCTCTCTCTACGTTTACTGATGGTGTCTCTGTTTCTTTTCCTTGCAGGTTTCACATAGATAAACGCTGTCAACACCGATGTTCCTGGAAATGCTTGAGCATCGCCTTAATATTCATATCCGTCGTCCTAACCGCCATGTTGGCATACTTTGCAGGTAAGCACACACAACACGTTGACGTTGATGGGGAAAGAGGGGAAAGGGAGGGGGAACATTATGGACATGCTGAATGTAATGGCCACACTTAAGCGTGGAGCGGAGGGAGGCTGAGGGGGGCGGCGGACAACGCGACGTTGTCATAACGCCAAACACAGTTAATGAAAAATACACATACAAGTGCAAATATCGTAACACACACATACACACATTTACACCTCCTAGGCGCATATAAGGAAATACTGCTTAATATACTTTAGACTTTACTTGCGGGTATAGATGTATGTGTGTGAGCACACACACACATACACTCGCTGGCACAACAAGGCAAATACATCAAAGTGTTTGCTTTACATTAGCGTTAAATGGTGTTACTTTGCACACACACACACACATGCGTGCATGTAAAGAAACTTTGCAAACACAACAATACAAACCTGTTAACTGTCGCCCCTCTACCTCCTCCTTCCCCCTTCATCTAACTCCTCTCTCCGTCTTGACACACGCTCCAGTGGCAACTGTTCATTTGCCCAAATGAATGAGGCAACTGTTGGTCAGCCATCTGCACAATTGACAAGCAATTAGAAACCACAACAGTCAGACGAACGGACGGACGGACTGGCAGGCGACATTGCAGCCAGAAGAAACTCTGCAGCCTTCGAGAAATTAGCAAATCACTTTGAAATTCACAGTCACAAAACGAAGCTTTAAGAGACGAGGAGCTGAAACTAAAGCAGTTTAGAGCAGATGACAGAGAAGTTCTTAGAGAAGCTGACAGAGAGAGAGAGAGTTCTTAAGGAAGATAAAGAATTGATTAGAAAAGCTGAAAGAAAAAAAAAGTTTGTGAGAGAAGTTTAAAGAGAAGTGAATTGAAAACCTTATAGAGAAGCTTAAGAGAAGTTCTCAACAAAGATGAAACAGAAATTGCTAGGTCAGCTGATGAACAAGCTTAAAGAGAAGTTTATTGAAACTAAAGCAGTTTAGAGCAGCTGAGAAGAAGAGAGAAGTTGTTAGAGAAGCTGACAGAGAAGTTCTTAAGGCAGATAAAGAATTGATTAGAAAAGCTGCAAGAATGGTTGTGAGAAAAGTTTAAAGAGAAGTGAAAAGAAGCTTAAGAGAAGTTCTCAACAAAGATGAAACAGAAATTGCTAGGTCAGCTAATGAACAAGCTTAAAGAGAAGTTCATTGACAGAACTTATAGAGAAGCTTAAAGAAAAGTTCATTAATATATATAATTAATAAAAAAACTTATAGAGAACCTAAAGGAAATAATGCTAGAAAAGCTGTTAAAGAAGTGATGACAAAAACTTAAAAAGAAGTTCATATAAAAATGAAAGCTTTTAGAGAAGTTCCAACAGAAGCTCATCAAGAAGCTAGAAGAAAAGTTCCTAGAAAAACTGCTAGAGAAGCTTAATGAGAAGTTCTTAGAAAAGCTGCCAGAGCAACTCATAGAAAAGTTTATCATAGAAAGCAGCTTTAAAATAATCGTGAATATAAGTTAAATAAAGCGTGGTTAAATCAAATAATTTTTTGTGACAAAAATAAAAATTATGTTTAAGGATCAACTAAGCAAGAAAATGTTAAAGAAGTTATTGAAGGAATGAAAACAAGGAAATAGTAGAACCAACATTTATTGAGAAGCAACTTAAGGATAAAGATTAAAAAAATACTCATAAAAACTACAAAGTTTAAGGAGACGATAGCGAAAAACAGTAAAAGTTAAAAGGTGAAAGAATTGAAGAAAAAAGAAACAAATTTCATAAATTCCTTGAACTCATTTATTAGTAGTTATTTTAATAAAATTTTAATATGAATGAAATGTTTGAATAAAGTAAATGTGTTGCTGCTAAGCATAAAGTGAAAAGTCATTTAAATATGAAGCTTCAACCTGATAATTGTGTGTGTGTGTGTGTGTGAAAGTGTAATCTAAGTAGCTAGCTATCTCTTTTTATTGGCACTCTCTGAGTGTAAGTGAATGAGTCTCAATTTCAGGGGCAACGCTTTTTGCTTACTTTAAACTTTTTGGTAAATAATCTAACTGAAGCAGCAACAGCAACAGCAAAATGTTGAATGCCACGTGCTGCAGCTGCCACAAAAGTGGAGGAGAGAGGAGAGGTGTGGAAAACTATGTGGAAAGCCTTTCTCTCATTAGCTGACAATGGCAAATTAACAAAATTCTGTGAACGCCAGCGACTTCTGAATGAGTGTGAGTGAGAGGGAGGGGAAGAGGTGAGAGGGAGCGAGACGAAGCGTAAACAAAAATGGCGACAGCACACAAAATGATTCGCTTAAATTAAATGCGGCTACACACAGCAAGTGTTTTTTCTGTCTCTCTCTCTGAGTGTGTGTGTGTGTGTGTGTGTGATTGTCCTTGCTGTCCTTCAACTGTTGTTGTTGTTGTTGTTTACAACTTGATAATTAAACACGTTTCGCATTGTTGTTGCTGCTGCTGTGGCTGTTTTTTGCTGCCACCTTTTAAATTATATTTACAGGTCAATTTGATTTTTTACTGCCAACCTTTTGCCAAGCGGAGCAACTTTGTCTCGCTCTCGGTGTCCCCTCTCCCTCTCCCTCTCCTCCCTCCCTCCCTCACCACTTCCCCCTTGGCTGTCGCATTGCAAAATTTGTTGCTGCTGTTGCCAGTGTTGTTGTTGTTGTTTGGCTCTCTGCGCTCGACAAAACTTTGCACATTAAAATATGTAAATTTTAATTTGAAACAAAAGGGTTGACGTGCTGCCTTTGCCTTCCCCCTCTCTTCGCTTCGGCCCCCCCTCTCTTTCCGCACCTTCACCTTGTGCTCGGCATTTTATCTAGTGAAACATTGGCACAACTTTTGTGTTGCTGCTGCTCGGACACTTTGAACGGTTTCTCTCACTCGCTCCTCGCTGTGGAGCTGCCAACTTGCTTGATAAATTTGCCGCACGCTCATTTAATTTATGCGTATCCCCCGCTACTTCGTCTTCTTCTTCTTATTCTTGTGCGTCACAAATTGTTGTTGTTGCTTTTCTTTGTCTGTTAAAGTCTGCGCTGCCAGCTGGCTTGTGGGCGTGGCTCGAGCTGCCAACTGATGCGAAATTCCAGGAAAAAACTGCTACGAAAATCTATTGATGCTTTCTCAACTTAATGATTTTCCTTTTGCCCAGCGAAAAGTGTGAAGACAACAGACAAGAAAACTTTATTTACAGCAGCTTCGATATAAATAGCTAAGCTAAATAAGTTGAGTAAGCTTAGGACTTGCGTAGGATATTATTAAATGGAAATACAATTACGAAAGTCAGCTCATAACATAGATTAAAAGTGTATTTCATGGTGATTTTTGAATTATGTCGAGGCTGACAATCTGGTATATTTTGCACTATACCATATGGTATATTTATAATATTTATATATCAATATACCAAAAGCACTGTCTTTGGTATATTGTAGTATTTTGTTGTATATTAATTTGGTATATTTATATATTATATTTCGGTATATTCCGTATAACAGTATATTAATATACCAAGTATATATTTAGTATTTTTTGTTATATTAATTTAGTATATTTTAGAAATAATACCGCATTGCGTTGTACACAGTCTGGTATATTTTAGTATTTTGCGGTATATTAATTTGGTATATTTTAATAGTAATACTTCATTATTTATATAGTACATTTCGGTATATTCACTACAGCAGTATATAAATATACCATCATATATCAATATACCAAAAACAAAGTCTTTGGTATATTTTAGGAATAATGCTGTATTGTTTATATAGTATATTTCGGTATACTATATACAGCAGTATATCAATATACCAAATATAGCCTTTGGTATAGATTTAGTATTTTTGTGGTATATTTATTTGGTATATTTTAGAAGTAAATCTGCATTGTGTTGCTTTTATTCACAAATAGTGAGCGGGTATCTCACAGTCGAGCATACTCTATTGTAGTTTTCTTACTTAAATTGAATTATTTTATTGCGGTTGCCAAAAAGCATTAAATAATTAATATAAGCAGCGATATAAATAGAGTTTTTGATTTGATTTTGCGTAGACATTAAAAATGTATTGAATACTGTCCAAATTTAGAATCACAACAAAATTAAATACACGATTTTTCTATCAATTTTTGCGCAGCATGTTTTTTGTGATTGTTACCAATTCCTAATTACAATATTTATGTGAAAGTTTTTGTTAAGAGTTGAAGCTGGTGTAATTATATAGCAAAGAAATAACTTAACTATTTTCAAATGCCAAAACACAAAGTAGTTAAAGTTAAATGCAAGTTTTAATTTCAATTTCAATTACAAGTTTTGAGAGCACGTGAATTTCGCGTAACTCATGTCGTTTCTTTTCCCTCCCCCTCCCTTTGCCCCGCCCGCTTTTCTCACATGACAATCTAATGTTATCAGTGAGAGCGCAGAGACAGAGCGAGAGAGAGAGCTTTATACCTGCGTCCTCTGCTGTCCGCATGCCAAAAAAGAGACCTTCAAAGCATCGTAGAGAGATGCTTACTCATTTTGAGGGGGGAATGATGAAGAGGAAAGAGGGATAAGGGGGAGGAGGAGGAGGAGAATGCAGGGTCGCCATTTGACTTGAAGCGTGCTGCGTTTAATTTATTATCTACGCTTTTAGCAGGCAGCAGTAGCTGAAGCTGAAGCAGCTGCTGCCTCGCCGAGTCACAGCCACTGATTTACAACAACAACAACAACGAGAGATGAGAAAGGGAGAGTGGAGGAGGGGGAGCAGCTAAAAGTTGCGGCTTCCTGAATGTTTTCGGTAGCTTTTCTCCCGCCTTCGTCTTCTGCGTCTTCGTCTTCTCGCAGCTCAGCTTTCGGTTTGCTGCGGTGTCACAACGTTGCAAGTGAACGAAAACAAATTTACAACAAACCACGAGAAAAATGTGTGATGCCACTTTGCTGCTGGCATAACCATAGTCTACCCTCCACCCCTTCCTCTTTTCACCCCTCTCTCTCTCTCCATAACTCCCCCTGTTCTGCGCTTTGAGGGAAGCGGACTGGTGGCACTTTCCTTTAGCGCTTTGGCGCACAAAATGAATTTAAGTTGAAAAGTTGTGAACATTTTGTGGGGGAGACAACACAGACGCTGTCTCTTTCTCTCTCTCTCTCTCTCTCTCTCTATGTGTGTGTGTGTGTGTCTGTGTATGTGTGGGGCCAAAAGCTGCGTGTGGATTTCACTGATTTAATTGTTTGCCAGCGCAGGCAATAGATAAAGCAAAGAGACGGAGAGAAAGGCAGCTTGAAATTTATCTTTTAAAAATAATGTATTAATTTTTGTGGCTGCCCTCGCAAAAGACGTGTGTGTGATAAGAGAGAGAGAGAGAGAGAGAGAGAGAGCAACGTTCATCGTTGCCTGCACATAAACTCATTTGTGTAAAAAGCTTTTTGTGTTGTTGGCTTCGCTGGCGGCGGCTGCTTTCCACTTTCCACTCTCGGCTCTTGCGGTAAATGAATTTACGCTTCGAATCTCGCTTCCCCTTCTCTATATGTGTGTGCCTGGGTCGTTTTATGGTTGAATAGTTTTAAAGCTGCGGGGTTAAGACAAGCAACAGCAGCAGGTGATGAAGCCAGCGAACAACAACGAACAACGAATGGCGCCATGCGGCATTTTAGCTTTTAATAGTGGCTAATATTTTTGCAGCTGCCGTCAGAGCTAAATCCCCATGCCATCCTTGTGTGTGTCTGTGTGTGTGTGTGTGTGTGTGTGTGTGTGTGTGTGTGTGTGTGTTCGACGTCTGTTTGCACAATAATTTTCTATTAATTAAGCGCAAGAGGGTTTAATAAAATTAGCAAACACTTGCGGGTGAGACCAGCCATGCGCTACAGCTGCACCAGCTAACTCTCTCTCGCTCTCTCTCTCTATCTCTCTCGTTCTCTCTGCTAGTCATTAAAAAATATACAAACAAAACCACACACACACAGACTCGCATACACGCAGGAGCATTGTCAGTTAATTAAGAAGCGCAAACACATGAGTTCCGTCCGTCTGCAACGAACGAGGAGACAAACACACACGTTTTCATTGCTTCTTCTTCTTGTTGTTGTTGTTGCTTGTTTGCAACTTCTATGCGTGTGCGTGTGTGTTTGTGTGTTAGGAAGGGGGCCATGCCTTTAATTTGATTTGCATTTTGTTGTTCAACTGTGCCAACGCCCACAAAATTTCGTCCGAACTTGAAATTGATGAAAAAGCTGCCAGGCACAAAAACTGTTGCCTACTTATGTGGGCAAAAGAAATTGTATAGAGCAAGAGCAGAAGCAAGGAAACAGATGCAAAAAATGCGTGTGTTGCAAATGAAAGTGCGATAATGCGCGCTGTGTGTGTGTGTGTGTGTGTGTTAATTAACCAGAATGCCAAATGGAAATTGCTATGGTTAAGTCAAAGTGCTTAAAATAGCAAGGCAAGGCGAGTGTGCAAAAAGTGTTGCCTACTTTTGAGGGTCGCTTTGAAATAGTCACTACGAAGAATTTAAGCATTTATCGGTTAGACTTAATAAGTTAGACAGGTTCTTTACTTAATAGTTAAAAAGTAGCTTATTTATTATGTAAACAAAGCTAGATTTTTTAATGCAGATTATTCTTATTATTCTAAACGAGTTTATAAATATGATAAGGAAAAAAATATAAATGAAATGTTGATTATCATAGAGAACAAATAAGTTATTTTTCTATATTGTTTAAGGTTACTTTTTTATTGATTTATGATTTAATATGCTTTATTAAATCATAAATGATTTAATATTCATTTATTGCAATATATTTGTATATATATATATATATATATATATATATATATATATATATATATTTATTTGTTTCATTATTGAAAATATTTAATATTTAGTCTTGCTCTCCATTTGTATATTAGAAAATGAAATGCTAAACAAATTTTGTTACTTTCAAGCAGCAGCAACTTTAGCGCAATTTAGATAAACTAAGAGTGAGCTTAAAATGTTTGTTGTGTAATTTGTGCAAGCAACAATTTTATCTTGACTGTCATTATTTGCACGTGTGTGTGTGAATGTTATTGTATCTGTCATATCTGTGCGATAATCGACCGCAGTGTCAACAGGACAACAACGATATGAAATGTTGAGCGCGCACCGCAGGCAACAGCAGCGTGAACAACAACAACAGCAACAACAAGAGCAACCAAAGCAGCCGCAAGCAGACAAGTTGTCGTTGTCGGTGTTGTTGTTGTTGTTGCTGTAGTAGCAGCAGGCAGAAAATGTTTAAGCTGCTGGCCAGAGTTCGCTTTACCACTGATGTGCCACTTTCTATCACAACAACACACACAAGTGCAACAGCAACAGCTGTGACAACAACAACACAAACAATGATGAGGGAGATGCAAAAGGGGGGAAGAAGCGACAATCAGGACAGTTAACATGTTTGACTGGCAGTTGGCAGAAGAGCAGAGAGAGAGAGCGGAGAGAGTGGAGAGGTGAATGCGGATGCGCATTGCAGTAGTTATCGGAAATAGGTTAATCGATTTTTAAGCGGATAACTATCGGAAACTCATTCGATATGCACTGTTTCACAATTTGTGCGCACACACACAACACCCATCGAAAACATGCGGTGTTGCAACTGTCTCCCACCTTCTTCTTATTGTTGTTGCTGCCTGCTGCCTTCTTATCGTTGTCATTTACAGTGGCAGGCAGCTGTTGGCCAACAGCAGCAGCTGACCTCGTAGCTTATGCGATTTTATTTCCATTTCACTCGTTTGCGTTGCGTTGCGGTTGCTGGCAAAATGTAATTTGTTGTTGTTGCTGCTCGGTATTTGAATGTGCATTCATGTGCTGCATGGCTTTAGCTTTTCTTTGCGGCTAACATGAAATTAGATACGCTTTGTTGCAAGAGCAACTCGCAACTCGAGCAACTCGCTTTGACAATCGTCACACACATTCATTTGTCATTGAGCAGCAGCCAGAAGCAGCAACAGCAAACAAGCAAACGAATTAATTGCTACTCCAATTGCACTTCAATTAAAGCACTCCCTCCTTTTCCAATCTCAGCTCAATTACGACATCCTTGAGATGCCTCTTCGGCATTCGGCATGAAGCCAGGCTTCACTGTACTCTCAATTAGTTACGTTTTTGGGGCTTGTTCATTTTTCTGTGGTTTTTCTTAAGGCATTCGGTATTTTGGCATTTCGTAAATTGAAAGAAGCAAACACACATACTTTTAGGCCAACAGAAACTTGTTTGCAAGTTTTGCATTTTGCATTTAGAAGGCCAATCGACTGGAAATTTCATCGCAAAACCGCAACAAAGAAAGTCAATTAGCAACACACAAATAGAAGAAACATTTAGGGCGCTGTCCAGATCAAAGCAATGTGCAAATAGAGACGACAACTAAGGGCAACAAAAAAGCTCAAGCACTCAGAATGAAAGTACACTAAACATCAATGTCCTTAAGACAAATTGAAGTTGAATGCAAATAAAATTGTATGTAGGTATGAATATACTGTCTATTGTATATTTTTAACGTAATAGTATATTGATATATCAAACACATACTTTGATATATTTACAATGTTTTTGTAAATTTTCGGTATATTAATTTGGTATATTATATATATATATATATATTATATATGTTGCATACTGAACTGTTTAGCATCTATACAAAATGGCATATTTTATTTAAAACAATACTATATTTATATACCAAATGTAGACTTTGGTATATTTTTTAGTATATTTTTATTTGGTTTTCTTTAAGACTCATACTGCGCGGTTTTGCTTTTATTGAAAAATATATGTTTTAACATAATAGCATATTAATATACCAAATATAGATTTCAGTATACTTTTCCGTATATTAATTTGATATATTTTAAAGTAATAGTATATACTAATACTACCAAACGGTATATTCTGGTATTTTTTGGTATATAATTTTGGTATAATTAAAGATTCTCACTGCATTGTTTTGATGTTATTGAAAAAGATGTGTTTTAACATTATAGTATATTAACATACCAAATATAGATTTTAGTACATTTCAGTATTATTTTTGGTATATTAATTTGATTTATTTAAAAGAAGTAATAGTATATACTAATTCGACTACCAAACGTAAACTTTAGTATATTCTAGTATTTTTTGGTATATATTTTTGGTATACTTACAAGATTCATACTGCATTGTTGTGCTACAGAGTCTTTTTTTTATCATAGAATGTTGGTTAAATTTATAAAAGAAAAGAAGCACAATACATCTTTTACTTTATGAAAGGGAAAATATTGAAAAGTATGAATACGGTTTATCTCAACTTTAATCTACTAAAAGAAAAATGCCTTTTGTTGACAGAAATGTTTGCAAATTAAAATACACAAAATGTTTGCCAAGTGAACTGCGTCAGAAACACACAAAATTGCCAGCTGCATTTTTCCTTTTTTGTTTTTGGCTATTGGAATTTTGTCGGTCTCACATTTTGATACCCAATTTATGTTTAATCTTAAGGAAAAAGTATGCAAATAATATTATGCAACCGTTCGTTGTGAATGTGTCATCAAGTTGGCTGCAATTGTCGTAACAGCAAAATAACTTTGACAACTGACCACAACAATGTTTTAGCCAATTGCCAAAAAAAAAAGAAAAGAAGAGAAGAGTAGAGTTGAAAAAGAAAGCAGACAGGCAAAAGAGATTTCAATTTAAATGACGCAACACGACATTTGCCACAGGCAGCAGAAGGACAGCAACTATTACAAGTCAGGGCGTGACCCAAGACTCCTTTTATCTTTCCTCCTTCTCTGGTTCCCTCTCACTCTCTTTGGTCTACACATTGTTTGAAGAAGGAGCAGCTATGAAAGGTGTGCGCTTGTCGTTTAAATAAATTATTTCTCTTCAAGGAAGTGCAATTAAGAAAATGCTTCATAAATTTCTGTAACTTTGTCCTGCTGCCTGTCATGCAGTGTGCTTCCTCTCTTTCCCTCTGACTTTTTGTCTCATTAGTTTTATTTTTTTGTTTTTGTGTAGCAGAGAAAGAGGCACTTGGTCTCATCGGGCACGTAGATTCAATTAGTTGATCTTAAGTGCAAGCATTTCCTAGTTCCGCTCATTGCGTGTGCCACATTCTGAGGACAACAAAATTAACTAATCGAATTGCCACACACCCTTTGAGCTACAAATATAAACAACGACTTGACTCTTCGACTTGCAAAGGAGTGTCCTCTGTCCACTATTTAGTCTTTCTCTCTCTCTCAAATTGAGTCGTTGTCAATTTCAGCTCAGACACACATGAATTTATCGACTTTAGGGTTGGCTTCCGCGCAAATTGTAATCAAATTTAATTGGTGTCGCCTCCAAACCGAAAAGAAAGGCGCGGAAAAAGTATGCCGCAGTTTGTTGTCCTTTCCAGTGTTTGTTTGTCCTGTTCCTGTTCCCGTTCCAGTTGGTTGACCAGTTGCGAGGCACTTAAATGAAAAGCTTGTTAACCTAATAGAACAACACATACCACAACGAAGCCCCTTTCTATTCTCTCCCCTCCACTTCATTTCATTTATTTATTAATGATGTTGCCCGCTCTCTCACTCGCATACGAAATAAACATAAACTGTATATATTTTTCTATGTATGTGTGCGATGTCCTTTGTTCCCTCGCCAACAAAAGCAGTAAGGAAAAAAAGAAACGCAAAAGAAAAAGTGGAAGTTGTTCGTGTATGAGGAGTTTTCTGCACTTGTCTTGAATTCAAAATTACTGCTGCCTTATTATCTAATTTTCGTCTGCAAATAGTTTTAAGTGCTTTTGCCTCTTCCACTTCCACTTCCACTTGCTTCAACTCCAACTTCAACTGTTGCTTGCAATTTTGCTTAAATTGTTGAAACTTCAATGCGAGTTTTCAACACTTGAATGTTTGAATCAATATTTGTCGGAACTCAATATCAGTTTGCTGTCAAGAACTAGTTTAATTATGCCAGCATTTAGTTGCCTTAACCTTCGATTTTGCTCAGTGTAGTACTTGGTCTATAAATATCAAAGTGTGTGTTTGTCTGCTTTCCTCGTCGTGTTGCTTAAATTAAAAGCTCAACAGCCAAATTGAGGCACGTTCGCTGACGTTAATTTGTCGTGCCTCATATGAGTAATTGCGTGAGTGTGTGTGTATGTGTGTATCTCCTCTCTCTCTCTCTCACTCCTTAGCAGCTTTGTTTGTATCCAAGACATCAACATCGACGACGTCAACATCGACATCATTAGGTCGCATTAGTTTACATATTCGTTGGCCTGTCAAGCCGCTGTCGCATGGAGAATGGGAATTTATTTTGTCTACGGCGCCATTACAATTCTCATTCCCTATTCTCCATTCCCCATTCCCCTACATTCCTCTCGCCTTCAGTCACTTTTTCACTTGAGCCATTAACATAATTTCAATGTGACCTCCCAGACGCAAACAAAAAAAGTCGCTTTGTCTAATTGCTTTTGTTTGAAAATCATGGAAAATATAATTCTATGACTTTCCTTTCCTTTCTATTCCTTGTGTTTTTTTCTTTAGTATCAATAAAATATATTTTTTTTGATTGATTGGCTTATAATTTATTTGGTGATTGAAATTCCCCATTGTGCTATGTGGCTGATTGAAAGAAATCGTTTTCATTGTTCAGGGATTTTTCGCAGCGAATTTGGCTACGCAAATTAGAAATGATAATGAGCCTGCTCTCAGAAGGTTTGAATGATTTGTTTACAGCGCGCTTCAATGAGCACATGATTGAGTATAATAAATTCGAATTGATTGATGAGGGAATAATCAAGTGAGAGTTGCTAAGTTATTTCCAATAATTTAGTTACGACTAAATGGTAAAAAGTTAAAATAAATTGCATAAAAGTTTAATATTAGTTTTGTATTAGACTGATTGATTGATGTGTGATTGATTGATTACTTAAAGATTTACTAAATCTTTTGTATTAGACTGATTGATTGATGTGTGATTGATAGCTTAAGTATGTAATATTTGTTATGTATTAAACTGACTGATTGATGTGTGATTGATTGCTGAAGGATGTAATATTTGTTATGTATTAGACTGATTGATTGATGTGTGATTGATTGAACTATATAAAGGCATTTCATGTTGTTCTAATTATCTGTAAAATTGATTAATGGCTTGATTACTCGTTTGATTGACACAGATTTCGAATGAGAATCAATTCTTTTGTGTATTGATTGATGTTTGATTGATTGAGATGTACGACAAATGTGTTTGATGATGACATTTCATTTTGTTAAAATTATGTGTAATATTGAGTGATGCAGCTTTCAAATATAAGACAATAATTGTGTGTATTGATTGATTGATTGATTGATTTAGCAATTGTGAATCTATTAAGCCATTTCATATTGATTGATTGAGCGGTTAGTTCGGCATTTCATTAACAAACAATTATTTTGTGTAGCAAACAAATTTGACAAATTGCATTCGAAATCCTTCATACTGAGCTTCAATCATGATTGACGATTGGCCATTTTGTGGTTGCCATTTTAAACTTCACAAGCACGTTGGCTGCTTAAGCATGCGTGCAAGTGTGTGTTTTATTTGCGGATGTTGAGGCAGCTGGCGCCACTGGCAAAGCTCATAAATTTGGCAAGTTATCGATAAACGATAGCAAGCCGCAGTCAGGCATCGATGGCAAGCAAAATGCAAACGTGTTAACAACACGTACTTTGTGTCTCCTTCACTGGATGTGTGTATGTGTGTTCCACACATGTGGTTGAGTTCGCAGCAAAAGATTGAACGAGAGTGAGAGAGAGAAAGTGGCATGTGCGAAAGAGTTGGCCATAGTTTTGATTTATGGACGAGTGCATATTAATATGGCGTTAAAATATGATGCCAAAAATTTATGTGTGCGAGAAAAAAAGCAGAAAGCGAGAGAAAAAAACATGAGAAGCAAAGTAGCTGGCAAAGAAGCGAAACGCCGAAGTAGCTGTGGAAAAGGGAACTTGTCGGGAAAGGAGGCGGTCAGGGGTGCATGGAAAAAAGCATTTTGGTTGGGGGCAATTGCAGCTGTGTTCGTTCGGTGAGCCGCAGGGCGACAGCAGCACAATGCCACAAGCACGCACACTCACACACACATACACACACACAGATACACAAACACACACGCAAGCTAAACATTATTGCTGGCGCTTTGGCCCAAAAGCAGCATCAGATTTATGGCGTTGAATTTAGCATCATGCGATTTATGTGCGCCACATTTGGAAACTAAAGAAATAGCAAAAGAAAACTCAAAACTAAAAGCGAACAATATAAATTTTGAGCAGCAAACTCTAACGCGTTTCTTTTTCCTTCTCTTCTTCTGTTCTTCTCTTCTTCTCTTCCCTCAGCAGTCAGTTCGATGAAGCCGAACATGGACAGCTCCAATTGCATCCTAGTCCAAGACGTCAAGTCGCAACCGCACGATCTTCGAGGCGGTATCGGAGGCAAGGCTGGCGACAACAAGGCGCTGGGAGGCGCCACCGCATACCCCACTGAGGAATCGATACAGACGAGCACATCCGATCACAATAGCATCAATGTGAATTTGGCCGGTTTGCCGGCGGGCGCAACGGGCATACAGCAGCAACTGTTGTTGCAACAGCAGCAGCCGCATGCCATCAATCAACCGTTGACCCCGTTGGATGCCACCAACACACAGCTGCAGGATCAACTCACGTACGGCGGTGCAACTGGCGATGGTCAGCATCATCATGGCATCAACGGCGGTGGCCTCAACGGCGGTGGCATCAACGGTGTTGGCGGTGGCATGATGGGCGGCATCAATGGCGGTGGCCAGCAGCAGCACAATCTGTTGTTGCAACAGGCGGGCGGACATCATCATCCGGCATTGCAGCAACAGCAGGGCATCGGTCTGAGTGGCGGCCAATGGCCACAAGTCGTTGAGCTGAAGGACTTCAATGAGCTGTATCATGCCAATATACCGGCCTATCAATTCTGGACTTTGGAATTCCGCAACAAGCATCCGGCATTCATTCGGTTCAACTTTACGCTGCCCTGGGGCGCACACTTTGCTGTCTATTCGCGTCGCAATGTGGCGCCATCGGTGACGCAACACGACTTTGTGGAGTTCATCAAGGGCGGACGACTCGACAGCCATTTGCGGCATCGACGCAGCGCTGCCAATGCAACAAGCAGCAGCAGTGGCAAGGATCGTGGACTGATCGATGTGGCAACTGTGGGAAGTAAGCAACAACAACAACATTTGGAAAGGAAACATCGCAGCAACAGCTACGAAGAGGAACCCTACGACGACGATGAAAGCAACAGCAACAGCGCCAGCGAGGAGCAAGAATCTCCCGCAAGTTTGGAATACTTTGATGTCGAAGCCAAGTCTTCCTTGGCGCATCCGTTGCACAAACGCTCAGCAGCCGATGGCGGCGCCGGAGGCTTGCCCGCTCTCGATATGGATGCCATGACGGTGAATGTTTCGCTGTTGCAGTATCTGGACACCGGATTGTGGTTCATCTCAGTCTACAACGATGAGTTGGTTGCCCATTCGGTTTCGCTGCTCGCCGAGGAGGCCGAAGGCGTCAGCACCACGTGCCCTAACGATTGTTCCGGTCGCGGCAGTTGCTATTTGGGCAAATGCGATTGCATCGATGGCTACCAAGGCGTTGACTGTTCCAAGAGTAAGTAAACTCTCTCTCTCTCTCTCTTTCTCTCTCTTTCTCTTTCTCTCACTCCTATTTGCTCGCCTAACAACCACTTAGCACTGTCCACTCAAGCTGCAATTTAAATTAAAAACTTACGCCAAAGTTGAGCTGTCAACATCACCTGCTCTCTTGTTTGTTTTGGCACCCAACAAAAAAATTCAAGTCCGTTCAAGTCTGCACCCAAAAACAGTCCGAGCTAGAGAAGTGTGTGTTGGGAGCAAAAGCAACCCAACACCGAATCCTAAATCTACTCGAAATGCGCTCTCAGTAGCCACTTGGCACACTCCTCTGCACAGTGTCCTGCAGCACACTTAATTCTAGTCAAATGTTTCCACTTTCTTACTATCGATTAAAGTATCGAACTATCAAAGCATCAAATCCAGTTCTCCAACTATATATATTACTTATCGATTAATCTTTTTATATGTATTTAATGTGCAGAATTTCGTAAACTATCAATTGCTCTCAGCATTTTAAGTGCATAATTTAATTCAATAATATCATTTAATATTCAAAGTTTATTTGTATGTCCTAATGATGAATCCTTTCACAAATTTTCAATTGCTGTTAGCAATTTACGATAATACTGCAAACGTCTATTAAAGACACAAGACTTTTTCAGACGCTTTCGAAATAAAACACAATTTACTTAACTAAACTTGCGATTATTTCATAATTCATTTAAGCATTTAGAAATGTTTCAAAAGAGATTTTCATCAATCTCGCTATGAACTTAATTTATGATAATAATAATATATTCTTATAGTTCTTGATTAGCACTTTAATTAGTATTTAAAGTGATTTTGGAATTATTTTGCTGTTTTAAGATGATTGTCAGAATTGAACGAAACCCAAAAAATTAACGAATTTATATATTTTATCATAAAACAGAAAAGTTTAATCGAATTTTTGCTAAACACTTGAGCAACAATGTCAGACATTAAATCAATGTATATTTCAATTTAAATTATGAGTACTTAAATGCTGAATTTCATTTAAACTTAGCTCATTGTTGTCCCACTGTGCACGAAAGTATTTTTATTTATTTGCAGCTCTCTGCTTCTTCTTCTTCATCTTCTTTATTTCGCCTTTGTCTGACACTTTTCAATACCAATTTTCCTTTTTATTTGTATTTTTTTCCTTTCCTTTCCATTCCACACTCTATCACACTCGCTCTCTTCATCTCTTTCTCGCTCACATACTAATTTCTCTCTCTCTCTCTCTCTCTCTCTTTGCAGGCGTTTGTCCGGTTCTCTGCTCGGCTCATGGCCACTACGGCGGCGGCGTCTGTCACTGCGAGGACGGGTGGAAGGGAGCCGAATGCGATATACCGGTCGGTGAATGCGAGGTGCCCAATTGCTCCAGCCACGGACGCTGCATCGAGGGCGAATGCCACTGCGAGCGCGGCTGGAAAGGACCCTACTGCGATCAACGTAAGTGTCAAAAACTCCCATTCAGTCCCTTTCCCCTTTCCCCGTCCGCGTCTCAACTTAAGTTTGTGTGTCCAGCGAACCTTCTCGCTGTCTGTCTCACACTCTTTCCCCATTCTCGTTCTCGCTCTGTCTTTCGCTTTGTCGCTTTGCTGCTGACTTGGCATAAAAATGCTAAAATTATTTATTTGCCTTGTTTGCAATTTCGGGCTGTTTTCCACCTCCCTCTCCTCCTTCTCCCCTCTTCGGTCCTCTCTCGGCTTTTCAGTCTCTGAGCACGGCATGTTGACACTGCTCCGATAAGGCAGCTGTTTGGTTCTGGATATGGCGAATGAACAGGGGGGAGGGAGGCGTGTCATGGTGACGCCAAAATATTTCAGTTATTATGCCGCCCCATCGTTTAGTTTCTCTCTCTCTGTCCCTCTCTTTCAATGTTTGCTTTCTGTTGAAGCTTTAAATTGAGGCAAATAAAGTTAGGTCCAAAAAAAAGCATTGCATACTTTTCAGCGTGTGTGGCAAGAAGTAGAATGAACTTTAGAAAGATTGCCCAGCACTGATAGCAGAGTTGCCATTGACCGGACTCAGCTTTAGCATGAGAGTTGGCAACTCTGGCAACCGAGTGTTTCAATATCAAAAATGTGAAACTCGCTTGAATACAGAATTGATTTAGAGAAGTTCAGTTTCCGTTTTTATTTGTAGATTCATTAGCTAAGCAATCCATTAAAGGAAAACTGATTCAGACCAAATCTCAAGCTCGTATTACGAAGATGTTACAGAACTTAAGATTTAGACTTGAAAAAATTTAGTAAAATGAAGAAAAGTGAAAGTAAATAAAAGAAGCTGCTTGCAAAGTAATTTAAATGTATTGTAACACAATACTAAAGATCTTTTAGGTATATTTAAAATAAAATATAACATTAGTTTAGAATGAAGAAGTCTCATATTTCTGTTTTTGAAAGTTGCTGATAACAAAGAAGCAATCATTAAAAAAACATATGGGAAGACTTTAACATGGTTCAACTCAGCTCAAACTCCGTTAAATTGAAATTTCATAAAGAATTTCAAAGATTTGTTAAATCAATTTATAATAGACTTTAATGTGGCTTTGCTCAGCTGAAAATTCTGTCGAAATTCTAGAAATTTCGATACATTTTTATAATGAACTCATTTTTTTATGTACTACAATACTGCATTCGAAATTCACGTAGAATATCATTAAATCTAAAAGTTATAAAGAGTTTAGAATTAGGAGATTTTACTCTTTTGGAACATTTTGCCAAGGCAGCAATTGAAATTGAACAAGAAAAGCATTACATTTAAAAACTTTTTAGGAAATATGCTTAACTTAAATCTTTTGCTTAGTTTTTTGGAACATTTTGCCAAGACTTTAATATATATTCAGCAATCATAGTAGCCAAGGTGAGGTTAGCACTTGAATACCCTTTGAGGACGCAGTTGCAGCTGCTTATATAGAGGGTATATAATAAAAATTGCATTGGATATGCAGTGCATAGCAATACACACGCTTAATGGTTCACATGTGATTTCTCTTGCATGTGCGTGTGTGTGTGCGAGTGTGTGTGTGTGTGTGTGTGTATGTGTGTATGTGTGTGTGCTGGACCCTTGGCATACAAAAGAAGCGAGCAACAAACCAAACCGAGCAAACAACAACAGAGAATAAGAAGAACAAGAACAACAATTGAGAAGAACGTCGAAACGTTGTGCAAACATAAAACGTATAAAATCGAATTTATATGTCGAAAGCATATTTCTCATACAAAACGCTTTCAGTGCGGAGTGAGGAGGGGTGTGTGGTGCGGGGGGAAGTAGGAGCTCTGCGGGGGAGTGACGAAAGCAGCACAACAATTGAGAAAGAAGAAAGAAGGAAAAAAGTGTAGCATACCGCACGGCGCACGAAATAAGAACAGAAGCTGAAGCAGAAGCCAGCAGAGAAGACAAAGAGAGAAAGAGATAGAGGGAGCAGGAAGTGAGAGAGAGAGAGAGAGATAGTATAGAGGGAGGCAAAAAATTGCAACAACTGCGCAAAATTACCAAGTTGAACTAAACTGGAATTTCATTTTAATGACCACTTTCATACGTGTCTAACATACTAATCATGTCATGTGTGAGTCGAAGAGTGTGTTCCAGTGTGTGTGTGTGTGTCAGTGTGTGTGTGTGTGTGCATGTGTGTGTGTTTAGAGCTGACCCCGAGCTACGGGCGGAACCTGCTGCTGCTGTTGCTGTTGGGGCATGTATCGCCATCGGTTCGTGACGGGCTTTTGTTTTGCCAAGGCTGTTACGCCCCCGCCCCACCCTCAATTGCCACGCCCACTTACAGGCAACTGTACATATTATACTTGTTTGCCTTTCTTTTCCAGCTATTTTGTGTTTTTTCTTTACTATGTTATATATATATTTTCCATGTGTGTATGACTAACATTCTGTTCTCTCTGTTTCATTCTCTGTGTGTCACATCATATATCATCGAATGCTGGGACAGATGATTGCCTTGATCCTTTGTGCTCGGGACACGGCACCTGTGTGGCCGGTCAATGCTACTGCAAGGCCGGCTGGCAGGGCGAGGACTGCGGCACCATTGATCAGCAGGTGTATCAATGCCTGCCCGGCTGCTCTGAACATGGCACCTACGACTTGGAGACCGGACAATGTGTCTGCGAGCGACACTGGACAGGACCAGATTGTTCTCAAGGTAAGTCACAATCCCTCTCCTTACACCTCTTTCCTTTCCACACATAACAATTGCAGTGCAGTGTGTTATTTGTATATTGTTTGCGAGTGTTGTTTACTCCCCATTTTGTGTTCAGTTTTGTTTGCTTTTGTTTTGCTTTGTTTCCTCTCTCTCTCGTTCTGTGTGTTGTGTTGTGTAGTGTTCCGGTGTCGTGGCGCACAACAAGCTGCTTACAAATGACTCTTTAGTTCGAGCATTGAATTCAAATGAGCTGCCAATTGAAGACGAATGCGAACAAACAAAAAAAACCCCAGAAAAAGGCAAAACATAGCACAAAAGTCGAGTAAGAGTTGCAAATGTGACTACAATTTCGATGGCAGCAGCTTCAATTACAACGAAAGAGTTTTTCCAATGCAACAAATAATTGTGCAGAAGAATGCGCCAGTTAATAACCAACTGAAGTCAATTACAATGTTTTTATACCCGGTACCCAGAGGGTAGAAGGGTATTATAACTTTGTTCCGGCAGGAAATGTATGTAACAGGTAGAAGGAGTCATCTCCGACCCCACAAAGTATAATTATTCTTGATCAGCATCAACAGCCGTCCGTCCGTCCGTCCGTCCGTATGAACACCTAGATCTCAGAGACTATAAGAGATAGTGCTATAATTTTTTTCGACAGCATTTGTTATGTTTGCACGCAGATCAAGTTTGTTTCAAATTTTTGCCAAAATGGGTAGCGGGTATCTCACAGTCGAGTACACTCGACTGTAGCTTTCTTACTTGTTTTGCTAATAACAAGTGGAAAAGCAAAGCAGAGAACAAGCAAAAGAATAACTTAAATGTGCAAATGAAAAGCAGAGCAAGCAAAATATATTTCAAGTATTCTCATGGCAAAACGTATTAATAGTCTTTTGAGAAATTACTAGAAGAAGGAAAGAAATCGAGTCTTAGTTGCACTTTAGGGTATATATTAAATGTAGTTGTATATATTATATATATTTAGGAATACTTTCAATTAATATTTAGGAATACTTTCAATTAATACCGCACATTTGAAATGGTATATTTGGGTATATTTTGGATGATTATAGAAAGTATTTTGCACTGCTTTTGCTGTTATTCAAAATGGTTAGCGGATATTCTTGCTTAATTGTTTTAATTACAAGAGTTCGAAGAAATTCCTTTACTTGCGAATTTGCGCATTCAATTATCAAGCTTCAAGCTGAAAAAAATAAATAGTTCAAGTGTTTGCAGCAACTGCAACAAATCTTGAATTGAACTTTCGCTTTGAGTGGCACTTGACGAGTTCGACGAGTGGAAATGGAAATGTAAATGTTAACAATAGCGACTACTCACAATCCTATGCGCATTCATATTCCTATTCGTATTTGTATTCGTATTCGTACCTGAGCTTAATCAAATCAGCAGTTTGTCAGAGTTTTACGAGGATAACTCTGGCAAGCGCAGCCAAGAGGCTGTAAAATCTCTGTGAGTCCGGTGGCAGAAGAGTCATAAACCAACGAGTAGCGGGGAAGGGGAAGGGAAAAAGGGGGAGGGGGTGGTGTTGTTGCCAGGCAACTAATGCAGTTATTACATAAGGCATAAGGCATACATATATGCGTGTAATGATGCTTTATCGCATGGACCGAATCCAAATTAGATGATGCCCATAAAGTCAAGCCTTCAATTAGGCCAAAGGCAAAGCCAACAAACAAATTTGCCGATTACCCAGTAACCAGTAACTGTAACAGCAACAAAAGCGAGGAGAACACCAACAACAACGAGAGGGAGAACTAAGAGAACGACATCAAAAACTGTACCTGGTCCATAATCATTTCGAGGGCGTTGGAGCCCAATAAAACATACAGCTTACGAGATGTGCCACGCTGTAGGAGAGGGGGAGGGAGAGGGAAAGGGAATGGGGAGGGGAAGAACTCGGTGGCACACTCTGGGCACGCACGCCTAATTTGCTTAACTTTTTAGCACCGACTGGCGGCAAACAAGGACGAAGCGCCTCGACTCCACTGAATTTTTGCCTCTGTTATCACCGAGAGAGAGACTGAGAGGGGAACGGAGGGGGAAGGGAAGGGAACGTAGGGGGAACGTAATGAAGCAGAGCTTCATAAAAATTCATTATTTATTTAATACGCAGCTCTCGCAGTTCGCTTGTCCCGCACAAAAAGCAAATAAAATAAATTTACGCCTGCGACGCACAGAACAAAAGTCAACGACGACAACATGGGGCACATTTGAAGCAAGCCAGCAGAGGAGAAGGAGGGTGGGGGGGGTTACGGGGGCAGCTGCCACGTAAATGTTACATTTATAATGTTGTTTTTATGGTTCACTCGGTGGGGCAACATTTTACAGCCAGAGAGAGAAAGAGAAAGCCAAGTTGCGATTGCGATGCCAAGTGTGAAAAGCAGCGAGTGCAAAAGCAACGAGTGGCGAGCGGCGAGTGGCGAGTGGAAGAAGAGTGTTGCTTGCAGCACTTTAATGAATTTAAATGCACATATGAACAAGCATAAATACATATAATAATGCAGCCAACACACAACATATACAAGTATATTCCCCCTTTATTCCATTTATTTATATTGCACTTCTTTTCTCTCTACTCCCTCCCACTCTATAGCCGTCTGCAGCTTGGACTGTGGTCGCAATGGAGTCTGCGAATCGGGCAAGTGCCGTTGTAATACCGGATGGACGGGCAATCTGTGCGATCAGCTGCCCTGCGATGCACGTTGCTCGGAACATGGTCAGTGCAAGAATGGCACCTGCGTCTGCTCCCAGGGCTGGAATGGGCGACACTGCACGCTACGTAAGTACAAACAATTACCACTATACATGTGTACAAACAGTTTTATTACGGGAATGCAATTTTACCTCCCATGAACCGGTTTTGCACTGCGTTAAGCTTAAGTTACAGAGTTGTGAGAATAAGTAACTTGTAATTAGTTTAGGTATCGTTTCGTTTTTTATTTATATCTGTATGAACTGCTTCGCTTTTGGTTCATCTAATATTATATCTCGCACTTCTTACTACATTGAACCGGTTCGTTAAGACGTCAGCAATTGCAAGCTTAGGTTGCAGAATTGCAGAAAAAGTGCTTTGTAATTAGTTAGGCATTCATTTAGACTCATTTACAACTCTATGAACCAGCTCGCTTTTGGTTCAATTTTCACTACATTGAACCGGTTCGGCCTTTGTCAATGCTCTTGTAATTGTATTACAAGCTTAGCCTAAATAGAATATTTTTCTATTAATTTACTTGTTTCTTAATTTGTCATTTAGAGCACTTTAAACCGGTTCGCCTTTGGTTTAGCATAATTTTATTCTTTTCAAACTTACGAACTGGTTTAGTATTAATATTCAAATTTGTTTTGCGGATGGTTCTTTTCCGTTTTTCAGTTGGTATCAAGCAATATAGTAATCAATACATGTATAAATCAGCTCCTGAACCGGATCAACCAAAGTGATGCACTGATCTATTTCAGAAAAAAAACAAATAAAAGCTTTTCTCTTGTGTTGAAAAACATTTATAGATTTGTATATCTTGCATATGCCAAGTTTTTACACTTCCGAACCGGTTCG
The DNA here is from genome assembly GCA_023558445.1 of Drosophila pallidifrons. NCBI lineage: Eukaryota > Metazoa > Arthropoda > Insecta > Diptera > Drosophilidae > Drosophila > Drosophila pallidifrons. The sequence goes on from CM042351.1 coordinate 19,982,597, forward strand.
GTGGAGTCAACAATAAGGTTCATTGGCATTTCTTAGTCATAGTACTTTCTATCTTTACTTCCGAACCGGTTCAGTGGAATCAACAATAAGGTTCATTGGCATTTCTTAGACACAGTACTTTTTAACTTTGATGTACTTTCTCTCTCTCTCTCTCTCTGTTTAGTGCTTAACTATCTTATTAGTTAGTTTACTCTTCAATCAGTTTGAACACAGACCACAAAAAGTGGTTCACAAAGCGGTTCAGCGACTGAGCACAAATTTGTCATGTGTGCTGCGAAATGTTTCTTAAACTTGGCAAATAATTCACATTGATGCTGGGATCTCTGCGAACTCTGCCAGTCATTTGCCTTGACCTCAACGTGAATGGCAGTTGGCAGTGTGGCTGCAAATTGATGTAGCACTTTGCTGCTGTAGATGTTGCAGCAACAACAGTTGCACAGTTGCTGCTGCAGTTGTGCAGGTTACAATCTGCTATTGACCATTGACCATTTACAACTGACGCGCAATCGATTAGCGTTGCGCCAATTCGAAAAAGCGAGCAACCACAGCTGACACTCGCATCGCATCGCATCGTATCGAGTGGCAACAACACTGTTGCCTCATGTCGCAACGCGGCAAGCCAAATCGAAAACATTTCGAAGCTCTTGCCACGCTGCAGTTTTGCAATTGAAGTTGCTGTTGTCGTTGTGCTATCTACTCTCGCATCTCAAATATTTTGCAACAAACACAACAACCGATAACGACAAGCTGCCGCTGTTGTTGCTGCCACTGTTGCTGCTGCAATGTTTACTTGCAACATTTGCTGTACGTCCATTCGCTTTTTATTTTTTATCAATATTTTTTGGCTGCTGCTGCTGCTGTCGCGCCAAAGTATTTTGTACATGTTTACGCCATTTGGCCAAAGTTCTGCCCAGCAGAGAAGGTATAGATGCTTGCCACCCGGGGGATGGTGAGGTGAATCTGGGGGCGTGGCTGCAACCTGCCTCTGTTTCTCAACTCTTGACAGTTTTTGCCGCCGTCGCCATGACTTAACCAACAGCTGAACATACGATATATTATATATTTTTTATTTGAGTTGTTGCTTTACTTTTGCCAACTGTCAATTGAAGTGCAAGCAGCGAATTTTTCGAAGAAGGCTTTCGAAGAGGGCAGAAAATACAGAAAGAAAGGGAGAGAGAGGGACACAATTCGCGGCAGGAGGCAGCTTTGTGCAGCATGATAAGTAGCTATCGATTGACAGTGATTAAAACTTTAAAAACAAACAATCATGTTGCACAAAAACATACAAAGCGAGCGAGGCAGAGAGAGAGAGAGAGAGAGAAAGAGAGAACCCGTGAGGAAGTTTTCCCCCCCGTTGGCGACGACGGCGGCTCAGGCATGCATGTAATGGCATTATACACAGCAAGAGGTAGAAAGAGTGAGTGAGAGAGAGTGTGTGAGAGAGAGATAGAGGCACAGGTCTGCTGCGTATGTTGACTGCCAGACTGTGAGCTACATATGTACTAACTGTGTATATACGTCAGTGTGTGTGTGTGTGTGTGTGTGTGTGTGTGTGTGTGTGTGTGTGTGTATTACATTTCGTTGACGTGTGCAAAACCAATAAAACTTCCTACGTCATTTCACTTCAGGCCCAGCCGAAAGACACTTGCCAAGCGGTCTCCCCATTTCTCCTCCTCCTCCTCCTTCTGCCCCAACTGACTGACTGACTGGCTGGCTGCCTTAGCCCCCTCCCCCTTCCCCCCTCTAAGTCCGTGTCGAACGCCAGTCTTGGGGTCTCTCGATGGCAGTCCCAGTGGGAAGTTGCTCTGACAACATACGGCCAAAAACGTTTTGAATCGATTCAAATGTTGCAGCAACGCTCCAAAAGGGAAGCAAACGAATTGGAGAGGAGAGGGGAAGAGAGTGCTGGCTGGCTTAGACGTGCGAGTCACGCTTCCACAAGCACAAAGTGCCACCCAATATCCTGACACACACACACACACACATAGAGAGAGAGCGACATTAACTAATACATGCATGTTTGGCATGTATTTTTAGAAAGTACTTAACGACTTTGCAGCCGCACATGTCTCTGTCGCCTTCGCTCTCTCCCTCTCTCTCTCTCTCTCTCTTTCTCTCTTTTAGTTGCCTCTCTTTCTGGTGCACGCGACTCACACAATGCGGTAAAGTTTATTGAATTTGAGCCGAGATTTGTAACAAATTACACGACTGCAATCCTCAAGTGTAGATACATTTTTATGTCTCTCAATTTCATTTCTCCCTTCTCCCCTCCCCCTTCGTGCACTATACTATCCAATACAACTCTGTAGTGGAGGTGACATCTAATGCCAAAGATACCAACAATAGTCGTTGACTTTTTATGCCGCACTTACGTTTAGTTATGCCATTTTCTTTCTCCTCTCTCTCTCTCGCTCTCTCTTTGCCGTTTTTTTATTAAAAGTCGGCGCCGAGATTTTTACTATCCGTCCGAAATATTTCGCTAAAGATTTGCAGTAAAAAACAACATGTTTGTAGTATAGTATATCATTTGGAAAATCTGCAAATCACTGTCAGCGAATTCCACACTTTGAGCTTTGTGGAATTCCAGCAAAATTTTCGCATATGCTATCTAAAGATACATCGAGTGATATGAGACCAAGTTTGATAGAAAATCTGTGTAAAACAACAGAGTTACTTTAGTTTAGTGGGGGTTGTTATGCAGGAATTCTAGACAAATATCTCCAGTTGTTATTCCGAGATGTATAAAATGATGCGTGTCGAATCATGGCGAGATTATGCGTAACATTGCTGAGTTACTTAAGGTTAGTCAGGGTTGTCATGTAGCAATTCCAGAAAAATGCTCAAATTGTAATATTTAAATGTATTCAAATATGTCTAGCAAGTTTCAGCGAAATTGTATGTCAATCAGCTGAGTTCCTTGAGGTTAGTGATGGTTATAATGAAGTTAGACCATTGGATGTCGCATATATGAAAAGTAGACTTTAGTAAGCAACGCTTAGAGCAATTTCAGCTTCAATACATTTCAGGCAGCTGAGTTCTTTGAGGTTAGTGATGGTTATTATGAAGTTAGACCATTGGATGTCGCATATAACTAAAGTAGACTTTAGTAAGCAAGGCTTAGTGCAATTACAGCTTCAAGGCATGTCAAACAGCTGAGTTCCTTGAGGTTAGTGATGGTTATCATGAAGCTAGACCATTGGATGTCATATATAGCTCAAGTAGACTTTAGTAAGTAACGCTTTGTGCACTTTCAGCTTCAACGAAGTTCAGGCAGCTGAGTTCCTTGAGGCTGCTTCAGATTTCGTTTGGAAATTATATAGAATATGTAAACTTCAGATGCCAACAGGGCAACTTGCAAAGTTCCAGCTGAGTTGTGTGTGTGTGTGTGTGTGCAATAACCATATTAACTACACTAAGTAGACTTGAGAAATTCAGGAAATCAGCGCACATTACTTGGGAATAATCTGGCCACCAACAGAGAGAGAGAGAGTTTTCAGTCGAAACAGGTAAAGCAGCAAAGTTGCTTGAAGTTATTCTCGTATGCTATACTAGCTATAAATCTAGTGCATGAAATTCGCAGTGGATTTGCGAGTTTCTGGGAAACTATGCAACTTTTGACAGATTTCTGGGTTGCGGCTTCAACACGAGCCCCCACACAGAAGGGAAACTTAGCATAATGCCAACACACAACATACACACGCACACACGCACACTCGAGTTCTCGAAGCGATTTTGTTTGTGCAATGGCAGCGTCAGTAGACATCGTTCAAATATTGGCAGCAACACTTGACGTTATTGCCAATATGTGGAGCGTACACAGAGCGAGAGAGAGAAAAAGAGTGACAGACAGAGAGAGAGAGAGAAAGTTTAAGTACATACTCACATGCGTGTGTGTGTGTGTGGGTCGTAAACAGGAAGGCAGTTACGACAAGGAAGTCATTTTATGCGCCGCAAACTTTTTAACATACCGGAAGTTGAGTTAGCGTCGAGGTTACCCATTTTGCAAATGACACATGTCAAGTGACATTAACTTTGCGTCAAATGCTCAAATGCTGCCATGTCATTGTTGTTGTTGTTGCTGTTGCTGCTGTCGTGGAACAAACAAATAAACCCCAAACCCCCTAAAACGCATACTCCCATCATCTCCCATTCTCGTTCCCATTCCCATACACAAAACCCTACGCAATCCAAACAACAACAGCAACAACAGTCACATCAACGGTGGCATCTATCGTTACGTTTCGTTGGCTTTTTATGTTTACTGTTTTGTAGATTTCTCCACATTTCGTTTATGATGTTGTGGATGTGCGTGCGAAGGGCACTTTGATATTGCTCTCTTCATTCCTCTCCTTTCCTCTCCACTCCGCTCCCCTTTTTTAACCGTCGTGCTTCATACTACATACCACTTCTGTGCCTGGACTCACTTGAAGAGCCAAACATTAACATTATTTTTATATTAATGCCTTTGAATATAAAAAATAACAACGAGCACATGTCACATGCTCAACCCGCTAACTACTTGTCTGCCTCCTTCTGGCTCCTCAGACACTAAGTGTCTTCTCGTCTCAGTCATTATTCAATTGAAACTTCAGTTTTCAACTGCAGTCGCTCGATTGAGTTTAATTGTCGGGTGCACTCGTTAAAGACAACGGTTACTCGTTACTCGTTAATCGCAATGTGTGCAACTCGTTACTCTACCAGCTCATTGCTTTTACTACTCGTTAGCATAATCTTAAAGATTTTCTCGTCACTCGTTATAATTATTCACTCTTTACTAGTTCCTACGACTAACTCGCTACTGTTATTGACGCTCGCTTTACTCAACTGCAGTTGGTCGATTGAGAGTAATAGTCGAGTGCACTCGTTAAAGTCAGTTGTTGTTAGTTCACTCATTAATCGCAACGTGTTAAACTCGTTACTCTTAATACTCGCTACTTTTGCTACTCGTTAATAGCAGTGACTTCTTACAATAATTTATTCTCTACCTTTCCACTTGTTAGTATAATTTTAAAGATCTACTCGTTACTTGTCAGTTGCACTCGTTACTTGTCAGTTGCACTCGTTACTAGTTCTTACGACTAACTCGCTACTGTTATTGACGCTCGCTTTACTCAACTGCAGTTGGTCGATTAAGAGTAATAGTCGAGTGCACTCGTTAAAGTCAGTTGTTGTTAGTTCACTCATTAATCGCAACGTGTTAAACTCGTTACTCTTAATACTCACTACTTTTGCTACTCGTTAGTAGCAGTGACTTGTTACAATAATTTACTCTCTACCTTTCTACTTGATAGTACAATTTTAAAAATCTACTCGTTACTTGTCAGTTGCACTCGTTACTAGTTGCTACGATTTACTCGCTACTATTTTTTACACTCGCTTGTTTTCCCTTCACAGCTGGCTGCGAAAACGGATGCTCTCGTCACGGTCAGTGCACATTGGAGAACGGCGAATATCGTTGCGATTGCATTGAGGGTTGGGCCGGCAGCGATTGTTCGATCGCATTGGAAATGAACTGCAAGGACAACATTGATAACGATGGCGGTAAGTACTAAATAGAATTTCATTAGTAGTTGATCAATAGTTGTAACCACAACGAGTTATGCAAAAAACATTCCGTAAACCAAATTGAAAATCCCACATTGAAAAACCGCAAAACTACAAAAACAAAAACAAACAACACAGATGGCATGACGGACTGTTCTGATAGCGAGTGCTGCTCGCATCCCGCCTGCTCGGAGCACATAATGTGCCTCTCGTCCAACGATCCCGTTGAGGTGCTGCTGCGCAAGCAACCGCCCTCGGTGACAGCGTCCTTCTACCAGCGAGTCAAGTTCCTTATCGAGGAGAACTCAGTGCAGTCGTATGCCCACATGGATGAGTACAGCGAAAAGTAAGTACAACGCCAGTTTCTTCTTTTCAAATTAGTTCGTAATACCCACCCCCATTCATTAGCTGAGGGAGCTGCCCCAAACCCAAACATATTTGGGGTTGCGATTGTACTATATATTTTGTATACTGTAAATGCTGTATAATCTCTTAGAGCGCAGTTTAGGTCCAAAGTGAAGGGGCAAAAAAAAAAAAAAAAATGAGGCATATTGATTAATCAAAAGTATTTTAGTTTTCAATTTTCTGTTACAAATTTACGATTTTACGATATACCTTAATATATTCTATATATGTATACTATATGCATTTCTTAAGTTGAATTTTGAGTTCTTCCGTCAGTCGATAAGAAGGTGCATTAAGCGTATAAGAAACTAATTTATAAACCTCAATTCTATATATATATATATATAACATCGAAATTAAACAAATGCACCGAAGAGAGATATCGAATATCTTTAACATATCTCTACCTCGATTGCCTAATCTTACGTTTTGTGGTACTGCATCAACGAAGAGAAAAAGCTCAAATTTTCTATCAAATATTCCTTTTGATTTTCGTTATACGTTCACGTTGTAATTTTCTTTTTCGGTTCATCATACGTATATGTATATATATCAACAATATATTATATACCTATATGTATATGTATAAACTTAGATATGTATAGTTTTTGGCGTTGAGTTTCTTATATGTTTTGCTTTGACAAAAGTTATTTAAACGAAAATCAAAAAAAAAAACCTCTAAATGAAAATTGTTATTGAAACTTGTTTATATTATATATTTTTCAAACTTCAACTGAACACATTCAACTAGTCTCAACAAATCAAATCAAATCAAATTCTATGCAAAAAAAAAAGAAAAAAAATCAATGAAAAAAAAAAATATGAAATCAAATACCCGCAATCACATTCCCACAATCCCGTACGCCTCTCTCCCCTCAATGAGTCTATCATTTATGCGTTGGACGTGCTACAAACTTAACCTCAAAATGTATATTGAAAGATCTCTTAAAGCAAAAAAAAAAACAGAAAAAAACAAAAACAAAATGTTGAATTTACCGTTTACGTTTACGTTCTCTCGTCTTTCATTCAGTTCGATCTAAGTTCTATATGTGCTATTTTCCTTACTCTTTTCCTTATTTACAATCCTTTCTTACTTTATGGCCTAACCTAACAAAAAAAAAAAGAAATATATGATAATCTGAAATATGAAATCAAAAAAAAAAAAAAATGTATAGTTATAACTGTCGCTTAACGCGCCACAAAATTTTCTCTTTGTTTGAGCTTTTTCTTTTCTTGCCTGCCTCAAAAAAAAGTAAGGGTACTTCAAAAAAATATACAAAAAAAAAAAGAAAATGAAAAAATACTTAGCGCAAATAAAATTTTCCGTAATTTTCAAGTTTTACGTTTCATTTTATGCTCTTCATTTCTCGATTTCGGTTCAAGCTTCATTTCTCATTCTCGAACTCCACGTTTTGTCTATAATAATATGATTAAAAAAAAAAAAAAAACAAAAACTGTTTCAAAAATCCAAAGCGAAAATAATGATAGCACTTCATTGAGTATGTGTGTTGTCTAGTGTTTTACCTCCTTGTGTTCGTCTAACCCTTAAAAAAAAAAAACAATGACTATGAAATACTAAAAAAAAAAAAAGAAAAATACAAAAACACCTGTGTCTTAAAAAAGAGTCTCAAAGGTCGACACAACAAAGTCAAGAAACTTTGTTGTCAATATATAATTATAGAATTTTTTTGTATATTATATAATTAGGTGAGAGTTGTCCCAGATAGCTGAAATACAAAATCTAATCTTTAATCTTTACCAATTTCTTGATTTCAAACTAATTTTAAGTTGTCTTTTGAGTTGTGTGCATTATGGGTAAAAAAGATTTCAATCTCGCAATGCTCTCCAAATTTCTTTCTGTTTCTGTTTTTAAAACGAAAATGAAAAAAATCGAATACTTACACGAAAGTGTGTGAGTAAATTTTATCTCTGATTTGCTTGTGTTGAGTTCGTCAAGTATTTTCTTGGACTATGTTTTCTGTTGTTGTTTTTTGTGTTTGTTTCTATCTATGAATATGAACATATTCGATTCAAAAGAGTCTCTGAAGAATTGTAGTCGAAAAGTGTACTTTTTTGTTGTTGTTTTTGATTTCTGATTTCTGATTTCCGATTTTTGACATTTCTTATCTAAGTATGAGAAAGAAAACAACCGATGAAAACCGCATACTGAATACAGAAGAAAGTAAACCAAACAACCATATTAAATACGAAAGCAAAACAAGGACTTAAAACTATTTTCGAATATATGAAAAAGTAGATTACAAAAAAAAAAAAGATCTATAGAGAAATTTGACTTGTGTGTTTCTACTTCGACTATTGTTTGATTGACTCGTATAAGTCTATAAGTATATGTTAAATGATTTGATTTCACTTCAATTTCTTTCTTGAGTTCATCTTATGAAAACATTTTTACTGTAAATGTGTGTGTCTAAAGCGAATTGTTTTTGTTACAATTGTATTTTATGATTATGATTTGTAAGTAATGCTAAATATGTGTACTAAATACATATATAAGATTCGATCTTTGGTTTTATTTAACAACAAACATTTAACCAACTAACCATACTAAAAACCAAAAAAAAAAAAAAAAAAAAAATGAAGAAAAGTAAAGAAACCGAAACGAAAAAACCCTTAAAATGAAGCCTGACGCCTGCTAAGATGTATCCCAAAAAAGTATCTTCGATATTCACTCCAAAAAAAAAAAAGATGTCTCTCTACCATCTGAATTAAGTGTGTTTGTCAAATGTGTTTTATGATTTCATTTGTAAAGTGGCGTTTAATGTATTTTTCCGTTCGATTACATTGCTTTAGTTTCAAGCTAAGAAAGTATTTTAGGTATGCCTCTCATAAAAAAAAAACCAAAAAACAAAACAAAAAAAGAAAAGAAAAACATACAAAAAATTTAACAATCTCAACTTGATGAAAATTCGTTAACGAAAAGCATTTTTGTCTTTTAATTTCTTTTTTATTGTCCTGTCAATTAATTGTGTACTGTCCTACTCTGTTGCTGTGGCTCGATACCTTCATGTTGTGTGCTAAACCAAACAATCCAAACAATCAAATCGAATTTCAACACAAATCAAATGCAATCCCAAAATGCAAAACTACTACAAAAATCGAAAAAAAACTAAAATCAAAATCAAAATAACAAAAAAAACCAATCTCTTCATAAAAATACGAATAAAAAAAAAAATACAACGTATCAACTCGTGAATTTGTAGTCTCTTCTGGAGCTCGTTCACACCTTGGTAAGTCGAAAAAAATAAAAAAAAAAAACCACACACAAAACAAAATAAAAAATACTTGAAAGGAAACAAACACAGGCGTATAAATGGTACTATCAACAACAACAAAAAAAAAAAGAAGAAAAGCTTAAGAAAATACCATTGTACTTTTTGGCCTAGGCCTCAATATAGTCTCAATATTTCGTTGTCTCTCTCTTGATTTGTTTTCAACTTTTTCTACGTCATCTAAATGCATCGTTTTTCTGTTCCTTTCGTTTTTGATTGTATTCCATATTTGCATCAACAAGTTTTACTACACACTCCAATTTATTCGTATTCTTTATTCACTCATTCCATTCCTCCCAAAAAAAAAAAACAAAGTAAAAGAATATCCAATTCGATTCACACCAATTACAGTCGAAAAAGTGCAACAAAAAAAACGTAATTCTAATAGAAATGTCCAACAAATTTATTTCCAATATGTCAATTTGATTAATTAACCCGCCGCTTCTTCCCGCCGCTAGATGGCGCCTTTTCACCTCTACTTGTTGCACTTTCAACGACCTCTTTCCAATTCCCCTCGCCCCTGGATTTAAATCGTATATCGTATATTTTTTGCATTTCGTTTCTTTGCGAGCTTTTAGTTTACACTTTGCAAACCCAAAAGTCAACAATCCATTCATGTAAATAATATAAAACCTACACATATTAAATGTGACAACATCAACATAAAAAAAAAGAAAACGAGGAGACTGCAAAAAAATCCATATGTTTATTTTTTTCCGCACACATTTTCCACAATTTTCATGTCATTAATTTATGTTCCTTTAATATAATAATAATACCGATCAACAACAAAAAAAATGTATATACATTAAATAGCAAGCATACTTTTTTTAGGGCCATGCAAAGAGTACTATAAAAAAAAAACAGAAAAAGAAAAAAAAAGAACCGAAATCTGCAACTGCAAAAATAATAATAATCAAGTATATAAATATTTGTATGTGTTATGTGTACGTGTCTATGTGTATTTAGTTGATTATTTATTTATGTTTTTCCCTTTTCTGAATAACAAATATTAACACGCATACTAAAACCAATACAAATACAACTACAGTAACAGTAAAAACAGTAACAACAACAACAACAACAAATACCCCCGAAAAATTCACACATCCGCAAACACATATAAACATGTAAAATGTCATACAAATTTTTCTCGTCATTTCCATTTAATTTTCCGCATGAACAAACAAAATATTTAAAATTCTTTTGTATTTCGTTGTTTTTTTTTTCGGTTCGAATTTCGATTACTTTTTATATGTATTTCTCTCTCTCTCTCTCTGATTTAATAATCAAAACTCCAGTCACTCGCCCGTTACACACTCGTTACTCGCCACTCGTTACTCGTTACTTTCTCCATTCTCTCTCTCTCTCTGTCTGTCTTTCTCTCATATACACACAACCTTGCTCGCTATATCTTTCGTTACCACAACAACAAAAAAGTTCACCAAAAAGAAAATGAAAAGAAAAAAAAACTTAGCGAAAATCTTTCTCATTCACAAAATCCAAAATGTCGATCCGCTCAATATTTTTCGTTTCTTTTTATTCCATTCATCATCGTACCAAATTTTTCCCTTTCTCTCTCTCTATCTTGTTTTGACTTATCCTTTTGATTTGATCAATGCTTTTTATAATAAATCGAAAATATACTCATCTCAATCAAATAGAAACGCTCTTTTGTTCTCACATGGTTTTCAATCTTTTTCAATTTGATTTGTTATCAACTATTTTAAGAATAAAACAAAACAAAAAAAAATAATAATCAGTGAGCAAGTCGAGACTTGCAGACGACAACATTAACAACAATTTAAAAAAAATACCAAATATATAGGTGTTCAGTATATTGTGTATTTATTAAATACCAAAAGCAGTTGTACATCTCTTTTTGTATCTCTAAATGTAACTCAAGAAAGAAAATGCAAAAAAAAACAAATAAAACCGATAATCGAATAAATATATATAACAACTATATATATGTTGACATATATATATATATATCCTTATATGTTCAATCCTCCCCACAACAACAAAAAAAAAAAAAAAAAAGAAAATAACCCAAAAAAATCCCTCCCAAACGTTTTCCCACGTGTCCTAATTGTCTGCGTCTAAGTCATTTGTTTATATGTTTTCCAAATACAACAACAACAACAACAACAACTTAACACAAACAAAACAATTGTCACCTCACACACACACACACTCTCTCACACACACACACACCTAACGCTCTATAAAAAGTGCCCTGAAAAAGGTGCAAAACAAAAACAAACAAAAAGAAAGAAAATTTCAAATTATATTACAAAAAAATGTAATTCATGAAAAATTTTTACAACAATTCAGAATGCAAATTTTTTCCACAATATTTTCCTAATAGATTTTTTTCGTTTCGTTTCGTTTCGTTCATTTTTTTTCTGTATGTTTTCAACAATAATTAACTAAAGATGTAAACGTTTTGTTTGAAATAATTTTCAGTTTTTTTTGCTCTCTTCCATTTTTTAATTGTGCATAAAAATGTGATATTTTTCATGGTGCTGAGGTAATTGATATCTTTTGCCTAGTTGTTTATCGAAATAATCGATAACGATGAGAGCTATATATTTATAACTCTGTTCTCTGTTAATGAACTCAAGTAATTAACTAATTGTCGAACTCATTAAATATTTAATTAACACACGCCTGACAAAGAGTAAAGTGAAAACCTTCAAAATACCCTTGGAAAAGACAAATTAACTTTAGAAGTTTAAATGAAAATGAATTTTAAATAGAGTTTAGATTTTTAATAATGTATTTTACAATTTTATTGATTATATTTCGACTGAAGTGTAGACAGTTAAATGAAATCATTGAAAGCTAAGTTTGATAAAGTTAAACTACATTTTAACAGCTTTATAATCTTAGGCAGCAAGTGTCTTTCATTTTGTACAGATTTATGAAATTATAGCATATCCGCTATAAGCTCTGATTAGATTACCTGCCCCCTCATCTAAAAGTGTAACTCTTATAATTCTTTATTGCAGCTTGAACACGTTTTTTTTTCTCAGTTTGTTTGTTGCATTTATCCCTCGGACTTTGTTTAGCCCAAGAGCTTTCTTTGGCCATTTGAGAAGCGCAGTGCTTACTTATTTCACTATCTATCTAGCTATAGTTTGAAGTGGAATGAAAGGAGAGAGGGGAAGGCAGAGGGTAAAAGGGGATAGCAGGGAAAGAAGTTCTCTGTTGTTGCTCTGTTGACAGCATAACCATAATCGCAGGCGATTGCTTTGCATCGTTTCTGGTTAGCTGCCGCTTATAGTACAGCTATATACACACAGATATCTATATATGCATATATATATTTATAAGTTTATATATATAGATATCTATTCTACGACACCGACAACGACACCGCAACGCAATTATAAGGCAAGTGGAAGAGGATGCCATGGAAACTGGGTGACATTGTTGTCCTTGTTGTTGCTTGCCGATAAAACGAAATCCAAGTAAATGCGATACGGGCGTATCTTCTGAAGAGATAGAGGAAGATGGTGAGGGGAGAGTGGAGAGAGGAAGGGGGTGAGCTGCACTGTGACGAAGGTCTGGGGGGAATTCTAGGGTTTCGAGACGCTTGAGACGACGCCCCACGAATGTCGCCTTGTCAACGTCTTTTGGCGAGAGCGGGTTTTGGCTTTTGTCTGTTTTCTTTTTACTTTTCACTCCTCTGTGTGTGTGTGTGTGTGTGTTTTCTTCTTGCCTCTCCACCTCGTTTGCCTTTTGTGCCGCCTCAAGTGTAGAGGAGAGCGAGAGAGGGGCATAGCTAAGAAGGAACAATGCTCGTTGAAAAGTTTTTGCTACTTGCAATGGCAACGGGCAAATGCAAAAATTGTTAACAATAGAAATAAAGGCGAAGAAGCAGCAGACGTATAAAAAAAACACACACACACAGAGAGAGAGAGAGAACGGAGTGAGCAACAACAATAACAGAAGAGAATGAGAAGCAAGCAAGCAACAACAATAAAGGCTGACTAAAAATTAAACAATAAACAATGGCGGGGCGACTATAGATTACTTCCTGTTTTTGGCTTCCATTTTGGGTTGACTTTTTCCCTGACAACAAGGACGTCGAAAGAGGAGTCGAGTGGAGAGAGGAGAGAGGAGAGAGGGGAAAGGGAGCGGAGAGGGAGGGACAAACTCCGTTGGCAATGCCCTATTGTTGGTAGTTGAAGCAGTCAGAACGCGACCATAAGGAAACGCGCCTTCGTTGCGTTTGCCTTGTCCTTGGCAAACGGCGGCGCCATTTCCATCTTTGTCTAAGTGTGTGTGTGTGTCTCTTTCTGTGTATGTGTGTGTGTGTGTGTGGTTAGTTACCCGCTAAGTGGTTTTTGCCACAGCCAGAACAACAAACAGTCAGTCGCCAGGCTAATGTATATTCACTTTGCTGTCTTCTCATATTTGCACAGTTAGTTGCCCTTGTGCTTTTGTTTTTCATTTAAACTGATTAACTAGCTCTCTCTCTCTCTCTCTCTGCTTATCTCTGTCAGCTCAAGTGGAGAGCAGACAGAACAAACTGCAGCAGCAGCTCAACTCAAACCAACTCCATCAAAAAGTCAGCAACAGATTTGGCATTGCGTCCCTTCAAGCTGCGTTTTCTTCTTTTCATTCAAGTCAAGTCGGCTTAAGCCTGGCAGCAAAGACAACTACTTGAGCAGTCTAAGCAGCTGAGCGACATTTGTTCTACAGATTAACATATTTGCAGGGGACTTCAAGGAGTATGAATTGTTCAGCGAAAGCTGTTGAAGATTATGAATTCTTACGATCTTGCAAACATAATTCATAAAGTATTTGTATTCAGAATGAAAATGATAGTAGCTAAATTGAAATTGAATTGTAAATTGTTTGTCAGCTGATTAATGCTAAGTTTTCTATAACAAAACTATTTCTAAATCTCCTCTATTCAATTATGTTGTTATCACATCTTCTTCTTAAGATCTTCGATTCAAGCTCAGATGTTTTTCACATAAATTGTTCAGCGAAAGCTGTTGAAGCTTCTGAATTCTTACGATCTAGCAAACATAATTCATTAAGTGTTTGTGTTCAAATGAGAATTGCAAAATTTATATTGAATTGTAAATTGTTTGTCAGCTGATTAATGGTAAATTAGCTATTAAATAGCTACTTCTAAAGCTCTTCTATTCAATATTATATCATATTGTTATCTTCTTAAGATCTTCGATACAATTTCGGATGTTTTTCACATCGCTTTCACCTTTGATTTAGATTAAGATTTACTTCACATCTTCTAAGTCTTTTTAATTCAATCTTAGATATTCTTCACATCTTCTTCTAAAGATCTTCGATTCTATGCTCAATTTTTTTCACTCCTTCTTCATATCTTCAATCTTCAATCTCACACCTTCTGCTAAACATTTTCGATTCAATCCCAGATGCTCTTCACATCTTCTTCATCTCCTCTTCGCTTCAACCTTCGTTTTGCTTCACGTCTTAAAGTGCGCTTCACTTAAAAAATAAGCGTTGCCTACTTTTGTGCGCTGGGAATTAATACAAGTGCAAGTTTCTTCATTTGCCACATTCTGCACATATTTTAAATATTTCTTGACTGATATTTAAACTTCTTCGTTGTATTCAATATTTGCTTATCATATTCACTGCTTAAGGTCGATCTAATTTCCAATTTTCTTCTGCCTAATCGTTCTAATGTATCTATAAAAATTGAGTCAAAGATTTCGACAGTCTTCAGCCATTAAATAATTTTTCTTCTCTATGAATTTTCTTTCTTATATGCTCATTATAAACTAAAAAGACTTTTTAATGTTTGGTCTTTCTACTTTATACATTTCTTTACTCCAGTGATTAGTCATTTAGTATTTTCCTTCGCTTTTCAGCTTTGCTTTCAATTGTTTCTGCTTACCAAATAAGCTATAAAATGCGCTTTGCATTCTGCGTTTTTTGTGGTCTTCCATGCGAAGCTGTTGAGCACAATATATGACTGCAGATTTACGCCGATTTCAGGCAATACGTATGTGTGTGTGTGTGCAACAGAATGTTGCACGTATTGCATGTATAAATTAAAAACTTGCCACACGGAATGTTTTCATAGTCATTGTCGCTTTTGCTCGTTCCATTGTTGTTATCAATGACTGAGGGAAGGGAAGGAGAAAAAGAGAATGGGAGACAGTCTTTATCTCTCTCTCTCTCTCGGTCTTTCTCTCCGTCTCTCTTTCTCTCTCTCTCCTCTCTGTCTGTCGCTATCTTGGCTGTTGTTAATGTCAGGAATCGCCGTGGCAGTGTGAAGAAAAAAGCACAAAAATTACAGCGTACAAGTTGCACATAAACCAAAATTAATACCCGTATAAGTTACAGACACACACACACACACACACACACACATACACAGAGCAGACAGCAGACTCAAAGGCAGCGACAGAGTCAGCAGTCAGTGTGCGAGCGAGAGGGAGAGACTGACAGCAAAGGAAGACAGCCTTAAATAGCCTGCGCTTCAGCCTGACTGCAAACTAAATGTGTTACTGCCAACAGGGTGGGAAAAGAAAGGGAAGAGAGGAAGGTTAAAGCGAGGCTTTAGGACGAGAGAGGGGCGGGGGTGGGGGCGCCCAATAGAAATGGCAACAAACTGTAGGGAAAAATAGTAGCTGCAAAAAAAAAAAGAGTAGGGAAAAAGCGAAGAGAAATTCGCGGAATTTTCTGCTGCAGTCGCAGTAAAAAGCGAGGCGAAAAAATGTCGACGGGAGCCCAACAAAAAAGGGGAAAAAAATATAAAAAACGAGGAGAAAAAACCGTAAAATACATTGGCCCAAAAGGCAAGAAGGGAACTGAGAAAGAGAGAGGAAGAGAGGGGAAGAGAGAGAGAGAGAGAGAGAGGACAACTGCCGTCAGTTTGCGTTGTGTGCTTTGGCTATAGTTATGGCCGCTGCTGCGGTTGCAGTCCAAGTCCGTCCGTATGTGTATGTATATGTGTGTGTGCATAGGTGTGCCAACTATATGTGTGTGTGTGTGCACTCAATATAATTTAATATTTTTCGATAGCAACAGCAGCTGAAAGTAATTACTTTTATGTGAGATTAGATATATTTATGTGTGTGTGTCGAGCGTCGAGCTTATGACCATAACACTGCCCCCTCGACTCTGCCCCCCCCCTTTCGACCCCTTACGCCCTGCCGCGCCCGCTTTGCTAATTCAACATCAGCGCAAAATTTTTTAATGGTTGCAAGAGCGACAAACCTAAAGAGAGAGAGAGAGAGAGAGGCGAGAATGTTGCAGGCAACAGGAAAGTGAAGTTATGCCTGGATTTTAGTTAGTTGTGAGAGGAGTAGTGAGGGGAATAGTGAGAGAGAGGGGTAGAGAGAGGATTGGTTATAGAAATAGTGAGAGGAGTGGTGAGAAGAGAATTGAGAGAAGTGGTAAGGGAAGTAGACAGAGGAGTCGAGAGAGGAGTAGAGAGAGGAGTAGAGAGGGAAGTATTGAGGGGAGTAGTGAAAGAAGTAGTCGCAAGAGTAGTCAGTGGAGTAGTGAGTGAAATAAGAAGGGAAAGAGTAATGAGAGGAGCAAAGAATGGAGTTGTAATAGAAGTAGTAGGAGAAGTAGAGAGAGAGCAGTAAAGAGAGAACTACCAAGGGGAGTAGTGAAAAGAGTAGTCGGGGAATATGGGAAATGGGCCATAGTGCCCCTTGCTGTTGTGGCCAGAGCCATAAGTTTTAGTTGGCTTTACAATTTTTTACAATATTATCGCAGTTTGCCGCTATTGTTGTAGTTGTAGTTACTGTTGTTGTTATTCCTTTTTGCATTTAAGTGAAGTGCAAACGACACAAACTGAAACTGAAAACTGCGGGCAAACAAAACAAAACAAAACAGAACAAAATAGAACAAAGCAGCAAAAAAGTGGAAACGATTTCGCCCCGTTGCCATGCACTATGAACTGCAATGCCAGCGGATTGTATAATGGCGTCATGTAACTATAAAATGCATAAACTGTGCGCCATTGTTGTGCCACCTTCCGTTCTATTCACTCATCTCTCTCTCTCTCCCTCTCTCTGTCTCTCTCTTTTCTCTCTTTCTCTGTCCAAAGGCCGAACAATGACAGCTCTAAAGAGCCGCATGTCAATCTCGGCTTAATTTGCTATTTGTTAGCATTAGAACAAGCAAATCGATGTACTATATTCTTTAATACCTTTGCTGTATTTAATGTGAAGTAATAATGAATAGCATTTGTATTTAAATATATTCATAAAAAGGAAAGTAATAATGAATAGCATTTGTACTTAAAATATATTTATAAAAAAAAAGTCTCAGTTTTATGTAAGAAAAGTATATTACAAAATTATTCCCCAGGAAAAAGAATTTTCGGGCATATTCATTGCTGATGTTTTTTCTTCCATCTTCTACTCAAGATTCTTCCAGCAATTCCTTAATTTGTAAACATTTTGCTTAGCTACAAGCTTGGGTGAATTCTGTTATTCAACTGACGTTTATTTCTCGAAATCCTGGGTCTTATATAACTTTTAAATTGTCTTATCTCTACCTTTATAACATATGATGCAACACATGAGCATTTGACATCCTCAAGTGCATTTCGAAGTAGTTACACTGAATATGTCATAAACCAGTATCCTTAAGATACATGGATCTTATCTCATCTTAGCTGGTGAAGTATTCATTTAGTCTTAGGCCAACTTGGTGAACTGTGACGTCTTCATGTTCTTGCTTCAACACATATGAAAACATTTAATCATAATTGCCAATTGTGTCTATTTAATGCCCTCATTCGAATCTATGAGAATGATTTGAATATAAGATTATAAAATCCGAAAGTGAAATAGAATGTTGAAAATGTTGTAAAATATGTATGAATGGGAAATAAATACTTTCCTATATTTTGATCTCTCCATTTCGCAATCCTTTCTAACAGATCTTTGATCTCAGTTCGTGCTCATTTTGTTCGAAATTCCTTTAGTCGATTTATCAATTAAGTTTCGTCTTTTGCAAATCTCTGCGATATTCTCTTTCTTTTCACTCTGTCATAATCCCCACTTTAAAATTTTGTGCTTTGCTTTGCAACAGCATTCAAGATAGTCGGTATTGTAATCTTTGAATTGATCATTTGAAGTGTCTGCGCCAAAGCTTAAGTCCAGCTGCAATTCCGAGCTGAGCATTCAAATGAGCATGAGGAGGGGTGAGGGAAGGAGAGGGGAGGAGGAGAGGGAAAGCATCCTCCTACTTTGCTTGCAACTCAATATAACATGTGTAATCTTCTTATGGGCAAACAAAATGACATCTTTGCTGGCAGCTGGCAATCGAATACGCTTCACCCTAACCTCACTCTCTGCCCTGTCTGTCTGTCTGTCTGTCTGTCTGTCTGTCCGTCTGTCTTTCTGTCTGCCCGCACTTGGCTCAATTTGTTTTGTGTGCGTCAAATTGGACAGCCAAATGGTGGCATAGCCAGGTGGCAATGTTGCCTTAATCTGAGCAAGCAGCAGCAACATCATGAGGCAAAGCTCCTCTGTCTCCACCTCCACCTCCGCCTTCCTCCCTACTTTTGCTGTGGCAGGCAATGAATGTCTGGTTTTAAGTATGCAGGCAGTCATGCCTCAACCTCCCGCCCCCCGCTCCCCTTTGCTTGCCAAGGACTTGTCCTGCTTACTTAGTGGTATGGCTAAAGTGACGACACATGCTCTCTTTCTCTTCCTCTTCTATTGCTGTGTGTGTGTGGCATTTACATATCGTCTCTATCTTGGACTTATGCCAGTCTTCCAATCTAACAGCTGCCCCCTCCCACTACCCCTCCTCCCCGTTCAGTGTCGCTGCAGCTTTTATGCAAATTTACAAAGTGCAAATTACACGCTACTAAAGGCTTTTCACTCTCAGCTTCCTGGCGCCCCCTATCGGACACGTTTGGCGCTTGCATCGCTGTGTGTGTGTGTGTGTGTGTGTGTGTGTGTGTATGTGTGTTGGTAAATGGCAAACTTAAAAATTCTATTCAAAGTTTTCTATGAGCTTCTCTCTCTCTCGCCCACCTTTAGCTATTTATTTATTATGTGTTTTTTTCACTCGCTCTCCCTCTCCCTCTCTCTCTTGTCTCCTATTCTCTTCGCTATTCTTCTCACAATAAAGCTTCACAATCTCAGTCATTGCCTGCGGCAAAATGTCTCTGTACTGCTTCAAATAATGCTTTGATATCACTTATTCCATCAAAGGAAATCAAAAGCAGTCTTTGCTTTCCTGCTTCGAAGCTAAATATCAAATTGAATTTCCAGTGTTGCATAACGCTAGATTATCGATACAATCTCAAATGAAATCTGATAACCTTACACTCCATTCTGCATAAGATTCTCAAGAAATTACTGTGTTTTTTCTATACTATAGCTATAACTTTAAAAGCATATAAATTTCTTACCTTAGTCAGCAATTATTTGGAATTTACCCTTCAATAATTGACTTAAAAATTCCATTTTTAGATGCATTTTCAAATTTTTCAATTTACGTTTCAATACTTTCAACTTTTTTGGCTCCTCTGAAATAATATTTACAATATTTCATTTAAATATTGACAACTTCATTACTCGAACAGATAAAAAGTTGGAAAATATTATTCACTATATTGTGAACCACTCTTGAGGAAAATATTTCAACATTTTTGAATCAAAATTCAACAAAGTAATTAATGATGATATTTAATTCTTTATCTAGGTAATCAAAAGAAAACAAGTTCACAATATTTTTAACAAAATGTGAATTCTTCAGCGTAGTTTCCATTTCATTTGCTTTCAATCGCTCATCTTTTCACCTTTTTTACTTGTAAAGAAAAAAAATTTTTCTGACCCATTTTACTATGTTTTGCACCACTGTGCAACTTCATCACCATTTTCTGTCCCGTTCTTACGCTATTTTGCACCACTGTGCGACTTCCTCGATTTTTTTTTGGGGAGCCTCTTTAATATTTTCTATGCATAACTTTTTCACTTTTTTCTCGCTCTCGTAGTAAGATGTGAGAATTGACGAAAGTGCAGCGCACGTATATGCCTCTCTTTCACACTCCCTCATCTCATTTTTTTTACTCCTCTCCTCTCCCTCTCTCCACTTCATAGCCGTGCAATGCTGAGGCCGTAAAGAGTCGCAGCTAACGCTACATAAAGCACATTTATCGTGGTTACAAAAGCGTAAAAGAAAAGTGTGGCGCACCAGTTCCCTCCCCCTCTCTCTCTCTAACTGTCTTCCCCTCTCTTTCTCGCTCTCTCTCTCTCTCTCTCGCTCTCTCTGCAGTCTGCACTCTTCTGTCTTGGCTGTCGCCTTGACTGCGTTTGCTGCCGCTGAAAAATGTTTCAAAAACTGTTTCAGGCTAAATGAACATAAAGCGAAAGGAATACCGGGCTTGTGTTCATCTCTCTCTCTCTTCCCTCTCTTTCGCATGGCCTGCAGGCTTGCCTTTGTTTCTAAGCAGCAGCAGAAGAGTGAGTAAGAGAAAGAGAGTGAGAGAGAGAAAGAGAGCGAGAGGAAGAGGAAGAGGGATCGACAAACGCTTTCAGCTGCTGCTTCTTTCTCAGCTGCTCATCGCAACGTTGCGAAAATAAAGCCAAATTAAAATTATATACTTTTGCTCCCGCTTGCTGTGTGTGTGTGTAAGTGTGTGTATATGTGTGTGTGTATGTGTGTGTGTGTGTGTGTGGGTGCCCTTTTGTAGCATGTGCAAAAGTCAACCAAGTCGTGCTCAATTTTTATGATGAGACGACGCTGCGCCGCGTTGCGTTTGAGTTTTGAGTTTGAGTTTGAGTCTGAGGTTGCCTCTCGTTGTTGTTGCTGTTGTTGCAACTGCTGCTGCTGCAGGCGTTTGGCTTACCGCGACATACAAAGTGGCAGCAACAGACGCCAGACAACAGAGAAAGCAAGAGAGAGACGAAGAGAGAGAGAGAGAGGGGCGACTCTCTAACTGCCTCTTGGGCTCAAATGAATGGCTGACGAAAACGCGCTTTATGAATGGCCGCAAAGCAGACGTCGACCAAATCTGCTGCTGCCCCCCCGCCCCCTTCTGTAACCCCCTCTCACACTCCCTTGAAGCTAAGCCGCTGTGTGGCCAACAAACTTGGCAAAGAAAAGAAATTAAATGCACTTCCTTTATGCGCCGAGCTGAGCTCATATTTTCGAGGCGCCAGCAGCATTTTATCCCCCTCAACTCTCTCTCCTTCCTTTGCCACACAATGCGCTAATAATGAAAGTGCACTTTTGACACAAAAGGTGGCTGACTCACTGTGTGTGTGTGTGGCGACAATGCCAAAGACCCTTTACCCTCTCCTCTTATCTGAGATGAGAGGCAGCAGCATCTTGACTGCTTTATTGCTCATTCGCTGCAAACGGCGATTAGACCCAAAACTCCGTGATGAAACCGAGGCTGAGGAAAACGTTGATGACCGGGGAAAGAAAGAAGTCAACAGTCAGAAGATACTAAAGGAAGGTGACGAATGCAACGTCAGGGGAACAGATGAAGTCAGTAGAAGAAGCGAAGAAGTCAGCAGTGATGAAACCGAAACTGAGGAAAACATGGAGGACAGGGGAAGGGAAGAAGTCAGTAAAAGAAGGGAAGAAGTCAGCAGTGATGAAACCGAGGCTGATGAAAACGTTGATGACAACAGAAAGGAAAAAGTCACCAGAAGTCAGCAGAGGTGAGGCCGAGACTGAGGAAAACGTCGAGGACATGGGAAGGGAAGAAGTCAGGAGTCAGAAGTGAATAAACGAAGGCGACGTCTCAGCAGAGGTGAGACCGAAAATGGGGAAAAAGTTGATGACAGGGGAAGGGAAGATGTCAGGAGTGGTGCAACCAAGACTGATGAAAACGTCGAGGACAGAGGAAAGGAGGAAGTCAGCAGTCAGAAGGAACTAAAAAGAGGCGACGACTGCAATGACCTCGCACGAGATTAGAAATTTTGTGGCCTGGCTTTCACTTCACTTCACTTCACTTCACTTCACTTCAGGTCTGTTCTGTTCGCATTGTTCGCAACGAGGCCAATGGCAATAGACTAGATTACAGCACAAAGCTGCTGCCAGCGTCTGCATTAGCATCAGCGTTTTTTTTTTTTGTGTGGCGGCAGCCAAATAACGTCATAATTCTAAGTGCGCTTTGAGGGCTGATTGAAAAGCAACGCAGGAGGAAGCTGAGAGAGGGTGAAGCGAAAAGGACAATTTTAACACACACAAAAATTGCTTGAATTGATCTTAACTTAACTGTTTTTTATTTCTCTCTCTGTCTCTGTATCTCTCTCGTTGTCGCTGTCTTTGTTTACTCTCCTTTTCTCTCTCTCTCTCTCTCTCTCTCTCGTTCACAATCTCTGTCTTTCTTTTCATTCCCGCTCCCTTTTGTTTGCCTTCTTTTGCGCTCTCTTAAAATCAAAGCAAACTCGAAAGCGCTTTCAAAAGCCTGTCACAAGAAAGATGACGGGGCGTATGAGTAATTTACTTATATTATATATGTGTGTGTGTGTGCCAAAGGTCAAGAAATGAAAGAAGCTCTCAAAGAGGTTCTCAAGCAGTTCGTCTCTGCAGTGAAACTAAATCAAATAAATAATAAGTGAAACGAAACGAAACGAAACGAATCAAATGCGAAATAAAAATCAATGGCACTCACCACTTCAATGAATTGGAATACACACACATGTGTATGTATGTGTGTGTGTATGTCTTGGGTGTGCGTGTGTGTGTGTGTGTGATGGCTGGCACACATGCAATTTGCTTTTCGGTTTGATTTCAAATAAAATTGTGCTTCAATGAATCGAATTGAAGCAGCAAAAATGAAACGAGCTGAAGCACAAGCACACACACACACCAGCACACACACGCACACACACACACACACACACACGCACACACAGTTGCAGTAAACAGACTGTACAAATAAGCAGCAGCTGCTGTTGAAGGCGGAATGAAACGATGAAGCTGCTGCCTTTGCAGTCGTCTGCCTCGGCATTTGGTCAATTGCAATTAGAAGTCAGTGCAGGAGAAGGAGAGGGGCAAAAGATGTGGAAAAGCAGGCTGAAAGAGTGTGGGCAAGGATAAGGAGGAAAGGATGATGAGAGGGGGAGGGGTAGAGGGAGAGAAGGGGGCAGCAAGAAGCGCGTGCATCTTTGACCCAAATATTGTACATTATGTGTTTATGTACACAGCGTAAAGAGCTGAGAGCATGAGTTGATAGCAGCAGTAGAGGAGGAAGGAAAAGGGAGGAGGAAGGAGGAGAGGAGGGAGAAGCACCAGCGAAGCAGCAGTTGAAGTGTGCATGTGTGTATGTGTGTGTGTGTGTGTGTGTGTGCGAGGCTTGAGAAATTGCAACACTTGAAAAGTTGAAAATGTTTTCGAGAACTTTGGCAAAAAGTTCGCTGTGCCAAGCGTCCTCTCTCTCTCTTTCCCCTCTTTCTCCCTCTCTTCGCCCCGCTAAATGGGCTACCTGATGATGACGTTATGCCTGCAACTACTTTCCCCCCTCCCTCAGCGCACATTGATGCGTCCGGCGATAATTAGTGCAAACAATTGCGCCATTTCAAACTCGAGTTGAACGCGCAACACTGCGGCATTTTGTTTCAAGGTTTTTGTGTGTGCGCGCCGCACCGCTGGCCACGCCCCAAGCCGCCCCTTTCCATTACACACATTTCGCTGCTGCTGTTGTTTTTTTTTTGTGTTTTTCGCCTTTCTCATCTTCATCGAAATTGGCAACTGCAAACTGGATATCGCTTCTTGCTTCTCAATTCCTTAACAATACGTTCGCTCTCTGCCAGGGTTGCCAGGGTTGCCATAGCTGCTGGCAGGCGCAGCTGCCTCATTAAAATGAATAACATTGTTTTCGCCTCTCGGTGCGTGTTCGGTATTAGGTTTTCAGGTCAAAGTGAAAATGTCATTTATTTGTAACAAAAAAAAAAAAATAAATAAAAAAATAAAGCAAAAAAAAACATTTATCCAAGGTTGACAGGCAGACCGATAATTATCTGTAAAAGACAAATAGGTGTACTCAAAATGTAAAACACAAAGCTCAATATCAGTTTCAAAATTCCCCACATAATGCGGGCTGCAAAAAATTATCGCCACGTCCAAAAAAAATATCACATTTTCCCATAGGGAAAATTACGCCTTAATTTTCGTTACAATTTTCATAAGTTTTCATTATTAGTTTTTGTTAAAAGAGTGAAATATTTACTTTTATGTTTACTTGTGCAATTCAAGAACTTAGTGTGTTTATCGTTAATCGTTTATCGATAGATTATCAAACGAAACGTACAAAACTACAATATTTAAGTATTTTCCTATTATCTCTCTAATTATCTCTCTCTCTGTATCTCATAATTCGCATAGTTGTATAACTACATTTAACTTCATACATACTATACATATGAAAATATTTAGATATATATTCTGCATGCATATTTTCGATACATTTTTCTCTCTTAGAGATGCGCGGTTTGCTGAGCGCAACGATAACGATAATGATATCGATAACGACAATTTTTCCGAGGACGATGTCGACGACGACAACGATGCCGATAATCGATAAACGATAATGACATTGACAACTTTACCGATAACTTTATCGATAACATAAACCATAACGATACTGATAAAGGCTACGCTACCGATAACTATGTCTAAAGCGATAACGATAACGATACCTATAACGATAACGATTCCGATAATCATATCGATAATGACACTGACAACTTGTCCGATAACTTTATCGATAACGATAACCATAGCGATACCGACAACGATAACCATAACGATAACGATAGCGATACCTATAACGACATCAATAACCATAACGATAACGACAACAGTAACTATACCGATAACAATTATCGATACATTCCTGTTGCGCTCAGCAATTGCAATCGCAAAAAATAAATCCTGCACATTTTTCATTATCTTTATGTACACTTTAAAATAACCTGTAGTTGAGTTAATGGCCGCGAGCAGCTCTATTCTTCCTCTTCCCCAAAATCTCCTCAACAATTCCTGAGATCAGATTGTCGTTTAACTGTTACGATAAGTAAACATATTCCACATAGATTTGGCCTCTTCTTGGGCTCTCTATTTCTCTCTACACATCGCTGCCGCGTGTCGCTTTTTGCACTTGAACAACAAAGATGAAAAGAATATGTGAGAAATGAATATAACAAAAAAAAAAATAGCTAAACATTTGGCGTTCTTTTTTTTATACTTTGTAGCCAAACACAAATACAAATATAGACACGATTTGTGAAAATATAAATAAGATTGAATGGATTTATTTGGCAAGCTGTTTTCAATAATTGAATTATCCAAGCAAAAATATTTTCACAACAAATTAAAAACTCAACAAAGCAAACACACATCGAACACACACGCACACACACACACACACACACACACACACACACACACACACACACACACACACACACACACACACACACACACACACACACACACACATTCAGACACTCAGTTAGACGGATGACAAACATTCATCATTCATAACATAACAGAAATTTCTCTCACTCTCTCACTCTCACTCTGACTTCTCACGCTCTCACTCTTCACTCTTCATTCAGACCTTTTTGCATACATATTTCTCCCATTCAAAAATAGAATCAAATATTTATTAAAATATATGTTTTCTTCGCATACGATTTATTTTGCGTTCTCATTATTATCAACAAACAACATGAACAGAAAACAACAAAATACCGATAAACAAAACTTGTTTAACTTTTATCGATATTAGTTTGAAATGTTGTTCCACCAAACAAATTCTCCATATATAAATATTTTTAAATATATCAATATAAATATATATACTACAATATTATTATATATCTACTCGATGTTTTTCATACACTTTTGTTTCGATTTTATGTTTTCAAATAAAAAAAAAGTAATCTACAGAAAGATACAAAGCAAAAATCATAATAATAAGAAATCAATTTGCAACACGTAACTAACAAATTGCTTTTTATCTTTTGCCAACCACACAACACTTTCTTCTCCCCAAACCAACCAACTTTTGCCTCGATCTGGATCTGGATCTGGATATCGAAAACAGTCGTGTTTCGGTGATGCGAGGTCAGGTGATAACGCCCCAAGGTCTGGGCATCGTTGGCATTCGTGTCTCTGTGGATCGTGACTCACGTTTTGGCTTCACTCTCACACGACAAGGCGGCTGGTGAGTACACTGAAAACTAAATATATTCTAAACATTTTGAAGTTCGATTTCTAGTAACTAGTTTTCAGGCAAAAGTATAAAATTATACACATATTTACTAAATAAGATTTACAACTAGTTTGTAGGGAAAAGAGTTAGTCAAAAGTATAAAATTATTCACCTATTTACTAAATATAATTTATAAGGCAAAAGAGTTAGTCAAAAGTATAATATTATACACCTATTTACTAAATATAATTTATGACTAGTTAACAGGCAAAATATTTAGTCAAAAGTATAAAATTATTCACCTATTTACTTAATATATAACTTATATCTAGTTAACAAGCAAAAGAGTCAGTCAAAAGTATAAAATTATATACCTATTTACTAAATATGATTTACAACTCGTTTGCAACCAAAAAAAAGTAAGTCAATGATATTTTTCACCTATTTACTTAAAACTCTATCAGTTCTTTTCCCATTAACCGCTTTAATTAAGCGTCTTAAAAAATATGAAGTGCTCGCTAAAGTTTTAATTCGATCAAATATAAAGTTATCTGCTGTTAATCGGACGCACGGCGCGTATACGTAATATCCAATTGCTGCGGGCGCCCTCCCGCAAACGCAATTTAATTAATTTTTTATGCGGCAACAGCTAGAGCAATGACGTCGTCGTCGTCGTCGTCGTCGGCGTTCAGTGGTCTCTTTAATCTCTTTTGGCTTTACTCCAAATGCAAATTACTTACGTATGAGTAATTTTTCATAATTTGTCAGTCGCCGTGTGATTCTCTTCTCTGCTCTGCTCTTCTGGGCTTTTTCTTGATTACATTTTGTTAATAGAATTTTATGCGCAGCCAAATACAAAATAAGTTATCACTTTTTAATTAAATCTTTCACTTTGATGTGACCCCTAGAATCTGTGTTGAACCCAAAAGTCGAGACACAGTCTGCGATTTCGATTTCGATTGCATTTGCTCTTTGGCCTCAGCTTGAAATGTGAATTTTTGCCTATTATTTCGATTCTTGTCTTTTCTTTTTTTTGTGTATGTCTGTGTGTGTGTTTGTGTTTGGGTCACTTTAGCCTCTGGCCACAAAATTCGCTTGCAGCTGGCAGCTGACAATCTCAACACAGCTCAGAAACAGAAAACCACACGAAATGTTCTTGTTGTTTAGACGTAAAGCAACCGCACAAGTTGCTGCTCATTAATGTGACGACATTTCCAAATCGATTTCTACCGCAAGAATGCTTCTTATAATCATTCGAGTTTCGCTTCCCTTTAACATAATTTAGCTGCTGACTAAAGAGTTGAAACTACATTCAAATGCATTTCATACAAAACAAATGAATAATGTTTCAAAATAAGTATTAACCAAAAATATCAAATATATTAATGTTATTTGAAAACTTGTTTTTTTTTTATGGTTACAGATTTAATTGACACTATTAATTACTATCGATAAATTTAAAAGCAGAAATATAATTCATATTTATTGACAGAAATTTAGTGAAATAGCCGCATGTCAATAAGTTTATTTTATTGATTACTATGGATTTTAGAAATCTTAGAGCAGAACTGTAGATTTAAATATAAATTATATTTCTTGATAAACATTTATTTACCAAAATCATAAAATGATTTCTGCTGCTTTATTTCTAACCATACTAAAGTTTGTATAACAATTAGTCGTATAGGTTTTACTATTGATAAATTTTAAAGTAGAGCTACAGATGTAAAAAATTGTATTATACTTTTTATTGAGAAGCTTAATTTTACAAAGATATAAATGCAATTTCTGAGGCTGCATATCTGACATTAATAATACTTGTATATTGATTACTTAGGTGGCTTTTACTATCGATAAATTGCAAAGCAGAACTATAAATTTAAGTGACGAGCAATAATTTAGTGAAATACCGGAATATCAATTAGTTTATACTATTGATTACTATCGACTTTAGAAATCTTAGAGCAGAACTGTAGATTTAAATATAAATTATATTTCTTGATAAACATTATTTTAGAAAAATCATAACAAAATTTCTGCGGCTTCATTTCTGAGCATATTACCTTTTGTATATCGATCAGTCAAATTGGTTTTACTATTGACCTATTGTAAAGTATAGCTACAAAAATTTGTATTATCCTTTTTTTTTGATAAGCATTATTTTATAAAGATTTCAACGACATTTCTGAGGCTGATTTTCTGACATTAATAATACTTGTATATTGATTACTTAGGTGGCTTTTACTATCGATAAATTGCAAAGCAGAGCTGAGTTGAGTTGAGTTGAGCTGCTGGGGTGGCTTTTACTATCGATAAATTGCAAAGCAGAGCTGAGTTGAGTTGAGTTGAGCTGCTGGGATGTCGAAAACATGTTGCCATTGCAGCCAGCCACATTTAAATGTCATTCGCTTTGCTTCGCTGCGCATTTCGGCAGTTTGCTTGATAATTTTAAATCAAAAACACACACACAGAGGGAAAAAGCAGGAAAATGGCAAAATAGAAAATGGAAATTGTAGATAAAGATAGAGAGAGAAAGGAGCGAGGGAATCCAATCCAATTCAATCCAATATATCTAATATAAATATTTTTGCAGTTGTTTTTGGCAAAAAGGATTTCCGTTATTCACCGAGCAAAGGCAACAGCAGCAGCATCATTATTGTTCTTGTTTTGACATTTTCTTTTTGTGCGAGTGTGTGTGTGAGTGTGTGTGTGTGTGTGTGTTCGTGTGTCTTTGCTAGCCAATTTAAATAAACATTTCGCACCCGCTTTTGCCTGCTGATTTTATTATGTCGCAACAACAACAACAACAACAAGCTTGCCACACAAATAAAATCTGTGCAACAGACAGACAAACTAACTGTCTGATGATTATTTGTATTTACTTTACACACACAGACAGCTGCACACACACATAGACGAAGTTGTCGTCGCTTTGCTTTGTTCCAAAAAGTGTAGCATACTTATGTGGGCGCTGTTCTTCTTCTCTCTTCTCTCTTCTCTCTGTTGCCATGGGCTACGCTTTTGCTTTGTTTGCTCTACGTTTTTACCTACTGCGCCATAATTTCTCATTAGCCCAGTGGCCGTTAAATGCCGCTAACGTTGACCATTTTTCACAATCGTTGTTGTTGGCTACACTTTTGGCTGCGCAACTCGAAACTCGCAACGCAATCAGCAACAACAACGTAAACAATTATAAAAACACAACTAGCAACTGTATCTGTGTGTGTGTGTGTGTGTGTGGAGCTCAAGAAAACATAAAATCACAAACATGTCCTGATTTGCTGCCTTTCCTTTCTCTCTCTCTCTCTATCTCTTTCTCTTTCATGTCCTTTGCTGCTCCTTCTCAGCAGCTCATATAAATTCCTCAGTTTTTGTGATTTTTTTTCTTGCTGCTTCTTTATTTATTTTTATGATGACTACTTTGTTGTTTGTTATTCTTTTTTTTTTATGTATTCCTCCTTCCCCTTCTCTTCTCTGCTCTGCTCTGCTCGTATTTTAAAGTTTTCTTTTGTGCTTGTTTTCTCTTACATTCTTACTTTTAGCTGCGCAATAATTTCTGTTTATGTTCACATTATTTTTAGCTCAATATACGACATGCAAGAAAGGGGAAGGGGGAAGCCATGTGTTTGGGCTTATGCAGCTGCAAACAGTGCTCTATAAAATTAAATGTGCAGCCTTCAAAGCCTTGCCACACACACACACAGTGAGCAATGAAATTATTGCGCCATTGCATGCTATAAACTAAATGCAATTGCTGCGCTTCGTCGCCCCTCCTTCGTCCTTCTTCACCAATCATTTGTAAGCCCATTGTGTGTTCAATAAGCTTTCCTCTGCTGCTATTATCTGGTACAAGGTGATAAAAGAGCCTTGAGAGAGAGAGAGAGAGAGAGAGAGCAGAGAGTGAGAGAGTGAGAGAGCTGCATCGCATCAATATCAATAAATGAGAAGAGAAGCAGCAATAATTGAAATTAACTGAGCAAAGTCAACGGCCAAAAGTCTGGCAGATGAATCAAGAAGCCATATATCCAGCAGTAATATCTGAAAGTCAATTCAGAATATTTACTTCAGACAACAACAATGAGAAGTGATGTCGCAAATGAAGTGAAATTAGAGAACCAAAAATGAGTAGCTAAAAAAAAACAGTTTATAAGAAGCATTGAGGGAAGTTTAATGGAAAATGTGAAGGAAAAGAAATAGAAAATAAAATTAAACAAATAAAACATTTAAAAAAAAAAAATTAGCAAAATCAATGAGAAAGAATGTCGCAAGAGAAGTAAAAAAGTAAAGCTAAAAAAGTAAAAGTTAAGCAAAAAAGTAAAGCTTATAAAAGTGAGAATCATTGAAAGAAGTTCAATAAGCAATGTATGATAAAATTATATAAAAAAGTTGAATGTGGAATAAGAAAACAAATAGAAATACAAAAAGTTTAGTAAATTCAATGAGAAATATTAAAGAAATAAAGTAAAAACTATAAACAGCTTATGAAATCACTGAAAGAAGTTCAATGGGAAATTCGTTATAATATTTATAAAAAAAAAAGTTGAATAAGAAATATAAAATATTTTGAAGGAAAAAACCAGTAAAATAGAGTAAACAAAATTAACACTTCATGCTTTATAGTTATATACATATGTATGTTGAACATATTTCAACGATCACACACTGCGTTGACATACTTTTTGGCAGCACTGTATTTGGCTGGCTGTCGCTTTTAATGTTGTTGCTCGTTTGTTTTTATGGCTTTGTATTTATAATGTTTATTTCGATTCGATTCTATGCCCTTATTAAGCTCTTCCCTTCCTTCCCTCCCTATTTGACACTTTTAGTGGCTGTTTGCTTCTGCCCTTTTACCCTGTAAAGACCCAGATGAAGGGTGTCTTCGCAACAGGTCAGGGAAAGCACTTGATCCGGCTTTAGCTTTCGCCATTAAGTGTAGTAGCAAAAGGCGATAGGTAAATAAGCTGCAGCTGCTTAGCAGGCGGATTAGAGAAGCAATAGCAAAGGTAGAGATAAAATAGCATATATACTAGAACTATATAATAGATAAGTCGAGAAACAGCTGAGTTGAATGCCGTTTTAATGTCTTCTTCTCATTTTACTCTCTGTCTCTGTCTCTGTCTCTGATGCACTTTCTCCGTTACTTTGCATTCGACGCGTTCATTTAATTCGATTTAACTGCAAATTTTCCACTTTCAACTTTTCTTTTTTTTACGTTGCTTTACAGCTACAAATTTCATTGTCTTCTTTTCTGTTTAATCTCTGCTTAGTTTTTATTCTTTTTCATTGGTATTCTTTATGGTTTTGTGATTCGCTCAATCTTTTCCTAAATATGCTCTATGCATCTATCAGCAATGATCTCGCTCATCACTTTTTCAATAGTATTTTCTTGTATTCTTCTGTTTTTCCAGAACTTCTCTTTGAATTCTTCCCTTCTTGTCTTCTCTATAATTTCCCCGTGACTTCTTCCTTAGACTTTTCTCTTTCACTTCTTCGTATGACTTCATTTTTTGACTTCCCTACAACTTCTCTTTGGCTTATTCTCTTAACTTCTCTTTGCCTTCTTCCTTTCACTTCTCTTTGAATGCTTCCCTTTTCTTCTCTATAATTTTCCGGTGACTTCATTCTTAGACTTTTCTATAGTTTCTCTTTGACTTCTTCCTTTAACATATCTATAATTTATCTTTCACCTCTTCGTTCGACTTCATTCCTTGACTTCTAGACAGCTTCTCTTTGACTTTTATCCTTGACTTCCCTACAACTTATCTTTGGCTTATTCCCTTCACTTCTCTTTGAATTCTTCAATTCTAGACTTCGGTGACTTTTTCCTTAGATTTTTCTATAATTTTCCTTTGACTTCTTCATTTGACTTCCCTTTGACGTCTTCCCTTGATTTTTCCATAAGTTCTCTTTAAATTTTTCCCTCGACTTCTCGAATATATTTTCCCTTGACTTTGGTATAAATATTCTTTGAATTTGTCCCTTCTTGATATCTCTAAAACTT